>JASKUP010000034.1:12636744-15273488 GCA_030448955.1 Trichopoda pennipes
TATCTGGCAAATGTTCACCACGAGCACGCTGACAGATGTCGAATTTTTCACCAAAGTTTTTAATCGCTCTTTGGCAAAATGGCGGTCCTATATCGTCAATCACATCATTTAAAGGCTTAAGGCTGAAATCGATTCGATTGGCTTCGTATATTATTTTAGTGTCATCTTTGCTCATCAATTTTAACAGGATTAAAATTTTTTATTCAACAAGAAGGTTGTTTTCTAAAACAAGATAAAAGAAAAAATTTAGATTAATATGATTCAAATTTTAATTGTATTACGAAGAGAAAAGTTCTTTCATCAAAGTTTTTAATCGCTTTTTGACAAAATGGCGTTCCTATTTTTTTAATTACATCACTGATTTGAAATTTAAGGCTGAAATCGATTCGATTGGCTCCGTATAGACTGTGTCCTTAACATTGCCCACAAAAATTAATCCAGTGTTGTTAAATCACACGTTCTGGCTGTCCACTTAACTGTTGATTGTCGTGAAATTATGCGATTGGGAAATTTGGTTTGCAATAAATTGATCGTTTCATTAGCTGTGTACATGCGCCAGCCTCCTGTTGACACCACATATCACTGATGTCCACGTCGTCAATAATAGGTCAAAATTGAGTTATTAGCGTCTTGCGATAGCGTGATCCATTGATCGTTACCGCATTTCCAGCCTCATCAACGAAAAATAGGCTCAATCATGCTTCCAGACACGTTGAGCATGCAAAGGCTTCTCAATAATCGCTCTAGGATTCTCATAAGTGAAAATTGGCTTCGGCTGAAAAAATGATTTTTTAGAAAAACCTGCCGGTTGTTCCTAAATGAATTGGGCGAATTTACATCGATGTGAATGGTCGGTCGGCTTTAATTCCTGCACCAGTTGAACGTTGTAAGGCTTCAAATTAAAATCCTTTCGCAAAATTCGCCATGTGGTGTTTTTGGATAATCAAATTAAAAACAATTGACAAATTTAGATCTGCTTCAGCACTGTGGCTTGCGGCTGCAATGTTTTCAGTTGAACGACCCGGCCGAACACGCATATTTTATATCGAGCCTATTGACTTAAATTTAACGACCAAATTCTTAATAGTGGTTTCAGATAGACGATTATGTTGTCTGAATATATCACGAATTTTACGAAATGTAACTTTAACAGAACAATCATTTTCGTAGTGGATTTTAATTATTTTAATGCGATTTTCGTGCGAAATTGAATTTATTGTAACAATTGCTAATACATCTGCTACGAATACGTCAAAAAACTAAATGTCAAAACTATCGTGTTGTTAGTGTTACCGCAATTGAAAAACAAACTTCATGTTAAAAACCCCGATTTATAGAAAAAAAAAATAATTTAATGTACTCGATCTCAATAGGTATTTGCCGTTTTTGTAAAACGTCGACTTGTTTAAAACATTTTTCTGCGACAGACAAGCTTTTGAAATAGTATTTACATTTTCGGGAAATAAAAATTTCTTAAAAGATATTTTGGTTATTTTTTTTTAATTTCAAACTCTTAGTAAACTAATCGATTAATTTTTAGTTTCTAAACATTAATATGGTTCTATATTCTTATTTGCATATTTTGTCGCTAATTAAAAATAACCTGTTAATTTAAAAGGTTCTAGACAATATCTATTGAAAATAGAGTTCTATTAAGTGATATTTCTAATTCCGTATGAAATAAATTAAAGGAAATAAGAATCAAACAATTTCCTCTTATTTCTATTTAATTAATATTGTTATAATTGTTATAATCGCTGTATTATAATTCCAAAGTCTACGAGAAATTTTTTACAACTTTTTGAAGTCTTTTGTTTTCACTTCTTCCATAAAAGGTTTGACGTTAAGTGATATGATAATGTTTCGATTTATCAATCAATTAAAAAAGATATAAATTGCAATTAACTAAATACCATTGTAAGTGGTAATGAAAATAAATATAGCTGAATATAGCTGAAGTAATATAATATTATATAAAATAAAACTCTATACTCATACTATTTTGCAAACAACACGTACGTGTATGAATATTAACTACCAGTATTTTGTATTAAGATATTTAGTTCATTGTGTGTTTGGGATTTTTATACAAGAAGTTTGATTTTCAATTATGGCAACATATACAACATGATTGTTAGATAGATAGACATTTAGTTTTTTGACGTATTCGTAGTAGATGCATTGGAAATTGTTACAATGAATTTAATTTGGCACGAAAATCGGGTTAAAATATATAGAAACCACTATGAAAATGGAGATTCTTTTAAAGTTACATTTCGTGAACTTCGTGATATTTTCCGACAAAATAATCGTTCTTCTGAGACCGCCATTAAGAATTTGGTCATTAAGTTGAAGTCAACAGGCTCGATACAAAAAAGAACGCGTGCTCGACCGGATCTTTCAACTGAAAATATCGCAGACGTGAGCCATAGTGTTGAAGCAGATCCAGATTTGTCAATTCTTCGACGTTCTCAAAAATCATATTGCGAATTTTGCGTAAGGATTTGACTTTGAAGCCTTACAAGGTTAAACTGGTACAAAAATTGAAGCCGATCAAATATTCAGATCGCGGTAGATTCGCTCAATTCATTCAGAAACTACAGGCTCGCTTTTCTGGAAAAAGTAATCTTTTCGGACAAAGCCCGAAAGCTTTTGGGCTTCTGAAAATCCTAGAGCAATTATTGCGAAGCCTTTGCATACTCAACGTGTCACTGTGTGGTATGCTATCAGGTCTGGAAGTATGATTGGGCCGTTTTTTTTTCGAAGATTTGGCTGGAAATGCGGTAACGGTCAAGGGATCACGCTATCGCGATACGCTAAGAACTCAATTTTGGCCTATTATTGACGACGTGGACATCAGTGAAATGTGGTTTCAACAGGAGGCTGGCGCATGTACACAGCCAATAAAACGGTCAATTTATTGCAAACCAAATTTTTGGATCGCATAATTTCACGACAATCAGCAGTTAAGTGGCCAGCCAGATCGTGTGATTTAACATCATTGGATTATTTTTTGTGGGCTATGTTAAGGACAGAGTCTATACGGAGCTAATCGTAACGATTTTAGCCTTTATACTCTACATCGTGATGTGATTAACGAAATAGGAGCGCCATTTTACTAAAACATGATTAAAAGCTTTGATGAAAGAAGCAATATTTCTCAGCGTGGTCGTCGTGGACATTTGCCAGATATTATTTTTCATTCATAATTGCCAAACTTTGCTCTTCGTAATGCAATAAAAATTTGAATCATTTTAATTAAAGTTTTTTGTTTTATTTTGTTTTAGAAAACAAACTTCTTGTTGAAAAACGAAATGAAGCCATTTGTTGTTACTGTTTCTCTGATACTATTGTTTATTTACTTTTTCGATATGTTTGCCAGTTCGTCATTCAGTCGTTAAGTCGTTTAGTCACTTAATTATTTAGTTAGTTGAGATTATTTTATTATTCTTCTTTTTTTTTTTGTTGGTGTGAAATGCACCTTGACATTTTGGGGATTCGCTTAAAGATTCTGTGTTTTATTGTTTTCTAATTTAACTATTTATTTAAATAGAAATAGAGAAGCAATAAAAATAATGAATAAAATAAAATAAAAATAAAACACACACACACACAAACATAAGTTTTGCATTAGATTTTTATTTTATTTCTTTTTAATATTTTGAAAATTTGTTTTAGCTTTGTGTGTGTGTGTCTTTTTTTTTTTGTTTTTTACGTGACTAGTAATAAAATTTAACTTGTCGAAACAAATTAACTTCAATGATGTTGCAAAAATACTAAGACTTAAACATACTTAATAAATATAAGGTGTGCGAAAAGCTAATAAGGTCACTTTTTGCTCTATTTGTGTAAATCAGTTAATAATTGTTGCGTCATTGTCAGTGTTGTTTATTTTAACAATTTTTTTTATACGCCTACCATGAGTTCTATTTATAATTTAAATTTATTCGAACAGTAATTAATTTTATATAAATTGCGATGTGCGGAAGCTTTCACTAAACTAGTTAAGGATCCATAAGACAGCATTTCACTATTAATATTTACTAAACAATTTATAATATTCATTGTAGAGCAGTAGACGAGTCACTAACTATAGTCTACAACAAACTCTTTATTATTGATTTAAGTGGCTTCAATCGCTGCAAATACTTTTCATTAACTAAAAATAAAAATATTGCCCTTAAAAATAGTATTGTAATATACAACCTATTGTAAAATCTAGTCTAATCATATAATGGTCCTACATTATTGTAATATGATTCAGTATGTTTTTTGAATAAATAAAATTATTATATGTTTCAATTTATTAATACAAATAAAAATACAAATAAATTTTAATGTAACAGACAGAATTTGTTGTTAATCGGCTTAAAAGCTGAAGATTATTAATTTTTTCTGAACCGGTTTTGATTTATTTTTAAGTTAATACATACTATTTACAGATTGGTTCGTTTTAAAAAAAAACAGTTCATTATAAAAGGTTTTTTAACAAGCAGTTTTAAGGCTGAAATCTATTCGATTGGATAGCCTCACACAAAATAATCCAGTGGTGTTAAACCACAGGAGCTGGCTGGCCACTTAACTGCTGATTATCGTGAAATTATGCGACCGGCAAATTTGCTTTGCAGTAAATTAATCGTTTCATTGGCTATGTGATATGTGTCATTGTCCTGTTTAAACCAGTCAGTCATGTCAGTGATATCCACGTCGTCAAAAATAGGTCAATGGCTCTTAACGCATTTTCAGAGCGTCATCTTCAAAAACACGACCCAATCACTCCTCCTGAGAACATAGCGGCCCATACAGTGACATTTTGAGCATACGAAAGCTCCGAAGCCTTGACGAGTGAAAATGGGCTTCGTATGAAAAAAATATTTTTAGCCAGTTGTTCCTGAATGATTTGAGTGAATCTACGGCAATGTGAATGGTTGGCTTCAATTCCTGAACCAGTTGAACCTTGTAAGGCTTCAACGTCATATCCTTACGCAAAATTTGCCATGTGGTGATTTTGGATAATCCTAATTGATGAGAATTGACAAATTTGGATAGGATTCAACATTGTGGCTCACGGCTGTGACGTTTTCAGTTGAACGACCCGCCTTAATGCTCATACATTTTGTATCTTAATGGGATTTTAAGGCGATTTTCGTGCGAATTTGTATTCAATATAACATTTGCCAATTCAACTACTATAAATACGTCAAAAAAATAAATGTCAAAACTATCATGTTGTTGGTATTACAATTGTGGTCATGCAGTGTAAAATTACAAGGAATAAGTGTTTTTATACCCGCGTTAGCAACAGTATAATTTTATATTCAAAGAGTTATTTTTAAACTATTATACAAGGGTGGGTTAATAAGTCAGCTTTGTCCACGGTTGGGAAATGGCGCAAAAACTCGTTCGATTGCATAGATGCACCAGAGCACACTAGAGAATAAAAAGTAGAACTAAATAGCACGAAATTAATTTTTTTCTATTTTTTTTTGTCTAAACGCGCGTTAGTCTACTGTGAGCGGTTGCCAAATACAAACTTAGCATTTTCAGTTGCCTGTTCAATTTACCTTTTGTTACCGTTTTAATTAGGAGGTGGTAAATAAAAAAAAAAATTTATTGACCGAACCTCGTAGATAAACTCTTGAAATACAAAGTCTTATTTCATATTTGATGACCCTCTGCAAGCTTGTCTCTTTTGCAGTGAGGTTTTTTGTGCAACAATTGCCCATTAATGCATTATTTTTAATTAAATAAATAAATTCATATAAAATAAATAATAATAAAAACTTTTTTTGATTATTATTTTAATTCGACGTCTTTTTTATTTATATTAAATATATATGAATTAATCTTTTAAACGGTCTTTTTTAAATAAATTTAACCATTTTATTTTTTTAATATTTCGCTATTAAATATTATATCAATATTAATGCGAAGATTATCACAAAATATGTAGATGAATTATTTTGTATAACTTCGGAAGATGCAGTGGAAGATATTTTGTCAGAGTGGAATAGTTTTTATCCGGATATTAAATTTACGATTGAAAGAGAGTTAGAATCTAAACTTTCATATTTAGATATATTGATAATAAGAAAAAGAAATAAGTTAGTATTTGATTGGTATAAGAAACCAACATCTTTTGGAAGAATTATTAATTTTTATTCTAAACATCCGAGAAAAATGATAATAAACACAGCGAAAAATATGGTAGACAGAATATTGACTATAAGTGATAGAGAATTTCATTTGAAGAATAAGGACACAATAAGAGATATACTTCATGACAATGATTTTCCAGTAGAATTAACTAACCGCTTAATTAGACAATATGATCATCATAGGCATAATTTAGGAAATACTACGGCAGAACCAGGAGTTTATAAATCATTAACTTATATTCCTGGAATATCAGAAAAATTAAGAAAGTCTAAAATATATGACAGTGATAGATATATAATTGCACATAAAATATATAACACATTAAATAAATTATTTAGCCGTATGAAGAATAAAATAGGAAAAATGGAAATAACTGATGTGTTATACAGGATACCATGTGGAGGATATGACCAGGTGAACTGTGACAAATTTTATATTGGGACAACAAAAAATAAACTTAAACAAGATTAGCTGGTCACAGATGTGAATAAAAATATAGAGATATTTCAACACAGAAGACATCATTATCTTCACATTATCATCATTATCCAAAGTTCGAGGAAGCATCAATATTAGATATAGAAAAAACTATAAGAGACGTTATATGTTAGAAATGTTAGAAATTGTTAATGTGCCAAATGTAAAGAGAATGAATTTCAAAACAGACACAGACAATTTAGCGCAGAATTATAGGTACTCAATTCAAAAAACACATAATTTGTTATGATTATTTCGTAAGAAAGAATTTGTTCTTTAATTTCCATTTCCTTGTTTTTTGTATGTTTAAAACAATTTTTTTTTTAAATTTTAATTTTGCATGTATGTATGAAGAAAATTATTTTATATGTTTTTTGCCAATTGTTTTCAAACATTTTTTCAAATTGTTAATAATTTTTGTTGTTATAAAATTAATTTCCTGAAGCAGCTTTTCAGAGGAAAGTGAAATATTGAAAAAAATATATTGTTAAATTTAGTTAAAAAAGACCGTTTAAAAGATTAATTCATATTTATTTAAGAATAATAAAAACTAAATCTAGCAAGCTTTTATTCAGCATTATTTAAAAAATAACTATAGTAATCATAGTTTGTAACAACATGAGCCTAAGCCGGATTTAAATTATTTATTAATTTATAATACTAAAATAATGCAAGTAAAAATTAATTTTAAAAATTAAATATTAAATTTATCTATTTTTTCTTAAAAAGTTTGGACATATTTGGCAATGTTCTTTCACAAAGTATAGCCACACGTTCCGCTTATATAACCTTATAGTTTATTTAACAGCTTTTTCATACTTTGATTGTGAATTAATAAATAAATTATATTTAATCTCTTAGTTTATTAGTTCTGATGGTAATAACCATGTTATTGTTAAATGTTGGACAAAGATATGCTTAAAAGAATTATTATTTATTTATAACAGAGAAAATACCATATGTTATATTATCGTAGCTACTATACTATCGCTGTGTTATCGCTGTGGATAATTGAAATTTAATTTTAGAATTACTGAGCCTACCATGATTGCGCTTATTCCTTAAAGTAACTGAAAATTAAAGAAAAGGACGAAGACCAGACATTCTTGAAAACATGAAAATCTACAAAATAAAAACCTTCAACAATGAGATTATAAACGAACAAAGCTATTCATGCACTCGAACAAATGGAAAACCACCCTAAGATGGACACACGTACCTAGATAATAACAAAAGACGCAGATATTGAAAATAAGCTCCGTATAAAGTGCGAGGTGGCTGGCATTATACCTACATGAGTATATACGATCTTAATAAAAGTGCTACCTAAACCTGAAAACGGACTCACCCGTACAGTTTAGAACAGGGTTCAGTATCTTATCTCGATTTATTTTTATTTTGTACCAATTGTGAATCAACTTGCCTGAAGTAATTTTTTTAATTCAAAGGCGATAATTTATTTATATTAATAAGTAACAAAGTTCTGTTAGTTTCAGAACGAGGCCCAGATATTTTAGGAATAGCACAATGGTGTCCTTAAGCAAGATTTCTTATTTTCAGAAGATTTAATAATTTTAACAGCTTTAAAAAAATCTAATCTTTATGTATGGAGTTATTCGCAATTTAAAATAACAAAAGATTTTTCGAAATATCGAATAATTAAATACAATTCTCAAAAAAAGCCATTTTATTTCAGTTGAGTTCTTAGCAAAATTGCAGGGCATTACATCAGGCATGCATTTGACTGTTACAGTATTTATATATAATATATATTGAAAGTGAGTCATAAACGACAAATTATATATCTGCTTGTTTTAAAGAATTCAGTTAATGGTGGAGATGAACGCATATTTTTCGAATTAAAGGGTTGAAGTTAAAAATTTCAATTAAAAATTTAGATAGAAAATTCGATTTTAGTTTTTTTAAAACATTATACTTTTATATACTTTTTTGTTAAAAAAGAACGTAAGTAAATTTTATTTATTTTTTATTTATTTTTAAATTTTTTGTTTATTAATTTGGCAGTTCACTTAGTCATAACTTGGACAGAGAAAGATTTTTAATATTTATATTTTTTATACTTGAAAAAATTTAAGTTAAAAATTTTCGGTGTAGAGAAACCGAACAAGTAGTGTAATAAGTAGTGTACACTGACCTTGTATTACTGAAATATCTGAGATAATCAATCATATTCAAAATATATTTCAATTTTTAATATAAAATAAAAGTAAAGTGATCTTTTTTATAGTCGTATCGTTTAAAGCAGAACAGAAATGAAAATGACCTTATCATTTTGAGGCGCTTCTAACATATGGAATGCGCAAATATGTCTAATATTTTATAATTTAAAGTTGTTTCAGCTAATAAATTGCTAAAGAGAAAAAATAATATTTTTATTACTTTTTTAATGATTCGTTAAAATCTAAATTGTGGGAATTTAAAGTGTTTGTTATTTTTATTTTTATTTTTTATTATAATTTTAATTTAATTGTTTTTTATTTTTGCCAAGTTTGGAAAAATAAAGCTAACAAGTGTGGTGACAAAAATTCTAAAATTATAATATTTTCAAATAAATTATTTTTATAATTCCGTTATGGTTAGGTTCATTTTTAAATGTTATTAGTTATAAAGAGAACACAAAAAGTAAGTGATCAGAATTCCTATTCTCCACGAACTTCATTTGTATATTTCGCAAAAGTTAAAACAATTATCAACGAGAAATAAATTACAATACTCTTACGAAGAAAATTTATGTAAAGCTTTAAAAGGATATAATTATCAGTAAAAAGGTAAAGGGTCGTTTACCCACTGAGCTTTTCTAAACTGGATAGTTTTCTAAGAAATCCTATACACAAAAACAATAACAACATGCTCATAAGAAATTCTAACAAAAAATATAAACAATAGAAAACAAACAAAAAAAACTAACACAGAGCAAAAAAAAAATACACACAGCCAAAATGGTGCCTGAATTGAATGGTAATAACAACAACAATGTGGGGTGATGTTAATGTATAATATATTTATACATGCCAGAACTGCCTTAAAATGCCTTAAACATAAACACCACTTGCTGGGCAAATGAATTAATTCAAGTTGACTAAAGACAACAAAGTTACCATCGTGTTTATTTTGTGTACACTGGAAGTAAATAAATCGTTTAAATTTATTTAAAACTCTAAAATACTGTGTTATTATTTTGCATTAAAAGAACTCAAAATAATAAAATGTTTATTGAAAGGAATAAACGTCAGAATATAATAATGATAATTTATTTTTAAGCATTTATTTCTCAGCAAATGTTATTATCTATTATAATATATGATTCATAATGAATTGTATAAATATGGCACTGAGGTTCATATTTTAATATCATAGAACTTTTATATCATACAACTTTTTTTTAGAAAATAATTTAAATTAGGAAGATTTTCCATTTTGAATTTAAAGGCAAGTGAAATTTAGTTTTCCTTCCTACATTTAGCATCGTATCTTCAGATGTAATCAACGTATTTGTACTACCTTTGAACAGAGTATAAGGCGATGACTGTAAATATTTTATACAGGGTTTTAACAAGAAATTTGTTTTCTAAAATAAAATAAGAAAAACTTAGATTAAATTTTTATTGTATTACGAAGAGAAAAGTTCGGCAATTATAAATGCAAACTGTCCACTATAACCATGCTAAGAGATGTCATCTATCATAAAGATTTTTAAACCCTTTTTGGCAAAATGCCGGTTCTATTTTGTTAAGCACATTATTGATGGGTTACGATAATTTGAACGTTTCATTGGCTGTGGTATTGTTCTATTGATACTACATGGCACTGATATGCACGTCGTCAATAATAGGTAAAAATTGTTTTATTGGCATCTTGCGATAGCGTAATCCGTTCTCCGTTACCGCATTTCCAGCCCCATCCTCGAAAAAAACGGTCCAATCACACTTCCCGACCACATAGCGCATCATACATGACACGATGGGCATGCAAGGGCTTCGCAAAATTTGCTCTAAGATTTTTAGAAGCCCAAATGCGGCAATTGTGCGTGTTAGCATACTCTGACAAGTGAAAAAGTGCTTCGTCTTCAAAAATAATTTTTTTTAAAAAACCAGCCGATTGTTCCTGAATGAATTAAGCGAATCTACGGCGCGTGAATAGCTGGTCGGCTACAATTCCTGCACCATTTGGACCCTGTAAGGCTTCAAAATCAAATCCTTATGCAAAATTCGTCAAGTGTTGGTTTTGGATAACACCAATTGTTGAGAACATCGAGGAATAAACAAATTTGAAACTGCTTCAACACTGTTGCTCACGGCCGCTATGTTTTCAGTTAAACGATCCGGTGAAACACGCGTTGGTGTTCGCACATTTTGTATTGAGCTTGTTGACTCAAATTTAACGATCAAATTCTTAAAAGTCGCCTCAGAAGAACTAATTTTATGAAATGTAATTTTAATAGTACCGCCATTTCCATAGTGGATTTTAATTATTTTAATGCGATGCATCTACTACGATTACGTCAAAAAACTAAATGTCAAAACTATTATGTTGTTAGTGTTGACACAACTAAAAAACTAACTTCTTGTTGAAAAAGGCAATGACTGTAGCTCAGTAATGCGAACGAAGCAGTGATTACTAAAAATTACTAGATACGATATCAAAAAACTTTCAGTCACTAGCATGCTCGAAGGGCAGTTAAAAGGTTTGAAATAAGCTCCACGATCTCTTAGAAAGAGTATAACTGAGCAGTTTTAACATACAGGATTTTACAGAGAATTGGTAGGGAAAAGGAAAATTTTATAGTTTTTAAATCAACTTGCTGTTAGGCTTAGGGGGTGTGGCAGTAATTTTTTGTCGGCGCAGATTAAGGAAAATGAAACTTCATTTTAATTTACAGCGAACTGCTTCTTTAGCTTGAATGCCACAATTTTTAATTATTCTTGTGTTTTTGCACAGGCTTCAGCTACATTTCTTTCTACGAAAACATGCGCTGTAACAAACTTACGCAGTCATACATTAGACAATAATCTGTGACTATAGCTAGACTTCAATCACTACATGGTTTATTTTCCAATCATGCGCCTTCGAACAAAAATATTATTTTAGCCAAAATATCTTGCAGTTCCAGGAAGATTCGAACTCAACATCGCTTCCATCGCTTGTTTCGAAAGCAAACGCGTCTACAGTATTCTCCAATTAAGTCCTGCTTGAGGTTTAGAATAAAAATTCTCTGTTTTACACCACAGGCACCTTAACTAACTCATCTATCGCGGCTACTAAAAAATAATAAAAAATTTTCCTTATATGCAAAGGTTGTGCTGGGATTTGAACTTCAGGTCTTTGTTTGTGCTTTATCACTTTCCAAAGAAATTTAATAATATTATAAGTAGTTGCCAACATTGAATTTCTCCGTTTATCTTAAAAATTCAATACTTGAATTGTTGGTTGGCATTTTAAGTGATTTATAGTACAAATAAAATATTTAATTGTAGCTGCTTAATAAATAATCGTAATTAAAGAAACATTTTTATGCGGCTGATTTTTATATCATACACTCAAGTGTCAATCGTAATTTTTTGACTTTGGTTTTTTTGAACAGAAGAAAAAATTGTTTTAAAAGTCACAACATTAAATCTTGATTTATTTGTTAAACAAATTGCATCAGCGATAAAAATTTTTTAATTTCAAATTAAAGGTTAACATTTTTTGTATTTTTAACTTATTTCAAAATGCCAGTTGGTAACTTGTAGTTTAAAAGGCTTTATTTGTTAGCGGCAGATTGTTTGCTCTCAAAGATCTAATATGTAGTTGAGTGGTCATAAAGATTATTTGATTTCAATGAAACATAGTTTGGGTCTATATAATTTTATTTTTTTTATATATTATTAAAGAAAAGTAATTTCTTTTTAACTGTATTGTGGAGTTTTTTGTTTTTTTTTTTTGCTTTCTAAAAGACTTAGCGCATTGACAAAATTATGAATAATATTATAAAATATTTTATGAATTTAATTTTTGATTTTATTATCGTTATAATAGCTTCTATAATTGTTGTTGCTATTTTTATATAATTTTGTTCTTAGTAAGGCATTTTTTCCAATTCTATATTAACGAATTTGTGTTGTTAGTTTTATTAATTGTGTGACGGATTCAATAGAAAAATTATTTAATTTAAGAATTCTGTAATAAAATAAGTATTTGTTTCCTAAATACTGTATTGAAAACAATTGCAAAACACAGTGGGATACTTTTTATTTTTAATATCAAAGATTTTAATTTACGAATTGATTATTTGTTATTTTAAGCGGTTAAGAAATAATTATGGACACAAAACAAGAGATTTATCTTCGTCTGCTAATCTTGTTTCTGAAGGAAATATGTTATAAAGCAAAATAATTAAAACTATGCCAACCTTTTTAATATTTTTATAATATATAAAATCTTCAGCTTTTTTGAAATATTTAGGACAATTATAAGAAAAAAGAATAAAATTCTTAAGTACAAAAGAATCAAGTTGTATGGAATTGTTTCGCCAGTAACTGAAATACTCAAGCCGTGTTCTCAACCGTACAGTTTAGAACAGTTTAGAAAACTGTATGGTTGAGAATGATGTCATCACATCGAAAGCGATCGTCGTTCATACCGAACAAACAGCCAGCAAAGAAGGAAGGGAATGACAGCAGGACATGAGAACCAATAAAACAAGTTTAGTTTCGAGAAAACAAGTTTTTTTTTTTATCATTTTATTTTATAAAAAATCGATTTTTTATGAAAATTTTGAAAAAATTTTAAAATAGCTGTATCTGAGTATAACTTACACAGAGAAGCTTATTTTGTGATCATATATTTTAAATTTGTTTAAATTTTACTTAAATTTTAAATAAAAAATCAATAAATAAATATTTTGTGATCACCTATTTATTTTTTTAAATCAGTTTTTATATGAAAATATAACAAAAATTTAAAAATGACTGGAACCGTATAGCGTTCGCTAGACATTCATACAATAGGCTCCGTATCATAAGGTTGCGACGTCCGTTCTTTTCACTGTATCACAATAGGACAAATATGTTGTTAATAAGTTTTTACTAAAACTTATTTAACATTTTAAAGACTGTTACAAAAAATTGAATACTGTTACAGCTGTTGAAGTGTGTTCTAAATTTAAACTTATTTTTATGAAAAGAAAAGTTGAAAATAAATTTTAAATGCAAATAGGACTACTTAAATTCCAGTTTCGCAAGATTTAAATAAAAAAATGAACAAATTAATAATGGCTTTAAGGGAAAAAACAAAGAAACAAACAAATTATTTATTGATAAATTTAGACAGAATATTTTGAATTTTATCTCCTTACGTATGATTAAAATTAAAATATTTTTGACGTATTCACTTAAACTACACTGTGCCACCAAATAAACTTTTTTCCAAAACAGCAATATTTCAACACTAATTTCTCTTAAAGAAAACAAAAGAAAAACAAAGTCTCAATTAAGCAGGTGTTGAATGTCACCACGTTTAAGACGTTCTTATGGTGAATGGTAATACTGCAATATACTCAGGCTTTAAGTATATGGTAAACTCAACCTAAGTATGGATAAACTTTACGCTGTAAATTTTAAACGTGTAAGTCTTTTCTGCGGCTTTTGTGAGGCGGGTATAAGAACCCCTTTAAAAAGAAATAAAAAAATGTTTGATGGCACTAAGTTTTATTTTTAGTCACCACTAAATAAAAGAGAGCTTTAGATTTAATACCTCATGCTATCTTTACCGGTAGCAATAATACCGTAATATTACAAAAAAATTTAATATTAAAATTTAGAGTTCAGTGTGTTCAGAGAGTTGTACTTTAATTTTATGGCAAAAAAATTAAAAGTTTTTAAAGAAATTGTGAAATATATGTATTTTATTAACAATAACTGTAAAAATTCATGTGGACTGAAACAATTGCAATTTATTTTAGTATTTAAAACTGACCAAACGAAAAACCTTTTTTTCTTTTACTTTGCAGGCTTCAATAAAATCTGAAAGTACTAGAGAGATAGCGAAACAAAGGCTTTTGTCGACATTTGCCACAAAATCGAGTAGCAGCAACCATACAACCACCATCATTAACATCAATATTATTTTATTTTAAAATAAAAATCAGCTAAAAAATTACAAAAAGTGTGTAACAGCAACGTTGCACGAGTTGTAACGACGACTAAATTGGCGATAAAAATATAAGTACATATTTCACAACAACAATAACGCCAGAAGTATAACTACAATTTATATTAATAATGCTTCTAAGGTTTAAACAAAACTCTACAGCATTCTTTAAAGCGTTATCGCTACTAAGAAAAACAATGAGAGTAACTTCATTATGATGATTCACAGCGAACTAAAGACGATTCATTGATTAATAAATGAATGAATCAGAAACTAAATCTTAAACTTTATTACCATTTGTTTAGTCAAAAACGAAAATGTTGTAATAAAACTTCAAACTAATTCTAACAAATCTAAACAAAACAAGTTTTTAAAGACAATTGGAATATTAAGAGCTAAACTAAAATTCAACGGAGATATTTAGACTGAAAGCTACGAGTACCATTTGTGTTGTTCATCTTAAAAATCAACAACAACATTCAACTGTTAAACAGCTTAGATTAAGTCAAGAGCGCTAGTAACAGTATAGTAAAATTATCATCTTGATAGTAAGACAATCAATCCAATTCCACAAAGCAACTAATCTTATCTCATCACACAACATATCGCATCGTATCACATCTCAGTATGCTGGTTAAAGGCATGGCACACTTTTGCGGATTTATAAAATTAATATTTTTACTTTTGGTAAGTACGCTGTCAGTTGATCAAAAACTGCCAGTCAGCCATTTAAGTATGAAATTTCAACAAAACAAAAATTTATAATTGATTTTGATTTTTAACTAAAATAATTAAAAGAAAAATTTATTTATATTTAGACATAAACCGTTAAAACAATTAATTTATTAATTTATTAATTAATTAATAATTAATTCACTATTGCGGTTGAGAAACTAAAAACTTTGTGCACAAGAAACAAAAAGAGGCTTTTTGGTAAAAAATTTTTTTGTGAATTTACCGCCCTGTTCTTATTTTTTCAACTAATTTTCTATATCAAATATACTTTTATTTCCGTTTTAGTGCTGAAAATAGATATTACAGGAGCTGTAAGATTCGCTTGCATTATATTGCACAGTAGGGCACAAACGAACTATAACGAAAATAAAGCAAACTATCTAAAATGCCCAGACTCATAGAAATAAATATTCATGTGCTCTTAGCAACGAAGTTTTCAAGATTTAGCTCTCAGCTAGAGCTTTAGATACGTTTTAGGAACAGGTAAATAGTGTCCCGATGGTAAAACAAAAAATTTGGATAAACATGATGCAAGTTTTTATTGCATTACGAAGAGAAAATACAATCGGCAATTATGAATGAAAAATAACCTGGCAAATATCTACCACGACCATGCTAACAGATTTCAATTCTTTTATCAGAGTTTTTAATCACTTTTTGGCAAAATGGCAGTCCTATTTCGTTAATAACGTTACGGACTTTGAGTTATAAGGCTGAAATCGATTCGGTTGGCTCCGTATAGACTCTGGCTTTAACATAGTATCAAAAAATAATTTAGTAGTATTAAATCTTACGATCTGAGTGGCCACTAAACTGCTGATTGTCGTGAAATTATGGTTTGCAATAAATTAATCGTTTCAGTGGCTGTGTGACATGCGGCACCGTCCAGATGAAACCACATGTCATCCACATCTTAAAAAATAGCCCGAAATGGAGTTGTTAGCATCTCCCAATAGCATGATTCATTGACCGTTATCGCATTTCCAATCTCTGATAAGTGAAAATGCGCTTCGCCTGAAAAAAGATTTTTGCAGAAAAACCAGCCGCTTTTTCATGAGTGAATTGAGCGAATCTACGGCGCACAGTGGCTCAGAATCGTATTTCATTGGCGAAAACGCTGTGACTTTTAAATTAGTAAAGATTTTTTAGAAATTCTTTTTTTAGTCAATAGATAACATCTTAAGCTTTCATCGTGTTAAGGTTTTATTATGGTCGGTACAGCACGCTGCACTTAAAATTATGCTTAACAATGCTTACATATTTTCTAGTTTTTAGTTATTTTTAAAATAAAACAGTGTAACTTAAGTTTTCTTTAATTATATATTTATTTATAATTATATATTTATTTATAGTCATAAATAGATTGTAAATAAATAAATAAATATTTAATATTAATAGACTTTAGTATACTTTATTTCATTCAAATATTAAATGCAAATTATAATTATTATTCATTTTGCTGGAATATTTCCTGTAAATATTCTATATTCTGCTCTGTATTACTAGTGACCTGTAGCAATGCCTTAGCTTCGACATGTAGGTCTGAATGATTCACTTTCCATTGATGATGCTAGAGATGAAGGGATCTGGCGTTGTCAATAATATATGAAATAAATCTTCATTTGTAGAACTTCGTGACATTTTTCTGGTATTATGTTCTCTGTAAAATCTATAATCCTTATTTCTTCTTTCCTGGCTTCCTCTGATAAATCTCCAATTGGTAATAAATGGAGTTTAATGACATTTTCTCCATGGTAAAGAACTTTGTACAATGTTGCTGACATATTTCTACAATTGTATTTGAATGTTTATATCGCAACGGTTTCCTTGGCATAATCACCAAATTTTCCAGCATTAATTTGTTCTTTGCACGCAAGTACTTCAGTAATTGTTTTAAATCTTGAAATAACATCTATATCAACACCTGTTATACCAGATGTAGTTTCGGGATCCAAAAAGAATCTTCTTGCGGTATTGCCATCGTTTGTATTGCCTGATCCTTGTTTTGGTTGATCTATAATTAACCCATATTTGAGATATGCACCTTGAACTTGTTTCTTTTGCAATTTTCTTTTCTCTTTGTTGGTGTCATTACTACTTACTGATTCTGAAGATCCAAAGTCCAAATCATAGCTAATTTTGAGTACGTGTTCCATAAACCTTATCCCCGTATGTAGCGGTGATAATGTAAATTCAAATGCATCATACTATCTACTGACCTTGGCGGTTCTTGGTTTAACCGGCTTTACATGTAATACAGCTGGATGAAGCTTTTGTATCAGTCAAAACCTGGTCAGTTTTTCCGTCTATCATTGAAAGTATTAATTGGTAATTCAATTTAATAATCTGTTCATCTATCTCTAGCTCTAATGGCTTTAGTGTTGAAATTTGAGCTCTAATGTCACTTACTTCATTCATGGTATCACGAGTTTCTTTTTTATTCTCAAATTTTATTGGTCTGCAGTATTTCATAGAAGATGGAGTATAGTTTTTCTAAATATAATTTTTTGCATTATGCTGGACGAAGGTTCCCAGTCTTCTAAGTTTTTATTAATCGCAATGGCACAAATAACAGCATGAACATATCTGTGTCAGAAATATCTTCAAATGAAAATTTTTTATATTGTTTTTGGCCAAAAGATTCATCGCATCTCCATTTACAAAAAAGAGTCAAATTGCAGTTTAGATTTTTTTCAACTCACTTCCTTTAAGTGACTGTAGCAACCTTTCGGCTGTATGATCAAGTAGAGCTTGCAGTTGTAACTGTGCCGAAATTGGTGTAATTTCGATAGATTCCTTTGGAGGATAACGTTTCTTTTTAGCTGCAGTTATGTGATGATATGATGGGTATAAATTGTACTTTATATATCTGTACTTTACTGAAATAAATTTTAAACGTTTCTTCCTATAATTGAAACATCTGTGTAAAAAAGCATGAAAAATTCTAGGAAGTTTTTCAATCATTTGAAGAAATATTTATACCGCTAATAACTTTCCTCTCTTTCGCCCTACGTTTTGCTATCTGCAATTTGTATTTATGTCAGCAAATAATTTCTAAAGTAAATTTACTAGCAATTTTAATAGAATTTTGTTTGTAAAAATTTTGAGTATTTTCATTAAAATAAAACAAGTGTTCTGCGGGCGGGTCGGGGCGGCTGCAAAAGTATATATAGGCTTAAAGAAAACTCGTTTGGCTTTTTTTTGGGTGGTTTCGATTTTTTGTCCTTTTTTGTCCTTTAAAAGTTATACACTATTAAACTTCAAATTTATTGCATAACATCCTAACTACAAATTATACAGGGTGCTCAAAAATTATTTGTGAAAAAGAACAGTTCACCCGACACAACAAAAAAATCGCAGCCCATTATCAATAACAGTTTTCAAGAAATCGTAATTAATATGAGATCAAATATTACAAATTTTTTTTATTTCTAAATTAACTTAAATTCTTTGCTTTTAGCCTACTACTGTGAATATTTTGGCAACATCTTTTGGCTACCTAAGTTCTGATCTGTTTGCTTTCTGTTAGCATAAAAATTTTAAGAATCCATGTCAAGAAAAAATATAGGTTTTGGCCAATGAAAATTGATTGTGGGCCACTGTGCGGCGATGTGAATGGCTGGTCGGCTTCAATTCTTGCAACAGTTGAACCTTGTAAGGCTTCAAACTCGAATCCTTGTGCAAAATTCGCCATGTGGTGGTTTTGGATAACACCAATTGTTGAGAACGTCAACGAATTGCTTTACTACTGTGGCTCACGGTTGTTATGCTTTTAGGTGAACGACCTGGTCGAACACGCGTTGGTGTTCGTACATTTTGTATCGAGCGTGTCGACTCAAATTTAACTACCAAATTGCTAATAGCGGTCCCAGAAGGACGGATATGTTTTTCAAAAATATCAGGAATTTTACGAAATTTAACTTTAGCAGAACCACCATTTTCATTCATTGTAACAATTGCCAATGCATCTACTACGAATACGTCAAAAAAGAAAATGTCAAAACTATTATGTTGTTGGTGTTGCCATAATTGGAAAACAAACTTCTTGTTGACAACCCGATATAATAGCACCCTTAAAACATTTGAGAATTAATTGCGAAAATTCTTTTCCCAAAAAAAAAAAATGTGTTTAAAGTTTTGTTCTCGTTAGAAAACATTTTTTTAACACAATTTGACAACAATTAATAATTGTACGGTTTTACTTAATAAATAATAATACCTACTGCAGAATTAAAAACACCAAGCTTTGTTTTTGTAAAGATTTTTGTTTCAAAGTAAGAACAATTTGATTTGTTAATGAATCTGCATTTAACAAATAAAAAAAATTAATTATTTGTTGCAATTTCAAAGTTAGCATGACTGTGGTTTCTATGCCATTATGAATATAATGATTAAGTTTGTATTTATTTGCATATTTTGTAATAAAGTAATATTTAGAATAATGAGTGTAAAAGTCAGTCAGGTAATTCGTTAATTATGCGGTAAAAATTTCGAAATCATAATACCTTTAATAACTGTAAATATAAAATGGGGAAAAATCCTACTTACATCAGATGAGAAAATACCTACTTTGGAAACTTATTTAGAGAAAATAATATTAAGGATTTTTATTAGAAAACGAAAAAAGTTTTCGTGTTATTATATCGGGGTTTTCAACAAAAAAGTTTGATTTTCAATTGTGGCAACACCAACAACATGTTAGTTTGGACATTTAGTTTTTTGACGTATGAATTGAATTTTGCACGAAAGTCGCATTATGATGGTGGTTCTGTTAAAGTTACATTTCGTAAAAATCGTGATATTTTCAGGCAACATAATTGTCCTTCTAAGACCGCTATTAAGAATTTGGTCTTTAAATTCAAGCCGTGCGAACACCAACATGTGTTCAACCTGTTCGTTCAATTGAAAATATAGCAGTTATGTTCCAGAGTGTTGAAGCAGAACCAAATTAGTCAATTCCTCGACGCTCTCAACAATTGGCTTTATCTAAAATCACCACATGGCGAATTTTGTAAAAGGATATAATTTTTAAGCCTTACAAGGTTCAAGCGGTGCAGGAATTAAAGACGACAGGATGGTGCCACATGTCGAACAGCTTATGAAATGATCAGTTTATTGCAAACCAAATTTCCCGATCGCATAATTTCCAGATAATCAGCAATTAAGTGGACAGCCAGAACGTGTATTTTAACAACTTTGGATTAATTTTTGTAGGGCTATGTTAAGGACAAAGTCTATACGGAGCCAATCAAGTCGCGTTCAGCCTTAAATTTATAGTATGTGATGTAATTAACGAAATAGGATCTCTATTTTGCCAAATATTTATTAAAAATTTTGATGAAAGAATTGACATCTGTTAACGTGGTCATGGTGGATAATGCCAGATATCATTTTTCATTAGTAATTGTCGAATTTTCTCTTCGTAACAGTAACAATTTTAATTATCTTAATCTAAATTGTGTGTTCTATTTTATTTTATTTTAGAAAACAAACTTCATGTTGAAAAACCTTTTTCTTAAGACTCTTATGAATTTCTAAATAATTAATTGAGTAAATTAAATTATTGTGTAAAAACTGAATTTAAATAAATCCTCTCCGTTTAATTCGTTTGCTCTAGCATCTTAGTTTATAACATCTCAGTCAAATGATACCTGGAGTTTTAGGCACTAAGATAAAAATGTATCTTAACACCTTTGCACTGCTGTCTAATAGCTTCTAAATCAGCTATGCAATGCTACAATTTTAAGTTTTCAGAGTTTGACTATTACAATGACTTCATTACTGTCTTCAATATTTTCTATCTTTGCAGTAATGTTTCCTCCTTCTCAATTTGTTAGGGTCCTTAGCCAACTGTAGTTTAGTTGTCGAGTCATTTGCTAAGAAAGGAAAGTACTACAGAAAATTTATGCCCTCAGAAATATATTGCTTTTTATCTTAACACTGTTATAACATCCATCCTCTTGCTAGCTGAGATTGAAAGTTATGCAGTTTAGAACTTCATTTACCGCAAACAAGTCTGTACATAAACTGCATGCCGTCTAAGAAGATACTCTTGAAGTTTATTATCGATCGGTTTTTTGAAAATATACAAGTCGCACGCCTGAAACCACTTGTCATTTGATAACACCGATCATGTTACATGTACAGCAATGAACAGAATGTATTAACGATTCTTATGTTTAATCATTGCAAATAGAAAATTATACTTCTCAAACCGTTTATTACGAGTATTTATTTATTTATTGTATTGAAGTTATGTTTCTTGTAAATAATCGCGTGCAATTATTTAATTTGTTTGTTTTGTTATTATTTTCTTAGTTGTTAATATTATTTAAGTTATTTTTGCTTTTGTTATTATTGTGGCTGTAAAATAATTTGTCGAAGATTTACCAATACAAACATATTATGTTATTATTTGTACCGCAACCGTTGAAATGATTAAATACACTTGTAAAATAATTTTTATATCGAAATGCATTGTAAATTCAATTGTTTATTAAAAGAGTTTTACAATCGCATAATTAATTTGAAATCTAATGACTCGTTGAAATTAGAAGAACACCGATTATTATAAAGTTGTTCAAGCTTTTGTTAATAATTTGATTAAGTAAAAATGAGAAAACAAATTAAAGGAGGCAAATAAACAAAAGACTTATGAAACAAGCATCCATCACAAAGAACTGACTGCATGAATTCGATGCGCTTTAAGTTTTTAATAACTTTTAATTGAATCGATAGCATTATTAGTTAAATTTATAAAATAAACGAAGGAGTTATTAATGTAATGAAGCATTGTTATGTAACATTATTCAATTATTTTTTTTTAATTTTTTTATAAAATTTTTAATTATCGTTTAAATATCATGCAGTGATGGTTTACTTTGTGGCAATGATTTTTTTTGTTTTTTATTTGAAGTTTATTTGACGAGATTAAATATGCTTAAACTATAAATAAAGAAATCGTAGGAGATATATTTTTTAACTTTACACAGTCCCTTATTAGGGCTCTCGACTATATTACATAATATTTACATTTATTTTGACAATTAAAATATTTATATTTATAGAAAAAATATACAGAAATGTATTATATGTTTTTGAATTTATAGTAGTATGTAAAGAAAAAGTTAAAAAAAACTTACCTATATATTGTTCAAAAGATAAAAGTAAAGTCAAAGAATAAAATGGGAAAAGGGGTTATTCGGCTAGCCACCAAAATTTCCTAACATCAATCTTTGGAATAATATTTTTATCTCTTGAATAAATGTCCGTGCTAAAGCTAGCATCCGTCAGGTCATTGCTTAGTATAGCTCTAATGTTTGCTCTTCTATAGATTTGGTGAAATATTGTTATGCCGATTTCATTTTGTATGTAGCCTTTATTATCGAGATACAAAAAGGCCTCAGGTGGTACATATCCATTTCGTAAGGTTTTCAAAATTAACGTAATAAGGAGCCATTATTAAGTTATTTTCATAACATACTTGACTATTCCTTATATGATTCCTAATTAGGTGAATAATAAAATTATCGATCCTGCTAATTTTGACAAAATTGTACAGTTTTTGATTTGAAATATATTTTTTGTAATTACTATTTGGCGACCCGTAGAGAGATGTACAGGATTGTAAACATTTTGTTTTAAACATTCTCAATTTTTCCATGTAAGATGGTGAGATATTGACACCCGTATGCTAATGCCGGTCTTATAAAAGATTGGTACAAAAGTATTTTAACATCACTTCTAATATGTTTTGAATAAAATATCCTCCCATATATAAAAAAAGCCCTTCTTGCCTTATCTAGTTGCAAATTCAGATTCTCATTGAAGTATAAAAATTTATCCATATTTATTCCTAAATATTTCACCATTCCCTTATTGGGAATGTCTACATTATTACTTCATTTAACTGTAAATCACTTCCAATTATTTTTTATATTACTGTTGTATTTTCCGACATGGGGACGAAATAAAATAGCCTCACATTTATCTAAGTTAATCTTCATCTGCCAATCTGTAGCATACTTTTCTACCATTCTAAAGTATTCCTGTAGTTTATTATTTATTCTTTCAATCGTATTATCCGCCTGATAAATCACAATGTCATCAGCAAAAGCTATAATGTTCCCGACTTTCCTAAGAAGGTCCAGCAGAAATAAATTAAATAAAATAGGAGAGTTTACTGTACCTTGTTGGAAACCATTAACGATATAAAATCTTTTCGAACTCATCCTGTTCCCATTACAGACTAAGAATGATTTTTTATTAAGCATATTGTGGATAAGTATTATCAAATGTTGAGGAAATTTGTAGTTCGAAAGTTTGTCTATTAGGCCAGGTATCCAAATGCTATCGAAGGCTTTTTCAAAATCCACTAGAAAAGTGCCAGTGGGATACGATTTATTCCAGTTCCAATAGATGTTCGATACCAACTGTTGAATGCTTATATTTGAACACAAACTGTCTGTCGTTAATTAAATCTTCTCTTTTAGATATCCTCATTATAATATTATTTATGCAGATTTCAAAAATTTTACTTATGTTCGGTAATAAGCTTATTGCACGTAAATTTCTAGGATTACTAGCGTCTCTGTTTTTCTTAGGCAGTATAACAACTTTTGCAATTTTCCAAGCAAGAGAAAAATAGGAGTTATTTAGCATATTATTGAACAGTGTACAATATTCCAAAAATAGTTTACTAGGAATATTTTTTAGAATAATGTTGGGAATTTTATCAATTCCAGAAGATAATTTTCCACTAATGTTCCTAAATATATACAAAATGGTGTCCTTTGTTACAAAAAAACCTTCTGCAAGTGATTCATTGAACTCATTTGCCTTTCTGTCCTCACTAAATATAGTAACAGTCGTCTTCTTGTTTTCATAGTCAGTTTTGTTTTCCAAAAATCTGTTTAAACAATCATCAACTTCTACTTGCAATAGATTTTCCTCATTAATTTCTTTAAGAGAGTGAACAGATTCCTGGTACGCCCCGATTATATTTTAAATTTGTTCCTGCTCCCTGACTATAAACTAATTGTTTTCCCTTTCGGTTTCTAACGAGTCAATGCCGGCATTATGAAAGAAATTCTCGTCTTCAGGAACTATTTTCAAAATCTTTATGTCTAGTATTTATCTCCCTCTAAATATTTTCTTAACCTCGTTAAATGCTCTCAAACTTTCGTTTCAAAAGATCATTTGCTGACAAAACAATATTATCGTTTAAAAGTTTGCGAATTAGTTTAAATTTAGTTTTAAAAAGGTTTAGTTCCGTGGGCGATATTAAATTTCCTAATCTATTGTTTCCCTTAATAATAGTTAGAATTCTGCACTTTTCCTTTTGTAATTTTTTTATAGTCAGATTAATTATTTTCTCAATTTTGTCACTACATCCAAATTTTGGAACAACTTTTTCTGTAGAGCTTAATATAGATTCATTTACCTCACGTAAGTGGAAATCAATTTGGGAATTAGACAGGTTTCTACTATTCGGTACTTGTTCCTTATTTTTCAAGTCATTTTCAATATTGTTCCTAAACTTTTTCCAGTTTGTTAAACTTAAGCTCAGTGATGGGCGAACTACGGCCCGCGAGAGGTTTAAATCCGGCCCGCCGAGCGTTTTTCAAAAAAAATTAATCACCTACTAAAAATTATGCCCAAAAAATAAATTTACATTATGTTTTAAAAAAGATATAAATTGACAATTTTAGCAAAAAAATGCGATGTTTTCATATTATATTGTGTACAAACTGCGTAATTTTCTGGGAAATATTGTACACACAAGAGAACAACAACTTTCTGATGCAATGTTCCAAGAAGAAACATAAACATCATAAAACACTAAAAACTAATATAGAAAACTGAACGTATAACATAAGAACAACTATTATTTGTGAGATCTAGAAGATTCTTGAATATTCGAGACAACATGCGCAACAAATATAAAAGGGCCAGCGATGGATTAATCAGCAATCAGTAAAAGTGTAAATCTCGTGACGTAAAGAATAAATTGTGAAGTAAAATTATAAAGTTGCCAACGTACAGTTTTATTTGTGTAATTAAAATAATAAACTGCATTGTAAATACCCCGATAAATGTCAATCGAAAATAGAAAGAGAAAAATTGATCCGGAATGTCGAGCATTTAAAGAAGTGTGTACATGGAAGTACTTCTTTATGGAATATAACCAAAAACCTATTTGTCTTATCTGCCAAGAACCGGTAGCTGTACTAAAAGATCATAATCTCGCTAGGCACTTTAACTCAAAACATCTTTGGTCGAAGTACTATAAAACGAATGATGAAGACAAGAAAGTTCATTCAGAGGAATTGAAAAGAAAAGTATCTAGTCAGCAAATGTTTTTTAAAAATCAAAGAAGTGTCCAGCGATCCTCCACGTTAGCTGGTCACATTGTTGCCTATAAAATAGCAAAAAGTAACAAACCGTTTTCTGAAGGAGAATTTATTAAGGATGTGTTAATTAGTATTGTAAAAGTATTATGCCCAGAAAAGGTAAAAGATTTCGAATCTATAGGACTGTCACGTAGGACGGTCACAAAAAGAATTGAAGCGATTTCTTCTAATTTAACCAATCAACTCGATGGACGTCTTAAAAAGTTCAAGTATTTTTCAGTCACTATGGACGAGAGTGTTGACAGGAGTGATACAGGAGGAGTCGATGAAAACTTTGTAATAACCGAAGAACTTGCTTGTTTGAGATCTTTGAAAGGAAGACGACAGGAAAAATAATTTATGATGAATTTAGAGAGGGGATGGAATCTCTTAATGCCCCAATTTCCAAATTAATTAATTAAACAACTGATGGAGCACCTAACATGGTGGAAAAAATACGGGGTTTGTAGGAGTTTATAAAAGTCAGAATCCTGAAAGAAATAATTTTTTTACATTGTATAATCCACCAAGATGTTCTTTGCAAGGCTGCTTTGGATATTAACCACGTACTTAATATTTTATTTTAAAATTAATTAATACCATTCGAGCCCGTGGTTTGTTACATCGACAATTTCAAGAGTTTTATCGGAAGTTGATGCAAAATTTTCAGATGTACTTTATTACACACAGTTGTGGGCATGCCTTCTCGAGAGTTTAGAGTCTTCTAGAAGAAATTAAAGTTTTTCTAAAAACCAAAACTGAAATTTGGGATGAGTGGGAAATATTGGAGAATAAGAATTGGTGCATCGAGTTTGCTTTTTTCACGGATTTACTCGAGCACTATAATAAACTGAACAAGAAGTTACAGGGAAGAAATCAATTTATAGATGAAACTTGGGGCAGTTTGAGGTCTTTTAAAACTCAATTGTTTATATTTTCGAAATGTTTGGGAAAAAATGATTTGACTCATTTTCCAAGACTTAATTCTTTGAGGCCTGTGAGTGAAGTTAAAAGTCTTTTCACAATCTTTATTAAAACTGTATTCAGAATTTGACGCCAGATTTGCTGACTTTAAAAAAATCCAACCATGTTAAGATATTTTTTCAATGCCTTTTAATGTTAATCCTGAGAATGTTCCATCTGAACATTGAAATTATAGAATTGCAATGTAATAATAATTTAAAACAGCTATTTTTAAATACAGATAAGCTTAATTTCTATAAATCCTTACCAAAAGTTGAATTTTCAAAGCTAATTAATCATGCGCAGAAAATTATGGCAATGTTTGCTTCCTCACATTTATGTGAACAGGCCTTTTCAGTAATGAAATGCAGAAAAAATTCAATAAGAAACCGATTGTCAGACGAGAGTCTATTTAATTTATTAAAAGTCGCATCCTCCCAGCTGGAACCAGATTTTGAGGAAATTATGTCAAGTCAGAAACAGATCCACGCTTCCCATACATCTGGAAAATCTTAAAATCATAATAAACCGTATCTTATAAAATTTTTATGTTGTTTTAAACCGAACTTTTAATTAAACAGCAACCCCATAATTTTTTAATGAATAACCCTCTATGTTTTTTTTTTTAATTTAATGGCCCGCCGAAAGATTTTTTTTAATTTATTGGCACGACACCCAAAAAGTTCGCCCATCACTGCTTAAGCTCATGTTGTTGTTTAACAAATGCAAGGGGATAATTATTTCTTTCATTCAATAGTAACATTTTTATAGCATTGTGGTCGCTATCATAATCGAGTGTTTTTAGGCAGTTTAAGGTAGCATTTTCCCTTTTTATAACTAAGCGATAGCCAGCCAGGTACAAATCTAAAAACGAGCTACACCGTGGATATGACGGTTCAACAGAGGCGTACAGTCTGCATCTGAAATGTAACTCATTGTTCTGTAGCCATTTTTTGAGAATATTACCTTTAGTGTTATTAGAAGTATTTCCCCAATCTGCGTGTTTACAGTTTAAATCTCCCGATACAATATAAAAGTTGTTAGAATTTTCTAATTCTAAGTATTGAACAAGTTGATGAAGTTCTGTCTTCAATAATGCATTGTTATTTCCCGATGGGTAATACACTGAGACAACGTACAGTATTTTGTTTAAAAATAATGGAACTTTCATTATGCAAGTTTCCAAGCATCTGAAAGCGTTTATGTTACTGTTCGTAAAAGTTTCATATTTTATTTCATTTTTAATCAAAATTGCCGTTCCACCATCTCTAGAAAAATCCTCTCTGTCCTTACGTATCAGTTCATAGTCTTTGAAATTAAGTTTATGTCTAGCATTTAATTTTGTTTCGTTTAATAGTCTATGTCCTGTTTATGTTCATTTAATTTATTATTTTAAGGTTTTTCACAATTGTTTCCACCATACTGATAGTTTATGCTCCTGGGATAGAAATAATTGTATCTATTCTACTTGTTTGTATTTGTAGGTGCTGCATTGAGCTGTTAAGCTGCTGTAAAATTTGTTGTATTGGGTTTATAGTAACACTTTCAGTTTCGATTTGTGTGTTGTTGCTTTTCAAAATTAATTTCCGACTATCCTTCTACTTTCACCACCTATTTCATCTCTTCTCTATCCCTTTCCTAAAGAAGGTAGCACGGTACTTGACTAAATAGGCATTGTTGCCTGAAGTGCTACTTCTCTTTTAAAAAAAAAAAAAAAAAAAAAAAAAATATTAGCAAAGCTAACATTTGGATTTATATATGTTTTGTTTTGTGTTCTGTTTTGTGATAGAATTTGTTTCTTGACACTTAGTTTTTGTTGTATTTCCTTGTACTTCTCACAGCCTTTGTAAGAAGCTGGATGACCATATTTATTGCACAGTACGCAGTATAATTTTTCTCTTTCATTCACAGAAACATTTTGTAGAGCACATTCTCCGATTTTGTGATTCTCATTACATTTGACGCATCTATGTTGCAAAAGCAGCACTATGGAAAAAGCTTTGACAATTTCTGCATTGTGGAATTTCGGGTTTTCTTAGTCCCTCCCAACGAATATAACGATAAAATAGGCCTTTTATAGCTTTAAGCTCATTAACTTTGCTGTTACTGTCTATTTGCACCAGATAACCACTGGAAATAGCTTTTTTTTGTGGCAATGATTTTATTGCTTTAAAGATTTTTCTTCCGTTAATTATAGAATAGCGAAATAATTTTGTTATTGTGTTATTGCTAAAGAATATTTATTAAGTGTAAACGTACAAAAAAAAATAAAGTCAAAACGACAGCCAAAATTTAATAAATTATTGTAATGCGCCACCATCCATAATAAAAAAGGTTTAAAAAGTAAGATTATTAAAAACTTTGAGCTATTAGTAAGTAAATAGAATGAGAATGAACTTCTCACATTTAGTCACTTATTCATTATATTATTACATAATAGGTACTTAAGTTAATGATACCGATTTTTTTTTTGTTAGGAAAATGTATTTATTAATTAATGACTATTAATGAGCCGTTAGCTGCTATATTTTTCCATCTTCTGGTAGTATGCAAATTTCGCGCCAAAGAAACTGCTCTGGGTTTGAGATAAAGAGTGAATTAAACCAATTTTTGATACACAGTTCTAAAGTGAAGCATATTTCATTAAGGGTGTTCATCGATCGAAACAAATTGAATTCAGAAGGATCAAGTTCTGGACTACATATAAGGCGGGCGAGCCAAAACTTCCCATTCACTGTTTTCCAAATAGCTTTTGACCGGTCTTACAACATGTGACCGAGCATTTGGTCAATTGCTGTCTTTAAACTGATCATCTGACCCGTTTCCAATGGCTTAGATTACAAAACACCCTTCTGATCCCAACAAGTACAGAGTATTACTATCTCGTCATGGATATTCAGCTTCGGCGTTGATTTCGCTGCTTGACCTGGCTTAAGGTTATTGTAATAAATTGTTTTTGCAGCGTTCAAGCATCATTTTCGACATGCATAATTGCTTTTCAATGTCCCGACTATTTTTCATATGGTAGTAAATTTGTTTACTTTAGAATGGATGCTTTTAAACCTAGACAAATTGTTTGATGTATGGCTTGCAATGGTAATGGAAGAACTTTGTCCTCGCTTTGTCTTTTGTATCAAAGTCACCACTTTTGAATCGCGCAAACTAGCGTTCTCTAGTCTTTGAGTTAGTGTATGTTACCTTAAGCTTTCACCAAGAATTGATAACTTTCGTAAGTCACTTTCTTCTAATGAAAGAACGCTATCAGATTTACCGCAAAAAAGCTTTTTTAGGCTAAAAACTTGACATTATTATAGCGATTGAAAAAAAATATTTGTTTACCATAACATATACCATATTTGTTATTATTAATACAAACCATATGTGATAGTTATGACCTGACTTTATTGTCCAAATCGACATAAAAAAGAAATATGTGAATTATTCCTTTGCTACTTCTGCTCGTACTTAACTGTTTTATATTAACTGCAAGTCCTACCCCGTATTCCTATCTGCATAATTTCAGCCAGATACATGAGTTATTGTTATACAGTTGGGCTTTAAGTGATACCATTATCAAAAAACATTATTTTGATTTCATCTCAGTCATGCAAAAGTTCTTAACTATAAAGCGAAAACTGTTGTAACTAATTTTAAACTAGCTTTATATTTTTACTGCAGTTCAATAGTTTATATTGGAAATTATTCTTTAAACCGAATTTAATTTAATAAGTTGATTAACATAAGCGGATGAAGAAAAGCTTAGAAGCCTTCGCCTTTTTACGGTATAAAAATAACTGTTGCAAAGGCAGTCAGTTGCTTTATATTTAATAAAAAATACCAAATAAAATTATTCGTAGGGTGTTGAAATCGATATAGATACCGAAACTACAATTTCTTGAGATATTTTTCAAAAATGGAAAATAAGTGAAGAACGAGTGTGTAATGGCTAAAGCAATTGGTAAAAATGTAAATGCTTTTTTTTTAACTTTAATATTCAACAATTCTTCCGAGTTGTTTAAAAATTAAAAGAATTTATTTGCAGATATATTTCTATGTCCAGTGTGCTCGTTATCTCAATAAAAATTACACGCTTGACTCTGATACTTGTATAAAATTTTATGACTGAATATTCCGGTTTTCTAGACAAGTGGCAATAATAATATTTGTATGTTATCGAAGCCATGCAGTTATTTGCTAAACTTTAGGCAATTGTGAAGCAGTTACTTGAATTCCAAGATTTTAATTACTTTAATTTCCAAATTATACGATGTTAAAATTAACTTTCTATGAATAGGGCACGGTATTTGAAAATGTATATTTTACTCATCGGATTGCTAGTAATCACAGCGAACATTTGTGTGAATTCGGTCCACCAGTGTAGGGGCTTTCCCATGAACAAGCCAATAAACAAACATACAAAAGATCAAAGATAGAAAAAGATTATATAAGTCTTAATTGAAAAAAAATTGTTAAACATAAATAAGCTTTTAATACAATAATAATAAAACTAATTATTAAAACACTTAATCATTTGTTAACACATTAAAACGAATTCAGTGAATTTAATTGTCACTATTTTAAAATTAATAAATTTAATTTAATTTAATATTTTCCTGTACCACTTACCCACAAACATACATTTACAAGACCAACAGCCGTAAACGCGCAGACACATGACACTTACCTGCATAAATGTATATATATATGATTGCACATGGTGTTGCCTTAAAGCAATTACGTGTAAGTACACCTTTCATTGAACTGCTCCCACATGTAGAAACCGCACGAGCATATTCATTTATTCATTTCTTTTTTGTTTTTGTTTTACTTACTTTGCTGATGTGTTAACAAGTTGTAATAAAAATGAAGAATTGTAAGATAAAAAATAAAAAATAAATTGGTTTTTCTTATAATAGTAATAAAAAGAAGTATTTTTTTTTGAATTTTTAATACGATAATTTTGTGTACTTTTTATTGTCTTTTAAAAAACGGTTTGAGTTTTTATTTCAAAAGAAAAATGAAAGAAAACCTAACAGAAGGGTATAATTTAAGCGTTTTTTTAAGCAATACTGCATTTTCTACTTCAAATGTTTAGTTTAAAGTCTTTGATTTTTTATTGAAACCTAAAAGCCCAGCTTGCCGTTAGTATAATAGCGATTATGTTAAGATACATGCTTTAAAGAGGGAGAGATAGAGAAAGAGGTAAAAAAATACAGATGCATTTTTATGTCTACACGTTTAATGACGAAATCTTTGATTATTTTTAAAAGGATAATTTGTGGAGATTTTATGTTTTCCTCTTGTTGATGTAATTCCTGATTTAACTTTTTAGTTGTTTACGCTACCGGTGTTTGAAAGTCAAATAAATTAATAAAAAAATAAATAAAAAAATAATACAGCAGTGAACTTTTGGTGATATAATGGTGGTGTTTGGGAAAAAGAGTTTGCTTAGGCCAATATTGGTCGACATGCTGTTAGTCGACAAAAGACTGAAGAAACATACCTGCAATTTTTAGCGCCAATTTTTTTTGCCATTCGTTACTGCCTCCAGTCAATTTTATATCACTTATTTATTTGTTTTTAATAAATTTGAATTTAATTCAAAACGTATCAGTTATTTTTTGTTAAAAATTTTTAAGAATTTTTTGAATTCAAAAAATTTATTTTTTTTAATCATATTATTAAATATAAATAGGAATTTTAATCTGATCGATGATGTTTCACTTAATGCCGACAACATTCATTAGATAGAATTAAGAAACGAGGGAGTTGACAAAATTCTTTATTGTTGTGAAAACAAAATTGATTAATTTATTCACAAACTTGTTAAATGGCCTAAGGAGCTATATGACTACTGCTGTTGTCTTTTAATTTAAAAACAAATAAAGAAACAACAAAAACCTATTTATCATTTTATTAACAAATTAAAGTGTAAGGAGATTTAAAATTTTGCAAAATAATTAGCAAAAATAATAATTTAACAATTAATAACGTAATCAAGAAATGGTTTAACAAAAATACACCAAAATTTTTGCAATTATTTATGGTTGTCAACTTGGCGGAACTGGGCAAATAATAGAAAAAGAATTTTAAATATTTTAAATTATTTAATAGAAAAAATTATTCAATAAGCTTTTAACAAAATATATGGGTTTAGTAGAGTAATAGGATAGACTTTTTACAAGTTATTCTTACAGGCCATAAAACAATCAACAAATGCGTGTGTGCTTAATAAAGTGTCAGCAACCAAGCCCTTGCAGAGCTGCATGCTTTAATGTATTTATTTTATTGACAGTTCTGATCAGCTCTCTAATATTTTCTTTTCGGATGAACTGCTAATATGCTGTTAGGTTACTTTCACAGAGGTGTCCTTTAACAAGCCAAATGCTTCCCACTTTTGTGTTAATCTTTAAGAATTTTTTTAGTATATAGCATTTTCTTTTGTATCTCCATAGACATTTTTATAGCTAAGATTTTATCATGCGAACTTAAACATATTTCTGCTGTTCATTATTTTATATTTGCATCATTCTATTTTGTATTTTATATCATTCTAGAACAGAATGCAACTTCAAACGAGAGGAGAAAGAAACTTTTCTAACACATAGTGTTTATTTTGTAGACAACAGTAGCATAACCAATTCAGTTTAATTTCGCAACAGGCCACGCCTTTGGAAATTGGAGTTATATGAAAATATGCGATCTTTGGCTAAACACTTTTGTACACACATAGCGCTTAATGTGCTACCTCATCTGTAATTATAAGTGATATAAACATAAACAAATCACAAGCTTTCGATGCTATGGTATGAAGATTCTATGAGATGTTCCTCGGAGCAAGCATCTTTTTCATGTTGTAAAAGAAGCATTTAGGTCTCCTGGATTTCGTTGAAGGTACAAAAGATATTACACTCCATCTGAAATTCTTATTTCTCCCAGGAGTACACAGTCAAGATCGATTTCTTCCCCATCTTGACATGTGCTCTCCAGGGTAAATGATGGCACCAGTCGCTTGGGCTAGGAGGGGCCTGAAACTGGAAGAGATTTAGACTCCCTAGGTTCGACCACACTATTACCATGGGAATCAGTTATCCGCAGGACTACGGCCCTGTACTGGTTATTGGTGAGACACTTCGGGGAATATCGTGGTGGCTGCAACTTAAGATCAAGTCGCGGGAAGGTTGGCTTTTTCCTATGCTGTTGCAGACTGTCGCTAACTGGGGGCGACAAGGATTTTAGATAGTTTCTGGCTCTCGAGCAAGAAGTAGTTACACGGCCCTATTTGCTGTGCTCTTGAAATTACTACCTAAGGTGTATATACACCTTGGTGTATATGAGACTTAAGGGAGCTTCCGGACGAACTATTTTCACCCAGACCACAGTCAGATTAGAAGCAAAAGGCTAAGTGCAAACGAGAATTTGCGTCATGTCTGATCTTTTTATTATCTATATCATCTGTATCATATCGAAAATGGAACACAAATGTTACAATTTCGGACTTGCTTCACCATGTGTAGGAGAGAGCTGTATTGACTCACAGTGCATTCGATGGGATGTGGGATGTGGGATGTGTTTAAGTGTTTTATCGGTACTCAAAGCCGTATTTTTAGTCGTCAACAAGAGCGTGAGGCATTTTTGGTCGAAAGAATAAGTAAGTTACCTTCCCACATACCACTATACCTTATCCAAATTTACTAAGTTTTGGCTCTATAAAAAATAGAATATTCAAGCCAATAAACTAACTAAAACTAGGCGCAGTTTACAGTTTTGTCGTTACAATGATTTTTAGAGAAAATCAGATATCTTTTTTTTTTCTTTAAAAATAGTCTGAGATGTTTTAAAATTAATACTATAACAAAAATAGTCTTCTATAGTAAGCCGTTTCGGTGACAACAATTAAATTTATTAATTGTTTTGTTCTTGTTAACATTTTATGTTAAAATTCTTTTAAAAAAACATGACAGATTTCTGACTTTATAGTTGGAATATTTGAAATCTTCAAAGCAAAAGTTATTTTCTTAATTGAGCTTGTCTCATAAACAAATGGTAGATTAAAAACCTCCTAATGCCTTCAAATAGTTATATAATTTACAAATGATCTCGTGCATTAGGAATATTTTCTTCACTTCCTGCCAAATTAATAACGGGAAATATATTTATATTTTTCTTTTAATAAAATAATTTTAATTAATAAATTTATACAATTTTCAAATTATTTCAAATCCATTTATGAAATTAATTTACTTCTATTAATTAAAAAATAATAATAAATACGTTCGGCCGCTGTATGGATTATTAAATAAGAAAAAAAAAAATAATATTTTATTAAAAGTGCATTTATGATGTTTGTTGTCAAAATAGCTGTTATTGTTTTTTAACACTCAGAACGTGCTTAATATATTAATCACTTAATATTATATTTTCAGTAAAAAGAAATAACTAGAACAAACTCAATTGTCAAAATGTCAAATAGAGTAATTTTGTATTTTTTATACACTTTAGCGAAACACATTTGAACGATAAAATATCAACGTCAAACTATTGAGGTTTTCGAACAAATCATTTAAATCAATTAAAAGCTTAACATAAATAATAATAAAAATCAGTTAAGCCTTGTATCTTGATTTGAGGTTTGACGAGACTTTTAAGGGCGCATTTATTTGACATAGAACTCTTAAATTCTTTATTTTTTTCTTTATTTGATTATTTAATAAATATCGGGGCTTTCAACAAGAAGTTTATTTTTCAATTGTCGCAACACCAACAACATGATAATTTTGGCATTTAGTTTTTGACATATTCATAGTACTTGCATTGGCTATTGCTACAATGTTTTCAATTTCACACGAAAATCGCACTAAAATAGTTAAAATCCACTATGAGAATGGTGGTTCTGTTAAAGTTACGTTTTGTAAAATTCGTGATATGTTCGAGCAACATAATCATCATTCCAAGACCGCTATTAAGAATTAGGTCGTCAAATTTGAGTCGACAGGCTCGATACAAAATGTGCGAACACCAACGCATGTTCAACCGTACCATTAAGCTGAAAACATTACGGCCGGGAGTCATAGTGTTGAAACAAATCTTAATTAGTCAATTCTTCGGCGTTCTGAACCATTAAACTTATCCAAAACCACTACATGGCGAATTTTGTGTAAGGATTTGGCTTTAAAGCCTTACAAGACTTAACTGTTGCAGGAATTGAAGCCGGCCGATCATTCACATCGCCGTAGATTCGCACAATTTATTCAGGAAGAACCGACTGATTTTTCTGAAAAAATCATTTTTTCAGAAGAACCCTATTTTCACTTGTCAGGGTATGACAACAAGCAAAATTGCCTCATTTGGACTGTTGAAAATTCTAGAGCGATTATTGGAAAGCCTTTGCATGTTCAACGAGTAATTGCATGGTGCACTATATAGTCTGGAGGCAGCAACAGTCAATGGACCACACTATGAGAAGATGCTAACAACTCAGTTTTGGCCTATTATTGGCAACGTGGATATGACTGAAATGTGGTTTCAACAGGACGATGCCACATGTCATAGATTCTGTTAAATGATCAATTTATTGGAAAACAATTTCCCCATTGCATAATTTTACGACAATTAATAGTTAAGAGGGCAGTCACATCGTGTGATTTTAACACCAATAGATTATTAGATAGCTTTTCTCTTCGTTATACAATAAAAAAATTTGAATCATAATAATCTGAATTTTTTGTTTTATTTTGTTTTAGAATACAAATTTCTTGTAGGAAAGAGGCCCTTTACTTCTATTGGTTACAGAGAAAAATATATAAGATATTAGCGTGTCCGTGACTACTTTGCAAGTCATTTGTGGTTTGTTTTTATTCTGCAGCTTTTTTTGTGTACGCCATTTAAGAAAATTAATCATTTAAGAAAATTAATCAGAAAGAACACAATTTCTTTTTTTTTCGCTTTTATGTTTTTTTTAATAATTTTATCTTTTTCACAATTCAATATTTTTGTGTGATTATATAATGCGTCTTATTCTATTGCAATGCTTTTACATATACGACATTCTTCAATCGATTTTGGTTCGCTGTATAGACAAACAAAGCAGTTGGTTTATGAACACGTTGTCCCATTGCAAAGTCATGGCTGGCAGATATTTCTAAGCAAAATAATTGGAACACCAACTTTCATTTGTAGGCGGTTGGGCGGCAGTTCATGTAACTCAAGCGAATTTTAAAATTTGACTGGATATTTTACAACATCGTCTTGATTGGTAACAGAGTCAACCGATTTTTAGATAAAAGTTTTCCCAAGAATGTCATGCAAAATTGTTATCCTAAACATCTGCGTTTTTCGCAGCTAAGATAGCTCTTTTCCCCAACCAATCATGGTTTCTAAAATTAGGTGCAACACCGGGAAATACGTTTGTGACCAATTCTTGTTTTGATTGTGCAAAGTGGCAAAAATTATATGGAAGCGTAATCATTTTTGTGGTGGGATCTATTGGAATTGCGCCATTCCCAATTGCTTTGAAAAACGTTCGGCTGATGGATCATTTTGCAATTGAACACGCAAATTGCACACAAACACAAAATGCAACAGAATATGGAAAACAAAATTCTCTATTTGTTTGCACATCATCTTGCTATGAATATGAGCATATTTCGATTTGTATTGCCGTCGCATTCTGTGCAAGCACACACATACAGCAACGTACAAACGAAAACACACATTTCATTTGATACAAAACATTGAGTCGAAGTATGCAATAAAAAAAAATTTTAATTTTTTTTTAAAAATTTGTCTTGTTTCAAACACGCACTGTGGACGCACTATTGTGCGTAATTACATGAAACAAAGATACAAACCAGAGAACGACCATTACGAAGGTATTGTGAAATTTTAGTGGAAATCCGACGGCGCATTTCGTCAAATACTGGCAACCAATGGACACCTATTTTGGGCTTAATTTTTATAGATAGAATTTAGATGAGACCAAGTAGTTACTAACAGGATATTTTTTAAAACCAAGTTTTCACTTTGTAAACGTAGCAGTTCTGCTGATTGCTTATAAAAGCACAGTGATTTTTATTTTTCTGTTATATTTCTAATTTTCCATTTCTTTTGTTTGAACAGGGCTATATATCTGCTATGATTTTTTGAAAACTACATGGGCTATTAACACATATACACAGTCACCTATTTGGCAAATTGTGTGGCTCTGTCGAGATTTTACACTCTCAACTATTTTGCAATCAGATCTTTTAAGCAGTTTATACACGCTTTCCATACACTGTTATGTTGCACACTTTTCTTGCTACTAAGACTACGTCATGGCTGGGACTACAAATAACAAACTTATCAATGCAGCCATTTGGTCTGCTCAACATTTATTAGCTCAGAATTTCCTTTAATTCCGTAGTAAAAATTTACTTACACATAGACACAACTCAACAGTTTTAATGGACAGTAACAACATTGGGCTTTGGTTTTTTTGTAGTAAACCCATAAAAATTATATTCGAATTATGAATAATATTTATAATGCAGCTTTGTTAAAATTGTTAATTTGTGATGTAAACATGTGTTAATTACGTTATTTAATAAAAATATTTTTATCGCTACTTATGTACGTGTAGTATACAACATAATTACTGGAATGTAGTAAAATTTGTAATAAATGTAACGAGATGCAAAGAGTTTAATTTATGGTAGTAAAGTTTAACTAAATTGACTATAAACTTATAATAGCACTTTAAAAAAGCAGTTAAGTAATTTTGGTTTATTGTTAGGAAGATAAAAATGAAGAATAGCAAAAAAGGAGAAAAACTTATAATACCATCGTCAAATGCTTAAATTAGTTTCTGTTAAATAATTAAGAAGCTGATAAATAAGATATTTCTAAATAGTTTATAATGCAATATAAATTTAAATAGTGAAGGGAGCGTAAAACTTTTTACATTTTATGTACTATTGTAAAATAAAACATGCCAAGAATTATGATTTTCTCTTTTTATCTTCCTAGCTCAGTACAATATTTTTTACAACACTGTTACAAAGAGTTTGAATTTTATTTACAGACGATCTGGTGGTCTGCTTTAGTTATTTTTTTGTGATATTTATATTAAATAGAATTCCTAAACTGTTTTCTTATTACATATTTATGTGTGTTGGCAGCATAAAGACTTTAGAGCATTTTCGTTCCAGTTATAAGTACATATTAAACTAAACGATAATAAAATTTTTTTATATTTTAGAAATGCAAATTAAATTGTCTTGGTTAATTTATTTTAAAAAAAATTTATTTTTTATTTTAAAACAATATCTTTTTATTTGTTCTTTATTATTCTTAAGTTCTTAACACGATCACTGTCTATTACTTTCTGTTCCCTTTCAATAAGCAAGAATTAGTTATATATTAAATTTGATTTTTAATTATGTTGCAAATGCAATTTCGTTCCCACGAAAATTGTCAACAAATTCATTAGACGCTGATGTTGCATTTTTGCAAAGAAATAGATTTTCCCACAGAACAAAAAGGGTTTCAGTTTACAATAAACAATTTAGCTATTACAATAATAATAGCATTAAGATATATTTTCACATATCTTAACTTGCATGTGTAATTTTAAATAAACAATTAATTGGGCATACAAATTTACAATTGTTCTTGTTGATTGCTTGTGTTCATCATTTGTTAAAATAACTCCATAAGCAATACATATATAAATCGCACAGTGGTTTAAAAACGTTTCTTTTACTAATTCGATAGCTCATGAATCACATAAAAATCCTAATGAAATTTCACAGAGGCCTAGCAGACATATTTCTGAGTGAAGTTGCAGATATAATTTTTTGATAATGTCTATAAATGTGCTTGTATATCTAAGTTATCGCTTTTAGTTTGGGAGAAAATCGGACTAGAAAATAATGTTTTTTTAATTTTTGGCCGACCTTTACTTAGTATTTTTTACGTGGTATACATTGTATTCTTGATAAAATTTATAATAGAAAAGTAGTAAGTTTGGTTCTGATGTTTCGTTAAAAAGTTATAAGCCTCTGAAAAGGAAAAATGTAAAAACTGATGTGTCTTTTTTTAGATTTCCCCGCAAACGGTGGTATGGTTTTTTTGCTAAAACAATTGAAACTTACTTTGGTGTTAATAAATTTTTTGGACAGCCTATGACAAATGCATTTAAAAAGAATAATTGCGTAAAAATTGTAACGATTCACCCTCCAACGCTATCCAAACATAGACAATTTAGTAACAAAATATACAAATTACAATAAAATTCCTCGGAGTGCAAAGCACCGATTGAAAAAAAGTAAACAAGTAATTAAAGCTCCATATCTTGACTACATACTTCAAAAAGCATTTAACTGCTCCGTTTTCTAAAAAAAGACAATTTTTGAAATATTTTTCTCCTTTTAAGGAATTTATGTGCTAAAATAATAAAAGGAAATGTATAATTGTTTTTTACTATTTCATTAAAGATTTTTTTTGTATATATTTTTTCAACATTTTGTAAGTATAGCTCGAACCCTTTAGGTTTGGTGGCAATTAAAATTCTATATTTTATTTTTCAAACAACCACTTTAACGTGAAATTTACAGTTTTAATGGTAAATAACATCTAAAAAATGCGACGTGTAAAAAATTTTAATAAATTGTTAACTTAAAAGTCATAAGCTTTCCGCTAATACCATCTAACTGTATAAGGAGCATATACTTAAGTTGTAGGAACCTCGCAAACCTTGTCTTCTAATGAAGTCTTTCTCTTTTTTCTATGTAAAAATCAGAAATGTATACAAACACGTTTTGTGTAAAACTGGAACATTGCCAGAAATTTGAAAATATAATTTTCTATGCCAATTTTCTCCCAAACTAAAAGAGATAACTTAGATATGTAGGCATATCCAGAAGCTCTCCTTTATCCTAGGTAGCCAATCGTCCGTAAGTTTTTTCGAAATTAACTCTACTTGATCTCTACTGTGTACCACTGTGGAGTAAAAATATTTGTTTTTAATTTTATTTATACAAAATCTACTGATTTTTTTATGTTTTTAAGGTCATGATCTGTATTTATTTGGAATAGGTATATGTGGTATTATAATAAGCTCTTAAAATATTCATGATAACCAACTATTTCACAATGCAACTAGAGACTTGATAAAAGAACTTTTTAGGTAGATTAGCAAATATATCATTAAAGTAGGACGTTTCTTTTTCCTTTTCTCTCTGTCCCTATTGTTATAGAGATTATTAATGTCTTAGCTAACCAGTATGTCCGATTTCAAGAATACCTAAATAATGAAAAATAATTCTAAGACCCCTCGAAAATAAATCAAAACTTCTCTTATTATTGCGAGTATTGTAATATGTGTTTTAAAGATTTAAAAAATTATTTAACACAAAATAGGAGTTAATTACAATAAACTTTACCTTTCAGTTTGATAAACGTTACAAATTAATTTTGATTATTGTACTAATGTTTCTCAAGCCTGTAAATCTATATATATATATATATATATATATATATATATATAAATAAGTCGGGTTTTCCTTCCTGACGCTATAACTCCAGAACGCACGAACCGATTTCCACGGTTTTGCATTGGTTGGAAAGGTCTCGGGCTCAAGAAGGTTTATAGCAAAGAAAATTCAGGAAAAATTACAAGAGAAATGCAGGAAAATAGGGAAAATCATTTTTCACATACAGCGCCATCTCTGATACATAGCATGTACTAAAACGGAACCAGTACGTAGTGTGTGAGTATCCCTCACGAAAACATGTACGTTCGACATGCAAATAACCGATGAAATATACAATGAAGGATTGATTCTGATTGAGGATCAATGCTTGAAGTAGGAATGATTGCGCCAAATCGATCGATGCACGATGCATTCAACAAAGAATTAAATCGAAAGCTGCAATACAATGTTGATACATTGCACGAATTCGTTCGAAATATTGTGCCGTTGGATAATGAACAGCAAAAACAAGTATACGAAACATTTATGCAAGCGGTGGACAATAATACTGGTGGTCTATTCTTTCTGGACGCACCTGAAGGAATAGGACAACTATTTGTCATTTCACTGATTTTGGCCACTTTTCGATTAAGATGTGACATAGCTTTGGCGTTAGCATCATCTGGAATTGCGGCGACTCTTCTAGATGGCGGTCGTACTGCACATACTGCGCTGAAGTTGCACTCAATTTAAACACAATTGATACTCCAACATGTAATATTTCCCGCTCCAGTGCAATGGGAAAACTGTTGATGCAATGTAAGCTCATTGTTTAGGATGAGTGACACATAAGAAATCTCTTGAAGCACTTTACTTCACACTGAAGGATCTTCGGCGAAAGAACATCTTTGGCGGCTTGATGATATTGTTGACAGGCGATTTCAGGCAGACGTTGCCAGTAATTCCCCGTGCAACGCCTGCTGATGGTATAACGTAAAAACATTATCGCTAACCACTAATATGAAAGTTCAACTTCAAAATGTTCAAAGTGCTGCACAATTTTCCAAACAATTTTTAGCTGTTGGAAATGAAAAAGTCCCAGTTGATGCGACAGCTGGATTAATTACTCTTACCAACGACTTTTGCCGAGTTGTAGACTCTCAATTAGTTCTTATTGAAAATGTTTTCCCAAACATTACTGAGAATTTTCAGAATTGTGCTTGGTTAACTCAACGAGCAATTCTCGCCCCAAAAAATAATTACAATTTGGTGACATACAAATCCATTGATTCCATAAAAAGGCCCGATGATGCAGTAAATTATCCAACGGAGTTTTTGAACTCTCTGGATTTACCAGGATTTCCACCACATAACTTGCAACTTGAAGTTGGTTCAGTTATTATAATATTGCGTAATTTGAATCCACCGCAACTTTGCAACGGTACTCGACTTGAGGTGAAAAGGCTTATGCCGAATTTGATTAAGGCAGACATTATTAACGGAAGTACGCAGGTAAAAATTTATGTATTCCTCGAATACCAATGATTCTGACTGATCTTCCGTTTGACTTCAAACGATTGCAATTTGCGGTTCGCCTTGCGTTCGGAATGACAATTAACAAGTGTTTGCGGCTTAAATTTATAAAATCATTGTTTTTCACATGGGAAGCTAAACGTTGGGAAACCATCCGCTTTGTTTATGTTAACGTCAGACCAAAAAACAAAAAATTTGGTTTACCAAAGAGCACTTCAATAAAATGGATAATTTGCGCACACGTATAACGCTTCGATTCAGTATTTACTTTGGATTCACTTTCCATTTTTACTTAGAGAAGTTCAACTAAACTCCACTGCATTTTAATAATCGAAATGAATTCATTACTGTTGTGCAATGAAATAAAATTTTTGCAAACAAAAATAACAATTTTTCTTTATCTTTTAATCCCGAAACGAAATGTTACTAAAAACGAAATATTACCAAAAACGAAGCGAAACGGAGTTCGCTGGGATTGTTAGTAGAATATAATTTTGCTCTTTAACATAAACTGCATATTTCCCTACAAATCTTCAACAAAATAAAATCATACGGATATTTTAGAACACTCTTAAGTTGTAATAAATGACAGTAACATTTTGTTTTTGGTTTTTAGTATTTTGAAAATTATTTTTTTGTAGTTCATAGTTTGGTTTTTGTTTGATTGTGTACTTTGTTGATTTTTGCTGTTGTTCTTGTTGGTTGTCTTTGCACCATGCGACTCAGTGATTTTGTGTCAATGTTAATTTGTCGTAGTGGACATGGCACAATTGTCATAACTAATTGTAATAAACCGTAATAATGGATTTTTGTTTCTCCACAGTTTTGTCTTTATTTTTATTCTTGTTAAAAGAAAAATGTTGACGTATGAACTTGTATACTTCTAAGTGTTTGTGTTCTTTCATTCACAAAAGTACGTGCAGTGTGTTGCATAAGTTTTATAATTTTAGTACAACAAATTGTTGTTATCTATCTTAATATTTCCATTCGAACTATCTAACTTTAAAATTTAAGATTTGCTTAAAATTTTGTAAACATGAGTAGAAGTTAAAAAATTTTACAAAGCCATACAAGAAATATATTATTTACTATTTTCGAACATAATGAAATTCACCATAAATGAAGAAGGAATAAAAAATGCAAACGTTTGTTATAGGATGGAACTTCTCTGCTAATTTTTTTTTTTTTAAATACGGCGAGTTATAGAAAAGTTGCAACTTTATTTATTTTCAAACTAAAATTGAAAAATAAACCCAAAACTTTCTAAATCAATAATAATTAAATCAATTATTTTTTGAATTAACACAAAAACACATACAGTTTTCTAATTAAATAAAAAAACCGAAAAAAGGTTTAAAAAAATATCATTCTGAAATTAAATAAAATTTTAAATAAATGCGAAATTTTTTTTATATAATTGATTAAATAAACAATTTAATTTTAGAAAATTTTGCAAAAAAAAAATAAATGCTTTGTTATTGGATAATCATTAAAAACTTTAACGATGTTTCATTGCAATATCTAAGCATTTCTCACAGCTTTCCATTTATGCAACCGTGACTTTTGATGGTTAATTACTATAACCGCTTTGATAAAAGTGTACTGGAAATTGACAGGTTTTCCAAAAGTGATACGATGTTAATAAAAAAAGTTATTGGACTGTGATAGGCAGATTATTTAACGTATACACGTATATAAAAATATATACGCTATAGCAACAAGGATAAAATTTTAAATTAATAGTAAAGAATAATGTCTTAATAGTGACAAGCTTTCACGGATGTCATTTTAGAGTTCAATTGAAGGATGAAGAAGACGAATTGAATGAAGTTGAATTGTAAGAACAAGTACAAATAAAAGAATGTGAATAAAAGGATGTGATTATATGTACAAATATGTGTAAAGGATGTTTCTATAGAGGCTATGATTTTGTTGAATATGGCCTTATTCTTTAAACTGTGCGGGCAGTCGACCCATTTTTTTAACAACAAATAAGAAAAAAAAAATAAAGATAAGAAAATATAAAGCCGTCTATACACCGTAGGCATCCCTTCCTGAGTGAGTCAAACTCGTACCTGGCAGCTTTATTATGACTGTTAAGAAGTTTAAAAGTGGGTAAATTTATTAGTACCTGGCATAATTCTATTGTTGATATGGCTATTTCTTACATCGGGTGATTTGAATCTGATCGATATCGTAAGTTATTCTAGTTTAGGGCTCAATCTTTTTTTTAGGGTTTAGGTACCATCCTTTTGGCAGCGTACACTAAACCAAACGATTTTATTATTATGTTTTCTCTAGAACTGTTTCAACTTCATTGACTGCTTTGTGTTAATATAACGCGAGCTTGTAGCTGGAAAAATGGCTTCTATTTTGGCAATAGACTTTTTGGCAAAGTAATTCAATAAACTGAACCTTATAATATGCCGTAATAAAAATAAAATAAAATAAAAGTAATACGTGCAAACAAATTTACTTCAAAACAGAGAGTCGGGTAGAGAGTCATCGAATATTGAAACTAATCGAACAGGACCAATATGTAAGCATAATTTAATTTAACAGATAGGTCCGTATAAGCCATATAACGTCATCTATGGGACATTCCTAAATTTAAGATAATATTTTTTATTACTATTTTATTATCGACAGCTTTAGTGATACCAACTTTTGGATAACTTTTGCGATTGTATTGACATGTGTGATCGCACCTTTTTTTAATTTTATAACTCTAAAGTTTGCAGAAATCTCTCTTAAAATGGGTTCCTTTTACCAATACAACAAAATATAATTTATACCATTTATATTTAATATGGAGTCCTGCCTTTCATCGCCAAAGTTAACGCATATATGGCGCAATCTATATTGCAATCTACAGTTTTTACTCCCTATTTTTAGATACTTTTCACAGCAAAATCAACCGTATTTCGCATACAACTCCCTCTGATATTTTGTTTTAGGTTTTCAGTGGGATTCATAAAAGCTCTTCTTGAGTAAATTAATTATATAGTGCGCTATATAGCAAGAAGCTCTGTTCTGACAGCAAGCATAACGCAAGTGAATATTTGATTTAAAGATTGCGTTGTTCTAAAAACGCACCAATGCAAAAGGTTTTCGGTAATAGCTTCTGTAATATCTACACTCCAAATTCGAAGTAGATTTTAAACTCAACATAAGCAAAAAAATAACTCAGCTGTCAAATTACTTGCTGAACAGTGTTGACAGTTAAATGATTTTTTAACAAGATCTTTTTTTATATATTTTTTCTTTTCAATATTTCGCTTTCCTTTGGAAAGCTTAATAATTTAATAATTTTTTTTTTGTTTTCAAAAATATAAAAAAATTTTTTCCTGAAGAAGCTTTCCAAAGGAAAGCGAAATATTAAAAAAAAAAAAAAAAAAGAAAAAATATATAAAAAAAGATCTTAAAAAAGAAAAAAGATATTTATTCAAGATAAAAAAGATCGTTTAAAAAACTATAAAAATTAATAAATAAATTAATTAAATTAATAAATAATAATAAATAAGTATTAATCTTAACAATGGCCTTTTTTTAATAAAGCTTTCCAAGGGAAAGCGAAATATTGAAAAAATAGTGTTAAATTTATTTAAAAAAAGACCATTATTAAGATTAATACTTATTTATTTAAGAAAGAAAAGTCGAATAAAAATAATAATCAGTGAATAAAATTTTATTGTATTACGAAGAAAAAAGTTTGGCAATTATGAATGAAAAATGATATCTGCCAAATGTCCACCACGACCATGCTCAGAGGTGTCGATTCTTTCATTAAAGCTTTTAATCACTTTTTGGCAAAACGGCGGTCCTTCGTCGTTAATCACATCACGGATTTTAAGTTTTAAGACTGAAGTCGATTGAATTGGCTCCGTATAGACTCTGTCATTAACATAGCCCCACAAAATGTAATCCATTGGCATTAAATCACATGAGCTGGCTGGCCACTTAACTGCTGATTGTCGTGAAATTATGTGATCGAAAAATTTGGTTTGCAATAAATTGACCATTTCATTGGCTGTGTGATATGTGGCACTATGCTGTTGCAATCACATGTCAATGATATCCACGTCGTCAATAATAGGCCAACATTAAGTTGTTAGCATCTTGCGATAGCGTTATCCATTGCCAGTTACTGCATTTCCAGCCTCATCTTCGCAAAAAAACGGCCCAATTACGCCTCCAGACCACATAGCGCACCATACAGTGATAATTTGAACATGAAAAGGCAGAAGCCCAAATGCGGCAATTTTGCTTGTAAACATACTCTGACAAGTGATATTGGGCTTTGTCTGAAAAAATGATTTTTGATGAACACGCGTTGTTGTTCGCACATTTTGTATGGAGCTTGTCGACTCAAATTTAACGGCCAAGTTCTTAACAGCGGTCTCTGGAGGACTATTATGTTGTCCGAAAATATCACGAATTTTACGAAAATTAATTTTACGAAAATTAACTTTAACAGAACCACCATTTTTACCATCATGTTGTTGTTGTTGCCACAATTGAAAAATAACCTTCTTGTTGAAAACCTCGATATAAGATGTAAATGTGTGGAAACATTATTTTGTGGTTGAATACTGATGAAAATTTAAAAAAAAATATTCATTCATTATTAAAAACGTATGAAAGTTAAAAACAGTCGTTTATGATCATTTCCCCTTTTGATTTTTAAAATTGTTTAACTTATGGGAGATACTGTATATAATGTGTTGCTAATTATGTGTACGTTAATATTTAAAAAATTTTGTTTTACTTCTTGTTTCTGTTGTTTTTTTGTCTTTTGTTTTTTGTTTTTTGCTTTTTGCATCAATGTTACCATTTCACGCTAAAAAATGCATAACTCAATAGCCCTAGTAGTAATTTAAGCACTGATGTGAAGGTGGTTTGTTACTTGTACGACACGCTGACCAATAAATACATTTTCTTATAAAGATAGACATTTACCTACATTCACAAAATTTTTATGTGACTGATTTAAATAATTATAACATTTGAATGCTGCCAACAATAATTATATTTTGTCGGTTGTAGTGTTGTTTTTTTATTTATCTACATTGTCATATGATGAGATATACTAAAATAAAATTGGGTGGTGTTGCCTAAATCATACAATAAGTCCAAAATAGGAAATTGAAAATGATTAAGGAAAATACAAACGTGAAAACTCATAAGCTTTATTATGTGAGTAATAATAAATAAAAATTTATTTTAATATATTTAATTTAAACAGTGGTTAAATTTTTTTTGTAAAATCTGTCCAAATAGTAAAAGGTATCTGATTTATTTCTTTTATTAAAGAGATTTGTTTCGGTAAATTTAATGCTTCTATTATAAAAATGTTAGTTTTTCTACCAACAATTGATATGCCGTTTTAATACTGCCGATGAAAACCATCAAGCGAACGTTCTTGGAGTAAGCTATTATCAAGCTCATTCTGAATGGTAGTAGGAGTTAACTTTAGGTGTTTTTGTATAACGGGTATCTATATATATAAAAATAAGTCGGGTTTTCCTTCCTGACGCTATAACTTCAGAACGCACGAAACAATTTCCACGGTTTTGTATTGGTTGGAAAGGTCTCGGGCTCCGTGAGGTTTATAGCAAAGAAAAATTATTTACAGGAAAAATTTCAAGAGAAACGCAGGAAAACAGAGAAAATCATTTTTCACATGCAGCGCCTTCTCTGATACATAGCATGTACTACAACGGCACCAGTACGTGGTGTGTAAGTATCCCTTACGAAAATATGTACGTTTCATTTTAAGTAGGTGGCGCTATGCACTAAGTCGCATGTATACAGTTCATCCTAGAAATGATGAATGTTTTTATATGCGACTGCTGTTGGTAAATGAAAACTGTGAATGGCCAGCAATGCCTAAACATATCGAGAAGCATGTAAACTATTGGGTTTGCCGGAGAACGATTCTCATTGGGATTTAACACTTGCGGATTCAGTTGTTTCATCAAATGCGTACCGAATACGAACGCTGTTCGCAATTATCATCACCACATGTTTCCCTTCACAACCAGTTCAGTTATGGAACAAATACAAAGACGACATATGTAGAGATATATTGCATCGCTTGCGCATTCGAACGAATAATCCCGACATGCAAATAACCGATGAAATAACAATGAAAGAATGATTCTGATTGAAGATCAATGCTTGACTATTGCAAATCTTTTAACTAAGATTCCGCCAAGAAATAGTGAACGATTTTCCTCATTACACTAAACAGGAACCTTAGTTATATAAATCAGATGCTGTTCCAATATAAACGCATCTTACTCATCTCTTATCTTCCGTCTTTGCTTTCCCCAATTTATTTTGTTTTCCTTTCATGTTCCTATAAATTTCATCTACGCCGGATACTTAATAACTATAATTGTTTTTATATGCAAAGGCTGTGTTGGGATTTGAACTTATGATCTTCTACTTAATATACAAGCAATTATCTTTATCATCGCAGCCACTTTTTCCTTTTTTCTGCTTATGCATATTGCACTTTTTAGTGGTAAACAAGTAGAAGCATATTCAACTTTATTTATGTTACAGAATACATCTACAGAGTGTTTGCCGGGAAGGAACACTTTTTTGTTTTGCCCCCATTTTGGTAGGCATGTCTTGACAGTTCATATTTGGTAGTCGTGAAGTGGACACGTGGTAAATTTATTGTGGAAAAATATTTGTGTTTTAATCGATAAAACATTTTATCAAAATCAATCATCGATTACTGTGATGATGAGAAAATTATCTGAAATCATTGGTAAAAACAACGTGCCAACAAAACGCACTATTTATAGTGTAGTGAATAACTTTGAAGAAAAACTGTGATAGGCTGAAGCATGGACCACAACGTACTGGAAGATCGGCTGAAAACATCACTTCTGCTCAATAAAGTGTTCAAAACAATCCATCAACCTTAATTCGACGCCATGCTCAGAAGGTTGGTTTTCAAACAACAATTTTGGCACAAAATTGCGGAAGGATTTGCATTTGTTTCCATATAAGATTCAGTTGACACAAAAGCTTTTTCCACAAGACCATTAACACCGCCGTACATTTACTAATAGGATGTTTTAGCTCACTTATGACAACCCCGATTTTCATAAAAAAAATCATTATGACTGACAGTGCACATTTTCATTTGAAGATATAAACAGATTAGTCGGTTCTGGGGATTAGAAAATCTTCACACCACATCGCGTACAGCCAGGATTATAAAGGAATTACTGCGAGACCTCTTTCCACAGCAGGTTATTTCAAGAAATGGTGATGTTGATTGCCCTCCATGGTCGCCTGATTTGACTGCTTTAGACTTCTTTTTGTGCAGATATCTGAAAAGCAAGGTTTTTGCAAGCAAACCAAAAACGATTAGGAAAAAAAACTAAATATTCGTGATGAAATGAATGAAATACCGCGGTATATGTGTGAGAATGTAATGATTAATGTTCTCAAAATGGGTAATTGCCGACATTAAATAAAACATTTATCAATATAAGATCATTTCTTTCATTTCAACAAAAATGATTAACAAACAAAGTAGTATATTATCGGGCGGACACCCTGTATTTTAGCTGTTTTTTCGCAATAATAGTAAATGATTGATATTTAGTTTTTAATGCTAAACATTTTACTATGTCGTTTAAAATTTTTTGCATTAAAAAGTTACTATAGAGCACATAAAAAATTCGACTTAAACTTCTTTCACCACAATAATCGTTTTTTACATTAATCTATTAAATATGATCTATATAACACACCCAATGTAAAATAAAGTTATTTTAAAAGCGGCAACAACAAGTCACTGCGAATTATTTAAGTGAAACAACAAAGGTGACAACAACTTTTGAAAAATCGAATTAGAAACATTATTATGTGTATTAAATTGAAATTAAACAATTAAAACATTTTAAACAAAACGTTAGCTGTAAGTCGGTTGGTAGTTGTTAGGTTTAAGCAAATGTGTTGTAAGCATGTGTTAAGTATGAGTTGAAGAACATTTACATGTGTCTCGTGTGCATTTTCTAACTGTGCGACTGATCGGTGGTGATAGATCACTTCGACTGAGGTGCAACACTATACACTATTAAAAATAAAAAAACACAACAAAATACTTCTTGTGCTTAACTTGAGTTAAATGAAGAAACAACAACATTAAAATGGGAGCAGCACTTTTTTGTCATTTAATATTCTTTTTTTCCTTTCAATTCTGCCGGATGTGGTTTAGTTGTGTTTTGTTTGTTATTTTATTAAATAGTAATAATAATAAAAAGTTGTCATTAAAAGTGAAACATATATGGGAATTTAGTAAACGTCATGAATAAGTTTATGTGTGAGTGCTTGTAAATATAATGGTTTGGAGTACAAATTCGTCATCCGGACACAAATTTTTAATTTTTGTCCATATTACTGGATCTTGTCACATCTCAAATTTTAAAAACTACTTGATTTCTCATACTTTAGTTAAGATATAGTTAATTTTTCAAATTTTAACTCATTAAAAAATTTATTTAAGAATAAAAAAAATGTATTTCTAAAGCAAACTATCATTTGAGTGAAGAGAAAATGGTATTTCGAGTAAATACACTAAATAAAGGTATATAACTTATGATTGGTATTTACTTTGGTTTGACATGAATGGACTGATGCCTCAAGTGCATATTGAGCCAAACCTAAAAGCAGAAAAAGTGATTTTTTAGTGACTTTTTTGGGCTGCTGGAATCAAACCTAAAAGCAGAAAAAGTGATTTTTTAGTAAGTTTTTTGGGCTGCTGCAAACATTTCTCCATACCTCATTCAAAACGATGCTGCTCAGAATGTTACAGCTAATGGTGACCGCTACAGATTACTGAATTTTACTTTCAGCAATTAAACAACTATGATTTGCAGGAGTTGTGTTTAAACAAAACGGCGAAACATTTCGTAAAACTCATGCCACAGTTGATTTATTGAAGGAAAGCTAGAAAGGATTGGCGCCTCGTTATTGCCGATATACAGCAATAAATATTTTAAAATTGGAATAAATCGAAAATTCAACCTCCAGTTAGACTACGTCCGTCATGTCAATTAAAAAAAAATCATTTTTGTTTTATTCTATTTTATAGTCCTATACATCTATAAAAACACCCTATATTTCGCGTCTTAATGTTTAACTTTATTTAAAGATTTTGTTCTAGTGACTATAATACTAAAACTTCTGTGAAAATTTCAAGCGTCTAGCTGTTACGAATCCAGAGAAGCGAAGCTATTACGTCAATATTAATAGGAAAAACAGAACTATAAAAAATTAAAATAAATAATTTTTTAAATATATTTATCCACATCTAATGTTGACATCACTTTTTATATTTTATGAACTTGTAAATATTTCGTCACATCCTTCAATATTTTTCTAAACGTATCGTGTTTTTCAACAACAAGTTTGTTTTTCTATTGTGGCAACACCAACAACATTACAGTTTTGACATTTTTTTACGTATTCATAGTAGATCCATTGGCAATTTTTACAATGAATTCAATTTCGCATGAAAATCGCATTAAAATAATTTAAATCCACGATGAAAATTGTGGTTCCGTTAAAGTTACATTTTGTAAAATTCGTGATGTTTTCGGACAACACAATAGTCCTTCTGAGACTGCTATTAAGAATTTAATTGTTAAATTTGAGTGGAAAGGCTCGATACAAAATGTGCGAACAATCCCGCGTATTCGACCGGGGCGTTCAACTGAAAACATCGCCACAGTGTTAAAGCAGATCCAAATGTGTCAAATATATCGTAAAGATTTGAGTTTGAAGCCTTACAAGGCTCAACTGGTGCAGGAATTGAACGTTCACATCGTTCTAGGTTTGCTCAATTCATTCAAAAACAACCGCCTGGATTTTCTGAACACATTTTTTTTTTTGTTTCAGATGAAGCCCATTTTCACTTGACAGGGTATGTCAACAAGCAAAATTGCCGCATTAGGGCTTATGAAAATCCTAGAGCGATTATTTAGAAGTCTTTGAATACTCAACGTGTCACTCCATGGTGCACTATTTGGCCTGGGGGCGTGATTGGACCGTTTTCTGTTTCAAAGATGAGGCTGAAAATGTGGTAGCGCCATCACGAGATGCTAACAACTCAATTTTGGCCTATTATTGACGACGCACAGTGGCTCAGAATCGTATTTCATTGGCCAAAACTCTGTAACTTTTTAATTTACAAAGATTTTTTAGAAATTCTTTTATTAGTCAATAGATAACATCTTATGCTTTCATCGAGTTTAGGTTTTATTAAGGTCGGTACAGCACGCTGCACTTAAAATTATGCTTAACAATGCTTACATATTTCCTAGTTTTTGGTCAACTTTAAAATAAAACAGTGTAACTTAAGTTTTCTTTAATTATATATTTATTTATAATTATATATTTATTTATAGTCATAAATAGATTGTAGATAAATAAATAAATATTTAATATTAATATTTGTATACTTTCTTTCATTCAAATATTAAATGCAAATCATAATTATTATTCATTTTGCTGGAATATTTCCTGTAAATATTCTATATTCTGCTCTGTATTACTAGTGACCTGTAGCAATGCCTTAGCTTCGGCATGTAGGTCTGAATGATTCACTTTCCATTAATAATTTGTGAAATAAATCTTCATTTGTAGAACTTCGTGACATTTTTCTGGTATTATGTTCTCTGTAAAATCTATAATCCTTAATTCTTCTTTCCTGGCTTCCTCTGATAAATCTTCAATTGGTAATAAATGGAGCTTAATGACATTTTCTCCATGGTAAAACACTTTGTACAATGTTGCTGACATATTTATATAATTGTATTTGAATGTATATATAGCAACGGTTTCCTTGGTTTAGTCACCAAATTTTCTAGCATTAATTTGTTCATTGCACGCAAGTACTTCAGTAATTGTTTTAAATCTTGAAATAACATCTATATCAACACCTGTTATACCAGATGTAGTTTTGAGATCCAAAAAGAATCTTCTTGTGGTATTGCCATCGTCTGTATTGCCTGATCCTTGTTTTGGTTGATCTATAATTAACCCATATTTGAGATATGCACCTTGAACTTGTTTCTTTTGCAATTTTCTTTTCTCTTTGTTGGTGTCATTATTACTTACTGATTCTGAAGATCCAAAGTCCAAATCATAGCTAATTTTGAGTACGTGTTCCATAAACCTTATCCCCGTATGTAGCGGTGATAATCTAAATTTAAGTGCATCATACTATCATACTGTCTACTATCAGTATTACCAATTAATACTGAAAGTATTAATTGGTAATTCCAATTAATACTGAAAGTATTAATTGGTAATTCAATTTAATAATCTGTTCATCTATCTCTGACTCTAATGGCTTTAGTGTTGAAATTTGAGCTCTAATGTCACTTACTTCATTCTTAATGGTATCACGAGTTTCTTTTTTATTCTCAAATTTTATTGGTCTGCAGTATTTCATAGACGATGGAGTATAGTTTTTCTAAATATAATTTGTTTGCATTATGCTGGACGAAGGATCCGAGTCTTCTAAGTTCTTTATTAATCGCAATAGCACAAATGACAGCATGAACATATCTGTGTCAGAAATATCTTCAAATAAATTATTTTTTATATTGTTTTTGGCTAAAAGATTCATCGCAACCCCATTTACAAAAAAGAGTCAAATTGTAATTTAGATTTTTTTCAACTCACTTCCATTAAGTGATTGTAGCAACCTTTCGGCTGTATGATAAAGTAGAGCTTGCAGTTGTAACTGTGCCGAAATTGGTGTGATTTTGATAGATTCCTTTGGAGGATAACGTTTCTTTTTAGCTGCAGTTATGCGATGATATGATGGGTATAAATTGTACTTTATATATCTGTACTTTACTGAAATAAATTTTAAACATTTTTTCCTATAATTGAAATATCTGTGTAAAAAAGCATGAACAATTCAAGGAAGTTTTTCAACCATTTGAAGAAATATTTATACCGCTAATAACTTTCCTCTCTTTCTCCCTATGTTTTACTATCTGCAATTTGTATTTATGGCAGTGAATAATTTCTAAAGTAAATTTACTAGCAATTTTAATAGAATTTTGTTTGTAAAAATTTTGAGTATTTTCATTAAAATAAAACAAGTGTTCTGCGGGCGGGTCGGGGCGGTTGCAAACGTATATATAGGCTTAAAGAAAACACTTTTGCCTTTCTTTGGGCGGTTTCGATTTTTTGTTCTTTTTTGTCCTTTAAAAGTTATACACTATTTAACTTCAAATTTTACGAATATATGGTGGTTTCAAATTTATTACATAAAACCCTAATTACAAATTATTCAGGGTGCTCAAATACAATTTGTGAAAAACAACAGTCCACCCAACATAACAAAAAAAAAAACACCGCAGCGCATTATCAATAGCAGTTTTCAAGAAATCGTAATTGATATGAGATCAAATAACACAAATTTTTTTTATTTCTAAATTTACTTAAATTCTTTGCTTTTAGTAGCATGCCACGCCTACTACTGTGAATATTTTGCCAACATTTTTTGGCTACCTAAGTTCTGATCTATTTCCTTTCTGATGGCATAAAAATTTTAAGAATCCATGTCAAGCAAAAATCGCGTAATTTCACGACAATCAGCAGTAAAGTGGCCAGCCAATGGATTTTATTTTGGAGCTAAGTTAAGGACAGAGTTTTTACGGAGCTAATTGAATCGATTTCAGCCTTAAAATTCAAAATCCGTGATGTGATTAACGAAGTAGGGTCGCCGTTTTACCAAAAAGTGATTAAAAACTTGGATGAAAGAATCGACATCTGTCAGCTTGGTCGGAATGGATATTTGCCAGATATCGCTTTTTATTTAGAATTGCCGCACTTTTCTGATCGTAGTGCAATAAAAATTTGAATCATTTTGATCTAAATTTTTTGTTAAAATTTTGTTTTTTTTTTTTTAGAAAACAATGAAAAATGACCGCTAACTTTGAGTTAATTTTTCGAGCACTGCTAGCAGTTGCTGGGTTATAAACATAAGCCACAGGAAATAATCGAGGTGTTAAATCAATTTACAACTTCAGTCACCGAACGCTAAATTTTGATAGTTGATAGTTGCAGCCAATGTATCACATGCAGTGCCATTGATAAAGATCTGTATCGACTAAAGCGCATGCTCCAGCTTTATTTTGACTTCACTGCAGAAAGTTTGTTCGCATATAGATACGTTTAGCCAAAAATGATCCTCATTGCAGAATACAATTTTAAGTCTTTAAGCTGCGTAAATCAGAGTACATCTATAAAATTAATAAACATTTTTTAAATAAATTCAAAAACAGAAATAAGTTCAAAATGTTCGTTTATAATTTAATATGGTATTAAAAATATTTCCGCAATTGCTCAACTGTGTTTAAACTAGTTTTTATTAATTAATGATTTGTTTTTACAAATGTAAAAAACATTTGTAAATGAAAAAAACCATTAAATTTATCTTTAAATTCAAAGCATTTCAAATCAATTTCAATGGCATTTTTACAATAATTTCAGTAAAAAGAACTTTGGTTTTTTCTTTAAATCCAAAATTCGATGTATCATCAGTACTATCGCGGCATGCAATTAGTTGTATGGATTAAATCTTTCTTGTTGTATTTCTTATATATATATATATATACGTAAGTGTATGCGTTATTATTTTGGGTTTTTTTGTTTAATTTGGTTAAAAAATGTGAATTTTTTTATAAGTTAGTCAAGTCAGCTTTTGCTGATATTTGTTTGGGTTTTGTTTTTCCTCTGCTTCTAAATAGAGTTTTTGTCTTAAGTCTTTAGTTTTAGTTTCAGTTTGTTTTCACTGATTTTGCACTGCCGCTTGATGATTGTTCGTGGAACTAAATTTAGCTTTGTAAGATTTCTGAGTATATATATGTATGTATATGTGTGTATGCATTTTTGTAAATTTTAATTAAACTGAGAGTTTATCATTTTATTTTTGTGCGGTTTTGGTTTCATGATTTTTTTTAACAATTTAATTTTTAAATATACAACTTATACGAGTTTTACATGCCTGCTTGCTTGAGGTTATTTAAGTAATAAAATATTTGACATTTATAAGAATGTCTATTTTGACTTGATTTTTTTCTGTTAAGAGTCTGCAAAAATTTATTTATTATTTTTGTTGCTAATTTTGCTAATAATTAGAAGGATTTTGCGGTTTAATTTTATATGCAAATAATTTGTCATTCTATCGTAAAGTTTGCATTCTGTATGTCTTTTAGCCGTAAGTCTATTAAATTATAATTTGGTTTTTCCTTGGATATGTGTAGATTTTGATTGAAGCTGTTACATTGAGTCACTATTTACATTGATGTCATTGATGATGCCACTTCATTGAAGGTTTTTTGTGTGAGTCAAGAAATTTTCCACTTTTTTTGCTTTATTTTTTCTTGTTCTTATTGAATCATTAACAGTTACTATTAGATACCAATATCTCAGTGTTATTGTTAAGAATACAAGTGGTAACTTTCATGGTTATTCATAAGTAGATTTCAAGTTATATTAACAACATCAAGTTTTGCTCCAACTTAAAAAATACTTAATAAAAGAACGACTTTAAATAGGTTGGGAAGCTTATTCTTTAGTTTATTAGTACCAAAAACATGTGTTAAGATAACGTAGGAGCAATAAAAACATAAAATGTCAAGTTCTATGCAGTTTTAAACCTATAAAATGGAGTAACTTAATATCTATTGCATATAATTTTTAGCAAAATATTTAATCTGTTAACTGTTGTACATCTAATTATAATTTAATTTATATTTATTCTTTTTAATTGCAGATGTTGGCGCGAATACCGTTCAATGAGTCAAGACCGCTTAAACAAAATGCACAAACCAACAGTGACCTCATTGCGGGCAATGAGTTTCTTAAACTGTTTATGGAACATGATCAGTTAGAAAGAGATTTAATTAGTAGCGAAGCTATGGGGGATAACAATGATGGGAATAAAACAGCAACTCAGAAAACAAAGAGGGTAGCAGCAACTCTGAAGAAGGAAGAACAGTTTGATAAAAAATTAACCGAAACGGGGAAAAGGTCTAGCAGTAGCAGAAGCTTACAAGACAAGGGCCCTAAGCTGAATCACGCTGAGGGTCAATTGGAAGATAGCAAACAAGTAGTTAAGTTAGTAACCTCAGGTAGCAAAATTGTATTTTTAGAAGATTACGATGAAAATGATGCCATCTTGGATGCCGAAGTCAGAGATATTGATTTGAAAAAGGAAATATTTGAACAAAAACCTCATCCTAATTTGGATGAATACAAGGTGGTGGCCGTAAGTGTGTCTTCTTCTAGTCAAAGAGATGCAGCAGCTACAAAAAATCGTTTTAACAAATTTGAAAGAAGACCCTCAACAACAACAAGCACGTCAACTAGTAAACCTTTTGTTATGGCGGCACCTAAAAAAATAACAGCGACAACTATTAGAACACAATCAATAGCATCGTCATCATTAAACGAACCATTAATGAAAACTGAAAATATTGCTGCAGACAACTTTATCAATCGCTCACATAAAAGTGAGTTTTCAATAGAAGAAGTTGAACCGCTAACAATGACACAGCAACAAGCACGTAAAATTCATACACGTCATCGCAAATATCCACCAACGCATGCACCAAACACATCGGAAGTTTTAGATTCAGAAAACAGTGCTTCAACCAACATTCATAATATTTTGGCGGCACCAATACAGACGTCAGCTTTAGCACGTTCAACGTCAACCGTAACATCTAATTTTCATAGTGGTCAACGTAATATGACCATTAATCATCATGAGCCTAATTTACATGTAACGCAGGCTCGCCATAAAAACACACTGTCAGTAAACACTGAAAATAAGCCACCTAAAGCAGAAGATTTGCAGCAACAACAGCAACAGCAACATATAAAAAGTGATGGTGGTGTCAGTGTCGGTGGCGGCGTCGGTGGCAATGGTGATATGGAAGATCAATTGTTACCATTTCAAACTGTTATATACCACGATACAAAAGCAGGTCATGGTCCGCAATCTCGCTCAATTTCCTATTCGTCGATTTCACAAAATGTGGAGGATTTAAAGAAATGGCACCAATCCGGTATTTTAGCCGAAGCACGACGTAATGTCAGTGAAAGTTTGAAACCAATGCCAAAATTCAATGCATCCTTAACAAATGAAAAGCCTGAGCCAGCAAAATTTTATTCGCAACCTTCGAAAATGTATAGTGAGCCATCGAAATTTTATTCAGAACCTGCTAAAGTCTATTCCGAGCCGGCAAAAGTTTATGGAGAACCTGAAAAGTTTTATTCTGAACCAGCCAAAGTTTATGGACAACCATCGAAATTTTATTCAGAACCTTCAAAAGTATATTCGCAGCCAGCTAAAGTATATAGCGAACCAGCTAAAGTTTATTGGCCCATTTTAGGTGATACCACCACCACCTCTACTCAAAATTCCAGCCCAGTTGAAATATCAATGGCTACTACAGCGGCAACACCTATTTCGGTAAATTTACAACAATCATCAAGAAAGCCAGCAATTGTCTCACGCATAGCATTTGGTGAAGCTCATTTCATTTCAAGTACTACCAGTAGTACAACAACTACTACAACAACCAATGCACCATTAATCACAGCATCTAAAACATATGGGTCACATAGCCAGCATCAATATTCTCGCACAGATTTAAGTCATCGTAAGGCATTATCATCATTATCTTCATCCTTTTCACTTAACAATCAAAATTCATCCTTGTCATCTTCATCAACACCTTCACGTCGAATACTATTTAATTTAGACCGTTTACCGTATGATCTTTTAAATGCACCTGAACCATCGACACAACAGCAGCAACTTTTAGAGTTACAAAAATCCAAGAGACCTCAGCAGCCATTAACATACCAACAGCAGCTACAACAGCAAACACAAGAACAACAACAACAACAGCAACAACAAAATCAGCACAATCAAAAGCAAAAGCAACGTCATCATATTAATCCATGTTTAGAGTCGGCTGTTTCTTCACTATTTTCATCATCAACATTATCTGCTCATCCGGCATTACAAAAACAACAACAACAACATTCATTATTGCCAGATCAACAACAACATTCTAATCAAAATGCCAAAGGATTGCCCAACGGAGGTAAGTTTTATTTTACACTGTTGCTACGAGTAACTCCAACTGCATGACTTTGTATACTTCGAGTAAAATAATAGCATATGCTTGTTTGTGCTAAGCAGTTCTTGTTGAGAAACATTGTTAAGATGCCATTCGTGTTGAGTATTTAAGAAAATATACAAACAAACTTTTCGTATAGGAATTTTTGTGAAACGGATTAAAACTTGATTAGCGAGAAATTTCAAAATTAAAATTAAAAAAATTAAAATTTCAAAATTAAAATATTAAAAATTATCTGTAAACTTGGATATTAATTTGTTGCTCATACATAAAATAAAACAATTATAATTTTAATATTAATTTTTAAAGACGCAAGTAAAAAAGTGATCACGGCTCATAAGCATTTTTCTTTTAATTTTCTATATGATCCACACATAATTTAATTAACTCGAACTGTAGGTATCATAATTCAACATCAATCACAATTGCAGTACCAGTAAAATTGTACTGTTATTAAGGACTGGTTTTCATTAGTAGTCAATAAATGAAGGATAATCATGCAGTTTAATTTCTGTTGCCAGTAAATTCTTACTGACTACTGAAATTGTAATTGCATTACCAGTAAAATTTTGCTGGCTACTGCATTTTTTTAAAAGTTATTCAAATTTACTTCTGATTTTTTGGACATATTTATTTTTACAAACTTAAAAAGGGAATTAAAAAATAAGTGTTATTGCTAATATATCGGGTTTTTCAACAAGAAGTTTGTTTTTCAATTGCGGCAACACTAACAACATATTAGTTTTCGTAGTAGATGCATTGGCAATTGTTACACGAAAATCGCTTTAATAATATTAAAATCAGCTAAGAAAATGGTTGTTCTGGTAAAGTTAAAATAACCACATGGCGAATTTTGTCTAAGGATTTGACTTTAAAGCCTTACAAGCTTCAACTGGTGCGCGGACCGATCATTCATATCGCCGTAGATTTTTGAGAAGCCTTTGCATATTCAATGTGTCACTGTATGGTGCGCTATGTGGTCTGCTAACAGCACTAACACTGTCGCGAGATGCTAACAATTCAATTTTGGGGAGATATTATTAACGACGTGGATATCACTCACATGCAGTTTCAACAGAACATTGCCATAAGTCACACAGCCAATGTAACGATTAATTTATTGCAAACCAAATTTCCTCATCGCGAAATTTCACAACTATCAGTAGTTAACTGGCTGGCCGATCGTGTAATTTAACACTACTGGACTATTTTTTGTGGCACTGTGTTAAGGATAAAGTCTATACGGAATTGAATCGATTTGAGCCTTAAAACTAAAAATCCGCGATGTGATTAACGAAACAAGATCGCCATTTTGACTAATAGTGATTGGAAACTTTGATGAAAGAATCGATATTTGTCAGCGTGGTTGTAGCATACATTTGCCAGATATTATTCATTTTCATTCACAATTGCCGAACGTTTCTCTTGGTAATACAATAAAAATTTGAATCGTATTAATCGAAATTTTTTGTTTAATTTTATCTTCGAAAACAAACTTCTTGTGAGGCAAAACACAGCATTAAGACGTATGTAGCCTATAACCAACGAATTTTGTAGCTGAGAATGTTAGACATATTCAATCAATATTTTTTTGGTATCCCAATGTGCACACACAACTCAAGGCTTCTTTTTGTCGTCTTTTAGCAACGAATGTAATTTCATTTTTATTTTACATACCTTTATCTCTACATCACAGTATCATAATCATTGTTATGTACGCATGTATGAATGCACGGTGCTGGCATATAAATTATTACTTTTTATTTTTTTAAATTATTCATCGAACTTTTACTCTTATAATCAACTGAACATTTTTTTTTTAATTATCAAAAATTTATAAATAACTAAATTAAAATCATTAATTTTAAGAAAAAAATATTTTTCATAAACTGAAAAAAAGGAAATAAAAAATATTTAAGAGCTTAATTAACTGTAAGTGTTCTAGGCTTAATTTAAATGGCTTTCACCAAAAACAAAAAAAAACATCTGAAGGATACACATTCGATATGGTTAGGCAAGCTTTTCGTCTTTATTATAGACAGACACTATATGTTCACTTGGTTTCTATTACAAAATCCTCTTTCAAGTTTGAAGTCTGTTTAATTAAATTAAACGGGCGAATTTAAAACAATTTTTTGCTGAAAGTACGTTTATCATGTTTTATTTATTGTTTGTCGCTTTTTTTAATTTTGGCAGTTTTTTTGTTTTTGTTTTTGTTTATGTTTTTGTTTATTTTTTGTTTCTTTGCAGATCTAGTCAAATGTGTTGCTGCAATATCACACACATCAGCTACCGACACTGATGGCGATGATGATACTACGGATGATCGGGTAGGCGGTGCCGCAGTACTTACTACTGAACGCACTCATATAGAGGAGCTTTTTGCGCCGACCCCAGAGGGAAATTACGAAATCGAAGAATCTGTTAGTGTAATGACGAATGGGCGAGCCAATAGTGGTAGTGGTGGCAGAAATAGTTTAGCACATTCAACTACATCACCTGTACACCAACAACAACATTATGGTTTTAAACCGAATAGGCAACGAACTCGTATACAATTTGGTACTAACGTCAACAACCCAACAGAGATACGTGATGATGGACATAAAAATCTATACAACATCAATGTAAATTCCAATGCAAACACTAAAAGCAATAATAACAACCAAAGAAATCATAATGCTCCAGAGTACAATCAGTATGATGATGATGATGATGCCAACAATAATGATAATGACGATGGTAATAAGGACAATGGAAATGATGGTGCAGCCAAGAATAATGATTATGAAGATGATGGTAGTTCGCCCCCAGCAAAAGGCAAGAATGGTAATAGTAGCGATGAAGACTCTAAAGTGGCCTATATAGTCGAGGGTCACAATTATCGTAAATATCGTGTTGAAGAAGAAACAGATGATGGTTTTATTGTAGGCGAATACGGTGTTGTAGACCATAATGATGGTAACCTAAGAGGAGTGCGTTATACAGCCGATTCAACCATCAATCGCAGTCTGATACAAAAGGCCTTGTTGACATTTTTAAAATTAAAGTAAGTGTAAGAAGAAGAAATGGGGTAAGAGAAGATCATAAAGTCTGTTTGGTCCATTATGTTTAAGCCGAATATGATGATGATGATGGTATTAACTTTTTGTGATGATTCCTAATACAAAATAAACATAAAACAACTATACATTAGAAAAAGAAGATAAAATATAGATTTTACATCTTTTTAGTAATTTAATAGCTTAATACATTAGTTTAATATATAGCTATATAGCTGTTTGTAGAATTGAGAGTTCTTTAGTTCACTTTGTTTTTATAGAAACTAAAAGAAAAATGAAGTGCAACAAGCAAGCAAATATACAAACAACAAAACCAATCAATAAAACCTATGTGATTCAAGTCTTACTATTGTTACAAAAGCAAAAATGTAGTTTTAAATGTATGTAATAATTTTAGTTTTATTTTAACTTTTCGATGTTATACAACAAAATAGTTTTGTCCAATATTCGGCCCCAAACAAGTGTCGCCTTAAATATTTTTTAATTTAATTAACAATGATTTTAAGCAAAGTTTAAAACTCACATTGTAAATGTCATTTAATCGCAAAGGTTGGTGTTCTGCTGAAGTAGCCTTAAGCTTGGACAAGTCTGTGCTTAAAGTCTCCAAGCAAGCATTTTGTAGAGCGTATTTATATAAAAGTCACTTATTCGTTACTTTTTTTCGATTAGCCAGTGAATTTTATAAAAACAAAATACAAATTAAGATCTTCTAGCAAAAATATATCGTCGTTATTAGAAGTGTAAAAACAATACAAAATTCTGAAATTTTTTATTTTACTGCCCTTTCTCAACTACCGGATGATAATAGGTTAAGGTAAGTAGACCTTTGTTAACAAATTATGTAATTACATATTAACTTAAACACTAGAAACTCTTGAAGAGAAAGTAGCAGGCTGGGATTTTCTTAATTTAATTTTAATTTGTAGTTCTCTTTCCAACATATCACCCCATTTTTTCCAATCTTCTTATCTGGCATTCTACCTTGACAAATTTTCAAAATATAATTTTAGTAGTTTTAACTTTGTACATTTATATTACGGTAAAATATTTTAAACTAGAAATTCGTTGAATTCTGGAAATAGTAGTCTTCTTACACTTTTAGTCGCTAAACGCTGCTTTCCGAATGGGGATGTTAATTAGATTAGAATTTGATATCATTTTTGATAAATTTCAACGTCATGACATAACGATATAGTGACCTTTTTAATAGAAAGTGCTTGCAGGGTTATAAAATGTGTATGTACTCGTATCAATAAAAATACTATTAAAACGTACTTTCGTTCCTTTGAGCTTAAATACGGTTTAAGCCTTAATGTTTGATGTTCGTAGCATGTGAAGCATTATTTATTGTTATTTTGAAGTTGTTGTAAAATATTTTGGACATTCTTTTAATTTATTTACTTAAGTATACAATTTTTCTATTAGCTTAAAGATAGGCATATAGTTGTGGTCAATTTAAAGTAAATCAGTGTAAAAAATTTTTTTGATATTTATTAGTTGAAATTACCACTGTTAAGAGATCAAGAAATGTATAAATTCTTCTACAAATAATTTTAACGTTTCATTCTGATTAAAGACTGTCACGTTTTCAAAGTGATTTTCAGTTACTAGCAGGGAATTTTATTTTTTTTAGCCGCCAATAACTAATCTAAATTGTGATTTCCGCCTTTAATATTAATCGATTAAAATTATTCGTTTAACTAGGTGCCCCTGTAGGCTAGAAGGTCCCCCCGGGGCACATAAATATGGTCTTTATAGAATTCCATTATAGAATTCTAGACACAGTGCAACTGGGGAAAAAGGGAGCCCAGTCCCAAGAAGACAGGCAGGGAGTCAACTGGAAACTCCACTTTATTTCCACGGGAATCAGTAAGCTCGCAGAGTTCATTATTTGTCTCTTTAGACATTTAATAGTTCTCTGGCTGATTATTGAGGTTGGCCCCTATATGGGAGTATCGTGGTGGTTGTGGTTTCGCGGCCCCATAACATTTATAATGGTTCTTATGGTGGTGGTGGATCATCTCACTGATAATGACACGCAAAGTGAATGATCCAGTCCAGTGAGCATGCTAGACATGTGTTCTGTGCAGGAGTTGGAAAGTCTCCAACTCTTTAGTAAGGTGTGATGATTTGCAGCCCTGCTCTGGAATCACTTAAGTTGCAAGTAGAAGGTTTCTGTTGCATAGAATTATAGCTTCGGCTTTCTAGGACGAGCATGACGTTCCAAATTATGCAGTGGTTAGATCCACCATCTGATTAAGGCTTCATGGCCAGGTGGGAATGTAAATCGAATCACACAGTTGTAGGCTAGAAGGTAGTATACTAGCTTGTAAATATGGGGGTTGTGGGTTCGATTCCCAACGAAGACCTTGGTTTTTTTTTCACTACAAAAAAAATTGACTGTTGGTGGGGCTGCTCAGCGATGAAGGCATAGTCACTGGTCGCTGTGCTGTCTTATATACGGCAGTTAATTTCCGACTTTCCTTCTACTTTCACCACCTGTTTCATATATTCTCTATCCCTGTTCTAAAGAATGTAGCACGGTACTTGACTAAATAGGCATTGTTGCCTAAAGTGCTCTTTAAAAAAACAAAAAAAAAATTTTTTTTAGATTTTTACCGTAAATTTTCTTAAATTCTTCTTATTGCGTTTATGGCTTTCAGCTTTTTTTTTATCAAAATTTTCAATAAAGACATTTTGCCCTAGAATTTTAATTTTACTTTTTATATCCTTTTTTAACCAAACAAAACTCTTTTCTTTTGTTGTTTAATCGAAATTTAAATAAAAATTTTAATTTATGGCTGAAATCTGCTATAAGATCATTTTTTAAATAAAATTCCTTAATTATTTTTTGAAAAGAATTAACACCATACTGAACTAAATTTCATGGGTAATATGAACAAAAAGATTTAAGAAAACATTAACGCTAAAACTACAATATGAAAATTTAATTTTGTAAAATTTTAATTAATAAAGCAGTAGTACCATAGCGTAAGAAAATTAACGCCTGAGATTAATTAAACTTACGTTGAAACGGAAAGTTAAAAATTGTAATATTTTTTTTAAATATTTAAGCAATTTTATTTCATGATTGATTCCTTTAAATAAATATTTCGTGATATTCTCACAAAATATTTATTATAAAAAATTTTTATTAAAAAAAATTAACATCTTATGATATTCTCATAAAACATTTATTCAAATGAGAATAACATAAGATGTTTATTTTTTAATAAAAATTTTTTATAATAAATATTTTGTGAGAATATCACGAAATTTTTATTTAAAGGAATCAAGCACGAAATAAAATTAAAATGATTATTTAGGTAAACATCAAAACGCATGCATGCAAAAAAAAAAACATGGTTGAGATATAGTTAATCAAAGAGCAACATATCATATTTGATGTTATTATATTCAGAATAAGCTTTTTTATAGCTTATAATAATATTGTTATTCATTGAATTATAATTTTGTTAAACATAAAAATACAACTGTAAAGTTTAATCATAATAAATATATTATTATGGTTTAATCTAATAAATTATGCTTAAATTGGATGATCATAATATGTTTAAATTTTACCTTAATTGATTTATAGTTTCAATTATTTTTTTTATTTACCTTAGTCTATAGATTCAATATCCTTACAGACTATAACAATATTTAAAAGATTTTAACAACAACAAAAAGGGTACAATATTTTTCTAATAATAATCAATATATCTGTAATATTTATTAAATTCAGAACAATTCTTTAATAATGGATTCGTTAGATCTGTACACTTGTATAAATATCGGGATAAAATTACGTGTAGGACATGGTGGAATATTAAAACAGATATGACTTATTAAAAATTGACAGGACACATTTTTTTAATAAGATTAAGGACGAGACTAACATTCGACATTGTTCTACTACTTTTAACGCAAGTCTATTATTATAAGATGGTAAATTTTGTATATTCCCATGCAAGCCACGGAAACAAAAGAGCAAAAATCGTTTCTCAAAAGATTCGACAGTAATAACATGGACATTGTAAGTTGGGTCGCAAATAATAGACCATATTCCAGCATAGGTCGAACTAAAGATGAATACAATTGCATTGTTATATAAAGGTCAGTAAACTCTTTAGCCAACCGTTTCTTATGAGTGTTCAAAATTAATACCGAAATACATTTCCTGATAATTTCCATTAAAATGAAATGGGCTGTAATTTTGACCACAACTGTATGTAGTTATTATTTGGTTTCTTGAATTTTTGTTTTTTGTTTTTTTTTTTTTTTTTTTTTATTGTAAGCAGAAAATACAAAAGTGATTCTTGCAGATGGAAACTACTTGCCATAAATATTTAAGAGTATCTTTCTACTATAAACTTTATTTAAGTAACAAAACACGGTAGCTGTTGTAGTAGAAGTATCGATGGATGGGCTTAAGAAAAGCAAAAAACGAAAAACGATAAAACATAGATTAATTTAAAAAAAATATATAAAAAACCTCTTATCATATAACAAAAAATACTCGTAATTTTAGTTTTATAAATTATAAATTTAAAAATTTAAGTTGAAAAAAAACTAATTAGTGCATAAGTAAGTAAGTAAGTAATTGTATTAAATATAAATGTCTAGTAAAATTAATTAAAAGTAATTTAAAAACAACCTTAAGCGTAAACTAAACGAGAATATATAAATATTGAAGTTTATTGGAAAAAATGTGTTATTCGTATTAAAAAGCAAAAGAAGTTGAAAATTTTAAAAATTAGACGTATTCCTTTATTTATAATTTTAGCCATGATTGACTATTGAACATAAACGTAAAAATTTGCCACAAGACAGGCTGAATGGCAATAGAGTGGGATTATAAATATGAAAAAGCAGAGAAGAAATAAAAAAACACTAGAGAATAAGAGACTGTCAATCCACGACTAATCGTCAGACCAAGGTACACATATTTTACTACACATATTTTACTAGCTGCTACCTCATTTAGCAACTGCCGCGTATACGTATACCTTTATGGCACAGCGTCTAATTAGAGCCCCCATTTTAACAAAATTAAAAAAACTATTAGGAGTAAAATGAAAATAGATAATAGTTTTCCTCTCTGTTACCTATGCTATGTTTCTGAGATATTTTTTTACATAAAAATAAAATGGTAGCTAGAGTCCTTCAAGCAATTTTTCTTTTAGTTAAACAATATATGACAAACTATAGTTCAATCCATGGAAAGCAAGATGACTGTGGAATTTGTTTTTGAGGAATTTCGAATATACAGAAACATGATGCTAAATCAATACAGTAACTCCTCAGAATTATTGCCTGGAGTAGCCAAAAATGGGGTCAGTGGCGATGGTGATGTGGAAGGTCAATTGCTACCATTTCACACTGTTATATATCACTACAGTAGCGGATTTAAAGAAGTGACAGCAATCTGGAATTTTAGCCAAAGCACGAGGCAATCAATGCCAGTAAAAGTTTGAAACCAATATCAAAATTTAATACACCCCCAAGAATGAAAAGCCAGAGCCAGCAAAATTCTATTCATAACCTTCGAAAATGTTTTGTCACACATCAGGCCCTACTAAAGTCTATTCTGAACTGACAAAGGTTTATGGAGAATCTGGTTTATTTTGAACCAGCCAAGGTTTATCGATATTTTTATTCAATACTTTGGAAATTATATTTTCAGCCTGCTAAAGTATGTAGCGAACCGGCCAATGTTTATTGGCCCATCATTAGTGATACCACCACTACCTCTACTCAAAATTCCAGCCCAATCTTATCCAAAAAAAGAGTAAATTGAAATATGGCAACAAAATATTTGAATTCTATTCTGCAAAAAAGAAAATTAAATAATTGCAAATTATAGAAGCTATGACACACAATAAGATTTAATGGTTGGATATCAAAATTTGACGGTGGTAGGCATTCAAAAAATTAGTTGATATTTATTAAAAATTTGTTTTGTATTCAGTTTTCTGAATATCAAAGAATTCTATCAGATTTTCTGTCAGATGACAGAATTAAACAAGTGTGTAGAAGTATTTGTGATGCTGGCAAATGATGTGACGATAAAAATATTGTTAAAGCTTGTAGCTGGGTTCCAGGTTTTTATGTAAATTCTGAGTTCTTTAAAAAAATATAAAGATGATGCAAAAGTACTTTTCCTTTTTAAAGAAAAATTTCAAAATTGTTTTAAAAACTTAATGTTTATTACTTAAAATAACATCACAATAAAAATATTTTAAAACTTTAAATTTGTTATTAATTTAAAAAATTTTCACTATTAAAAAAAAAGAAATAATCAAAAATTTAAAATTTTAATCTGTTCCAATAACATTTGCGATATTTTCTTAATAGATTTAAAGTCTTATAAACTATAAATTGGACTATTAATTAAATTATTTTCCTTTCCCTATATAATTGACTGCTATTTTAGATGAATTAATAATGCAGCCAATATTTTTAAAAACGTTTTTTGAATGCAAAAGCGCCATCTAAAAATTCCTTATTGTTGTACATGAATAATTTATTCGTAATAAATAAAATAAAGAAGAAGAAAAGTTATTTAATGTTATATGGTGTTCACTTTTTAAACCAACACCTTCATTTCAAACAGTAAAGAAAAAATTTAATCAAAATAATAATAATAATAATAATTTATTCTAATCACACATTATAGTCTAGTAAATAATTTAATTTAGTTTAATTTGTTCATTATAAAATTATTTAGTTAACATATTAGATGTATTTAATTTTGTATAAAGCAATATATTAGACAAACACACACACACACTCAAATATAAGCTGACACAAATAATTGAATATAAACAATAAAAATTTGCATAATATAAAAATAATCTAAGAAAAAACTTTAAATCCAGTTGTCGATCATTTTTTTATTTAAATACCTAATAAAGTCAATAATTAAGTTAATACCATTTACATTATTAATAGTTTTTGCTTTAAGCTTAGATTTTATTTTATATTATTTAAATTGTATTTAATAAGTAACGATGCAAAAACTATTCGTAAATGAAATACAAATAAAAATCTACTCGTATTACGAAAAAAAACTTAATAAATTTGAAATTTACAAAAAATTATTAATTATTTCTTTCAATTATTTTTATGGTGAAATTAAATATTTCATTTTTATTTTTTCTCATTATTACTTTACAAGTGGAACGATATCTGTGTTTTTATCTTCAAATAAACTTTTTAGTGATAAAGGGCTTTTCAACAAGAAGATAGTTTTCTAAAACAAAAAATTTAGATTAAGGTAATTGAAATTTTTATTGTAGCAAAGTTCGGCAAATGTCCACCACGACCACGCTGACAGATGTTGATTATTACATCAAAGTTTTTAATTACTTTTTGGCAAAATAGCGGTCCTATTTCGTTAATCACATTACGGATTTTGAGTTTTAAGGCTTAAATCGATTTGTTCCACAAAAAATAATTTAGTGGTGTTAAATCACGCGATCTGACTGGCCACTTAATTGCTGTTTGTCGTGAAACTATACGATCGGGAAATCTGGTTCGTAATAAATTAGTCGTTTCATTGACTGTGTGATAAATGACACAGGGTGTTGTTGTAGCAACATAGCAGTGATATCCACGTCGTCAATAATAGGCTAAAATAGAGTTATTAGCATCTCGCGATAGCGTAATCCATTGACCACATCCGCATTCAGCCTCATCTTCGAAAAAAAAACGGCCCAATCGCGCCTCAGCATGAAAAGGCTTCTCAATAATTAGGATTTTCAGAAGCCTAAAAGCCGCAATTTTTCTTGTTAGCATACCCTGACAAGTAAAAATGGGGCTTCGTCTGAAAAAAAAATTTTCTTTGATTTTTTCAGAAAAATCAGTTGGTTGTTCCTGAATGAACTGAGCGAATCTATGGTGATGTAAATGGTCGGTCGGCTTCAATAATTGCGCCAGTCGAACCTTGTAAGGCTTCAAAGTCAAATCCTTACACAAAATTCGCCATGTAGTGGTTTTGGATAACCTCAATTGTTGAGAACGTCGAGGAATTTACAAATTTGGATCTTCTTCAACACTGTGACTCACGGCTGGGATGTTTTAAGTTGCGTTCGCACCAACAACTAAAATTTAACGACCAAATTCTTAATAGAGCTCTCAGAAAGACGATTATATTGTCCAACAAAAATTACGATTTTTACGAAATGTAACTCTAACAGAACCACCATTTTCATAGTGGATTTTAATTATTTTTTTATGCGATTTTCGTGCAATATTAAATTCATTGTAACAATTGCCAGTGCATCTGTTACAAATACGTCAAACAAATTTCTTGTTGAAAAATACTTTATAGAAAATCAATGAATCAGATAAGCTGCGGAATGTTACCTTTTGAAAAATCGTCAAAGAAAGTAAAATACCTTTTCCTCATATATTGTGTTTTCATGAGGGTTGTTTTTCTTTAAATTTACTTTAAGTAAATAATCGAAAGAGTATGTAAATTTATTAACGCTAGGCATACGTATGCGCTGTAAATTTGCGGGAAACATAAGCAAGCTTTACTCAATGTTCCACCTCTGCAACAATGTTGCTTCTTGAGATTCATGTTTCTAAAATGTTAAAATTGATATCTATCGCCTGAATCAATTTTTACCGTTTTGATTGCGTTGTTTGGCTGAAAGCAGTTAATGTTTTGAGTGTTGTTTTATGATATTTCGAGCTTAAAAATATTTAAAATAAAGTGGCAGCAATTAGAATAGTCTTAATTAGACAAATATCCTTTTCATACCTATCAACTTTCCTTATCTTTTTTAGTGTATGTTTTGCTAATCCTGGCAGTCTTTCGATTCTATATCCTTTACATTCTTCAACAGATTTTTATTTGTAAATTCATCTTTCTTAAAAATCAATTAATCCAACCAATATAAATATTTTAAAGCTATATCTCTTATATCTCTTCTTGCAAGCATAATTTTACGTGCATTCTTCGTAAATTTTTTTTCCGCTTACGTGAATAATCCTTGTTGCCTCGTCTATTCTTGACCAAATAAACATTTTTAAAGCAGCGTAAAACATACACGCGATAATATTAGATATGAATATCGATTTTACAACGAACAAAATATTTGTTTACAAATGAAGGGTATGTGAATTTCGGCACTATCTTTCATATCAAATATAGCCCTCTTACTTTTTACATGTTTTAGTAGCATAACGTTTTCACAAAAAAGTATTAATAAATCAACTTAACCATTTTTTTTTTGCGTTTTCAACTTTGACCTTTCAATAGTCGCAAAATCTTCTTAAGATGTATACGCTGCATGATAGCCACAGGGTAGAAGAATCGCAAACAAAATTTGTAAATCTTTAGTTTTTGTTAAACGTACGAAAACAATAAATGCTGACCAATCGCAAGTCATAGGTCAATTTGTGAACATTTTTTAACAGAATAACACAAGGTAACAACGATAAACATAATCGTTTATATTTCATTTCATTTTCCCTACAGTCAATATACGAGGGTAGGTCGATAAATCTTTAAAAAGTTTAATACCGATCAGAAACCCAAGTTTCTATTCAGTTTTACAATCGCTTAGAGTAGAAAAAGCTAAAATGTTTACCTCAATTAAAACCAAGTTTTTAGTTGTCATTTTACCAATAAAAAAGAAGGTTGTGTTCGCGCAGAATAAAATTAAAGATTTTCTAATACATATTTAACAATCATAGTGCTTGCTGTAATACAATAGACCACCAAGCAACGAGTTCAATTCGGAACTACGCCATGAATGTGGAGAAATTTAATCCTTTTTCAGTAGCCGCAGTGGATATTATAAAGTACGTAAGAGAAGTAAAATAAAAATGAGTATGTTAATGCCGTTATTGACTTATCCAGCTAATATCATATTTTCCCGACGTTTCGAAAATTGGTTCTTCACTTTATCCACGGATTCAATTTAAAATCAATTTCATATATACCAGCACTATGCAAACTGATCTACACAACGACTGTAAGTGATATTAAATTTCTTTACCTTGGATTTGTTAAGATTTAATAAATAACCCTCAATGCAATACGAGTCAAAGACCTATAGAAATAATAGACTGCGTTAATTATGAGTGGACGCCTAACTTCCGATACCGCTGTAAAATCCAAGAATCTATTAAATAGTTTATTAAAAAAACCGAAGTAATATGTAAGAATCACATATGAATATCTGTGTATGTCAAATCAGTCAAATCTAAGTGGCTCACAATAACCGTTGTACGCTCGACTGTAGTGCCAAAGTGCTACGCTACGTAGTAGCATGCTAAGACCTGCAATGCAGCACATATTAGAAAGTGATGTGAAATAAAAGGCAACTTTTATCTCTACAGTCAGGCCATGAAAAGAAGATTGACGAAAAGAATCGTTGTGAGTAGGAAATGTTAATATACAAGCAAAAAATACTATTCTACAAGGCCAGCATAGATTTCCATATTCAGTTGAAGTAAATACGCCACTAACAAAATCTAGTACTACTATAACTTCCCTATAACGAATAGCTGTCCTATACGTTCCTTTAGAAACGTTCCTTTAGGAACGTATAGAATAAAATTTCAAATTGAAATTTTAACAAATAGACATTAACACGAGAAATAGGTAGCGCTGCTGAAAATATATTTATACTTATATTGTATATCAATGAGTCAAATAATATAAATGAAATACAGCGAAGCATTCTGATCAGTGAAATTATTTTATAGAGCTTATGCGATTTGCCAGAAAGATAGACGCAATTATTAAAAAGATATTTAACTGGAAATTACAAATCCTGCTGCTCAAAGTGCACCTCTATAGCAAAATTCTATTTTTAAACTTCTTTTCAATTTCTTTAACGTATTGCTTTAAGTAAAACAATCATATTTCGAAGGACTGGTGAGGCTACGTGGTCAGCCGAATTTGATGTTATCATTTTTTCCCATAAGGGCATAAAGCTCATCGAATGTATTATGTGAATTCAAGTATTACATACGTGACATTCAACCGCCTGATAGCACTTAGTAACACTTTCTGAACACATAGGCAGCATTTTGAATACAGTGATATAAAAGCATTGATAGTTTTAATAATGTAAATGTGAACGTAAATGTTAAGCTATATAAATTATATGAGTACAACGATATTGGTAAACAAATGCAAAAATGCCAGAAGTATTACTGAATGCTTCCAAGTAGACAAGGTTATGTAAATTCCAGTCGTATGTAAGTGCCACAAGCTTTGCAGTTCAATTCTTACTAAGAAATGAGTAACTGCAAAATTGTAGAATGTAGGTAAATAATTTAACAAGTCTCCAGCTTAAGGTGAAAGTATTTATATGGAAGATTACATGAAAAAGCAGCCAACTGTAATAAAATATTCTTGTGTGTGTGCACAAGATATAAAAACAAATACAATCATGTGTATGCATGTACATATTTACTTAAGCAACAGTATTTATATACATAAATGGAAAATTTGTATAATCTCAGCTTCAATAGCTAATTGTTATAAATTGAATCTAATATTGAATTTATTTGAAGCATATTATGGCATACAGCTACAAAGAACTATACTCCTGCCTAGCGTAACCAGCATTGAAGGTAATAAAGTTAAACAATAAAACTGTCACCTTAAGATAATTTAGTTATCTATATACATAAAAATAAGTCGGGTTTTCCTTCCTGACGTTATAACTTCTGAAAGTCTCGGGATCCGTGACGTTTATAGCAAAGAAAATTCAGGAAAAATTTCAAGTGAAAAGCAGGAAAACAGGGAAAATCATTTTTTTTGATACATAGCATGTACTACAACGGCACCAGTACGTGGTGTGTGAGTATCCCTCACGAAAATCATTACGTCTCATTTTAAGTAGATGGCGTCGGTGCGTGATACATTTTTTGACAGCTACTCATGCGCACGTGAAATTGAGGTTAAAGTTATTCGTTTCATAATAGTTCAATTGGAAACGATCAAATCAATTACGCGTATTGTGCAAATTCTTATTCAACTGTGTAACTGTGTGATTCGATTTACATCCGCGCCTGGCCATTAAGCCTTAATCAGATGGTGGATCAAACCACTGCATAATTTGGAACGTCATGCTCGTCCTAGGAAGGCGCAGCTATAATTCTATGCAACAGAACTTTCTAGTTGCAACTTCGATGATTCCAGAGCAGGGCTACAAATCATCACTCCTTGCTTAAGAGTTGGATACTTTCCAACTCCTGTCCAGAACACATGATATGGGGCCGCGAAACCACAACCATCACGATACTTCCATATAGGGCCAACCTCAATAATCAGCCAGAGAACAGTTAAGTGTTTAAAGAGACAAACAAAAAACCTCTGCGGGTCAGTGATTCCCGTGAAAATAAAGTGAAGTTTCCAGTTGTACCCCTGCTGACTTCAGGGGACTGGGCTCCCTTTTTTACCAGTTGCACTGTGTCTAGATAGTCGAAGTTCTATAAAGACCATATTTATGTGCCCCCGGGGGGAATTCAACTGTGTAAATTATGTGGATCGTGCATTTGAAGTTAAATTCATAAGTCTGTCCATTATCCAAAATGCCGAGAGGATGACGTACGAACATCGGCCGCCACACAAGACATGCAAGCCAGCAACAAGTGTATTCACATAACGTAAGCGAAAAAAGATAAAATATAATAAGAGAAAATGCCCGATTGAGACAACGCGTGAGCACACGAAGATCATTGGCATCATACAATCGCTTGGCATTCCAATATGATCCCACTACGAACTACAGTGATGATGACAATTTAGATATTGGACCAATGACGACTGTATGCCGATATTGCAATGCGTTAAAGTTCAAAAGAGAAACGACTGGATTGTGCTGCGCAAGTGGAAAAGTCAAACTGGATCCATTACTTACTCCACCACAGCCACTTAAACCATTGTTCGATGGAACTGATCCCGATTCCAACCATTTTCTTCAACACATCCTTGAATACAAGTACTGCTTTCGCATGACTTCCTTGAAGCTTATATCATGCGAAATGACGGCTTCATGCCGACATGCAAGGTAAAAGATTTTATTAAACCAATCACTCACACCAATCAATCACACCAACACAATCAATTGCAACACATAACAAAAATAAATAAATTAATTATTCTATCTTAATTGTTTGCCATCACAGATACAAGGACAAATATATCATTTTAATGGTGCCAACACCAGATGAATCGCATCAATTTCTGCAAATATATTTCATTTCGTCGATGGTGGATCAGCTGAATGTGCGATGCAAAATACAGGGAACAGAGACGAATTATTGAACAGTTGCAAGCATTTTCACGCTATTAACGCTGTGGTTAGTATGTTCAAAACAGCATTGTAACGAATGCCATTGGATACGCACAAATTTGTCATAAGAGCGGATCGTACCCCAACAGGTGAACATGTGCGAAGATTCAATGCACCCATCGTTGATGATGTTGCTGCATTTATTGTTGACAATCCAACTACATCACGTGACGTTGTTCAGCGAAGAAGCAATATCATGCATCGTGTAAACGAGACATCGTTTGCACGATGCATTACAATATCCAATCATTTATTGGCAAGGACAGACGGATACGACATCAGGTTGAAGATGGTCGATCCAATTGCAGATACAATAATTACTGCTATTATTGGTTTCCATTAACAATTCATATTATTTTGCATTTTCAGGCGTATCAACGAACAAAAATCTAAGCGCAATAAATTACAATGCGTATCGTATGATGATTCGTACACATGAGGAGAATGTCATTCTGAAGTGCCGTCGGCTATTCCAGCAATTCGCTGTGGACATGTACGTTAAAGTCGAGACCGAACGTTTAGCGTTTATCCGATTCAATCAGGCAGAGCTACGATCTGAGGACTATATACACTTGCGTGATGATATTCATTCAGATGGTAATGTTCAGAATATTTGACGCCTGACGATTCTCCCATCATCTTATATCGGAAGCCCACGCCACATGCACGAATACGCTCAAGACGCTATGACCTACATACGAAAACATGGAACTCCGGATTTATTTATTACGTTTACATGCAATCCGAAGTGGACGGAAATTGAACGTGAGTTAGACCCGGGCCAAAAACCGCTAGATCGCCATGACATATTCGCCAGAGTATTTTAGCAAAAACTCAAGGTTATGATGGATGTGCTTACTAAGTATCGAGTTTTTGGTGACAGACGTTGTTATATGTACTCGGTGGAATGGCGGAAGCGTGGACTATCGCATGATCATATCCTAATTTGGTTGCTGTAAAAATTACATTCAAATGAAGTGGATGACATCATATCAGCTGAAATTCCTGATCCAGTCACACGACATTGTGACGACACAGATGGTGCATGGACTGTGCGGTGCATTAAATCCATTATCGCCTTGCATAGCTGATGAAAAGTGCACAAAATAATATCTGCGCCGTTAGTTGCTGAAACAGTCAGAAATGGATATCCAGTTTATCGTCGAGCTTCAAAAGAATATAAGGGTCGAACTCTCAAAGTTAAAGCTCAAAATCAAGAGATTGAGATCGGAAATGAATTCATTGTACCATATTGTCCGCTGCTATTATGAATTTTCGAAACACATGCGAACATTGAGAGTTGTCATTCGACCAAATCAGTCAAATATTTGTGCAAGTATGTCACAAAAGGCAGCGACATGGCTGTGTTTGGTATTGCGTCGAAAAATGCGAATGGCGAAATCAGCAACTTCCAAATGGGCAGATACGTCAGTACTATTGAAGCACTGTGGCGATTGTTGTTATTTCAAATTTATGAAAGATATCCCACAGTTGTACATTTAGCAGTGTATTTAAAAAATGGACAAAGAGTTTACTTCACTGAGGCTAATGTGGCACAACGAGCTGAGAGACCATCATCGAAAACATTGACTAATTTCTTTGCAATGTGTGAAGCAGATTCATTCTCAGCGAAGCTGCTGTACGTTGAAATGCCCCAGTATTACACGTGGAATCAATCAACAAAGAACCCCAGTTTTCTCAAACATTAGTGAGAATTATCAGAATTATGCTTGGTTAAGTCAACGAGCAATTCTTGACGCAAAGAATAATGATGTTCACCCATTGCATTTGGCAATTGGTGAAATACAAATCCGTTGATTCCATAACAAATCCCGATTATGCAGTAAATTATCCAACGCAGTTTTTGAACTCTCTGAAGTTATCAGGATTTCCACCACATAACTTGCAACTCAAAGTTGGTTCAGTCAGTTATTATCATATGCGTAATTTGAATCCACCGCGACTTTGCAACGGTACTCGACTTGCGGTGAAATGACTTCTGCCGAATTTGATTGAGGCAAGCATTATTAACGGAAAGTACGGAAGTTGAAATGTATGTATTCCTCGAATACCAATGATTCCGACTGATCTTCCGTTTGACTTCAAACGATTGCAATCTCCGGTGCGGCTTGCGCTTAGTCTTTGCGGGATAAATTTAGAAAATCATTGTTTTTTACATGGGCAGCTATACGTTGCGTGTTCACGAGTTGGGAAACCATCCGCTTTGTTTGTGTTAACGTCAGACCAAAAAACAAAAAAATGTGGCTTACCAAAAAGCACTTCAATGAAACGGATAATTTGCGGACACGTATAACGCTTCGATTCAGTATTTACTTTGGATTCACTTTAATTTTTTACTTAGAGAAGTTCAACTAAATTCCATTAATTTTTGTAATCGAAATGAATTCATTACTGTTGTGCAATGAAATAAAATTTTTCCTTTTCAAATATAAAACAAAAAAAAATAATTTTTCTTTATCTTTTAATCCCCAAACAAAATGTTACAAAAAACGAAGCCATCTAGTGGCGAAACGGAGTTCACCGGGTTTGCTAGTAATATATAATTTAGTTGTGTTCGTTTAGATAATTTAAACTTTCATCTAAGCTGAAAGTTGCAAATGCGCTAGTGTTGGAATGAGATATAGTTTCAAAATAAAATCTGATCTATTATACTTCATCATCACTTTGGCCAGGTTGTCTGTACTATAGCAAGCCTAGCTTATTCTTTTCATTTGACCCAGCAATTATCGACAACTAGGTGCAAGAAATATCAGAAAGCTTTTAAGGGCCATTTTTGTCGGATTTTAACTTTGCTAATAAGATATCAATCTTTCGCAAAACTGAGGCCACCCATGCTGTGTTACATGTATTGATAGCAACTGCCCGAATTGCATCAAATTTATTGTTAGATATTTTTTTTTGCATAAACGTTGCAAATACCTGTACAACTAATTTCATAACTTTCTTTTTAGTGACACAGATTTTATTATCACTTCTCGTCCCATTTTCCTTTTTTTAATCCTAATCGTCATTATAATCCTGGTCAGAAAACTTTTTTCTTTAAATGATCAGTCAGCTTAAGACTGGTTCAAAAATTTTTCTCTTTATATAATAGAGCTGTCAATGACTATAGAACTTTTACAAAATTACTGCCCCCTTACTCAAGATTTTTCATTTCACCTTGAATTATATATATCCACCCTCAACCAAAACAAAGTTTTTTAGTCCAAATGGATTAGACTTGAATGGCATATATTAGGGACATTAACAACGTCCTGAAAAAGGTATTCGCTTTGCCAAAGTTGACAGCGTATATGCATAGAAGTTTGGGAAGCGCATTTTTGAAATTGCTTGAAAAATGTTAGATTTTCAATTAGCACAGTGTTGCCAAATGTATATACAGTAACTGTATTTAATATAAATGAAATACAACAAAGAGAATATTAAATACACCAATAAAAGAGGACAAGAGGCGATTACCAAATGAAAAAGAGTCGATAGAATTTCATCAGATTGTTTACAATTTTGTGTTTGCTTTATATGAAGAACTTGATTATTTTATTTAAAGTGAATTAAAAACAAATTCATTTTTACAATGTAAATGAATTAATCGAAAGTAAAATATATGATTATACGCTGCTGATTCAATTAAAATTAAAGGCATTTATTTATAATATTGCTATTTTCTGTCCTAACTGGCTGGTTTGTAGTCGAAGGCGAGCGCTTTCGATGCGAATTTATCATTCTGAAGCCGCGTTGTAGTTTTTTTTGTTTATATTTTGGCTAGATTCCAAAATTAAATAATTTACCTGAAGAAGTTTGCAACAAACAAGCGAATCGGTGGGAAAAATTTGTAAAGTGATTTGATTTTTTTTAATCTACGTTAATTAGTGCTAGATTTCATTGTTATTCAAAAATATAATTGAAATGTAATATTGCGGAGGAAATTACTAATTACTACCGTCATTAGTGTATTTTAACCAGAGTAGCGAAGTGTTCACTCACTGTTCATGAACTTCATACATGTATGAATATGTATATTTCATTTTTTAGCCGCTTCTTCTCATACATGTGTGAGAGACTGAAAAATATTTTGCGTTTTCTCATTTATGAATGCGACGATTTATTTTTTTCTTTGTATTCATAAGTGAAAAAATGAGAAACACACAAGTGTTCATTTTTGAATATGTACAATTTTGATAATTTTTCATAAATGAAAAGGTCGTAAAAATATGTGCGTTAAGCATTCGTGTACATAAACGCACATATTTGATAATGCGCAATTGTCGGCGTATGTAGAAAAAAAAATGTTTTTTTTTATTTCTTTTAGAATATATTGCAATATTGTATATTGTGTTAATATGTACCCATGTGTTTTTACTACATTTTACGGTAAACTGCGATCGTAGGTAGAAAATTTTTTCACATTCATTTATGAGAAATTTTATAAAATTTCAACGTTCATAAATGAACATGTACATTTATGAAAAATAACATTAATGAGAAGTAGCTGATTTATCATTTATCACATATGAATAAGACTAATAATTCTTGTTGTGCGCATTCATGTATGAACATAAGCAGAACATTTTTTCTTGTTCGTTTATGTGCGTGAAAAATAAATATAAAATTTTAGATTTCTCATTTATGAAAAATATCATGAATGTTGATTTTTGAATGTTCATATATGAAAAATTCTGAACCCTGCTTTTAACACAAATTTTGTATAGAAAATTCAACAGTCTTATATCTCAAGTTAAATTAATTAAATGAGAGTTTTCATTAAACCAACACAGCAAAAACACTTCTAAATAAAAAAATAAATGAAATGACGATATCGATATTCTTTCCCCCGCAAATAATTTTTTTAAACAATAAATATAAGAATAACCAAAAAAAATTCATTTTTAAAGGAATCTAGCACAAATTAACGTAGATTAAATTAAATATGATTCCAAAAAATAAAATTGTTTATTTGTAATTTGATTTTTATTTGAAAACTAAAATTTCAAAAGAATGAAACTAAAATTTCAAACGAAAGAAATACTTTACTTAATTAAAAAATCGAAACATTAACGTTTTGCTAACTTTCATATTATATTTCCATTTTAACGAATGTAATAAATAGTTTTTTTTATGACAACACTGTAAATAGCTGTTTCATTTGTTTTAGTAGTCTCGCAAGAAGAAAAGCTACAGATTTGTAATGGCATTTTTATAATTAGGCAGCGAACTTCATCTACTTTTGCTTTTACAAAATCAAATTAATCAACCAAAATACATTATATTCTAAGCATAAATTTAGATTATATTTTTAGTTTTATTAGCATTAAAATTTGTTTTCCAATTGTGGCAATACCAACAACATGATAGTTTTGACATTTAGTTTTTGGCATTACAATGAATTCGATTTCGTACGAAAATCCCATTAAAATAATTCAAATCCACTATGAAAATTGTGGTTTTGTTAAAGTTACATTTCGTAAAATTTATGATATTGTTACGGATGTGTCTTGCTTAAATTTTAAAATAAAATAATTAAGAAATAAAGCGAACTACTGGGTATGTTGTTTACGAACGCGTGGCTTGCTAAGAAAACTTATGATAGAACAACAAAATTTCTAGTTGCAAGCTGCCTAGAAATTTTATAAACAACAACAATTTGTTATGTTGTTTACTAACTGCGTAGCATGCAAGACAAAAACAAATTTCTGCTTACCAACTGCATAGAAATTTTATACGCGAAAGACAACAACAAACATGCATGCTGTTTGCCATCTGCGTAGTTTTCTAAGAAATCTTTTCTACAAAAGACAACAACAAATATCTTAAAATAAATTCCAAGAACAAACAAAAATAGACACTGACATACAGGCGCCTATACATTCAAGAAACAACATATAACAGCAAAAAGTGATACAAAGGGAGTAGAAGATTCTAACATTTGTAATGGACAAATATAAAAGGGCATCATCTGAGTGGATTGTCAATCAGTGTAAAATTAATCCTCATCAAGTAAAGATGTGCATCTTAAGTACATTGTTCTGTAGTGTCAACTTTGTGTAGTTAAAATAAATAAACTTGTTATTAATTTAAAAATTCTAAAAATTGGTGTTATTTATTTTGCAATAGAGGACTCATAACAAAACGTTTACGAAAGGTATAAACGTAACAATATTTTCGGAGAACATAATCGTTCTTCTGAGACCGCTTTTAAGAACTTGGTCTTTAAATTTAAGTCGAAAGGCTCGATTCAAAATGTGGGAACACCAACGCAATTTCGACCGGCAGTCGTGAGCCACATGTTGAAGCAAATCCAAATTTGTCAATTCTTTAACGTTCTCAAAAACTGGGATTATCCAAAACCACAACGTGCCGAATTTCGCGTAAGGATTTGACTTTTTAAACTTACAAGGTTCAGCTAGTACAGCAATTGAAGCCAACCGACCATTCTTATGCCTTAGATTCGCTGAGCTCATTGAGGAACAACCGGCTGGCTTTACTGAAAAAATCATTTTTTGAAATGAAGCTCATTTTCACTTCAGAGCCTTTTGCCACAGTATGGTGCACTATGTAACGGTCAATGGATCACGCTATCCCGAGAAGCTAATAACTAAATTTTGGTCTATTATTGACGACGTTGTTATCACTGACATGTGGTTTCAACAGACGGTGCCACATGTGAAACAACCAATGAAGCGATCAGTTTATTGCAAACCAAATTTCATGATCGCTTAATTTCACGGCAATCAGTAGTTAAGTGGCTAGCCAGATCGTGTGATTTAACACCACTGGATTATTTTTGTGGGGCTTTGTTAGGGACAGAGTCTATACGGCGCCAATCGAATCGCTTTCGGCCTTAAAACTCAAAACTTGCGATTTTATTAACGAAACAGGACCTCCATTTCGCCAAAAAGTGATTAAAAACTTTGATGTAACAATCGACATCTGCCAGCATGGTCATGGTGGACATTTGCCATATATAATTTTTCATTCACAATTACCGAACATTTTTGTCTTCGTAATACAATAAAAATGTGAAGCACCTTAATCTTAATTTTTTATTTTACTTTGTTTTAGAAAACAAACTTTGCGTTGCAAGACCCTTTATTATAAAATCATAAATCAAAATTTGTTTTTATTTTGAACTAAAATCTGCTAATACGATCTATATAGCTTTTCTTAAGATACTTTTAATATTTCAAAGAAAATTGGTTTTAACATTATTATTTCACTTTGTAAGTGATAGAATATTAATTAAAAAATTAATATTTTATATACACAAATAAAAATGCGTTATTTGTTATTTATTTAAGTAATGAAAGTAAAATGTATTTTATTAGAAAGCAAAATAAAATTGTTGTTTAATATTTTACCTAAATATTTTTTATGCTTTCTTAGCTGTATTTCTTTATTACATTATTATAAAATCTGGTTACACTAAATGTTACACTGAATGGCGTCGCTAAAAACATTATTTGATTTGTACTTTTAATGTTTTTTTTTTAACCCAAAATATGTGAAATTGTAAAGTTGATTCAAAGTGTTTTTGTTACATTTGCGGATGTTATATGATCAGAAAAAGTGACAAAGTTATTACTAATGTCAAAATACTAGCAAAATATAAATGGCTTGAAGTAGCATCAGTGTTCACCCCGGGGCACATAAATATGGTCTTTATAGAACTTTGACTATCTAGACACAGTGCAACTGGGAAAAAAGGGAGCCCAGTCCAATGAAGTCAGCAGGGGTACAACTGGAAACTCCACTTTATTTCTACGGGAATCAGTAAGCTCGCAGAGTTCATTATTTGTCTCTTTAGACATTTAATAGTTCTCTGGCTGATTATTGAGGTTGGCCCTTATATGGGAGTATCGTGGTGGTTGTGGTTTCGCGGCCCCATAACAGTATAATGGTTATTATGGTGGCCAGGATCATCTCACTGTTAATGACACGCTAAGTGAATGTTCCAGTCCAGTGAGCGTGCTAGACATGTGTTCTGGACAGGAGTTGGAAAGTCTCCAACTCTTAAGCAAGGAGTGATGATTTGCAGCCCTGCTCTGGAATCATCGAAGTTGCAACTAGAAAGTTCTGTTGCTTCGGCTTCCTAGGACGAGCATGACGTTCCAAATTATGCAGTGGTTCGATCCACCATCTGATTAAGGCTTTATGGCCAGGCGCAGATGTAATTCTAATCAAACAGTACCATTAGTGCCAGTTCCCCATGCGAGCCAATTTGTCCACGTACGAACGTAAATTCCATGCAAACTTGTTGTTTATCTACGACGAACAATGGAAGCGATTTTAACATGGAAGGAGAACATTTAGTTGCGCAAAATGATTTTAATTTATCAAAACGAAAATCAGAATTGCTCGCATATCGGATGCAGGAGTGGAAATATCTTGACACTCAAAGAAAAGCCGCTGTATATTGTGAACCAGAAATAAGACGCTTTTACGGTTTTTCAAAAAAGTGAAAAATATTTGCTGCTGCTATGACATTAACGGTTTGTTTGATGCGATAAATACACCATACGATGTAAATGAATGATATTTGTTTATAGATGGTTTAAAATGCAGTCGAAAAGCTGCTTTGATACACAATGGAAATATAAAAACATCAATTCCGATTGCTTATGGAGTACAAACGAAGGAATGCTATAATACAATATGTAAAATTTGTGGCGATTTAAAAGTTTGAAAATAAATTTTAATTCAATTTTAAAGAATAAATGGTTTATTTACTATTTCAACAGGTTATTGGTCTCTTGATGGGTATGCCATTTGGTTTTATTAAATTTCGCGGTTTTTTGTGTCTGTGGGATGGCCGTGCAACTGACCAGTATTATGTGATAAAAGCTTAGTCAAGCCGTACTAATTATGAAACAGAAAAACAAAACGTCTCTTCTATACCTCTTGTGAATCTAAAGAACATTTTTCTGCCAGATAAAGCTTGGCCTTATCAAAAACTTTCTTAAGGCGCTCGAATGTGAATGACCGGCTTTAGAATACTTGACCAAATTTTTTCCCAAAATTAAAGAGGGAATATTTGTCGGATTTGATATTCGAAAACTAATGGTTGACAGAAACTTTACAAAACTTTTAACACCCAATGAGGCAGCAGCATTGGTATCATTTCAAGATGTTGTTCACAACTTTCTCGGAAATCGCAAATACCCGGATTTCAAGCACATAATCGAAGGATGCTTGCAAAATTAGTGCAATATGGAAGCTAAAATGGCTCTCCAAATACATTTCCTGCATTTCTATCTCGCATTTTTTGCTGTAAACTTGAGTGATACAAGCGACGAGCACGGAAAGTGACTATACGTACATTTGGATGCTAAGGATTTTATGAGGAGGGGATGATGAGCGACAACGGTTGTACTTTAATGCTCGAAATGGATCCCGAACAGTACAAGCAACTCAGTTCGACTGCTCTTCATTTCTAAGTTAACACGTTTTAATGAATAAAATGGAGATTAATTGTCAAAAATTGTAAAAAAAAAATGTATTTATTCGATATCTCGCAAACTAGAACCAGTTTTAAATTGATTGCAAATGCGAATTCAGCGCGCCAAATAACCTTAGAAGCAGCATTTGTTTGCTTAGAGGCAAAACCGTGTATACTTGTGTTATTACAACTTGATTATTATTATTATAATTTTATAGTATGACAAAACAAAATGCTTAAGAAAAACATGTTTAAATAAAACGTTTTGCAAGAAAAACGGATTATGGTTGTGACTGCAAAACAGAAATTAAAGAGTCATCTCATGGCGAGCTATTCATATTATTGAGATTGCTATTTGAATGACTTGCTTTTTCACACCTAATGGCTATTCAGCGTGTGAGTGCTTTTCGATTAGCGCCTTCGTTTATTAATCGTGTTACAAAATTGTCATAAGAAATAGTTAATAGAATTTCTAAGTGACGGCTTCAATTAAATAAATTAACTTGCAATTTATAAAAAAGTTAACATAACGAAAAAATAAAATTAAAAAGTCTTTCAATAACTCAATTAATTAATTGATTAATATAACAATAAGTATAATAATTTACTTGTTGGCAGGATAACAATATAAGCTGTACAACACGCCCCTTTTTACACTTTACCGCTTTTGTCAACACTAAACATGTTTTTGCATAATAACCATACGAAACGAGTTGATGACTACAATCCTTCAAACAAGCGTCAAGTTATGCTTAAGCTAATTTCATCTATGCTTAAAAGGGGTGACTAAAAATTACATGCAAAATATCGCTTCCTGTAAGATAAGATATTGTTAAGGATATGTAAATTATGTTGTATTTCATAAAAAATGGCAGGGACCCCAATGAATGTTTTGTAGAAATTAATTAATTTTTATACAGTGTTTATTTTATTACTGTGGAGGTACAAAATGAATAAAGATATATTTGTAAAATATGATTTGGATATTACATTAAGTTTTTTTTTTTGTAAGTACACAGCATGATTAAAATTGTATACTGATAACAAAAAACAGGTTAATTGTGACTGACGTCTTTAACTTAAAATCTTAAAACTTTAAATTGAAAACTGACAGAAAATTACAATAATTTTATTTAAATATTTTTCATCCTTCTAAATGAATATTAAGATGAATATAAATAAAATCACCTTTGTAGATAAAGAAAAATAACTTTACTCGTACTTTGTTTTACAAATTTTTTCACGCTTCTGAAAAATTCCATTCCAAAGAACACGTTTTTACAAATACCACAATTTTGATATTAAATTTATGAAATTAATAATCTCAATAAATTGATACATATATTTTACATATTTTGCACGTACAGATGTTTACAATGTTATTAATAAATAAAGGGATTTAAATTCGTGCACGTGTAAGAAAATGCCATCAGTATAAAAATTTCGCATGTAATTAACGACTTCAAAAAATCTACTCCAGTCAACACAACGGCACCAACATTTAGCCGTACACTATTTCAACAGTTAATAAGATACCAGTCAAAATACATTCTACAACAGATTATGTTTTGTTTATGGTTTGTACTTTGTTTTAAATAATGGTAGATAGACTATTATACTCGGCAAATACCGAACATATTGTGCTGTAATGGAAAAGGATTAAGTTTATTCTTAAATGTAGTTAACTGATAGTTAATAAAAAAATCGAAATTAATAAGGTGACTTTTTATTTGGAACTCTTTGACTTTTCACATGCCATAAGTAAAAAAAAGGCTGGTAAGTATTTACATGGGCTGATTTATTTTAATCATATAAAGGGTTAGTTAACAAGAAGTTTGTTTTCTAAAAAAAAATTAAAACAAAAATTTGATTAAGATGATTTAAATTTTAATTGTATTACAAAGAGAAAAGTTCGGCAACTATGAATGAAAAATAATATCTCGCAAATATGACCAATGCCAAATCTTTCATCAAAGTTTTTAATCACTTTTTGGCAAAACGGCGCTCCTATTTCGTTTATGACAGCACGGCTTTTGAATTTTAAGGCTGAAGTCGATTCTATAGAGTCTGTCCTTAAAATAATTCCACAAAAAATAGTCCAGTGGTATTAAATCACACGATCTGACTTGTCATTTAACTGCTGATTGTCGTGAAATTATTAAATCGAAAAAATTGATTTGCAATAAATTTATCATTTCTTTGGCTATGTGACATGTGCCACCGTCGTCAATAATAGGCATCTCCCGATAGCGTGATCCATTGACCGCATTTCCAGCCGTATCTTTTAAAAAATCACGTCTTCTGTCCCTATAGCACACCATAAAGTCACACGCAAAGGCTTCTTAATAATCAATCTTTCACTTTCAGAAGCCCAAATGTGGCAATTTTGCTTGTTTACATACCCTGACAAGTGATAATGGGCTTCGTCGGAAAAAATGATTTTTTCAGAAATCCCAGCCGGTTGTTCGTGAATGAATTGAATGAGTCTATGCGATGTGAATAGTCGGTAGGCTGCAATTTCTGCACCAGTTAATCTTGTAAGGCTTCAAATTCAAATCCTGGCGGAAAATTCGCCATGTGGTGGTTTTGAATAAACCCAATTATTGAGAATGTCGACCAATTAAAAAATTTGTATCTGCTTCAACACTGTGGCTCACGGTTGCGATGTTTTCAGTTCAACGACCCGCTCAAACACTCGTTGGACCAAAATTTTCATAATGGAATTTTATTACTTTAATGCGATTTTCGTGGGAAATTTATTGTAAAAATTGGCAATTATGCATTCGTAGTACGTCAAAAAACTAGATAACAAAACTCATGTTGTTGGTGTTGCCGCAATTGAAGAGCAAAATTCTTTTCGAAAAACCCGATATTAAACACAAAAATTTTAAATTGAACAAAAGTAAGTTTTGTTAAAACATTTTCTGATATTTGCGAAAAGAAAAAATAAAAATCAATGCAAGTTATCCAAAAATGTTGAAATTAAACACAAAATTATAAGGAAGTGTTTTTTATGTAGCTTCAATATTTTATTTTCAATTGTTTATAAATGTTTTTTTTTTCAGCATCAGTACTTAATTATTATTTTTTTTTTTCCTATTAACAATAAGTATTCAAATTTTAATTCTAAAATTCTATTGTTATTTTTTATGTCTGGCCCATGCTAAATAAAAATTTATTTTCCACTACATATAGCTGTCTCAATTGGCGCTTCTTGGGTACGGCTGAGGGCAAGGGTGTCCATCCTTTTCAGACAAGTGTGGCCACGATCAGTTAGAATATTATAGACTTTTGATGAATTTCAAGCTTTTTTATATATAGGGTGCCCGCCAGGAAGGTATGCTACTTTGTTTGTTTACAATTTTTGATTAAATGAAAGAGAATTGATCTTGTATTGATAAATGTTTTATTTAATGTCGACAATTATGTATGGAATGCTATATCAGATGAAAGCGAGCCCTTTTGAGCACATTTTTGGTTATATTTCACGCGGTATTTCATTAATTTCTTCACGAATATTTTGTTTGAGTTACTCAAGCGTTTCTGGGTTGTTTGCACAAACCTTGCCTTTCAGAAATTCTTGAAATAACTTGTTTTGGAAAGAGGTTTCGCAGTAATTTCATTGTAATCCTGGCTGCATGCGATGTGACGCCGCACAGTGGATCATTTTACGAGAAGGCGGCCAAAAGTCCTTTTTTTCATTGTAAAATTTTAAAGTTCGTTCGAAAGTAAATACTAGTGTACCTCGGAAGCCAAAAAATAAAAACTTTATTTATATCACACTGAACAGGGTGATTAAAAATGAACATTTTCGGTATTTTGCTAAAATGAGAAATTTTTTAGTAAATTTTTGATTTCTAAACATCTACAACTCTTTTGTTGTACAAGATTATTAAACGAAACAAAGTTTGTATAATAGCGTAATTTATTGGCTATTAGTATAAGATGATGTGTTTTGATTGATTTTTGATTTTTAGAAAATTATTTTTTTAGAGGTCCAATTTTTTTCTAAATTCTCTTACTAAATTGACCATAACTTCTAAAGTTCGTTAGGGAATGTAAAAGCCTTAGCACTGTATCATAGCCCTAAATGTCTTCTACATGGCTACACCCCATTGTATACCCGGCACGATCGTGAGCACCAGAACAATTTTCCGAACGGAAGGTCGAACATTTTTTGCAAAATGGAATTTAAAAAATTTGTCTGTTTTGCTTTTTTGTAAGTATTTTATTTGTTTTACAAATTGCCTTTATGAGAGACGTTGTTTTGATGAATATGCAAATTTTTAGAAGGAAAACAAAAATTTTTAGTCAATTTCAAAGTCATGAACAGTTGGCCACAAAAATATTTTGCATACAAATATACTTTGCTTTTTAAATTGATTTGCACTGACTGTTTTTTTTTTCAAATTGTTAAATTGCTTGGCTTTAGGCACAAAAATAAACCCTTGATATTTTTCCAACGCTGTTACAGGTGGAAATACAAAATCAAAAACAATCTGAAAAATAGAAGAAGAAATTGAAGACCTTTAACCTGTAATATTTACTGTTGATGAACAGGAAATCGAAGTAAATTAAAATTAAAGTTGCACAAACTTTAACTGATACAAAAGCATCTTCAAGCTGCATTATATGCAAAAAGACATCAAGTCAATTAAGCCATCTAGTTTCAGAAGATGAGATTTTTAAGGCAGCATACGAATTTGGATTGTCCCCTCTTCATACTAGAATACGTTTTATGGAGCACATTCTTAAATTGGTTTATGATTTGAATTTTAATCCGTTAGGCGAAACAGTGAGAAAAAATAAGAAAAATTAAGAAAAAAGAAACCAAAAAAAAAAACAAATTTAAGAAAAATAATTAGAACAAGGCCTAATCATTGATCAGCCAAAGCAAGGGGAATGGAACACAAGTGATGGAAACACTGTAAGAAGATATTTTTCAGATCTAGAAACTGCAGCATCTATCACAGGAGTAGATTTGGAACTCGTAAGGAGATTCATTATTATTTTACAAGTTTTAGCATGCAGCAGAAAGATAAATGTAGAGAAATTTGGAGAGTGCTCTAAAAAAACAACTATACTTTACAACGAAATTTATTCTTGGAGATATATGCCATCCACAGTTCATACAATTTTATACTATGGGGAACAAATAATTCAACACAATATTCTACCAATAGGAGATCTATCTGAAGAGGCGGAAGAAAAACGAAACAAAGACTATAGATTCTTTCGCGAACACAACACAAGAAAAATTTCTAGATATTGTACCAATGAAGACTTGTTTGTTATTTTATTATGCAAATCAGATCCCTATACTTCCAATAACCGTCAAAAATGGAACTAGACCTAGAAGCTAAACTATTTCTAGAAGGTGAAAATCAAGGCTATTTAGAAGAAATATTTACTAAAATTGTTTAATTAATAGTCATTTTTCCAAACACAAGAGTTATCTGTATGTATTTCATCGTTTTAAAATTATTTGTACATTAATAAAGTATTAATCCATTTACAATAAAAGTTTACATAAACGAGTACTATTTATGTTTATTTTGAACTTAAATACTTCCTTATTAAAGTAAATTTGAACCAATGAATACATTTTTTATGTTTTTACTATTTAATCAGCTAATTTTTAACTCAAATTGTTTCAAAAAAACCAATCTTTGGCCTTCGTACTGAAAATTTCACCGTGGCCAAAGCTTGGCCCTACCAAACTAAATTTAAGTTTTTAGTAAGTATAAGTTCTAAACGTGACTCGAAATGTAAGACTTTATGTAAAACAAGCTCTTTCAACAAGTTGTAATACTTTACTTTCGTACCAAAAATCAGCTAAAACTTATAATGTATTTTTAAACCTATCGCAACTAGTTTTCTATCCGGTCGATTTTAATACCTTAAACGAAAGTCTAGTAGACAAAAAAAAACCGCGTATCAAAATTACGATCCGTTCAAAAGTTATATATTTTTGACCGCCTACTCGTAAAATGTTCCCACAGTGCGCCGTTTTGTTAATACCACATGTTAATCAAGCCCAAAGAATGCCGTTGTGGCGTTAAAAAGTTCCTGAGCACAGCATCAAATTCAGATTGGCGGATTGTTTTGAACACTTTCTTGAACAGCAGTAATGCTTTCTGCCGATCTTCATTATACGAAGAATAAAAATTTGACGTAACTTTCCCATCGTCACATTAAGATGATGATTGATTTTGATGAAATATGTTAACGATTAAAACACGTTAGTTTATCGAATATTTTTCCACAATAAATTTGCAAATTTGACTCGTAATTTCAACATTATCAGATGTAGGCAGTGTACAGTATTGGGGCTAAAACGCTGCCGTGTGGGATATACACATGATGTATAGTCGTCAACTTTCACATAAAATGTTAGATTACGTATATATTAATTTAGTAGTGCAAAATATGGAGCAGGTAGAATTTTATTAAGTTTGAAAAGCAATCCATCGTGTCACGCTCTATCAAACGCCTGCTTTATGTCAAGAAATACTGCACAGCAGTACAACTTTGCTTTCTCGCGAGACCGATATTGCACTATTCTGTGACACTGTTCTAGTGTTCCATGATGTTAACGAATGCCAAATTGGTGATCGGGTACGTGTACAATGCTTTCTTGACGCGAACTCAAACAAGCGCCTCTCTGGGGCTTTACTGATATCCGTGAAAATATAGTTGATTGGCCAGTTGGCACCTGTTAGCCTTGATGGGATGGGATGGGGGGTTTCATTAGGTATTGATGACTACCCGAAATGCCAACAAATTTGTAAGTCTAAATCTTTGCTTACTCCGCCTTTTTTTAAATTATTGATTTTAGCCGATATGTTCTATAATATCAAAGCTAAGATTCGAAATCTGAAACGTTTAAAAAAAAAGTTAGCTTTTTTTGCGTATTTATTTTCTTAATTTAGCTTTCTAACCTGTATTTCGTATTTCCAATCGATATTTTAATCAAATTTACGAAAAATCCTAAATATTGTTAATTATAGTTAATTACAAAAGACTTTTTTCCCTCACTGTGTACTTAAAACTTAATCCTCATTTTTATCACTGTATTTTGGCTTGGATAGAAAAATCACTTGATCTCTGTAACTGATATTAAAGCATCAGTATTTTGACAGTATTTTTACAGCATCAGTGTTTAAACAGTTTTGTTGATGTCTGTCGTATCAAGGTCTTTGAAATTGTATGCCATAAATAATGCCGTACATTCAAATTTAGTGTAGGATTCTTATTAACTACAGGACATAATATAAACAAGACACTTGTTCTTAATTAATACACTCATCTGTATCTGTACCTAAACTGCAAACAAGCCTAAACTTATCGCTATCAATTCCACCAGAACAACTTAGTTCTAGAAGTATTCAATTTAAAGGAATTATTTTTGCTTGTTTTCAATGCATGTTTATGCTTGAAATATATGTGTTAATCGCTATTAATCTAAAGGGAATGTTATCGTCAATTATATGCTGGCATTATTTGTGTCTTAAATAGGGTTGTGTTCTTAGCAGAAAGTAATATCTGAAAAAAATCTATTTAAGCGTATTAAAAATAAAATCATTTTAGTTTTTCTGCTTTGAGAATTAAACAGTTTGTGGATTTATATCTGACAGCATCTAAAAAGTATAAAATACAATTTTTTATTTGTTTATTTATTTATTTTTTTTCTTAATGTTGACGTCAAATCCACCGCTATTTTTATGATCATTTTTACACATTTAACAGCAATTTTAAAGTTAAAAATAATAATCAAAGGAACCACTATGAGCATGATAAGAAAAAAACCAGTGGCAGCGACACAGCAACATTTAAATACATACCATTTTTCAAGAATGAACACAAACTTATAATACAGATTGTTTTTTTTTTTTTGTTAAACACCTAAAACATTTAAACTTTTAAAGGAGAACAGAAAAACTTATGGAAGAACACTATTCAATTTAAGAATTAACGGCACAATGATAACAAGAAACAACACATAAAAAAAAGAACAGTCAAGTTATCCAACAAGAACAACAACAGCAGCAGCAGCAGTCCCACCATCATTATAAACATCGTCATCATGAACCACAGTTAAAACTCCTCATTTTGCAAAGTATTTTTGTTTTTATGATCTCTTTCAGTGCTTGTATTCTGGTGGAAAACGGTTGGATGTGTATGCTTTAATAGTGAAGGTCGCTGTACGACCTTGCTTAAGGTTATAAAATTGTATTTGGCGTCGAACGGTCGTGGTTTGGTTTTATTACTTTTCCAACTTTTTTTATGTACTTTCAAATTGGACTTAATTTAATTTACTTTGTTTTATTTTTCGTTCATTCTCTTAATGATTCTTCTCGACACCATAGAATCAGCTTGTACAATCATATAGTTTTGCACTGTTGGACAAAAGTAAGTTGTTGCAAGCTATAAATCAGCTTAAAACACTTAAAAATAATTTAATTTTCAAACTCTTTTTTTAAAAAGCTAAAAACAAAATTTTTCTTTATATTCTGGTTAAAAATTTTTTTAATATAAATTAACGGTGTATTTATAGGTTAAGCCAAAATAACTCTCAAATAACGTAACAATTTTTAAGGTATTTTTGCTATTATGCAAGTCAATGTCGACAGTCTTGTTTGTCATTTCGTTGCCGATATCACATTAAGTCGATGTCACCTCGACGGTTAATTGGTATTAACTAAAAATGTTATGCTGCTGTGTTTTTGCTACCCATAATTTAGAAAATACCTGCAGATTTTGTGACAGTTAAATAAATAATTAAAATAAAAAATTTTATTTTCTGGAATTCTCTTTTAATTCAATTTACATTAATTTTTAATAAATATTTTATTCCTTTAATAAATATTTTATAATATTCTGATAAAATATTAAACTATTTAAAATAGAAATTTTATGAGTTTTATTCTCAAGCAAAATTGATTAAATGAGAGTTTTGAAGAAGACAACAAAACTCTAAAACACTTCTATATATATAACCACAGTATAATGGTTTCCTTTGGAAGTCATTCATATGTAATTTGAGATATAGGACCGTTTAATTTTCTATACAAAGTATGAGATATATGAGCAGAAGTAAAACGGCCATATAGATATGCTTTTCCCCGCAGTAATAAATTTCAAATGCATATATTTTTTTAAATAATTATTTTATGAGAATATCATAAAATATTTATTTTTAAACTATCAAATCAACTATCAAACAAAATGTAAATTAAAATAAATATTTAAATATAAAGTTATAAAATAAATAAATTAAAAAAACAGCGTAAACGATATTTTTATGTCTGATTCTAGCGAAAATTATAGCAGTAAAGATAGATTGCTTCTGTTTAAGCTTCAAAGAAAAGCTTGGAGACAAAGGATAAACATTTTTTAATTTGTCGGATAGCAAATGAAATAAATTAGTAGACGGGCTTGTAAATAATTAATAAAAGAAAAGCGGTAAATCTTTCTACAGTGCAGACTTGTAGATTTCTTTCCAATAAACAAAAAGGACTTACAGTTAAGTGTTGGGAATGATTCTAAAGGGTTTTTCAAACAAGAAAATTTGCTTTCTGAAATAAAATGAAATAAAAAATTTAGATTAATATGATTCAAATTTTTATTGTATTACGAACAGAAAAATTCGCCAAATATGAGTGCACAATGATATCTGCCAAATGTCCACCATGACCACACTGACAGTTGTAGATCTTTCATCAAAGACTTTAATCACTTTTTGGCAAAATGGCGGTACTATTTCATTAATCATATCACACGGATTTTGAGTTTTAGGCTGGAATCCATTCGGTTGCTTCTATATACTCTGTCCTTAACATACATCCAACTTACCCCCCCCCCCTCCCCTCCCCCGGGGGCACATTTATCGGTCATTATAGAATAATTGACTATCTAGACGTGACTGTTGGGGGTATAAGAGAGCCCAGTCCCCTGAAGGCAGCAAGGGTCAACTTATTTCCACGTTATTTCCATGGGAATCAGTAGCCCGCAGAGTTTCCGCTATTTATCTCTTTAGGCATTTAGCTGTTTCTCTAACTGATTATTAAGGTTGGCCCTTCGGGAGTATGGTGGTGGTTGTGGTTTTACGGCCACATACAGATATTGTTTTATGGTGGTCATGATCATCTCGCCTTTAATAACACCCACTGGTGAATGATCCAGATCCAGTGAGCATGCTAGTCATGTGTTCTGGACAGAAGTTGGATAGGTTTGCAGCCCTGCTCTGGAACCGCTGAAATTGCAACTAGGAAGGACCTGTTGCTAGAATTAGTCTTCGGCCTCCGAGGGCGTAAGTGGCGCTGCTTCTCACTCACAGTGGTTTGACCACCATCTGATTAAGGCCCACGGCCAGGCGCAGATATAAATCTTATCACGAAATAGCTCCAACAAAAATAATACAGTAGTGTTCAGTCACATGATCTGGCTGGCCAGATTGGTTTGCAATAAAATGATCATTTCATTGGTTGAGTGATATCTGGCACCGTCCACATATCAGCAATAGCTTGATCCATTGACTGTTACCGCATTTCTAGTTTCAGTTTTGAATAAAAACGGTCCAATCACCCCTCCAGACCACATACAGTGACACGTTGAGCATGCAAAGGCTTCTTAATATACGCTGCAGAATTTTCAGAAGACCACATGCGGCAATTATGCTTGTTGACAAGCGAAAATGGGCTTCGTCTGAAAAAAATTATTTTTTTTGAAAATCCAGCCGGTTATTCCTGAATGAATTGGTCGAATTTACGTCGATCTGAATGATTGAAGGGTTTTAAGCCCTGCATCAGTTAAACCTTGTAAGGCTTTAAAATCAAATCCTTACGCAAAATCCGCCATGTGTTGGTTTTAGATAACCACAATTGTTGGAAACATTGAGGAATTGACAAATTAAGATCTGCTTCAGCACTGTGGCTCACGGCTGCAATGTTTTCAGTTGAACAACATATGACCAAAAATATCACGAATTTTATGAAATGTAACTTCAAGAGAACCACAATTTTCACAGTCAATTTAAATGCGATTTTCGTGCGAAATTTCGTGAGGCTGGTGTTGTTACAATTGAAAAACAATTTTCTTGCTGAAAACAAAAAACATTCAAAGTTGAAGTTTCACAAAGAGAAATCTGTCCACTCTTTATTAAATTTAAAGTAATGGAAGAAGCAAAGAATGAATTAAAATTTATTTTCATTGAGAGAACAGAATTTCCATGTTATATTGGTCATCTTGATGATATTCAGGATTCACATGCTTTTGAAAACAGATAGTTGCTTATATACATATGCCGCCTCCTTTCTTCTTTTTTACTGTACTCTTCTCTACATCTAAAAGTAATTAATTGACATTAAATTAGAAATAAATTTCCATATGGTAAAAACTTTTTCTCCAATCATCACCAATATCTCTTTTTGGCGGTTCGATGAAAATCAATTTTCACGTTATTTGCCCTCAGCCTTGTTTGCAATTTTGGAATATATGCGTTTCTGAAACACTTTTGTGAGACTTGGTTTAATTTCCAGTTTCCTAATTAATGTTTCAAACTGCAACCCTTTTTTATTTTATTTACTAATTTTTCAAATTACGCTTTAACGTATATTTGTCTTACAAGGTGAAGCAATCCACACTTGCACAAGCAATTCATCTAAGGGCCATTTTAAAAACTTTTCTAACTTCATTCATTTAGATATGGTGGCAGCTTCGAGACACAAGAACAACAAAATAGTTCACTTGATTAATCGCAGGCTGTGTATATTAAAATAGTATCCTTTAGCTTCCTGATGTAAAATATTCGCCCTTTGCTTTCCGTTATCACTATTTAATTTTTTGGCTTGTTCAAATTAATGTTCTTTTATACTGAGAAAAATATGACAACAATGAATATTCTTTATATCGGGTTTTTCAACATGAAGTTTGTTTTTCAATTGTGGCAACACCAACAACGTATTCGTAGTACATGAATTAGAAATTGTTACAGTGAATTCAATTTCGCACGAAAATCGCATTAAAATAATTAAAATCCACTATGAAAATGGTGGTTCTGTTAAAGTTACACATCGTAAAATTCGTGATATTTTCGGATAACATAATCGTCCGTCTGAGACCGCTATTAAGAATTTGGTGCTTAAATTTGAGTCGAAGAGAAAAGTTCGGCAATTATGAACGAAAATTGATGTCTGGCAAATGTCCATCATGACCACACTGAAAAATGTCGATTCTTGCATCAATGTTTCGTTAATTACATCACGGATTTTGAGTTTTAAGGCTAAAATCGATTCGATTGGCTTCGTATAGACTCTGTCCTTTACATAGCCCCACCAAAAATAATCCAGTGGTATTTAATCACACGACCTGGCTGGTCATTTGACTGCTGTCACTATCGTGACACTATGCGATTTGCAATAAGTTGATCGTTTTATTGGCTGTGTGACATGTGGCACCGGCCTGTTGAAACCACATGTCAACGATATCCCTGACATCAATAACAGGCCGTCTTGCAATTTTGCTTGTTGACATACCCTGACAAGTGAAAATGAGCTTCGTTTGAAAAAATGATTTTTTCAGAAAAACTGAATCAATTCATTCATTCATTCATTCATTAATTCTCGCACCAGTTGAACCGTGTAAGGTTTCAAAGTCAAATCCTTACGCAAAATTCGTCATGTGGTGGTTTTGGATAACTTCAATTGTTGAGAACGTCGAGGAATTGACCAATTCTGATCTGTTTAAACACTGTGGCTCACAGCTACGATGTTTTCAGTTGAACGACCCGGTCGAACATGCGTTGTTTTTAGTAGCGTTAAAAACAAGGCTTAAGTTAGGCACCCTTAAAATTTGATTTTAATATTCTTGTTTTTTGTTGCTGGCGTGACTAAAGTAACAAATCGTCTTTGTTAAGTTTTGTATGGAGCGCCCTTTAAGTAAAAATTTTTAGTGCTTATTTTTAGAGTGGCATGAGTAGCCTCAGCCTTTGTGGTAATTTTATTTAACTCTTTACAAATCAATAGAAAAGTCAATATACCTCAAGATTACATTTTATATTATATCATTAGAGAACATCCTTTTATTTTTAACATTTATATATCTTTTACAATCCAAGGTGTCCAAACGAATTCTCCTTTTCAAAGTCCGTTAAAAATAAAAACATTTCTTTAAGGATACAGGATTTTTCAGGGCACAATTTTGATTATGAAATTTTTTTGAGCGTAATGTGTCGATGAAACCACATGATGTATTGGTGTTTTTAGCATCAACAACAGAACCATAACAACGGGATCTTAATGTATGGCAATTAAAGCCATAAATCCAAATATGTTTCCCTTTATCTGGGGTGGCAGTACTTAAAAACTGGAATGAAGGTATAAAAATAAACAAAATAACAGTTAAATTATTGTATGAGAAAGAAACACATCCAATTTATTGATGAAACAACAAACATTGCAACGTCAACAAAAAACACAAAAAAAAAATGTTTAAAAAAGAATAATGCAGCTGGAGGCAGGTAATGACTCCAACACCAGCTAAATGCAACGAAAAACCAAACAAAATAATTCGCAAAATATATGAGAATACATAAAACACTGGCTAACTGACGTAAAGGAATGTTGAATTAAGAAGATTTCATTTTTCAATTCAATATTCTACATGAGAAACACTTCTACAATGATGTTTCGTTTACACTCATGGCATCGCATCATGAACCTGTTGCAGCGTTAAGGCTCTTGTGGTTTATTTTATTGTACCCTTAAACAACAATGCGGACGCTGGCAATAAACAACCATATAAATAAATAAAAGCATATAAATTATTGAAAGTAGAAATAAAATAAAAGTGTGAAAACTCATTAAACCGAAATACAAAAAACATACAAAGACATCGAAAATTATTGCAGATAAATAAAGAGGGGCGTGTGTGCGACTATAAATAAATAAATTGTTATGGAAGTGATTTTAGAAAATCACTTCCATAACAATCTGGAGCTATTAACTAAATACAATTTGAATTCACTTTTGACTTGTGCAATTTATATGATGCACGCGAAAATATTAAAAAAAAACAAAGACAAGCATGATTTCCCAGTTGTTAATGTCATTATAATTTTTGTTTAATTTTTGAATATTGTACCCTACAATCTGTCTTTACAACACGTATTATATCAAAAATCTTTAGTTGTGATTAAGTTGTTTTATCTTTGTGCAGCATTCAATATATTCGAGTTGATTAATTTTTTGCTTTCGAATTAGTTGTCATATTTTTTTGCACTCTTAATTGATTTGATGAATGACATTCATTTGTTTTGCCTTGATTATAAACAACACCTACTTGACATTTTTGCACTTTTCTTTTGGAGAATTGCACAGACAAATATTTTAATGTATTAAGTTTTTCTTTTAATATTTAATTTTTTATTAAACTTAAGTATTCCAGTCCTTGCTTCATAACTATTATGTGAGTGATAACAAAAATAAAATAGCTATAACATAATGAGAATGAGTATTATCAAAAATACTACAGCGTTACTTTTAAATGCAGCCTTTTAATGAACTTTGTTTAACAATTTCCTTATTGAACAGGAACAGGTGCTGTTTTCACAGAATGTAGTTGAAAGCTAATGGGGGACTAACGTGACTGCAAACGGGCCTTAAGGGATGGCTATTGAATCCTGTGGCTATGCAATTAATTCCAGGAACTTGATTACAAAACGCCACCAGCAAGGAATGGGCATCACAGTCACTCAATAATGCGCCCTAGAAAAATCATTATACTTTAGGTAGACAATGAGTTGTTTATTGGAAAATCAATGTAATGCAGAAGACAAAAAGAATATGTAGAAGCCTACACGGGAGATATCGGGTTTTTCAACAAGAAGTTTGTTTTTCAATATGGCAACGCCAACAACATGATAGTTTTGACATTTATTTTTTGACGCATTCGTAGTAGATGCATTGGCAGTTGTTACAATAATATCAGTTTCGCACGAAAATCGCATTAAAATAATTAAAATTCACTATGAAAATGGTGGATCTGCTAAAGTTACATTTAATAAAATTCGAAAACAATCAGCTGTGAGCAATAGTGTAGAAGCAGATCCACAAGGCAAATTTTGCGTAAGGATTTAACTTTAAAGCCTTGCAAGGTTCGGCTGTTGCAGGAATTAATGCCAACGGACCATTTACCATTCAACCATTTAAATCAAATTTCCCAAATTGAATAATTTCACGACAAACAGCAGTTCGTGTGATTTAACACCACTGGATAATGTTTGGTGGGGCTATGTTAAGGGCAGAGTCTATACGAAGCCAATCGAATCGATTTCAGCCTTCAAACTCAAAATCGGTGATGTGATTTACGAAATAGGACCGCCATTTTGCCAAAAAGTGATTTCAAACTTTGATTAAAGAATCGAGATCTGTTAGCGTGGTCGTGGTGGACATTTGCCAGATATGATTTTTTATTCATAATTGCCGAAGTCTTCTTTTCCTAATACAATACAAATTTACATTATCTTAATCTTTTAGAAAACAATCTTCATGTTGAAAAACCCTTTACAAAAGTCGTTTTTATTCATCTTAAAAATTGAAATGAATCAAAGATGAAGTGCTTTCGACACAACTTGCCTAAACAAATTTCATCCAGCAAAACGATTTGACATGTCTGTACTATTGGTTCATTTTTAAGTAAATATGTTATTGACTATTTCTTTTGAGTGTTACTTATATATAATTGCACTTGATCCTGTTTTGCATGAGTTTTAGAGCAATAGAATTTTGCTTAAAACAAAACAAAGAAAATATAGAAGTATTTTTGCAAAATGCAAAAAAAAAAATTAATGACAGAAATGAGATTCTACCGAACTACACTCACATATGTTTAATAAAATTTGTTTAAAAATTAAATTCTTATTTGTATTTTAAACTTACTATGCTGATATAATAAATGTTAAAAGTTTAAAAAAAGTGGCTTAGCGGCCGGAGCGAGCTGTCACTCTGTCAAGCGTAAACCTAAAATTTGTCAGTTGATCAGATAAGTTAAATGCAGTAAAAAAAGGTTCAGCCTTGCAAGCCTAAAACTTCTATACTCAATACGGAGAATAGAACTTTGATATGGAATAAAACAATGATGAATTTTTTAAATAGGCATGAAATTTACTTTATTCGAAACATAATCTACTGGAATTATAATTTAAATATGACTGTCCAACCTAATGTTTGGACACATAATTTTCAATTTTCAATTTCAACTGCCATAATTATATTTCATTTACATATTTACCTTTCAATTGTTAAGAATATTGTGAATTGAATTAGACTTAGCACGTAACGTAAGAAAGTGGAGAGTTTTCCACATGTTTTGAATTAAAAGAAAGATTTCCGTTTTAAGAACTATTGAGTTAGTATCATCGCTCGGAACAAACACGAGTTTTCTCCCCAACCAGTGAAAATTATTTTTTTATATTAATAAATATTTTTTTTATCATCAACTATTGCATTCATTTAATTGCCAATCCAGAGCATAAACACACAGGTTCTATTTCTATTCTGTAACAAAAGCCCTAAATTGTTCAATGACTTTTGGCATATGACCGCAAAGACAGGCTCGGATACATCTTCGCTGACTTTTTTAATAACAAGGCGTCAATCGTTTCGGGCGTTCCATTAATAAATCGACTGTGCCACGAGCTGTGTGACATGTTTCACCGGTTTGTTTAAATCACAGCACCTATTGGCTATAATATTTATATATTAATATAATTTAAATATCACTTCTGTCATACGCTGCCACAGTTGATTTTAACGCAGTCTAATTTTCCATAGTTTTTTTAAACATTTGTGATCGTATATCGGCAATAACGCAGGTGTTTTTCGAAACCCACAGATTTCAATAAATTAAATTTAATGAACAAAAATGTTTAATTTTATAAGTATTTAGAGAGGTTCTTTATCAGGTTCTTTATTATATATTGATATTGTATACTATATATGCATACGATCACATACACCTTCTAGCTCATCATAATAACAGTTAAAAATGTGATCTGAATCAAATTTTTAACTATTGAATTCGTCAAATACTAAAGCAGTATACTTTGCTTTTAGGAATATATATTGACAATAAGTTTAATTTTCAATACCAAGTTAGTAGCGTTGTATCTAGGAAAATTGCCTGAGTAAGCTTATGGCAATATCTTTGTATGCCACATTGTTTATACGAGATAAAATGAAAGTATTTACTGGTGTGAAATATAACTAAATTAAGCCATTTTTTAACAGAGTTATTTCTATGTGCCATTTATAATTTAGGTTTGAACTTTTAACGTTATACTGTTCAACAGGTTATACTGCAATTTTATATAATACTTAAGTATAAAAAATCTTTATATCTTTCTAAGAAATTTAACGTTTGCAAAAACAAGTTTGCTTATCCATTCAAATCACTTCTTTGAACAGATCATTTGCTGTAAGAGTATCAAGAATTTGAAATAATTTTCTCCTTTATAAAAATCGGCAGGTTCAATTTAAAAACGGTGTTAAAAAATTGTTCGTAGTAATATCACTATTAACATACTTCAGTAATGTGTAAAATTGGTTTAGTGAATTTTTATTTAGGTAATCTAATCTATATTGTTACGAAGATGCTTAACCTAAGTTATAAAAGAAAATAATTATCACTAATAAAAAGTAAATGAAATGGCCTTTTGTATCTGTTTACAAATTAAGACGTTTCAATAAGAAAATTAACACCACAAGATGTTTCATTAAAATTCTACGAACTAAATTTAACAACCAAAAAATAAGAATAACTAACTAAGCCAAACAGGCGCCTATGGTGAATAATGATAACAAATATACGAAATGAAATTTTCGTGCATATTCGAGAACCGCTCAAAATAATACATTAGCTCGATCTGTTGGACAATAACACAGTTGATTTGTTAACTTCGTCAAGCAAAGACATAAAGTAGCAATAATATTGCTATTTTCTTTCCTAACTGGCTGGTTTGTAGTCGAGGGCGAGCGCTTTCGATGCGAATGCAACATTCTCAAGCCGCGTTGTAGTTTGTACTGGTGGGTCAGTGTTGGCTTTCAGGTGTTAAAGACGTAAAGTTACCATTATAGTCTTGTGCTCACGAGATTATCTTACTTGTAAAGGAACACAATAGGTAATTTCATTTATTTTTTTATAATAATTATGTATATAATTACTATTATGATAATTATTTTCTTTTATAACTGAAACTAAGTACTTATCGTAATATAATAAATATTTGCTTTTATAATAACAAACACTAAAAAGTCTAAAATGAGTATAGAAAGAACCCGATTTATATGCAAATTTTCTAAATAAATTATTTGTTTAGAATACAGAAACAACATATCAAATAGAATTTGAATCGAATTCCTCTGAAAACTATTACTCACGTTTGACATGCTTGGACAATTATAACTTCTTTAAATAAAAATTGCTTTGAGTTTTACTCATATTGCGCTACACTTGAATCTATTTTTATAACGAATTTTAAGGCAGATTGAATACTCCTTTAAAAATTTATGCTAAAAATATAAAAATATTCAATATGTTTTTATCGGAATAGTTTTTGTTGTGCTGTAACGTCAGGTTGGAATGCTGTTGTTGTCGAATGAATAATAACCTCCCTTTTTTATAACCAGAAAACAAAATATTTCTTTTCATATTTCGCCATTTATTATTGATGAGACAGTTGTTGTGATTGCACACAAACGAGATAATAAAGTTATAATTCATAATTTTTAGAAGGGGTTTCCTTTTTTTCTATATCTTATAGAATTTTATTTTCTCAAAAGCAAAAATGAGGAAGAACGAAATGCGGTGGAACTTATAAAATTTAGTCTTACTTTACTCTTTGGCTTTAAATGATTGATTAAATTTAAGTAGTCTCACTTTAATTGTAACCAATTAATTCTATATTTTGTTTCATTTTAATTTTTACCCACAAAAACAGTTTTATTTTGAGATGATTTGTTAAAAGCATGTTAAGAGTATTTTAAGTATTTAAATAGCTTTTTGAAATTCACGAGTATACTTTTGTCCACTCTTGATTAAAGTTTTTGCTTTTACTTTAGGATCATTTGCTTTTGTTGTTGTTGTCGTTGTTGTTATTATTATTCTATATGGCAATTATATTGACAAGTTGTATTCTTTGCTTTTTGTTTCTTTTGACTTTGATTAATGTTCTGTAATAGCTCTTGTTATTTTGCTCATAATTCACAATTTGTAATTCTTCTTTAATGGAGACGTTCAGTTGAAGTAATAATTAACTGACCTTTTACTACGTTCTTTTCCGCGATTAATTTTGAATTGAAATTCCAATGGTCGATGAACTACGATTTTTTTAAAGGATCTTTTCCTTTAACGTAGATTTCGTTTAAGTGTTTTTGAAATATAGGAAGGTTTTCTGCTATTTTATAATCCCTTACATGTATTATGATGGGTGTATTGGATTGTGAGGGTAAGGTGGTTAGTTTTACTGACAAAAATAGGCCGTACTTAAAGGCCCGTTTTTTAAAAGAGGTCACTGCGATATTTATTGACGTCATAATGGTTAATAATGGAATAGGTTACAGGCCGCCGGATTTTTCGTATTTGACGATTTTCAATCAACGAAATTGTAGAGCAGATTTAACGATTTTGTAAGTAGCAATTTTGATTTTATATATTACATTCTATGAAAGCATTCTTAGAGAGCTAATGCCTTTGGTTTAATCAGACGTGCAAAAATGTAGTCAGATCTAGAGAGGAAGCATCTAGTATCTGCCGTAGAAACAAAAATGCAGATACTGATTCGCTACACAAAAGGGCAATATCCTCGTGCGCTAATGTACTAAGGCGTGAAAAAATCCTCTCGGGGTAGCAAGAGGTTTTGGTCACTTGTTAAAAGAGTAAGGGACAATTCTAGTACTACAATTCCGATAAGACTGCAAGGCAATCAACCATCGCCTGAGCTCGACTGAGTATCCGCTACTATGCCGAAGATATTCTTTCGAGCTCAAGCGCTTAAAAAGGTTTTAGTAGATCAGAGAGTAGGTACCCCTTTGGGCCAGTAGGTAGTGTGCTACCTTGTCAGTATGGAGGTTGTGGGTTAGATTCCCAACGAAGACCTTGGTTTTTTTCACTACAAAAATAAAAACTGACTGTCGATGGGGCTGCTCAGCGATGAAGACATAGTCACTGGTCGCTGTCTTTATACGGCAGGTAATTTCCAACTATCCTTCTGCTTTCACCACCTGTTTCATCTCTTCTCTATCCCTTTCCTAAACAATGTAGCACGGTACTTGACTAAATTGGCATTGTTGCCTGAAGTGCTACTTCTCTTTTTATAAAAAAAAACTGCTTTAAAGATATGAGAGCACTAAAAGCCAAACTTAAATCCAACCACATAACCAGCGAAAACAAAACAAATTATTGCATGCTGTTATGAATTTTGGATCTACATTCGCGCAAATAAATTCAACCTTCACAAACAATATCTGACGATTTCCACAAAACAAGCACCTTAAAGTAGGAAGTTTAAAATCTCCTTTAACTGTAAATGAAAGCCAAAATCTCCACCTCCAATCTTTAAAACTTTTTTATTTGGAATGAAAATATCCCGAAACAAGTAGAAGAGGCGTAGAAAATAATCGGACTTATGATTTGGTCTCATTGATCTCTTAATATGATTGATAATTCATTTATTCATATTGTTACGTCATGCTTAAAAGGGTTCTTACAGATCTCAACATAAACAAGTCTCCTGGGCCTGATGGGATACCAGCACTGGTCCCCAAAAAGGGGTAGGCTAACAACCCTGAAAATTACTGCCCAATCGCAATTTGTTCTGCACTTTCTAAAGTATTTGAAAGTATGATTAATTTCAATTTACAACAACAATTGTGCAACTCCATACATCATTTTGGAGAAAGCAAGATGGTAGCTCTAAATATTTCCAAAGCAATTGATAGAGTGTTGCATGATGCACTTCTGTCAAAACTTGTTGCTTTTGGTGTCGGTAATAATTTTTCCAGATTTATGTCGAGTTTTCTCAGAAATCACATTATACGAGTTGTTATAGATGAGTTGTATAGAGTTCATGATGAATTCAGGGGTACTGCAAGGCTCCGTTCCTTCTCCTACCCTATTCCTTATTTTTCTGAATGACCTTCTTTGTCGAACTTTCAACCCTATATATTCTTTGACGCAGATAACAGCGCCATTTGTCACTCGTATTCATTTGGTAATAGACCAGGCCATTTGGAGGTTAGTTCCAAAAAGCAAAACATGAATGATACGCTTAATCACAATCTTGCGACAATCTTGGAATGGAGTCGTGTGAATATAGTAGAATTCAATGCTAGTAAGACGCAATGTTGCATGCTTACGCATAGATTTGCGTTTGGTAGTGGTGCTGCATCTGTTACTATGGGTGATATAGGTATTACGGAATCGGAAGCTCTTGATGTTCTTTTTCAGGTTTCTAAAGAAGCTTTCAAGTGTCTCGGTTTTCTAAAGCGGTGTAGAAGATACTTCACCCCATCCGACCTCCGTACTATCTATACCACCTATATCCGTCCGAAAATGGAATACAACTCTCATTTGTGGGCCGGCGCTCCAAAGTCTATTTTGGGGTTACTCGACCGCGTACAGCAGAGGGCCAAGAAGCTCATTGCTGACAGCCGTGGTATCCAATTCTATTGATTCTGTAAAGCATCGACGGAATGTGGGATCTATTCACTGTTTTACCCTAACTACAATAGTAGGGAACTTGTTCCGTTACTAGCACGTTTTTGTGTTTAAATCGGTTTTCCAAAATTAATAAATTAAATCCGGCTTTCTTTAATTTTAAAGACAAAATTAAATAAAAGCAGAATGTAAAGCAGCATTTTCTGTATAGCTAGCTATTTAACATCAGTATTCTTAGCATATTCTTCGATGGTGAACGCTGTAAGGAATTTCTCAAATATAATTTTTGAAGATTTTCATTGTTCATTACTATTAAGATGATTAGAAGAAGCTCAAAGACAACTCAAAGCCTGACTCGTTGCTTTCACCATTAATCCTCACATATGTACATTTAAGTTTGTTTTCTGCTAATCGTGATAATGTTACAATATGAATAAAGGATATCCGAAAACAGGAATCGAAAGAAGTTACACTCGACGTTAAGCTTAGAAAACTTTGAAGATGTCAGAAAAATTTGCTGCCCAATCGCATTTAAAACAGTTTTTTTTAATTCTGAAATTTATTATTATTATTTATTAACTTCTACAACGTTCCTTAAAAAGCTTCCTGGATAATATCTTTTTTAAAATAATTGCTAGAAAAGTTTAACTGAACCGGTGCATAAAGACCTAAGTCCATAATAAGGGCATACCAAATGGGTTGCTATTGAATATTAGTTTGCATGAATTGAATCCTATCAACTCTACGACATATAAATATACGTACTAATTGTAAACACAATTTAAGCTGTCCCCTAAAGTATGCTACTAGTTTATGCACCAAGTTATAAAAAAGGCATATGTATTGAATAAAAAATGTTTTACTCATAATATCATAGATGTCGCCTCAAGCTAACTTAATTATTTATGGTTTAGTCAAATGGGAATGTAAATCAGATTCCATATTCCAGATTCAGATTAGAAACCGAAAAAATCCTCTTCGGCGATGACAATTTTACAATATCGATTCGCAACATAACTGCCGATATTAAAAATAATTTGGAATATTTTGTCTATGTTTTGCAATTTGTCTACGTTTACATTGCATTAATAAAATCGATAAGGCGGACTAAAATTAACTCCTGTAATCTGGATTGTATACGCAAGTAAATTTAAATTTTTTAATTAAATGGCAAAGGCAATAAAAGAAGAAACCCGGTAGATGAAAGAAATATAGTTTATCTGCTTGTAACAAATTTTTAATTAAAAGCAAATAAGAAATTTAAATTGGATTGACAATTTTCAAGACCAATATTTTAGTAATAACAAAACACAGCGGTGCACTAACAAACAATGGAAATAAATTTACATAAATCGCTTTGTATTGCAGCTTATTAAAGGAAAAGTTAACATAACTATTATTAAAACATTGCAATTCTCTAACTTAAATTAATTTTTCTGCCTTTCAAAAAGTTGATACGTGTCCGCAAATTATCCGTTTCATTGAAGTGCTCTTTGGAAAACCACATTTTTTGTTTTTTGATCTGACGTTAAAACAAACAAAGCGGATGGTTTCCAAACTCGTGAACACGCAAAGTTTGGCTGCCCATGTGAAAAATAATGATTTTCTAAATTTATCCCGCAAAGACTAAGCGATTGGTCTTGTGACTTGTTAATTGTCATTGCGAACGCAAGGCAAACCGGAAATTGCAATCGTTTGAAGCCAAACGGAAGATCAGTTGGAATCATTGGTATTCGAGGCATACATACATTTCCACTTGCGTATTCCGCTAATAATGGTTGCCTCAATCAAATTCGGCATAAGTCTTTTCACCGCAAGTCGAGTACCGTTGCAAAGTTGCGGTGGATTCAAATTACGCATATGATAATAACTGACTGAACCACTTTGAGTTGCAAGTTATGTGGTGGAAATCCTGGTAACTCCAGAGAGTTCAAAAACTCCGTTGGATAACTTACTGCATCATCGGGATTTTTTGTGGAATTAATGGATTTGTATGTCACCAAATTATCATTGTTCTTTGGGGCGAGAATTGCTTGTCGACTTAACCAAGCATAATTCTGATAATTCTCACTAATGTTTGGGAAAACATTTTCAATAAGAGCTAATTGAGAGTCTACAAATCGGCTATAGTCGTTGATAAGAGTAATTAATCCAGCTGAGGCATCAACTGGGACTTTTCTATTAATAGCTAACAATTGTTTGGAAAATTGTGCAGCACTTTGATCATTTTGAAGTTGAACTCTCACGTTAGTGGTTAGCGATGATGTTTTTACGTTATCCCACAATGGTGATGCCTTCAGGCAAGCATTCAATTCATCTGCAGGCGTTGCATGGGGAATTACTGGTAAAGTCTGCCTGTAATCACCTGCCAACAATATCATCAAGCCGATAAAGATGTTGTTATTTCGCTGAAGATGCGTCAGTGTGAAGTTAAATGCTTCAAGTGATTTCTTACGTGCCATTGTGCATTCATCCCAACAACATTGCATCAACAATTTTTCTATTTCACTGGATCGGAAAATATTGCATGTTGGAGTATTAATTGTGTTTAAATTGAGTGGCAAGTAAAGCGCAGAATGTGCAGTACTACTGCCGTCTAGAAAAGTCGCCGCAATTCCAAATGATGCTAACGCCAAAGCTAAGGCACATCTTAATCGAATAGTGGCCAAAATCAATGAATTGACAAATATTTTCCCTGTTCCTCCAGGTGCGTCCAGGAAGAATAGACCACCAGTATTATTGTGCACCGCTTGCATAAATGTTTCGTATATTTGTTTTTGTTGTTCATTCAGCAACAGCACATTATTTCGAACGAATTCCTGCAATGTATCAACATTGTATTGCAGCTGTCGATTTAATTCTTGGTTGAGTGTATCGTGCATCGATCGACTTGGCACAATCATTCGTACTTAAATCAGTAGCTTGTTTGCAATAGTCAAGCATTGATTCTCAATCAGAATCAATCCTCCATTGTATATTTCATCGGTTATTTGCATGTCGGGATTATTCGTTCGAATGCGCAAGCGATGCAAGATATCTTCACATATGTCGTCTTTGTATTTGTTCCATAACTGAATTGGTTGAGAAGGGAAACTTTTTTTTTGGTTTTAACTTTTCTCTTTTTTTATTGTATCTTCAAAAATATTTCAAACTAACAATAAGTATTCAGATCTTAAAACTAGAATTTTCTAATTAAGTACAGGCACTGCTGGACAAAATATATATTTCACGAAGATAATTTATTTGCTTAAATTATAGGCATCTTATTCAAATTCGACCAAGGGCCAAGGTGTCTCTCCTCTTCAATCGAATGTAGCCACTTTCGTTGAGAATGTTGCGGGCTAGGAGGTTTGGATGATATCCAAGCTTGTTTCTATAAGTTAGTGCGTGTTTAACAATCTCTTCCCTTACCAAGGGAACGTGGAGGTCCTTATGAATATTGGAATTTTTGATCATTCGAAGGATTTTATTTTGTCTCCTCTGTATTCTTTCTACAGTTGTCACTGAGGCAGTGCCCCATAATTGAATACCATAGCACCAAAGTGGATTCAAAATAGTCTTATATATTAGAAGTTTGCAGTCCAAGCTCAGTGTTTCTTCCAATCACTCAATGTGCTTGAGCTGTTTTTAGTCTTAATTGAGACAGTTTAGCATCTATATAGTTTTTCCAAATCAAACGCCTGTCCAGGTGAATCCCGAGATATTTAACCCTCGAGTTTTGAGGTATGATTTGACCGTTAATTATAATTGGTGCGCATGTTTGCCTACACAGGGTAAATGTTATATGAACACACTTTTGCTCATTGACTGCTATTATCCATTTCTTTAACCATTTTTCCAACTTAAACACAAGAGTCTGAAGGTTCTGTGATGCCCGTTGAGGGCATTTGTGTATGCTGAGAAAAGCCGTATCGTCAGCAAATGTAGAAGTATGGATTTTACCATGTCAGATGTAAAAATAAGATAGAGGAGCGGTCCAAGAATACTTCCCTGGGGAACCCCTGCTCCAATTGGCTGAGGCGAACTCATAAAATCCCCCTGTCGTACGACAAACTTTCGACCGGTCAAATAGTTGCCCAACAAGTTGCTAAGGTTTATAGGCAAATTCTGTCCCATCTTGTACTTCGTCCCTTCGTGCCATACCTTATCAAAGGCCTGAGAGACGTCAATGAATAGAGCAGAATAGTATTTTTTTTCCTCAAATGTTTGTTTTATTACATTTGTTACTCTGTGCACCTGTTCAATTGTACTATGTTTTCTTTTGAATCCAAACTGACGACTCGGGATGCACTCTTTCTCATTCAGAATCTGAATTAGTCTTTTTGCTATTAGTTTTTCAAATAGTTTTGACATGTTAGGCAACAGACTAATGGGCCTATACGATTCCACCTTTGTGTGATCCTTTCCAGGCTTAGGAACCATGATGATCGCTAAGACCTTCCATTGTTGCGGATAATACGGAAACATGTGGTGATGATAATTGTGAACAGCGTTCGTATTTGGTACGCATTTGATGAAACAACTGAATCCGCAAGTGTTAAATCCCAATGAGAATCGTTCTCCAGCAAACCCAATAGCTTACATGCTTCTCGATATGTTTGGCATTGGTGGCCATTCACAGTTTTCAAATGCGCAAATGATTTTGGTCCACGTACATTTACCAACAGCAGTCACAAATAAAAACATTCATCATTTCTAGGATGAACAGTATACGTGCGACCTATTGCACGGCGCCATCTACTTAAAATGAAACGTACTTATTTTCGTGAGGTATACTAACACAACACGTACTGGTGCCGTTGTAGTACATGCTTTCTATCAGAGATGGCGCTGTATATGAAAAATGACTTTTCCTGTTTTCCTGTTTTTTTCTTGAAATTTTTTGCTATACACCTCACGGAGCCCGAGACCTTTCCAACCAATGCAAAATCGTTGAAATCGGTTTGTGCGTTCTGGAGTATAACTCCAGCAAGATATACAAATACAATGGTAACATTGAAACTGGTGGATATAAAAATGTGGATTAAATGATAGTGTGATATGTGTTCTCTAATCAGACATGAGGGGTTTCAATTACATTTCATTTGCAATTACTAGTAATTAGTAATTTCCAATTATTAATTACAAGTAATTGTAATTGATAGCAGGGACCAAAATCAATTACAATTACTAATTACAAGTTATTGTAATAGGAACTTTTCAACTACTAATTACATGTAATTATAATTGGAAAAATTCAATTGCGAATTACACGTAATTATGATCGTAATAAGGGAGTAATCATTACTTCTTATTGAACGAAATTCAATTATATTCTTAAAAATTTTAAGTTAACTTTAAAGTATAGTCTTAAAAATGAATCTCTTGCGTTGTAACTTGAAACAATAAAATGCTATTTTAAATAAAGTTGTACCCTTGAGCTATTAAATATTTAAATGTAGAGAGCGCATAATACTTCTAATTTATTTATTCAAATAGAATTGTTATTTTTTTTTAACTTTATATATAAAATAATTTTCTGAAATTAGTTTCTGACAATATATACAAAAACAAAGCATTAATTACTTAAAATTTTCAATTAAATGTAATTATAATTGATTTTTTTTCAATTACAATTACAAGTAATTTTAATTGGAATATTCTAATTACAATTCTATTTTCTCAATGACAAATTGCATGTAATGTGTAATTGAAAAAACTAAATTACAATTACATGTAATTGAGTAATTTAATATGTAATCAATTACAAACTGTAATTGATATCCTCCAAGTCTGTTTAAAATCAATACTATTTTTTTTTAGATTTATTAAAATATCTTAATATACGAATATTTTAATATACGAATTTCATCTCGAAGTTTGAACTTTACTAGCGAAAAATCGTAAATATCATAAATTGTAATTGTAATTTTTGTGCAAATACACATGAACATTTTTTTTTGGTAAGAATCATAAGAAAAGTACATTACCTTAATCTATAGATATATATATGAGCGATATTTGGCGATATTCCTCAAGCTAGTTGGGGTGAAAGGTAAAAAAACTGGTCACATTGGATATGCTCAATAATTTCGATTTAATACTTAGTTTATAATTAGTTTTAAATGCTATGTTCAGAAAGCTCTCGTTTAGGAATTGTTATTGGTGTTTCCATTTATGTGATTTAGTCCAAAAGACTTGATTTGAGTAAATCAAGTGTTTTGTTTTCTGATGTTGCATGCATTTTGGTATGTAAAGGGTGTTTTTTTAAGCCCGATAGAACTTGAAATTGTAAAAAATAACACAAAAAATTAAATTGTAATCAAAATTTCTTTTTTATTCGAAGGATCAATACGTGACATTAACATTTGAAAATGATTCGGGCATATGGGCACCGCGGCTGTTCTTGACGAAGCGCATTCTGGACGTCCAATTTTGGGCCACTTTTTCGAGCACTGCTGGGCGTATGTCACGAATAACACGAACAATGCTGTCCTCCAAGGCGTCAATTGTTACTGGTTTATCAGCATAAACCAGTGACTTCACGTAGCCCCACAGGAAATAGTCGAGTGGTGTCAAATCGCACGACCTTGGAGGCCAATTGACAGGTCCATTTCTCGAAATCAACTTATCGCCAAATTTTGATTTCAATAAGTCGATGGTTGCGTTCGCTGTATGGCACGTAGCGCCATCCTGTTGAAACCACATCTCGTCCGGATCAATGTCATCCATATTTTCAAACAAAAAATCATTGATCATGGTGCGGTAACGATCTCCATTGACCGTAACGCGAGCTCCGGCCTCATTTTTGAAGAAATAAGGTCCGATGATGCCACCAGCGTGAAAACCGCACCAAACGGTGCATTTTTCTGGATATAATGGAGTCTGTAGGGTCTGTTGTGGATTGGTCTCACTCCATATGCGGCAATTTTGCTTATTAACAAACCCGTTAAGCCAAAAATGCGCCTCATCGCTGAACACAATTTTGCGATAAAACAACGGGTCAGTTGCCAACTGCTCTAGAGCCCAATCGGCGAAAGAACGACGCATATAATGGTCTCGTGGCTTCAATTCCTGCACCAGCTGGATCTTATACGGGTGTAGGCCGAGATCTTTGCACAAAATTTTCCACGTAGTGGACGGACAGAGCCCCAATTCCTGCGACCGACGACGAATTGATAAATTTGGATCTTCTTCCACACTTTCGTTTACAGCGGCGATATTCTCTTCAGTACGCACATTCCTTCACGTGTTGGTGTTACTGCATCCTCTAGAGAGTATGTGGTACGAAATCTATCGACAGTTCGACGAATGGCTTGTTCAGATGCACGATTATGTACGCCATAAAAATGACGAAGTCGTCTATAAGTTGCGCGAATCGACGACTGATTTTCAAAGTAAATTTTGATAATTTCGTAGCGTTGTTTAAGCGAGAGTCTATTCATGATGATTTGTCAGAGTATATGAAACAAATAAAAAAAAATGTTTCATCAAAATTTCATTTTTTGTGCTACTTTTTACAATTTAAAGTTCTATCTAGATTAAAAAACACTTTGTATATACAAAAAACATTTAAATCACTTGACACTTAAACGTGTAGAAAATTGATTTTTTTGGCTGAGTTTTGTCTTTAAGTTAAGTTCAACTATCTACTATCTATTAAAGTTGCTATCTATTAATGTTGAATATTTTAATCGAAAAAGAGACAGGGTTACGAAATGTAGCTTTAACACAACCACCATTTTCTTAGTGGATTTTAATTATTTTCATGCGATTTTCGTGCAAAATTGAATTCATTGTAACAATAGCCAATTCTTTTACTATGAATACGTAAAAAATTAAATGTCAAAACAAACTTCTTGTTGAAAAACTCGATACTTGCTGGTAATAAGCAAGAGAAAGAAACAGAAAAATGAAAATAAAAATAATTTAAGAGAAGATCGCTGTCTGCTTTTTATCTATTCTATCCCCTTTCCCTATTGAAATTTTTAGATAAATATTTTTCGCAAATTAATCAGTATTAGGATTTATCTGTGCTTTAAATTTCATCAGAATTGGTTTGGCTGTTGGAGATGGAGCAGGAACATGATAAAGCAATAAACATCTGAACATAGAAACTTAAAATTTTTTAATATTAGTAGCGTTCCGTGTTGTTATTTGTTAAAACACTATTTTTGTTTTTCAAATCTTATTAAATTATAAATAACTGAATAGGCATAACTGGTAATACTTTCTATTTATATACTATTGATAGTATAAAGTATTTCAGGATGTAATCGTTAAGTTAGCAAAAGTGATAGTTTTCCAAATAGATTATCAGTTTAAATAATGAAATATAAGAATTATCTGCAAATATTCTCACATGTTTTTTTTTTTAATCTTAAGATTCTTAAATTTTCCTTAACGAAAATCGATCACTTACAACACCCGCAAAGAGGGAAAATTTAACAAATGTTAAAAGGATTGAGAATGAAATATGACATCATATCTAAAAGAATAAAATCATATCATTAACAAAATGACACAATCTTAAAAAAATATTTTCTTTTTTTTATATTAAAAACAAGGACTCACAAAAGCAAAGGACAAAAAGGCAACTACTCTTAACGCTTGCAAAAAAAAAAAAAAATAATACAAATAAACAAGACGGACATCCTATCCATTAATGCGGATGGTAAGATGATGCCACAGCCGAGATTTAGTGTTGTTGTAATATGTTGAGTTTTGCATATAAACTATTTGAAATTTCTTCAAAAAAGGCACTCAAAAGTCCTTAAGTTATATTATACCCGTCAGTTTGCCAGTCACTCTTTCTAACTTAACAGACAGTCAAATACAAAAGTGCTGAAGAGAACACAAGATAGAATTTACTGACTAAATAAAGAAAACAAAAGAACTTTGGAATGATATAAACAATAGATTTGAATTTCAAAATCCAAATACACGCGAATCAGAAAAATGTTTAAGAAAAACAAAACAAAACAAAACATTTTTATACAGGAAATACAAACAAAATTAAGGGAATTATGCATTTGTTGGCACAAAGAAAAAAGTAAATAAATAAAATAACAACAAAACTGCGAGTACAACAATTGAATGATGACAATAACGACTTCATCACTTGTTTTCCTTTTTCGTTAAAACTTGAGTATCTTAAAGTTCTTATTATTATTAAAATCTGTAAAAGGAGATCTTTTGTTGTCTAAAAAGTAAAAAAAGTAAAAGATATCAGGTTAACATGTACATTTGTATACTCCATTTAACATGGAACGAAGAAGGTGTATCCCAATTTTATAAATCTCTACATGTCCATTTTTGTATACTTCCAAAGTATTTTAGGTTAAAGTTTTGCACGTGCATGTACATATGTATGGATGGCTTGGGAAAATAATGACACAATCCTTACACAACTACAATAATAAAATTGATTCATGTTTTTTTTACTTGCGCAACCATTTTAGGCGTTTCATGCCAATAAGAGTTGCTCAACTTACTGGCTTGATATGGAATAAAAACTACAACGAATGAGATACAAAATTTTAGTTTCAAATGAAGGGACTCACTGGTACAAAGATTTTTATTTCACTTCCTTTCTTTGTATAAATGTATTTCATATATGGTGTATATATATGTATGTATTACACAAGTAGGTACATACTTATATACATATATACCTTTTTTTGTTTAAAATGAGATCACATAATGACTGTGAAGACAGTAATGATTTCTGCATATCAAATTGCTTATCATTTAAGAAAAAATCTTTTCAATTGTTTTATTTTGCTTTTTCTTTTGATTTGACGACTCTTTTTTTATATTCAAGTTTGTTGCATTTCAATTTCAATTCTTCTATTTAGTGACGAGTAATAACTCATTTCCTGGGTTCCATTTACCGACTTTTTCTGTTTTATTTTCGAACAAAAATATATTCACTTTAATTTGACGTGATTTTTTAGTCGTTTCCTGTTGATTCTTGTTTTTCTTTCTTTCTTTTGATCTGCATTTAATATTTGGAGTTATTTATTCAAGGAGGGAAACTCATCGAACGGTTTTTTATTTCCGGTGTCTACAAAGTGACAAAACCCTTTCATAGACAAACAGTGTTTGGCACTTAATTTTTAAAAAAAATTTACATAATCAAAAGCATAAAATTTGTATCAACATTTTTGTCTGCAATATTTTCGAATAAAGATGAATAATCTTATGTTTTAATATCTATGTAAAATTTGAAGCAAAATATCGCGAAAGTACATGAAAATATTAAGTTTAATAATCGAGCCAAATATTAACTGCTTCAAAAGGAAATTGTATTTCAGTTCTTTAAACAAGTGCACAGTGGTCGGTTAAATGAAAGACGACTGACTTTAGAATGATGCCAGACAGGAATGGACCTTGTTTACTTGTGACTAATACTCCGTATTTAGCTTTAGTTTACATATTTACTTTAGTTTAATATTTACATGATGTTAATGCCTTATTACTAAAGGCTGTAACATTTATATATGGATTCAAGATCCTTACCAACCATTAAAACAATAAATAGCACTAGGACATAAAACTTAAATTTAGTTATTTAAATATAAAATTAGATAACATTTAACAGCATTAATATTTAAAGAAAAATCAATATGCTTATAAAATTTATAAAAATTGAAAGGGTTTTCCAGCAAGAAGTTTGTTTTCTAAAACAAAATAAAACAAAAAAATTTGATTAAGATGACTCAAATTTTTATTGTATTACGATCATAACAATTATGAATGAAAAATTAATTATGTATGGCAAATGTCCACCACAAATCACTTCACTAACTTTAAATTTCGAAGCTGGAATCAATTCGATTAGCTCCGTATAAACTCTGACGTTAACAAAGCCTCATAAAATTTATTCCAATGGTGTGTTAAATCACAGGATCTAGCTGGCCAGATGGCTTTCGAAAGAGATGCTCTAGTATGACCAATCTTTTACATTTTGCAACAATTATACATCGTGGATTTTTACAAAAACAACAAAGTGACGTGATATATACTGATTTCCGTAAGGAATTTGATAAAGTCAATCAAAAATTGGAATTAATTGGTTTTGCCGATTTAAATGTCAAATTGATTTACTCTTACCTAATAAATATATAAAAAGGATGCGTTTTAATTCCTGTTCTAGATGCATAGTGGTTCTATCTGGTGTACAACAGGGAAGCCACCTTGTGCCGTTTCTTTTCTTTTTGTTATTTATTAATGACTTGCCCGACGTCATTCATTCATCCAATATTTTGATGTATTCCGACGAGGTAAAAGTTTTGCTAAGTTAAGTTCAAGTAACTGATCCGAAACGTCTCCGAGGTGACTTTAACTCGCTTCATAACTGGTGTAAAAGGTATCTTATGGAGCTAAATCTAAAGAAATCAAAATATATGTGCTTTGCATGTTATTTTATCAATGATGGTCATTTGCAAGAAGTTGATAAAATATTAGATTGGATTGCTACTTGACTCCAAACACAATTTTATTGCACATATAAATTTGACAGCAAACAAAGCCAGAAGTGTACTTGGATTTGTAAAAAGTTGGGCTAAAGAGTTTGATGATCCATGCGTTACCGAAAGCCTTTATATGTCGCTTGTCAAGCCTGTTCTGGAATATGGATTCATAATAAATATGTTAAAAAAATATTCAAATGTTCTCTCTTCAAAGACAGTTTCTGCTTTTTGCTTTTTTGCCTCCGTGGTTTGACATTTAACTCATTGGATTTACCTGCTTACTCAGCCAGACTTTCTCTTTTCTCATTTACTTATTAACATAATTACTTTAAATGTACCACAACGCCCTACACGATATTTTATACCTTTAGCAGTAGAATTCTATCGAGCCAATTATGCTAACGTATTCCCCTTTTTGGAAAATTTGTGCAGATTTTAATAAATATTATAATTTAATTGATTTCTTTTTTTTTTTTTTAAGAGAAGTAGCACTTCAGGCAACAATGCCTATTTAGTTAAGTACCGTGGTGAAAGTAGAAGGATAGTCGGAAATTAACTGCAGTATAAGACAGCAGAGCGACCAGTGACTATGCCTTCATCGCTGAGCAGCTCCACCAACAATCAATTTTTATTTTTGTAGTGAAAAAAAAACTAAGGTCTTCGTAGGGAATCGAAACACAACCCCATATTTACAAGCTAGTACACTACCTACGAAGCTCAAATAGCAATAACATATTTTATTGTATGTATATATTTAATTTAAGCTAATTTTTATGTAATGTAAAGTTTTTTTTTTATTATTGTATGTGTGCTAATTTAAACTAATTTTTATATTGTACTTAAACTTAAATGTCTGCAAGGATGTTAATTGCCGTAGACAAATAAATAAATAAAAAAAATCGTTATTTTTTATTAAATCGCGTTTGTTTATTTAAATAAATAATGTTTCCTTTTTTTTAAATAATCGAAAAATATATGCCACTGCGTTTAAACCACTTAACAGGTGGAATAATTTCTCATTACGTAAATTTTGTATATCCAGAAAAACTGATGTTGTTGAAGAATGAGAAATAGTGAATAAAAAACGATGCAGAATTTTGACTTTTGAACTTAATAGTTACAATAGAAATCTCTGTGAGTAAATTGTGTTTCAAAGGAAAGTAAGAAGATGTTTCTCAATGAAAATGGTTACAATTATGCATGTATAATTTTTTCAAATAAAAACAAATTTTTGAGTGTCTCATATTTGTTTTTTAGGAGAATATTCACAAAACAAGAACACTTTTCTTTAAATCATTAATTTTATTCTTAATTATCAAAGATCAAAATGAGATAATTCCTGTATATAAAAAATGTTTTTTAAAAACTTAGAAATAGAACTATAGCATCACTAAAGGAAAGTATTTCTACAGCGGCAAAAAGTAAAATTATATAATTTAATATTTCAATTTTTGTATACAGCAAATTCATTAAACTATCTTGGCATCCCAAAAAGCGACATAGACTTTGTAGCCGATCATATATAATTTGTGGATAATCGTTTTCTATAACATTACAAAAAATGGTGGTAATAACATCATAATTTTCTTTTACGTTATTGTCACTTTTCCAATTGCGATTATTTTGGCATTGAAATTTCAACTCATTTAATACAACTTTCCACACAGTGTCTATTAGTTTGTTAATGATGCTATTGAAATTCTTAAGTTTTAATTTCATCCAGAATGTAAACGTTACTTGCACAATGATAAATATTGAAATAAATATTAAATAGACAAAAAGACATCTTTTGCTTTCAACAATCGCACCAAACAAGCCAACAAGAGTCATAATGATTATAATGATGCCTGCAGCAAAACCAATTATACAATATCTGTTAATAGCTTTTAAAAATATCGATGTATTTTCAGAATATGAGACTGGAGTTATGATGAATAGCTTGTTTAATATTAAATAATCATAATACAAAAGTAAAGCTCCAGTTGCTATTATTATCAAAACCGTTATAATAAATATAAGCTTTAAAAATAAACGAATAAACATAATTTTAAAGTTTCAGTTTTTAGAAAAATACATTTTGAAAAATTTATTTAGTTTTATTTGCTGTTCAAATGACACATAGTTTAAATTAAAATATTTTCTTTATCGATTAAAAATAGACAGGCGGCTTATTCATATTTTTTTGAAGTACAGAGTTAACGTGTCAATAATTTTTTTAGTTTAATAATCTTGAAGGCATACAAGTACTATATGTTTTTCTTGTTGTACCAATAATAAGGACTACGTATGCGCAAAAAGCTAAAAAGGCATTTGAAAACTTCGGGATAAAAATAATTAATTCCTACACTAATTAATGGCATTCGTTAACCTGGTGTTAATACCATGATATGGAACTCTTTCTTCATAGACGATCTAAGACGAAAAAAAAGGTTAACAATTTCATATTTGCCACAACCAAAAAAGCTGACGTTGCATTTACAATGACACCGCAACTGCAACACAGCTTTGTTCCCATTAAAAACGCTAACGCCATAACTATGAGTATCACACGAGTAATCACAAAATACAACGAGATTCTGTGGCTAGAATTTTGCACTGTTTATTTTACCTTGAATAAACCAAGTTGTATGTTGCTGTTGTCATCTCTTTCTGTGGTTGCTGGCTGTTTGTTCGGCGTGAAGACATCATTCGCAAGCTGTATTCTAAAGGTCGCAGGTATAATGCCCGCCACAGGGCATTTTTTGCGGGGTTAATTTTCAATATTTCCGTCTTTTATTGTTATCTAGGTACGTGTGTCCATCAGAGGGTGCTTTTCGTTTGTTCGAGTGTATGAGTGAAATGAAAATTGTGTCTAGGGTCGTGTTTACTTGTTCATTTATAATGCCACTTTTAAAAGTTTTTGTTTTCCAAGTTAAACAGAATGTTTAGTCTCACGTAATTATGTCATAAATTCATATATTTCCCTCGGTGTGTGTCCACGTTTGCCAAGGTGTAGCGCAAAATTGGAGTCTTCCACCTTTCGTTTGTATGATCGTACGTATCCTCGCTATTCATACTGAACAAGAAAAAACAGGCTGAAAGAGTATTGACAACAATATTTAATGTACAGGCGGAACAAATCCAAACAACTTAATACAAGTTATGTGAGAACAACATATGTTTTTATTTTTAAAGGATGTTTTTTATGGAGGTATAAAACTTTGAAATCGAATAAAATAATTAATAAATAAATAAAATTTACTTTATTCGAAAGATTATAATTTATTGTAATTTAAATATGACCTGTCATGCGCCGACACCGCTGATTTGGACGCAGTCTAATCTGGAGAGATAATTTTCGATAGCTTTTTTTAAATATTTGTGGTCGTTATCTTTCAAGTGGTCAATATTTTTGGTCTTGCCGGATTAGACTAGCGACTTTATATATCCCCACAGAAAAAAATCTATCGGCGTTAAATAGGACGATCTTTGAGGACAATACACTGGTCTAAAACGTGAATCAATTGTTGCACGAGCTGTGTGACAAGTTGCGCCGTCTTGTTGAAACAGCAGCTCCTACACATTGTGGCTGTTCAATTGAGGGACAAAAAATTAATCATGGCTGTTTAATGGTAACCATTGTCTGCAATGTCCTAATCGGTATAGTTTTTAAAAAATTATGGATTAATGATTCTACCAGCCCATAAAGCACACCAAACAGTCAGTTTTCCTGAATGTAACGGTGTCTCAAAATTTTTTTCACCCCAAATTCCATAATTTTCTAACACTACTACAACAATGACCGTAAATAAAGAGGACATTTTGTATAAAAAACGTTTTGAAAGCTTTAGAAACAGCGAAAACAAATTTAAGGTCAAGTTATTCTACGCATTCATTGTGGGGACAATAAGAATAGAGTATAAACTTTAAATCTTTGTTGACAAATTAATTAAAAGTTCACTTTTTGAAGCAGCTTAATGCTGTTACATGGAGTTTAAAGCTTTTATTCACATTAGCAGCATTTACGTCACTAGAGTTAAGATAATTTAATATAAATCATTTTTAAGATCGTCTACCTTTATCAGAACTTATTTAACACATAAAGAAACGAAATCGCTAAAATTACATTTCAAGTAATGGGGTCTGTTGATGTCGAAAAAGACTCATGAGATCACTGGACTTCTTGGATTAACAAATGAGATAGAAAATACGGTGACTCTTTAAATCCTTTAAATAAACTAAACTTCACCGGAAATAAATTTTTATTTCTCTTCCAAAAATAATTTTAATAAATTATGATCTCTTATTATAAGTTATCTACAGTTGAAATAATAAGGGGTAAATAATTCACTTTGATGATAAGATTTATTATCGGTATCTATTAGAATTACTTCTGCCTAAGGGCTTATTATTATCTGGCCTAGATGATCGTAATTTTTGAAACTTTAACGGCTGTATGCATAAAAACTTAAAGTAGGTTTAACTGCCGTTGTTAAGCACCATTTCCTAAACTTATATTCAAAAAACGTTTTTACCTTAAAATACCTTTGTTAGCTTTAAAGTAGGAAAAACCTACTTCAAACCTACAATAAATTGACAGTTCAATTTTATTATTGAAAGTTCAAAAACAAAACAAATTGTGTTTACGATAAACCCAGCCGTTTATTTTAAAAGTGGCATAAGTTACTTTGTTTCCGTCATCTTTTAATTTTAAAAGAGCTTATAAAACATTTTAATTTTTAGCCATTTTAACTAGTCTGTTGTTAGTTTTCTTTCTGAAACGGATTTTTCTAATGATTGTGTTGAAATAAAATTTTTTTTCTCCATGTTGTGTACTGTGAAGGATTTTTTTGACAGGGGGCTATTACTACTATTACTATTTTGTCCTTTACATAAGTCACTATGTGCAATAACATGCTTTTGAATTGTGACATTCTTAGATATTTTATACAACACGAAGCAACTTCCTGAGAATAAAAAAATAACAAAATAATGCTAATTATGTGTAGTATTTTAGATATCACTGTAATATAGTTCAGTAAACTGCACTATTCTTTCGAACTAATAAAAATAAGTCCAATAATCCCAACAATACTTCACACACACTTATTACATGTTTCCATTTCTTTCACACTAAGCTCCGTAATTAATTTCCTAAGTATAGCGACTAACGCCATTTTCAAAATAAGCATTTTTGTTGCACCGTTAATTATCAACACTCCTTTCAAACAAATCTCAATACTTCTTAACTTATTTATATCAAATTTATTAAAAATGAAAAAAAACTATTCAGTTGTGACTTATGCCACTTTCAATGTAAACGGCTCAATTGACAATTATACTTTGTTATTCCAAAAATTTTTAAAAATGTTTGTTAAAACAAATTGTAGAATACAAATAATAATAAAAACTAAAACATAACATGTCATTCAATATAAAACATCTTAACCACTTTATTTTATATTTTACAAAAATATAATTATAATTATTTATTTTAAAAGTTTTATTGAACGGCTTTTAAAAAATAGGCAAATGTTACGAGAGGCTACATCTGAGCTGTTTTTTAGCGCCTATTTCATTAAAGTGTTGAAAAATCTCATTTCAATGAATAAGTTTCGCCAGAATGTCCGCAAAAATAATAACCGGTATTGCCTAATCCCTGCTGAATATCGTAATATGTGCGCTATAAAATTAGAAGGCTGAAAACTACATTAACATATTTCTTCTAATTCTGGGGTAAGCTAGATTATAGCAAAACGCTTTAACTTTATTGAATTATTCAAATGTGATGTTATTTGTAATTAAAAGTTTTCATTAAAATTAAAACTAAAATAAAACAAAAAATTTACATTAAGATAATTTAAATTTGTATTGTATTACGAAGAGAAAAGTTCGGAGTTATGAAGTTACATTGGCAAATATCCACCACGACCACGCTGACAGATGTCGATTTTCATCAAAGTTTTTAATCACTCTTTGGCAAAATGGCGGTACTATTTGGTTAATCACATCATGGCTGCAATCGATTCGATTGGCTCCGTATAGACTCTGTCCTTAATATAGCCTCACAAAAAATAAACCAGTGGTGTTAAATCACACGATCTGGCTGGCCACTTAATTGCTGATTGTCGGGAAATTATGTGATTGATTGATTGGTTTGCAATAAATTTATCGTTTCATTGGTAGTGTGACAAATGGCACCGTCGTGTTGAAACCACATGTCAGTAATATCCACGTCGTCAATAAAAAAATTTATTTGTTAGCATCTCGCGATAGCGTAACCACAACCTCATCTTAAAAAAAACGGCCCAATCACACCTCCAGAGCCCATAGCGTACTATACAGTGACACATTGAGCATGCAAAGGCTTCGTTTTAAGATTTTTAGAAGCCCAAATGCGGCAATATTGCCGTGAATCTACGGTGATGTGAATGGTCGGTCGGCAATTTCCTTACGTAACATTTGTCATGTAGTGGTTTTGGATAATCCCAATTGTTGACAACATCGAGGAATTGAACGACCAAGTTCTTAATAGCGGACGATTATGTTTTTATGGTGAATTTTAATTATTTAAATACGAAATTGAATTCTGTGTAATAATTGCCAATCCATCTACTATGAATACGTCAAAAAACTAAATGTCAAAACTATAATGTTGTTGGTGTTGCCACAATTGAAAAACAAACTTCTTGTTAAAAACCCAGTATAATGCAAAGTATAAAAATGCATCGCAGTTTCAAGGAAACATAAACACACATGTTAGTTAAAGAGTGTTAAACATATAATCAATATTCACAAATGAATAAATATTCAAAATATTTGTAGGGGCGTTTAAAATAGTATCAACAATTACACGCTTGATTTCACTTTAAATTTTTAAAATGCATTAAAATATTTACAATAAAGTAACAAATGCGAAGAATTTTGAGAACATCGTTCTTGTTTGTTTTGCAGAAAGACTTTTATTTACTTCCTTTGAACAGTAATGACTTTTCAATTTTTGGGAAAAAAGATAACTCTTGAAAGCCGGAAGATGAGATTAGAATTATTAAAGTCAATGCAGCAAAAAGTTAATTCATAAAATACACAAACAACAGCACTTCACAGATGAGAAAAGGAAAAACAAAATTAAAACAAAAAATGCTAAATCATTTCTTAAAAAACACGATCCAATTGGTCAAGAAGGAATTAAAACTAAAGCACCTCTTACCACTAATAATTGAAGAAATATTTTACAATGAACCTGAATTGAAATACTTCAGACACTTTTAAGTAAAATAAAATACATAAATTAAAAAGAAAAATATATTTTTCCTTTACCTTCATACACAACACTTTTGCTAATCTGCAAGTGTCAATCGAAATGTCAACTCCCGCATAAAATATTTCTGTACGAATATTATTTTCAAAAAAACTCACCCTTAAGACTGAGGATAAATATTGAAATGTTCATTTAGTAATTGATGACTTGTTCACTATTTCGTTGCTAAGAATTGAAGTAAATGAGAATAAAATTTAAAGAATGATAAAAAAAGAAACGTGTGCGTTCCTTGAAAAATATAGTTATGACGAATTCATATGAACCATCAGATTTTGAAGGGTAGAAAAGTAAAACAAAATTCCTTTGAATCAACTCACTGCAAACATTCAATCAGCAAAAGGTAAAAAACTATTCATGCAACCCTTCTGAATGACATACAAGAACTTTAGTTTTGTTCTTTAGATGTCAGTATTTTGTTAATGCCTTCCAAGTGTTTTATTTTTCTTCATTCGTCAAAGGACCTGTTGTTACGCCCTGTTTTATTCAGACGTTCACTTTATTCGTTGTTCTTATTGCGGAATTTGTGTGTTCTTCATATTTTTATTTTGTAAAAAAGAGCATAAATTTTAAGAAGAGGAAAGAAGTAATTAGAAATTGAATTGTTTTTTTAGGCCAATGTTGCCACTGTATATTTTTAACGTTTGTAAAAGAGATTTCACATAAAATTCTTGCCAAAAAAGCTTCGTGTCTGACATTATTATTTTAGATCAAATTGCAACCAGGTGCCCCTGTAGGCTAGTAGGTTCGATTCCCAATGAAGACCTTGGTTTTTTTTTCACTACAAAAATAAAAATTGACTGTGGGTGGGGCTGATCAGTGATGAAGCCATAGTCATTGGTCGCTGTGCTGTCTTTATACGGCAGTTAATTTCCGACTATCCTTCTACTTTCACCACCTGTTTCATCTCTTTTCTATCCCTTTCCTAAGGAATGTAACACGGTACTTGACTATATAGGCATTGTTGCCTGAAATGCTAAAAAAAGGAAAAGGATATGAAAGTAATTTTTCCTTGTTTTTCTTGATTTCAAATAATGATTTTAATCTGAATTGCAGTAAATGCATGCAAAATAACATCAAAATAAGATTTGTTTCAAATAACAAAAAAATATTTTATTATTGATTAAATAAGGCGTTTAAAACAAGATTTATATCGAGTTTTATGGAACGTCATTAGGCGAATTCATGATTAATTCAGGGGTATCCCAAGACCTTGTTCTTTCCCCTAGACTTTTTTTCTAAATTATCTTCTTTGTTAAACCTTCAACCCCATATACTCTTTTGCAGATGACAGCAACATTTGTCAGTCGTACTTATTTAGTAATAGACCAAACCAGTTAGAGGTGAGTTCTAAAAAGCAGAACATGAATGATACGCTCAATCACGATCTCGCAACAATCTCGGAATGGGGTGGTGTGAATAGATTCGATTTTAATGCTCACAATGGACACAATGTTGCATGCTAACGCATGCAACATAAAATGGTGCAGCATCTGTTACTATAGGTGATATTAGTATTAAGGGATTGGGAGGATGTTCTTGGCATAAAAATTTAGTGTGTTGAAGCACATTTTGCAGGTTTCTAAAGAAGCTTTCAAGTGTCTCGTTGTTCTAAAACGGTGTAAGAGGTTCTATTTATACCACCTATATCACTCCAAAAATGGAACACCACACTCATATATGGGCCAGTGTCCCAAAGTATATTTTGGAGGTACCCGACCGCGTAGAAGAGAGGGTTAAGAGGCTCATTGGCGATAGTAGGGTATCCAACTCATCGACGCTATATTGGTTTTATTTAACTGTTTTATCGTTACTACATTAGTGACTGTTTTATAGAAATTAGAGCACTTGTTCCCGTTAATCGCACGTTTTTGCGTTTAACTCGATTTTCGTTCAGAATGCATGGATTTGTGGGTGATTGGCCAGTAAATATCACTACGCATTATAGGGAACATTTGTTTTTTAGCAAAATAGAATAAACTCCCTCCAGAGGTATTTCCTGTCACTTTCAATGTAGGAAATTTCAAATCGAACTTCCATTAACACTACTCCCTCTGTCCTCCTCTCCATAACCTAAATTCCTAGTTTTGGTATAACGCATTGCATGATCAGGGGTCCGAAGGAAAACAACAAGATTTCCTTGTTTAGCAGTTTAAATTTCGCTTTTGGAGCTAAAGTATGAACAATGTGTGAATATGGAAATGTGCTGAATAGGTTCTTACTTTCAACAATAAAAGAATGTTATTTAACTTAAATTTTAAAAATTTATTCCTTAATAAAATATGAGCTAACTTTAACCATGTGAAGTCTGAAATATTTTTAAAGCCTCCAGAGTTCATAAAATATTTGCACTTTTTCATTTTTATGTTTTATTGAAATATAACTCCTCCAGCAAAAACTTAATATTTATATATATTTATTAAAGACTTTGAATAATTAGAAGACTGGAGAAAACTGCAGCACAAACTTTCCCGAAACTGTACATTAGAAAAAGAAAAACAATTATATAACAAAAGATAATAACATAAGATTAAGCATAACATAACATTTCTTTACATTACATGCCATTACATAACTTAACGTCAGTGTGTTGCTTAAAAGCGATGGTTTTTAACAAAATACAGTAAGTTTAAGTCTCACTGGAGATACAAAATATTGCGGTCTGGCTGTCTACTGACACGAGATTGAGTAGTTCGAATCCGACAAAGTAATACAGCATTGTTCCTCGGACGGCTGCTAAAGTTAGTACGAGAACATATTAAATAATTAAGAGATTATGGAAACAAATCCACCCAGAGCTGTAGAGTAAGAAGTTAAGGGATTTTTATAGAGATATATAACATTAAGTTGGTCACAGTCATTTTGTCAGCTGTCAAGTGATTTATAGATGCCTGAAAAATGCTTCATAAATTATTCAAATTTATTTTGACAATCACGGTCCTGTCTAAAATACTTATCGCGCACTACATCCATTTTACGGTCAACATAATCGTCCATCAGAGCAATTAATTCGGTTAACTACGAAACATTTTCGCACCACGCCTACTCTAAATGATATGAATAATATCGTACAGTGTGTATAGAAGAAGTCATTGCTGTTGTAGAGCGTATCATTGAGGAAGGTTTTGGCAAATGGTCTCCGTTTGCACGCTTGCAAAATCCAGTTGTTGCAAAATGTTGTAGTCTAGCAAGGCATAAATCCGATGAACGTCAGTAATCAAAACTGACATATTTGTAGTGAAAATAACTCTCAAGATTACCAGAAGACACAAAATTGACGGTTTGGTGTGTTTTATAGGAATTATTGGTTCATACTTGTTTAGAAACGATGCTAGTCGGAACGTTACAGTCAATGAGGAACGCTATAAAGCTATGATTACTGACATTTTCCTCCACCAATTGAAGGATTTGCAGAAGCTCATTTTCAACAAGGCGTCGCAGTATGTCACACAGCTCGTGCGATAATTGATTTATTGAAGGAATCGTTTGGCAACCGATAGTTTTTACATTTCGGATCCATGAATTGGCCTTAAAAAACGTGCAGTTTAACGCCGATAGAATAATTTTTGTGGGGATATGTAAAGTCGCTAGTGTACGCCGCTAAGCCCGAAACTACTAACCACTTCGAGGGCAACAATCAAAATTTATATATATTAGACGATACGAATATCTTTCTGTGATCTTTAAAATGCAGTCTGTGAATTAACATAGAATTCTTCGCATTATTTTGATAACCTTAGTCAAATCATATTAATGAAGTTTGTGATCGACATATATGTCTTACGATCAAGTATTTAAGTCTTTATCCATCAAATAACTTTGCCTAAAGCAACATGTTATAAAGTTGCAGGTTAAACTAGTAGGTTAAAACAGTCATATCGCGCGAAACTGGAAGCCTTAAAGACACGAAATACGATCAACTCTAGCTCAACCTGTAGAAACAAGTTAACTTTAAATTTTTGCGAAAAAAATTTCTCTTCAGTTACAGAAACAAATCATTGAAAAGTTTATTATTATTTGTTCGCGTGTTTGATTTTTAAAATTACGTACTATTTTTCGTACTTTTTTCCTAAAACAATTCTATAGTAATGTAATTTAAATTAATTATTAAACCACTGACTAGAAATATTTTAGTAATCCGACATAAATTCGAGAATCGCATTTTAAATAATGCTACGCTAAGTTTAGTTAACTAAAATGGTACGTAAAATTGTCAGATTTTATAAGTATACAAAAGAAAGCCTTAAAGTTAATTACAAAAACATCGAAATAAATTACTCCATGCTATATCGATCAACAATTCAAAGGGGGTAATTTGTTCAAAATATTCTTGACCGCCCCAAAAGTTGAATAGAACTCAAAAACATTTCCCTTAATCTTAGCATTTTTTTGCAGAAGGCAATACTGTTGACAAAACGACATTTTCTCAAGTTACATGCGTTGTTCTTTTGATTGCACTACGAGGGGCGTTAATTCTCGTATTGTAATTTATTCTCTGCTGGAGTTATTCAAACAACGTTCTTTTGTTGTCAACATTTCTACATCTGATCGTTTTGAAATTCACAACAATTGTGATTTCTTTTTTTAATTTGTCTGAGTTGATCTCAAATAACAGATTGCTATTGCGCCTGTTGAATAGTTTGTTTGCTACAAGCAATTCAAACAACCAGCCAGAGAGCCATAACTTAAGGGTGAGGGTTCTTGGGCATTTCCCACATAATTGTAATATGATCTGGCATTAAATCAAAGTGCCGTCAGTTGAGTTAAGAAAAGTTATCACTTATTTGTGGTTAAACGATTACGAGGAATATTCACCTGCCTTGCAAATTTTTATGGCAGTTGGACAAAAGAATGTGTGCATTTATTTAATTTTAAAAACTTTAGTTAATTTGGAGTTTTAATAAATTAAAATTTGTTTTGTTTTATTTTGGATACATTTGTGAATGTTATATAATGTGCTTTGCAGTTTGCAGCAGATAATAAAGCTTTGAATTAAATTTAAGAGTGTTCCTTTAGTGACAGATTCTGATGTAGATTAACTGTTATAGTTAAACCCCTTGATATCATATAAAAACATTTAGAATACCCCTAATTAAGCGTGTAACAATAAAATTGCTTACACGCATTTCTCTTTTAATGAACTTATTTGACCCCTTTTGGTAAAATAACCAATTCTTGGAATTATTTCCGGGTTATTTAATTAAGCGTGTATTAATAAAATTGCTTACACGACTTTCTTTTTTTAATAAGCTCAATTGACCTATTTTCGAAATTAAAACTTTCTTCTTTAAATGCAAAAAACACAAATGTGCAAAGTAGACATTTGTTAATTATAAGTAATAGTGTAAAATGTAATTTTAAATTTGTCTTAAGATAGATTCAATAAAGAAATATTTTTAAAAAAATTAACTTTCTTTTTTTTATTCAACTACATATATAAAACAATTTCTATTAACGTCAGTACCTAAATTTGAAGGCCACAACTGTGATGGTGGTCTCACCACTGGGTGAATACAATGCGTCTATCAATGCCCGCAAGGTGCAAACACAGCTCAGCTGGTAATTTAAAGAGCTCAGCAAACAGGTCTTTGCTTGAAGGCCAGAGGCTATCTAAAGTCCGCACATCGAACAGGGAAACAAAACACCCTTCTGCGGTTTTTGGATTTAAACCATAGCCACCACATTACTCCCCGCAGTGGCTTACCAATAACCGGTACAAGGTCTTGGGCACCACTGTTTCCCGTAGTAGCAGTTTGATAAGTCACTGGTCGAACCTCGAACCTCCAGCTCTTCGAGTATCAGGCTCCTAATAACATAGGTGATCTTTGCCGCCTTTTATCTCCATATGCACGTGCCCTCGGGGAAAAGTTTCTATAGTGTCGCAAATTTTGTTATCTGGCTCTACTGTTTTAACGGTAATAGCCAACATTTTAAATTTACGCAGACTATGTACAAATATGTCCGCCATACAAGTGTAAACGAAAAATTTTAAAATTTAACGGTGATTTCATAGAGGTCTTGTATTGATGAGTATGGCCTAATCCTTGCTGCTATAAACTTCAATTTTGCACACAGTATGACATATTTTATTCACTTTAAAGATAATATGAAAAAATAAAGGTAGTTCCCTTAAGGACGTGACTCCTGTATGCGCCTTAAGGAGAGAGTTAAATATTAAATTAAAATTCAAAGGATGTTCTAATAAAGAAGTATATGGTTGCCTAGGCATACAATAAAATAAAATAAAATTGTTATAACTTTTGCTTTTATAAAAAATAATTTCCTGAAGAAGCTTTCCACAGGAAAACGAAATATTGAAAAAATATAGTGTTAAATTTATTTAAAAAAGACAGCTACTAAGATTAATAATTATTTATTTAAATAAAAAATAATTTAAAGACAAAGGACATTCAATAAGAGACGTAATACAATTACATATACAAAACTAATCTAATATTTAATTATAAGACATGAATTGAACGCCAAGATTTTATGTTTTCTTACATATTTTACTTTTATTTAAAATTGTTTAGAAAAATTTCTTGCATTTTATACAGGTCTGCTCCATAAACAATTTACAAAAATAAAATTAGCAGAGCAAGGCTTCGATCCTCGGACCTCTGGGTTATGGGCCCAGCACGCTTCCACTGCGCCACTCTGCTTGTGTAATGGATGCAATGGATTTCATGATGTGATATTAGTGTATAACAATATAAAAAAGTAATAATTTTAAATCAAAAATAAATAAATCCTAAGTAAATCCTAAGCAGTCACATTATTTTGTTCATAAATTATGCCATCCACTCAATTACATCTTAACACATATTAAAAAGTGTTCATCGCCCAAAAATAATAGTGAATTTACTTCTCCAAGTGAAGCAAGAGGTATTAAAAAATAAGGCATGAAAGAAAATCGTTTCATTCCTTTAATGATGGCAATGATGGCAATGAAATGAAATGCTTTTTATCTCTAAAAAAATATGACAAAAATGGCAATGTCAGTCCTATTTTTCCAATTGCTAGTGGATTATGATCACAAAAGGGATTAAAATGTTTATGAAAACACAGGTTGTTTTTGACTTTTAAATTTAATGATAATTAAATTAAATTATAAACAAAATTCGAAACTTTACACAAGAATTCTTATATAAAAAATAATAATGCATTTGCAACTGAGAAGAAAATACGAACGTTTCATCGTTAAGTTAAGGAGGAATTGTTCGCATCATTGGTGTCCGCAGTGAAAGAAATCTGACTAAACTGATATAGAATTTAAATGCTTAGATAGTTTAACGGACGATTTCTGATTTTAATTGAAATGATGGCGTAGAAGTAAAATGCAATTTCAATCTATCATAAAGAGAATACGTTTATCTGCCTGATGTTAAGCCTTTGTTTGCTACAAGAGAATCAAGAAAAAGCCCGAACTGAAAAAAGTACGTTTAAATATGTTAATATTGTTAAAATTCCTTGCACGACTCAAGATAAACGATAAGATGATGATGTACTACACACTGAAAAATGGTTTTGAGTTATTAGCCACTTGCAATAAAAACTTGATATCGGTGATATGAGAACTCTATTATTTCAATTCAATATAAATAATATAAATATAAATAATTATTCTGCTATTGCAAAAACTTTAAAATTGACTATTTGAGTTTGACATTTTGAATGAATGAATTTTTCATTGCTACCACTTGGCAACTATTTTGTCTCAATATAATCAAAAAATTCTATTAAAAAAATGTTTTGTGAAATGTGAGTAAGTAACTGTATAACTTAGAAAGCCAAACGCGTTTGATGAGACCACCACCTTAAATTTACGTTCATACAAAATTTTCAAAATTGATTTCTAGCTACTAAATTCATTTATTAATAAATAATTAATTAATTACATATTTATTTATAGTCACAAATAGATTGTAGATAAATAAAATAATATTTAATATTAATTTTTGTATACTTTATTTCATTCAAATATTAAATGCAAATTATAATTATTATTCATTTGACTGCAATATTTCCTGTAAATATTCTATATTTTGCTCTGTATTACTTCTGTCCTGTAGCAATGCCTTAGCTTCGGCATGTAGGTCCGAATGATTCACTTTCCATTGACTTCGAATTCTAGAGATGAAGGGATCTGACGATGCTAACAATATCTGAAATATATCTTCGTTTGTAGAACTTCGTGACGTTTTTCTGGTATTATGTTCTCTGTAAAATCTGTAATCCTGGGCTTCCTATGATAAATCTCCAAGTAGTAATAAATGGTGCTTAATGACATCTTCTCCATGATAAAGAACTTTGTGGACTGTTGCTGACATATTTCTCTAATTGTATTTGGATGTATATATAGCAACGGTTTCCTTGGCATAGTCACCAAATTTTCTAGTATTAATTTGTTCATTGCACACAAGTACTTCAGTAATTGTTTTAAATCTCGAAATAACATCTATATCAACACCTGTTATATCAGATGTAGTTTCGGGATACAAAAAGAATCTTCTTACGGTATTGCCATCGTTTGTAATGCCTGATCCTTATTTTGATTGATCTATTATTAACTCGTGTTTGAGAAATGCATCTTAAACTTGTTTCTTTTTCAATTTTCTTTTCTCTTTGTTGGTGTCATTATTTCTTACTGCTCCTGAAGACCTGAAGTCCATATCATAGCTAATTTTTAATATGTCTTCCATAAACCTTATCCTCGTATGTAGCGGTGATAATTCATATTCAAATGCAGCAATACTATCTACTGACTTTGTCGGTTCTTGGTTTAACCGACTTGATGTTGCATTAAATAAAATACAGCTGGATGAAGCTTTTGTATCATTTAAAACCTGGGCAGTTTTTGCGTCTATCATTGAAAGTATTAATTGGTAATTCCATTTGATAGCCTATTCATCTATCTCTAACTCTAATGGCTTTAGTGTTGAAATTTGATCTCTAATGTCACTTATTTCATTCTTAATGGTATAATTAGTTTCCTTTTTAAACTGAAATTTTATTGGTCTGCAGTATTTCGTACACGATGGAGTATGGTTTTTCCAAATACAATTTGTTTGCATTGTGCTGGACGGAGGTTCCGAGTATTCTAAGTTCTTTATTAATCGCAATGGCACAAATGACACCATGTGTCAGAAATATCTTCACATAAACATTAAAATTCATTCTGTACTTTACTGAAAGAAATTTTAAACATTTTTTCTTATAATTTGTTTGTAAAAATTTTGATTATTTTCATTAAAATAAAAAAGTGTTCTCCGCACGGGTGCGAAAGTATATATAAGTATATATAGGCTTAAAAAAAACACTTTTGCCTTTCTTTGGGTGGTGTCGATTTTTGTCCTTTTCTGTCCTTTAAAAGATATTTAGTTACATAACATCCGAACTACAAATTACACAGGGTGCTCAAACACCATTTCTGAAAAACAACAGTTCACCCAACATAACAAAAAAAATCGCAGCCCATTATTAATAACAGTTTTCAAGAAATCGTAATTAATATGAGATCAAATATTAAAATTTTTTTTATTTCTAAATTAACTTAAATTCTTTATTTTTAGCAGCATGCCACGCCTACTACTGCGAATATTTTGACAAAATTTTTCGGCTACTTAAGTTTTGATCTGTTTCCTTTCTGATGCCATAAAAATTTTAAGAATCCATATCAAGAAAACATATAGGTTTTGGCCAATGAAAATTGATTTTGAGTCATCGTGCGGAGGTGACGTCAATTTGTCAGAAAGATTATGTGATTTCATGCCGTTCAGCATGATATATATGGCAGAGTCATTAGCATTGGACTTCATGGATAAGACTCTTTTAAATCACAAATAATTCCATTATTACCAGTTCTAATTAGCTTGTTTTCATTTATTTCAAAATTGAGCAACCTTTATTGATAAACTATATATGAAATTGTATTCTTCAGAAGTTTGTCAAAAATATTGTTTTAGGCTACATTCGATTGATCATAAAGTTTTATTAATATGAGTGTGCAAAAGAACTCATGAATATTGCAGGACTAATAAGTTCCGAAAGTGCATACGTTTTAATTTGCCCATAGACTGCACAAAACTATTTCTAGTTTGGGACAGGATAGTTTTAGGAGATTCCATAGATATGATTAATGCCACTGCAACGATACATTATATTATTACAGGAAGTTTGGAGGGTGGCCAACTAATATCTATGGTTTCTTGGTAAAAATATCTTTGACTTTAATCAGGAGAACCAGGATGTTTTGTCATTATGCCATCTTATAATAGTACAATAAGGGGTATTATACTCCAATTAAACAAAATAAGTTAGATACTTATTTGTGATGGAGCTTACATTCAATCTGCAATAAATGGAAAAGGACAACAATTTTAAATTCCAACACAAGCAACGATATGAAATAAAATATCACTGTTTTCATATCAAATTGTCTTTTATTGCAACTATTTCTACAAATGAATTATAATTATTTAGCTAGATTTAAGTTCATTATTAATTATGTGTATTTGTTTTGAGACAGTAAAAGTTAGATACGAAAACGCTGTCCACTTTACAATCAATCAAAATTTATACTAAACTAAAGCTTAATTAAAGAAAAATGTTTACTTTTCATTAATTACATTAAATCTGATAAATTTCAGGTTAAATAATTCAAACCATAAATTAAATCCCATTGCAAGTACTCATAATTAACACAGAACTTGAGCCTAACTGTATAATTATAATTCGTTTATAGAAATAGTTGCAATACAACATAATTTTATTCAAAATTCTTATTTAATCAATTTGACCATAGAGAATATTATAAAATATTTTTTCTAAGAGAATCTAGCACAATTAACGTAGATTAATTTAAAAATTGTTAGAAATAATAATTTTTTATTTATTATTCGGTGACAGAAGTTTTCTTAAAACTTTGACAATCTTATCTAAACGAATCCCTTAAAAATCTTATAAATATTAACTGTGGAGGTTTGGGACAGGTGTCCTTTAACTCTATGCAATTTCATTGTTAAAAAATTTACAATACGACTTCAAATATTTATCATCGCCTAATCTTTCGCAGAATTTCATTCAATAATTTTACATATAAAAAAAAATGTTTATATTTAAAACAATTCATATCCCATTCAAAACTCAAATCAAAATACAAAGAATTTGATTAAATGATTTCAATACTAAAATTTTGTATAAAAAAATAATAATAAAAATAACGATCAAGATAAAAGTTTTCTAATAAATTTGTTGACATGTTTTTTAGCTTCTTTAGTAGTTTTAATACAAAAAAAAAATTGATAATGACAAATGATAATTACGATTATATGACGATGTAGTCCTTAATTCAAATACAAAATAAAAGATACGATCGCATTAACACTTTTCAAATTTAAATTAACACAATTCACTCACAAAATGTTTAGTAGTTCGTTGAATGACAGACAATCCGCATGTCTAACAAACAACACACCCCATATTAGTATTTTTGTTTTCTCATTATCTATCTCGTAACGAATGGATTTGGGTCCTTTTTAATAAATGAGATATTAATAAATAGAATTAGACAAATTTCAACAACAAAACAAACACACAAAAATTATTACGTATTTGTTAGCAAAATGGAAAAAGAGATCAAGATGTTTTCTTTAGATACACCCACACACTATAAAAGGATTAAATTTTTTTCTTTTTAAATTCAGTTAGTTTTTCGTAGTGTTTTGTTCTGTTTAAATTTTAAACAATAAAATCTAGTTTTATTATTATAAAACCGCAATCCTTTTTTCTATTAAAGAGAATTCAAAATAATTTTGTTCATATTCCAAATGTGGTTGAATTTTTTATATTTCTTTCTAGGACTTTTTATCCCTTTCACTAAATTTTCGCCGTCATTTCATTGAAGTTAATTGTTATTTAAACGTTTTATTAACAAAGTTTCCCCATTCAAGTTCAGAGTTCATAGAAATCATCATTATCATTATTTAATCGTTAAATTAAAATCGTATTGATTTCTTATAAAAGATCACTTGTTCCCATATTTTCGTATAAAATTTATTATTGTTAGAACAAATCATAAGGGCTTGAATTGTTAACAACTTGTCTTTTTGTTCCTGCATATTTCAATAATAAATCCTAGTCTGGGAAATACACTTGTCTATTTCATTTAATAAATTTGTTCAAACTATTTATTGTTATGTAATTGATCTTTAGATCGCTATTCAAGTGAAATTAATTGCGGTTTTTTTTTGTTTTTTTGTGAACAAACAATACTCAGGGACGTTTTCAGTAATTTCGTGTAAATTAAGTTTCTTTTTTCTTTTTTAAAATCACGTAATTTGTATTGAATGTCAGTCGACCATATATCCCTTTTATGCTTTTGTAAGGTTAATGAACCTGCAAAAAAATTTTCTTAAAACTAAATTAGCAATCAAGAAATTGAAATGGAAATAGTCTTAGGTTTCGAATTTACTTGTTTACATCAGCGCTTGTTTACATTACCACCATTTAGAAAATATTTGGCAAACACCGACTTTAACGTAAGACTGTGTCAATAGTGCGTCATCTTCTTTCGCTTTAGCAAAAGTTTCGACAATGCATGAGTAATGTTCCAGATATGTAGATATTGGTTTGATATTAAATAATTACTGTCGTTTTGGGTTTTTCAACAAGAAGTTTGTTTGCTTTTCAATTGTGGCACGATAGTTTTGATATTTAGTTTTTTGACGGTGCACACTGGGGATTTTTGTATGGAGGTGAGGATTTAATCACAAATTTAGTTTTATTTATATAGTAATACACAAAAGTAATCAAAATTAAGAAAGTTAGAACAAAAAAATTTAAAAGATTTCTTTTAATTTTTTATTTATTATTCTAAAAGAGCCTTAACTTCGTCGTTTATAACACTATGCTTTTTCTGGAAGGAAATTATTTTTTATATTTTTCAAAAACAAAAATTATAACAATTTTGAAAAATATAAAAAATAATTTGCTGAAGAAGCTTTCCACAGGAAAGCGAAATATCGAGAAAAAATAAATCGTTATAATTAAAAGGACCGTTTAAAAGATTAAGATTAATATTTAATAAAAATAAAAAAGGTCGTATAAAACTGAAAATAATAGTAAAATAATATAAAAATTTTCCAATTAACCATTTTTATTATCTTAGCAATGGTGATTATATTTGATAAAAAGTGAATTAAAAATTTTATACACTAGAAGCATAATTTTACTCTTATTGTATTGAAATGTAAAATTTCCAAACAGGCGTCTGAAGTATATCCTTTATTAAAGGTCGTGTATAAAAGTTATCCTTTTATATTGAAGAGAAGCGTTAATTACATTTCAAAAATTCCCACTGTAAATTATTAAGCCTTCTTGGAATTCAATAATACTTTAAAGTAAAAACCAAGCAGCATTTAAATAAAATTTAACCGTTTTATATGCTATCCATATTTATTATAATAACGAAAGTAAAACTAAATCTGTTTGTTTAAGGCAATTAATGTTTGGCGTCATCATATCTATTGTATTCAAGTGCTAAGTGTACAGTGTTTAGGAAATGTTCAATTTGTTTTTATTCACAATTTAACCCTTTCGAAAGGAAATTGTAACAGCCAATAATTTGAATAAAGAAGAAAAAGGTTATAAAATGTATTTAAAATTGAAATAATGACAAAAACCCATAAAACTACACTTCAGTAGCGAAAACTACATATACATATGAAAAGAACAAAACAGAAGCAATAAAAGTAAAAAGGATAATGATTATTAAAAACACCATGTACAAGTTCATCAGACCCTAGATAGACAACAACAACATGTATGGATATGACTGGACACACTTTAACAAATTTTAATTATTTTTTTGGTTTTATTTGGACACAAAAGCAAACAAAAAGGTGCTAAATGTGTTTTCCAACATAATTATTATATACTCCTACCGGTAAGGACTACAAGAACTAAAAATAATAACCAGCACTTTCAAGTATCGAATTGTACCTGTGCCAAAAAAAATTCGTTGAATTTTTGTTTAAGGTGCTTTGGTTCCAATAAAAACCTAAATTCAGATGTTGATTCTTTTTGTGATGTTCAAAAACAGTTATTTGTTTTTTTTTTTTTTTTTTGTGTAAGGAAACACATTTTGTAAGTGGGAAATTTTCATAAACCAGCAATTTTGTATTTTGAAGTCATTTGTTTTTTAGGGTTGTTCGTTCATTCGTTTTCATTCTCTAGTGTATTGCAAGCACTAAAAATGAATGATTTAAACTTCGGAAACATTTTATTGTTTAGTATGTGTACTAAAGATAGTATAAATCTTGTGGTGGATTAACGTCTAAATCCTTTATAAGTTTGTGACTGTAAATTAAGAGTCGAAAAGTACTGGTGTTTCAAAATCAATAAATAAATTAAAAATGGTAGCAGGTATTTGATGGCTGCTGTATTTTATGGGAATATTTATTTTACAATCTAATAAGAATATTTAAAGTTTTCTGTTATTATATGAAAAATTTTTTAATTTAATTTAATAATGATGATTAAATAATAAAAAAAAATAAATTGAAAGATTCAATTAAATTTATTTTAATACTTGGTTCCTTATTTCTTTTGGAAATAGTCTACAGTCCATTATTATACTCTTAAAAAGGTAAATGTTATGGTTTTAAGGACCACATAATAAGCTTTTGGTTAGACTTTTATCAATTTTATCAATAATATATGTCTATTTCTGTATTAGTGAAAGTAGTTTAGCGATTGTATTACGATATCAAAGTAAATACATGAGTTTGCGATCCCTGTTTTTGATCTTGTTCATATATTGAGTTTTTCAACAAGAAGTTTGTTTTCCTATAGTGGCAACAACATGATAATTTTGATATTGAGTTTTTTGACATATTTGTAGAAGATGCATTGGCAACTTTTACAATGAAAAATCGCGAAAATAGTAGCACTGTTAAAGTTACATTTCGTAAAGTTCGTAATATTTGCGGACAACATAATCGTCCTTCTGAGACCGGTGTTGAGAATTTGATCGCTAAATTTTATTTGACAGGCTCTATAAAAAATGTGTTAACAACAACGCGTGGTCGACCTGGTTGTTCAACTGAAAACATCGCAACCAAATTTGGCAATTCCTCGACGTTCTTAAGAATTAGGGTTATCCAAAACCACCACATGGCAAATTTTGCGTAAGGATTTGACATTAAAGCCTTACAAGTTTCAACTGGTGAAGAAATTGAAGCCGACCAACCATTCACAGCGCTGTTTCATGTAGATTCGCTCAAAACATTTAGGAACAACCGGCTAGTTTTTCTGAAAAAATGAATTTTTCAGACGAAGCTTATTTTCTTTTAAAAATCCTAGATCGATTATTAAGAAGCTTTTTCATGCTAAACGTGCCAGTAGAGGCGTGATTGAGCCGTTTTTTTTTTCGAAGATGAGGCTGGAATTGCAACAACGGTCAATGGATCGCGCTATTGCGAGATGCTAACAACTCACACAATCAATGAAACGATAAATTTATTGCAAATCCAATTTCCCGAACGCATAATTTCATGACAATCAGCAGTTAAGTGGCCAGCTAGATTGTGTGATTTAACACCACTGGATTATTTTTTGCTAAGGACAAAGACTATACGGAGCCAATAGAATCGATTTCAGCCTTAAAACTTAAAATCCGTGATGTGATTAACGAAATAGGGCCGTAATTTTGCCAAAGAATCGACATTCGTCAACGTTTTCGTGGTGGACATTTGCAGATATAATTTTCATTCATAATTGCCGAACTTTTTTTTCGTAATACAAAAAAAATTGGAATCATCTTAGTCTAAACTGTTTGTTTTATAAAAAAAACTTCTTGCTGAGAAACTGTTTACAAAATAACTATAAGACGATATTTATGCCTACGCATTGACTCTAACAATCACAGGTATTGGTTCCTTATTATAATTTACTATTTTTTATTCTGGCTATTCCGTTTTACATTAATAGCAAGCAAATTCATACATAAAAGAAGTATATTTTAAAGCCTTCTGCACTATTTTCAACACAATGAACTACACCTTTGCTTACAGTTTTAACTTATCGACTTATTACAAAAATTCCAAATCAAATCCTCCACTAATCCAAGTACTAAAATTAGTCAAGTAGTCAAGCTGGCTTTTTTACGAACGACTTTGCTTGGAACACCTAAATAAAAATTATTTAAAGCTGAAATATTTTTATAACGTTACCTGTGATGAGATCACCCACAAATATTGAATAAAATTTTAACGCAAAGGACACTTAAATACTGAATAAAACTTAAAGACCCTTAAAATTAAAAAAAAAGACTTCCTGTGAATCATAAAACCAACGTCAAAGGTATTTTTATGAATTGGCAAATGCAGAGTAAATAAAATTGAACTGTTTGAAATGCTGTGTTATGATTATCCTGCATAGGAAAATTTGCTATAATATCCCTTTTTTGGCTTTAAGGGTTAAGGCTACTTTAAGGCAGCTAAAATAAGCATAGAAATTTAGTAAGACCCTTCTCTATACTTACCTACGTTGTTTACGGATGTAATTTTTTTATAACATGCATTCTGGGGACCATCCACCTCAATCAAGCACTTTTATATTTTATGTTATAGTTTCCTTTCACATTAAAGATTTAAATCGCTTTACTTGACAAAACAACCATTTAAAAGAAATATCCATACAAAATTAAATTTTGAGGGAATGCCAAACATATTTTCCAGACTTTTTTCGAATCGAATCGCGTAATTGATAGTTTTATTCCCAAAAATCCCTCGAAGCCAAATTAGTTTATCCCCAAATATCTCCTAAGAATTTGCTGGTTAGTAATATTTCTTATTTTGCTGCTTATTTTCATTAGTTGTTGAAAGAAAGGCATTTTATAGAAGCATTTCTTCTTGGAATCGTTGTGAGTCTGCCTGGTCTGGATATGTACAAACAATTAGTAAAAAAATGGCGAAAAAAATCGAATCATTTATTAAGAGCAGATTATTTTGATTGATTAGTACGGTATGCAGCTTTATTGTAATGTCATTTAAAAGCCCACATTTTTAATTACTAAGCCGAAATGACAAATAAATTTCCTTCTTAAAATGACAACCTAAATAATTTTAATCCTAAGGAATGCTTTTTTTGCCTTAGTAATGTCGATAAGACGTAGACGATTATGACGTAGGTCGAAAAGCAAATCATAATGTTTGACGAAGTCTAAGCCGATGATTGGTAAAGTCACCTCCGCTTTTCTCCTATTACTTTAATAGAGGACCGTTTGCTGCATAAAACATGACTGCTGTAGGATATACGTCGGCGCCACTAACTATTAGGAACTTCTCATCTGAATATCTGTATCGAATAATGTGAATGTTTTCGCTATCACTACCTATCGACCTCTCAAATAATTTGAACGACTTTGAAGTGATAAGTGCGTTTACATAACGTTTTTTATATCGGCATGGAATGCGGCACTGTTGCGCCTTTCGTTAAAATTTTTTATGAAGCCAGTTGCATCGATGTCATAACTAGGTCGACTTTTTGAACGATTTCGATGTGTGGTTTCGGTACATGATCGTGAACGCATTAAAAGTTTCTTGAACATTTTTTTCAAGTTGGCGACGGCAGCACATAGTTCGTTTATTTCAGTGAAGGGCTGTGCCTAAAGTTGGTAGATATGCTTCAATGTCATAGCGTCATCGACGGAGTCAGCAATTTTGGTAAATTCGGATGCTGATCATTTTAAGAGCAATACCACTGGTTGCGCCATCTCGGGCAAAAACTTAGTCCGAAGGCCTTTTAAAGCTGCGTCACTTATAGTACTTCCAGCGACACGTTTGATTTCTATATCACTATCAATGTTCAATTTTCTTCGCTTTCACTTACTCGTATCTGTCGAAATTAAGCAAAGGGGCGATTATATCAGACAATTGTAAATTATGTTTGGGTCTAATAAGTCCATGAATAAACTATTGAAATATTCGCGGAAGAAGTCTGCGAGATACCACGAACGTTAGGGGTTTGCATCAACCTGTCGTCGTTAGACATGCTTTCGTATGGTTTTTGATGCCAGTGTACTTACTTTGCTTTTTAGAAAAAAATTATCGTTGAAGTCGTTCAAGGTCACCAATTTAGTTACTTCGGTTTGTAATTAACTATTTATTAATTAAAAAATTTAATTTTACGTTTTTATTTACAAGGTCTTTAATTCTAACTCAATATGTCCATATAATTTAATAGTTTTTTTATAATTAATATTAAATATAGGTGTTCAGTGCGTTGTTTGCTTTAGATGGCCAAAAGAAGTGAACGAATGTCTACAAGTATGAGTAGTTGTATCACGTAGTTGGTAGCGACAGTACTGCCATATAGCTAACAGAGTTTTTAATATTTTTATTTGGTCAAAATTTTCTATTTTGGGCACAAATCCTATAACTTGGCAATACTATCCACTGTGCACATTAATCATAATTAGTACGCAAAAAAATATCATTGAAATTTAAGTCAAATTATATGCAACCAAAAAAAAACACGGTTGTTGCACCTTTTTAAAGTCCTATTTGCCTACTAAGCTTTCAATTCGTTTAATGAAATAAAATATTTATTTCAATTAAATATTGAAATTCTGAAATTGATTGAATCGGAATTTTTATGCTATTAACTCGTCAACAACACACAGCTGTGTTACAGGCACTAAAATACTCAGTAACTAGACCAATATATAAAATTAGAAATAAATCCGAAATACACAGCTATAGACCAATAGCTATATTGCCAATTTTAGATAAAATCTTTATGCAAAAGTTTGAATTATTAAACTACTTGGGAACTGTTCAACTTATCCAAACGACCGCTTAAGTAACCACATGCATGCACTTTTTATAGATTTTAGTACAGCATTCGATAGTCTTTCGCATACTAAAAGTCTTGAAGCTCTTTCCAAAAGCGGTATAAGACAAAACATGCAGCTTTGGTTAAAAAATTATTTAGAAAGTAGATCGTATTGTGTGAAAATAAACAACAAATATAGCGAAAGAGTATCACACGAATGGGGAGTCTCTCAAAGATCAAAGCTTGGATCAATTTTGTACATTATTTACGTAAACAAAATAATGAGATGTTTGAAAAGGGAACAAAAAATAAAAACAGAGCTATAATAACAGCCCATAAAGATATAAATACTGCAACCGTAAAAGCAAAATCATTAAATATTATCACGAAATGGAGTCATGACAATAGTCTTATTATTAATGCCAATAACACTAAAGTTATGCCACCTCATTTGGTCGACACAAATGCAACGTTGCAGTTTCATATCATAAAATGTCTTCACAGCAACAGTAATATGACAAACAATCAGGTGGACAGCTGTACATGCTTTATTGTAAAAGTCTACACATATGAATACTTTGGTGTATTTATTTACAGAAATTTCAAATGGAAAACGCAAGTTTAAACACTGCAAAAGATACTGATAATGGCATCGTATATACTGTACCACTTGAGCAACTGCTGCACGAATGAAGTTCGCCATCGAACATTTTCGCTTGGCGGAGTCTTACGTTCGGCATGGAGTTGTTGCTTGGAAGAGCAGTATTCTTCAAAAACCACAAAACCAGATATTAAAAATTTTGCAGAAAATATATACGCAACACAGCAAGAAATAGCAACTATACTGTCAGCAGGATAGCCTACCTTATTTTTCTATCAACATATTTCACAATAAAAACAACACTAACGTCGTAAAAACAATAGCAAATAACATTTTTTTACAAAGCAAAATAACTATAATTATATAAATAGAATAATAATTTTTAAAACAACAACAATTTACAAAGCACATCACCCAATAAGTCTTGCCAAAAACCTTTTCAACATTAAGAACACCTGCTATGCAATCTTAGACAAAAAAATCTACTATACACGGAGACGAGCGCAAGGAAGAGTGAAACGATTCACCAATGAGTATGGAAACAGTTCGCTTCCCCTAACACTGGCATCAATTTTGAACAGAATACCAATATTTGATAAGCTTACAATAATGTTATGTAAAATATTATTTGCTAAAACGGAAAGATCACTCTTTACTTTATATTGGGGTATAATATCGGACTCTTCAACAATAAGTTAGTTTTAACATTTAGTTTTTAACGTAGTAATTAAAATCCGCTATGAAAATGTGTTAAAGTTATATTTCGTAAAATTCGTAGTCATCCTTCTGAGGGCGTTAATAAGAGTTTAGTTTGAGCCGACGGGCTCGATACAAAATGTTCGAATACCAACGCGTGTTCGACCGGGGTGTTAAACTGAAAACATTGCAGCCGTAAACCACAGTATTGAAACAGTTCCAAATTTGTCAATTCCTCGACGTTCTCAACAATTTCGGTTATCCAAAACCACTACGTGGACAATTTTGCGTAAGGATTTCACTTTAAAGCCTTATAAGGTTCAACTGGTGCAGGAATTGAAGCCGCCCGCCAGTTCACATCACCGTAGACTCCCCCAATTCATTCAGAAACAATCGGCTGGCTTTTCTAAAAATCTTATTTTTTCAGACGAAGCCAGGGTATGTCAAGTATGTCAACAAGCAAAATTTTCACATTTGGGCTTCTGAAAATCCTAGAGCGATTATTGAGAAGCCTTTGCATGCTCCACGTGTCATTGTATGTCACCGTTTTTTCGAATATGAGACTAGAAATGTGTTAACGGTCAATGGATTACGCTATCGCGAGATGCTAACAACTTAATTTTGGTCTATATTGTCGACGTGGATATCACTGGGATGTGGTTGCGACAAGACGGTGCCACATGTCACCCAGCCAATGAAACGATCAGTTTATTGCAATCCAAATAATATTCTTAATGCAAAATGTTTCATTTATCAAAATTAACCTTTCGAAGATTTTTGTTTGGTAACAAATCGAAAAGTTCTTAATAATTAATAATCGTAAACGTTAGGTCAGAAACCTTGGTGTAGCTAACAACCACAAAACTTTTTAAAAGTAGAATGTTATACAGAAAGAGTAAATTTCTTTTGAGAATCTTGTTTCATTTTGTCCTTGTATCATCTACTTTTTCTATATAAAATTTTCAAAAATATTCTTTGAAAAAATTATGAGCTAATAAAATTTCTAGGTAAAATAACTTTCTGCAACAGCAGATGGTAACTTACGTTTCCTTCATTTTTAATCTTATTAGTTTTTCTTTCCACACGCTATTTGACCTTCACACTTGCTACAACCGTTAATAAAATAAATAATTTTCTTAGGGAATTTTGCAAGCAAAACCAATAAAATTTAATTTCATTGATACATATGAGTTTCAAAAGGTAAATGCTGTAAAAAAATGAGTTTCCTTAAGAATGTTGTAATTATTTTTGCCGACATAAAAAAAAGAAAAGTATGAATGACCTATAGTATGTGTGCTAATGTAAAATGTAATGGATTGGATAATTAATCCATTTATTAAGGGATTTAGATTATTTAATGAAATTCTAATGCTGAGAAATGCGAAAGCTAATTAATAAAATTTAATAAAACTCAGTTAAAACAGAAACAGGCTTTCTTAAAAATGAGTCTGTAATGCACAGCATCTTTACCAATCATGTGAATATTAATAAAATTCCCACGTTTCATTGCCACAGATGACCCTGCGATAAAATAAATAATTACATATCAGTTACTTCACTAAACTCACCTTTATATTATTTAGGAATGAATATCAGCTCATGTAGATATTTAAATATCAAAATGTCATGTCATCTGTAACAAAACATAACAACTTCCCATTATATTGCATCTTCGCCAGGATAAATAATCATCATGTCCTTTAATTAAACATTGCATCAGTTGAAATACACGTAACACATAAATGTCTACTTCGAAATTCAAAATTCCCATGCACTCACTATTCGAATCAATTAATTGATGAAAAAATAGAAAAACCACTCGTTATGTTAAATAAATATTGGTAAAGGAAACATCAAATATTCACCCACTCTACCCACTAGAGTGATTATTGAGAAGGAAAAATGATGCACCCTTGTTGTTTAATAAAAGTTATACATTTACTGAAATATTAGGGCGAAGTATAAAAAGTATAATTGAGGGTGGCGTTTTAATTTAACAACAACAATTTGTAACATTTATAAATTTTTATTGTGTTATGATTAGTATTTTTGAATAACGTGTCAAGCGTTTTATTGACTACATTATGTTGCCTCATTGTTAAATACAATTTAAGTGAATCATTCGAGAAAAGAAAATAAATTATTTAAACTCATTCACATGTTTCAATTTAAAATTCTTCAATTTTAATTTGTCTTGTGTTGGCGGTTCGCGAAAATTATTAAGAATTATTAAAAAAAAGCATTTCCCAAAGCAAAATTGTATTCATTTGCAAGAGTTCAAATAAACTTAATTTTGAAGATAAATAAATCAAATTTATATTTTAAATAACCTTTATCAAAGATATATTAGTGATGTGTTTTAATATCCTTTGGTGATTTTTGGATGAAAATGTGTAATTTTTGAGGGGAACTTTTAAATTTTGTTTGTTTTGTGCATTTTCAATTTTTTGTTGAAATGTAATATTTTGTCGAAAATTCGATCGCTTAGTAAAATTCCGACTTTTCGTAGTCTTCAGTTTTTGTCTGAAATTCTAGTTTTCAGCATATAAAAATAAAAACGAACACAAAAAACTGATGCGAGAGATGTTGTTGCACACCAATGCCTTAAATTTTGTGTACTCTTTTAGGACTGTGGAGAAACTTCTTAAACCCTTTTATATATACGAGCTTAGTATGAAGTCAGAAATATATACATCTCTTCCAGCTACGGTAAGACTTCTTTTAATTTATTTCTAACAAAATTTTATTTATTCGATTTCGAGCGAATGTTCATAAAAGCGGAATATTTATAAAAACGATACGTTTAATAAAAGCATTAATACAATAATTAATTATTTATTTTAGTAATGTTCTTATTTTTTAATAAATTTAACTCTATATTTTCAATATTTCGCTTTACTGTGGAAGCTTCTTCAGGAAATTATTTTTTATAAAAACAAAAATTATTAACAATTTCCTGAAGAAGCTCTCCACAGGAAAGCGAAATATTAATAATATAGAGTTAAATTTATTTAAAAAACAGGCCATTACTAAAATTAATAATTATGTATTTAATAAAAAAATAATAACACTTTATAAATAAACAACTTTTTTCAAAATTCGAAATATTTCGAAATCTGAGGTGTCAATCCATATTTCGATTGAAAAGGAAACTCTTACGAAAACGCAAATTGAAAAACTGCAAAAGAAACTGATAATGGCGTCGTATATACTGTACCACTTGAGCAACTACTGCACGAATGAAGTTCGGCATCAAACATATTTCACTTGGCGGAGTCTTACATCCGGCATGGGATTGTTGCTTGGAAAGCAGTATTCTTCAAAAACCACAAAACCAGATATTAAAAATTTTACAGAAAATTTAAATATATACGCAACACAGCAAGAAATAGCAACTATACCGTTAGCAGGATAGACTACCTTATTTTTCTCTCCAATATAATTCAAATCAACATATTTCACAATCAAAACAACAACGTCGTAAAAACAATAGCAAATAACATTTTTTTACAAAGCAAAATAACTATAATTATATAAATAGAATTATAATTTTTGAAACAACAACAATTTACAAAGCACATCACCCAATAAGTCTTGCCAAAAACCTTCTCAACATTAAGAACACCTGCTATGCTATGTAAGCCAAAAAAAAATCTACTATACACGGAGACGAGCGCAAGGACACTCTTCCTTCTTCGATTCACAAATGAGTATGGAAACAGTTTTCTTCACGTAACATTGCCATCAATTTTTAACAGAATACCAATATTTGATAAGCTTACAATAATGTTATATAAAATATTATTTGCTAAAACGGAAAGATCACTCTTTACTTTATATTGGGGTATAATATCGGACTCTTCAACAAGAAGTTAGTTTTAACATTTAGTTTTTAACGTAGTAATTAAAATCCACTATGAAAATGTGTTATTTATTTATTTTTATTTATTTTATTATTTATCATTAATTGTCTACGGAATTTAACATCCTTGCAGACATTTTAATTAAAATACAATATAAATTATCTTAAATTAACACCCATACAATAATAAATACTAGCTTTACATACAACATAAAAATTTGCTCAAATTTAACATGCATACAATAAAAACAAATTCTGTAAAAAAATATACATAAATGCAAACACCTAGTTGTTCAGGTAAACAAATAAGTTATTCCTTATTGCGCTTACTGACAAATTGTAATCTACGAAATTATAATATTTATTAAAATCTGCACAAATTCTCCTAAAAGGGTCTGCGTTAGCATGATTGGCTCGAAAGAATTCCACTGCTAAAGGTATAAAATGTCGTGTAGAGCGTTGCGGTACATTTAGAGTAATCCTGTTAATAAGTGAATGAGTAGAAACATCGCCAATTATCACACCAAAAATTATCGAAATATTAAGTGCTGTTCTACGACTCCTTAAAGTTGGTAGCTTAATAAGAGAAAGTCTAGCTGAATAGGCAGGTAAGTCCAATGGGTTAAAGTTCAAACCACGGAGGCAAAAAAGGAGGAACTGTTTTTGAACAGATTCGAGAACATCTGAGTATTTTCTATATATAGGGTCCCAAATGACGGATCCATACTCTAGAATAGGCCTGACAAGGGACATATAAAGGCTTTTGGTAACGTATGGATCATCAAACTCTTTAGCCCAACGTTTCACAAATCCAAGTACACCTCTAGCTTTCTTTGCTGTCAAATTGACATGTGCAATAAAATTGAGTTTGGAGTCAAGTAGCAATCCAAGATCTAGTATTTTGTCAACTTCCTCCAAATGATGGTCATCGATATAGTAGTTTCTTTCTAGCAAAGCACATATATTTATATTTCGTAAAATTTGTAGCCATCCTTCTGAGGCTGCTAATAAGAGTTTAGTTTGAGCCGACGGGCTCGATACAAAATGTTCGAGCCTGTACCAACGCGTGTTCGACCGGGTTGTTAAACTGAAAACATTGCAGTCATAAGCCACAGTATTGAAACAGTTCCAAATATGCCAATTCCTCGACGAAACCAAATCATTAGAAAACATTTGCGTATATTTTCAGAAAAGTTTTTCTTTCTTTTGATTAAAGAAACTTTATTAACAAAATGAGAATTACTTCAATACAAAAATATGAATATTATTAATAAACGCAATTCATATCTTTCTCGATTTCTCTGCAAATCTTTAGTATAGAATGTAATCATATATGGACGAATAAGGTATGTTGTCAGCGTTTATAGACGTTCTAATTGATAATTTAAAAAAAAAAATAGTCATGCTCAAATAAGTTGTACAGTGTACAGGTATTTAAAATTTGTTCATCTATAATATATTATTCGTTTATATAAGTTTGTATGTATATATATAACAATTATTTCCTAAAATTCATTTCTAATTCCAAAAAAGTGGTTACATATCTGATGCACTTCTTTATAAATTTGAATTTTATATCTTCCTTTCATAATATATATTTTTTTTTTATAAAGAGAAGTAGCACTATCACTTCAGGCAACAATGCCTATTTAGTCAAGTACCGTGCTATATTCTTTTAGGAAAGGGATAGAGGAGAGATGAAACAGGTGGTGAAAGTAGATGGATAGTCGGAAATTAACTGCCGTATAAAGAAAATTAAGGCATTCATAAATTACTATAGTTTACTTTTATTTGGGTACGGTTTTCCCTCGACCCTCGTCAAATTTGGTTTGTGAACAAATCGGTTTCCGCTGTTTGCCATCTTCAGTGTTCTTTTCGTATCCAAGCACATACTATAATTTACTTTAATATGTTCTTTTAACTGATTTTTATTTAAAATAATCGACAGTTAAATATTTGCAAAGTTAAGCGGCTTGATTTAAGCTCTACCACCATTTTTCTATATGATTTTTTTAGGCAAATGTTGAAAACAAAAGTAAGTTAAGCTGCCCACTTTAAATTACACATCTTGAATCTACTAATAGAATGACAAATGACTTTAAAAGTTACAGCTAATGCTTTGCTAAAACCAGTAAGCAGCCTCGCAACATTAAGGACTACCTTGAAATTTTATCATCATTTGGCGGGCGTTTTTAAAAATTTTACCGGGCTGAAAATGTGTCACTCCTGTAAACACGACAATATTTGTGTTAGTTAGTTAGTTGTGTCTGTTAGATTGTAATTTAAACAAATCATAGATATAATAACACTATTTGAGCTGTATATCTTTACGCCAATTAAGTCTAAGATATTATCACTCCCCATAAAGTAGCGATGAATTAAAAAAAGCGATTTTGGAAAAATTATTCGAGTTTTTGTAGAAAATTAACTGACACTGACATGCTTTCAGGCAAAATTAATTAAATGGTTTTTTGTGAGGATATCGTGCATACAAATAAAAGGCAATAATTACTGTATTAAAAACAAACATTTCTAACTTGAAACTGCTTAACCACAATAAACTTTATCCAGCGATTTAACAATTTAAGCTCAAATTGTCACATTGGCTTTAAACTAATAGCGGATAACCTTTTTTTTTTGGACTCATGACTGACTATTAGGGTGTTACAAAAATTAAATTTTGGATTTGGAAAATGATAAATCTAATTCTCATAACAGGGATCTAAAAGCAAAACTTAATATCAAAGAAGTTTATTTTTTGTAGGACAACGAAATTAATTATTTTGTTTCTTCTTGGACTCAACATTTTTTTATGAGATTTGAAATCGATACATATTTTTTTAATACTGATCCTGGTGAATGGTGCGAAAGTCAATGTTATTTAAATGCTAAAATTAATCCAACACTTTAACTCATTCTTGAGAAAAGTTTTTATTTCAAGTGATATCTTTTTCCGGACTCTACAAAAGCTACCGTTTGCAAGCTATTACTACCATAAAATTTTATTTTGAAACCATTATGATATGTAATTCAAAATTATAATTAATAAAATTTATTTTAACACTATTCAGCAACTGAATTAATAAAATACATTTGAAACGGAACATCGTAATAATCAATTATGACCTTTGCATGGGAATTCCTATATGAGGAAATTCATTACGAACTGAACTGGTAAATGTCAAATGCCCCTAATCAAAAAATAAAAAAAAAATATTAAATTCAAAATTAATAAGAACAAAATTTCCCTTCATATAAGACTATAGTTATATTTCTAAAGAAAATAGCTTTAATTTTAAGGATAAAATCTAGGATATTTTTTTTTGAAAAACCGCAGTTTTTCTTAACTTTAACCTCAATGCGGCAATTGACACGTTTTAGGGGGTGAGCCGGAAGATAGGATTTCTTTTTTTTATCTTATATACCTTGGAACCACCTTCACTTTTGTGCTCTTTATTTACAAGAAAGTTATATAAAAGTTTATCATAATTAGAGAAATCGCACAAGAAATCGAAATGCAACACTGATCGCACAAACAAATTAATGAATAATTTGTATTTAAACCGAAATTAATTGTTCGAACTTAAATCTAAATTGTACTACTGTTTTAATCGATTAAAATAAAAGGAGGAAAATCGTAAGCCTTTTGCTATTAGATATATTTTAAGGGATTTTGAAATCAATTAATCTATGTAGAATCGAGGTTATTTTAAAATTCCTCCACAGATTATCCAAGCGCTTTTTATAAAAGTAACAAAATTTAAAAAAAAAATATTTTGGAGCAGATAAGAATAAAGAAAAAAAAACTCATAAAAGATTTATGGTGTATGTCTTTTGAAAAACCCACCAATAAAGCAGACGCATACTTCAAAAAATGCAAAGAGTTAATTCCAAGGAAAAATAATATTCAACTATTTATGAATGCAGAAACAAAAGTAATTAGTATTAAACAATACAACGTTACACACTAAAATACTTAAACCAGTTTAGGAAAAAATACTTTATCACAGAAATAATATTAATAGAGCAAGTCTATTGAAGAAGATAGTTACCTGCAAGCAACTTAAAGGAAATTCCTGTGCTGACTTATATAAATATTGAATAACGGCAAAGCCATAAAAGCCAGCTTCATATAATTCATTTTAGCAAAGTACAACACGGACTGACTAGTTTTTCATTAAAAATAAAAAGAAATATGTAAATGAAAGCAACAAAACAGGTAAACCACCATAAAGAGATGTCATAAAGCCTGAAACACAATGAAAGCCAGCCAAAGGATGCTTGCTGTATGAATGATATTGGCAATGGCGAGTTAGAAATACAATGTACACACATGCACTCACACTATCTAACAGAAGATCTCACAGGAGAGCAAGAAGTAAATACATCTGCAAATAAGGGAGTTGCACAAATATTGCAAAGAGCATTAATACGGGAAAGAAAGGGAGTGAGAGAGAAAGCACACCCTTTCTTATCTAAAACGAACCAATGAAGGCTGTTAGAGTTGTTGGTTAACGGGGATGATCAAATTTGTGATGTTTGGTGAATGATTTATAGCAATGAGCGAATCTGCGCACAAGGACTATTAAAGGACGGGTAGGGTAGAGAATAAGTCACACAAACAATTCAGATCTCATAGAGTAAACACACATAAATTATCACAAGCAACTAGATCTTCAAATAGCAGAAATTTTTAAAATAGTGAAATACAATAGAGTGAGGCAACTCAATCAATTAATAAATTCGAATTTGTAAAATATAAATTCTACTCCTGAAACAATTCAGGATTAATTATTACCTACAATAACATGCAAGCCACTGAAGGATCTCCTGATATTATGGAACATAAATATAGTTCCGTCAGTTTGTCTCCACCCCAGTCAAGTAAGTATTCCAAAAGAAATATAAAATAAAGACCTAACGGTAATAAGGCCCTTAGCAATGTGAATTGAAATTCTCCAAATGGCGCAAAGTTTATATTGCGTTCGCCTTAAAATTATTTGTTCTTTGCAAAGCCTTACTAAGAATTATTTAATTTCAATATTTATTTTAGGTCGCATTCTTTATCATGTGCCTTGCAAAGTTTGCCGCGATCACAGCTCGGGCAAACATTATGGCATTTACGCCTGCGATGGCTGTGCTGGATTCTTCAAGCGTTCAATTCGTCGTTCCCGACAATATGTATGCAAATCACAAAAACAAGGTTACTGTGTGGTCGATAAAACTCATCGCAATCAATGCCGCGCTTGTCGTTTACGTAAATGCTTTGAAGTTGGCATGAATAAGGACGCTGTACAGCATGAAAGAGGTCCTCGTAACTCAACTTTACGCCGTCACATGGCCATGTATAAAGATGCCATGATGGCTGGTCCTGAAATATCTCAAATTCCTACTGAACTTCTTATGAATACAGCTGCCTTGACGGGCTTTCCTGGATTACCTATGCCGATTCCGCATTCACATCATTTGCATCCTGGCTTGAATGGCTCATTTCAACCTCCCACGGTTTTAGATCTTTCTGTATCGCGTATACCTCATCATCAACCTCATCCTGGCTTCTTTGCACCCAGTGCCGCCTATATGAATGCTTTAGCTGCTACGCGCGTCTTGCCACCCACCCCACCACTGATGGCTGCCGAACACATCAAGGAAACTGCAGCTGAACACCTCTTCAAAAATGTTAATTGGATTAAGAATTTTCGTTCATTTACAGAACTTCCAATGCCCGATCAACTGCAGTTGCTGGAGGATTCGTGGAAAGAATTCTTTATCCTAGCTATGGCACAATACCTTATGCCTATGAATTTTACACAACTGCTCTTTATCTATGAATCCGAAAATAGCAATCGGGATGTTACTGCCTTAGTTTCACGGGAAATTCATGCCTTTCAAGAAGTGCTTAACCAACTGTGTCATCTAAATATTGATCGCAATGAGTATGAATACATTAGAGCCATCATATTATTCCGTAAATCTATCTCATCATCTGCTGAAGATGTTGCTAATTCCTCCCTAAGCAATAGCAATGGCAGTCCCAACTCTAGTGTCTCTGCCGAGTCTCGTGGTCTGATTGAGAGTAAACGTGTGGCTGCTCTGCATGATGAAAGTCGCACTGCTTTAATTACCTACATTGTGCGAACACATCCAAGCCAAACCATGCGCTTCCAAACCGTTATGAGTGTTCTTTCGCTAATGAGCAAAGTTTCCGCTTTCGCAATCGAAGAGTTATTTTTCCGCAAGACTATTGGAGATATAACAATTGTCAGACTTATATCGGATATGTACAGTCAACGTAAAATATAATATAATTTCAATTTTCCTTCATCATCAAATGCCGTCGGCATTAAATTCCAGTGAGAATCTACTACAGCAACAACAATAAAAAATCGAACCGAATTGGAATGTTCATTTCGTTGATTGTTAACAAAAATGAGTTAAAATATTTTTAAGTTCTGGTAACTGTGATATTTTTCGAATAATACTCAAAGTTTTAGTGTGCATATCGTCGATTACTGGTCATGTTTTAATGATTCATTCGGTTATTTTGATATCGCCTGTCAGCCTTAATCAATGTCAATTTGAAGAAAAAAGAAGCAAAAAAGTGATCGCAAATAGAAATAATATATTGACAAGTTAAATTCCTAGAAATTAAAAATTTTTGTTAAATGTTTTTTTTTTATTTTTTTATCCATATTTAATTTAATTGTAAGTAGAATGTAAATACTCGTAATTATAATTTAAAATATAATATTCCAAAAATGGAGAAATGTTAAACAAAAAGTTTTAGAAACCAAGACTGAGCATAGTTTTAATTATTTAACTTAGAAATTAGAAAATTAGGGATAAAAAACTGTCACCACTTGAAAGGTGGACTTCTGGTAGCAGCTTTGTTAATATAAATGGAGTCTAAACCACTCACATAAATAATTTGAAATGTCATAAAATCATTCGTAAACACAAACTTATTCAAACTAATATGAAACACTGTTGCCATTACTTTCCGTCTGCACTGGCTGTTTGGCCGGCATGATCGGCTCTAAATTTGTCAGTTGTTTTTGTCGACGTCCTGAGATTATGTCTTACAATGTTGCTAGTTTTTAATGCTGTGAGTAAAGCTTATTTGTGAAAAAGGTTAGTTAATCTATATATTTCTGGTCTTGTGTAAGTAAAAGTGTGCAGTCCTGCTGTATTTCTTTGTCTCCTTCATTCCTGTTTCTAGTGCTGCATTGTCTAAGAAGTTGGTTGATAGTAGTGGGTTTATAGCCGTTATTTTTAGCTATGCTGTAAATTGTGTCGAATTATTTTCTGTACTTATCTGGAGTAAGTGGGATTATCTTAAGTCTAAATGCTGCTAGTTTATGTGGGGCAGGGTGGTTCGAGATGATGTGGATAGTACTGTCTAAAGGAGTTGGTTTTCTGTAGATGTAAATTGTTAAACAGCCAGTTCCTCGTGTTATTGCGATGTCAAGATAATGCAAATTTCTGTCTTGTTCTTTCTCCACTGTGTATGTAATATTATTACGAAGTGCCTTTAGTTTTGTTTGAATTTGTTTGGCGTAGTATTGTATGAGAATGCATATGATGTCATCTACGTATCTATAATAATGAGTTATTCTGTATTTTTTCAATAGTGTCTTTATAGGTAATAATTCGAGACGTTGCACGAAAATTTCCATAAAAATCGGTCAGGTAATTTGTACAAATGGTTACTAAATCTAAATTAGTTCTGTTTTATTATCATTTTTGCAATGTCTATAATGTCGGTGATGAACTAAGATTTCTTGTGGTGATATTAAGATATATAGATCTTTGAGGTTAAAGGAAACGAGTCGGTTGTTTTCGGTTATCCGGTTCTGTTTATACCGAACAACTAGCCAGCAAAGATGGAAAATAGTTTGGCAGGATACGAAAAAAATTTGATGGGGTATTTTTTATAAAGCAATTGGGAGACACTTAAGCCTTTAAAAAAAATATGTGATTTCCTATGTGATACCGCCTTTTAAGCCGTTTAAGTGAGAAATTAACATGTCACGCATTCATTGCAAATTTTATTTTCCTTTAACAGTTCCGACTTTTAACGTATGTATGTAATAACCCGACACTTTAAATGTTTCACAACAAGTTATAACAAGTATGAGTCTATATACGTCTGTGCCGAATCTTATTTAATTATTCTTTTTTCTCGATATTGCAAGTACATTTAAAAATGTAACTAACTATTTAATGAAATTTAAACATTTAATAATAGTTTGTAGTAATTGAAAATTTCTTTTTGCTGGTTTAAAGTAACTTTTGATTTATAATGGCACTATTTGGAGTGTCTCTTATATTTTCCATGTGTAATTTCAAAATCTTTTCCCCTTAGCGAAAAAATAATGTAATTTTTTAATTTGAATCATTGAATGGTACACTTAAGTTCTTTGAAATGTATCGGGGTAGAGGTATAGAAATTTAAGTTGGCCACACTGGCGGCTATTTTGCCAGCTATCCGTTTAAGCAAATTTTGTGTAGCGATGAAGTTTACTCTTACGTAAATGGATACGTATATATGAAAAATTTTCGTATCTGGGATGATGATAATGTTACATCAGAAAAATTTACTATTTGGTGTGCTTTACATTAAATAACGAACGCTATGGAGCTACGATAACTGACTTTCGTTCATCATTTGTGCAACCATGTTATACAAGAATTGTGGCTTGTACAAGCAACATGTCACCCAGTTCATGCCACAATTTTTTATTAAAGAAAACCTTTGGTAACCGCACAGTATGACCTTTCGAAAGTCTGAGTTGTTCTTCAAGATCGTGCGATTTAACGGTGGCAGATTATTTTCCACTAGTCTACGACGGTAAGCTCGAAATGATTGATCTTTTGGAAAAAAACGATATAAAAAATTTGACCCATAGATAAGAAGACTACGTCAAAGTCAGCCGTGGTGTTTATATGTCACAAGTCATATTGAAGTTATAGCAGATAGAAGATTATCTTTCGAACATCCTAAATTTCATATCAATTAAAACAATACATTCTTGTTTTATCCTATTTGAAAGTTTTATACCTCTATAAACACGCTTGCTTCCCTTTTGAGTATTATTTTTGGGTAATCAGCGCCCTTTAACTAACCTAAAGGATTTTTCAACAAGAAATTGGTTTTCTAAAACATAATAAAAAATAAAATTTAGATCAAAATAATATCTGACAAATATCCATCATGACCACGTTGACACATGTCGAATCTTTCATGAAGGTTTTCGATTAGTTTTTGGCAAAATGACGCTCCTATTTCGTTAATCACATGACGGATTTTGGGTTTTAACGCTGAAATCTATTCGATTGGGTCCATATAAACCCTGTTCTTAACATAGCCTCATAAAACATAATCCAGCGGTGTTAAATCACACGATCTGGCTGGCCACTTAACGGCTGATTGTCGTAAAATTATGCGATCGGGAAACTTGGTTGCAATAAATTTATCGTTTAATTGGCTATGTGATATGTGGCACTGTCCTGTTGAAATCACATGTCAGTGATATTCATGTCATCAATAATAGGCCAAAATTGGGTTGTTAGCATATTGCGATAGCGTGATCTATTGACCTTTACCGCATTTCCAGACTCATTGAAAGCAATCACGCTTTCAGACCACATAGCGCACATTGAGCATGCAAGGGCTTCTCAATAATCGTTCTAGGATTGTCAAAGGCCAAATGTGGCAAATAAGCTTGTTATAATATCTTGACATTTGAAAATGGGCTTTGTCTGAAAAAATGACTTTTTCCGAAAACCCTACCGGTCCTAAACTGAACGAATCTTCCAGTTGAACCTTATAAGGCTTCAAAGTCAAATTCTTACGCAAAATTCGCCATTTGTAGTGGTTTTGGATAACCCCACTTGTTGAGAACGTCGAGGAATTCACAAATTTGGATCTGTTTCAATACTGTGGCTAACGGCTGCGATGATTTCAATTGAACCATTTGGTCGAACATGCGGTATTCGCATTTTTGTATCGAGCCTTTTGACTCAAATTTAAAGACCAAATAATTAATAGTGGTCTCAAAAGGATAATTATGTTGTCCGATAATAATACGAATTTTACGAAATATAACTTTAACAGAACCACCAATTTCATAGTCAACTTGAATTATTTTAATGCGATTTTCATGCAATTGAATTCATTGTAACAATTGCCAGTGCATCTACTATGAATACGTTAAAAAACTAAATGTTAAAACTGTCATGTTGTTGGTGTTGCCACAATTGAAAAACCTGATATATAAATTCAATAATTTGTAAAGCAGATATTTTCTTTTATTAATATGGATATTAGCATTTGAAAGAAAAATTAATGGTACAAAAATAAACAGTTTTAGGTCTCCGAATTAAGCACAAATTTCTATTAATTCGTTTAAACTTCTGGATTTATTTATTTAATATTAAGAAACTCTTTTTTCAATGGACTCGAAATTATATTTCAAAGTAATACTGTTTACAGTTTTAGAATGAAGTGGCATAACATTATAGAAGAAGAATTTAATAACCTTCATTTTCAATAGTTTTTTTAAGGTTTTTTAACAGAGTTGAGATTATAGTTCAGAAAATTAAAATAAGGTTTGTTAGTATCATATAAATTTTTGGTAATATTCTGTAGCGCTATAGTTACTAATATAGAATATAAACGAATTCTTGAATTAAAGCAACTACTATATGTTTCTTAGATTTAGAATTTCTAAGTAAATGTGTTCTGTTTAGAAAATTAAGGAATGCAGAGTTTTTTATAGTATTCGTAATAGCGATTGCTGCGAATGCTTCAGTGCATACCAGGCTGGTAAGATTGCTACACTAATAAAGGCGCTGCTGATGCCTAAGAGTGGTACTAAAGTAAAAGGTCAAAATTTGAACCTGCTTTGATTTATTATTGACAAAAGCGGGCTGGGTGGGAATTCTGGATTAAAATTCAGTAGCGCTTTTGTGACCTGTATTTACACTGTACAAGTAATTAGTTGTTCAACAAAGCTTGTGCTCCATGTTAATATGGTTGGCATTGATCGGATTACCATAATAACTTTTATCGCAATATATGAAGCGCAACGAACGTAAAATAAAAGATATTAAAAACGTTATAACAACCATAAAAAACAAATAATTTGAATGTTTAATAAATAATTAGTTTTGTATTAAAAACTCTACCATTTCGAACAAACCACCCTGTCAAGTTATTTTCAACATTCGAATGAAAGCAATGCATCAATTAGTTCTGAAAAGAAAATTATGAAAAATCAAAGTAAGGCAAGCATAACTATTATTACAATCATTATTAAACAAAGAAAGAAAATACTTGTCAGTTATGACTGTATAATAAGGATTTAACCAAAATATATAAAACTCTCTACAACAGCAACAACAAATCGCACATGCATTATATTCATACTTATACATGTTGCAAATGAAAAATGCTATTTAGGAAAAATAAAATGACAACAAAAATAACAAAACCAACAAAAAAAAAAAAAAAAGAAAAGTAACTGATGAAAGAAAAACAAAAAGTTATTAATAATCTCCACCACCATTACTGCTGCAACAATAATAATAAAATTTTTCTAAATGCATGGCAGAAACAAAAGGATGAACATACCGCACACTGAGAGATCTGAGTCTATTAAAAGTCTAAAAGCAGATAATGAAGGGCCATTAGGACTTGAAAGGCCTCAACCCATAATAAACACATTTTGCAGACAAAAGTACACATTTGTGAAATAATATGTGTATGTGTGAGTATATGTGCACACTGTTGATACGAGTGAATCACATTTAAGAGAGACTAATTGTGTAATGTTTTAAGCATCTTTATAATCGTTATTTTCTGTTTTTTAAATTCTACCATTTTAACGGGGATGGATAAGACTGCGATAATAAATTTTCGAAATAAAAAAATACAGCACTGCTTCCAAGATGAAAGTTGTTCAAAAGGAAGCAAGTAGTTTTAGAAAATTGTGAGTTCGTTAAAGTAACCAATTCCATGGAATTAATCTGTGGTTCTTTATAATTCTAAAATTATTATTAAATATACTGGAAGGTTCAGTTAGTTAAGGTGTTCCATGATTTGATTCATAGAAATTACTTTTATTTTCATTTGCAGGAATGTTAACTCACATTAGTATAAGGAATGTCAGCTAGTGCCATTGTACTTATCTTCAAAGGTACTTGTCTTCGCATATTCTTTTGCTCGTTTCAAATACAAACTGGTTCTTGTTCTAACCGAACAATGACTTGGAAGCTGGAAATATTATTGACACCTTAATGAAGGGGATTATTTAGTTTTGTTTTAATTAAATTTCTCGTTTTCTACAAAAGTGTTGGTTGCTGATGTCAACGATTCATCACTTATCTCAGAGTTTAGCATAGCGCAAAATTCTATTCCCTCGCTGATATTACCATCGCAGATCATGTATCTAGCTTAACTTTAAACTAAACAGCCATTAATTCATAAATAGCCCTTTGTAAACTTAGACTTTATTATGTGATTATTATAACTTTTCAGCGATGCTTTTCTCCCGACATAAATAGTCGCCAACTCACTATTAATCAGTTCCACTTTTGTAACTATTAATCAGTGGAACGTGCGCATTATTAATCAGTGACTTTTGGAACCGTTATAATGTTGATCAGATACATTCTCCATCAAAATGAAAGACTTAATAATCTTATTGTGCTCATACCTACCTACCAACTTTTGTACGCTCACTTATTGGTGAGCAATTCGAAAAAGCTTTATACTTTTTATATACTCCATCAATCAATTGAAATAATTCTGCAAGAATTCTGTTAAGAATCTTATTAATTTTAATCCCCCAAATATTTTGATTATGATTTTGATATTGATTCAGTTACACAAACAAACGGTAATAAATGCAGAAATATCTCCTCTCCAAACCGACACAGTTATTGCACAATTTCCGCTAGTTTTAAAACTTATACTTTCACTTTCTAGTGAAAACATCTTGACCGAGTTTACCTCAGCGTAATTATATGTAAGCTGAGGAGAGAAGAAGATTTTTTCATTAGGCCACTAACATGAATTCATCTGCAGAAGCTTTTTTAAATCAAAATGTTTCGCAGTGGCTCTAAAATTGAAAAATATTTTAAGTAGAATGCAAACAAACGAAGTCTGTAGTATCTGTTATTCTAAAATAGCTGAAGATCACTTTAATAATCAAGGAACCATTTGTATTTTTGCAACAGCTAACAACTTCTCTGCAATCTCAATTAATCTTTGCTGCGCAAGGCAAAAGCAGCTGTGTGCATCATTGCTGTTCCTAAGAAAGAAATCGATTCGAATATTCTTAAAAGACCGGGCTATCGTATTCTCCTCTAAAGGCAATATCCTTAAAATGGTACTTTTTTTCAACAACAAGAAAGAAACTGAAATATCAATTTAAGATACCGGAGGAAAAATGTGACCATCAGAAATAAATAAATTGTTACTTAAGAGCATCTTTCTGTAAGTATATACACACAAACCATTAGCTTATTATGTTAACTGCTATTGAAGTAAACAATTTCTTTTTGATATTAGAAAATATAATATTTGATTCTTCGTTTCAACACATTCATAAAATAACCAGTTCTGTCAATTCCTCAACGTTCTCAACAATCGGGGTTATCCAAAACCACCACATGACGAATTTTGCATAAGAATATGAGTCTAAAGCCTTACAAGGTTCAACTGCTATAGGAGTTGAAGCCGATTGACCATTCACATCGCCGTAGATTCGCTTAATTCATTTAGGAACAACTGGCTGGTTTTTCTGAAAAAATCATTTTTTTGACGAACCCCATTTTCCTTGTCAGGGTAGGTCAACAAGCCCCAGAGTTTCGTTTTTTTTTTTTTTGAAGATGAGGCTGGAGATGCGGTAACGGTCAATGGATCACGCAATCGTGAGATGTTAACAACTCAATTTTGGCTCCCCCCGAGGTCACATTTACCGGTCTTTATAGAATACTTGACTATCTCAAGGCAAGCAGGGAGTCAACTGGAAGCTCCGCGTTATTTCCACGGGAATCAGTAAGCCCCAGAGTTTATGCTAATTGTTTCTTTAGACTTTTAGCTGTTTCTCTGACTGATTATTGAGGTTGACCCTTCGGGAGATACGTGGTGGTTGTGGATTTGCGGCCCCAAGCATGAACTGATTTATGGTGGCCAGGATCATCTCGCCTTTAATCACACCAACGGGTGAATGATCCGGATCCAGTTGGATAGTCTCCAGCTTTTCAGCAAGGAGTAGAGGCTTTCAACCCTGCTTTGGAACCGCTGAAATTGCAACAAGGAAAGACCTGTTGCTAGAATTAGTCCTCGGCTTCCTAGGGTGTGAATGACGTTGCTTTTCATTTCCAGTGGTTTGACTACCATCTAATTAAGGCCTACGGGTAGGCCTATTATTAACTATTAATAAACATAAGGAGTGGTGTACTGAGGAGATATAAAAGGCAAAAACACTTTAATTTTACAAATATCAGTTTAGTCTTGCAAGTTTTCAAATGCCAAAATTTAACAAATAACGACTTAAATTAACTTCATCTTGATCGCATTGTTAATGGTTGCTTAGCTATAATTTTGATGATTTTCATCAGCATTAATAAGGGTTACCTTCAGCATCAGTTCTAGATGTTGTAGTGTTAGTAATGTTTTTTTGTTTTTTTTGTTTCTTAAAAATGCCAGTTACTTCTTTTATTCAAACCATAATAAAATGAAGTTTGTTTATTTTAGCTGTAATTTTTTGGCAAATTTGTTTTTACAAGACTACAATACGTTTGTTTGTAGTTGTAACAGTTTTTGCAGTCTGCCCAAAAATCACAGATTGCAATTGGAATTATTGTTTATTCAGCCAGCAGTCAGCAGTCATTTTACTTATTTTTTTTTGTAAAATAAATCCTTTTTGACTGATAAAATTGTGTTTGACTCAATGATTCTATTGTCAGAGTTTTATCTGCTTCGGATTTAAACTTTGATTTTTATGCGTGCGTACGTGTTTGTAATTGTAGCTGGATAAAGAGTAGTAGACCTTTCAAAAGTCGCCTAAGTAAATTTAAATTTTGGCTCTTTAACTTTTCGAATTGAAATTTTGAAAAGAAGTAATCGTGTATTTGCTTTTACATATGCTTTTGAGTCAGTGAATCAGTTAGTCAGCCATATATATATATATATATATATATATATATATATATATATATATATATATATATATCTAAATGCACACACACACACACATCCACAAATCAAATACATATTTATTTTACTAGAAAGACATTTACTGGAAGAAACAGCATGTTTGTGTTTTATATGTTTGTCCTTTTAATTCACAATGAATTAAATCCTGTTTTGTGATTATTGATGCGTAAATGTTATGTTAATTTGTATAAGCTTGTATGTGTTTAAAATTTAATTAGTTTTAAATTAATATTTACATACATTCTCAAGGTTATATTTTATTCAATCTATTAATACATACTCGTACAATATAAATGCAAATGAATATTACAATAGCGTATCTTAATGTAGACTTTCAAGACGATGAATACAGGAAAATTCATGGCCTTAAAACTTAAGAAACTTTCATTTAGACTTCAGCAGTCTGGCGGTGAGTGGAATTTGATGTTAGATAATGTTTTAAAGGGCATTGGTTTTGTGGCGTTTGTACTTAACAAAAAAAAAAGAAGCTGATTCATACTGCCGTATACATTGGCGATGCTATCTTAACGAGCTCTGATAAGAATAATTTAATTGATAATAAAAAACAAATATCGAAAATGTTAATAATTGTAGACAAAGAACATTTAAATTATTTTTTGGGAATGGAAATCGTAAGGAATAGAGTACTGGATCGACTACCATGTGTCAGAAAAATTAAATAACCGAACTTTTGAATGAGTACAATATCAATGAACGTCAATCCTTGTGTACACGTTTGAATGAAGGGTTTCAAATCTTCCAGTGATCGTTGTGATAAGTAATAATCGCTAATAGTATATTATCTACCTTACTTTCCTGGTGAATAAACTTTGACAAGGAAATAAAAACCCTCATATTGAAGATAAAGCAGCAGCAAAACACATTCTTCGATATTTATTGAAGACTCGAGATTTCAAATTGCACTACCGTGAGAGAGTTAAGCCAATCGAAAGTTTCATGGAGGCGGACTGAGGAGCTGATGCAGTGGATATATAGGATACGTATTTTTCTGTGTAGGATGTGTATTTTCGTGGAACTTAAAGATACAGGAAACCGTAGCTTACAGCAATAAAGAAGCAAAGTACATTGCTTTTTAGAACTTGGTTTAAGTAATTGAAAAGATACAATCAATACATATGGCGATAGTTTATGTGCACAGTATCTAATCAAGAACCCTCTATAATATCGTGCTTGGAATAAATATATTGATATCAAGCTTACAAAAATAATAGATAGTGTATCTGTAAGTATCTTTCAACCAATGACATGACCGCCGATGTTGTAACTAAAACATTAAAACGTTATAAATGTATTAATTTCATGGGATTATATTATTTTTAATTTTATTTTAAGTAATATGTATTGAGGAGAAGTGTTGCAATGTTTTGAAATTGTACTTTGGAGTACAAATACTTTACTAACGATGTTATTTTTAATCAATATAGTATTGTTTGCTAGAATATAACGTGTTTTTTTCATAAAATCCAAAACCAATTTATTCTTTGGTCATATACATATTTTTTATAAAGAAAAAACTTCCAACAACACCGCCATGCAGTGATAATTCGTAGAATTTATGTTTGGAGCCTTAAATGTTTCTTTATTTGAAGTAGCGCAAAATGACTGAATTCCTTAACATCATATTAGTTCGAAGGTAAATTTGTATAACAAAATTTTACAGTTTAAGCTTAAGCTCATACGCTAGTTTATTTTACTGCATTTAACTTCATTTGCATAAACTAAAATTCTATATGTTTTCCGAGTAAAGCCTCGATCAAGATGTATTTAATCTTTTTTGGTTATTTATTAGGATAATCATGAGTCGGTGTGAACATACATTTTTGTTCCTTCATTTTTATTTTTCATTTACTTAATAGTCTTCCCTAACTAAACATGCGGCTTTGTCAATATTGGCGATTTTTGCACCGTCGGCAAATGTCAGCGTGCGAAAAATATAAAATAGGCCCCAATATACAAATTTGGGAATCTCCAGCTTCAATACTCCTTCTTGCAATACCCCCCGGGGGCACATATATGGTCTTAATGGAGAGCTACTATGTGCAACTGGGGGAAGAAGGGAGCCCAGCCCCCTGAAGTCAGCAGGGGTACAACTGGAAACTCCGTTTTATTTCCACGGGAATCAGTGACCCACAGAGTTCCGTTATACGTCTCTTTAGACACTTAACTGTTCTCTGGCTGATTATTGAGGTTGGTCCTATATGGGAGTATCGTGGTGGTTGTGGTTTCGCGGCCCCATATCAGTCTATGGTTCTATGGTGGCCGGGTTCATTTCACCTTTAATAACACCTACCTGGTGAAATGTTCCCAGATCCAGTAAGCATGCTAGACATGTGTTCTGGACAGGAGTTGGATAGTCTCCAACTCTTAAGCAAGGAGCGATGATTTGCAGCCCTGCTCTGGAATCATCGAAGTTGCAACTAGAAAGTTCTGTTGCATAGAAATTATAGCTTCGAGCATGGACGAGCATGACGTTCCCAATTTCGCAGTGGTTTGATCCACCATCTGATTAAGGCTTCATGGCCAGGCGCAGATGTAAATCTAATCACACAAACACTCCTTCTTGCAATATAAACAAACCGTCATTTAAATAACGAAGAAGTTTTCAATCGCGGTAAAGTTAAAAACTAAAAAAAATAACTGTTTCCTAAAGGAGTTTAAAATGACTATTTCATATTAATAAAAGGAACATGATGCGAACTAGTTAATTATATGTCCTAACCGATCCATTTCTACTTTACCTTAAAGCGTTATAAATGGTGTTTTTAAACACCCAATAGAATTTAAGCCCAAATGAACTGTTACATTGAGCTCACTTTTTGACACTAACGATCAATGATTTCCGACAAATTATTATTGGGCTCTAAAGTTAATAGAAATTTTGTGATATTTTGTCGCAAAATTGAGCTCAGCGATGAAGCTCCTTTTTCCTTTAATTAAATTTTGCTATGAAACATAATTGCTGCATAAATATTCTACAACAGAATCTTAGATTTACCTCCGGCGATGGCGTTATTTCTGCAAGACGAATCTTATACTGTTTGAAAATATGGTTCAAATAGATCCGAACAAAATGTTATTTCAACAGGGTGCCATGCGGCTAAATAAACCAACGATTTATTAAAATTAAAATATGAGAAATGAATCTGTAAATTATTTTATCCTTATCCAAGAAGGGTTTTTAACAACAAGCTTGTTTTCTAAAATAAAATAAAATAAAACAAAAAATTGAGATTAAGATGATTCAAATTTTTATTGAATTACGAAGAGAAAATTTCGGAAATTTTTAATGAAAAACGACTTCTGGTTAATGTCCACCACGACTATGCTGACAAATGTCGATTCTTTCATTAAAGTTATTAATCACTTTTTGACAAAATGGCGGCGCTATTTCGTCAATCACATTACATATTTTGATGTGATCCCATGGTGTTAAATCACACGATCTGGCTGTCCACCTAACTGCTGATTGTCGTGAAATTATACGATCGGAAAATTTGGTTTGCAATAAATTGATCGTTTCATTGGCTGAGCAACATATAGCATCGTTCTGTTGACACCACATGTCAGTCATATCTACATCGTCAATAATAGGGAAAAACTAAATTGTTAGCATCTCGCAATAGCGTGATTCATATACCGTTACCGTATTTCCATTTCCAGCCTCATTTTCCAAAAAATAAACAAAAAAAAACGAACCTACCACGCCTCCAGACCACGTAGCGCATCATACAGTGGCACGTTGAGCATGCAAAAGCTTCTGAACAATCCCTCTAGGATTTTCAGAAGCCCAAATGCGGCAATTTCGCTCGTTGACATACTCTGACTAGTGAAAATGGATTATGTCTGAGAAAATAATTTTTTCAGAAAAACCAGCCGGTTGTTTCTAAATGAATTAAGCCAATCTACGGCAATGTAAATAGTCGGTCGACTTCAATTCCTGCACCAGTTGAACCTTGCAAGGCAAGGTGTGGTGGTTTTGGGTAACCCCAATTATTGAGAACGTCGAAGAATTGACAAATTTGGATCTGCTTCGACACTGCCTTATGGCTGCGATGTTTTCATTAGAACGACCCGGTATAACACGCGTTGGTGTTCGCACATTTTGCATCGTGCCTTTCGACTCAAATTTAAAGATCAAATTCTTAATAGCGGTCTCAAAAGGATAATTATGTTGTCCGAAAATATCACGAATTTTACGAAATGTAACTTTAACAGAACCACCATTTTCATATTGAATTTTAATTATTTTAATGCAATTCTCGTGCGAAATTGAATTTATTATAACAATTGCCACTGCATATACTACGAATATGTCAAAAAAACTAATTGAAACACAAACTTCTTGTTGAAAAGCCGATAAATATTTTTTGTATTAAAATTTAAATTTGTATTATTTTTTTAGAATAATTTTACCTTCTCAAATCTTGAATACTAAACATCACATTGTATTTCGACTTTACTAGATAAGATTTAACATTGTCATCTTTATATTTAAATACAGCAATTATCGGTTATCAAGTTCATTGTAAAATGAAATGATAATCAAAGCAAGTCGAGTGGAATATAATTGTTACAATTTGAAGCTTTGGAATTGTTCTTTAAAAGATTTTGAATTTGAGAATATCTTAGTTGCAGTTCTTTTCCGCAAGAAAATTACTTTAATCCCCTAAGAAAAATCCTCTTTTTCTCTCTTTCAATTGTTACAATTTCTTCTGCTTGTTTTAGAATTTTCTTATGTTGCAATAGTACTGAGGCTTGTGAGTGAGTGTAAATGTACTCTAGAAGTATCACAATAGGAGTACGTGATGGTTTTTGATGAGTGGACCTCCTGGAGGTGAGAAAAAAGAATTATATGAACAATAAACACTTATCTCTTAAAAAGAAGTTCACTGGTTCTGATTATTTTTTTTTTTTTTTGCCACAGGGATTAGAATATGCTCGCATATTCGCAGTCTCTACGCGGGTTTATTATTCTGCCCCTTTTGTCTGTTTTATAGTGCTTGTACGTTGTGTAGATAAATACGAGCATTAAGTAATGCCTTCATTTAATTGTCTTAAAGAATTTAGACTTAAAAATGAATTGCCCGCATTTTTCTTGACGCTGAATAAGTGAGATTTGTGTTTTATTAAGTTTTTTCCTGAGTTTGAGTAGTTGTTGCAAAAGAGGGATGTTTCATTCAACAATGTCAATTCGACAATGTGACATGACTATCGTCTTATTGATATGTATGAATTTTATTTCTTGTCAAGGATCAGTTTTTTGTTTTCTTTTTTAGTTAACAAGTGTCATATGAGCTGTAACTAATGGTTTTTGAAGTATTTTAGCTTTTATTCTTATGTATGCTTTTTGTTAGTTAAAAATGATTGAACACATTGCACACATACAGGATCATCATTACTGTTTACTTGATGTCTTGATGCATAAAGTCTTTGTCTTTTGTGCTTAAGCTGGGACCACCACGTTGCAATCAAAGTGTGTGTCCCTTTTTTAACTCATCCACTGGAATGTAAAAAAGTATTTTAAGGAAATCTTTGTAATAAATACGGTTGCAACTAAAGTAAATTTATTTTACTAAAATTTAAAACACGTACCTCCTGAAAACTGTAAAATTTGGGAAAGGACTCAAGAAGATCTATCTATTGCCATTTTTTTATATTTTAGGATTGATATCAACAGCGAAAACTATTTACGGAATATTCACAATACACACATTATAAGACATTGTCTACTCAATGAGAACATTAATAGACTTCTTTGTTTGGTTTTCTAACCTAAGTTATGCAGATTTTCTACTTTAACTAACAATAACTGCTACATATTAAAAATAAACAAAAGAACTAAAAAAGCCAGTGATAGAAAGAGATTGAGAGAGAGAGAGTGTGTGTGTGTGTGTGCAGTGTATATATATTAAATATTTAGAAAAATATTTTAATATCCTTCTACGAACAACATTCGCCCACTAAAGTATTGTATGGTAAAGCCTTAAGAAACATTTAGGTAAACAAAAAAGTTAGAAATGTCATGTCGGAAGGTTAAATTGAAATAAAAGTAAAAGAAAAGGCTTTATTAGTTTAACTAACACACGAACTATTTAAATATGACATAAGCCACGATTCATAGCTAAACTACTGATTATTTCAGCAGTTAAAGAAATAATAACAACAAGATTTTAAACAACGGGAAGGAATCCCCAATTTTAAAGTTTTATGTTGAAGTATGAACGTAAGACTAAATAATTTTGTTTTAAAGTTTTCTCACAGTTTAAGGTTTAAAATGTTAAACATCGTAGTTTTTGCGCTTACAGACATCTCAAGAAGATTATATTCATAATCTTCCGAATATTTTAGCCATTTGTTTCGTATTAAATTACAGAATAGATTTTTTATTTTATTGACAAATAAAAATGCTTCCACTTGGCCATATCAGTGCTGAGTTTGTCAGCACTGATATAGTTAAATTTAATTGAGTTTTATTTGACTCAATTAAATAAACTAGTTGAAAATTAAGTACAAACATTTGTAATTAATTAAATAACTGAAACAATTGTATGTTTTATAAACATCATAAAAACAATCATTTCTAACTAAACAAATGATTGAACTAATTAAAACTTTTTTAACTTGTTTTTAGTTTAGAGCATGTGGAGCATTAGGCTACATCGGCTATTTTAGCTAGCCTTAAGTCTCAAATATCATGGATACTGTACCCATGAAAGTGTCAATTATCGCAGCTTTTTAACATTGACACATAGTATTTCAATCTTGGAGGCCAATTGATAGGGCCTTTTCTCAAAATCAATTAATCGCAAATTTTTGTTTCAATAAACCGATTGTTACGATCCCCATATTGCACAAAGCACCATCGTGTTAAAACAAAATCTTAACCGCGTCAATGTTATCCATATTTAAAAAAATCTTTCATCCAGGAGCAGTACAGACTTTCTTTGGCCTATGTTACGGCCTGCTTTGGCATCATTCTTGAAGATATATTGATTCCACCCACATGTTAACCTTACTAAATTTATCAAAAGCTTTTGAGAAAATTTTATACCAACAAATGTTGTCTTACATTAACAGCAATAATTTATTTTCCAGTATGCAATCGGGTTTTCGTCAGAACCATAGCTGTATTACTGTTCTTGCTGAAGTAATAGAGAACATACGACAGGAACTGGAATGTGGAAACATATGTTTTTTAGTGCTTCTGGATCATGACATATTACTAAGAAAAATTTTTTTCAGATTCAAAGACACATCGGGTAAGCTAATTATTTCATATACATCGAAGCGCACACAGTCGGTTTTTGTAAATAAAGTATGGTCGAACAAATTGTCACTTATCAGAGGCATGCCACAGGGGTCTATTCTTGGTCCACTTTTATTTTCAATATATGTGAATGATTTGCCAAAGGTGCTTTCAAAATGCAACATCCACCTATACACAGACGATGTGCAACTTACGCAAGTTGAAAATGCTGCCAATGCTCTATTGCATTTAAATAATGAGTTAAAGAAAATTTATCACTGGGCTTGCGCAAACGGGTTTGCTTGAACCCTTGTAAATCTAAGTATATAGTAATAGGCAGAAAAAGTTTAGCATCAACTTTTTCAGGAGACATTGTTTTAAATGACGAGAATATCGATATTGTTAATAAGGTGAAATTTCTAGGCATAATTTTTAACAACTGGTTGACATGGTCTGACCATGTAAACGCTTTAGTCGGACAAGTATATGAGAAGTTACGGACTCTGTGGACCACGCAGTTTTTCTCTTCATTACGGATAAGAATTTTGCTCGCCAAGGCATATTTGTTTTCAACTTTGATGTATGGATGTGAACTATTTGGTAATAGCGATGCCGTTAGTAAAAGAAAACTGAATGTTCTATATAATAATATTAATAGATATGTCTATGGTTTGCGTAGATTTAACCATGTTTCATCTGTTTCAAATAATCTTTACGGGGTTAGTTTTGAAAGTCTAATACAGATCCGTACTCTAGTTTTTTTACACAAAATAATATACACAAAAACCCCTAAATATTTGTTTGAAAAACTACGTTTTTCCCTAGAAACCGAAATATTATAATACCTCGACATCAACATTTAGTGTTTGAGTGGCAATTTTATTTGTATGCTGCTCGCATTTGGAATAGTCTTCCACCATATCAACAACACAACAGCAACGCTAATAGCTTTAATAAATTTTTATTTACTTTTTTTAAATAACTTCTAGTTATATATTTATTTTTTTATTTATAATAAACTTATTTAAAAATATTGTATTTGTTTTTGTTAATTTTGAGTATAACGCAATGCGTTCCTGTACTATAATTATAAGATTTAGTCTTGTTGTACAGGAAATAAACAAATAAATAAACAAATAAACAAATGGTGCATTTGTCTAGATATAGTGGAGCCCTAGGGTCTTATTATCATTTATTTGACTTCCTTTAAGTTACGAATAACCCCAATTACTGAACAAAAGCTTGTGACGTGAATCTTTCCAATTAAATTAATGGCTAATTTTGAAAATAAATCAAGCTAACTTTATATCGGTTCAGACGTCCATGTATTAATGGTCATTTGTTAGAGTATGCTGATCCTTCAAATAAGTTCTGTCGGATTTATGGAAACATCTGATAAATACTTAAGACAAAGTTCGTAAAATCCTTATTTTATTTTTTATATTTATTCACAAATTAAAAACTAGACATTTGTCTGAGCAACATTCCCTTTATATAACAAACACCTTAATTATCTGTCGGTAGATGGAAAAAACCATATGACCTGTGATCAACAAAGATTAAGTGGCATATTTTGACAGATATTACTAACAACCGTAGACACAACGATCTGCTTCTTGCCTTTTGTTTTTGACTTTTGCCATTACCAAAAGAAGCCGGGTTAGAACAGGTAGTTAAAAAAAGAAAATGGGCGACAATATTATCTCTTAAATAGAAGAAATCAGAGAGCAAAAAAATATTCAACACACAAAATTTTAGTTGCAGAATTAACTAAAACTTCAACTTAATATTTAAATGAGATTGAACAAACAAAAAGAAGTAAATACATTCAGGAATAAAAATTAATAACAATAGACGGTTGGATTAAATATATTTTCATTTTGATTGTGTTTGAAAACAAAAACAGCTAGAACAGAACTAAATATGCAAGCCTCAAAATGCAACCCTGCTGTGGCTTTGAACGTTTAGCAAAAGGGTAATCCTGCCCATTAAAATCTATTTGCATAGTCGACGTTTTGTTTTAGTAGGTAATTGCAAAGGGATAATCATAGAAATGATCCAAGCCCCTTTTTACATGAAAAACGGATGAGCATAAGGGATCACCGGAAGATTGAGCAGATAAGCAAGCGGATATTACTAACTTAGCAGCGTCTGGCACTAGCTGTAGCTTAGACATATTAAATAAACTATTGAAAAAAGGCAAAGATAAAATAAAATTAAAGTTAAAATACACCTGCCGGCAAAAATCTAAAAACTTAACTTGTACCACGCCAGCAAACGGATTAAATGAGAACCACTCGCAAACTTGCGCGATTTTAGTTAATCGCAATTATATATATTATTCAAGCCTGTTGAACAGGTAACTATTTGCGTACACACTGGCTCCTTTTATTAAGAAACTTCATTGATTTCATTGTAGCAGTTTACTAATCTTCACTCACGATACCAACATCTTGCCGGTTTATAATGAATTAAAATATTTACGTGTAAAAGCCACTAAAAGCTGCGATTTAAGAATGAAAATCGTTAGATTTCACTCAATAAATCACTTTGTTAATGAAATCCTTCGCTTAGAAGCATCACCTTTTTTCACGAGTCATTGTGTGCATGTCAAATGCTGCTACAGCGTGTTTTAAAATATTTTTAAGTGGTAGAGATTAATTCTCTTGCGTTTAACCGCGTACACACCCACTTTTCTTGTTGTCACTAATCTTTCTTTAAGTCTCTTTTGCTATTTATTCCTTCTCATATTAATTTAGTTTAAACAATATTTCAAGTGTTGGGTTACTGTAACTCGCATACAAATCAAGATTTTTGCAAGCAGATTTTAACTTGTTGCTATTAAAGTACATGAGTTATAGAAAACTTTTAGAAAAATGATTTTATCATGTTGCAACATGCACGAAAGTGTAATTGATATAAATATTTCTCTACAACTGTCGAGTGGTCATAAGACAAGACATTTTTTAAATCATTTGCTATTTTGGTACAGATAAATTTTTGCAGCTGCATAAATTACAAAAACTGAAAATAATGAGTTTGGAATGATTGAAGGGCCTTAGAGTATTTTATCGTGCAGCCTAGTTCCATTATAGAATTTTAATTCCATTGTAGATTTTTCGGCGTGGCCAATAGCTGCATTCAATGACTGTTTTTTGTGTAAAATGTTGTGGAAGCTGCTGCGACCGAAAGTGTGAAAGTAAGTCCAAGAGTGTTGATTCCTTAACGATCTTAACACCCTGGCATTTTATGTACCAGCATGATAAAACAATCAGCCATGCTAATCTTTAATCGGACATCGAAACAAACCAACAAACCGCGGTAGGTACTTTTGAAAACCCAAGAATCACCTCGTCATTGTCGAGAAGTCATTACCTTATATTGGAAATTCCATTTCAATCAACAGTAAGTGCTACAGGATCATTACTATGGACTCTGGATGTTGTGAATTTTGATAATCCTTTGATTTAACAGGATGGCACACCAGTTACAGCGCTCATGAAATAATCTAGCAGTACTTAAGTCATTAATGACTCGGAGCTGCAGTTTAACTTTCGTATGTGGTTCCTTTAAAGGCCTACGATAGGCGAATATGCCAGAAATCATTCTCCACCTTTAGAAATATAACGGGAAACCATTAACTAAGTCATTAAAAGTTGGACTAACAAATTAATTTAACCAGAACAGTCACATAAATGAAATAATGTTCCATAAAAAGAATATTTATTATTTCTAAATAAAACATTTAAATTACAGATATGTCATAGACTTCAATGCCAACCGAAAATGTATTAAATTTCACAAGCAGCTTTTTGCAGAAAATAAATTTAAATTTCAAAAAGAATTATATTTTTAAATTTATGTTTTTTAAGTTTTTAAATTTGCTATTTTTGATATCCTCATACACAACTATTCAAATTATGACCAATTAACGTAATTACATATTTGCCTAAATAGAGGTTAACATTTTGATTGAAAGCGCTTCGATATTACCCTTGCATAGATGAGTTACGTCTATCAGACGTATGCCTTTTTAATTCTGTACTCCATCTCTGTAGTTTGTAGAGAGAGAAAATGTATATGCTATATATTCTCAGTTGATCTCAGTAGCATGCTAATGGTTATCAAAGAAAAAAATCAATACATAAATGATCTCAATAACCCCTATGCCAATTTTTATTTTTTTTAAGTCTTTAAAAGGATGTTAGAAACCATACGTCTTTTAGACGTAACGTTATCTTTACCGTAGTCACAAATAACGTTATCTTTCTAGGGTTAAGGCTAAAGCACTCTCAAAGTTTCTTGAAGGAAAGATATATTTTTTTTTGTTAATATTTATAAGGATTTAGCTTATGAACTTATTTCATTTCAGCTAAAATGACTTTAAATTTTAATAGCGATTTCATATCCGGCTAAAAATTTTTCATTACTCCCCTGCTTCCACAAAACTTTTAAACTTTTGAGCCCTTAGTCATCAAAGTTAGAAAAGCAGGTGTTTTATCAAACAACTTTATGTTTGTGTTGTTTTTTTTTTGTATAAACTAAATTAAACTAATAATTATGACATTAGATGATGTCATCTGAAGTAAAGTGATATTAAAAATTACTATTTTACTGTAAAAACAATGCAGTGACACGCAAACAAGCATCACACGGTGGGAATCCTGGGAAACTTTTAATTTCTACACAATCGGATAATAACGCAACTAATAAAATCCCGCAGCGTCATTTTTTTCTCTTTATTCAACCAACATGATCAAAATAATCGACAAACATTTTACTTGAAATAAGGAAAAGGTTCATTGCTTTATGTTTCCCAAATTGAAAACAGCAAAAAAGTGGTGAAAATGTAATATTTTGTGAGTAAAAAATAACTTATTCAACTGCAACTGCAACAGAAGGTCGTAGCCAACAAACAAAACAAAAACACCTTCCTTTGCCACTCTTCAATTTTATCAACAAAACAACAAAAGAAAAAACAGAAAAACTAAACACTTTTTATAACTCGCAGGGCCATATGTCAAAATATACAAATAATATGAATTTTATTGAATTCAGCAGCGTTGTAATGTAATCAAAAATAACAACTGCAACAATCAAATCATCTTCATCATCCCTAATGATGGAAATTTATTTTTGAACGAGAACATGTTAGTTAGTGTTCATATTTATACGTCCAACACATGTTCATACAATTTAATGAAAATTTATTGAACCCAAATTGTATGTACGAAAGCATAAAATTCCTCAGCACTTAAAGTTACTGAGAAAGTTCACATAAATACAAACATACGTACATACATACATACATGTGTACATTCCATTGTGTGAAAGGGAGTTATTGTTTTTCGTATTGAATCTAAAACTTTTGAAGTTTTTTGTGGCAACAATGCCGAACAGGACAAATAAAATTAAGTTTACAATGAAGCCAGGATAAGCACTTGAAAAATGTAACAAATCGACTTTGACAAAGAAACTTTATAAAATAAAAAAAACATAATTTTTATATACTCTCTTCTGGATAATGATGACTGTAGAAAACCTCTACACCAAACACTACGAGGTAGTAGAATTTCCTTTGAACATCGTTACAGCTTTACAAAAGTGACGAGTACTAAGAATCAAACTAAATCTGATTCTTAAATGCGTCATAGAATTTTTGTTAGATTTTCTCAATTTCTTAAACTGGCCTGTTAAGATCCTTAGGATCAATAAAATACGAGAGTTTCAATTTTTTTCATTAATTTATGACCATGTTAGACAATCATGATATGATTATATTACAATATAAGTGAACAAAAATAATTTTTTCTATTTGACTATATGACTGTAATTTCTTCATTTTTATTTAGCTTTTTTACTTTCATTAAAGTAATATTTTACTTATGTATTTACTGCCATATTTATTACAAATAATTTGGATTTTAAATCTGTTTTAAAACAATATTTGAATAAAAAATTTATTTTAAAATAAATTGGAAAACAAAATTAATTTTTATAAATATGATCAAAGATATATAAAACTTTTATACTGTAATGTATATAAATAATGACTACGCTTTTAATAGTAGTTCCACCTAAAAAATATTATATGTTTATAATTGTCAGCCTTGTTATTTTAAAACAAAACTCTATACTAAAGTAAAAGTTATACTTAAAGAAATTATAATTGGTTTAATAATGTAATGTATAGTTAGGAAGAACATAGTGTTGTTTTAATGACCATAGTACAACTATAGCTATTCTCTAAGTGTAACATTGTGCAATAATTTTTAATCTACCCATAAAAAGATTCTCTTGCAAAAATTAATCACATTGACTGTCATTTCCAGTGAATGAAATTGAATGCAACAGTCGCGAGCTCTTATGTAACGCCAAAATTAAAACAATAGATTCATGACGTAGAAGGCTACGTAATAGTCACAACATTATACAATACTATCAAATAGAAGAAAAAAGATCGGCAATTATGATTGAAAAATGATATCTGACAAATGTCCACCACAACCACGCTGACAGATGTCGATTATTTCATCAAAGTTTTTAAACACTTTTGGGAAAAATGGCGATCCTATTTCATTAATGACATCACGGATTTTTAATTTAAAGGCTGAAGTCAATTCGATTAGCTCTATTTAGACTCTGTCCTTAATACAGCTCCAAAACATAATCCGTGGTGTTAAATCACACGATCCGACTGGCCGTTTTATTAGGTCTGTGACAAGTGTCACCGTCCTGTTGAGCACATATGTCAGCGATATAAATGTCATCAATAATAGCCTAAAATTGAGTTGTTACCATCTCGCGATAACCTGATCCATTGACCGTTACCGTATTTCCAGCCTCATTTTCAAAAAAAAAAACTGCCAAATCGAGCCTCCAAACTACATAGCACACCATTCAGTAACACGTTGAGTACGCAAGGACTTCTCAATAACCGCTCTAGGAATTTCAGAAGCTCAAATGTGCCAATTTTTCTTGTTGACATACCCTGGCAAATGATAATGGGCTTCGTCTGATTTTTCTAGAAAAATAAGCCTATTAACCCTATAAGATTATTCCTGAATGAATTGAGCGTTTCTATGGCAATCTGAATGGTCGGTCGGCTTCAGTTCCTGCACCAGTTGATCCTTGTAAGGCTCCAAAATCAAATCCTTACGCAAAATTTGCCATTTGTAGTGGTTTTGGATGACCCTAATTAGTAAGAACGTTGAGGAATTGACAAATTTGGATCTGCTTTTACACTGTGGCTCACGGCTGCAATGTTTTCAGTTGAATGACTCGATCGAATACGCGTTGGTATTCGCACATTTAGTGCCGGGGCTGTCGACCAAAATTTAGCGACCAAATTCTTAATAGCGGTCTCAGAAAGACGACTATTGATACGCAACAACATGGATGAGTGTCGATACATCTAAAAATTGAAACAAAATTTAGTAAATGTAGAAGTTATAGTCGATTTAGAGGCTTTTATATTAAAAAAAAAAACCTTAACCACGTAACAAACATTGTAGTAAAAGCTATCAAGCAAAATAGCGATATACCGTATGTGATACAGAAGGAAAATTAGTTTTGTGTTTTAAAACCATTAATTAATTCACTTTAATTTACAATTTTAACAATTTCTTGTTTTAAAAATAAAAAAACACTAACAACTCATATTATTCAATTTAAATGTTAAAAGTCTAATATAAAATATTACATTCCTAGAAAAATTTTGTGCATCCTCATTTGTGGTCAAATATTCTTTATAAATCAAAATGTATGACAAAACAACATATAAAAATGTAACGTATAGTGCACAGGAGCTTTTCCTAAGTAAACAAATTCTTTGTACATGACGATATTTAACCACATAACCATACAACTACTAAGCGAAGCGTCAACGACAATTGAGCAAATGCTTGCTCACAAGTATAGCAACAAATCAACCAGCGAATAGTTGCGCCCTGTTGGCACGTTTAGCAATTTATTTTATAGAGAGTGTGTAATCTTGTGCAGCACTTCAGAAGTTTTTTGTTACTTTCGCTCTACATTCAATAGACCTTAATCAAAACTGCCACTTATAATTTACAATTTTTTTGAGTTTTTTTTATATATCTTTGCTTTCGATCATTGAAAGTTTGATTTGAACTTTAACGCTCCCAGGATATTTGTTTTCTTGTTAAAAATATTCATTCGTCCTTTATGCGATCGTTATCAACAATGGGGGTTGTAAAAATATTTGCTGTACACAACTATTGTTTTATTGAATGCTGTGTTTTAACCACAAAAGAAGGTTATAATTTTTATGATTAACACTTCAAATTGTTACGAATGTTATTTTCTTTTCATTCTCTCCGCAAAATTTATTAAAATTTATATTATGGATGTAGATCGATTATGGTCACAGAAACTTTGTTACAAAATCTCAAGTGCTTTTGAAATATTTTAAAAAGTTTTTTTTTTATTTTTAGGGAAATAAAATAAAAAAAAATCAATGTGTTGAATTGATGAAGTGTTTCTGTCTGGAAGTGTTTCTGTGTCAAAGAAAATTTTAATTTAATATTAAATGTATTTGACATTTCTTCTGTAGCACATTGAAGTCGCCATGTCAATTCAAAAACTAAGTTTACCATTTTTCAGATCTAACTTTTTTTAATTGAAAAGGTAAATTTGCGTTTATTATTGGCAAATATTTTATTTTATAAGTAGTTTTTAGTCTGTTGTAATAAAGTTTTTAACAGATACAACGTAATTCAAATAATATTCCGAAATTTTGTACTACTTCTGCCTATCTCATATAACTGTTAGTGATATAACTTCTTTGAATGCTAAAAGATAGTTCGGGAAACATAATCTTTTCTTTAGGAGTGAGTTAAGCTTTTTTGTCACAAGTATAGTTATAGAACATAAGATTCTACCCTTGTGTGTCTTCTTACTTTTATTAGTATTATGTTAACTAATAAAATTCTCTACTATAAAAAGTATCAGTACCTTTTTGAAGTTGGCTGATTTTCTGCTGCCATCATAATAACTGCAGTTTCTACATTAATCCTTGTGGAGAAATTTTAAAGTGTGGTTGATAGTTTTTACAACTAGCTTTTTGACGTATTCAATTTCGCACGAAAAACGCATTAAAATAATTCAAATCCACTATGAAAATTGTGATTCTGTTAACGTTACAACATAATCGTTCTTTTGAGACCGCTATTAAGAACTCGGTCTTTAAATTTTAGTCGACAGACTCGACACAAAATGTGCGAACATCAACGCGTGTTTGACCGGGTCGTTCAACTGTAAACATCGCAGCCGTGAGCCACAGTATTGAAACAGATCCAAATTTTTCAATTTCTCTACGTTCTCAACAAAATCACTACAAATGGCAATTTTTGCGTAAGTATTTGACTTTGAAGCCTTACAAGGTTCAACTGGTGCAGGAACTGAAGCCGACCACATCGTCGTAGATTCACTAAATTCATTAAGGTACGACCGGCTGGTCGTTCTGAAAAAAGACATTTTTTGAGATGAAGCCCATTTTTACGTCAATAAGCAACATTGACGCATTTTGGCTTCTCAAAATCCTAGGGCGATTATTGAGAAGCCTTTGCAAGCTCAACGTGTCACTGTATGGTCCCCTAAGTGGTGTGGAGGCGTGATTGGAACGTTTTTTTTTTAGAAGATGAGGCTAGAACTGCGGTAACGGTCAATGAATCACGCTATCGCGAGATGCTAATGACTCAATTTTAACATATTATTGACGAAGTGGATATCACTGACATGTGGTTTATACAGGGCGGTGCCACATGTTACACAGCCAATGAGATCATCAATTTTTTGCAAACCAAATTTCCCAAGCACGACAATTAGCAGTTAAGTAACCAACCAGATCGTAGGATTTAACACCATCGAGTTATTTTTTGTGGGACTATGTTAACGACAGAGTCTATACGGAGACAATTGAATTGATTTCAGCCTTGAAATTCAAAATCCGCGATGTGCCATTTTGCCAAAAATAATTTAAAACTTTAAAGAAATAATTGCCATGTGTCAGGGTGATCCTGGTGGACATTTTTCGTTCGTAATTGCCGAAATTTTTTCTCCGTAATACAATAAAAACGTTAATCATCTTAATCCAAACTTTAGGTTTTATTTGGTTTTAGAAAACAAACTTCTTGTTAAAAACAATGTATTGATAACTTTTGGTATTATAATTAAAATTATTATAAATATAAAAATCATACGTATTGGGAAATACATAAACAAAAATAGCCATTTAAAGAGAAAACCGTATTCTTAATAAAATTTTATTTTGTTTAACTAAAATCTCAAATTACAAACTAAAGCCAAATAAAACTTTTGTATATGTTGAGCGTTTTCCCATATTAAAAACAAAAAATATTTTCTCAAATGTCAGTTAGAATCGAATATTTAAAAGATATTTAAAAGTGTCTTTTGCAAAAAAAAAAAAACATACCAATAAAGACATTATCTGCCATTTTGATATTTTGATTTCCCTTTCAAAAAAATGACTTCCTTACCTTGATTTTAAATCGACGTCAACAGTCAGCATGAAGAAAAATAACAATTTTTATTCACCCTATTCTCTTTTAAGGGTGATAAAATGCGAAAGATAGCAACAACTTTATTAAAAAACGAAAACTAGGAATCTTTTGAATTTGAATCAGTTCAAACAATAGAAGGGATGATAATGGGTGCTACAAAATAATAATCTTTCACAAATAGTCGACTCAAACAACAACAAAAACAAAAAAACCGTTTATGCCTTATGGCACCATTAAAACCCAAATGTAAACTGGTACTTAAAATTAATTGAAATCAGCTTGGTTTTTTTATACTTGAAGTTTGTGCAAAAAAAAAGAAAACTACGAATTTTTAAAATAATAAAATTCAGAAAAGAAAAAGTCTTAACCATCCATTTACAATAGAATATACGAAGCATTATTAATTAGGAAAAAATTGATAAAAAAAAAACTATTTTAATTACGATTAAATGGATGAAACAATCTCACAATAGAATTTACTTTCTGGGAAAAATTATGAAGTGTCTATAAATAACTAAAATTTCACTATTTTTTCTTTCCATATTATTCTTTACCATGTTATTCTTTGTGTTAGTAGCCTTTCTTGCTTGTCCAAAAATTCAACAAAAATTTATAAATTAAGAAAAATCGAAATATTACAATTGCATTAAGACTTCGCAAAACAAATAATTTTTTCCAAAAGGCTACAAAGTTTTTATATTAAAATTGTGCAAGTGGTAATGGAAATTATAAAAGTAAAAACCAAACACAATAAATAATAAATAACAGAATAAATTTATAAAAAACAAAGTAGGTGTAAGGCACCTTACACCTACTTTGATTTCTGTCAAAAATTTTTGACAGAAGTATATTTTTTGTAAAATTAATTTCATTCTTATTTTTTTGCCATCAAAAATTCCATTTAAAATTGTTCATATAACAATTGTACTAATGACATTGACAACGAGTTAATAAAAGTGTAACTTGGCGGCCATTTTGTCAGCTGTCAAGTACATATTTTATGTTTAGTTTGGTTAGATAATTCAATATAAATAAATTGATGCCAGATTTCCATAAGCGAATTTTGAATGGCTACTTCAATAAAGGAAATTTTGGCGCTTGATGCCATGATAGTCCTCAAATGTTTTTTGAGACATCGTTACATCCCTACTTCTTTAAAAATGAAGCTGGGTCAGAATGTCACAGTCTATTGAGATTGTTACAGCGCCATGATTTTTTAGTTACTCAGTGAATTGTAACTGCTTTAGAGCGATGATTATCAACTTATTCGTTCATCAATTGAACAACCATTTCATCAGCCCTTTTGTCAGCTGTCATATAATTTATGTCTACTAAGGTTTGGTATTTCTATATGAATAGAAATTTCTATATGAATAGACTGACCCGAGGTTTTCATAAGCGAATTTTGATTTTCATAAACGATGAAGCTCACTGTTGTTTGAATGGATACGTCAATAAACAAAACTGTCGCATTGGTGCAAATATAATTTTCACAATTACATCTAGAAAAACTGACGGTTTGGTGTGCTTTGTGGACTGGTGTCATCACTGGTTCAATGTGCAGGAGATATGATTTCAACAAGATAACGTGACGTGCTACACAGCTAGTACCACAGTCTTAATATTAAAGGAAATGTTTGGAAACGCATAATTCTACGTTTCGGACACCCATTAATTGGTCTTCAAGGTCATGCGATTCAACGCCACTAGACTATTTGCTATGGGAATATGTGACGTCACTAGTCTACGCTGATAAAATTGAAACGGTTGACTAGTTGAAGGCCAAGATTCGATATGCGGCCACATATATTGAAAAAATCATTGAAAATCGGACCGCCAAGATAGATTACCTCCAAGTCAGCATGGCCAGCCAGAAGTGCTATTTAATGCCAGAAGACTATCTTTTGAATAGAGTACATTTTATGTCAATTTTAAAAATTTATCTTTGTTTTATTCCACTTCAAAGTTTTATACCTTCATAAAAATACCCTATATCAATAGACGCTTGCTTGTTATTTAAATTGATTTTAATCACTAATCAATTAGTAAATAATAGTGTAATTGATAAATTGAAAAATATATTTATATTTATGTGTTACCGTAAAATTTTTATTATTACGATAATAATAATTCGTAAAACTCGTGATATTTTCGGACAACATAATCATCCTGCTGAGACCGCTATTAAGAATTTGGTCGTTAAATTTAAGTTGACAGGCTCGACACAATGTGGAAGCAGATCTAAATTTGTCAATTCCTCGACGTTCTCAATAATTGGTGTTATCCAAAACTAGTACATGGCGAATTTTGCATAAGCATTTTACTTTTAATTGGTGCAGGAATGGAAGCCTACTGACCATTCAAATCGCATCAGATTCATTCAATTCATTCAGCATGAATTGGATGGTTTTTCTGAAAACGTCATATTTCAAACGAAGCCCAGTTTTACTTGTCAAGGTATGTCAACAAGCGATATTGCCACATTTGGGCTTCTGAAAATCCTAGAGCAATTATTGAAAAGCCTTTGCATGCTCAGCGTGTCACTGTCTGGATATCACTGACATGTGGATTCAACAGGACGGTACCACATGTAACATTAGCATATAAAATTTAATTGCAAACCAAATTTTCCGATCACATAATTTCACGGCAATCTGCAGTTAAGTGGCCAAACAGATCGTGTGATCGTATGTTAAGCACAGAAGATATACGGAGCCTACCAAATCGATTTCACTCTTAAAAGTCAAAATCCGTGGTGTAATTAAAGAAATGGGACAGAACATCTTATGCAGACGGAGCCTGGCTTCAGGTCTAGGCCTGCACGACCATCAATGAAACAAGTGACATTTCTAAGGAAACGACCTTTAATACATTTTCAAACGTGTGCGGAAATAAAATATTTTTTTTAATAATAGTTTCCAATATGAGATATTCATTTTACTAGAAGTTACGTCGCGGGAGTTATTTTTACTAAGTAAAGAAACGAAATGCCAGATAAACTAGAATATAATTGCAGCAACAGTTGTAGAAAATCCCTAAACAATTCATCTACCGCCAAATTTGTTCAAATTGAAGCAGAACAAATTTTAAATAAACATTGCAGCAAGAGGCATTGTTGTCAAACTTTGTAATAATTGAAACCAATTAGTTTTAAAAATGTTTTTAAACGGCTCAGTGCATGCATTAAATGTTAAAGAAGGTAGTAAATGAATGCAGTATTATCTTGAAGTAAATACACAAATTTGCAACTAATGATCAACTAAAGAAACACAGAAGCAAATTCAAACCTAAAAACCATAGACTGAAGACACATATACATACACAAGTTTAAATACATATAGGCAACCAATAATCCTTGTTAGTAATATAAACATAACGATTCCTTTGTGTTTAAGGAAAACTATTTGCCAAAAGATTTGGGATTTGCAATACTTAAAGACTTCTTAACAGAAAATTGATGTGTATTAACAAAAAAAAACGAATAAAAGGAATGAATAGAACTTTGATTTTATCTGACAGTTGTTAATGTTTTCCTTGCCATGTGCAACCGCCTGTCAAAACTATGTATTTTAAGAATTCCATTAGTTGTTTTGTTTTATTAAAATGACTTGAAATTAAAAAGTGAATATCTCATAAAACAGAAAATATTTACGCATGCGTAACACTGTACACAAGTTATTGTTGTTTTTTGTTGTTGTTTTTTTTTAAAGTTATTTGCTCAAAGCAGGAAATATTTATTTCTTAATACAATCCTTGCGTAATATTTCTAAAACTATAAAATAAATATTTTTTTTTATTTTCCATCATGACAGTGCATGGGTATTTGAATTCTCATTATTAACTTGTTACAAGACTTGGCATCCTTTATTTGTGTTAAACAAACCACATTGCAAAAAGGAATAATGAGAAAAAGAAATTGTTAATTTTTCAAAAGAATTTCTGTTCGATTTTCGCCAACAGTTAATTGCATCTTAATTTTGAATAAAACAAAACAAACAAAACAATTGTTTTCTTTATTTTAATCCAATTTTTGATGAAATTATGTGACATTTTTGAATCACTGTTAGTTATATGCCTGAGATATTGACTTAATAAGCAGGATATTCTTAGGCTTTTTTCTCAGACCTATTATGATTTTATAACGAACGAGACGATGGCAACTATAGAGATGGTTGCTCTTTTGGTGAAATTTCTATGCAGACAATTATAAATCTTTTATATCAGCACTCATATTGAATAAAAAAATTCTTCAAAAAGTTTCCCCATAGCAAGAATTAAAAAAAAAACAATTTATTGAACTATTTACCAGACTAACAAAAATGTTTAATAAATCATTCCATTTCAGCTTACTATTTTATCATCTTAATAAGTAAATATAATATTTTTATTACTATTGAATTTTTTTTCCTTATTACAAGTGTCTACGATATTTTTCTGTGAGTAAAACATATATACAACATATATCGGGTTTTTCAACAAGAAGTTTGTTTTTCAATTGTGCCAATAGCCACATCATAATAGTTTTGACATTTATTTTTTTAACGTATTCGTAGTAGATGAATTGACAATTGCTACAATGAATTCAATTTTGAACGAAAATCGCTTTTAAAATAAATTAAATTCACTGTGAAAATGGTGGCTTTGTTAAAGTTACATTTCGTAAAATTCGTAATATTTTCGGACAACATAATCTTCGTTCTGAGATTGCTATTAAGAATTTGGTTGTTACATTTAAGCCTAACGGTAGAACACCAACACGTGTTCTAGCGGGTCGTTCAACTAAAAACGTCGCAGCAGTGAGCCACAGTGTTGAAGCAGATCCAAGTTTGTCAATTCCTCGACGTTCTCAACAATTGGGGTTATCCAAAAACACCACATGGCGAATTTTGCGCAAGCATTTGTCTTTGAAGCCTTACAAGGTTTAACTGGTGCAGAAACTGAAGGCGACCGACCATTCACATCGCCGTATATTCGCTCTATTCATTGAGGAAAAACCGGCTGGTTTTTCTGAAAACATCATTTTTTCAGACAAAGCCCGTTTTCACTTGTCTGGGCATGTTAACAAATGAAATTGCCGCATTTCGGCTTTTGAAAATCCTAGAGCGATTATTGAGAAGCCTTTGCATGCTGGAATTTTGGCCTATTATTGTCGACGGTGCCACGTGTCACACGGCCAATGAAACGATCAACTTCTTACAAACCAAATTTCCCGATCGCATAATTTCACAACAATTAGCAGTTAAGTGCCCAGCTAGATTATGTGTATTAACACCACTTGAGTATTTTTTGTGAAGCTATGTTAAGGACGGAGTTTATACGGATCCAATCGAATCAATTTCAGCCTTAAAACTCAAAATTCGTGATGTGATTAACGAAATAGGAGCGCCATTTTGTCAAAAAGTGATTAAAAACTTTGATAAAAGAATCGACATCTGTCAGCGTGGTCGTTTTGGACATTTGCCAGATATCATTTTTTCATTTATAATTGCCGAACTTTTCTCTTCGCAATACAATAAAGATTTTTATTTTGTTTTAGAAAACAAACTTTTTGTTGAATAAGCCTTTCTAATATTTTTATTAACTCAAAGCTACTGCAATTTTATTTCTTTTTTTATGTGATTAAAACAACAAAAAGAATTTAATATTAATATTTTTAATTTTTTCTATTAAACTATTTTTGAAATGTTCCATATACAACACAATTTAAACAGAGTTACGTTAGAAATTAGGCATCTAGCCAGCTGCACATACTAAATATAATCATTGAAAAATTCTTCAGATTTGCCATTCGAAATCTACGTCAAAAAAGAGAAAAACATAAAAATGTTTTATGTTTTTATAATTTTATAATTTCTTAATTATGTTGTCATTTGAAAGACAAATTATAAAATTACAATAATCTCTTTAATATCTTAAAATTATGTAATATTTCTGAATTTATTTTTATTTTTAATTTTTCAATTTATTAAGGGCGAAATTTATTTGTAAATTTTTGTCTTAATTTACTAAATTAAAAACTTTCCACAATATTTTTATTAACCATATTATTAAATTAATTATATATTAATTCAAAAAGAAGAATATTATTTTATAAATAAAAAAATAATTAACACAAAATAAAAAATTTTAATAAATATATTTCCAATAGTTTGATATTTCAAGAAAATTTTCAAGAATATGTGAATAAGTCCTTTTAAATTGAATTTTGAATTAATTTCAACTCCTACACAGCAAAAAGTTGTTGCTCCTATTTGTTAAAGTAGAGATTAATACTTAATTAGCATGTTAATTAAACTTATTTATTTATTTAATTAAATGAAAGAATCAATGAAATAGGTAATTTTGTAATTAAACATTTTGTTGAAATAATTATATATTTAATTAAAAACTAAAATAATTTCCTACCAAAATAAATACTTAAAACAATTCAAAATGGTATTAATTTTTCTGATTACTTTCATAATTTGTGACAATTTTTAAGACTGTGTGACAAGCTCCAAGAAATATTTAACAACAAATTTGAAAAAAAATATAAATAAAATCAATATTGCTTTCAGCTAATAAATAACGGCCTCATTGAAGAGTATAAAAATCGTTAACGTTAATGTTTGTAAACATTGTCTAATACATATTTATTTCGAGCAAAAAATTTTGTGTTAAGCAAAATATTTATGTAATTTGTAGTTATCGTTTTTTGATGATCTAATATATTTTTTACTTTTATAATTTTATACTCATATAAAGCCAATGCGACAATGACACCCTTAACGTTCACATAAACACACATACAAATATTAACGAAAAAATGATTTAAGTAGAGAATTCATTTTTTTATGAATTCACATACCAACCATTTGTCACATTGAAAGGATTAACAAAACTAATCCCCTGATAATGGGAGCATCTGACTGCATGCTGACTTCCTAGCTGCCTTCATGGTAAATGACAAATATGTATTAAGTAAACCAAGGCATGCGAAAAAAAGGATGTCTTTAGCTAGCATACTCGTACAAATTGTAACAAAAAGCAATTGACGACAACCGAAATTAAGAACTGATAATATAAAAAACCAACATTGTTGACAAAAAAATTTTAATAACCTCATTAAAAGGTTGTATTAAGCAACTAAGCTACACTTTGAGAAATTAATAAATATAAATAATGATAGAAGAGTAAGAAGAGTGGAGTGAATGTTTAAGGTACTGTGTAATAGAATTTGATAATAAAATATTTCTCATGTTCTTTTCACTTCAATTGGTTTGCTAATTTGAAGATGTAAGAAAAACGTTGAAGACGGTTGTCGCTAATTAAAAAAAATATGTTGCATTAAACTATGTTATTCATTTGAAGATATGTTACCATGTGAACATAAAACTAGCTTTATAATGAAATTAGAACTGAAAAAGTAACCAACTTAAGGATCGTTAAACAACAATATATCGTTTGTTACCCTCAAGAAAGATTTGTTTTGTATTGCTGTTTATGCCGATACCACAGACACTTTTTTAATCGAGTTGAAGTCTCTTTTTCCAAAACTCTAGAAGAGATACAGAATATTTAAGCCTACAAATCTATGAATCAAATCAAATGAGTTGCTATTAAAATTCCATAAAATTGCAACATAATTGGAATAGATATGACGAAACAAAGGCGAGCGCCTTAACTTCCTAGTATTTTTATTTTGTGCTGGAAGATTTTCCAAATAATTTTACAAAACAAAACAAAAATTTCACCCAACATTTATTCCCACAATAAGAAAAAAATTAAAGCTGTAATAAATTAAAAACTCGCAAAAGAACTCCTTAGTATAAGTTATAATAAAGTTTCGGCAAAAAAAAAAAGAAATTTACTTAAATTTGGTGTTAATGCTGAACACACCTAAGGGTATTTACATTAGTAATTACTTTACTTAATCTCTTAACCAAGCTTTGAAACCAAAGAAAATGGTGCAATGTACCCGTTTCCGCTAGAAACCTTTGTATTTGCTCACTTGTGTTATACAACCTTCATACTGACCACAACATTCCTTCAAGTAGATGAGCTGATAATTTGCAACTTTTGCAACATCAGTCAACTAACAGGTCGTTTGTAATTTTTGCTAACTTTGGTGTTAAAATAAAGGAAGGAGGAATAAAGAAAAGAAAACAGAGTTCAGTTGTTTAAATTGGAACATGGCATTAAGTGCACGGAAGGAAAATGTAATAAAATTTTTTTAGGCGTTAATTAATTATTTTTTATCCACTAAGGAAATATCGATAGAAGAAAATCTTATTCAAATTAAAAAGGCTACTATGCAAAGTAATGCATGCTCGTCGCCCGTAAACCATTTTTGGACTTAAGTTGACTATCAACTTTTATATTAGAATTACTTTATAGTTTTCATTATTTCTTCCCTATTATATATCGAGGTTCATCGAACAGCACGAAAAATTATGTTTTGTAAGATATAGAGAGAGAAATCTCTAAGATAATTGCAATGGAAAATACTTGAGCAAAAGTACAATATTCATAGATGTGATAACATTATTACTTACTTTTGAAATACTCGTAGGTATAGAGTAGAGTGATGCGATTGCTTGAAACTATCGACGTTAAAAAAGTTCAGATTGGGCCCAAGTAGTTCATAGTTTTCAAGTTGAAATTCAGCTAAAGAGAAAGTTTTTTTAAACTAAATATCTGGAAGTTTTTAAAATATCTACACAAACCGACTATTTTTGAATATCTCTTTTAAATTATACTTTTGAACTTAGTATCTGTTAGAACTATTTAGCTCATGAATTCCTGTCTTTGTTTTGTGTGTGTTTTTAGAGTAATAATTTACGGCTGTATGCATAAAAAACGCTTACTTGAGCTTTAAAGTACACGTTAGTTAACAAACACTTTAACAGTACTTTAGCTAATGTATGCTTTAGTAAAATTAGTATTTTGATTCTGACAATGCCACTATTTTCAGTTGTCACGTTGTAGTTAACGATGTATAAAAATGAATATTATTTATCCGGGTAGTTAGATCCATAAAAAATGTTTAAAAAGCAAAGCATCCAAAAAAGGTTAATTTGCAAGGCTTACGAAGAACTACAAAGAATTCGTTCATATTAAAAAATAATTATTCGGATAACGAGCTTTGTTTTGATTATATGTACATCAATAAAATTTTTGTTTAAAATAATTAATTATAATTATATTTTTGTAAAATATAAAATAAAGATGTTAAGATGTTTTATACTGAATGGCATGTTATATTTTAGTTTTTATTATTATTTGTATACTACAATTTGTTTTAATAAACATTTTTAAAAATTGTTGGAATAACAAAGTATAGTTGTCAATTGAGCCGTTTACATTGAAAGTGGCATAAGTCACAACTGAACAGTTTTTCTTTTTCATTTTTAATAAATTTGAAATTAATAAGTTAAGAAGTATTGAGATTTGTTTGGGAGGAGTGTTGATTATTAACGGTGAAACAAAAATGCTTATTTTAAAAATGGCGTTAGTCGCTGTACTTAGGAAATTAATTACAGAGCTTAGTGTGAAAGAAATGGAAACATGTAATAAGTGTGTGTGAAGTATTGTTGTGATTATTGGACTTATTTTTATTAGTTCGAAAGAATAGTGCAGTTTGCTGAACTATATTATAGTGATTTCTAATATACTACACATAATTAGCATTAATTTGTTATTTTTTTATTCTCAGGCGGTTGTTGTATAAAATATCTAAGAATGTCACAACTCAAAAGCATACTATTGCACATAGTTAGTTATGTAAAGGACAAAATAGTAATAGTAGTAATAGCCCTCTGTCGAAAAAATCCTTGACAGTACACAACATGGAGAAAAAAGATTTTATTTCAACGCAAACATTAAAAAAATCCGTTTCAGAAAGAAAACTAAATACAGACTAGTTAAAATGGCTAAAAATTAAAATGTTATATAAACTAATTTAAAATAAAAAGATGACAATAACAAAGTAACTTATGCCACTTTTAAAATAAACGGCTCAATTTATTGTAAACACAATTTGTTTTGTTTTTGAACTTTCAATAATAAAATTGAACTGTCAATTTATTGTAGGTTTAACGTAGGTTTTTCCTACTTTAAAGTTAACAAAGGTATTTTAGGGTAAAAGCGTTTTTTGAATACAACTTTAGGAAATTGTTCTTAACAACGGCTGTTAAACCTACTTTAAATTTTTTGCATACAGCCGTTAGTCTTTAAATAATAAATAACTTTTGTGATTCAATTGCTTAAAGAGAATTAAGTTACAGTTTTAATTAACGATTTAATTAATTAATGATTAATTAATTAACTGACGTAACACCAGTATGAAGCCAAATTTTAAAAGGGTTTCATAGAGAAATCGGTTAGCTTTTTTGGTTCTGATAAATGGAAACCTTTAAGTATTTAAAATCAAACCGCTCTAAATATTTAAAATAAAAAAAAAATTAATTTTCAACTGATATTCCGCTTTAATTTTTCTATGTGTAAAAAAGCAAAACTTATTATTTGCTTGAAATACAACATCAAAATTATATTTACCAAAGAGATTAACAGTTAAAACGATTTTCCAACAAATATCTATGGTAAGATATTTCTTCAATATTTTTTTGTCATGCATGGAAAATAAACTTTCAAGTACCCTTAAACACTTAATATTTGCATGAGGTCCTTGAGTAATGGGTGGTAGTGGTAATAAATACAAAACACAAACATTCGTCAAATGCACACAATTTACATTGACGTGAGTGACGAAAGATGGCAATGGGGATTATGTAGAGATAAACAAAAAAATAAAAAAAATTAAAATTATGGCAACTATGTCGTCAATCAGCATGACACATTCTGCTAAGTGACAGCTATAACACTGCTCGGTTAAGCTTGCCAGTAATGTGTTGGGTAAGAGCAAAAACGTTATGTTAGAAGTTTTTTTTTTTAATCTGTACATAAAAAAATCACAGTGTGCATGTAATATATGAAATGCTGCAATCGTTTCTCATTTACCAAAAAAAGTATTCATTAACTCTGGATTTCTATATAAATAAATTAAAAACAATATCTTAAGTTTTTATAATATTGCCATACTTCTATGAAAACATGCAAACAAATACGAACAGTAAAAGCCACGCACAACTATAAACAGCATTTAACATAAGTATTAATAAGTGAGTGCTGCCCTCGTGTACATTTTGTACCAACTAAAGGTAAAGAGAAACAGCGTATAAATTATACACAGAGTTGCCCGATTAAGGGAATTTACCTTAAAACAGGAATAAAAATATCTTGTTTGGGGATTGAGCATCTCTTAAGACAATTTTAAATATAATATAGTAAGTGTTAAAAGCAATTTATTAATTTATATTTTATATTAGCCTTCAATATTTCGTCTCACCATTGGTTGACATCTCCAGGAAACGCAAAAGTGTATAAACAATTTATCAAATTAATAAATAAATGAAAACTTGTTGACAAACAAATTCAAAATAATTAAAAATTTGAAAAAACAAAAACAATAACAAGAAAAACTACAAGTGGATAAAATATTATAAATACAATTTTCTAATACTCAAAAATTTTTCAAATAAAAACAAATTTTGAAAATAACAAATTTCCAAAACAATATTATTTTACACATAAAAATTACAACAAATTTGGTTTGGTTTTGTCCGCCGGTGAATGTTTTCAATTCCTTCTCTTAACGTCCTTCCCGTCTGTTTGTTCGCAAATAGCGAGCGCTTTCGATGTGAACACATTATTATCAAGCCACGTTCGCCAGCTGGCTGACATTTTAACATCGTAGGTAGATACGACGATTATAGCGTAAATACCTGGACCAGAAATACTAACTCGTCAGTACGTAAGAGATAATGATAATGATGTATTCATATCGAAAGCGCTCGCCATTTGCGAACAAACAGCCGGGAAGGACATTAAGAGAAGGAATTGCAAACATTAAAAATTAAAGTATTAATTATTTATGTTACAGTGACAAAGACTTTTGTTTTACAGCTCTATGCATCAAATGTCTATAATTTTGTGCAACATACTTCGTATCTGCTTATTATTATATTGCTAAAAATTCGCAAATTTGTTCGTTTGTTAATTCTCCAACTTATAAATTATGTAAATATATCACTAACACATTAAAAAAATATTACTGAGGGCTCTAAATATATTATAAATAAATATAAATAAAAAAGTCAATTAAATTTAAAATAAAAATTAAAACCTTAAATGTGCAAGTTCATGAAAAATTTATTTCTTTTGATGTAGTATCGATATTTCCTAGTGTTCCTGTTGATTTGGCAATCACGTCACTAAAAGAAAAAAGATAGAGAAATTTTTATTTTTACGTATTCTTAACTTTTTTATAGAAGATATAAGTATAATGAAAAAATATATATCCAGCAAAAAGGATGTCGATGAGCTTTCCATCTTCTCGATTTGTGGCAGATATTGTTATGGAGAAATTGTTAGATAATGTTGAAACAAAAATTACAACAAAATATATTGATGATTTGTTTTGTGTTATATATAAATCTGCAATTAATTAATTAATTAATCTATAATTTACATTACCTGTTTTCTCCGAAAGAATAGAGAAATCCAATATTTTTTATACTAATAAATACCAGATGGCATATAAGAATACTAACACATTAAAGAGGTTGTTTAGTAAAACTAAAGATAAAATCAAAAATTAAATATATCTAATACATTAGATATATAGTAAGGAGAATTGTAATAAAGTTTATGTTGGCACAGCCGAAAATAAATTGAAACGTAGAATAGCAGGACATAAGACAGATCAAAAATACAGAAATAATACTAGTTCACAAAAAAATACATTATCTTCATATTGTTCTAAAGTTAATCACTATCCTAACTTTAAAAATGTTTCAATATTATATTTAGAAAATAATTTTAAACGTTATAGAAAAAGTTTTTTTAGTCTCTTTAATTTTTGAATATAGATAGTAATATGGACATCAAAGTAAACAAACCAGACTAATGCCGAATAATAATAAACTTCAAAATCGTAAAAGAAGAAATAACCTTCACTTTTAGATATAAAAAAAATGTCTAGAGAACCCATTTGCGAAAATAAAACCACTCAGGATTAAGTTCTAAACAAAATGAGAATTATTAGAATAAAAAAAAATATTTTATTTTTTGTTGTGAAATGCATACATACATATATTTTTATATAAAAATAATTATTTAGGCAATGAGGAAAAAGAAGTGGAAGGTAAATATTTTGTATTTTCTTAATCGCATCTAATATTTTTACAAATTTAATTAAGTAAAGCAAAGTAAACTGTACCTCTGTTAACACCAAAACGGAATTAACATAAAAACGGATATAACATACTTCTTTCCAGGTATTTTTGATGACAGAATAAAACAGTTTCTGGGCATTTTGGGAGATAGAAACTTTACATTTTGGGAATCAACTGAAAATTTTAAAACACAACAACAAATAAAATAGTTCCCAAATACCTAATCATTTTTAAAAATTCAAAACGTTTTCCATTCGAAAACATTTCTTAGCATATCTAACAAATTTTTGAGGTGAATGTATTCTTAATAATTTTTTTGGTAATTATGATTTAAAAAACCAGAGTTGCTGACAATTTTCGCCTTTAGCAATAAAAAGCAAATAACTTTAACCACAAATACATACTTCAAAATATTCGATCATAGACGCATGTCGGCTTTATGTTTTGTTTTTATTTTTTTTTTTTAACAAGACCGACGTTAGTCAACATACATGTGATGTTACCCTGGCCACCACCATAAAATTTTCAAACTCTGGTTAGATTTTTTAAGTTGGTTTAACTCACAGATTAAGTGTTTGTTAAAAAGATGCTGTTTTCTAAACTCATTAAATAAAATTTATCTCTACAAACTTACGCCAACACATATACATGCATGCGTTTTCAGATAAAAAAAAATTCATTTAATCACGTGACATATACCCATGTAACGGGTGATTGAAATCGTTTATACGATTTATTGCTGCTTTTTAGCTTGTGTCATAAATAGAACAAAGTAAAAAATTTTAAAAATTGTTTATGATTCTGTTTCAAGTTTAATTTGTCAATTGTTCTTCGACTTGTAAAATTTTAATGAGTCGGTGCATCTATATACTTCAGCACACAATTATCTGAATCATTGTTTAATGAAGTATTCATTTCATTTATTATTAGAATATAAACAAAATTTTAAAGTGAATTATTATTTTTCAGTTCAGCTTAAGTTCGCTATAATTGTGATCAGGAACAATAAAATGTAGATACCAGCAGTATTAAATGCGAAGATTTTAGCGAACTTGAGAGTGAATATAAATTTTACTGCTTTTTTAATTACAATCACAATTTATAACAAAATTAAGCCAAACTGAAATTTAAAGTGAACTATTATTTTATATTTGCACTAGATGTCTCTGCGTCTTAAATGCTCAGATAATATAAAAATATGTTTAAAACATAATTCACACTGACACCGAAAACAAAGTTGTTGGCAGAGCCCGGAGGCTGCTAACTCGGAAAGTATTGGTGGTAAAGAGTTTGGTGATATGCACCATGACTAGATATCGTTTAAAATAATTAAAATTAAATTTAATTTGCGTTAATTAATTGATGCCTTGACATTTGACAAAAACATATAAAATAAATTTCTTCATACATACAAACATACAAGCTTTCATTAGGAAAGCGTAATATTGAAAAATAAATCGTTAAAATTTAATTAAAAAGACCGTTTAAAAGATTAGTACATATTTAATTAAATATTACCCTAATCTATTATATCTTAAGTAAATGTTATTTTTAGTAAAAGCTTTTTCAACATGAATTTGGTTTTCGAAAATAAAATAAAACAAACAATTTATATTAAGGTGATTCCAGTTTTTATTGTATTACGAAGAAGAAAGTTCGGCAATTATGAATGAAAAGTGATATCTGAAAAATATCCACCATGACCACGCTGACAGATATAGGTTCTTTTATCAACGTTTTTAATCATTTTTTGCAAATTGGTAGTCCTATTTCATTAATGACGCTACGGATTTTGGGTTTTAAGACTAAAATCAATTCGATTGGCTCCTGTCCTTAACGTAGACCCACAAAAAACAATCCAGTGATGTTAATACTCACGATCTGACTGGCCACTTAACTTCTGATTGTCATCAAATTATGCGATCTGGAAATTCATTTTGCAATAAGTTGATCGTTTCATGGGTATGTATGACATGTGGCACCGTCCTGTTGAAACCAGGATATCTACGTCGTCAGTAGTAAGCCAAAATTAAGTTGTTAGCATCTCGCGATAGCATGATGACCATTACCGCATTTTCAGCCTCAACTTCGAAAAAAACGCCTCGAACCACCACATAGCGGCGCACCTTACAGTGACACGCTGAATATGCAAAGGCTTCTCAATAATCGCTCTAGGATTTTCAGAAGCTCAAATGCGACAATTTTGCTTGTTGACACAGCCTGATAAGTGAAAATGGCCTTTTCACAAAAATCAGCCGGTTATTTCTGAATGAATTAAGCGAATCTACTGCGAGGTGAATGGTCGGTCGGCTTCAATTCCTGCACCAGTTGAACCTTGTAAGACTTAAATCCTTACGTAAAATTCATTGTTGAGAACGTCGAGGAATTGAAAAATTTGGATCTACTTCAACACTGTGCCTCACTGCTGTAAAGAGCTGTCGATTCAAATTTAAAGACCACATTCTTAATAGCGGTCGCAAAAGGACGATTATGTCGTCCGAAAATACCACAAATTTTACGAAATGTAACTTTAACAGAAGAACCACCATTTTCGTAGCGGATTTTAATTACTTTAATGCAATTTTCGTGCGAAATGTAATTCATTGTAACAATTGTCAATGCATCTACTACGAGAATACGTCAAAAAACTATCATGTGGTTGGCGTTGCCACAATTAAAAAACAATCTTCTTGTGGGAAAAACGAAATAAAAATATTTTTAGCATTAGAACAAAATAGAGGTCATAATGCATTTGATAAAATTGATTATTAAAACTACAATTTTAAATTAAAAGTTCAGTTGAATTGAATTACAAAGATCCCTCATTAAAACGAAATTCTTAACGAAGTTGTCCATTTTTATTTACTTTACTTTACATATTAAATATACAGTAACTCATAATTTTCACGTTATTAGCTTTATACGAAAACAACAATAAACTGGTGGATTAGGAAAACCAAAATGACGTACAGCAATTAAACAAACAAAAAAACGGCATTTTTTTCTTTAGTGCTCAATCCATCTTTTTCTAAAACATTTGAAAATTTAACAAAATCAGCGGGTGTTGTATTTTGAAATTTTAACCAACAAATTAAAACAAAAATGTCCTGACATAAAGAACAAGAATAGTTTCCATATTTTAAATCAATCACACATACAAACTCTTATAAATAGATAAAGAAAACAGGAAATCAAATCAGTTGAAAAGTAAAAGTATAACCCAATGTAAGTAAGTGTGCGTGACTGTTCTTAAAAAGGGAAAAGTAACAAACAACCACAATTTTTGTTTGACATTTGTCAACGTGTTTTTAAAACGCCATTACTGTTGTTGCAAATACGAGTACATAAAACAAAAACAACACTATTTAACCATTAGGTAAGAGTGGTGCATGGTCACTTTCCCTTTTGCTTTTTTATTAGATTCAAATCTTTATTGATGTCGTTTGCTAAGGGTTGTCTCTGTAAAATAAAATCCGTTAATATAATTTTTTTTTGTTTTCCAAATTTGTATTTGATATGCTAAATATTTAAATATCCTCGCAGATCTTTAAAAATATTTAATTATCACTATTTGAACAATTTGTTGTAAAAGAGTTGAGAACAACCAATGAAATGGCCATAGGTACTAGCTTTACCACCAAAAATCAATTGGTGATTTTATTTAAAATAAAATTGGGTTGTTAGCACACTGAAAAATGAACTAATATAATATTGTCTATTATTTATTATTATTATATTGTGTTAAAAATTTTGTAGTTCCAATTCAGCTTCAGAAGTAGAATTTACGCAAAGATTTTAAAATAATGGGTTTATACCGTCATACTGTCATACAATTTATACTTCATCAAGTATGTAAATAATTAGTTATCATCTTCCCAAGGTTTATTATCAAACGTTATACTATATAATAAATCTGCTTAAAGTTCATATTCTTTATCCAACAATTGATATATTTCCAACGCTGATATTTGTCCGCTTTCATTGAAACTGCCTTTTTGATTTTAGCAAGGCGTTTTATATGACGAGATACTAGCACCCATAACTTTGATTTCTTTCACTTACACAACAACAACAACAACAAAATAAAGCGGCAACGGCAATAGCAACTACAACAAAAAAATGCAATATAAATAATGATAATAACAATGATGACGACCTTCATTGCCTTTTGTCAAACATTTTTATCGTAGATTTGCAAGTTAATCACAACATAAAAGATAAATAAAGGACTTTTCCTCCTTTAATGCTTTTGCTCTTCCAACAACAAATAGGCTTTGCAACGAACAATGTGCACAAAACAAAGTTTCATCATTATAAACACATGAATGTTTTTCGTACCCTTTTCGACAAAATTGTATTTTATGAATTATTTTATTTCTAAACGCTTCTAAACATGTCTCGTAAGGGATGATAATGATGATGTTTTTATAAAAATAATCTTTTGCATTATTTATCGAAAACGGTGTATACCGTAAATGTGAGTTAAATTATAATAATTACATTTTTCACATTAAAATATTTTATTCGTATTATTTAATACAGGATACACCGGAGTTAATAATGTTCTTTATGATGTTAAATCATAAAAACATATATGTTGCAGCAAACTTTCTTAAAACGCCGTCTTAATTTTCAATAATTCTATTAGCCAAGCTAACCTGTCAGACTAATGTCAGTTTTTTTTTCGGACCACCATACTGGGGATGAACCCTATATATGCAATGCATCGTGCCGAAACTAGGAAGTTAGGTTACGTGGAGGAGAAAAAAGCGAGTAGTATTTGTGGACATTCCATTTCAACTTTCTTACATTGAAAGTGACTGAAAAGACCTCTGGAAGCAGTTTATTGCACATACTGAATGTTTTGTTAAAAAACAAATTTTCCCTGTACTGCGTGGTACGATGCACTGTCCAATCAATCACAAATGAAAGAGCTCTGAACGAAAATCGAGTTAAACCCAAAAACGTGAGAGTAATGGGAACAAGTTCTTTAATTTTATTAGAGCACTTACCATTGTAGTACCGATAAAACAGTAAACACATCCCACATTGCGTCGTTGCTCTAGAGAATCAATTAAGTTAAGTATCCTACTGTGCCCAATGAGCCTCTTGGCCCTCTCCTGTACGCGGTCGAGCAACTCCAAAATAGAATTTGGAGCGTCGGTCCATACATGAGAGTTGTATTCCATTTTTAGTTAGAATATAGTTGGCATAAATAGCTCAAAGATCGAATTGAGTGAAATATCTCTTACACCATTTAATAAAACCAAGGCACTTGACAGCTTTTTTAGAAACCTGACGAATGTGTTTAGTCCATTGAACATCACACTGAATTTTCATGCCAAGAACATCAAGAGCTTCTGATTCCGTAATACCTACATCATCCGTGGTAACAGAGGCAGCACTATTTCCGAACACAGACCCATGCGTAAGTATGCAACATTATGTCTTACGGGTATTAAAATCGACTCTATTAACACGACCCCATTCCAAGATCGTTATTGAGCGTGTTATTCATGTTCTGCTTTTTGGAACCCACCTTCAACTGTTTTGGTCTGTTTCTAAATGAATACGATTGACAAATGGTGCTGTCATCTGCGAAAGAGTATATAGGGTTGAAAGTTTGACAAAGAAGGTCATTTAGAAAAATAAGCAATAGGGTAGGAGAAAGAAAGGATCCGGAGAAATTATCAACGACACCTAAAACAACAAGTTTGGTAATGTCTAGAGCCACCACATTACTTTCTGCGAAATGATGTATGGAGTTAACCATTGTTCCGACAGGAAAGCTAGCGCTTCACCCTGTAGAGCGGCCCCTATGGAAACCAGATCAATAATAATATTTAAGAAAATCTGTTATATTTATCAGGCTTATCGTGCCATGCATACATTTCACTTAAAAGAAAGGAGCAAGTTAAGACTTGATTTATCCGAAAACTATTCACTGAGTAATTTCTATATCTAAATGTTTGTAGTTATCCAAAAATGGAATACAACTCTCGTGTATAGACCGACGCTCCAAAGTCTATTGTGGAGTTGCTCGACCGCGTACAGGAGAGGGCCAAAAGGCTCATTGCGCCCAATAGGGTATTCAACTCAATTGATTCTCTAGAGCATCGACGCAATGTGGGAGGTATTCACTGTTTTGTCGGTACTACAATGGTAAGTGCTCTAATAAAATTAGAGAACTTGTTCCCATTACTCGCACGTTTTTGGGTTTAACTCGATTTTCGTTGAGAGCTCATCCATTTGTGGTTGATTGGTCAGTGAATCGTACTACGCATTACAGGAAAATTTTGTTTTTTTAACAAACAGTTAGTGTGTGCAATAAACCCCTTCCAGAGGTCATTCCAGTCACTTTCAATGTAAGAAAGTTAAAATTGAATGTCCACAAATACTACTCACGTTTTCCTCCTCCACGTAACCTAACTAGTTATTTTAGTTATGACAATTAAAAAGCGCACATATTTTAATTTTTTAGTAATTGTATTTCAATTGAAAAAAAGTTGTTCTTTGATATCTAAACTAAAAGTATTTTTGGTCGCCGCACAGTAGCATATTACACAAGAAGGTGGTCAAAACTCTACAAAAAAAATAATTGTTTTATGTCACCCATTTAAATTTCGTCTTTTCATACGAAAGTAAACATACAAAAATTTCGAAATCCAGAAATTTCTCTTCGAGTATGCTGCACAAAAACGCGTTTTTGAGACGAGAAGAAAATTTAGAACATTTTTAAAATTCATGTGGGCATAACATTTTTGTTTTTGTATATTTTCAATAACTTCTTTTAGTTACACAATATGTTTTCCTACTTGTAAAATATTAACCTTAGTTTCACAAATTCCAGATCTGGGCATTGCAATAATGGTCTATAATATAACATAATCTTGATGTTAAGTGGAATGCAACTTTTCGTTTTTCGAAAAAGTTCGTAATATCATGTTATAGTACGCACTTGAAGGTTTTATAATTTGTTAGTTTTTTTAATTTATATTTGCGGCTCCAGAAACTACAACGATTTCACTATTTACAAGTCGTATATTTTAGGTATGGGAGTGGGATATATATACATGCATCATGTAATATTAAAAAGCTTGATCACTATAGCCTAACATTAATTTCTAAATGGGGATGCGATGGATCTTCTGGACAAAAATAAACATTATCCAATTCTGATATGATATCTTTTGTACCATTAAGAGTAAAAACAAATACTTTAATTATGTGTCATCTACTAGCAAAACAACAGAAATTGACATATGGACCAATTAAATTTGCTTCTAAGAAAGAAACGAAGGATTTAATATTAGAAGAACTATCTAAACTTAAACAACAAACAGATAAATTGCAAAAATGATCAAGGGATTTAAATAAATTATCAAATGCTACTAACAATGAGTTATGGAAAAGTTAAACAGGCCTTAATTGAAATAAAGTCATCTTCGAGCTGTGTTATTTGCGAAACACTGCAGGCCAGTTAAGTTAGTTTCCTGCAGAAGACACTATTTTCACAGAAGACTATGAGTTTGGCTCGTGCCCATTTCTTTCAATTTACGAAACACATACTAAAACTGAGTTATAACTTGAATTTTAAAGGAACAGTGACGAAAATAAACCCAAACTATAGGCAAAAGTGGATCGCGTACAAGAATAATATTAAGAATCGGGTTGACTGCTCGATCAGAGAAAGCAGGGAGAAGGAAACACTAACACAGCAAGAACATTTTTTCTGTCACTGAAACTGCTGCATCGATTGCATAATTTGAATTAATAAAACGCTTTAAAATCATATTGCCACTAATATCATGAAATAAAACAGCAAAAGTATACAATGAAAAATATGATTGAAGGCATATGTAGCCGAAAGTCCATAAAATACTTTATCGTGGGGAAAACATTATTCAAGATAATATGTTACCGATTAAAGGCCTTTCTGAAGAAGCGCAAAACAAAAAGGAACAAAGATTATAGATGTTTTCCTGAGCACAGCACAAGAAAAATATTCAGATATTGTACCAATGGAAACATCTTTACTATTTTACTGTACATTTCTGGTCCATATATCTCCAGCATTCGACAAAAACAGAATTACACCCTAAATAATTGGATAAAGATGTCAAGCAGCTGTTGAAGATAAACAGGAATATATCTAGAAGAAATTTTCAATAAAATTCTATATGAAAAATTTTTCTATAGAAATGAACACAAAATTATGAGTAAAATAGCACAATAAATATTGTTATGGTCTTTTTTTAAAAAGTAATAAAACAGCACTTTAGAATTTTAAATTAAACAATTTATTTGCTTTCAATATACGCAAAATAAACACGTTGGTAACTTTGTTGTGTTTGCTCACTCATGATTCATCTTGAATTCATTAAATTGCCCAGCAAGTGGTGCTTATATAGTTATTTTGAAAAGATCTCGCATATACAAGAGTATTCTACTTTAAAATCACTCCATATTTTTGTTGTTATTTTCATTCAGCTTAGGCGCCTGCTTGACTATGTCTTTCATTTTTATTCTGTATTAGTTGTATTTGTTTTCTGTTGTTTATTTTATTTCGCAGAATTTCTTATCAACATATTGTTGTTGTCTTTTTATATACGACTTGTTAGGAAACTATACAGCTTGTAAAATGCACAGTGGTCATTTCATTTACTTTTTTTAATGATAATTATTTTCTTTTAAAACTACACAAATTATCTTTGTAACAATATTTTTGGAATAAAAAGATTTCCTAAAAATAAATGGTAAAAGCCTTTCCTGGTATGGATTCCTTATATATCTGTTATGGATACATGTTAAAAATGTTCATTTAATAATAATGATATTTAAATTTGTTATATTTATTATCAGCACTTACATTTGTTAGTGAATTGTTAGTAACTTACAAAGACCCATGGCCAAATATATAAAGTTTAACAGAGAGGTTAAGGGTTAAATTCAAATTTATTTTACAAAATATTGTACCAATATTCTTATATTTAACGCGCGGATTGAAAAGGTCTTCTAAAGGTCGAAATAAAATGAACCCGGACTTAATTTAGTAAGCGGCTTAATTCGTAGGTAATTTTTTAGTTCAGTTAATTTCACTCTTTATAAAATAAATTGCATAATCCCTTCATTTCGAAATTATTTTTTTCTTAATACCGATAATACCGATTTTTAAAAACAAATTGTTCAAACATACATAACTTTACACTAAATGGAAGCTAAATATGTCTTTTACGCAACAACTAATTTTTATAACAATTGCAATACAGTCAAAAGTTAAGAATTTTGAAAGTGAAACTATCTTGCATCTTAAAGATTAATATTTAAGAGTTAGTATTAAACCTTGAAAAAATATCGAGAAGGCATATATATATATATATATATATATATATATATATATATATATATATATAAGTTATGTATATATCGGGTTCAATTGTGGTAACACTATGATAACAACATGATAGTTTTGACATTTAGTTTTTTGACGTATTCGTGGCATATGCAATGGTAATTATTACAATGAATTAAATTTCGCTCGAATTTCGCATTAAAATAATTAAAATCCACTATGAAAATCCTAGTTCTGTTAAAGTCACATTTCGTAAAATTCGCGATATTTTCGGACAACTTAATCGTCCTTTTGAGATCGCTAGTAAGAATTTGGTCGTTAAATTTGAGTCGAGAGGTTCGTTATAAAATATGCGAGAATCAACGCATGTTCTACCGTGTCGTTCAACTGAAAACATCGTAGCCATGAGCCACAGCATTGAAACAGATTCAAATATGTTAATTCCTAGATGTGCTCAACAATTGGAGCCCATTTTCACTTGCCAGGGTATGCCAACAAGCAAAATTGCCACATTTGGGCTTCTGAAAATCCGAAAGCTATTATTGAGAAGCGTTTGCATGCTCAACGTTTAACTGTATAGTGCATTGTGTGGTTTGGAGGCGTGATTAGGCTTTTTTTTCTTTCGAAGATGAGGCTAAAAATGCGGTAACGGTCAATGGATCACTCTATTGCGAGATCTAACAACTCAATTTTGGCCTATTATTGATGACGTGGATATCGCTAACAGGTGATTTTAACAGGACGGTGCCAAATGTCACACAGCCATTGAAATAATCAATTTATTGGAAACCAGATTTCACTACAATCAGCAGTTACGTGGCCACCACTAGATTATTTTTTACGAGGCTTTGATAAAGACAGAGTCTATACGGAGCTAGTCGAATCGATTTCAGCCTTAAAACTCAAAATCCGTGATATGGTTAACGAAATAGGATTGCCATTGTGGCTAAAAGTGATTAAAAAGTTTGATGAACATTTGCCAGATATAATTTTTTGGTAATAATTGTCTAACTTTTTGCATCACCTTAATCTAAATGTTTTGTTTTATTTTGTTTTATAAAACAAATTTTTGTTAAAAAAACCCTTCACTTACCCCTCTGTTAAAGCGTAAATAGATCTGTTTTGGGAAAGGTAAATCTACAGTGTAACCTTTCTTATAAAATTTGAAATACATGACACAATTTTTCTCTTCGGCTATAGTCCTACCCTAAAAATTCATTAGCAATGCTTATAACAACATGCTAATTGCCATAGAAGTCATAAAATTTTATTTTAATTAACAATCAATTAAAAAAAATCGTGTGCAAAATTTGTTTTTATATTATTTTTTATGAATACGGTAATAAAAATTATGAATATACAAATCAAGTACATTCATTTATGATTTTAACATCTCTTTACGGTATTAAAATTTTTTTGTTTCTATTTCTAACTACAATTCTCTAATAGTTGACTTAATTATTTCAGCTGCTAGAATGAAAAATTATATTAAAAGTACAAATTGAAAATGCGAAAAATCCGAAATTCTACTTAATAAACAGACAATTGCGATTATTTGTAATTTAAGATGCACTCAAGCATTCATTTTGATGAACAGCAACGAAGAAGGGTGCAACATAAAAACACATAAAGTACTTATTTCTGTCCATGCAGAAGAAGAACTATAGAACACTATAGACAACATCAATTGTATTTATACTGTTAAAGGCAAAAGTTAAAGAATAATAAAAAGGTTAACAATAACCAGAAGGAAAAGTATTGAAAAAATGTATATGAAAATCTTTGTAATGGATCATATTGCTGTTAAACGTTATCTTTCAAATAAAATCAGCTCAAACGAACAATGTTAATATTCACCTTCCCCAGTAACAACATTGAAATCAAAGTCAAAAATTCACCAAACTTGTTGAGGAAATACGATACGTATACAAATAACAGAACAATAGCAAGACGAACTGGGGATAAATAAAAATATAAACTATTTTAAGCGTTTATTCTCGAAATGAAGCATAATGATACTAAATACATTTCGAAGAATCGCACAAATACCATTAACTTTTAGATGAATTGAAATCAAAAAAAAAAGGAAGAAAAAATTAAAGGCGAATATCAAATGTGATCCGTTGAAATAAGATGAAATGTATGAATTACAATCATAATTGTACAAAAAAAAATCGTATTCCCATCAAACTTGTTATACTATAATTATAACACACTGTAAGCCGATATTGGTAATTTAATACCTAAAACATCATCGCAATGACATTAATTATTCTTATATAAAAAACGAAATGAACAATAATTTTGGCGTTCACTTATTGCAAAAAAATTGGAAAATATTCATTTTGTTAAAATTGATTACGATCAAATCAAGCTCAAAATATTTTTAGTTGTTTCAGAAATTTGACTTTCAGAGTGACTCATTAAACTTACAATAATTTTGCCATCACTTTTTCTTATCCTCAAAGCGTTTTTGGATTTCAGACTCTACAATGCAATGAAATCTTTATCCCCTTAATTTCATGGGAATTTTTTTGTTTTACAACAGAAAAATATCAAATTCCGTAAAATCGACAACTAATAAGAGTCTCAAACATGAAATTCCGAATCACAAATCATTAAAAATATAGAGGGTTTTTGTTTTATAGATGTAAAAACCTTTAAAATAGAATAAAATATAATGGGTTAATTAGCCTAAGAAACTGTAAAAATAAGGCTGATCAGTTCGAAGTCATCACTAGCCTTGCATGGAAATTCTTATCGCAATGCAGCGCAATGGAATCAACATAATAACTTGGAATGCGAGAGGCATTCGAAATAAACATTTTAAATTATTTCAATTTTTAATTAGCCGTAGTATACATATTTGCTTAGTTTCTGAAACTGGGCTAAATGAAAATATATCTATAAGAAACAGGGAGTTTAAAATTTATAGAAACGATAGGACAGATGCTCTAGGGGGTGGGGTAACAGTAATTATAAGGAAAACCATCGCCCATCAATTACTACCTATTGTCAACACATCTGTTATTGAAAACATTGGCATTAAATTATTCACTTCCTTGGGTTCAATTGACATATACACATGTTACTACCCCGGTGGTTCAGCGGGTCCTGATGGCGTTAGGAAACAGCAATTCGCAGCGGATATTCGTAGACTTAGTTGTAATGAAAGGTATCTATTAGGTGGTGGCAAATTGCTGGGGAAATATTCTATACGAGAAATTGGTGTCATACGATATGGAAATCATACATCCTTCTGATAACACTCACATACCTTCAAGCGCTAATAGACAGGCTGCTATTCTGGACTTCTTTTTGACTAATGATCCGCTAATAATGTCCCCAGCGGAGATCATAAACGATCTGAGTTCTGACCATTTGCCTGTTAAAATTTCATTGGACGGTGGTTACAACAGCACACGCTTGTTCGTGTATGACTTTCGCAGAGCAAATTGGAAGTATTTCTCTAAATTCTTGACAGTGAACCTAAATTTACCTGATGGCAATAATATTTCAAATTGTGATCAAATTGATCAGAATATTGCATATTTTGAAAACGTTCTGAATGATGCAATCGCTTGTAGTGTACCAAGGATATATCCCATATTGAGGGGTAAATCTTTGCCCCACTTTATCAAAAACATGATACAGCAGACGTGATTGGCAAAGATACAGGGATATTGATGATTTTTATCTGATGAGGATACTTAATCTTAGAATTCGTGAAGAAATAATTTTATTCAGAAACAAAACTTGGAATTCGTTTTTGTCAACGCTAGATAGGGGCTCTCCCCCTTCTGGAACTTGACAAAAATTCTAAGGAAGAGGACTAATATTATTCCTATTTTAAAGAGCAATGGGTCTCAATACACAACCAATATGGGGAAAATGTGAAGTTTTGGGAGATCCAACTACTAATTCGTTAGTAAATGATACCCTGGAGTCGTATAGATCACTGAGAATTAATCCTCAAGGTGATTACAGAATAAATAGTTTACAGATTTCTTGTATATTGAAAGCTTTAAAAAATAAGAAGGCACCTGGTATAGACAGTATTAATAATAGATGTCTTAAGGCGCTTCCCCAAAAATGCATTTCATTTTTGACTACTATTATTAACTCGTGCCTTAGGCTGTGTTATTTTCCTAAAAAGTTTAAGGAAGCTAAAGTTATCCCAATCAAAAAGCCTGGTAAGCAACCCGATTGTCCGTCTTCATACCGCCCTATCAGCTTATTGTCAAGTGTTAGTAAAGTTTTGGAAAAAGTCATTAAAATTCAATTGACTAATTTTATGGAAGCAAAAAATATTATTCCATGACATCAATTTGGATTCCACAGAGAACATAGTACAGCCCACCCACTGATAAGAATTCGGGATTTAGTTAAAACGAACTTTAATCTTCAAAAATCTACTGGCATGATACTTTTAGATGTCAAAGCCGCATTTGATTCAGTCTGGCACGATGGTCTGGTTTTCAAAATGATAAATTTGAATTTTCCAATCGCTCTGACAAAAATAATTGAAAGTTTTCTCACCGCTCGTTCTTTTAAAGTTCACATTGGTTCTAGCCATTCTGAAAGCTATTCCATAGTGGCACGTTGTCTCCAAGGTTCATGCCTATCACCTGTCCTTTATAATTTGTACACATTTGATTTTCCCCAAATTGATTGTTGTACCTTATCCATATTTGCAGACGATACAGCGATATTAAGTTCCAAATTCCCGGCTGGTGATAATAATATCTAACTTAGACAGAGCGTTATCTGAGATTTTATTGTATTTCAGTAAATGGAAAATTGCTTTAAATTACGAAAAAACTCAAGCGATTTACTTCACTAGGAAACGTAAGGAATGTTACACACCACTGACAAATATTACTATAAACAACAATTCTATTTAATGGAAACCGAAAGTTAAATACCTGGGAGTTATGATTGATCCGAAAATGAAGTTCAAGGAGCATACACTTTATATGGTAGATAAAGTTAATATATCAATCCGTATCTTATACCCCTTTAAGAATCGCAAATACGGTCTAAGCATTGCTAATAAAAAACTCATTCTTAAGTCCATTTTTCATTCTGTAATATTCTATGCAGTCCCCGTTTGGTCTACTAGCGCTTCTTGCCATATCAAAAAACTGCAAATAGCACAAAATAAGCTGTTGCAACTAATATTCAACTTGCCTTGGCACTTTTCAACCACGCGTCTTCATGATATTGCAGGCTTAGAATTAGTTCTAGACAGGATAAATAGACTTACGCTAAATTTCAATAGGAAATGTCTGAATTCTGAGTATGTTCATAATAATGAGCTAGTACCACCTGCGAATTTTTCTAATCAATAGTTAAGTAGTTTTAGTAGTTTTGAATAAAAATTAAATAGGTTTTTTGCCAATTTTTCTCCTCCGAAAATGATGTCAATATGTATATATGTATGTATGTATATAAAATTCTTGTAAATATAAAATTATTATGAAGTTGAAAAAGAAATCTCTTGACCACTTATACATGTATTTTATATATTTAAACGAAAATGTAATTATTATGGGTAAATAAATGAATGAATGAAATAATGGGTTAATTTTAAATTAACATGATATTTATTTTTTTTTTCGAAAGACAATCTTCTGGTATTATAATCTTCTTCTGGTATTATAGTCTAATCTGAAGGTCCAATTTTCGATGACTTTTACGTTTGTGCATATATAGCGGTAATAACGCATCGAATGCTGTCCTCTAAGTGATTAGTCGTTTCGAGCTAAACGACGTAGGCTAGCGACTTCACATATCTCCACAGAAAATAGTTTAACGGCATTAAACATGAGGATTTTGAAGGCCAATTAATGGGCCCGAACCAGACTTTTCCTTCGATAAATTAAATATAGCTGCGTAATGAATTGCGTCGTCTTGTTAAAACTACAGCTTCTGCTTTTTGTGGCTGTTCAATTGATGAGCGGATAAGTCAGTAACCATGGCTCTATAGCGCTCACCATTCACTGTACCATTCTCATCAGCATCGTTTTTAAAGAATTACGAACCAATGATTTTTTAGTTTTATACCGGTGAAAATTTAAAAAGTTTAGAACAGCTTTTAAGGGGTTAGCATCAGTGTCAAAAATAACAAAAAACACTGGCAAAAGTAAATGTTTAAGAGCTTCCACTTCCACATTTAATACATTTAATTTTTGAAGCACCAAACCGTCATACAGTAAATTTCAGGAGAAATACAAATATCCAGAATTCCAAATAAATTCGGAATTTTGAATATTTTAATAATCCCACAATATATTAAGTTCGAGACTGTGACTTAGTAAAATTTCGTGCAACTGTAGACAGATAATTTCTCTCATAAATATGTTTTTTTACGAATATGTCATTATCGAAGTATCGAAGTTTATTAAAATAAAAATATTAAAATTAAAAATACAATCAATCGCTACAATCCAGAAAAACTGTAAATTTAAGAAGAAAAATACTCTTTTTTCATAATAATTCAAATGTCACTAATGTACGTAAGATAATACTGAAAGAAGAAAATTATCTCTCAAATTATCGAAATACAAAAAGTACAAAAAATGTAAGCTTTTATTTTCACGCTAAACTAGTTTATCTCACGAATAGCTACCATTAATTAAAGAATCAAATGATCTCCAAAACCGAAGATGGAAGTGGTAATCAATAGAAAGTGAAGACGATAAAGTAGGTAAGATGAAATATTTCAAGTATTTTTCAATTCTGACAATTAGGGGATAGAGAAAGGAAACTTATACAAGTTACTCTTGTGTAAATAACTGAAAAGAGTTCAGGTAAAAAAAAATTCCTCATTAGCCGACCTGATTTTGTTGTTAAATGTTATGTGTAGATTTTTATATGTATTTAGTTGTAATTATTTCTAATTTAATAATTTGAACAGGTTTTATATCGTCTGATTGTAGACCAGTTTTTAGTTTTTACTTTCCTTGCAGCCACAATTTGTTTTCTATACGTTTGTTTTGTGTATCATGTTAAAACACATTAATAATTTCTGTGGCTGCTGTATATTTTTATTTTTATTGCGTTAATGCCTTATAGTTAATAGAGTGAAAAATGTAAACATGTTTACAGTTCCTTGGTTTTTTTGCTATGAATTACATTATCAAGGTCAATATCATTGAAAATCTCGCACTTGGTTACCGCACAATATTCAAAACTAAAAAGTTGTTGCGTACATGACATACACGCATGCGTACAAGTACTCGCACTCAAGTCATAGACAGTGAACCACAACATTTTTTTTGGATTTTTTCTTTCTTTTTTTTTCAAAGACATATAGCAAACGTAAAATTAAGTTTGACGTCAATTAACAAGAATTGAATGAATGCGGAAATTCATTATGTTGCTTGAGTATGTATTTGATGTAAAAGTTTTATGAAATTATTTTTACAGTTGCCTTTATTCGATTTCCTGATAAAAGAATTTCAAGGATTTTTTTCTGTGGGGTTTAATGCAAAGTACAAAATGATTGTAACAATTATTTGAAAGATGTTATATAAAAAATAACTAAACGGATGCAACTGACTTGTCATTTTGTTAACCAGTCAATTTGCTCAGTCTTGCTTATAAATCAATAATGCTACCAACCTGCCAAGGTTAAAAATGAAAAAGCTTTGGTATCTATTGAAAATTAAATTAAAAATGATTTTTTTCTTATATTATTTTATTAGTGTTTAAAGTTATATATAATTAAACACTAAACTGTACTGACAAGTACAATGTCAAGCTCAGCGTACAATATATTCAAAGTTTAGTAAAACGTCAAGATATGTTATGTTATTATTTGAATTGATATCGAATTTTAAACATGTCAAAATGTACAGAAACATTATTTAACTGATGATAATATCAATCTACTCTTAGGGTAGCAATTATTTTCTTATAATTTCCTTAATTGTTGTCTTGCAGATCTACAGTGAAATTCGGGAAAAAGAAAATCAGTGTTTTCAAACGCTAAAAGACATTTCTCCAAATATTACTACAACTTCAAACCTGCATTATTGTATTTCTCATTTTATTTACACAAGCACAAATGTTAAAATTCATTATATAGTGGATATTTCTTATATATTTTGTATTCATCGAATTTTTCAACAAGAAATTTTCAATTGTGGCAATACCAACAATTGTTATAATAAATTTCGCACGAAAATCGCATTAAAATAATTAAAATTCACTATTGAACTGTTGGTTCTGTTAAAGTTACATTTCCTAAAATTCATGATATTTTCGGACAACATAATCGTCCTCCTGCGACCGCTATTAAAAATTTTGTGGTTAAATTTGTGTCGATAGGCTCGATACAAAATTTATCGAACATCAACGCTTGTTCGACCGGGTCATTCAACTGAAAACATTGCAGCTGTGAGCCACATCGTCCAAACAGGTTAAAATTTGTCAATTCCTCAACGTTCTTAGAAATGGGGGTTATCCAAAACTATGACATGGCGAATTTTGCGTAAAGATTTGACTTTTAACCCTTTCAAGGTTCAGCTGGTGTAGGAATTCAAGCTGACCGACCATTCACATCGCTGTAGATTCGCTCAATTCATGCAGGAACAACCGGCTGGTTTTGCTGAAAAAACAAAATATTTCAGACTAAGCCCCTTTTCACTTGTCAGGATATGTCAACAACAAAATTGCCGCATTTGGGGCTTCTAAAAATCTTGCAGTGATTATTGAGAAGCCTTTGCATGCTCATCGTGTCACTGTATGGTATGCTATGTGGTTTGGAGGCATGATTGGGCCGTTTTTTTTTTTCGAAGATGAGGCTGGAAATGCGGCCAATGCCTCACGGTATTTGGAGATGCTTGCAACTCAATTTTAGCTTACCATTAACGAAGTGGATATTAGTCGCCTGTGGTTTCAACAGGATTGTCATACAGCCAATGAAACGTTCGGTGCCCGAGTGCATAATTTTACGGCAATTAGCAGTTAAGTGGCCAGTCAGATCGTGTGATTTAACACCACTGGATTATTTTTTTGTGGAGCTATGTTAAGCACAGAATCTATACGGAGCCAATCGAAGCGATTTTAACCTTAAAACTCAAAATTCTTAATAGATTAACGAAATCGCCATTTTGGCAAAACCTGATTAAAAACTCTGATGAAAGAATCGCCACTTGATGAAAGAATGAACTTTTCTCTTCGCAATACAGTTAAAACTTAAATAATCTTAACAAAAAACCCTGTATTATTGTCCTATTAAAGAACAGTAATAAGAGTTGAAAATTGAGCAATAAAGATTGATCGTAAAGTGACGTGATTTTAACATAAATATTTTTTTTTTTATAAAAATATTAGGCAGTCGTTAAGAATATACGCTGATTAGGTATAAATAAGTGTGAACATTAAATTTGAAAATTAAGGGGTGTTACCATAGATTCCATAATTTCAAAGAATATGACCATTTTTTTTAAACCGTTGTGGGCAGACTATTAAAATTTGCGTGGAGTATGTATTAGTATGCCTGCTAAAAAGTGAGATTAAAAATTAAAATAAAGGCAGTGCCGATAGTAATGTGATTATGAATTACGTACATTATCTCACCTCTTAAATAGTAGTTGATGAGCTAACATAAAATAATATTAGAGGTTTCTCTTAAAAATTTTTAACAACAAATAATAAAAAAATAATAATGAAGACCTAAGTATTGCGATAAGTATTAAAATTTAAAAACACATAACTATAAATCAACTCAAAAATGAAAACCACTGTGCATTATATGTTTAAGTTCGAAGTATAATTTCCACACACAAATATATAAAAAATCAATTCGCTATACTGCAAGTGAGTATTGCGAAATTAGTTGAAAATTATTTTTTAAGAGGGTACTTACATGGAATTAATTTTATTAGCCATGACAGTGCATCTATTGTTACCATTAAATTATATAAAATAAGATTTTTTTAAGTCAATATTGTATTTGTAAAAAAACATTAAAAAAACTGATTTATTTCAACATGTTTTTCAAACTCAAAAGCTCCCCACATGGCTTTTTATTGTTCACTTTAAGTTGTTGTTCCTTATATTCACAGGCAATTACAGCAACAACAATAACAAGCAGCGTACACACTCAGTCATATATATTTATTTTATTGATGTTAAAATGGTTAATTGGAATTCACTAAGTATATAAATGTATAGGTAGACAGACAAACAGACAGACAGTTAAAATTGTTTTGTTTAAGATATAAATTATTAGAAAATTATTTTGCTTATTTGAAATCAGGGGTCAAGTACCATTGAGTGATTTTAATGGAAAAATATTTTTTTATTACGAAAAGGTGTGCTTAACGTGTGAAAGATGCAAAATATTTATTTTTTAACACAAAAACCATCTGTTAATAATAAGATTTAAAATCATCTCAAGTTGGCAAATAAAAATACATTTGCCCTTTTATGATTTATGTGAACTTTAGCATTTAATACAGGAACAATTAAAAACATTTGTTAGTTTATTAATGGCATAGTTCAATATTAATCAAATGTTTTCATTTTGTCATCTATTTTTTCACTTTCATTCACTACTTCAATCAATATTATGTAGGTCGCTATATATATCCTCATCTAATGAAGTTAATATTGATTGATTATGAATATTACTGGTATTCTCAGATACAAAATTGTTTTACAATAGATAGATTTGTATAATGCTGGATGCAGCAATCTACTGGTTTCAAGTTTTTCCTGTTTTCTTTTTAAAACATTCAAACAAATTTGTCTTTGTCAATAACAACTAATAATATCATTACAGCATTTTTGATATGTAGAATTTCGTGAGGCATTGAAATGAAACCTAAATGACTAATCTTGTGTATTTTATGTCTATTTCAATACCATATGGTTACGGCAGTTTCACAGTTTTTAAACAAAATACGATTAATAAAAAACATTTAGTTACAGGTACAACAAAATTGAAAATTTTGCACACATATTTAGTTTTATTATTATTTTAGTAATAAAAATATTAAATAAATAAAATGAGTTCAGATGGAGAAGACATGAGCGTAGCAGGCATTAATTTTATACATTTAAAATGTTTTGTACAAAATTGATATTTCCATTGTACTAAAAGCTATTTCCCAAGAACTGCGAATAATCTTCTTGAAGTTTTCCTATGCTGCCACATTTGTATCGATATATCATTTTTCATTCAAAGTTTTCGAACTTTTCTCTTCGTAAAATTTTGAATCATCTTAATCAAATTTTTTTGTTTTAACAAACAAACAAACAAAACAAACTTGTTGAAAAACCCTATGAAAAATAAATAAAACATAAATGCAAATAAATCTATTGATTTTTTTAAGTTTTCTACCAAAGAGCTAAAAAAGTGTTCTAATATTTTGACTAAGGATATTTTTTAGGGCCAATAGAACTTATGGAAAGGCTAAGTGTCATACTGCGCTAACGTCAGTATACTCTGGCAAAACATCATGAATAGGTTAACGCTTTAACAAAGCTAGAAAATTATGCATATGCCAATTGTTTATTGATGGCAACTTGGCAATTTTGGCTTAACGAATTTGTTATTAAATACAACTGCCGCAAATAGAGTGAAACCAATTCAAAATACATTCTGTATTCAGAAAAATCTATCTAATTTCCCCAGAAATCAAGACGGCGCTCCAGGCTTGATCCAGTCGAAATGTAGTTTCACAAACGTCTACATATTTAAATCGCAATCGAAATTTGGGGATAATTTTATTTCCAGAAATAGACCTGGAAAGTGGCTACTAACTTCTTGTGAGGAAACGTGCTGATGAATGCTGATGAACCAGTAACAATTGACACCTTTGAGGTTAATATTGCTCGAGTTATTCAAGGCATACAATCAATTTTGCTCGATAAAGTAGCACAAAATAAGACGTGAATTGAGGTGTTCATCTGTCCAAAACCATTTTCAAATGTGAATGTCGTGAATTTGTCGAATTGAGCAATTTTTTCGAATAATATTTAATTTTTTGTGTAATTTAAAGTTCTAAAGGATTTAAAAAAAACTCACTCACTGAGTAGATATACTCGGACATTCTAAACCGATTTTGATATAGAATTTTTTATAAAAGTTTCAATTACTGTACTTTATAATTGATATTAAGTTGTTTCGATTTGTTTCGCCAGCAAATAAAATATCGTTGTCATTTCTTTCCATCTTTGCTGGCTGTTTATTTGGACATGCGCTTTCGATGTAAAAATATCATTCTCAAGCCGTGTTGTAAACTGTAATGTACAACTCTTTCTCTATCTCTCTCTCTCTCTCTCTCTCTCTCTCGGTTTCTAAATTGTATAACTAATTTTTGCATTTCATCCTTAAAAACCGTATTAACAATTAAGAATGTAAAAGTTGTTGGTGGTTTTGAAACAAAAAAAAAATAGAAAGTTCTAACCAACGTAATTAACGGAAGTTTTTTAAATGTATCTGTGGTGCAATTGAAAAATTTAAAACGGATATATTAATTTTCATAATAAACTTTATTTCGTTTCATTTTACTTTAATTAAACTTGAAACTTTTCAATTATTTTTTTTGTTTTTTCCTTTTTTAAGTTACAAAAAGCTAAGCTATAAGAAAAATTCCCCTTCTAAATTAGGTGTGGTTAACATACAAATACATATATTTATTACATACTATATATCATCGCATCTTAGCAACAAAACGGTCGAGGCGAAAAATATGATTAGTTGTTGTCTTGAAACTAAAAGTAAAATACTATGTGGTCATGTATTGGATAAAAATAATATAAATAATAATAATAAATAACATTTAGTATAATTGTCTTAAGCTAATTTTAATAATTATTTCTAAGCCAGAAAAAGAAAACAGCAACCAAATCATATTGCAAACAATTGTATTAAACTTTAGACTTGTTTGGAGAATTTCCAGGCAGTGGGTGTCAGCAAGTTTTAGTTATTATTTTTTTTTTGTATTTATTTGTTTATATTATTTTTAGCTTCATACATTTATTAAACTCGTATTACATTTACTTTTACAATTTCAAGTTTCCACAAGAAACCGGCAGACAAAAACTGAAATGATTTTTTTTAAGTATTTGCAATCGTTTAGTTGTTAAACTTTACCTAGTTAGAGTGGACTAATACAACTAATAAAAAACATGATATAAAAAAGACAAGTTTTTCTAATTTTTATTTATTTTGTTTTTTCTCTCATAACAAAACATGTTGTAATTGTAGACCACACCACACCATTATCAAATACCTTTAGAAATATAAAAAGATATAAATCTTTAAAATATTATTAAGTCTAAGTTTAGTTAGTTGGCAGAACTAAAATAAAATTAAATTATACAAAGAAAATAATCCTTTCGAAAATATTTGGAAATCATGTGAATATAATCATGCTCCGCAGGCTTTATGTTGTGTTTTTTTTTGTTTTCCTATTGTTTCGCAAAATTATACTGCAACTAATTTAACAAATAACAACTAAAAAAGAAACTTGAATTTAATTTATTTAAGCGTTGCATTAGTTTTAATTTAATTTTCCATATGTAACACGCTACATTTTTTCCACTTTGCAGTTGAATATTCAAACAAGTTTGTTGCTTAAGTCTTTTGTTTAAAATATGTATATGCATTTACAGTTTTGCGCACATACACACATGCAATGTTAAATAAATAAAAAATATGTATATATATATACATAGAATTGCATTGAGTTATTAAAAACAAGAGCATGGAATAAAACGCAAAACGCAAAAAAGTTTGCATTCAATTGTATTGAAATTAGAATTTTAATAATTTGATAAACAACAAAATATTCTTAAGAATCTGAAGGTTTTCAATATTGAGAAATTAAAAAAAAACTTAACATGTGATGCCGAACGTTTTAAAAATAAAATTATGGTTATATCATCTTATACTAATCAATAGATCATTTAATATAAATTTTTTATGCACTAAAATATTTATTTATAACAAAAATCAAAATTATTTTAACTTTTGTTATATTTTATTCTAGCACCACTATTATTTTTAATATATGTGAATGACTTGCCAAAAGTTCTTTCAAAATGCAATATCCACCTTTACGCGGACAATGTGTAACTTACACTAGGTAGTCCAGGTGGAAATGCTGCCACTGGTATAACGCATTTAAATAATGAGTTAAGGAAAGTTTATCACTGGGCATGTGCAATTGGACTTTGCTTAAACCCTTATAAATCTAAGTGTATAGTAAGTGTAGGTCTAGCAGCAACTTGTTCAGGGGACATTGTTTAGAATAACGAGAATATCGAAATTGTTAATAAGGAACAAATCTCGGTTGACATATCTATATAATAATCTATATAATAATATTATTAGATATGTGTGTAGGTATGATTTTACGTAATCCCGCATCAAATTTGGTTTGTAAACATACCGGTTTCGGCCATGTGCCATCTTCAGTGTTCTTTTTTCTCTATAGATGGCAAATAGCCGAAATTGGTATGTTTACAAACCAAATTTGACGCGGAATGACGTAAAATCATATCCAATTAAATCAAACCCCGTCGGACAATATACACACATATCACACATACAAATTATATCCAAATATTAAATATCTCTTTGGCTTGCGTAAATATGACCATGTTTCAGCTGTTTCATATAATTTTTAAGGGGGTAGCTTCGAATTTCTTATAAAAATCCGTACTCTGGATTTTTCACACCTCTAGAATTCGAAACATTATAATACCTCAACATCTAGGGTCTAAGTAACAATTTTATTTGTATGCTGCTCGCATTTCGAATAGTTTGCCACCATATCAACAACTTTATTTAAAACATTTTTACTTACAATTTTACTTATAATTTTTTTCAACTATTTCCTCTACTATAAAAACAACATTTAGCCTTGTTGTATAGGAAATAAACAAATAAATAAACAAACAAACAATATTCGCTTACAGAATCCTATGTTTCCTGAATTCTTGACATTTTAGTTGCTATATCTCTTGATTATTATGTTCTCTTCAATATAGTATACCCCGTTGAATTCATAATCAAATGTAAATAATACTTTCGAGATACTTACCAATCAAGGATAACCAAGAGCTCTGGGCCATCTATATGCCTGTTTGTATTACTGCCAGTATTTAAAACACACATAAACTATAAGATGAAGTTTATTAAAATTTTGTGAGGAAATTTCCTAGTCGAATAATTTTCACCATAGAAAAAAAAAATTAAAGAATACAATTTTAGCAATTTTAGTAATATTAGAAACTTGACAGTATTTTCTTATCATACAACTTAATATTATTAATATAAACTTGATTTTATTGTAATATTTTTACGAATGCATATGAAATCGGTTGCATAAACTTAAGTTTTTATCTTCTTAAAAAAAGACTTTATACATTCAATAGTAGCATTAAGCTTTTTACACCATATATAGAAAAGTATAAGAAAATAGGAGATTTTGGAAACATCCCGTATTAGGAAAAACTGCAAAAAGGATCTCATGTTCTCCAGTTCAATATACTTTATTTCATATATTTAATTTATTTTTTTATATATGTTCGAATCCTACACAACAAGAAATAATCTTATACTTAGATTGCAAAAAAAGTGCTATTAATAAATTAAGTGTCTTTGTATATTTGCCGTCTTTTTACCCAAAGAAATATTGGTATTAAGTTGTTGCGTTTGGGGACGAGCGTACCAGAGATAAGAAGTATGCATGAAAAACTGCCATTCAGATACAAGAAAATGGTGTAAAAGAAATAAAATCTATCAACAAAATATTATGGCTTTTCTGAAAAAATGATGTTGTGAAGAAATAAAAGCACACTAATATTAAAAATACCTTCGATGAAAATTGGGAGGCATGGCCACATCTTTTCAATTCGTAAACTTATCGAATGATATTTTTATATATAACCTGCAAAAATTTAATAAACCTAGATTAACCCAGGAACAAGATAAGATTTAGAAAGAAGTTTTCTTATATTAAAAGGTGTATAGTGATGTGATGACCAAACACAACTCAGCTTTTTGTAAAGTATGATTTAACATGGCGTGGATTTGGCAGCATTTACAATAGTGATTTTTTCTCCATTTATTAAAACATCAACATCCGTAATATAATTAATTATAATATATTTTGACTTATGAGAGTTTAAACAAAATCCATTTGCAGCTGCCGAGCAATAAATATTATTTAGATCCTTATTCAGTCTTGAAATATATTCAGCTGGACTGCTTAAATACAACTGCACATCGTGTGCCTACATATGGATTTTGCAGTGCAAAAGGTAATTCATTTGCATAAAGAAAAAAAAGGAATAGTTCAAGGATTGATCCCTTAGATAAATGTAACACCGAACTACTGCCAACGACTGCAGCGACATGAAGATAGCAGTCACGGAAGGATTTATGTAAAGAGTGGTATAATCAACAGTATCAAAGGCCTTAGAGTGATCAAGAAGTACCAAGAAATTAATTTTTTCTTCATCAAGTATACATCCTATGTTTTCAGTTACATCCTACAAAGCAATAATACAGCCATGGTCTTGGTGAAAGCCTCACTGCCTATCAAAAAACAAAGTGTTATCTTCTATGTATATATATATATATATAAATAAGTCGGGCTTTCCTTCCTGACGCTATAACTCCACAACGGACAAACCACGATTTTTGCATTGGTTGGAAAGGTCTCGGTCTCCGTGAGGTTTATTGCAAAGAAAATTCAGAAAAAATTTCAAGAGAAAACCAGGAAAACAGGAAAAATCATTTTTCACATACAGCGCCATCTCTGATACATACCTTGTACTACCACGGCACCAGTAAGTGGTGTGTGAGTATCTCTCACGAAAATAAGCACGTTTCATTTTAAGTAGATGGGGTAGGTCGCATATTATTCATCCTAGAAACGATGAATGTTTTTATTTGCGACTGCTGTTGGTAAATGTACGTGGACCAAAATCATTTGCGCATTTAAAAACTGTGAAGCATGTCAACTATTGGGTTTGCTGGAGAACGATTTTCATTGAGATTTAACACTTGCGGATTTAGTTGTTTCATCAAACGCGTACCAAATACGAATGCTGTTCGCAATTATCATCACCACATGTTTCCCTTCACAACCAATTCAGTTATGGAACAACTACAAAGACGACGTATGTGAAGTTATCTTGCATTGCTAGCGCATTCGAACGAATAATCCCGACATGCAAATAACCAATGAAATATGCAATGAAGGATTGATTCTGATTAAGGATCAATTCTTGACTATTGTAGCTTGATTGGAGTAGGAATGATCGATCGGTGCACGATGCATTCAACCAAAAATGAAATCGAGAGCTGCAATACAATGTTGATACATTGCAGGAATTCGTTCGAAATAATGTGCCGTTGCTGAATGAACAGCAAAAACAAGTATACGAAACATTTATGCAAGTGGTGGACAATAATACTGGTGGTCTATTCTTCCTGGACGCACCTGAAGGAACAGGGAAAATATTTGCCATTTCATTGATTTTGGCCACTTTTCGATCAAGATGTGACATAGCTTTGGCGTTAGCATCATCTTGAATTGCGGCGACTCTTCTAGATGCCGGTCGTACTGCACATCCTGCGCTTAAGTTGCCACTCAATTTAAACACAATTGATACTCCAACACGCAATATTTCCCGATCCAGTGCAATGGGAAAATTGTTGATGCAGTGCAAGCTCATTGTTTGGGATGAGTGCACAATGGCACATAAGAAATCACTTGAAGCACTTAACTTCACACTGAAGGCTCTTCGGCGAAATCACAACATCTTTGGCGGCTGGACTATATTGTTGGCAGGCAATCTCAGGCAGACATTACCAGTAATTTCCCATGCAACGTCTGCAGATGAATTGAATGCTTGTCTGAAGGCAACACCTTTGTGGAATAACGTAAACCACTAATGTGAGAGTTTAACATTAAAATGATCAAAGTGCTGCACAATTTTCGACACAATTGTTAGCTGTTGGTAATGGAAAAGTCCCATTTGATGCGACAGCTGAATTAATTACTCTTACTAACGACTTTTGCCGATTTGTAGACTCTCAATTAGCTCTTATTGAAAATGTTTTCCCAAACATTAGTGAGAATTATCAGAATTATGCTTGGTTAAGTCAACGTTCAATTCTCGCCGCAAAGAATAATGATGTACACGCACTGAATTTTACCATTCAATCAAAAACCGATGGCGACTTGGTGACATACAAATCCGTTGATTCCATAACAAATCCCGATGATGCAGTAAATTATCCAACGGAGTTTCTGAACTCTCTGAAGTTACCAGGATTTCCACCACATAACTTGCAACTCAAAGTTGGTTCAGTTATTATGATATTGCGTAATTTGCAGAATTTGATTGAGGTAACCATTATTAGCAGAATACGCAAGTGGAAATGTATGTATTCCTCGAATACCAATGATTCCGACTGATCTTCCGTTTGGCTTCAAACGATTGCAATTTCCGATTTGCCTTGCGTTCGCAATGACAATTAACAAGTCGCAAGACCAATCGCTTAGTCTTTGCGGGATAAATTTAGAAAATCATTGTTTTTCACATGGGCAGCCAAACGTTGCGTGTTCACGAGTTTGGAAACCATCCGCTTTGTTTGTGTTAACGTCAGACCAAAAAACAAAAAATGTGGCTTCCCAAAGAGCATTCAATGAAACGGATAATTTGCGGACACGTATAATGCTTCGATTCAGTATTTACTTTGGATTTACTTTCATTTTTTACTGAGAGAATTTCAACTAAATTCCAGTTCATTTTTGTAATCGAAATGAATTTATTGCCGTTGTGCAATGAAATAAAATTTTTCCTTTTCAAATATAAAACAAAAAAAATTAAATTTTTTTTATCTTTTATCCCCAAACGAAATGTTACAAAAAACGAAGCCATCTGGTGGCGAAACGGAGTTCGCCGGGTTTGCTAGTTCTCAATATAATTGATAAACAGCACAAGATGAGAATTGGCCTGAATTATGGGACATTTTAAGAATTGGCACAATTTTGCATTCGATCGAAAAGTGCTAGTCGTTATATTAATGTTAGCTAAATGTGTTATATATGGCAAGATTACAGGTAATTTCTTTAAAAATTTAGAACGAAAATTGTAAGAGCCTACTATATTCGACTTGATCACATTAAAGCTTAAATAGACTTCATATAGGCATACGCAAACAGCCGAAACCGGTTTGTTCACAAACCAAATTTGACGAGGGTCGACGGAAAACCGTACCCAAATAAAAACGAATTGAAATATATTGTATATGTTATACCTGGGATTAAGAATTGCAAAATTATAAAAAGTGTGACCTATTGGCTGTAGCGATATATTTGTGAAGGTTATATTATGTTCTTCAGTATTGACTTGACAACTGCTTGTACTCTTTTTTCTACCAACCTAGTTTGCCCAGAACCCATTGCCTTCCTATAACTATTTTATGAGTTTTATTAAAGTTTACACTAAATGTGGATGATGTTATTATTCTGTTGCTTGGATGTTCATGGACAATACAGAGCAATTTGGGAAGCATATATCTTGCACAAAATATGAGTTTGACAGCAAAGGCGGATGCTACAGGGAATTAAAATAGATAAATTCCAGATTTTTTTGGGGGTTTCAAAACCAAACCAAAAATGTAATCCTATTGTTTTCGTTAAAATATATTACCACCTATCCGACTATTCGCGCGTTACAGGTATTTATCTGTTAAATTGTGATAGCCAGATACCTGAGGTACTATGTCTCCACAGAAAAGTAATTTTTATGTGAATACCCTCATCTCTTAATCTGTTGAGGGAAAACTTTGTAATAACAAGTATAAAGAATAAAATTGAAAAAAGCAGTGATTTTATAGAAAATCTGTTTTAAACGTATAAGATTTTATTTTTTGAATCGCACGTGACAGACACAAATGTTAAAAATGAAAAATTAAAGGGCGATGCATATAATAACATCCGGTATCCTAAATAATCAAATCTAACTTGCCTGATAGATTTATTTTTAATAATAACACCTAATCGCATTAAAGTTTTTGAATTACTCTAAACAAGTTAATAAAATTTTATTAAAGCAACTGCTTACTAGCCTCAAGCAAATCCGCCTTCACAAAGTTCTAGCGTATTATCTTAGCTTATTAACAAACTTTTTAATCAATCATTATTTATTCTAATTATTGTCAAATTGAACAATTAAGCCTGCACAAGTGCGATCTATTTAAATTATTAATGGCAAAATATTTGAAAAATTTGGATCAGAAACTTAAAAAGTTCCTATCAAGTTCATCGCTTAAGTCTTTTAATTACTTGTATAAAGTGAATGTGTGTGTGTTCGCCTTATAAATAAAAGCTGGAAGATAAACATATTTCTTTTATTATATTACAAATTTTATAATAAAACTTTTTCTGCACTACAAACAACATATCGAGTAATATCAGCAACAGCAAGAGCATGAATAAGTACAAAAAATAATCTCAAACACCTACCAGCTTGAAACACAATCTAATTTTTATTTAAAAAATAGTTAAATGCGGTTTAATGTGTTGTTGTTTTTTCGTTTAAGAAATTTTTGTATTAGTGAGCACTTAAAGTTTTTGTTCTGGAATATGAATATATTATTGGTGAGTAGAAAAAAATAATTTTAAAAATTATTTTAAGTACTGTTTTGTCGTTGATTTTGGTTTAGTACTCTTGAAAAAAGCGTAAAGTGAAATAAGTATTTTTTGATTTATAGGAAACTTTGATTATGGGATATTTTATCTTAAAATACGAATCTTTAATAAAAATTGCCGTTTTCTACATGGGCAAAATTTTTTGGTAAAATGTAATATAGTTTTAGCAGAAAAGTATACAAATTTAAACAATTACGTAACCCTTTTGCTCACATATAGTGTCATTCTACCCGTCAGCAAGTTAAAAAAAAACATTTTAAACCAAACAAATAATAAAAAATAGGAATAATGAGGATACAAGAGCTTCTAGAAAATATACACTACGTGCAATTTACTTTCATTTCTTCTTGTCACTTATAACAATCCTTTTCAAAAAAGATAATACAACGAATTAATAGCTATTTGTACTCGTTTAAATTTTGTATAGTTTCCATAACTTAATCTGATTGTTAGACTGAATCTCTTAAGCTTCAGATTGAGTATTAATTCTTTCAAATTGGGGGCATGTGTCTAAAAGAAAATAAGAATCACTACAGTATAAATGTAAATGACTGTCGACGTGCAGCTTAAGTTCATATTTTAAACGAAGAATCTCTGCAGACTAAGTATTGGGTTTTCAACTAGAAGTTTGTTCTTCAATTTTGACAACATGATAGTTTTGATATTCAATTTTTGTAGGTATTGGTAGAGGCAATAGTTACAATGAATTCATTTTTAAATGCTGGTTCTATTTAAGTTACATTTCGTAAAAATCTTGATATTTTCGAACAACATAATCGTCCTTCTGAGACCGCTATTAAGATTTTGGTTGTTAAATTTTGATTCGATAGGCTCGATACAAAATGTGCGTACACCAGTGCGTGTCGTGAGCCACAGTTTTAAAACAGATCCAAATTTGTCAATTGCGCGACGTTCTCAATAATTGGGGTTATTCAAAACCACCATGGCGAATTTTGCTACTTTGAAGCCTTACAAAGTTCAACTTGTGCAGAAATTGAAGCCTACCAAACATTCACATCGCTGTAGATTCGCCCAATTCATTTAGGAAGAACAAATCATTTATTCAGACGAAGCCCAGACTATCTCAGATTATCTCAACAAGCAAAATTTGTCCTTCTGAAATTCCGAGAGAGATTATTGAGAAGGCTTTGCATGCTCAACCTGTCACTGAACGGTACGCTATGTGGTCTACAGCCGTGATTGGGCGGTTTTTTTGTTTCGAAGATGAGGCTCATAATGCGGTAACGGTTAATGGATCCCTTTATCCCGAGATGCTAAAAACAAAATTTTGACGTATTATTGACGACGTTGATATCATTGACATGTGGTTTCAAAAAGAAGGTGCCACATGTCACACAGCCAATGAAATGATCAATTTATTGCAAACCAAATTTCTCTATCGCATAATTTCACGACAGTCAGCAGTTAGTATGATTTAACACCACTGGTTTATTTTTTGTGGGTCTATGGTAAGGACAGAGTCCCTACGGTGCCAATCGAATCGATTTCAGTCTTAAAACTCAAAATCCGTGACGTGCTTAATGAAATAGGACCGCCATTTTTCCAAAAAGTGTTTAAAAACATTTATGTCGCCGTGATGGACATTTGCAAGACATAATTTTTCATTCATAATTGCCGAACTTTTCTCTTCGTAATAAAAAAAAAAAATTGAATTATCTTAATCTGAATTTTTTGTTTTGTATTGCTTTAGATAACAAACTTCTTGTTGAAAAACCTTTTACTTAGTATCCGAGTTAAAAAATTAATGTCGGTTCTGAACTTACCACTAAGATAGTTGACTTTTTCAAAATGACGAGCGTTAGGAAAGACGAACGGAAGCATTAGCCTACTTATAAAACAAATAACTTGTTGTGTTTATTGTTCTTTATTAGAAAGAAAATATTAAAATAATGGACCTGTAAAGGCTTTCGAAGTTTTGTGGCATTAAACTTAAAATGAATAAAAATTATTTCATTACTTCCTTCCATTTTCTTTTAATTTTTCAAAGTTATTGGTTTAAGGGATATTCGTAAAATAAACATTTAGAATAACAGTTAAAAACCAGAGCCGATTACCCAAATATGTACACCGGTCTAAGGAGACGGTAAGCTAAACTATCATCTCAACCCAAAAGAAAAGAGACTGCAGAACAACTTGAGTACTTATGTCAAGGCACTGGCTGGTATTACAGAAAGGATTTCAGCCATAAGATATACAATTATGCGTTATATTAACTTATTAATCGAAAACTACCAGTTGTTCAAGTTAGTGCTTTTATAAAATCTTTCACGCGTATGCTGATAACAATTCAGTTTAGCATAAAAAAACAAATTTTAGTGCTTTTTTCGAAACATGAGTAATTTGTTCGATTGCGGTACTTTTTGAAATTTTACAACTCCAACAACATATCAATCGACACCAGGAAGTTATTATTATGGATGGATCAGCATTTAGATATAATCATAGTGGGTAAAGAAGGATTTTAAGAGTATAATTTAATCTCGTTAGGACAAGAGGGTACACACCCATATAATTTGATATTCTGCTACCAATGTTCAAGGTAAATCAGTTTTAAATTTTAAGTAATTTTTTTGCAATTTAAACTGTTTCAACTGAATTTTGAATAAATATTATCTACGACCTAACAAATTCGAAAGAATCGTATATTCTCCAATAACTTCTTCAATATTCCGAAGCTGAAGCCTCCTTACTCTTCATTTTAACATATTATTTCACAGAACTTTAATAACTTTAACCTAAGAAATACAATTTTGAAATGTATATTCCCAGATTTATTATATTTTACTTATAATTGTGACCAAGTACAAAAAAGCGACATTAAATCAACTCACTTTTATTTCATTTTAACTGTACTAAAAAAAAGCAACCGTAATAGCGTTTTCATCGCTGCATGAAGTCGACGTTACAGTCTATTGACTTATTGGAGCACTTTAAATATTTTAACTTGCTCTTTTTTGTGTGCGCCTGTAAATGTTTGTAAAAGAATTTAAGTTTTGTACAAGTACAACTAAGCGACTTGTTGTAATAATAATTTTTTTATTTTATTTCTTATAACTTATTTACTTATTTCTCACATTGTTATTGTTATATCCACACATTTGTTGTTATTGTGTTTTTATTCTTACTTTTTAGCTGCAGCAGCAAACCACGCCAAACAATTTATCGTCTGATTGACTATTTGTCTATTTTTTTTTAATTTTATTTTATGCTGTATAAATTGTTGTTATTGTTATTGTTGTTGGTATTGCTGCTAATGTTGTTCTCTTGCCTTTATTTGACCAAGGTTTAATTTTTGTTGTTGTTTTACTGAACGTCTAACTATAAAAGTCTGCAACATGTCACGGCGGAAGGCAGTTTATTCAAATAGTTTGTCGCCGTCGGTTTAGCAGCCACACACCACCTTCTCAGTAGTTTTTTTTTCAACACTTTCGTTGGCTCCTTTAAAGCCAACTTCCTTTATTTAACGGACTTTAATGTAAAGGCGTCGTTTTGCTAAAGAAAAATCGTTGCAGTTTACAGTGTCACTTAACTAAGGGAGTTTGCAGTAAAATCATAACATGTTTCGTTTTGTGAGTGCCTAAAATTAGTGATTTAAAATTTTGGAATTAAAAACAAGGAATATCGGCGTTATGCTTCAAAAAAATTAATAAAATAAATTTATAGAATCCCTGTTTGTTCTTAATGTGCTTAAATCATAAAAATATATTACAAACAATTTTTAAATTTAAATAATTTTAAAAACATTTTATTTAAACTTTGCTTGAAAGATACATTTGAAATCGTAATATCCTAAAAGGGCTTTGGTCTGACTGTTCAATAACTGTTAAGACTGATCCTGAGAGGTCACTTTTTTTTTAAAACAATACAAAAAAACAGAGTTCCTAAATCCTGTCTAAATATTATGAAAATTAAAAAAAATTTAAATTATTATATTTAAATTATATTTACAAATTAAGATTTTTTTGCAGACTTAAACAGTGTTACATTTGCAGTATCATTTAAATTTATACGCCTGCTTAAAGAAATAATTTTCATGCTGACATTAAGCCTTCATCTTAATGAGCTATTGGTGTTAAACATACAGGATACGAGAAACAAAATCTTTATTTTTAGTTTCGTCCGGTCCTTGAGACCCATAATTTCAAAATTATCTTAATTAAGCTCAATCTGTTTTACATGGAGAATTCTTTCTGTTTAAGCAGTTTCCATTAGGTTTTCTTAGCTTTTTATCAGACATCCCTTTCTGCCCCTTAAATTCAACGGTTTTAGATATTTTTGAATCTTTGCATTTATTAAGTCTACCCAGTGGTGCAAATTGGTGATGTGTATAACTACAGTTCACGCTGTCATTTATTTCATAGAAAAAAATGGAAAACAATAATTCAAAATTTATTTCGCAATAATATTTTTGATTTTGATGTCATTTGATTCTGACTTTAAGTTAAAACGATACTAGACTTAAAGTTAAAATGTTCGATATGTAATTAATCTGTTTATTTAGAAGTATCATATTAAAATAAAGGGGTTTTCAAAAAGAATTTTGTTTTCCAAAACAAGAAACAAAAAATTTAGATTAAGATAATTAAATTTCTATATGACGAAGAGAAAAGTTCGGCAATTATGAATGAAAAATTATATCTGACAAATGTCTACCACAACTACGCTGATATCGATTCTTTCATCAACATTTTTAATCACTTTTTGGCAAAAAGTTCTTCGTTAATAACAAAACGGATTTTAAGGCTGAAATCAATTCGATTGGCTCGGTATAGACTTAACCGCACAAAAAATAATCAAGTGGTGTTAAATCACACGATCTGGCTTGCTGATTGTTGTGAAACATTGCGATCGGGAAATTTGGTTTGCAATAAATTTATCGTTTCCTTGTCGTCAGTAATAGACCAAAATTAAGTTGTTAGCATTTCGTGATAGCTTGATCCATTGACCATTACCACATTTCCAGCCTAATCTTCGGAAAAAAACTCCCCAATCACGCTTCGAGACCACATAGCATACCATACAGTGGCACGTTACGTATGCAAAGGCTTCTCAATAAAGCCTTTAGGATTTTCGTAAGCTCAAATACGGCAATTTGCTTGTTAACATACCTTGACAAGTGAAAAGGGGCTTCATCCAAAAAAAATATTTTTTCAGAAAAATTAGCTTCAAGGCTTCAAAGTCAAATACTTACGTAAAATTCGCCATGTGGTGGCTTTAGGTAACCCCAATTGTTGACAACGTCGAGGAATTGTCAAATTTGTTCCTGCTTCAGCATATTTGAACGATCTGGTCGAACACGCGTTCGTGTTCATACATTTTGTATCAAGCCTGCCGACTTAAATTTAATCACCAATTTTTAAAATTTACGAATTTTACGAAATGTAACTTTAACAGAACCAGCTTTTATTAGGGGATTTTAATAATTGTATGGGGTATTCGTCCGAAATTTAATTCATTGTAAGAATTGCCAATGCATCTACTACGAATACGTCAAAAAACTAAATGTCAAAATCATCATATTGTTGGTCTTGCAACAATTGAAATACAAACTTCTTGTTGTAAGTCGATTAGTAGGGGAGAAAAGGTGAAAATAAATTTGCCGTATGCGAAGCTTTAAATTCAATATGGTGGTAACTAACGGCCAACATATTCAACAAAAATAACTTTTAATAAATGGTTATTATAATTAAAGTAAAGCAGTTAATTTCTACCTCAAAAATTCACTTTAATCCATTTTTATTGATCGACGCAGCTTTTACTGAGTAGGCTTCGGTTACTTAGTATGGCAATACAGTAGAACTTCAAAGTTGCCCTTAGGTGTTCGTTGGGCCATCGAGTTAATATATATCGCATTACCCATAAATTCGTCGGGCCGAAATATCACAAGTCAGATTTTTTTAAAATATTAATATTTGCATAGGCTCACATATCCTTTCCGTAACACTCAATGTTTAACTCCAACAATTTAAAAGACAACATAATGACTTCCAAAAGTGACAAATTTAAAAACTGATACAAAAACAATCGCAAATTAAAAAACTCTTTTCATCTTTTACATTCACTTTTTATTTTCTAAATTAAGCTAATGAAAGAGAATTTGAATAAGGATGTCAATCTTTGATTATCCTCTCGTTGGGAAAGCAAATTTACAAGTTTCGAGAGCAAGTGTTCTATAGCTCATAAAATTTGCTTGACTAGCACAGACAGACATGCATAAGCGTTCGTTATTTATAACTTAAGAGCCTGAAGTGAGCACTAAAGAATCGAAAACAATTGATTTGTACTACGGATCTAAAAACAATAAAACTCAAGAAAATCACATTTTAACTCATTTAGGTATTTTTACTTAAATTCTTCTTGAAAATTTTATTTCTACACTAATTTTCTGTCCTGAGTTTAAGAAATAAAACTCGCGAGCAAAACTCGAGAAAATCTTTTCAATGGCTAAAATAAAACTCGCTTAAATTTGATTCGCTCGTAATGGATTTTAATTTGAGCATTTTTCTTGCACTGCTCGTATTCAGTATCAATTTATTATTATTATTATTATTATTATTATTATTATTATTATTATTATTATTATTATTATTATTCGGAATGTCGTGTTAGATTATTTTAAAAATCATGTTAAGAAGTGATCGTATTGAGATGCTTTCCCCACTGATATATTTATTTTTGGAATTTTTAATTTTTATTCAAGTAACAATTTTTTTTGAAAATTTTATGGATGGCTGCGCCAATCAAGGGTTAAAGCAAAGTTTTTGTACAAACTGTTAAAGTTTTCCAATACCTCAGATACGATTTATTTAAAGTATCTAACCTCAATTTTTTTTCATGAAAATATTATGTTTTGTTTCTTTTACTCTACAGCTCATTTTAACCCTTCTTGTCGCTGTCGTTACTAGCCAGGGCTACCATCAAGATCCCAAGACCGCAGCTATTATTAGTGAACAACGTTATCTATCTGGAGATGGAAAATTTGGTGCTGCCTACGAACAAGAAGATGGCATCAATTTTAAAGAGGAAACTGATTCGGATGGTACACGCCACGGCAGTTATAGTTATGTAGATCCAACCGGTCAAAGGCGTACTATTTCTTATACAGCTGGCAAAAATGGGTAAATTGAAATAAAAAAACACAAAAATAATTTAAAATTCAACTTTAGAAAATTACTGAGACTTAAAGCAAATTAAACGTGCCTATTTCGCATTTAACAATTTCTTTAGAACCAGTTGCAACAAAATTGGACATATACAAATTTTAATAATAGTTGACTTTTTTGCACTCAACGAATTAAACAAACACTTAAAAAGTAATTTACTTAAAATTAAAAACAATTTGATTATTATTTTATTTTTATTCGACCTTTTTTATTTTAATTAAATATGTATTAATCTTTTAAACGGTCTTTTTAATTAAATTTTAACGATATGTTTTTTTAATATTTCGCTTTCCTATGGAAAGCTTCTTCAGGAAAATTAATTTTTAATAACAAAAATTATTAACAAATTGAAAAAACAAATTTTGAAATTTTTGTCTTTTGTCAAATATTTTCAAAAATTTTTTCAATTTATTAATAATTTTTGTTATTAAAAATTTTTATAGCGAAAGCGAAATATTGAAAAAATATATCGTTAAAATTTAATTAAAAAGACCGTTTAAAAGAATTATACATATTTAATTAAAAACAACTAAATGTAAAACATTAAGAAGTTTATAATCGTTACGAGATGCAACAACCTCAAATCGAATTGAATATTTAGGTTGTTAATAAATCTCATGTTTGTTTTTATTTACAGATTCCAAGCTTCTGGAGATCACTTGCCTGTACCTCCCCCAGCACCACCGCAGCCTATTCCACAACCAGGCTATGCACCTCAACCGCAATACCAACCACAATATCAACCCCAAGCAGCTCCAGCTCCTTCTTATCGCAGCAATGACTATGGTGACGATGGTTCTTATGATCCTCGCTACAATGATCCCGGTTTCGGTCAAAGCAGTCAACCGCAATATCGTCCTCAACCACCACCACAGCCTGCCTACAATCCACCCCCTCCAGCTTATAATCCTCCAGCTCCTCACTATAATCCAGCACCAGCACCTCAATACCAACCACAGCCACAATACCAACCACAGCCCCAATATACCACACCCAATCCCCATCGTTTCGCACCCCCCGGTAAACTCTCTCTGAATCGTACTCCTGATGGTTTCACCTACAGCTTTAACAAAGTACGTTAACTTGTAGTTGTTAAAAGAGAGTGATAGATTGAGATTAAATTAAATATAAATTTAAATATTTCTTGTGTAAGTTTAACATAATTTAAAAATTTCCACCTTTAACTTTCTTCTATTTCTCTATATCTCTTTCTTTCTCACTCTCTTCCTCTCTCTATCTCTCTCTCTCTCAATCTGTTAATCAACACTGCCGTTTCTTGCATTTGCGTTTAAAGTAGCATAATGTGATCGCGATCATAAACATCAATTTTCCTTTTATTTTCCTTTCAATTTTCCTCTTATCATATCCTGTTTCCTTAATCATAATCCTTTTAGAATATGTTTTACTTCCTTTTATAGAAAATTCCTTAATCTTGTGATATCGAAAAATTGTTGCAACAATTCTTTTTCAGGTTTAATTTTCTTTGATTATTTCTTTGTTTTTCATAAGCTTAAAATAACTTTTCCTAATATTGTTAATAAACAACTAAGTGTGTGTGCTAAAGAAAAAAAAACGTATGTTTTTTTTAATAAAGAAAAGTTATATATATAAATAAAATAAAAAGAACATTTAATATATAAGTGTTTGTAGAAATTTAAAATTTTAAATATAAAAAAATAAATATCAAATTTAAATAAAACATAATTCTTTTCAGCAGTACTTATTACTAAAAGCGCACTAATAATAATTAAAATTGGAAGAACTACAAAGGACTGCAACTGCGCTTTCAAAAATGTGCGTGAAAAAAATCTAAAATATTGAGATTTTAAAATAGAAAAACTTAGTTTCAATTTAATTATTTCTCTTTTGTTGTTTACTAAAAACAATTAAAAAATCAGCCCTGAGGGCTTGGAAGCCATTTTTATTACCCTATTAAAATAGCTTAATTCAGTATTATTTAATCAAAATAATACTGAATTTTGTACACTTACGTACAATTTTGACTATTAATGTAAGTTCACGATATCGCCTGTCTACCCTATAACCCACGAAAACAAATCGTAATTAATAAAACTATTACCAGATCAAAGTATGACGCTGCAACTTCTCTTTTTATAGTTTTTTGCAATCTGGCAAGTGTTCAAATAGTCGAAGTATTAGTTTAATTATTTCTCTTTTTTAGTGTACTACAAACAATTAAAATAACGCGGCCTTAGTGACTTTGAATAAATTGTTTTTTATTATACCTAAAAAATTTGAATGGTTGTTGACCGTGTTACCCTATTGAAATAGCTTAATTAATAGTCAGTTTAATTTATACGGAAAAAATTGTTTGAATTAAGGAAGTCCATAATTATATTAATTAAATTTTATTAACAAAATGTCGGTTATTCTAAACGATGCGGTATCATTTTCATAATTTGGTTCTTTCAAAATTAAAGAAACAGAAATTAAATGAATATATTAAAATTATTAAATTAAATTAATTAATTAATTAATTTAATTAATTTTAATTAAATTAATTTAATTATTGAAAGGAAGCTGTTTAAGTTTTAAAAAAAATAATTGAAGCATGGCACCAGAACTAAAAAATTCGGTTGGGGGAAACATACTCTGTAAGTGACAGATAAGACCTCTGCATTGAATTTATTCCAAGGGTATTCTTTATAATGCGTAGTGCGGCTCACTGATCAATTGACTATAAAGTTGTACGCTTTTACTGAACTTTGCGCGAAAGAAATTGGCGGTTTTCAAGAACAAATTCCTGATTTCATCACAGCGGATTTCATAGATCACCACATTGAATTATCATAGCTAGAATCACAATAGTTAACTACTTAATATCTATTTCACTATTAATTACCGAAGAGAACGAACATTAAGCTTGTGCGAAACCACACATGTCTGGGTTTTTCAAGCTTTAAACTGTTTGCAAGACCGCGTAGCATTCCAGGTACCAACCATGTGGCTTCGCATACTCTTATTTTTCAAAATGTATAAAACTCGCCTTTGTCTTGAGTACGAATGGCATATGTTACTATCATCTGCGAAAGGATAAAAGTTTCTTAAAAATTTAACAAATAGTTTGGCAAAAAAGCGGCAATTGCAGTATTCCTAAATTTATTTTAAACTCATTTGATGAGATCCCATTCCATCCCATTGCAACTTTAATAGTGTGATTTCTAAGAGAATTCAGTTCAGAAAAGTCATCACAGAGTGCAGAAGCAATAAGTTTTGATCCTAGTGCACTATGCCATACTTTTTCAAATGCCTGGGAAATATTTGCGCTGAAACATGTTTCGCCTATGTTAATTTTTATTTATTTTTACGAAATTCTTTGTTACAAAATCGCTGTATACACGAGTAAGAAAAGAAGTTTCACTTTTGAACTCTTAGTTGATAGATGTGCAATTTCAGTCGGTGGCGGAATTAAAAGTTTATCTTTTATAATAAATAATAATAAGAAGTATTCTTTTTTATAAAACATCAATCTAAATCTGATTATATAATCATAATCATTACATAGGTATAACAATACGTACATACTTAAATGTACATTCATATATATTTTCTATGTATGAGTAATTCTTAGTAAACAGAATTATTATCGCGACGCCATATTTTTTAAACGTGTCTATGTTACCGATGTAGTGACTGGATATATCCGTAAAGAAACAATTCTTATGGGTCATTCTTCAAATATACTAATTTTTGTCATTTATTGTATTTTGAAACTAGTCCTCTTGCATGCGCAAGCTAGGAAATTGGATGTTAACGTTTTTGATTAACATCTCTTTGGAACTTTCTTCAAAGCCCGATTAAACCACAGCCACTACGCTGCTCCCAAAGGGAGCAGAAACGTAGCCCTGCGGAAAACTGGTTCCTGGGGTACCAGTGTGTGTGTAATAAGTCATTGGTCGGATTTTGAGAGTCCTAAGTCTCTTCCAGTTTCGGGCTCCTGCTAGCCTAGGCGACTAGTACCACCTTTTACCTAAGAAGCCACCTGTCAAAATGAGGAAGAGATACATCAAGATTGAGTGCCCCTGGGGAAGAGGGGAAAATCATCAATTATAATCCGTTCGAATTTTTATACCATTTACAATCTATCGTACAAATTTTTTGAAGACTTATGGACAAATATTTCCGCCAGGCCATTAAGCTCTTCAAATAGTAGTTTTCTCACGTTTTACTGATTTTGAATAGAGCAATTCGAAGTAAAATTTATTTTTCAAATTGATTGGAGGTGTTCTTTGAAGTGTTCTGAAAAAAAAATACAATAAATAAAATAAATAGTTTTATCTATCAAAAAATTAAAAAGCAAAAAGGAAATTTTTTTTTTTAACATTGGGACATTTTCAATTGTGAAGAATAAAATTGTAAATAGGAAGTGTTAAATAATATTAATATGCATTCTTTAAAAAGAAAGAAAATGTCTGGCAAAGAACAAAAAAAAATTCAATTCCAGTGACAACCGGTTTGGAATATTACGGGCATTTGATAATGGTGACGTCACGTTCAGCGAAGCAGAGGAAGAGGTACGTGAACATAACATTGTTGTTCACCCAATTGTTGTGGATTCTGTATATTAGTAGCAAAATTATCTTACCATCAATTACGCTCTTTGAACAAGCAACACTACACTCACGAATGTAAAAATACCGGACTATTTAATTTAGTCCTTTATGGTCTACCACAAATCGATACCAATGAAATTAAGGATGAACTGAAAAATTCCCACAACATCCCTATCGTTAGCATAAATGAAATAAAGACAGCTCGCTCCTCAGCAAATGACGCTATTTACATGGTTGAGTTTAATCGCACTATTAATTCAAAATCGCAGGCGTTAAAAATTAAACGTTTGTGCCAAATTATTGTCTATTGGAGAAAACCTCAAAAAGGAAACAAAGGACCGACACAATGCTCAAGGTGTGCTATGTACGGACACGGTGCAAAAAATTGCTTCCGTAGAAATGCTTGCATCGCCTATGGAGGCAATCATGACGTAGCCAACTGCCAATTTAATAAGGTTCCGCAATCCAGCCCTGCCTGTTTCAACTGTGTTAGAAAAATAACGCTCATAGAGCCGATGACCCTCGTTGCCCCAGCCACATAGAATATTTATCAATTCGAGAACACCTGATGAAGAGATCGCTTAGAGATCGTCCTCTACCTGCTGTCTTCGATGCATCCGCTGATGATTTTCCCCTATCTTAGCAAATGTCCATTTGTTCCAAAGATGACAAAGTTCTCCGCCCCGAATAATTCCTACGCCAATGTGCTTAGAAATCCGGATCAAAAATGTTCATCAACAGCAGTACTTTACAGCATTGATGAATTATTTCAAATTTTTAGGAGAGCTATCTCTGACCTTCGCAATCGCAGAACGAAAATGGAGCAGCTCAATGTTCTTATGTCTATGCTGAAATATGCAATATAATCTCCCTCAAAACAGTACTTAAGTAATGCATTGGAACTGTCACGGCATTACTACTTTTTCAAAATAAAATTATAGAATATGAGTCAGTCGATATACTTCTATTAAAACCAAATCACAGCTTAAAGATGCCCGGATACAAAGTCTATAAAAAGGATAGAACTTCTCATGGAGGAAGAGTGGCAATAGTCATTAAATCAACATTGAAACACAGCGTCGATTTATCATTTCCAACGAAAGTGATGGAAAACGTTTGCGTATCTGTGGAGTTTCTTAACACTGCAGTCAAATTCATATCGGCTTATTGTCCCATTACACTCCTGATTTCATCCCCGATCTCGAAATAATGGCATCTACAGCTGGAGAATACTTCATCCTTGGGGACCTAAATGCACAACACCTCAGTTGGAACTACACCAAATCCGACACTGCTGCTAATCTCTTATTTAACCATCAAATTAACAATAATTATTATATATACTATCCACCTAACCCCACTAGAATTCCTCAAAATCTTACTTTGAGACGGGCATCGACAATTGACCTTTTGCTTTCTAACTCTACTCTTTAATTCATAGATTTATTGACTTGCCCCCATAGTTTGTGTTCTGATCATGTCCCTATAGTATTTTCTGTCAATGAAAATATTAGTTGCATAGAAGAATATTACCTTGACTTCCGTAATGCTGATTGGAACAGATTTAAAATGCCATTAAACTCAAAATTAACTAGCTCAGAAATCCTTAATAATAACATTTCTCCTTTAAACATTGATGAATCTATAAAGGAATTCACTGAATTCGTGAGAGCTTCATGTCTCGATTCAATTCCCCTTAAACCCAATAAAGTCCATACCTACAATTTAAATACAATCTCCAAATATTTAATTGCAACTAGAAACCAATACAAACGAAAATTTCAGCGTCGTATTGATCCAAATCTCAGAATAACCTTGAGTGCAATACTAAGAGAATTGAATAAACTAGTTTCTCTCAATATCAACAATGAAAGAAACGCACAATGCTCAAAATTTCTATCCCAATTTTCTATCGGAAGCAGAAAATTCTGGAAAATCACTAAGAAAATTAAAGGCAAAGAGATTTATTCTAGTTAAGAAAAGGCTGAAATTTGAAAGCGCTCATTTCACAACTACAAATTACCACAGTTCGATGGAAAGCAAATCTAATTTCATTTTCGATCTGTTGGAAAATGACACTTCTTCGAATCCTGGCGTCCACTCTCTGACGTCTTTGAACGAAATAAAGTCCTTTATTTCCTGCCACAGAAGCTTTAAGGCTTCTAAGCACGGGTATAGATCAAATTAGCAATATATTGTAAAAGAATCTGAGTGCATCATAAACTCCTACTTTCCAAGTGCCTTTAAAACAGCTAAGGTTATACCAATGCCAAAGAAAGGCAAGGATGCAAGACTTCCATCCAATTACCGCCCAATAAGCCTTTTAAGCTCCTTGGGGAAATTATTTGAAAAAATGATTCATCTTCGACTCCAATCATTTGTAGAGGATAATAACCTGATTCATAGTTATCAGTTCGGTTTCAGAGCAGAACACTCTACCATTGATCAGATTAAGAGAGTGGTTAATATTATTAAGTCAAACAAAAACCGAAGGTACTCTACTGGCATCCTACTACTAGATGTGGAAAAAGCCTTTGATTCTATCTGGTACGAAGGCTTCTTATACAAGCTTCACAAAATTAATATTCCCTTATACCTAAGAAAACTTCTAAAGAATTTCCTTAAGGACAGAAAGTTTTTGGTTGATATTGATGGAAATCAATCCTGCGTAACATATCAGCTGGCTCCACCCCAACATACCCCATGGCTCTATTCTATCACCATTGCTTTATTCTCTGTACATTTTCGATTTCAAAATTTCTAGAGACAATGACGTGGCATTTTATGCTGATGACAGCGAAATAATCTGTCTGTAAAGTTTCTAATTCAATTGTGAACAGGATTCAGAACGCTTTGTTAACAACTACAAAATATTTTTCTAAATGGAAGATAAATCTCAGGCCATTTTGTTTCCCTACAACAAGTCTTCTAGGAGAGTTCCTACTAAAAATCTCAGGATTCAAGGTAATGACATAGAGTTCATGAAATCCGTAAAAGATCTTGGAGTTAATTTGGACCAGAAACTGAATTTCAAAGAGCACATTGAGAGTGCACGTCTTAGAGCAATCAGATGCGGACGATCTTTGTATCCCATTTTGAATACGAAGTCAAAATTGAATTTTAAAAATAAATTACTACTTTCTAAAATGTGTATAAGACCAATTCTTACGTATGGCTACCAAATCTGATATGAATGTGCTAAAACACACCTTAAAAAGCTACAATTAATACAGAATAAAAATTTAAAAATAATTTAAAATCTGCCTTCAAGATTCCCAACTGTCGAATTGCATTCAAAAGCAAACGTAAAGACGATTGTAAATTTCATAACTGACATGGCGCGGTCATTTAGAGAAAAATGTAGAGGTTTGATTTGATTTTTTTTCTTCTTTCTTTTTTTTTTTTTTGATATTATATCTTAGGTTTTTACTATCTTTTTCCTATTAAATAGATTAACTTAATAAGTTTTTAATAATAATGAAAATGTGATAATTTGCTGAAATAGCTTAATGATAGAAACTCAAAAACTGTAAATATTGCTAAAGATAATGTACCTATGATAGCTAATAAATAAATTAAAATAAATAAATTAATAAAGAGGGCAATTCTCTTCAGCTTTCTCATACAACTAAACGAGAGCTTTCTAATAAATTAAATTGTGATGTGTGAAGAAACTTTATTTCCACAAAAAAATTTTTTTATTATTCGCTAATTTTTCTCAGAAATTTTTCATCACCACCATCATTATAAGCGTAATTTAAAGGCATATAAAATATTAATTTTACTCGTAATTTTTATGAAATTTTTTAGAAATACAACTATATTTTATGCTATAAATGTGCTATAAATGGAATGAACGTTCTAAAATATTTACAGATTTTGGATTTTTTTTTTGTATCGTATATTATTGGAAGAATAAATAATTTCCTTTGGAAATTGTCAGATTTTTCTTAATTTTTAAAAATATTAGAAAGGAATGTCAGTAACAGATACAAAACTGACTTTATCAACTTGGTAGCCGATGGAATAAAAACCTTTAAATATTAAGAGAAAATAACAAACTTTAAGAAAATAACAAAGTTTGCGTTAATTACCAGCTTATCTATATAAGCTAAGTTTTTTCTAAGGTGCGTTGATTAATTTCTAGATAAATCCTCATAAATTTTAAAATAATTTCGGTAAAACCATTCCTTAATGCGTTTAAAAATGATTTATTGCTTTTTAAAGAATACAAAAATTTTATTATTTAAAGGTCATAATACAAAACTGTTAATTATCTTGCCTTAATTTTAAAAAAAAATTTTAAGTTTTAATATGCATATAATTAGACATGAACGATTATTACAAATAACTACACTAAAACCTAATTAAAATTTTAAAAAATAATAATCTATTTCAACCCGCAGACAAACGCACCCATTTAAAACAATTCAAGTTTAATGATTAAACGTTAGGGTTTTCCTTTGAAGCAATTGTCAGAAAACAAACAGGAAATAGAGTGGAGATTATTTTGTGTATTAAATTGTTACATTCGAAATTGACTATATTTGTAATTACATAAACGTTTTTAGCTAGAAAAGTTATTATAAATGATAAATTCTTAAATTCATGTTTATTTTGTGTGTATTGAAAGTGAATAAATCATTTAATTTAAAACTCCAAAGTGCTGTATTATTATTTTGCAATAAAAGAACCCAAAATAACGAAACGTAACATTGTGTTTTTATGTTGATGTTCATTAAACATATTTGTGACTTTTTCGCTAACAAATGTACATAAACGATTCACCTAAAGCAAACAATTTGAAATTTTAAAACATTATCAGCTCAGGCGTTGTTACCATCAATAAAAAAAATTTATTTTTTTTATTCTAGGAGCTTTGCACTTTTTCACACTGAAATTTTAGTTAATTTGTTTTTTTATTTGCAACTAAATTTTTAAATTCAATTACATAAGAATTGCATTTAACATATTTATGGCATAGATAAATTTAGCATTATAATTTTGGTAAATTATGAATGTATATATTTAATAATATGTTTTAAGCAGAAAGCAATAATTGTTTTAAAAATATACTGCAACTATGTACAAAGTTCCCCTTTTTAGGAAACAAAGAAATCTTAAAGTTGGAAACTCTTTTCGAGCCAGCCATTGTTGCTTAATACAAATGAGTGTAAAGCAAAATGTTATAATATTATAATTTTTGTGTTGCGGTTCATTTGAAAAGTGAAAGTTAAGAATTTGTAATAATTTATGAATATTTAATATACAAGCTACAACACAGTGATTTTGCAGCACATTATTATTATTATTTTCTTAATTTGTTAAATGTTACTTAATCTAATCACAATTTATATTCAGGTTATTTGACGAGCTTATATAATTAACAGAAACCTTCGCCGGATTAAGCTAAATTAAATAAAATTATATTTATTCGAAAGCAGTGGCGAATTTAAAATATTTTAAACGTAGACAGACAACTGAGGCAAACAATTTTAGAAATGATATACTTGTAAATACGAGCTCTTATGTACCTAAAGTCGCACTCTGGATTCTTGACATTTATTAGCTTACTTTGTGACTAAAAAATTTTTTAAATTTTATTTTATTCCTAAGCTCCATTAAAACTTTTTTAACTTTTAAACTTTTTATTTCTTTTTCGCTTAATGACAAGTGCCTCCAGTTTCGAATGGCCTTTCGAATAGTGCCAAATATCGCTAAAATATAGAAATATACATTATTATTGAAATATTATTTATATTTTATCACTAGAAATATTTTAAGACTAAAAGTTTTAGTAATTTGCTTCAACCCTATATACTCTTTCGCAGATAACAGCGCAATTTGTCATTCGTATTCATTTGATAATAGACCGAACCGGTTAGAGGTGAGTTCCGAAAGGCAGAACATGAATAATACGCTCAATCACGATCTTGCGATGACCTCAAAATGGGGTCGTGTGAAGGGTGTCGAGTTTAATACCGATAAGACGCAATGTTGCATGCTTAAGTAAGTATTCGGAAATGCTACTGTATCTGTAACTATGGATGATATAAGTATTATGGAATGGGAAGCTCTTGATGTTCTTGGCATGAAAATTCAGTGTGATGTTTGATGGACTAAATATATTTTTCAGATTTCTAAAGAAGCTTTTAATTGCCTCGTTTTTATAAAACGATGCAAGAGATAATTCACTCCATCTGAAATTCTTCTATTGATTCTTTAGAGCATCGATGCAATGTGGTATGCATTTCACGCTTTTATCGTTACTACAATAGTTAGTGATGTAATGAAATTAGGGAACTTGTTCCCGTTACTCGCACGTTTTTGCATTTAGCTCGATTTTCGCTGGGAGCGCATCCATTTGTGATGGATTAGCCAGTGAATCGCACTACACATTACCGGCGAAATTCATTTTTAGCGATTCGTATGTAGAATAAACTCCCTCCAGAAGTCTTTCCTGCCACTTTCAATGTAGGAAAGTTCAAATTGAATTCCCACAAAAACTACTCGCTTTTTTCTCCTCCACGTAACCGAACTTCCTAGTTTCGGCACGATGCATTGCATATATAGGGTTCATTCCCTGTGTGCTGTGTCCGAAAAAAAAACTGAAATTAGTCTGACAGATTAGACTGGCTAATAGAATTATTGAAAATTAAGACGGCGCTTTCCTCCTCCCCATAACCCACCAGAAGTCTTTCCTGTCATTTTCAGTGTAGAAAAGTTCAAATCGAATAATAATTTACAATTCATAATTTACGGTTTTATAGATTTATATGTACCCCTGTAGGCTAGTAGGTAATGTACTAGTTTGTAAATATGGGGGTTGTGGGTTCGATTCCCAACGAAGACCTTGGTTTTTTTTCACTACAAAAATAAAAACTGACTGCCGGTGGGGCTGTTCAGCGATGAACAGCGCTGTGTTGTCTTATATACGGCAGTTAATTTCCGACTATCCTTCTACTTTCACCACCTGTTTCATCTATTCTCTATCCCTTTCCTAAAGAATGTAGCACGCTACTTGACTACATAGGCATTGTTGCCTGAAGTGCTACTTGTCTTTATAAAAAAAAAATCGAATATCCACTAACACTACTTCCTCTTTCCTCCTCCACATAACCTAATTTCCTAGTTCTGACGCAATGCCTTGCATGTGTGGGGGTCATCTCCTGGGTACTTCTCTTATCGTAAAACATAAAACATGCTGTTTTTGTAAAGAGTAGTAAAAATTTCCTATGACATAATATTAAGTTCATTTGTTATTAACAACATTAATACGATATAAAAATAAAAAACTTAACTTAAGAAAAAAAGGATGCAAATTTTGTTATTGAATTTTAAACCTCGAAATCACAAAATATTCTAATAAAGTTTAAAAATAAAAAAAATTATTTTACAACACACATTTCGGTATCCTTAATATTACTATTGTTCTTGTATTCGTAATTAAGTGTACTTCTTTTGTATTAAACCTATTTTGCATATTTTATGTAGGAATGAACATGGCGTACCAACAATATATAACTGAGAAGTTCGTTTTGCATATTTTTTCATTCCAGAAAAATTTCTTGTGAAGCCACCATCACACAATAACAATGAGTATGGAACTTGGATATGATTTTTAGCAATTCATAAACAAAATATTAAAACTAATTACTGAGCGACGCGGGCCCATTACGTTTCCTTTTAAAAGCTTCTTAAACTGCAGAAAATTTTATTTGAGATACAGAACTAAAGCATTTCAAAACAACAATAACAATAACCTGGAAAAATACTGGATTTCGAAAGCCAATTGCCAAGTAATTGTTTTTCTTTTTTAATTTTTTTATTAATTCATCGCTGTTTTCTGTACTAGCTAAAATATAGGGCTTGAAAAATTTTTTTCCAATCGAGAGGTAGTCAAATTTGGTTTCATATTTCCTGTTTCCATATAATTAAATTGGCAATTTAAATTTAACCTCATTTTTAAGTTTAAAATTAAATTTATGAAAATCTGATAGTACATTTTGTCATTACAATAATATAATTTTACCATTCCACATGTAATTTGCATATTAACATACTTTTTATATGTGTAGGAGTCATTTATATTACCTTCCCCCAATAAGAATTTTTCATCCCAATGCTTGCCGAGAAATCGCCACACTGTAATAAAATTGGTTTATTTCTACGATAAAGGAAACAAAATGCTAAATAAAAAGACTAAATAAAACAAAATGCTTAAACATTTTAATCTATCGAAGCCTTACATTCACTATAGCATGCTTTAAGGATTATGTTATTAAAGCAACCAACGCAATAATATGGTTTGTGTTTCTACTTAACACATTAAGTTGCGACATCTGCATGTCATAACACTAACAATCATTATAAAAAGAGTAAATTACATTATGGTATGTAATGGATATTTGAAGGTTATTTTAAAGCATTTTTATAAATAGCACATAACATTTTTATACATTTTTCAAAACTAATCCAAAAACTATTATTCTTAAATCAATTGATTTTCATCACATATTTGAATAGATCTGTTTAATAACCAAAAGATAACACTAAATGAAAATTTACAAATGTTGTAAGATATACATTAGCACGTCACACATCTCGTTGTCTCGCGGGTATTTCATATCTTTTTTTTCGTTTAAAGAGAAGTAGCACTTCAGGCAACAATGCCTATTTAGTCAAGTACCGTGCTACATTCTTTAGGAAAGGGATAGAGAAGGGATGAAACAGGTGGTGAAAGTAGAAGGATAGTCGGAAATTAACTGTCGTATAAAGACAGCACAGCGACCAGTAACTATGCTTTCATTGCTGAGCAGCTCCACCGACAGTCAATTTTTATTTTTGTAGTGAAAAAACACCAAGGTCTTCGTTGGGAATCGAAGCCACAACCCCCATATTGACAAACTATTACACTGCCTACTAGCCTACAGGGGCACCTGTAAAATCTAAATAATAACGTTAAGTTTGCTTCTTAAACATTAATGTGATTTAATTAACGCCACGGAATAGAAATATAAAACTAAAGATAAAATCGCTATATTGATCTAATTTTAACTAAATTGTCATTTGTGTCATTTTCAACAATTGCAAACGTAATCAAATCTAGAACGAAACAAAGAAGCAGCTACTTCACTACCTAATCGATTATTTCAATAACTAAGCGTTGTCGTCACGCTTTTAGACAGATCCCATTCTAGTTGAATATGACAAAAAACCTGGAAACTATTGTTGTATACCCTCATAGGTCACGTCATATAAAATGACACATTTAAGTTTAAATGAATAACTTAAAAATTGTTTTCAAGTTGCAGATTTTTACACATGGCTTACAAAACTGATGTGTCAAAAGAATGTCATGTAAAAATAGCACAAAAGGGCACAAATGATATATCAGATTTGTCAACATGGAAGTAGTAAACACTGATAATTCAGGCGTTACTGATAATATGGGTATATAAGAAAAGAATTTCGAAGGTAATAAATAAAACGGAAAAAGGGGAATCTGTTTCGAACTATTAAATAAGTGCACAGCTAAGAATATTCAGCATATTGTCAGGAAGATGATTTAAGTTTAAAAGAAAATAACTATCAATAAAAAAAAATTAAACGACACACTGTGCATTTTACAAACTGCGTAGTTTTCTAAAAAATCTTATACACACACGACAACAGCAACATGTTTATAAGAAATTCTACCAAATAAGTGAACAACAGAAAACTAACACACAGCCAAGCAGGCGCCTAAACTGAATGATAACAACAAGAATATGGGGTGATGTTAAAGTAGCATGTTCATATATAGTCGAGAGCCGCTTAAAACAACTATATAAGCAACACTTGCTGGGAAAATTAATTCGAATTGAGTTATCAGTGAGTAAAGATAAAAAAATTTACCATCGTGTTCTTTTTCTGTGTATTGAAAGTAAATAAATTGTTTAATTTAATTTAAAATTCTAAAGTACTTTGTTACTGTTACTAAAAGAACTCAAAATAACAAAACGTCTATTAAAAGGAGGATGCTTTTTTTAACTTTAAAAAAAAACCTAATGCACTTAAGATAACAACAACATGCTTATAAAAAATTCCACGAAATAAATTTAACAACAGAAAACAAAAGTAAATAGCACAGGAAAAAAATAAAACACAGCCAAATAGGTGCCTACACTGAATGGTAATAACAAAAATAATATGTAATGATGTTAAAGTAGAATTTTCTTGTATATTCCACAACCGCTCAAAATAGATGCATAAGTACCATCTCCTGAGCAATAAAGTAACTTCAAGTACCAATTTCGTTGAGTGAAGATTCGTTGAAGTGATGAAGTTACCATCTTGTAATTTTGTGTATTTAAGGGAATAAATCGTGTCCTTTAATTTAAAAACTGTAAAGTGTTGTGTTATTATTTTGCAATAAAAGAACTCAATACAACAAAACGATTATTAAATGAATAAGCGTAACAATATTGAATCCATCCAATTTGTTATGCCGTTTTCTTACATACATATAGCAAATCGTTTCATATATATAACTTACAATTACGCTTCCTTAGTAAGGAAATTTTACAGTACTGAAGCAGACCATAACATGATGACTAGCACCTTCGATTGATATAGAATAATTAAATAAAAGTTTAATTAAAAATCTACAATTGCATATCTAATCACAACAAATATAAATAAAGTTAAACAAAAATAAAACTTTATTTATAAATTTAGTTTATTGTGACACATTAAACCAAATAATTGTATAACAGTTAGTAAAATTAATGCTTAATTAAAAATTAAATAATATTACACTACGTATAATAATTACATTTAATACAAAATGTCCTTTAGACTTCAATTACAAATGCGGAGCGATATTTGCGATTGGGTTTTGACAAAACAGATGATTTGGTCTTGGGTGGACGGCGACGAACACGTGATGATTGCGGAGGAGAGCTTTTGGGAAAACTATCGCGAAATGGAGGCGGTACATTGGCAATGTACTCATCTTCAAATTCAGGCTGTTTAAATTGATGTTCTTTTTCGGCAGTTTTTAATAGTTTCTGGAACTTGGGACTACTAAGAAGTTGCAGCTTTAATGCTTCGTCCAATAGCTTTTCTTGATCTTCTATATATTTTTCAATTTGCTTCTTAGAGGCTACACTCTTATAACGATCTCTTAAATTCGCCTTGAGATGTTTAACAGCCAAGTCTGGATTTTCATATGATTCAGTTTCGGGTTCATAGACATTAAAGCTGCCACCAAACCCAGATGATGAGGAGTGATGATAAGATGGTGCTTTTGTTTTGGAGGGTGTAATTAGATGAAATGGATCTGGTTCATAGTGCTTGGAGTATTTTTGTTTTTTAGTTGTTGTAGGGGGTAAATATGAATCGGATGAAGGTTCTTCATGCGAAAGATCAAGTGAATAGCCACCATTAATATTAGATAAAGTTGTATATTTTGAACTCTTTGTAGGATAAGATGAAGTGGATTTTTTGGGAACTGTTATGGGATGCTGAACTCGTATGTGGGTGCCAATGGTATACTCTCTACTATCATTCTCCTTATTGGAAAATACATTTTTGCCTTCATGTAAATACTCATCAGAAGAAAACCCTTCAGATGAAATATCCTCCTCATCCTGCAAAAAAAAAAACAAGGGTTTAAAAAATTTCTCAAAAAATTATAATTTTAACAAAATAAATCTACTGACCGAACTGTATCCCTTATAAGCTGGCTTTTTTGAATACTTTGACGTCGATCTGTGTTTACTCTCTTCTGTTATTAAATCACTGTTGTATGTCAAAGGAACAAATCCGCCACTACTTCCCGCACCATGATGAAACGTATAATATGAGGTTGGCGTATTTCCCGAATCATAAAAACTTCTAGCATGGGGTGTTCCTTCTCCCAATATCATTTTTATTACACATCCAAAAAGTAATAGTGAGCTGAGAGACTACAAATAAAAAAATAATTTGTTGTTGTACTAAAAATGCTTTTTTTTTTCTCAAAAACTGTTCGCAGGAAATACTACACCAATTAAAATATTTGTTAGCAGCTAATAATTTGAATGTCTTTAAAACACACTGTATTCTGAATGAATGTCATAGTTTGGCTTTGGAGATTTTTGATAGATTTGTAAACCATTGTATGAAGAAAAAAAAGCGTTTATGGTAAAATAGTGACTGGCTTTTAAAGTATTTTAAAACTATACTATTAACTTTTGTATTTTATGTTAATTTACTAATTAAAGCGTTAACAAACTAAAAATATAAAATTTATTTTTATTAACTTGTACACAGGGTGCTGCCATAAGATTTGTCATAAGATTCTTATTTGTTCAAACTATATAAATGAATAATTTTACCGAATTCTGTCCAAATACCTCTAACAGCATACATAACATTATAAAAGAGTTCATTTAATTTCTTTCTTAATTTTTTATTTTTTGGACAGTATGAGTTGAAAAATTTAATTAATTTTTTTTAGTAATTGGAAAAAACTTGAAATTACTATAGTACCCATTAATTAAAAAATTAATTACTAATTTTTTATATGGTTCATAAATCGCACAACCTTTTTTATTTCTAATTGAAATTGGCTTTACGGAAGAACTAGGTGGGAGTACGATTATCTTTTATCTGGCATTTTTAATTCGAAATATTAACCACTCACGCCATTAATTTTTAAAGTTATCTTTTTATACTTATCTTTACAGTGTATATAACTGCAAATTTTGGTGTAAATATTATAAGCCTAAAACGGTTAAATAGATAACGATGGATTTGTAAAATCCATGTCTTCTATAGACACCCCTTAGTTTAAAATTTATTTGTATGGGCTGTCTATTATTATTAAAAAAACAAAGTTATATTCGTAATAATCATATCGTTTAGAAGCCATACTTTAATTTTAATTGCATTAAATTATTTTTAGTTTTAGCCGCTGTAAGGATGCACCTGAATTATAAAGATCATTACCAGGATTAAGTTTTTACCCTATAGATACGAAACCCTATATAGTCTTGTAAGGCAAGTGGGTTGAGAATACAATATACACTACGGTGTACAGTTTTTGAAACTGTGAAACTGCAATATTCGCCTAAAGATAATTCCCTTTATCAGATAATTAGAACACTCTCGGGAATTTACATATAAATGGGCAAAGACACAAATTTTGAATTTTCAGATATTTAAATCGGTACAATCTTTAAGAAATATATGACTCTGTAAATGAAATCACTACACATGCGATAAATACACATATATTCAAAACATATACACATAATATAAGTGAAATGTATAAAGAAATTTCAAAAATAGATTTGTTCGAATTTTTATCACCAGGCAAACTAAATGATATTAAATGAATAGTAACAATTATACTGCTGTTTCGGCTGATTTACTTAAAGGGAATTTTTATAAGCCAATTGTTTTCAAATGCTAAAGTAAACTGTCAAAACAATTGACATCTAAATTGCTTAACATTCTTCACGTAAACATTTAGCGAATGGTTTTACACAAAGTACACAATGTTTATGTTAGAAGTTTAAGAGCAATAAGAAAAATTTTCGTAGACTGTTTATTTCAAGGACATATTTTGGAGTACAACAAAATTATTTAAAGTATGATATAATTAATTTTTTAATCGAACAGCTAACTACTTTAGCACATTTTCGTAGCTTTTAAATGATAACATTCATGAGTCACCACTCAGGACTAGACAGTAATTTAAGGATTTTTGTAGTAAATTTTCATTACACTCTTTTCAAATTATATATTATTTATGTTAACCTTGTATTAAATATCACACTTCTTGCAACTTCTATTTGGTTTGCCATATTTTAAAAAAACTAATTATTTGGAAAAATACTACTAAATTAAAAATTCAGCAAAACTGTTTAAAATATTACAAAATAACTACCTTTTAAGTTTTTTTTTTTCTATAGTTTAACACTAAAAGTAACTACTGAAGATTACTTACATTCATTATAATGATTTTTATTTATTTACCACAAAGATTATAAGACAGTCTTAAAAAATTATCACAATTTTATTTGTTGTTATTTTATGCGCGCAAAAATCATCAAGCGCATGAAGTTTTCAAATTATTAATTTACACTATGAAGCAACATTAGATGTTACTTTGTTTAATAATTATTTGTGGTTTCGGCCCTCAGTTTTTCAAATTAAATTTTTATTTAAATTATTTTATTTTTTATATTCTTTTAGTTGTAGTTGGTCGCACGTTATCTGAATTGAAACTGAAAGTTATTCCAATGAGTGCAATGGTTTTATGCCAACTTCCTAATGATGAAAAATCGCATATAAAAAATAAATTTTCAATTTGCACTTCGTTGCTGTGTTCAAAGAAAAAACAAAACTTGAATTGAAATTTCACTAAACAACACTGCAGAAGTTGTTACTCTAATCTTGGTGGCAACATTTAATGTTGTTGATTAGCTCATGATAATAATTATGTTTACAATGATAATTATATACGAGATGTGTTAGAAAGTTAGCATTAAAATTTCTTGAAATTTTAAATAAGTATAAAATAATGACTGTTTTCATTAAATTAATTTGGCCAGACAAGATTGTTACGAAGATGATTAATTAAGTTTTAAAAGAAAACTACATAGTTTTTCAAGAAATCTTATACACACACAGCAACGATATGCTTATAAGAAATTTCACCAAATAAGCAAACAACAGAAAGTAAAAACAACTAACACAGAACAAAACAAAGCACACAGCAAAGCAGGTACCTAAATTGATTGATAATAACAACCACAATATGGGGTAATGTTAAATTCAAGCTGGGTCATCAGTGATTAAAGATAACAAAGTTAACATTGTGTTTATTGAAAGTAAATAAATTATTTAACTTAATTAAAAACTCTAAAGTACTGTGTTATTATTTTGCAATAAAACATCTTAAAGTAACAAAATGTTTATTAAAAGGAATAAACGTAACAATATGTCTTAACCGGATTTGATATTTTTTTTACTCCTTTTTATTTATTTTGCGTTTAGTCACCATCTGCAAAACCCTGTCCTGTTTTCAAGACTTTGTTCAAGTTTAAAATTACAACTGACAAATTATAATTCAAAAATGTATTTTAAGTCTTTAACTCTTTCCTAGTCTTTAAGCCTTTTCTATTTCCCACAAACAGAATTGGACGAAATTGTGCATAATGATAATAAGGACTTAAAAGAAATTAAAACTCCACCTTTTAAGGTTTAATGGTTGAAGAAAAATGCGGCATTCGGAATTTTCTAAACAATAGTTGCCAAATCTTAAGCTAGAAAGAGGAAAAGGAATGACAACAGCATTTCATTTACTGGTGGAACAAGTCCAAATAACTTAATACCATTTTTAAATTCCTTTATAACTCTATAGATTTGGGAATAGCTAATCTTGAAAAATGTCGAAATTTCAGAATTTCGCTTTTGGTATGCCTAAGTGGGATTCAATTGATTATCTCAAATTCTTCCAACCATTACCGTGAATAGCAGCAGTTGGGATGAAAGTGCATTTTATCCTAGTAGACATACTTGCAAAGCAACTGAATTGGTAAACATTTTCTTTTTGAATCCATCTCGTATTTATGAACAAATAATGATGAGAAAATTATCAAGAGTTTAAATTTGAGGGGTTACTTCTTTAGCTTTTGTTGTATGTCAGCACGTTTATATGAAATCAAAATACTTCTTCATTTACTTGTTTATAGATTTGCATAATTACGTTTCCATTCACTGCATCTACGAGTATTAAGGAAACAAACATAAATATATTTTTGCCATTAATACAAAGTATTCAAAGTTGAAATATGAAATGTTCATTTTGTGAACGTTCACAAAAATGTTTAAAAAGTTTCATATGATTTTTAAATATAACAATTGTAGAAAGGTACTATTTAATGTGACAATAAATTTTTTTATAAACTCAACTTTCTTTACACTGTAATTATTGTTTAAAAATTTTGCTGTAACAAAAATAACCTAAATAGAAAATTAGTAATTTATTATGAGCACTTGGTCTTTATTTCCTAAAAAATTTTTAAGCTTAATTTTTTATTCTTTTTTTATAATATTTCGCAAAACCATTGGTTGGCAAAAATGAAAATCATTTTTTGATTAATTGGTTATATACTATTTTTTTATCCTGAAGGTACCAAACAATGGTAAGGCTTCAAAGTCAAAGCCTTATGCAAAATTCGCCATGTGTTAGTTTTAGATAACCCCAATTGTTGAGAACGTCGAGGAATTAACAAATTTGGATCTGCATCAACACTGTTGCTTACGATATTTTTTAGCTAAACGAACCGGTCGAACAAGTGTTAGTATTCGCACATTTGGTATCGAGCCTGTCGACTCAAATTCAACGTAAGGAAGCACTGGTGTAGAAAATAGTTTTAAGTAGGAAATAAATAAATAAATAACGCAAATAAAATAATTCATGCAATTTCCATCCACTTTATAGAAATTTTTGCATAAAGATCTACTCCTAAAGACTTGTAAGATCCACCTGGTGCATACTGTGTGCATCACACAAAAAAAAACTGAAAACCCCAATATTCCATTCAGAGGTGACGCTAACTTTTAACTCGGCGTAGACGTTAATATGCAACATTTTTAGATTTGGAGTGGAAAAAACTTGTGCAAGATCCTTATGTATCACTAAATTCCCCTCAAATTACTATTGTTTTCCTTGCCAAGTGTTCTGTGAATACCCCAAATTTTCATTACACAAATAAACAACGATTAAATGGTGGTAACAAATTTACGGTTTATCATTACAAAATATATTTACGTTTAAGCTGTCATGGGAAGTATAAATCAAAAAATCAAATATCTCTCTTTCTAACGAAAATCTTGCATGTTTTATACAGTTTTGTTAAATTTAATTTGCCAATAAAATAACTTAACAATTTAAAGCAAATAAATAAATTAATAAAAATTTTGTAATCACTTGTCGTTATAAATTTAGCTCATGGCAGTAAATATGACTGGTAAAAAAAAAATATTACAATTATTACATTACGATAATAACGACCTACTAGTACCCTTGTAAATAACAAATTTAAGCTTAATATATTGGCTTACGGTAAAATAAATTATAAATTAAGTTAAGGACAGTAAATTCATTGAAGATGAAACCATTTTTTAAATTAAAATCAGCTCTTGCTGAAAGAGACAAGTTTGTATGCCGAAACGTGTCTTGCTAGAAGCAAAACCAAGCAAACAAAATCTTGAAATTTTTACTTCTCCACCAAACGCACAATTTCTTTCGGAAATTTGTTAATTTTCTCTTTTAGAATAGTTTTCGTGTTAAAAGCACTGAAATTCTGTTAGTTCAATTCCTGCTTCAGTTGTTAAGATTATAATATTGCCATTTTCCGTCCTAACTGGCTGGTTTGTATTCGATGGCGAGCGCTTTCGATGCGAATGCATCATTCTCAAGCCGCGGTTTAGTTTGTTCTGCTGAGTCAGTGTTGGCGTTCAGGTAGTTCTGTTATTAGGTCCGTATATACCCAGGTTAGCAGAATACCAGCCACCTGGCATTTGTATGCAAAGTGAATTTATCGATACCCCTGTCCTTTATTATTATATAGGTACGTGTATCCATCTGAGGGTGTTTTTCGTTTGCCCGTCTTGCATGAGTAGTTTCAATGGTGTAAAAATTGTGTCTGAGGTCGCGTTTACCTGTTCGTTTATAATGTCGTTGTTGAATGTTTTTGTTTTGTAGATTCCCATATTTTCAAGAATGTCTAGTCTTCGTGTTTTCGACGGAAAATGGCAATATTATTTCATTTACTGGCGGAGGACAAACAACATAATGTTAAGATTATGTTTGAACTCAAAACTCTCGGGGTTTTCAACAAGATGGTTTTTGCATTTCGTAGTAAATTTATTGGCAACTATTGCAATGAATTCAATTTCGCTCGAAAATCGCATTAAAACAATTAAAATTCGCTATAAAAATGGTGGTTCTGTTAAAGTTACAATATTAACATAATCATTCTTCTGAAACCGCTATTAAGAATTTGACCGTTTAATTTAAGTCTACAGGCTCGATACAAAATATGCGAACACCAACGCGTGTTAGACCAGGTCTTTCAACAGCAAACATCACAGCCGTGAGCCACAGTGTTGGAGCAGAGCTAAATTTGTCAATTCCTCGACGTTCTCCACAATTGGGGTTATCCAAAAGCACTACATAGCGAATTTTGCGTAAGGATTTGACTTTGAAGACTTACAAGGTTCAACTGGTGCGGGAATTGAAGCCGATTGACCATTCACATCGCCCTAGATTCGTTTAATTCATTCAAGAACAACCGGCTGGTTTTTCTGAAAAAATAATTTTTTCAGACGAAACCCATTATCACTTGTTAGGGTACGTCAACATTGTCAAAATTGTTGCATTGCATGCTCTGTAGGCTTGTTTGAGCCGTTTTTTTTATCATGGATTACGCTATTGCAAGATGCTTACAAATGAATTTTGGCATATTATTGGCGACGTGGATATCACTGGTATATGGTTTCAACAGGACGGTGCCACATGTCACACAGCCAATGAAACGAGCATTGTTTTGCAAACTTAATTTCCCGATCACATAACTTCATGACAATCAGCTGTTAAGTGGCCAGCCAGATCGTGTGGTTTAATACCACTGTATTATTTTTTTTAAGGTTATGTTAAGGACAGGGTCTGTAGCCTTAAAATTCAAAATTCGTGATGTGATTAATAAAAGAATTGGTGTCCGTCAGCGTGGTCGTGGTGGACGTTTGCCAGATATCAGTTTTCATTCATAACTTCCGAACTCTTCTATTTGTAAAACAATAAATATTTGAATGATCTAAATGTAAATTTTTTATTTTATTTTGTTTTAGAAAAATAATAATTCTTGTTGAAAAACCCATTGCAAAACACAAAACAAATGCAAGTTCACGAAACTGAGTACCCTTAATGATGAAACCCTTGCACAAGGTCTTGGATTATTTGCTTAAAAGATCCAACAACTTAAGCAATTAATGGCAAGCAACTATCCATTGTCCAGGCAAAATAACCACACCTATTGACCTAAAAATTACAACGTCATTGGAGTGGCTATTTTCTAAGGCCCAGCTTAGTTTGTCTTAAATATGAATTTTCAAAAAAGCCAAATAAAGAGAGTTTTAGCAAAGGAAATATATCAATTAAAATTATCTAGTCTGGCATGACGCTACACCATAAAATAACAAAAGCAGCGAAAACTGTTTTAGAAAATCATGGTGCCGGTGAATTATCGTAGCGTAATTTTACAGAATAAAAAAATATATATCAAACATTTTTATTATTGCCTATTTTACAGTATTAGTTGCAACAACAAAAGCCGTTATAAGCAACTTCAAAAATACAATTTCAAATACATTTTATATTTTAAGAAAATTTATTTTATTTTAACGTTAAAGTATGTAAAATGGAGTTAAACACAATTGTATGAAGGCCAAAAAATGTTGGTCGCAAACAAAAGGCGTATCATTAAATGTGGCAGCCACTTGTACTCTCGTTAAATTCGAATGCAATAAAAAACACAAATACTTGTTGCATGAACCAATGCGGCAAAAAACTAACTATCAACTTAAAAATAAGACCAACAACAATCGAAAAACTATTTTGTGTGTTGTAACATGAAAAATATTTTTATAAAACATTTATATCAAAATTCAACAAAAATGAAAATTATTCAAAATATAGAAGCTGGTTATTGTTGGTTAGAGGCGCGTGTCATCATAACTCAATTCAAAGGCGAAGTTCAGGTTCAGCATCAGGAAATAAACCGCAACAAAATATATTTTGTTTATTATTTTCATGCTTTAAAAGTTGCAGCTGCAAACAAGTTCATGTTCACCATATTGGTAAGAAAATAACAACAAACACAAAAAAACTTTCTTATGAGCTCTTTTAGCGAACAGATTTATGGTTTGTGAATGCAAACAAATATGGTTGCCAATTGTTTCAAATATTTAAAGAGAAATTCATTAAAGTTTCATATTCATTTTTATATTTTTATTTGCGTAAATAATATGGAGAATTTTTCTAAAATTTTAAGACTTTATTAATATCAAAACAGTAATAAAATAACAAAAAAATTATAATTACAGCCAATTAGCAGGTCTTACTCACTGTTATTATTTGCATGGCAACTCTTATCATTCTGCAAATTCGCACAAAGACTTCATCATACATAGTTTGTTGCATCTTTTAAATGATAGTTGAAGTAAAGCAGGAAACAAATTATTAAAGAGCCGGAAATTCAATATATTCCGACAATATTTAAAACCATCATTTTATGAAAAATTAACTGATATATACTGATATCAAATAACGATTAAAATTTTAATCGGTCAAATCATGTCAAAGTATAGGAGATGGTACAATAACTCAACTGTTCAGAAGTGAAAAAATTAAAATAAATGTGTTTGCAATACTCGTAGTACGCTGCATGGTACTGTCAGAAAGAAGAAATTAAGTTGCTGTATGAAGAAGAGAGGGAGTAGTGTAGTGTAGGATATTCGATTTTGGTCTTTATACATTAGAAGTGACTTTAAAAGAAATTATTGTAGAGTGTTCATTAACTAATCGATCCCAAAGAGAAGCGCTAAAAATAAAAACTGTGTTGTGGACAAGAAATGCAACTCTCAGGATTGAGTTCCCTGATTCTTTCAGAGCACATTCCATTATAGCAAGAATTAAACCTGGGAGTTATATGCCTACTTTTTATTTGTTATGCTTTTATATGAAATATTTATATTGTCAGAAGTCGAAGTTTTTATCTTGTTTTTTTTATTTTGTTTTTCACAAATCTTGGGATATATACAGGTCGACCTGTATGGTCGACCAAGTTTTACGAAAGGATCCATTGTTAAACTTTTTATGTTATTTAAGAAACAAATGTAATACAACTATGATTTTCTGAAATATCACTTATTGGTATTTCACTCTCTTTCCTCCAATTATTTGTTTTTCCGGGTATTTGTATTCAGCATATACCTTTTCTAAGTAAAAATCATCTAAATTATGGGATTTACAATTATTTTACACATATACATATAGATTTTTCTATTTATTATATTTATTCATAAGGAAAAACAGACCCTAAGCCATTTTGTTTCACTCGGTCCTAACCAATGAAGCAGGCAGGTCCGAGTTCAAAACTTTTCTTCACACATGTTTATGATTTTTGTGATGCTTAACATACTGTGGCGAAGATAATTTATTAAGTTTTAAAAGAAAATAATTATCAGTAAATAAGCAAACAAAACGACCCACTTTCCATTTTAAAAACTGCGTAGTTTTCTAAGAAATGTTATACACACAAGACAACAGCAACATACTTATAAGAAATTCTACCAACTCAGATAAATAACTGAAAACAAATAATACCGACCAAAACAAAATACACAGCCAAGCAGTCGGGTAAACTGAATGATATTAACAACACTATGGGTAGTAAAATATTCTTGTATATGAGAGAACCGCTTAAAACAGCACCACTTGCTAGGCAATTCATTTATTGCAAAATAATAACACAGTACTTCAGAGTTTTAAATTAAATTAGACGATTAGTTTACTTTTAATAAACACGATGGGAACTTTGTTATCTTTACTCAACGATGGCTCAAATTGAATTTATTTATTTATATATTTATTTATTTATAAATTCAATTTGAGCCATCGTTGAGTAAAGATAACAAAGTTCCCATCGTGTTTATTAAAAGTAAACTAATCGTCTAATTTAATTTAAAACTCTGAAGTACTGTGTTATTGATTTGCAATAAATGAATTAAAAATAACAAAACGTTTATTAAAAGAAAGAAACGTTACCATACCCTCAATTATAAAGAGATAATTTCCTTTACCATATAGAGGCAGGAAAAGAGTTAACAATTTCCAAAGAATACGTTTATATCTCAATCCACTCCGTATCGCTGTTCGGTTTACAATACGAATGGTCATTTCGAAGTCTACGTTGGTTTGTTATAAAAATATTCGGAAAATATTATTATCTTAAGGCCATTTGCTTAGTCTTTGCTTGAAACTGGCGTGAGTCAAATAGTGTTTGTTTAGGAATATGATTTTCTTATTGGCCATACATGAGAGCATTTTTCCTCTCAATCTTACGAACCACCCGAAATAATATTACATTCAACATGTGTCAACCAAAATCGATCGATTATCTGGGTATAAAGTTAAATCAATGTAAGATGTCTAATACAGAAAATATATATTTTAATATCTTAACCGTGTTCATTATTTCGCTGATCTCTACCTAGACCCCGAGTTGGTCCGATTACATTTTCGTAAGTTTTTGTATATATTTCTTCACTTCTCAGCAGTTTTTCTAGAGCTTTTCTTTTTTTTGTGTGTTTTTTGTTTTATCTTTAGGCATCTTAGCTTTTTTAGGCTATATAATCTAAGCTTTTTTTCGAAGCCTATAAAACCATATTTTATTTTTACTTGCGGTTTTCAAAATGTAGTGTAATAAGTATGAGGTAAACATATAAGAAGTTTATTTAAAACACTTTGTCTGAACATACAGATTTATCTTTAGAATCGCTATAATTTCTATATTTCTGTTCATACTTGGATGGGGCTTGAACTCAGTGATTAATTTAAGTGCTACCAAAAAAACTTGTTTTAAAAATTTATTTCTTGTTGTTTAATATAATTTTTATATAAATTTTTTTTTATTTATTATATTTTAATAAAAACAAGAATAATAATAAAACTACAAAAGCAAACAAAATTAACACTTTTTGATATAATTTCAAAAATTTTATATTCAACTTGGCAAATTGCGAAATTATCTTAAATAGTAATTGCAGGATATTATTTTTACTTGAATCTTTTTATAGTTGAGAACATTTTACCTGTCTTTTGAAATTTTGAAAGTGAAATAAATTTTTAAATCTAATAATAACCGTTAGCCTTTAATAATAATCATAAAAAATAAGCGTCACACTGCATACTTCAACTAGGAAAAATAATTCAAAGTGTCTCGTAGTGTCCACCAGAACGAGTTTAACTGTAAAAAATGTAAAAATTTAGTCACTCTATCCACCAGATTTAATTTGTAATAGTATATCGGCTGAAATAAGGAAGATATGTGTAAATAAACGAAAAACTAAATCGAAAACTTGTCCTGCCATAAATAGCTCCTTAAAAGCAATTTTTGCTTGTTAAAACTTGTTCACTGAAGTTCAATTTATTTTCTTTTCAGAAGTTGTAAATGGTTTAACAACATCATCTCGTGGTGTATGTGTTTATTAAAAGTGTTACGCAATTTTGTGTTTTCTTAATAAATAAATAAGTTCAAAAACATAATTTTTTACCAATTCACTGTCCAGTTTATTTCTTGTAGCAATAGTTGATTAATAATTTTTATTATAAACATCCTGCTCTATTTGCAACTTTTTTGTAGTTTCGGGCATTTGCTTTAACAAAGTTAACTATACAAAAATTTATTGTATTTTCTTTTTTTTTATTTCTTTCAACTTTTGCAATTTGCAATAAACGAAAAGAAATTATATTTCTTGTTTAGTAAATAATTAGTGTTTGTTTTTGTTGTTGTTAAACATAATGCGAGTACATTATGATATCTTAAGATTTCGTAATCATTTATGGGTTCAATGTGTGATGATTGGCACAATAGTAATTTTTATTTTACAATTTGGCCATAACTACTGTTGCGAGAAATCAGTAGCAACTTTCACAAGGCCAAACACACATTCAACACAATTGTATTAAAAATGACAGTTAATTATTTATTTATTTATTTTAATTTGGATATTTATTTTAATGACATAATTATCCTACGCTCTCTCGCATAGAAACTATTCCATAATACCCTTCAGCGTAGATGAATAAATATTTCATTTATAAGAGCACAGTAACTTAAACTAGAATTTAATTTTCGATCCTTGCAGATTATAATACAGGGAAACTAATTGTGAAATGCGTAAGCTATATCTCGGCGGTATATCAAACCACTTGCGTGATATGTAGCGTGCACCCACGCCCTAAGAAGCCGAAGAAATAATTCTATAAAACAGGTAATTCCTAGTTGCAATTTCAGAAGTTTCGGAGCAGGTCCGCTAACCCCCCTCCTTGCTGAAGAGTTCGAGATTATCTAAATCCTGGTCCAGAACACATGGCAAGCATGTACACTGGATCCGGCTCATTCACCCTTTATTCTCAATAGAGGTGAGACGATTCTGGTGCCTTACTTAAAATTCATGAGGGCCTGCGAAACCACAACCACCAGGATGCTCCCGAAGGGCCTCAATAATCAGTTGGAGAACAGTTAAAAGGCTAAAAAACTGAACTCTGGGGCTTACTGATTCCCGTGGAAATAACGTGGATTTATCCAGGTGGCTCCCTGCTAACCTTTAGGGGACTGGACTTCCTTTTACAAAAGATAGACTTACTTTCGCAGTAATTTAATACGTGTGTCTTCCAGCAGATAGAGTGGGGCACTCGCTTTATTTTCCATTTAAAGAGAAGTAGCACTTCAGGCAACAATGCCTATTTAGTCAAGTACCGTGCTACATTCTTAAGGAAAGCGGTAGAGAAGAGATGAAACAGGTGGTGAAAGTAGAAGGATAGTCGGAAATTAGCTGCCATATAAAGACAGCACAGCGACCAGTGACTATGCCTTTATCGCTAAGCAGCCCCATCGACAGTCAATTTTTATTTTTGTAGTGAAAAAACCAAGGTCTTCGTTAGGAATCGAACTCACAACCCCCATATTTACAAGCTAGTACACTACCTAGTAGCCTACAGGGGCACCATCCTTACAACTACGAAAATTAATCGGCTTTATTCTAGGCCTTTCCAGCGTCTAAATGCCCTTCAACACAAATAGCAACTTGGAATAGCCTTTCAGACTGGAAGTTATTTTATTCGCTTTTTATAAAAAAGAGTGTTATGTAAATCTAACAATCTTTCTTGTGTCCATATAGCTCCACTTTTTAAGACAAAAAGAACTGGTTTTGATACACGCCAGCAGTAGAGTAACTAAAACCGCTTTTGAGTTATTTTAAATAGATTACGTTCTGATGAACTATTCGTACCTTTCATTTTTAACTTTACTTCCAGGCACAGGAACCTAAGCATATGTAGCGAAAAGTAGTTGACTAGCCTTGACAGCTGTTTTTATATATACGCTGACTACTATAGACATAATACAAAGGTGCTGAATATCAAATATCTCAGTTTTCAATATGCTAAATTCATATGGAAAGCGGTGTGATAATTTCATAATAAATTGAAAGAATCAAATACAAATCTTAGCATCCTCTGTCAAAATTACTTACATTGTCTTCTGCAAAGGGATAAGTAACCCTTAGTTTTCTCCTCTTTTTATGGACTTTTTAATAAGAGGCGCAGTTTTTCTCTTCTCAAAGAGTTATAACCTCCTCCTAAAAAATCCTAACTGCGCTTATGCACTTTCTTCTAGAGGAGACTTAAATATTGAACTTAAGATCAATTAAGAGGTGATACAAAAATTTCAAAAGATTTGAGCCAGGCTATCGTGGCAATTATATAAGTCGCAATATGACAAAGGTACAACAGAACTAGTTCTTAGTGCGCCAGTAATACCAATTCATGGAGATTTCTGAATTCTTTATAGATATATATTTCTTAAGTTTTTGCAATACACCAGATATGAGAGTTAGAAAAAACCTAAACCATGTTGAAGATAGTTCTTCATTTTGCATAGGCAGACGACGGAAGTGCTGCCCACTGAAAGTTCCTTATAGTTGAAGGGTGTGTAAATATATCACTTTATTCGATAAAGGAATTTTTCATTTTTATGTCGATAATCTGAAAATTGAAATCTTGACTTTTATTGTAAATAGCACCATTTTAATTTTAATGGATCCATCCCCTGAAAATCTATTTTATTGTAGTTATTGTTTGGTTTTTCATACAGAGTTAAAGCAAGTAAAACTTTAGAAGTGCGAAGGAGCCAATAAATAAACAGTCGATGGTACACTATGGCGATATTTTTAGTTGACCTGCACTCTTTTGCATGATTAAAGATAAATTTTGTATTTCGATTTAAGAAATATCTATTTTATATTATAAAGTGTATAAGAATTCTTCACATCTAATAATGGCTATCTTCATTCTGATTTCTTATAAAATAAAATCAAAATTATATATAAAGAAATTGTATTGATTGAAAATTTCTAAATATCTGTCCTTTTAAGGCCAGTTCTTGGTGTTATTCATTTAAATGATTTTGGAATTGTGCATAAGAATGTTTCTTGCTTTTTGGGTTAAAACGCAAGAATGCACAATGGGAAAATTTTTTAAGAAATTTAAAATATTCTGTACTTTCTACCACGACGAATATTTTTCAAATCAATTATATAAAACAATAAGATTTTCATTAAAAAAAAATCTAAATTAGCCAAATTTGTGGATTTTAATGACATTTACGTACCTTTTGCTAATTACAAGCTATAATCTATCAAGCTATATTTTAATGAAGCATTATAAAGTTAAAATAATAAAATTATTTCCGTAGATTTTTCTCTTTCTAAAAAAAATAATTTATGCAAATGGAAAAAATGAAAAACAGGTTCTTCTTTTTCTTGAGAATAAATTGTATAAAATTTAATTCAAACTAGCTATTTCATTAAACCTGTTTTGAGTTCATTCAAAATCATTTGAAGTAATAAAATAACCTGTTTTTGCTACTATTGTCCCTCCAAAGCCGAGTTTTGAAAAAAGCATCGCCTTGTCAACATTCTGTGTTCATGTCTTACGCAGAAAAAATTTCGTTTGACGCACTTATTGTATTGAGAATGCTGATGACGGATGTAGCGATCAAGAAAATGCTACATTACATTCCGCTAAACTTTAAAATTTTTTTTAGAAAAATTATCACAAAAATTCATAAATAATCTTCCCTTCTTAAAAAAAATTAATTAATTAAAGTCAAATTGAACTCAAGCCGAATTCATTACTTCTTTTATTATAATATTGTTACGTTTATTCCTTTAAATAAACGTTTAGCAAATTGCAAATTAATAACTTTAGTTTAAATTAAGTTTATTTACTTTATTTATTTATTTATAAGTCTCATCCCACACACAAGACCTTTAGTCTTATTTTTAATTACAAAATTACACATTGGTTAAAATAAAGTATATTAAAATGGAACATATAAATCTATTATTCAACACATCTATGAAATACTATTACATTAAAATAGAGAACTATTATGCACAAAATAAATAATTGTCATTGTAATAAGAAATTTAATTAATTAAAAAGAAAAGTATATAAGCCGAAAGCTCCCAAATATATTCAAAATAAGTATAATGATGAAACGAATTAAGATAATTTGAGTGTAAAGTAAAATATAATAATTCAATACGAATAACACTCAAATAATTATACATAAACAAAACAATAAATACTATCAAAGCCGAGAAAAAAATTCAAAATATCATTTTAAAATTTCTGTGAGTTATCTAATATTTGTAACCTATGAGGGATCGAATTCCAGAAAAAGATATTGCAAAAATATAGAAATGACATTCTGACACTAAGCTCCTGTACCCAAGTGTCCTTATTCTTCTACCTCTACAACCTTCTCCTAAAGTTAATCTTCCATAACGATAATCCGGCTGATGTCTGCATATTATTTTATGGAAAAAAACTAATGCCCCAACATTAAACAAATTGCAGAAGGAGACGCCAAACAATTCTTTCGAAAACATTAAAACTTTAGAACGTCTGTCCAAACAATACACATATCGAACAACGTTATTAAAGGTGACTGGCTATTAGCTTCCTTTTACTGACTGAGTCGCAGCTGGCAAAAAGTTCACATCCATATAACAATACGGGGATTAAATAAGTTTTTGCAATCAGTGTTCTAATTCTCAACGGGGTGTAATTTCGTGTTAACCATATTGTCCTTAGCATGGACGTTGAACGACCACATACGTAATTAATATGATCAGATCAAGTGAGAGAAGAAAGAAAACACCCAGATTCTTAGTGTATGGAACTATCTCAATACTCTGATTGTGTATATAAATGACAGATCTAATAATGAATCGTGAAAGTCTTTTCTGCATAACGATGCATCTAAACTTGAAGGGATTTATAGTCAATCCGATTGCAGAAGTCCATGTAAGCATTGCTCTACCATATCAATATTACAACATGTATATAGTTTGACATCGTCAGCGTACATTCTGATTTTACAATCCATCAATATGCCGGGAAGTTTATTAGAATACATAGAGAACAGTAATAGTTCAACAATTGACCCCTGCGGAACACCTCTGGACAAAGGCTTAGGACTTGATTTCTTTGCAAGTATTTGCGTATATTGGAATCTGTTGGATAGATAAGTTGATATTAACCTAATAGCAGAGGATGAGAAATGGAAGAAATTATGGAGTTTGTAGCAGAGAAGGTTATGTTCGACGGTGTCAAAAGCTTTAGAGTGATCTAAAAGAACCAAAAACGCCATATTACCCTTATCAATTTTCATTCGGCTATCCTCGAAAACATCCAATAACGCAGAAACACAACCGTGATTCCTTCTAAAACCAGACTGCCTGTCTGTTATCAAATTACTCCCATCGAGAATTTGGTTATGCATAATTCTCTCAAAGACTTTAAAAAGAAATGGCAGTATGGTCTATATTCGGAGCCTGACTTTGGTATCAGAATAATCCTAGCAAATTTCTACTTAGAGGGAAAGTAGCTGTGAGCCAGTATTAAATTGAAAATAAATATAATAATTAGCGGCAAGAGCAGTGGTAGAAGAATCTTTAGAAACTGAATTCATGCCATCAGCATCTACAGAATTAGTCTTTATCGACAATTGGCTGGCAAGTACATTGCACTAGTCAATAACCTCAAAGGAAAAAGAAGAAAAAGAAGAATGATTATTAATCCGATTGCCATTATATTGCAGATCAGCATTCACCAATGGAATATCCAAAAACTTATCGTTAAGAACATCAACATTAATTGCTCTGGTTACACATGTTCCCGTTTAACCAATATCCATTTCCCGAAATGTCTGCCATCTTCTTCTGGAGTCAAGGGCCGTTGAGAATTTCTCGGCATAAAACTCCGCCTTTGCTTTCCTAATTAATCTATTAACCCCCTTCCTGGCATTGCGCTAATTATCTTTCAATTCATCTGTCCTAATCCTTTTCCATCTACTGTATGCAAAATCCCTCTGACGCATACTCTCCTTTATCTCTGTCGAAAACTATGGTTTGAGACGACCTGTCATTGTCCTAGATCAAATAAGTAATTAACATTTTGTTTAAGATACGTGAGCTGATCATCCACCGTACGTAAGTTCCATGCCAGTCCAAAAAATTCACGTTGTAATAACTCCGTATCCAAATTAGCTGAAAGTTATACGTCATAAATATAAGATCGTGCCTTGAAAAGCAAGATGCTGAAAGTTGATCGTAGAGGAGAAAATCAGATCTGTTGCCCACCCAAAAACTATCCAGCAATGTGCTACTTGTAGATGTAAAAGGTGTTGGAACTGTAATGTTAGCGGGAAAAAGACCAAGAGAAGAAAAATCATTTAAAATAAAGTAGTCTTCAAGTAGATTAGAATTGAAGTCACCAGCTAATATGACATCATCATACATAACTGTGTAGATCTCCAAACTGCTCAGGAACCGCCAAGTGTCAATATTTCTACAACACACACAAAATAAATACGGTGGTAACTTTGTTGTCTTTACAACTTAAATTATTTCATTTGCCTGCTTTAAACGATTTTCGCACATACAAGAGTATTCTACTTTAACAGCACCCCATATTGTTGTTGTTATTATCATTCAGTTTAGGCTGTGTGTTTTATTTTGTTCTGTGTTAGCTATTTTTGTTTTCTAATGTTTATCTTATTTGGTAGAATTTCTTACAAACATGTTGTTGTTGTCTTGTGTATATAAGTTTTCTTAGAAAACTACTCAGTTTGTAAAATGCACAGTGGGTCGTTGCGTTACGTTTTTTTTACTGATAATGGAGCTAAAAATTTCTGAAAAAATTTAAAGTTATTTAGGCAAAACTACCAATTTTTTATGCATTCAAGTTAAATTTAATCACAAACATGTATAGAATCATTAATAATATTTTATTTATTATAGCAACAATAATATTTCCTAATTAACTTTATTATTTAACTTTATTATTCTTATAACAATTACACACCAAGTTATTATTAATACTACTAACTTAAAGCACTACTTTGTTAATGAATGTGGGCGGCTGTTGCTTCAATATTTTTTGTTAAAAAAATAATTATGTTGAAATATAGTTTAGGGTTTTTTATTAACAGAAAATATATTTAAGGCACTTTACTAGCATTAACAACAAAAACACGAAAGTAAAATCTAATATCTAAAATGAATAATATTTGTTTCCCTTAAACTCCAGCCAACAAATGAATGAACGAACGATCGCTGAACTGCTGCAAGATTTACTGCTAGAGTCAGATCACAAGTTTGCTATTTAAATAACATTAGCTATCCGTTAAACAAACAGTTGTTTCAAATTTAATTAGAATAAAGTTTCTTTTTATGGTTATTTATTTGTTTAATTTTTTGTTAATCTACTTTTTACAATTGAATACAAAGTGTTGTTTTTGTAGTTTTAATTGTGATCTCACACTCAATCTGGCAAACCCACACTTACTCGTTGAGTTGCCGAACTGCGAGCATTGCGTCGTTGTGTTTGATGTTGTGGTGATGTGGGCGCATCATTCTCGCCAATTATTTCACCATTATTGAAACAAAGACTGCTGCGCAAATGTTTCAATGACTTTGTTGCACTAACTGATGATTCTGCTTCGCTGGGTGAAGGGGATACTGCTGTAGGCACTTTTTCTTGTTGAATTCGATTATTTATTTTATTAGCAGATAAATTGTCTCCATTATTAAATCTTTTTGGAGTATTATTCCAATTCTTATACGGCATATCGATTTCATTGTTTTCTCTGTCACTGTAGTCTAAAGATTGATGAGAGCTTCCGCAGTAAGTGGGCGTGTTAACTTGACTATTGCGGTCATAATAAAACTGTGAGTCGTCATCATAATACTCTTGTGGTTTGTAGTAATGTTTTCGTGGTGGTGGTGGTGATGATCTTAATCTTACATTTTGCATTCTGTTATTTATTTCTTTATCGGCTCTATACTTTTGATAATGATCTGTATCTTCTGGAGAATCGTAAGGATATCGTGTATTGTTTTTTATCATTCTAGTGGGTTCTTCTTGCTTACGTCTGCGAAACGAATTATCGTCTAAGTTTTCGTAATCTCTTGGCGAAAATCTGCCACTTAATTCCTCAGTATCTCTTGTGTTATGTCTATCATCGGTATAGTCGTAATATGCTGGCTGACGTCTCTCATAAGATGAGTGTTCTAGTTTTCTAGACGGCGATCTTTTAGGGCTAACGTTCATTCTTGGTTCAACTGATCTTCTGCCTCGCAAATAATTGTCCTCATTTTTAACAAATCTTTCTTTTCGATCATTAATATTCATTTTTACTTCACGATTATTAATTTTAGCTTGTTCTTTTTCTTCACTCAAACTTCTGACGTCACGTTTCACTTGTAGCTTTGGACTATTCTTTGAGTTTAATTCCATTTCACGTTTATCGTTCATATCCATTTTTGGTTTTCTTAAATTGTTGTGATTATTTTTTGGCTCCTGCCTGTTATCATTGACATAATCATAAAATTCTATTTTGGATGTATAGGCTTGTTTCTTTTTGGCAGCAGTATAAGCTTCGTTAACATTATCATCGGGTAGTTCTAGTTTTGTATTAGTTGGCTTTTCGGCTATATCCATTTTTTTGTTTGCTATAGAATTACGTTGTAGATTCCGCCTGTCATTGTTTTGATTTTGATTTAAGTTATCATAGAATTGTATGGAAGACTGTGAGAACTCCTTGCTAAATCTTCTCTTAGTATCCACATCAATACCAGCTACAGAATTTTGCTTTTCATACAATGGTTTTTCCTTATTCAACACCTGCATACTATTCCGTCGTTTATTACGGCTTTCCACTGCGGTATCGACTTGGGTATCATCGGGCCAAAATAAATTGGATTCCAAACGATTACGACCTCCAGTACTAACGCGATCAATCATTTTAGGTGGCAAGCCCGTAAAGAATTTTCCATTTAGCATTTTGCAAGTGAACGTGATCAGCCTTCACAGATAAATTTTTAACCCGTCTTATTTGTTCGAAAAACCAAAATCAACTGAAATCATAACAATTGAATTCTCATTCATTCATCATGATTTAAGAAAATATGTCGTTGTTTTGTTGTTGACATTGTAGGAGTCTTAACAAAATATAAGCAGCGATCTTTCTATAGCAGCAACAATAACACCAGTTTGGGATTTTCAAATACTGTCAACTACAGTGGTACTTGAGACCTTTGAAGAGAAATATTTTTTTAGAAAGAGAACTGAAAAATTTAAATTATTATTATTGTTGTTATTGTTTTTATTATTAATATCACTATTACACTTTATATTTATTTTTAGCTACCTTTAATCACCTAAAACTGTTCTGGTTCTCATGATATGTCATAGTGCATTGTGTTTCAAAGTGTTTTTAAAATTTGTTGGACTGATGTATAAAATCACTTGGTTCATTAACTTATTTCTTCTAAGGTTTCTATATTTCTAAAACTAATACAAAATATGCATCACCGATATTTCCGATTACCGATATTGCAGCAATTTTTTTAACTTATATTTATGAGATGTTTCTACTCTTTTCCAAGACCCGATATTTTAACAAAAGTTCATTTGTTTATTTGTAATACACGCAAACAAATACAGTAGCTAATATTAAAAAGCCGAAGCAGCGAAAATGTCGCCTTGACGGCACACAATGAGGCTTTAAAAGAGAATTAAAAAATGGCATCCTATAAATCCGATCTAAATCTGTATCACCGCTGCGCATCTGAAGAGTTCAAAACTTTCTTTTCAAACATATTAAACCACCTTGCAATTATATCGGGATTTTTAACAAACACTTTGCTTTTCAATTGTGGCAACACCAACAACATGATAGTTTTGATATTTAGTTTTTAGACGTTTTTGTAGTAGATGCATTGGCAATGAATTCAATTTCGCACGAATATCGCTTTAAAATAATTAAAATCCACTATGTAAATGGTGGTTCTGTTAAAGTTATATTTCGTAAAATTCGTAACATTTTCGGACAATATAATCATCCTTCTGAGACCGGTATTAAGAATTTAGTCGTTAAATTTGAGTCGACAGGCTCGTTTCAACGCGTGTTGGAACGGTCGTTAAACTAAAAATATCCCAGCCGTGAGCCACAGAGTTGAATCAGGTCGAAATTTGTCAATTCCTGACGTTCTTAATAATTGGCGAATTTTGCATAAGTATTTTATTCTGAAGCCATACAAGGTTTAACTGGTGAAGAAATTGTAGGTGATCCGTAGATTCGCTTAATTCAATCAGGAACAACTGGCTGGTTTTTCTGAAAAAATCATTTTTTCAGGCGAAGCCTAATGTCACTTGTCAGGATATCGCAATACAAAATACAAAAGGGTCACAACTCAAAATTTCCCAAAACTGACTAACTACTGGAAATTACTCTAACTATTGCTAAAATTTCTTTCAAATCATTATCTTCTTTAACTGGAAAAATTCAGTTATATCTATTATTATGTTAAATGAGTTGCTTCTGCACGATGAACTAAAAATAATTATTTTGAGTTGCGATAATTTTAGTATTTTCAATTGTTACCCTTTTGTATTTAAGGTTCCATATGTCAACAAGCTAAATTGCCTCATTTGGTCTTCTGAAAATCCTCGAGTGATTATTGAGAAGCCTTCGTAAGCTCAACGTGTCACTGTATGGCGGAAACGTGATTGGGCCGTTTTTTTTCGAAAATGAGACGGCAAATACGGTAACGGTCAATGCATCATGTTATCGCGAGATGCTAACAACTCAATTTTGATCTATTATTGACGACGTGGATATCACTGACATGTGATTACAACAGGAAGGTGCCAATGAAACGATCAATTTATTGCAAACCGAATTTTCCAATCGCACAATTTCACAATAAATACCAATAAATGGCCAGCCAGATCGAGTGATTAAATACCACTGGATTATTTTATTATATTGGGTTATATTAAGAACAGAGTCTATCAATCAGCCAATCAGCCTTAAAAGTCAAAATCCGTGATGTGATTCACTAAATAAGGCCGCCATTTTGTCAAAAAGTGATTAAAAGAATCGACATCTGTCAGCGGTGGACATTTGCCAGATATCATTTTTCATTCATAATTGCCAAAATTTTCTCATCGTAATACAATAAAAATTTTAATTATCTATTACTTTTATTTTTATTCGACCTCTTTTTTAAATTTAATTAAATATGAAATAATCTTTTAACGGTCTTTTTAAATAATTTAACGATTTTATTTTTCTCGATATTTCGCTTTCCTGTGGAAAGCTTCTTCAGGAAATTATTTTTTATATTTAACAAAAACAAAAAATTATAACAATTTTATAATTTTTTGTTTTTGTTAAATATAAAAAATAATTTCCTGAAGAATAACAATTTTATAATTTTTTGTTTTTGTTAAATACAAAAAATAATTTCCTGAAGAAGCTTTCCACAGGAAAGCGAAATATCGAGAAAAATAAAATCGTTAAATTATTTAAAAAGACCGTTAAAAGATTATTTCATATTTAATTTAATTTTAATTATCTTAATATAAATATTTTGTTTTATTTTGCTTTACAAAACAAACTTCTTATTGAAAAAACCTTCTGCCCTCCCGAAGATTATTCACATATACAGTGGACGTATTGTCTGGCCAATCTCAGAAAGGGATGTTCATCGATATTTTTACAAATTTTCAACCGATTTATACATTTTTTCAGTTTTCATTAAGTCTGAACCTAAAGTCTCAGAGAGTTATGGGCTTTAAAGCTCTCAGTACTTTTCATAAAATAACATACTCTTCGACTTAATTTAAAATTAGGTGCCCCTGTAGGCTAGTAGGTAGTGTACTAGCTTGTCAGTATGGGGGTTGTGGGTTCGATTCCTAACGAAGACCTTGGTTTTTTTCACTACAAAATTAAAAATTGGCTGTCGGTGGGACCGCTCAGCGATGAAGGCATAGTCACTAATCGCTGTGCTGTTTTTATACGGCAGTTAATTTCCGACTATCCTTCTACTTTCACCACCTGTCTCTTCTCTATCCCTTTCCTAAAGAAGGTAGCACGGTACTTGACTAAATAGGCATTGTTGCCTGAAGTGCTACTTCTCTTTAAAAAAAAAAAATTAAAGGAGTTAAATTATATAATTTATGATTACATATTCGAAGTTTTAAGCCGCTATGTTTATTGCCCACCCAATAACATTCAATTAATATTTGAATTTGAATATTAACAAATTCTTATTATATTTGCCAGAGAAAGCTTTAGTATTTCTTACAACTTTATTCAATGCTGTTTTAAGGCTATCTCGTTTTCTTTCCAATGGAAGCATGCAAAGGTAATAATGATACTAAAACCAACGAAACCAGAACATTCTATTGATTCATATAGACCTATTAGTTTGCTGCCAATTCTTTCAAAATTACTTGAAAAACTTATTAAAAAACAAATGTCTCCAATTTTAGAATCTTTAGAAATTTTACCCGATCATCAGTTTGGCTTTCGTCGTAATCATGGGACCCCTGAACAGTGTCATAGAGTTGTTAAAACAATAAGAGATGCGTTGGAGAATCGGCAATACTGCTCTTCTGTATTTCTTGACGTTAAACAAGCTTTTGACAGAGTTTGGCACAATGGTCTGCTATACAAATTAAAACAACTACTACCCGCACCGTTTTACCTTTTGTTGAAGTCCTACTTAAATGAGCGCAGTTTTTATGTCAACATCAATGATGATAAATCAGAAATCGGCGTAACAAAGTCCGGTGTACCGCAGGGAAACGTATTAGGTCCAATTCTGTATACATTATTTACTGCAGACATAACAACGAGTTCGGATGTTATAATTGCCACATATGCAAATGATACTGCTATATTAGCAGTCAAAGAATCAGCATCTGAAGCTTCAGCACTTGTTCAATCACAGCTCGACTTAATAAACGTATGGTTAAAAAAGTGGAATATAAAAGTCAATGCTGACAAGTCAACTCATGTTACTTATACTCTTAAAGAGGTTGACTGCCCGCCTGTTTATCTTAATGGGATTTTGATACCCAAATCCAATTGTTTTAAATATCTGGGTATGAATATTGATAGACGACTAACATGGAAAAATCATTTACAGCTGAAAAGAAAGCAGCTTGATACAAAAACAAGGAAAATGTACTGGCTTCTAGGTCCACATTCAGAATTGAGTCTAAGCAACAAAGTAATACTCTATAAAACAATTTTAAAGCCTATCTGGACTTACGGAATTCAGCTATGGGGAACATCATCGTATTCTAACATTGATATTATTCAAAAATATCAGTCTAAAACTTTAAGACTTATTACACAAGCACCTTGGTTTGTTAGAAATAACAGTATTCATAATGATCTTGACATTTCTAACGTTAGGGAAGAGATAAGGAAATATAGTATGAATTACTTAAATAGACTTAGCAGCCATGAAAACATTTTAGCTATAGCACTTTTAAATCCTAAATACTTATAGGATTTGCTTATTATTTCATTGTAAATAGATTGCAAATAAATGTAAATAAATAAAAAAAAAATTGTTTTATTATGGAAATTAATTTTGATATACCATTTAGAGTTTATTGGAAAAGAACATCAAATCATTTCGCATATTGTAATTTTAGACTCCTACCCGATTATAAAAATAGTTATTTGCGATTGGATACGATTCAAAGAAAATAAAGTTTCCAATTTTTATAAATTGTAGTAAAATATTTATTTGACCTGCATTGCTTCACTGTGCGTATACTTTAAATTCAGTTTCAACATTATGGAAAATGTTAAAAAAGAAAACATTGATACAAACAACAGTTTGGCTTTTAATAAACACACACAACATATATATATATATAATTTATTCTTAACTCGAGTTTTTTTTCATTTTTATTGCAGTGTTTCATTTTTGTTTGGGTTTACTAAGACCGCAGTTGCCAACTTCAAGTTTCTTAATATGGTCAGTAGTTGTTGATGATGTTGTTTTAACTGCTGTGACTTTTAAACCGCTTATTTTTTGTTTTTGTTTTTGTTTTCTTAATAAATTACTTTTTCATGTTTCTTGATTTAAACCTATTTGAAGTAAACAAGTAACAAATAAGTGTTGCTGTACTTGTTTTCTTACAAAAGTTTTCTCATATATTGAACTGACGTCAGTAACTCCATTCAATTTTTAACGATCTTGCAAACTATCATTATTTTCCATTGTCTTTAATGAAAAGTAAAATATACGTTTAAAATGATTTTATGGTTTTAACATATTTATCAATGTGATGTTGGAAACGAAAACTTTAAATTTAATGATGTTTCAACTATTTAGCATCTAAATAAGATAATCGGCAGATCTATTATTGTCAGTTAAAGATATTGAGATCAAAAGCCTCATTAGTCATATTAATGAAAAAGTAACTGCCACTCTAAATTAGTCATGTCACTAGTGTATATAAAGAAACTAACACTTGAGGTAATTTTGTCCGTACCGAATACTCGAGAAGCCAAACGACATGTTATAAACGACATGTTATATAGGATTATAAGTTGTTCACTTAAACAATTATGCTAATTATGCTAATATGCTATATAGCAGTGAATTCGTAGCTAATTAGGCTAGACAGGCTTGAATGGAGGTTGTATTGCCTAATAAGATTTAATACCTTTACACGTCTTTCGCAATAAAACTGAATCTTCAACGCCTTATTACCTCTCTGGGATGCAAGGACCATTGGGCCCCCAAAAGATGTCTTATCCAATGTTCATTGGTTTTCAATGGTAGCCCTGTTGAAATAGTCTATAGAGCAATTTTCTTGCTTCAATGGTTTTTTTTATATATCTCAAAGCAAAAGAAAGCATAAAATGTAAGAGCTCAACCTATCTTCCCACACCCATGTTGCCTATTGCCTTGTGAGCATCCACCAGACATCTCCTGGAGCTCAATAAATGAAATATAATACTTTGCCGCTCCATAATGTTGTTTGGAGGTAGTTAGACCCTTCCAATCGCCTTCTACTGTTCGCTGAATGTACATTAAAAATCATCATATTCTTCAATAGCAAAAATGGTAGCTAACTGAAAACAACATTGGCACCGCAAGTGCTATTGATTGCAGTGCAGTCAATAAGACTTTTGTTTGTTTGTTTCATTGAAGGTCTGTGGTATACATTGGCCTCCTTTAAGATTCTTTGGCCCTTATCTTGCTTTCGAATTCCAAGCCGTGGATTCCATCCTGGTACTTGTAGCCTGCCTGTGGTGTCTGTCCGACATTTCCTGCAAAATTGAATTTTTATGTAAGGCAACCCACAGGAAGCTTAAAAAGCTCAAAATCTAGTCAAACAAAATATAGAGAAATATACTAAAATCAAGATCTGTTGTTTCTTTTAGTTTATATATCAGTGATCTTAAAAATATACCTAACGGATTGATAAGGTGAAATTTCTACAGGTCATTTGGGGGCTTTGCAAATCCCTTTTCAACACGCGCAAATGAACATTGTTTCTTAGTAAAGTCTATCAAGGAAAATATTAGGTGTGAAGTATGCTTAAAAGTATTTTAGGAACCATCACTAAAGTAGGGTACTAATAAGTCGGAATGGCCAATCATGGCTATGCAACTTGTATAAAAGCCAAACTTTTGTTTTTATAAAAAACTATATCTGAGAAGTTTAACAAGTTTCGATATCTTAAAACAAACTTTATTATTTTTAATTTGGACACTTTTTTTATTGAAATATTTCTTTTTTGTTCAGATTTTCCTTTATCTTTAAAATACATTCAATAGTTGTTTTTGCGTTTTTATTTTTTTTTGTTTGTGTTTAAAGTTAAATAAAATTTTGTAAGTTTTAAAACTACTTTAGGGGTCATTTGTCTTTTATTTTAAATTTTGAAATGTACTTTTCATCTATCATTCTGAATTTCCAAATACTTATTTAATTCATCTTACAAATACGTCAATAAGTTCTAAGTAAATAAATAATTATTAGCAATAAAAGTTAAAAATCAATCTATTTTAATCGGTTTTTTATCTCATTATTTTATTATTTTTTCTATTGCAAGTAAAGGCGACTGAACGCTTTTGCTTTGTGGATTTCTTTTAAAGAGCTTTGAACGTATTTACTCTTTTTTTTAATAAAAATTAAATCAATAAACAAAATTGCACATTATTTCATTATTGTTACTTTTTAAAAGAACTTAAAAACTTTGTTTCAAAATTTTAACACTTGTTTCCGGATATGTAAATTGTTTTTTTTTTATTTTGTTTTTTTGTTTTGCTTTTGCTTTTCATCCTTTTCTTATTGTTTTGATTCAATCTAATTTGTTTCTATTTCTTGTTTTTTTTAATTATTTTAATTATATTACAATTTTATTTTGTGGAGAAAAAAGCATTACATGCAAAATCTACATTTAAAGCAAAACAAAGATAAAAACTTAGACCTTAATTGTTGTTTTTGTTTTTGCTTCAGTTTCAGTTTTTCTGTTTTTCATTTTTATTACTTTATAAAATACTATTACATTAATTTTTAAATTGATTAGTTTATTTTCGAATTGTTGTATTATTTTTCTCTTGAATTTGTTTATTATTTATGTTTTATTTACAATTGTTACGACACAAAACTGTGTGATATTGGAGCAGGTGACATATAAAGGTAAAATTTTAAAATAATAAAAAACTTTATTTAATAAATACATTCCATTTGAAAAAAATATTGCACGTAGAATGTGTGGGTTTTCACATCATATTTCATTATTGTAATGATACACTGTAGACTGGAATAAAAATTATATTTAACTTTTAACACGGAAATCTATAAAAATCATTTACAGCCCCTCTAAGCTGCCTACAGGGGAGTTTCTGGACTTGTATGGCGATAATGCAAAGCTATACGTCAAGCGAAATGATGCACTTACATATGTATGCTTCTTTATATTTTTCTCTTTCACACCACAATTTATATCTGATCATATCTACAGGACACACGAAGGGATCAGTTAGGGACGCATATGTGACGGAATCTTTACTTTTATTTCTGCTACGCGCCAACCTAACCTGTCCTTATGGCATCTACAAACGTCGCTTCAATAGTTGTACGTTTACTACGAAACATTTGGGATAGTTTTAGTGGCCCGGATTCCTATTCCGACATCTAGCAATACACAACATTATTTTTTATTATTTTTAACATTGTCTGAATCTACTCTTCCACAATTACAAAGTATTTTTTTCTATACCATCGCGTTTTCCAACAAGAAGTTTGTTTTACAATTTTTTTTTTAAGAGAAGTAGCACTTCAGGCAACAAAGCCTATTTAGTCAAGTACATTCTTTAGAAAAGTGATAGAGAAGAGATGAAACAGGTGGTAAAAGTAGCAGGATAGTCGGACATTAACTGCCGTGACTGAAAAAAAGCCAAGGTCTTCGTTGGGAATCGAACCCACAACCCCCATACTGACAAGCTAGTACACTACATGCTAGCCTGCTGTTGTGGCAACACCAACAACATAATAGTTCTGATATTTAGTTTTTTGCCGTATTCGTATAGTTGCACTGGCAGTTGAATTTCGCAAGAAAATCGCATTAATTTAATTAAAACCCACTATGAAAATAGCATTTCTGTTAAAGTTACATTTCGTCAAATTGTCGGTATTTCTGGAGAACATCATCCTTCTGAGACCGCTATTAAGAATTTGCTCGTTAAATTTGAGTCGATAGGCACTATACAAAATGTGCGAACACTAACGCGTATTCGACTGGGTCGTTTAACATAACATATTACAGCCGTGAGCCACAATGTTGAAGAGATTAAAATTTGTCAATTCCTCGACATTCGAGTTATCCAAAACCATCACGGGGGGAATTTTGTCATTTGGATTTGAAGTTGAAGCCGTAGAAGATTCAACTAGTGCATGAATTGAAGCCGACCGATCATTCATATTGCTCAATTCATTCTGGAACAACCGGCTGGTTTTTCTGCAAAAGTAATTTTGTCAGACGAAGCGCATTTTTACTTGGCAGGGTATGTCAACAAGCAAAATTGCCGCAATTGGGCTTCTGAAAATCCTAGAGCGATAATTTTGCGATAATAATTTTGTCCTATTATTGACGACGTGGATATCACTGACATGTAGTTCCCCCGGGGGCACATTTATGGTCTTTATAGAACGCTCGACTATCTAGACCTGTGCAACTGGAGGTATAAGGGAGCCCAGCCCCCTGAAGTCAGCAGGGGTACAACTGGAAGCTCCACGTTATTTCCCCGGGAATCAGTAGCCCGCAGATTTTCCGCTATTTGTCTGTTTAGGCATTTAGCTGTCTCTCTAGCTGATTATTGAGGTTGGCCCTTCGGTTGTATCGTGGTGGTTGTGGTTTTGCGGCCCCATAACAGGTCAGTTTTTAATGGGAACAGGATTATTTCACCTTTAATAACACCTACCTGGTGGAATGTTCCTAGATCCAGTGAGCATGCTAGACATGTGTGCTGGACAGGAGTTGGGTAGTCTCCAGCTCTTCAGCAAGGAGTGGTGGTTTGCAGCCCTGTTCTGGAATCATCAAAGTTGCAACTAGGAAAGACCTGTTGCTAGAATTAGTCTTCGGCTTCCTAGGGCGTAAATGACGTTGCTTTTCATTCCCAGTGGTATGACCACCATCTGATTATGGCTCACTGCCAGACGCAGATGTAAATCTTATCACGTAATCACTGACATGTAGTTTAAACAGGACGGCGCCAGATATCACACAGCCAGCGAAACGATTAATTTCTAGTACGCTAAATTTCCCGATCGTATAATTTCACAACAACCAGCAGTTAAGTAGCCAGCCAGATGGTGTGATTTAACACCACTGGGTTATTTTTTTGGTAACTATGTTAAGGACAGAGTCTATATGGAACCAATCGAATCAATTTCAGCCTTAAACTCAAAATCCGTGATGTGATTAACGAAATATATTGAAAAGATGAAAGAATCGTCATCTTTTAACGTGGTCAGATTGGTAGACATTAGCCAGATATCATTTTTCATACAGAATTGCCGAACTTTTCTCTTCATAATACAATCAAAATTTGAAAATTTTGTTTTATTTTGTTTTAGAAAACAAACTTCTTTTGATGAAAAACTCTTTACAAATATTTTTTCCTTGCTCAACGATTCTCTTAAAAATATCAAAACAATTGAAAATATTTTCTTATTTAATCTAAAAAGTAGTTTATCAAGTTAATGCAAGGGTACAAGCCTGATGTTACCCAAATACTTGCTTTGGATCAACTTGGTCCGAAAATTGAGTTCCCTTAAGATTTTTCTTTCTATTTCAAAATTGTGATACATTTGAATAATTCATATTTTTGAACAAAGAGCAGAGACACTCTTTTGGAACAGAGATACTATTTTTCAATTAATATATATATACATATATATCACTTTTTCTAATATCTGAAGTCTGAATTATATGACCAGAGATTTAATATGAATGAACTGTAAACCTGCCAGCAAACTTGCAAAATATCTTGAACTAAAAGAGCATATTAAAATTTTGCCGAATAAAAAAGAAACTTGTAGCAACTTGCAAATAACCTAAAAAAGAATGATAACTGGAAATGTATAAAAAGTATATCTAAAATTTACAAATTTTTCAATTATTTACTATGTCACCCGTGTTTGGTTGCATGGTTGCGGAAGATTGCATTAAAATAAAATTGGTTTTTCCCTCTTTATCGGTGGTTACTTGTAACAAATCAGGTTTTTCGCCATTTGCCGATGACGTAATATCACCGGTATGTGTTATAACACAATATTGATTCCCGTTATAGGTGACAATTGGTAAACCACTAACAGTGGCCGTGGCTGTTGAGGCAGCAGAAGCTGCCACAACACTTGTTGTTAATTGATGATGCTGCTGTTGTTGTTGATGTTGATTTTGTTGTTGTTGCTGCTGTTGTTGATGGTGCTGCTGGTGATCGTTAGTTGTAGCTGTTGTAATATTGAGGCCATTAATGTTGTTAAGCTGAGCCTGTACATATGTGGCAGCCGTTGGAGAATTGGCAATAAAGTTGGCAATCTAAAAAAAAATATTTTTTATATATTTTGGAAACTTAATAATGTTTGTTATTTATTTTTTAAAACTAAAAATATAATTTTCCTTTTCAAAAGAAATTAATATACCTTTTCCTACTCTGTTGAACATAATAATAGTTTGGAATTTATTTTATTAAAAATAAACAAAATATGTGTTAAATGTAGTAAAAAAAAGAGATAAAAACTTTAAATTTCCTTTAAATTTATTTTGAGTTTTTGTTTGGTGGTCTATCTGTTTGTTTGTTTGTATTATTGGTTTTTTATTATTTTATCATATTTACATCTTGATTGTTGTTATGTTGCTGCTGTTGTTGTTGTTGATTATTGCCATCACTATTATCACTTGTTCCTATTGTTAACATTGTTGCTGCAGCAGCTGCTGTAGTTGTCGTACTAAATATGGCCGGTGGTTGGGTTAGTTTTTTTGGTGCTCTCTTTACCACATGTTGCTGCTGTGACTGCTGTTGTTGCTGCAGCTGTTGCTGTTGCTGTTGCACGTTGATAAACATTTGATTTTGTATGATTATCTTTTCTTTGCGTTGTGATATTTCGTCAATGTTGCCATTGCCATTTCGATTGTTGTTATTATTATTATTATTGTTGTTGTTGTTGGTATTACATTCCAGTTGATAGTTACTTTGATTTGCATTTGCAGCCATTTTGACTGCTTTAATAATGTCCGTTGTTTCCTGTTCCTGATGTCAATACTGTAAATAAAATCATAAAAGCACAACCATAAGTAACTACAAAGCTAACTTTCAACACACACACACACAAATTTTGTTAGAGCTCGCTCCATTTACTACGAATTTAGATCGTATACAAAAAAGAAATTATTTCATATAGACAGATCTACAGAGAAGTTAATATTATTATCATTACTAATATCAAATTCAAATGTTCTTATTTAAGACGTCAGATTAATTTGTTCAATGACTGTTTAGAATTTCAAGCACCTCTTAAAGGTATAATTCTTACAACAGATTCTCTAAAACAATGCTCCCAGTCAACTACTTTTAAGGCGAAACTCAGTTCAAGTTAAGTTAAAGGCACATCATCATCATCTGCGTCAAAGACTATACAAATCAGTTGGCAAGATATTCCCACGATATATTTTACTGACCTAAAATCATCTTCATTAACATTGACTAAGCTACCCCCAGAATAAAGGTAACCTACACAGCATAGTTTTCTACATGGCCGATACAATTATTCTCTGTAGTTCTGGGCCTAATGTATAGATATCAACTTTTACATTCAAAACCCCCTTGTAAGCCTGGAGAATATTGTTCATTATAAAATTATAGTATTCTTCATTTCTATAAAACCTTCAGAAACGCATCATTTTCTTGCTTTGCGAAATGTTTAAAATCTTCGGAAAGAGTCATAGAAGTTTCTCTAAGTTTATCTTCTCTCCTTGTAATACGCCTTCAAATCCAAAACATTTCGGTATCTGCACATGTTATTTTTATACATTTTTGAATTTTTCTTATTACTTTTAAGTCATATTTTATGCTTCAAGGGGTAATCTAACAGAGAAAAGTTATTTATTCTGGGACAAGAAAATAATGATCCCCTCTTAAATGCGTTGGCGTGTTTTTTAACCACAAAATAACTTTTGCCGAGCAATAGTCTTTCTGAATTGAAGTTTTTAAACTAAGAAAACGTATTGGGTTTTTTGACAAGAAGTTTGTGTTTCAATCGTGGCAACAACAACAACATTTTAGTTTTAGTTTTTTGACATCTTCGTTATAGATGTATTGGCAACTGTTACAATGAATTCAATTTCGCAAGAAAAAATCGTATTAAATAATTAAAATCCACTATGAAAATGGTGGTTCTGTTAATGTTACATTTCGTAAAATTCGTCTACAGTCTACTGGCTCGATAGAAAATATGTGAACACCAACGAGTATTCTACCGAATCGTTCAACTAAAAACATCGCAGCCGTGAGCCACTGTATTTAAACAGATCCAAATTTGTCAATTCGTCGACGTTCTCCACAATTGAGGTTCGACAACCACTGCATGGCAAATTTTGCTTAAGGATTTGAGTCTCAAGCTTTATAAGGTTCAACTGGTGCAGGATTTGAACGCCGTAGATTCGCTGGTTTTTCTGAAAAAAATCAAATTTTTAGACGAGGACCATTTTCATTTATTAGCAAAATTGCCGCATTTGGGCTTCTGAAAATCGTAGAGTGATTATTTAGAAGCCTTTGCATGCTCAACGTGTCACTGTATGGAGCACTATTTGGTCTGGGGATGTGATTGGACGGTTTTTTTTTTTTTTGAAGATGAGACTGGTCAATGGATTACGCTATTGCGAAATGCTAACAACTCAATTTTGGCCTGCTATTGAGACATGGATATCACTGACATGTGGTTGTAACAGAACGATGCCACATGTCACACAGTCAATGAAACTATCGATTTATTGCAAACCGAATTTCCCGATCGCAGTTAAGTGGCCAGCCAGATGCTGTGATCTAACACAACCGGATTATTTTTTGTGGGGCTATGTTAAAGACGGCCGTATGCATAAAAACTCTTACTTGAGCTTTAAAGTATACGTTAGTTAACAAACACTTTAAGGCTAATAGACGTTTGTTAAAAAATGGTATTCAAAAAAAGTACTTTAGCTAATGTATGCTTTAGTAAAATGAGTATTTTGATTCTGGCAATGCCACTATTTTCAGTTCTTACGTTGTAGTTAACGATGTATAAAAATGAATATTATTTACCCGGGTATTTAGATCCATTAAAAAATATTTTAATTGTTTTTAGCAAAATCAACATATTTTTTTTGTTTTTTTGTTATTCTTTTTAATAAAAAGCAAAGAACCCAAAAAAGGTTAATTTGCAAGGCTTACGAAGAACTTACAAAGAATTTGTTCCTATTAAAAAACGAAGTATTCGGATAACCAGCTATGTTTTGATTGTATGTACATCAATAAAACTTTTATTTTAAATAATTAATTATAATTATATTTTTGTAAAATATAAAATAAAGATGAATGGCATGTTATGTTTTAGTTTTTATGATTATTTGTATACACTACAATTTGTTTTTAATAAACATTTTTGGAATAACAAAGTACAACTGTCAATTGAGCCGTTTACATTGAAAGTGGCATAAGTCACAATTGAACAGTTTTTTTTTAATTTTTAATAAATTTGAAATTAATAAGTTGAGAAGTATTGAGATTTGTTTGAGAGGAGTGTTGATAATTAACGGTATAACAAAAATGTTTATTTTGAAAGTGGCGTTAGTCGCCGTAATCAGGAAATTAATTACGGAGCTTAGTGTCAAAGAAATGGAAACATGTAATAAGTGTGTGTGAAGTATTGTTGTGATTATTGGACTTATTTTTATTAGTCAGAAAGAATAATGCAGTTTACTGAACTATATATAGTGATATCTAATATACTACACATAATAAGAATTATTTTGTTATTTTTTTATTCTCAGGAGGTTGCTTCGTGTTGTATAAAATATCTAAGAATGTCACAACTCAAAAGCATATTATTGCACATAGTTACTTATGTAGAGGACAAAGTAGTAATAGTAGTAATACACCCCTGTCGAAAAAATTCTTCACAGTACACAACACGGAGAAAAAAGATTTTATTTCAACACAATCATTAGAAAAATCCGTTTCAGAAAGAAAAGTAAATACAGACTAGTTGAAATGGATAAAAATTCAATGGATTCAATTTTACCTTGATATTCCCTATAAAATGTTTTATAAACTAATTTAAAATAAAAACGATGACAAAAACAAAGTGACTTATGCCACTTTTAAAATAAACGGCTCAGTTTATTGTAAACACAATTTGTTTTGCTTTTAAACTTTCAATAATAAAATTGAACTGTCGATTTATTGTAGGTTTAAAGTAGGTTTATCCAACTTTAAAGCTAACAAAGGTATTTTAAGGTAAAAACGTTTTTTGAATACAACTTTAGGAAATTGTGCTTAACAACGGCAGTTAAATCTGCTTTAAGTTTTTATGCATACGGCTATATGGAGCCAATCGAATCGATTTCAGTCTTAAAACTTAAAAACTTTGAAGAAAGAAGCGTGGTGGTAGGGGTCCATTGCATGATATCACTTTTCATTCATAACTGCCGTACTTTTCTCTTCGTAATACGAAAAGAAATTTCCATCTTGTTGAAAAACCCTTTAGAATATTTTTTAACAGAAATAACATACAGTAATTAATGTCTAACAATCAACCATGGCGTAGAAACAAAGTATCTTAATTTTTATTTCGTATGATATTACGTGTAATCTATTTAGTGATACCGAGGAATTTAAATGTATCAATTGATTGCAAATAAACTCTATCCACTTAACAGGACGAATATTTCATTTAAAGATAGTATTGTTGTCCTACTTCACGCTTTGACGTTTACTTAATTTACATTGATAATCAAAGATAGGATTTTACTTTGCACAGATTAAACTAAGTTATCTAAGTTAGCTAAGCTTAATGTATAGAGTTGAAAAATTTTCTCCGCTCCACAAAAAACCAAATGTGGCAACAAGCTGCGAGATGCTTTTCAATATTCATAGAACAAAAAATACTCTTAACTTCAAATAAAGTAACTAATTATATTGACTGCCTAGTTTATAACGAGTGTAATGACGTTAAAATTGTACTAAATTCCCTGAAGTTGCCAAAATTTAATTTTGTTGAAATCACAAAATTGATAAACCTCATCTAACAGCTTTCGAAATTTACGTATAAATTATACTTTAGTTTCACGTGATATAAAATGCCGTAATACTGAGAGCTGAGGGTAATTTAAAGCGACAATTTAGAAGAAGAAGCTGTTGAGTTTGTTCTTGAATAAACATTTTAAACTAGAGTTCTTTATCAAGTTGTTATTTAAGTATGAACTTCTAAAGTTTTCTAAAAGTATAAGCCGGATTTTTTAACTATATAACGCTCCGCCTATATCGTAGTTTTTATAAACTTAAAATATAAACTAAATACTTTGGCTGATTCTTTCCGAAGCATCAGAAACAAATAATCTTAGGTCCCGTTATGTTCATAATGTTTTTAATTTGCTCCCTTAGTTGCAGTTTTTAAAGAAAATTAAATAAACACTACCGACATTTCTCTCACCTCCAAATGGCTTTTGGCATGCAACGTCCACTCATCTCGATTGGAAAACATACGACCACATAATTCACAAGTCCAAGACAACTGCTGTTGAGCATGATGATGTGGTATTATAATACCTGGTATGGCCGTGCTCTGGCCACCACTGTGCTGAGCACTCGATGTCTGTACAATGATATTTTGTGTGGCCACTTGAACTGCTTGTTGTTGTAGTTGTAATTCAAGACTTTGTTTATTGTCTTCAGGTTCGGGTTCTTTTTTCTTTACCAAATTATTAAGACGCTTCCCAAGCGGTGCAATATTTGTTGGCGTGACATGTTTGAACTTGTTCATATGTATAACTAATTTATCTCGACGAGCGAAAGCTTTATTACACACCTGCAGGATAGAAGAGAGAATAAGCAGAAGGAGAGAATTAATAAAATGGTGACAGCTTTAAATTGAAACTCAATCATAAAATTATACTTCACAAATATAAGGCTTCTCCCCAGTATGAATACGCATATGAATAGTAAGTTTATCTTTGCGGGCTAAACCTTTGCCACAGACACTGCACTCAAATGCTTTATTGGTGGCTGAAATAGAGAAAATTTAAAAATTATTCCACAATGGATAAGATTTTGTAGAATAAAGAAAAATAAACTTACGTTTAGATGGGTTAGTTTTGCGTACGCCGGATGAAGCCTGTTGGACTTGTTGCAAGGCCTTAAGGCGACTAGCTGGATGCATGGAACCACCCTCGACATAGGGCTCAGTAAATGGTATCAAATTCGGTTTGGGTATATTGTATGTTATGTTATCCGATGACCAACTGCCTAAACTTTGTAGCACTCGGACGCCACCTTCAAATCCCATGCCTACATCATCCGGAACTGTAAATGTACTTTCGTTGCCGGCTGAACTAGAGGAACTTATTTGCGGCACTTTAATCGTGCTGGCATAATGTTGCTGTTGCTGCTGCATTTGTTGATTTGTATTATTGTTGTTGTTACTACTATTGTTATTGTTGCTATTAGGTGAATTTTGTTGTTGTTGCTGCTGCTGCTGCTGTTGTTGTGTTTGATTATTATTGGACGTTTGCTGTTGTTGTTGTAGTTGTTGCTGCTGCTGTTGTTGCTTAAATTGTATGGCCGCCTGTGCCATTTGCTGTTGTACAGCCATATGTGCCTCCAGATATGCATTCTTTTGAGCCACTGTCATTTTATCCATATTCACTGTGCCGTCCTTCAAATAATAAAATTTAACTTTGTTTAAACAAACAGTAGACAAACAAACTAGAATCAAAGTAAACAAATTAAAAAACAAATTTAATTGTACATGCGGCCCCAAAACAACCCCCTTAAAATTCTACAGAAATTGTTTGTTTGTTTCAATTCAAGCGCGTTCCCATTCATTTTTATTTAATTTTCCTGGAACGTTTTGGTAAAAACATAATAAAAAAATTTACCGCTAAATTAAACTTTTCTCTCGCTCTCTCTTTCTCTTTTGCTCTCATTTATTCACAACACTGTAAACCTTGTATAAAAACTTGTGATTTTTACGCGCAAATTCTCTAACATTTTCGCAAATATGAAATATTTTTGGATTTTATTTTGTTTGAAGTGTCATGCGTGTGTTTGAACTCAAAATTCTGTGTGTGTGTGTGTGCCGGTTTTGGGTTTTTCTATTATTTGCATGGTTTGAGGGTCAAGAATATTTTTATTAACATATAAGGACCATTCACAGTGAAACAAGATATCAAATACAATAATACGATAATAAAACAGAAATAATAAATCACTTTCTTTGATGTCAGATATTATACATTATATTCTTAATTATATTATTATTATATTATTATTGTTATTACATAACATCTTTGGAATAGTTTAGTCATATTAAATGTAGGATTTGTATTTAATTAGGTTATTTAAGCATTATTTATGCTTAAATTATTTCGATTTATAAATCCAGATTATGCATAATTGCTTTTTACTCCGTGCACATTTACATTAATTTCTTTGACGAACTTCATTCATTATATAGTGTTTTGTGACATATCTTGCAGAGTTTAATGACGATCTATAATGTATAGTAGGTAAAAATAATAAAATATGTTGAAAATAAACCGGCCAGGGCTTACGTTCCTACAATATCGCACCTTGGAGAAATTAAATTGCAAAACCCTTTAATTATTATTTTCTTTGTAAAACTTTGAAGATATAAGTAAAGTTCTCACATATTTCGAAATTTATTTATATTGCAATTCTTTTTAGGATCTAAGTTTCTTAATATATTTGTTAATCTGCAAAAAATTTCTTGTTTGCATATGAATTCGGCAGCCCTCGAAAGTCAACTTCTCAACTACAAATGGCTGGCAACAAATGTTATACTGCGGTTGATAATAGTCTTGCTTCCAGAAAATGATACATGTAGCTGAAATGAGAATATATTATGTGATTTGCTAACAGCATCGAAGAAAAAATTTAGCTCGAACAGAAAATTTAGATCCACATAAAATGAACAAATATCGGGTTTTTTCAACAAGAAATTTGTTTTCAGTTGTGGCAGCACCAACAACATGACATTCAGTTTTGACATTTAGTTTTTTGATATACTCGTAGTAAATCGCATTAAAATAATTAAAATGGTGGTTCTGTTAAAGATACTATTCGTAAAATTCGTGTTTTTTTCGGACAACATAATTGTCCTTTTTGAGACCGCAATTAAGAATTTGGTGGTTAAATTTGAGTCGACAGGCTCGTTACAAAATGTGTTTGGAGGTGTGATTTGGGCGTTTTATTTTAATCTAAGATGAGGCTGAAAATGTGGTAATGGGTCGCGCTATCGCGAGATGCTGACAACTCCATTTTGGCCTATTATTAACGACGTGGATATCACTGACAAAAACCGTTTTTTAAAACGGTGCCACATGTCACACATCGAATAAAAATATCAATTTATTACAAACCAAATTTCCGGATCGCATAATTTCACGGCAATCAGCAGTTAAGTGGCCAGCCAGATCGTGTGATTTACTACCACTGAATTATTTTTTGTGGGGCTATGTTAAGGACAGAGTCTTTTCGGAGCCAATCGATTCGATTTTGCCAAAAAGTCATTTTGCCAAAAAGTAATTAAAAACTTTGATGAAGGAATCGACATCTGTCTGCGTGGTCGTGGTAAATATTTGCCAGATCTCAGTTTTCATTCATAATTACCGAACTTTTCTATTCGTAATAAAATAAAAATTTGAATCATCTTAATCTTAATTGTAGTAAAATATACTAATTCGAAAAATGGATACGCCGTTCATGCAGTTATATATTTTATTCTTTATTTTACCGGAATAATGTTTTTTTATGTAGGAATTGTCAATTATATAGGGTGTCCGCCGGGAAGGTATACCACTTTGTTTGTTGATAATTTTTGATTGAATGAAAGGGAATGATTTTTATATTGATAGATGTTTTTTTTAATGTTGGCAATTATGTATGGAATACAATTTCAGCTAAATGTCTGTTAGTCTCCCAAATGCGAACCTTTTTGAGCATGTTTTTCATTACATTCTTACACACTTCATTGATTTTATCAGGAATATTTTGTTGCTGGTACGTTTCTGGTTTATTTGCATAAACCTTGCTTTTCAGGTTTCCCCACAAAAAGAAGTCCGGAGCAGTCAAATTAGGCGACCGTGCAGGCGAATCAACATCACCATTTCTTGAAATAACTTGTTGTGGAAAAAGGTCTCACAGTGATTCCATTGTTAAGTTGTTCTCTGAAAGCCACGCTCCCGAGCACGGTGTAGAATTAAGATCGACGGATTGTTTTGAACACTTTCCTGGGCAGCATTAATGTTTTTAGCCGATCTTGCAGTACGTTGTGGCCTCTTTCTTCGAAATCATTCACTACACGATAAATAGTGTGTTTTGTTGACACTTTGTTTTTCCAAAAAATTTCACATAACTTTCTCATCGTCACAGTAATCGATGATTGATTTGGATAAAATGTTTTAACGATTAAAACACGTTAATTTATCGAATATTTTTACATAATAAATTTGCCACATGTCTACTTCACGGATTCCAAATATGAACTGTGTACCAAAATGGCGTACACCCGCCGTATATTAAATTTTTGAATGTTTTGAGAAGTATTGTCCACTGTATTGTTTCTGTTTCCATAACGTTTTGAAAATATAATTTGAAAAGAAGAATTTTACTCAAAATGCTCTTAATATGAATTACTACAGAAAAAGTTTCTGTAAACTGGCTCTATTAATAATCGAGCATTTCAATTCGTATCTTTACATATTGAAAGTAATAGAAAGTAATGGGGGTTTATTCCACATACGAACTGTTCTGCTAAAATACATTATGTGTGGTGCGATCACAAAGACATGTTTTCTTGATGAAGCACATACTGCACACATGAAAATATGGTTTTCAGGAACAAGTTCCCTGTTTCATCAGAGTAGTAATGTTGTAGTAACGACAAAACAGTTAAAATATATCTCTCATTGCCTCGATGCTTCAGTGAGTTGGATACTCTATTGTGATCGATAAGTCTATTCGCTATCTTCTATATTCAGTCTTTGAAGCACCGGCTCATACAGAAGAATCGTACTCTATTTTTGTTTTAGTTAAAAGTGGCAATAGATCTGATCTTCTTAGAATGAAGCTTTGCTTCTTTAATGACCTTAGAAATAAGCTCGCTCTTACACGACAAGCCCGGTAAGAGATTCTAACTCCTTAATATATACATCACTCATAATCACGCATAATTACACAAAAAGTAGTACATACTGCCGCGTGCAGTATGAAAGCGGACAGTTTTTGGTTTTTTAAACCTTTAATTGAACTATGTAGAAAAAAGCATTTTTAAATATTTAAAAAACAAATTTAACTGTTTAACATTTAAATTGATGCATTTATTTTACGATCACCAAAATTATTATTCCTGTCCCACTGTGTGGAGTAAAAAAGCACTAAAAGTTTATTAATAATTTTCAACCTTTATTACAGTTCAACTTAAAAAATATAGTTTACTTTTTTAGTTTACTTTCATTTAATATAACTTTAAAACAAAATCCATTAATAGCAAATTGTTAAAAATTATTTTTTGTTTTCTAACATTTACACACACTTTTAATCGATTTTTCGCGCTGTATTTATTTAAACATGCACGTTCACAGACATTACCCGTATAAACTAAAAACAGAATATTTGAATATGGAAACAATTTCTTTTTGATAAAAATAAATTAACTTATACAGAATATTTAATGGCGGCGTAACAAAGATTAAAATATTATTATAGTAATTTTTGATTAAGAACCTTTGTTTTATAAATTTACTATTTTCTTTTATTTCAATATAACTTTTTGTTAGATTTTATTTTTATCTTTTACAATGCTCCACAAAGTATGCTATGTTTTTTTATTTCAGCACCCTTTGTTTGTGTATGTATATTGCGAAACTGATTTAATACTCATATCGTTTTCGTCTGTCTGTCGTTAGTCAGACGACGTTGTCGGTTTTATTTTATTCTTTCTTCTTGTTATTTTTTCTTCCGTTTGTATGGTTTTACATTCTACATTTCTACAACAACGTTAATTGCAATAGCAACAAAAACAAATAATATTGTTAGAAATCAGAGATGCCTGTTTTAGAAAAGGTACCATAGGAAAGTACCGCCGTGAATATAATAAAGTTTCCTTAACATGATCAGACTACTTATTTTTTATCATTTACATACGAGTGTTAACGTTCATTTTAAAAACAAATGTTTGTTTTCGAGGTTACGCGCAAACTATAGAATCGTTAGAAAGGTCTCTAAGGGCAATTAAAAGGGACAGTAATTGACAAACGCGTATGCAACCAAACGCCACACAGCTATATCCGAGGATCAGTGGAGCTTAAATTTCAAAAATAGAGCTACAGAGCCTAAACATATCTTTATTACATTCAACTATGACATTTGGGTGAATGAAAACATCGCACCGTTTCGTTAATTTTTCTTGTTTGATACTATTTTTCAAATATTAAAAAAAATATTTTTTTAAGCACATGACCTTTTTATAAAAATTAAATAAAAGAAAAGAGAAATTTATAAACAATAAAAAAATTGTTTATACATTTTTGTTTTCCTGCAGATGCCACCCAATGGCGAGGCGAAATATTAAAAATAATAATAAATTTATTTAATTTATTATATTTCAATTTATTTAATTTGTGTTTAAAAAAATAGTTTAAAAAATATTAAATAAATCACAAAATATATTTCTGCGCAAAAAATGTATAAAAATTGGGCGAAATTAATTTCATAATAATTTTATTTTTTGAATGGGCATAACTCTCTTGGCTATTCAATAGATCCAGAAATTTATCACTTTTTTATAATTCCCAGCCTTTGTGGCATAATTTTATAAAAGCAGTTTAATATCTTAAATTAAAGCTATAAATGGAACGACAGGAATGAGAGATCCCACGCACTGTTAGGTCATGGGACCTGAAATATTTTAACATTTAGTAAATGAATGTTTTTGAGAAAGCTTATAGAAAATATTAATTTAAGCAATTTTATTTCGTGCTTGATTCCTTTAAATAAATATTTCATGATATTCTCACAAAATATTCATTACAAAAATTTTTATTAAAAAATAAACATCTTATGATATTCTCATAAAACATTTATTCAATTAAAAATAAAAATATTTGAAATGTATTGTAATGGGGGAGAGCACATCCATATTGCAATTTCACTATTGCTCAAGTAGCTCATCAGTGAATTTTACCCCACAAATGAACAAGTTTTAAGTTTATTAAGAATAGTTAAACTTGAGTCGACATACTCGATACCAAATGTGCGAAAACTAACGCGTATTCGACTGGGTCGCAGTATTGAAGCGTATCCAAATTTGTTCATTCCTCGACGTTCTTAACAATTGGGGTTATCCAAAACCACCACATGGCGAATTTTGCATAAGGATTTGGCTTTGAAACCTTACAAGTTTCAACTGGTGTAGGAATTGAAGCTGACCGACTATTCACATCGCCGTAAATTCTCTCCATTTATTCAGGAATAACCCGCTGGTTTTTCTGAAAAAATCTTTTTTCAGACGAAGCCAATTTTTTTTTTGTTTTTGTAAAGAGAAGTAGCACTTCAGGCAACAATGCCTAGAGATGAAGAAGAGATGAAACAGGTGGTGAAAGTAGAAGGATAGTCGGAAATTAACTGCCGTATAGGGCAGCACAGCGACCAGTGACTATGCCTTCATCTCTGAACAGCCCCACCGACAGTCAATTTTTATTTTTGTAGTGAAAAAAACCAAGGTCTTTGTAGGGCATCGAACCCACAACCCCCATACTGACAAGCTAGTACACTACCTACTAGCCTACAGGGGCATCTAAATTTTCCTTGTCAGGGCATTTGTACATCTGAAAATTCAAGAGTGACTATTGAGAAGCCTTTGCACGGTCAACGTGTCACTGTATAGTGCACTATGTGGTTTAATGGCCTGATTGGGCCATTTTTTTGCGAATATGAGGCTAGAAATGCGGTTACGGTCAATGGATCGCTATCGCGAGGTGCTAACCACTCATTTTTAACCTATTATTGACGACGTGGATATCACAGACGTATGGTCTCAAAAGGACAGTGCCACATGTCACACAGCCAATAACAGCTAACCAAATTTCCCGGTAGCATAATTTCACGACAATCAGCGGTTAAGTGGTCAGCCAAATAGTGTGATTTAACACCAGTGGATTATTTTTGTGGGGCTATATTAAGGACAGACTCTATGCGGAGTCAATCGAATTGATTTCAGCCTGTAAACTCAAAATCCGTGATGTTATTAACGAAATAGGACCGCCATTTTGCCACAAAGTGATTAAAAACTTTGATGAAAATATCGACATCTGTCAGCGTGGTCGTGCCAGATATCAGTTTTCGTTCACAATTTCCAAACTTTTCTCCTCATAATACAATAAAAATTTAAATCATCTTAATCTAAATTTTTTGTTTTATTTTGTTTTAGAAAACAAACTTCTTATTGAAAAACCCTAATCCTAACTTCCATTTTAGCTCCTAAATAGGTTATATTATAAAAAAGTATATTTTAGAATAATAGTAACATATAATAATAGTAACATACTTTTATGGTACTATTGGTACCATAAAAGTATTTTTCCCCCTTTTAGAATAATTTGTATTTTAACTTCCACTGCGCTTGATTTTTATTTTCTATTTCATAAATTCAAATGAGTCTATTCGTGTTGTGTGTGTGTGTGTGTGCATGTATGCGTGTCTTTCAGCGAGGATTATTTTTTGTGCGTTGTCCAAGTCCCCCCAAAGTGAATGGTGACACGACTCAAGATGCGTACACAATTATATTAAATTTTTATATAATAATTATTCATTTAACAGGGGAGTTCTTTAATTCATCTTTCTACAACTGTCCTCTTTCACTACATACATAGATACGTACATAAACTGTTGGTATTGACATTTTTACAGATAGAAACAAATGAGAGTGAAACATTACATTTCAATCGTATTCATACTCATGTTAAATAGTAAACAAGAACTATAGTGTGGTAGTACTTTGTCTAAATTTAACATACAGACATACAGATGGGTACAATGGAATTCCAATTATAACAATATACTTACGAAATATTTCATTGTTTTAAATTGTTCACACATTTAGGTTTGATATTTTTTTAGGTTTTAATTCAGTAAGTAGAATATAAACTTAAAATATCAAAGTAAATTTTTATTAATTGAATATAGCCACGCCATCGTTATTATACTGTTAACAAACACACATTCGCAAAATATTTTCCACACACTCACGTATTCGTGAGCATAACAGAATTAAACGGAAATTAAATTAAATTTCAGTGTAAAACGACAAATAATTAAGAAACAAATATTTAGCGAGAAAGTCCTTTTAACAATGTTGTCGCTTACAAACTAAAGAATTTTACAAATATTTTCCATGTTGATTTCATTTCATTTTCTCTCTGACATTTCATTCCTTTTAAAGTGACAAACTTCTCTTAATGTTTATAAACAACATTTGGAGAACAAGCAGAAATGAAACGTTTCATGTAAATATTTGCTAAGATGACAATATTTGCAAATGTGTTATTAACTATTTTACAAAACAAGAGGCACTTAAGTTCAATCACTGATTGAATATGTAGAGAAGAGAAAAACAGTTGTTTTACTTATTACAATAACTTAACGACAACAATCAAAAACTGTTGGACCAAACTTTATTTACAACTTTTTCTTCACTTTTCCACACAAGAAAAAATATTAAAGCAGACTATTTGAACTATTGTAAAGGGTTTTTCAACAAGAAGTTTGGTTTCTAAAACGAAATAAAACAAACAATTTAGATTAAGATGATTCAAATTTTTATTGTATTACGAAGAGAATATTTTGGCAATTATGAATGAAAAATGCTATCTGGCAAATGTCCACCACGACCACTCTGACAGATGTCGATTCTTTCATTAAAGTTTTTAATCACTTTTTGGAAAAATGGTGGTCCTATTTCGTTAATCACATCACGGATTTTAAGTTTTAAGGCTGAAATCGATTCGATTGGCTGTGGATAGACGCTGTCCTTTACATAGCCCACAAAAAATAATAAAGTGGTGATAAATCACACGATCTGGCTGGCCACTACCGATTGTCGTTTTTATGCGATCATTGGCAGTGTGACATGTAGCACCGTCCTGTTGAAACCAAATGTCAGTGATGTTCACGTCACCAATAATAGGCCACAATGAGCATGCAAAGGCTTCTCAATAATCCCTCTACGATTTTTAGAAGCCCAAATGCGGCAATTTTTTTGTTGACATAATCTTACAAGTAAAAATGGGATTCGTCTGAAAAAATTATCTTTTCAGAAAAACCAACCGGTTCCTGAATGAATTGAGCGAATCTACGGCGATGTGAATGGTCAGTCAGCTTCAATTCCTGCACCAGTTAAATCTTTTAAGCCTTCTAAGTAAAATCCTTGCGCAAAATTCGCCATGTGGTGGTTTTTGATAACTCCTACTGTTGAGAACGTCGAGGAACTTACAAATTTGTATCTACTTCTACTCTGTGGCTCAAGGCTGCGATATTTTCAGTTGAACCAATACGAATACGTCAAAAAACTTAATGTCAAAACTATAGTGCTTTTGGTATTGCCACAATTGGAAAACATACTTCTTGTTGAAAAACCTGTTGTAATTCAAATAGTTTAAATTACTTAGCACACGGAAAGGTGACAACGTCCTTATAAGCTCAAAGTGAATTTCTGCCATAATATTTATTTTCGTTTTGATGAAAAAATTTGTTTAACGAGTTGACTAAAAGAGTTTTTATAATTAAAATAAAAAGAATTATTCATAAACAATTAACATGGTGTCAAAAACTATGCATATAATATATTCTATAAGGAGATCCGAATACTAGCGCTGTAGATTAATCTTTCATTTTCGAATTTATTCGCGAATCATTCGTGTACTGAAGTAGTAAATTTTGAATTAATTTCTTTCACACAAACAAACTGAATTGAGTGAAATTCATTTCAAATAAATTTGTAGAATGAAGTGAAATTCACTTCTAATTCATTGGAATGGATTTTGAATTAATTCACATGAATTAGTTCAAATGAATTAGAAGAAATTCGAAGAAATTGATTTGAATTTGAATTGATTTTAAAAGTTAATCTGAACTAAGCATAACTGTCGTTTTATTATTCAATTAATTTTTTATGTAAAAATATAGTCCGAAGACAAAAAATTCTTAGATTTGAAATTCCCATTTTATACTGAAATTGTTGTTATTCCCCCTAGATCTGCTCTTGAATTTGATTAATTACAACTCATTTCATTCATTTGAATTTTAATTTATTATTCTAACTCATTAATGAATTCAAAATCAATTCAATTCAAACGAATTGAAAATGAAATGCAATTCACTTTAACAAATTCATGTTAATTGGGAACAAATTGCATTTACAGATTCATTTGAATTAGAAACGAATTGAAATAGATTTCTGTCCAATTCGTTTGAATTTATTCAAATTTCATTTAATTCTTGTTTGTTGTGAAAGGCATAAGATTTGAAGTCTTAGCTAATTCGTAATGAAATAAAATCAACAAAGATGCTGAAAACTCAGCTAAACTTTAACCTACAAATTTTATTTAACCTATAACCTAAAAATCGCAACTATAATTTAAAATGAATAAAAACATAGAATATCTTTTATATACATATATTTTCGAATCAATAATTATTTAAAGAAGGTATTTTAGAGATTATTGCAATAATCCGACGAGTGCTTGAATGAATTTTTAATCGTGATCACACTTCAATACGAAAAAATAACAAGTTTCTGTAAATCAAAAAATATTCGAATCAGTAGCTGCTAAAAAGCTTTTTCGTAACGATTATAAAAGATTGTTCCATAAAGTTATTACTATAAAGCAGAAGTGGAATAACGTTCAAGAGATCAATTTCTTAGCACAAGCATATTAATCCGACTTTTCGAAATCTTACTAGGACATTAACTTTTCTCGTACAATTATTTTTTTTTTTTAAAGAGAAATAACACTTCAGGCAACAATGCCTATTTAGTCGGGTACCGTGCTTCATTCTTTAGGAAAGGGATAGAGAAGAGATGAAACAGGTGGTAGAAGTAGAAGTATAGTCGGAAATTAACTGCCGTATAAGACACCACAGCGACCAGTGACTATGTCTTCATCGCTGAGCAGCCTCACTGACAGTCAATTTCTATTTTTGTAGTGAAAAAAACTAAGGTCTTCGTTGGGAATCGAACCCACAATTTTCTTAACAAAATTATGTTAATAATTTCTTGGCATAAAAGTATAATTTTCATTTTATAAAAACTTTAATTTTCGAAAACTATTTCAGTTCATATATTTTTATTTATCAGAGAGATCTCGAACACATATTCAATGAAAAAAACCCACTTTTCCTTGTTTCAATTCAAATCCTCTAATTGAAAGGTTTTATACCGAAATATCCTAGAATCCATTTATTTTATGCACAAAAATCTCTTGCAAATAATACTGTTACGAAGATGCTTTGTTTAAGTTTTAAAAGAAAATTATCATTATTAAAAAAGAAAAGGAAATGACCTATTGTGTCTTTGTACAAATTGTGTAGTTTCTAAGAAATCTTGTGCACACAAGACAAAAAAAACAAGCTTATTAAAAATTTCACGAAATAATTCAAAGAAATAGAAAACAAAAACAACTACAACAACAGAACAAAAAAGGCAGACAGCGAAGCAGGCGCCTACACTGAATAATGATAACAACAACTACATATATGTAAAGTAGAACTTTTTTGCATATGCTAGATCCGCTCAAAGCAGAATATTTAAGCATTATCTGCTGGGCAGTAGTTAGTTGAAGTGAAATCATCATCGAGTAAAAACATAAAGATAATAAAGCAGCTTTTAGCCGTTGAAGTGATAAAGTTTTCTTCGTGTATTTCTGTGTGTATAAATGCGAAAACTATAAAAATCCTGTAATTTAATTTAAAATTCTAAACACGAAATTGACAATTAATTTTATGTCAAAATCTAAATCTATTGAATCTTAAGTGAAACTTTTTGGATTCAGATTTGATTGTTAGTTAGTTAGATTGTTAGAACGTTAGTACGTTTTAGCCTAAAGCAACGTGTTTATTGCCTTGCTCAAAGATTTGCAAATAAAATGATTTAAACATTGAAATTATAACCAAGTTGGAATACTGTGTTTAATATAATAAAATAAAAATTCTTGGAAAATTTCCCAAGCAAATTAAAATTTTCTATGAGAACTCCTTAAACCATAAAAAAAATTTCTTATCTCTATATTCTTAAAAACAATCCCACTTTGAGGACAAATACCGGAATCTATCAACACTGCGGAAAACCAGCATAGTTGTCAAACATTTTTGTTTCGCTTCGTTCTTAATTTAACCCTCTGTATCATACTGTAGACAACAAACCTTTGTGGTGCCTCATAATTATTTTTTTAATATAATCGTTCACTGTAGCCCGTGTTATACAAAGTAATCTAACAAACTTGCACCACAAAAAAAAAAAATTAGTTGGCACTACTTGCCGAAAATTGCCATTTGTTATTTGAGCGCTGGTATTTTCGCACAACCATCATTAGGTAAGAAGGAGTGAATTTTTTTAACGGTCGTTTTTTTGATTATAATTTCTTTATGTTTCATTTCAATTAGTTCTTGGTTCAGTATGTCTCGTAAGCGCCCTCTAACTGACGAAAGCATTACTGCTACTCTGAACGAGCTTGCAGATAGTGAAGATGGCTTAGTTTTTGATGATGATAGCATTGCCGATCCTCATTTTACTTCGACACTTTCAAAGATGAGGTCTCAAATATAGATTTTGAAAAGATTTTCGAAAACATTGATGAAACATCCACCTGTAGCATTGAAAGTATGCTGCCACGCGAAAGTAGTTATCAAGCTTCTAGTATTAAGAACTCAAGAAAGGATACTAAAGAGAAGACATCTAAACAAAAATCTTGAGTTAAATTCAGAACAGCTCTAATCTTCTTCAGCTAGAAACTAGCGAACAATTTTTCTTTTACCTCTTTCCAACTCAATTAATTACAAAGTTGTATCAAGTGTAGAAGGACTCTAATAGCACATTTGGACTAAATGAAGAGGATATCAAACAATTTATAGGTGTGATCTATCTAACATCTCTCATTCAACTACCTAGAGTATTGGAGTCCAGTACTTAAAACGCCTCTAATATAGAAAACCATACCTCTGAATAAATTTGAAAAAATTCGCCAAACATTTCATTTCAATGACAATAGCAAGGACCTTTCGAGGAGTAATCATGACTGTGATCGGCCGTTCAAAATACGTCCAGTAGTGGACTTCTTTAATGAGTCATTTAGCGAAACTCCAACGTCTGTGTGGGTGGACGAGCAAATGTGCTTCACTAAAGCACGGAATTCTTTGAAGAGGTATAACCCTAAAAAACCACACAAGTGGGCATATAAAATATTGAGTGGTGTTTCTGGCTTTGTCTACAGAACAGAAAATGAATGTCGTCTTGAGGCTAGCGCGATTAATTCAAAGAAACCAGAATTTCAAACTCTATTTTGATAATTACTTCACTTCCCTTCGTCTAATGGAGTATCTGCCAAAGAAGGCATTCTCAGTCTCAATACTATCAAAAGAAATGGAATACTTAATTTTAAGCTGCCGTCGGAAAACGACATTTAAAAAAAATCGAGGCTATTCTGAAGAATACGTAGCTGACATCAACGGAATCGATGTCTCAACTGTTGCATGGAAGGACAACAGAATTGTCAATTTAGCTGCCACTTTTGCTAGGCGAAAACCTGAAGCTAATGTGAGAAGACAAGAAACAACACTTTAAATATATTTTCATAAGGCGATCTAATGTGGTCGGAGAGTACAATCGTCTTATAGGTGGCATTAATCTGCTTCACCTCATCATGGGTATATATAAAATACGTTTACGAAGCAAAAAAAAACTCATGCGAGTTTCTTATCACTATCTGAATATCGCCATGGCCAATCCATGGATACTTTATAAAAGAGTAACGGAATACCAAGGTATTTCAACAAACTTATCTGCTTATCATCAACAGATTTTCGTTTGCAAAATGGGTGTAAAAGCTACTTTTTCTGGTCGGCGGACGTTACAGAGCGACATTGATGCAAAAAAGCACAAAAGACCTGCTCAGCATCTACCCCCAGAAGCAATGCGAAGAGATCAGATTGGCCGCAATGGGCTTCCCCCCGGGGGCACATATATGGTCTTTATGGAGAGCTACTATGTAGACCTGCGCAACTAAGGGAAAAAGGGAGTCCAGTCCCCTGAAGTCAGCAGGGGTACAAATGGAAACTCCACTTTATTTCCACGGGAATCAGTAAGCCCCAGAGTTCCGTTATTTGTCTCTTTAGACATTTGACTGTTCTCTGGCTGATTATTGAGGTTGGCCCCTATATGGGAGTATCGTGGTAGTTGTGGTTTCGCAGCCCCATAACAGTTTATGGTTTAATGGTGGCCATGATCATTTCACCATTAATGACACGCTAGGTGAATGATCCAGTCCAGTGAGCATGCTAGACATGTGTTCTGGACAGGAGTTGATGGTCTCCAACTCTTTAGCAAGGTGTGGTGTTTGCAGCTCTGCTCCTGGAATCACTAAAGTTGGAACTAGGAAAGACCTGTTGCATAGAATTATGGCTTCGGCTTCCTAGGACGAGCATGACGTTCCAAATTATTGGCTTGACCACCATCTGACTAAGGCTCCATAGCCAGGTGCGGATGTAAATCAAATCACATCTCTGGCCGCAATAGGCTGCAAGAAAATCAGATGCTAGCTTCCGAAGTATATTGAATTTACCCATTATGTGTGTGCTCTACTAAAACCAAAAATTGTTTCAGGGATTTTTGTTAACAATATAAATTTTGATCACCAAGCTCAATGTTGCCTAAAAGCAACAAATATTTTTGTGTAAGTTTCGACTACTCACCTTAATGTTACCTACAAGCAACATACCCACCCTTTTTGTATCGTTTTTCCCTTAAATAATAAAAGTATATAAAAATAAAAAAATTTGTGTATTTAATTTTGTTGTTACCGTCGCCTCTACAAAAAATCAGGTAAATCAAAGTTCTTGAGTGATAATGGCCTACAATGATAATCTACAATGTTTATGGTGCGCATGCATTATTAGCACAACTTTGAAAGGTAAACAGCTTTTAAAAACATAACTGATCAAATAAAAATTATAAATATAAGAGCTATTATATGTATTCATTTACTATCACAATCACACGAATATTTCCATACCCGCCAAACATGCAAAATGACCCCTATAAATATTATTTCAAGCTTAATATGACGCCGAATTTCGTGTTAATTTTTAATTGCTTTTTATTTGTAGTTCTACAGTTGGCAATAGATTTCTAACAATTGTCTAATAATATTTAAAATAACTTCTATACACCACCCATTATTTAAACCATTAGATAAATTTTGGAGCAGTAAAAACAACCAAAAATGCCTTCCACCGTGACATTTTATAATGCTTTTATTCAATTCTATTTAATAAATAAATAAATAAAAATAATTTTTCACCTGAAAATTAATAGTTGCAGTAACAGCTCTCATCGATTCAGCATAATTCCGTAAAATATTTTCGTTTTGTAAGCTGGATTGACGCCACTCGTATAGGCCTTCGACCTTTTGAACACAATTTTCGCAAATATTTTTGGGCAGAAAATCCTCTTTGGCAATCTATAACAAAAACAAGAAATTATTTAAGAGTGATGAAGCAAAAACAACAACAATTGTTTCTACAATAATCTAAATGTAAAAATAAGATAAGATATTTCTGTGATCCAGTATGGCGTAGTTCTGCTGAAACTTATTATGTGGAATATCGACGATAGCTTTTCTCTACTTAAACCAATAATTCTTACGGTTTCCATAACAGAAATTGTAACACATGGAATGCCATAAAACCAAGTTAATTTCAATTCGGAAATAACATCTACACTTACACTTATTTTCTTTTAAATAAACTTTTCTTCACATTTCAACTACTCTGTCAATCTGGTAAAAAAAACTTAGCTTTATGGGAATAAGGGTTATATGGCAAAACATGAACCGAGATTTTAATCCTCACAGTAATCATTTTTTTTTATTATATTACTATTTCTGATAGAAGTATTGACAAATCTATAGCTATTAAGTATCAAGTATGGCTCGATGCTTCGATTACATTTTTGAAAACACTTGTCAACGTGCCCATCGAAGATAGTTGAATATCCATCTCAAAGCGTGGTTGTATTGCTTTAAAACCACTACTGCAATGAAATATGCTTTAATCGATTTTTTTTTATCATATAATATCGGATTTTTCAAAAAGAAATTTGCTTTTAAATTGTGGCAAAACCACCAACAAGATACAATAGTTTTGATATTTAGTTTTTTGATGTATTCGTAGCAGATACATTAGAAATTTTTACAATGAACTCAAATTCGCACGAAAATCGTGTTAAAATAATTAAAATCCTCTATGGGAATGGCGGTTGTGTTAAAGTTACATTTCCTAAAATTCGTTATATTTTCGGACAACATAATCGTCCTTCCAAAACCACCACATGGCGAATTTTGCGTAAGGATTTGACTTTGAAGCCTTACAATGTTCAACTGGTGCAGGAATTGAAGCCGACCGAGCATTCACTTCGCCGCAGATTCGCCGATTCATTCAGGAACAACCGACTGGTTTTTTTGAAGAAATCATTTACGCAGAAGAAGACCATTTTCACTTGTCGGGGTATGTCAAGCATTTGGCCTTCTGAAAATTTTAGAGCGATTGCACTGATGAGCCTTTGCATACTCAACGTAGCACTGTATGGTGCGCTATGTAGTATGGAGGCGTGATTGGGCCATTTTTGTTTTTCAAATATCAGGTAAGAAATGAGGTAACGGTCAATGGATCACGCTATTGCTTGTCAGGGTACAAAATTGCCGTATTTGAACTTCTGAAAATCCTAGAGCGATTATTGAGAAGCCTTCACATGCTGAACCTGTCACTGTATAGTGCGCTTTGTGATCTGGAGGCGTGACTGATTTATTAAGCCGTTTTTTTCGATGATGCTGGAAATGTGGTAACGGTCAATGGATCACGCTATCGCGAGACGCTAACAACTCAATTGTGACCTATTATTGATGACATGTAGTTTCAACAGGACAGTGCCACCCACATGTCACACAGCCAATGAAACTATCATTTTATTGCAAAACAAATTTTTGTATCCCATAATTTCACGACGATCAACAGTTAAGTGGCCAGAAAGATCTTGTGATTTAACACCACTGGTTTATTTTTTGTAGGGCTATGTTAAGAACAGAGTCTACACGGAGCCAATCGAATCCATTTTAACACTAAAACTCTAATTCCGTGATGTGATTAACGAAAAAGGACCGCCATTTTGCTAAAAGTGATTGCAAACTTTGAGGAAAGAATCTGCTAGCATGGTCATAGTTGACATTTGCCAGATATAATTATTCATTCACAATTGCCGAACTCTTCTCTTCGCAATACAATAGAAATTTAAATCATGTTAATCAAAATTTTTTGTTTCATTTTGTCTTAGAAAACAAGTTTCTTGTTAAATAACACTACTATTTCTGGTATAAGTGTTGAAAAATCTAAAGCTATTGATGTTCTGGGCATAAAAATTCAGTATAATCTTTGCTTTCAGAAATGCTTTTTTCAAAAATATATAGCACTTGCTCTTTCATACAATATTTTACAAATCGAAATTGGAATAAAAGTCTCAAGTATGGCTTGATGTTTCGATTACATTTTTGAAAATACATGCCGACATGCCCATCGATGACAGTTGAATATCCAACTCAAAGCGTAGTTGCAATAAAATATGCTTTAATCGCAAACCGGAATTTTTATTTTTTAATTTAGTAAATTCATCATTAAGGACTCTCCAATTGTATAAAATACCAAAGAAAGAATTCATTTTCGAAAAAACTTAAATTTCGAAAATATTTATGTTTATTAATTTGATTAGAAGAATACATAATAAATTGTAGTATATCGTATAACTATAATAGTCGTCTTTTTTATCTTTTGTTATAAGCTGCTCACTAAAGTTATAGAAACGAAGCACAGCTTTTTCAAATAATGTGCTCACAAGTCAAATTGATTTGATTTAATTATATTAATTTCCTTACTTTTGACACTTATACATACTAATATTATGGCCATGGCCGTAATAATTTTTTTGTGATGTTATGTGTTTTGATGCTATTTCAATGTAGCAGACAATAAACAGAGAAAATAATATTATTCTGATAGTTTTTGCTAAATAACTCACTTTGTGTTTAAAAATAATGAAATTTTTATTTAGGGTCACCTTTAAGGCAGAGACTTAGAGACTGCACAAAGCGGCTTAGAGGCTTGCTAGCATTTGAAAAAACTACATCGTTTGAGAAATATCTGGAGGGCCTCGGTGCTATACCTAACTCCAATTATTCTTTATGGCGTGCTACGAAAAACCTTAAAAGACCCGTTGAGTACAAGCCACCTCTACGTAATATCAGTGGAGATTAGGCAAGAAGGGACGCTGAAAAAGGCGACTTGTTTGCCGAATACTTGAAAGATGTATTCACCCCACACAAATGTACTGATGATGTTAACTTGCCGAGCGTAGTTGCATTACCCCCTCGACCCTTAAAGTTTAGGTTGCGTGCGGTTCAAAAGTTAATTTCTGAGATAAACCCGAAAAAATCTCCTAGTATGGAGGGTATAAGTAACAGAATGTTGAAAGAGCTCCCCAGTATTGCAGTCAGAATCATGCTATTTATTTTTAATGCCATTTTACGGCTTGAATACTATCCTGACCACTGGAAGATTTCTAAAGTTAAAATGATTCCAAAACCGGGTAAAGACCTAACCAAAACCGAGTCATATAGGCCCATAAGCCTATTACCGACTATTTCAAAGGTTTTTTGAAAAGTTGCTTATGAATAAATTGTCTCCAATGCTAAGCGATAGTGGGTGTATCCCAGACTATCAATTTGGTTTTAGAAGTAGACATAGCACAATTGAGCAAACCCATAGATTGGTTCAGGTAATAAGAAGGACTTTTGAAGAGAAGTAGTATTGTTTAGCTATTGTTATTGATGTTTCTCAGGCTTTTGACAAAGTTTGGCATGAAGGTCTATTTCTGAAACTGACCGCTCACTTGCCTTGTAATATAAGCAACCTACTGAAAAGCTACATAATTGGACGAAAATTTTCTGTTGTTGAAGGAGACTTCGTTAGTTTATCCAAACCAATTTCCTCAGGCGTACCACAAGGAAACATTCTTGGACCAGTTTTATACTTGGTATATACCTGCGATATGCCTGTAAGTGAAACTGTCCACACTTCTACATTTGCTGACGATACAGCGTGTCTAAGTTCACACGAAAACTCCTATCAAGCCGTCATAAATCTTTAGCAACATATAACTCAGTTGGAGTTGTGGTTAAAATTATGGAGAATTAAGGTGAACGTTCAAAAGTGCATTCATGTGACCTTCACCCTGCGAAGAGGTAATTGTTCATCCGTTTGAATAAATAATCAAATTGTTCCTCACCATAGTTATGCCAGATATCTTGGTATACATCTTGATCATCGCCTTACATGGAAACATCATATTGACTCAAAGTTAACACAAATGAAACTTAAGCTAACACAATTACATTGGCTCATTGGCAGGAACTCGAAACTTAAACTAGATTGTAAACTTCTAATTTACAAGACTATTTTAAAACCAATATGGGCTCACGGAATCCAACTTTGGGGCACTGCCTCAGCTTCAAATGTGGATAGAATTCAACGTGCACAGAATAAAATTTTACGGTTAATAACTTCCGCTCCATGGTACATCAGAAATTCAAACATACATTGTGACTTAGACATACCGCTGGTGACTATAGAAATCATTAAATACGCAGGCAAATACTTAATAAAGCTTGAAGACCATTCTAATCCCCTTGCTCGCAATATCTTGGATTATAGTGGACATAGCCGATTAAAAAAGAGGGATACCGCAGCTTTAATCCTAAATGCTACAGATGACACATCTTAGAAACATTTGTTTTGTTTTTTTTTTTTTGTTTAATGTCAAAAGATTAGTTCTGACATGGTCGGGACTAATGTGACTTTTTTTTAGAATTTAAGATTTTAAAACTTATTGTTAGTTCAGTTTCTTGAAGATACAATAAATAATTATTGCAAAAAAAACAAAAAAAAACCTTTAAGCAGGCATAACGGCCACAACTGCAAATCTAAAGGTTTAAAACACTTCTGGGAAATAAGAGATATTTTCAAAAATTAAAAATTTATAATTTGCCCCAATTCCGAATTTTGGTATTTTGAGTAGCATCTTTCTTGTGTGATAGTGTGGTATATTAACCTACTTTCTCTTGCGATTTTTCTAAGTTAGTTAAATTAAAATTCGATTAGAATTTTTCAAACCTAAATTGTAGCCTTAACTTCGAATATAAAATACATTCTACATAAATAATTTGTGAAAAACCTAATAGTTTCATTTACTTACATTGACCGGCATTAGAGAACGCAATTTATAAATGAGATTACGTTGTTCGGCTTCCTTTTCGAACAAGTGAACTTTGGTGGGACCATTATGTATTGAACAAAGACGGCATAATTCGGCAAATGAAGTAAAATTCAAATTCGCATCGCAATGATGAGTGTTAAGACTAAGGAGATGTGTTACTGATTGTGCTGCGGTATGTTGCTGTTGTTGTGATTGTGACTGTTGTTGATGATGGTGTTGTTGCTGTTGAGTTTGATGCTGTTGTGTCTGATGTTGCTGCTGCTGTTGTTGTTGCTGTTGTTGTGTGAGATGCTGCTGCTGCTGTTGTTGTTGTTGATGCTGTTGTTGGTTACCGGTATTCAACATAACTAATTTGTTCATTCAAATTTTTCTTTAAAATTTATTGCATTAGTTTTCCGGCATTGACTTACGTGTATTTTGTTTGCTGTTTTTTGTTTAATTATTTAAAACAAAAATTCAACTAGTTTGAAATCACAGTCTTTTCTTTTTGTTATTTTTTTTTTTTGTTGCACAAAATTTGTATAAATTAATTTAATTGAAGTAGTTTCATCATAAATTGAATAATATCACATCATTTTTGTTTTTGCTAAATAAAAAGTATGAAACTAAAATAATTAAAGAAATATATTCTGCATCAGATTTTACATGCAATAACACAAGAAACGCTTGCTTTTGTTTAGTGCTTTTTAATCTTTTTAAAAGAAAATTGTTATAACACAAAAATTATTTACTTTTTGATAATAATAACAGAACGTTTAATTTGAACAATAAATAATTTTCTTAAAATTTTAGCATAATTCCACATATTAAAACGGTTTTCTTATTCCAATATTTTTGTTAATTTTATTTGCATATTATAAAGCTACTGCTTGTCATATGTAAACGATATTTCATCACACACTGTAGTACCTGTTAAACGCTTTAATATACATAATGGAAAATTCGAAGTCACATTTGTATTTATTTAGAAAGTTTTTGGAGTAAAAAAAATTTATTCTTTACATTAGACATTGTGTAGACTTTTTTTGATCATAAACATTGATAATTTATTCATATACTAAAGGGGTTTGCAACAAAAACTTTGTTTTCTAAAATAAGACAAAAAATTTAGATTAAGATGACTCAAATTTTTATTGAATTACGAAAAGAAAAGATCGGCAATTATGAATGAAAAATGATGTTTGACAAGTATCCACCACGACCACCACGCTGACAGATATTGATTCTTTCATTAAATTTTTTAATCATTTTTTAGCAAAATGGCGATCCTATTTCGTTAATAACATTACGGATTTTGAGTTTTAGGCTGATATCAATTCGATTAGTATAGACTCTGTTCTTAGCCCCACAAAAAATAATCCAGTGGTGTTGAATCACACGATCTGGCTGCCCACTTAACTGCTGATTGTCGTGAAATTATGTGAGCGGAAAATTTAGTTTGCAGTAAATTTTGACACCGTCTTGTGGAAACCACATAATAGTGACATCGACATCAATAATAAGCCAAAATTGAGTTGACCCATCTCGCGATAGCGTGATCCGCATTTCCAGCATCATCTTCGAAAAAAACGGCTAAATCCAGATCACATTGGGCACTATACAGTGACACGTTGAGCATGCAAAGGCTACTCATTTAGAAGCGATTATCAGAAGCCCAAATGCGGCAATTTAGGTTGTTGACATACCCTGTATAGTGAAAAACGCTTCGTCTTAAAAAATGTTTTTTTCAGAAAAACCAAACGGTTGTTCCTGAATGAATCGGGCGAATCTACAGAGATGTAAATGGTCAGTCGGCTTCAATTCCTGCAGCAATTAAACTTTGTAAGGCTTCAAAGTCAAATCCTTACGCAAAATTCGCTATGTAATAGTTTTGGATAACCGCAATTGGTGAGAACGTCGAGGAATTGATAAATTTGGATTTTTTTCAACACTGTGGGTCACGGCTGCGACATTTTTATTTAAACGACCAGGTTGAATACGCGTTAGTGTTCGTATATTTTGTAGCAAGCCTATCGACCCAAATTCAACAACTAAATTCTTAATAGCGGTCTCAGACTGTCCGAAAATATCATGTATTTTACGAAATGTAAGTTTGACAGAGTCACCATTGTCATACTAAATCTTAATTATTTTAGTGAGATTTTCGTCCGAAATTGAATTCTTTGTTCCAATTGCCAATGCATCTACTACGAATACGAAAGTGTTAACGAAAACGTTAGTGCTACCGCAGTTGAAAAGCAAACTTCTTGTTGAAAAACCCGATATATGGTGTACACTAATCTCAACAACTTTTTGACTGCGTAAGTCTTATTTTAGCTTGAAAGAGAAGTTAAGTTGAACAAATGGAAATAAATCTGTATTTTCTAAAGAGTTCAATCACATTTCCATAGTAAAGGAAAAGGACGAGTTTAAGTTTTATGCTTGATGCTTAGGATGCTAAGGGGGATTTCGATGCGACACCTCAAGTATATAAAAATTTAAAACTGTTGCCAATTTCTCATTTTTGTTTGAAGTTTAAAATTTAATTACTGGCGATAGCTTTGCTTAGAAGATAATCAAGTTATTTTTGACACACCTTAGCCTACCTACCATTTTATCACAAGCGACAGAAAAACGTTTCCACTTTTTTTTGCTTTCGTATTCTAGTAATGGTAAAAATTTTGTTATAGCCAGTTTCGATCGAAAAATTATGTGAAAATAAATTTTATAATATTGTCTGCAAGGTAAATCTATTAATTATGTAGGTAGTGTCCTTCGCCCATTTAAAATTGCCCAAAAGCATCAGAGTTTTTATTGTTTTACTGTTGTCACGCCTTTCGGTGGTCGGCAAGCGCTTTCGAAGCGATGACATCATTATCAAGCCTTGTTTTAGAGTAGTATTAGTTCTGAGAACATTCTCAAAATCCTAGAGCGATTATTGAGCCATACTCCAGAATAGGCCTGACAAGAAAAGCATAAAAATATTTTGTGACAATGACTCCTTCGCCCAACCTGCTTTGTTAGTGGCTAATGAAATTTGCTGTATATATGCATTCAGTAATTACCAAGATCTGAAACTACATTCAGTTTCGCCAGTTCGTGTGAGATTTTCGGCAAAAACACATGTATTTCCACTTAACATTGCCATTTCCCGTCGTAACTGGCCGGTTTGTATTCGATGGCGAGCGCTTTCGATGCGTATGCATCATTTTCAAGCCGCGGTTTAGTTTGTTCTGCTGAGTCAGTGTTGGCGTTCAGGTAGTTCTGTTATTAGGTCCGTATATACCCAGGTTAGCAGAATACCAGCCACCTGGCATTTGTATGCAAAGTGAATTTATCGATACCCCTGTCCTTTATTATTATATAGGTACGTGTATCCATCTGAGGGTGTTTTTCGTTTGCCCGTCTTGCATGAGTAGTTTCAATGGTGTGAAAATTGTGTCTGAGGTCGTGTTTACCTGTTCGTTTATAATGTCGTTGTTGAATGTTTTTGTTTTGTAGATTTCCATGTTTTCAAGAATGTCTAGTCTTCGTCCTTTTTTGCTAGGATGTAATAATGTCATACATTCATTTATTTCCCTTGGTGTGTGTCCGTGAGTGTCAAGGTGTGATGCAAAGTTTGAATCTTCTCTTTTCCATTTGTATGTGTTCTGCAAACCTTATATTTAGTGTTCGTCCAGTTTGCCCTATATAGGTTCGTTTGCAGGTACAGGTAAGTCTGTATACCCCGCTGGAATTAAATTTGTCAGTTGTTTCTGTCGTTGTTCTGAGATAGTGTCTGAGGGTGTTTCCACTTTTCAATGCTGTGAGTATTCCTTCTTTTTGAAAAAGGTTAGTTAGTCTGTATATTTCTGGTCCTGTGTAAGTAAAGGTGTGCCGTCGTGTTGTATCGGCTGTCTTCTCTATTTCTGTTCTTAGTGTTGTATTGTCTAAGTAGTTTATCGATGGTAGTGGTTTTGTAGCCGTTATTCATAGCTATGGCGTAGATTGTGTCGAGTTCCCTCCTGTACTTATCAGGAGTAAGTGGAATTATCCCAAGCCTGTGTATCATATGTCTAAAAGCTGCTAGTTTGTGTTGGGTAGGGTGGTATGAGGTGTTGTGGATGGTAGTGTCCGTTGTTGTTGGTTTTCTATAGATGTCGAATGTTAGATAGTCAGTTCCTCGTGTTATAGTGATGTCAAGATAATGTAAATTTCTGTCTTGTTCTTTTTCCATTGTGTATGTAATCTTATCATGAATTGTGTTTAAGCTTTCTAGAATTTGTTCGCCGTTATCTTGCTCGAGGATGCATATAATGGCATTTACGTATCTATAGTAATTAGTTATTTTGTGTTTTTCCATGAGTGGTTTTACGTGTAGTGATTCGAGATGTTGCATGAAAATTTCCATGAAGATTGCGGAAGTTGGGTTTCCCATACCGAGTCCGTCAGGTAATTTGTTAAAGTGGTTATTGAATATAAAGTAGTTCTGTTTTATTATCGTTTTTGCAATATCTATAATATCAGCGATGTATTGGCTTTCGTACAAATTGTCTAGTGTGTTGCGTAGAATATCTAAGGTTTCATGTGTTGGTATCGAAGTATATAGATCCTTGATATCAAAGGAAACGAGTCGCGTGTTTTTGGTTATTTTTGTCCTTAAGTTTATCAACGAGGTCTTGTGTATTACGTATAGTATATGTGTTTTGTAAATTTATCCTTTCCTTAAATACGCTGGTGAGGTGTATATTTCACTTTTTAAGGTTCAACTCCATAAGGAATTAAATGCAACTAAGAACTTTTGCAGGAGAATATGATTAGCGTGACGATTATATGTTTAAAATATCTTCTGCACATAATAGAACATTTGATTGTTTAATGGCATTGGGTAGATCATTAATAAATCAGGAAAATAATAAAGGGGACCCAGATGGCTACCCTGTGGCACACCAGGTGACACAATTATTTCTTGGGAACGAACTTTTTGAGTTCTGTTTGAAAGATATGAATTAATCCACATAAGTAAATATTTTGTGAATTCCACAAGATCAAGTTTCTTGATCAGAATTTTGCGGTTGACCTTATCAAATGCCTTACTAAGGTCGGTGTGAATAACATCAGTTAGTTTACGTTGAACAAATCCCCAATAGAATTGCGTTGTTAATTCCAAAAGCCTAGTAACATCCAGAAGTATGTTATATTATTATTTCTGTTATTATATTCCAAGCAAAAAATCCTATTAAAGCATTGTCGGGAAAAATTGAGCACTATAGCACCTTCATTTAAGCAATAAAAACTTCTAGTTTCTAGCTAAGGTGACTACATGCATATAAATCTCAGACATCAATTTTACACTTATCTAACTCACTTATAATTTGTATATTATTAAAATTTTCACTACACAGATTTATTTTGTAGTTTTTCTGTTTCATCTTACAGCAATTTGTGTTTTAAAAAAACAAGTATAACAAGTATAATTAGAACATTTTATTCTTATAAATAACGCCATTGAAATTTTAATAATTTGGTATATTCATATTGAGTTAAGAGCATATTTTATAGGGCATATATTTTCGATTTTATTTTGTTGACTCTTATAAAGGGCTTGTAACCGTTCGTGTTAAATAGTTACATCGCACTTTTTATGTCATCTAAATGCAAATATTTACGAGTATTTTTCAATGCAAAAAATCGACTAGATTAACCCTAATATATTTCCAATACTCAATTATGTATACATTTGTGTTTTCTTTCTCCCTTTAATGTTATTAACTGATTTATCGCTATCTCTCCATTAAAAGTTCGTTAACATCATCATTCAATTGCCAAACAACACTCATAAAAGACAAACAATACAAAGTAAATTCGTATTTTATTTGTGCTTTTCTAAAACTTGAAAAGAGAATATTGTGCTCGTATGTTAATGCAAATAGTAAACATTCGAAAATGGCAATAATTCGGGATGAGATGTAAAAAGCACTTAAAAGTAAATATTGTCTTTAGGGTTGCCATAGTAGAATAATTGTACAAAAATGCCCAATATGTATATATCATATCACGGTATCCTATAGTTAATAAATTAACAATATTTTTTCGTTTTATTTCGACTTTTACAATTTATTATCTAAATAATAAAATAAATATCAAATACACAGAAAGTCGAGCTACAAAATTTCCTTGCTGTAAATAAGAATAATGAGTCAATACACAAACATTAAAAAAACAATTTTTAGCAGTTCCTAAACTTAATATTTTTTTGAGCTCTGGTAAAGCCACACAAAAAGATGCTGGTAGATTTGCGGATTTAAGTCTGTCAGTACCCCCTTCCTTCTTACTTCAGTTTGACAAACAAAACTTATATTACGGACTAATCTAATCTATCAAATAGTTTGCGTTCTCGGTAGTCGCAAGAAAAAACTATCTTTCTTTGAAAGTCGTTTACGTGTACTGTACTCTAGAGTACAGTCTAGAACACGTGCTTTAAAATGATGTCATCACATAGAAAACGCTTGCCAATTATACCTGTTAGTAAAAACATAAGCAATTTTAGCTTAATATGTTAGCAAATACTACAATATACTGTGTTAGTGATTAAAAAATCTTACATTGCTTAACTCAAGCATATTTTATAATTAATAATGGCAAATTATTTTATGTGACAAAAAATTAATAAAATACATATTATTTAGTTGTTTGGATTTGTAACGGCAGTAAATAAAATACTGTTGTTATTTCTTTCGGTGTAAACCGTCATTGCTGGCTGTTTGTGCGGTATGATCGGCGAGCGTTTTCTATGTGATGACATCATTATCAAGCCTTTTTCTAGACTGTACTCTAGAGTACGGTACACGTACTTCTAGATTGTACTCTAAAATACGTGTTATAGACTGTACTTTAGGCTATAGTACACGTGCACGGCTTGATAATGATGTCATCACATCGAAAACGCTCGCCGATCATACCGAATAAACATTCAGGCAATGACGGTTAACACCGAAAGAAATAACAACAGTAAAACAACTATAATATATGGGGATATATATGCATGTGGACAATAAACATTTAGCTACAAAGTTTATCAGTTTTGTTCGGAAACTTTTGACTTTAATTCTAAAATAACTCTGATTTATTGAGAGTGTAATTCACAGTTACCATTTAAATGCCATTTTATTGCAAGAGAATAAAAAAGTATACACTAATACCTCGCTTTGCATCTTTTCGTTTTGCATTTTAACCAAAGTTGCGTTCGCTGCTTAATTATTACTGATATTCACTGTGGATGTTAAATTTTCGATTTTAAATTTGTTTGAAATTTTCTTTTGAAAGATAACAATTTTTCTAATTCAATTTTCTCTTTTAAAAATTAGTATTTTCATAACCCTGGAACCTACATATGTATCTTCGATCTTTACATGGTTTGTTAAAGAAAATCTTAGTGCACGTCGTTTCAATTTCCGACGCAAAGTGAGGCATTGGTGTATAAAAATAAATCCAATTTCAATGATTTATTAAAATATAATTTTTGGGTTTTGTAATTTTTATTGTTGTAATTGATCACAATTCTCATTCAATCAATATCATGAAGGCACTAAATTGTGTCTTGCTAAAAATAAATATTTTAAAAGAATCAATAACAGTTAACATTATATTGAAGAACATTCTAAAATATTCTCAGATTCCTAACACAACGATGTATGTCTGTAACTGTAAGATCAAGTTATAAAAAACAACAATTTTGCGGAGACCAAAAATAATTAATTCCTTGTGTACATATCTGTGATAGTAGACACATACAAGAACGGGTTTTATTGCCGTCATAGGATCCGATCAGGGGCCTGAGTGAGTTAACTGATCAAGTACGATATTCTAGATTGCGTTGAAACTAAAACACAAAATGTCAAAGAAATTTTAAATTTATATATAATCATATATATAAACAAATAGTTCTCCTGTCCTATTTCCCCAAAATACATGGTCAAATCATTAATTTTATATATATTACAGCCCTGTAGATATTGCTGTAAGTGAATGTTGCGCTCTAGAAAGCGCTTTACGCGCTATAAGGACCTGAATTTGCTAATGTGCTTACGTTATTTAATAAATCACAATCCACTTAAGCTTAAACAACAGAAAACGAATTAACTCGCATTCTTATTATCACCAGAGTATTAAATCACATTTTTGTTAACCAACTGAAAACATACAAACAGATTATTAAGCTATTAAGCATTTGGTCGAATTTGGCTCGATAAAAAATGTGAAAACATCAAGGTGTGTTCGACCAGGTCGTTCAACGAAAAACATCACATCCGAGAGCTACAGTGTTGAAGCAGATCCAAATTTGTAAGCAATTGGGGTTATCCGAAATCACCACATGGCGAATTTTGCGTAAGGATTTGATTTTGAAGCCTTAAAAGGGTCAACCGGTGCGGAAATTGAAGCCGACTGACCATTAACATCGGCGTAGATTCGCTCAATTCATACATGGACAACTGACTGATTTTTCTGGAAAAAATCTTCTTTTTAAACGAAGCGCATTTTTACTCGTCAGGGTATGTCAACACAACAAGCAAAACTGCCACATTTGGGCTTCTAAAAATCCTATAACGAGATTATTGACAAGCCTTTGCATGCTCAATTTATTGCAAACCAAATTTTTCGATCGCATAATTTCATTTAAAAATTTGGAAAGTGTTTCGCTTCGATGTCACAACGAATTTAATTTTATTTGTTTAATGTTAAGAAACGGTTCCCCTTCTCTAGCAAAAGAAAGAGAAGCGTGGCAATATCGAATACAATTTGCATTCAGTTGCCATTAAGAGTATTGGTCGTAACGAAGAGTTAAGACGAGTCGAATGCAAAAAGGAAAACAAAAGTTTGATGGAAAATAGGAAAATTTTTATTTTCGCGGAAAATAGTAGCGAAACGAATGGAGAATATGTGTGCATTTAACTGACCACCCACTAACCTTGGGAAAAATCAATATTGCAGCCAATACCAATATGAAAAATCTAAACAAATTTGAAATAAATATTAAAATAAATTAAAGAAACTTGACTGTTATGATTTAGAACCATTTAATTGCACATTCATAACATTAAAATATAACTTTAACAGTGAGTTTAACCTAAATTCACTAGATAATAAAACATGCATTGTATGGATGTGTAGTGATGTACCGTTATAATAATCTTAGCAATTACTAAAATGAAAATATCAAAACATGTTTGTTTGTAATTATTTGTTAAGCTGATGATAACACTTTAATTGATGACAATAAAATCTTTGATTAATTATTAATTAAAGTGCTACAAATCACTTCACATATCACTGAATATATGTATAAATACATATGCGTGTAGATGTGTATATGATTGCGTGTATGCATATAATTACACACATACACAATGCTTCTTTTAATACGTGTGAGTGTGTGTACGTGGGAATTAGTCTATTTTGATGGCACATATTTTTTGTAATGCCCACTACACAATTTTTCTTTTTTATTTATTTCAACTGCTTTTTATTTTTAATTTGATATTTTTTCTATATCGCAATAAAACGAAAACAAAAACTGTATGACCCATACAGCACGACCGAAGTTCACTACTACCGTTATTGCCAAACACTTGACTGTGTTACACCATGCGACACTCACTACCACTACAACTACTGCTGCCACAGTGATTGCAATTATTACAACAGCAACAACAACAACAATACTAAACAAAAAAAAATTATATTGCATTTCTTTTTCGTCGCGTTTACTGCGTGCTTTGCTGTTGTTATTGTTATTGTTATTCCTCTACGCCTCGTGCAACTTAAAGCATGTTGCAAACAGCGAATGACCACACAGTCATAAATTTTTCCAAACATGTTCAAGTATATTCGTGCATTTTCCGGTAAAATCTCTTTCTTTTGCATCTCCCATTCTCTTGGTTTCCGCGTATGCGCTTTTCCAAACAACAGGAAGTTTTTCTATTTTCAAACACAATGAAATTATTAAATTAAAAAAAAAATAAATAATTATAATTGACAATTACAACATCATTATGATTTAATATTGGAATATTTTAAATTTTCGTTTTATAATTTTTGATAAGCATAAATATTACTTAAGTAAAGTATCAACACTTTACAACAGTTTATGTTTTTGAATGCACCAACAACAGGTTGCCAATTAACAACCAACAAATAACACGAAATATCGGTTATATAACATTAAATATCTTTGTAAAGCTATAAGAAGCATGAGTGAAATTATCTTGTCGTAAGGTCGGCTACATCTGTACACACATATGTTCAGGTATATACCTGCCGTTATGAAGACGTTTAAAAGAGGTGTGGCTTAAGTTGGCGGGGGTATTTATATGGTGTAAATCAACATTTAATTGTTCCTTAGACTCTCAAATAATTGAAGCGTATTGCATACGAAACGATCCTCTACAAGGCTTGTTGTATTAAAAAAAATGCCCGGTTCAGAAATGCAAGGCGTTATTAAATAGCATGGCATGTGAACATCTAAGGCAACTGGATAGCCGAAGAGCCTGCGAAAAAGAAGAAGTGCACTCAATAATATGGATATAGAAATCTTATGTGGTATTGCTTTTTTCATCTGCGAGCTAGGTAACTAAGTAACCAAAAATATCTAGGACACGCATATTATCAGATTGAACTGAAACTTTTCTAGTCAATTGCCACATTTTAGGGGGGGTGAGTCGAAAGATGGGATCACTTTTTTTTACCTCATATATCTTGTAACCACCCTAATGCGGTACGTGTTAATTTAATCAGATTAACCTGAAACTTTTCCAATCTCATTTTCTATTCAATTTGGTGCCCCTGTAGGCTAGTAGGTAGTGTACTAGCTTGTCAGTATGGGGGTTGTGGGTTCGATTCCCAACGAAGACCTTGGTTTTTTTTTCACTACAAAAATAAAAATTTACTGTCGTTGGGGCAGCTCAGCGATGAAGGCATAGTCACTGGTCGCTGTGCTGTGTCTTATACGGCAGTTAAATTCCGACTATCTTTCTACTTTCACCACCTGTTCATCTCTTCTCCATCCCTTTTCCTAAAGAATGTATCACGGTACTTGACTAAACAGGCAATGTTGCCTGAAGTGCTACTTCTCTTAAAAAGAAAAATTGCCACATTTGTGGGGGGGGTGAGCCAGTGGAAAATCCAAAATTTATTTTTTTTAACCACCCTACTGGGCGCATTATATATCATACCAAGAAAGTTGAGGTTCTTACTAATTTAAAGTTTGAGAACAGGTTAAGGTCATTTCGAGCCTAAGGCGTGTTACCATTCGCCTTGCCCGATAAGATTATTTTACATAATTTTTTAATGCACCAGCTATCCTGAAGGAAACTTCGGAAGGAAGTTAGCTATTATATGATTTCCTTGGTCTTTCGCCCCTAGACATACTCAAATCTGAAAATCTATTTCCCACATCAAAACTGCTTCGGTCTGCCATCAGGGTTTTCCTTGACTTCAACCTGATCAAGTGCTCCAATTAGAGGTATAAATAATATTAATATTATTATACATAACTGTATAGAATACCCCAGGATTGGCTATTAAAAATAGATACTAAAAACGAATTCCATTAAAAATGTATGTAAATTACGCTATTAGGTTTGTTACTCCCAATAAATAGGATATATGTTTGATGCCCCCCCCCCCCCCGCGGTGGCACATTTGTCGGTCTTTATAAAATACTTGACTATCTAGACCTATGCTGCTTTGGGTATAAGAGAGCCCAGTGCCCTGAAGGCAGCAGGGGTCAACTGGAAGCTCCACGTTATTTCCCGGGAATCAGTAGCCCGCAGAGTTTCCGCTATTTGTCTCTTTAGGCATTTAGCTGTTTCTTTGACTGATTATTGAGGTTGGGCCTTTGGGAGTATCGTGGTGGTCATCTCGCCTTTAATAACACCCACTGGTGAATGATCCAGATCCAGTGAGCATGCTAGACATGTGTTCTGGACAGGAGTTGGATAGTCTCCAGCTCTTCAGCAAGGAGTAGAGGTTTGAAGCCCTGCTCTGGAATTTCTGATTTTGCTACTAGGAAGGACCTGTTGCTAGAATTAATCTTCGGCCTCCTAGGGCGTGAGTGGCGCTGCTTTTCACTCACAGTAGTTTGGCCACCACTTGATTAAGGCCCACGGCCAGGTGCAGATGTAAATCTTATCATGAAATATCTCTGATGGAATCTCACAGTCATTACATGTGTTAACGGGGGTAAAAGTGAGCCCAGTTCCCTTCAAGGCTAACAGAAGCCAACTGGAAAATGCCACTATATTTCCACGGGAACCAGTAAAGTCCCAGAGTTCAGCTATTTGTCTTTTTAGCCTTCTAGCTGTTCTCCGACTGATTATTGAGGTTGGACCTTCGGGAGTATCGTAGTGGTGTGTGTTTCGAGGCTCTCGTTTGAGTTTGTAGGTCGGATCATTCACAATGAACACAATGAATGGTCTAGATCCAGTGAGTATGAATGCCGTTGTGTTCTTAATTATATTAAGTTTCATGCGTTCTGGACCAGGAGTTGGATAGTCTCCAACTCTTTAACAAGGAGAGAAGGCTGCGGTCTACTCCGGGCTTTCGAAATTGCAACTAGGAGTGACCGGAAAATATACGTACCTGAAGGACTTCTACGGCGAGGATGGCGCTACATACCATCCAAAGTGGTTCGACCATCATCTGATTATGGCTAACTGCCGGTGCAGATGTAAATCTTATCATATCATATGTTTGACGAAATCTCACCGTCATTACATGTGTTAACGTGTATAAAAGTGAGCCCAGTTCCCTTCAAAGCTAACAGAAGCAAATTGCACAATTCCACTATATTTCCAAGGGAATCAGTAAAGCCCCAGAGTTCAGCTATTTGTCTTTTTAGCCTTTTAGCTGTTCTCTGACTGATTATTGAGGTTAGCACTTCGTGGTGGTTGTGGTTTCGAGGCCCTCGTTTGATTTGGGTCCGATCATTAACAATGAACTTAATGAATGTTCAAGGTCCAGTGAGCATGATTGCGGTTGTGTTCCTTAATTTTATTAAGCTTCATAAGTTCTGGACCAGGAGTTGGATAGTCTTCAACTCTTCAGCAAGGAGTGAAGGTTGCGGCCTGCTCCGGACTTTTGAAGTTGCAAATAAGGGTGACTGGAGGATATAGGTATCTGAAGGCCTTCTAGGGCGAGAATGACGCAACATTTTATCCACAGTGGTATTATCCACCGTCTGGTTATGGCTTACACAGCTGGGTACAGAAGTAAATCTTATCACGCATATGTTAGACTCCTTGGTCCGTGTTTCAAGACGGGTCTCGAAGGTATCCTGATAATGATAAGTATACCATTTAAGCACAATAGTTTATCAAATCTATATTAAATTGCAAGCATATATTAAAATCATAATGATGGATTTTCTATAACCGATATTCAAGCATTATTTATTTAACTTTCTATTCATGGTTCTCAGTTTTCCCTCACGGTACTTGTTTACTAACAACCTCATTGTTATATTGAGCTTTAGATGGAGTTTACCACCCACTTAGTGCTGCACTATTAAGAAACACGACTCTTTGGAAATGTCATCTAGTAATTATTAAGGTTATAGGACCCATAGGGGCGCCCCTAAGGTTAAATGGTCTCATTTTAAATCGTTAAATTTGACACTTCATACAATGCATTTCACATTTGCCATAAAAACAAAGTGACTTAGCGCTGAACTATTTTCTTTTCGCTCGCCGCTACTAGGAAAATCCTTATTAGTGTCTTTTCCAAACCTCATTAACATGCTTAAATTGCAAGGATGATGAATCAGATTTTCCTGAAGCTGAACTACAAGTACAATATCGCTAAAATTAGCTGCATGCCCCTTGCCTTTGCGCGATTTGTTTTATCTCTAACACATCCTTTTTTTGCCCTTGAAGAAAAACATTTGCTGGAAATTTTTAAAACTGTTCGAGGAATTGTGGGTAAAAATAAAATACCTTTTAGAAAATTCTAAATAATGAATTTTAGAAACGTGGAAATGGCTGTGTTTGCTATCTTTGCTTTTTTTTAATTTAAACGTTTTTCTAAATTTTTACCAAAAGCAGAGCTCGACGAGAGCTACAGCCAAATGTTCTTTTTTTACTCAGATTAACTTTTCGTACACTCATGGTGTTGAAACTTAAAGCTTCAAGCCCAAATTTAAAACAACCTTGACTAAAGCTCTACATATGTAGCTCTATATGGCTGAAATTATTTTCTTCATTACGGGAACTAAATGTATCGTAAATCTAAATTAAATAAGGCTGTGGGAATCAAATTTTATCGGCGGAAGGTCCAGAAGTCCAGCCAAACGTTACCATAATTTGTTTAATTCATGATAAACGATTAATTGTATTTTTGGAAGTGGGGCTTAAAATAGCACTATTCGAAATTAGAAAGAACACGAATATCTAAGAAATCTAATCTTTGGAAATATTTAAAAATTTACTATTGTCAATTTCGCCTTATCTGGCTGTTTTGAAGTTGTAGGCGAGCGCTTATGATGTGAAAACGTCATTGTCAAGCTGCGGCGTGATTAGTACTGGTGAGACAGTGTTGGCAGAATAGATGGCAGAATGCCAGCCATCTGGCCTACATGAACAGATATGAACTACCTGAACGGCAACACTGTCTCACCAGTACTAATCACACCGCGGCTTGATAATGATGTTTTCACATCGAAAGCGCTCGCCTTCAACTTCAAAATAGCCGGATAAGACGGAAAATGACAATAGCATTTCATTTACTGAGGAAGAAAAATTAAACAACATAATTTAAAAATTTGTTTGTCCAAATTAACTTGAACGCAAAATAGTTGAATGTGCTTTTTAAAAAATTTATATTTGAAATAAACTTTTAAATTCATCACGACGAAATTTTATTAAAATTCGACAGAAATCATACATACGAAAACTAAAGATTTTACAAAACAAAATTTTGAACACTATCAACAGTTTGTGACTGACCCTAAATTTATTTTTTTCAAATACAAGTCTATAATTAATAGGGCTACCAACCCTTCATTGGGTTGTTTCTGCATCAGCAGCTATAACTTCACCTGATAGTGGAACATCTTCTTTGTTGATTTCTTTAGTACCTTCATTTTCAGAAAGCTGACTTTCTTTAGATTTTGTTACTTCCACACTATCAAGGTCAGTAGGTGGCACAGCTTCATCAATATCCAAAATATTTTGCGGATTTAACTCGGGTTCCTCTGGAATTGGAATATGTTCTGCTTTTAAGTCATCCCCATCGACATCAGGTTGAATTAATGCGGCATCTTCGAAATCAGATTCCTTAACTTTTTTCTCCAATTCCATTTCTGCTTGTGCTTCATTTAATTCCACATCTTGGGAATAAGGCTGCTTCTCTTCTATCTCAAGCTCCACCATTTTTTTTGCTTCAAATAATGCAACATCTTTAAAACTAGATTCCATCTCCTCATCATCAATTCTCACCTCCTTTTTTAGTTGAAAATCATAAAAAACTTGATCTACCACAAATACCGAAAAGTCTTTTGGAACTATATTTTCTTCGGCACCTAAATCTTCCTCTAACTCTTCTTGTACTGAATGGTGGCTAGAACGAGATAATTCCGGTACATTTAAAGGTGCTGTCCTAGCTTTAATGATTTCTCCTAGTGTCGGTTGACAAGTTTGTCTAACACATTCAGCACCACTGCCAAAACTAGAACAGGTGATACAAGAACTCGACGTTACATTCAGAGAGCTGCATTCTTTACTTTGCTCAGACGATGACGATAAGCATACAGTATTTTTACTTCTCTTTTCATTTTTCAGACAGGTGACTTTCGTTTGTTGCCCAATATTTTGCGTATTAAAACGCAAAGTATGGCTACACTGATTAGCAATAAGAGGCTGGTCTATATTTTTCAAAACTAGTGCTTCAGCCAACTTCATTTTCCAATTTTTCTCTACTTTATATTCTGGTTTTGTAGTCATATCATACAATGACAAAATTGTGGACTCAACAAGAGGATTTTTGTTACAAAACTTAATTTCATCTGGATAAGAGATTTGATCAAAAATATCTGTAATATGAATTGGAATTTTATTTTTAATTTTAGATTTTTTCGAACTTTTTTTAAAACTTACAATTGGGAAAGATAAAATTTATTTCGCTTTGAACTTTGGTAGGACATTGAGTGACATGAATATTTCGCTCCATTACAGTCGAAGTACCACTGCAAGAAAAAGTTGTACAAAAGCTGTTTAGAAATCTGGTACTAAAAATAAAAAGTACTTTTTTGCCAACATCGAAGGTAATATTCTAAAAATTTTCACTACAAAACTAACAACGTACTGTTCTGAAGAATAAACCAACGAAGACCTGGGTTGTTTTTCACTATAAAAATAAAAATTGACTGTCTGTGGGGCTGCTCGGCGATTAAGGCATAGTCACTGGTCGCTGTGTTGTCTTATATACGGCAGTTAATTTTTTTTACCACATTTTTCACCTCTTCTCTATCCCTTTCCTAAAGAATGTAGCACGGTACTTGACTAAATAGGCATTGTTGCCTGAAGTGCTACTTCTCTTTAAAAAAAATTATTTTGGCAGACGAAGTGCATTTTCACTTGTCAGGGTATGTCAACAAGCAAAATTTTAACAATTGGACTTCTAAAAATCCTAGAGCGATTATTGAGAAGCCGTTACATGCTCAACGTGTCACTGTGTGGTGTCCCGTGTAATTTGGAGGGGTAATTTGGCATGTTTTTTTTTTTAAGATGATGCTGGAAATGCGGTAATGGTCAATGGATCACACTATCGTAAGATGCTAACAACTAAAGTTTGGCCTATTATTGACGAAGTGGATATCGCTGACATGTGATTTCAACAGGACCGTGCCACATGTCACACAGCCAATAAAGCGATAAATTTATTGCAAACCAAATTTCACGACAATCAGCAGTTAAGTGGCCAGTGTTTTAACACCACTGGATTATTTTTTGTGGGGCTATATTAAGGATAGAGTCCATACGGAGCCAATCGAATCGATTTCAGCCTTAAAAATCAAACTCCGTGAAGTGATTAACAAAATAGGACCGCCATTTTGCCAAATAGTGATTAAACTCTTTGTGGAGGAAGCGACATCTGCCAGCGTGGGCGTGGTGGACATTTGCCAGATATTAATTTTCACGCATAATTTCCAAACTTTTCTCTTCGTAATACAACAAATCATTTTTGAATCATTTTAATTTTTTTTTTTTTTTGTTTTAGAAAACAAACTTCTTGTTGACAATAAAAATTTATGGAGAAATTGTGTGATCATGTATTTGCTATAACAACAGTTAATGAAAACAACATAAAAATTAATAATGTCTGTCTGCTATAAAAGTTAATCCTTTTAAAAATATGTGTTATTCTCTTAAATCAATAATTTTTTCCCTCCTGCTGAAAAATACTATTTTTGACTTAATGCACTCGAAATTCGAAAATCCGCTATTAAAATTAAAAATTTCTGGAAGAGCACATAACAACGAAAGCAAATTAACGAAACGAAGTTTCACCAAATAATAAGAAAACTCATCATAAAAATATGCATATTCAAATAGAAAAATTTACAAAGGAATTAAATTCACTGAATTCTGAAATGAAAATTCGAAAAACGTTAAAAATTTTTAAATCTCAAAATATTATTTTAAAAAAATAAGAAAATATCACACAAAGGACGTAAATGTGCAAAAAAAACGTAACTAAAACACATTTTACCTTTTACTGAACTAATGTTAATAAAGGGTGTTTTTATAGAGGTATAGAACTTTGAATTGAAATAAAACAAATAAAATTAACTTCAGTCGAAAGATAATCATCTTCTGCAATTATTTAAATATATCTGCTGGGATATGATCGCCGCAGTTTGTTCGGGCGTATTTTAATCTCTAGGTTCACTTTTAAATGGCTCTTACCAAAGCAGTGTGAATGTTGCCCTCCAAGTGATCATTCGTTTCAGGCGTATCGGCGTAGACTAAGGACTCCACATACCTCCACAGAAAATAGTCTAGGGGGGTTAAATTGCACAATCCTGGAGACCAAATTAAGGCTCCGAAACAGTTTAACAAATCACTGTATAGAGGCGGCCAGATTAATTAAAATATGCACAAGTGCGCACGCTTCGGAACACTAACAATTCCACGTGCCTTAAAACTATGGTTATAAACATCTGACCAAACCGGATTGGGAAGACATGGTATTCGAGGCTTCATTTAAATTAAAATACAATACGTTCTTGTTTTAAATTGTAAGCAAATGTGGCACTTAAACTTTTCAAACAAAGTTGAAATGGCCTACCCACTTTCTATGCCCTAAAAGTTAATTCCTTATTTAAGAAATGAGTAAAAATTTAATCACTATGCTGAATTGTGCGGTTCTTTATAAAAAATGTTATCTTAAGACTAACTTACAAAGTCGTACTTAATATCTAATTATACAATTAGGGGAGTATTAAGCTGCTGAATGAAGCCCGCTAGCCATAGTAAGCAACCATTCAAAGAACGAAATTGTGGCATCCGTGTATAGGTCAGACAACCTTAAAAAGGCACTGATCCTACACGGCCTTAATGATGAAACATCAAACAACCATCACAGAGTCATTCCAGTACGAGGCACAGGCAGAGGTGGTGTACAATCGTCGACAACTTCCGCAGAAATCACAGACATTGCCCAGCTACTGCAGGGCCAGATTGTCCTAGCAGTCGAGTAAGGCAGCCCGTTGAACCACCTGACCTGATTCAGATCATAAATAGCAGCATCAAGCAGATAAAAGTATAAATGGCACCTTCATCAAGCATTGACACCTTCTCTGCCAATTCATCTGCAACAGAGTAGTTCCATGTCGCCTCAACCATTTTAGAGTGACTATCGAATTCTCCACCATTCGGAAACAAGTTTAGACATAGTAAACGCACTTTTGAGGGATTGATTGATAAATGCGGCTTTGCTGCCGATACATGTAAAGGTATCCCTGTTAGATATTATATGGTGCCTTAATCAGTCTGCTGCTCTCCTAATATAAGTTATTTCTGTCTGTGTCACTACAGGCCCCTCCTACAGCCATCAGTGTAAATATAGAGTGCAGGAGTGTCCCTCCGACAAATCAAAAAAAAAATTTCTTGGCACTCCAGATACCCATCTTGCGAATAACATTCGTGATCATTGAAACCTAGCATAGACTGTGGTTACATGCATCTATGACATTTTTAGACTAACTGCCGTTCTCAGTGCCGGCTTCGGGGCTAGAAAGTCTACCAAAAGTCAGTTGAGTATGGTCAAAACCTCCGTCGTATTATCCAGTGTCTTCAACCAGACAAGAAACCTATAGAGTAATATTAACCTAATAACCACTTTGAGCAGCCAATTTACACTCCTTGAGTTGATTCCCCAAGTAGTGCCATTGGCCCTCTTACATATGTACGTACATTGCCGTAATATACTTGGATGCCCTACCCTGTATATTCAGTCTCCAGAACAGTTTACTATAAAAGCTCGTGCGCAAATGTTCATGCTATCACACAGAGTAAGTGATACCTCATTCAATCTAGATAATCTAAAGGAAGATATGTTGCGCCATCTAGTTGAAACCATAGCTTATGCACGTCATAGTAGTTGAATTAACGGACAAAAACGTCAGTAATCATATGATATGTGCTTAGATATTCCGACGGGTCTAACTTCACTTTTATTTGGGTACGGTTTTCCGTCGACCGTCGTCAAATTTGGTTTTTGAACCGGCTTCGGCTGTTTGCCATCTTCAGTATTCTTTTCGTACGGTTTGTTCACAAATCAAATTTGACGAGGGTCGACGGAAAACCGTACCCAAATAAAAGTCAGTAATCATACCTCTATAGTTGTCACCATTGACTGTAACGTTCTAAACCAGCATAAATCCCAACAGCTCATAAAGCACACCACAGTCGGTTTTTCTATACGCATGTAATGGTGTCTCAACACAATCATGAGAATTATCATCACTCCAAATACGACAGTTTTGCCTATTGGCGTTTCTATTCAGACAGAAGTGAGCTTCATCGCTTAACAATATTCACTTTTCGATAAAATGTTTTTTTTTTGCGAAATTCTCATTTTATTATCATATTTTATGAAGTTTTTAATTTTTACTAGAACGGCGAATATTCGGTCAAATTCTCGAAATTCGAACACTGATCTTTTAAAAACGCATTTGAATGAAAGACTAGACATTCAACCTGATTTTATATTTGTTCAGATGTAACAAGCTAATTCACATATCCCGCTCAATATCTTACATTCATTACTTTGGAAAATATCTGCCGTAAATGGCAAACGTTCTTCTGATTTTTAGCTGAGACCGTTTCCGCATTTTTTAAAAGCTTAAAATTTTTACTCAGACTAGGCATTTTGCTCTCATGGCAGTAATTTTGATTTTCCTTTCCTTAATTAAGTTTCGTTTTCATGTTTTTATATATTTTACATCTTTACTTACAAATAGCACACCATCAGATTTACTAATTCCTTCACTGCACCTTCTTTGGCTAAAATGAATGCTTCAGAATTGCCTTTTGATAATAAAATGACATAAAACATAAAAGATGGATGTCTAGCTCGATCTTTATAAAATTCAGCAGCTAATTCGGGACTAAAGCATGTTTTGCGTTGACCCTTAATAATGAATTCTTCACGTAACAAATACAGCAAAAGTGCTTTTCGTTTAGATAAAAAATCAGGTTTAATAATTAACAATGTATCCTGAAACATAATGTTTGTTGAAGTTTGAGGAAAAACTAAAGAATATAATTTTATTTTGTTTTTATTTTACTTGCTTTTTATGTTTTGATACAGTTTCTTAGTAAACTAAAAGAAATACAAATAAGTAATTGCATAACTAAAACATAAGAATTAAAAAGAAAAAAAATTGTCGAATGAAAGGAATTTTATGCGACAGAAGGATCAACAGTTTTATGTAAAATAAAATTTATATTAGTTATGGCATAAAAATCAATTTGCCTTGACATACATAAAAGATTACATATTAAAATTACTTTTTCTTGTTCGAAATACATTCTCTTTTCCTTTAACTATCTATCTATCTCTAACTGTTTAATGCAGCAATTGCTGATATACATATTTTAAGATTCAATTGAATTATATAAAAATATAGAAAATTAATAATAATCAAGGCGCATCACAATATAATTAAGAAAATTTAACCGCCTTTTTATTTTTCTCTCACCAACTCTCATCATCTCTCTCACACTTCTTCCTTTATCTCGTTTCTTGTTAAAAATTCGTATTTAATTTTAAGCTGCAAATTATAACACCAAAAATATTAGCATTAATTTAAATGCATTTTAGTATTGTTAATTCAGATATACCTGAAATTCTAGCGAAAGCAAAATTAGATTTTTCTTTCTGGAAACATTTTCCTATCTCACTGCAAATATTCGTCTCATCGAAAGCAATGCGTTCAGACAAATTTATAATACTCTTACCATAAATTCGTATCATTTCAGAGCACTAAAAATAAAGAAAATGCAATGGGCAATGAGTAAGACACCATTTTCTATAGAAAGGCCGAAATTGCAAACATACACTTTCATAATATTTAGCTTGCAAATTTTCACAGCCCACATCAATCAGTTCAGTGGTATTAATTGTATCATGATCAGTGTGCTGTCTCAAATAAGGCAACAGGGCTACAGAGGCTCCATAACAGACACCACATTCAATAACTTCATCTGAAATAAAAATGAAAATAATTTATTTATTTGCATACTTATCTTTTTTTGGTATTTTAAATTTACCGTTTAAAGGTAAGACAGATATGCACATTACCAGTTGTGTACAAATTTCTTTAGGTGGCATGCTATCTAGCAACGTTATAATGTCATTAGCATATTCTTTTATAAACTTGTAACATTTGTTGACCATTGTCCTAGGCATTTTAGTGCAAATGCTCTCAACAATATGTATAATTTTGTCTTCTTCATTTTTATTTTTCAATTCCATTTCTAATTTAGTCATAATGAATTGGCACAAATAACAAGTGGGTGTTTCCTCTAAGGCCCCAAAACTATAGCTTTTTTCGTTTGGCATGGCAATGACATCGTATTTTAATGCTTCATCAATATCCACTAGAAATAAATGTTTTTTATAGTTTTTTTTTTCATTAGTTTTTAATTAGTTTTAAATAATTTGACTTACAATCTTCTTGTGTGCTAAATAAACACTGCCCTATTTCAGTGCATATTAATTTTGGTTCCATTTCCTTTAATAACAGTTCAGCGATTTTATCACCATATTCATCAACATATTTATTACATTTAGGCAAGTTCCTTGCAACTTTCATACAATATTTCTGTAAAGCTTTTTTAATATCTTCCTGCAAAGATAAAAAAACATATTTAAATAAATATATATTAGAAACAGCGATGAAAAGTAGTGCAGATCTTTAAAATGGGAATAAAAGTGAGAACAAAGTAAATTTTTGTCATATCATATTTTGTATTATCATATTATACTACAATAGGTTAAATTTGTTGTGGGTAGTTTTTTACTAAATAATGCACGTTCCCGAGAGCAAATTGGTGACGTGGTAAAGAAAAAAATATACCACAATAAAAACAAAAATTGCATTCGTGCAGAAAGAGAAAATATTCAAATATTCGTAAACAAATTTTATGTCAACAAAATTATTTTAGTTAAAATAGTAACGAACATAAGCCGGTTAATTAACAATAATAACAATTTTCAAAAACTTAAAATTTAATATCTTGAACTAGTTTTAAACAAATAAAATCACTTACTTTCGTTGTGTGTTTGTTCAAACGTTTCTCAGCTAGTTTCACAATTTCTATGCACAAGAGACAGTTTGAAGAAGCTCCCACTGGATGGAAATTATCTTCAACAGTCAATTCAGCGCTATCATCAATTTCGTTAGCAGCTGAAAATGTGATGTCAGACAAAAAGTACAAAATAGAATTAATTGGTAACAAACCTAAATTTTCAATTTCGTCGCTTTCGTGTTCCAAGCTAATGCCCATATCGTCTAAATAGTTTTCCGACTTGAGACATAATTTTATAGCAACACAAATTTCATCTGGTTTAAAATCAGTTATCAGCATATCGACCAATTCGGATGTATAAGTTTTAACAAAGTCCACGCATTCGATTTGTAGAGTTTTCGAGAAGCCGTCGCATAAATGACTTAACACATTTTTAATGTTTTTCTGTAAAATACATTTTCGAAAAACGTCAATTTTGTTATTTAAACTTTTACAAATAGTTACCTTTGTTTTGTCATTAGCGATTTTTATCTGTGCCTCCTTCACAGCGAATAAGCAAAAGGGGCATGTCGGTTTGTTTTGTTCATCGGAGGGATGGGGATTGAAAACCTCCATATCCTTACGATTTTCATGGTTTGCAGGACACATTCTCATTTTTGGACAAACTTGAAGTGGGTTCAAGTCTTGTATCAGAAGAGCTATGATAGCATCACCATAAACATTAATGAAATTGTGACATTCATCTTTTATACTATTTGGAATTTTATTGCAAATATTGTTGACGTCTTTTTTTATTACATTTTCTGTTGCAGGAGTGGCCAAAGTTTCTTGTACAAAGTGTAAGAGGTATTCACAAAGAACGCAAAGTTCGCCATTTTCTACGTATGTATTAGGATTATCAGCACCCATTAGTTTGTCAATCGGCAAAGCCATAGCTTTGAGTTCTTCTTGGGTAAACTTAGGTTCATTTGCGCCTAATTTTTTGCGTATTGTTATTTTAATTTCGGCTGGAGGGAAACTTGGTAGCAATGGCATAACTCCTCCCTGAAACAAAGCATTAGAGCCCTTGGGACATACACCGATTAAGAAGCAAGCACCGTTAGCATCTAAATCTTTTACCAATGATTGGTAAATCAAATCATAATATTGATCAACAATACTTAAACATTCCGAACGGAAGTTCTTAGTTTGATTGCATAATCCTTCCATCACCTGTTTAAATTCACTTTCGGTAGTATTCGCAACTAAAACATCACGTAAGTGTTGTACTAGCTGCTCGCATAACTCACAAGGAATATCATCATTTCCAGCGACTGTTAAATCTACTGGCTCTTCTTCTTTAGGATCTTCAGGATGTTTGTGGTATTTAGCAGCACATACACCAGAAATATGACAAACTCCGGCTGGTTGTAAAGTCTGCGTGATTTGATCATAAATACTATTAAAATAAGTGATGGCAATATTAGAGCAGGCATCAGAAAATGAAGACATTTTGCCACAAATATGAAGAATATTATCCAGCACATCATCGCGATTAGTTGACTGGAATTTATTGGTCATTAGTGTAGCCATATTATAGCAATTACCACAGTTTAAGATAGGTTTTTTTGCTGTTTCAACAGGTAAATCTACTTTACGAGCAGGCACAATAATTTCAGCACTAACATCATCCTTTTCTTTAAGAGTACCATCCAGTAATTTGTCGATCTCTGCATTATTACAAAGACCAGCTACAGAACAAACTTGCTAAAGGTTTTGAAAAAAATTGTATGTGTTTTTAATTTTTTTTTCCTTTAACATAACCGTCCGAAAATTTATTTTAACTTACATCTGGATTCATCTGTGATGACAAAGCCTCTACCAGTTCTGGTATAAAATTGTCAGCCAAGTTGCAACATTCCTTTTTCACAATTTTGATGGGTATCAAATTGCAAGAGCCCTCAAACACCTCTCTTAGTTCTTCCATTGTTTCATTGCTACGCAACTGATCGCGGGCCTGGGTGACCATATCTTTGCAAATTTGGCAAATTGAATCATTGTCAGCTTGTACATGATGATTTTCCCACACAGTTTGTATACAATGACGTACTGCATTACAACTCTTAGCATTGCTAACAAAAAATAAATCATTTGTATGATTATTAATTTTATTAAATATGTACTAATTTTTTAATAAAAAAGGTCGAATAAAACTGAAAATTATGATTATTAATTTAAATTTATTTGCAAATTAAAAAAAAAAATAATCAAAACAACCTGCAAAAGAAATAAACGAGAAAAATGGATGGTTGATAAGAATTTGCACTCACTGCCTTTTTAATTTTTGACGGCGATAAGATTAACGATATTGCTTTTGTTTTAGCAAGGAAAAAATATTAAAATAAATGCTGATAAAGTACAAATTACGAAGAGAATTTTAAAAAAATGTTTGGCGATTGTATCACCCAAATTATCTTATTTTGTATTCTTTGGGATGGATTACACTGGTGAAATATTTTGTAAAGAATCAAACATCTTCTTCACTTTCCAGGTTTGATAAATAATTTAAATTACTATTGAACTGTTGTACTATTGAATTGAATCGAGGACTTCAAAAGTTACTACAACACTGAATGTTTACAATATGATTCACAATTTGTAGATGTATCATCACACTAGAAATAATATACCCAATAAGAAATAAACATAGGATCAGATGGCATAGTAAGATATTTTGTGTGATGAGACGAACAATTAATATTTGTTCACTATTTTTTGTTTAATAGAGCAAAGTTTACAATGAGTTTTAGCAGTCAAACTGTAGTAAAAATCATGCTTAGGCAGACCCTGTCGTGCTCTTTCTTTAAAGTTAGATTAAAAGACTTTACTTCCCTTTTCCTTTTTAACTATTCAAAATTCTTAAACATTAAAAAAATCATACGCCAAAACTTAGAAGCCATTCGGTATTACTGCAAAATTGTTCAAATTATTCACAAATAATATTTGTATTTATAGAACTGTTTGACCTTCGCTCTGTGGAAAGATTTTGGGGACAAATTACATTAATATTGTGGTAAACATCTAAGGAGCTAGCTGAAGCTGATAAATATTTATACTTTAAATAAAAAACTGATACTGGCAGAAAACGTATCCAAAAACTTACTACTACTATCTTTTCTTGAATTTAAAAAAAATTTTTAATGGTTTATAAACATCAAAAGATCGTTAAATTCGTAAAAGTGAACTCTGCTGCTTTTATTTGTTAAGTAACTAGCTAACATATACGAATATATATATATATATATATATATATATTTTTATTTATATATACCCTTGACCGCATAAGTATGCGTACAAGAGCATTAGTTAAAAATAAACGTTAATATTTTATTTAAAACAAAAGATATTTAATTTATTCTTTTTCCTATATAACACTAATATAGTTAAGATTAAAAATTATTATTTATAATAATGTTTAATATTTAACAAAAAAAAAGGCAATTCAAAAAGTAAACAAAGTCAAGTTTTTCAGTTTGCAAAAGTATGCGTACATAAATAAAGATTACGAATTTCTTAACTGTATAAGACACGATTGAATGTTTTAATACGATGTTGGGTATCCCCGAAGCTTCAGAACTTCGTTTAAACGTTTGGGCATGGATGAAACTAGTTTTTTTGTGTATTCGCAACTTATATTATTCCATTCGTGGAGCAGCACATCTTTGAGCATTTCTTTTGAAGATATTATGTGGGTTATAATTTTTCATGTCTGGGGACTGTGGTGGGGTTTTCAGCTGAATTTTTTTATTGTATAATAGCCAAAGCCTTGTATTATGTGCAGTATGCTTACGATCATTATCCTGTTGAAAGATATAATCGTCAGCAATACCTAATTTTTCCACACTTTCGGGAAGATTTCTTTTGAGAATTTGCAAATAGGCCAAATGATCCATTGTTGATGAAATAATCTCTAAGTTACCGACACCCTTGCTGTTCATACATACCCATACCATTACCCCACCACCACCATGCTTTACTGTTGGTTTTAAATTTTTTGGGTTTAGAGCTGTGCATGGTTTTCTCCAAACTAGTTGACGACCTTTTAGGCCAAAAATACAAAAATTTACTTTCGTCTGAAAACAGGTCTTTTTCCCAGAACTCTGGTGGCTTGTTAACGTGCCTTTTTTAAAACTCTTCGCACTGTATCCAAAGAAACAACCTTTTTAAAGTGTGTCTGTAAATTTTCAGCAATTTTGAAAGCTGTTATTCTGGGGTTTGAATAAAGGAGTGTGATCTTTCAACAATTGTGCCAATATCCCGTAAGGTTTTCCCCTGTTTTCATAGGTGCACTATAATTTTCCTTTCCGCAACACTAAATTATCTTACTTTTGCCATTTTTAAAAATTTTTACGAAAAAAACACAACCGAATTATTTGCTTTAGACTACTTTTACTTAAAAAGACTGGCTGAATTAAATTTGCTATGATTTTTCTGCAAACTGCAGTTACAAAGTTACAGTTGTTTTTTTTTTTGTACGCATACTTTTGCATATTAAAAAAATTGACTTTTTTTACTTTTTGAATTGCCATTTTTTTGTTAAATATTATACATTATTATAACTCCTAATTTTTAATCTTAACTATATTAGTGTTATATAGGAAAAAGAGTAAATTAAATATCTTTTGTTTTAAGTAATATATTAACGTTTATTTTTAACTAATACTCTTATACGCATATTTATGCGGTTAAGTGTATGTATTTGCAATCTATCTTAGTTTTAGATAATAAGAAAACTTGATGATTTATAAATTCACATTGATAATTGCACTCTTTGAAGCACAACTATAAGTTAATAATCATTACAATTTAATGACAGTTAATATTTAACAATAAATGTGAACACACAAAAATTATAATATGTACAAATTTAGATAAAAAATTTAGACTATTATTAACATATTTCATAACAACATTATGTAGCAAACAAACATATAACCAAATAAATAGATTTATTGAGAACGCATACTCCTAACCAAAATGTAACTGTGAAATTTATTTCTTGATAAAATGAAATTTGCAGCCGTCATCTTCGAAATGGTAGATCTAAAATGTGGTATCGTTTTAGCCTTTCATTTTCATTTGTATCATCTAATAAGCAAGTAGCTAAGGTATTAACATGATTGCTTAATCGGTTTAAGTAACTATCGCTGTAATTTCTAATTTCCTCCTTTACGCTTGGAATTTTTAAGTCGTTATGTATTGCATTATTTGTTATGAGTATGATGAGTATGATGAGTAATTAATCTTAGTGTTTTTGATTAATAGCGTTGTAATATTTCGACATTCGAGTTGCTCGATGTACCCCAGAGTTGAATTCCATATGTCCAGGTGGGTTTCAGCAAGCCCTTGTATAACTTTAGCTTTTTTTCAATACTCAGTTGCGAATTAAGACCAAACAACCAGGAAAGCTTTCTATTCTTTATTTTAAAATGCTGTTGTTTAGCTTTAATATGATCTTTCCATGTGAGCCTGCGGTCTAAGTGCATACCTAGGTATTTAACGGAATCTTTTTTTGGAATTTGAGTACTGTTAATGCTAAGGCTTGGAGTATCTTCTTTTCTTAATGAAAAAGTAATATGAATTGATTTTTGAGCATTTACTTTGATTTTCAATTTCTCCAACCAAACCTCTAACATATTGAGCGCATTTTGAATTGAGTTTGATGCCAATACAGGTGAGTCATGAGTAGCCAATAATGCGGTATCATCCGCGAAGGATGCAATACTAATTTCACTGAATATGGGCATGTCAGCAGTATAAATTATATATAAAAGTGGGGTTAGAACACTGCCCTGGGGCACTCCAGCTCTGAAAAAACAGATGGCAATTCATCATTTTCCCTTACATATGTTCGGTTTTTCAAAAATGCTTTTATAATGAAGTAGAATGGTGCTGGGAGCAAAGATTTGATTTTAATCCGTTGTGCCAGGCTTTATCAAAGGCCGCAGAACAGTATTTTTTTCTCTTATATATATATAATATAAAAACAATATTTTTCGATTTTTATATGTTTTAGTATTGCAACCGTAAGAAAGCATTCCTTGTTCTCACCAAAGTAGCTAAGACCAAACATCGCAAAAATTATGAGTTTTTATAAAAAATATTTATAAGTTTTCTAATTATTAAACAATTTTTTCTAAAACACAGATTTGTCAACAGTACAAATATACACATACAAATATATATATACATACATACACACATTCATATGCATGTAAGTTATTTATTTTTAAATTTAAACAAAACAATATATGATAAGGAAACACAAAATCTACAACGTTTACTATAAACAGTTGACATAGGAATAATAACAAATACAAGAAATACAATAATACATTTAGATCTGATTACCATATTAAAAGATAAATAAATAAATAAAAAAATTCATATTTTTATTATATTAGAGCTCATTCACTTATTCTTAAAGCATTTGTCAGCATCTTCTACTTGTTGAGAAGGTTCAAAAGATTAATAGATTTCGATTTAATAAATCAGTAAAAAAATATAAGGTTTTGTCATATCGATCATTTTCTAAAGCAAAATAACACAACAAATTTAGATTAAAATGATTCAAATTTTTATTTAGTTACGAAGAGAATAGTTCGACAATTATAAGTAAAGAATAATATAATGTCCACCACGACGACCACGGTAAAAGATGTCAATTCTTTCATTGGAGTTTTTAATCACTTTTTAAAAAAATGGCGGTTCTATTTCATTATTAACATCACGAATTTTTAGGCTGAAATCGATTCGATAGCCCCACAAAATACAATCCCACCATCTGGCTGGCCATTTAACTGCTGATTGTTGTGAAATTATCCGATCGGGATATTTGGGTTGCAATATATTGCCACCGCCTTGTTGAAATCATATGTCAATGATAACCACGTCGTCAATAATAAGGCAAAATTAGGTTGTTAGCATTTCGCGATAACGTGATCAATTGACCGTTACATTTCCAGCCTTATATTAAAAAAACAAAAAAAAAACACTTCCAGACCACATAGCGCACCATGCAGTGCAATGAGCATGCAAATGTTTCTCAATAATCGCTCTAAGATTTTCAGAACTCCAAATGCGACAACTTTGTTTGTTGACATACTCTGACACAAGTGAAAATAAACTTCGTCTGAAAAAACGATTTTTTCAGAAAAACCAGCCGATTGATCCTGAATGAATTGAGCGAATCTACGGCGATATGAATGGTCGTCAGCTTCACTTTCTGCACCAGTTGAATCTTGTAAGGCTTCAAAGACAAATGCTTACGCAAAATTCGCCATGTTGACAACGTTGAGGAATTGATAAATTTGGATTTGCTTCAACACGTAGCTCACGGCTACAAAGTTTTCAGTTGAACGTCTCGGTCGAACACGCGTTGGTGTTAGCACATTTGGTATCGAGTCTGTCGACTTAAATTTAACTACCACATTTTTAATAGCGGTCCCAGAAGAAAAATATCACGAATTTTACGAAATGTAACTTTAACAGAACTACCATTTTCGTAGTGGATTTGAATAATTTTAATTAGCTTATCCTGTGAAATTGTATTCATTGTAACAATTGCCAATGCATTTACAAGGAATACGTCAAAAAACTAAATGTCAAAATTAAAACCAACAAAATTAAAACATTTTACGAAAAAGAAAATTTAGAAATTACCACTTTTAGCGAGAAGTGTCCTCATCTGAATACCCTTTTGTAAGACAGCAATCAAATCAAAGTACAAAATTTAATCAAAATCAATAAAATACTTTTCTTGTCTAACAACCCTTAAATATTAAATAAAGAAATGTCAAGTCTAATTAAACATGACTATAAATTCATTTATAAAAGAGCAAATATCATAACCGGGTGTCTTTAAATTTGCACCCTTAGTCCAAATTTGAATTACAATTCAATATTTGGCCATCAACAACTAATATGTTATAACTGAATACAGTTATTTGTTTTTGCAATACACTCCCATTGGACTTTGATTGAAAAGAAAATAAATCAAAACAAATGTTTTTGTAATTATTTTATTTATGCACAGTTTTTACATATCAACACTAAGCGTAAAACTCATGTCGTTAATGTCACTTGACTCAGCTTGTTAAACATTTTTTTTTTAGTTTAAACAATTGTGATAATTTGAAGCATAATGTTATCAGAAATAATAAACAATAACATATTAAAAACTGTTGCAAGAAAGACTTAATTTAAGAAATAATGTTTTAGCTCTAATTTAAATCTAAAGCAGTTTGCAATATTAAAAATAATCTGAAAGTTCACAAAATATATTTAAAAATTTTAAATGAGATATTAATTTGAAATAAACATAAAACAGCTTATAAAAAAAAGCTAACTTGAAAAGTGAACGTTTAGTAAATTTTATACAAGCGAATTTATTTAAAGATACATTGGTTCAAGTTAGCCCAAAAATTGTTATCAAAAAAATTTTTATCGGTTATTTTGTTCAAAATATGTATTAAGTTGCTTTCAAGGTTTCTTAAAATAAGCAAAAAACCAAAAACTCTACCGGGCACGAAATTGGACCACACCACAAAACTCTGCTTAGAACCAGTAAAATAACAAAGGAAGAGTTTTAACTCTGACAGAAACGAAATAGGTTCGCAGACAAACTCAACCATTTTGATATCAAAAATAAGACCAGGAAATCTGGCATAAAAGCAAGTGTTTCATCAGTACGTCGTAGAGGCATATAACCTATGAACATTTTAATTGCAAAAATTGAACAAACAAAATCGATTGCAATTTGCTAGGGAGATACATGAAGTAGAGGGTACAAAAATAAGAGTCGCCTTTATGATTGAGTCTGAATGGACGATAGGTATAATTAATATTTCCATAATTTGAGGAAGAGTTTCGTTAAATGTACAATGGAACAACATTTTTACAATTTTAAGCGGTACAATGAACTGGAAAGCCTTAACACTGTGCTTGGTTCGGCTTTTACAGAACTAAATAAAATTGCGATGGATTTAACGACAAAATAATGATTCTACAAATTATCTGTATAAAAATTTATTTTTGGTAAAAACATTAGGTTTCTTTGTTAGTCGCCTTATTCTCCCAGACTTAATATGATTGAACATGATACCCTGAACGTATATGAAGGAGGAGAACACAGAACTGGACAAACGAAAGAGCAATTCGTATCCCAATAACTGCCTTGGAAACACAAAATCCACTTTTTTTTTTGCTAACAACGGCTGCAAAAACACAAATTAAATGAAGCAGCTTGTTCAAATTTAGACAGAAGTCAAGTGTCATTTGCTTTTAATTAAGAGGCGGAAAATTCAAAATGTCACGGACTTATTAACCGAGTCTCGTATTATAAATAAAATTCATAAAATAATTTTTATTTAATAATCAATGAATTAGGTTTTAGATACAAGTATTAACAAAAAACAATGCCAGACTGTACTTCACCGCCAGAACACTTTTATATATGATTTTGACCTTAATTACCGATGGTAGCATTTGTGTTCTACCTATAATTTTAATAAAAAAATTTGTGTCAGAGAAAGAAATTGATCAAATTTTATGAACATATTAAGCGTAATCGAAAACCAAATATGTAGAACTAAGAATTAAGTTTCAAACTCAGCGTTTTTTTTGTTTTGTTTGTATATTTGAAAGTCACAAGCATTTGCTGTTTATATTTCACGAATATTCACCAATCGTATCATAATTTTCTTTGTGAGTCACAGATTTACAAGTACAGCTTAGCTTATCAAAATCAAATAGAAAACCGACGATATGATGAATAATTTGTCCTCAAATATGTGTATGTATAAACTGAAAATTAAACTCAAATTTAATTAAAATAAATTAAAATCAAAAACATTTAACAAAACAATCAATGACTTGAAAGAAGCTAAAATAAACAAACAGCTATCGATCATATTTTGTTTCAATAAATGTTTTATAGTATTAAATTAATATTATTTACTATAAATGTAAATAATATCAATTTAATACTATGAATAGCTTATGCCATTAAAGACAATTCTTTAGTTAGTTTTTCCTGTTGTTTTAATTGTAAATATAAAGTGAATGCATATGAGCGGTTATAAATTTCTGGTCTGGCCTAACCATTAGGCTGTTTTGCACGAGATATTATGTTGCATAAGACTTGACGGTTTGAATGATCGACTTATAGATGACTTAAATTTACTGTTCCATCTGAAAAATGTATCTGACATAACCTTTTCATTTGAAAACCAGCTGAATCAGATGGTTTATCAGATCAAAACAGCACACACACCTATTGATATATTTTTAGCTGACTTTTACCTAAATAATGTATCAATTTGTTTGCGTTGCTCGTATGGATTGTGCAGTGCAAAATTTTACAGCTTTGTTTGAAAAAAGCTTTAGTGAACAAAATGCCTTGATTGATTGCTAACGTTAAAATCGAAGAATAAAAAGAAAGTGCTGTTTGAAATACAGAAACTAAGGCTAAATCACATTCGATGGACATTTCCACTTTAATTCTTACTTTAATTCTATATAAATTTCGATAGTTACTGAATGCCAGAGTTTGCATTAAGAATTTTATATTAGAAAGAGCTCGTATTATTTAACGACTTATTAGTAGATAGCTTTATTAGAAACATAGAACAAGTACTTTTGACTAAACAATTAGAATTGTAGTTGAAAATGTTCATGGAAGACGGTTTCAGTTGACATATTTAGGGACTCACTGAATTCTGGACCATTTGTTGCAATAAAATGCAAAATAACTCTATTCATTTACTTCCACATAAACGAAAGCCTTTTTCTCTATTGCAAAGCATTTTCTTATTTATAGGCAGCTGTAATCACTGAATTTAAAGAACTGAAGTTCTAATTATTCCTTATGGCGACTTATCCAGCAAATAACCATTTCTGCTTCTCTTATTTGAAAATCGTTCTGAAGTAAACAATTAGACAGCCTTGAAGAAGTCATCGAAAGTTTATACTTATAAAAGATTGAGAATACAATTAATTCAGTGGTGCATGAGACGTTTTTAGTAGACCATTGTTATAATAAATATATGAAAAATAAGGCAAAATATGTTCGAAAGCAATTGTTTTTGTAAAGTCTGAGACTTTTCACACCAGCCGAGTAAATTCGAATTGAATAATAATGAGATTTCTTTGATTTATAATTATTTATTTTTTTGCAACTATAAAAATATAATCTTTAACTAAAAGGCCTTTGTTTACAAAGCACAACATTAAACTGTTGACCTTTTTTATTTAATAAGAATTATTTTAAAACAAAAGCAATTACAGTGTTTTTTTTACTTTAAACAATTTTATTTTTTGGCATCATTTTTTAATTTAATCTACGTTAATATTTTATGTGATATTCTCATAAAATATTTATTACTCAAAAACAAATTATAAATGTATTTAAAATGTATTACTATTATTTTCATTTTTTTTTTCTGATAAAGACTTTTTACGAAAACTAATTAAAATGGTAACTAGTAGTTTAAGAAATTGAATTTCTTCATAAAAATTGCTTCCAGATAAAAAAACTACCTTCTGGTTAAAATAAAAACTATCCTTTGACAAACCCGTAACGTCACCTCCACGTGGTTTCATTCTTTGTCCACTAAAGGGTTGTTTTATAGATGTAGGAATTTAAACGTTTGGGACGGTTACCAAACGTTTCCTTCAATAAAACAGCTGTGTGATCTCGTCTTGTTGAAACTACACCTCCTGCACATCATGATTGTTCAATTGATAAACGAAAAAGTCGATAATCATCACTCTATAGCAGTTCTGACCAACAGAAAGAAGTACGCACTTAGGATTCGACCAACCCATAAAGAACACCAAACAGTCAGTTTTTCTCAACGTACAATTGATGATTATCATCACTCTAAATGCGGCAGTTTTGTTTATTGGCATATCCATTCAAATAAAGTGAGCTTCGTCGCTAAACAAAGTTCACTTTTGAAAATCGATATCAACGGCAATCTTGTTTTGGGCGCAATTTGTAAGTGGTGTTCGTTAGTCTATTCATGGTTGCAATGCAAAACCAAACTTAACAGAAATCAGTTGGTAGCTCATAAAATGGACGTCAGTTAGAAAGTGTTGCCAACTTAAAATCTTATATCTCTATCAAAAACACTCGACATAATATCAGATTTTTAAAAAAGGTCGAATGAATTTTCAAAACACTGACATAAAAAACATTTCCTTCAACTTTTTTTAAATTTGAAAACAATACTTTGGTAAATGAACTTTGGGATGTTTTAATGCATAACAATTAAAAATTAAAATCGCTCAAAAAGTTTAAGAAAATGAAATCTTTAAATCTTTATTTGGTAGTTTATGACGTAAAAAATAATAAAGATGAAAAAGGGTGCCTTTTTCTTAACCACAATTAACAAACATTTCAGACAGTAATAAACTCCTAAAAATTATAGCGCGCTTTCGAATATTAATTAATTAAAAAGCTGTAAAATCGGTTAATCTTTTCAAATTATTTACTTAAGTGTTAAATAAATTCGGAAAAAAAATTTAAAATACAAGGAAAGCACACAATTTTTGAGCACTCTTAAAACAATTCTGAAAATGTTTTTAGTTTACGTTAATGCTATACGTGGTAATGAGTCGTAAAAGTATTACGATGGAACAAAAAATAGCTTTAAAGACTGCTTTCAAAGCATTTGTCCCGTATCGAAATATCTTATAGACTATGTGTTTCACCTTTGGCTGAAGAGCCGTCTTTAAATAAATATGGCTTTATTTTTAAATGATACTTGATTGGTGCTAAATTATCGTAAATTGGATAGAAAGAACACTTCTTACTTAATTGCCGCACTTAAAGGTATAATTACACTCCTTGTTTTCTAAGCCACTCATATGAATAATAAAAGGAAACACAAACTTAATCGTTACCTTGTTAATTTATAAAAGACTTATTTATTACATGTATACATAAAAATTGATTGCATAGTCTTTTAAAACATTTTTTTTTTTAGGAATACGGCTGTAAATATATTACAAACATATCACGCTTGCTCAGTATTATACTAAGTCAGCAGCAACCGTGACGTGTAGAAAAGTTGTAAGAACAATTGCATTCGTTTACAAAATGCAACTTTTATGGCTTTGATTTTTCCCTTTTCTTTAGTGCGTCCTCACAGTTAAGTTTTCATTGTATGAATTTTTTGCCAGGAGACAACAAAAACGATTTATACGCACATTATAATACGATAAACGTAATAAAAAAATAGGGTTATCAATTCGTCTGCATTATTTGTTATGGTGTTTTGAAACTCTGTTCCGTTGCTGACAGAATAGTTTTTTACAGAAAAAAATACTGAACCGTTTCAGACACCCATGTGATAACTACACAGAATATATATTTATGTATATGTATGTCCGCTATAAAAGCAACAGTAAAACAGGAAATTATTCGATCACAAACTATAAAAAACACACACGAATAAATAATTTATTTCAGTTCTTTTTTAAAGTCATTTATAAAAGAAAGACTGGCTTTATGCACGGTTAAAACTTGTCCTTTTGTGCGCAAATTGTGTATTTTTTGATACCAATGAAATAGTTTTAGTTATCGTGCGCTACAAATATAAAAAAATCAGGACCGATCTAATGCATATTTATAAACTTTTTTATTACATTTACGCTCTGTCTTTCTCTCTTTCCAATAAAATACCAATTCCAGCGGGCACTAACCAATGGTTTACAGAAAATAAATGCTTCTGAAGCGAAGAAAAAAGCAAGTCTTAGGTGACATACTGCTCAATTCTTGATTTTGAGGTTGACAGCGGAAATTGAAACAACAATGGGTGTATTGTTTTTTGTACCTGCAATTCTGTTTTTTCTGTCATTAGTAATTTCAAGCCAAAATAAAATCTGACCAACCAAGGCAGCAGGCAGGATGAATCGTTCCAAAAAGGCCATACATTCTGTATTCCTAATAACTCAAAAAATTACATTATTTTAGAAAGCAATATAGGTATTTCGACATAAAAAACTGCATATAGGTATATTTGGTGATTAATAAGTTTAATATGACAATTTTACTTTAACCCTACCGAATTGTCTATATGAGGAGATATGTACATATTTACACATACATAAAAATTACAAGCATATCCTAAATATTTTAAAACAAACTTTAAAAAAGAAGAAATCCCGTTGCTATTTCTTCATTCAAAAAAATTACATCAATAGAAACAACAAACGATTTGGATTGAAGAAAGGATATTTCCAAGTTTCATACAAAGAAGGAAACAAAGCTAAACAAACAAAAAAACTTTACAAGAGCAAAAAAGAATTTTAATTTGTCAATAAATACAATGGACTCAACATAAAACATTTTTTCATCACTGCACAAATTTTTTAAACAATGCCGTCTAACAAACCACTACTTGCATTTTATGACTGAGCATTTTTCTTACATATCTAAACACATTCAAATATAGTGCATGTATGTACGTATGTATATCTTTTTTCCATTAAATGTTTTGTATATTGTTAATCATTTTATTAGGGAATAACTAAAATTTTAATAGACATTTTTATGATTGCTATAGTACTACTTACGTGATGTTACTGCACCAATAAGAGGGACCGTAGGTGCACTTTTTAGTTCCCAACAAAAAATGGCTTTGATTTAGCGGTGATGAATCAACTAAACCTTAAAAAACAAAAGAAAATACATAGTTTAACTTCGTAATATTTTACTTTTTAAAACGCAAATTATATTCTTTTAGCACACACACAACAATAAAAACAGCCAAAATCGCCTATTCATTAATCAAATCTTTGTATTGGCCATTGGTATTTTTTTTAAAAGCTTACCAACAAAAAATACTGCAAATGCAGCAACAACTGCACCGAGCCATATTATGAAATGCTTCATTTCTATGTTTGCAATCTATTTTTTAATATCCTTTGAATTATCAACTCACGACGTAAAAAGAAAATTGTGTTTCAGACAAAAATGTTCGCTTTTCGTATTTAAGGAAATTTTCTTTCACTAAACAACAATGGTTCACGAATGCACAAGAATAAGTAAATATTGCCCAAGAGAATCAAGCAAATTAATTTCCAGAGTTGTATGGCTTGGTACAAAACTATTACTACAATGTATCGCATAGCTAATAAATGTGAAAACTTTTCTGTAAAAATTTAGTAAGGTTTATATTTAAATATTACACAACAATAATTTTACTAAGCGGTGCCAGCTGCAGTTTTTTCTTGGTATTATTGCAAAAATAACAGGGCTTTTAATTGCATTAAAGTTCGATATGTCAAAATATTTATGTTTTATAATTACATTACAGTTTGTTTACGATTTTAAAGCATTTCTTTGTACTTCCTCTTTGTTTTCTGTCAAATCTATCTCAAAAGCAACAAAAATAAACACCTTCTGTTTACAATCACATAAGTATTTGTTGTATTATTAGGTTAATAAAACAAATCTACCTTGTTTTTAAATATAAAAATAAAACATTTTAATAAAACACTTGTTTTCACAAGAATTATTTTTACACTCTTCATCAGAAGTAGGGGCACAACTCACAATTCAATTCAAGTTTATTAACGAGTCTGGAAGTTTACCATTTCATTTGAAATTTCATACGTTTCCGATCCTATGATGAACATTTCCTTACATACTTAAGTATTCTGGACCCTTGACATAGGGAAGGCGACTCAACGATGTACGTCTGACTGTATTGAAAATAATTTTGCCTGAGTTCCAGCATAGTTAGAGAAAATTTAAGCTCTTCAGTCTTTCAGATATAATTTTGATAATTTGCATATTTAAATTAAGTACATAAATCGATCTATTAACAGCAGACATAAAAGCGAAAATGACAGCGATGTTAAGTTTTTTACCTATTGTTGCTTGTTGCTTTATTATTTTTGTTATATTTTTGCTTTGTTAAACAAAAATGGCTCTATTAAAAAAAGGAAATTTTTAGACAATTCTTAATTTTACTTTGTATTAAAAGTTGAAACCTAGAAAAGTAAAAAGGTGCATTTTCCGGTTTTCACACACATCCCAAATTGTTTTCTATTTATTTATCATCAATGTGAGGACTGCTTTTAATATTTTTTATTTGTATACTGCGCTGTTTGTGGTACTGTGGCAGTTCATTTTAAGAGGCTTTCAGAGCCGGTATTGTATTGTATCGTTTATATCTATAAAATTGGGTATAAAAAATAAGTAATTTATTTTAAAATTTTTTGTTTCTACCGTTCTAATTAATCTTGGCATGCAATAATATATGACAACTAAAATCAAATGTTTACTTGTAAACAAAACTCCCTATTTCCAAATGCCGCAATTAAAATTGATATACCTAGTAGGTATTACCTACATGCATACTTATATGTATATGAATGTGTATTTAAACAAATATTAGAACAAATCCAATTTTTATTAAAGAAAAATAATTGATTTACTAGATATATTTTCTTTTAACTATTAAAAATATAACGTTATTTAACGTTAATCAATAGCTCAGTACATTTTTCTTTATTTAGCATTAAACTATAGATATTCTAACTAATAGAAAATATCAATGAGGAATAATAGTAAGAATGATAGTCATCAATTACCAAAAATTACAAATCTTCTAGCGCAAAACCGATTGTTAATAATACTTCTGATTGCTATGTAGTTTATTTTCGCATGCACATTTAATGAAATGTTATAATCTTAACAAGAGCTTGTTGATGTTAATGTGCATTACAAAATTGTCTGCACTGAACGCCATTTAACTTCCTATTTTTGTCTGAAAACAATTTATCACACCGAAGCATCTCTCATATTTTGTATTTGAAATTGGAAAATTTTAATAAATTAAAAAAAATAAACGAAGTTAAATAAAAGATTTTCATTTAACCAATTTTGCCACTTTTTAGATATAGCCACTACTTGGATATATATATGTACGTATTTAAAACACTTGCTGATACTTTTGGCTATTTTTACATTTAATTCATTTGTTTACCTAAGTTATTTATTTTTATATGTAAAATTTATACATTTTTTAAAATACTTCTATTTTTCAATGAAATTTTTAAATTCTTATTAAATTTTTAATTTTATTTTTCATATTTACGGCAAAATACTAAATACTCTTAACCGAATTTGACGAACATGATTTTACTGTGTATGTACTTATCTATTGAGCTTAATTATGCAGATAAATTTATACAGACTCCAGGATGTAAATCATAAAATTCAAAATCAGTGTTAATTTATCGCTATGACTACTAATAACTAAAGGCCGTGTCAGATAAAACTTTTGCTTTGCGTTGCGTCAGAGTTTCGCTTTGACATTTGAGTTAAATGTACGTAAATGTATGAAAGTTGCCACATAAAGCATTTTGACGCAGCGCAAAGCGAAAAGTTAATCAACATTCAACTTTTTGCGCGCTTTGACAAACACCTGGCTTTTATTATTTGTGTTTGTGTATTTGTGTGTGGGCGTAAACAAAAAATTCATGAGTGTTTTTAAAGTTTATTGTGACATACACTACTTGATTTACGCTTTTGCTTTAAAGTTTCAAATGTCACGCAAAGCGACAAAGTTTTATCTGACACGGCCTTAACCTTTTCCTTAATTTAAGCTAAAAAATTATTTAATACATAATTAAACAGGCTGAGCGCCTCAGCTATACTGAGCCAACCCAAGACGGAAAACAATGACAAAGTCAATGCAATCCATCAGTTTCCAAAAAAAAAATACGACACGAGAGCCTTTCCGTAAAAAATGCTCTGTCACTTTGTATTTTTTTTTAATTTTAATTTTAAATGTTAGAGTCTAAACACAATCATTGCGGTGCGGTGCGATTTCTCGTTGCGGGAGAGAGAAATAAACACAATACACCGGAAGACGGCGGCGGCAAAACTTGTCATTGTTTGTTTACATTTTTTATGAATTTATTTGTGCCTAAATTTTTGTACAATTTGGTGTTTGTGTTAAATATTTTATGATGGCAGTAAATAAAAAAATTCAAGCTATTAAAAACATTGTAAATTTGGTAGAGGCCACGTTTGATTTATGTGTGGAATTAGAAACCACGAGACATAGTCATAGTTGATGTCCATTTTTACTTTTATGCTTTTTGCACCTTTTTTATTGATCCCACAACAATTAATATAAACTTCTAAATCACATGTGTTTTGTTTACAATAATGTTGTGAACACCGCCAATTAATGAAAAACTATGGCAACATCAGAAAGAGAAAGAGTGTAAAAAATTGAGAGAATAAAAAAACCGCAATGAAATAAAATAGATTTTAATTTTATGCCGCACCGCACTGCGGTTTTTTACTACAAAATCGTATGAAAAAACGCACCGCAATAAAATATCGCAGTATTGTGTTTAGACTCGTACTCAGAAAGAATATGCAAAATAAAGAAATTCAAATTATTTATTTTCCAAGATTTTATTTAATGAAGATATTTCTTAAAAATATATAAACAGTAAACAAATAACATTATATGAACCCGAGTTTTAAAATAATAATCACAAAATTCAAACATTTTAAAGTAAATATGTAAGTTGAAATACATGTTTTCTTTTGAGCGTTCTCACAATAAGTACGTGTCCGTTAAGGCAAAGTACACAAGTTGGCCAACTTTTAACGTACATTGAGCACCTTCACATCTATTATTTGCTGCTTCTTCTTTTCCTTGTTTTTTTTTTAGAGAAGTGGCACTTCAGGCAACAATGCCTATTCAGCCATAATCGTGCTACATTCATTAGGAAAGGGATAGAGAAGAGATCAGACAGGTGGGGAAAGTAGAAGAATAGTTTATGTAACTTCAAGCGCTTATTTTTGTATTGAAAGCAACCACCCCTAGATTGGCAGGCTAAGTACACTACCTACTAGCCTACCGGGGAAGCTTTCATTTCTAGAAGGCCAATGTTATCGGTTTTTTTTCGCTCTGTGTTTTAATAAAATAATTTCGGTGGGAAAATTAAAATAAATTATTAATTAAATAATACAATAGAAGAAGAATATAAGGTAAGAAATGTTTTTATACATAAAATTGGTGGTTGTAAATTTAATTAATTTTCAATTGTACTTTGCCAAAGTCGATGGAGATACTTTGCGATAGTTACGTCCCTGAAATGGTGTTGGCGAAGGGGAAATCGAGATTTGCTGCGGAAAAGAAATGGAAGAAAGCATGTTGCACTACGCAGGTTCGTTTAAAATTTTGTCAAGGGAAAGCAAATAATTTGTGTCTAAGTTTCCGTTTTCAACATAATGACTATAGAAAATTTTTAAAAGTTTGCTTGGTACATATAATATTTTTCCTCCAGAACATTTTCCGATATAGAATGAGCGTCGTCAGAGCTGCTTAGTTTGGTTGGAAGTGAAAACTCAAAAGTAATTGAAGAAAGTCAATATTCCCCAAATACATCGACTATGACACTAAATTTTGACGAAAATGCCAATGGCTCAACTGAGGAAGAATTACGTCGTAGCAGCTCGGAGCGATGCAAGGTTCAAGATCAAGCCAATGAAAAATTTTATCAGCTTTGTCGTGCAGTCACCAAATTAATTAGTGCAAAAAAATCAGGTTGCGAAAGTCGAAATGCAGATTTTTTTAAGTTTTAAATTCCTACTTGCTTAAGCATTTGGAGGAGGAACGGGATCGCCTGAAAATAGAACTTTTGAATTTGGTGTACAAAACTAGTAGTATTTTATCCTGCCCTTTTTATTTATGCAATGCAAATAAATTTTTAAACTTAACTTAAGTTTTGTTTTTAAAACAAATTAAGCTTTTTTTTAATGAAAGCATTTTTATTAGGATCTCGTTTTTAATCTTGTCACGAATTAATTTTATACACAGCAGGAAATACCAAATGAATTGTTAAATTAGTCTTAAGTTTGTTTATTCTTTCTACCTAGCGTTGAGAAACTATTTAGAGTAACCCAGCAAAGAATTGGGGTGTTCGTATTGCGCTGTAATCACTGAATTTAAAAAATTAAAGTTCTAGTTATTCCTTAAGCCAATTTATCCGCCAACAACTAACCATCTCTGTTTCTTTTACTTGAAAATGTTTCTGAAGTAAAAAATTGGACATCCTTGAGGAAAACACCGAAAGTCCAATACATTTCAGTGGTGTATTAGATGTTGTAGTAGAGCACTGCTTTAATAAATATATGAAAAATAAACCAAAGTAAGTTCGAAAACAACTGTTTTCGCAAAGTCTAAAACTTTTCACCCCAGTCGAGTACATTCGAATAAAATAATCGCGGGATTTATTTTATTTATTATTTATTTTTTGCAACTCTAAAAATATAATCTTTAACTAAAGGGCCTTTGTTTATAAAGCACAACACGAAACTGTTGACTATTTTCCTGAAAAGTTTTCAACCAGCTAAAATTTAAATTAATAAGAATTATTTTAAACCGAAAGCAATTTTAGCGTTTTTTTTTTTTTTTTTATTTTATATTCAATATTTTTTATACAATACAATACAAAAATGCAATGCAAAAAACCGATTGCATTCCAAAAAAAAACCAAAATAAAGTGTTTTGAACGCAAAATATTGCAAATAAAAAAAGAAAGCATTTTTGAAAACAAAGCATTTGTGGCAACAACAACAATAACAACACTACACAACCAGTGATTGCAGTAGCAGCGATGAAAGTAATTCAATTTGGCAAAGTATACCAAAAAAGCGTAAGCAAACTGAATCTCCTAAAATATACCAAAAGAAACTACCCTATTTGCGTTATGGACCTAGCAAGTTTTGACGACGAAGAATATGAAACCAACAATAAGGAAGCCAGTGAAAATACACCACCATAATCTCCTATCTATATACCAAATGTCGAAAATATTAGCGTTATGTTAAAAAAAGTTTATAGTAGATGACTATTTAGAAGAATCAAAAATTTATTTCCATACTAACCAACTGAAACAGGAAAAGGCATATCGAGTTGCAAATAAAGGTCTTCACCATACAACTCCAATTGACGACATAGAAGCCGAAGTCAGAACGGTAATTAATGCCAACGTTCTTTGTTGATTTGGATCCCAACCCAAATAACAAAAATGTTTATAATATAAGACAAATATATAATGCTGTGGTTAAAATCGAGCTACCATTTAAAACCACCGACTTAGTACAATGTCACCGCTGCCAAAAGTTTGGTCACACGAAGTCATATTGTAAAAAACTTCTCTTTTCTCTAAGCCTCGTGAAACGCCACCGCGCTGTGCTCACTGTCTAAATACCCATACAGCCAATTATAAAGGATGCAAAGTGTATCAAGATCTGGTCTCGAAAAGGCCTTTAAGACATAACAATCCGCTGAAAACTAAAAATTCAAACACTTTTAACCTGAACACGTCAGATTATCACACCCTAAAAAATAATTCAAATAATTGTAATCAGCGTAATACCAATTTCGACAGGCCCTGCTCGGAAGCGGTTAAATGCTAAGACTCCAATTTTTAATCACGATTGAAAAAGTTGATAAAAATAATGGAGAATCTCGTGAATGTGATGACAATGATATTAACCAAATTATGCAAATAAATTTCAGAATAGGAATATGGAATGCCAACGGGCTTTCTAATCATAGAGATGAAACGGAAATTTTTCTCAAAAATAATAACTTCGACATATTTTTAATATCGGAGACTCACTTTAATAGCAAAACTTATTTTAAAACACGCGGATTTGATATAATAAATGCTTTTCACCCTGACGATAGGGATAATGGCGGGGCAACAATTTTGGTGAAATCCACTAAAAATACGAATTACTAGATGCGTATGAAAAACTACATATGCAAGCAGCCGGTACCAGGGTGATAATGAAATAAATTTTTCCTCAACATCTTTCCGGCATATTTTCCATCAAGGTATAACGTTAAATGCCAGCAATATGATCACTTTTTCCGTTTGCTAGGTACAAAGTTCATTGTTGGAGGGGATTTTAACCAAATCCTAAAGGAAAGAAACTCTTGAAATGTATTTCAAATAATCATTATAGTCCAATTTCAACGGAAACACCTATATACTGGCCAAGTGATTTAGCTAAAATTTCAGATCTTTTAGATTTCGCCATTTTAATGGTATCCTAAAAGCGTTACTAGATATCTCCGACAGCGCGATGAATTAAGTTCAAATCATACGCCAGTTATACTATATTATAATACTCAAATTGAGCTTAGGGATTTTCAACATAACATTTTTATGAATAGAACAGATATTCATCAATATGCTACTTATATAGATAATAATGTAAGCCTTAATGTTTCCTTGTAATCCGGCTATGAAGTAGAAGATGCTATTGAATTATTCTCTAATCTCATTTTCGAGGCTGCTTTCGTGTCCACGCCAACAAATGAACAACCAAATGGTAATAATGTTGGAATTTCTAATGAAATCCGGAATTTGATAAGGAATAAAAGATATTTACGAAGAGTTTAGCAAAGAAACATTATTTGGATAAACATAATTTGAAGACTTAAGGAATATAAAAACGGAAAGCTACAAGATATCTCAAAAGGCCGGTAAAAAGAGATATTCCTTTCAAAAATGCAGGTGGGGCTTGGTACAAGTCCGATTTATCTAAAGCAAATGCTTTTAAGGATTATTTGGAAAACTTATTTCAACCATTTAGCTTAAATACTCAATTATAAAAGAACGAAATTGAACAATTTCTGGATGTTGCTTGTCAAATTAGTGCTTCCATAAAATATGTTACTCCGAATGAAGTCAAAAAAATCATTGTCGTGCTTAAAAACAAAATTTCTTCAGAGATGATTAAATGTCTTCAAATAAAAGGGTGTGATTTTTTTAACCACTTTGTTTAACTTCATTTTACGGTTAAGTTATTTTCTGTCTCAGTGGAAGTATACGGAGATCATTATGATTCGTAAACGAAATAAACCGGATCACTTAATAAGTTTATAATTCAATACTTTCTAAGACATTCGAAAAACTGCTACCAGAAAGGATGTTACCGATTTTAGAGGCGCAAAACATAATTCCAGAGCATCAATTTAGTTTCAGACATAAGCACGGAACACTAGAACAGTGTCACCAAATTCTTGACGTTATATCTAAAACTATGGAACGAAAACAATACTGCAGTGTAATTTCTTTATTATTTTATATTTTAATAGAACCGATTTCAAATAAAAGCAACTAAACATAAAACAACAAAAGATATTTCTTTATTTTGCATATTCTTTCTTACTGAGTAAGCCGTGACCGTGAGCGAAAACTTAATCACGATGTCATCCCTATATTATATCAGTAATTATTATTCCTGGGAAAAGTTCTCATTTACTTTAAAACATTGCCTGCATAAATTACTTAGTTCTCCACAATCAAATCAACATTTAAAACCAAACAAAAAAAAAAAAAGCAAAACAAAAAACAGAAAACAGAATGACACTCAGAGCGTGTTCTGCGGAATGGCTCGTGTGTCGACATTTTTTTGGAAACTGACGGATTCCATTGGCTTTGCCATTGTTTTCCGACTCGGGTTGGCTCAGTATTGCAGTACAGCTGAGACTCGGCCCAATTAATTATAAATTGAAATGTTTATTTTAGTTCTTGTTGTGTGGTGAATATTATACACAGAAAGTAAAGTTTTATGGTTTAAGATGATGATGGGTTGTAAAATAAATATTTAAGTTAGAAATCATTTTTAGGTTAAATTAAGGAAAAGGCTAATTATTAACATTCATAGCGATAAATTAACACTGAAAATTTTATGATTTTGCCTCCTACTCCTGAACTCGGTATAAATTTATTTGCATACAAACCATGGTGCTTGCGTTATTAGTCTAAAAGTTTTAGGCTGATATTTTTGAATAATATTAATGTTTGAGTACGATGCACTTCCCTTTAGCTGAATTCCATAAGTCCAGATGCGCTTTAAAATCATCTGATAAAGTATTAATCTGTTGTTTAATTTGGACCTAGTAGCCAGTAAATTTTTTTTGTTTTTATATCAAGTTGCTATCTCTTCAATTTCCATTTCCATGTTAAACGTCTATCAACATTCATCCCTAAATATTTAACACAATGAAAAGCTGTAGTCGACAAACATTTAAACATTTGAAATTTCTTTTATAAAATTTTCTAAAAATGATAGGAAACATTTGTGTTATTACAGAACTGAAGAAGATTCCAGTTGGCTTCGCGGTTTTGAAAGTATTGCAAAATTAATTATAACTTTTATAATGAGAAGAATTAAAAACTTTTTAGCTTGTGTAGATTTCTTCTTATCAACTTGATAGAGATTTATCGTTAGGTTTTCTTCTACAAAAAACCCCTAAATAAATTTCTTTTTTATTTCCTGGTTATAATATGCATACATACATACATACATACATATAACAAATATAAAAAAGCAAGAAGAAATTCTTGCATGTGTAACTGTACTGTTATTTGCTTATTATTTTTATCTAACAATTTCCATTCTATTCATGTACATGCGATTTCAGAATTTACAAATGTTTTCAAAGTTCAAAACTGGACTTTAGAAATTTTCAGTACATAAATTTTCGCCACTATTTGGAAGCTTTTATTTATAAATACTAAAATATATGTACATCCTTACTTGCATGCATGGAAGATTATGATATTCATTTCAAAATGTTTGAATTTTCTGATTATTATTCTAAAATTCGTTTAGTTATAATATTAATTGTTGGCTGCTAATGTATTTTTGGAGCAGTATCTTCATAAAATATTATTTTGGAAAATAAATAATTTAAATTTCTTTAGTTTTCATATTCTTTTTGAGTATAGTATATTATATCAGTAATTATTATTTCTCGGTAAAATTCTCATTTACTTTAAAAAATTCGCTGGATAAGTTATTTAGTTCTCCCCAAGCAATTTAACATTTAAAAACAAATTAACAAAAAAAAAAAAAACAAAGTAAACACAATGACACGTGGAGCGTTTTCTACGGAAGGGCTCTTGTGTCAAGTTTTTTTTGGAAACTGACAGATTGCATTGGCTTTGCCATTGTTTTCCGTCCAGGGTTGGCTCAGTATTGCAGTACAGCTGAGACTTAGCCCAATTAATTATATATTAAAGTTATTATTTTAGTAATAGTTTATTATTAAGCACTAGGTTTTTATTTTATTATAAATTTTGAACTTTCTTTTTTATTATTTTTCAATGTTTCGCCAAACCATTGGTTGGCAAATTCAAAATAAAAAAACTTTTTTTAAAACAAAACGATCAAAATCAATACATACAATTTTCAATATTAAAAAATTTTGCAAATGAAATTTGTTTTGGAAATAACAAATTTACAAGACAATATTATTTTACACATAAGTATATTCAAACATAAATTTAATGACCAAACATTACAAAAAATTATAGATTTTGTACAGACACTGCAGGGAAAGAAGATCAGGAAATAGCAAGAAAATTAACCACAACTGTAGATAATCATTTGAAATAAATAAAAGATATTGACAGAGATAAGTTTGTTTTAGATAAAGTTAAATAAACTGAAAGGTTCTTGAAAAATAATAAAGATTTAATAATTTTAAAAGCAGATAAAGGTAGCACTACTGTAGCTTTTAATAAAACTGACTATAACGTATGAATAGAACAGATATTCATCAATATGCTACTTATGTAGATAATAATGTAAATCTTAATGTTTCCTTGAAATCAGGATATGAAGTAGAAGACGCTATTGAATTATCGCATTTTCGAGGCTGCTTTCGTGTCCACACCAACAAATGAACAACCAAATGGGAATAATGTTAGAATTTATAATTAAGTCCGGAATTTGATAAGAAATAAAAGATATTTACGAAGGGTGTAACAAAGAAACATTATTTGGATAAACATAATTTGAAGACTTAAGGAATATAAAAATGACTCCGTTAAAGACTTTTTAAGGAATTTTTACTCAACTCGAAATAATGAGCATAACCTTTGGAAAGCTACAAGATATCTTAAAAGGCCGGTAAAAAGAGATATTCCTTTCAAAAATGCAAGTGGGGCTTGGTACAAGTCCGATTCCTAGTAAATGCTTTTAAGGATTATTTGGGAAACTTATTTCAACCATTTAGCTTAAATACTCAATTATTAAAGAACGAAATTGAACAATTCCCTGATTGCTTGTCAAATTAGTCCTTCTATAAAATATTTTACTCCCAATGAAGTCCGAAAAATCATTGTCGAGCTTAAAAACAGAAAATTTCTGCAGAGATGATTAAATGTCTTCAAAAAAAGGGTGTGATTTTTTTAACCACTTTGTTTAACTTCATATTACGGTTAAGTTATTTTCTGTCTCAGTGGAAGTATACGGAGATCATTATGATTCGTAAACGAAATAAATCGGATCACTTAATAAGTTTACTATCAATACTTTCTAAGATATTCGAAAAACCACTACCAGAAAGAATGTTTCCGATTTTAGAGGCGCAAAACATAATTCCAGAGCATCAGTTTAGTTTCAGACATAAGCACGGAACACTAGAACAGTGTCACCAAATTCTTGACGTTATATCTAAAACTATGGAACGAAAACAATACTGCAGTGTAATTTCTTTATTATTTTATATTTTAATAGAACCGATTTCAAATAAAAGCAACTAAAAATAAAACAACAAAAGATATTTCTTTATTTTGCATATTCTTTCTTACTGAGTAAGCCGTGACCGTGAGCGAAAACTTAATCACGATGTCATCCCTATATTATATCAGTAATTATTATTCCTGGGAAAAGTTCTCATTTACTTTAAAACATTGCCTGCATAAATCACTTAGTTCTCCACAATCAAATTAACATTTAAAACCAAACAAAAAAAAAACCAACAACAAAAAACAGAAAACAGAATGACACTCAGAGCGTGTTCTGCGGAATGGCTCGTGTGTCGACCTTTTTTTGGAAACTGACGAATTCCATTGGCTTTGCCATTGTTTTCCGCCTCGGGTTGCATCAGTATTGCAGTACAGCTGAGACTCGGCCCAATTAATTATAAATTGAAATGTTTATTTTAGTTCTTGTTGTGTGGTGAATATTATACACAGAAAGTAAAGTTTTATGGTTTAAGATGATGATGGGCTGTAAAATAAATATTTAAGTTAGAAATCATTTTTAGGTTAATTTAAGGAAAAGGCTAGTTATTAACATTCATAGCGATAAATTAACACTGAAAATTTTATGATTTTGCCTCCTACTCCTGAACTCGGTATAAATTTATCTGCATGGTGCTTGCGTTATTAGTCTAATATGATGATACTGCTCATCTACGTAAGTATGTAGGAATCATGACATCCTTATTTGTGGGTATATCAGCAGTGAATAGTGTATGCAAGATTGGAATTAGTACCAGACTTTATTTTGAATGTTTTTCTGTATTAAAAAGATTTTATTTATAAATTGTCTTTTATTTCAATGTAGCAGCCAATCAGAAATAAATTTAGAAATTATGGATTTACTTGAAAAGCTGTAGTCGACAAACATTTGAAATTTACAATGGATTTTTTTTTATAAAATTTGCTATGTGGGTGAGTATTAAAAATGATAGGAAACATTTGTGTTATTACAGAACTGAAGAAGACATGATTCCAGTTGGTTTCGCGGTTTTGAAAGTTTTGCACAATTATAAAGAGAAGAATTAAAAACTTTTTAGCTTGTGAAGATTTCTTCTTATCAACTTGATAGAGATTGATCGTTAGGTCTTCTTCTACAAAAAACCCCTAAATAATTTTCTTTTTTATTTCCTGGTTATAATATTTAACAAATATATAAAAGCAAGGAGAAATTCTTTCATGTGTAACTGTACTGCTATTTGCTTATTATTTTTATCTAACGATTCCCATTCTATTCATGTATGTACATGCGATTTCAGAATTTACAAATTTCTATTAAATTTTTATCTTCTTACACGGTCCTTTAAATTATAACGATTTATTTTTCTTTTTTTCTCTCAATATTTCGCTTTTCTTTGGAAAGCTTCTTCAGGAAATTATTTTTTATATTTTCAAAAACAAAAATTATAACAATTTGAAAAGAAAAAATTTTTTGAAAAACATTTAACAAAACATATAAAATTATTTTCTTCATCAAAATAATTGCAATATGGATATGCTCTCCCCCGCAGTAATACATTTCAAATATTGTTTATTTTTATTGAAATAAATGTTTTATGAGAATATCATAAAATGTTTATTTTTTTAATAAAAATTTTTGTAATAAATATTTCGTGAGAATATCATGAAATATTTATTTAAAGGAATCAGGCACGAATAATAAAATTGCTTAGATTGATAATGATTCCGATGAATAAATTACTTAATAAACAATTTAGGTAAAATAAATGAATTTATTGTACAAATTTAAGAAATCACAGACAATAACCAAAAATATCAGCTTCAAAATAATAATCAGAAAATTCATACATTCTGAAATAAATATTAAAATCTTACAAACATATGCATGCTAGAATGTACCTTCAATGTATTTTTTTTTTTTACATTTATGAATGAAAGCTTCCAAATAGTTAGCGAATAGCTGATGTACTGAAAATTTCTAAACCGGAAAGCCAACTGGAAATTTAACGTATCTTCTATAAGAACGAAGATATGCTAAGCGCAGTATTTCTTGAATCTGTTTCAACAAATAAAAGAGCTGTGTTAATAAAACCGAAATTGTGAGTTTTTTCAACAGCCGATTTTTAATATTTAAGAACTTACGGAAATATAATCACTATCCAAAGTTTGAGGAAGCATCAATATTGGATATAGAAAAAAATCTATGAGACGTTATATGTTAGAAATGTACCAAATATAAGGAGAATAAATTTCAAAACAAACACAGACAATTTAGCGCAGAATTACAGGTACTTAATTAAAAAGACACATAATTTGTAATAATTATTTCATAAGAGAGAATTTGTTCTTTAATGTCCGTTTTCTTGGTTTTGCTTGTTTAAATGTTTGAAAATTTAATTTTGTATGTATGTATGAAGAAAATAATTTTATTTTAAAAAAAATATTTATTTATTTATTTTAAATTGTTAATAATTTTTTGTTTTATAAAAATTAATTTCCTGATGAAGCTTTCCAATGGAAAGCGAAATATTGAGTTTATAGGTGTTAAATTTAATAAAAAAAGACCTATAAAAAAAAGATAAATAATTATTTATTATTAAACTTTATTTTTAATTGTTTTTCAATATTTCGTCAAACCATGGGTTGTCATCTTCAGTATAAACAAAAAGTATATAAACAATTAATCAAAAATGAAAAAACAACAAATTCCTCTTTAACTTTAGAACAAAAATTTTTTTTTTGTTTTTTTTTTTTTTTTTGTATATTTTATTTGCAATCTGTTTACAATCAAACAATAAACAAATATATTAACTACACTTAGAATAATGTAACAGTAGCGTTAAATTCCATTAAATTTAACAATCCAAAATTTAAAAACAATTTTTCAATAGTATAACAATAGCGTTTTCAACAAAATATATACAACTTAAAAACTAAACGGGAGATCAAGTACATGAAGTCTTTTTAATCGTCTTACTTCGTCACCGTCATCCAAAAGAGTTATGGCAAGAATGTTCTCGTGATTACTAAGTCGTTCCAAGTAATTACTGCTATACTTTCTGATTTCATCCCTAATACCCGGGATATTGAGATCATTATGAATTGTGTTATTTCTTATGTACCATGGAGCACCAATTATAAGCCTGAGAGTTTTGGATTGATACTTTTGAATTATGTCAATATTAGAGTAAGAAGCCGTTCCCCATAATTGCAATCCATAAGTCCATACGGGCTTTAAAACAGTTTTATACAATAGTAATTTGTTACTGGCACTTAACTCCGACCTTGGCCCAGCCAGAACATTTTTTTTGTTCCAATATTTAGTTGTTTCCTCTTTATTTTTAAGTGCGTTTTCCAATTTAAACGCCGATCGATGTTAAGGCCTAAGTACTTAACTTCATTTGAGTGAGGTATTACAACTCCATTCAAGTATACAGGCGGACAATCACCTTTATTGAGCGTAAATGTGACGTGGGTAGATTTTTCCGCATTCACTTTTATGTTCCATTTTTTTAACCAATTACTTATTAAGTCGAGCTGGAGTTGTATGGTGTTAGATGCAATAGCAGCGGACTCATTAATTGAAAGCAGAGCTGTGTCATCAGCGTAGGTTGCGACTACTACATCATTTCTTGTTGGCATGTCGGAAGTGAATAACGTATACAACGTTGGGCCCAGAACGCTCCCTTGTGGGACACCGGCTTTAACATCACCAATTTGCGAGTTCTCGTCGTTAATGTTAACATAAAAAGTACGTTCGGACAGATATGACTTCAACAGAAGGTAGAATGGAGTTGGGAGCAAGTGTTTTAGCTTAAATAAAAGACCGTTATGCCACACTCTGTCAAATGCTTGTTTAACATCTAAAAACGCTGAAGAACAGTACTGTTTGTTTTCAAGGCATTCTCTTATTGATTTTACAACTCTATGACATTGCTCCGGAGTTCCGTGTTTGGTTCGAAAACCGAATTGATGATTAGGTATAATATGTTGCGATTCTAGTACCGGCATTAATCTTTTTTGAAAAAGTCGTTCAAATAGTTTCGACAATACTGGCAACAAGCTGATGGGTCTGTATGACTCAACGGAGTTCTCAGGCTTATTAGGTTTGTGAATCATAATGATTTTGGCATGCTTCCACTGTGTTGGAAAATGTGACAATCGCAAAATAGAATTAAATACAACTGTGAGAAAAATCACAGCCCTTCTGGGTAAATTTTTAAGAACTTTTGCGTCTATGTTGTCATAACCCGGGAACTTTTTCGCATTGAGCTTGCTTACTTCAACTTCAATTTCTCGACATCGGAATGGTTTAATAGGCCTACTCATTTGACATGCAACATCTAAGAAATTGTTAACTTCTGTGTCTTCATGTGTTGTACAAAAGGAGAATGGTGTGAAAGTGTTTTCAAGGTGGGACTTAAAAGCAGCGGCTTTGCTAACGTCAGATCTGCACCAATCGCCATTAGAATCTTTTATTGGAACGTTGTTTGAGGTATTTCGTAGCTTTCCAAAGATTATGTTCATTGTTATTTTCCGGACGTAAATTACTTAAATATCTGCCAATGGAATTATTCTTTAATTCTTTTAATCTTCTTTTCAAGTTGCTGGCTGCTCGATTGAAGTTCGTTTTATCTGAGGGTGATCTTGTTCTCATCCAAATTTTTCGAAGTCCTCTTTTCAATACGATTAGTTGCCTTATTTCAAGAGATAAGTGAAAATTTGAGGCTTTAATATTATCTTGCGGCGTGGAAACAAACGAAGCTTCATGTATTAATTTCGAAAAGTTTTCAATGGCTGTGTCAATCTCGTATCCAGTTTTCAATGACAAATTTAGATTAAGCTTGGCTTCAATATATTGCTTGAAAAGACTAATGTCAGTGCTTGTAGAAATAAGTTTAGAGTTTTTGCATCGCTTTTTACAAACGGTAGCAAAGTTAAGGATAATTGGACTGTGATCAGAACTTAAATCATCACTTGCTGCTATTTCAAGAGAAGAATGATGGATTCCCTTATACACAAAGAAATCTAAAAGATCGGGTATTTTGGAACTATCTGTTGGCCAGTACGTTGGAGCTCCTGTCGATATCGAACTGTAGTCATTTTTAGATATACATTTAAAAAGTTCTTTCCCTTTAGGGTTTATTAGACGTGATCCCCACCAGGTGTGTTTGGCATTATAGTCACCACCAACTATGAATCTATTGCCAAGTTTTCTGAAAAAGTTCTCATATTGCTCACTTTTTATACTATATCTGGGGGGCGAGTACACAGAATAAATTGCTACACTACAATTATTGCACGTTATTTTAACTCCAGCAGCTTGCATATATAATTCAGTTATTGGTTCTAAAATTTCATACTTGATAGTCGATTTTATAACGATCGCCGCTCCGGCATGTGCCCTGTCATTAGGCTGATTGGCAGTAATTATGTCAAATCCTCTTATACGAAATAAGGATTTACTTGTAAGATGTGTTTCAGAAAGTAATAAAATGTCAATATAATTATTTTTCAAAAAGATTTCTGTTTCATTAATATGATTTAAAATGCCATTGGCATTCAATTCTGCAATTATGAGATCTACTTGCATAGTTTTGTCATTAACATAGACATCATATTCATCAATGTATTTGTTAACTCTATTTGTTTTTCAAGCATAGTTTCTATTTTATGAAGTACGTTGTTTACACCATCACTTGTGCCACTGACAGCCTGGGCGTAGGTAAGCTGTCCACTATTCTGAGGAGCAGCTGAGACGTGGGAGTTAAAGTTGTAACTTTCATTTACATTTTTAAAGTTACTTTTGTGCGCTTATTCACCAACTTTTGATAAACTACACAGCCTCTGTAGTTCGCGGTGTGATTTCCTAAGCAGTGAACACATTTCGGTGGAGTGCTTGACGATTTTGTACATTCACTAGTTGGATGCTCTAGACCACATTTAACGCACGAGTATGGTTTTCTGCAATAAGACTTAGTATGTCCGAACTGTTGGCATCTAAAACATTGAACAATGTCATCATACTTTTTGGGAGCTTCAATAACCACAGTAGCGTGACCAAGTGTTTTCAAATTATAAATTTCATTATTGTTAGCATTAGGGTCTAAGTCAACAAAAAACATAGAGAGTGGGTTCCTTGTAATACGGCTAACTACGTTCCTTACACTCCTTACCTGATGCCCTATCAAAATCAACTCCGCTTTAATATCAGCGATTGGTGTTGTGTGATGAAGCCCTTTGATAACCACAGTGAAAGCCCTTTCCTGTTTCAGTTGGTACGTATGGAATACAATCTTATTGTCGTCAAGATACTTAACTATTTTCCGGTATGAGTCAACTGTTCTAATGTTCAAACGAACCAGTCCATCACTGTACGACTTGTAATAAAATTCATTGTTTGCAACAACCTTGCCCAACTTACTAACCATTTTGGCAATATCACCTACATTTGGAATAAAAATCGGTGGAGGTTTTGGCTGGGATTCTTGAGACAATGTATTGTCATTTTCGCTTTCATTATTGTTGTCGGCAAGAGCTGAAAATCGGTTTGATGATGAGGGGCCTGCCTCAAACTGCTGTCGTTTTGGTTTGTATAATTTTGGCGATCCAGAATTTGTCCTCTTGCGATTTCCCACGGGAATATTCTGCCAGTTAGAATCATCATCAGAACTGCTTTCGCTCAGGTTCATATTATTATGATCATTAATTTCAACCGTACTAGTTTGGATCTCTTTGTTAATTCGTTTTTCTTTATTTTTTTCACTTGCTGACATGCTTGTGCATGCACAGTATAGCTTTGTTGTTGTTGTTGTCAACAAGAATGTTTAATTTGTAACAGTGCATTGAATGCACGCAGTTGTTGTTGTTCTTTATCACTTGCTAATATTTTATTTATTTTTTAATTTCCCTTTTTTTTTCCTTTATATAAAGAAGTTTTTAACAGTTGTGCTTTGTTGTTAATATGTTATTATTATTAACACACGCGCCGAGTAACAAAAATCGTCGAAAACCGTATTTTAAATGAAAAAATTATTAATCTGTTTAAAAAAAAATTAAATTTTAAATCAAATTCAAATAAAATTAATTTTTTTGATAGTTATTAGTTATGCTAATGTATTTTTGGAGCAATATCTTCATAAAATATTATTTTGGAAAAAAAATAATTTAAATTTCTTTAGTTTTCATATTCTTTTTAAGTATAGTATATAATATCAGTAATTGTTATTTCTCGGAAAAATTCTCATTTACTTTAAAAAATTGCCTGGATAAGTTATTTAGTTCGCCGCAAGCAATTTAACATTTAAAAGCAAGTTAAAAAAAAACAAAGTAAAGACAATGACACGTGGAGCGTTTTCTACGGAAGGGCTCTTGTGTCAAGTTTTTTTTGGAAACTGACAGATTGCATTGGCTTTGCCATTGTTTTCCGTCCAGGGTTGGCTCAGTATCGCAGTACAGCTGAGACTTAGCCCAATTAATTATAAATTAAAGTTAATATTTTAGTAGTAGTTTATTATTAAGCACTAGGTATTCATTTTATTAAAAATTTTAAACTTTATTTTTTATTATTTTTCAATATTTCGTCAAACCATTAGTTGGCAAATTCAAAATAATCAAACATTTATAAAAAAACAAAACAATATAAACTGCAAATTGAAAAAAAAAAATTTCAAATGAAATCTATTTTGCAAATAACAACTTTACTAAACAATATTATTTACACATATATTCAAACACAAATTTAAGGACCAAACATTACAAAAAAATTTTCGTTTTGTACAGACACGTCAGGGAAAAGAAGATCAGGAAATATCAAGAACAAGATTAACTACAACAGTAGATAATCATTTGAACAAAATAAATGATATTGACAGAGATAAGTTTGTTTTAGATAAAGTTAAAGAAACTGAAAGGTTTTTGAAAAATAATAAAGATTTAATAATTTTATAAGCAGACAAAGGTAGCACTAGTGTAGCTTTTAATAAAACTGACTATAACGTATGGATTAACAATATTGCATCTAGGTTATATGGACTGCCAAAAAGTCACAAAGGGGGATTTTCTTTAAGGCCAATTTGTTCTTTTGTTAATCTTCCATCTTACGAATTATGTAAATATGTTACTAAAATATTGAAAACGATCATTGAGGGTTCTAAATATAATATAAAGGACTCAATTGAATTTAAGGGAAAAATTAAAAATCTTCATGTGCAGGATCATGAAAAACTAATTTCTTTTGATGTAGTATAATTATTTCCAAGTATTCCTGTTGATGTGGCGACCATTGTACTGGTCGTACAAGAGAAATGGAATGTTTTGAAAAAATTTTACAAAGATAGAGAAGGATTTGTTTTTCTGTATTCTCAAGTTATGTATAGAGGATAATCGATATTTTCAGTATAATAGAAAGATATATATCCAGCAAAAAGGACTTCCGATGGCTGGAGACTTAACCAATTGTTGCAGATATTGTTATGGAGAAATTGTTAGATAATGTTATTGAAAAATTAAATGTTAAACCAAAAATTATGACTAAATATGTTGATAATTTTTTTTGTATTATATCTGAATCTGCCATTAACGAAATGTTAGAAACATTAAATGAATTTGACACTTCAAGGAATTTATTAACTGAGAACAATTTTCCAATACGATTAACTAATACGTTGATTAACCAATTTAATAATAGGAGGAAAAGAGTGATAAGTAGTGTAACGGAACCCAAAATATATAAATTTATAACTTATATACAAAATGGCATATAAGAATACTAACACATTAAATAGGTTCTTTAGTAAAACTAAAGATAAAATTCAAAAATTAAAATAAGTAAATTATAATTATTCGGAATCATATTCATTATAAGCAGCAATATTTATTTTGTGCTTGATTCCTTTTTTGCATATGAATGGTTTCCAATGGCAACCCTTATGTAGAAATGATTGAAAATAAACAATGTTTTTTTGTTTTTTGTTTTTTGAAATGTTTTGTAGTGTTTGTATGAAAGTGTCTTTGAGTCTTGCTGTCTATGCTATGTTGATTTTATGGTAAAATTCTCATAAAATCAGTTTGGCTTTGGATATAAGACTTTTAGGTTTTTCTATACAATATTGGGGTAAAATTCACTGATGAGCTTTGTGAGCGAAAGTGAAATTGCAATATGGATATGCTCTCCACCGCAGTAATACATTTCAAATATTTTTTATTTTTATTGAAATAAATGTTTTATGAGAATATCATAAAATGTTTATTTTTTTTAATAAAAATTTTTGTAATAAATATTTCATGAGAATATCATGAAATATTTATTTAAAAAAGGAATCAAGCACAAAATAAATATTTTGCTGCTTATTCAAAAATTAATTAATTAATTAATTATCTTTAATAAATATCTGTTTTCTTTTTTAAGATCTTTTTTATATATTTTTTTCTTCTCAATATTTCGCTTTCCTTTGGAAAGCTTCTTCAGGAGATAATTTTTATATTTTTGAAAACAAAAAATTATTAATAAATTGAAAAAAATGTTTCAAAACATTTGACAAAAACATATAAAATATTTTTTCATACATACAAAAATTTTAAATTTTCAAATATTCAAACACACAAAAACAAGGAAACGGAAATAACAAATAAATAACAAATAACAATTTCTCTCCTATGAAATGATTATAACAAATTATGTGTCTTTATAATTAAGTACGTATAATTCTGAGCTAAATTGTCTATGTCTGTCTTGAAATTTATTCTCCTTACATTTGGTACATTAACAATTTCTAACATTTCCAACATATAACGTCTCTTATAGTTTTTTTCTATATCTAATATTGATGCTTCCTCAAACTTTGAATAATGATTATATTTCTTACAATGTGAAGATAAGGATGTCTTCTGTGTTGAAATATTCCTACATTTTTGGTGACATCTGTGACCAGCTAATCTTGTTTTAAGTTTATTTTTTGTTGTCCCAATATAAACTTTGTCACAGTTCAACTGGTCATTTCCTCCACATGGTACCCGGTATACTACATTAGATATTTCCATTTTCTCCATTTTATCCTTCATACTGTTCAATAATTTATTTATCTATCAGTGTCATATATATTTAGACTTTCTTAATCTTTCTGATATTCCAGGAACATAAGTTAATGATTTATAATTTATTGGTTCTGCTGTAGGAATTTGAAATTAAATAACAAATTCTGTCCCATAAAATCATTATAACAAATTGTATATCTTTTGAATTAAGTACCTAAAATTCTGCGCTAAATTGTCTGTGTTTGTTTTGAAATTTCTTCTCCTCGCATTGGGTACATTAACAACTTTTAGCATTTCTAACATATAACGTCTCTTATAGTTTTTTTCTATATCCAATATTGATGCTTCCTCAAACATTGGATATTTTAAATATTAAATATTGGCTGTTGTAAAAAATCACAATTTCCTTTTTATTAACATAGCTTTTTTATTTGTTGAAACAGATTCAAGAAATACTGCGCTTAAAAACTTAGCACATCTTCGTTCTTATAGATGATACGTTAAATTTCCAGTTGGCTTTCCGATTTAGAAATTTTCAGTACATCAGCTAGCTATTTGGAAGCTTAAATGAAAAAAAAAATACATATGAATGTACATTCTAGCATGCATATGTATGTAAGTACATATGTAAGATTCTGATATTTATTTCAAAATGTATGAATTTTCTGATTATTATTTTAAAATTCATTAAACTAAAATAATTGTTTGCTGATTATGAATTTTTGGAGCAATATCTTCAATAAATATAATCTTGGAATATAAATAAATTGAATTTCTTTATTTTGCATATTCTGTCTGAGTAAGCTGTGAGCGATGTCATCTCTATATTATATCAGTAATTATTATTTCTGGGTAAAGTTCTCATTTACTTGAAAGAATTTCCTGGATAAGTTACTTAGTTCTCCACAAACAGTTATAATATGAAAAAATTAACAAAAACGACATTTAGAGCAGCACCTTTTACGGAAGGGCTCTCATGTCGACTTTTTTTTGGAAAGTCGGGTTGGCTCAGTATTGCAGTACGGCTGAGACTCGGCCCAATTAATTATAAATTGAAGTTATTATTTTAGTTTTCGTTATGTGGTGGATATTATACACACAAAGTGGTTTAAGTTGGTGATGTGCTGTAAAATAAATATTTAAGTTAGAAATAGTTTTTTAGCTTAAAATGAGGATGAGGTTAGTTATTGAGAGTCGTAGCCAACGGGCTTTCTAATTAGAAAGATTGTAATCTCAAAATAATAACATAGACATATTTTTAATATCGAGACCCATTTTAATAGCAAAACTTATTTTAAAATACGCGGATTTGATATAATAAATGCTTTTCACCCTGACGATAGGGCTCATGGCGGGGCAAAAATTTTGGTGAAATCCACTAAAAATACGAATTACTAGATGCGTATGAAAAACTACATATGCAAGCAGCCGGTATCAGGGTGATAATGAAATAAATTTTTCCTCAACATCTTTCCGGCATATTTTCCATCAAGGTATTTTTAACATAACATTTTTATGAATATAACAGATATTCATCAATATGCTACTTATGTAGATAATAATGTAAATCTTAATGTTTCCTTGAAATCGGGATATGAAGTAGAAGACGCTATTGAATTATCGCATTTTCGAGGCTGCTTTCGTGTCCACACCAACAAATGAACAACCAAATGGGAATAATGTTAGAATTTATAATTAAGTCCGGAATTTGATAAGAAATAAAAGATATTTACGAAGGGTGTAACAAAGAAACATTATTTGGATAAACATAATTTGAAGACTTAAGGAATATAAAAATGACTCCGTTAAAGACTTTTTAAGGAATTTTTACTCAACTCGAAATAATGAGCATAACCTTTGGAAAGCTACAAGATATCTTAAAAGGCCGGTAAAAAGAGATATTCCTTTCAAAAATGCAAGTGGGGCTTGGTACAAGTCCGATTCCTAGTAAATGCTTTTAAGGATTATTTGGGAAACTTATTTCAACCATTTAGCTTAAATACTCAATTATTAAAGAACGAAATTGAACAATTCCCTGATTGCTTGTCAAATTAGTCCTTCTATAAAATATTTTACTCCCAATGAAGTCCGAAAAATCATTGTCGAGCTTAAAAACAGAAAATTTCTGCAGAGATGATTAAATGTCTTCAAAAAAGGGTGTGTTTTTTTTAACCACTTTGTTTAACTTCATATTACGGTTAAGTTATTTTCTGTCTCAGTGGAAGTATACGGAGATCATTATGATTCGTAAACGAAATAAATCGGATCACTTAATAAGTTTACTATCAATACTTTCTAAGATATTCGAAAAACCACTACCAGAAAGAATGTTTCCGATTTTAGAGGCGCAAAACATAATTCCAGAGCATCAGTTTAGTTTCAGACATAAGCACGGAACACTAGAACAGTGTCACCAAATTCTTGACGTTATATCTAAAACTATGGAACGAAAACAATACTGCAGTGTAATTTCTTTATTATTTTATATTTTAATAGAACCGATTTCAAATAAAAGCAACTAAAAATAAAACAACAAAAGATATTTCTTTATTTTGCATATTCTTTCTTACTGAGTAAGCCGTGACCGTGAGCGAAAACTTAATCACGATGTCATCCCTATATTATATCAGTAATTATTATTCCTGGGAAAAGTTCTCATTTACTTTAAAACATTGCCTGCATAAATCACTTAGTTCTCCACAATCAAATTAACATTTAAAACCAAACAAAACAAAAACCAAAAACAAAAAACAGAAAACAGAATGACACTCAGAGCGTGTTCTGCGGAATGGCTCGTGTGTCGACCTTTTTTTGGAAACTGACGAATTCCATTGGCTTTGCCATTGTTTTCCGCCTCGGGTTGCATCAGTATTGCAGTACAGCTGAGACTCGGCCCAATTAATTATAAATTGAAATGTTTATTTTAGTTCTTGTTGTGTGGTGAATATTATACACAGAAAGTAAAGTTTTATGGTTTAAGATGATGATGGGCTGTAAAATAAATACTTAAGTTAGAAATCATTTTTAGGTTAATTTAAGGAAAAGGCTAGTTATTAACATTCATAGCGATAAATTAACACTGAAAATTTTATGATTTTGCCTCCTACTCCTGAACTCGGTATAAATTTATCTGCATGGTGCTTGCGTTATTAGTCTAATATGATGATACTGCTCATCTACGTAAGTATGTAGGAATCATGACATCCTTATTTGTGGGTATATCAGCAGTGAATAGTGTATGCAAGATTGGAATTAGTACCAGACTTTATTTTGAATGTTTTTCTGTATTAAAAAGATTTTATTTATAAATTGTCTTTTATTTCAATGTAGCAGCCAATCAGAAATAAATTTAGAAATTATGGATTTACTTGAAAAGCTGTAGTCGACAAACATTTGAAATTTACAATGGATTTTTTTTTATAAAATTTGCTATGTGGGTGAGTATTAAAAATGATAGGAAACATTTGTGTTATTACAGAACTGAAGAAGACATGATTCCAGTTGGTTTCGCGGTTTTGAAAGTTTTGCACAATTATAAAGAGAAGAATTAAAAACTTTTTAGCTTGTGAAGATTTCTTCTTATCAACTTGATAGAGATTGATCGTTAGGTCTTCTTCTACAAAAAACCCCTAAATAATTTTCTTTTTTATTTCCTGGTTATAATATTTAACAAATATATAAAAGCAAGGAGAAATTCTTTCATGTGTAACTGTACTGCTATTTGCTTATTATTTTTATCTAACAATTCCCATTCTATTCATGTACATGCGATTTCAGAATTTACAAATGTTTTCAAAGTTCAAAACTGGACTTTAAAAATTTTCAGTACATAAATTTTCACCACTATTTGGAAGCTTTCATTTATAAATACTAAAATACACATTCTTACTTGCGTGCATGTAAGAATATGATATTTATTTCAAAATGTTTGAATTTTCTGATTATTATTCTAAAATTCGTTTAGTTATAATATTAATTGTTTGCTGCTAATGTATTTTTGGAGAAATATCCTCATAAAATATTATTTTGGAAAATAAATAAATTAAATTTCTTTAGTTTTCATATTCTTTTTGAGTATAGTATTGTTTATTGTGAATAAGCGCACAAAAGTAACTTTAAAAATGTAAATGAAAGTTACAACCTTAACTCTCACGTCTCAGCTGCTCCTCAGAATAGTGGACAGCTTACCTACGCCCAGGCTGTCAGTGGCACAAGTGATGGTGTAAACAACGTACTTCATAAAATAGAAACTATGCTTGAAAAACAAATAGAGTTAACAAATACATTGATGAATATGATGTCTATGTTAATGACAAAACTATGCAAGTAGATCTCATAATTGCAGAATTGAATGCCAATGGCATTTTAAATCATATTAATGAAACAGAAATCTTTTTGAAAAATAATTATATTGACATTTTATTACTTTCTGAAACACATCTTACAAGTAAATCCTTATTTCGTATAAGAGGATTTGACATAATTACTGCCAATCAGCCTAATGACAGGGCACATGCCGGAGCGGCGATCGTTATAAAATCGACTATCAAGTATGAAATTTTAGAACCAATAACTGAATTATATATGCAAGCTGCTGGAGTTAAAATAACGTGCAATAATTGTAGTGTAGCAATTTATTCTGTGTACTCGCCCCCCCAGATATAGTATAAAAAGTGAGCAATATGAGAACTTTTTCAGAAAACTTGGCAATAGATTCTTAGTTGGTGGTGACTATAATGCCAAACACACCTGGTGGGGATCACGTCTAATAAACCCTAAAGGGAAAGAACTTTTTAAATGTATATTTAAAAATGACTACAGTTCGATATCGACAGGAGCTCCAACATACTGGCCAACAGATAGTTCCAAAATACCCGATCTTTTAGATTTCTTTGTGTATAAGGGAATCCATCATTCTTCTCTTGAAATAGCAGCAAGTGATGATTTAAGTTCTGATCACAGTCCAATTATCCTTAACTTTGCTACCGTTTGTAAAAAGCGATGCAAAAACTCTAAACTTATTTCTACAAGCACTGACATTAGTCTTTTCAAGCAATATATTGAAGCCAAGCTTAATCTAAATTTGTCATTGAAAACTGGATACGAGATTGACACAGCCATTGAAAACTTTTCGAAATTAATACATGAAGCTTCGTTTGTTTCCACGCCGCAAGATAATATTAAAGCCTCAAATTTTCACTTATCTCTTGAAATAAGGCAACTAATCGTATTGAAAAGAGGACTTCGAAAAATTTGGATGAGAACAAGATCACCCTCAGATAAAACGAACTTCAATCGAGCAGCCAGCAACTTGAAAAGAAGATTAAAAGAATTAAAGAATAATTCCATTGGCAGATATTTAAGTAATTTACGTCCGGAAAATAACAATGAACATAATCTTTGGAAAGCTACGAAATACCTCAAACAACGTTCCAATAAAAGATTCTAATGGCGATTGGAGCAGATCTGACGTTAGCAAAGCCGCTGCTTTTAAGTCCCACCTTGAAAACACTTTCACACCATTCTCCTTTTGTACAACACATGAAGACACAGAAGTTAACAATTTCTTAGATGTTGCATGTCAAATGAGTAGGCCTATTAAACCATTCCGATGTCGAGAAATTGAAGTTGAAGTAAGCAAGCTCAATGCGAAAAAGTTCCCGGGTTATGACAACATAGACGCAAAAGTTCTTAAAAATTTACCCAGAAGGGCTGTGATTTTTCTCACAGTTGTATTTAATTCTATTTTGCGATTGTCACATTTTCCAACACAGTGGAAGCATGCCAAAATCATTATGATTCACAAACCTAATAAGCCTGAGAACTCCGTTGAGTCATACAGACCCATCAGCTTGTTGCCAGTATTGTCGAAACTATTTGAACGACTTTTTCAAAAAAGATTAATGCCGGTACTAGAATCGCAACATATTATACCTGATCATCAATTCGGTTTTCGAACCAAACACGGAACTCCGGAGCAATGTCATAGAGTTGTAAAATCAATAAGAGAATGCCTTGAAAACAAACAGTACTGTTCTTCAGCGTTTTTAGATGTTAAACAAGCATTTGACAGAGTGTGGCATAACGGTCTTTTATTTAAGCTAAAACACTTGCTCCCAACTCCATTCTACCTTCTGTTGAAGTCATATCTGTCCGAACGTACTTTTTATGTTAACATTAACGACGAGAACTCGCAAATTGGTGATGTTAAAGCCGGTGTCCCACAAGGGAGCGTTCTGGGTCCAACGTTGTATACGTTATTCACTTCCGACATGCCAACAAGAAATGATGTAGTAGTCGCAACCTACGCTGATGACACAGCTCTGCTTTCAATTAATGAGTCCGCTGCTATTGCATCTAACACCATACAACTCCAGCTCGACTTAATAAGTAATTGGTTAAAAAAATGGAACATAAAAGTGAATGCGGAAAAATCTACCCACGTCACATTTACGCTCAATAAAGGTGATTGTCCGCCTGTATACTTAAATGGAGTTGTAATACCTCACTCAAATGAAGTTAAGTACTTAGGCCTTAACATCGATCGGCGTTTAAATTGGAAAACGCACTTAAAAATAAAGAGGAAACAACTAAATATTGGAACAAAAAAAATGTTCTGGCTTCTCGGGCCAAGGTCGGAGTTAAGTGCCAGTAACAAATTACTATTGTATAAAACTGTTTTAAAGCCCGTATGGACTTATGGATTGCAATTATGGGGAACGGCTTCTTACTCTAATATTGACATAATTCAAAAGTATCAATCCAAAACTCTCAGGCTTATAATTGGTGCTCCATGGTACATAAGAAATAACACAATTCATAATGATCTCAATATCCCGGGTATTAGGGATGAAATCAGAAAGTATAGCAGTAATTACTTGGAACGACTTAGTAATCACGAGAACATTCTTGCCATAACTCTTTTGGATGACGGTGACGAAGTAAGACGATTAAAAAGACTTCATGTACTTGATCTCCCGTTTAGTTTTTAAGTTGTATATATTTTGTTGAAAACGCTATTGTTATACTATTGAAAAATTGTTTTTAAATTTTGGATTGTTAAATTTAATGGAATTTAACGCTACTGTTACATTATTCTAAGTGTAGTTAATATATTTGTTTATTGTTTGATTGTAAACAGATTGCAAATAAAATATACAAAAAAAAAAAAAAAAAACAAAAAAAAAATTTTTGTTCTAAAGTTAAAGAGGAATTTGTTGTTTTTTCATTTTTGATTAATTGTTTATATACTTTTTGTTTATACTGAAGATGACAACCCATGGTTTGACGAAATATTGAAAAACAATTAAAAATAAAGTTTAATAATAAATAATTATTTATCTATTTTTTATAGGTCTTTTTTTATTAAATTTAACACCTATAAACTCAATATTTCGCTTTCCATTGGAAAGCTTCATCAGGAAATTAATTTTTATAAAACAAAAAATTATTAACAATTTAAAATAAATAAATAAATATTTTTTTTAAAATAAAATTATTTTCTTCATACATACATACAAAATTAAATTTTCAAACATTTAAACAAGCAAAACCAAGAAAACGGACATTAAAGAACAAATTCTCTCTTATGAAATAATTATTACAAATTATGTGTCTTTTTAATTAAGTATGTACCTGTAATTCTGCGCTAAATTGTCTGTGTTTGTTTTGAAATTTATTCTCCTTATATTTGGTACATTTCTAACATATAACGTCTCATAGATTTTTTTCTATATCCAATATTGATGCTTCCTCAAACTTTGGATAGTGATTATATTTCCGTAAGTTCTTAAATATTAAAAATCGGCTGTTGAAAAAACTCACAATTTCGGTTTTATTAACACAGCTCTTTTATTTGTTGAAACAGATTCAAGAAATACTGCGCTTAGCATATCTTCGTTCTTATAGAAGATACGTTAAATTTCCAGTTGGCTTTCCGGTTTAGAAATTTTCAGTACATCAGCTATTCGCTAACTATTTGGAAGCTTTCATTCATAAATGTAAAAAAAAAAAATACATTGAAGGTACATTCTAGCATGCATATGTTTGTAAGATTTTAATATTTATTTCAGAATGTATGAATTTTCTGATTATTATTTTGAAGCTGATATTTTTGGTTATTGTCTGTGATTTCTTAAATTTGTACAATAAATTCATTTATTTTACCTAAATTGTTTATTAAGTAATTTATTCATCGGAATCATTATCAATCTAAGCAATTTTATTATTCGTGCCTGATTCCTTTAAATAAATATTTCATGATATTCTCACGAAATATTTATTACAAAAATTTTTATTAAAAAAATAAACATTTTATGATATTCTCATAAAACATTTATTTCAATAAAAATAAACAATATTTGAAATGTATTACTGCGGGGGAGAGCATATCCATATTGCAATTATTTTGATGAAGAAAATAATTTTATATGTTTTGTCAAATGTTTTTCAAAAATTTTTTTCTTTTCAAATTGTTATAATTTTTGTTTTTGAAAATATAAAAAATAATTTCCTGAAGAAGCTTTCCAAAGAAAAGCGAAATATTGAGAGAAAAAAAGAAAAATAAATCGTTATAATTTAAAGGACCGTGTAAGAAGATAAAAATTTAATAGAAATTTGTAAATTCTGAAATCGCATGTACATGAATAGAATGGGAATCGTTAGATAAAAATAATAAGCAAATAGCAGTACAGTTACACATGAAAGAATTTCTCCTTGCTTTTATATATTTGTTAAATATTATAACCAGGAAATAAAAAAGAAAATTATTTAGGGGTTTTTTGTAGAAGAAGACCTAACGATCAATCTCTATCAAGTTGATAAGAAGAAATCTTCACAAGCTAAAAAGTTTTTAATTCTTCTCTTTATAATTGTGCAAAACTTTCAAAACCGCGAAACCAACTGGAATCATGTCTTCTTCAGTTCTGTAATAACACAAATGTTTCCTATCATTTTTAATACTCACCCACATAGCAAATTTTATAAAAAAAAATCCATTGTAAATTTCAAATGTTTGTCGACTACAGCTTTTCAAGTAAATCCATAATTTCTAAATTTATTTCTGATTGGCTGCTACATTGAAATAAAAGACAATTTATAAATAAAATCTTTTTAATACAGAAAAACATTCAAAATAAAGTCTGGTACTAATTCCAATCTTGCATACACTATTCACTGCTGATATACCCACAAATAAGGATGTCATGATTCCTACATACTTACGTAGATGAGCAGTCTCATCATATTAGACTAATAACGCAAGCACCATGCAGATAAATTTATACCGAGTTCAGGAGTAGGAGGCAAAATCATAAAATTTTCAGTGTTAATTTATCGCTATGAATGTTAATAACTAGCCTTTTCCTTAAATTAACCTAAAAATGATTTCTAACTTAAATATTTATTTTACAGCCCATCATCATCTTAAACCATAAAACTTTACTTTCTGTGTATAATATTCACCACACAACAAGAACTAAAATAAACATTTCAATTTATAATTAATTGGGCCGAGTCTCAGCTGTACTGCAATACTGATGCAACCCGAGGCGGAAAACAATGGCAAAGCCAATGAAATTCGTCAGTTTCCAAAAAAAGGTCGACACACGAGCCATTCCGCAGAACACGCTCTGATTGTCATTCTGTTTTCTGTTTTTTGTTTTTGGTTTTTTTTTTGTTTGGTTTTAAATGTTAATTTGATTGTGGAGAACTAAGTGATTTATGCAGGCAATGTTTTAAAGTAAATGAGAACTTTTCCCAGGAATAATAATTACTGATATAATATAGGGATGACATCGTGATTAAGTTTTCGCTCACGGTCACGGCTTACTCAGTAAGAAAGAATATGCAAAATAAAGAAATATCTTTTGTTGTTTTATTTTTAGTTGCTTTTATTTGAAATCGGTTCTATTGAAATATAAAATAATAAAGAAATTACACTGCAGTATTGTTTTCGTTCCATAGTTTTAGATATAACGTCAAGAATTTGGTGACACTGTTCTAGTGTTCCGTGCTTATGTCTGAAACTAAACTGATGCTCTGGAGTTATGTTTTGCGCCTCTAAAATCGGAAACATTCTTTCTGGTAGTGGTTTTTCGAATATCTTAGAAAGTATTGATAGTAAACTTATTAAGTGATCCGATTTATTTCGTTTACGAATCATAATGATCTCCGTATACTTCCACTGAGACAGAAAATAACTTAACCGTAATATGAAGTTAAACAAAGTGGTTAAAAAAATCACACCCTTTTTTTGAAGACATTTAATCATCTCTGCAGAAATTTTCATTGGGAGTAAAATATTTTATAGAAGGACTAATTTGACAAGCAATCAGGGAATTGTTCAATTTCGTTCTTTAATAATTGAGTATTTAAGCTAAATGGTTGAAATAAGTTTCCCAAATAATCCTTAAAAGCATTTACTAGGAATCGGACTTGTACCAAGCCCCACTTGCATTTTTGAAAGGAATATCTCTTTTTACCGGCCTTTTAAGATATCTTGTAGCTTTCCAAAGGTTATGCTCATTATTTCGAGTTGAGTAAAAATTCCTTAAAAAGTCTTTAACGGAGTCATTTTTATATTCCTTAAGTCTTCAAATTATGTTTATCCAAATAATGTTTCTTTGTTACACCCTTCGTAAATATCTTTTATTTCTTATCAAATTCCGGACTTAATTATAAATTCTAACATTATTCCCATTTGGTTGTTCATTTGTTGGTGTGGACACGAAAGCAGCCTCGAAAATGCGATAATTCAATAGCGTCTTCTACTTCATATCCTGATTTCAAGGAAACATTAAGATTTACATTATTGTCTACATAAGTAGCATATTGATGAATATCTGTTATATTCATAAAAATGTTATGTTAAAAATACCTTGATGGAAAATATGCCGGAAAGATGTTGAGGAAAAATTTATTTCATTATCACCCTGATACCGGCTGCTTGCATATGTAGTTTTTCATACGCATCTAGTAATTCGTATTTTTAGTGGATTTCACCAAAATTTTTGCCCCGCCATGAGCCCTATCGTCAGGGTGAAAAGCATTTATTATATCAAATCCGCGTATTTTAAAATAAGTTTTGCTATTAAAATGGGTCTCGATATTAAAAATATGTCTATGTTATTATTTTGAGATTACAATCTTTCTAATTAGAAAGCCCGTTGGCTACGACTCTCAATAACTAACCTCATCCTCATTTTAAGCTAAAAAACTATTTCTAACTTAAATATTTATTTTACAGCACATCACCAACTTAAACCACTTTGTGTGTATAATATCCACCACATAACGAAAACTAAAATAATAACTTCAATTTATAATTAATTGGGCCGAGTCTCAGCCGTACTGCAATACTGAGCCAACCCGACTTTCCAAAAAAAAGTCGACATGAGAGCCCTTCCGTAAAAGGTGCTGCTCTAAAGGCCCGGTTAGCCGAACGTTCACGTTACCTAATGTAATGTAATGTAAGAAACGTTTGTTTATAGCATATGAAAACAATGCAAATGCTTATGCAAATGAAATGTCACGTTGACGGAACGGCTGAACCTGTATAAAATATAATTTGCTAACGTTTTTACGTGACATTTGTATAGCAGTGATGGGACTACTATTTTGTTGAGATGTATTCTGTCCGAAATTCTCTTTCCGGTACTTTTATTGATAATGTATATTGTTAAAGAATTTTCGAATTTTCAAAGTCTAAAAACGTTATGTTTTGATAGTAATCACCCCTATCCTGTGTTTCGATTAAGTCTCCGCTGCGATCGAAAATTGGTATTCTAAAGAAAAACGGAATCGAAAGAAAAAGAAGAAGACAACAATTTTTACAAAACTAATAGTATCACTGTGGAATGTAGAAATGAAATAGCAAAATAAGCAAGCTTGTTATCATTTTCATAAAGAAATGTAAAATTTAATACAAAAAGTTGTATGTATACATAATTAAAATAAGCATTTTTTGTTAGAGAACCTAGTGCATTAAGGACTCCTGCAACTTCCTTCCGGAACACTGCCACTTCTTCCTTTGATCGCTGGTGCTATCCATATGCAATGTCTGCTTTAGATGCCATTAAATTTGGCAATTTTTCATACTGGTGCGGTGTTGCTGTTTTTGACCTGTAACACATAAATAACACATCATCATTTTCGGGTACAAAAATTAACAATTTAAAACCAATAAAAAAAATTAATTTAATTCAATAAATTAATTTAAAATAATTTTAAGTGTTTTTTATCGTTTCTGAACATTTTATCTCATTTTCTACTTACATTTTTGCAATTTTAAACTTTTTAACTAAAAAACACATAAAGAAAACCCCTCCGTTAACAAAAAAGCAACTGAGAAAAACGGAGCTTCGATCGTAATGCAGAATAGATACAATCGAAAGAAACTGAGCTGAATCGAAACCCAGAATACCAAAACTGCTAGACGGAGAAAATTTCGATTCGAATCGAAACGCAGAATAGCCCCAAATGACTTTTTAAAAAACAATCATATACCATTGAATGCAAATAAAATCTCAAATTGAATTATATATCCAATTAGATGTTTTTGTTTCAAAAAGTACTTAGTATGAGTTTGGTACGTTTTGTGTATAAGCATAAATTACGCGAAAATTTGTAAATACCATCTCTTTTATGAACAGGTGATTGGGTTGTGTTTACAAAATTAAAAAATTATTAAAAGTGAAGTGTTGTGTTGTGTTCTGAATTGGAAAAACTTTTTTTGGAAATGGATGACGAAAAACTGATTTTGCTGGGCCTGGCGAATGAATGCCTGAAAATGTAATTTATCTATCTAATTTTAACTATAAATGAATAAAATTTCACCAACAAAACGCGAATCACCAAATCGTTGTACAATATTCTATTTATATTTTTTTTAATGACGTTTGACACGTTTTTAACGTTTCTATAACTACACTAACGTCCATACGTTACAGTACGGTACGTTTTTCACGTACAAACGTTCGGCTAACCGGGCCTTAAATGTCGTTTTTGTTAATTTTTTCATATTATAACTGTTTGTGGAGAACTAAGTAACTTATCCAGGAAATTCTTTCAAGTAAATGAGAACTTTACCCAGAAATAATAATTACTGATATAATATAGAGATGACATCGCTCACAGCTTACTCAGACAGAATATGCAAAATAAAGAAATTCAATTTATTTATATTCCAAGATTATATTTATTGAAGATATTGCTCCAAAAATTCATAATCAGCAAACAATTATTTTAGTTTAATGAATTTTAAAATAATAATCAGAAAATTCATACATTTTGAAATAAATATCAGAATCTTACATATGTACTTACATACATATGCATGCTAGAATGTACATTCATATGTATTTTTTTTTTCATTTAAGCTTCCAAATAGCTAGCTGATGTACTGAAAATTTCTAAATCGGAAAGCCAACTGGAAATTTAACGTATCATCTATAAGAACGAAGATGTGCTAAGTTTTTAAGCGCAGTATTTCTTGAATCTGTTTCAACAAATAAAAAAGCTATGTTAATAAAAAGGAAATTGTGATTTTTTACAACAGCCAATATTTAATATTTAAAATATCCAATGTTTGAGGAAGCATCAATATTGGATATAGAAAAAAACTATAAGAGACGTTATATGTTAGAAATGCTAAAAGTTGTTAATGTACCAAATGCGAGGAGAAGAAATTTCAAAACAAACACAGACAATTTAGCGCAGAATTTTAGGTACTTAATTCAAAAGATATACAATTTGTTATAATGATTTTATGGGACAGAATTTGTTATTTAATTTCAAATTCCTACAGCAGAACCAATAAATTATAAATCATTAACTTATGTTCCTGGAATATCAGAAAGATTAAGAAAGTCTAAATATATATGACACTGATAGATAAATAAATTATTGAACAGTATGAAGGATAAAATGGAGAAAATAGAAATATCTGATGTAGTATACCGGGTACCATGTGGAGGAAATGACCAGTTGAACTGTGACAAAGTTTATATTAGGACAACAAAAAATAAACTTAAAACAAGATTAGCTGGTCACAGATGTCACCAAAAATGTAGGAATATTTCAACACAGAAGACATCCTTATCTTCACATTGTAAGAAATATAATCATTATTCAAAGTTTGAGGAAGCATCAATATTAGATATAGAAAAAAACTATAAGAGACGTTATATGTTGGAAATGTTAGAAATTGTTAATGTACCAAATGTAAGGAGAATAAATTTCAAGACAGACATAGACAATTTAGCTCAGAATTATACGTACTTAATTATAAAGACACATAATTTGTTATAATCATTTCATAGGAGAGAAATTGTTATTTGTTATTTATTTGTTATTTCCGTTTCCTTGTTTTTGTGTGTTTGAATATTTGAAAATTTAAAATTTTTGTATGTATGTATGAAAAAATATTTTATATGTTTTTGTCAAATGTTTTGAAACATTTTTTTCAATTTGTTAATAATTTTTTGTTTTCAAAAATATAAAAATTATCTCCTGAAGAAGCTTTCCAAAGGAAAGCGAAATATTGAGAAGAAAAAAATATATAAAAAAGATCTTAAAAAAGAAAACAGATATTTATTAAAGATAATTAATTAATTAATTAATTTTTGAATTTTATCTTTAGTTTTACTAAAGAACCTATTTAATGTGTTAGTATTCTTATATGCCATTTTGTATATAAGTTATAAATTTATATATTTTGGGTTCCGTTACACTACTTATCACTCTTTTCCTCCTATTATTAAATTGGTTAATCAACGTATTAGTTAATCGTATTGGAAAATTGTTCTCAGTTAATAAATTCCTTGAAGTGTTAAATTCATTTAATGTTTCTAACATTTCGTTAATGGCAGATTCAGATATAATACAAAAAAAATTATCAACATATTTAGTCATAATTTTTGGTTTAACATTTAATTTTTCAATAACATTATCTAACAATTTCTCCATAACAATATCTGCAACAATTGGTTAAGTCTCCAGCCATCGGAAGTCCTTTTTGCTGGATATGTATATATCTTTCTATTATACTGAAAATATCGATTATCCTCTATACATAACTTGAGAATACAGAAAAACAAATCCTTCTCTATCTTTGTAAAATTTTTTCAAAACATTCCATTTCTCTTGTACGACCAGTACAATGGTCGCCACATCAACAGGAATACTTGGAAATAATTATACTACATCAAAAGAAATTAGTTTTTCATGATCCTGCACATGAAGATTTTTAATTTTTCCCTTAAATTCAATTGAGTCCTTTATATTATATTTAGAACCCTCAATGATCGTTTTCAATATTTTAGTAACATATTTACATAATTCGTAAGATGGAAGATTAACAAAAGTACAAATTGGCCTTAAAGAAAATCCCCCTTTGTGACTTTTTGGCAGTCCGTATAACCTAGATGCAATATTGTTAATCCATACGTTATAGTCAGTTTTATTAAAAGCTACACTAGTGCTACCTTTGTCTGCTTATAAAATTATTAAATCTTTATTATTTTTCAAAAACCTTTCAGTTTCTTTAACTTTATCTAAAACAAACTTATCTCTGTCAATATCATTTATTTTGTTCAAATGATTATCTACTGTTGTAGTTAATCTTGTTCTTGATATTTCCTGATCTTCTTTTCCCTGACGTGTCTGTACAAAACGAAAATTTTTTTGTAATGTTTGGTCCTTAAATTTGTGTTTGAATATATGTGTAAATAATATTGTTTAGTAAAGTTGTTATTTGCAAAATAGATTTCATTTGAAATTTTTTTTTTTCAATTTGCAGTTTATATTGTTTTGTTTTTTTATAAATGTTTGATTATTTTGAATTTGCCAACTAATGGTTTGACGAAATATTGAAAAATAATAAAAAATAAAGTTTAAAATTTTTAATAAAATGAATACCTAGTGCTTAATAATAAACTACTACTAAAATATTAACTTTAATTTATAATTAATTGGGCTAAGTCTCAGCTGTACTGCGATACTGAGCCAACCCTGGACGGAAAACAATGGCAAAGCCAATGCAATCTGTCAGTTTCCAAAAAAAACTTGACACAAGAGCCCTTCCGTAGAAAACGCTCCACGTGTCATTGTCTTTACTTTGTTTTTTTTTTAATTTGCTTTTAAATGTTAAATTGCTTGCGGCGAACTAAATAACTTATCCAGGCAATTTTTTAAAGTAAATGAGAATTTTTCCGAGAAATAACAATTACTGATATTATATACTATACTACACTATACTCAAAAAGAATATGAAAACTAAAGAAATTTAAATTATTTATTTTCCAAAATAATATTTTATGAAGATATTGCTCCAAAAATACATTAGCATAACTAATAACTAAACGAATTTTAGAATAATAATCAAAAAATTCAAACATTTTGAAATAAATATCATAATCTTCCATGCATGCAAGTAAGGATGTATATTTTAGTATTTACATATAAATAAAAGCTTCCAAATAGTGGTGAAAATTTATGTACTGAAAATTTCTAAAGTCCAGTTTTGAACTTTGAAAACATTTGTAAATTAAATAAAAATAATAAGCAAATAACAGTTCAGTTACACATGCAAGAATTTCTTCTTGCTTTTTTATATTTGTTATATGTATGTATGTATATTATAACCAGGAAATAAAAGAGAAAATTATTTAGGGGTTTTTTGTAGAAGAAAACCTAACGATCAATCTCTATCAAGTTGATAAGAAGAAATCTACACAAGCTAAAAAGTTTTTAATTTTTCTCTTTATAAAAGATATAATTAATTTTGCAATACTTTCAAAACCGCGAAGCCAACTGGAATCATGTCTTCTTCAGTTCTGTAATAACACAAATGTTTCCTATCATTTTTAATACTCACCCACATAGCAAATTTTTAAAAAAAAATCCATTGTAAATTTCAAATGTTTGTCGACTACAGCTTTTCAAATAAATCCATAATTTCTAAATTTATTTTTTGATCATAAAATTTTCACTGTTAATTTATCGCTATGAATGTTAATAACTAGCCTTTTCCTTAAATTAACCTAAAAATGATTTCTAACTTAAATATTTATTTTACAGCCCATCATCATCTTAAACCATAAAACTTTACTTTCTGTGTATAGTATTCACCACACAACAAGAACTAAAATAAACATTTCAATTTATAATTAATGGGGCCGAGTCTCAGCTGTACTGCAATACTGAGCCAACCCGAGGCGGAAAACAATGGCAAAGCCAATGGAATCCGTCAGTTTCCAAAAAAAGGTCGACACACGAGCCATTCCGCAGAACACGCTCTTGAGTGTCATTCTGTTTTTTGTTTTGTTTTTTTTTTTTTGTTTGGTTTTAAATGTTAATTTGATTGTGGAGAACTAAGTAATTTATGCAGGCAATGTTTTAAAGTAAATGAGAACTTTACCCAGGAATAATAATTACTGATATAATATAGGGATGACATCGTGATTAAGTTTTCGCTCACGGTCACGGCTTACTCAGTAAGAAAGAATATGCAAAATAAAGAAATATCTTTTGTTGTTTTATTTTTAGTTGCTTTTATTTGCAATCTGTTCTATTAAAATATAAAATAATAAAGAAATTACACTGCAGTATTGTTTTCGTTCCATAGTTTTAGATATAACGTCAACAATTTGGTAATACTGTTCTAGTGTTCCGTGCTTATGTCTGAAACTAAATTGATGCTCTGCAATTATGTTTTGCGCCTTTAAAATCGGTAACATCCCTTCTGGTAGTAGTTTTTCGAATATCTTAGAAAGTATTGAATAGTAAACTTATTAAGTGTTCCGGTTTATTTCGTTCACGAATCATAATGATCTCCGTATACTTCCACTGAGACAGAAAATAACTTAACCGTAATATGAAGTTGAACAAAGTGGTTAAAAAAATCACACCCTTTTTTTTGGAAGACATTAATTCATCTCTGCAGAAATTTTGTTTTTAAGCTCGACAATGATTTTTTTTACTTCATTGGGAGTGACATATTTTTGTTCGATTTCGTACTTTTGTAATTGAGTATTTAACCTAATTGGTTGGAATACGTTTTCCAAATTTTCTTTAGATAAAGCCGACTTACACTAAGGCATGTTATTTACAAATCTGATAAAATTTAATTCATCCAGTCTTATTTATAAAAGAGTTATTACGAATGCCTACACGTGAATAAAACAGGTGTAAAAATTAACAAATGTTAGTGCTTATCAAACTTGAATTTCAAAAACCAGAAAAAATGCTAAGACGTAATGGAAATTGTATATCAAATCTTTACCTCGAATAATTCAAAATTATGTACCAGTAAATTTTTGTTCTCTAGCTCTGTGCGTTTAGCAAGCAACTATTAATATTTAATATCTGCAGTATTCATTTTGTGTTTTAGAAAATCGGTTTGATCTTCAAACATTTATTTCAATGATCTCAACTCGCTAAAGTATTACTTACTATCAAATGTTGCTGTTTTTGGGGCAATGATTTTTAGCAAAAATAGTAAATTTTAAACCAATACAACCAATATACCAATACGAAGTGGTTGAAACAGCCAATGGTTGAAGTAAATTTTTGGTGGTTGCAAGATTTTGCTTTTGGTTTAAAAACCTTTAAATTCCAACAAACTTGATATTTTATAAGCATAAAAATAACAACTTTTTATTTCCAATTAAATGTTTATTTTTCAGTTGACAACCATCTTAAAATACAACACCTGGCCTAATGTGTAATATTTATCCACTGAAATACGTTCAGGAGAAGTAAAAAATTTAATTTAATTTCATTTAAAAATTATTGCGCTGAGTGCCGGCTAAAGTACCATGTAAAGCCGAAACACGACAGAAACCGACAGACAAAGCCAATGCAATCTGTTGGTTTCTAATAATAATTCAACACAAGATCCCTACCGTAGAAGATGATTTAAATGTCATTTTTGTAAGTGAATGCTGTTCATTAAGAACTAAGTAACTTATCCAGGCAATTTTTTAAAGTAAATTAAAATTTTCTTGTACAGTTTTTAAATATTAAAAATCGGCTGTTGTAAAAAATCACAATTTCCCTTCTATTAACATAGCTTTTTTATTTGTTGAAACAGATTCAAGAAATACTACGCTTAAAAACTTAGCATGTCTTCGTTCTTATAGAAGATACGTTAAACAGATTTAACCTAAAATGAATGTGCCCCAGTACGAACACAAAAATAATAGTAAGAAAGTTTTGTTTAAATTTACAATTTAATACAGCATGTATGTGTATAATACATCTTTCAGGGGTTAAATTTCCAGTTGGCTTTCAGGTTTAGAAATTTTCAATACATCAGCTATTCGCTAACTATTTGGAAGCTTTCATTCATAAATGCAAAAAAAAATACATATGAATGTACATTCTAGCATGCATATGTATGTAAGACTCTGATATTTATTTCAGAATGTATGAATTTTCTGATTATTTTTTTGAAGCTGATATTTTTGGTTATTGTCTGTGATTTCTTAAATTTGTACAATAAATTCATTTATTTTACCTAAATTATTTATTTTTATATGTAAAATTTGTACATGTTATGTGAATGCAATGTACCTTTTTCAAATACATCCATATTTCAGTGATCATGGTTTTGTCGATTATTAAATTCTTATTAACAATTTAATTTTATTTTTTATATTTATGATAAAATACTTGATATTTTTAATCGAAGTCGACGTGTACGATTTTACTGTGTATGGACTTATCTGCTGAATTGCTGACTATGCAGATAAAATTACACAGACTCCAGGAAAATCTTCAGTGTTAATTTATCGCCATGACTTTTAATTACTAACCTTTTCCTCAATTTAAGTTAAAAAATTATTTCTAACTGAACATTTATCATCTTCATCATCTTATACCACAAAACTTTACTTTATGGGTATAATATCCACCACATAAAGGGAACTAATAATAATTAGTAATAATTTAACTAGTAATAATTTATAGTTAATTGGGCTGAGTCTCAGCGGTACTGCAATGCTGAGCCAACCCGACTTTCCAAAAAAAAAGGCGACATGAGAGCCCTTCCGTAAAAGGTGCTCTAAAGGCGATGTCAGATAAAACTTTGTTGCTTTGCGTGACATTTGAAACTTTAAAGCAAAAGCGTAAATCAAGTGGTGTATGTCACAATAAACTTTGAAAACACTCATGAATTTTTTGTTTACGCCCACACACAGATACACAAACACAAATAATAAAATCCAGGTGTTTGTCAAAGCGCGCAAAAAGTTGAATGTTGGTTAACTTTTCGCTTTGCGCTGCGTCAAAAGTGCTTTATGTGGCAACTTTCATTCATTTACGTACATTTTAACTCAAATGTCAAAGCGAAACTCTGACGCAACGCAAAGCAAAAGTTTTATCTGACACGGCCTTAAATGCCGTTTTTGTTAATTTTTTCATATTATAACTGTTTGTGGAGAACTAAGTAACTTATCCAGGAAATTCTTTCAAGTAAATGAGAATTTTACTCAGAAATAATAATTATTGATATAATATAGAGATAACATCGCTCACGGCTTACTCAGACAGAATATGCAAAATAAAGAAATTCAAATTATTTATATTCCAAGATTATATTTACTGAAGATATTGCTCCAAAAATTCATAATCAGCAAACAATTATTTTAGTTTAACGAATTTTAAAATAGTAATCAGAAAATTCATACATTTTGAAATAATTATCAGAATCTTACATACATACATACATACATATGTATTCTAGAATGTACATTCATATGTAATTTTTTTTTGCATTTATAAATGAAAGCTTCCAAATAGTTAGCGAATAGCTGATGTACTGCAAATTTCTAAACCGGAAAGCCAACTGGAAATTTAACGTATCTTCTATAAGAACGAAGATATGCTAAGCGCAGTATTTCTTGAATCTGTTTCAACAAATAAAAGAGCTGTGTTAATAAAACCGAAATTGTGAGTTTTTTCAACAGCCGATTTTTAATATTTAAAAACTTAAGGAAATATAATCACTATCCAAAGTTTGAGGAAGCATCAATATTGGATATAGAAAAAAACTATGAGACGTTATATGTTAGAAATGTGCCAAATATAAGGAGAATAAATTTCAGAACAAACACAGACAATTTAGCGCAGAATTACAGGTACTTAATTAAAAAGACACATAATTTGTAATAATTATTTCATAAGAGAGAATTTGTTATTTAATTTCCGTTTCCTTGATTTTACATGTTTTTAAAAGTTTGAAATTTTAATTTTGTATGTATGTATGAAGAAAATAATTTTTTATGTTTTTGTCAATTGTTTTAAAAAAATAATTTTTTGTTTTAAAAAATTTATTTCCTGAAGAAGCTTTGAGTGAAATATTGAGTTTATATTTAATAAAAAAAGACATAAAAAAAGAGATAAATAACTATTTATTAAACAATTTTAAACTTTATTTTTAATTATTTTTCAATATTTCGCGAAACCATGAAAAAATTGTTGACAATCCAAAATTAAAAGAAAAAAAAGAACAAAAACAATGAAATCTACAAATTGAAAAAATATAACTTTACATACGTAATGGGGTCCTTATTTACTTGGGTGTACTTTGTTATATCTCGTACAATATTATTAATCCATACGTTATAGTCAGTTTTATTAAAAGCTACAGTAGTGTTACCTTTATCTGCTTATAAAATTATTAAATCTTTATTATTTTTCAAGAACCTTTCAGTTTTTTTACTTTATCTAAAACAAACTTATCTCTGTCAATATCTTTTATTTATTTCAAATGATTATCTACAGTTGTGGTTAATTTTCTTGCTATTTCCTGATCTTCTTTCCTTGAAGTGTCTGTACAAAATCTATAATTTTTTGTAATGTTTGGTCATTAAATTTATGTTTGAATATGTATATTTGTAAAATAATATTGCCTTGTAAATTTGTTATTTCCAAAACAAATTTCATTTGCAAAATTTTTTAATATTGAAAATTGTATGTATTGATTTTGTTCGTTTTGTTTTAAAAAAAGTTTTTTTATTTTGAATTTGCCAACCAATGGTTTGGCGAAATATTGAAAAATAATAAAAAAGAAAGTTCAAAATTTATAATAAAATAAAAACCTAGTGCTTAATAATAAACTATTACTAAAATAATAACTTTAATTTATAATTAATTGGGCTAAGTCTCAGCAGTACTGCAATACTGAGCCAACCCTAGACGAAAAACAATGGCAAAGCCAATGCAATCTGTCAGTTTCCAAAAAAAACTTGACACAAGAGCCCTTCCGTAACAAACGCTCCACGTGTCATTGTATTTACTTTGTTTTTTTTTTTTTTTGTTAATTTGCTTTTAAATGTTAAATTGCTTGTGGAGAACTAAATAACTTATCCAGGCAATTTTTTAAAGTAAATGAGAATTTTACCGAGAAATAATAATTACTGATATAATATACTATACTACACTATACTCAAAAAGAATATGAAAACTAAAGAAATTTAAATTATTTATTTTCCAAAATAATATTTTATGAAGATATTGCTTCAAAAATACATTAGCAGCAATCAATTAATATTGTAACTAAACAAATTTTAAAATAATAATCAGAAAATTCAAACATTTTGAAATAAAAATCATAATCTTCTATGCATTCAAGTAAGGATGTAAAATCATGGGTATGTATATTTTAGTATTTATAAATGAACGCTTCCAAATAGTGGCGAAAATTTATATACTGAAAATTTTCAATTTTGAACTTTGAAAACATTTGTAAATTCTGATATCGCACATACATGAATACAATGGAAATGGAAGATATTTCTCCAAAACTCCATTAGCAGCAAACAATTAATATTATAACTAACCAAATATTTAAAATAAACAGAAAAAGTAAACAAAATTACCTATTTTCGCTTTTTACAAATTTTTATAAACACAAGACAACAACAACATGCTTATTAAAAATTTAATTAAAATACATAAAACAAAAACTAAATTTAACAAAACGCTTATTAAAAGGAAAGGCAAATGAATTGCAATGTTTATTGCTTTTAATAAGCGTTTTGTTAAATTTAGTTTTTGTTTTATGTATTTTAATTAAATTCAACGATTTATTCACTTTCAACACAAACAAAATAAACAAGATGACAACTTCACCACTGTAATGCCTAAAAGATGCTTTATTCTGTTTTGTCTTTACTTAACGAAGTTTTGTACTTCTAGTAGTTCATTTGTCAGCAAGAAATATATCCGTTTCAAGCGCTTCTCGCATATAGAAGATTATTTTACTTTAACATCACTTCATATTGTTGTTGTTATTATCTTTCAGTGGAGGCGCCTGCTTCGCCGTGTATTTTGTTTTTGGTCCGTGTTAGCTGTTTTTGTTTTCTGTTGTTTATCTTACTTTCTATAATTTGTTATAATCATGCTCTTGTTGTCTTGTGTACATAAAATTTTTTAGAAAGCTACACAGTTTGTAAAATGCTCATTGTGTCGTTTCGTTTATATTTTACTGATAATTATTTTCTTTTAAAACTTAGCAAATCATCTTCATAACAATATAGACAAAAATATAAAAAAAATATATCACTAATTTGTTGAGTTATTGTGGAAATTTTAGCTAACTATCAGTCATGGGATAATGAAATATTACCGGCCTTCTTTAACCTTGAATTTACAAATGAATATACTTTCATGGAAGTTTTGTATGTATTAACAATAAAATATATATACTGCGTAATGAATTTTCGTAAAAGAAGACCCTGTTAATTCGCTGATGAATACTTAATTAAAATAAATTGAAAGCAAAACTGTTTTTTGATAAAAAATATCGAAAAATAAACTTTTTTGCTCTAAATATTTCCATTAGAAATATTTCCAATTATGGTGCAGAAATAATTTTGTTTATTTGAAATCCTAAAGGCCGTGTCAGATAAAACTTTTGCTTTGCGTTGCGTCAGAGTTTCGCTTTGACATTTGAGTTAAAATGTACGTAAATGTATGAAAGTTGCCACATAAAGCACTTCTGACGCAAAGCAAAGCGAAAAGTTAACCAACATTCAACTTTTTGTGTGCTTTGCGCTTCAATTCGAAATCAGTTGAATTTTTTTACACAAAACAAACACTTCTACAATTCCAAATCACTTTAATGTTTTACTTAAACGGAATACTTGTACAATTCCAAATAATTTCAATGTTTTAATTAAAAGAAAAACTTCAATAATTCCACATGTGTACCTTTTTCGTATGTAAACAAACATATTATGAGTGTTGTCAAAGTTTTCATTGTGACATACACGTTTTGCTTTACGCTTTTGCTTTAAAGTTTCAAATGTCACGCAAAGCAACAAAGTTTTATCTGACACGGCCTTAAGAATGGAAGAATTATCAACGAAAGAGGATCTGCTATAATCGTTCAGTTGTTTGTCAAGTAAAGGAACTAAAACCACAACGCCTTAATATTTCACTACAATGCTGTTAACATCGATAGGAATTTACCAATACTAACATATTTGAATACAGTATCACATGATTTGTTTCCTTTAAGGCCTATTTGCTCTTGCATTAATTCCCCGGCCTATGGACTGTGTAAGTATATAACCAATATTCTTAAGGTGATAACAGGACAATCAGTATATAATATTAGAAATTCGTTGGAATTTAAGGATAAAACCAAGAGAATAAATATACAAGATAATGATAGATTGTTTTCATTTGATGTAGTTTCACTTTTTCCAAGTATTCCTGTAGGTTTAGCTTTAAGTATTATAGAGGAAAAATGGCAGATTATAGAACAAAATACGAATATTGAGAAGGAATTATTTTTACGTATTCTTAAGTTTTGCATAGAAGACAATAGGTATTTTCAATTTGATAATAGGATATATCAACAGAAGGAGGGCCTCCCTATGGGCTCTCCAGCATCTCCAATTATAGCTGATATTGTGATGGAGGAATTACTAAATTCATGTATTAGTAAAATGCATATTAAACCTAAGATAATCACAAAATATGTGGATGATTTATTTTGTATAACTTCAGAAGATGCAGTGGATGATATTTTGTCAGAATTGAATAGTTTCCATCCGGATATTAAATTTACGATTGAAAGAGAATCAGAATCTAGACTTCCATATTTAGATATATTGATAATAAGGAAGAAAAATAAGTTAGTATTTGATTGGTATAAGAAACCAACATCTTCTGGAAGAATTATTAATTTTTATTCAAAACATCCAAGGAAAATGATAATAAACACAGCGAAAAATATGATAGACAGAATATTGACTATAAGTGATAGAGAATTTCATTTGAAGAATAGGGATACAATAAGAGATATACTTAATGACAATGATTTTCCAGTAGAATTAACCAACAGGTTAATTAGACAATATGGTAGTTATAGGCATAATTTAGGAAATACTACGGCAGAACCAAGAAATTATAAATCATTAACTTATATTCCTGGAATATCAGAAAGATTAAGAAAGTCTAAAATATATGACACAGATAGATATATAATTGCACACAAAACATATAACACATTAAGTAAATTATTTAGCAGTATGAAGGATAAAATAGGGAAAATGGAAATATCTGATGTAGTATACAGGATACCATGTGGAGGAAATGACCAGGTGAACTGTGACAAAGTTTATATTGGGACAACATATAATAAACTTAAAACAAGATTAGCTGGTCATAGATGTGACCAGAAATATAGGAATATTTCAACACAGAAGACATCCTTATCTTCACATTGTAAGAAATATAATCATTATCCAAAGTTTGATGAAACATCAGTATTAGATATAGAAAAAAACTACAAGAGACGTTATATGTTAGAAATGTTAGAAATTGTTAATGTACCAAATGTAAGGAGAATAAATTTCAAAACAGACACGGACAATTTAGCACAGAATTATAGGTACTTAATACAAAAGACACATAATTTGTTATTATTATTTCATAGGAAAAATTTGTTATTTAATTTCCGTTTGTTTGTTTTTGTATGTTTAAATATTTGAAATTTTAATTTTTGTATGTTTGTATGTATGAAGAAAATTATTTTATATGTTTTGTCAAATGTTTTCAAAAATTTTTTATTTTCAAATCGTTATAATTTTTTGTTTTTGTTAAATATAAAAAATAATTTCCTGAAGAAGCTTTCCACAGGAAAGAGAAATATCGAAAAAAATAAAATCGTTAAATTATTTAAAAAGACCGTTTAAAGATTATTTCATATTTAATGATCATTGAAATAAATGTTTGAAGATCAAACCGATTTTCTAAAACACAAAATGAATACTGCAGATATTAAATATTAATAGTTGCTTGCTAAACGCACAGAGCTAGAGAACAAAAATTTACTGGTACATAATTTTGAATTATTCGAGGTAAAGATTTGATATACAATTTCCATTACGTCTTAGCATTTTTTCTGGTTTTTGAAATTCAAGTTTGATAAGCACTAACATTTGTTAATTTTTACACCTGTTTTATTCACGTGTAGGCATTCGTAATAACTCTTTTATAAATGAGACTGGATGAATTAAATTTTATCAGATTTGTAAATAACATGCCTTAGTGTAAGTCGGCTTTATCTAAAGAAAATTTGGAAAACGTATTCCAACCAATTAGGTTAAATACTCAATTACAAAAGTACGAAATCGAACAAAAATATGTCACTCCCAATGAAGTAAAAAAAATCATTGTCGAGCTTAAAAACAAAATTTCTGCAGAGATGAATTAATGTCTTCCAAAAAAAGGGTGTGATTTTTTTAACCACTTTGTTCAACTTCATATTACGGTTAAGTTATTTTCTGTCTCAGTGGAAGTATACGGAGATCATTATGATTCGTGAACGAAATAAACCGGAACACTTAATAAGTTTACTATTCAATACTTTCTAAGATATTCGAAAAACTACTACCAGAAGGGATGTTACCGATTTTAAAGGCGCAAAACATAATTGCAGAGCATCAATTTAGTTTCAGACATAAGCACGGAACACTAGAACAGTATTACCAAATTGTTGACGTTATATCTAAAACTATGGAACGAAAACAATACTGCAGTGTAATTTCTTTATTATTTTATATTTTAATAGAACAGATTGCAAATAAAAGCAACTAAAAATAAAACAACAAAAGATATTTCTTTATTTTGCATATTCTTTCTTACTGAGTAAGCCGTGACCGTGAGCGAAAACTTAATCACGATGTCATCCCTATATTATATCAGTAATTATTATTCCTGGGTAAAGTTCTCATTTACTTTAAAACATTGCCTGCATAAATTACTTAGTTCTCCACAATCAAATTAACATTTAAAACCAAACAAAAAAAAAAAACAAAACAAAAAACAGAATGACACTCAAGAGCGTGTTCTGCGGAATGGCTCGTGTGTCGACCTTTTTTTGGAAACTGACGGATTCCATTGGCTTTGCCATTGTTTTCCGCCTCGGGTTGGCTCAGTATTGCAGTACAGCTGAGACTCGGCCCCATTAATTATAAATTGAAATGTTTATTTTAGTTCTTGTTGTGTGGTGAATACTATACACAGAAAGTAAAGTTTTATGGTTTAAGATGATGATGGGCTGTAAAATAAATATTTAAGTTAGAAATCATTTTTAGGTTAATTTAAGGAAAAGGCTAGTTATTAACATTCATAGCGATAAATTAACAGTGAAAATTTTATGATTTTGCCTCCTACTCCTGAACTCGGTATAAATTTATCTGCATGGTGCTTGCGTTATTAGTCTAATATAGCAGTATCATCTACATAAGTATGTAGGAATCATGACATCCTTATTTGTGGGTATATCAGCAGTGAATAGTGTATGCAAGATTGGAATTAGCACCAGACTTTATTTTGAATGTTTTTCTGTATTAAAAAGATTTTATTTATAAATTGTCTTTTATTTCAATGTAGCAGCCAATCAAAAATAAATTTAGAAATTATGGATTTATTTGAAAAGCTGTAGTCGACAAACATTTGAAATTTACAATGGATTTTTTTTTAAAAATTTGCTATGTGGGTGAGTATTAAAAATGATAGGAAACATTTGTGTTATTACAGAACTGAAGAAGACATGATTCCAGTTGGCTTCGCGGTTTTGAAAGTATTGCAAAATTAATTATATCTTTTATAAAGAGAAGAATTAAAAACTTTTTAGCTTGTGTAGATTTCTTCTTATCAACTTGATAGAGATTGATCGTTAGGTTTTCTTCTACAAAAAACCCCTAAATAATTTTCTTTTTTATTTCCTGGTTATATTTTTTTTTTTTATTTTTTTTTTCATTTTTTTTTTTTTTTTTTTTTTTTTTTTTTTTTTTTATTTTTTTTTTTTTTTTTTTTTTTTTTTTTATTAGAAAACAAGTCGAAAACTTGATTTGAGATTAATAATTTTTTCATTTAAAATACGGTTTTCGACGATTTTTGTTACTCGGCGCGTGTGTTAATAATAATAACATATTAACAACAAAGCACAACTGTTAAAAACTTCTTTATATAAAGGAAAAAAAAAGGGAAATTAAAAAATAAATAAAATATTAGCAAGTGATAAAGAACAACAACAACTGCGTGCATTCAATGCACTGTTACAAATTAAACATTCTTGTTGACAACAACAACAACAAAGCTATACTGTGCATGCACAAGCATGTCAGCAAGTGAAAAAAATAAAGAAAAACGAATTAACAAAGAGATCCAAACTAGTACGGTTGAAATTAATGATCATAATAATATGAACCTGAGCGAAAGCAGTTCTGATGATGATTCTAACTGGCAGAATATTCCCGTGGGAAATCGCAAGAGGACAAATTCTGGATCGCCAAAATTATACAAACCAAAACGACAGCAGTTTGAGGCAGGCCCCTCATCATCAAACCGATTTTCAGCTCTTGCCGACAACAATAATGAAAGCGAAAATGACAATACATTGTCTCAAGAATCCCAGCCAAAACCTCCACCGATTTTTATTCCAAATGTAGGTGATATTGCCAAAATGGTTAGTAAGTTGGGCAAGGTTGTTGCAAACAATGAATTTTATTACAAGTCGTACAGTGATGGACAGGTTCGTTTGAACATTAGAACAGTTGACTCATACCGGAAAATAGTTAAGTATCTTGACGACAATAAGATTGTATTCCATACGTACCAACTGAAACAGGAAAGGGCTTTCACTGTGGTTATCAAAGGGCTTCATCACACAACACCAATCGCTGATATTAAAGCGGAGTTGATTTTGATAGGGCATCAGGTAAGGAGTGTAAGGAACGTAGTTAGCCGTATTACAAGGAACCCACTCTCTATGTTTTTTGTTGACTTAGACCCTAATGCTAACAATAATGAAATTTATAATTTGAAAACACTTGGTCACGCTACTGTGGTTATTGAAGCTCCCAAAAAGTATGATGACATTGTTCAATGTTTTAGATGCCAACAGTTCGGACATACTAAGTCTTATTGCAGAAAACCATACTCGTGCGTTAAATGTGGTCTAGAGCATCCAACTAGTGAATGTACAAAATCGTCAAGCACTCCACCGAAATGTGTTCACTGCTTAGGAAATCACACCGCGAACTACAGAGGCTGTGTAGTTTATCAAAAGTTGGTGAATAAGCGCACAAAAGTAACTGTAAGAAATGTAAATGAAAGTTACAACTTTAACTCTCACGTCTCAGCTGCTCCTCAGAATAGTGGACAGCTTACTTACGCCCAGGCTGTCAGTGGCACAAGTGATGGTGTAAACAACGTACTTCATAAAATAGAAACTATGCTTGAAAAACAAATAGAGTTAACAAATACATTGATGAATATGATGTCTATGTTAATGACAAAACTATGCAAGTAGACCTCATAATTGCAGAATGGAATGCCAATGGCATTTTAAATCATATTAATGAAACAGAAATCTTTTTGAAAAATAATTATATTGACATTTTATTACTTTCTGAAACACATCTTACAAGTAAATCCTTATTTCGTATAAGAGGATTTGACATAATTACTGCCAATCAGCCTAATGACAGGGCACATGCCGGAGCGGCGATCGTTATAAAATCGACTATCAAGTATGAAATTTTAGAACCAATAACTGAATTATATATGCAAGCTGCTGGAGTTAAAATAACGTGCAATAATTGTAGTGTAGCAATTTATTCTGTGTACTCGCCCCCCAGATATAGTATAAAAAGTGAGCAATATGAGAACTTTTTCAGAAAACTTGGCAATAGATTCATAGTTGGTGGTGACTATAATGCCAAACACACCTGGTGGGGATCACGTCTAATAAACCCTAAAGGGAAAGAACTTTTTAAATGTATATCTAAAAATGACTACAGTTCGATATCGACAGGAGCTCCAACGTACTGGCCAACAGATAGTTCCAAAATGCCCGATCTTTTAGATTTCTTTGTGTATAAGGGAATCCATCATTTTTCTCTTGAAATAGCAGCAAGTAATGATTTAAGTTCTGATCACAGTCCAATTATCCTTAACTTTGCTACCGTTTGTAAAAAGCGATGCAAAAACTCTAAACTTATTTCTACAAGCACTGACATTAGTCTTTTCAAGCAATATATTGAAGCCAAGCTTAATCTAAATTTGTCATTGAAAACTGGATACGAGATTGACACAGCCATTGAAAACTTTTCGAAATTAATACATGAAGCTTCGTTTGTTTCCACGCCGCAAGATAATATTAAAGCCTCAAATTTTCACTTATCTCTTGAAATAAGGCAACTAATCGTATTGAAAAGAGGACTTCGAAAAATTTGGATGAGAACAAGATCACCCTCAGATAAAACGAACTTCAATCGAGCAGCCAGCAACTTGAAAAGAAGATTAAAAGAATTAAAGAATAATTCCATTGGCAGATATTTAAGTAATTTACGTCCGGAAAATAACAATGAACATAATCTTTGGAAAGCTACGAAATACCTCAAACAACGTTCCAATAAAAGATTCTAATGGCGATTGGTGCAGATCTGACGTTAGCAAAGCCGCTGCTTTTAAGTCCCACCTTGAAAACACTTTCACACCATTCTCCTTTTGTACAACACATGAAGACACAGAAGTTAACAATTTCTTAGATGTTGCATGTCAAATGAGTAGGCCTATTAAACCATTCCGATGTCGAGAAATTGTAGTTGAAGTAAGCAAGCTCAATGCGAAAAAGTCCCCGGGTTATGACAACATAGACGCAAAAGTTCTTAAAAATTTACCCAGAAGGGCTGTGATTTTTCTCACAGTTGTATTTAATTCTATTTTGCGATTGTCACATTTTCCAACACAGTGGAAGCATGCCAAAATCATTATGATTCACAAACCTAATAAGCCTGAGAACTCCGTTGAGTCATACAGACCCATCAGCTTGTTGCCAGTATTGTCGAAACTATTTGAACGACTTTTTCAAAAAAGATTAATGCCGGTACTAGAATCGCAACATATTATACCTGATCATCAATTCAGTTTTCGAACCAAACACGGAACTCCGGAGCAATGTCATAGAGTTGTAAAATCAATAAAAGAATGCCTTGAAAACAAACAGTACTGTTCTTCAGCGTTTTTAGATGTTAAACAAGCATTTGACAGAGTGTGGCATAACGGTCTTTTATTTAAGCTAAAACACTTGCTCCCAACTCCATTCTACCTTCTGTTGAAGTCATATCTGTCCGAACGTACTTTTTATGTTAACATTAACGACGAGAACTCGCAAATTGGTGATGTTAAAGCCGGTGTCCCACAAGGGAGCGTTCTGGGCCCAACGTTGTATACGTTATTCACTTCCGACATGCCAACAAGAAATGATGTAGTAGTCGCAACCTACGCTGATGACACAGCTCTGCTTTCAATTAATGAGTCCGCTGCTATTGCATCTAACACCATACAACTCCAGCTCGACTTAATAAGTAATTGGTTAAAAAAATGGAACATAAAAGTGAATGCGGAAAAATCTACCCACGTCACATTTACGCTCAATAAAGGTGATTGTCCGCCTGTATACTTGAATGGAGTTGTAATACCTCACTCAAATGAAGTTAAGTACTTAGGCCTTAACATCGATCGGCGTTTAAATTGGAAAACGCACTTAAAAATAAAGAGGAAACAACTAAATATTAAAACAAAAAAAATGTTCTGGCTTCTCGGGCCAAGGTCGGAGTTAAGTGCCAGTAACAAATTACTATTGTATAAAACTGTTTTAAAGCCCGTATGGACTTATGGATTGCAATTATGGGGAACGGCTTCTTACTCTAATATTGACATAATTCAAAAGTATCAATCCAAAACTCTCAGGCTTATAATTGGTGCTCCATGGTACATAAGAAATAACACAATTCATAATGATCTCAATATCCCGGGTATTAGGGATGAAATCAGAAAGTATAGCAGTAATTACTTGGAACGACTTAGTAATCACGAGAACATTCTTGCCATAACTCTTTTGGATGACGGTGACGAAGTAAGACGATTAAAAAGACTTCATGTACTTGATCTCCCGTTTAGTTTTTAAGTTGTATATATTTTGTTGAAAACGCTATTGTTATACTATTGAAAAATTGTTTTTAAATTTTGGATTGTTAAATTTAATGGAATTTAACGCTACTGTTACATTATTCTAAGTGTAGTTAATATATTTGTTTATTGTTTGATTGTAAACAGATTGCAAATAAAATATACAAAAAAAAAAAAAAAAAAAAAAAAAAAAAATTTCCTGGTTATAATATACATACATACATATAACAAATATAAAAAAGCAAGAAGAAATTCTTGCATGTGTAACTGAACTGTTATTTGCTTATTATTTTTATTTAATTTACAAATGTTTTCAAAGTTCAAAACTGGACTTTAGAAATTTTCAGTACATAAATTTTCACCACTATTTGGAAGCTTTTATTTATATGTAAATACTAAAATATACATCCTTACTTGCATGCATGGAAGATTATGATATTTATTTCAAAATGTTTGAATTTTTTGATTATTATTCTAAAATTCGTTTAGTTATTAGTTATGCTAATGTATTTTTGGAGCAATATCTTCATAAAATATTATTTTGGAAAATAAATAATTTAAATTTCTTTAGTTTTCATATTCTTTTTGAGTATAGTGTAGTATAGTATATAATATCAGTAATTGTTATTTCTCGGAAAAATTCTCATTTACTTTAAAAAATTGCCTGGATAAGTTATTTAGTTCGCCGCAAGCAATTTAACATTTAAAAGCAAATTAAAAAAAAAACAAAGTAAAGACAATGACACGTGGAGCGTTTTCTACGGAAGGGCTCTTGTGTCAAGTTTTTTTTGGAAACTGACAGATTGCATTGGCTTTGCCATTGTTTTCCGTCCAGGGTTGGCTCAGTATCGCAGTACAGCTGAGACTTAGCCCAATTAATTATAAATTAAAGTTAATATTTTAGTAGTAGTTTATTATTAAGCACTAGGTATTCATTTTATTAAAAATTTTAAACTTTATTTTTTATTATTTTTCAATATTTCGTCAAACCATTAGTTGGCAAATTCAAAATAATCAAACATTTATAAAAAAACAAAACAATATAAACTGCAAATTGAAAAAAAAAAATTTCAAATGAAATCTATTTTGCAAATAACAACTTTACTAAACAATATTATTTACACATATATTCAAACACAAATTTAAGGACCAAACATTACAAAAAAATTTTCGTTTTGTACAGACACGTCAGGGAAAAGAAGATCAGGAAATATCAAGAACAAGATTAACTACAACAGTAGATAATCATTTGAACAAAATAAATGATATTGACAGAGATAAGTTTGTTTTAGATAAAGTTAAAGAAACTGAAAGGTTTTTGAAAAATAATAAAGATTTAATAATTTTATAAGCAGACAAAGGTAGCACTAGTGTAGCTTTTAATAAAACTGACTATAACGTATGGATTAACAATATTGCATCTAGGTTATACGGACTGCCAAAAAGTCACAAAGGGGGATTTTCTTTAAGGCCAATTTGTACTTTTGTTAATCTTCCATCTTACGAATTATGTAAATATGTTACTAAAATATTGAAAACGATCATTGAGGGTTCTAAATATAATATAAAGGACTCAATTGAATTTAAGGGAAAAATTAAAAATCTTCATGTGCAGGATCATGAAAAACTAATTTCTTTTGATGTAGTATAATTATTTCCAAGTATTCCTGTTGATGTGGCGACCATTGTACTGGTCGTACAAGAGAAATGGAATGTTTTGAAAAAATTTTACAAAGATAGAGAAGGATTTGTTTTTCTGTATTCTCAAGTTATGTATAGAGGATAATCGATATTTTCAGTATAATAGAAAGATATATACATATCCAGCAAAAAGGACTTCCGATGGCTGGAGACTTAACCAATTGTTGCAGATATTGTTATGGAGAAATTGTTAGATAATGTTATTGAAAAATTAAATGTTAAACCAAAAATTATGACTAAATATGTTGATAATTTTTTTTGTATTATATCTGAATCTGCCATTAACGAAATGTTAGAAACATTAAATGAATTTAACACTTCAAGGAATTTATTAACTGAGAACAATTTTCCAATACGATTAACTAATACGTTGATTAACCAATTTAATAATAGGAGGAAAAGAGTGATAAGTAGTGTAACGGAACCCAAAATATATAAATTTATAACTTATATACAAAATGGCATATAAGAATACTAACACATTAAATAGGTTCTTTAGTAAAACTAAAGATAAAATTCAAAAATTAATTAATTAATTAATTATCTTTAATAAATATCTGTTTTCTTTTTTAAGATCTTTTTTATATATTTTTTTCTTCTCAATATTTCGCTTTCCTTTGGAAAGCTTCTTCAGGAGATAATTTTTATATTTTTGAAAACAAAAAATTATTAACAAATTGAAAAAAATGTTTCAAAACATTTGACAAAAACATATAAAATATTTTTTCATACATACATACAAAAATTTTAAATTTTCAAATATTCAAACACACAAAAACAAGGAAACGGAAATAACAAATAAATAACAAATAACAATTTCTCTCCTATGAAATGATTATAACAAATTATGTGTCTTTATAATTAAGTACGTATAATTCTGAGCTAAATTGTCTATGTCTGTCTTGAAATTTATTCTCCTTACATTTGGTACATTAACAATTTCTAACATTTCCAACATATAACGTCTCTTATAGTTTTTTTCTATATCTAATATTGATGCTTCCTCAAACTTTGAATAATGATTATATTTCTTACAATGTGAAGATAAGGATGTCTTCTGTGTTGAAATATTCCTACATTTTTGGTGACATCTGTGACCAGCTAATCTTGTTTTAAGTTTATTTTTTGTTGTCCTAATATAAACTTTGTCACAGTTCAACTGGTCATTTCCTCCACATGGTACCCGGTATACTACATCAGATATTTCTATTTTCTCCATTTTATCCTTCATACTGTTCAATAATTTATTTATCTATCAGTGTCATATATATTTAGACTTTCTTAATCTTTCTGATATTCCAGGAACATAAGTTAATGATTTATAATTTATTGGTTCTGCTGTAGGAATTTGAAATTAAATAACAAATTCTGTCCCATAAAATCATTATAACAAATTGTATATCTTTTGAATTAAGTACCTAAAATTCTGCGCTAAATTGTCTGTGTTTGTTTTGAAATTTCTTCTCCTCGCATTTGGTACATTAACAACTTTTAGCATTTCTAACATATAACGTCTCTTATAGTTTTTTTCTATATCCAATATTGATGCTTCCTCAAACATTGGATATTTTAAATATTAAATATTGGCTGTTGTAAAAAATCACAATTTCCTTTTTATTAACATAGCTTTTTTATTTGTTGAAACAGATTCAAGAAATACTGCGCTTAAAAACTTAGCACATCTTCGTTCTTATAGATGATACGTTAAATTTCCAGTTGGCTTTCCGATTTAGAAATTTTCAGTACATCAGCTAGCTATTTGGAAGCTTAAATGAAAAAAAAAATACATATGAATGTACATTCTAGCATGCATATGTATGTAAGTACATATGTAAGATTCTGATATTTATTTCAAAATGTATGAATTTTCTGATTATTATTTTAAAATTCATTAAACTAAAATAATTGTTTGCTGATTATGAATTTTTGGAGCAATATCTTCAATAAATATAATCTTGGAATATAAATAAATTGAATTTCTTTATTTTGCATATTCTGTCTGAGTAAGCTGTGAGCGATGTCATCTCTATATTATATCAGTAATTATTATTTCTGGGTAAAGTTCTCATTTACTTGAAAGAATTTCCTGGATAAGTTACTTAGTTCTCCACAAACAGTTATAATATGAAAAAATTAACAAAAACGACATTTAAGGCCCGGTTAGCCGAACGTTTGTACGTGAAAAACGTACCGTACTGTAACGTATGGACGTTAGTGTAGTTATAGAAACGTTAAAAACGTGTCAAACGTCATTAAAAAAAATATAAATAGAATATTGTACAACGATTTGGTGATTCGCGTTTTGTTGGTGAAATTTTATTCATTTATAGTTAAAATTAGATAGATAAATTACATTTTCAGGCATTCATTCGCCAGGCCCAGCAAAATCAGTTTTTCGTCATCCATTTCCAAAAAAAGTTTTTCCAATTCAGAACACAACACAACACTTCACTTTTAATAATTTTTTAATTTTGTAAACACAACCCAATCACCTGTTCATAAAAGAGATGGTATTTACAAATTTTCGCGTAATTTATGCTTATACACAAAACGTACCAAACTCATACTAAGTACTTTTTGAAACAAAAACATCTAATTGGATATATAATTCAATTTGAGATTTTATTTGCATTCAATGGTATATGATTGTTTTTTAAAAAGTCATTTGGGGCTATTCTGCGTTTCGATTCGAATCGAAATTTTCTCCGTCTAGCAGTTTTGGTATTCTGGGTTTCGATTCAGCTCAGTTTCTTTCGATTGTATCTATTCTGCATTACGATCGAAGCTCCGTTTTTCTCAGTTGCTTTTTTGTTAACGGAGGGGTTTTCTTTATGTGTTTTTTAGTTAAAAAGTTTAAAATTGCAAAAATGTAAGTAGAAAATGAGATAAAATGTTCAGAAACGATAAAAAACACTTAAAATTATTTTAAATTAATTTATTGAATTAAATTAATTTTTTTTATTGGTTTTAAATTGTTAATTTTTGTACCCGAAAATGATGATGTGTTATTTATGTGTTACAGGTCAAAAACAGCAACACCGCACCAGTATGAAAAATTGCCAAATTTAATGGCATCTAAAGCAGACATTGCATATGGATAGCACCAGCGATCAAAGGAAGAAGTGGCAGTGTTCCGGAAGGAAGTTGCAGGAGTCCTTAATGCACTAGGTTCTCTAACAAAAAATGCTTATTTTAATTATGTATACATACAACTTTTTGTATTAAATTTTACATTTCTTTATGAAAATGATAACAAGCTTGCTTATTTTGCTATTTCATTTCTACATTCCACAGTGATACTATTAGTTTTGTAAAAATTGTTGTCTTCTTCTTTTTCTTTCGATTCCGTTTTTCTTTAGAATACCAATTTTCGATCGCAGCGGAGACTTAATCGAAACACAGGATAGGGGTGATTACTATCAAAACATAACGTTTTTAGACTTTGAAAATTCGAAAATTCTTTAACAATATACATTATCAATAAAAGTACCGGAAAGAGAATTTCGGACAGAATACATCTCAACAAAATAGTAGTCCCATCACTGCTATACAAATGTCACGTAAAAACGTTAGCAAATTATATTTTATACAGGTTCAGCCGTTCCGTCAACGTGACATTTCATTTGCATAAGCATTTGCATTGTTTTCATATGCTATAAACAAACGTTTCTTACATTACATTACATTAGGTAACGTGAACGTTCGGCTAACCGGGCCTTTAGAGCAGCACCTTTTACGGAAGGGCTCTCATGTCGACTTTTTTTTGGAAAGTCGGGTTGGCTCAGTATTGCAGTACGGCTGAGACTCGGCCCAATTAATTATAAATTGAAGTTATTATTTTAGTTTTCGTTATGTGGTGGATATTATACACACAAAGTGGTTTAAGTTGGTGATGTGCTGTAAAATAAATATTTAAGTTAGAAATAGTTTTTTAGCTTAAAATGAGGATGAGGTTAGTTATTGAGAGTCGTAGCCAACGGGCTTTCTAATTAGAAAGATTGTAATCTCAAAATAATAACATAGACATATTTTTAATATCGAGACCCATTTTAATAGCAAAACTTATTTTAAAATACGCGGATTTGATATAATAAATGCTTTTCACCCTGACGATAGGGCTCATGGCGGGGCAAAAATTTTGGTGAAATCCACTAAAAATACGAATTACTAGATGCGTATGAAAAACTACATATGCAAGCAGCCGGTATCAGGGTGATAATGAAATAAATTTTTCCTCAACATCTTTCCGGCATATTTTCCATCAAGGTATTTTTAACATAACATTTTTATGAATATAACAGATATTCATCAATATGCTACTTATGTAGACAATAATGTAAATCTTAATGTTTCCTTGAAATCAGGATATGAAGTAGAAGACGCTATTGAATTATCGCATTTTCGAGGCTGCTTTCGTGTCCACACCAACAAATGAACAACCAAATGGGAATAATGTTAGAATTTATAATTAAGTCCGGAATTTGATAAGAAATAAAAGATATTTACGAAGGGTGTAACAAAGAAACATTATTTGGATAAACATAATTTGAAGACTTAAGGAATATAAAAATGACTCCGTTAAAGACTTTTTAAGGAATTTTTACTCAACTCGAAATAATGAGCATAACCTTTGGAAAGCTACAAGATATCTTAAAAGGCCGGTAAAAAGAGATATTCCTTTCAAAAATGCAAGTGGGGCTTGGTACAAGTCCGATTCCTAGTAAATGCTTTTAAGGATTATTTGGGAAACTTATTTCAACCATTTAGCTTAAATACTCAATTATTAAAGAACGAAATTGAACAATTCCCTGATTGCTTGTCAAATTAGTCCTTCTATAAAATATTTTACTCCCAATGAAGTCCGAAAAATCATTGTCGAGCTTAAAAACAGAAAATTTCTGCAGAGATGATTAAATGTCTTCAAAAAAAGGGTGTGATTTTTTTAACCACTTTGTTTAACTTCATATTACGGTTAAGTTATTTTCTGTCTCAGTGGAAGTATACGGAGATCATTATGATTCGTAAACGAAATAAATCGGATCACTTAATAAGTTTACTATCAATACTTTCTAAGATATTCGAAAAACCACTACCAGAAAGAATGTTTCCGATTTTAGAGGCGCAAAACATAACTCCAGAGCATCAGTTTAGTTTCAGACATAAGCACGGAACACTAGAACAGTGTCACCAAATTCTTGACGTTATATCTAAAACTATGGAACGAAAACAATACTGCAGTGTAATTTCTTTATTATTTTATATTTCAATAGAACCGATTTCAAATAAAAGCAACTAAAAATAAAACAACAAAAGATATTTCTTTATTTTGCATATTCTTTCTTACTGAGTAAGCCGTGACCGTGAGCGAAAACTTAATCACGATGTCATCCCTATATTATATCAGTAATTATTATTCCTGGGAAAAGTTCTCATTTACTTTAAAACATTGCCTGCATAAATCACTTAGTTCTCCACAATCAAATTAACATTTAAAACCAAACAAAAAAAAAACCAAAAACAAAAAACAGAAAACAGAATGACAATCAGAGCGTGTTCTGCGGAATGGCTCGTGTGTCGACCTTTTTTTGGAAACTGACGAATTTCATTGGCTTTGCCATTGTTTTCCGCCTCGGGTTGCATCAGTATTGCAGTACAGCTGAGACTCGGCCCAATTAATTATAAATTGAAATGTTTATTTTAGTTCTTGTTGTGTGGTGAATATTATACACAGAAAGTAAAGTTTTATGGTTTAAGATGATGATGGGCTGTAAAATAAATATTTAAGTTAGAAATCATTTTTAGGTTAATTTAAGGAAAAGGCTAGTTATTAACATTCATAGCGATAAATTAACACTGAAAATTTTATGATTTTGCCTCCTACTCCTGAACTCGGTATAAATTTATCTGCATGGTGCTTGCGTTATTAGTCTAATATGATGATACTGCTCATCTACGTAAGTATGTAGGAATCATGACATCCTTATTTGTGGGTATATCAGCAGTGAATAGTGTATGCAAGATTGGAATTAGTACCAGACTTTATTTTGAATGTTTTTCTGTATTAAAAAGATTTTATTTATAAATTGTCTTTTATTTCAATGTAGCAGCCAATCAGAAATAAATTTAGAAATTATGGATTTACTTGAAAAGCTGTAGTCGACAAACATTTGAAATTTACAATGGATTTTTTTTTATAAAATTTGCTATGTGGGTGAGTATTAAAAATGATAGGAAACATTTGTGTTATTACAGAACTGAAGAAGACATGATTCCAGTTGGTTTCGCGGTTTTGAAAGTTTTGCACAATTATAAAGAGAAGAATTAAAAACTTTTTAGCTTGTGAAGATTTCTTCTTATCAACTTGATAGAGATTGATCGTTAGGTCTTTTTCTACAAAAAACCCCTAAATAATTTTCTTTTTTATTTCCTGGTTATAATATTTAACAAATATATAAAAGCAAGGAGAAATTCTTTCATGTGTAACTGTACTGCTATTTGCTTATTATTTTTATCTAACAATTCCCATTCTATTCATGTACATGCGATTTCAGAATTTACAAATGTTTTCAAAGTTCAAAACTGGACTTTAAAAATTTTCAGTACATAAATTTTCACCACTATTTGGAAGCGTTCATTTATAAATACTAAAATACACATTCTTACTTGCGTGCATGTAAGAATATGATATTTATTTCAAAATGTTTGAATTTTCTGATTATTATTCTAAAATTCGTTTAGTTATAATATTAATTGTTTGCTGCTAATGTATTTTTGGAGAAATATCCTCATAAAATATTATTTTGGAAAATAAATAAATTAAATTTCTTTAGTTTTCATATTCTTTTTGAGTATAGTATTGTTTATTGTGAATAAGCGCACAAAAGTAACTTTAAAAATGTAAATGAAAGTTACAACTTCAACTCTCACGTCTCAGCTGCTCCTCAGAATAGTGGACAGCTTACCTACGCCCAGGCTGTCAGTGGCACAAGTGATGGTGTAAACAACGTACTTCATAAAATAGAAACTATGCTTGAAAAACAAATAGAGTTAACAAATACATTGATGAATATGATGTCTATGTTAATGACAAAACTATGCAAGTAGATCTCATAATTGCAGAATGGAATGCCAATGGCATTTTAAATCATATTAATGAAACAGAAATCTTTTTGAAAAATAATTATATTGACATTTTATTACTTTCTGAAACACATCTTACAAGTAAATCCTTATTTCGTATAAGAGGATTTGACATAATTACTGCCAATCAGCCTAATGACAGGGCACATGCCGGAGCGGCGATCGTTATAAAATCGACTATCAAGTATGAAATTTTAGAACCAATAACTGAATTATATATGCAAGCTGCTGGAGTTAAAATAACGTGCAATAATTGTAGTGTAGTAATTTATTCTGTGTACTCGCCCCCCAGATATAGTATAAAAAGTGAGCAATATGAGAACTTTTTCAGAAAACTTGGCAATAGATTCATAGTTGGTGGTGACTATAATGCCAAACACACCTGGTGGGGATCACGTCTAATAAACCCTAAAGGGAAAGAACTTTTTAAATGTATATCTAAAAATGACTACAGTTCGATATCGACAGGAGCTCCAACGTACTGGCCAACAGATAGTTCCAAAATGCCCGATCTTTTAGATTTCTTTGTGTATAAGGGAATCCATCATTTTTCTCTTGAAATAGCAGCAAGTAATGATTTAAGTTCTGATCACAGTCTAATTATCCTTAAGTTTGCTACCGTTTGTAAAAAGCGATGCAAAAACTCTAAACTTATTTCTACAAGCACTGACATTAGTCTTTTCAAGCAATATATTGAAGCCAAACTTAATCTAAATTTGTCATTGAAAACTGGATACGAGATTGACACAGCCATTGAAAACTTTTCGAAATTAATACATGAAGCTTCATTTGTTTCCACGCCGCAAGATAATATTAAAGCCTCAAATTTTCACTTATCTCTTGAAATAAGGCAACTAATCGTATTGAAAAGAGGACTTCGAAAAATTTGGATGAGAACAAGATCACCCTCAGATAAAACGAACTTCAATCGAGCAGCCAGCAACTTGAAAAGAAGATTAAAAGAATTAAAGAATAATTCCATTGGCTGATATTTAAGTAATTTACGTCCGGAAAATAACAATGAACATAATCTTTGGAAAGCTACGAAATACCTCAAACAACGTTCCAATAAAAGATTCTAATGGCGATTGGTGCAGATCTGACGTTAGCAAAGCCGCTGCTTTTAAGTCCCACCTTGAAAACACTTTCACACCATTCTCCTTTTGTACAACACATGAAGACACAGAAGTTAACAATTTCTTAGATGTTGCATGTCAAATGAGTAGGCCTATTAAACCATTCCGATGTCGAGAAATTGTAGTTGAAGTAAGCAAGCTCAATGCGAAAAAGTCCCCGGGTTATGACAACATAGACGCAAAAGTTCTTAAAAATTTACCCAGAAGGGCTGTGATTTTTCTCACAGTTGTATTTAATTCTATTTTGCGATTGTCACATTTTCCAACACAGTGGAAGCATGCCAAAATCATTATGATTCACAAACCTAATAAGCCTGAGAACTCCGTTGAGTCATACAGACCCATCAGCTTGTTGCCAGTATTGTCGAAACTATTTGAACGACTTTTTCAAAAAAGATTAATGCCGGTACTAGAATCGCAACATATTATACCTGATCATCAATTCAGTTTTCGAACCAAACACGGAACTCCGGAGCAATGTCATAGAGTTGTAAAATCAATAAGAGAATGCCTTGAAAACAAACAGTACTGTTCTTCAGCGTTTTTAGATGTTAAACAAGCATTTGACAGAGTGTGGCATAACGGTCTTTTATTTAAGCTAAAACACTTGCTCCCAACTCCATTCTACCTTCTGTTGAAGTCATATCTGTCCGAACGTACTTTTTATGTTAACATTAACGACGAGAACTCGCAAATTGGTGATGTTAAAGCCGGTGTCCCACAAGGGAGCGTTCTGGGCCCAACGTTGTATACGTTATTCACTTCCGACATGCCAACAAGAAATGATGTAGTAGTCGCAACCTACGCTGATGACACAGCTCTGCTTTCAATTAATGAGTCCGCTGCTATTGCATCTAACACCATACAACTCCAGCTCGACTTAATAAGTAATTGGTTAAAAAAATGGAACATAAAAGTGAATGCGGAAAAATCTACCCACGTCACATTTACGCTCAATAAAGGTGATTGTCCGCCTGTATACTTGAATGGAGTTGTAATACCTCACTCAAATGAAGTTAAGTACTTAGGCCTTAACATCGATCGGCGTTTAAATTGGAAAACGCACTTAAAAATAAAGAGGAAACAACTAAATATTAAAACAAAAAAAATGTTCTGGCTTCTCGGGCCAAGGTCGGAGTTAAGTGCCAGTAACAAATTACTATTGTATAAAACTGTTTTAAAGCCCGTATGGACTTATGGATTGCAATTATGGGGAACGGCTTCTTACTCTAATATTGACATAATTCAAAAGTATCAATCCAAAACTCTCAGGCTTATAATTGGTGCTCCATGGTACATAAGAAATAACACAATTCATAATGATCTCAATATTCCGGGTATTAGGGATGAAATCAGAAAGTATAGCAGTAATTACTTGGAACGACTTAGTAATCACGAGAACATTCTTGCCATAACTCTTTTGGATGACGGTGACGAAGTAAGACGATTAAAAAGACTTCATGTACTTGATCTCCCGTTTAGTTTTTAAGTTGTATATATTTTGTTGAAAACGCTATTGTTATACTATTGAAAAATTGTTTTTAAATTTTGGATTGTTAAATTTAATGGAATTTAACGCTACTGTTACATTATTCTAAGTGTAGTTAATATATTTGTTTATTGTTTGATTGTAAACAGATTGCAAATAAAATATACAAAAAAAAAAAAAATATTTTAATAGAACCGATTTCAAATAAAAGCAACTAAAAATAAAACAACAAAAGATATTTCTTTATTTTGCATATTCTTTCTTACTGAGTAAGCCGTGACCGTGAGCGAAAACTTAATCACGATGTCATCCCTATATTATATCAGTAATTATTATTCCTGGGAAAAGTTCTCATTTACTTTAAAACATTGCCTGCATAAATTACTTAGTTCTCCACAACCAAATCAACATTTAAAACCAAGCAAAAAAAACAAAACAAAAAACAGTAAACAGAATGACACTCAGAGCGCGTTCTGCGGAATGGCTCGTGTGTCGACGTTTTTTTGGAAACTGACGGATTGCGTTGGCTTGCCATTGTTTTCCGCCTCGGGTTGGCGCAGTATTGCAGTACAGCTGAGACTCGGCCCCATTAATTATAAATTGAAATGTTTATTTTAGTTCTTGTTGTGTGGTGAATATTACACACAGTAAAGTTTTGTGGTTTAAGATGATGATGGGCTGTAAAATAAATATTTAAGTTAGAAATCATTTTTAGGTTAAATTAAGGAAAAGGCTAATTATTAACATTCATAGCGATAAATTAATACTGAAAATTTTATGATTTAAATTAATCATACTTTCAAATACCTTAGAAAGTGCAGAACAAATTGCGATTGGGCGGTAATTATCAGGGCTGTTAGCCTCCCCCTTTTTGGGGATAGGTGTTACATTAGCAATTTTCCAGCACTTCGGAAATTCTCCGACATGGTACAATGAGCTGAAAAGGGTTGCTAATGGACGCGCTAGCGTCGACGAGCACTGCTTCAAGACCAGTGCTGGTATCCCATCAGGCCGAGGAGACTTGTTTATGTTGAGATCTGTAAGAACCATTTTAACCGCTCGAGCTCGAAAAAATATCCTCGGCATAGTAACTGATACTCTCTCGAGATCTGGCGGTGGTTGACTGCTTTTAGGCAAAAAAGAATTATTTGCAAATATACCAGCTAAAATGTTAGCTTTATCAACCGGGTCAGTGAATATTTGATCATTTTTAAAAAGAGTCGGAATTGAAGAACTAACATTATCACGTATTCTTTTAACAAATGACCAAAAGTTCTTACTACCCCTAGAAGTAGCAAGAACTTTAGCACGAAGGCGCTAATCGTACAGATGCTTTTCGCGCCTTAGTACTTTGGCACACGAAGATCTCTCCCTTTTGCGTAGCAAATCAGTATCTGCGTTTTTATTTCTACGCCAGATATTGAATGCTTCCTCTCTTGATCTGACTGCATTTTTGCACGTCTGATTAAACCAAGACTTTGATCTGGTTTTAATCGAAATTGTTTTGGATGGAATAAAGGTTTTCATTCCAAACAAAATCATGTTTACAACCATTTCCGCCATGGCATTGACATTATTATGCAAGAAACATAGTTTCTAATTGAATTGCCTAAAAAATTCGTTAAGCTCAGCCCAACGAGCCTTCTCATAGATATATTTTAGACGTTTGGTAGCTGATTTCGAAATATCGTGAAGCTTCGAATAAGAAAAAGAGGCGGATATGGTACAGTGATCGGAGTTGCCGAGAGGTGCACAAACATTAACTTCATACTTTTGGGGGTGTGAAGTAAGAAAAAGGTCGAGTGTATTGCTATGGTGCCCATCAACACATGGAATGTGTGTTGGCTCATTCACTAATTGCGCAAGGTGATTGTGCGCGGCAAACTCAAAACCGAGAAAATAAATGACCAATTTTGGTTGAAAGTAGTCACAAGGAGAGCACTATTAATAGGCGAGAAAAAAGGTTATAATCACAACTTGCTAAACTAATTCAAGGTTGCCATATGTCGGCTTTTTTTAATGTAAAACACCAACAACATGATAGTTTTGACATTTAGTTTTTTTACGTATTCCTAGTAGATGCATTGACAATTGTTACAATGAATTCAATTTCGCGCGAAAGTCGCCTTAAAATAATTAAAATCCACTATGAAAATGGTGGTCCTGATAAAGTGACACTTCGTAAAATTATTTTTGGACAACATAATTGTCCTTCTGACACCGCTATTAAGAAATTTGGGTCAATAGGCTCGATGCAAAATGTGCGAATATCAACACGTGTTTGACCGGGTCGTTTAACTGAAAACATTGCAGCCGTGAGTCACAACGTGGAAGCAAATCTAAATTTGTCAATTCCTCGACGTTCTCAACAACTGGGGTTATCCAAAACCACCACGCCTTACAAGGTTCATCTGGTGCAGGAACTGAAGCAGACCGGTATGTTTGGTCGCTGTAGATTGCAACCGGCTGTTTTGTTTTTTTTTTGAAAAATCATTTTTTCAGACAAACCCCTTTTTCACTTGTCAGGGTATGTCAAAACTGCCGTTTTTGGGCTTAACAACTCAGTTTTAGCCTATTGTTGTCGACGTAGGTATCACTGACATTTGGTGTCATTTGGGCATGACACACAGCAAATGAAAATATCAAACCAAATTTCCCCATCGCATAATTTCACAACAATCAGCAGTTAAGTGGCCAGCCAGATCATCTGATTTAACAGTACTAGATTATTTCTTGTAAGACTATGTTAAGGAAAGAGTCTATACGGAGCCGAACGAATCGATTTCAGGCTTAAAACACAAAATCCGTGATGTGATTAACGAAATAGGAGCGCCATTTTGCTAAAGAGTGATTCAAAATTTTGATAAAAGAATCGACATCTGTCAGCGCGGTCGTGGTAGACATTTGTTAGATATAATTTTTTATTCCTAAAACTTTTCTCTTCGTAATACAATAAAAATTTGAATGATCTTAAACTAAATTTTTGGTTTTATTTTGTTTAAAACAAAATTTATTCTTAAAAACCCTTTACCTTTTCTCCTCTCCCCTGAAATTAAATTTTTTGTAATAATATTTCCCAAAAGCTTTGCTGCTTTTGCTAAGCATATTTCGTATAAATTTTTGTTTTAAGTATTTATTATCTTAAGATACTTCCCGAAGCAAACAGTTTTCACATTTTCAAATGCAAAATGTGTCACTGTTACTATGAGTTCACCATATTGAGAAAAATTCCAACAAGCGTTTTGTAATTCTTACAAATAAACAAATAATTTTTGTTGACCAATTTGTTGCAATATAAATCGTGTGAATCCCCTCGACCTCACCCAAAGCAATTAAAAAACCCCTCCTTCATATATATACTTTATAGCCACAAAATTTCCTTTGTCATATGAACTAGCTGCGGCCTTAAAAAACTTAAATTTTAGCAAAATTTCTTCTTAACAAATTTTAGGCAAGTTTTAACATTTTATTGAAAAATGCATGCATACGAATTCTTTCAAGGCCTTCAAATCACAAAATAAAACTGCATTTTAAATAACCAAGAAAAACATTTTTAAGTAAAAACAAGTTTTACATTTTTGCAAAAACTATTAATTACTTTGTTAGTATTTAGATAAAGCGTTGCTTTTTAAACGTATTTTTATGGTCCTAACAAACTTAAATTTTTGAAGCTTTGATAAGTTTCAACTCATTTTAGTTTTTTTTGTTATTTAACAAAATGTTAAGTTCAAATTCAGTTTCTTGTGTTTTATTTCATCTACATAATACATACAAACATACGTATACAAAAATGGATGAAAATGCATGCATGTATGTGATTGTAGTTTTTGATGTCTATAGACGGTGAAACGGTTAAACTAATTTTTAGATAATTTGGAAAACTAGCATTGAACTGCCCTGCCTATACAAAGTAATTACTATATCTTTTATCTATACTTAATATATCTTTTATTTATACTTAATTGGTAGATCTTTGAAAATACAGTAGGTAGAATCGTCAAATTTTGTACAGGTAACTCAATCTCTTACTGCTTTATTTAAACTAGGCGTTGATATTCTATAAATTTCGATGTATAGTAAATATTAATTGTTATTAAGAAATGATAGACGACTTATCAATGATCACCTTTCAGTCTTCTTAAAGGGGTTATCAACAAAAAGTTTGTTTTATTGTATTACGCAGAGACAAGTTCGGCAATTATGAATGAAAAATGACAAAAGTCCGCCACGGCGATGCTGACAGATGTTGATTTTTTCATCAAAGTTCTTAATCACTTTTTGGCAAAATGGCGGTCCTATTGCGTTAATCACATCACGGGTTTTGAGTTTTGTGGCTGAAATCGATTCGATTGGGTCCGCATAGACTTTGTCCTTTACGTCACCCCACAAAAGATAATCCAGTGGTGTTAAATCACACTATGTAGCTGCCCACTACTAATTGTCGTGAAGTTATGTGATCGGGAAATTTGGTTTACAATAAATTTATCGTTTCATTAGCTGTGTGACATATGGCACCGCCCTATTGAAACTACATGTTAGTGATATCCACGTCGTCAATAATAGGACAAAACTGAGTTGTTAGCATCTCGTTATAGGGCAACCAATCCCTTGACCGTTACCGCATTTCCAGCCCCATCTTCAAAAAAAAAAACGGTTCAATCACATTTCCAGATCACAGCATGCAAAGGATTTTCAGAAACCCATATGCAGCAATTTGGCTGCAAGTGAAAATAGGCTTCGTCTGAAAAAAATATTTTTTCCGAAAAATCAGCTAATTGTTTCCGAATGAATTAAGCGAATCTAAGGTGAAGTGAGTGGTCGGTGGGCTTCAATTCCTGCACCAGTTTAACTTTGTAAGACTTCAAAGTCAAATTCTTACGCAAAATTCACTATGTGGTGCTTTTGGATAACCCCAATTGTTGAGAGCGTCGAGGATTTGACAAATTTGGATCTGCTTCACTGTGGCTCGCGGCCGGTCGAACACGCGTTGGTATTCCCCACATTTTGTATCGAACCTGTTGACTCAAATTTATCGACCAAGTTTTTTGTTGTAACCGTCGTTATATAGTCAATTTTTATGATTATTCTCAATATTAGAAAAATTAAAAATTTTAACAATAATTCAAAAGTTCATAAGAAAGGAAGAAAACTGGAAATACAATCAAAATTTTATGTCTTAATAAATCGGAGAGAACGTTTTTCGACAAAAATAATTTTATGTATATATTTTTGCACTTCTGGATGATAGTGAGGAGATACGAAGACTGAAAAGATTACATGTTCTTGACTTATCCTTCAGAATATAGTTATATTTACGCACTTACTATTTTGTAACTTTTGTTAAGTTAACTGGAATTTAATAAATTAAGTTATTTTTAATTATTTAAAAATTTTGCTTAATATTTTTATTTTAAATGGATTGCAAAATAAAAGATCTAAAAAAAATGTATGTATTTGAAAAAAAAACAAAGATTGCACAAAAAAATCTGAAGTTTAAATCTAACTTTAATAAAGAAAAGAATATGGAAATAGAATATTAAAAAATTGACAGATAAATAAGGCCATTCTGTAATGAAAGTAGGTTAAATATAAAGTGTAATTATCTGCACTGTCGGTCCCATCCATTTTTTCCATTGAGGTCACTCCAGGTTTCATAAAATTTAAAAGAAAAAAAAGGCAATTCTGTTAAATCTCTGTGCTATTTACAATCATTAAAACAAATAAACCACAAAATAAAAGAATCAAGTAGAAAAATGTTTCCTTAGTACAACAATAATAATATAACATTCTTTAACTAGCCTCTAAAAATAAATTCTAGTTCTGATTGGCATACCACTGCTTAACATTTATGTTAATAGCGTGCTAAGTTAATAAAGTGAAATCAGAGAAAAATATATTTGGCCTTATTTAGCTGATGGAACAATTAAATAAAAGTTTGTATCGTGTAAAATTTTACTCAAAAATCTCATTTTTAATAAAAAAAAAAACGCAAACAAGCTAAAACAAAAGTTTTAGCCAATAACAAGAATGTCGATATGGGAACTTAATAAAATAAATTTCCAAATTGCTAAAGTTTATACACAACCGATATAGATACTAAATGAAAATTTTATCGATGGTATATTAAAAACGGTTTATTTTGAGTTGAGTTTTTGCACAAATTTAGGTTCATCGTATTAAACAAAGCACTATGCTTATTCGCTTTGTTTTGAGAGTGAAATTATTGAAAAATATCTTCCGCCTCGCCTTTAAAAATTTGCCATCGTCTTTATTTTGTTTCTTTATTAATTGTCTGTTTTAATTAATAGCTGTTGAAATATGGCAACTACAAATAAATAAATCTCATGTTATCTTATCCAACACTTATAGCTTAATATCTATCGGGTTTTTCAACCAGAAATTTATTTTTAATTTTGACAGCACTAACAACATGATAGTTTTGAAATTTTGTTTTTTGACGTATTCGTAGTAGATGCATTGGCAATTGTTACAATGAATTCAATTTCGCACGAAAATCGCGTTAACATAATTAAAATCCATTATGAAAATGGTGGAGTCAACAAGCTCAATGCCAAATGTGCGTACATCAACGCGTGTTCGACCGGGTTGTTTAACTGAAAACATTGCAGCCGTGAGCCACAGTATTGAAGCAGATCAAAACTTGTCAATGTAAAATTTTGCGAAAGGATTTGACAGGATTTGAAAGGATTTGGAAGCCTTATAAGATTCAACTTGTGCAGGAAGTGAAGCCGAACGACCATTCACATCGCCGTAGATTCGCTCAATTCACTCAAAAACAACCGGCAGGTTTTTCTGAAAAAAGTTATTTATTTAGACGAAACCCATTTGCACTTGTCATGGTATATCAACAAGCACAATTGTCACATTTGGGCTTTTAAAAATCCTTGAGCGATTATTGAGAAGATTATAGTGCGCTATATGGTCTGGAGGCGTGATGGACCATTTTTTTTTCAAAATGAGGCTGGAAATGCGCGAGATGCTAACAAATCAATTTTGCCCTATTACTGACTGATGTACAGTTTCAACAGGACGGTGCCACCTGTCACACAGCCAATTAAACGATCAATTTACGATTAATTTCACGACAATCAGCAGTTAAATGACCAACCAGATCGCGTGGTTTAACACCACTCGATTATTTTTTGTGGAGTTATAATAAGAACAGAGTCTATACGGAATCGAGTCGAATCGATTTCAGCCTTAAAACTCAAAATCCGTGATGTGATTAACGAAATAGGGCCACCATTTGGACATTTGTCAGCATGTTCGTAGCGAAAATTTGTCATTTTTCATACAAAATTGCCGAACTTTTCTCTTCGTAATACAATAAAAATGTTAATCATCTTAATGCAAATTTTTTGTTTTATTTTGTTTTAGAAAACAAACTTCGTGTCGAAAAACCCTTTATTTATAATAACCCAGCTCTTACCTTTTGGATAAAATCCTATCTTTAACTTTTGGTAGGTTATGAAAGACTTCAAAAATTATACACAAATATAAACAAAAACTTGGCATTGTGAGTACATTTGTATGGGGTGATTTTTTAATAGAGATATACAGCTTCAAGTTGGCAGCACAGTTTTAACTGGTGGCCATTTTGTGAGCTGTATTTAGTGCCCCCCTAGGGGCACATTAATATGTCTTAATGGAATCTTACCATTAAGGCATGTGTAACTGGGGGCAAAAGGGCTAAAGATAAGCAGGAGCCAACTGGAGAACTTCCACTTTATTTTCACGGGAATCACTAAGACTCAGAGTTCAGCTGTTGATGTTCTCTGTCTGATTATTGAGGTTGGCTCCGTGGGGAGTATTGTGGTGGTTGTGGTTTCGCAGGCCGTCATGAGTGATTAAGGGGCCAGGATCATTCACTTTTGAAAAAGAACACAGGGTGAATGATCCAGGTCGAAGTAAGCATGCTTGTTATGTGTTCTGGACCAGGATCTGAAAAGTCTACAAATTTTTAGCAAGGAGTGGGGGTGACGGCCTGCTCCAAGCTCTGCAAGTTGCAACTAGGACTGACTAGAGGATAGAGAAATCCGACGGCTTCCTAGGGCGAGGGTGACGCTACATATCACCCAAGTGGTGTGATACACCATCAGGTTATGGCTATGGTTAGGTGCCCCTGTAGGCTAGTAGGTAGTATACTAACTTGTCAGTATGGGGGTTGTGGGTTCGATTCCCAACGAAGACCTTGGTTTTATTCACTACAAAAATAAAAATTGACTGTCTGTGGGGCTGCTCAGCGATGAACGCTGTAATAGTAATAATTATATTATTACTATAATATAGTAATAATTAATAGTAATAATTATAATAGTAATAATTATATTATTACTATTACACTGGTCGCTGTGGTGTCTTATATGGTAGTTAATTTCCGACTATTCTTCTACTTTCTCCACCTGTCTCATCTCTTTTTTATCCCTTTCCTAAAGAATGTAGCACGGTACTTGACTAAATAGGCATTGGTACCTGAAGTGCTACTTCTCTTTAAAAAAAAAAAGGTTATGTCTTACACAACTAGGCACTGATGTGTAAATTTTATTACGCATAAACCCACAACAAGATTACTATTGGTTCTGAGTAGAGTGACGATAGTCCTCAAGTACATGTTGAGACACCGTTACATCCAGAAAAACTGACTGTTTGGTATACTTTATGGGCTGGTGGAATCATTGGTCGGTACTTATTAAAAAATGACACTAGATAGAATGTTACAGGGTGACTTTTTCGTTCAACAAGCAGGCGCAACATGTCACACAGCTCGTGTCACAATTGATCTATTAAAGGAAACGTTGGTAACCACATAGTTGCACTTTCGTACTTGTAAATTGGTCTTCAAGATTATGCGATTTTAAGCCGCTTAACTATTTTCTGTGTAGATATGTAAAGTCACTAGTCTACGCCGTGTAAAAGCGTCGCTCTATTGTTTTCGCTATAATGCCTGTCCGTCTGTCATAACGTTCTTGCTCTGGAACAGTAAGAAGTGATTATTACTATAGACAATAGCGTTATAAAAACTGTTATATTACACGATGTTAGAAAAGTGGCATGATATTTATAAAAAATATTTTTAATTTAAAAATTATCTTTGCTATAGGAATAAGTATAAAATTTAATACTTTAAATTATAGGATGTCCCAATAAAAACACAAATTTCAAGTATACGGATTAATCCATTAAACCGTTATGGGCAGACAATATATTTGCAGAGTATACATTCACAGAACTAATAAAGCATATGTATATAGTCGACTGCAATGATGAGTATAAAAGCCTTAAATGAAAAACTAAAGGGTTCACCGTCAGAGATATAACATTGCCATACGTAGGCTTATATTTTGAACGTCAAAAATTTAAAAAGAGTTTTGGAATTACAAGTATAAAAAATAGAATTTAAATCTAAAGGGCGTCCCTGATTTAGTTATGCCTGTTGAAACATTTATAATAAACATTTTGAATAAACATTTTATTATTTTAAATTCTTCTATTGCAAAATAATAACACAGCAGTTTAAAAGTTTAAATTAATTTAAACACGATGGTAACTTTGTTGTCTTTACTCACTGATGACTCACCTTGAATTAATTCATTTGCCCAGCAAGTGGTGGTTATATAATTGTTTTAAACGGTTCTTAAATATATAAGAATATTCTGCTTTGACATCACCATCATTCAGAAGGTAAAATAATTCTTTACAAATTCATTTAATTATTATTAATTAGCCAATTTTCTTAATATTTTTTTAGTACAAATTTTTTCCAAACAAATTTTATATTTTTTAATAATTAATTAAAATTTGTTGGTTTAACTGATTATTATTATTATAATGTATTCATTTATTTGTTCAGTATTATAAACAAATCTGAGGAAATTTAATTTATCCATTTTAATTATGAAACAATATGATGAAACATATCACTTTAAGAGGAACTCCAAATGAAAGATTCTAAAATAAAAAATTGTTAGCCCTTATTAAACTGAAATATTAAAAAGCAGAAGAAATGCTAAGATGGCTAGGAAATTTCATATCAAATCTTTATCGTGAGTAGTTTCAAGTTATATACAAGTAAATTTTTTTTTCTACCTCTATGTGCCACTGTGCGTTGTTAAACAAGCAACTATTTATATTTAGCATCTGTGGTATTCATTTTATGCTTGAGAAAATCGGCTTGATATTCAAGTATTATTTTTCAATTTGTTGTTGTTTTTGAGGCAATGATTTTTGGCAAAAATAGTAAATTTTAAATCAATACTGATTGCATTTTTGCAAAGTGATTGAAACGGCCAATGGCTGAAAGTAAATTTTTGCTGTTTGCAACTTTTTGTTTTTGGTTTAAAAACCTTCAAGTTCTAACAAACTTGATATTTTATGTGCGAATGAGGTTGTTGACACAAAAATAACAACTTTTTTTGCTACCGACTATATAATTGTGGAAACAACTTGTATTCGTAGTAGTTAAATTATTTTGTAGCAAAATTAACAATGTCTAGTGTAAAATGTAAAGTATAAAACACATTTTACAAATAACATGCAGCACTACTGTTGTGACATTGAAAACTTTTCTGAGATCGGTGAAGATAAAACCTTATCAATATTTTCCCGCAATTGTTTGTAAATATAAATAAACACTAATTATAATATTAATATTACAGTTGCTTCTAAATACACAATGAAAGTTTAGTAAATTACAAATAATTTTATAAAATGCATTTCAAGATTATCAGCATTGTCACAAGTTTGTATTTTAATGTTTTAGAGAACGAAACAACCTATTTTTGTTTTGTCAAAGGAATGCTTTCTGAATCTTAAAGTAGAACAGCACTGGTTTTTAATTATTTAGTGAAAGCAATTTAAATTTTGTTATCATTCCTTTCCGTCTTTGCTGACTGTTTGTTCGGTATAAATGACGAGCGCTTTCGATGTAAACGCATCATTCTTAAGGCTTGAGAATAAATAAAAAAGCCAGCAAAGACGAAACGGAATGACAGCAGTATTTACTGGCGAAACAAATCCAAACAACTTATTACTTATGTGTGCTTAGATTTTCCGACGGGGCTAGATTCACTCTTATTTGGGTACGGTTTTCCGTCGACCCTCGTTAAATTTGGTTTGTGAACAAACCTGTTTCGGCCGTTTGCCATCAGTGTTCTTTCCGTACTAGTCGCGTTCTATTGTCAGCTGTGTTTATATAGCTTGTCTTCTTCGTGTTTCCCTTCGTGTTGTTGCATTTGTCAGTTTCCCTCTTTTTTTGCCTGTATCTCTTCCTACTTTTATCGTTTGTCTCTTTTTACCTAATTTGTCGTTCCCTTTTTCATTCGTCTTTCTTCCTAACTAAATGCTTTTAGTGTATGTGTTATACGTTTGTGTGTATGTGTGGTTTGGTTTTTTTTTATGTGACATAATAATCTGCAATTGTACGTTTATGATGTTCGAAATGTATTTAAAACAACTGTTAAAAAAATTTCGTCAAAATTTAGTGCATGTCATTTTATATAGAAAGTGTTTTTACAGAGGTATAGGATATGGATTTGAAATGGAATACAACAAAGATTAATTTTTAAAAAGTCATGAATCTTACTTTATCCGTAAGATAATCTTCTGGCATTATAATTAAAATATGACTTCCGGCATACGATAGCTACGGCTGGCGCGGACATAATTCAATCTAGAAGTGCAATGCTCGAAAACTTTGTCCAACATTTCTGGTCATATATCGTCAACAAAGCAGCGTATGTTCTCCTCTAAGTAATTTGTCATTGCGGGTTTATCGGCCAAGACTAGCGACAGCGTTAAATCGCATGATCATGATGCCGAAACGTAAAACTATGCGGTAACCAATAAATCAATTGTGACACGAGCTGTATGACATGTTAGGTGGTCTTGTTAAAACCACAGCTTCTAAGCATATGGTCGGCAATCATGGTTCTATAACGATCACTGACGATAACGTTCAGGGGAACGTGTGGTTTTAATTTTTGCACGAGTTAGATTTTCTAAGCACGTCTACTAAGACCTCTATAAAGTGTATGCACACATATTCAACCCCTGTGCACGATGGCGGATAGACTGTTTCGGGTGTTCTATACGTACTGTACGACATCTCTGTGGATGCGTATTTCCCCTTATAGTAATCGTATTGCGAAAATAGAAGATTATGTAAAACGTACATAGTGTGTTATACGTATTGCGTACAGAATGATTTTCAAAAGAAATTTACATAATTCGGAAGCGTTTCTCAGGCGCACTGTGGGAACATTTTACGAGAAGGCGGTGAAAATTATATAACTTTAGAACGGATAGTAATTTTGATACGCGGTTTTTTTGTCTATTAGGTGAGATCATAGGCTTTTGTTTACGGTATAAAAATTTAAAATCGAGCAGTTAGAAAAATAGTTGTGATAGGTTTAAAAATACATTCTAAGTTTTAGCTGATTTTTGGTACGAAAGTAAAGTATCACAACTTGTTCAAAGAGTTTGTTTTACATAAAGTCTTATATTTTGAGTCACGTTTAGAACTAATACTCATTAAAAACTTAAATTTAGTCAGGTAGGGCCAAGCTTTGACCCACTTGAAATTTTTAGTACGAAAGCCAAAGGTTGGTTTTTTGAAACAATTTAAACAAGTAGCAAAAACATAAAAAATATATTCATTGGTTCAAATTTACTTTAGATAAGGACGTATTTGAGTCCAAAATAAACTTAAATACTACTCGTATATGTAAACTTTTATTTTAAATTGATTAATACTTTATTAATGTACAAAAAATTTTAAAAGCATGAAATACATACAGATAACTCTTGTGTTTGGAAAAATGACTATTAATTTAACAATTTTAGTAAATATTTCTTCTAAATAGCCTTGATTTTCACCTTCTAGAAGTAGTTTAGCTTCTACGTCTAGTTCCGTAGAAGTAGTTTTCCATTTTTGGCTGGTATTGGACATATAGGGATCTAATGTGCATAATAAATTAACGATCAAGTCTTCTCCTTTTTTTCTTAATTTTCCTTACTTTTTCTCACTGTTTCGCCTACGGACAAAAATCCAAATCATAACCCAATTTAAGAATATGCTCCATAAAACGCATTCTACTATGAATAGGGGACAATCCAAATTCGTATGCTGCCTTAAAAGTCTCATCTTCTGGAACTGGATGTCTTTTTGCATATTATGCAGCTTGATGATGCTTTCTTATCAGTTAAAGCTTGTGCTACTTTTCTCCATCAGTCATTGTGGAATACATTTTAAAATTTACTTCGATTTCCTGTTCATTAACAGTAAATATTACAGGTTGAAGGTCTTTAATTTCATCTTTTATTTTTCGGACTTCTTCAGTTATGAAATTTTTTGTTTCTTTTCTGAAAGTAAGTTTTATTGGTCTGCAATATTTTGTTAACGAGGGTATTTCATTTTTCCATATATCAATTTCTGTTGCTGTACTAGTTGACGGCTCTAACTCGGTATAACTTTTTATTAATCGTAATGGAACGAATAATATCATAAATAAATCAGCGTCTGATGAATTTTTGGCATTACATTGCCTGTATTGCCTCTGACTAGAGGATCCATCACATCCCCATTTAGAAATTTAAGAAATGCTGCTATTTCCAAGTATTTTCAAGCGGTTTGAATCAAACGTATTTAACACCGTTCGGCAGTGTGCTCAGGAAAGTTTTGCAATTGTATTTCTGCTGAAGTAGAAGTGACAGTTATAGCGGTTTTTGAAGGTAGGCATTCTTTTTTTAAGGCGACTAAGTCTCTATACTGTGGAAAAATCCAAGAATTCTTTTCATTTGATTGTTTCCGCAATTCGTTGTAGTGATTTTTAGTTAACTTTAAATCCAAAAATATTTTTGTGACCAACTGTGCATGACTTTGAAATTGGCTAAAAATTTTTGTTTTCTTTCTAAAAATACGCATCTTCCTCTAAACAACGTTTTTTTAATTCCATTTTGCAAAAACTTTTGGACCTTGTGTCAGAATAATTGATCTGCTGCTTACGGTCGGATCGTGCCTGATATATAATGGGGTATAGGCGTATTGGGGGACATTTAGGGCTATTTATTACACAGTGCTAATGCTTTTACATTCCCTAAAGAACTTTAGAAGTTATGCTCTATTTAGTAAGAGAATTTAGAAAAAAATTGGACCTCTTAAAAAATTAATTTCTAAAAATCAAAAATCAATCAGAAACATTTCAGTTTTCTTATGCTAATAGCTAACAAATTACGCTATTTTACAAAGCTTGTTTAAAAACCTTGTACAACAAAAGAGTTATAGACGTTTAAGGATCAAAAATTTACTAAGAAATTTCTCATTTTAGAAAAATACTGAAAATGCTCATTTTGAATCACCCTGTTCAGTATGATATAGTTAAAATAAGGGTTTAATTTTTTGGCTCCCGAGGTCTACTAGTATCTACTTTCGAATGAAGTTTAAAATTTAACAATGGGGGATCATGAAAAAAAGGAATTTTAGCCGCCTTCTCGTAAAATGATCCACTGTGAGGCGTCAGTTTATTCATGTTAAAATACCAATTTAAGCTTAACAGTTGATAGCTGACAAAATTGACTTCAGTTAAAAAAGTGCTGCTAACTTAAAGTTTTATACTTCTATAAAAGACTGACATATTTTTCTAAGGTCCCCCCAGGGGTATATTTATCGGTCTTTATAGAATACTTGACTATCTAGACCTGAGTAACTGGGGGTATAAGGGAGCCCAGTCTCCTGAAGTCAGCAGGGGTGCAACTGGAAGCTCCGAGTTATTTCCACGGGAATCAGAGTAGCCCGCAGAGTTTCCGCTATTTGTCTCTTTAGGCATTTAGCTGTTTCTCTGACTGATTATTGAGGTTGGCCCTTTGGGAGTATCGTGGTGGTTGTGATTTTGCGGCCCCATACAGGTATTGTTTTATGGTGGCCAGGATCATCTCGCCTATAAGAACACATACTCGTGAATGATCCAGATCCAGTGAGCATACTAGTCATGTGTTCTGGACAGGAGTTGGATAGTCTCCAGCTCTTCATCAAGGAGTAGTGGTTTGCAGCCCTGCTCTGGAATCGCTGAAATTGCCACTAGGAAGGACCTGTTGCTAGAATTATACTTCGGCCTCCTAGGGCGTGAGTAGCGCTGCTTTTCACTCACAGTGGTTTTACCACCATATGATTAAGGCCCACGGCCAGGTGCAGATGTAAATCTTATCACAAAATATTCTTCTAAGGTATAGACACGACAACGATCAAATTTGAATCAAAGTAAATGTGAAATAAAAAAATTAATGGTTTAAACATTACTCGGCTGCCGACATTGGAATGAAGTGGAAGTTTAAAATTTTTGTGTTAATAAACAAAAATTTAAAATAAAATAATAAAACATTTAATTAATTTTAATTTGTGCTCTATTTATTCAAATAAATATTTTATGATATTCTCATAAAACAGTTTTTCAAATATAAATATTTGAGAAGCATTACTACGGGGGAGGGAATATTCATATGTATGGCCATTTCACTACTGATGAGCTCATATAGCTCATCAGTGAATTGGACTCCGGTGCAACCGGTGCAGGAACTGAAGCCGAGTGACCATTCACATTGCCGTAGATTTGCTCAATTTAATCACAAACGACCGGCTGTTTTTACTAAAAAAAATCATTTTTTCAGACAAAGTCCATTTTCACTTGTCAGGGTTTGTCAACAAGCAAAATTGCCGCATTTGGGCTTCTGAAAATCCTAGAGCGGTTATTGAGAAGCCGACGTATTACTGTATGGTATACTATGTGAGCTGGAGGCGTGATTGGGCCTTTTTTTCGAAGATAAGAAATGGAAATGCGGTAACGGTCAATGGATCACACTTTCGCGAGATGCTAAAAATATAATTTTAACCTATTATTGACGGCGTAGATATCATTGACATGTGGTTTCAAAAGAACGATGACATATGTATGTCACACAGCAAATAAAACGATCAATTTATTGCAAACCAAATTTCCCGATCGCATATCAGCACGTAATCAGCAGTTAAGTGGCCAGCCAGATCTTGTGATTTAGCACCAATGGATTATTATTTTTTTTTTTTGTGGGGGCTATGTTAAGGACAGAGTCTATATGGAACCAATTGAATCGATTTTAGCTTTAAAACTCAAAATCCGTGATGTTATTAACGAATTAGGATGGCCATTTTGCCAAAAAAGTCGTTAAAAACGTTAGTGAAAAAATCGACATCTTTGCCATTTGACATTTTTTATTCATAATTGTCCAACTTTTCTCTTCGTAATACAATAAAAAATTATCTCATTTTAGTTAAAGTTTTTATTTAAGAAAACAAACTTTATTTTTGAAAAGCCCTTTATTGTTTTCGCAATATTGGGAATAAAATTTTGGTTAGGAATAAATTACTGCCGGCAAACAAGACATATTTTATACTAATTAATATCCATTTTAGATTAACTTATCGCGTCACAAAAATTGGATATCTAACATTTGCTTTGGATTAAAATACAAACGAAATCTATAAAATCATTAACAAATTTTTAAGTTAAACAAAAAGTAGTTCTGTGGACGAAGAATAAGTTCATTGGGTCATTGCGATGTAGCGCTAAACGAATTTGTACTTGAGACTTCTTAAGTTTATTGATTTGTTTGTTTGTTTGTTTCTTTGTGGTGTTATATGTCAAAGATTTATCTGCTTATATTTTTTAATACTTAATTAAGCTGTTGTTTCATTGTTTTAATGTTTGTTGCTTGGTTTTTGTTATTAAAGTTAACTTCTTTCTTATATTGTCAATGAAATTGATTAAATATTATTACTTTTATATTATTTAAGTAAATAATTGAACAAATTCATAAAGGGGAATATGAAAATAAGTGTTAATATAATAATGAAACTTTTTTTGAAAGTTTAAACATAAGTTATATGTAGTTTGTAACATATCACTTATAATTTACTATTATTGTATTGGTACGTTTATTCCTTTTAATTAACGTTTTGTTATTTTGGAGTTCTTTTATAGCAAAATAATAACACAGATTTTAGTGTTTTAAAATTAAGTTAAACGATTTATTATCATATACACACCAAATAATAACAAAATAATAACTTTTTTGCAGAGTAGCGAAGTGTTCACTCACTGTTCATACATGTATGAATATGTACATATCATTTTTTAGCCGCTTCTTCTCATACATGTGTGAGAGACTGAAAAATATTTTGGGTTTTCTCATTTATGAATGCGACTATTTATTTTTTTCTTTCTATTCATAAGTGAAAAAATGAGAAACACACAAGTGTTCATTTTTAAATATGTACAATTTTGATATTTTTCATAAATGAAAAGATCGTAAAAATATGTGCGTTAAGCATTCGCGTACATAAACGCACATATTTGTTAATGCGCAATTGTCGGCGTATGTAGGAAAAAAACTGTTTTTTTTATTTCTTTTAGAATATATTGCAATATTGTATTTTGTGTTAATATGTACCCATGTGTTTTTACTACATTTTACGGTAAACTGCGATCGTAGGTAAAAAATTTTTTCATGTTCATTTATGAGAAATTTTATAAAATTTCAACGTTCATAAATGAACATGTACATTTATGAAAAAGAACATTAATGAGAAGTAGCTGATTTATCATTTATCACATATGAATAAGAATAATAATTCTTGTTGTGCGCATTCATGTATGAACATAAGCAGAACATTTTTTCTTGTTCGTTTATGCGCGTGAAAAATAAATATAAAATTTTAGATTTCTCATTTATCAAAAATATCATGAATGTTGATTTTTGAATGTTTATAAATGAAAAATTCTGAACCCTGCTTTTTTGTCTTTAATCACTGATGACTCAACTTGAATTAATTCATTTGCTCATTTGGTGGTGCTTATAAAGCTATTTTAAGCGGTTCTCGCACATACAAGAATATTCTACTTTAACATCACCCCATATTGGTGTATTTATCATTCTGTTTAGGCGTGTTTAGGCTGTGTGTTTTGTTTTGTTCTGTGTTAGTTGTTTTTGGTTTCTGTTGTTGACTTCTTTGGTAGAATTTTCCATAAGCCAATTGTTTTTGTTTATCATGTACAAGATTCCCCGAAAAGTACTTAGTTTGTGAAAAACACCTTTAGTCGTTTACTTTTCTTTAACTGTTAATTATTTTCTTTTAAAACTTTATAAATCATCTTTCTTACAGCATTTTAAAATACTTTGTACTAGCGGAAGTTAGATCTACACGACGTACAGTTGGGTGTTTTGCCTATCTAGCCTGTAATATTTTTGTGGCTCATATTGCCATAAGCAATATATATCATAAGCTGATAAAATGAAATATTTTTGTTTCAGCATATATGCGATTTCAAGTATATTATGTAAATATTATCTATCTTTAAATTTTTAGGATATTTAAGTTTAATAAATAACTCTAACAGGGATCGTAATAATTATTCCTTTTTTTCATAAAAATCAGACCAGAACAATTTTTTTTTTATTTTTTTGAACAAGAAAAAAAGTAATTTTTTGATTTTTATTTTTTTGAGCCAAAATAAAAGTTATCTCATTTTTCAATATTTATTTTCATTTTCCAATTAATGGCATATTTTTCTACATAGTTGAATTTATTTTGTAAATTATTATTAATTTTTTGAATTTCATTATCGGAATGGTAAAAGATAATATCATCGGCGAAAGCAATAATATTATCGACTTGTTGCGAAAGATCGAAAATAAATATGTTAAAAAGAATTGGCGAGTTCACCTTTCCTTGTTGTAAGCCATTAACAATTACGAATTTTTTGGTACTCATATCCTTTTTGTTGCATAAAAAAAACATTATTCAACATATTGTATATGAGCAAGACAAGATGGAATTATTATATTTGATTAGTTTGTGTATTAGCCCTGGAACCCAAACACTGTCGAAAGCTTTTTCGAAGTCTACCAGACAGGCGTCTGCACATAGGGATTTATTCCAATTATAGTAAATATTTGAAGTTAAATAGTGAATAGCATGGATAGTGGAGTGTTTGAATTTAAACCCGAATTGTCCCTCATTAAGTAAATTATTATTCTCGCAAAATTTAAGTATGCTATTATTTACGCACATTTCAAAGACTTTACTTATATTTGGTAGCAAGCTTATTGCCCGAAAATTCCTAGGATCGCTCATATCCTTGCCTTTTTTTAGGCATAATAACTACTTTCGCAGTTTTCCATGCTGTAGGAAAATAGGAATTATTCAGCATGTTGTTAAAAAGTGTACAATATTCCATTATTATTTCCTTTGGTATGTTCTTTAGAAAAAAATTGGGGATGTTATCTAACCCGGAAGAAAACTTTTTCTTTAAATTATTGAATATATAAAGAATTGACTCTTTTGTTATAAAGTAATCCTCAACAAAAGGATACTCTAAGTTATTGGCTTTTCTGGCTTCATTAAACGTGGTAAGTGTTGATTTATTTGTTTCATATTCAATTTTTTTTTCCTAAAAAATTGGAAAAACAAATGCCAACGTCGATGTGCAAGTTGTTATCAGTGTCAATCTCCTTAAAATAGTGGACTGATTCAAGATAAGCTCCGATTATATTTAAAATTTTGTCCTGATCTCTTATGATGTACTTATTAATTTCTTGGTCCTTTTCTACTTCAGCTGTATCGATACCAGCATTTCTAAGCCAGATTTCCCTATCCGTATCAATTTTTAAAACCTCAATATTAAGTGCAGTCGATGGTTTAAATTGCGAAGCTATTCTTTTTCGGCCACCTGTTGGTAAATGTAATTACAATATTAGTAACAATTGGAAGGACTTCGGAATAAAATCCTATTCTAATAATAATATTCCAAATAAACAGATGGTTAAGTATCTGGGCATTCATCTCGATAAATTTTTATACTTCCACAATCACATCAACATTCAAATTACAAAGGCAAGAAATGCCTTTTTCATCTATAAAAAAACTTTTTTTTTCAAGATATATTAATCCTAGGATTAAGATTGTTTTATATCAATCTTTAATAGGACCAGTGTTGACATATGGTTGCTAAATTTGGTTTAATATTTCTCCCGCTCTTAAAAGAAAATGCTTAAGAGCATGTACGTCTCTTTCTAGGTCAAAAAATAGCAATTTTAAAAAATATATATCGAACGGAAAATTATATAACGCGGCAAAGACATGTCGAGTAGACAATAATTTTTCATAATTTTTTTAATTAGAAACCACGTTTTGAAAAGCTCTAATTGCACATAAAATAACTTGATAATGGCTCCATACTACGTAAATGGGGAATATATAGACAAAACACTCCAAAACGGTTATGTCCCGCCTGAGGCCTTCTTGCACCTAGATAGTCAAGGTTTTATGCAAAACGAAACAGGTATTCCTATATTCTATCACATATATAGATGAGCCACTCAAAAAGCAATATTTTGCAAGCAAATAACTATAGAAAATAAAAGATTTGATACAAGCCTGTATTTCAGAGATAAAAATATGCTTCCAAACATGAATGTAAATAAATACTGGTGGCTAACATGAAAGGTTATCTACAAATTCCCCCCTTTATCATATAAGTATTAACATTTTATTCTTTACTAAATATGTAAGTAATTTTTTTCAACTGTTTTGTTACATAATATTTTTATAATGGCACCATTCTGGTTTATATATTATATAATTTTCTTTAAAAGAATTAATTTTGTTAGGGTAAAATATACTAGAGAGCTCGAATAAGGGACTGTGTATAGAAAGAAAAAAAATTACTACTGTTTGTTTATTTATAGTTTAATTATAAGAAATATGGCCAAATAAACGTTATTAAAAAAAATAAAAAAAAAATAAAAAGTTATTTTTTGTTTTTTTTTTATTTTTTTCGAGTAGAAATAAGAGTTATTTTTGATTTTATATTTTGAGCAAAAATAACAGTTATTTTTTGCTTGTTATTTTTACGAGCAACTATAATTTTTTTTTGTTAATTTTATTTTTTAGTGCAAAAATAACAGTTATTTATTGCTTTTTATTTTTTCAAACAACAATAAGTTGTTAGGGTTGGCATGAATCTGGATGAGGATTTGATGGAATACTGGAACAGTGAGAAATATGCACTTCCCTGGCTACGTGGACTGGTTTTTGTTGTCCAATCCATACCATAAAAGTTAGTGTAGAGAGATAATTTTCAGCTCTCAAACTGTTTCTAGGAGAGTTGCATTACAATTTGTCAGTGGATAATTTGGAAGCTCTAATGATAGTAACACTGTATTCTGCTATTTAAAATATACTTGATATTGGCTCGAAAAAATAAAAAGAAAAAAATAACTTTTATTTTAGCTTGAAAAAATATAAAAATCAAAAATAACTGTTATTTCCGCTCGAAAAATACCATTAAAAAATAACTTTTATTTTTTCTACAAAAAATAAAAATCAAAAAATTACTTTCATTCTTGCGCAAAAAAACTAAAAATCAAAATAATTTTTATTTTTGCTCCAAAGAATTAAAATAAAGAAATTACTTTTATTTTTGTTCAAAAAATAGAAAAAACAAAACATAACCTATTTAGTCAAGTACGGTGCTACATTCTTTAGGAAAGGGATAGAGAAGAGATGAACAGGTGGTGAAAGTAGAAGTATAGTCGGAAATTAACTGCCGTATAAGACAGCACAGCGACCAGTGACTATGTCTTCATCGCTGAGCAGCCCCACCGACAGTCATTTTTTATTTTTGTAGTGAAAAAAAAATCAAGGTCGTTGGAATCGAACCCACAACTCCCATACTGATAAGCTAGTACACTACCTACTAGCCTACAGGGGCACCTTTATTCTTGCTCGAAAAACTAAAAATCAAAATTTTAGAAAGCAACATATTTTATCATAGACTAATGAATGCATAGTGATCAATATTGTATACTTGAATCCGTTTTCCAACATTTACTTCTATTTGCTTTTTTTGTTTTAAAAACTGTTATTTTCGGTCCTTGAACTCTAAACCAAAATCTCATTAAAGCCTGTTAACGGTTTAAAGTCACTACGTGCAGAGAAGTCACTGGTACATACCATGTGATAGGGTTAACGCTAGTGGTTGGCGTTTGGGTTTAACCTAACGAAAAAGCCACCACCCGCACCCTAAGACGCATACACGCCTTAGTCGCAAGTTTTTAGTGCACGGTAGAAGAGCCGTGCCACAGCCCGTGGACCTGCGTGCCCCCGGGGGAACTTAACCTTGTAATGGCTGAAAAAATCATATTATTTTTCTTGTATTAGTCATTTTTTACAATTGTGTAAATGCTTTTCTAAAAGTTTAGTGGATCATATGAAAATGCTAAATGTAAAAAATATTATATATAAATTTCTTGCCAATATATAAATAAAAAGTCACAGTTTTAAATAAATAGAAAAACAAATAAAATTATAAAATTATACCAAAATTATATTTAATTAAAATCTATTAAAATTTGTTTTTATAATTTAATTATATTTAACAATAATATTCAAATTTCAATGAAACCCATATGATACTCTTAGATTTGGACTAAATAAGCCATGAATGCTTCGGTGTAATGTGATATACAATATTTTGTAAATGTTGAATTTTTTATATACATTATATTTTTAATAGCATATCAAAGATGATTGTCCATGTTTATGGACAAAATATGCCACAATGGCAACACTGGCGCCGAAGTGGAAAACTGCCGGGTTTTTTCCAATGGAAGAAAACCGCAAGTTTTTGGGGTAAATAAAAGGCATGCATTTGTAAATTAAAAATAAAATAAATTTGTAAAATAAACATAAAATGAATAAAAATAAAATGTGGTTGTGATCTAATGTGAATTTACTTTTTTTTCAAATTTGACTAAATGAAGAAATTAAAATAAATATATACATAATAAAATCCAATGAAGTAAAATAAATAAAAACTATTATAATTTAAATATTAGAATTTAAACAATGATGATTAAGTGATAAAGTGATAACATCGTTTTCATTTTGAAATAGATTTTGAGAAAAACTTTTCTAATATAAAAGTATTATTGGTTGCTATATCAAAAATTACGGTTAAGCATGTCTAATAGTTTTATTGAAGAAGAGTTTATGTCATCTATAATTATGTCGTACCCTTATGCATGCCTATATGGTCCTCATTAAAACATACAAAACTCCAGTTCCCGCCTGGGATGAATGGTTTGTTTATTCAGAGATATCAGGCCGTTAATGAATATCAAAGCTCTTATGCTCATTATTTAGGTTGTCAAAATAAATGTAGATGAAGTTAGATGTGAAATATCTGCTATAATTTTGAGCCGACACCTGTGCCGCGACTTTCTTGTTGTTTCCAGAGTAAATGGAGCTGTCTATTACTTAAATTCTAAACCACCAGCATTGGAGATCTATAGACTTTCTGTCATCCTGCTTTCTTAGCGATTGAGATAGCTTGAATAAATCATGGTATGACGTTAAGTAACTCGTCATCCCGCTATATGTTGGCGGAATCTAGAGATACTGCGGCGGAATGATAAATTTGTTGTTTTTTAAATTGTAGGTAAAGCTTAAGCTACAGACAAATCATTTCTGAGTAGATGTGCTAGAGTTTTTCCAGCTTTTACTATCAAAGTTCCAGTTAGGTGCCCCTGTAGGCTAGTAGGTAGTGTACTAGCTTGTCAGTATGGCAGTTGTGGGTTCGATTCCCAACGAAGACATTGGTTTTTTTTCACTACAAAAATAAAAATTGACTGTTGGTGAGGCTGTTTAGCAATGAAAGCATAGTCACTGGTCGCTGTGCTGTCTTATACGGCAGTTAATTTCCGACTATCCTTCTACTTTCACCACCTGTTTCATCTCTTCTCTATCTCTTTCCTAAAGAATGTAGCACGGTACTTGACTAAATACGCATTGTTGCCTCAAGTGCTTCTTCTCTTTAAAAAAAAATTAAAAATGAATTTTTGGAACAGTTGTATAAAAAATAGGATACAAAACCTAATGAGTTTACGGTTCAATTGAATGAGAGAGAAATATAGCAGCATTTATTCTTTCAGATACAACTCTAAGTATAATTATATTTCGTAAAGCTTTACAATAACTAAGACGTTTTAAATAATCTACAAATAGAAATCGCGACAATTAACAAAAAATTGTAGATAGAAATTCTTTTTTAATAGAGCTTGTTGTTGATTACGGTAGTTAAAAATATTATACAGAGAGGCACTAGAGGCCTAGGGTGTAGGTAAACTGTGATATTAGTGATCAGGAGGAAGATAGATAGGAAGTCAAGTACACTAATAGATTTTTAAATTTGGATTCGGTTTTCTACCGGCCCGGCAATTCAAATTGTAAATAGTTTTTCGAACTGCCCGAAGAAAATGGTAGAGCCAGAGAAGAACTAAAGCTAGGGAAATAAAACTATCTTCTCTTAGGATACCATACGTTTTTGAAAAAAAACCTTTGTGTTATAGGACACGTGGAGCAGGCATTTCCCATTTAGAGTAACACCCAATTATCCTATTTCAAAAAACCTAAAATAATGGCACATTTACATCATAATAAAGACCTTAGGCTTAGCACTATAGGACGGATTGCGGCGGCTATCACTGTACAAAATAATCGTTACACTCTTTAACTAACTGGAAAACTAATGAATTGCAGATGAGAAACGGGGTAGTTATTTATTTTTTTTGTATCAGAAGAATTACAAAAATCTTTGACTAGTTTTTAATAAATATTGTTTTTATTGAAAAAATAAATTATTAATTAATAATAAGATGTCTTTTTTCAAAAAAGCAGAATGTGAATTATTAAATTAGATATTACGTATCGTTTCGTATTAATTTTTTTCATACTCTGTCTACAACTTTAGAGTTGTCTTCCTAACACTACGTTAAATGTTATTTAAGATGACATTGTTACTATGTCCGTAGTTTGTTTATATTGCAGCAATAAATAATTTACCAGCTTCAATATGGTTGCGTTTGAATAATAATAATAATAATGCAGTAAAACCACTTCTTGCTTTGACTTTCATGTTTTTTTATTTCTTGTATTTTTTTCAACAGTTTTGTTTATTCACTAGAAAGATATTTTTATTATATATTAAATTTTTAAAATGTGCTGTTATACTCCACTTAGAGGTCAAGTTCATTTCCGTGTATCAATGTGAATATTTATTTTTAAATGAAAAGAAACGTTAGTTTTTTAATTGATCGTATGCTGTTTGAATTTAAAATCAATTTTTAATTTATTTAAGTTTTCTTTCCTTCTACTGACTTTGTAAATGTCATGGCACATAACACAATTGGATGATTTTGAGTTCTTTAGCACAATGAAAAATATTTTAAAACTGGGGATGTCCTTAAAAATCATATAAAAACAAAAGTTTTTTAATAATTTCAAAATTAGAGCATAAAAGCATATAGCATAAAATTAAAATACTAATTGAATCGACATATAAAAAAAATAAAGAATAATATAAACAATGAAAATAAAAATTAAAAGATCTTTTGTAGTGCAAAATATATACCTGGTCTTACTGCCAACAAAAACATGATGGCAACGGTGAGCACTGCCAATATTAATCCTGCATACAAGCCCAACAAAGTATTGAAGATATTATTTCAATATTTAAGATAAAGCGTCAACTGATAAATTACAACAAAGCCCGGGTGTCCGCCGGGAAGTTTTACTACTTTGTTTGCTTTTAATTTTTGATCAAATGAAAGAGTATACACTTTCTATTAAAAAATATTTTATTTAATATCGGCAATTATAAGTGTAACTCAATATCAGATAAATGTCCGCCTCTATTAGCCTCACAAATGCGAGTCTTTTCGAACACATTTTCATTACATTCTTACATATTTCAATTCGAATATTTTGTTTGAGTTGCTCAAGCATTTCTGGTTTGTGTGCATAAACCTTGCTTTTCAGATATCCCCCCAAAAAGAAGTCCGGAGCAGTCAAATGAGGCGACCGTGGAAACTAATCAACATCACCATTTCTTGAAATAACATGTTGTGGAAAGAGGTCTCGCAGTAATTTCATTGTAATCCTGGCTGTATGCGTTGTGGCACCGTCTTGTTGATATCGCATGTTAATCAAGCCCAAAGCATGCAGTTGTGGCTTTAAAAAGTTTTCAATCAAATTATGGTATCTCTCCCCATTCACAGTTACCGTTACGACGTTTTCATTTTAAAAGAAGTAAGATCCAATGATGTCACCTCACCAAATTGCACACCATAATGTAATTTTTAATGGATGCAAAGGTGATTGTTGAATAATTTGAGGGTTTCCCATTCCCCAAAATCGACTATTCTGTTTATTCACTCACAATAATTTTTTAATGAAAATCCGGGTTGTCATGGACGAGCTGTAACATCCTATTGGCGTAAAGGGTCTTGGTGGAAGAAGCTCTTATGTCAACTTAATCTTATATGGAAACAAATGCAAATCCTCATGCAAAATTGTGGGCAAAGTCGTTCTTTGAAGACCAAGCTCCTGAGCACGGCATCGAATTGAGATTGATGGATTGTTTTGAACAATTTTGTGAGCAGCAGTAATGTTTTCAATAGATCTTGCAGTACGTTGTTGTATATGATTGGGGCTATCACCTACAGACCATCTTTTTTCGAAATCATTCACTACACGGTAAATAGTGCGTTTTGTTGGCACGTTATTTCCCCCAAAAGTTTCACATAACTTTCTCATCGTCACAGTAATTGATGATTGATTTTAATAAAATATTTTAACGATAAAAACACGTTGGTTTATCGAATATTTTTGCATAATATTTCTACCACGTGTCTACTTTACGACTGCCAAATATGAACTGTCAAGACTAATGTTTACTAAAAAGTGGCGGCAAAACAAAGAGCGAACGTAAAGTGGACATTGAAAGCGGAAAAAGACATAAGCTCAACACATAATAAAAACAGGACACATAGCTGGCTGGCTTTAATAATATTAAAATACTTGATAAAGAGAAAATAGGGAAAGGGCGTTTCGCAATTGAGAGTTTGCATATTCAACAAAAAATTAGCAAAACTATAAGGGACACTGATAATATAGACGCTAGCTATAGCGTTGCCCTAAAATAATGTTCAAATAATCTTTTATACTTAAAAGCACAAGCATAATCTGTCATAAGTCAATTCTATTTATTGGGTAAAACTTTCAAAGAAATCAAAGATAAATTTAACACTGTGGATATATTTTTCCCGGAAAATTTTTAAAATTTGAGATTGAAAGAATTGTGATATATTTTAGGATAAAGGTTTGCCACTGCAGGGCATACGTAACTGCTTACTTAACTGAGAATTTAAAAACTAAGTTTTAGTAAAGCGAAATTACTCAGTCAATAATAGCTTTTCATTTAAGTTTTATCTTTTTTAGGAAAGAGATTTTGTAGCCAGCCAGGTAAGCAAAGATAATGATAGATAGAATGTCTCATTTTTCACAAACCCTCAATTTTACAAGTATGCTTAATTTTGAGACAGTTAAAGGTGCCTTACAGTTTTAGAGCAGTTAAAGCATATAATTTATTTTTAAACTCGTCGCCGACAATTTAAAGCTGTAAAGTAATATCTGTAAAGAGGGACGTTGCGCTATATAATAGTATGAAAGATTTATGTTAAATAGGCTGCTGCTGATATATAAACATAGGTCACAAAGAATAGTAGGAATGCTTTGACATGGATTTTTCCGTGAGTTTTGGATATTTATAAATCCGTAAAAATGTTTGTTTCTTGACGTTGATATTTTTAAAATAGTCCTGTTTGACAAACCTAATTGGGGCAGTCCCCCAATGACTCACTTGCAGCAAAGGCTCTATATATGCAATCCTGTACAAAACAATTAATTTCGTTACCAAAAATTCAAAAATTAAAGTAAATAATAAATAATGTTAATGTTTTAAAATTTAGTGTGACGCAAGGAGTAACCACAAATTTTAACACATTTTTACAATTAATTATTAAGTGTAAAAATGTGCGTTTAATGTGTTTTTATAAATGAAATATTTTCCTTCAGTTAAACTTAAGTTCGTGATCAATTTAAAAGTAAACTTAAAGATGTCAGTACAATTACACTTATTTTTTATATTGCTAGAAACTTCTGTAAATTGTTTCCTTCTAATACGTACTTAATCCCAACAGAAAAATAAGTGTTTATAATATGTGCTCACTCTTAGATCCATTTATGTAAAAACATCAAATTTGACACTCGCAGAATGTAATTAGTTATGAAAATAAAAAATTAATTGTAGATTTAAAACAGAATATGTTTATGTTATATATTGCCAGAGACTAAAATTCGGATAAGAACACAAATTTTTTGGACTTTTAATATTGCGTCCTTAAGCTATTGAAGTTTCAATATAAACTTTCTGTTTGAATATACAGTTTAATATAAAATTATTAAATAAATAATTAATATAATATTTATAACTGTAAAACAATAAATAAATAAAAATAAATTAACTCAATTAAAGCTGTACATAACATTATTATTATAAAAATTGTTATGTGTTCTTGAACTTTTATTCGTTTACTATTGTCTGATAAAAAATTATAGATACGACATTTTGAAGGTTATTATTCAGAATTTTGTTTAAAATAATTGCTTATTTCAGATAGCAATTTTTACCTTAGTTACAGAAAAGATACATTCTTTATACATACATTCGAGTATTCAGCTAATGAATGGATAAAACCACAATTATATTTCTATCAATGTCAGTCATATTACTTGTGTACTTTATCAAATTTTAACAAAAAGGTCAAAAGTATTTTGCTTAAGTTTATAATTTTGTATTTTATCTAAAATTTTTAAAAGGTTATCAAACTTTGTAGAGTAAATTATATTATAATCCATTAAAACCAATAATGCATTTGACCATTCTAATTAATAACGTTGGCTTAATCTGTTTTCTTTCTGAATTTTTACTTTTTGATTATGAATATTTCTTATATTCTAGAAAATGTTATATAAAGAATGCATAAATAAAATGAAAATGAACTAAAGCCTAATAATTTAATCCATTTATTAAACTTAAATAATTCACATTATAACATTTAGGCGCTTCACACAGCGTATCTCTTTCGCGTTATTGTGAGCGATCAAATTAACTTTAGAAAGAAGATTTAAATTGCGGATTTGTACTTGGAATTACTCTGTTTAAATTAACGAAAACTGATTAGCAATTTTACTAATTACATTGGAAAATTCTACAACTAGTTGTTGACTGTCATATGACTATTAAACAGAAAAATCGCAAATGTCCACCACGACCACAATGAGAAATCAAAGTTTTTATTCACTTTTTGGCAAAATGGCGGTTCTATTTCGTTAATCATATCATGGGTTTTGAATTTTAAGGCTGAAATCGATTCGACTGGCTCCGTATAGCCTCCGTATAGCCCAACAAAAAATAATATAGTCCTAAAAATATGGGGTTGGCAAATTTGGATTGCAATTAAATTGATCGTTTCATTCGCTGACATGTGGCACCGTCCTATTGACACTGTCCTATTGACACCATCCTATTGAGTTGTTAGCATCTCGCTATAGCGTGATCCATTGACCGTTACCGCATTTCCAGCTTCATCTTCGAAAAAAAACGGCCCAATTACGCCTCCAGACCACATAGCGCACCATACAGTTACAAAGGCTTCTTAATAATTGCTCTAGGATTTTCAGAAGCCCAAATACGGCAATTTTGTTTTTTGACATACCCTGACAAGTAAAAATGAGCTTCGTCTGAAAAACCTATTTTTTCAGAAAAATCAGCAAGTTGTTACTGCATGATTTGAGCAAATCTACGAAGATGTGAATGGTCGGTCGGCTTCAATTCTTGCACCAGTTAAAACTTGTAAGGCTTAAAAGTCAAATTTCAAGACCAAATTTCTCGATCCCATAATTTCACGACAATCGGCAGTGAAGTAGCTGGTCAGATCGTGGGATTTAATACCACTGGATTATTTTTTGTGGGGCTATGTTAAGGATAGAATATATACGAAGCCAGTCGAATCGATTTTTAGCCATTACTTTAAATCCCTATAGCGCTTTTAATTTATAGACCAAATTTATAGCTGTGAATATAATTGAAATGAAAGAAAAAGAAAACTGGCGATCAAAATTTTAGCGAGTCAAGTAACAAAATAACAAGAGTGCTGTAGCTGTGTTTTTCGAGCTTTGCTGATGCCACAGCGTATTTTCGTCCTAATGGTTGTGTGGGTTAGCGGCACACGTGCGACAGCATGACATCGAGCGATTTTATTCGGAGTAACACAGCATAAGATTATATAAAATTGTAAAGGCGTATGTTTAGATAGTGCACTTTTATCTAACAAGACGGTGCATAGACAAAAAATAGGGAAGAAGCAAAGATTAGTAGAAGCGTTTAATGAATTTTAACGTGTTTGCAATTGCACAATTAATTAACAATATATGGTTGAAATTTTCTACAGGTTCCATAAGGTTATACCTTCATCTCTAGAGATGAAAGAAGCAAAAAATATACATGAGCTTTTCTTATACCTCGACCTTTCCTGCTTATATCTCTCATAGAAATTTTTCCTTAGAACATACATACAAACTAACTTTAAAAATTAAAAAAAAAAATAAAGTTAGTGATCCTCATAATTAACATCCAATTATATAGACAATTTTTCAACTGATCTTTTAAGTATGCATAACGAGTTTCTTTTTTCTAAGAACATTAAAATTAAAAAAAAATTCCAACAAAGTTAAAAATAGTGACAACATTAACGATATAATTAAGAGCTAAAAGTTTGCCAGAAAATGATAATTAAAGTAAATTCTTGGTTGCTGCTAATTATTTTATCGTTTTTAATTCTCAAACTCAACACAAAAAAACCTGTATGTTTTCGCTCAATATTAATGTTGTCAGTCAAACTATTTTCAATTTCTTGAAATCGTTTCAATTGTATTGCTATAAAACAAAGAACAGACAAATAAAATATTTAAAAATTGTATATATGAGTTTGATATTGAAAGTTCCCTATTTTTGGATAACATCCCTTATTAAAAGTTACCCATCGCAAACAATCAATAAGAAGATAATTTATTCAGCCACTCCAGTCCTTACCAACGTCTCTGATTTTGTTTTTTATTTTGTTGGTGCAGTAAATCCCACTAATAGCACAATTGTTAATTTTAATGATTTTATTTATTATACTTTAACCAATTCAGGTAGTTTGATTTAATTTGTTTCGAGCCAAGATTATGTTAGAACTGCCCAGGTGAAGGCCAGGCTTATTAAAAAAATGATTTGCTAAATTTAAAATTCTACTGCAACTGATATTTTAAAGAATTAAAATAAGTATTTGCTAACTTAAAGAATGGTTTATAAAAAGCTCTAAAAAGTAGTATATTAAAATTTTGTAAATTACGTTTTTTATTTTTTTTTTTATAATTAACGACTAAATAACTGTTAAGTTAAAGTTGGACTTGAGTTAAAATTTTTGCTAATTTTTGTGTGTAAATCACCACCATAAAACTAACGTAAAATAATACAAATAGTACTAGTAAAACCAGTATATAGTAAATAAGAAAAGCAACGAAATGTAATGTAAGGCCACTGTGTCTTAGGGCAGCTAGTATCCTTATAGTGTAATATTGTAATAAATGCGTCTTGCTTAAGTTTTACAAGAGAATAATTAGCAATAACTGCGTAGTTTTCAAAGAAAACTAATGCACACAAGACAACAACAACTATCTTAAAATAAATTCCAGGAAGAAACTTTAACAGCATAAAAATAAAAACAAAAGTACACACAGACCAACAGACCTATACATGGAATGAATAAAATAACAGCAACGGTATGTGTTACAAAGGAAGTAGAAAATTCTAGACCTCTAATGGACAAATATAAAAGTCAGCATCTGATTATATAGTTAGTTAAAATTTAAACCTCGTGAAGGAATGACTTACATCTTTAGTAAATTGTTTTGTAGCGCCAACGTACAAATCTTATTTTGTGTGTAGTTAAAGTAAATAAACTTGTAAATAATTTGAAAACTCTAAAAATCTGGTGTTATTTATTTTGCAATAAAGAACTCAGTAACAACAAAACGTTTATAAAAGGTATAAACGTAACAATATATTAGAAATAACCCATGCTCTTTAAGAAAGCAACAAACGCTTTTGTTTAAACTTAAAAAAATTGTTACTACAGTCCTACAGTGCAATGTTTCATATAATAATTATTGATCATAATTGGTATGATGAAAGTTGGATTTCAATGCCAGGTTCACTATATACAATGTACTCGTATTTTCAAAATCTATTACTTATCACTTGACCCTCGCAACAATTTTTGGCGCTTAAATGATAAAACGATTAATTTGAAACTAAACAAGTCTGCATTTCCTGATTTTTGTTTATTTTATTTATTGAAAATATAAGAAAGAATCTATAATTTAATTATATGAAAACACGAAAGCAAACTATTGTTCATCAAAAGCGAAAATTGATAAGTTTTTGCATAAATTTAATAATAATGAATATTAATTTAAGAATCTGGAAAAAGAATATAAAGTTCTCACTAAAATTATAAAATACTTTCGTCACTGATGTATTAAAAAATATTAAGACTTAAATTTTAGTCTTGGAAATTAATTTTGTATTTTTGTAATTTTGTATATATTATTATTAATTAATTATTTTTGAATCCTACTTCAATGTTTTGCTCGTGTTATTTATGGAAAGTATTGTTGCGTTTATTCCCTTGAATGGTAACTTTCTGCTAAAAATTATAATTATCAGAAATAATCAGAATAATAAACGAGGTACCTTCCTTAGAAAGTGAAAAGTGACTGTTTTTCTAGGGAATTTAATAAGCAAATTCTATAAGTTTTATACATACAACAAGCTGAATTTGAAAAACTGAATGTTTGAACAAGTAACTCTTTATTAATCTGCATAGTCAAGCGACATATTGGATTGGGGCAGTGATCCCGGTACCTACCAAATAAGTTGAATAGCTTTTATTGTTTACTTAGGGTACATTAATAAGCAGAGACCAGAAATTTTGTACATAAAACTCCTTTATCAATATGTATAAAGAAACAAAAAACTGCATGTAGCTGCGATTATTTCTCTTGGGGTAACGAAAGCACCTCTGTTAAATTAAAATAAAATTGCATTTTTTTTTCTCCTAATAAACATAAAGCTCAAATATGGCATTAATAGTATGATAATTTAACTTTTTTTAAATACAAATAGATGTCTGATGAGCCATTGTCCATTATACACACAGAGAACGAACTTGTCTTCGTGTAGTTACGGCTTGCTGAGTTACTAGAGCTTTTAAATATACACTCATGTTTCAAGTTAAATATTAACATTTACGTCATAAGAACATACTTCATTTGTTTAAAATATTAATGCTAAAATATCCTTTAATGACTTTTAAATCTGTTGGGTATTTATAGGCTCAAAAATAGGCTGACTTCCTAAACGCATGTTGCTTTGTAGTAATACATTGCATTATGTTCGCAAATGCAACCGTGTAAATTATGACAATGTATTATGTTCCTATTTGCAACACTATTGTATTTAATACGCAAGAAAAAGCAAGGAAAGCATCCAAAAAAATTTAGATGCAAAATAAATACATACAAATAAACACGCAATACAATGACGATGCAAGAAGATAAGTTAACGAATTTTCTTATAATTTAATATATTTCTATTGTATATTCACTTATTTACAGCAAAAAATGAACACATAGTTACAAAAAATTACTAATATATTCACATTAGAAATGGAAAAGGAGTTTCGTAAATAAAAAGAAACGCGTTGTACTAGGGAACGTGTTTTGCAAAATATTAAGTCCATGGATGGCACGTTCCCTTTTTCACGAGACGAAATTGACAGAAAAGTTCTAAATTTTATGGTGACATATAAACGCATTAAGAAACGCAACAAAAGTGGGAATTTTGTGACAGACTGGACAAAGTATATGTTGCCGCAGTGATATATTTGTGCCAAAATGCAATATGGAATCGAGTTTGGACACATTATATGCAAATTTTACCAGCGATAGCAACGAGCCATGTACGTCTCACGTAGTTTCCACGGAAGATGAAAGCTCGCCTCCAGTACGAAAACGCAGTCGAGCTGATGTTATCTAGTTTTTAACAAAAGAAAGTCAAGCTGATAGGAAACAGTTAGAAAAATTAAAAATTGAAAAAGAAAAAATTTAAGAAATAAGAATTATACGAGAAGCTTTATTAGCGGATCATAAATAATTTTGAATATTTAGAGAAAAAGTTAAGTGCAATTATTTTGTAACGAATTAATCCTATTTATGAATTTGTTTTTTATGTTTTAATTTTTTCTATGAATTAGTTTTTTTTCTTTTGTGTTTTATTATGTATTTAATTATGTTTTTAGTTGACGACAACCTAGTTGAATTAAAAGGGTTTTTAATTTTTGTTTTTACTCAGAATATGAATTTATTTTTGCAATTTATTTAAAATAGACATAAAAGCCTAAAAAAAATATTGTTTTATCTAAGCTGAGAGAAAAGCAGTTATAATAGTAACCTCTGATAGTAATACAATGCATATTAATGTTTCTAAAGGTTTTCAGGGTTGCAAAGTATTAGTATACAACGTATTAAAAAAGTAAGTATACAATGTATCAATTTGGTTTTAATGCTGTATTGATACATTGTAAATATACGTTTAGGAAGTCAGCCATATTGTGTAGTTTTCCATAAAACAATAACCATTTTTTTGTTAAAAAAAAGTTAAATAATAATTAACATCTACTTCTTCTTGAAAGGCAAAATTGGTGAACTGCGCGATATTCGTGATAGATTTTCAGCAGCCTTTAATTGCATTGTATGAAAAAATTTTATTGAAATTCATTCAGCTTAGGCTGTTACTCCAAAATTTTTTTATAAAAATACCCTAAATGTTTTGGTATTATTGTCCACTTTAAATGTTTAAAGTGATTTGAAGGAGAAGAAGCTGTTATGCAGCCTTAACGTCAACCTTCGTCTGGTGGTGGTATTTATGGTGGCCTGGGAACACGACATCGAATTGACTGATTAAATAAAACAACTAAAGTGAAGTTTTTGGATACGAAGAAAATAATTGATATCACCCTCAAAAAAAAAAAACAAATTAAATTAAAGCCGCTGAAAAGAAAGAAACACCCAAACAATTTTTCGTAAACATAAAAATTAGCAAAATCTGTGCGTTAAACTATCCGATTTTTCAATAAGAAGTTTGTTTTTCAATTGTGCAATACCAACAACATGATAGTTTTGACATTTAGTGTTTTGACGTATTCGTAGTAGAAGCATCGGCGACTGTTACAATGAATTCAATTTCGCACAAAAATCGCCTTAAAATAATTAAAGCCCACTATGAAAATGGTGGTGGGTGTGTTAAAGTCACATTTAGTAAAATTCATGGTAACATAATCGTCTTTCTGAGACCGATATTAAGAATTTGTTCTTTAAATTTGAGTCGACAGATTCGATACAAAATATTCGAACAACTGAAAATTTCGCAGCCGTGAATCACAGTGTTGAAACAGATTCAAATTTGTCAACTCCTCGATGTTCTCAACAATTGGGGTTATCCAAAACCACCATATTGCGAATTTTGCGTAGGACTTTGGCTTAAAGCCTTACAAGGTTTAACTGGCGCAGGAATTGAAGCCGACTAACCATTCAAATCGCCGTAGATTCACTCAATTCATCCAGGAACAACTGGTTGGTTTTTCTAAAAATATCATTTTTTCAGACGAAGGCCATTTTTACTTGTCAGCGAGAAGCCTTTACATGGTCAACGTGTCACTGTATGGTACGCTATGTGGTCTGGAGGCGTAATTGAGCCGTTTTTTTTCGAAGATGAGGCTGGAAATGCGGTAATGGTTCACGCTACCGCGAGATGTTAAAAATTTAATTTTGGCGTATTATTGACAACAGGCCAATGAAACGATTAATTTATTGCAAAGCAAAGTACCCGATCGCATAACTTCACAACAAACTGAAGTTAAGTGGCCGGTCAGATCGTGGGATTTAATACCACTGGATTGTTTTTGTGGGTCTATGCTAAGGACAGAATATATTCGGAGCTGATCGAATCAAGTTCAGCCTTAAAACTCAAAATCTGTGATGTGATTAACAAAATAGGACCGCCATTTTGCCAAAAAGAGTTTAAAAACTTTGATGAAAGAATCGACATCTGACAGCGTGGTCGCGGTGGACATTTACCAAATATCATTTTTCATTCATTTTGCTGAACTTTTCTCTTCGTAATACAATAAAATTTTGAAACATCTTAATCTAAACTTTTTGTTTTGTTTTAGAAAACAAACTTCTTTTTTAAAAACTCTAACAAGCTTCTGTTGCATATTTTCAATTTAAGTTAAAAAGCTCAAGTTAATTTTAATACATGCATTAGTGTTATATCCGGAGCCGGTCTATTTTGTTTGAAGATGTGTGTGTTATGAGCACTTACTGTTTATCTTACACTTGTTGCTTGTTTAAATGCGTTCGTGACTTTGGCTGCTTTATCTTACAGTGTTATGTTAACTTAACATGACGAAATAAAAACACTAATGTTAACAAATGCTTTTGTTGTGATCGCGCTTGTGTGTGAATGCCAAAACAACGCACTACTACCAAAATGCATAAGAAACCAAAAAATCCAAAATCAAACCAAAACATTGTTGAGACATACCAAACAGTCGAAAATTGTTAACATAACAAACACTTCTTTTAAATTTTTATGAAATCAATGAATGTTTGTTAGTTGACATTCGACCAGCAGCAGCGTAACGTCTTTTAGAAAAAATATTTTGTGTATTGCACTGCAGCTTCCATTGTATCAAATTTGAACGGAGGGTGGTTACCAGCAAAAATTTTCAACAGTTAAAAGCGGGTGTTTTAAAAAAATAAAAGCGAAACTCAATTTTATAAAAATAGCAGAAAGTGCTAAAAAATAATTAATAAAAAAATGTTTTAGTTTTATACAAAATGTAATAAATTAAAAACAAGAAATATAAAATTCTATTTAAAAAGTGTAGTTAAGATTTGAATAAAAAAAAATTATAATAAAAGTGAGAAAATATAGAAAAACAAATTAAAAATGTCTTCTCGTGTTATTAGCACCCTAATGACAGAGAGTGTTCTACTCTCAAAAACCGTTAAATTCATTTCCGGCTACTCGCCCATAACGATATTTTTAACTGCGGCTGTTATTATTTTTTTAGTGATCTACAATAAGAGACGAGCACGTTTGGTTAAATTGATAAATAAAATACCCGGTCCAGCTTCATTGCCATTTATCGGCAATGCCATCGAAATGAATGTGGATCATGATGGTAAATACCCGCAATAAGGAATTAAATTAATCTAAGCTCCTTAACTAAATTTCAAAAATATTTTTACAGTTAAATCATTGTGATAAGAAGGTGTCAATTATTTTGACCCTGAATACATATTTTTCTGCTCCTTACCATATTTTTTTTTGTTTATTAATGATTTGCCTAAAGTCATATTGTTATGGTTACTTTTTATATTTGGGGCATATGTCTTCGCTTTATCGTAAATGTGTTAATTGATTATTTAAATGTTTTGTTGTTGTAATATAACAATTTAACATTTTAATGTACGCGTTTTATACAATTCATTAAGAACTTCAATTTTCTGCTAAAAGTAATCGGCCTTTACTTGTTATCTATTTGCTTTGGCTGAATTTGAGCTGCTCCACGTAAAATTTGATATTTTAAAAAGTTAACGAGGCTGATGATATTGGTAAATTATTTTTTATTAACATGTGTTAATTAAAACTTATTAACAATATGCTATTTATCCCAAGTTATATTTAAATAAATAAATTTGATGGTTGGAGGAGTGAGAAAATTCCTATTTTTATTTATTTATTAGTTTATACAACTTTATTCAGAGCAACTAAATTACCACTCTGCTAGACAATTTCTTTATTTTTAAAGAACGATAATTTTTCTTCTTCAGTTCTTATGACAACTTCTTGCAGCCAACGAAATCATAATAATCTGTGATCGGTGTGACAACAGAATAAATATATTTAAGCTGTTTTGGTTTAAATTGTTTTGGAAATGTTTTAAATTAGTAGTGTCAATTGCCAGCAACAATAACAATATTTTTAATGTTTTGTTATACATCTAATTGTGTGTCAAATAGTGGTTTCTTCATAATTTTGCAATTAATGAAAAATTTTCAAAGGATCGAATGCATAACTTAAGTGAAAAGTTTCATAGAAGAAAATTTTCAATTCTATTCCTTTTTTTGTACAGGATCAATTCAAATTTAATTCATCACTACCTATAACTCATCTCGTATAAAATTTCTCACTTTAGATACAGAAACGCATCCCATGCAACAAAGACAGGAGTTTTAAGTCAATCGACACAAAAGAGCTTGAGCAACATTTTTGTTTACAAAAGAAATGATGAAGTACGGAGACGAAAGCGTCTGGATCACTTCGCTTAGTTGTACGGTTCTTTCAATTTAACCCGTTCGTTTATAAATGAAACTCTATAATCCGATTATTAAAAACATATATTGTGAATAGAGACGAAGTTATTTTGTGGTGCCAATATTTAAATTCGATGCCGTATTGGTCAGATTATTCGCATATACGAAAAATATCTTTTTGTGTCAATAACTTGGTGTTACATCCTTGAGGCCATATTAAAAATTTAAAAGGTATCTCCTTACAGAACACAAGTTGAAAAGTTATAAGAAACAAAAACAAGCAAAAACTTAAGATATTTTTTAAAGTTAAAGATTGAAGATCTTTTTGAAATTAAATATAAAAATAAATTGCGGGATTCGGAATAAATTCCGAAAATCCACTTTCCTATGGAGTTTCCTATTTACCGCTCGGCATGCCTGGTCGTATTGAAATTATTCATGCATTCGCACAACATTTTATTTCTGTCCTTATGCACAGCGCTCTTTAAAATCCCAAAAAACTTTCGAACTTTTCCTGTGTTATTGAAACAAGGAGAAAAACATTCCAGTGAAAGAATAAAAAGTGTAGTAATTATTTACTATCACGAATAGAGAACCAATAAAATCGTGAAATAGCAATTAAAAAAGCAAGCGTTAATAAATATGATATAAAAATCTCTGAAAAATGAATGCTCAAGTGTGTTTGTTTATTGAAATTCATTCAGCTTTCAAATTTACACCGTCTGAAATTACAAATTGTTAATTTAGGAATTAATAAAGTGTAACATTGAACTTGGTTTTATGTTTTTTGGCCCACTTAATTCATTTTGTAGGCATTTTACTAAACTATTAAAACAATTTAAAATCTATTTCTTCATGTATGTGTAACGATAACAAGCTGCTTAAAAGGTTAATTTACCTTAAGCTTGATTATTTTTTTAATAAATTATCCAAACTTTGTTAAGTTTGTAAGAATCTATGGTTTTTGTGTTTTTTGTAAATCAAGTTATTTTCTTACTAGAAAAACCGTTTACATTTATTGTATTCTTCAGTAAACCATTAACACACCAAATGTGAGCTTCTGATATTTAAAGCCGGTCGATGATTAATGTATCAAACAAAATTTAAAATTTTTTTTGTTTTATTTTTAGTTTATTTTACATAAGAGTGTGTGAAGGTTTCTTTTAATAATAATTTGATGATTTTTTTTTATCAATAACATTTCTTTTATTTATTTTAAGATCTCTGCTAGTAGTTTACATCCAAAAAAAACACGGAAGTATTACATTGTGTTTAATTAATAAAATAAAAATAAGTTTGAAGAAAACAAAAATAGTTATAAATTGCTGTAATTGATTACCAAGGTTAGCTAATGACAAGGTAGTTAGTTACAACAGCGACTTAAAATTAAAGAATAAAATCAGTCCCAAGAGCTTTAGAGAATGTATTAAATTCTAATGATACTAACTCTTTACTCATCACTTTAAAATATATCTTAAATCGAAGAGTAGGCTTTGACCCAACTTAAAAATAATAATTCATTTGTAATTAAACATTTCGAATGTCATATAAAAATTTCAACATATTAACCTGTTTTTCCTTTCAGATGTGTATTTGTTAAGCTACCAATTGAATTTGTATTTTTCTTAAAGCAATTTAAATTTAAAAATGTGTGTTATGATAATGAACAAAGAAATCTACATCATAAAAAACCCATTTCTACTATTATCATTTAAAAAAATATCTACCATGACATTGTTACAAATGCAAAACTTATATTTCACAAAAATTAAAGGGTAAATGGTAAATTAAAGAGCATTTGTTAATTGTGTAACAAGCGATCAAAAAATGAATGTCAATGACTGCTATTTAAAAATTATTTTTCTTTACATTTGACAGCCAATCAACTCTCTGTTTCTTGTCTTATTGCTTATCTTATGTTTGGTAAAAATTAGTAATGTGTCGACCGGCAATCAAACATTTTTAATTTTTTTTTGTTCTCTGCTAATAGGCTGTTTTAAAATTGGATTATTTATTTTAAACTAATTTTTATGTCATACAATAAAAGTAAAATAAACAAAAATCATTTTAGTCTTTCTCTACACATGCAAATTATCTTAGTTTTGCATAAATGTGGACAAAGTTCATTGAGGCAGTGTAAATTTTTAACTTTAAACGAACTGACTAATTGTAAGTTGATTGATAATCTTACTAAAGGAATACCAATTGTCACACAGTTGTATAGTGTGTTAATTTTAATAACTGAACACACGACAGTACCAGTAAAAACAATAATTATTTTACTGACAATAAAATTTAGTTTGCATTACCAGTAAGTGATAATGAAGTTAATAGTAATAAATAAAATTAAATCTAATTTTATTTGGATAACCTTTTATGAATGTACAAATAATAAACATACAGCGGTTTTTAATTAGAAGTTGGTTTTCTAACACAACATAAAACAAAAAGTTTAGATCAAGTTGATTCAAATTTGTATTTTATTACCGAGAAAAAAGCTCGGCAATTATGAATGAGAAATGATATCTAACATATGTCCACCACGACCACGCTGACAGGTGACGTTGTTTGCATTAAAGTTTTTAATCACTTCTTGGCAAAATGACGGTCCTATTTCAAGATGTGATTAACGGATTTTAAGTTTTAAGGCTGAAATCAATTCGGTTGGTTCCGTATAGGCTCTGTCGTTTTCATATTCCTACAAATCACACGATCTGGCTGGCGACTTAACTGCTGACTGTCGTGAAATTAAGAGATTGGGAAATTTGGTTTGCAAAAAATTGATCGTTTCATTGGCTGTGTGACATGTGGCATTATGCCATTGAAACCACATGTCAATGATATCCACGTCGTCAATCACGCCTTTAGACCACATAGAGCTCTAGCTTTTTCAAAAGACCAAATGCGGAAATTTTTCTTCTTGACATTTTCTGACTTCATCTAAAAAAATGATTTTTTCAGAAAAACCAGCTGGCTGTTACTGAATGAATTGAACGAATCTACAGCGATGTGAATGGTCGATCGGCTTCAATTCCTGCAGCAGTTAAATCTTGTAAGGTTTCAAAGTCAAATCCTTACGCAAAATTCACCGTATGGTGGTTTTGGTCAACCGCAATTGTTAAGAACTTCGACGAATTGACAAATTTGAATCAGCGTCAACACCGTGGCTCACGGCTGTGATGGTTCCAATTGAACACCCTGTCGAAAACGCTTTGATGTTCGCATATTTTGTATCGAGCCAGAAGGACGATTATGTTGTCCGAAAATATCACCAATTTTACGAAATGTAACAGAACCACCATTTTTATAGTGGATTTTAATTACTTTAATACGACTTTCGTGCTAAATTGAATTCACTGTAACTGAATGTCAAAACTATTATATTCTTGGTGTTGCTGCAATTGAAATCCTCAATTTTTAGAAACCTCAATAATTAGAAAGAATGAAGTAACGGGCAAATCTCATTGCCAGTAAAATCGTACTATTTACCACAAAAGTCTAGGGATGAATCAATGAGTTTGTGACTTTTAAAATTCCCCGCTTCTTAATTGACACTTTCCCTGTCAACAGTCAGTTGACTGCTGTTTAAATTTCAAAAAAATTTTCATTTAGTTTGTATTTGACAGTGATTGATAGATAGCAGACTACTTAGCGTTTTAAAAAGAAAATGGGAAAAGAGCACATCTCCGGTGTGTTATGGTAGATTCATGCAATATGGATGAGCTTTTGCGCAGTTTCGTAATCGTAGATGAAACGTGGATCTACTACGAACTTATTGACATGCCATAATGATAACGTAAAAATATAAGCAATTTTATTTCGTGCTTGATGCCATTAAATAAATATTTCATGATATTCTCACAAAATATTTATTACAAAAATTTTTATTAAAAAATAAAAATCTTATGATATTCTCATAAAACATTTATTCAAATAAAAATAAAAATATTTGAAATGTATTGTAATGGGGGAGAGAACATCCATATTGCAATTTCAATATTGCTCAAATAGCTCATCAGTGAATTTCACCCCAATATTTTATAAAAAAAACCTAAGAGTCTTATATCCAAAGCCAAACTGATTCTATGAGAATTTTTTCATAAAATCAACATAGCATAGACAGCAAGACTCAAAGACACTTCCATATAAACACTACAAAACATTTCAAAACAACAAAAAACATTGCTTATTTTCAATCATTTCATTACAATACATTTCAAATATTTTTATTTGAATAAATGTTTTATGAGAATATCATAAGATGTTTTTTTTTTAATAAAAATTTTTGTAAAAATATGTTGTGAGAATATTATGAAATATTTATTTAATGGAATCAAGCACGAAGTAAAATTGCCTTTATTGAAAATGATTCCGAAAAATTATAGATTACTTATAACGTAAAAATAATAATAATATTTGTTCTATTATAAGTGGAAAGTTTATTTATTTATTAACTTAGTCTATAGATGTATTCCTCACAGACTATAACATGCAACTTTTACTTAAAACTACAACTAGTCCCTTAAATAAAAAATTTACATCTAATGGTAAAGAGTAATCAATAAATTTATAAAGACAATTAAAATCTTAATTTCTTCCGCATTTGAATAATATTTTCGGAAGAACTGTAACAACAGTGGCTTATAACATCGATTTGAATAAAGCGGAACATTGACACAGATATTAGAATTTAGGAATTCGGCTGCAATTTTGCCATTAATTAAACTGATTACAAAAGATAAATTAATCATTGTTCGGCGGCTTTTCAGCATTGGCAATCTGATTAATCTTAGCCTGCAACGATAAGACGGAAGACTGCCATGTTAAACCTCGTAAGCAGAAAATTAGAATTTGTTTCTGAACCGATTCAGAAATATTAACGAGCCATATTCTAAAATTGATCTTACAAGTGATGTGTTTAACTGTTTTGTTATGTACGAGTCAGTGAACTTTTTAGCCCATCTTTTGGTGAAAGCAAGTACATCTCAGATCTTATTAACGGTCACGTAAATATAAAATATAAAATTTAATTTGGTGCCCTTCAAAAGTCGTCCCAAATTCAAAATGTTATCCAGCAATTGCAACTGATGTTTGATCTGATTGATTAACATAATTGAAAAATCATTTTGAAATCATCTGCGTATATTTTGATGTATTGGATAACGTTTGGGACATCATTAATAAAAAGGGAAAATAAAATTAGCCCAAGATGATTCCAGATAAAACTGAGATATCTATTGTGATATTTTTGTGAAATAGGACACGTTGTTTCCAATCAAACAGATGTGATGAAATCTATTTAAAGACATTCGTAGTTAAACCCAGCAATTTATGCAAAATAAATTTATGATCAACTTTTTTTGTCGAATGGTTTCCGTGTAAACAGCTCACCTATGATGAAAGCCAGATCAATTATTGTAGAAAAATGGAATGCAGTTGGTAATAGTTGAATAGTTTTTACGCAAACCGTGTTAGTTACTGGTCATAATAATAAAAATTACTATACTTAATTTCATTATTTATAAAAATGTAATGGCGACTGCAATTTATAATGCATCGTGCATTATGTTAGCGACTAAAACACCAAAGAAGGCATGCTATATCCTCTAAAATAAGTTTTATTTTATAACAATTTAATAAGAAGAGAGCAGAGATGTTTTGAACTTGAATTGCAATCGCAAGGATTTGTTTTGCAAGTTGGACGATCGTAGACATCTTGTCAAAATATTTGAAGAAAAAGATAGTAATATGAGCATTTATAAAAAAAGTAAGGGGAAGTAAGTGCACCTCTCGTCGACCCAAAACCTCTTTGTGACTCTGTGTGTAAAATATTTGAGAGGAAATTTGAATAGAGATTAAGGAGACCGGAGATTGACACTGGGTTTGTTTATCTCCCTGAATAACGTCATGCGAAGCTTTAAATTGAGTTATTGGCTCTCATGTCAAATACTTTAACTCAGTAGACATTGAATATAATAGCTCGTGTATATTTTTTAATTATAGCGAAAAAGTTTCAGGCATTCTGGATATTCTGGAGAACTCTAGATTAGATTTGTGCTTAAATTTTTTAGGACATTTAAATATTAGTCAAGTGAGTTTGAAAGTTTATTTAAATCATTTCGTCAATATTATCCTGTTGATCGTAAATTTAAATTTCTTGTAACACAGACTGATTCCTCGAAAATCGCTCTAATTGTGTTTATATAGATTTGCGGCAGTTCCATAAATAATTCTTTATCGCTTATAATAGTGGTCATCTGCATTTTATCATACCTTTTTCCCACGTGGCATTATGCGATCTGTGAAGCATATATCTTTGCCATTCAGTAATTTTAAACCACGAGGACAGTCTTGATATATTTGTTTTTATTTGCTAGTCGAAATTTAAGAATAGGGGCGATGCTTTCTGAATGCCAACTAATTGTGTCGCTTGCACTGGAAAGAGATTTCTTTAAAGTCATTCCTTTAAACAAGTTTTTACTACGTCCAGTTATTAGATAGACTAGCTTAACTAAAGGACTTTTCTGTCAAGTCATAGTTCATTTAAGCGGAGGCTTGCCCTTAATAAAAGTGGAGGAACTAATTAAATTAACTTAAACTATTTTAAAATTTTGTTTAATACTTTTGTTTTTGCTCTTTCGCAGTCTTATTCATTATTTAAACGTCATCGTACTGAAGTAATAATTTTATTTATTATTTAATTTTTTTTTTTTTTTTGGCTTGAATCTTTGTAAAAAAATTTTGTAAATATCCACAATTTTGTCCAAGACGTTGAAATTGTTTTTAATTTCTAGTTTAAATTGTTTTTAATGAGAGGAAGTTAATAAATCTATGTTATGAAAAAGAAAGCGTCATAACATAAATAATGTATTTCTCTCAATCGAGGTCATTAAAAATAATTGAAAAATAATTCGCACACACTAAATTATGTTTCAGTTGAAGTGGGTTGCACAGAAAGTGTTTTAAATCGCAAAATTTGTAAAAAGAAAAAAAATTTTAAACGCTAAAAAGAGGACAATACTAAGACCACACAAACAACAAATAAAAAAGCAAACAATTAAAAGCACTGTTAAAAAACACTTACTTAAGGTGTGTACTGTTTAAAAAATATAATCTCTAAGTTTATTTTATCGTTTTTATAGATGAACGCATATAAACTATCGTACACAACGATTAAGAAGCAACGAACCGATCTTTTTCTTTTTTTTTTGTATACTGATCTTAGTGATGTTAAATGTAAGTTTTGAAATTTTTAGTGTTAATTAGAGATCACTATAACTTTGTATTCTTTAGATTAATACCTACAGTAAAAGTACACTAGTCTAAACGTACACTAACACAAAAAATTGGTACGTTATTATAGCACTTATGCTGATCAGTTCTCGTTATTTTGTTTGCGTTCATCTCTACAAACGATATGAAAGTCTTTATGTATTATGTATCGGGGTTTTCAACAAGAGGTTTGTTTTTCAATTGTGGTTACATCAACATCATGACTGTTTTGACATTTAGTTTTTTGACGAATTCGTAGTGAATGAATTCAATTTCTCACAAAGATCACATTAAAACAATTAAAATCCACTATAAAAGAGGGGTTTCTGTTAAAGTTACATTTCGTAAAATTCGTAATGTTTTCGGATAACATAATCGTCCTTCTGAGACAGCTGTTAAGAATTAAGTTTGAATCGACAGGCTCGATATAAAATGTGCAAACGCCAATGCGTGTTCGACCGGGTCGTTCAATTAAAAACAGTGCAGCCGTGAGCCACATTGTTGAACCAGATCTGAATTTGTCAATTCCTCGACGTTCTCAACAAATGGGCTTATGGCTAATTTTTCGTAAGGATTTGACTTTGAAGCCTTACAAGATTCAACTGCTGCAGGAATTGAAGCCAAACGACCATTCACATCGCCGTAGATTCGCTAAATTCTGTCTGGAACAACCGCCTGGTTTCAGACAAAGCCCATTTTTACTTGTCAGGGTATGTCAACAAGCGAAATTGCCGCCATTTGGGCTTCTGAAAATTCTAGAACGGTTAATGAGAAGCCTTTGCATGCTCAACGTGTTACTGTATGGTGCACTATGTGGTCTGGAATGGTGATTGGGCCGTTGTGCGGTAACGGTCAATGGATAACGCTATCACAAAAGGCTAACAACTCAATTTTGGCCTATTTGTGACGATGTGGATATCACTGACATGTGATTTCAACAGGATCGTGCCACATGTCACACAGCCAATAAAACGATCAATTTATTGCAAACCAAATTTCCCGGTCGCATTATTTAACGACAATTAGCAGTTAAGGGGCCAGCCAGATTATTTGATTTAAGATTTAATACCACTGGATTATTTTTTGTGAAGCTATGTTATGGACAGAGTTTATGCGGAAATAGGTTTCGTCATTTTGCCAAAAAGCTAAAAAACTTTGATGAATCTATCTATCTACATCTATCAGCGTGATCTTGGTGGATAATTGCCAGATAGCAATAAAAGTTTAAATCATCTTAATCTAAATTTGTTGTTTTATTTTGTTTTATAAAACAAACTTCTTGTGTTTGCGATCTTAAAATTTTCATACAGAACACTAACGTACAGTTTCTAGCTATCTTTTCATAAAAACTGATCAAAAGGCATAAAAAAGTCGAAAAATGTTTTTTTTTTTCAATTTTATTTCTTAATTTAACATAAACTGAGGTTTCAGCTTTTTTACATATTTTTGGAATTGTTGACTCAGGCAGCAAATTGTAATTTAATGTGGTCCCCAAATAATTTATTTTTAATTTGCGTTTAATTTATTACAACTACATTACATTATACTTTGTTAGTCTTAATTTAACTTAATTATTGTTACGCTAAATTATTATTCACAAATAATTGTATAGGTTTTTTTAATTGTTTTAATGCCTTCCACTTTTTTTAATTTTATTTATAAATTTAAACTTTTTTTTGTTATGCGTGAGAAAAAATTATGCCATAAAACCAGCAAAAAATGGAAACTTCGATTTATGTGAATTTTTATTATTTTTTTAATTTTGCTACTTGAATAAAATTTAAATATTGTGTGCCATATTTGCATTTTTTTATATTTTGCGTTAACGATTATTTTTTTCTTAAAATTTTTAGGATTACATTGTTTTTGCTATTTCTTGGCATATCTATAACAATAATTATTGTTTTTGTCTTTCTATTTAACAGATCTAAAACTATAACAATGTTAAAGATAAATAACTTTAAATACTGTGTTTGACAAGCGGCGTGTGGTTTTGAATAATTAATTTGTATATAATTAATTAATTGTTTGTTGCTAATTTTTTACTTTATATTTTTTAAATGGACAAAAAATGTTATTGTAAATCTTTTAGGAAGGAATTAAGCTAATAAAGCAATTATAATAATCTATAAAATCGATTAAATCAAAATAAAAATAAAATATAAATTTTTATGATGAAAATATTGCACCCTTGCAAACGAAAAATAATAAGAGAAGTGATATTTTTTATTGTGGGATTTTTGAATTTACAAAAAAAACTGAAATAATTTCTCGAAAATATATATATAAATACGTCGCTGCCTTAATTTATGCCAGATTGCTTTGAGAATGAGAATATCATAAAATATTTATTATAAAAAAATATATTTGAAATGTATAACTGGGAGGTAAAGCATTTCTATATGGGCATTTCACCACTGCTCAAATAGCTTATCAGTACATATTACCTCAAATAATGTATAGAAAATTCAAGAGTATTATACTCAAGTCGAATTGATTAAATGAGAGTTTTCATTGAACCAACACAGCAAAGAGACAACAGAACTCAAAAACACTTCTATATACAAAAATAATTTTTATTTTTAATTTTTCTACATAACAGTTTTCTTTGGAAGCCATTCATATGTAACTTGAAAAATAAAAAAAACAAATAATATTTGCAAAGGAATTTACAAAAATGCAACGTGAACATGTAATGGAACATATAGCATGCATACATAGTCACTTGTACCGGTACAGTGTAGTGTGAGTTGATTGTTGTGATAGTCTATGCAATCATTAATTAAATTGTCTATGAGACATCATAACTCGCTCTAAATAATTCACAATAGCAGCGATCACTAACAATGTATTTGCTGAAAACAAGCAAACATACAGGGTGTTATATTTCAAGTGTGGATGTCTATAGACAAACATATATATGTAAATAAAGCTAGTAATGCTCACAAGCACTCCAACGAGTACAAGTAAGCTTACAAAAGTATTACACTGCAACCACACTAATACTCACTATGTTTGCCAAACTTCAAATTCTGGTTTGGGAAAACAATTTACCAAAATAATTTACTAAAATATTGTCAAATTATTTTCTCACATTTTAACATACGAATGTTTGATAAGAATAATTATTTTTTGTAAACAAATTAGAAGTAAGAATAAGTATAAAAAGATGAATATCTTCCTTAACAATAATCATAATTATACAAGGTAGTGAGCTGGTAATTAATTTATTTTAAAACGTAAACAAAACATATTGTAGCAATATGTATAAAAAACGTTTTACACTTATGACTTCGTTATCGCTATCATTTGATGTGTCTTGTTTAAATTAAATAAATTTAAATTAAAGCAGGTAGATCGGTAACTCTTCTTTAAAATAAGACAACCACACCACAGAAGTCCATTGTCTAAATGCTTAATAATATTAGGAGATAAAATAATTATAGTTATTTGAACTTTTTAATATTTTTTAGTAGTTTATTATTAAAGCACTAGGTCATTATCTTATATATATATATATATATATATATATATATATATATATATATATATATATATATATACTGTACGTGTGTTGTGACTAAACTCCTCCTATACGGCTGGTCCGATTTGTATAAAATTTTTTTTGTATGCGTTTGGGTGGCACCCTGGATGGTTTAGATTTACAATTCGGCCCAATTGAACACAGAGGCGTGGTACCTCCCATACAAACCACAAATTAAGAATCCAACAAATCTGCTCCTCCTAGCGGTATTTCGATTGAGTGAACATATTTTAAGTTCTGCTGCAAATATAGGCGAGATTTGATAAAGACGCGTGGTGCCTCCCATACAAATCTTCTTTATGTTTATAATTTTACTGTACGTGTATATCACTGAATAAATTTTTTTTGCATGCCTTTGGGTGCCACCTTGAATTGTTTACATTCACAAACCAGCCCGGCAGATGGCGCTGCATTCGGTATCCAGGTTATTCAACTACACTGCAACTACACGACTGGATTGACTTGAATAAATTTTTGTGTATTCATTCATTCAATGCATTTAATATTTTTGTGCGCTGTGTTTTGATATTATATGGTATCGCAATTATGTAAATATTGAGCGTTGTTTACTTCAAAAATACACGCACGCCATAAATTCGTCGCCAGCCGCCAACTGCCTCCAATATGTTTGGCGAATGACGGTGAAAGGCCCAAAGTAACATGCTCGATTACTGCCGCCGTTAAAATAGCCGCGGTGGGCATCGAGCTTATTTGTTTGGGTTTCTTCTTTGCGATCTCACAAATTCGTTCTCAACTTTATTTTTGATTATTATTCATTAGAATAATAATTAGAATTAGGATAGTGATGAATAATAATAAAATATAAAGTTTTTTTAAGCATTTTTTATTAAATAATGACCAAGTGATTAATAATAAACTACTAAAAAATATTAGGGGATTTTAAAATCCCTTTTACTCGCATGGCCATTTAGCTAATATATTTGTGCTAAAAATAGTTCAAAAAATTATTTATAACTAAGAATCATAAGAAAAAGTTTGAAATTAATTATAAGTAAAATAAGGTATTTTTTTATTTCGACGAAAGCAGTAACGGGTGGATCATACAACCTTATTTTTTAGTACAAAATTTTTAACAGTAAAAAATTTAGAAAAATACTTCTAGAAATTAATTTATTAATATTTATTTGCTGAAGCCTTAGCAATAATAACATCTCACAGTGGTTTAAAAACATTTTTTTTTTGTTTTTGAAACAATTTTTAGCTCATGAATCACTTAAGACGACCTAATCAAATTTCACAGAGCCCAAGCAGAGCTGCTTTAAGTTGAGTGAAATTACAGTTACCTGGCCTAATGTAAAGGGGGGCTTCTGGGTATGCCTCAAAGTTGTGTATCTCGGGCATAACATATTTTCTAAATGTCATAAAAAGTTTATTTATTACTTAAATGTTTAGAGGTTTCGAAATTAACTAGACCTTGAAAGTATTTACACAAACTATTACCTCTTTTAGTTTGGAATAAAATATCTTTTTAATTTTTTGGCGACCTAAACTAAGTATTTTTTGCATGGTGTACTTATTTATGATCGGATGATCATTCTTAAATATTGGCCGTATTTTTAATAAGATTTATAATAAAATAGGCGTAAGTTCTGATGATGTATTTCGGCAAGCCTCTGAATTGCCGTTTTTTCGGAATTGTCCCAAAAAGATGGTATGGTTTTTGACTTATATAATTAAAACTTACTTCAGTACTAGTAAATTTTTGGGGACTATTTTAAAGAGGACCGATATCAAATGGTAATAATAGAAAAAATGCGTCAAAAATTATTAGGGCCGTATCCAAACATAGCCAATTTTGAAAAAAAATTTATGAATTACATCAAAATTTCTCAGAATGCAAAGCACTGATTGAAAAAAAAATAAACAGATTATTAAAGTTTCGTCTCTTGGCTACATATTACGGAACGTATTTGACAGCCGTGGTTAATAAAGACAGGGTGACCAGTTTTTTTTTTGGAACATTTTCCCCATTTAAGGAATTTATAAGTTTTAATAAAAAAAAAATTTCATTAGAATATCTTAAGTGGTTCATGAGCTACCGAAATATTTCCAAAAAAAAACCTTTTCAAACCACTGTGCATCTTAAGGTGTCTTTCTTAGTACTAGTACTGCACCCCAACTTTAAACAAAAGTAAATAAACGAAAGGCAGTTATTCGAAAGTTCATTGCGTACATAAATTTAAAAAATCTGTTAATTTTTTCTTTGAATTATCGAATCTTATAATCCGTCATCATTTTAATTATATCATTTTAATTATTATATTATATGATTATCATAATTCGAAAATCTCACTGAGATATGAAAACATACAAACATATTCGTCAACACATAAAAAATAAGAAAAAAAAAGTCACTTAGATGCGATAATAACAAAGTTATAAAAAAATGTTGTTTTATAACATTTTAAACTTAACCATATGAATAACAATAAAAGACGTTAGAAACTATCTAAGTATCGTTATTTTTTTTTTATTTAAGAATTGAATTAAGCAGATGATAAACGACATGAAGTTTTTGCGCATGCACTAATAAACTCTAATGCATAAAATACAGTCAAGGACAAAAGTGATAGAGTTATAAAGTTAAACAAACAAACAAACAAAAATTTAAATAGAAACAAGTATAATTTAATGCATATGAGTGTATATAAAAATCTTACAAATTAGTTTTTATTTCTAATGAATATTATTTAATTTAAAGTTTATTTTAATGCAGTTAAACAACGTCTTTATTAACCCTGCGTTAACAAATGCCATTAAATGTTATTGAGCGTGTTTCCTTTATGCAAACATATTTCAGCATTTCCGGCTTTTAAATTATAGTTTTTGAATTTTGGGTATTCAGATTTCCGCATCTCAATCAATCGATTGAAGGCTGCCAAAAGCAAGAGAAATAAAAGAGGAACGTAATTCTTGTGCACTTAAGTGTGGCCATCAATGTTAGCTAAACTTTAGCGGATGATCCATAGATTTGATTTAAAAGTGAAAATTATGCATTAAAAATTTAATATTTTATAAAATTAAAACTTTTGACAGTTTTGTGCTTTTTGGAATTATGCTTACATAACATAATCCAAGAGCACAATTGTGATCACTGAATTACGACATTACATGGCATCGTCTCAATTAAACCATATGTCATTCATGTTCAAGCTGTATTTCTATGGTTCTAACCATATGCTGCCCCAAACACGTGCTACGTTGAACGTTAAAACTGATAACAAATGAAAGTGTTAAGATATAGCTTATACTTTATCACTTTCGACTATCTTCTTAAATTTTAAACTTACAATAAATAGTGGTTTTAAGATCCAAATATTTTGTGCATAAGCAAACTTAAGTATTATTCATACTTTTGCAATAATCATATTAATTTTAATTTATGAACAAAATATTATTACTTATCATTACTTATTTAATTTAAAAACAAAATCGAATAAAAACTACATTTTTCCTCTACTTATGTATTTCACAAGAAAAGTTCTTAAAAATGCAACGCTGTGTATTATCAAGTTAAAAGCATTTAAAAAATTGTGTGTTTAAGGAAAGAATTTTTAATATTTAAAAAACATAAAATTTAATTGGATATTGGATCATTGTAAACATGGCCGTATATGCTGTGCAATACTTCGTTTCTACAGCTTCTAAGCTAATAAATTTGAAAAATGTAGAAACATGTGTTTTCCTACGAAACTTTTTACGAAACTTACGAAAGGTTTTGTTACGTATACTTCGACGGCTGTACAGTTGCTTTTGGATAGCTTCAGCAACCATATGCATAATGTTACGTTTATTATAAAATAATAACACAGCACTTTAGAATCGTATATTAAATTTAACGATTTATTTACTTGCCACATACAACGCTATGGTAACTTCACGACTGTAACACCCTAAATGCTGCTTCATTATTTCATTTATTCTCAACGATGTCTAAAGTTAAAATTATTCATTTGCCCAGCAAGTGTTGCTTATATAGCTGTTTTATGCGGTTCTCATATATAAAGGGTTTTTCATCAAGATTTTTGTTTGCTAAATGAAAATAAATCGAAAAATTTAGATTAAGATGATTCAAATTTTTATTGTTTTACGAAGAGAAAAATTCAGCAATTATAATTGAAAAATGATATCTGGCAAATCGCCCCCACGACCACGTCGACAGACGCTGATTCTTTCACCAAAGCTTTTACTCACTTTTTGGCAAACTGGCGGTCCTATTTCGTTAATCGGATTTTAAGTTTTAAGGCTGAAATCGATTTTATTGTCTTCGTATAGACGCTGTCCTTAACATAGCCCCACAAAAGCAAATCCAGCGGTGTTAAATTATATGATCTGGCCGGCCACTTAATTGCTAATTGTCGTGAAATTATGCTATCGGGAAATATTGTTTGCAATAAATAAAAACCAGCCGGTTGTTTCTGAATAATTTGAGCTAATCTACGCGATATGAATGGTCAGTCTGCTTCAATTCCTGCACCAGTTGAACCTTGTAAGGCTTCAAAGTCCAAATATTAAAATTTTAGTTTTTCATAAAAAATAACTCGCGACATTTTACTTCGGCAATTTTTGATAATGTAACTAAAATTTAGGTATTCTATCCCTCGTTTCTGTAACTTAAGTAAGATATTTTTAACATAAAATATTATGGTCATCTTGTTTCGAGTTAATTATGAATTTAATAAAAAGGTAATCAAATAGTTCATGATTAACTCTAAGCTGCAGAAATGAAGTATTGCACAGCATATAAGGCCATGTGGCGTCTCACAAAATGTTATTTTTTTTAACAAAATTTGTAGTTTGTGTGAAAAAAATCTCATTTGTTAAATTCTTTTATTTAAGAGCATTTTAAAATTTATTATTATGGTATTGATATTTCTTTTATGGTCATTTTAGCAGACATTTAATACAATTGGTGCAATTTCGTCATTTAATTTAGATGGTATAACATCAAGAATATTTTTTTACAACAACAAAATTTCAAATTTGTTCACGAAAAATTAAAAAATTAATTTTCAAAAAAACAAAAACAAGTTAAAACAAAAAGTTACTATTAATGATAATTCTTGTGGTTAGATAAATCTAAAGGGACCAAGGTGAACCGCACAAATGATTGGAGCTGAATAACAAGAAGTTGAAGTTGTAGAAAAAGAATAAAAATCATTAATTCTATATATAAATTATGTGTGAGTGTATGTTTTTCTGGTTAGTGAAGTGCAGTCAACACAATTAAAAAAAAAAACACTATTGTTGTTATTCAAGTTTCACTTTGAATAAAATTATAAAGAAAAATATTTGTTTTAGTTTTTTATAACAGAACAAAATTTACAACAGAGAAGAATTACATCCAAAACTTCACATAATTTTTGTCTGTTAAATCAAGTCTTTTAGAATATTGTGTTTTACTTAAATTAAATCTGCTATTTTGTATGCATTCTTTTAGAATCGAGTTTACAATAAGATATTTTTGTTTTATTTTACCGTTTGTCAAGCTATTTTTAAACAATATTTGTTTGTTAGGTAATGAACTTATCTAACCAGTTGAACCCTGCAAGGCGTAAAATTAAATCCTTGATAAGGTCGAGGAATTGACAAATTTGGATCTGCCTCAACACTGTGGCTCACCGCTGCGATATTTTTAGTGAATGACCCGATCGAACACGTGCTGATGTTCGTACATTTTGTGTCGAGTCTGTCGACTATAATTCAACGACCAAATTCTTAATAGCGGTTTCAGAACAACGTTTAAAAAATAAAATAAAAAATTTTTGCGATATGTTGACTTTGCTATCGGAACAATTAGTAGAATGTTTGTCATCCGAGCTATTTCTTAGTATTGTTTCGTTTATTCCTTTTTAATAAACGTTTTGTTGTTTGTGTTCCTTTATTGCAAAATATTAACACAGTATTTTAGAGTTTTAAATTAAATTAAACGATTTATTTACTTTCAATACACACACAATAAATACGATGGCAACTCAGTTGTCTTTAATTCGTAATTTATTTATTGTCAAAAATTCAATATTTACGTGTTCACTTAAAACTAATTTTTACTATATTATTGTTCCATACATACTATTGTATTCTTCAAGGACCTGCCATATATTATTTTATTGAAATGTTTGCAGAATGACTGTTTACAAGATATTTAAGCTATTTTTATGCTAAACAACTTTTGTTAATAATTTCCCCTAAAACATTTAAAAAGGGAGGCATATGTACTTAGTGCAAGCCTTCAAAAGGCTTAGGTTGTTCAAAAAAAAGAAAAAATAATATATACAGTGAAAACTTTATAACCTATAAGTCCTATTGTGCGGTGTTATATACCGTGTTACATATATTTAGAGTTAATTCTCCTGTTCTAATAAAGAAGGTTTGCATTCTCGTAAAGGAGGCCAGATCTGTGTAAGGTCAGTGGTTCACTGGAAATACATACTTTGACACCCTTTTTTAAACCCCTTAAAGCAATATTCGACTAGTCTGTTTTGCAGGAAACGAGCTCTCCTGAGAAATCTTACACACGATGTCATCATATAAACATCGATTCTACCAAAGCCTATTCTCTTATATATCGACCTACAAGAGGTCCTGCGATAAACTCCGTCAGATAAATTCATTTGCCCAGCAAGTGTTACTTATATAGTTGTTTTAGGCGGTTCTCGTACATATAAAAATATTTTACTTTAACATCACCTCATATTGTTGTTTTGTGTGTGTTTTGTTTTTGTTCTGCTGTTTGTCTTATTTCGTAGAAATTCTTATAAGCATGTTATTGTTGTCTTGCGTTTATAAGATTTCTTAGAAAACGTCGCAGCTTGTAAACTGCACAGTTGGTCGTTGCGTTTAAATTTTAAAATTTAATAAATCATCTTCGGAAGAGTATTAAGAAAGCTTAAAAAACACAGGAAAGGTAGAAACAAATTCAACAAGAACTAACAGATAAGAAATAAGTTTAGTGCCATGGAGGAGTAGAATAAAAATTAATCTTCTGTTATTTGCTATTTACTTAAACCATCTAATTGAAAAGCGAGAAATAACAGCAAATTTTAGCATGTTTTGGTCTTTTAAGGACTTGACAATATTGGAGTTTATTCTACTTGTGTATTTAACAGCAATGAGAAGAATTAGCAGAAAGGATTGTTTCGTAAAGAAAATAATAATTAATTAAAATGAGAAATAAAATAAACAAGTTCTATAAATACATATAATTAGAGAGTGAGTAACCATTTTTGTATAATATTGGACTATTCGAGCAAATGAAATTCTAATGCAAAAATTGGCTTAAATTAAATTACTTTTTGGGATGTTTGTATGAAGACAAAATGGTTTTGGGATTCGTTTTGAAAAATATAATTGGAACCTTGTCCGTGGGATCTTACTTTCGATTTTTATTTTCATCAATGTTTACTCTGACTGCATATTAGCCAAAAAATTTTTAATTTTACCTATTCTGTACCTCCTAAGAGATACAGATAAATACTGTAAAAACTTTACCGAAGATTAGTCTGCAACTTCTGGCTAGTAAACGCTTTAAATAAATACTCAACCAAATACATGTACGTGTGTGTATTTAGATATGTTGTTTATAAACATTGTTGCGTTAAAACAATATACAACCTTTTAAATCTAGAAAGAAAAAATATTATTGCAGCTATAAATTATTAGTTTAGATTCTAAAATTATAAAACTCAAGGCCATCCAGTTGCTTAAGAATTATTCAAAAATGTTAATAAAATTTGTCTTAAAAGCGCATTTTTTTAATCCAAAAATTCTTGATATTAAAACTTTTTGTTGGTGGTGGCTGGCTGGCTGGTTGATCTTGTGAGTGCCAGTTTTCAATTTAATTCTACAAAAACTTCATTCCGGTTATTAAAGCCAAAGGTGAGAAATCAAATTATAAAAGTCATCTGCATGTGTTGAATGTTGAAATAAAAGCATTTCGAAAAATATAATCTTCCACCACTCATTACGCGTGCAATTTTGAAGACATTTTTATTGAGGAGAAGATTTACATTTGGATTGATGAAAATTATTCATTCAACAATTTAGGAATTTATGCAACAATGATTTTTGTTTTTTATTTTGTTTTATTTAATTTGCTGTTGTGGTGTTTGTGTAATTAAATTGTAATAAATAAAAAAAAAGAAAACAATATTTAATGCCATTATTAATGATATCAATGGCTTCATGTTTTATCTTTTTGTTTTGGTCACATCACATTAAACACTACACCGACATCTGAGAAAATACACCTTCAAATAAAAATTACGCTTAATTTTTCACGTATAAAGCGCTGTTCTGTTACTTTCATTTAAAAATTTAAAATTTGAAATAACTACGCTTCCTTCAAGTTTTTGTGAATAAAAAAGAACATTCGTTTAAAAATAGATTTTTGTTTTAAAATAAATTTGTGGCTAAAAATTTATTAAAATTGTGACGTTTTGTTAATTTAAATATCTTAAAATTTTATTTTAGGTTTTAATTAATTTTATTCTCTTAATTCTATTATAAAGCTTTCATGGTTGCATAAGAGCAAATTAAAAAAAAATACAAAAACTCTTTTGCAAGGGTAACACTTTTGCGTACCAACTTTACCTGTGGGGAAGATAAGAATGAAATTTCGAGATTTTTTAGTAATTAAAACTAATAAAGCACAAATTAGTTAATACAATATAAATTTCATAATTCCCAAATTGTTTTTAAAAATCCCAAATATTGAATTTCCTTGACTTTAATGACACATAAACATTTAGGTAACGTTTTAACTATAAAAATCTGTAAGAATACACAGAATTATAAAAACTGTTTGATTGCAACTATGCGACTTTGGAATTGTTATTTTTTAAAAATTGGGTCCAAATACAAATTCCTTGGCTCTTTCAGTATCATAATTTTTAAACTTTTGTTTTAACGTAAAATGTTCCATACTATGCATTCTTTTAGAGAAAATATTTTAGTGGAACTTCTTCCAAGCTTTGGGATATAGACCACCGTAAGATAGGTTTTTGTGGATCTCAATTACGAGAATTTACTAGTAAAGAATTTGTTATTAATATTAGAATTGCGAGCCTATCACCGATTTCAAAGTTTTCAAAGTGACCAACCAAGCTTCTGGAGACCTTACCTTTAAAGATATTCGACAGTATGCATAAAAAACTCTTACTTGAGCTTTAAAGTACACGTTAGTTAACAAACACTTTAAGGCTAATAGACGTTTGTTAAAAAATGGTATTGACAAAAAGTACTTTAACTAATGTATGCTTTAGTAAAATTAGTATTTTGATTCTGGCAATGCCACTATTTTCAGTTGTAACGTTGTAGTTAACGATGTATAAAAATAAATATTATTTACCCGGGTAGTTAGATCCATAAAAAATTTTTTATGGTTTTCAGCAAAATCAACATGTGCTTTTTTTTGGTTTGTTTATTAATATTTTTAATAATAAGCAAAGAACCCAAAAAAGGTTAAATTGCAAGGCTTACGAAGAATTTACAAAGAATTTGTTCATATTAAAAAACTAAGTATTCGGATAACGAGCTTTGTTTTGACTATATGTACATGAATAAAACTTTTGTTTTAAATAATTAATTATAATCATATTTTTGTAAAATAAATATCTTATTTCTTTTTTTAGATCTTTTTTTATATATTTTTTTCTTTTCAATATTTCGCTTTCCTTTGGAAAGCTTCTTCAGGAAAAAATTTTTAAAATTTTTGAAAACAATAACAACAAATTGAAAAAATGTATCAAAACATTTGACAAAAACATAAAATATTTTTTCATACATACATACAAAAATTTTAAATTTTCAAATATTCAAACATACAAAAACAAGGAAACGGAAACAACAAATAAATAACAAACAACAAATAACAAATTCTCTCTTATGAAATGATTATAACAAATTATGTGTCTTTTTAATTAAGTACCTATAACTCTGAGCTAAATTGTCTGTGTCTGTCTTGAAATTTATTCTCCTTACATTTGGTACATTAACAATTTCTAACATTTCCAACATATAACGTCTCTTGTAGTTTTTTTCTATATCTAATACTGATGTTTCATCAAACTTTGGATAATGAAAAAAACTACAAGAGACGTTATATGTTGGAAATGTACTGTGCATTACACAGTACAACATTTTTCAGCTGATTGATTCTCAACTCAATTCTGATAAGGCTCTTTTTGTTTAACATAACTCAAGAACCACTAGTCGCATTTTACTTAAACAAATTTAGAAAAATGAAGAATTATAAATACTTTCACCTGTTTATATAACGTTTTGCTACATAAATGTAAGAAGAAAAAAATATATTTTGCCTAAAAAGTTATTTTTTTTTAATTCATAAAAAATCCAAAACGGTAAAAAAAGTGTCAAGTCCTATTACTTTCACGTAAAGTCGTATAACCTATGAACGAATTGAAACATAACTCATGAAAATCGATGAACACGTTTCGCTTTTATGCACAATTAAGTAAAGGTATGAATTTAAAAAATTTGGTGATTTTTGTTTGGAGACAATATGCCACCTACACTTCACAAAATTCTAATTCATGGAAAAGATATAATTGAAAAGTGTATTTTTCCTGTAGGCCTACTATCCGAAGAGGCTCAGGAAAGTCGTAACAAAGACTATAAAAAATATCGCCTTAGACACTCCAGAAAATGCAGTCGAATTGCCACGAACGAAGATATTATGCACCAAATTATGGTAACATCAGATTCCATCATTTCACATTTGACGCCTTCATTTAGCCAAAAAAAGCATAGTATTATAAGCGATGAATATATTTAAAATAAATATTAAATTAAAAATTAAAAAAATCATTTCAATTTGTTTGTTAGTTATGGCTTTTTACATTGCAGGTAGCGATCGACATTTCTCTAGCTTTCTTGTTTTTGATTACTTTTGTGTATTACTATATAAATAAAACTAAATTTGTGATGAATTTTTTGACAAATATATTTTTTTTCTCGCCTCCAGCGGTGCGACGTGGATGTTACTGACATGTGGTTTCAACAGGTCGGTGCCACATATAACATAGCCAGTGAAACAATCAATTTATTGCAAACCAAATTTCTTGATCGCATAATTTCACGACAATCAGCAGTTAAGTGGCCAGCTAGATCGTATATTTAACACCACTGGATTATGTTTTGTGGAACTATGTTAAGGACAGAGCCTTTACGAAGCCAATCGAGTCGATTTCAGCCTTAAAAATCAAAATCCTTGATGTGAATAACTATATAGGTCTCTCATTTAAGCCTGATAGAATTCTTTTGAATCAAACATGTTTGACTGTCAAATTAATTGTCAGACTGTGCCCACTTTTTGATATTTGTTATCAGTTTATTCTAGTAAATTATCACAAATAGATTGGCATTTCAATAACACAACTAAATTATTTAAATTATCTAAATTTACTTCAGATAATTAGCTCAACTTGTAGACGAAAAATTTTGTTCAGCATTTAGTCTTATTTTTGGTTTAACGGAATTGTTAATGAACAAAATGCTCACCTTTATAATAAAGCTAATCCATAACATCCCCTATCGATTCCGTTATAAAATTTATGCAAAAATTTATCTTTTAATCCGATTATCATGGTGCTGGCATCTTTCTCGCACTATTTTGAAAGAGTTATCGTAGCGTAATCAATAATTTTTTGCTTGAAAACTTTACCGATAGCATTGTGGTACCTCTAAGTACCTCTAAGATCTCTTATGCTGATAAATTAGCAGGAATTGATGCCCTGGACGCTAGCATTATTTTATTATTTGTAACTAATGACTGCTCGAAAAGGTGGAAACCCAGAATACTTTATTCTGGGTGTCCATTATTTATTTTTATTAAAATATATTTATTCTTTTTTTTTAATTTGATAGGACTTAGAAACATCATTTTTCAAGCGATACAACACTAAAATTATTTGTAATATTTTTAGAATTGTTTGCCCGCATAACTGGTTCGAAATTTTTGTGGGGAAATCGTTTGGGTATAAGTAAAGTGTGGCAAGGAACAACACCATATATCATGTTATTTGATCCTGAAACAGTAGAGGTAAACAAATATGTCGAGCTTAAATTATAAATGTTCTAAATTGAATCAGCTGTCTATTTATTAGCCGATACTGAATAGTCAAAAATTCATTGATAAAAGCCATGACTACGATTATTTGCAACCTTGGCTGGGTACAGGTCTGTTGACTAGTTTTGGTCGCAAATGGCATTCGAGAAGAAAGGTAAGCACAAGTATTCACCTTATAATTAATAGTCGTAATTAACATTATTTAAACAATTATTAATAAAATAAATAAATTTGAGAAAAATTTTAGTTGCTGTTAATTATCCTAATGATTTTTTATTTCATTACTTTTTTGTATTAGATTTATATTTATTATTTTATTTCTTTTTGTTTTAAAATTGTTACTTTTTTTTAGATGTTAACACCAGCCTTTCATTTTAAAATTTTGGATGATTTCGTTGATGTTTTTAACGAGCAGAGTGCTATTTTGACGCGTAAACTGGAATGTGAATTGTCGTCTGAAGCATTCAACATATTTCCATACGTAACACTGTGTACTCTTGATATTGTGTGCGGTGAGTATGATCGATCAGCTTGACAGGAAGTTTGTAAGAGTAGCAATTAAATTAAAGACACCATAACTAGATTAATTGTAACAACCTAATTTAAACAAAACAGAAAAACAATTGTTTGTATTTTTCAGAAACCGCTATGGGTCGCAATATTTATGCTCAAAGTAATAGTGAGTCAGATTACGTGAAAGCTGTATATGGGTGAGTTTTATTATTGTTGTTTTTTTTTTATTTTTTTATTTAAATCAAAATGTATTGACGCAGATCTCTAAGAGTCAGACAATAGCAACTTTTAATGAATTGGTGGGTTTAAACGTAAAGCATATATTTATTGCGTTAGAGAAATAGTGGGCAGTGTACCAAAGTGTTTATTTTTATTTTATTTTGGTTTTTATTGATTTGCTCTTTCCAATCCATTAAGTTGCAAAAACTAAAGTGTTTAAACTTTGTATAAGTAACTCTGGATTCAAAAAGCATAACCAAACTAGTTGAAATAAAGGAAATACTTCATATAACATGTTTAGCTACTGCTAAAGACTTTAGCTGAATTGCCTTACTATTAATTTAGGTAAGATTCACCCATTTATTTTGGACAACATTTTTTATTGATAGTTCTTTGAAGCGCGATTCACTTATTTTTATAAATTTGTGGAGAAAATTAAAGTTGCGCTATGAAATGCCTACGTAAACAAGCTAGTGACAGCACAGCAGCTTATGCTTACGGTTTGCTGCATTCCAAGTGTGAAATTACATATTGTTACGTTTATACTTTTAATAAACTTTTTATTGTATTGAAAATTTTTTTATTGCCAAATAATAACAAAACATTTAAGAATTTTTAAATTAAATTACATAATTTATTCACTTTAATATACATAAGAACACACGATTGTAACTTTACCACTTTTACGCCTTAAGCTGGATCCACCCATTTTCTCCGGACAAAATTTTTGTGAGAACAAATATTTTTTTCTTATTTGGGTACGGTTTTCCGTCGACTCTCGTCAAATTTGGTTTGTGAACGAACCGGTTTCGGCCGTTTGCCATCTTCAGTGTTCTTTTCGTTCTTTTCTGAGAGTTTTCTACAGCACGAATAACCCATTTCGAAAAATTAGTTCGGACAATCAAAGCTGCCATATGAATACATAAATAAACAAGTCATATTAATTTTACAATGTGGCAGCAAAGCAGCAAGTGATTAAAAATAAAATCTTGGTGTGAAATTCCTAATTTTTTATTATTTTAATATTTTGCCTACTAAGCAAACAGTTTTAAATATTGTGAAGTCTACAGTTTGTCTGCACAACTCTCTTCGAGAGAGGGCATCTTCGGGTTATATGCAAACCGAACTTGTTGACTTTAAAAGGAGTGAGAGGAAAGGAGTGAACGCTTAAGGTCCATAGGTCGTATTGGTTCCAACCGAGCATCTAGTGAAGAAAATATATACAGATTATTTTAACAATTGTGTAACCTAATTAAATTTTATTTCAATACATTTTATTTTAATTCATTTTTATTGCAAAATTATTAAAAGTTCATTTAAAAACCGTCTACTATTTTTTAATTCAAATAAATAAAGTGATGAATTTTGAATTCATTTGCTAAAAGAAAAACAAACATTTTTAAAAATGTTAAATAGTTTATTAAACAAAGTTTATGTTTATTAAAATATTTAAACATTTTTGAACACTCTAAATGTTTTTTAATTAGAAAACTTTCCCATGTTCATTTGAACACTGACCAACACAAACAAAACAAATGCCATAATTTCATACTATGCAAACGCTATATGATATGGCAACTCAATTCAACTTTTTCAGAAAAGAAAAATTTAGTGGCAACTCAGTTCAATTTTGTCCGAACAAAAATTAAACCAAATCAAGCTGAGAGTTATCTGGACAAAATAACTTCTCTCACTCTCTGAGAGAAATGTCAAACAACGTATAAAAAAAATTTTGTGAAATGGGTGAATCCAGCCTTAAGTTTGCTTTCTTATGTTTGTACTTTGCGGTTCTCGTATATACACGAAAATTTTACTTTAACATCCTCACATATTGTTGTTGTTATAATCATTCCTGTTTGACGTGTATTTTAGTGTTTTGTTCTTTGTTAGTTGGTTTTGTTTTTTTCCTGGAATTTTGAATTAGCATGTTATTGCTTATTGTGTGTATAGAATTTCCCAAAAACTACTTCATTGGTAAAAAGACACAATAGGTCATTTCGTTTTCTCTTTTACTGATAATTATTTTCTTTTAAAACCTCAACAAAAATGTTCGCAACAATTTACACAAATAGACTAAAAAGTGAAGTTCTTCTGTTAATATTTATTGAAACACATACACAAAACTCGAAATACATACACAGCTAAAAATGCCAATATTGGAACGGAGAAGAGTAATGGGCTGCGTCTATGTATTGCCTACTGAGAAGTGCTTAAATGATGAAGAATTGTTGAAGATATCCTGCGAATGTGTATTCCATTCTTTTCACAATTGTAAATGTAAAAATGTAATTTATAACGATCACTAAATTTACACATAATTTTTGCGTTACTGGGTATAAAGGAATATAGAAGTAAAAGTCTGAAAAATTATTATCTAGTTCATTAATTGTTTTATTCGAACTTGTTAGTATATTAAATGTTTTGTTTTTATTGTAATCTAGTTTGAAGATCAACACTCAGCGGATGACCTCTAATTATGCAATGCATTATATCAGAATAAGGAAATTAGGTTATAGGAGGGAGAGGAAAAAGGGTGTAGTGTTTGTGTACATTCAATTTAAAATTTCCTAGATTGAATGTAACAGGAAAAATCCTTGGAGGAAGTTTATTTCACATACGAACCGTTCTGCTAAACAAAAAACGAATTTTCCCTGTAATGCGTAGCACGATTCACTGACCAATCAACCACAAATGGATGCACTCTCAATGAAAATCGAGTTAAGCGCAAAAACGTGCAAAGTGCTGGGAACAAGTTCCCTAATTTCTCTGGAGTAACGATAAAACAGTGAAAAACCACATTGGGCCGATGCTGTAATGAATCAATAGAGTTGAATATCCTATTGTCCTCAATAAGCCTGGTAACCCTCTCTTGCACGCGGTTGAGTAACTCTAAAGTAGACTTTGGGGCGTCAGCCCATACATGAGTGTAGCATACCATTTGTGGACGGATATAGGTAGTATAAGTAGTACGAAGATAGGATGCAGTGAAGTATTTCTTACACCGTTTTAGAAAACCAAGGTACTTTAAAGCTTCTTTAGAAAAAAGTTCTTAGCCAATCAAACATCACACTGAATTTTCATGCCAAGAACACCAAGAGCTTCCGATTCCTAAATACTTATATCACCCGTTTGTTAAATTTAGCACCATTTCCGAACACAGATCTATGCGTAAGCATGCAACATTGAGTCTTACGGGTATTAAAATCGACACTATTCACACGAATCTATTCAAGGATTGTTGCAAGATCATTATTCATGTTCTGCCTTTTGGAACCCACCTCCAACTGGTTCAGTTTACTATCAAATAAATAATGATCATCTGCGAAAGAGTATAAATGTTGAAAGTTTGACAGAGAAGGTCATATAGAAAAATAAGAAATAGGGTTGGAGAAAAAACGGAGCCTTACGTTATCCCTGAATTAATTTTGGAACCGTCTGATGAAATCCCATCTAAAACAACTCTTATAGTGCGATTCCTAAGAAAACTCGATATAAATCTAGAGAAATTGTCATCGACACCAAAAGCAACAAGTTTTGACAGAATTGCATCATGCCACACTCTATCAAATGTCTTGGAAATATCTAGAGCCACCACCTTACTTTCCCCTAAATGATGTGATAAGATTTACATCTGCACCGGCAGTGAGCCATAATCAGATGATGGTCGAACCACTATGGATGGTATGTAGCGCCATCCTCGCCCTAGAAGGCCTTCAAATACGTATATCTTCCAGTCACTACTAGTTGCAATTTCGAAAGCTCGGAGAAGGCCGCAGCCTTCTATCCAACTCCTGGTCCAGAACGCATGAAGCTTAATATAATTAATGACACAACGGCATTTATACTCACTGGGCCTAGATCATTTATTGTGTTCATTGTGAAAGATCCGACCCAAAAACTCAAACGAGGGCCTCGAAACACATAGCCACCACAATACTCCCAAAAGGGCCTACCTCAATAATCAGCCAGAGAACCACTAAATGCCTAAAGAGACAAATAGCGGAAGTCTGCGGCCCACTGATTCCCGTGGAAATATAGTTGATTGTCCAGATGATTCCTACTAACGTTGAAGGGGTCTGGGCTCCCTTTTACCCCGCAAGACACCAGTCTAGATGGAAGTAGTAGGATCCATAAAGACTATCAGGGGGGAACTTCCCCGAAATATCGTAGGAGTTGCGCCATTGTTCCGACAGGAAAGCCAGCAACTTACCCGTAGAGTAACCCCTACGAAAACATACTGTCGGCTGCTAAGTATACTCCAGGTACTTTACAAGATGAAAAGTAATCATACAGAAAAAATTGGAATTGGGCGGTAATTTCCAGGGTTGTTGTTATCCTCATTCCTTTTCGGGATCAGCGTTACATTAGCAACCTTCCAACACTTTGGAAATTCACCATACTGAAAAGAGCTGCTAACGGACGCCCTGAAAAAATAAGAATATCGCTGCTAGAAAAGTGTCGATCCATGTCTACAGTAAGTAGGGTTGCCAATGACAAAAGTTTTCCTAATTTTTTTGTTCTGAAAACTGAAAAAACAAATCATCAACGTTTTATATAAAATTTAACACAAATTGAGTTTAATGTGTAAAACACATTTAATTACAAAACATTTTATAAGATGCAATTCACTAAACAGCATTGAAACTTAGTTCCAATAGGTGCTCAAATGGCAACGATATTTCTTGCATGAAGTGAATGAAATTATGCTTCATTCTTAAAATTTTTTTAAACTTTGAATTATAAATCAATTTTTAGATTTTTTTAATCGTTGCGCTTGAAGTAGCTAGTTTGTTTTGTAGTGAAGTAGGCGGTTTGCTAATAAAAAACCTAAAATTTTTGGCTTATGAGGGCCTCAAGTGTTAATTTTAATAGAAGATTGTTGTTTTAGAATCAAAGACCGACCAGACTTTTAACCCTCCGTTTTACAAAGTAAAGGTTTGAGAAAGTTAGTTCAACGCCTAATATTCAATTATTTTAATTCTTAATTTTTAAGGCATTCAAAAATGAAAGTTAGCCAGAAGGTTGAAGGGACCTAAACTCAGAACTCGCAAAAAACTTGATAATCATTTAACTTTTAAGGAATACATTCAAAAATACAAAAATTATTTTACACAGCATTTTTTTAATTTTATTTTTAAAAATATTGATTGTTTTAGTTTGCAAATTCGTTTGAAAAGCCGTTAATACCAAAACTTCGAATTCGACTCAGAGCTGCATTCGACGGCTGGGTAAATTTTCATTATATTCATTAAATCTATAAAATTAAATTAATTACAAAAGACATGGAATGAAAGCGAATAAAATTTAGTTTTCAAAATTTGAAACTACGGCTTGTTTATCGCATAGCAATGTATTATTTATGTTTTTATTACTTTAAGTTAACTATAACGAGTTTATAGTATCGTTGTATATTTTCATCAAAAGAAATAACGAATGTTAGACATACGATATTTAAAATATTAGTGAATTTTACACATTTCAATTAAGGTTTCTTTAAAAAAATATATGCATATTGTGACGAAGATTATTTATTAAAGAAAATAATTATCAGTAAACAAACTGAGCAGTTTTCTAAGAAACAACGACAACATGCCTATAAGAAACTCTATCAAATAAGATAAACAACAGAAGACAAAAGCAACCAACACAGAACAAAACACAGCCAAGAAGGCGCCTAAACTGTATGATAATAACAACAACAATATGGGGTGATGTTAAAGTACAATATTGTTGTATGTGCAAGAACCGCTTAAAACAACTATATACAGGCATGTTCTTGAAATCACTTAGTTTCAAATCACATGCAGTTTTAAAATCACACTTGTGTATTTATGCTGTTCTGTAAATCACACTGTTTTTGTATATTTCGATGTGATATTAGCTGTGTTCCCGTACTTTTTAAGTAAAGTTTGGGCAAATGAGAGTAATGAAAAAATACTCTTAATTAGAGACTAAAATGTTTAAAAGTACGGGAACACTAAAAACCAAATTTTTAGCCCGAAATAAAATATCAAAATTGTTTACTTGTTTTATGTCCATGGAAATATGTACATATGTAGCTATCTATGCATGTATACATATATATCTCATTAGTATGTTTTTTATACATAAATATATAAGTACATACATACATAAAAAAATTTAAGCATTTACATTTCAAGATTCTTCAATAAAAAGTTTTATTTCAACTCTTGTTTGCTGACAATTTTTATTGTTTATTTTATGCAACAGCTGATTGATTTACAATCTTTCCAAATCAGCCCGAAGAAAAAGTGCGGGCTGTTTCGGGCAGAAAGAAGAATAATATTATTCTCTCAAATTCTCTCTTACTTGCCCGAACTTTTTGTACGGGAACGCTTTTGGGTAAATTTGGGAGCCCGTGGGCTCCCAAAGTAGAGTACTTTCCTGAAAGCACAAGAAAACCGCTGATTTACTTGACAACATAATTGAAATCACAATAGAAAACACAAAATCAAATAACAAATTTACAGTAAAAAAGGTGCCCTTACAATTTTCTTAATTTTTAAGTGTTTCTTTTCAATAAAAAGTAGTTCTACAACAAAATTAATAAGGACGCATATTGGTTGAAGTATTTAAATTATTTATTTTACAGTTTTCATTGTAATAGTAGCAAAATTACCGCAGTGGTTTTAAATTGCAAATGGCATACCTGAACGTTTTAAAAGCACAAAATTTTGTGCACAGAACACATTTCTTGTGCTTTCAAATCACTTCCATAAAATGTGATCAAATCACTTCCATAAAATGTGATTTTCAGAACAGACCTGATAAGCATCACTTGCTAGGCAAGTTAATTTATCTAACGTAATTTATCGCAGCTCCTCTTGTAAGTCGATATATAGGGGAATAGGCTTTGATAGAATCGATGCTTATATGATGGCATCGTGTATAAGATTTCTCAGGAGAGTTCGTTTCCTGGAAAACGGACTCGTCGATCAGTTTAGATACCATTCGAGTGTCCAAGAATGTATTTCCAGTGAACCTACTCACCTTACACAGAGCTGGCCTCCTTTACGAGAATGCAAACCTCATATATAAGCATAGGAGAATTAACTCTAAATATATGTAACAAGGTATATAACACCGCTCAATAGGCCATAGGACTTATAGATTGAGTCATCAGTGAGTAAAGAAAGTAAAGTATTAAAAGTAAATAAATTCTTTAACTTAAATTAAAACTCTAAAGTACTGCGTTATTATTTTACAATAAAAGAACTCAAAATAGCAAAACGTTTATTAAAAAGGAATAAACGTAACAATATAAATATTTTTAGCAAAACTAAATTTAGGCGATTATCTGAGCATTGCTTGTGACAGATGTTTATTGAAAACTTAATACTGAAAAATTAAGTTGAGTGGAAACACTTAAAAAAATTATGAAAAATCTTAAGTAGAAGAGCAATAGAAAAAAATCTTAAGATATTTTTATTTAGTTCTATTAATATGATATCTTGGTTGTCAGGTGTACTGTCTTGCTAAACCCAAGCGGCCCATTTAAAGAGTGAAAAATTTTTGGGAATGTGTATTTTTTATTACAATTTGTTTCTGGATTTTATGGCTTCTTTAATAGATACTTTCAAGTAATTTTATGTGAGGCGTGGCTTTCTTGCTTAAAGTATAAAAGGGCGGATTTTGACATTTCCTAGGCCAATAAATTCTCATTTTCAAACAATCTAGATATGTCCTGTGACACTATGGATTTTTTATTACGAATTTTTCTTACAATACAAACGTGAAACTGCTGGACCTTTTCCTAATAACTACGATTGTAATAGGAATACTAACTAATTTTGTTTCCGATAAATTAACTTTATCTTAAGTACAAAAAATTGTAAGAAAAACTAAATAGAGAATTTGATGCTCAAATTTTATTGTTATGAAATCTATCCGGCTTTTCAACAAGAAGTTTGTTTTTTTATTGTGGCAACACCAGCAACATGATAGTTTTGACATTTAGTTTTTTGACGTACTCATAGTAGATACATTGGCAATAGTTACAATGATTTCAATTTCGCACGAAAATCGTATTAAAATAATTAAAATTGACTACGAAAATTATGGTTCTGTTAAAGTTACACTACGTAAAATGCTTTAAATTTTCGGTCAACTTAATCATCCTTCTAATGCTGTTTTTTAAAATTTGGTTGTTACATTTGAGCCGACAGGCTGGATAAAAAGTGTGCGAACAGCAACGCATGTTCAACCGGCTTGTTAAACTGAAAATATCGCTGCCGTGAGCCACAGTGTTGAAGCAGATCTAAATTTGTCAATTCTTCGACGTTTTTAATAATTCACCACATGTCGAATTTTGCGTCAGGATTTGACTTTGACGCCTTATAAGTGAAACATTTTTGGGAATGTGTTTGTTTTATCACAATTTCCTTGCAGTAATTTAAGTCCACCGAACAATCGCATTGCCATAGTTTCGCTCAATTCTTTCAGAAACAACCGGCTGGTTTTTCTGAAAAAATCTTTTTTTCAAACAAAGCCCATTTTCACTGTCAGGGTATGTCAACAAGCAAAAATTTTTTTTTTTCAAAAGAGAAGTAGAAATTCAGGCAACAATGCCTATTTAGTCAAGTACCGTGCCACATTCTTTAGGAAAGGGATAAAAAAGAGGTGAAACAGGTGGTGAAAGTAGAAGGATAGTTGGAAATTAACTGCCGTATAAGACAGCACAGCGACCAGTGACTATGCCTTCATCGCTGAGCAGCCCCACCGACAGTCAATTTTTATGTTTGTAGTAAAAAAACCAAGGTCTTCGTTGGGAATCGAACCCACAACTCCCATACTGACAAGCTAGTACACTATCTACTAGCCTACAGGGGCGGTCCTGCCCCTCTTGTGAGGCGGTCCTGCCCCATAATTGTGGAAGTCTCTTACAAAACTATAAAGCTATAAAAATTTGCCGCATTTGGGCTTCTGAAAATCCTAGAGCGATTATTCAAAAGTCTTTGCATACTCAACGTGTCATTGTGTGGTGCGCTATGTGGTCTTGCGTCGTGATTGGGCCGTTTTTTTTCAAAGATGAGGCTGGAAAAGCAGTAACGGTCAATGGATCACGGTATTGAAAGATGCTAACAACTCAATTTTGGTATATTATTGACGACGTGGATATCACTAGCATGTGGTTTCAACAGGACGGTGCCACATGTCATACAGCCAATGAAACGACCAATTTATTGAAAATGAAATTTCACGATCGCATAATTTTACTACAATCAGCAGTTAAGTGACCAGCTACAACATGTGATTTAACATCATTGGATTATTTGTTGTGGGGCTATATTAAGGACAGAGTTTATACGGAAAAAATCTGTAATGTGATTAATGATTTTTTCAAAAAGTGATTAAGAACTTTGATGAAAGAATCGGCATCTGTCAGCGTGGTCGTGGTGGATATTTGCCAGATATCATGTTTCGTTTATAATTGCCGAGCTTTTCTCTTCGTAATACAACAACAATTTGAATCAAGTTCATCAAAATTTTTTGTTTTATTTTGTTTTAGAAAACAGACTTCTTGTTGAAAACCCTCTATTAAAGTCGCCTTTAAGATGCGCTTTTTAATTGTGCTGATTTTGTTCTTCTCATTTAACAATTTTAAGAATTGGTGAAATAATTCAAACACGCCAGTCTAAACTATGGTTACATTTGGATGTCATATTCCGCTTCTCCAGAGACTATAAACGACATAAAAGTTACATAAACACTCTGCACGGTTTCTCCAATCGAGTGATACGTGAACGCAAGGCTGAATTGTCTGATATTAACAACAACAACAACAATATTAACAGTATTGATGCTTATGATGATTTAGGCAAAAAGAAACGTTTGGCCTTCTTAGACCTTTTAATTGAATACTCTAAGAATGGCACTCAACTTTCCAACGATGACATACGTGAAGAAGTGGATACATTTATGTTTGAAGGTCACGACACAACTTCAGCTGCCATTTCTTGGACTTTGTTTTTGTTGGGTTCGCATCCGGAATATCAGGAACGTGTTTATGAGGAACTTGAATCGATATTTGGTAAAGATCATGATACACCGGCCACAATGAAAAACCTTATGGACATGCGTTATTTGGAATGTTGTATTAAAGATGCGTTGCGTTTGTTTCCCTCCGTACCTATGATGGGACGGTCAATTGGTGAAGATGTACAAATTGGTGAGTGTGTTAATTTTTGATTTGTAAGGTTATTAAAAACTGGTTGATGTCCGCACAGTGGCATGAATCTAAACAATTGCTTTTATAAAATTATTTTTAATTTTCAGGTGATTTTACGATACCTGCTGGTACGACAGCCATAATTATGACCTACATGTTGCATCGAAATTCTCGCATTTTTCCAAAACCAGAACAATTCAATCCTGATAATTTTTTGCCCGAAAACTGTGCTGGTCGTCATCCATTTGCCTACATACCCTTCAGTGCTGGCCCTCGTAATTGTATTGGCCAGAAATTTGCCATTCTAGAAGAGAAAACTGTTTTGTCTACAGTATTGCGTAAATACAAAATCGAAGCGGTCGATCGTCGAGAAGACTTAACTCTTTTAGGTGAACTGATTTTGCGCCCTAAAGATGGTTTGCGTGTAAAGATAACGAAACGTGTTTAAAGCTCAAAGAGGAAATCACAAGCCGATATTATCTTGCCGTTAAAAATACATGTTTATGTTTTAGATAAATTTAAGAGTCCATATTTTTATTATTTTTATTTCCCCTAATTTAAATTGTTTATTTTGTAAATAACATATTTATAAGTTGTTTTAAGTGTGTTCATTGATTTCAATTAATATTTAAGTATAATTCTCAAATAATTAAGCTAGAACGAGGACATTATTTCGCTTTGTTTTAAACATTTAATACACATTATTTTAGTATGTAAATTATATTATTTTAGTTTCTATTTATTATTAAAATATTTGGAAAACAGAGTTTATATCAAAACAAAACAAACAAAAAAAAAGTTAAGACAAATTTTTTCATGCCTTAGTTTTTGATAGTGTTGAACACAACTATAGGAATTTGTTATTAGTATTATGTTGTTTGGATTTGTTCCGCCAGTAAATGAAATACTGTTGTCATTTCCTTTGGTGTAAACTGTTATTGTTGGCTGTTTGCACGATATGACCGGTCAGCGCTTTCGATGTGATAGTGTGATTCGTTTTTAATCCGCATCTGGCTATGTAGCCTTAATCAGATGGTGGACAAACCACAATTGTATAATTTGGAACGTCATACATGCGTCCCAGGAAGCCGAAGACATAATTCTAAACAACAGAACCACCTAGTTGCAAATTTAATGGTTCCAGGGCAGGGCTGCAAACCATCACACCTTGCTAAAGAGTTGGAGACTTTCCAACTCCTGTCCAGAACACATGTCTAGCATGCTCACTAGACTGGATCATTCACTTTGCGTGTCATTATCAGTGAGATGATCCTGGCCACCATAATAACCATTATATTGTTATGGGGCCGCAAAACCACAACCACCACGATACTCCCATATAGGGGCCAACCTCAATGATCAGTCAGAGAACTGTTAAATGTCTAAAGAGAAAAATAATGAACTCTGCGGGTTCACTGATCCCCGTGGAAATAAAGTGGAGCTTCCAGTTGACTCCCTGCCTGTCTTCAGAGGACTGGGCTCCCTTTTTCCCCAGTTGCACTGTGTCTAGATAGTGGAATTCTATAAAGGCCATATTTATATGCCCCTGGGGGGACTTTCGATGTGCTGACATCATTGTCAAGCCGAGTTCTTGATTGTACTGGTGAGTCAGTGTTCGTTCGGGTTGTCTCTACTCATATTGGTAGATTGCTCGCCATCTGCCATTTTATGCAAGTAATATTTCCGTCTTTTATTATTGTCCAGGTGAGTTTGTCTGTCTGGGGGTGTTTTTCTTTTCTTAGAGTATAGCTTTAGTGATGTGAAAATTGTGCCTAAAATCATGTTTACCCGTTCGTTTATAATGTTGCTGTTAAAAGTTTTTGTTTTGTAGATTTCCATGCTTACGACAAAAACTACTCTCCGTCCTTTTTTGCTAGGATGTACTAATGTCATACACTCATCTATTTCCCTTGGTGCGTGTCCGCTAGTGTTCGGGTATAATGCAAAGTTGGAGTGTTCTCTTTTTCGTTTGCCTGAGCGTATTGTATTCTGTAAATTTTATTTTTAGTGTTTGTCCTTAAGAAATATGCTTGCAGGTGCAAGTAATTTTGTATACTTCGCTGGAACTAAATATGTCAGTTGTTTCTGTCGAAGTTTTGAGATTATGACCCAGAGTATTGCTCGTTTTTAATGCTGTGAGTGCACCTTCTTTGAGAAATATGAGAAATAGGTTAACTCCTATTTTGGAGTATGAAAAGAACACTGAAGGTGGCAAACGACCGAAACTTTGAGGAGGGTCGACGGAAAACCGCAGCCAAAAAGGAGTGAATCTAGCCCCGTTGGAAAATCTAAGCACATATCAGAAATAGGTTAGGTCCTGTGTAAGTAAAAGGGTGTCGTCGTGTTGTATCGGTTGTCTCTTTGTTTTCTTTATTCCTGTATTTAGTGTTGTATTGTCTAAGAAGTTTGTCGATCGTAGTGGGTTTTTAGCCGAGTTGTTTGTTTGTTGTACTTACCCCAGATAAGTAAGAAGAAGTCGTTTTTAAGCTACGCTAAAAAATTAGCGGGTAAAAACAGTGCTGGATTGTATTTTGCCATAATCGTCTAGCAAACTGCACTTACCTGATGAACTATTGTGCTATAGTGTTGTAATGTGACTAACAAAAAAAAAGACAAAAGTGATTTCTTACTTGGACGAAGACTCATCATCACTATGCAAACAAAATTCATTGACATTCAAAGCAGAACTTTATTATTTTATTAGTTAGATTGCACAGTGGTTTGAAAACGTATTTTTGTAAATAAATCGGTAGCTCATGAAATACTTAAGATGTCCTAATGAAATTTCACAGAGGCCAAGCAGTGAGTGGCTAAGTGAATTTATGGATGATCTGCGCCTAGGATAAAGGGGGCTTCTGGGTATGCCCCCATAGTTGGATAGCTCGGGCATAACATACACTTCACTTTACATGAATCGGTGCAGTGTTTGAAGCTTGCTGCTCACCAGATAATTTATCGAGGGGGTTATGTTGTTCTTTTTATTAAAGGTTTACCAATTGCGAAAAAGAACGTAAACAAAGAAAAGTCGAAAACGTTCCGTTATATTTAATCTGTGCTTCTTTTTATAACTTCTTAAGAAAATGTGAATTATTTTTGCGTCAGTTGAATAAGTGCAGTGTTTAAAAATTCGTTGTATGGTCATTTGTGTCAATTGTAAGTATTCATGTGAAGTGTATTTTGGAAAAGTAATAAAAAGTTTATATTTTATTCATGGATCTTGAAAATACCTACAAAAATATGCTTACATGTCTAAGTTATCTCTTTTAGTTTGGGAGAAAATCGGGCTAGAAAAATTCTTTGGCGAACCTTAACTTAATATTTTTCACTTGGTGTACTTATTTATATTCGGATTATTATTCTAAGATATTGGCTGTTATATTGATAAAATTTATAACAAAATGGTAGTAGGATTTGGATTTGGCGGTATGGTTTTTTTGCTTATATATTTTCTTTGGTACCGGTAAATTTTTGGGGGCTATTTTAAAGACAACCTGTAGTTAAGGAGATTTAAAGAAAAATTGCCTCAAAAATTGGAACAGTTCACCCTCCAGCCCTATCCAAATACAGCCATGAGGTGCATCAAAATTTCTGAGAGTGGAAAATAACACCGATTGAAAAAAGTATACATAGTATTAAAGCTTCATCTCTTGGCTACATATTCCAAAAACAATTTGACATCCCCATATCTAACAAAACCCGCGTGACCAGTTTGCTAAAAAAAAACCAATTTTTGGAACTTTTTTTTCCCCGTTTAAGGAATTTATGTGTAAAAATGAAAATTTTATTTCACCATTTCATTAAAAGCTCTTATATATATTTACATATATTGCTTCAACATTTTTTAAGAAAATCTCGTTCCGTTTAGATTTTGTAACAGCTAAAATTCTATATTTTATTGTATATACTTATAACAATATTGCAATTACTAAGTCTGTACCGGACCATATCACTATTTCCAATGACTAATTTAAAATGAGACAAAATTTCACAAATTATTTATCCTTATAGGGGAATTCCCAGAATTAGGGAATTTTTTTAGCCTTCTTTTATTTAAAAAAAAACGTATGGAAAAAAATTTTAATTATGTATATTTTCCAGAGTAGCGAAGTGTTCACTCACTGTTCATACATGTATGAATATGTACATTTCATTTTTTAGCCGCTTCTTCTCATACATGTGTGAGAGACTGAAAAATATTTTGCGTTTTCTCATTTATGAATGCGACGATTTATTTTTTTCTTTCTATTCATAAGTGAAAAAATGAGAAACACACAAGTGTTCATTTTTGAATATGTACAATTTTGATAATTTTTCATAAATGAAAAGATCGTAAAAATATGTGCGTTAAGCATTCGCGTACATAAACGCACATATTTGATTATGCGCAATTGTCGGCGTATGTAGGAAAAAAAATGTTTTTTTTTATTTCTTTTAGAATATATTGCAATATTGTATTTTGTGTTAATATGTACCCATGTGTTTTTACTACATTTTACGGTAAACTGCGATCGTAGGTAGAAAATTTTTTCATATTCATTTATGAGAAATTTTATAAAATTTCAACGTTCATAAATGAACAAGTATATTTATGAAAAAGAACATTAATGAAAAGTAGCTGATTTATCATTTATCACATATGAATAAGACTAATAATTCTTGTGGTGCGCATTCATATATGAATATAAGCAAAACATTTTTTCTTGTTCGTTTATGCGCGTGAAAAATAAATATAAAATTTTAGATTTCTCATTTATGAAAAATATCATGAATGTTGATTTTTGAATGTTCATAAATGAAAAATTCTGAACCCTGATATTTTCTGCTGCTTTTTATGACGACTATGTTTCGAAAAATGACAAAAAATTTTAAAAAATAACGACAAAAAAATTGTTTTTTGAAGAGCATTATAACGAAACAGCGCTAAAGGAGGTAGCGTTAACCGAGGTATGCCTGTATTTTCTGGATCCTCATATCAAGGGAAATCAATAAAGTAAATGTTTACCTTTAATCTGTGTTTCAAAGGACTCATGTCTCAAAAAATAGAATCACACCAATTTGTTAAGCTATTTCAAGAATACTATTGAAGTTCTGCAATATCGTGGAAATATGGCCGGAACATAGTGAATCATTATTATTGCTATATTTTTCAGTATTCCTAATGAAAACTTAAATTCATCCCTAAAGTAGACTATGAATATTACTCTTAGTAATAAATTATATCACTCATAGTTCTGAATGCCTTGCTGCTTCTTATGGAAAAATGTAATTATTAAAAATATACCTTTTTTTAAATAACTATAATATGCAGAGTTACCGTTTCTATGTATATCGTGAAAATAGAAGTTGTTGTTTTTATTGCCGAATAAAAAATTTTTTTTCTTTAGCTCTTCCTAAAATTCTTTTGCGGATATTAAATTGTTTTTAAATAAATTGTTTTTAAATAACTATAACATGCAGAGTTAACGTTTGTATGCGTTGTTGTTTAATATTTTTATATATTATTAATTACTAAATAATTAATAAAATGTAAAAACATTATTATCCCAAAATTCGTTTGCGGATATTAAATTGTTATGTAATAATTATTTAATTAAGTGAGCAAAAAGTGTAATTAATTACATTTTTAATAAAATAAAAATGAACAGAAATTGTCATTTAAGAGAAATTTCGTGAAACCTAGCCGTTTTTTAAATTGTTTTCTTACATTTATACGTTTGTAAATTACAAAACAATTTTATAAATATGTTTTCAAAGTAGTATTTGGCATTTTAAATGTAGATAATCAATCAAATTAAACATTTAACATTTACATGTTGCATGGTGCTATTTTAAGAACATATTTTATTCATCAAACTGTAAAAAGTCGAGGAAAAGAGCTGGTACGGCTCTTGCTAAGCAAATTATTCACAGATTTCAAATAAACAGAATGTTCGGTCTTTTATTTAGAAATTAATAAAGAAATATGTTTTAATATTTTAAACGGAATTTTTTAATTAAATTAAACTATATATTTTTTTGAAATATTGAAAAAATATATAGGTAAATTTAATTAAAAAAGACCGTTTAAAAGATTAAAACATATTTATTTAATATAAATAAAAAACAGGTCGAGTTAAAATAATAATCAAGAAATTAATAAAGAAAATATTTCAACTTTCGATCATTATTTCATTTTACATTGCAATGTCTTACAATTTTTCACTTCATTTTTTCAACCCTTAGGGTATGCAACAACTATTTAGATTGCAAACTAGTTAGAAAAGCACTGTTCATGACTTTAGTCCAAAACATTCTAAACGCATTATATATTATTCACAGATGACACAGTGGTGTGCAAACTTTTTTGGAAATAATTAGGTAGCTCAGAAGCCCTTTAGATATCAATATAAAATTTTACAGTGGCCAAGCAGAAATATGGCTGAGTGAGGTTAAGGACAGATAGAGATGTTCTTACAAAAATATGAAGCAATATTTATAAAAGAGCCTTCAATAAAATTATAAAATAAAATTTTAATTTTTGTTTTATGTTTGACAGGGAAAAATGTTGCAAAAAATTGTTTTTTTTATAAAACTGGTCACCTTGGCTTTGCTAACTGCTGGGCTGTCAAATCCTTTTTGAAGTATATAGCCAAGATACGGAGCTTAAAAAATCTACTTACTTTCTTCAATCGGTAATTTGCATTCCGAAGAATTTTAATGTAATTCATAATTTAGGTTTCAAAATTAGCTATGTTTGGATAAGGCTGGAGGATGAATGGTTACAAGCTTTAACGTAGTAATTTTTCTTTTATTCGCCTTTGCTCTAGGTTGTCTTTTGAAAAGTCCAAAAAAATTTAATAATACCAAAGTAAATTCGAATTATATAAGCTACAAGACTGTACCACCTTTTTGGGAAAACTCCTTTTCAACTTTTTTCTTTTATAAATTTTATTGAGAATAAAGCCAATATCTTAGAATGATAATCTGATTATAAATAAGTACACCCCGCCAAAATTAAAAAAAAAAATAAAAAATTTTTAGCCCTATTTTCTCCGGAACTAAAAGAGATGACCTGTTCATGTCAGCACTTTTTTTTTGTAGATATTTTTAAGGTCTACTTAAGTTAAACAATTCTTAACATTTGAGTAACAAATAAATTTTTTACAACATTTCCGAAGAATTTCAATTCCGAGCTGCCCAACTTTAGGGGCATACCCAGAAGTCCTTCTGAGGCCGGCCATAACTTCAATCAGAAATACCTCTACTTGGCCTCAGTGCTATTTCATTAGGATATATTAAGTGGCTCAATGGTAATTAATTCCAAAAAAAAACGCCTTCAAACCACTGTATGTAATTTTAGCTTATTTTTAAATTGTTTCAGAATTGAAATACAGGGTGTCGGCAGTTATGTATGGAATACAATATCAATTAAATGTTCGCCTCTGTTAGCCTTACAAATGTGAGTCCTCACACATTTCATTAATTATCACGAATATTTTTTTGCTCAAGCGTTTCTGGTTTGTTTGCATAAAGCTTGCATTTCAGATGCCCCCGTAAAAAGAAGTCCGAAGCAGTCTAATCAGGCGACCATGAAGGCCTCGCAGTAATTCCATTGTAATCCTGACTGTATGCAATGTAGCACCGTCTTGTTGATACCACATGTTAATCAAGCCCAAATTATGCTGTTGTGGCGTTAAAAAGTTTTCAATCATACCACGATATCGCTCCCCATTCACAGTTACCGTTACGACGTTTGCATTTGCAATGAAGTAAGGTCCACTAATTCCTCCTGACCAAATTGCACACCACACTGTCACTTTTAATGGATGCAAAGGCGACTGTTGAATAATTTGAGGGTTCCCCATTCCCCAGAACCGACAATTCTGTTTATTCACACATCTATTCAAATGAAAATGTGGCTCGTCACTCATTATAATTTTTTCATGAAAATCGGGGTTGTCATGGGCGAGCTGCAACATCCTATTGGCATATGTAAGGCGGCATAAAAGGAAGAAGCTCTTCTGTCAACTGAATCATATATGGAAACAAATGCAAGTCCTTGTGCAAAATTGTGATTGATTTTAATAAAATGTTTAAACGATTAAAACACGTTGGTTTCTCGAACATTTTTCTATAATAAATTTTGCCACGTGTCTACTTCACGATAGCTAAAACTGAACTGTCAAGACCAAATTGACACCCAAGTTTAAATCACACTTGTCTCCTGCATACTACATATATATGTCTGCAACTGACTTAAGCCTTTTAACTCGAATTTTGTTTACTGAGGGAGTTTTGGAGAATATTCGGCATTTTAAGGAATTTTTGAAAATTGTTTTGCGGTTAAGTTGTGAATACACGGTTTTTGTCTAATACTCGATTTATTGTTTATCTCCTAATTTAGATAAATTTTTGGGACTTTAAGGGTTCGTGTTTATTTTTACATGTTCGATTTTTAGTGAAACCTTTCTATATGTATTTATGTGTGAGCTGTTTTTTTAGAGATCGATTGAAGATATTAAGTGATTAACGTACGGCCGAAGAAGAGTAATTTGAGTTTTAGTATTTTCAAATCTAAGGGATATAAAAATGACCATTTTCCTTTTGACCGTAGTATTCGCAACACCTGTTAATTGCAATATATTTTCATAGGAAAAAGTAAAGTTGCTAAACGATTTCCTCTTATTTGAGCTGATCTTAAAATAAATAGAAACTAAAGTCATAACACTGTTTATTTAATTTACATAAGAGAAATTAAAAAAGGGGAAAATGGCAACACTGATTATTACTTTAATCTAATTAGAATAATTTTCTTAATAAACGAAATTTAATAAAAGGAGAGGCACAACTTTGGTGTATTTATATCTGCCTAATGACGAACTATCGGGTTTTTCAACATGATGTTTGCTTTGCAACTGTGCAACACCATTAACATGATCATTCTGACATTTTGTTTTTTGACAATTGTTACAAAAAAGTCAATTTCACACGAAATTCGCATTAAAATAATTAAAATCTATAATGAAAATGGTGGTTGTGTTAACGTTACATTTCGCAAAATTCGTGATATTTTCGGACAACATAATCGTCTTTCAGAGACCGCTATTAAGAATTTGGTTGTTAAATTTGAGTCGACAGGCTCGAAACAAAATGTGCAAACATCAACAAGTGTTCGACCGGGTCGTTCAACTAAAACCATCGCAGACGTGAGCCACAGTGTTAGTCAATTCCTCGACGTTCTCAACAATTGCGGATATTCAAAACCGCCACATGGCGAACTTTACGTAAGGATTTGACTTTAAAGCCTTACAAGGTTCAACTGGTGGAATGCCCCTGTAGGCTAGTAGGTAGTGTAATAGCTTGTCACTATGGGGGCTGCGGTTTCGATTCCCAACTGAGACCTTGGTTATTTTTCACTGCAAAAATAAAAATTGACTGCCGGTGGGGCTCCTCAGCAATGAAAGCATAGTCACTGATCGCTGTGCTGTGTTGTACGGCAGTTAATTTCCGACTATCCTTCTACTTTCACCACCTGTTTCATCTCTTCTCTATCGCTTTCCTAAAAAATATAGCACGGTACTTGACTAAATAGCCCTTGTTGCCTGAAGTGCTTGCTACTTCTCTTAAAAAAATAAATAAAACTTTATCCTAGGGGGTCGATCGTCTGTACCTTTACTCATAAATACCTCTGCTTAGCCTCTGTGATTTCGGTAGGATATCCGAAACGTTTTCAAACCACTGTGCAAACTTAAGTTAAGATATCATTCCTGTAATTGAAACTTTTCAAAGTGATTGAAACCAACTGTATTCAAATCATCGTAGATTCGCTCATTTTATTTAGGAACCACCGGCGGTTTTTTCGAAAAAATCACTTTTTCAGACGAGATCCATTTTTGTTTGTCACGATATGCCAACATGCAAAATTGCTGCATTCGGGCTTCTGAAAATCCTTTTTTTTTTAAGATGAGACTGGAGATGCAGCAACAGTCAATGGATCACGCTATTGCGAGATGCTAACAACTCAATTTTGGCATATTATTGACGACTTGAATATCACCGACATGTGGTTTCAATAAAACGATGCCACATATCACACAGCCAATGAAACGATAAATTTATTGCAAACCAAATTTCCCGGTCGCATAATTTCACGGCAATCAGCAGTTAAGAGGCAAGCTAGATCATGTTATTTAATACCACTGGATTATTTTTGTAGGGCTATGTTAAAGATAGAGTCGTTACGGAGCCAATCGAATCGATTTCAGCCTTAAAACTAAAAATCAGTGATGTAATTACCGAAATGGGACTGCCAATTTGCCAAAAACTGTTTAAAGACTTTGATGAATTATCGACATCCGTCTGTATGGTCGTGGTGGACATTTGCCAGATAACATTTTTCATTCATTATTGGCGAACTTTTCTGCGTGATAAAATAAAAATTTAAATCATCTTAATCTAATTTGTTTGTTTTATTTTGTTTTGGAATATAATCTCCTTGTTGAAAAATCCTTTACTTCTGTAATTACGATATATTTTCTTTTTATTATTTTTTGCAAATTATAATATTCTTTATTTATTTTTGTAATTATAGCAACAAATCAAACGATCAGCTAAACAACAACAGAAATTAAATAAAAAAATGAATAAATATAATAATAAAAAAAAATATGTATTTATGTAGAGTATATAATATATCTGAAGAATCAAATAATAAAATTAATACCCCACATGATTTAATGGGTTTGAAGGAACATAAATATTTGATCGTAAATAATGGCGTTCAGAGTTGTCAATGTATTGAAAAGTCTTTTACTAAAGAAAAACCTAAGCTCATCACTGGCGAGTTATTGATTAAAAATATATATATTCGATATTTTTGTGCAGCACAGATCTGACGAATTATTATGAAAATATTTAATTACTTTCTAGAAAATTTTGTTATTTTGAGCTTTCTATAGAACTTTTATTATTTTAATTACTTTCAAAGTAGTTTTTATTTTTTCGTTAAAACCAAAAAAGAATTTAATAATGACATTTTTATTATTCAATTTCAATTTAAAACTTTGTTATTTAAAATAGGCCGTAGTTAATGAATAAAATTCTAAAAAATATAAATTTGATTCACAATTTTCAAAATTAAAAGAAGTATTTAAAAAGTATATAAAGATATTGAATTGAATATTGCTTAATTAACGCAATAACTCATTGTGAAGGGCTTGTAGAGTTCGTTCCAAAATTAATTAAATTGTACTTGATTCGAAACCACAACGTATTACGAGATCTGTAAATGAGACTGGCAACGTTATATTCAATCTGGCAACACTGGAGGCTCTTATGTGACATCGCTCATGTCCGTAGCGTTTTTTTTTTTTGTTATGTTCTAAAAACGAGTGACATCAATTTCGAACAACAGTGTGCTGTCAGGTTTTCTTTAAGGCTTGGGCACAGTGCAGCGAAAATTCTTGCTAAACTTTAACGGGCCTACGGAGATAGTATTTTGTTAAGAGTCTAGGTTTTTCGATAGTTTAAGGTATTTTCAGAAGGAAGAGAATTGATTGAAAATGAACCATGAAGTGGAAGGCCTTCTTCTTCAACAACCCATAAAAAAGTCGACAAAATGCAGGATCTTATACGAATGAATCTAATACACACCACCGTTCATCAGATTTTGACCAATGAATTGGGAATGAGATAATTCTGCGCAAAAAATTCTAAAAAACTTTTGGCAAAATCGAAAGGACGTTAGGAGAGAAAGGTACCTTGAGATTTTGCATTCGATTAAAAATGACCCTTCACTTGCTGGAACGTGTCATTACTGCTGACGAGTCTTAGGTGTTTTAATACGACCCAGAAACAAAGCGACAAAGCATGGAGTGGCACACTTCAACTTTTCCAAGGCCCAAAAAAGCAAGGATGGCTAAGTCAAAGATCAAACGCATGCTGATTTATTTTTTCGACATGTACCTCAAGGCCAATCAAGACTTTTACCGGAAGGTTCTTGAAAGACTTCGAAAAGGGTGTTGCATCACGATAATGCTCCTTGTCGCACAGCAAAGTCTTTTCAGAATTGTATACACTGTTACGAATGTGTCTTGCTTAAGTTTTAAAATAAAATAATTAAGCAATGAAGCGAACAACTGGTTACAAACTGCGTAGAAGTTTATACACACACAACTACAATTGGATATGCTCTTTACTAACTGCCTGGCATGCAAGAAAAAAAAAAAAATAAAAAATATACATGTATGCTGTTTATCATCTAAACGCGCAAGACAAAAACTAATTTTACAACAACAAACATACATGTTGTTTACCATCTACGTGGTTTTTTAAGAAACCCTTTTTTACAAAAGCAACAACAAATGTATTTAAATAAAACCCAAGCAGAAACCTTATCAGCATAAAAAACAAAAAGAACTATACACACAGACATACAGGCGCCTACATCGAATAAACAATATACAAAAACAAAATGCGATACAAAGAGAGTAGAAGATTCTTAAATCTTCTAGACAAGTATAAATAGGGAAGCGTCTGAGTAGATAGTTAGTCAGTGTAAAATTAAACCTCATCGAGTAAAGACGTGCATTTTAAGTGAATTGTTCTGAAGTGTCAACTTTGTGTAGTTAAAGTAAATAAAATTGTTATAATTTATAAATTCTAAAAAACTGGTGTTATTTATTTTGCAATAAAGAACTCACAACAAAACGTTTATAAAAGGTATAAACGTAACAATATCATAAAGATGATTAACATATTGAAACTTTTCTGTAGGAGCATGGCCGTGGATAGACCTTTTGGAAACAGTCAATTTAACCAAGAGAGAATTTATTCGTAGAGCACAACTTTCTTCATCTGAGATAAATGGGAACAAAAGTTACCATTATTTTAACTTTAGAGGCCATTAAGATATTTTTTATCGGTAGAATTCATACGTTTATACATTTTCAACTTAAAAATTTTAAATTTTTGTGTTATTACACTCTTGCAGCTGAACAAAAAGCTTTCATTTTCTAGGCAGCAATAATTATTTCAAAGGGCCTTAAGGAAGGATATTTTTTAGAATAAAAAACTAAATACGGAAGGCCCTGCTTTTCAGAAATAATAAGCACTTCACTTGATAAGGTCATGGCCAAGACTATTGAAATGCTTTATTAATTGGACAAGACGTTCAAAACCAAGTGTTTTGTATTCAAGATGTTTATACTTTGTCCCACTGTGTTTGCGTAAATGTATATAGCAGTTGTTATTCTGCAATTTTTTATATAAATAAAAACTGAAATTTGTCGCCTTATAAGAGTTGAAAGTAAATGGTCTTTGAAATTGCGCCTCATTGTTTATTTTTTGAAGATGAATCCAGTTTGCTTGTTCATAAATAAATGATATCGCAACAGAAAAAGTTTAGATTTTAAGTTTTCTAAAAAAAAATACCTCCACCTTTTAACGGTATTTCGAAAAGAAAAGTATAATTTGTGTTCTACTCATTATAATCTATCATATATATAGAATATATAAAATATATAAAAATGATTTACTGTTCGCTAGTTTCTCTAAAACTTGAGAACAGTTGAACCAATTTGGCTAATTGTCTTTTTATGAATTACTAATGTAAGTCCATGGAAGGTTTAACTGGCAAGAAATATAAGTAACTAGCGTACCCATGACTGCTTTGCAAGTCATTTGTGTATCGTTTTTATTCTGCAGCGTACTTTTTTTCAAGAAAATTAATCAGAAAGAACACATTTTTTTTTTCGTTTTTATGTTTTTTTTTTAATAATTTTATCTTTTTCACAATTCAATATTATTGTGCGCTTATATAATACGTCTTTTTCTATTGCAATGCTTTTACATATTCGACATTCTTCGATTGATTTTGGTTCGCGGTATAGACACACAAAGCAGTTGGTTTATTAACACGTGAACATGATGCATATAATTGACCGTGCGAAAAACAGGGATCATTGCAAAAGCAACACGTATGGGAAACTGAAACCGTTTAAAATGAAGCGGCAAATCTGGAGGAATCTTAGGAATGCGTGGTATCAACACATCCTCGCCCTTATATTTTCCTTTTAAAATTTTTGCTTCAATCACATTTTTCATGATTTTTGTGACTACTTAACGTGTCCCATTGCAAAGTCGCTGCTGGCAGATATTTCTAAGCAAAATAATTGGAACACCAACTTTCACTTGCAGGCGGTGGGGCATCAGTCCAGATAACCGAGGCGAATTTCAAAATTCGACTGTATAATTTACAACATCGTCTTGATTGGTAACAGACTCAAACCTATTTGTAGGTAACAATTTCCCCGGGATTGTCATTTAAAATTGTCACATTGATATCCGAAACATCTGCATTTTTTGCAGCTAAAATAGCTCTTTCCCCCAACCAATCATAGTTTCTAAAATTTTGTGCAACACCGAGAAATACGTTTGTGACCAATTTTTGATTTGATTGTGAAAAGTGGCAAAAATTATCTGGAAGCGTAATATTTTTTGTGGTGGGGTCAATTAAAATTACGCCATTCCCAATATCTAACAATTGCTTTGAAAAACGTTCGGCTGATGGATCATTTTGCAATTGAACACACACACAGCAACGTACAAACGAAAACATACATTTCATTTGATACATAACATTGAGCTGAATTATGCAATGGAAAAAAATTTTGATTTTTTTGAAAAATTTGTCTCGTTTCAAACACGCACTGTGGACGCACTATTGTGCGTAATTACATGAAACAAAGATACAAACCAGAGAACGACCATTACGAAGGTACTGTGAAATCCGACGGCGCATCTCGTCAAACACTGGCAACCAACGGATAAGTAATTAAAAATATCAAAAATGACAATTTTCTCATACAAAATGTGTTCAGCTGTTAAACTTTTGATGTCTTTTGTTCAAAATTATCACGTGTTCGTCAAATATTTATATGTGTTTAGATGTGAAACGAGCTGCCATTTAAGTTTCCTTCAATCTTATTTTTGGTCACTAGACAGCGCTGTGCTTCAATTGCAAATATTTTTTAACTTGATGCAACATAATCAACGTGGGTTTTCAGTATCATATCGACATGTTTCCCTTCGAATCTTAAAGATTTGTGGTAGTTGAGAATAGGTATGACATGTCTGATAATGTGTGCGCCATTGAACTTTAAATCCTAGTCTACAAATGACAGGGGAAACTTTTGATGATCAATGTCAATATAAACATTTCAATTCATGTGTGACCAGCCAGCAAACCTAAGTCTAAGATTAATTGCCTTTAGTTTTATTGTTTTCGTAAATCTGTTTTAATTGTTAGTTTACTTAAAGGAACTAAAAAAACTACACAAATCATCAGTGACTTAGTACTTGTGCTGTAGTAGCAGCCAAAAACATCGATGTCAATGCCTTCAACTTTAGATATGGAATCACTGGCGAAATGACAACAAATAAGTTCATCGATACTGTGGTGAATCAAGATGATGTTGTCAACTATTCAACTGAATTCTTGAACTTATATTGAAAATTGGCATACCCGTCATTCTTCTTCAAAACCTAAATCTGCCTCGACTTTGCAACGAAGCCTGGACCTTTAGTCAAGAAAATAATGAACAATGCTATCGAAGCAATAATTTTGACTTGAAAAATCAAAGGTGAAGACGTAATGTTTCCACGTATCTCAATGAGCCCAACAGATATGCTATTCGAATTCAAACGTTTGCAGTTCCAGGTGCACAAGGACAATCGTTGCAAGTCTGTCAATTAAATTTGGAGAAACCATGCTTCTTACGTAGGCAGCTCTATGTGGCTTGCTCATGCGTCGGAAAAAAATCTGATTTATTCGTTTGCGTACCAGATGGAATTGAATTGAAAATAAACGCTGCAATGCCACCATTTCTTTTTTCGAAGTGAAAAAAGTCAATAAAATGTCTAAAAATTAATTTAATGTCTGTCTTTTGCTTCTAAAATTTATTTTAGTTAGTGACGTAGAAACTCGCCCTGGTTACAGTTACTAAATATTATTATTTTAAAAAGGTAAAATTTACAATAAATAGAAATATAAAATTTATTAGTATTTTGATTAGAATTTTTTCTTTAGTACAACACCCTGATAATTTCAGTTTTATTGCAGATATTTAAACTCAATCGATCGTTGTCAAAATAATATTTACTTAATTGTTAAATAACAGTTTTTGTCCATAATGCAGATTGTAAAAGTTTTAATGTCAACTAATAAATAATTGTAATACATTTTTTTAGTTATTTTTTTAAACAACACTATCTTTGGTTGCATTGACTGCAAAATAATTTTTATACGAGGATATGTCGGTAAGCATCAAGAAATGTATAAAAACCACGTACACATTTTGCAACATAAGATATCAAATTCGTTTGGAATTGTTTTATATGAAGCCAATTTTAAAGCGTGGATGCTTAAACAAAATAAAACAGTGGCCTTTTTTCTGCTTGCTTTATGCTTTTTCCTCCTTCAAAACAATTAAGAACAATAAATCACTGCACATGCGAATGAAAAGGTGATTCTCACTTTAGAGGACGATTTGGCTCATTTTGAGTTCGCATTGGCTTTGGTTTGGAAAATCTATTAAATTGTCTCTTTAATCAATTAAATTGTCTCTTTAATCAATTGTTTATTTTGGCGAATCGCTGATAAAGGGTTTTTCAACAAGAAGTTTGTTTTCTAAAACAAAATAAAACCAAAAATTGAGATGATGATTCAAATTTTTATTGTATTACAATGAGAAAAGTACGGCAATTATGACTCAAAAATGATATCTGGCAACCACGCTGACAGATGACGATTCTTTCATAAAGTTTTTAATCACTTTTTTAATCACGTGATCTGGCTGGTCACTTAACTGCTTATTGTCGTGAAATTATGCGATCGGGAAATTTGGTTTGCAATGATCGTTTCATAGACTGTGTGGCATGTACAACGTCCTCTTGGAATCAATGTCACTGATATCCCGGTCGTCAATAATAGGCCAAAATTGAGTTGTTAGCATCTCGCTAGAGCGTAAATCACTATACGTTACCGCATTTCCAGCCTTATCTTCGAAAAACAAAATAGCCCAATCACGCTTCCAGACCACATAGTGCAGCATACACTGACATGTTGAGCATGGCATCTCAATAATCGCTCTAGGATTTTCAGAAGCCCAAATGCGGTATTTTGCTTGTTGGCGTACTCTGGCAAGTGAAAATAGGCTTCGTCTGAAAAAATGATTTTTTCACAAAAACTAACTGGTAGTTCCTGAATGAATTGAGCGAATCTACGGCGATGTGAATGGTCGGTCGGTGCACCAGTTGAACATTGTAAGGCTTCAAAGTCAAATCCTTACGTGGTGATTTTGGATAACGCCAATTGTTGATAACGTCAAGAAATTGAAAAATTTGGATCTGCTTCAACACTGCAGCTCACGGATATGATATTTTTAGTTTAACGACCCGGTCGAGTGCGCGTTGGTGTTCGTACAAACTTGTCGACTCAAGTTTAACAACCAAATTCTTAATAGCGGTCTCAGAAGGACGATTATATTGTTCGAAAATATCACGAATTTTACGAAATGTAACTTTAACAGAACCATCATTTTCTTAGTGGTTTTTAGTTATTTTAATGCGATTTTCAACAATAATTGCCACTGTGCCTATTACTAATACGTAAAAAAACTAAATGATATATGTTCCTGGTGTTGCACCAAATGAAAAACAAACTTCTTGTTGAAAACCCGATAGAAGTGTTTTTGATTTTTGCTGTCGTTTTGCTGCGTTGATTTAAGGAATGGCTTTATCCAGGACATGTTATCCGTGTGGTCAAGGAAGACAAGTCGTGAGACTACCAAAGCACGCCAAACAGTACAGCGTTTGCTGAAAATAATGGCTGCACGACAAAAGTAAAATAACACAGGAATTGCCGTACACGGTCAAATGCCCCATTCTTCAATTTCTGGTGCAACAGTTAAGATCTTCTCAATCAAAAAGCTTACGAAAAATCTCCAAACAAGTTTACTTACTTAATCTGATTCTTCTTCATTTAGTGAAAGGAAAATTATGAAAACTAATCCGTGTGAAGAAATAGAAAATATCGCATGACATTTTTTTGTTCTTTAACTTAATTGAAATAATTCAAAATGTAAAGAATTAATTTAAAAAAAATTTAAATTAGAATGATCAAAAATTCTCATGACTTGGAACATAATTTATGCAAAACGTGTCCTTAATTACCAATCACTATTACAAGTGTTTCGTTAAAATCTCTTCTTATATTTGCTTTTCAATTCAGAAACAAACGACAAGACGAAATGTAAATTTGAAGGAAAACATTAAAATAAAAATAAAGCTACCATAAGTGCCAAAAATCCGAAATTAAAACAAACGTGCACAAAAAAAAACAACATAACAATGAACAAGAAACACAAATCAAAGTTAAACAAAATTTGTTGCATAAACAATTAAAAGAACAAAAACAAAGGAAATCACAAGGAAGAATGGAAGGAAAAATGGTGGTTAACAAGAAAGCAAATATTGAAGTAAAAACTAGTGGTATCGGTTTTTGATTTGTACGCATGTATGAATTTTCCTATATATATATACATATATAGGTGTGTGTGTGTGTGTGTGTGCAAACAACACTTTTGATAGATTACTAACCTAAACGAAAAAGGCACACACAAATTCTAACGACACGTGACCTTAAACAAATTCACAAAAGAAACAAAGTGAACATCCATCGTGACATCAAAATGTGAACTTACACTCACAGAAATCGTTAAATAAAAAAAGAGTATTTTCAATTTTATAAAAAAATATTGGGTATCAAGTAACTATGTAGTTATGTTCGATGCTACGCCTTTGAAGTTGGAATTTAAAAGTTCAAAAGAAAAAATACATGAACTGCGGCCAGGCTAAAAATAGTTAATTTTGTTATCGGTGTCGAAACTAAGCCTACACACAGCACATAACTAGAATTTACGGTGCTGAATTGTGTTAATTTCGGCGAGAAACTATTTGGAAACGGTGGTAAACAAGGAGTCTGGTGAAAACTCAGCAACAATGTAATGCATAGATATTTAGCACGTTCATGGTTTGGCGATACACGTCAGTTACAGGACAGAAATAGAAAATTTACTGTTTACTTAGTCCTGACGCTACCTTGTATTTGTCACAATATTTTGTGGGCCATTTTAAAGATTTCCGCTCGTAAAAAGGGGCACAGGTCATATTTAACTTCAACTTCCATTATGCTTGTTTGTGAAGAGTTGATTAAGCACACTCTCATACATAGAAAAATATAACTCTATTGGTAAGTAAATTTGGAGGATCTAATTAGAACCACAGAGTAAAAAAAAGAGCAGAGAGAAAATGTCACAATAAAAAAAACTTTTATGCTTGAAACGTTGTTATTTATTTAAATTTAAATATTATGCTAAGGATTTTATTAAAATGCTGTTGATATTTTGGTAGAAAGAGACAAAAACGAAAATTCCATATCAAAATACTTTTATAACCCCGTATTAACTAGCAACTAAGCGATTTTAAACTTCTTTTGTTAGTTCACGGTTAAGCTGCATATTTTAAAGAAATTTACTAAAAGCAAGTTCCTATGGTTCTTTCATTGATTGCTCAACTCATCAGAAAAACATTACTTTCATGGAAGGTAAACTAGAAATAAGGAATATTGACAGATTTTTATTTGGGTACGGTTTTACGCACATATCAGAATATTGACAGACATGAACACAATAAAAAAAAAACAAAAACAACAATGATAAATAGCTAATGTAAACGTTTCTTATCTTTATATATATAATTCTACTGTATTGTATTGCGACTGAACTCCTTCTAAACGGCTGGACCGATATGCGTTTGGGTGGCGACCCTGGTAGTTTAGATTTACAATTCGGTTCAATTGGACAAAGGGACGTGGTACCCCCCATACAAACCACAAATTAAAAAGCTATTATTTCTGCTCCTGATAACGGTATTTGCACAAAATTTTGTACGTCGGTTTGGGGTGCATTTTTCAACTGCTGCTACAAATATGGGCGGGATTTGATAAAAACGCGTCGTACCTCCCATACAAATCTTCTTTATGTATATAATCCTACTGTACGTGTGTATTTTACTGAATAAATTTGTTTTGCATGCGTTCGGGTGCCACCTTAGATTGTTTACATTCACAAACCAGCCCGGCAGATGGCGCTGCAGTTGGTATACAGGTTATTCAACTACACTGCAACCACACGACTGGATTGACTTGAATGAATTTTTGTGTATTCATTCATACAACGCATTTAAATTTTTTTGTGCTTTGTGTTTTGATATTTTATGGTATCGCATATAATATCGCATATAATATTGAGCGTTGTTTACTTTAAAAATACACACACGCCATAAATTCGTCGCCAGCCGCCAACTGCCGCCAATGTATATTGGCGGATGACGGTGAAAGGCCTAAAGTAACATGAACTAGATTACCGCCGCCGTTAAAACATTCGCGGTGTGCATTGAGCTTATTTGTTTGCGTTTCTTCTTTGCGATCTCACAAATTCGTTCTCAATGGGTCAGCTAATGATTTATATAATTTTACAATTGTTCCTCATCAAATCTTTTACTAACAATTTTCTTAAGGTGTATTTTCATATTTATTCACATCTACTAGTTATATACTTACGTGCTGATTCCTGTCACATTCGTTTCCATTTAGATGATTTGATGTTACGGGAATATCATTTGAAATTGATTTCACATACAATCTACCATGTTGAAAAGAAACTAAGTGTCTCCCCAACCAAATTCTTCTTCGTCAGCGAAACTAACAAACGTAAAATAAAAATATTTGCACATCATTGCACACGACTCGCGCCCCCTTTTATTCAAACTTTGTGATATACATAAATGCACACAGCCAGAGTCTGTATTTGTTTAATAGAACGATGGCAGAAAAAAAAATACAAAGGAAGAAGATATGGGTTAGAAACAAAAAAAAAAAGAAAGTAAAGAGGCTAGATCAACAAAAATGTGACACAGAGCACGTGTATTGAGCAGCAAATGGAAAGGTGTGATGAATTTTTGGTAAAGAAATAATTTTTAGGAAACGTATAAAAACTAAACACTTGCTTGCCTAGCGAATGGGAATAGGAAAATACAAAGGATGCCACGTGACCACAGTGATGATGTTTCGTGATTCAATCATGTAATCGGTATTGAAATGTCAGTATTGGTTTAATAAGGCGGAAAATTGATGCAGAATAGAGTATAGAATTTCTCTCCTCTGCATGCATCTGCATGATGTTTTTCGTCTGCCTTCATTGAAGTGGCAGCAAGTGACAAGAAAAAACAATATGTATGTAAATAGAAACGTTAAAATAAAATCAACAAAATTCATTTTGAACATATTAAATGGATGCTGAGAAGAAGTAAATTTGTACAATTAGCAGTGTTGGGAATTTGGGAATCAAATGGAGCAAACATTTCAAATCTGCTTATGCATGTCTATACACATATAATATGATTGCTGTCGTTCTTATTATTTGATCCTGTTTTTGTTTTCTTCAATTAAGTAATTCACTCATTCACTCATGTATTTTTAATTCTTGTTTTGTTTCATGTCACGAAACACAAACAATTGTCATTGGCAATAGTAGCATGGTTGCTGGTTGTTTAACCAAATATTATTGTGTCCTGTGCGCCAGTGATATATTTCAATTACACTTTACATTCATCTTAACTGCTGTTTTGAAAAGAATGATTGTGTTTTTATAACCGATGAAGTGAAAATCAAACAAACTGTTGGCTATAAGATGAATGCGATGGTGAGCAACAATAACAATAATAAAAATTAATTTTAATCCTCTTAAAAGGTTTTTTAATCTGTTCTGCGGTGATTGAATTTGTATTTTTTTATTTTACTTATTTCCTTCCGTTTTGTTTTTGAAAAAGTGTTTGTTTTTTTTTTAGAAAAAACAGTTTCGACGATAAATTGCATGAAAGCTCTATTTAGTACACTTTTGCAAAGTTTCATGATAAAGTATGGTAAGATTCCTTTAAAATAGTTACATCGGTGACAAATGGATACTCCACCCGATCCTTTGTAAAATGCGTTAAAAAAACATCTTGAAGAAATTTTCTAGGAACCAACAAAATTTTGAGAACTACTTAAATTTAATGAAAGCTAAATATAGTACGATTCTTCATTAAAAGCTATTTGTTTTCTTTGTTCTGTTAGTAGTAAACATACAGAAACAAAAACATGTTATTGTGTGAAACAATAAATTTTTAGTTATTTTTAGCTAATTCTTTATCACGAATGTTACTTATACAGAAAATATTGTTACGAAGATGACTTATTAAGTTTTAAAAGAAAATAATTATAAGTAAACAAGTATATGAAACGAACCACTGTGCTTTTTCAAACTGTGTAATTTTTTTTAAGAAATCTTATACACATGAGACAAAAACAACATGCTTATGAGAAATTCTATCAAATAAAATAAACAATAGAAAACAAAAACAACCAACACAGAAGAAAACAAAACACACAGCCAAGCAGGTGCCTAAAGTGAATGATAATAACAGGATGATGTTAAAGTAGAATACAATAATAGTACATGCGAGAAGCGCTTAAAACAACTATATAAGCATTACTTGCTGGTCATTAGTGAGTAAAGACAAGTTACCATAGCGTTCATTTTGAGTGTATTGAAAATAAATAAATCGTTTAACTTAATTTAAAACTTTTAAACACTATGTTATTATAAAAGAACTAAAAATAACAAAACGTTTATTACTTTGGGCACCTGCTTGGCTGTGTGTTTTTTTCTGTGTTGGTTGTTTTTTTTTCTATTGCTTATCTTATTTGCTAGAATTTCTTATAAGCATGTTGTTTTTGTCTTATGTGTATAAGATTTCTTAGAAAATTACGAAGTTTGAAAAAGCACAGTCGTTTTGTTTTTTTACTTTAACTTTTACTTTTTTTCTGATAATTATTTTCTTTAAGAACTTAATAAATCATCTTCGTAACAAAATATATTTAAATGTCATTTAAAAAATCAGAGAAGCCACTGTTTGCAAATGGTTTTAAAAATGTGTGGTGTAACAGAAGAAAAAATCAGCGGACTAAGGCATCGAACAATGTTTTAATTATAAATAGATAAAAAGGCAAGTGTTTTGTAGTCGTAAATATTCAAGGTGTCGCGAGGCAGCGATAATTGGCGATAATTGAAAAGGTCGCATTTATTTTACGGGTCAATCTACTAGTCGTTTAAAATTGACTTAAATGTTCACGAAACTTTTAGATTCAGGCCCACTGTAAAATAATAACGAAAAGCTGTTGTCCGTGGTAGAACAGAGCAAAATTAAGTTACTTTCACCAGGAGTAAAGTAGTGTGTAAATTAATAATTAGCTACCACACGCTGAGAATACGCTTAGGCTGCGTTGTTGGATATTTCGCTGGTAAAGCAAGAAATCAAGAATTTCAGAAGAAATTTTATTGTGTGCAGTTCTTTAATAAAAAAAAACAGCGTAAAAACCTTCCGCAGTATATGGATTAGAGAAATGATAAAAATTATTATTAACAACAGCGGCAGATAAAATTGGTTAAGCCGTATGCTGTAATATGTATTAAGCTGGCTCTATAGAGAAGCTATAGGATGTAACAACATTTACAATAGTGTACGACAGTCAGGGCTAACAGAAAGGATGTTATAAATAAAAGCCTCTATCGGAGCTACAACATAAGCAGGACTTTTTGTTGGTTGCATAAGTAGAGGTGCATGTTTGCTAAACAAGCATCGAGTAGTTCATGTCTCCTTGCTGTGACGCAGAACTGTGCGTGAATTAATGTAGTAGAATAGCAATCAGGAGACCATGAAATGAAATATAGACAAAGCCACAAAGTAAAAAATTAAGGAAATAGAAAACTTATATATAAATCTACGTTTTTAGCCAAGGGAAAAATGTAACGATTTGTGTCGACATTTAAATTTCTGTGAATACGAATAGTTTATTATAACCTTGAGCTTTACAAAATAGTTTCCAACAAGCAGTTCCTTTGCTCTGATACTACAACATATTGAAAATTATACAAAACAAAAGTGATCGGTACAAATTACACTTACTATATCCAAGAATTAGCTAATCAATTCACCAAACGCTATTCTTTGCTGTTCTTTCATTTTATAGTTTTTATACCAGTAATGATGACGCATGCTTAAGCAACATGAGCAAGTCTTAAATGAGTTTAAACAAACAATTTTACAAAATCAATTATGTTGTGTTAAATGAAAAGATATTTGCTTTTGGTCTAAATGACAACAAACTTTTCTATTTATTTTTGATTGTTCTATTTAGCCAAAGACTTAATTATGTTTTTAATCTACTGGACCTCTCTCAAAACTAAAGAGCTTTTTATACAAACTAGAATTCTATTGCAAAAACTAATATTTAATATAAAATTAAGCTAAATGCAATTGTTTTCGTCTAGATGTCTTTTTGTGGTAATCAGTATCAATGGTTTGACACCAAATTGACACTTGTATGTTGATACAAATTTGTGTATTTAATTGAATTAAACAACGCACCAACCTATTCACTTTTTTGAATCACAAATGGAACCAATCAAATGTTGATTTTCAAATTTATAAACTTGTCCAAATGTCACATGATAAAACTTTTAGTATTTAATGAAAATTGATAGCAATAAAACAAAAATTCATTATATAAGTGAAATAAAATTTCTAAGAATTCATTGGACATGCAATACTACAACATCATTTAGGCGAACAAACCCATAATATATATATATATATATATATATATATATATATATATAAATATATATATATATATATTAAGATTTAAGATTTCTTATCGTAAAATGTTCACGTAATTGTGATTTTATTTCTTTTTATTATTTTAATTAACTGGCTTTTTTATTTTGCACTTATTTACATCATAAAATACAATAGTATAAATTTAATATAAATAATAATAAAAAAATATAAAGAAACAATAAAAAAATGATATCAACGAAGACTGAATTTGTCCATTTTATTACTTTTTTGATAAGAAATGAAGACAGTTAAATAAATATCACCACACATGCATTCACTCCAATAGCACGCATACATTATTCACAGTAGTGCTTGTTATTATTTCCTTGTACACATTGCAAAGAGTAAATTCGTAATACTGTAAAGGCAAACATCAGGAGCTACATTTATTACAGAACCTAAAATTGTGACTGCAGGGCAAAAGTTTCTATGCAAAATTTAGATTTTTACCACATAGCCTGTGTTGCTACGATTTTCAAATGTTTAAGTATTTAAAAAAATAAATTAAAATAAAATAATAAAATTATAAGAATAATAATAATAATAATAAAATAAAAAAAAATAAAAAAGGGCGGTAGAATTTCCAAGCCCTGCTCCTCTTTGTGCGGCCTGAGGACCTGGGCAGTTGACTGGCATACCAACTTGTCCAGCTATACGGGAAGCTAACGATGCTCTGGAAAATTGGAAGAGGATGTTTCTGCCTCCACCTTTTACCCGGTTCGCCGGTGACGAAGCAAGCATTTGAAAATCCAAACGGAGTCGAGATGCATGCACCCAGTCCTTGCACGATGGCGCACCAGCTTCTTGCACTGGGGTTGGTGTAGGAAATATGCTACCCAGTGGAGACCAGTGGAGCCCCCCAAAAACGTTGTAGGGGATGTGAAGGCTTGGGCATATGTAGTGCTAGCTCCGCCACGCCCCAGCAAAAAGGCCAACGCATGAAGTGCTCCAGACACATCTCTATCATTTATGCGCATCAACTGGCAACAAAGGCCGAGTTTTTAGGCAATGTTGGCAAACCGTCCATCTTGACTAAATACAGCCCGGTGGTCGCATTATGGCACTTCGTTCGCAAGAGAGTGAAAAACAAACAAAAATAAATAAATGATGAATTTTTAAACTAAGATACCAAAACATAACGATAACTATCAATGCAAGAGACCAGCTTAAGGCATTGAAATAAAAAAAGATTTTTATTAAAAAAAAATATTTATTATAAAAAATATTAAAACCAAAAACAAGTGCCTTTTGACTTAATCAAACATTTGCAATTTTTCAAATACCACAAAATCTGAACGAAGCATATACGATTGTTTATTTCTTAATTTTTTTAGTTTATTTACAACAAATTACAATTTATAACAGGTTAAAAATATTGACTTGAAAATAATGCAATTAAACAAGTTTTTTAAAGGGACTCTAGGGTCACTGACATATTAGATATATCGGATAGGAATATTTTAATTATAATGCACGGAAATTTAACAAAAATTTTATTAAAGACGAAAGTCAATAGACATCACAAAGCTGTAAAAATTACAGCCTTTATAGAATTATCCCTAAAAGTACTCACACTTATTTTTAGAGAGTGCATGTGCGTATGCACTCTCGGTAAATTCTGAATGTCTGTCTACTAATTATTTAATTGTATATATATATTTTTTTTACTTTACTGAAAGAGTACCCTTTACATTTTAGTTTTATATTTCAGTTTCTTTATTTCTTATAGCCACGAACATGAAAATCACATTATCATTAGGGAAGCTATTAACAAACACTCGGTCTACCAATAACGATTTAAAAATAACAATATTATTCTATTAAAATCAAGTCCTTTCCGAAACAACTTTTTTTTATTTTATTTTATTTTATTTTCTATGGTAGCAGCATCCTATGCGAAAATGTCAAGATTCTACCTTATATGGTTGCATACATATGTAAAGTTCTGATGGACTATCAGTTAGACACTGCAGCGAAAATAATAGGGTTAGCTTTTTACGGATCCTGTTTTTAAATCTTCGACTGTCTAATAGTTACACAATTGTTTGCATATGCCCAGCTGTTGTACAAACGAACATTTTTAAAAGAAAAACCTTTGGGCTTTAACTTTAAAATTTTAAGGTTTCAATGGCGAAATAAAATATATACTCGTGTCAAAAATGGTATCAGCCATTTAGTTCGCTTTTAAATAAGCAATGCTATGAAAGGACGTAAATAGTTTTCTTATGTCTAGTAATTTTGCTTATCAAATTAGAGTTTTGTTGAAAGCAGTAAACCAACATTTAGTTTCTGAAAACTGTCAGGCTGCAAATAACGACTGGCGCAACTTAGAAAAATTCGCTCTAATAGTCAATTGACTAAATACTGGTTTCTTTAAACCACCCCAACTCTTTTGGTTTGGGGAAATAAAACCGTAGGAAATCAAAGATAATACCTTTTCCAAATATAATCCAATCCACTTCAGAAGTCTTCGATGTAATTCACAATGTAACTTTAAAGACTGAGACATGGGCTGTTTTCTAAAATACAAGTTGCCTGAAAGTGTTATATTTCAACTTGTTTCTAAACGCAATCATTAAACAAACAGCAGCAATTACTACTATTCTATACTTGAATTTTATTAATATCTGGCTAAGGCGAGACTCGAACTATCCAATGTTTAGTTAAGCTAATGTGCAACTTTTACCTGCCCAGTCATACAATCTGATAAATATTTTGTTTACCAGACAGACTCTTCAACTATGTTAGCCACAGCTACAACACGCTATTGCGCTCAGATTTTGTTACTCAGCAATAATTATTTTGCTTTATAATCAGGGCTCTGTTAAAAGTTGAACTAATGGACAAACAAATAGCTTTATCAATGCAAATGCTAATTTCCCTGGTTACAATGTTTAGCGCATAAAGGGTTTTTTAATAAAAAGTTTGTTTTCTAAAACAAAATAAAACAAAAAAATTGATTAAGATGATTCAAATTCTTATTGTTATATATATATGGTCTTTATAGAACTTCGACTATCTAGACACAGTGCAACTGGGGAAAAAAGGGAGCCCAGTCCCCTAAGGTCAGCAGGGGTACAACTGGAATCTCCACTTTATTCCCACGGGAATCAGTAATGCCCGCGGAGTTCATTATTTGTCTCTTTAGACATTTAATAGTTCTCTGGCTGATTATTGAGGTAGGCCCCTATATGGGAGTATGATGAATGATCCAATCCAGTGAGCATGCTAGACATGTGTTCTGGACGGGAGTTGAAAAGTCTCCAACTCTTAAGCAAGGAGTGATGATTTGCAGCCCTGCTCTGGAATCATCGAAGTTGCAACTAGAACGTTCTGTTGCATCGAATAATAGCTTCGGCTTCCTAGGACGAGCATGACGTTCCAAATTATGCAGTGGTTTGATCCACCATCTGTTTAAGGCTTCATGGCCAGGCGCGGATGTAAATCTAATCACACGTTGTGTTACGAAGAGAAAAGTTCGGCTATTACGAATGCAAAATGAAATCTGGTAAATATTCACCACAACAACGCTGACCGACGTCAATTCTTTTATCAAGATTTTGAATCACTCTTTAGCAAAATGGTGGTCCTATTTCGTTAATCACATCACGGATTTTGAGTTTTAAGGCTGAAATCGATTCGATTGGCTTCGTATAGGCTCTGTCCTTAACATAGCTCCACAAAAAACAATCCAGTGGTGTTAAATCACACGATCTGGCTGGTCGTTAAATTATGAGATCGGGAAATTTGGTTTGCAAAAAATTAATCATGGTATTGTTCTGTTGAAATCACGTCAGTGATATCAACGTTGTCAATAATAGGACATAATTGATTTGTTAGCATCTGACGCCGCATTTCACGCCACCAGACCACATAGGGCACTATATAGTGACACGTTCTCAATAATCGCTCTAGGATTTTCAGAACCCCAAATGCAGCAATTTTGCTTGTTGACATACCATAACAAGTGAAAATAAAATGGGTTTCGTCTAAAAAAAATTTTTTTTCAGAATGAATTGAGTGAATGTAATGTGAATGGTCGATTGGCTTCAATTCCTGCACCAGTTAAACCTTTTAAGTCTTCAAAGTCAAATGCTTGCGCAAAATTCGCCATGCGGAGGTTTTGGATAACCCCAAGTATTGAGAACGTCGAGGAATTGACAAATTTGTATCTGCCTCAACACTGTGGCTCATGGCTGTGATGTTTTCAATTGAATGATCCGGTAAAATACGCATTGTTGTTTACACCTTTTGTATCGGGCCTGTCGATTAAAATTTGCCGATCAAGTTCTTAATAGCGGTTTAAGAAGGAAAATATCTCAAATTTTACGAAATACAACTTTAACAAAACTATCATTTTCATAGCAGATTTTAATTATTTTAATGTAATTTTCGTGCGAAATTAAATTCTTTGTAACAATTGTCGGTGTTGCCAGGATTGAAAAACAAACTTTTTGTTGAAAAACCTGATATTTTATTTACCAACCAGCAATAATTATTTTGTCTATAAACAAGGCTGTGCTGAAAGTTGAACTAATAGACAAACAAACAGCTCCATCAATGCAGCTACTAATCGCCCTTGCTACAATGTTTGCCACATATAAAGCACATTTATCAATGGTGAAAATAATAAATTATTGAAGAAATTCAGCAACGGTAGATGCTAGATTTAATTAATTTTTATTCGGCCAAGTAGCGAAGAAACAAAACCTTTATCTTGTTTTAATGTGGTGCTAAGCTGCACATCTACACATTTCCAGTAGCAAAATTATTATGCTCGCGGAAACTATTTTCTGTATGTAATTTTGGTTAATTCGCTGGATGAAAAGAACAAAATAAAAACTATGCTGACTACATTCTGGAAAAGTATTAAAAAAATCTTAAAATAAGTTTGCCTACATTGTATAACGATTATTTGTTTAAACTTAAGAGTTCCGCAATCGGAATACAAAGGCTTATTGTATTTTTTGATATAAAAAATTATAAAACAAGCGATTGAACTATAAATTTAAAATTTAAATAAATTTGTGGTATCACTGGCTGGTGAATAAATACAAAAAAAATGTTCTTATATTTTATTTATTCATTTATTAGAATGAGAAAGTAGAATACAAACTTAGAACTGGTTATATTTATATTTGCTAAACGGAAGCTTAAGTTCATAATGCCAAACAGCTTAGCAGGTTTTAAACAATAACATTTTAATTGCAACAAATGTGCGAGCATATAAATTTAAGATCTGTTGTAATACCGCTGTATAAATTGGCATTATAATTAAGTGCCTGACTAAACAATAAAATAATATAACGCCAGCGACAGGTGCGCTAAATATTTATGGTGTTAAAATATAACGAAGCTGATTGTAAATTCCTAATAAGATAAAAATTCAAAATAAATTAAGATGATCTTTGAAGTAGCGTGCGAAATTTTTTAAGAGTTATGAGTTATAAATCAACACAAGCATAAACTATTTCGCACACTTTCAAATTTAAAGAAAAATATAAAATTATTATTGTAACAAAAATATTTATTTAAAATTAACTGACACACGCACACTTTAGGGAGTGTAAATTTATGTTTTACATCATGAGAATAAAAACTTATTTTTAAAATCTCAAATTCACCCTTTTGTTCAATTTTGCTTTCAACATATTTTAACAATAATATTATTTTTACAAAACTAAGATAAATAAATATGATTTCTACCCCTTCTTTTGTTTGAAATAATGTCAAAAATTGTATAAATTAAAAAACGTTATTTTGCATATCCACAAGTTGTCTATGAGTTTGCACAAAAAAAGTGGGAGGGACGGTATGTAATCACCACTTTTTCTAAACATATGCTTTTTTAACATTTCGAAACTGTTGAAAATATTTCTAAATTATTTTATAGAACCAGTTTTGCTATTCGTTTATTAATGACAAAATTTAGCTCAAACTTCGAGAATTAAAAAATGAATAGAATAGATTAAAAAATTAATTAAAAATTAGAAATGGAATAAAACAAGTGGTGCGGCAGTGAACACTTTTTGCAGCAACGTAGCAGCAGTCACAAGTAGGCTTCGAAAGGTTCTACCGAATTAAACTGCTGTCTTAAGTTTCATTTGGAAACTATACGGTTAAGTGCATGTCCAACACTTTAGAGCATCACACACAAAAATAGTCATATCCATAAGCAGGAATCGATTTCTGCAGGTTCTAATGAAGATATAAGTGCAGCCACCCTTATCCTCTTCACCTAATGAAACATTTTGTGGCAGCGGTTACACTTTTTTACAAGTTGAACAACTTGTAGTTTTTAATAACATTTATGGCGTAATGAGTGTACTGTTTATAGAATAAGAGCGAAAAAGTGTCGTTAGCTTATCGGTAAATCAAAAATAGCTTTAAATGTTGTTCCTTTGAATATATACCTCCTTTACTAGTCGGTGTTTGATTTCTAATAGAAGCATTACATTTTAGGTTTTTTTATATATTTTATTGAGTCATTAAAATTAAACATAGTCAGTCACTCGTATAATCCAATTGAACCTGGTTAAAATCATACAGAGTTAATAAAATAATAAACCCTTTATTCAAAAAATAATATCAAATGTTGAATCTAATTCGCCCGTTAGGATCTTTAAATAGAAGTGAACATAGAGTTTTATTATCAGACGAAACCAACTTTAGCGTTGCAAACTCTGATAAAATAAAAAGAGTGCGTCGGCCTCTTAACCAAATTTTTAATCTTGTTACAGTCAACGTAGTGTAAAACATTGTTGTGTGGTTGCCTTTCCGGACCGTTTAATGAATAAGAATCTGTAACAAAATATATTACAAGTTATAAGCCGATTGATTATGTTGCCACATGCGCAAGCTAAAATTTTAAATCGTTGAATATTCCAACATTATAACATACCAAATCACATCTCCACTCATTTGATTTCAGCCGATTTTAACCCAATTGAAAATTTATGGGAGATCGTAAGTCAGTAGATCAATTGTGAAATACAGAGAAACTTTTTAATGCAACCCAAGAGGCATGTTCCGAAGTTCCAATGGAAATAATAAACAATTTTTTTGAGGTTATGTATATGGAACAATTATCTTATAATTTTTGTTATAGTTAGAACTTCAACTTTCTATATAATAAGTTTGTTTTTCAATTATGGCAACACCAACAACATGATAGTTTTCACATTTACTTTTTTGACGCATTCGTAGTAGATGTATTGACAATTGTTACAATAAATTTAATTTCACACAAAAATCGCATTAAAATAATTAAAATCCACTATGAAAATGGTGATTCTGTTAAAGTTACGTTTCGCAAAATTAACGATATTTTCGTGCAATATACTCGTCCTTCTGAGACCGCTATTAAGAATTTGGTCGTTAAATATTAGTAGACAGGATACATACAAAACGTGCGAATATCAACGCGTGTTCGGTCAGGTCGTTCAACTGAAAACATCGTAACCATAAGCCACAGTGTTGAAGCAGATCAAAGCTTGTCGATTCCTGTCAATTCCTCGACGTTATCCAAAACCAACACATGCCGAAGTTTGCGCAAAGATTTGACTTTGAAGCCTTACAAGGTTCAACGGCTGCAGGAATTATAGCCGACCGACCATTCACATCAACGAGGATTTGGCCAATTCATTCAGGAACAACAGGCTGGTTCTTCTAAAAAAAACTCATTTTTTTAGATCAAGCCCATTTTACTTGTCAGGCAATGTCAATAAGCAAAATTGCTGCATTTGAGCTTCTGAAAATCCTAGAGCGATTATTGAGAAGACTTTACATGCTCAACGTGTTACTGTATGATGCGCTATATGGTCTGGAGGCGTGATTGTGCCGTTTTTTTTTTTTTATTTTGAAGATGAGGCTGGATATGCAACAATGGTTCATGCTACCGCGAGATACTAATAACTTAATTTCGACCTATTATTGACGACGTGGATATCACTGATATGTGCTTTCAGCAGAACGGTGCCGCATGTCACCCAGCAAATGAAACGATCAATTTATTGCAAGCCATATGTTGACCAGGGCTATTAAGCATCACCATTTCATTAATATTTAAATCACACACCACATATTCACTTTCAAAAATTCACTTTTTTGAATAAAAATAAATTAAATTCAAAATAAATATAAAGAAATATTATTTGGAATAATTTTAAGGTTAGTTTACATAAAATGGTGTACATTCTTTTATTATTCAGGCAAATTAATCAAATAAGAATTATATTCAACCAGCCAAGTTTAAAAGTTTTTGAAGTAAAGTTGTCTTTTTGCTTTGCTTGTCTTATTTAATGAATTTGATTTGAGTTATAAGTCTCTTGAGTTTCCTGTAAAAAATTTGGGTAAAATCTACTGAAGCGCTTATCTAAGCAGTAGTGAAATGATGATATGAATATGCTTTCCCCACAATAATTTTTAATTAATTTAAAAAAAAATAAATATTTTATAACAATATTTTAAAATATTTGTTTAAAAGAATCTAGCACAATCATCGTACAGAGTAAATATTTTTGAAGTTTCATTTTGCAATAATAAAATCTTATGTTTCTCTTAAATCATGTTAATATATTAGCACTATCAAAATTTTTATCACAAAGAAGTTCTAAAAATAATCTCGGTAAAATTGCAATCATTTTTTGAATTTAATTTTTTCCAAAAAAAAAAAAAAATAATAATAAAATAAAATAAAAGATATGAAGATGAATAGTGATAAATTAAAATTATTATAATTATTTTTATTTAATATTTTTATTTGTGTTTTTGGTTCTGTTTTGATTATTGTGCAAAGTTTTATTATTATTGCTGGTCTTGGTTCTCTATCTGTTTGTGCCAGGTTGTAAATCATTTTGATTTCTTTCTTTATCTGCCACACTACGGTACAAATAATAATAAATGAACTTAATATTATTTTATAAATACAAGCATACATATACACATACATATACTAAAATTTTTGTTTTTCTCGTTTCCGTTTTTTTTAATATTTATTCCTTCTTCAACTTGTGTTATCTCTGGCACTTTATGATGTTTGTTGTTTACTTTTTTTGTACTTTTCTTGTTCATAAAAGTAAAAGAACTGAAATGATATAAAATATTAAGTAAAAATTATAAACCTCTGCATACGGTGGTTTAATTGCAGAAAAATAAAAAATAAACATCACATTTGTTTTCGGTTGCATGACTTTATTTTGTTTTCTGTTATTTATTCAATTATGACTTCGTAAATAATATTTAATAACATTTGCTTGAATGTATGCTTGAAGGTGATTTGCAAAATTTGTTTATTTATTTTTCGTTTTATATGAATTTAAAAAAAGTAAATGTTTATTTGCCTAAAGTGACCTTGTTTCACCAAGCTTTCTTAACATTTAAAAATTTAAAATATCAAATTAACTTTCTCTCTCTCTATTTGTCTTTTTTGCTTAACGAAACATTGAAAATAGAGAGCATAAAAAATTAGAACAGTGACAATGATAAAAAGCAGCCAGACATAACTTCAACAGCGACTAGACGGCATTATTATTACTCTAATCCATGCGCTTATTTTTGTGTAGTATGTATATGGATCTATCGCGAAAAAAAACCATCGAATCCGGATAATATAGAATATCAGGTTTTGCAACTAGAAACTTTTTTTTCAGTTGTAGCAACACCAACAACCTGATAGGTTAGGCACTTAGTTTTTTTGACGTACATATTTGTAGTAGATTCTGCTGCAATTAAATAATTAAAATCCACTACGACAATAATGGTTCTGTTGTTAAGGTTATATTTCGTTAAATTCGTGATATTTTCGGACTACATAATCGTCCTTCTGAGATTGCTATAAGAATTTGGTCGTTAAATTTGAGTCGACATGGTCGATACAAAATGTGCGCACACCAACATTGCAGTCGTGAGCCATAGATACAAATTTGTCAATTCCTCGACGTTCTCAAAAAATGGAGTTATCTAAAACCACCATATGCCGAATTTTTTCGTAAAGGTCTGACTTTGAAGCCTTACAAGCTTCATCTGGTGGAGGAGTAGAAGAAATTGCAAAGAAGATAAGTTTTTGTTTCGTTTTTGTGTATCATATAGTTCGGTTTTAAAGTGCAAAATGGACATTGCAATTTTGGCCGGAAAGTCTGTAAAAAATTTTATTGAAAAATTTCTTTTTAATAGAAATTTTTAATGAATAGTTTTATTTTTTGGCATCATTTTTAATTGATTCTAAGCTAATTTTTGCTAGATTCCTTTAAAAAATGAATATGTTATGATATTCTTATAAAATATTTATTATTAAAAAAATAATATATTTGAAACGTAATACTGCAGGGGAAAACATATCCGTATAGCCAATAAACTACTGCTTATATATATCATCACTGGATTTTACCCCAAATTTTGTACAGAAAAGCCAAATTGATTAAATGAGAGTTTTCATTGAATCAACACAGCAAAGGGACAATATAATACTTTTTCTTGAGAACTAAAATGAACACCAAATTAATAATTTGAACAAAATTCGTTGACTTAAATTTCTTTATCAAAATTTGGCTGTTCAACAAATTCAAAGTTAAGGTTAAGTTAAATTAATTAAACGTTTACGTAATTTACCTGGAATGGCAAACAGTAATGAGCGAGTCATGATGATGATATTTTTTCTGGGAGAGAATGGTATCGTTGGCGACAAGTTTGTAGTGCTGCGAGTTTTTTTTGTATCACATTTGACCCATTTCAGTCGAGTTTTAGACCGAATGCCAAAAAATTACTTACGTGCCTCGTAAAAGAAAAAACAAGCAGATGTTCATAGTTCAGCGCAAAATATTATTCCAAAAAAAAATCGCATTGCAGACACCTTCATTTTCTATTGCGCTTTTCAACAAGAAGTTTGTTTTTCAATTGTGGTAACACCAACAACATGATAGTTTTTTTTTATTTGATTTTTTGAGATATTCGTTCTAGATGCATTGTTAATTGTTACAATGGAGGTGTGATAGTGCTATTTTTTTTTCAAAGATGAGGCAGGAAGTGTGATAACGGACAATGGATCTCGCTCGGCCGGCTTTTATGCCTGCACCTTGTAAGGCTTCAAAGTCAAATTCCTACGCAAAATTCACCATGTGCTGGTGCTTCAACACTGTGGCTCACGGCTGCCATGTTTTCAGTTGAACGACCCGGCTGAACACCAGTTGGTGTTCGCACATTTTCTATCGAGCATGTCGATTCAAATTTAGGGACCAAAATCTAAATAGCGGTCTCAGAAGGACGATTTATGTTTATGTTCGAAAATATCACGAATTTTACGAAATGCAACTTTATCAGAAACACAATTTTTAGAGTGGATTTCAAGTATTTTAATGCGATTTTCGTGCGAAATTGAATTCATTGTAATAATTGCCAATGCATCTACTAGGAATACGTCAAAAAACTAAGTGTCAAACTATCATTTTGTTTCATAGTTAGAGCCCTCAATGATGTAGAATTAACAAACGAATAAATTGGACTCAGAGAAAATTATTCTTTATGTATTTTTGGCAGACCGGTTAATCTAGGTGCAACAGCAATATATTTTTAAGCTTATTTCTTACTGTAATGTTTATAATTTTAAGTTTAAAAAGTTCTTCTACTATATCATTATTAGTCTTCTGCAATTTGGTAGGAGGGTTCTTATTTACTTGTGTGTACTTTGTTAAAAAAATAATAAGAGAAGCATTTCGAAAGATGTAAATTGTTATCATATTATAAAGGATATTGCAATACCAAATATGTTTTGGACAGCATAAACAAAAGCTCAATTTCGTTTAAGAGGGATACTTTTCATTTGTGAATGCAGTTCATTGAAATTGGAAAAAGTGTTTTGAAATTTCAAGTTTTTTTTTAAGTCGCCACATTAATAAAATGAAATGAAGACAAAATGATAAGAAAATTAAAACGTGAGAACTTTAAACTATACCTATGAAAATTAAAAAGTACTTTGCTTTATTGTTAGGAGAGAGTGAGTGGGGTGTTAGTGAGGTTATGATAGTTTTTCCATAATTTTCATTGTATAATTATCATTCATTTTCCGAATGTCTAATAGGTTGCTTACGAATGCCACTTAAATAAGTCGTCGACGATTAAATAAATATTTTTATATAGCAAAGTGTTGCTAGTTGCTCATGTTATTATTGTTGTACGATATTAAATTTTATTTATAACATGACATTGATTAATCGCATCGCCAAACAACAAAGGCCTTTCAATGAATTAAACTCTTTTTATTGATAAAATATTTAGAAGTTGTGATGTATTTGATTATAAGAAACTCATCAGTTTCACGGCTAGCTGCAAGAATATACGTTGTTTCTTTCTTTAAATAAAAAATTTTTTTTAATTTTCTTTATTTATTTAATTATTTATTTACGTGATTTGACAAATTGGCCGAAAATATCAAGCACAATAGCTTTACCTTTCTTCGAGGCGTCCAAAAAAAAGCAGGTTTCTAGAAGGTGTGGTAATCAAATAAAACATGCAGTGACAAGTTAACTTGCCAGTAAGCATATATACAGTGGGAAGCAAAACTGAAATTTTTTCAGCACTGTTTTATTTTTTATTTTTAATCAATATGTTGGAAATATGTGAATTCATTTTATTTACCTTACTGAATTTTTTGAATTTACTACCATTTAACGTATGCATACGCTAATATAATTTTTTAACTCATTTTGACAGTGTTGGACAAGAATGCAATTTTATTGAACTAAATATTAATGTTCCTGCGTATAAAGAAAATAAATAATTTATTTTATTTGCTTTGATTGTTGTATGGAGATTACGAATTGTGTTTACCAAATTTTTATTTTGAAAGTGTTTCTAGTTTGTGTTGCAGTTTTTCGCAGGTAATAATGGCGAAAAAAATAAAATTTTTTAATTTCGGCCATTGTTCGCACAATGGTATGTTTGTGTTTTTCGATATGTGGTACGTTTTTTAAACTTAACCAAAGTCGACAACTAGATGAATAAAATAAATAGGACACTTTAAAGGCAATTCAATTACGCTTTGAGCGATAACCAGCTTAATTAAATCGGATATAAAAGAACAGTTGCAGTAGATAAAAATTAAATTTTCATAAAATTTTTAAAAATTGTTTGCCATTTGGAAGGGCTCTTTTTGGAAAATTATATAAAAAAATTATATATTTAAAAACGCCTACGGGATTTTATCAAAAATATGTCCATAATATCAAGACAACGATTTGGCTTTAAAAAGCAGCAAAAATAATAAAGTCTAACAAACGAAAAAAGCAATCTACGGATTTAGTAGTTTGGATGTTCACAACAGCATTTGACGCTGTCTGGCACAACCAATTAATCTATAAAATGCTTCAAAATAGTATAACCATGTATTTATGCAGACTTGTTGCGTATTTCCTTGAAGATAGAACATTTAAAGTTTGCTTCAATAATACCATCTCGTTTCCAAATTAAATTACGGTCGGACTACCGCCAGGAACAATTTTATCATCATTGCTTTTTTTAATAAATACTGCTGATTTCTCTCCCCTTCCTCATACATAAAAGTCGCATATTATGCCGATGATACCGCTCTCATATAGTCTATAAGACTAACCAAGCCACTGCCAAAGAAAATAGAAAAGGGAATTTCTGCTTAAAACACGCAATTTTATAAATGGAAAATAAAAGTAAACCCCACACAAGCGCAATCTACTATATTTTCCTACAACAAGTCTCCCAAACGATTACCAAACCGGCAGTTACAGCTTTAAGACGACATCTTATCAATCAGAAATGATATAAATACCTTGGAATTTGTCTCGATAAAAAACTAAATTATGCCAAACATATTGATGAAGTGTGCAATAAACAATCATAAACAATAAGAGCACTGTGGCTCATAAACAATAAACGTGCAACTCTTAATTTTGTTAACAAAAATTTAATAAGCCCAAGCTAAAACGTATTAAAAGAAATTACAAATCATTCAAAATAAGTGTCTGTATTCGATACAGACACTGGATGATTTGCTTCACAGAGGAACCCGCATTGCCAACTTCACGAAAAAATGCATCAGCAAATGCTACAAATCGATCCATTTATACAGGAAGCATTCAATCGGTTTAACCAGGACATTAATATGAAATTTATTAAACCGAATATAATAGCATTTATAAGTTTGTTATCCCTTCATAATCTTATTATATACTTGTATATTTTCTCATATAATTTAAACTGTTCTTTTGTAAATAAAACTCTTGTAAATAAACTCTTCTTTTGTAAAAAAATAAATAAATAAAAAATAAATAAATAAATTTTTTAGTAATTAATTTTAAGCACTAGGTCTTATTTAATAAAAAATTTTTTAAAAAACTTTATTTTTTATTATCTTTTCGATATTTTTTAAAAAATTTTTTATTAAATAAGACCTAGTGCTTAAAATTAATTACTAAAAAATATTAAAAAAGGTCAAAAAATTATAACTATTATATAAATAAAAAATTTTATAATTTTTTTTTATTATTTCCATTCGACCTTTTTTTCTTCTTTAGTAAATAAGTATTGGGTGCCCCTGTAGCCTACAGGTAGGTAGTGTACTAGCTTGTCAGTATGGGGGTTGTCGGTTCGATTCCCAACGAAGACCTTGGATTTTTTTTTACTACAAAAATAAAAAATTGACTGTCGGTGGGGCTGCTCAGCGATGAAGGCATAGTCACTGGTCGCTGTGCTTTAGTTATACGGCAGTTAATTTTCTACTTTCACCACCTGTTTCATCTTTTCTCTATCCCTTTGTTAAAGAATGTACCACGGTAGTTGACTAAATAGGCATTGTTGCCTGATGTGCTACTTCTCTTTAACAAAAAAAAAAACAAAATAGTATTTATCTTCATATAGGTCTTTTTAATTAAATTTAACACATATATATTTAATGTTTCACTTTCTCTTGGAATGCTTCTTCAGGAAATTAATTTTCATAAAACAAAAATTATGAACAATTTCAAAAAAAATCTTTGAAAACAATTGACAAAACATATATAAATTATTCCTAAAGAAACTTTCCAACGGAAAGCGAAATATTAAATTTATATGAGTTAAATTTAATTAAAAAGACCTATACTGTAATTCTCAATAGAAATCGTTGATCGACATAATATCTCGAAAGTTTTAAATTTATTTGTAAAAAGATACATTGTAAATAAAGATGAATTGAAATTGAATTGGTTGAAATTGGAAGGCATTTTTCAATAAGTACTACAATTTTATGATTTTATATTTTTTAAAAATAATATGACATTCATTATTGCAAATAATGATGCCTAAGAAGTAAATATTTTCTTATAAAATAAAGAAAATAAGAGCTAAAATATCTTATTATCTGAATAATGAAATATTATTAATTTTCGTGGACACTAGTGCAAAAGTTTTTAAAAATTAAGTTTTTTGTTATTGCTCTCAGGCAAAAATTTTTAAAAAGAAGTTATGAATTCAGCAATTGTGCTGGGTTTTTCAACAAGAAGTTTATTTTTCAATTGTTGCAACACCAACAACATGATAGTTTTGACATTTGCTTTTTTGACGTTTTCGTAGTAGATGGCATTGGCAATTCTTGCAATGAATTCAATTTCGTACGAAAATCGCATTAAAATAATTAAAATCCACTATGAAATTTACATTTCGTAAAATTCGTGATATTTTCGGACTACATAATCGTCCTTCTGCGACGAATATTAAGAATTTGTTCGTTAACTGTGAATCGATAGGCTCGATACAAGATGAGCGAACACCAACTGAAAACTTCGCAGCCGTGAGCTACAGTATTTAAGCAGATCAAAATTTGTCAACTCTTCGATTTTCTCAACAATTGGGATTATCCAAAACCACCACGTGGCGAATTTTTTGTAAGGATTTGCCTTAAAGTCTTACAAGGTTCAACTGGTGCTGGAATTGAAGCCAAACAAACGAGAATTCGCTCAATTCATTCAGGAACAATCGACTGGTTTTTTTTTGAAAACAGTGGCGTAACAATAGGGTGGCAAAACGGCAAAATGCCACGGGCCCCGAGCCAAAAGGGGCCCCCTGGTCAGAGAGGGTCGCGAGCACAGAAGGATCCTAATCTGTATATTAATACGTCCAAAGCTTTGGGACTCCTTTTTACGAAAAATGCGCGGACGCAGGAGCATAACATTTGGCACACTTATAGTTTATGTGAAGGAGAAGTGCAGAGCACTAACATTTTTCATTAATAATGCTTACAAAGTACATTAAATCAATAAATAAAACATTACACACACTACCATGCATTTCACACACACATGTTTCTTTTGTTTTTCAATTTGATCAGAGACATAGAGGACTGCCATATCAAAAAGTGAGCTACTGTTGTGGCGCGGGCTGGTAATACTTATGCTCGGGGAATCCCCGTTTTATATTTTGTAAGGACGTATAAAAAAAGCTCCAGTCCCACTATTACGCCTACGTACGTCATCTGATTGTAAGAATTGGTTGTTTGTGTGCAATTCAAGCAAATTTAATAAGTGAATTGTGAAAACATTAGTTACAATAATGTCTACTCGGTAAGAATTTTATTCTATTGTTTGACATAATTATAATTAACCTATGAAAATAATAATTTACATCACCGATGGTAAAAGTTGAAATTAGAGGTGATATTCATATTTAAAATCCAATAGTAATGATTCTCATGGTGCAGTTTTTTCTGGCCACTTTTTGGATTTTGTTAGGTTATCAGTTTTTCATTTAATGAAAAATGATTATAAACATTTTACGTTTTGTTTCCAGAAAATATATGAGTGGAAGCGAAAAACGAAAGCGAAAGAAGGAGTCTGAAGAAAAAATTATAAAGTTACCCAAAATTAGTCAGTATTTTAAGAATAACAATTTTATTGACCAAGAGTCAAATGAGCAAAGCGATGACAGGGCTAAAAATGACGTGCACAAAAGTGGCGGTATTGCAGAGCCCGATAACAGTGAATATTCAAATCTAGATCAACAACAACCAAGTACGAGCACAACTCAAAGTGATTCATTTCTGGATATAGAAAAATTAAAATCTTCGCCATATGTTACCGATAAGGGTAATTTTAAAGAACTCAATCATCAAGTAAAACGGTTTGTGATTGAAAACGGACACTGTAAACCTAAAGGCCCCTTTTTAAGGGACAGTAACAATAGATCTTTCTTGGAAAAATATTATTACACTGTTTCTAAATCTGGCGTAAAATTAGAACGTACATGGCTGTCTTTTTCTCTGTTGCTTCAAAAGGCGTACTGTGAACCATGTTGGTTGTTCTCAAATAGAACATCTAAAACTAAAAATGCGCAAGATGTTTGGATTGAAGGCTATAGCGATTGGAAACATATTGTTGAAGCTATAGAAAGACAAGAGACATCGAGAGAGCATTTGCATTGTTGTTTCGTATATCAACAGTGGAAGTTACATGGAACTATAGATGAAGAGCAAGAGTCTATTATTAAGAAAGAAAAATCTTTTTGGCGCCAAGTACTCACTAGACTTCTTGATGTTACTTTGACGCTTTCAACGTGTAATTTAGCTTTTCGCGGGCACAGAGAAAATATATCAGACATCGCCGTTTCCAGTTCAAAAGGAAATTTTTTAAGTATTGTGGAGTTATTAGCCAAATACGATCCTATTTTACATGAGTTGTTGAGCAAATCAAAGGGCCAGATAAAATACTTAAGTCCAAAAATACAAAATGAGCTGATAGCTGTTCTGGTTCAAAAAGTAGAAAAAGCTCTGATAAATGAAATAGTCACCGCACCATTTTATTCCATTATATTTGACACTACTCAAGATATTGCCAAAACAGATCAATTGTGTGAACTTAACCGTTACTGCGTTATCGAGAAAGATGAGAATGGAACTCCAAGGGCGCTCGTATTTAAAGAAACATTTTTGGGATTTCACGAAGTTAAGGATCAAACTGCTTCAGAAATATCCAAGCAGATAATAAAATCCATTGATGACAAAAATATTTCTCTGCACAAGTGTCGTGGGCAAGGGTACGATGGAGCTAATAACATGAAAGGCACTTATGGAGGAGTTCAAAAACTGATAAGAGATATCGAACCAAATGCGGTGTATGTTTATTGTGCTGCTCATAATTTAAATTTGGTTGTTAATGATGCGGTAAAAGAGGTTACAGAAATGCAAACATTCTTTGAAACTGTGCAACAGATTTATAATTTTTTTGGGCATAGTATTAAAAGATGGAATATATTATCAAGCTTTTTAACTAACAAAGAAAGCGAGACGGGGGTGTCTTCAAAACCGTCAAATCCAGTAACATTAAAAACATTAAATCCAACCAGATGGGCAGGCCGTTTGGATGCAATTTTTGCTTTAAAAGTTCGGTTTATTGAAATTCAAAAAGCTCTGACAAAAACTATTTTATTAAGTTCCAAAGCAAATGAGAGAAATGAAGCTATTTTACTGAAGAAGAAGCTGGAAAACTACAACTTTATTGTTCTACTGGTTTTCCATTGTAAAATATTACAGACCATCGACGCGGCTTCTAAAGCACTTCAATCTAAGAACATCGATCTTTCAATTTCCTCAAATCTTTTGCAAGTCTGTCTGGAAGACCTTGAAAAGTACCGAAAAGAATTTGAAGATTTGAAAATGCAAGCGAATAATATTGCAGTGAAGTGGTCTATAAACCCGAAATTTTCAGAAACTCGTCAGAGGAAAGTAAAACGTCATTTTGATGAAATTTGTGAGGATGAACGTCTCCAAGATTCTGAAAGCTTCTTTAAAGTGAACATATTCCATCGTGTATTAGACATCATCATTAATCAACGGAGATCGCGTTTCCTTGGAATGAATGAAGTTGTTTCCAATTTCAATGTCTTGCAACCTGCCACTTTGCGAAATTTAAATGATAACGATTTATTAGAAAGAGCTTTAGTATTTGTCAATCTATATAACAAAGACATATCGGTCTCGTTTGCTAAAGAAATTCTCAGTTTTAGATCCGCTTTTCGACACGAAATAGAAACGTCATCTTCTATAACAGAACTTGCCGACTTATTGATCATAAAAAACCATTTCATTTCTTCAAGCTTTCCTAAGTGTGCACTGCATTTCTGCTATTTATAACCATCCCTGTAACTACGGCTAGTGCCGAGCGATCATTTTCAAAATTGAAATTAATAAAAACTTATTTAGGAAATTCTATGGGACAGGAAAGGTTAAGCGGCTTAGCTATTTTATCCATCGAACATTCCATGGCCCGAAGTTTAAACTTTGATGATGTCATTAATACTTTTGCTGAACAAAAAGCTAGAAAAAAAGAATTTTAATAATTGTTTGATACTAAGACAAAAATTGTTATTTCATTTTAATTCGCTCTCAATTATTATGTTTTTTTTTTTATAATTATATCGTTCGTACCTACTTATATAGTAATTTATTGTAAAATAAAAAAATACTATATCATTTGTTTAGCTTCTTTATATTGGGGGAGGAGACAAAGAAGGGAGGGCCCCATCCGGCAAATTTGCCACGGGCCTCAAACGGTATAGTTACGCCACTGTTTGAAAAAGTCATTTTTTCAGACGAAGCCCATTTTCACTTGTCAGGGTAGGTCAACAAACAAAATTGCCGCATTTGAATGTGTGAAAATCTTAGAGCGATTATTGCGAAGTATTTGCATGCTCAAAGTGTCACAGTCGCGTTCACTATGTGCTCTGGAGGCGTGATTGGACCGTTTTTTCGAGAGAGTCTTTACGGATCAATTTCAGCCTTAAGAAAAAGCGATTAAGAACTTTAATGAAAGAATCGATGTCTGTCAGTTTGTTCGTGGTGGACATTTGCCACATATCACTTTTCTTTCATTCGTATTACAATAAAAATTTGAATCATCTTAATCTAAATTTGTTGTTTTATTTTTTTTTTTAGAAAACAAACTTCTTGCTGAAAGCCTCTTTATTAAGAGTTGGTTGAGTAGGTTAGATTGTTTTTTGTGTTGGAAATGCTTGTGGTTTTTTTTTTTTTGTATTGAAGTGTTTTTTGGAGTTGTATTATCTTTTTGCTGTGTTGGTTTAATGAAAACTCTCATTTAATCAATTTGGATTGAGATATAAGACTCTTGAATTTTCTACACAAAAACGAGCTTAATGAGCAATAGTGCAATGGCCATATGGATATGCAGTAATGCATTTTAAATATATTTTTGGAATAATAAATATTTTATAATATTTTCATATTATTTTTATTTTTAAAGGAATTATCACAAATTAACGCAGATTATATTTGCCTTTTTGCTAATTGAATTCTAATAATTGTGTGGTTAGTCCTTTTTTCAACAAAAAAAAAACATAATTTAAATTAAATAAAAATAAAAATTACTTTGAGTTTATGAATTTAGTAATTTGAAATGAGTTTTCTTTTTTTGTGTAGTATAAAAAATGTTTTGTATTCTTTGAAATTTTCATAACAAATTAGTTAATTAATTCAACTTAAATTCATATTTATTTCTCAAAAGTTTTAAAAAAAAAGAAAAAGGTTATTTAAAAATTTTGTTGCTTTACATTCTGCTGAAGTCTAATTTATCCTGTTTCTTTTTTTAATTATTAATATAATTGTACGCTAAATTTTCCTGTTAACTTGTAAGTATTCGGGTTGGCTTTATGCTAGATGATGAATTAGGTACAGGTATTTATTCTTCAGAAATTTCTTCTTCTACTTATATATATTTAACATTCTTATTTTCAGTAAGTACTTTTATTTTTTATATTATTAACCCTTTGAGATGTCGTAGTTATAATTTCGCTTCACAATTTTTATGTTTATTGAAGCTTTTAAAATATCATTATTATACATTATACATATACATTATTATACATATATAACATATATGTATATATTTTGACGACATAATAACAAAATTAAATTTTTTGAAAAATTAAAATTAAAAATATTCATAGTTTTCCAAGGCCTTAAGTATCAGAAATAACTTTAAAAGGATTTGCTTGGTATTTCCTGTAGTATTCATTACATTAAGATATTTCAAAACAGGATTCACGAAAAATCTATATTTTATTTTTATTTAATATCATTTACGTAGATGTACTTTTGTTATGCGGCAGCAATGGCATTTTTTAACGACCTGAAGCTAAGCTGTCGTACAATTTCGCAATTTAAATCATTCCCCTCTTTGAATAAAAAAATTTTTGGCAAATGTCCACCACGACCACGCTGACAGGTGTCTCATCTTTAATCAGAAATTTTTAATCACTTTTATTACATTAATTACATTACGGATTTTGAGTGTTAAGACTGAACTCGATTCGATTGGTTCCGTATAGACGCTGTCCTTAACATAGCCCCACAAAAAATAATCCAGTTGTGTTATATCACACGATCTGGCTGGCAACTTGACTGCTGATTGTTGTGAAATTATGCGATCGGGAAATTTGGTTTGCAATAAATTGATCGTGGCTGTGTGACATGTGGCACCGTCTTGTTGACACCCCATGTCAGTTATATCCATTTCATCAATAAATTATACCTTCAGACCATATAGCGCACCATACATTGACACATCGGACATGCAAAAGCTTCTCGATAATCGCTTTAGGATTTTCAAAAGTCAAAATGCGATAATTTGGCTTGCTGACATACCCTGACCAGTAAAAATGAACTTCGACTGAAAAAAAACCAGCCGGTTGTTTCTGAATGAATTGATCAAATCAACGGCTTCATTTTCTGCACCAGATGAACCTTGTAACGCTTCAAAGTCAAATCGTTACTTAAAATTAGCCATGTGGTGGTTTTGGATAACCCCAATTGTTAAGATCGTCAAGGAATTAAGAAATTTGGATCTGCTTCAACGCTTTGGCTCACGCCTGCAATGTTTTAAGTTGAACGATCCTGTCGAAAACGTGTTGGTCTTCTCAAATTTTGTATCGAGCCTATTGACTTAATTTTAACGACCAAATTCTTAATAGCGGTCTCAGAAGGACGATTATTTTGTCCGAAAATATCACGAATTTTACGAAATGTGACTTTAACAGAACCATAATTTTCATAGTCGATTTTAATTATTTTCATTCGGTTTTCGTGCGAAATTGAATTCAGTGTAACAATTGCCAATGCATCTAATACGAATACGTCAAAATACCCTAAATTTGCACAGTTAAAAGGGCTGATGTTTATATGAGTTGTAAAACGAAATTTTATTTCGGGATAGTTTAAATATTTGTGACAATAAATATTTCAAATATAAAGATAGCATGGCTGTTAATGACTTAATTGTAATAATAGATTTAATTTCATCCCTAAAATAGTAACTTCAATCAATTGAATCTAAAGGCAAATACCATTGTAACTTGATTGTTTCAATTCCGTTTGCGAAATCCGTACTTTGTTTAAAAAATCTCCATATTCGCAACTTAAGATATAAAAATTTTAAATTGAAATTGACGTTAGAAAAGTTAATAAAAAGTTTTTAAATAAGGATGTTACATAAGATTTATGTCCACTTAATTTGTGTCTACTTAATTTCTAAAAATATTTTCCCCCCTACTCCGATAACGAAAAATACTACCACAAATGTGTGATTATGTGTCCTTGCAGATAACATTTGTGTTAAAGAAAACAACTATTTTTGTTTGTAATGAACTGAAATAATCAACTGATTTAACCTACATTTTTTCTAGATCATACAATGTCATAAATTATTCAATTTATCCTTAAAACATACACAATATTTCCAAAAAAAATATTAAAAGGAGACACACACACACAAACGCACACAACTCAATTGTTGGTAGCCATATATATAAATGTATGGATGTGTGTATGTAGTTATAAGTAATTTTTATTGTTGACACAGCATATGGATCCAATACACTAAACGACATTAAAATCTGGAACAGATGTTTAAATGCGTTCAACGGATATTGTCCCAAACAATAAATAGTATGAAAAATCTAGAGTCCAAATAAAATGCAACAGGGGAAATATGACGTTTACTGCTTGATTTGTTCACTTCTTAAAAAATAGCTTGTGTATGTGCAGCAGCATACAACCACCATTTCCGTCTTCTGTTTGAAGGCAAACTGTCTATATAATAAAAGGACTGCTTGTGCGCTGTGATTAATAAAGCGATACAATCTAAAGGAGAAAATAGGACAAAGAGTGTAAACTGATTGTTGTTGTCGTTGCTGTAATATTAAACAAACAAGAGAGTAATTTCATTATAAATAAATGAGGGGACAAACCACACCCATTTTTAAAAGACCAAAAACGACATTTCTTTGGGCGGAGTTAGCTTATAGCGAGTAACGAGTAGCTACCCGTATTTTATTGCCGTGGTATTCAATGAATTGCAATAGTTTTATTTCGAAGAGAAGAAGAAAAACTCTTATGGTTGGTATCGCAAGTTCTTGACTCCCTCATGTTCCACGTGCCTCGCATAAATCGAAACTCAAACAAGATGAACAAAAAACAAACTCTTGAAATTATTTACACGTTCTTGCACTCATACTGATACCTACTAACAACTTTCTATACTTTTCGTATCCTTGGTCACAATGTAGATTCTTATATCATATTTTCTATTTTAAGGACTCTGCCATAGTAAATACAGTATTTCATCTTATTTATTTCCATGCTCGATTCGTTTTTCATTTTGGGTGATTGTTTTTCTTTTCTATTCTAGCAGCGGTTTTCTTATTTAGCGCCGGGTTGCTAAAGCACTGCTTTTGCACTAAGTGTAGCCACTCTTAATTTGTTTGTCTTCTAGCTGCCATATTATTTTTTCTAAATATTTTTGCTTTTGGTTATTTATTTTATAAATTCCTTTTTTTTTATTTTTTGAATTTGCTATTGGAGTTTTTTGTCATTTTCATTTCATTTAACCTCTCCACGAAGCAACAGAACGTCGTCCATTTATTTTGCCAGCCATCCAGTCAGCCACGTTCATTTATTCATTGCTATGAATGTACGAATATGCGACATCATGACACTGGGGACTTTGTTAGTTACAAGTACTTTACGGTAATGGGGGATTTTCGCTTGAGCATCCTCTAACAAAAATTAATTTAAATCGATATTGTGTAGCTTTTGCATTTATTTATTTATTCGCTTTTTTCCAACATTTCTTTGTTGCTTTTTATACACAAAAAAAATGAACACTTTTAGTTATGGTTTATGGTAGTGACATGGCAGATTGTATTTGGCTACATGGCCAAGGACCTGACTGCAAATGCTGAGTTTGTGGTATTTATTGGTTTCTTAAGGTTGGTAACAAATTTATTAATTAGTATCCTTGTCACATGTCTGATTTGAATTTGAAAGGAATAACAAAAAAAAACACAGAATAAAGTAGCAAAAATGTTTAAAATTAAGAACGAGTAGTACAGTTTAGTTGGAGGCATTTTTAAGATAGTGATCGAAGAAGATAAGGATTTTAAATAATTTGCCTGTTAAGAAATATATTGTTACGAAGATTATTTAGTGTTTTAAAATAAAATAATTATCAATAAAAAAGAGCAAACAACCCACTGTGCATTTTACAAACTGCATAGTTTTTTAAGAAATCTTATACACACAAGACAAAAACAACTTGCTTATATGAAATTCTATCAAATAAGATAAGCAACAGAAAACAAAAATAACTAATACAGAACAAAACAAAATACACAGTCAAGCAGGCGTCTAAACTTAATTATAATAATAACAACAACAATATGGGATGATGTTAAAGTAGAATATCATTGTATATGAAAAAACGGCTTAAAACAAATGAATTAATTCAAGTTGCATCATCAGTGAGCAAATATAACAAAGTTACCATCGTGTTTATTTTCTGTGTGTGTGTGTGTGTATTGAAAGTATATAAATCGTTTAACTTAATTTAAAGCCCTAAAGTACTATGTTATTATTTTGCAATAAAATAATTTAAACAAAAAAAGTGTTTATTGAAAGGAATAAACAAAACAATATTTTAATCGATAAAAATCTCACAATATCAAAAATTCAATTCAATCAAAAATTGATGCAATTCTTTGTATAAAAATTCTAACCTAAAATGATTTTGGAAATGGAGTGTCCTTTTTTCAATAATGTATTATCTATAAAGCAAGAAAGGTCGTATTTTAAAATTCTTCAACAAAAACATAAATGGCTATTCAAACTGAAGCCAGCAAAATTTAAGATAAATGGAAAATGGAACAACGGTAGCAAATTATTCAAATTAACTTAGAAAATCTATTATTAATTCGCACAATTTAGAGACGATTCGTGATGTGTATTTGTGGCTACATACTTCAAAAAGGATTTGACAGGTTTATAAAAAAATATTTTTTTAACAATTTTTCCCGCTTAGGAAATTTATGCATTAAAATAAAAAAAAATTTGAATTTTTTGTACCATTTGATTAAAGGCTCTTTAGATAGTTCTTAGATTTTCCCAATTCAAACGCTTGTATCTTTTTAACAAAACGTTCTCTCAGAGCCAAACTTACTACTGTTTTATTGTAAATAAATAAACATATATGAACATAAATAAGTACAGCACGTCAAAAATACTAACTTAAGGTTGGTTAACTTTGGGGCCGTAAATAAAAATCCTCTCTACTCTAGGGAGCCGATAGTCCTTCATAAACTCATAAATACTTTTGCTTGGCCTCTGCCAAAATTAATTATTGTAGAATATCATAATTGGTTCTTGACTTACGAAATATTAAGAAAAAAAAACGTTCAAACCACTGCGTGACGATAGATAAAAGTGAAACCAATCCGCCACAGTTGTTTGCACGCTTGTGTCAGCAGAGGCTCATGCTATGGTTGGTAAAGATTGTTAGCGTTCCACTAATTTTGTATGGAAAAGATTGATTTGAGAGAAGTGTGGGCTTATCAGAAAGGCGCAAAGTGAAATAAAATTGTGAAAAACAAATTTGGCGATAATCTGATTTCGAGAAATGGGTCTATTCATATACCGCCAAAGCCAAGTGATTTGATTGTAAAGCACAACAAGCAGCAGTACGGTATAAGTGCGCTTCTACATGGTATCCTCCAGCAAGGTATACTCCTTTGTTTGTTTATAATTTTTAATTAAATAAAAGAGATCCATTATCTTATATTTATAAATCTTTTATTTAATGTCGGCAATTATGTATGGAATATAATATCAGCATAACATCTGTTAGCCTCACAAGTGCGAGCCCTTTTGAGCACATTTTTCATTACATTATCACACATTACACGCGATATTTCACTAATTTCAATATAATATTTTGTTTGAGTTGCTCAAGCGTTTCTGATTTGTTTGCATAAACCTTGTTTTTCAGATATCCCTACTGAAAGAAGTCCGGAGCAATCAAATTAGGCGACCGTGGCTGTCAATCAACATCACCGTTTCTTGAAATAACTTTTTGTAAAAAGAGGTCTTGCAGTAGTTCCATTGTTATCCTGGCTGTTTGCGATGTTGCACCGTGTTGTTGCTACCACATGTTAATCAAGTCCAAATCATGCGATTGTAGCGTTAAAAAGTTTTCGATCAAATCACAATATCGCTCCCCATTCATAGTTACCGTTACGCTGCTTTCATTTTCAAAAAAGTAAGGTCCAATGATTCCTCCTGACTAAATTACACACCAGACTGGTACTTTTAATGAGCGACCTGTAACGACCTATTGGGATTTATACGACAGCGTAAACGGTCTTGTGAAAGAAACTCTTATGACAACCAAATAATAAATAAGTAGTGCGTTTCGTTGGCACGTTGTTTCTCCCAAAAGTTTCACATAACTTTCTTATCGTCACATTGTTATTTTCTTTACAATTTTAAAGGGTGATTTAAAAACTGAAATTTTTCATAATCAGTTGAATAAAAATCTTCAGTTGCAGAATTAATTGGATTTAATAAATCGCTGCCGAAATTGTAAAGAAATTAATTTTAATTAATATAAAATAAATGAAAGGAAATGAAGCTTTAAGCACACATTTATATATGAACAGCATATTCCAATGCAAACTCTTAATAAAAGTATACAACAATTTGTGTACACAAATAAATATGTATATCAATCAGTTAAATCAAATAGTGAATGAGATCGGTAAAATTCTTAAGTAAATGAAAGTCTTATTATTCCCTTTCTCTTTTAGAACAATAATAAAGGAAATACTGTTAATATACATAGGCACATTAGGGTGTTTCAGGCTATAAGGACGAATGTTATTATTTTTTGATTTAAGATACGAATATCCATTTCAAGTAAATAGTTAAAAACTACTTTAAATTTGTCTTGGAAGATTTTTCTTTCCAACAGCGTAATGTCAGATTTTTTGATTGTTTGACTCATTGTTGCTTTCAACTTGTCAAGAATCGTCAAAATAAATTTCAAAATGCCGAGTATACTCGTGGCATTCGCCCCCGGGGGCACATTAATATGTCTTGGTGGAATCTCTCCGTTAAGACATATGTCACCGGGGGTAAAAGGGAGTCCAGTCCCCGAAAAACTAGCAGGAGCCAACTGAGAAACTCCACGTTATTTCCACGGGAATCAGTAAGCCCCAGAGTTTTTAGCTGTTGTCTGACTGATTATTGAGGTTGGCCCTTTGGGAGCATCGTGGTGGTTGTGGTTTTGCAGGCCCTCATGAAATGATTAAGGGGCCAGGATCATTCACTTTTGAGCAAGAACACAGGGTGAATGGTCCGGATCCAGTGTGCATGCTTGTCATTTCTTCTGAACCAAGAGTTGGATAGCCTCTAACTTTTCAGCAAGGAGTGGGGGTGGCGGCCCTGTTCCGAGCTTCCAAAATTGTAACTAGTAATGACTAGAAGATAAAGATATTCGACGGCTTCCTAGGGCATGGCTGACCCTACATATCACCCAAGTGAACACAATGAATGGTATTAAGATTGCATGTGTTCTGCACCAGGAGTTGGATAGTCTCCAACTCTTCAGCAAGGATTGGGAGCGTTGGACTGCTCGAGGCGCCCGGAATTACGACTAGGAGTGACTGGAGGAGAGATATCCTAGGGCGTGGGTGACGCTACATACCAGCCACAGTGGTTTGATCCACCGTCAGATTATGGCTTACACAGCTAGCTACTGACTTAGATTTTATCACGCATATCACCCAAGTGGTTTGATCCACCATCAGGTTATGGCTCACACAGCTAGGTACTCCCACGCATACTCGTGGCATTATAATAAATAAAAGGTGCATCCATGCAACACACGAATTTTACATGTCTATTGTCAGAAGGTGTAATTTTGTGAACACTGTAACAACAGGCCTGTCTTGAACGTTGTAGATAGAAGATGAAAATTTAAATAAAAAATGTATTATAAGTTTTATTTCATATCCGATAAGCCTCTACAGGTCAGGCTGGTCTAATGTTAGTTTTTTGCAAGCAATATTTGAGATAAAGTAATAGAAAATGTCATAAGAAAATCTAGCCCATCTTGCACCAGCGAAGGTCTATAAAATTTACATGTGAAAATTTTCTCACTTAAATAACAGAAACGCGGTAAAGCCCTACAATTATACTTGGATTAAATTTTTTTAATTTTTTAATCAAATAAGGGTTTTTTTTAATATTTAAATTTTGTAATTGACAGATAAATTATATAGAGAACTTTAATATTGAACTATAAATTACGAATAAGGTTATTATGCAGATTAGACATTTAATAATTAGAGATGCTGTCAATCGAATAAGATATTGTGAATTTGTATAAGAATTCCCTGAATTGTGCTGATGTTAAAAAGTACGACTGAGAATACAAAAAGTCTTCTAAAAATTTTAACAAAATGTCAGAAGTTTTAGAAAAAAATATTCCTTTTACAGAACACACAAGCAACACATTCATATTTTATTATTTTTATATTTAAAATTGTTACAGTTACGATTCAGCACAGTCACAAAATTGGAGACGTCGTATTTCATTTCGTCATGTTCGAGGATTATGGATGGATTAGTGACTACGTGTATGTGTTTGTGTGTGTGTGTGTAAGTGTAAGAAAGTAAGCAAACACGCATCTGGGCCTCTGTGTAGTGAATATGAACATTTTGTATCTATAAGACAGATAATCATATGAACATGAAGTGTTTTTGAACTTTAGAACTCAACAGTCACAAAAAGAACAAACACACTTTTACACAAACACTAAGAAAATGTTTTAAAAAAACCTGTAAATTCTAATAAAAATAGGCTGGCGGATCTTTTAGCGGATGTGCGTTTATTTTTGAATAAGTCTTTGTGTTGTTGCCCAAATGTCTTGAGGTACTAAGTGGAGCAGTTGTCTATTCCTGTTTGCGCAGGGGGAGAGAATGGAAACAAATATTTGTATTAAACTTAGATTACTACTGCAGTATATAGACAAAAGTAAGTACGCGAACAGTCTTGAAAGTTACTTAAAACAAAAAGTTGCACAAATTTTTGTGTCAAATTATTAGCTTTTAATAATACCGTTCGATTAATATCATGACAATATAATCATTACGAGGAAAAGCCGCTCGAATCTTACGAAATGATATCGAAATTTTCAACATTTTTAAGGAAACTTTCACAAGTCTGTAACGTTTCAGGCTTAAAGTATACCAAATTATTACTAAGTAAATCTCAAAGGATGACAGGTAAATTTTTGACATTTAATAATTTTAACCTGACCACGCTACTAAATTCAAGAAAAAATGTATTGAGTTTGGAAAAATCAACTCCACAATTTGTATATAATAAAACTTAAGAACGCTTTGCTTAATATAAGGAGGGATGGGTATCATTTTCAAATCACTTGCTTTCTAGGTGCATTATTATTCATTAATAGCTGATAAATTAAGTCATTTTTTTCAAAGTTAATTCTATAAAAGGCATTTTGTACCAGGCGGTATTTTGATATCTTGGGTCTTTTGAGGCACGAAATCGAGTAAAAATCTTCGGAGATAAATGATAAAGGATTTAGGGCGATTCTCTGCACTATTATAACCAATCTATCAAATCAAACTGTCATCAAGTAATAAGAAAAATTGTTTATTTTATAACAAACAAGCATTTTTGTTAATTTTACAAAGGGTTATTGCAAAACAAATAAAATTTTTAAAAATTAAGTTATATTGAACAAATTTGTTCAAAAATTTGAATGAGATATATAGTTAAATTATTTCATAATTTTAATTAATATTTGATTAAGTTATCTAAAATATTAAACCAAGAATTTATAAATCATTAACTTATGTTCCTGGAATATCAGATAGATTAAGAAAGTCTAAAATATATGACACTGATAGATATAAAATTGCACACAAAACATATAACACATTAAATAGATTATTTAGCAATATGAAGGATAAAATAGGAAAAATGGAAATATCTGATGTAGTATACAAGATACCATGTGGAGGAAATGACCAGGTGAACTGTGACAAAGTTTATATTGGGATAACAAAGAATAAACTTAAAACAAGATTAGCTGGTCATAGATGTGACCAAAAATATAGGAATATTTCAACACAGAAGACATCCTTATCTTCACATTGTAAGAAATATAATCATTATCCAAAGTTTGATGAAACATCAGTATTAGATATAGAAAAAAACTACAAGAGACGTTATATGTTAGAAATGTTAGAAATTGTTAATGTACCAAATGTAAGGAGAATAAATTTCAAAACAGACACAGACAATTTAGCGCAGAATTATAGGTACTTAATACAAAAAACACATAATTTGTTATAATTATTTCATAAGAAAGAATTTGTTATTTAGTTTCTGTTTCCTTGTTTTTGTATGTTTTAATATTTTAAATTTTTAATTTTTGTATGTTTGTATGTATGAAGAAAATAATTTTATATGTTTTGTCAAATGTTTTTCAAAAATTTTTTCTTTTCAAATTGTTATAATTTTTGTTTTTGAAAATATAAAAATAATTTCCTGAAGAAGCTTTCCAAAGGAAAGCGAAATATTGAGAGAAAAAAAGAAAAATAAATCGTTTTAATAATAAAGGACCGAGTGAAAAGATTAAAATTTAATAAAAATATAAAAAACATTTATTAGACAAAGGACTAACGAAATCTGAGGGTAAATTTTCTATTTTATCTTTTAATTTCACTTGCGGTCACTCTCAACAGGTTTCAGTTAAATGATTTTTCTGTCCTTGGTTTGAACAATATTCCGGTTGGTAGTTGAAGTATTGATTAAAATATTAAACACGTTGCCCACTTTCAAAGCGTTTAAATTATAAAAATAGTGTAGAATTGTGACAAAGAAAAATTTAAAAGAGTAAAGTAGTATTTTCGAGTTGTAGACTTAAGTTAAGTTTATAGTTGTTTTTTTTTTTATCTGTTCAGCTCGAATAAATAATTCCTATGAGTTTTCTTCAAGTCTACATATAATCAGTATATTAAAACCATATAATAATATAATAAAATATATAACGTCATTTTTTTTTGCCCAGCACTCAGGGGGTGATCCTTACACATTGTGTCATTAAAATCAAATTTATTTACACGATCCCATTATGAGATTGTTGCGACACCGTGATTGAGCGTATTATTCTCGAACTCACCTTCAACTAGTTCAGTTTATTACTAAATGAATACGAATGACAAATGGTGCTATCATCCGCGAAATGGTATATCAGATTGAAAGTTTGACAAAAAAAGTCATTTAGAAAAATAAGAAATAGGGGAGGAAAATGAACTCGTCTGATAAAATTCCATCTATATCAACTCGTATAGTGCGATTTCTCGATATAAATCTGGACACTCAATCGACACCCAAAGCAACAGTTTTGATAGAAGTGCATCATGCCACAATCTATCAAGCACCTCGGAAATATCTACAGCCACCACCTTACTTTCTCCGAAATGATGTATGAAATTGCACCATTGTTCCAACAGGGTATCCAGCAAGTCACCCGTAGAGCACAATCCTATGGAAACCATACTATCGGTTGCTAAGTATACTGTTGGACTCTAAGTACCTCACAAGATGAAAATAATCATACCTTCCATCACTTTAGAACGTACAGAACAAATTGCAATTGGGCGGTAATTTTCAGGGCTGTTAGCCGCACCTTTTTTAGGGATCAGCGTTACATTATCAAACTTCCAACACTTTGGAAATTCGTCGGCATGATACAACGTACTGAAAAGACCTGTTAACGAACGCACTAGCGTCAAAGAGCACTGCTTCAAGACCACTCCCCAGGGGACTTGTTGATGTTGAGATCTGCCAAAACTTTTTTAACCGCTCGAGCGGTTAAATACTGAATACTCTGTCGGGCTCGGGAGGTAGTTGACTGCTCTTCGACAAATAAAAATTATTTGCAAATATACCAGCCAAAAGGTTATCTTTGTCACTCAGGTCAGTGAACATTTGGTCATTCTTTAAAAGAGTCGGAACTGAAGAACTAGAATTATCCCTTACTCTTTTAACAAATAATGGGGCATTGAGACCCCAAGAAGTAGTAAGAACTGTAGCACAAAGACACTCATCATACAGGTTTTTTCACGTTTTAGTACATTGGCACACGAAGATTTTTGCGATCCTGCCTCTTCTGTAACGTGGTGGTTCACATACTATAATTTTGGATTGAATTCAATAAAACTATAAACCGTAACTTCTAAAATCGAAAACATTATTTTAGAACGTAAGTTATCAATTTGTCTCTTGTTTTTACCAAACGTTTTTCCCCTTTAATAAATTTTACAAAAAAGAAAAAAAAATCTGTTAATTTCAATAAATCATAAATTTTAAATAAAAATTAATTTGATTTTGACTTAAGTATTGCGAACTGATATGACTTAGGTATTGCGCATACAAAGTTTAAATTTCACTCAAATCGCGAACATTTGGCTGTATCATTTGCGAACAATGGTAATACATAATATGCTATACAAATTGCTGTCTTTACACTTTTGGTATAGCATTTTCCCCTTTTTGGATGAAGATCTATCTACGATCTCCGTTTCAGGTTTCAAATAATTGTGATAAAATAAAATGTTTCTCTGACTCAAGCCCGTTGCATCAGTTTTGTTCTTGAAGCAACACTCATAATCATATTGTTATAAGTTCAGGAGATAGGATATAATTAAAACATTAAGACAAGTTTCAGCATATTAAAGTGCTAAAAAAAAAACAACATGACACATGTTACGATCTTTTTTATACCACAAGGTTGCAAGCTTTTAAAGAATAAATTAAAGATATAACAATTTACGTTTGGCCTTCGTATGTTTGGTGTTAACGTTGCTGTGTTATTGGGTGCTTTCACACTTTCTTGTCGCTGATGTTATTGCTATTGGTTCCATCTAAATATTATTTTCTATATTTTATTTTTATTTCAATTGTTTGTACGTGCAACTCTCTAAGTATTTGGCATTAGTTTGGTATCAAAGGATATGTTTATCGATTGTACTTGACATTTGTTTTTCTTATTTCTATTTTGCTATTTATGTTTGAAGATATTAAAGTTAACCCACTGCTGATGGCACTGAACATTAAGAAAGTCTATAAAAAACAAGATTTTTAAATTATATAACGTTTTTCATTCTATTCATTTCAAGCAAATATTGAAGCAGCTAATAAATACCCACATAAATAATTTCCCATAAAGCTTTTTTAAATGTTTTATAGCAAAATTAATGAACAATAACTATTTAGTCACACATTTATAAAACTGTAAAAATGTTTGTGATAAAAGAGTTACTCCTGGTTTAGTGTTAATGTTTCGTATTCACGTTTACTCACTGTTAAATTTAACTTTTTTTTGTGAGGTACCAGGAGTCCAACAGCTTACTTAGCGACCGCCAGTATAATTTCCATAGGGAGCACTGTACAGGTGACTTGATGGCTTTCCTGTCGGAACAATAGTGCAACTCCATATATCATTTCGAAGAAAGTCCCCCCAGGGGCACATTATAAATCTTTATGGATCACATAACCATCTAGACTTGTATCTTGCGGGGGTAAAAGGGAGCCCAATCCCCTTCAAGGCTAGCAGGAGCCAACTGGACAATCCATTAAATTTCCACGGGAATCAGTAAAGCCCCAGAGTTCCGCTATTTGTCTCTTTAGACATTTAGCTGTTCTCTGACTGAATGTTGAGGTAGGCCATTCGGGAATATCGTGGTGGCTATGTGTTTTGAGGTCCTCGTTTGAGTTTGTTGGTCGGATCATTCACAATCAACACAATTAATGGTCCAGGTCCAGTGAGTATAAATTCCGTCGTGTTCTTAATTATATTAAGCTTCATGCATTCTGGACCAGGAGTTGGATAGTCTCCAACTCTTCAGCAAGGAGTGAAGGCTGCGGCCTGCTTCTGGCTTTTGAAGTTGCAACTAGAAATGGCCGGAGGATGTACGTATCCGAAGGCCTTCTAGGGCGAGGATGACGCTACATTTCATTCACAGGGGTAATGATCCACCATCTGATTATGGCTTACGGCCAGACGCAGATGTAAATCTTATCACGTAATATCGGAGATAGGTGCCCCTGTAGGTTAGTAGGTAGTGTGCTAGCTTACATAACTGGGGGTTGTGGGTTCTATTCCCAACAAAGACCTTGGTTTTTCACTACAAATAAAAATTGACTGTCGGTGGGGCTGCTCAGTGATGAAGGCATGGTCACTGGTCACTGAGCTGTCTTATACGACAGTTAATTTCCGTAATTATCCTTCTACTTTCACCACCTGTCTCATCTTTTCTATCCCTTTCCTAAAGAATACAGCACGGTACTTGACTAAATAGGCATTGTTGCCTTTATTAAAAAAAAAAAACAAAAAAAAAGTACGATGTTGGCTCTAGATATTTCCAAGGCGTTTAATACAGTGTGGCATGACACACTTCTATCAAAACTTCTTACTTTTAATGTCGGTGATAATTTCTCCAGATTTATATCGAGTTTTGTCAGGAATTGCACTATATGAGTGGTTGTAGATGGGATTTCATCAGACAAGTTTAAGATTAATTAAGGGGTAGTGCAAGACTCCGTTCTCTTCTTACCCTATTTCTTATTTTTCTAAATGAAATTCTTTGTCACACTTTCAAATCTATATATCTTTTTGCAGATGACAGCACTATTTGTCATTCGTATTTATTTAGTAATAGATCGAACTAGCTGGAGGTGGGTTCTAAACGACAGAACATGAATATGCTCAATCACAATCCCGCAACAATCTCCGAATGGGGTAGTGTACCCGTACGACACAATGTTGCATGCCAACCCACTGACCTGTGATATGAGTAATAAGTAAGTATTAAGGAATCGGAAGCTCTTAATGTTCTTGGCATGAAAATCGATGGACTAAGCACATTTTTTAGGTTTCTAAAGAAGCTTTTAAGTGCCTCTGTTTTCTAAAACGGTGTACGAGATACTTCACCCCATCCGATCTACGTACTATTAATACCACCTATATCTGTTAAAAAATGGAATACAAGTTTCATGTATGGGCCGCACATAGAGGTATTTCAACGATCTGGGCGGCCAAAACCCCAAAAGTGAAAGTAGGAATAATATTGAAAAAAAATAGTCACTGCGTTAAAAGACATTCCAAAGAACATGAGACAACAACCAAAATTTTTTTTCCGCGCATCACGCGCACGTACGAGCAGTCGAAAGTTGAGTGTTTCACAGAGTTCTCATAATAGAACTGGGTTCCCTTACAAAACAACCGGTTTTCATCGTAAATATTAGCAAAACAAGTTAATCGCACAAGGAAAAAATTATGGATCCTAGTACTTCAGATAATGGACTTATGAAAAATTATTTTACAACATATAATTAGTAATATCAATGCTGATTTTTTTATTGATTGAAAGTAAGGTTATTTTTGAAGTAAATTTTTGTTGAATTTCCTTTTCAAGATGCTTTTTGATATGTTATCAAGGTAGATCAAGCAATAATTTTTTTTGTTTAGCATTATTCAATCTTTCCTTTATTGAAGTAGCAAAAAATTTTTCCCGGATAGTCCCGGATAAGCACTTTTTTGACACCTTAAACATTTTGGATCTCAAAAGCTTTTTTTACTGCCAGTTGAGTTTTTGCAAATAATAAAACTAACTTTGAAAATAAAAAGAAATCGTTGTTGTCTATGTCGAGTTCGTGTGCATATTGTTTTCATTAAAGAAAAAAAGAAATTATTTATCATTGTTTCGGAAGACAAGATGGTGAAGCGTAAAACTCTTTTCGACAAAATGAACAGTTCAGGTGTGCCTTCTATTGATGGTAAGCTAAAATGTTTAAAGAATCAACTGTTCGCATATAAAGGCTATAATAAAGAGCAATTAGCTAGCTTGAAGCGTAACTTTGCTCACTTTAAAAGCCAATTTAAACAAAGGTGGATAAAATCTCACAGAAAGAGGAAACCTTTTTGAAGTACAATGACTCATGGCTTCAAAGGACCATTGAAATTCCTGTGGAATCGTCTCAAAATCACCCTGGCCGACCTCAGAAATCTTTCGGGCAGTCAAGCGACAGAAGCAAAAGGAGGAAAACTGAAAAAATGCGGTCCTGTGTTGAAACTAGAAAAAAGCGGAAAAAGAGATGCATCTTTTATTCTCAGAGATATTTTAAGCTCTCCTAAACGAGCATCTAAATTTAAAAACGCGTATAAGCGTAAAAAAACTACACAGTCGTCCTTAACACCAATGAAAGCTTTGCAAATGTTTATTGATGCAGATTTGACGAAAGGTCAATATGAAATAATTAGAAAAACTAATATGAAGTTTTTTCCCTGCTACAGTGTTTTGCAGAAGGCAAAGCAACAATGCTATCCATCTCCAGAAGCTTGTCGAGTAACAAGTAATGGTGCCGAAGCTGATTTACAGTCACTGATGGATATTACAACTAGACGTTTGTCAGATTTTTTTGTTCTCAATAAAACATGTTCATTATATATTCTCATCATTTACATACCATTTCTTTTTTTTTATTCATTACTTTTGAGTACGTATTTATTCCAGCATTTTGGTTTTATTAAAAGTTCATTAACTCAGTCAATTTTTAACGGATGTTTTAAACCAAAGTTGCATTTTACTCATAAATAAACATACTTTTATATTACAGTCTTAAATTATACGGTTCCTAAATGAAAAAATGTGTAAAAACATCTCCAAACTTGAAAAATACCCAATTTTTTTTGCAAAACTTAGTTTGCTGGTGGAATACACACAGATGTCTCAATATTACTTAAGTATCATTTTCATATCTTCGAAATGGCTTAGTTTCTTCTTTCTAAATCCACTGAGAAATTCTAAATCGGTTGATATTCAACAAAGTTACTAGCTTACATGTGCAAAAGGGCAGAAAACCCGGTTTTTTACCCGTAACTCAAGATTTTAGAGGGTTTCGCAAATTTCAACGAAATAGTCTTGTTGTACTCGACAAGATATGTACATTTAAGCACAAAAATAATTTTGGCCGCCCAGATCGTTGAAATACCTCTATGTGGGCCGGCGCTCCAAAGTCTACTTTGGAGTTAATCGAGAGGGCCAAGAGACTCATTGGTATCCTACTCTATTGATTCTCTAGAGCATCGACGTTATGTGGGTTGTATTTCACTGTTTTATTGTAACTTGTACCCGTTAGTCGCACTTTTTTTCGTTTAACTCTCCTTGAGAGCGAATACATTTGTGGATCTTTGGCAGTTAATTGAAGTACGCATTATAGAAAAAATTAGTTTTTTAGCAGAAGACCTCCAGAGGTCTTTCCTCTTACTTTTAAGGTAGCAAAATTCAAATCGAATGCCCACAAGCACTACTCTCCTTTCCTCCTCCCCATAACCTAATTACCTTGTTCTAATGCAATAGGTTCATCCCCTGAATACTGGTCCGAGAAATAACAAAATATTTATAACTTTTGTGTATCTATCTGAATCTTGAACAAATATATTTGTATTTATCTCCTCATTTTTGTGACTATGCTTTCTTGATACGATTTTGTATATCCACATCTGAATAACTAACTAGAACTAAAGTGGGTAACTGGGTAACTCAAAGTGTGAACACCTTCGATAATAATGTTTTTAGCCTGCTACTACTATCTAAAAGACAAAGTAGTACGGATAATGAGCAAGTTCAATGGCGTGTATTGTAAGTTAAAAAGTGTTGCGATGTTGGTGACGGTTATAACTACGTCGAAGGCAGGGAGAACGAGTAAGTGCGTGAGAAATCAGCAAAATTGGTCAGGCACGCTTTTCTCTTATAAATTACGGTTTTCTACACCTTAATAAATGTCTCCTTTATGGTCTAGCACGCTCCAGATACTGTTCCTGTGGATACAATGAAAGGCACCTCTAAACTCGGCGATTAGGATTTCATCAGTGATTATTAGCATTATTTTATTATATAGTAAAAATTTTATTTTGATTTATTCGATTAAAAAAGTGTGAAAAAAACAAAATAACAAAATACAATAGTTTGGTAATACTTTAGTAAATCATTGCTGGCGTATCATTTTCAATATTTTTGAACAGTGTAAATTTATGTAAATAGAAATCGACTACATCTTCGTATGGATTACGCTTTCAATGAGGGCGAAAGCGAAAGTTGACTTCAAACAAGAAAAAACTAAACTATCTTTGAACCATTTTTCTGAAGAGATAAAATTTCCATGAAATCTTAGCAAATCAGATTTTTTACAATAACTTTGTTGTGTTTCGTACTTATTTTATTTTCCTTTAACTCTTCTATTCTGCTCTTTTTCTTTATTAACTTTTTTTCATCAAGTCTGTTTGGTAATTTAAAATTCTATGATGAAACACGAAAAACAAACATTATTGCGAACCAACTAAAAGGTGTAATAACACCCGCCGTTTTGCTGTTCGTTTTTCGTTAAGAGCACCCTTGGTATTTTTGGTAACATTATTTTTGTTGTATTTTTACGCACGTCGCTGGTAAAATAAAATGTTTCCAAAGTTATAACGAGCATTAGATAAGTAAATACAAATGCATGTATGTACGAGTACGAATATTATTATGGCCGTTTTAAGTAAATGGAATGTGCTGGTGGTTGGTAGAATGTACGAGTTAAGTGCTCATTGTAAATGTCACCCTAGTTATTTAACCCTTTGACTCCATTTAGGTTAATTTAGCATTAACATTTATTTATTATTTTTATGTACGGAGTTGGACTTATTGTACTGTTTCGCTACAATAGAAATAGGAAAATTATCATGCTACACCAATTATTCATTTGGTAGCACTTTAAAATCTAGTCAGTTTTAAGTGACTTTGTATTGCAATCATTTTTATTCATCCAGTTTCACCAATATGGCTGTCTGGGGATCAGTATTCCAAAAATATAAATACAAACTTCTAAAGTTTGTTTTCGAAAACAAAATAAAAGAAAATATTGAGATTAAGATGATTCAAGTTTTTATTGTATTACGAGGAGAAAAGTTCGGCAATTATGAATGGCAAATGATATTTGGTAAATGTCCACCGCGACCACGCTGAGAGATTTCGATTCAATCATCAAAATTTTTAATTACCTTTTGGGAAAATGTCGGTCCAATTTCGTTAATCACATCACGGATTTAGAGTTTTAAGGCTGAAATCGATTCGATTTGCTCCGTATTGACTCTGTGATGTTGAATCACACGATATGGCTGGCTATTAAACTGCTAATTGTCGTGAAATTATACGATCGAAAAATGTGGTTTGCAATAACTTGATCGTTTCATTGGCTATCTGACATATGGCACCGTCCTGTTGAAACCACATGTCAGTGATATCCACGTCGTTAATAATAAGTAAAAATTGAGTTGTTAGCATCTCTCGGTAGCTCCACGCAGGGGCACATTGATATGTTTTGACGAAATCTTACCGTCGTTACATGTGTCTTCGGGGGTAAAAGGGAGCCCAGTCCCCTTCAAAGCTATCAAAAGCCAACTGGACAATTCCAATGTATTTCCCAGAGTTCCGCTATTTCCACGCGAAGCCCCAGAGTTCAGCTATTTGTCTTTTTTTTTTTTTAAAGAGAAGCAGCACTTTAGGCAACAATGCCTATTAAGTCAAGTACCGTGCTATATTCTTTAGGAAAGGGATAGAGAAGAGATGAAACAGGTGCCCCTGTAGGCTAGTAGGTAGTGTACTAGCTTGTAAATATGGGGGTTGTGGGTTCGATTCCCAACGAAGACCTTGGTTTTTTTTACCACAAAAATAAAAATTGACTGTCGGTGGGGCATAGTCACTGGTCGCTGTGCTGTCTTATATACGGCAGTTAATTTCCAACTCTCCTTCTACTTTCACTACCTGTTTAATCTATTCTTTATCCCTTTCCTAAAGAATGTAGCACGGTACTTGACTAAATAGGCATCGTTACCTGAAGTGCTACTTCTCTTTTAAAAAAAAAATGAAACAGGTAGTGAAAGTAGAAGGATAGTAGAAGGATACTTAGCGACCGCCAGTATGGTTTCCGTAGGGAGCACTCTACGGGTGACTTGATGGCTCTCGTGTCGGAACAATGGTGCAACTCCATACATTACTTCGGAGAAAATCCCCCCCGGGGGCACATTATAAGTCTTTATGGATCACACAACCATCTAGATTTGTGTCTTGCGGGGGTAAAAGGGAGCCCAGTGCCGTTCAAGGCTAGCAGGAGCCAACTGGACAATCCACTATATTTCCCAGAGTTCCGCTATTTGTCTTTTTAGCCTTTTAGCTGTTCTCTGACGGATTATTGAGGTAGGCCCTTTGGAAGTATCATGGTGGCTGTGTGTTTCGAGGCCCTCATTTGAGTTGTGTGGGTCTGATCATTGACAATGAATACAATGAATGGTCCAGGTCCAGGCAAAACATGATTACGGTTGTGTTCTTCAATTTTATTAAGCTTCATGCATTCTGGACTAGGAGTTGGATAGTCTCCAACTCTCCACCAAGGATTAAAGGCTGCGGCCTGCTCCGGGCTTTTGAAGTTGCAACTAGTAGTGACTGGAGGATATACGTATCTGAAGGCCTTCTGCACCAGTTGAAAAATCAAATCCTTACGCAAATTTGGTCTTGAGGAATTGACAAATTTGGATCTGCTTCAACACTGTTGCTCACGGGTGCGATGTTTTCAGTTGAACGACTCGGTTGAACACGCGTTGGTGTTCGCACATTTTGCATCGAGCATGTCGACCCAAATTTACTCACCAAATTGTTAATTGCGGTCTCAGAAGAACATTTTACGAAATGTAACTTTAACGAAACTACTATTTTTATAGCAGATTTTAACTATTTTAATGCGATTTTCTTGCGAACTTGAATTCATTGCAACAATTGTCAATGCATCTACTATGACTTTGAAGCCTTACAAGGTGCAGGCATAAAAGCCGACCGAGCGAGATCCATTGTCCGTTACCACATTTCCTGTCTCATCTTTGAAAAAAAATAGCACTATCACACCTCCATTGTAACAATTGCCAATGCATCTAGAACGAATATGTCAAAAAATCAAATAAAAAAAACTATCATGTTGTTGGTGTTACAACAATTGAAAAAGAGACTTCTTGTTAAAAACCCCGATATAAATTTATATCAAAACAAAATTCGACGAGAGGATCAAATCGTTATAATGAATAAAGATGTCACACAATGTTGTGGTGAAATATTGAAAACAAAACTAAAAATATAAAAATCTTGTGCTTGAAAAATTATTTATAAAATATCAAAGAGGTGAAATAACCATAATGATTATTTTTAATTTTATATTTACTTTAAAATAAAAAAAAATTAAATTTGGTTTTCCATTCCTGTTTTGGCCACATGAGATGGAATGTTTTCCGGTTTGTGACCCTTATCCGTTTCTATTGTTTTGTTTTCTCATACAAAAGCGTCATTTGTAATTTCATATCAGGTATTTACAAGGATTTATTTATCAGAAGCCCGCGCATTCTCAAACAAGTAAACTACATTCTGACCTGAACATATATACACGCACACACATTCATATACACACACACATACTTTTATATATATATATTGTTTGTTTGCTTTTAAATGTGTACATTTCAGGCACACAATGTTTAAATTTTGCTACTTTGGCGGTATTTTATCACCAATAATGCAATTATTGTGTTTATATTAACATTTGCGAATTATCGCTGACATTGATGTTGGGACAGTAATGTGCTATTATTTGTCACTGTGTATTTTTGCATATTAAACATAATGTTCACGGCACAATAATTCGTTATTTTATTAGTGTTTATATACGTATGACTGTTTCACTAATGTATTCGTTAATGATCTGTTTCACCTGAAAATACACATTCATCAATTGCACTTAAATCAAATTTTACATTTGTCACCTAAATTAGTAATAAATAACAAGAGTTTTAAACTCAACCTTAAAAGAAAGATAAAATATTTAAATTTGATTTTTCAGGATGGCGAGGAAGGTCTGTTAAAAATTTTACTTAACTGCATCAGATACACATATGGAAATAACAAGCCTGTCGTTCCGGAAACGAAAAACAAGTTTTTATCTATTTCTGTAAACAGAATACTTCATTTCAATTCAATTTAATTTTCAGTTCAATTTTCTTTAAATCTATGATTTTGTAATTGGGCTTTTGAAACTCCTAGAGCGATTATTAAGAAGCGGTTGCAAGCTCCAGCGTGTTACTGTATGGTACGCTATGTAGTCTGGAGGCGCGATTGGTTTGTTCTTTCGAAGATATATGCGGCAACCGTCAATAGATCACGCTATCGCGAGATGTCAACAGCTCCAATTTGCCCTATTATTGACAACGTGGATATCACTCACATGTGATTCCAACAGAACGGTGCCACACGTCCCACGTCCAGTGAACAATCAATTTATTGCAAACCAAATTGACATAATTACGCTACAATCAGCAGTTAACTGGCCAGCCAAACCTTGTGATTTAACATCACTGGCTTATTTTTTGTTGGGATATGTTAAGGACATAGCCTATACGCAGCCAATCGAATCGATTTCAACCTTAAAACTCAAAATCAGTGATGTGATTAACGAAATAAGACCGCCATATTGCCAAGAAGTGATTAAAAACTTTGATGAAAGAATCGACATCTGACAGCGTGGTCGTGGTGGACATTTGCCAGATAGCATTTTTCATTTCATAATTGTCGAACTTTTCTCTTCATAATACAATAAAAATTTTAATCATCTTAAACTAAATTTTGTGTTGCTGTTGAACTAGATTTTTAAACAAAACAATATCCCAGCAAACGGTGGTTATTAAATTTATCTAAATTTTTCTTGGTGTTGGGGGCGAAACTATTTAAGAAGAAATGCGATTATTGAAGCCTATACAACAAAACAGATCTTAAGGATCGAAAAATGTTTTAATACTTGCTGTAGAACTAACTCCAATTTAACTACGAGATGCTTTATTTTTATATTATGTTTTCTTACTAGTCTTTAACATGCAAAAGCAAGAGTAAACATGATTGAAACTACAAATGATAACGAAGGGCTAAAAAAATCCAATCTTATGAACTCAATCGAGTGATGTTGTGAATATTAATTTCTGTTGCTGGTTTATCTATTTAATGTAAACATTTTTGAATGAACGCAAAAAAAAATTGTTTATTTATTTATTAGGGCAGTAACTAGAAATGTTAAAAGTGAAATCTCGAATGTCTAAATCCCAGGCTTTTTACCGTACTTAAGCTTTCGACACGAACTTTAATTTTTTAATATTTGTCAATGTATAACTTTTTGATAAGCATAACATAAATAATAAATAAATTAAAAATTAATAGAAAAATAAATATAAAATGTGTTCACATCCTGTCATCTTCGCTATGTAAAAATTTTTAATAAGATTTATAATAAATAATCTTAATTGGCTTAGTGCTCCACGATTAGAGCTACTAAGTTATGTTTCTTTTATTTTGAGTTCTTTTATTGCAAAATAATAATACGGTACTTTAGAGTTTTAAATTAAGTTAAAGGATTAATTTCAATACACAAAATAAACACGATGGTAACTTTGTTGTCTTTCTTCGCTGATGACTCAACTTAAAATCATTCATTTGCCCATAGTTGTTTATTCTACTTTAACTTCACCCCATATCGTCATTTAGTTTAGGCGCCTGATTGGCTGTATGCTTTGTTTTTTCTGTGTTGGTTACTTATTTAGTTGAATTTCTTGCAAGCATGTTTTTGTTGTGTTGTGTGTGTGTGTGATATTTTTTTAGAAAACTATGCAGTTTGTTAAATGCACAGTGGGTCGATTACTTTTAACTGTTAACTATTTTCTTTTAAAACTTCTTTTATACTATTTGGTTGAATGTTTATCCATATTATACTCAAACTTTTATTTCTATAATTATCCTAATAAAATAATACATTAACCAAATTCTTATAAAGCCTCAAAATCTAGGGAAACCATATAGAAATAATCTAATTCTTACTGTGTTATTCTAATGAATTTATTTAAAATTATAACTATTTAATATAAACATTTTGAATGCAATATAAAAAGCACCCAACAGCATATTAACACAACTAAGCTAAAGGCATTTTACTTGTGCAATATTTCAAAGCCATTTGGTTATTAAAACCTCATATGAGTAGTATAATATAAACCAATTACTGTAATATAGTTAGTTAGTGCAGTTAGCGGTAGTTTTTTTTGTTTCCCACTGGATGTTTTAGGATGTTTGATATTTCCATAATGCACTACTCATGTAATGGTTACTTTTGCTAATAGTCACAAGGAAACTTCGCCAATAATTATGATTATTGAAAAGATTTCAGCGTTTGATATAAAATGTTTAATAGTCAACTGATTTTAGTCCCACGAACTAAAAATTATGTGTATGATAACACATATATTCATATATAAATTCCACAAAAACAAAAAAATTCGAAATTTCGAAAGTTTAGAGATGTTGGGATTACGAATAAACAATATTTGCAAAATCCCGTATCCCAAAATTGTTCATATATAATAAACATAGCATCCACCGCATGCAAAACTCCTACTTTTAATAAAAAAAAAGTGAAAAAGAAATTAAAAAAAGTTATGCCCCTAATGTAGCAAATATATGTTTCTTAGCAAATTCCTTTTTTAATAATCTCAAAAATGGCCGAATGGGAGTGGAAATTCTTCCAAGGCAAAACAAAAAATTGTATAAAGATAACAGAAGCAAATATTTAGAATTTATTTGTTTTTGTTTGTATCTGACATTTAAATGATGAAGTACGCCTCTAAATGTGGTTGAAGATACTGATGATGATGATGATGCCAATAAATCCTTACACACTCGCATACACACCGAAAACGAAGGTTCAACATTGAACGTCACATCATTATTAACAATGACTTTGTTTTCAAACAAAAAAGGAGTTTTAAAAATAATACAACTAACACTAAAACAACAAATATTAACAATAGAAACTCCTAACAAAACTAAAAAGGAAAGAAAGACAACGGAAACAAAACAAAAGGCAAAATAATATTAATAATAATGGGATAACAAAACGCCCTTGACACCCAGTAAAACTAACAACCAAAATGCCAAAAAGAGATTAAAGCCATTTATTTATTTGAAATACAACAGAGTACAATTTCCAAAAATAAACAGCAAACATACACAAACATTTTAGAGAAGACTGGAAAAAAGAAAAGTGTTTACTTTGGGTACAAAATATTTTATGGCAACACTGTTGCTGCCCGTTTGATTGGAATAAGCTGGTTATATTAAAATATATATAGGAACATAATTTTCCACTCTTGGAATCTTTCTTCTGACGTGTTTGCACGACATTTGAAACGCTGAATAAAGGTACGATTATGAAATAATGCCGCGGCATGGCGCTTGGTAAAATTTATCATTCTATAATTGTTTTAAAAATTTGCGTAGCGTGCGGCAGAAACGTATTGTTTAATACATTTGTGTCTAAAGCTTGATTATGTTTCTTTAAAATTTGAACAATTTTAGCTGGAAAGTTATATACTGCTGCCACATGCAAAAAAAAAGTCGGCTTGGCATCAACGGATGGATGTTAATTTCAGGAAATTTATTTTACTCAGAACTACTTGTCAGTCATATGTTTTAAGGCCATATCGATTATGTTGCTTCCAGTTTCCGCAGCTCAATACATATAACCTTTTGGGCACCCAAAAGAACATTAGGCATGGCCTTAACATTTAGTATCTTCGGGCGGACAGCATTTATCATGCCAATGGCTGTTTTATACCCAAATTCAAATCACTTTAAAATGCAATAAAATTGTAAGTCCAACTTAATCGAGAACAGTAAATTCTCTATAGTATAGTAATCAAGTTTTCCAAAGTAACTATCTTTAGTGTTCATCTTGACCTAAGTTTATGCTTTATGGATTCCACTAAACAAATTTTCTTAACTTACATTTTTTAAATAATCAATTCACAAGTACAACTGTGTGTGTTCATATTAAAGTTTTTTATCAGTTTAGATTAGCTTTTCATAGAGTGGAAGGTATCTAGCATTCTACCTAAATAGATAGAGACGACCTTAACAACAGAACTACCTAAATGCGAACACTGACTCACCAGAACGAATTGCATCACGGATTGATAATGATGTCTTCACATCGAAAGCACTCGTCATTTAAACCAAACGAACAAAAGCCAAAAAGGACGAAGAGAAATAACAACAAAGTTTAGATTTATGCTTAATAGCTACAGATCTAATTTTTGCTTTTCTGGAATAGTATTTGTATTCGGATTAGTTTTGGATGTGCCATTCTTAAGCTACATATGTAACTTATTAAAAATTATTCACAAAGAGACGTAAAGATGCTTTATGATTATAAATTGTGAGTTCATTTTTTCAGTTACTAATATAAATTTTCCAATTACATAGGCTTGTGGAAAAATCTCCCTTTGAAGGGATCCATTTGCTTGATCAGATTTGCTTTCGTGTATATTTTTAATTAAGATGAACTTTTTAAGAGGTCGCAAATACCAGCGCTTTCACTTTGCTCTCAACAAGAAATTTGTTGTCTAAAACAAAAAATTTAGATTAAGATGATTAAAATTTGTATTGTATTACAAGGAGAAAAGTTCGGCAATTATGAATGGAAAATTATATGTGGCAAAAGTCCACTACGACCACACTGACAGATGTCGATTCGTTCATCAAAGCTTCTAATCACTTTTTGGCAATATGGCGGTCCTATTTCGTTAATCACACCACGTATTTAGAGCTTTAAGGCTGAAATCGATTCGATTGGCTGCGCATAGGCTCTGTCCTGAATATAGCCCCCACAAAATTTAATCCAGTGGTGTCAAATCACACGATCTGGCTGGCATTTAACTGCTAATTTACGTGAAATTATGCGATCGGGAGTTTTTTTTTGCAATAAATTGATTAATTTCAATAGGTATGTGACATGTGGCACCGTCTTGTTGATATCCACGTCATTAATAATAGGCCAAAATTGAGTTGTTAGCATCTTACGATAGCATGATCCATTGACCGTTACTGCATTTCCAGCCACAACTTAAAAAAAACGGCCCAATCACGGCTCCAAACCATATAATGCAGCATACAGTGACACATTGAGCATACAAAGGCTTCTCAATAATCGTTTTAGGATTTTCAGAAGCCAAATGCGGTAATTTTGCTTCTTGACATAACAAGTGAAATGGGCTTAGCAAATATGATTTTTTCAGAAAAACCGGCCGGTTGTCCCTGAATTGAGCGAATTCACGGCCATCTAAATAGTCGGTCGGCTTCAGTTCCTGCACCAATTGAAACTTGTAAGACTCTTCAAAGTCAAATCCATTTGCCATGATGTGGTTTTGGTTATTTCAATTGCTGAGAACGTCGAGAAATTAACAAATTTGGATCTGCTTCAACATTGTGGCTCATAGCTGCGATGTTTTCAGTTGAATTTTGTAGCGAGCCTGTCGACTCAAATTTTAGGACCGATTTCTTAATAGCGGTTTCAGAAACAGGAACAGGTTGTCCGAAAATATTGCGAATTTTACTAAATGTAACTTTAACAGAACCAACATTTTTATAGTGGATTTTTAATTATTTTAATGCGATTTTCATGCGAAATTCATTGTAACAATTGCCAATACATATACTACGAATACATCAATAAAACTAAATACGAAAACTATTGTTGATGTTGCCACAATTGAAAACCAAACTTCTTGTTGAAAAACTTGATATATTTTACCGAGAAAGCGTAATACGTTGCACATTTTCCCCTTATAACCTCCTCTCTAGTAACGCTGATAAGAAATTATTACAAGTCAAGGATTACTTTTTCGATTATCTATATTAACAGCAACTCTTCATATGGGTTAGAGCGGTAAATAAATCATTAATTTTTTTAATTTATTCCCGAATCGTTCGTGCACTCAATTAGCACATTTTTAATTAATTCTTTTCGCACACAAAAATTAATTGAATAAAATTTAAGTCAACTCAAATGAATTTGATAAAAATGAATTGCAAGTCATTTCGAATTCAAAAGAATTTCAATTTGTTTCCAATTTAAATGAATTTATTAAAGTGAATTGCAATTTATTTATTTGGAATTAATTCAAATAAATTAGAAAAAATTCTTTACCAACTCATTTGAATTGAATTGATTGATATTTAAATTGATTTTGTAAGTAAATCTCCACTAAGTATCACTGTCGTTTTGTTAGTCAATTATTTCTTTATGTAGAAGACAGTAAGCATTACTCTAGTTTTGTATGCTAGCTGGTATAATCCAAAGCCCAAAATATTCTTAGTTTTGAAATTAACAAGATATAGTGGAACTGCCAGGTGGCGACAGTATAGAAATTCAGTTATTAAATATCAACGAACATCTTATCAAAATTCCAAAATTTTGTTTATTTGCTAAAAGAAATTACCAATTTTTATTTTTATGAAATTGTGTAAAAATATTATAAAAGGTGTGTTTAACAATAAGTTTTTGTTTAAATAATCTCATATTTCTTAAGGGTCCGCCAAATATTTTTTTGTTTTAAATGCTATAAACAAAATTACTGGATATTTTCTCAAATTTCTTTCTTTATTTGAAAGTACAATCCTTCCGGTTAATAATGGAAAATAATTTCATGCCTCGGCTGGTCATGCAGTAGCCTACACGATCGGTCCAATTTTTAAGAACATTATCGATTGTGTGCAACTGTACTTCACCAATGGCTTCACGAATATTGTCTCTGGCTTGTCGGCGTAACAGTTATCTTTGACGGCACCCCACAAGTAATAGTCCAACGGTGTCAAATTGCAGCTCCGAGCTGGTCAAACGACATCAGCTCTGCGGCTGATAATGCGATCTTCAAAAATAAGACGCAAATCATCGACTGTAGCCTCGGCTGTGTGGCACGTAGCGCCGTCTTGTTGAAACCAAATGTTGCCAATATCCTCCTTTTCAATTTTTATGAACAAAAATTCGTTCAACATGGCCCGATAACGATCGCCATTGACTGTAACGGCCATTCCTTGCTCATTTTCGAAAAAAATGGCCCAATTATGTCTATGGACCAAAATCCGCACCAAACAGTGACTCATTTTGGGTGCGTCGACTTTTCAATGTATGCGTGCGGGTTTTCTGTGCCCCAAATGCGACAATTTTGCTTGTTTACATACCCGCCAAGATCAAAATGACATGAGATGATTTTTTTTTTTGCAAAATCGGCATTTTCTGTAAGTCGATCGCAGATCCACTTAGCGAAGCGAAAACCCATTGGATGGTAACTTGGCTTCAACTGCTAAACTAATTGGACTTTGTATGGCGTCATACCAAGGTCTTTATGCAAAATTCGTCTCAATGATGTCTCTGAAATGTTCAATTGTTGAGAACGACGGTGAATTGATGTTGATGGCGCTGCACGCACACTTTCTGCCACAGCAGCAATATTCTTGGGTGTACGCATTGATTTTGGCTTTTCACGCTTTGGTTTATCGATGAGGATGCCAGTTTCTTTCACTTTTTTCAAAACATAACGAACATACGGAGCTGACGGTGCTTCTCTTCTTCCAATAACCGTATGCAATTATCGCACGCATTCTGCAACATTACCATGGTTTTCAAAGTAGTGTCGCAATATTTTCCAGCGTTGTTCAAGCGTATACACAACCATATTCGTTCAGCGGAAGGATAAAACTAATCATCTGTCAAATTAAACATGAGCTAAGTGTTACCATTCCCGAAATAAGCACTCGTTGAAAAAAAACATTAGATGGCGGACCCTTTATATTGTGAAAAATTTGTCTGTTTTTAATCAGCATACCATTTTTTGCTGTCAAAGTTGTGTTCGTTTACTCAAAATTCTTACTACTTTTATTACAAAAGTAAATTTTTTTTTACTTTTTGTATTGAAAACTTCCACGTTTAGTAAAAATATTAAATTGTAGTTGGTAAACGAACAGACCTACAATGTTTTTGAGTCGTCGAAGAGGAAATTGCAATAAGAACAATTGAGTGATTTTGTTAGATTGAGAGTATGTACATATGAAAATAATAACTGATAATGCAGATAATTAACGGGTGTGCTCTTATACTAATAGTGTAACTAGCAATGTAAATAAAACATATTTATTATTTTAAATATGATGTTGCAGGGAAATTTTTTCTGAAATTAAACTAACTTAAATTATATAAGAACACAGTGTGCTTACAACGCACTAACCTTCAGTGGTTGCAGATAAAACGCAAAATGCTTTTTCGGAATAAAACAAAGAACAATAAAAAATTTTAAAATTTATCAAATTCTTAAAGAAGAGTGTAAAATAATATCCATTAATGTAGGTGCCTTTCGTTTTTGATTAAAGAAAACTTTACAAAAATTTTATTGAATAATTCTGCATAGTAACAAGTAGATATACACTGGGTATAAAAAATGTTCGTACAAAACACACAAAATTTAGTATGAAATTTGAGACGCAAATTGTCATTTTTAATACATAATTATTCAGTCTTGTAATAGAAGTCGTAACTAATAATAAAGAAAAACTTGTATATGAGGAAAAGAAGGGTTAAAATTCTTACTTTTCTCTTATTGCATTCTTTAAAAAGAACAGCCCCTGTAGGCTAGTAGGTAGTGTACTAGCTTGTAAATATGAGGGTTGTGGGTTCAATTCCCAACGAAGACCTTGGTTTTTTTCACTACAAAAATAAAAATTGATTGTCGGTGGGACTGCTCAGCGATGAAGGCATAGTCACTGGTCGCTGTGCTGTCTTATATACGGCGGTTAATTTTCGACTATCCTTCTACTTTCACCACCTGTTTCATCTATTCTCTATCCCTTTCCTAAAGAATGTAGCACGGTCCTTGACTAAATAGGCACTGTTGCCTGAAGTGCTACTTCTTTAAAAAAAAAAAAAAAATAGCACTATGTTCGTTAAAAATTCATACAAAAGAGATAAATTGTTTGGTTTAAGTACGAAGTTTTAAGTTCTTTAACCAAACAAAAAGAAAAGCTTCTAACTGATGTGACTTAAAATTACACAATCCACTACACGGTTGAGTTACATTAAGGTAATCTAGAGTTGTGGCTGCCTTACAAAGTTTCAATCAGGGTAAATCATATTTATGCTATTAAATCTGTACAAAAAGAAAACTTAAAATGAAAGCCTTAATGATCACTTTAAATGCTAAGAACAAATAAAGTACAAGTATTCCTGACGCTGCTGTCTGAAAATATATTAAAAAGGATTGGAAAACCCAAAAATTTGAAGTATGAGATATATTCAACTGCAGTTGTTTTATACTATAACTTGTTTATATTTTTAAATGTTAAATTAGTTTATAGTATGTTTTTGTGGAATTGTGCAAACAAATGGATTTACCACCCAATCGACAAATGCTGATTGTTGCTTTGACTTTAGCTGGAATATCTTTTCTTATGTCACAATTAAGAAATACAAAAATTTGCCTGGATCGCAAGCTGATAATGATTTTGATGGTGAAACCTAAAATATTCCAATGTCACCGGTGCTAATCTGATTACTAATGAAAGCATTAATGCTTTTGCCGTTGTTAATGTGTTTCCGGCTAAAAATAATAATGCTTCAACCATTACTAACGGTTGTCAATGCTGAAGGCAATAATGCTTTAGCCGCTATCGATATAGATAATTCATGTGAATTCATTTCTTGTGCTAAAAATTTGTCTAGTATATCCGCTCGACTAGCATCGAGTATTATAATAGTCTGGTGACCTCAAAAACAACAACTGCAGTAGATTAAAAGTTCTTAGAATGTGTTTCGAGAAGAGAAACAAACAAACGCAGCTTAAATCTTTGGAAGTTATTTCAGTTCAGTCTTCATCTACTCGTCGAATTAATTACGAAGAACTTGATGTGTTACTAGAGAAATTTAGTAGCGGTGGACATCAAGATATTTTAAAGTGGTTTAATGTTCTTGAAGATTATGCAAAAATGGTAGTGCAATATATTTATTACAGTCCCCATGTAATGGTAACATTAACCTAATATTTGCACTACAGTAGGTTAAAATAACCATAATCTGTTATTAGCAATAAATTGATGTTTATTCGAGAGCACTCTTCAATATATACAAAATTGTAATTAAAAAATTATGATAAAATAAAACGTTCATTAATTACAGCATTTCAAAGGACTCTACGTGCGAAGAAGTATACCGTCAGTTACGTTTACGATTTATAGAGCCAAACGAATCTTGTATAAGCTATGTGATTGCTATGCAAACAATTGCATCCAAAACGAATGTTGATGAAAGAAAGTTGATAGATATTATAATCGATGGATTCCAAGATAAGTCGACCAATATATCCTTGCTATATGGTGCGCCATTATCAAATTAATCGAATACTTAGATCGGTGTGAACAACGAAGGATTCGTAAAGCTAAAGTTCAAAATAATACAAAGTTGAGGTCTAATTTTAATGATGTTAGATGTTCTAATTGCTCGCAGTGACATTATCAAAGTGCTTGTTTCAAGCCTATTCGACTACTCGGATCATGTCTTTCGTGTTACCAATTGGTCCATTACAGTATGCATCAATATTTTGTAAGCAATTAATAAAAATAAATTTTAAAAACTGTAGTTCTTTTGCATCGTAGAACAGGGAATGTTAAGTGCAGAAATAGGTAAATATCCAGCTGGATCTAGGAGAACATTAACATTATATACACATATGTACATAAATAAAATTTCTGTTTGAGTAGAAGACTCCCAGTATATCAAACTTCTAGTCTATAAGTAGTTTTGTCATACTGAATAATAAATTTTAAAGCTATTCATTAATTCTTTTCAAATCATAAAAAAAATAAATTGATTTATATATAAATTTATAACAATTTATCAATTAAATTAAACTCAGGCAATTATTTAATTAAATAATTTATTATTTAATCATTTAACCAAATTTTATCCAATAAAACATTTTTTTGTTTAATCAAAACATTTTTTGGTTGGATAAAAATTTGCAAGCATTTATCGATTTTGACCGATTACGTCACCTAAAACTTTGTGATTGCATTCATATTTATCCTATTGCCACTCCGTAGTAACATCGATGACGATTTTAATACAACTACCAAAATGTTATTTATTTATTTAAAAAAAAAGAACAAAACAAAACTAGTGAACATTTCTCCACAAAAAACAAACAAAAAATATTAAAAAATACTTTTACTAATTTACAATTAATTCTTAATTCTACTATAAAAATATATGTTCATTATTTTAGTTAGTTTAATTTTATTAAAATTAAATTATAAATATAAAAGAATTGATAGATATTTGTTACATTTCTTTTAAAATTTATCTACTGTACGTAGAGTTTTACTACTTTGTGTATGAGAATGTTCGCTCCAGCCTTTTGTTTAAGCGTAAGTACAACTGTATTATAACGTTTTTTAAATAAGAATGGCTGTGATTCTCCTAAACACACATAAAAACAAAAGCACACGACAGCTCCAAACAACTCCAAAACGAAAAATAGCCACAATACATTTACATTAGAGTAAAAGAAATAGCCTTATGTAATAATTGTGTTTTGGTAAGTGTCAATACAGTTCAGTCGCACACATTTAAATGGTTTGGCTCAAAAACAAACATGTCGTTTTGGGGTTGTTGCCTTGTTAAATTAATTCTCCTTGTTGTACTCACGGTGAGTGTTTAATATCTCTTTCATACCTATTGAGGTTAGGCCATACTCGTTACTTTGCATACTCGCTGGTGGTTGCTTTGATGTTTTCTTTAATTTTTTTGCTTTTGTGTTTATGTTTTTTTTCTTTGTGTTTTAGAAATCTTATCAGAAAATAGGTGTAAAAACAATTTAAACAAATACAAAAATATTTCTTCTACCAATTTAAATGAGTGCCATGTGAAAGTGTGTGCGTGTGAATGTGATTTTGATATTGTGTTGATTTTTTTTCGCCTAGAGATAAGAGAATATTTACTCTATATTCGTGTTTTTTTATCAATAGTAACTAGAAAATATTTTGTTCTATTGAGTTGTGTTATTTTTCCGGTATCGTGTAGGAAAAAGGCAACGGCTCAATTTAGTTGTTTTTATTAAAGCGCTTATGACTGAACGATAAACTCGCTGCAATAAAAATATACATAGCTTCAATCGTATATCGTGACGTTGTTGGTTTTTGTTTTAAATATATTGACGTTAAATCGCCGTTTTTGTTTGTAAAATAACGGATATTGTTCTGTTTCCTGCTATAAAATTTTTCTGTTCTGTTGCAAAATTATGCTTGAAAACGAGTAAAACTATTGCTCGTTAAAACTTGCGAACAAATTTTAATACGGAGTATAATTGTGTTTGTGTGTGTGTGTGTGCATTTGGAAGTATTTTTCTATAGAGAACAAAAAGGGGTGGCAAGTACCCATAACCGCCCTAGTATCACTGCCTTGTGCACTGTGCTGTACATGAATATGCGTCTCGCGCTAGCACAACTAAATATTGTGCGAGTATGTGAATAGATAGATTTAACAGACGCGTTTCCGTTTTCCGTTGCTGCATTGTCATTCGTTTATGAATACTCGTCTAGTGTTAACGTTGGCTTTTTTTGGCATTTGTTTTTTTAAAGTTGAGTCAGCCAAGGCAACAGCTTAAGTAGACAATACGGTCGTATAACCTCATTAGAAATCAATCCCCATCAGTTGATTATATACCATCAACTAGGTTTTAACACAAGCAAAAAATTCCTTGCAACAAAAACGAATAAAAAAGAAAATTAAAATAAATCCCTAAGAGTCGTTTGTTCTCTCACCATCTAAATCTGCTACAACTAAATTGTAGAACGATTTTAGCCCAGTCTAATTACTCACTGGATTAAATTATTAAAACATTTAAGCCGTCGCGGATTTTCTATCAAAACAAAATATTAAAAAAGCCAACATCAAATTATTGCAATAAAAAAGTATAGCGAGCGAATCAAAACAAAACAAAATAAAAAGTGAAAGTTTTATATAAAGAAAATGTTTAGAAAAACATAAAATTAAATCAATTATAGAAAATCATAATTATCAAATAAAATACAATAAAACATTTATAAAACAATTAAATCAATCAATAACATTAATATTCTGTGACTTAAATTTAAACTTGTGTTTTACTCTGTGACTGTTCGTACGTTTGAGTCTTAATGTTATAAAACATGAAAAAGTTGTTTCTTAATATTTAAAAGCAATTTTAAAATGATTTAATGCTAAAGTGCGTGACCGTCGGAAAGTGACAAAAAATTAAAATCAATTTTCTAAATAAAACAATTAATTTATTGTCACAGCGAGAGCGTTTTTTAAAATAAAATAAAAAGAAATAAAAATAAATTATATCGAGGCATCATTTAATGGTTGTGTGTCAAGCACTTGCGTGCTTTTAAATTTTTAAATTCTTTTGAACAAACACAAAGTGGATTAAACTTTAACATTAGCAGGCGATTTTAAAATAAAACGCAAGGTGAGCAAAATAATGGAAATTAAAAGAAAAAAAAAAAAACAAATATAATTAATTTAAAAAAAATTTCTAATTTGATTATATTTAATTTGAAATTTAAAGAAAATTCATTCTACATAAATGTTTTAAAATAAAAAAATTTGAAATGGCTTATTTTCAACCGACAAACATGGCTAGCAAGAAACGTCAGATAAGACTCTATGTGATTGCGAAACCCAAAGCTTTCCTAAAACATAATGTATGTCTTAGAATTAAAAAATCAAAATGAATGTTAAAAACTTCAGCGGAACCAACAACATTAAAGTTTTCTTTATAAATTATTCTATATGATTTTCTAAAAACTTATTTAAAAAAAAAAATTAATTTATACTAAACAACTTCTCTCAAAATTTTGCAAATTTAAAATACAATGGATTGGCAAATTTTCTTGATAATTTAATATTTGAAACTATTTTTACACAAATTTTGTTAATCAATATTTTCTTTAATTTTATAAACAATTTTTTCTTCAAGCCTAAGGTGTTTAAATTAAAATTAAATAATTTTTTTAGTTTTAATTGCTTCCTCAGGAAAAGAAAAGTGTATAAACAGTTTAAAACATCAATAAATGAGGAATCAATAAATAATTAGTTGTTCGATTTTTTTGTACAGTTTTTCTATAGATACCACCCAATGGTGTGGCGACATATCAAAAACAAAAATAAAAAACACTTAATTTTTATAGAAAGATTATTTAAAAAATATTAAAAAGGTCATTTAAAAATAATTTTTATTTTCTTTAATGAAAAAATTTTAATTTCATAATCAGCAATTTAGTGATAACGGGTTTTTCAACAAGAAGTTTGTTTATCAATTGTGGCTACATCAACAATGTGATGGTTTTAAAATTTGGTTTTTTGACTGCTTTTCTAGTAGATGCATTGGCAATTTTTTTAATGAATTCAATTTCATACGAAAGTCGCATTAAAATAATTAAAATCCACTATGTAAATGGTGGTTTTGCTAAAACATTTCGTAAAATTCGTGATATTTTCGGTTAAGCGTTCTTCGGAGACCACTATTAAGAATTTGAGCCTTAAATTTCTATCGACAGGCGCGATTAAAAATGTGCGAACACCAACGTCTGTCCGATCGGATCGTTAGAGAAAAATCGGGCCTTAATGAGTAAAAATATTACGGCGCTTGAAATAACATGATCGGATTTTCTAGGAAATAATGCCTAAAATCTGGCACCGTTTAATCGAAATCTATATCTTTCATGCTAATATTTCTAATTTCAGTCAGAAAATTATTCTTCGTTTGCTCGAGGAATATCAACAAAGCAAAAAAGTAACACCTCAATACTGAATCTACATATGCTAGCTTACAGCGCCCTACAGTGTATAAAACGAATATATCATCTTTACATTGTTCTTAAGTTATTCACTATCCGAACTTTGAAAATGTTTAAATTTAAAAAATAAATATAAGCGTTAGTATATGTTAGAAATGTTACAAATAATTAAAATACCATTAATAAAAAGAATAAACTTTAAGGCAGATACGAAGAATGTTGCACAAAATTATAGACATTTGGTGCATAAAGTTATAAAAATCTTTATAGTTTTTTTTAAACGATCTTTTTTATCTTTAATAAATATATTTTTTCTTTTTTAAGATCTTTTTTATATATTTTTTCTTCTCGATATTTCGCTTTCCTTTGGAAAGCTTCTTCTTTTTTTTTCCTGAAGCAGCTTTCCAAAGGAAAGCGAAATATCGAGAAGAAAAAATATATAAAAAAGATCTTAAAAAAGAAAAAAGATATTTGTTATAAAAATCTATTAATAATTAATACTTTATTTTTTTTAATGCTTAGGCCTTGTAAAATTTATTTTATTCGAAAAATTTTTAGTATTAGAGAATTGTTATAATATTTTTTTTTTTAATTTGTAGTTTTTATTATTTTTGCTTGTTTTGTTTTTGGAAAAATTGTTATTTTTATTTTTGAAAAATTCGATAAATTGTTTATACACATTTTTATTTTCCTGAAGATGCCAATCAATGGTTTGGCGAAATATCGAGTACTAAACTAAAAACTAAAGGCCAACTGGATTTTTTATAAAGAGACCTAGTGCTTAATTAATAAATTGCTTATAAAAAGTATATCTTTAATAATTTGAACAAAAATTATATTTTAAACAAACAACAGATTTTTCCGCCTTTGCAAATTCAGTTATAAATAGTAATTTCAACTAACAGAAAATCTTTCGTTCTCTCTCATTTTTTGCCAAATAGTACAGGTTTTACACAGCAACAATAAAAGCAAAACCTTTTAATTTGAATTTATCGAAAATATTAAATATTTAACAAATATATGAGATTATTTTTAATGTCAGGATGTAGGCAAAGCGAAAATTGTTGCTAGTTATTCAGGCTAAAGCAGTAACTTCTCGTTGCCCCATAAGGGATAATCAAGAGGTGTGAAAACGCACGACATTTCCATTTCTCGAAATTGCCAAATTTAGATTTCAATAAGTTGAAACCACATATCGCCCGAATTAATTTCATTCGTACTTTTAACCGAATCTCCCTCCACCATAATGCGAGCTGCGACTTCGTAAGATTTAAGGATGCTGGTAGAATGTAAACCACACCGAAAGATGCATTTTCTAGATGTTATGGAATCTGTAGTGTCCTCATTTCAAATGTGACAATTTTGTTTTCCATAAAAATCACAAAGTCGTCAATAACTTGTGCGAATTAATGACTGAGATTTAAAATAAAGCTGTATTATTTAGTAGCGTTATTCAATCGTCAATTTATTCGTAATGATTTTCTTAAGTACACTGATTATAAGTGAGCGCAGAATAACAGTTTGTTTATCAGATGACCCTTTCTTAAGTTACATTAGACTTAAAAAATGTTCAATTATAATGCTATTGCATGTGACATAACGCTAATTTTATAAATACAAAATAGTTCTTTGTTATTGGATTCTTATATTTTAGAAATCTGTGAGAAAAACAATTCAACTGCAAAGAAATTTAAACCAACAATTTTTTTACTAATTTATTTTTACTTTTACAAAATAATTTTTTTTTGCAATTGACGTAGTTTTATTTATGAAATGAACAAAAAATAAAAATAATCGTAATAAAAAAAGAAAAACAAAAAAAAAAAATAAAATGTTAATATTTAGTTTTTCAAAAAACAAAAATAAATAACGTAAATAACAGTTGGATCTGCCAACAATTGAAGATCGATACAAAAAACTAATAAGCAATTAGATTATCAAACTGTCAAACTATTTTTAGTGACTCGGAAGGATATCTTAAACTTAAGAAAAACCCTACATTAAAATCAACTATATCGGCTATTCATGACTCAACCAAAGCAGTTTTAATACACCTAAATAAACCACCATCTTATCGCAAAACCCCTACAACATGGATAGACATTTCAGATTTTTTTAATAGAATCAAACATGCCTGCTAGAAATTCTCTCAATATAAAAGAACTCAAACAATACCATCTAGAAGTTTTTAACAAATGGAAAGAAAATAAGTGGACTTCCTGGTTCTGCGATGGTCGAAGTCAGAAGCAGGGAACGGATTTGTAATAGTTGAAGACAGCGGTCTCATAATCAAAAATGGTTTATTATCATACTGCACCTCCATGTTTACATCTGAAATCACGGCTATGCAAGAAGCATTGAAAGTAAAACCACTAAGGAAAACAATTTTTGTATGCTCGGACGGTATATCATCAATAAAATCCCTTGAAAAATACAACTAACAATGAACCACTAATGACTAAAGTCTGTGAATCCGTATTAAAACATAGAAACACCAAACTTTTCTATTCACTAGGCCATATAGGAATTACAAGTAATGAATTAGCTGACAAAAAACCTAAACAGTTTTATCTCCTACAATATTGCTTAATAACTATACGAAAACAGATATTAAAAAGCACATACACAAACAGATAAAAGATCAAAAGCAACAATCAGTACTATTTGTTTTACCAAACTCATATTACGAAACAATAAACCTAATATACCAACACATAAAATATGCAACAGGAATGCCAAAATATCAACAAAAAACGATTAAGACTTGGCCATAGTAAACATACGCACCAACATGTTTTGAAAAAAGAAAATCAACATTTGTGCCCGAAATGCATTAATCATCTAATATCTTGTTTTAATAATACAACGCTCTCAAAGAGCGATTCAAACATTAGACTTTAAGCTTATTAAAAAAACATATACCTTCTGAAATTCTGAAAAATCTGTTAACAAATGCATACGTTTTAATTTATTCCATTTGTAAAATACACACTAAAACATATATAAGTTTATAAGTAAGGACGAAGGCCACTGTAGCCAGTTCCTATAATTATAATTATTGATTTGTAAATTTATTCACTTTTAATAAATAAAAAAAAAACTGTGTACATATAAATCAAATTAATCAAACAGTCATCACAAGTTCAATCAAAATTAAAAAATGACAAAGAAACAATTTCGTGCTAGAGTTGGGTGAAATCGTTTCGTTTGGTGAATCGTTCATTGCACATTTTTATTACTTTGACCCATAAATAAAAGACGGACACGAGAGAAGCAGAACCTTAGATCTCTTCAAGATCTGAGGTTCTGCTTGTGACTGGCAAAAAACAATATACCTATAAAAAAATATCGATCTTTTACAGGGTGTATATAATATAACATATAGTATAGTATAGTATAGTATAGTATAGTATAGTATAGTATAGTATAGTATAGTATAGTATAGTATAGTATAACAGTATAACAGATTTTGTAATATAGAAAAATTGTTACAAATTGAAATAATTAATTTCATTTTTTATAGAAAACTAATTTTTATTTTCAACGTTTCGCTACTCTTTTGAGTAACAGCATTGTTTTATAATTTTACCTAACTGTATAGCGTTGTTGTAACGATCTTTTTCTTAAAATAAGCGATTATATAACAATAACAAAGGCAAAAAGAACTTGAATATATATCTTTAATTTCTGTGACAAAAACGATAAAAAGGCAAATGATACTTGCCTGTTGACAGTAGTGGTGGTAGCATTTACTTATGAATATTGTTTATTCATACATATAATTTATTAGTATACGCTACATTAACTAGAAAGAAACCCTTTCATTTTTGAGTGCAGTTTTTTGGAAGCTATAACAAAAGCTGTAACTTTAGCGTTTATCGCTCTATGACAATTTTAATTCGTAACTTTCTTCTGAGTTACACTGACATATATTTTTATCCTTTTAATTATTGCTAGGAAATATTCAAGGTTTGAGGGGAGAAGAGAGAATTCAAAAATATTGTCCATAGGGATACAGATAACGAGCTCTGCTAGTACTTGAAGATACCCAAATGCGACAGTTATGTTATCTGTAAAAAATTCTTCGTGTAAATAAATGTTCCTGAATGAATAGAGCGAATCTACTGGGATGTGAACGACCGATCGGTCGGCTTCAATTCTCACACTTGATGAACTTTTAAGGCTTCAGAGTCAAATCCTTACGCAGAATTCGCGATGTGATGTTTTTGATAAATTTGGATCTGCTTCAACTCTGTGGCGCACGGCCGCGATGTATCGAGTCTGTCGACACAAATTTAACTACCAAATTCTTAATAGCGCTCTCAGATGAACAATTATGTTGTCAAAAAATATCAGCAATTTTACGAAATGAAACTTTAATAGAACCACCATTTTCAAAGTGAATTTTTATTATTTTAATGCAATTTTCGTGTGAAATGTAATTCATTTCATAATGCCAATACATCTACTTCGAATGCATCAAAAAATAAATTCAAAACTATAATACATATTATTGGTGTTGTTACAATTGAAAATATAAACTTCTGGTTAAAAAAAACCCACTGTATAATTGTATTTACTAGCTTTTTAAATAAACTATTTTCTTTTAGTATTTTTCAAGCTTTTTATTTACTCAAACTAATTTAGGGTTTTATTTTTGTTTAAAAATATCGTTAAAAACAAATTTTCCTGCCCCTATATCAAACGTTCATTGACTTTACAGCATTTAAAAGACTTTAAAGAAAAACTTTTGAGGAAAAGAAGAAAACAGCCAAGTGATATTGTTGAATTTATTCTAAAAGGGGTTAGCAAAGTTATAAAGATTGCATCAGCTGAATGTATGGACGATTACTACCACAAAGAAATTAGGTATAATGGAAACAAGCCGCGCCAGTTATGGGAATTTTTGAATCAAACTTTAGGCAAAAGTGAGAAACCGAAAATACGTCTTAAAAATAATAATGGTGAATATTTTAATAATGATAATGATATAGCTGCCTGTTTCAATAAGTATTTTATAAATTCTGTGAGTGAATTGCGGCGTAAATTAGACACAGAGGAATCAAGTAGCTGGCACTCATTTAGCTCATTACATCGACATAGAAAATATTTTAAACTTCAGAATACGAACATAAATGAAGTAAATGAGACTATATCATGCTTGGATGTAACTAAATCACCTGGTTTTGATGAAATAAAGCCTAAAGTGCTGGTAGAATGTGCGAGTGAAATTGGGTCAGTTTTAGTTAATATCATAAATACTTCAATTTCTTTGTCTAAATATCCAGAAGGTTTGAAAATTCAGAAAGTTATACCAATTCCAAAAGAAGCAAAGTCGGTTACTGTTGAAAAATTTCGACCTATTTCCCTATTATCCATATTCAATAAAGTTTTTGAAAAAATAATACATCGGCAATTGAAAACATTTTTTGAAAAGGAAAATATATTGTCAAATTATCAATTTGGTTTTAGAAAAGGTTGTGGCACGGACGAAGCCGTAGTAAATGTGGTTACCTATGTATGTAAAAGCCTGGACAAAGGTTATGCTGGAGTTGCAGGCGTATTTTATGATTTTACCAAGGCATTTGATCTAGTGGATCACACTATATTAATTGAAAAATTATCTTTTTATGGTTTGGCAGGACGTGAGCTTGGGTTTTTCAAAAGTTATTTAAGTAACAGAAGACAATTTGTTCAAGTCAACTCAGGCAAAAGTTCAATGGAACACATAAGGCATGGCGTGCCGCAGGGCAGTGTCCTAGGACCCTTATTGTTCAAAATCTATATTAATGACTTGAACAATATTGGTCTTAAAGGAAAAGTTTTCATGTATGCTGATGACTTGTGTGTGCTTTACCCATTTAGTGCGGAAACAAATCTCAAAGACATTATCGAAAATGATGCTGGTTTAATTATTAAATATGCAATCTCAAATAAGCTTGTACTGAACTTGAATAAAACCAATTTCATTAGATTTAGACCACGTCCTGACATGAATGAAATTTGTAAATTTGTCATTGATGGAAATGAAGTTAAGGAACAGACTGGACTGAAATATTTAGGAGTGCATTTGCAGAATAATTTATCATGGCAGGTTCATATACAGCATCTTAAATCAGGTTTGGCTCCAATAGTAGGGAAGATTTTTAAATTAAAAAATAAATTAAAAAAGGAAACCAAACTACTTCTATTTGAAGCGCTTGTTCAAAGTAAATTAAAATATCTTCCACTAGTTTATGGATATAAAAGAAACGCAGAACTTAAATCTCTGCAAGTTATTCAGAACAAAGCTCTAAAGTGTGTTTATAACCTACCTATGATGTATTCTACAGTGTCTCTGTATCGCGATGTCTCCCAAACCATTCTGCCTGTTTTTGGCTTATATCAATTTCAGTTGCTAACTTACATTTATAAAGTTGTAAATGGAATTGGATATCACACTCTAAAGTTACATCGGAACAACCATGGCTTCAATACAAGACACCAACCAGATTTGATACCTTCTAGATGTCGTCTAGAAATAACTAAACAAAGAATAGACCACGCAGGCGTGATCGAATTTAATAAACTATCTTTAACTGTAAAAAACTCGGAATCAATATCAGTATTTAAAAAAAGATTAAAACAGTACTTGTTGCAAAAGGTTGAAATGCTTTTACTTTAGTTTAAATCTTTACTTTATTATTTAATTCTTAATAAAAAATACGTAATTGAATTTACTTGTATATTTAAAAAACCAAAAATATTACTATGTAAAATAGGTATTTATTTTTTAAAAACATCGTTGTCAGGCAGCCTCTACAATGCCTTAATGGCGCTGAGGCAAATAAAATAATTTGTAAAATAAATAAATAAAGTAAATAAAAAAAAAAAAAAAAAAAAGCAAAAACAAAACTAAATTCTTTAATCTTCTGGGGGATTAAGTAGGGATCAAAAGAATTATTGTTTTAATTTTACAAGACTATAAATTTATTTTAATAATTTTATATTGTTGTACTTGTACAAGCAGCAGTAGCTTCTGCTACTAAGTTAGTCGGTCTAATAAAAATTTATATGATAATTTTCTGTCATTTAGCTCCTCCTGCCATTCGCTCAATTATTTTTTGTTTTTCTAATGTGAGTGAAAATGAAAGTTTCTTTTTTTTTTGCTATAATTTGTGTGGAAAAGTCTACTATAAAAATTATTGCAGGTTTTAATATTATGACGTCTGACTGTTTCCATTAAATTGTCTGTGGCAATTTTTTTTTGTTGTTTACACAAAGTGTAATTAGATGAAAATTACAAAATAGCAGAAAAATATTCTAAAATTATTTTATTTATTTTATTTTATTTTAAAGGAATCTAGCACGAAATAAAATTGCGCTTATTATTTTATCTTAGTTAAATAAATATTGTATTCGAGTGTTTTTAACTTTTACCATTCAAAATTTTAAATTTATTTTTATTGGGTTTTTATTTCTTTTATTATAATATAATTTTATTATAATAATTGTTGTGCATGTGTTAGTTTTATTATTATTATTATTTTTTTTTTGTTATTTATTCAAGATTTTTATCATTTAGTTATTTTTTTTTGCATTCCATCTTAAAGTTAAGTTGCCATATATTTTGTAATTATTTTTATTTGTTTTGTTTTTCACATTTATGATGGCGTTTGGACTTGTGTTTTTTTATAATTAGACAGCTTTAAGGCAACAGCTTACGGGGATAAAATTCATTTACTGCTCTGTTTATTAAATAAAATTTATTTTATATTTTTGTCTCTCTTCATCCCACGATTGCTCTTAAGCTCGTTTAATGGTAAGTTATACAAAATAAGTTTCTCAAAAATATAATTTCTCCAAGTTGGTGAAACCATAGAAAAATTATATTTATTTAGAACAGCAATGAAATGTAAGAGAATTTTGGCAATTTTGAAGCCTTCGCCGGCAAAATTTTTGACTGTATGGCCTTTTTTCCTCAAGGTGATACAAATGTCATAAATATCTTAATAAAATTTAATTAAATAGATAATAAGGTGCCCATCTAAAAACAAATAATGCTAATTCAGCACAAAATACCATGCTACTCAGTTAGGTATTAGCGTCCAAAGTAGTTTAATGGCTCTTAATATTGCAATAAAATAAAACACCCGATGCAGTTTATCTCACACACAAAGGGTTCGGCCAAATATAGGAACCGCGCTTACATTTTTGGTTTTATATCTTTTTTTTGGCAAAAATTTGCCCCATTAATAATTTATATATTAAATTTATATATTTAATATACATAATTTAATATTAATTGTAAATTATGTATAAATATATAAATATACATATATATATATATATATATATATATATATATATATATATATATATATATATTTATTCCTGCTATGAATATATCCCTCAAAACTAAATTTTATATTTAACGCTTGTTATTATAGTATACTTTCCTGATTTAAAAGTTATATATGTAAATTTCATATCATGTATAGGACACGCTTTTTATTAAAATTTTTTTTTTGCATAGAAATATCATTTTGCATCTACTAAAAGTTTATTTCAAATTTTCAAATAAAAATTTTATTATTTGGAATCATTTAATGTAGATTAACTTAAATGAAAATGTATTAAATTTTTAATTGTTTTAGTTATATATTTAACAATTAATCAACTAATTGAATCAAATAAAAGTTACAATCTTTAAACGAATAGAACCGAATAGAACCGTTAATTGTCGTTAAAGCGATTAGTAGTAATATTTTTCGTCTAACTATTAATTGATGTTTTCCAATCTATAATTAATACGACGTAAAACCGTACCCAAATAAAAACGATAATAATTACTTGTTATTGTACTAACCATAATAACATATATTCTGTTAAACATATTGGCGGTTAATTATAAGACTTCTGAAGAAAAAGACTTCTAACAATTGGACTAATATTGAAAGATATCATATTAATAGATGTATAAGAATACTAATCTTAAAAACTATCAGAGGTTTGACAACGCATTTGCTTATAATCGGCAATACAAGAAATTGTGTGACGTACAGAATAGATGAATAATTTTTTTGACAACATGTGACCTGCTAAAGAAATATAGTATTATTACTAAACTTCTGGTAAAAGAACATTTGTGAATTCTGGAACACATCGCCCAATAATATCCTTCATAAAATATATGGAAAAAAGAAAGAAAAAATTACTCTTTACTATTCGGTCACTGGAGTTAAAATACAATGAAACCTGATGCTCTTTAGTACATTTCTATTTAGATAATGAACAGTCAGACATTTGTACAACTCAAGGTGAGTTTCTCCTGGCTGGGATTTAAACGATTTTCCCTTCTTCACCATACTAAAAAATAAAGGGATCGATGAAGAAAATCCGATATAAATCAGGTGGCTGGGGTATCTTTGGGTGTCGAAAATGGAGCAAAAAGAATGTTAAATTAGATGTGCATAATTTACATATAATTGTGCAAAATTTAAGAACATCAAATATTATGAGGACAAAACACAAAAGGGTCAGGTTTTGAAGGTCTGCAAATATAATTTTTTTTAAGACCCATTAATAATCGACTTTTTTTCATTATTATTGAGATGTGGATTTCTTAAATTATTATGAACCAGAAAATATGTATATCTCTTAATTTTGCAACATATTCAGTTTTTTTGGGCCAGAAATATATTCTAATCTAATTTTGAAATGTTTAAAAGTCTGTTATATCTATTCCATATCACCTCCGCAGCCGTTTTGTAAAACATCAGTGAAAAACAAAAGGTCGTTGTCTTAATTTGAAGTGGAGCTGTTTGTTTACTCACACTTAATTTAACTTCCACGCTGCTTCATTGACCGTTAATTTTTTACTGATGGCTTGGCGATACTTTAACACATTTCAAACAATTTTTAATATATATTATATATGTATTTATATATATAATTTTCTACCCGCATTTCGTTGGTATTTTTGTCTAGACTAAAAAACGTATAATTTTACTTTCTACAAATCTCTATGAAGTATTTCGCTTTATTCGCGAATTTAACTGAAGCCAGCCTCGCTTTTTGATTAAATTTCGTCTAGAGTTTTGAGAATAACTATCAATTTATCACCAACAAAATCAATCATTTTCTGTTGCCAAAAATAAAACACGCACAACGAGAGATGTAAATTAATATCCGATTTTCACTGTTACTGAACGAACAAGAAACTGATACCGAATAGATTTTGAAATTGATCCCAAAAAATAGCACCATATATCCTGCAAAACCAAAATGTTTGTTATGGCTTGGATTTTCCGACGGGGTTAAAATTACTTTTATTTGGGTACGGTTTTACGTCGACCCTCGTCAAATTTGGTTTGTAAACAAACCGGTTTCGGTGTTCTTTTCGTACTAGTTGCGTTCTATTGTCAGTTGTGTTTATATAGTTCGTGTCTCCCTTCGTGTTATTGCGTTCGTCACTTTCTGTCTTGTCTGCCTGCATCTCTCCCTCCTTCTTTGTTTGTCTCTTTTTACCAAATTTGTCGCTCCCTTTTCCATTCGCCCTTTCCCTAAATAAATCCTTTTACGATCATGCTTGTTGTCCGTTTCCGTTCATGTGTGAACCTATTGGGTCCTTTCCCCCCATGTGACATATTAATCTGCGCAAAGTTCTTGTGCTGGTGTAGTGTTCGTTCCCCCGTAAAAATGTTTCAACGGTTCAAATATTGTGTCCGAAGCAGTGTTTATTTGTTCATTTATTATTCGTCCGTCAAATGTTCTCTGTCCGTATATTCCCATGTTCCCCAATACATTTAGTCTCCTTCCTTTGTGCTGTGTATGAAGCAGTCTAACCGTTGTCCCTATACGTCCTAGTGTACATTTGTCGTCAAATATATGGTCCGCAAAGTCCGATTCTGGAGTTGATCTTGGTTCTCGTAGTTTCCTGTTATAGTCTCCAATGTGTTCCCTAAATCTGGTCCTAATCCTGCGTCCTGTTCGCCCGATGTAGCCATAATGGCATGTACAAGTTAATTTGTACACTCCTCGTCCGTCCAGTATACCCGCCCCGGTTGTCCTATTCCGTAGTATTCCGCCTAGGTTGTTCCCCGTCCTGAATGCGGTATTGATGTTGTGTTCTCCAAAGAATTTCGCCAGTTTGTACGTTGATTTTCCCATATATGTTAATGTAGCCCATTTTCTCCTTTCATTCTCCTGTTCTTTGTTCGTTTTAATTTGTTCCTTGATGTTATCTACGAGGCGCTTTTTGTATCCGTTATTTTTCGCTATGGTGTATACTGTTTCCATTTCCTTCATATACATTTGCCGTGTTAGTGGTGTTCTCTCGAGTCTTGTTAATAGCTGCCTGATTGCTGCGTCTTTGTGTTGCTGGGGATGATTTGATGAGTTGTGTATTATTGTGTCCGTTGCTGTTGGTTTCCCGTATATTACACATTCGATTCTGTTCGAGATTATGTTCCTCTTCATCGTTAGGTCCAGATATATAATTCTCTTCTCTCTTCCTTTTCCATTGTAAATTCCATGTCCTTGTGTCCTCCACCCAAGTAATCCAGAATCTATACACCGTTAGGGAGACACGAAATATATAAACACAACTGACAATAGAACGCAACTAGTACGAAAAGAGCACTGAAGATGGCAAACAGCCGAAATCGGTTTGTTCACAAACCAAATTTGACGAGGGTCGACGGAAAACCGTACCCAAATAAAAGCAAAATGTTTGTATTTATATTCAACACATACGATAAAAGACGTAAAGACTGGTTTATCTAAAATAGTAATAGCAACAAAAAAAAAATTAGTTAATATTATAAACACGTTTTATTTTCGTATTATTTTGTTTTGCTCGTCTAGATAAGATAAAAAAAATCAGATTTATATATTAACTTATATATAATCTAACAAATTTTTTTTTTAAAAAATTATAAATTTGGAACATTGCAGCGCCATTTAGTAATATTTATCATTTTCTTTAAAGTATGGAAAGTTCGATCATATGCTTATATCCCCCCGATGGCACATTATAAGTCTTTATGGATCACACAACCATTTAGACTTGTGTCTTGCGGGGGTAAAAGGCAGCCCAGTCCCCTTAGGATAGTAGGAGCCAACTGGACAATCCACTATGTTTCCACGGGAATTATTAAAGCCCCAGAGTTCCGCTATTTGTCTCTTTAGGCATTTTTAACTGTTCTCTGACTGATTATTGAGGTAGGACCTTCGGGAGTATCGTGGTGGCTGTGTGTTTCGAGGCTCTCGCTGTTGGGTCGGATCATTCACAATGAACACAATGAATGGTCCAGTTCCAGTGAGTATGAATGCCGTTGTGTTCTTAATTATATTAAGCTTCATGCATTCTGGACCAGGAGTTGGATAGTCTCCAACTCTTCAGCAAGGAGAGATGGCTGCGGCCTACTCCGGGCTTTTGAAGTTGCAACTAGGAGTTACCGGAGGATATACGTATCCGAAGGCCTTCTAGGGCGAGGATGACGCTACATATCATCCACAGTGGTAATGATCCACCATCTGATTAAGGCTTACGGCCAGGTGCAGATGTAAATCTCATCATCATCATTAAAACTTTGATATAAATGAGCCTATTTGGGGAGGCCTAGGTACGATACTGAAACAGTTTAGCCACCCGCATAACAATTTTTTAAAAATGGAGTTTCTAGTTAAGCTAGAAGAGAATTTCTTAGAGAATTTTTTAGAACTGAATGTTAGTAATGTCATAGTTTGTTTAATGACGATAATAACTCAACTGAATGTTTTAGCAAATACTTGCAATTTTCTTACCATTCGTGTGCTATTTAAAAGAACTCATTGTAAAAAATTCAAAAATCATACATATATTATAATTTAATTAAGTTTTTATTGTATTCTCTGCTAAAAAAAGTAATTAGTATAATGCGTATAAGAACAAGCAAGTCCTATTTTAACAAAAATTGCTTGTTTGAAGTTTTTTTGAACTTTTGAATATGATACCGAAGGCGTCCGGATGAGAGGGCGAACAAAACTCCGATGGAAAGATCAGGTCCAACGGCATCTCTCTGATCTAAATGTTATAAACTGAAGAAGAAGCGCAAGAGTGAAGCGCATGGAATGCTATCCTGTCTTCGGCCTAAGACTCACCAGGGTTGTATATGGCCATTTAAGAAGAAGAAAACGCTAGTTTGAAGTTAAAACTTCTTGATATGTGCGTATATTCTCCGACGGTGTTTACTTTATTAGGGTATGATTTTACGTCCACCCGCTTCAAATTTGGTTTGTGAACAAATCGGTTTCTGCTAAACACTGAAGATGGCAAATAGCCGAAACCGGTTTGTTCACAAACCAAATTTGACGCGGGTGGACGTAAAATCATACCCAAATTAAAATTTCTTATTTTATTGCGATTCCAAAACTTTTGTTTTCAATAAGTTTATAAAAAGTCGTACTTTATTTTTTACGATTAGATAACCCAAAACCAGCTTTGAAACCGCCCTTAAATTTCTTCTTAAATTTGATGGTGAAAAGAAAAAAAGAGTAAAAAAAGAGAAAATATTCTTAATAATTTTAATAAAATATAATTAAATCGTATTTTTAAAGAATGTATTTTAAGTTAATCTACGTATTTTAATTAATAAAAATAATTTTAATTAAAAATTTCTTCATTTCATCAAGACCTAAAAATCTCACTTTTTGTAAGTGAAAAGAGTTTTTATTTATGCGAAGTTCTTTTTATTAAAAATTTGAAAGAAATAAAAAGATCTCTTAATTAAATAAGAATCTATAAAGGAAAAATAAAATGTTAAATAAAAAGTCAAACTTGAACGGCTGTGTTTAAATAAGTTATTTGTTTTAAAAATTTTTGTATTTATACAAAAAAAATATTAAATATTTTTGTATTTATACAAAAATATTGTTACATAATAACAAAAATTAGGCAATTAAATTTTCATTTTGTTTTTATTTAAATTTTTTTAAAGCTTTAGAATTTAAATAATTTTTAAATTTGAACTATTAAAATCCACTGATTGCGGCATAATTGTTTTAGGCAGGTTACAATGACTCTTTTGTAAAGTACTAAAAAGTTGCCATGATGTTGCTTTTTCCATGTCTACTGTACATTTCAAGCCCGTAGACATAAAAATGATAATCATTTATTGGGAATCACTATCGAATAATGTCGTTTACATGGCTTATTTATCTTACGGCTAATTTTTAGTGTCAAATCGTTTAAAAATTGGTAATTTTAAAACAAACAATTAAATAACTTTTTTTGTATTTAATTATTTTTGTAGATCCACAGAAAAAATAAAATAAATGCGTATTTCATGACATAAATCATTATGTCCAAGAACTTTTCTTATTAAAATTGGACGCATCACATTTTTATCCTAAACCAAAAAGACAGGGAGAAATCTAACAGGAAAATTTATTAACCCATTTACTAAAAACTGTAATAAAACGTAAAATAAACTGCAATTAAATGTTTATCAAAATTAAAATAATTAATATTTTTTTTCGGTGTATCTTCGCTACGAAAAAAAAGCTTTACAAACTGAAAAAAAATGTATACAAATGAAAACAATTATAATTCACAGAAGTGTAAATATTTGACGAACTAAAACTTTGATAAAGAAATAGTCACCATATATGTAAGTTGTAGTATAAACGACATCAGTTACTAAGCATAAAGCAATTTTATTCACTTAAAATATAAATAATATTTTATGGCTTTGGTTAATGTTATCTGTCTTCTGACTGCCTGTACTAATGCACAATACTTCGGTTATCTGTTATAGGTATATGAATGAAGGTACTACTATTATTAAACCGAACCAAATTTTGTACTAAACTAAAAACGAAATTTAAATAGTTGCGTTAGCATTGTATGTGTGAGTGGCTTTTATTTTTTTTGTTTAAATATTTGTAATGTTAAACAAAAAGTAAACAGAAAACTATTATTAATCAAGTAAAATTAAGAAACAGTGCTAAATCTTACGATAACTTTTAAGTGTGGGAGGTTAATTTGAATGTTGGAAATGTACTTAAAAAACAAAATATTCATTACGAAAAAATAATAAACGAAATAATAATTGTTATAATTGTTTTGTACGTGGTTCATTTGCAGGCTGGAAAACAAAGCTCTTTTTGAGCAGAGCTTCAACTTTGCCAATCCCCAAGTGTACGATACCGGCTTCACCACGACGACTACATTCTTGCAACACTTTAAGGACGTCGTCACGACGAAGTTCTCTGGCAGAGACCATCATCTGCCGCCCCTACATCCACATCAACAGCACACTACGTTGCACGCACATCATCAGCCACACCAGGCTGTGGCTCAAGGCTTCTCCACCATTTTTCCCACATATCTAGGTATGGATCGCACCAGTGGCGGTAACGCTACTGGTGGTGGTCTAGGTGTAGTGTCTTCGGGAAATTCTGGCGGTGGCGGAGGTGCTTTGAATGGTCTCGAAGCCATGTCAGCCGAATCAGCTGGTTTGTGCTTACAAGACTTGGTCAGTGCTGGCACCGCTGCAGGTGCTGGTTCGGCAGGTTCAGCTGAAAGTGCTACCAGCACAAGTACAGCCTTAAGTAGTGGCAGTACAGGTAGCTCAACTGTAAATAGTAATACATCAGTAGGAGGCGGCAGTGATCACTTACATAATCATCACAGCTTGCACGATTCTAGTTCATCGGTCAGTATTTCACCCGCCATATCGAGCTTAATGCCAATTGGCAGTTTAAGTCATTTACATCATGGCACTGGTCAAGATTTGGTATCTGGCTACAGTCAACATCCTCACCACTCAGTAGTTCCCCCGCATACGCCAAAGCATGAACCACTGGAGAAACTCAGAAGTAAGTAGAAAATATATTTTTTTAATTTAACCAAAAACATGTTTTCTAAAATTAAAGAAGGTGGCAACTCAGTACAAATTTGAGAAACTATCTAGAAAGTGAGGCGGTCGTCTATCAAACTTTTAATATCTAATTAAAATAAACTTGCTAAAAAAATTTACAACTTATTGAGAGGTTTCAAAAAAATGTTATCGCTCTCCTTACCCGAGTTGAAAATAGAGAGAATTGAGAAATACGTCTGCAAGGTTTAAATACTCACTACCTAAAAAATATTATGGTTACGCTATAGCAAGTATGTATCGGAATTTTCAACAAGAAGTTTGTTTTTCAATTGTAGCAACAACAACGGCATGATAGTTTTGACGTTCAGTTTTTTGACATATTCGTAGTGGATGCATTGGCAATTGTTACAATGAATTCAATTTCGCACGAAAATCGCATTCAAGTAATTAAAATCTACTACGAAAATTCATTTACATTTCATCCAATACGTCATATTTTCGGAGAACATAATCGTCCTTTTGAAACCGCTGTTAATAATTTGGTCGTAAAATTTGAGTCGATGTGCTCGAAACAAAATGTAAGAACACCAACGCGTGTTCGGCCGGGTCGTTCAACTAAAACATCGCAGCCGTGAACCACACTATTGAAGCAAATTTAAATTTCTCAATTCCGCGATGTTCTCAACAATTTGGGTTATCCAAAATTACTTCGTGGAGAATTTTGCATGAGGATTTGGCTTAAAGTCCTACAAGGGTCAACTGGTGGCGGAATTGAAATCCAAAATTTACAAAGTTTTCGGAAAAAAAATGCTCAAAAATTAGTAATTGTGTCTATCTAATAATAGATTAGGAACTATTAAAGGAGTTATAAATTTGTTGTTCCAAATGCTTCAATTTTTATATTTTTATGTTTTATATTTCAACAAGTGTTTTGAAAAGTTAAAGCCGCCCACGCTTCTTCATGATAAAAATATTTTTTTTTTGCATTTTAAAAATTGTTGTCAAAAGTGACAACAAATGAAATTAGAAAATATGTCATCAACAGCTGTCACAATTTCCCATGAATACGTAAACACTCAACAACTAAATAACAATAGAAGAAAGAAAAATCATTGATACTGCCAAAAATAACAAAAAGTAAATAAATTTTTGCTTACGAAAGAACTAAACTGTCACACAAATTTGTAAACGGTAGTAAAGAAATAAATACTCTATGTAAAATATGTCACTTTTACAGCAATTATAAATGAATTTAGTGTGTGTGTGTGTGCACCACACTTGTTCTAAATAAATATAAAATTTTGTAAGTGATGCTGCTGCTCTTATTGTGATAACATTTTTCACGCATCATATTTGGGAAGATATAACAAAAACTCCCTGGAATTCCAACCTAATCATTGCGTAATCATTAGTTAAATTATACAAATTTTTAATGTTCGAAAATGTAAACGAAACGAAAAACTAGGAAAAATGTTACGGCTAATTGAACACCCCTCTCTCATGACGATTGAACAATTTTGTACAACAAAACTGGCAGGAATTTTCACAAGTTCATTACAATTTTATGTGTGTGAAATGGTGTTAATGTTGCTGCCTCAGAGTCTGTGAATATAAGCGGCTTTTGTTCAATTTCGCTGTTTGACATTTCAATTATGTTGGGCCACACTTTGTTGCTTAAAATACCAATATGGTTTTTTATTGTTGTTGTTGTTGCTATTGTTGTTATAATTTGCTATTCTGTGAAGGAGTATTTGTTTTTCTATTTTGATTTTTAGCCATAAGGAAATTTGATATGCTCTTGAACTCAATCAACTCTCACAATTGAACGTTCTGTGTATAAAGCGATCAAGTGCAAGTGTTTGTTCTTTTTCGTTCGAGTTTAATTTTGTTGGTGGATAAAAATGTTTGGATATTTCTGTTTTGAGTTTGAGTGTGTTTGGCATTTATTTTTACAAATTGTTTTGGGAATTGGAACTGACATTTAAGAACATAAGAGGTCAGTTGTAGGAGGGTATGCGTGTGCTCACATCAAACACAAAAAAAAATATAAATAAAAAGAGGAAAAGGAAACACTTAAACCCCACTTGTTGTTACAAATAAATATTAAAATCATAAAGTGACAAGTGATTACAATAATTACATAGATAAAAATATGAATCAAATATGAAATTAAAATTAAATTCGTCTGATGGTTATTGTGATGAATTAGGGTACAAAACAAAAACATTTCTTTCAGATCTGTTTTATTTAAATTTGTTCAATACCAAGAAGTTTTGAATACATTTCAAAGCGAAATAACGCATGTTTTTATTACGTATTGCATGTTATTTCAAATGTATTATATAGTTTAATACGAATTTTCTTTATTTTTCTCACTTAATATAAATAATAGTTCTTTTAAAATCTGTCTTAAAATTTTACTACCTTTAGGATATTCATGAAAGGTTTAAAATATGTATTATTCATTTTAATATTTACTTTAGCGGAAAAAAAATTATTAGGGTTTTCAACAAGTTGTTTGTTTATTAGTTGTGGCAACAACTGCATTCGTAGTAGATGCAGTGGCAGTTGTTACAATAAATTAAATTTAGCAAGAAAATCGCATTAAAAAAATTAAAATCCACTATGAAGGTGGTGGTTCTGTTAAAGTTGCATTTCGTAAAATTCGTGATATTTTCGAACAATATAATCGTCCTTCTGAGACTGCTATTAAGAATTTGTTCGTTATATTTGGTTTGATGGACTCCATAGAAAATGTGCGAATATCAATGCATGTTTGAAAGAGTTCTTCAACTGAAAACATCTCAGCCGTGAGCCACAGTGTTGAAGCAAATTCAAATTTGTCAATTCCTCGACGTTCTCAATAATTGGGATTATCTAAAAACATCACATGGCAAATTTTGAGTGAGAATTTGTTGACAAGCTTCAACTGATGCAGGAATTTATCCTGACCGACCCTTCTTCACATCGCCATAGATTTGCTTAATTCATTCACAAACAACGGGCTGGTTTTTCTGAAAAAATCATTTGTTCAGACGAAGCCACTTGTCAGGGTATGTCAACAAGCAAAATTATCAGCTGGAACAATCAATTTATTGCAAAACAAATTTCCCGATCGCATAATTTTAGGACAGTCAGCAGGTAAGTAATCAGCCAGATTGTGATTGATGTGACACCACTAGATAATTTTTTCTGGACCTATGTTAAGGAGTCTACACGGGGCCAATCAAATCGATTTCAGCCTTAAAACTCAAAATCTATTATGTGATTAACGAAAAAATACCGTGATTTTGACAAAACTTTGATGAAAGAATCGAAATATAAGCGCGGTCGTATTCTCTTCGTAATACAATACAAATTTAAATCATCTTACTCTAAATTTTTGTTTAAAAAAAAAACAAACTTCTTGTTGAAAAACCCTTTACTTATGATAATATTCTGGGTAAATATGCTCAAATCAAGGGTTCTTAGTAAAACTACCATTTTATGTTTGTGTAGATGACAGCTTCGAAAGAGAAAAACCAAGATCAGTAACACAGAAGCAAACTAGGGAACAATTAAACATTCAAAAGTTTCCAAGCTCGTACGGCAACAACCGAAGAAACATACACCTGGGCCAGTTTTTGGAGATCAATTTAATGAAATTAACCTCGTTTCTAAAGTACTAGGCAACGAGTTAACTTTATCGGTCAGTAAAATCAGTAACAATCCATACAGAAAAATTAAAATTCGGACTACTATGCCCACAAATCGTTAATGTGCTTGCTCGTTATTAAGTAAGCTAACCAACCGTTTCTTAGTAGTAAGGATGCCAAAAAGAAAATTCCAGATAGCGGAATATAGGAATTTTTTTAAAATTAAATGAAATGATGGAAATAGATGTAGATGTCCAAAAATTCAAAATTATTTAACGGCAACAAATCTGAAAAGTAAAAACAATCATTCACAGTCATTAGACCACTTATTAACTCGCTGGTTTGAATATATTGTTGCGTTTATTTATTTGAATATGGGTGTTGTTATATTGGTTTCTTTTATGCAAAATAATAATACAGCACCTTAGAGGTATAAATTAAGGTAAACAGACACTTCGTTGTCTTTACTTAACGGTGACTTAACTTGAATTAATTCATTCGCCCAACTTATGTAGTTGCATTAAGCGGTTCTTGCTTAATTCTGATTTAACATCATCCCATAATGCTGTTGTTAATAGCATTCAGTGCAGGGGCCTGCTTGACTGCGTGTTTGGATGATGTTCTCTGTTAGTTGTTTTTGTTTTCTGTTGTTTAGCTTACTTTGTGGAATTTCTTAAAAGCATGTTATTGTTGTCTTATGTGTTTCTAAATCAGACAGTAAGTCATTTCGTTTACTTTTTTACTGATAATTATTTTGTTTTAAAACTCAATCAAAACATCTTCGTAACAGTTTGATGAATTCGCTCAATGTCTCACAGCCTAAAACATTATGATGTGCTGTTAAAACCTGACTGTTAAGAATAAGTATTTATTATTTAAATTATGGATTATTAAAGATCATTTATTTTAAAGTTAGCAATTTAAGTCTCTTAGTATCGTTACAATGTCTCTACAATTTCCATGTAATCAAATTTTTGAAAACACAATACAAAAATCTATTCTAAGTTTAATAACACAATATCATATTTAAATTATTTTTCACAAGCATCTGCATTTTAAAGGAACCCTTTCCTCATTTAAAACTGTATGTGCTCAAAAGAAACAAAACAATAGACACCCACTTTAAAAATGAAATCCTAAAAATGTTGACTAATTATCGCCTATTTTGTAAATTTTATATAGACTGACAAAAATTGTGTTTGTCACTAAAAATTCATTTTATTTTAGTCATCTCTACTACAGCATGTTCACACATTTCAAGTTGTCATTTAAAATTTATTGCACGTTTTTCTCTTCTTTTCACTAACAAAATTTTAAATTTGGTTCTGCCTGTGATCTGCAAAGATTCTTTGAAAAGAAGTGTGAATTATAGAGTCATTAATTTACTGTTAATTTGTTTTATGTCAGAAATTTACACCGAAATAGTTTGTTAAATAATTTTTATTTGGAGCATAAAATTTTATTTTATCCGTTTTTTTTATTTATTTAGAACTTTTAACTTGTTAGAAATGGAATTAAAATTAAAACAAATCGTTTAAGAAAGAAAGAATTTAATTGTTAAAATAGTTTTATTCTTGTAACAATTATTACATTTATAAATGACTAATCGCCATTGGCGAAATGTATGAGATAAGTTTCACGTCAGCGCCTGCTCGTTTGGCCTTAATCCTACGGTGGTCTTACCACTGGCTGTAGGATAGACGCCTTTGTAACAATTTTTAAATGCACGGTAGCAGGGCCGTGCCCCACTCTTTGCTGAAGTGTAGGAGACTATCCAACTCCTTGCTTTGTTGTATGGGCAAGCTAGCACATTGGATGTTAAACCTGGGATAACATCTTTTCGGAAGCTTTTTAAAAGCAACCTATTTAAACCAACAGCCATCACATAAGTTCTCGAGGGGCCTCCATCAATAACCAGAACAGCCCTGCCGGAAACTGGTTCCCGTGGTACCAGGGTTTGTATATAAAGTTACTGGTCAGACTCCGAGAGTCCTATGTCTTTTTCAGTTTGGGGCTACTGCTAGCCCAGGAGGCTGCTGCCGCCTTTTCCTCGCGTATTTTCGGTTGTGTTGGTGGTCCTGCGTTCATGTTTATGTATTTGTGTACTTTTCCGTAGGTAAAAGCTTTGCAGCCATTTAAAATGCTACGTATTTCTGTCGGGATAGTTTCAATTGGGTCATTTTTAAATTTAGTACAGCTGATCTATTGTATAACTTGTTGCGTTTTATCTATATATTTTTTTGTACTTTTGTAATTAGTAGGTCGTTGTCCTGTAGTTTTGCCTTTATTTAGTTAGTAATTTTTTGTTCGTTGCGATTCGTCTTTATTTATTGTGCCTTCTTTGTGTCTGATGAGTTCTTGTCGATGGTTGGTAACTAAGTAAGAGTTACCTCACAGTTTCCACACCACTAAGACTACTCATACACTCAAAAAAACCGGAAATATCCTCAAATGGGCAAGGGTGCGTAGGTAAAAAATAAAAGCCGGAAATATTAAAAATTATACCCGCATAGAATGCCAAGCGGCGGGAATTCTACCGACATGAGTAGATACGACCTTAATAAAGAAACTACCTCCCGAACACTGACTCACCAGTATAGATTACGGTTTTAAAGGTATTTTGTTTAAAACAGTAGATTAAATTTTTATTAAATTTAGACCACAGATAATTAATCACTTTTATCAATTTTATATGCAGCGGTTTTTGTGTTTTATAACTTTCTGAAAACTGCAGCATATACGAGGTAGACTTTCGAGAACGCTAGTTTATAGTTCATGACAAAGAAAATCGCCAAGATTTATGCTTCACGTAAAGTTTAAATAACAAACAAATTTTAATCGAACTCAACATTAATTTTTAATTTAAAAATTTATTAAATTGAAATTGTATTTTCATTTAAATTATTAAATATTTTAAGCAAAACATTTCTTTAAGTAACACTCAACTTCACACATTTGAGGCCTTTGTTTTGGGAAATTCTTCAAATTGTTGTTTTCTTTTTTAAAATTAGAAAAGCACCTTATAAATAATTAAAAAATATATTTTAATTATTATTTAACTTCAAAGGTAATAAATTATAATTTATTTTGGTGAATATCTCAGCATATATAAATTAAATTTAACAAAGTCTCTTCAACTTTACAGAATTTTCGTTATAAATCTATCTAGCCTTCTTTTTTTAGTCTAAAATTTTATTAAATAAATCAGTTAAGTTCTAAAAACCCTTATTAAAATAAAGGAAAATTTAATGAATTGAACGAATCAATTATTTACTTTGATTTCATTTTAGATTGTTAACTGTTTTGCTGGCAGAGTGTTACTACTGTTTTAGATAAATTTTTTTTAATTAAATGGAGTTTTTATGTCTTTAGTGACATTTACAGATGTTAATAAAAACTAGTTTTCACAAAAAAAATTGAGTTAATTTAATTAAATTTTTTCCGTTAAAGTTTTAGTAAGCCGTGCTTTCTGATATTGTAATAAAATATTAAACAATATAAATTTTCAACAATATAAGCTTTAATATAAAAAACACTTTTTTCTAAAGTTCTCCTTTACATTGATTTTTTTATTTGTATTAAAAAAATATCCAAAATGCTTGGAATTACTAAAACTATTAACTTTTTTTTTATAATATAATTTTATATATTTTTAAATAATTTAAAAATATGTTAACATGTTTTTTTTCATATATATTTCTTAAAATTTTTCTATAATCTCTAGTGAATTTACGTTTAATCCAAGATATTTGATTTGTAGACAATTTTTGGGTGTTTAATAGACCTTTGTACACAAATACTCAAGATTATAACTTTAAATTATAACCATTTACTATACTGTATAAATAAATAAAAATATAAATATTATTAAATTCATAAAAATATGACACTTTTTGAAATAATTTTGTAAAGAAAGAATTGAAAAAAAATTAAATTAAAAATAAATACGAAACGCAACAAAGAAGAATACACATGTAAAGTAAAAGAAAATACTAAAAATAGTGCATTCGGCTTAACTTTTCTTACAGCTGTTGACAACATAATTCACTTCCACGAAATAATATTTGAAGAATATAAAAATTTCTTGTATATTTTAAAGTGTACTTTTGTTTATCCTGGTGGAGAAAAAATGAAAAGAGTTCATTACTTTTACTTCAATATTATAATAACGTTGCTTTAATAGCATTAAAAAAGACACAAACCTAAAAAAACAAGGCACAATCGCATAAGTCAAAGGATTAAAAAAGTATTAAAGCCCTATTCAATTAAAACTAAAAATAAAAACTATTAAATGCACTTGAAATGAATTCTTTGAATAAAAAACAAAAACCAAAATATATATAAAGAACACACGTACAAATGCTATTAGGTATGAATTAAAAAAAAATACATATTATATCCATAAATATAAAATATTTCCTTGTACTCATACCTTTTAAACGCTTTAAATAAACCAATAATTGAAATCCCAAATGTACACATGTTGAACACGTTGCAAAACCATTATTTTCACACCAGAAACAAAAGTTGCACAATGTACTTTAGACTGTGGTAAAAATTGTTGCAATGTTTATCGAAAAAAAAATATTTAAAACAATGCCAACAACAAATAACAACATAAGCAATGACATTAAAATATCACCAAGTTCCCTGCGATATTTGAAATATAAAATGAATTTTTGTACACTCAGAAAGAAAATTCGTTATATTTTCCTATTTTTAAACCAAATTTAGGTGTCATAACCTCATTACATTAAAACATTAAAAAGAATTTGTAAGAAAAAATAAAGTTTGTAACCCATTAAACATTTTTCATTAAAGCAGTTTAAAATTAGAGGCTCTAGTGTAAAACTTAATCATTGTATCAGGTTTTTCAACAAAAAGTTTGTTTTTCAATTGTGGCAACACCAACAAGTTCTTTGACGTATTCCTAGTAGATGCTTTGGCAATTTTTACAATGAATTCAATTTCGCACGAAAATTAAAATTAAATCGTAAAATTCCTAATATTTTCGGACAACATAATCGTCCTTCTGAAACCGCTGTCAAGAATGTGGTCGTTAAATTTGAGTCGACAGGCTCGATAAAAAATATGCGACAACCAGCGCTCGTTCGACTGGGCCACAGACTCAGCAGATTCTAGTTTGCCAATTGCTTGACGTTCTCAACAATTGGGGTTATCCAAAACCACCACATGCACAAGCCTTACAAGGTTTAATTGGTGCATGAATTGAAGCCGACCGACCATTTATATCGCCATAGATTCGCTCAAGTCATTCAGGAAGAACCGGCTGGGTTGTCTGAAAAAATCATTTTTTCAGACGAAGCTCATTTTCACTTGTCAGGGTGTTTCGTGATAAGGTGAGCCATAATCAAATGGTGGTCATTACCACTGTGAATGAAAAGCAACGCCGTTCACGCCGTAGAAGGCCATCGAATAGAATAAGTATATTCTGCGGTCACTCCTAGTAGCAATTTCAAAAACTCGAAGTAGGTCGCAGCCTTTATTCCCTGCTAAAGAGTGGGAGACTATCCAACTCCTGGTCCCGAACGCATGAAGCTTAATATAATTAAGAACACGACGGTATTCATACTCACTGGACCTGAATCATTCATTGTGTTCATTGTGAATGATCCGACCCACAAACTCTCACGAGGGCCTCGAAACATACAGCCACCACGATACTCCCAAAAGGGCCAACCTCAATAATCAGCCAGAGAACAGCTAAATGCCTAAAGAGACAAATAGAGGAACTCTGCGGGCTACTGATTCCCGTGGAAATATAGTGGATTGTCCAGGTGATTCCTACTAGCCTTTAAGGATCCTGGGCTCCCTTTTACCCCGCAAGACATCAGTCTAGATGGAAGTAGTAGGATCCATAAAGACTATCATGTGCCCCCGGGGGGACTTATCAGGGTATGTCAACAAGCAAAATTGCCGCATTAGGGCTTCTGAAAATCCCATACGCAAGCTCAGCGTATGTTGCGTTATGTGGTCTGGAGGCATGATTTGGCCGTGTTTTTTTCGAAGATGAAGCTGGTAACAGTCAATGGATTATGCTATCGCTAGATGCTAATAACTAAATTTTGGCCTACTATTGACGACGTGGATATCACGGATATGTGGTTTCTACAGGACGGTGCCACATATTACACAACCAATAAAACAATTAATCAGCAGTTAAATGGCCGTCCAGATCATGTGATTTAACACCACTTGATTATTTTTTGTGGGGCTATGTTAAGGACAGTGTCTATGCGGAGCCAATCGAATCGATTACAGCCCTAAAATTCAAAATCCGTGATATGATTATTGAAATAGGACCGCCATTTTCACAAAAAGTGATGAAAGAATCAACATCTAGTGTGGTCGTGGTGGACATTTGTCAGATATCATTTTCCGTTCATAATTGCCGAAGTTTTCTCTTCGTAATACAATACAAATTTCAATCATCTTAATAGAATTTTTTTGTTTTATTTTGTTTTAGAGAAATAAACTTCTTGTTAAAGAAACCCTTTATTTTACTATAAACCCTAAAAATACTATTTGCCTTTAACTAAACTTAATTTTATTTATGCGCATTACTTAACAATTGAGCGCAATGCACTGTAAGAACTTAGCAAATACCTCGCGAAAATATTTTAATAATTGTTATTACTTATGATTACAATTAAAAAGAAATATGGTTATATTAAACAAAAAATGGTTTCAGTAGCAACAATATTGTTTAGATTAATTAATGAATCAAATATGAGCATATATTTTAATCACACTATTTTGCTCTTAAAATATGAATACCTTGGCCCTTATTTTTAAACACCAAAAAAACACCAGTCTTTTACTTCTGTTTACATAGATAAGATCACTTATGCTTAAATATGCTTTGGATATTAAGAGACTTTGATTTCACTGTAAAACAAAAAAATATATTTCGTAAACCATGAATATTAATATGTTATATTTAAAAAAAGGAATACAGAATCAATTAATTTTATTTATTAATTAATTAATGCATTTTATGGCGAAGACTTTAAATAAACATATAGAAAAATGTGTGTAATGGAGTTATTTCCAAAAGAGAAAAGTTAAAACTATGTGCTACCAGATTTAAAATTAATAAATATTGAAACTGTATGAAATATTCGTTTTCATTATTTACATGTTTCAAATATAACATTGGAAAAATGAATTAAGCATCTGGAATATCAATACGCTGCTGAAAATGTTAAGTTCGTTAAGCACTGATACAAGAAATTACCACTGTTACGAGATCAAGAAATGTATCAATTCTTCTACAAATAATTTTGACATTTCATTCTGGTTAAAGATTATCACTTTTTTAAAGTGATTTTCAGTTACTAGCAGGGAATTTTATTTTTGGCGGCCAATAACTAATCTAAATTGTGATTTCCCCCTTTAATATTAATCGATTAAAATTATTCGTTTGACTTAATAACTAGCTGCCCCTGTAGGCTAGAAGATAGTAGCCTAGCTTATAAATATGGGGGGTGTCGGTTCGATTCCCAACGAAGACCTTGGTTTTTTTTCACTACAAAAAAAAATTCACTGTTGGTGGGGCTGCTCAGCGATGAAGGCATAGTCACTGGTCGCTGTGCTGTCTTATATACGGCAGTTAATTTCCGACTTTCCTTCTACTTTCACCACCTGTTTTATATATTCTCTATCCCTGTTCTAAAGAATGTAGCACTGTACTTGACTAAATAGGCATTGTTGCCTGAAGTGCTCTTTAAAAAAAAACAAAAAAAAATTTTTTTTTGATTTTTACCGTAAATTTTCTTAAATTCTTCTTATTGCTTTTATGGCTTTCAGCTTCTTTTTTTATCAAAATTTTCAATAAAGACATTTTGCCCTAGAATTTTAGTTTAACTTTTTATATCCTTTTTTAACAGAACAAAACTCTTTTCTTTTGTTGTTTAATGGAAACTTAATTGAAAAATTTAATTTATGACTGAAATCTTCTATAAGATAATTTTTTAAATAAAATTCTTTAATTATTTTTCCGAAAAGAATTAACACTATACTGAACTAAATTTCATGAGTAATATTAACAAAAAGATTTAAGAAAACATTAACGCTAAAACTACAATATGAAAATTTTATTTTGTAAAATTTTAATTAATAAAGCAGTAGTAACACAGCGTAAGAAAACGAACGCCTGAGATTAATTAAACTTACGTTGAAATGGAAAGTTAAAAACTATATTTTGTATTATTTTTTTAAATATTCAAGCCATTTTTTTTTCGTGCTTGATTCCTTTAAATAAATATTTCGTGATATTCTCACAAAATATTTATTATAAAAAATTTTTATTAAAAAAAATAAACATCTTATGATATTCTCATAAAACATTTATTCAAATGAGAATAAAATAAGATGTTTATTTTTTAATAAAAATTTTTTATAATAAATATTTTGTGAGAATATCACGAAATTTTTATTTAAAGGAATCAAGCACGAAATAACATTGCTTAGATTAAAAATGATTCCGATGAATTATAAATTACTTATTTTTTTAAATATTTTTATTTAACTAAAAATGGGTAGACTTGGAAAAATTAAATAAATTTAACCAAATTTATTGCAATAAAACTGAAGATTATTTACCTATTACGTTCAAGAAATTTCTTTATATTTATTTAATCTATTTTAAGAAAGTTATGCAGAACAGGATGTTTTCTTTCATTATCACAATTTAGAATCATTTAAAATTAATTAATTTAATTTAAATAATTTTGCATTTATTTTTGGCGAGTTTTGTATAAGTTTCTTCAATATAATTACTTTTTTATAAATTAGGAAAAATTTTTTAATTTTATAAAACACATACTTTTCTTGAATTCTATTCCCTATTAATAAGTTAATTTTACTAATATTAAAAAAAAACTTCCGTACGTTTGCTAACCCCTAAACGAGTTGTGTAAATGTATAAAAATTTTTGAAATCTGTTTTGAAGTAGAACTAGGTTTAGAAAAGAAAAACCAGGTTTAGAAAAAAAAAATATATCGTTTATCTTTAAAATCTTATCATTCTTAAAACGACTTGAAAATTTCTTTGAGCGTTTCTTTGTATGTTATTGCAGAATTATCATATAAATGGTTAAACTGTAATGATACTGTACAAACGTACTACACTTCTACTAAGTACTCGCCATAATACGAGGTCATACCTGTAACAGTTAGCAACAATGTATTAAAATACTGTATGTATGTTAACAATGCCTGCAGCCTTAATACTATCATTGTTGTTTGCAACAATAATGGCAAATGCGACAACAACGACACTAAAGTAAATACTCAAACTTAAATATTTAACACACAATTCATGCATGAATCCTCCAAAGTCCCTTTAAAGCAGGAAACAGAGATAATAGCTGCTGTTTACTACACTTTCACTGCCACCAACCAAATATTTCTGCAAATGTATTTAAGTTCTAAATCAAGGTTTTTTTTACATATGCAACTTGTGCATTTATCTGTTGATATTTGTGATCCAGTTGTTTTCTGTTACAAAACTAGAAAAAATTTGAATTTTTCTATGTGAAATTTACTTTGTTTTATTTTTGGTGTTTATAAAAATTGATTTTTTATAAAAACTTTGTCCTTTGTCTTTGGAGTGTTATGTGTTTTAAGGTGCTTTTAAGGTAAACATATGCAACCATAAGGGAAGCAAAGTTCTGTCAGTTTCAATCTACTTAAAACTGATAACCTAAGAGTTTTACTTTTCAAAATTAATTTCTTTGTTTGGTATGAAAAAAGTACTCGAATTTAAATTAAATTTAATATTAAAAATTCATATATTTTTATTTACTTTTTCATTTATTATAATTAAAATTATAACAAATCTTAAGAACTAAAGCACTAGTAACTAAGACTATCGGCTACACAATTTAAATAAAATATTTAAAATTCACTATTTTTCTTTATTTAAAAATATATTATTTTTTAACGGACATATTTTTGGCCTTAATATTAATATTTTGTATTTCCCACCATCGAAAAAATTAGTTTTTACTGTAAGTCAGGTTTTATATATTTTATCGCGGTTTTCAACACCCACAACATGATAGTTTTAACATTTAGTATTTTGACGTATTCTTAGAATGCATTGGCAATTGCTATAACGAATTCAATTTCGTGCGAAAATCGCATTAAAATAATTAAAATCCACTATGAAAATGGTGGTTCTGTTAAAGATACATTTCGAAAAATTCATGATATATTCGAACAATCGGAAAAATTTTATAAATCTTTTCCGATAAAAAATGTGTTGTTAAATCAATAAAATTGTTATGCAAATTAACAAAAATATATATATTTTAAATATTAATTATTTGACAGAAGTGCAACAAAGAAATAAAGAAGAACACAATTTAATCTATAACTGAGAAGTAACACATCATAAGAATCAGAACAAATGAAATAAGTTACAGTTAAAGGAAAGTTAGAGAGAATTAAATTTCCATTAATTGAAACAAATTTAAAAATGCTTTTTATTTTATTAAGGATATTCACACTTCGTTAACTTAACCATATTATTTGAGCAAAATTGAATATGCTTTTTCAAATTGAGGAAACATACTTAGATTTAATAAGTCCTTTCAAGTTTAAAATATTATATTGGATTGATTTTATTTATTTGAAAAAATATTTATGGAGAATGTAGACCACTAGCAATTTTAGAAATGGTACAATATTTAAAATATGTATGCGGTAATTTTTGGTATTATTTTTATTAAATTTTAAACATGTAATACTGTCTTTATAGGTCAATAGAATCAGAAATGTCAATTGGGACATATGTTCTTTTAATTTCAATCTGGACAGTTAGTGGTATATTGGATTTTTAAAAAAAAATTAATAAAATCCTTCTTAAAATTACACTCCTTAGTTTAAAACTTTAATAAAATCAAGCCTGATTTTAAAACGATTACACTAACTTAACTTATAATCATAGCCGTTAACTAAAAGAATTCTATCTATGCCACTCCAAAAATATCATATTTGATTAATGAAATTTATATTCCATCAAAATATCCTGTGGCCAAATTGATTAATAAAAATTACTAACAAAATTCACTTCAGTAACCGAGGGTTAAAATAACTAAACCAAAGTCAATTGTTATTATAACTACAATCAAACAAAATACTATAAGCAACATATGTCCTTATATTCATATAAAAGGACATACACAAATTTGAGCATAAAAATAAAAACAGACGTTGAATTTAATCCTTTATATCCCATAATAAAAATCAACAAGAACAAACTAGAAAAGAAATAAAAAGAGCAAAATTTCCACAAAAGTTAAAGGATGAATTAACAGAAATGGATAGAAAAAAATATAATAAAACAACCCTTAACTAAAACAATAGACTAAAATACGCTACCTTGCAAAAACTTGCAAAAGGGTAACATCAACCATAGACATTTACTGGTCCACAAGCTTTTGGAACACCAGATAAACATTTGTATTAAAAACCAACATTTTACTAAACGAAATGACAATATAATGAGCCCAGACTCATTCTGAAATAAAGAAAAATGGGAGAATAATAAAACCGAAAGAGGCAATAGAAAGTTGTAAAGGGGGGACCATGAAAAAGCATGCAAGAAAAAAACCTTAAAGCTAACAATATTAAGAAAATCACTGCCATAATGGCTGTAATAGCAAAATAAATAAGTAAAATAAAGATTTCTCGGATAATTCTTGCAAAATGTAAAAGAAAACTAAGAAAAGAAAAATCACAACTAACAAAATCTAATCTAAGCAAGAAAAAATAAAATTCATTAATTTTTGTACAAATGAGCGTTGCGATGAAAAATTTATCATGCCTGGGCTGGGAGTTGAAGTTTTTTTTTGAAAGCAAATATGTATGATAATTATTTAAAGAAGAAGTAACACCCGTATACTGTAATATTATATACATATTTTTTATATAATGTATAATATTACATTCATAGTTAAATTAAAATTTTGGACTTTTGGACTTGATATTTATAGTTGATTTCTAGAAAAAGAGACAAATATTTAATAATTTTCTATTTTTAATAGGGGATATCAGGTATTCGTAGTGATGCATTGGCAATTGTTACAATGAACTCAATTTCGCATGAAAATCGCATTAAAATAATTAAAATCTACTATGGAAATAGTGGTTCTGTTAAAGTTACATTTCGATACAAAATGTAGGAACACCGGGTCGTTCAACTACAAACAACGCACCCGTGAGTCACAGTGTTAAAGCAGTTCTCAGTTCTCAACAATTGGGGTTATCCAAAACCACCATATGACGAATTTTGCGTAAGGATTTAACTTTTAAGCCTTACAAGGTTCAACTGGTGCAGGAACTGAAAACGACCGACCATTCACATTGTCATAGATTCGCGCAAGTCATTCACGAACAACCGACTGGTTTTTCTGAGTAAATCATTTTTTTTTAGACGAAGCCCATTTTTACTTGCCAGGGTGTGTCAGCAGGCAAAATTGCCGCATTTAAACTTCTAAAAATCCTAGAGCGATTATTGAATTTTTTTCCCAGATGAGGTTGGAAATGCGAGAATGCTAAATGCTGCAAACTCAATTTTGGCATATTATTGACGACGTGGATATCACTGACATGTGGTTTCAACAGGACGGTGCCACATGTTACACAGGAATAAAAGGATTAATTTACAAAAAACCAAATTTCCCGATCGCATAATTTCACCACAATTAGCAGTTAAGTGGCCAACCAGATCGTGTGACATAACACGACTGAATTACTTTTTTTTGGGGCTACGATAAGAACAGAGTCTATACGAAGGCAATCAAATCGATTTTAGCCTTAAAGCTCAACATCCGTGATGTGATTAACGAAATAAGATTGCATTTTTCCCAAAAAGTTCTTTAAAACTTTGGTGTGAAGAATCGACATCTGATCACGCTGAACGTGGTGGGCATTAATATATTAAAAATTTGAATCACCTTAACATAAATTTTTTTGGTTTTATTTTATTTTAGAAAACAAACTTCGTGTTGAAAACCCCTTTAAATGTAATTATTACTAGGATGCAAATATTACTTTTCACACCGTTATTTTAAAATGGACATGAAAAATATTTGTATTTAGTGTTAGAAAGGATATTTTTTGCTTGCTATTGGCCAGGAAATTCCACGCAACGACTTAAAGATGTTGAAAACTATTGAAATAAGCTGGTAAGCAGGGCAGGCCAGTTAAAAACGTGATATAATAAGGGCCATTCAAGTAAAAGAACATACAAATGATTGACGTACTCTGAGTGATTAAAATAAATGTGAATTGCTGCAATTATTATTATTTTATTAATATCACAACAAACAACTATTTTTCAATTGGAAAAAATATACTTGAAACCAAAAGTATCAGCATCTTCATTGACCGTTACATTCCATATTAAATTTGTTTGGAACTAAAAAAATATAAATGGTACAAGAACTTGAGGAGATTAATTTGCAACACCAAGTTTATAACCATAAAATATAATAATGTTCAACTAGCGATTATCCAAATTAATATTTGGACAAGAAATTAAAACAAAATATATAAAATGAAAAAAAACCTTGCCCAGCATTTCTGATATTTTTAAATTATTTAATATGCAGACATTTTAAACCTTCAGCAGTTTAACTAGCTTCAATAACGATTTTTTTTTTCAAAAAGCACGATAATGGCCATTTACCATGGAATGGGACTGGAAGTACCACCTCTTTTCGTCCTTTGAATTATTATTTTACTGGTTCTTAGTAAACCGTAATTCAATCAGACTTCTCTGTAGCCTTTTTTGCATCACTTTTTAAGGCACAATATAGTACAAGTTCATTGTGATATTTTATATGACCACCCAAATAAGTGGTGTAACTGTACACGCCAGTTAAAAGGTGTAAAAGTAAGCAGAAAATAATGCAAAAATTATTTAATCTAATGAAAAAATTTTTACTTTCCTGCTTCTGACAATTCTGCACAGAAATAAGGAAGTGGATCTAGGCGGCTAGATGAATCAATTTGAAAGTAATGAATGGTCCAACCAAAACGTACGGTGTTAATAGTAAATAAAATAAAAAGTTTTTACAAAATTATCTTAATATGTCAATTATGATTGAAGTATCTATGTAAATTATGCGTGAAACAAAATATCGACCAAATGCTCGCCATGGCTGCAAAGTCATACCTCTATACGATGGTCCATATTTTCAATAGCTCTGAGACGTAATTGAAGTCCAATAGCGTTAATGTAGCGCATTATCTCATCCTTTACATTTTTTTCCTTTTAAATATTATCAGAGAAAGAAGTTTAATAGTGTCAAATCAAATGACCATGGCGATCAATTAACATCGCCACGACGTTAGACAGCACGAATTTCTCGCGAAAAAAAGCTATTGTTTCGTTAGCTGTGTGGCAAGTGGCACCATTCTGTTAGATCATTCATACCTATCCTTAATTTCTGGCCACAAGAAGTGCATTATAAGTTAACGTTAGCGAGTACGAGCGAGCAAGTACTGGCCAATGCCGCCGCCAGCCCATTAATTACACTAAACGTTCACTCTTTATGGATTCTTATTTTCCCGAATGCGGTATTTATGCTTGTTAACGGATCCGCTTGGGTGAAAGTGTTAGTCATCGCTAAAGATGATGTGTTTGTATAATCATTATTCACTGCTGTCTGTTTAATCAACCATTCATTCAGTGTATTGAAGATGCTTGAAATGGACAGTAGACGTCAACTCTTGAGTCCATTTACCCTTGTAGGTGTATAAATTTTAATCTTTATTAAAATTCGCATTCATTTATGAGATGATGATGACAAAGTCAACTAAAGATAAATAGCTCTTCTGCCACACTAACGTGACCAATAACAATATATTGCGCACAACGAACTAATCAAGCATACACAGGTATTTCACATTTCCTACAAACTCAATTTGCCGAAAATTGTCCTGAATTCGCAGATTATGGATACATTTATTCGATTATGCTAACCAAAAAAAATGTCGTAGTGCACGAAATGCATTTTAATTTGAATGTCCGTCTTTTCGTTCAAGTCTTCAACAATCTTAACACGTTTCTCAATCGTAAACCTCCTTTTCACGGTTAAAGTCATTTCAACTTAAGGGGACTAGCATTCGCTTTACTAAACATTTTTTGTACCACATCTCTTGGCGTCCGTTTTTAACCATTGTTTGCTCTGCAATAATTTTAAGATCATCAAGTGATAGCTGTCAAACATCTTACTTTCAACTCAGCTCCATACAATCATCATTTTGGCTTTAGTTATTTTAGGCAATTATAAATATTATATATCGACTTATGCGTGGTTATTCTAAGTTAAGTGAAAAATTTTTCACATAACAATATTATAGTTGTTTTATTTTACACAGGGTGAGCTAGAGTAATTGATGTTTACCTCCAATGAGGACATGATATAATGTCATGTGCGAAACTTCTCACTTAAGTAACAGAAACGAGGTAGTGTGTTCTTGTTATTAATTTATCTGAACTTTGTTTTCCTAAGATTAAGGTTTCTCATAGTTTCTACATTCAATATGTATTTGTTAGTGTTCTTTTGTCTGGAGTCAGAAAGTTTTGGACATACGCTCTGCAACTGCTGCTGTCCGTTATGTAAAGCATACAGAAATTACCTTATTTAGCCGTTTTTAGTTAAATAATACTTGAATTTGTTCTACCACTAGCGTATATACTTACTTGGCTTTGGAGAATCGTCCATTTGATAATTTAATATTATTGCGATTTTGCAAAGACTAACAAAGGCTCTAATAATATTAAAGACAGTTTTAGATTATTGTCGTTCCTTAAGCTTTGCTCAAGGTGAACCTTAATTTTTCATCTTTCATTAAATTTAATAGTGACGTCAGGCGGGAAAGCAGCGAAATTAAATAATTGATAAACCAAAGCTGATTTTTTATTTAATCGTAAATAATGTTCAAAACCAATTTTTATTGATGGAAATATAACAAAATTTGCAAAAACAGTACACATTACAATTTAACTATTTTGCTTGCCTTTAAATGATTTAACCTCGTTTAAAGTTCCAAACTAAAACGAAACTGATTACTAGATTAATTTGGGAAAGTTAATATATATTTTTTTTTAACTTTTTCTCTTACAGTCATGACAACTTAGGGTTGCAATGTAAAAATTACCAGTTTATTTAGGTTAAATGAGATATAAGAGATAATCTCTAAAAAGGAAAACAAGGAGACATTTTAAGAAAATTGACCAAAACAAAATCGGAAGACCAAAGCCAACAAAATTTTATAATGAGTTTAAAAGCAAGTGATACCAAAAAAATGCATTAGGATATAAGAGTTCCTGGTCATACAAACACAGATACAGTCTGGTTGTCAAACATACAAGTAACCATACGATATTCAGCTATAATGACATTATAATTTATTTTTCTTTCTCCTTTTATTTTAAAAATAAGAAGAAAAATAAACCTAAACCAAACAGATTGATATATGGTTTTCGATGTCATTGGAAACAAAAACTAATTTGTATCACTCACTCACTCACTTAAACATCTATACACATACTCGGCAAAACAACAAACTGTGGGGATGTTTTGTGGTCTTTTAGTGAAAATATGCATTCATTTCAGGGAACACAAAGTACAAAAGTGAGTGAGTGTATGTGTGGATGGATGTATTTGATTGTGATTATCATCTGTTCTGGTTAAACCTCAGAAGAAAATTTATGGCTTCATTGAAGCAATAAAGGCAATTATATCGTTTACATATTAGAACAATTGTTGTCACATCGATTATGCCCCTCATGCACACGTATTGATCGATTTACATCTGGCAACAATTTGTTCAAAATTTACCATGACTTGATTGCTTAAGACTTTGTGTTCAGATTAAAATTTCTGTCTGATTTTCATTTGCATTTAAAAACTAAATTGCATTTAAAAATTAAATTCTGGCGAATAAATATATTTATTATGGGTTGGAAAATTAGTTGACTTTTTAAGAGGGTAAAACAAAAGTAAAGTTTTATTAAAAGAAAACTCTTACTGCAGCCCAAAATCATTACTTAGGTATACTTTTGTCTATAAATTAAATGACCAAGCGATTGGCCGTTACAAAACACCGATTAAGATTTGTGACAAAAAGTTTGAAAGTTCTATCAAAACAACTGCTTTATTTGCTTTGAGTGAAATGTGATCGATATAAGTCAGTTTGCCTTAATGAAATCCTTTTTTTACCCTTCGGTTACTGTTTCAGAAAAAATCAAAGCAAAATCTTTTGGTGTTAGCAAATCCACTTGCTTTAAAATCAAAGCAATTAGTGAACTCAATATTATTAAGGCGGAGCCACTAATACTTTATCGTAAGTGAAAACCTAGAATAATACCAGAGTTAGTGATACTGTTACTTCATCTAATTCCATTATGTAAAGAATCCTTTAATTGATATCGCGTTTTTAAAAAAAAGATTGTTTCTAAATTGTGGCAACACCAACAATATGATTGTTATGATATTTAATTCTTTGATGTATTCGTAGATACATTAGCAATTGTTACAATGAATTCAATTTCTCACGGTAATCGCATTAAAATAATTAAAACCTACTATGAAAATGGTGGTTCTGTTAGAGTTAAAATTTCGTAAAATTTTTAATATTTTCGGACAACACACTCGTCCTTCTGAGACTGCTATTAAGAATTTGGTCGTTAAAATTGTGTCGACACGCTCGATATAAAATATGCGAATATCAACGCGTGTTGGACCGGGTCGTTGAACTGAAAACATTGCAGCCGTGAGCCACAGTGTTGAAGCAAATCCAAATTTTTCAAATCCTCGGCAGGAATTGAATCTAACCGACCATTCACATCGTCGTTGAAAAAATCAATTTTTCAGACAAAGTCCAACAAGCAAAATCACCACATTTGGGCTTCTGAAAATCCTAGAGCGATTATTAAGAAACCTTTGCATGCTCAAAGTATGGTGCGCTATGCTGTCTGATAGTGTGATTGGGTCGTCTTTTTTCGAAGATGAGACTGGTAATGTGGTAGCGATCAATGAATGACGATATCAGGAGATGCTAGCAACCGAATTTGGCCTATTATTGACAACGTGTTTATCACAGATATGAGGTTTCAAGAGGACGGTGCCACATGTCACACAGCCAATAAAACATCATTAGCATAATATCACGACAATCAGCAGTAAGGTGGTACGCCAGATCGTGTGATTTATTTTTTGTACGGCTGTTTTAAAAAGCAAAACAAATTCAAAGCAAAGGTTTCGGTTTGTTCGTTTTCTTACCCTGGCATAAATAGATTTTTTTCCCTTATTTGGCTTTTAAGCAACTTACCAATACGACTTGATAACAATAACTAACTTTAAAACTTTTGTGTTAGGGCCTGAACTCTTGATCTTCTGTTTAACAATCAAGCAGGCATCAGGACTGCTTAAAATGGCTCTGTTTACTTTTGCTTTCATTGCGTTCACACAAAAGTATTATGTTACTACACAAGTAGGTAGTACTGGAGAGTTAGTATTAGATCTGTTAGTGTAAATAGTATTTGGTTTAAGTCGTGCTTTCATTAGGGTCGTATCTATTCATGCAGGCAAATTGTACCGCCACCTGGCATTTGATGCGGGACTAATTTAATATTTCCGTCTTTTATTATTTGCTAGGTTAGTGTGCCCGTCTGAAGGTGTTTTTCGTGGTGTGAAAATTATCTCTGAGGTCGTGTTTACGTTTTCGCTTAGAAGCTCTTGTTTTGTAGATTACCATGTTTACAAGAATGTCTAGTCTTCCTCCTTTTTTGCTAGAATGTTGTAATGTCGTAAATTATCTATTTCCCTTGGTGCGTGTCCATGAGTTTTAAGGTTTAATGCAAAGTTGCAGTTTTTTCTTTTTCGTTTGAACGAGCGTATGTGTTCTTGTTATTACTGTTCGTCCAATTTATCCTATAGAAGTATGTTTGCAGGATCAAGTAAGTATGTATATAGCGCTGGAATTTAAATTGTCAGGTATTTTCGTAAATGTCTTGAGATTATGTCGCAGAGTGTTGCTTATTTTTAATTTGAGGATGTCTGATAAATGGTATAAAATCCTTGGTGTATGAGTCATTTTTATTTTCAATTTGTTTCATTTTTGTTGTAATAATGATTTTTTTGCGTGAATATTAATGAATAGCTGTTTTTAGCTAAATTCACTTTGTAGTAGGCCCTGTTAAAATAAGAAAAACATTTTTGAGATTTTGAATTACATTTTTGCATCCGAATAAAAATATTTTCTGTGCAAGCTGTGATGGAGAATCAATCATGTTATGATCTGATTTTTTTTTTAAATTAAATATAAATGATGCATATGTACACAAATTAATAAAGATATTTATTTGATTTATTTAAATTTTTCAAACCTTCAAAATCTAAATTATAATTATCTGTACAATAGCTTTTAAAAACTAAACTAAAATCAATTTTTTTTTTAAATTTTATTGTCCTTGTTCTCCTAATTGGCCATAGAAATAATTTCGCAATTTTTTATATATATTTTAATTTAAAATTATTCACAGATTATATTGCACTTAACTTAGGAGTATTAGTGATTATAAGGTTTCACTTCTTTGCAGTTTTAAATCATCAAAAATATCTTAAATATTAAAAAAAAAATTTTTTTAAATAAAATCGATATCCATTAGGTTTCTGTTTATTCTACACATTTTGAATGCATAATCGTTTTTAAAGTAGATATTTTGTAACAAAAATAAATTTATATATTTTTAGTGTTTAAACAACACCCACTTGTAACACGGCTACTATTATACAAAAGCATAATTTCTTTTTGGAAAAACAAAAAAAAAAAACAGCATTAAAGTAGAATAGGAAAGTTAAGATACAACAGCATTAGTGGAAATAATTCATATTCCCGTGTCGTCTGCTAGAAAAGGGAATACAAACACACGTTCTCAGCATAAACATGAGCATGACATAAATGACAAAAGAATTCGTCCTACAAACGAATTCCTGTGAGGAGAAAAGGTCTTTTCTGTATCTGTATCTTCTGTTAAGAAAACATTTACCCTCATTTTCCGGTTGCTTAAATATCTAAGCGCCCAGTGCATAAGTAGTTGGGAAGTTTTTTACTATTTGTTATTACCTACAGTTTGATGAAAAAAAACTTTAAATATTCTTTAACTAAAGGGTTTTTCAACAAGCTGTTTATTTTCTAAAACAATTTAAAACAAATTCAAAAATACTAAGATAATTCAAAATTTTATTGTATTACGAAGAGAATGAAAAATGATATCTGACAAATGACCACCACCACAAATGACCACGCTGACAAATTTTGATTCTTTCATCAAAGTTTTTAATCACATTTTGACAAATTGGCGTTCCTTTTGCGTTAATCACAACACCGATTTTGAGTTTTAAGGCTGAAATTGCTGCGATTTGCTTCGTACAGACTCTGTCCTTAACAGCCCTGCAAAAAATAATCCAATGGTGTTAAATCACACGATCTTGCGTGGCCACTTAGCTGCTGATTGTCGTGAAATTATGCGATCGGAAAATAGGGTTTGCAATAAATTGATCCTTTCATTCGCAGTGTGACGTGTGGTACCGTCCTGTTAAAACCACATGCCAGTGATATCCACGTCGTCAATACTAGTCCAAAACTGAGCTGTTAGCATCTCGCTTTAGCGTAATTCATTGACCGTTAGCGCGTTTTCAGCCTCATCTTCGAAAAAAATACATACAGTGATCCGTTAAGCATGGAAAGGCTGCTCAATAATCGCTCTACGATTTTCAGAAACCCAAACGGCGGCAATTTTGCTTGTTAACAGACCCTGACAAGTGGAAATGGGCTTCGTCTGAAAAAATTATTTTTCAGAAAAACCAGCCGGCTGTTAATGAATGAATTCAGTGAGCCTACGGTGATGTAAATAGTCATTGGGCTTCAATTCCTGCACCAGTTGATCCTTGTAAGGCTTCAAAGTCAAATCCTAACGCAATATTCGCCATATGGTGGCCGATCATTTGACAAATTTTTATCACAGTGTCGAATACTGTGGCTCACAGCTACGTTATTTTCAGTTGAGCCACTCGGTCGAACAAGCGTTGGTGTTCGCACATTTTGTATCGGGCGTGTCGACTCAATTTTAACGACCAAATTCTTAATTGTGATTCACCATTTTCATAGCAGGTATGAATTATTTTAATCCGATTTTCTTGGGAAATTGAATTCATTGTAACAATTGCCATTACATCTACTACGAAAACGTCAAAAAACTAAGTGTGATTAACCAGCTAACAAATTTCTTATTGTTAGCTGGTTAATAATATTTGAGCTGGCGTTTACACATACATGAAAACTATAATAAAGTGATATTTTTCGGGCTTGTAGGTCATCTTGAAGAAATTTTGAAATGCAGTAATTTTTAGTAACTTGCGACAATTAAATATCAAAATGTTATTTTGTACAAGTAGTAACATTTTTCTTGAAATATTTGCTAACGCGACATTTGGACACAGGTTAGAATTTTGTTTCATGAAGCTAAAATTTATAATAATAATAAATTGTATCCCCACAGGTTTATGAATGTAATGCTCTCGATTATAATTAACGAAATAAGATCGATTTTCCCGAACTTTCACGTAGCAAGCCAGCGTAGGGCTGCTAAATGTTTTTCTGTTTAAAAAAATAATAAAACTAAGGAAAAAATATTTACAACTTTGGCTTCAAAAGTGTATTTGTCGTTCTAATTTGTTGTATATATTATACGTTTACTATGTTAAGAGAAAAAGCGTATTTTCTTCTTTATCTGCAGAGTGTACACGTGCTACTCACACATTTCTTATATTTTATGCAAATAACAAAAATTTCAAAACAAAACAACAATTTATTTGTCTGCTTTAAAGTTTTGTTCTTTTGCGTCTACTTTTTTCGTTTCGAAATTTGTGTTGCCCTTAAACACATGTTCACCTGAACATAAATGCAGATTCAAAACTGTGATATGAAACAACTTTTTATCTTAATCATAAGATACAAAAATAGGTAAATAAATAACAATTTTAGTAGATAGTTTCAGCAAAGAAATTTTATTAATAATAAAATAAAATAATTTTGTTGTTTGTCTTTCAAATAAACAATAGAGCAACAACACCAGAAGATAGCGATTCTTATCTTTATGAAACTAAAACACCTTTCTACAGCATTTTAAGCATCTTTATTTAATAGAAACTGATGAGGATAATGTTTTAAAATGCTTTTACGATTTAAGTAGTATCTTTTGTAGATAGATATTTGTTTTTCATTTTTAACTAAACTTTTTGTTTAATTCAAGATAAATATTTATTTGTTTATTTGTTTTAATTTTTTTTAATTACTTTAGTATTTGTTAAGTAAATATTGTATTTTTTTTTTTGATGATTGTAATGAAATCTACTTCACAGTTATGTTATAAAAGATTATATTTGAAAACCAAAAATAAAATTAACAAAAGTTAAAAAAAACCACACTTTGATGTGGTTTTGATAGCAGTTCTACCTTTACACAAATAATAGATTTTTCATTCTGATGACAGTTTTGTTTTTAGAGAATTAAAGTTTGCACAGGAAATAAAAAACAAAACTTATTGTCAGTTTTAAAAAGTGCAAGTCACATTCAAGAGCTGTTTAATGTGACAAAAATAAGATTGTTTTGAAAAGCCAAAAAAAAAATATTGAAATTTGAATAAAATTTTTTTATTAGTAACTAGACTTTATTTATGGTAGATTCAAGAATAATTTAAATTAAAATATACTTTTTTTCGCACAGCTCTGGATAATTAAACTGCATATTGCAAAAAATTTTTTAGGTGAGATTTTTTATAACCTGAGTCTGGCATAATTTTGTCCACCTTTAAAGTTTTTTTTTTCCCGGACTAGCACTCAGGGTATGACGTCTACACATGCAATACATTGTGCGAGGACTAGAAATTAGGTTATGTGGATAAGGAAAGAGGGAGTAGAGTTTGTGGACATACAATTTGAACTTTCCTACATTGAAACTGACAGGAAAGACCTACGGAGGGAGTTTATTTTACATACGGACTGTTTTGTTAAAAAACGAATTTTCCCTGTAATGCATAGCGCAATTCACTGGCCAATCAACCACAAACAGATGCACTCTCAACTAAAATCGAGTCAAACACAAGAACATGTGAGTAACGGAAGCAAGTTTCCTAATTTCATCAAATTATTTACCATTGTAGTTACGATAAAACGGTGAAATACATCTCAAATTGCGTAGAGTTGAATGCCCTACTGCTTCCAAGGAGACTCTTGGTCCTCTACTATAGGCGGTCGCGTAACTTCATAATAGACTTTGGAGCGCCGGCCCATACATGAGAGTTATATTCCATGTTTGGACAGATGTAGGTGGTATAAATAGTAGGAAGATCGGATGGAGTGAAGTATCTCTTACACCGTTTTAGAAAACCGAGGCACTTGAAAGCTTCTGTAGAAACCAAAAAAATGTGTTTAGTCCACCAAACATCACACTAAATTTTTATGCCAAGAACTTCAAGAACTTCCGATTCCGTAAAACTTATATCACCCATAGTAACTGGTGCAGCACCATTTCCAAACACAGATCTATGTGTAAACATGAAACATTTTATCATACGGGTATTAAAATCGACTGCTTTCACACGACCCCATTTCGAAATTGAGCGTATCCTTCATCTTCTGCCTTGTGGAACTCACCTCAAATGGTGCTGACATCTGCGAAAGAGTATTGGACAAAGAAGGCCATTTAGAAAAATAAGATATAGGGTAGGAGAAAGAACGGAGCCTTGCTGTACCCTTGAATTTATTTAAAAAAAAAAGCAAAGCAGAAAGAAATGACAAGATATAAACACAAAGAGAAAGAAAAACTTATCTAAAGCAATGTTAACAAAACTATTAAACATTATTAGCATTAGACCATTTTAATAGTATCGGGTTTTTGAACCAGAAGTTTGATTTTCAATTGGGGCAACACCAAAAACATGATAGATTTGACAATGTTTTGAGATTGGCAATTGTTTTACTGAATTCAGTTTCGCACGAAAATCACTTTAAAATTATTAAAATCCACTATGAAAATGGTGGTTTCGTTAAAGTTACATTTCGTTAAATTCGTGAACACCAACGCACATAACACAGTCGTGAGCTACAGTGTTGAAGCAGATTCAAATTTGTCAATTCCTCGACTTTTAGGGTTATCTATAACCACCACATAGCGAATTTTTCGTAAAGATATGACTTTGAAGCCTTACAATGTTTAACCGGTGCAGAAATTTAAGCCAACCGACTATTCACATCGCCATGGATTCGTTCAATTCATTCAGGAACAACCAGCTGGTTTTTCTGGAAAAAATCATTTTTCCAGACGAAGCCCATTTTCATTTGTCAGGGTACGTCAACAAGCACAATTGCTAAAAATTCTATAACGATTATTGAGAAGCCTTTGCATGCTCAACGTGTCATTAAATAGCACGTGATTGAGCTGCTTTTTTAATAAGATGAAGCTGGACGTGGGCATCACTGACATGTGGCTTCAACAGAACGATGCCACATGTCATACAGCTAGTGAAACGATTAATGTATTGCAACCAAATTTCCCGAACGCATAATTTCAGGACAATCAGCTGTTAAGTGGCCTGCCAGATAATGTGATTTAACACCACTGGATTATTTTTCGTGGGGCTAAGTTATGGACAGAGTTTATATGCAGCCAGTCGAATCGAGTACAGCCTTAAAGCTCAAAATCCACCATTTTGCCAAAACATGAATAAAAACTTTAACTACTTTAACTTTAAACAACTACAAACTCATAATTTGAAACATTAAATTTTTAATAAAATTCTTTACGCAAAACGGAAATTTATTTTACATTCAAATGACGTTAGAAATATACGAGTATGCTTCATACATACATGCGTATTTACGTTATGATATTTTTATGTTGAACGCTTAAGCATCTGTTACCTATAAAAATATTTATTTAAAATTTTTTAAAAACTTGTAAAAAATTGTGTTGTGAATGTCAGCGATTTTAAGGGAAAAAGTCACGTACTAAAATATTTCTCTTGGGAAAATAAATACGAGAGAAAAGTGTACACAAAATTTGACATAAAGTAGCAGGTTTAAAACAAGAAAATTTTTAGAGTTCTCAAAGTTGCACAAACAATAGATTTTTCTGCTCCTCTGTGAGAGTGAAGTTATGAAACATATCTGGCTGTTTATGTAATTGAGGTAGAAAATGTAGGTGTTTCTTTTTTAAACATATAATTTGTTTGTTAATAATATTTAAATTTATTTATTTGATGGTTTTAGTATTCAATAAACATAAATCTTGTGCTTATTTTATTATCGCCGTAAACGCCTTTTGTCAAAAATTTACAATTATAATTGTCAAAGTAAGGGATTACAGTTGTCTTAAAAGGTATTAACTGTCATTTAGGACAAAAAGAATTAATAAAAATAATTCATATTCGTGTATATGCAAGTTTACTATCGCAATAGCAAAAACGCCTTTCATTGAATTTAATAAAATGCACATTTTTGTTTTCGATTTGATACAAAAAAAGTCAAACCCCCCGGTGAGCACAATCTCTGACAAAACACTATTTTTATTTATTCATTCATTTAATTCTTGACATTATTACCTTCATTTAGGGGTGTGAAATTTAGAGAATCATTAAATTTATTTGACAAAAAAAAAAAAAAGAATAACAAAACTATTAATCATTTTGGTAAGAAAATACAAAATTATTAAAAATACAAAAAACAAAGTGACTTTGTTATATGCTATTTTACAAAAAGAATAAATTGGCAAATGTATTAAATCCAGAATAAAAAAGAATAAATAAGATGCTTGTAAGTGCAATAAAAATTTTATTGTCATTGTCTGGCAAAACCAACAATAAATAGTTTACCAGTTTTTAACCTAAGCCACACATACACACATACGAGTTTCTTTATAAATCTGAACAATTCATTCATGAAAATATTCAGTCTATGAAAACGTTTATACAAAAAAGAAAAATATCAAAACAAAAATAATACAAAAAAGTCATAAGTTGACACACGACAGTGTCCTGTTTATATTTAATAGGTTTTTCGTTTGCCAGTGTAAACATTCTACTTTTATGGAATAGCAAACTAAGTAAACAAGTTAAATTTTGTTGCTATTTAGCTACTGTCAAAGTAGTTAAACAATCTTTTAATAGGAAAATCCAAACCACAATACAAATAATGGCTCGCTTTAGATACATTGTAAAAACAAAATAAAATAAAGGAGCAATAAATATATTACAAAAACGCCTGCTTCGCATATATTCCAGTAGAACAATACGGTTCTCCCAGAGCCAGCTGTGTAGTAAACGTTTGGTTTTCCAATATTTATTCAACGTAACTGTCAAAATATATCACCTCAACTATTTATTTGTGTTTGCAAAAATAAAAAACCTCAATTAATGATGATTTTGCAAAATAAAAAGGTCAGTTTTCTGTTCATCTTGCCTTAACTCCACACATGTTAGTGTATGATAGAGAATAATATCAAAAGCCTCTCAGCCTTTAGAGTATCGAAAGGACTTGCAAGTTTTAAGTATCATCATGCGAATTTTAATGCTGATGTTGAATGTATGTATTTTCTAAAGAGTTTTTCAACAAGAAGTTTGCTTTATAAAAAAAACAAAACATAAAATTTAGATCAAGATGATTCAAATTTTTATTGTATTACGAAGAGAAATGTTCGGCGATTATCAATGATTCTTTTATCAAAGTTTATAATCGCTTTGTGGCAAAACGACAGTCTTATTTTGTTAATCATATTACGAATTTTGAGTTTTAAGGCTGAAATTGATTCGATTGGCACCGTATAGACTCTGTCCTTAACGTAGCTCTACAAAAAATAATCCAGTGGTATTAAATCACAATCTGGCTGACCACTAGCTGCTGATTGTTGTGAAATTGTGCGATCGGGGAATTTGGTTTGCAATAAATTAATCGTTTCATTGATTGTGTGATATGTGTCATCCTCCTGTCGAAACCACATGTCAGTGATATCCACGTCGTCAATAGTACTCTAAAATTAGGTAATTACCATTTCGAGATAGGATTATCAATTGACCATTACCGCATTTCCAGCCTCATCTTCGAAAAAACGGTCCATTCACGCCTCTAGAGCACATAGCGAACGATACAGTGACACGTTGAGCATGCAAAGACTTCTCAATAATCGCTTTAGGATTTTCACTAGCCCAAATGAGGCAATTTTGATTGTTGACCTACCCTTACAAGTGGAAATGAGCGTCGTTTGAAAAAATGTTTTTTTTAAGAAAAACCAGCCGGTTGTTCCTGAATGAACAGAGCGATTCCAGGGCAATGTGAATTGTCGTTCGGCTTTAATTCCAGCACCAGTTGAACCTTGCAACGCTTCAAAGTCAAATCAAATTTGCCATGTCGTGGTTTTAGATAACTACAGTTGTTGAGAACTTTAAGGAATTAAAAATTTTGGATCTGCTTCAACACTGTAGCTCACGGCTGTAATGTATTCAGTTAACCGACACGGTCGGTGTTCGCACATTTTATATCGAGTCTGTCGACTCAAATTTAATGACTAAATTCTTAATAGCGGTCCCAGAACGACGATTATGTTGTCCGAATTTTACGTAATGTAACTTCAACAGGACCACCATTTTCATAGTGGATTTTAATTATTTTAATGGAATTTTCGCATGAAATTAAAAACATTAAAAATCTAAATTTCAAAACAAGCGTCTTGTTGAAAAACCCGATATATACATAAAGCATAGAATGCATTTGTTTGTTCGTTTATCATAAAACTATAGTTGCATATATCAATGGGCCGATTTTTCTGAAATTATCATTTTTTTTAAGTGCGTGTAAAACTTTCCAAAAAAATCCGGTTAATTATTATTCTGTGTGTAGAAAATAACCATTATAGCTAGAATTCGAAGTTCGGAACGAGGAGCGTACTTATTATCGTGCATTATGGAACAAAAAGCTAGTCAGATTGAAATAGTCGACGTGGTATTTACTATACAAAGTTAATATTAATCAGTATGTGACACTATAATTGGTAAAATTTTGAAATTTTATACCAAAAATCTCTTTAGTAATGTGTACAGCTGCACAAAATCTAGTCAAAATTAGAACAGTGGGCGTTGTATCTTCTATGCAAATAAAAAATTATTGTGGTTTATATATAGAACTGTAATAAAGGGTGTTTTTTATGGAGATATACAACTTTGTAATTGAATAAAACATAAATAGAGTTTTTAAATTTACATGAAATTGACTTTATCCAAAAGATTATGTTCTGGCATTATAATTTAAATATCACTTATAACATATGGCTTAGTCAAATCTGGAGGTCCAATTTTTAATGAATTTTTCCAACTATTGCGGTCATATATCAGCAATAATGCAGCGAATGTGTGCCCTCCAATTGGTGAAGTGTTTCGGACTTATCGGATAGATTAGCGAAATCACACATTTCCACAGAACGATTACGCATGCCCAATTCACATTTAAACATTTTTTTTTCAACATATCAATTCTAGCACGAGCTGGGTGACGTACTACGTCGTCTTGTTGAAATCACAATTTTTGTACTTCATAGCTTTTCACTGGATAAACGAAAAATTCAATGATCAGGGCTCTATAACGGTCACAATTGACTGTAACGTTCCAAATATCATCATCCTCATTTTTAAAAAAAAGTACGGAACAATGATTCTACCAGCCCATTAAGCACACCAAATTGGCAGATATTCTGGATGTGACACTTAACACTTAAGGATTATAATGACTCCAAATACAGAAACTTTGTTTAACGGATATATCATCCGCCGCTAACAAAATTCGCTTATGAAAATATACAAACGCTGTTAAGACATCAGTTTGTTGAAGTTAAAGTGCCAAACTAAACATTAATCACTTGGCAACTGAAAAAATAGCCGCCGTTCACAAAACTGTTACACAAAAAACTTTCATATAAATGTGCGTAACCGTAGAAAAGCTAATTGGAATGGATGCAAGGACGTGGTATTCTAAAATATTATTATTATGTACTTAAGGAACTATAATATTTATCATACAGTAATATAGATAAAACCCACATTAATTTACATAGTCAATCCATTCTATTTCTTTAGTCAGTGAAAAACTAAAATAGTGTGCTGAGAGAATTATAAATATATACGACGATGTGGAATATTGAGTTAGCGAAGCACATGAATATAGCTGGTTAACTGCAAAGAAAAAAATTAAGAAAACATAATCAGCTTTATCGCGAATAAATCAGCCTTATCTTTCTAAACTGTTGCTCTATTTATCAAATTACTATAGTCATCTTGTTTTTGCCGGATGATATGGCGACTTTGGAAAGTACTCCCTACATCGTAAATTATTTGTTTGTAGCCATAAACTTTTAAAAAGTAAATTAGGTTAGTATTATTGAAATAAAAATATTAATTAAAATAAATAAATTTAAATGGTGTGAGGAATTTCCATTGAAGTATAAACCACGCTACAATTTAAAAATTAAATATACAAATTCATAAAGAGTTAAAATAATAATTTGTCTAACTTTTAAAAACCAAAGCAATATCGCTTTTAAGACAAATATTAAAAACAGGTTTGTAATATTTGCTGTCAAATTAATTGGCATAAAGCTGACAAATTTAATAATTTCGTGATCGATCTTAAATTAAAAACATAAAGTTAAGATTTTGTGGGACCAACAATTCTCTTGCTGCTACCTTACAAGAGAAACTTATTGTTTTTTGAATATCTATAACAATTACACTGTATAATAAAATGAAAAAAGTAGTTAAGTGGTGGTACTGACTATATTTTATTGATATATTATGGTCACCTAATTACATAAAGAGTAAAAATTGCAAAGTCCTGTGGCAAATTTAAACATTTAAGTTTGCTATTCATGTAAGAAATTGTAGATGCTTAAACATAGTTGATATCAGGCCTAGGTAAAAGAGTGTCAGATAATGTGTCAACCATAGTTTTATTTTTTTTTTTTTGCTAACGCTTTTTAAATATTGTTGTTTTTGTTGTTGTTGTTTACAATATATTATTTTTGTTTTGCTTGAATGTCTTAAAAAGTGGAATTTTAGAAATAAAAACTCTAGACTAACAAAAATATGAATTTTTAACTAAACTTCCGAAATTTTATTATAACATTCTATTCTCACTAAAATCTCACAAAAATGTCATTCAGTAACAAAAATTTGAAAAAGAAACTGCGGATGAAGCAACAAATATCATTTTTACTAAGTGCTCAAAATTTCTTAAAAATAACTATTTTAATTAAAGTTTCACAAAAAACAATTAATAACATTTTACCAAAATTTCATGAAAAAGTTATAATTTTTATTAAAAATCAAATTTTAAAAAATGTGCTATGGCCGTTAAAAATTTGTTCAGTGAAGAGTATATAGAACTCAGCGGAATATAAGTATATTTAAATATAATTTACCATAATTACTATATTTTAAAATATTTTCATATATTTTCGTATATTTTTATATATTTTTCTTTATTTTAGTACACTTTAATATATTTTGGTATATTTTAATATATCTTAGTTTATTTTATTAAATTTAAAATTAGTATATTTTATTATACTTTCATATATTTTAGCACATTTAAATATATCTTAGTATATTTGATTAAATTTTAGTATATTTTAATATATATTTTAGTACATTTTCATATTCTTTAGTATATTTTAGTACATTTTAATATGTTTTAGTGTATTTAAATTTTTTTTTTAATTTATAAATACAATTTTTAAATAAAAAAAAATTAAATGAAAATATTATTCAATACTATTCCAGTTTTACTTAAAACAATCTATCTGAATTAAATTATTTACTTTGTAAGAAAACTGTATTTAATAAATTTCAGCTACAATTTATTATAAATTATCGAGTGTGCAAACACACCTTTCATTTTATTTTCTTGTCGTTGATAGTAAAATCGATTTGAGTGAGCCTTTTGTCAGATCTAAGCATAAATAGTCTGTCAGTTTTAGTTCAAATATTTATTATTATTTCCTTTATTTTGCGTTCCTGCTATAGATATTGGAAAAAGGATAGATTTAAAGGGTTTGTGGTGTTAAAGGGTTGTAATTTTTTTCTTAACCAATTTCACACTACATTTATTTTTGCAATTGTGGTGATGATTTTTAATAAACAGGTGTTTAGAATTCGATATAATAAATCAAAAGATATTAATAAAGAAAAAACTTTAAAAAATATTTACTAAAATGCAACCCTAAAATTTTAGAAACTGTTGTTATTAAAAAATATTTTGATTTTATTTCCAAAGCCAACATATTAAAGATTTAATAATTAGAAGCCTTTTTTTGTATTAATTTTAGCTCACACATGGTTGTGCACTTTTATTTTAAAAATGTTTCTTTTGAAAAAGAAGAAATAGCACATTCTTGAATTATGATATAACTAATGTATGGTATTCTTTTTTTTAGGGTTTTTAATTCAAGGTTGAAAAAAAACTAAGAAAAGAGTAAATTAGATTAACAAAAGTAGAGTTATTGCAAAGATGCTGCCGCTTAGATGGCGCACTTGGGATATAGAATTTTTATACACTTATGATAAGGTTGTTTGTCAATGGCTTGTGCTAATAACTCTTTAGTAATGTCACAATTCATCCAAAAGCTGCACACACTTTTTTAGAAATCTTTCCATAAGTGAATGATAAAGCTAGTTTGCGTAGGAAGGTTCTAAGTAAGCTTTTGTCTCTTTTGTGTTCCACGGTTGATTTGCTTGTGTTACTATTAAAAGGTTAAAGCGTGTAGAGAAATAGAGAGAGATAGCGGACGAAATATAAGAAGGCTACTAGAGAAAATAAATTAAGATGTCAAATTGATTGATTTGGCTCTTCCTTAATGCTTATGTTCTAAGGTAACAGTCTTACGGTATACAAATTTTCATTTTAAGTAAACCGATCGCTGCGAATAAACAGTCAGTAATGACGGTTTTATCCGAAAGAAATGACAACAGCAAACAAAACATAGCTCTTCTTATTAGTTACTGTAAAAGACATTTATGACAAGTACAAAAGAACCTTTACGAAGACTTTGATTTTATTTCGGTCCAGCTATAGCTGGAAAGAGAGGCTATAAATAATATCTTTGCTTGCGTGAGCATTACGGTTTCAAACTAATTGAATTTTGCTTAAATGCCAATATGTCCATGAGAAATTATCACACCCAAATAAATATTACTACACGAGGGTTATTTAGTAAGTGCACAAGCAAGGGGATTTTCAACAAGAAGTTTGTTTTTTGAAACAAAATAAAACAAAAAATTAAGATTAAGATAATTAAAATTTTTATTGCATTACGAAGAGAAAAATTTGGCAATTATAAATGAATATGTCCACCACGACTATGCTGATAGATGTCGAATCTTTCATCAAAGTTTTTAATTCATTTTTGGCGAAATATATATTTCGTTATATATTTCATTAATTACATCACGGATTTGGATTTTTAAGTCTGAAATCAATTCAATTGACACAATTCAATAGATGTCTCCAGACCACATAGCACACCCTACAATGACACGTTGAGCATGCATGGGCTTCTTAATAATTTTTCCAGGATTTTCAGAAGCCCAAATGCGGCAATTTTGCTTGATGAAATATCCTGACAAGTGAAAAATGGCTTCGTCTGAAAAAATGTTTTTTTTTCAGAATTGAGAGATTCCACGGCAATGTGAATGATTGGTCGACTTTAATTCCTGCACGAGTTGAACCTTGTAAGGCTTCAAAGCCAAATCCTTATGCAAAGTTCGTCATGTGCTGGTTTTGGATAACTCCAATTGTGGAGAATGTCGAGTAATTGACAAATTTGGATCTGCCTCAACACTGCGGTTCACGGCTGCGATGTTTTCAGCTGAACGACCCGGTCGAACATGTGTTGGTGTTCGCAAATTTTGTATCGAGTCTGTCGACTTAAATTTAAAGGCCAAATTCTTAACAGTGATGTCAGAAGGACGATTATGTGTTCCGAAAATATCACGAATTTTACGAAATGTAACTTTAACAGAACCACTATTTTCATGGTGGACTTAAATTATTTTAATGCGATTTTCTTGCGAAATTCAATTCATTGTAACAGTTGCCAATGCATCTGCTACGAAAACTATCATGTTGTTGGCAAAACAACTTCTTGTTGAAAAATCCAATATATTGCACCGTAAGGAACTGAGAGTATTCCATAGATGGTAATTTCATATAAATCGATTTATGGTTTTTAAACCATTTTCGACAGACAGCTGAAATTTAAATATAGTGTATTATTTAATTTGTATTACCCCACCTTTTGAACTGTTATAGCCAAACATTTAAGAGCTATAAAGACTGTGCACTTTTAGCCCCCCCGGGAGCACATTTGTGGTCTTTATAGTACGTAACAGCTATCTAGATCTGTGCAATTGAAGGAAAAAGGATGCCCAGTCCCCTGAAGTCAGACAGGGAGACAACTGGAAGCTCCACTTTATTTCCACGGGTGTCAATGGTTTGTAGCCCTGTCCTGGAATCATTAAAGTTGCAACTAGGTGGTTCTGTTGCTTAGAATTATGCCTTCGGCTATCTAGGACGCATGTATGACGTTCCAAATTATACAATAGTGGTTTGTCCACCATCTAATCAAGGCTACACAGCCAGGTGCGGATGTAAAACGAATCACACTCTGTGCACTTTTACGTCCGCTATAGCGTAAACATTCTAAACCTACAAACTAGTGTCTTCACAATTAAAACAATTGAATGTTATGACGCGTTATAGATAGAAAGTTAAAATTTAATTTAAATTGGAGAATGTATTAAAGCAATATAAAAGACATTTTATCGATATTATTACTCCTAACGACATTTAAGCAAATATCTCCATAATACGTTACCAGAAGATTTGATCGCTCTAGTATTTTACATTAACAATAGTTAATAAAATTCGTTATAAATTTATCTAGTTTTATTTTTGATTGCAAAAATCCAGTATTAATTTATCTAGTCTTCTTTTCTATTAAAAGTACATAATAGTATTTATCTTTATACAGGTCTTTTTAATTATATTTAACATAACATATATTCAATATAAATTATTAAATTATTATAAATTGCCATTTATAAAATAAAAACTATCTAGAATTTTCAAGTCAGATATATATCTATATTTAATAAGATTTCTATAAAGTTATATATATATAAATTTTCAAAATAAATGGAAATAAATACATACACATGTGGCTCATATCAGTTCTTAAAAATGGCAAAATAAATATATATTTGATACTTGCCAACAACCACTTATAATTGTGGTTGCTTATTTTACACCGCAATATACTTAAATTCCCTAAAGAATAGTGTTTGTGTTAAGATCATCTTAAAAATGAGTGAGAAAAACTAATTTGAAAATGAAAACAATATTTATGACACTTGGCAAATTGACATAAGGCCACCTGTAGAGACGGTCACAGTATAAATCATATACATCATGTTAAATATTTAAGAAAACAACGACAGCATGTTTTCTCTTGAAAACACTTAAAATTTGTTTCGAATATGTGACAGCATATGTTTTTGAAGCTCAAGTTAGTTTTCAGTTGAAAACAGCCTCTGTGTTATTTTTACTTTTTCCTAAATATGATTGGCCTTGCTCTTGTTGCGCTTTCTGTAAGAGTTTAGATTTTAATGCAATAAGTATAATCAACGACAGTTTGAAAAATATTCTCTTTACTTTTTTAGAATTAACGATTAAAATATCTTTATTTTAACTACTTTTATTTAATTAACTTTGAAAAGATACTTGGCCAGACTTAAAGTTATTTAAAGTCATTGCGCTATTTTAAGGAAATCATAATAAAAAACACATTTTGCAAAAACAAAATAAGAAATAGTGTCTGGCATTTAATATCAACTTAACTTAATGCTCATTTTACAAGTAGCACTTTTCTACTTTTAAACTGAAACATCTGCAGACACTTCTTTCTTAAGTAGTTTTCTATTACAGCAGAGAGACTTTACTAAAAGCCCATTACTATTATTGAAAACTCAACTATAGATTCATAAAGTTGCAATGGATGGCGAAAGGAATGAAAGAAAGTGTTAGCCCATTATAATCGTAAACGAGCGGGTAAATGCTCATAAATCCTTTTATGAGCTCATTTAATAGCATTTTAAGTAGCTTGTTTTAGTAGTGCCTCCTATGCCCTCTAGGCAAGCTCTTTTAATACAGACATTGTTGTTGTTTCTTTTTTTTGTGTATTTCGTTTTTTACACATCTGCTATGTTCTATATTAAATATTTATTTATTTAATTTATTTAAAAGACTTTATGGTAAAACAATAATTTTTTGTTTAATTTTCGTTTCCATATTTCTGGTTTATTCTTTTCAGTCTGGGCAGAAACTGGTGATTTTCGTGATAGCCATAGTTCTATGGCCGCTGTAGCAAATGGTTTAGAAACGTCTCACTTAAATAATTTTCAAACATCATCAACATCTTCATCGGCGTTAACGAACCGAAGTAGGGACCGCAAAGATGGTAAGTTGTTGTAAGCTGTTTTTTTTTTATTTTATTTTTTAATAAATTTCTGATAGACAATGCGAAGGAAGTGGAAGAAAGAAAGCGATTTTATTTTTGTTAATTAAAACAAAATTAACTTTTTTATAACAACAACGATAATGCACTCCCTATATTGGATTTTGGATCCAATCAAATATAAGAAGTAGTCAGGCTACAACCAGAGGTAGCATAGGAGCATAGGAAAACCAACCCAATACGGGCATGTCATCAGTATAAGATCGATATCTCTTTCTAACACTGATTTTAATTCCACAGCTTTTTATATGTCAATTTAAAAATATCTCTAAAGTAGCTACCAAAATTAAAAGTCGTAATAGACCGCTTAAAATTAAATCCACTATGGCAAGGTATAATGCATATTCCGATAACACAAATATCAAAAGTTTTCCACATTACCTTAAGTAATCTTCCGAATCGCCATGGCATCCTTTGTGGATACATTATCAGTTTATCCAAAGTCTACAACAACACCATTAATATATAGGCAAGCTTTCTATAACACTGCTGATGTTCTATCTCGAATGGAAATTTTTATTCATCGATGGCTCCAGATGAATTCACATCACTTCCTTTGCTGTTGTATACAAAGGTGATGTGATCATTTTACATGGTATATTTCGCAATTACTGCTCCAACTTCATGACCGAAGCGTTAGCTATATATATAGCAGCCAAATTTGTAAATCAAATAAATAATTTTAATGGCCTTTGAGAATATTTCGTCTATTTAATACCTTGTACGATTCACCTCTGATCTCCAAAATTAATGCCTTAACACTGTGTCCAGGCTTTTGAAAATAATCATATTTTTAATTTAATTTCAAACACCCATACAAATCAATGGTCTAAAAACCAGCATAGCTACAAAAATTTAACTCCAATGAAAAACGACCAAACTATCCTAAAACATGCACTAGGTATATTTCTAAACTCATACTTAGAATAAGAGATAGCAGCAGATTAACAAATAAATATTTACTAGATCGATTGCTCTACCTGTAATACACAACTTACCACGTCCCATATATTGGGCGAGTGTCAAACTGTTCACAATATTAAAACAAAACCCTTCCAATTTATCCAGCCATCAAAGTGTTAAAAAAATACTGACGATCACAACATTGAAATTCTTAATAAATTCATTTTAAACTGAATTTTTTTTTTCATAAATTTCTATTATAACAATAATTTCTGTTTTTGAAAATATAAAAAATAATTTCCTGAAGAAGCTTTCCACAGGAAAGCGAAATATTGAGAGAAAAAAAAATAAAATCGTTATAATTTAAATGACCGTGTGAAAAGATTAAAATTTAATAGAAATTAAAACAAAAAAAAGGTCGAATAAAACTGAAAATAATTTTTTCATAAATTGTAAAATAAGTTTATCTAATGACGAAAGCCTTAGTAGCTAGTTCTCTTTTACTTTGTCAATTGCTACAATTGTATTGTTGTCTGTTAATAATAAATAAATAAATAAATAATCTTTTCTACAACAAGCTAATAAAGATTTGTGAGAAAGGACACTTTTTTCTTGTTTTACGTTATAGAAGTCTTATAATTCGTAAATAGAAAAAAGTTAAAGATAGATTTTACTGATTAACTAATATCAACTCCCTTAATATACACACAGCTGCTATATGCAAGCGTCCCAGCAATCGCTTAGTTCGTTGCCTTTATTAGTCTACGAAGTTTGTGAATTTTTCCTGCATCGGGTTTTTCAACAACAAGTTTGTTTTTCAATTGTGACAACATCAACAACATGATAGTTTTGATGAAAATTGCATTAAAATAATTAAAATTAACTCTGAAGATATTTTATATTTTCGGTCAACTTAATCGTTCTTCTGCGGCCGCTATTAAAAATTTGGTCGTTAAATTTGAGTCGGCAGGCTCAATACAACACGTGTTCGACCGGGTCGCTCAACTGAAAATAGCGCAGCCGTGCGCCGCAGTGTTAAAGCAGATCCAAAATTATCAATTCCAAAACCACCACATGGCGAATTTTGTATTTTAAGCGTTACAAGGTTAAACTGATGCAGGAACCGACCATTCATATCAATTCATTCAGAAACAACCGTCATGTTTTTCGTCTTTTCAGACGAAGCTCATTTTCACTTGTCAGGGTATGTCAACAAGCAAAATTGCCATATTTGGGCTTCTGAAAATACTAAAGCGATTATTGAGAAGCCTTCGTGTGTGCATGGGCCGTTTTTTTCGAAGATGAGGCTGGAAATTTAGTAACAATCAATTAATTACGTTAACGCGAGATGTTAAAAACTCAATTTTGGCCTATTATTGACAACGTGGATATCACTTGCATATGGTTGCAACAGGACGATGCCACATATCACACAATCAATGCAACGATCCATTTATTGGAAGCCATATTTCAAGATCGCATAGTTTTACGACAAGCAGCAGTTAAGTGGCCAGCCAGATCGTGTGATTTAGCACCACTGGATTTTTTTGTGAGGCTACGTTAAGGACAGAATCTATACGGAGCCAATAGAATCGATTTCGGCCTTAAAACTCAAAATCCGTGATCTGATTAACGAATAAGGAACGCCTTTTACCAAAAAGTGATTAAAAACTTTGATGAAAGAATTAACATCTTTCAACGTGGTTGAATTGGATATTTGTCAGATATTATTTTTCATTCATAATTGCCGAACTTTTCTCTTCGTAATACAATAAAATATTTGAATTATCTTCATCTAAATTTTTGGTTTTATTTTGTTTTAGAAAACAAACTACTCGTTGAAAAACTTTTTATAAAGACACAAAAAATTATCGAACTCGAAACTTTTATTTTTAATCAGATGGGAAAAATATCTAATTCACTAAGAAAAATGTATTAGATGATGATTGTAAATACTTCCGTGGCTTGAGGTATATATGGATAACATGATATCTGCATATCCTTTTTAGACGAGGCAAATTATTATTTAATTATTCTTCTAATAACGAGCACAGCAATACAATGGATTATGTACAAAAGTACAAACAAGTATTATTTTACCAATCATTCCAAGCGTAAAGTAATATACTAAATAAAAGAAGCTTTTGCATTGAACAACTTGCTAAAGTCTTATACAAATAAACTAAAAGTTAAACTTGTGATCGGCTTATCAAATTTGTATGATTTAAGTTTAAATTTAAACAGCAGTGGCAACATTATCAAACAATGTTAATGATAAAAAAACAGTTTTGGAAACTGTCATAAACAGCAAATTTTAAGCAGCGTGTAAATATGAAAGCTGCAGCAGTAGTTCAACTAACATTTCTTTTATAATTTATAATAATTTTAGTACGTGTTTATACTCGTGGAAATAACAACAACTTTAACTGATAACAAAATTAAAAAGTTGTTTTGTCGGCAAACTTCTATAGTGTTACAGTTATATTTCGAATTTAACTTAAGCACCCGACGTCAGTAGTTATCTGAAAACTTGCAATAAAAACTAACTAAAACTAACAGCCAATGATCGATCGATATTTTGTAATGAAAACTAAAGCATTTATTCAAGCGAATAAATCAGTTTAATAAATAATAAACTTACGGTATCATTGCTCTGTTAGAACAACTTAAAACGTAAAATTGGCGGCTTTTTAAAAAAGTACTTTGATTTGAAGTTTAAGAATGTATTTATAATGTAGGTAAAGCGGCGGCCAATTATTTGTTTAAGTGAATAGGTATTTCCATAATTTATTTGTTAACATAAATTGTTATTTCTCAGATTAAAAATTGTACGTTTGGAGAAGGCGCCTTATTTGAAAGATAACGGGGCAGGTAATAATCGTGTTAACATTGATAACATTGATATGTTACATAAGTACCTAAACAGTAAAACCTGTTTATAACGATAGCATTAATAATTTTATATTACAAAATGCGTTACAACAAATTCGATAATATCGAGTAATCAGTTAAAATATAACCTTTAGATTAGCATTACATTAGATGCCCGTATTCCTAGTCAGCTGATAAAAACAGTTTTACATAAAACGATTCAAAAATATTAAAAACCACATTTTATGTCAATAATATAGATATAAAAATAATATAACATGTTAAGATGTTTCGGGGATTTTGGGGCTTTCTACAGGTTTGTCTACTTCGGGAAGGGATCGATTGTATTTCCCTCTGTTATGGAGTATGGAAATTTTGAATCTGATGACGAGCTGACAATAAATAACTTATTTGCAGATTTTTTTTCTACTAATTAATGGGAAGAAATCTTGATGAATCCAGGTCTTGTCAACTGCCGGAGGTGCCATATCGGGCTATATCAATTTCATTTCTCGATGAATTGATAGATAGGGCTGTTTTCATATAGATATGGTCCGGATAGTATTACGAGTTGCATGTTTGACAAACGTGCTGACGTTAAAATTTGGTTATTCTCTTAAAATGTGGAGGGATTATTTTATTATTCTATTATTGGCATAAAGTTGTGGGAATAATGTATTCGACTACAGAGGCATTGCTGAACTTGACGCTGTACCTAAACTTTTTGGGTAAGTTGTTACTGATCACCTTTCCCATCGAGTGTCATCTATGTTTGTTCTTGCTCAGCATCGATTTAGGAGGCCATTTGATAGCGTTAACCACAATCTACTGATGAAGACACTTGGCCTTATGGGATTTACGGACTATTTACTTATGTGGATTAATTCATATCTTTTGAACAGGGCTCGGAAGGTTCGTTTTAACACGCTTACTTCCAGGGAAATTATTGGTTCATCTGGGTCCTTTATTATTCGTATTGTTATTGATCTATCCAATGCCACTAAATAGTATAACCATAATCTCCTGCAAAAGGACTTAGAAGTATTTAAACTTGAGAAACTGAGTGTAGTTTCAGATCACCAAGATCTAAATTAAATTTTATACAGTATATTTCGTTAGCCGCTAACAAAACACATACAGTTCTTGTATTTAGAAAACGGAATGTGGAAAGTTTTCTCAAGTTTATAGTGATAGGATGGAGTCGGTGCAAAAGCAGTTCTTGTTATTTTGTCTTTGCAGTTTACAGTGGTATTCCTTAAATAAAGCTGCCAACTCTAAAAAGCTAAATAATAATGTTAAATGTCACCATTGTTTTAAATTTTCTAAAGGCATTTCGTCCTACGCGCTATTTTAATTCACTGGTAGTTAAAATATTCAGATCAAATTATGCTAACTCTGTACTGAGTTTAATAAATTTTATAAGCATATTGATTTTTCATTGAACGTTAATGCTGTTAAATGTCATATAATGTTTGAATAGCTAAATTAAGGTTTTATGTACAATTATTATTTACTGTTTTAATGTCCATAAGGATCTTGAATCCATAGACTAAATATAAAATAAATAAATAAAAACACTTTAAGTATATTAGGGGTTCACAATCACACACTCACACATAAAGATAATGTTCTAACCTAAACCACACAAACAATCATAATTATAAAGTATCGTTTACTCTGTTTATTTTTTTATAAAATATTTCTCTTGCAGGTAATAATCGTTCCATCAATGAGACTACAATTAAAACAGAAAACGTATCAAATTCCGGTCATGATGAGCCAATGACAACGACCAGCGATGAACCAAAAAATGATAAGAAAAATAAACGTCAACGCCGCCAAAGAACACATTTTACGTCACAACAATTACAGGAGCTGGAACATACCTTCAGTCGCAACCGTTATCCAGATATGTCGACACGTGAAGAGATCGCCATGTGGACAAACTTAACAGAAGCCAGAGTTAGGGTAAGTCATAATAAAAAAATATTTTCATACTCATTTTAAAGAATACTCTTTATTCGCGGTGGAAGGAGACAATTTTTAGATTAACATTTTTATGATGATTGATTGCGATTAAAAAAATAATTTGTTTTTTTCATTCTCTATACACCGACCTGGGGAATCGCTGAAAACGGAAATTGCTTAAAATTATGTTCATGCAATTATTTACATATGAAAAATCCTCTGTTGTCCTCGTTATGGTCATATAACACTGACCATAAACAAGCATACAAAAGAGGGTTTGGGAACAAATACTAACAACTGTAATCTAACCTCACACCATTTAATAAACTCATATTTATTGTTTGCACAACTTTTTACATACATTTCTGGAAAATCGTAAATTTTACCAAAGTTTTTTTTTATTTTTTTCTGTGTATTTTTTTTAACATTTAATGCGTTTCTTTAAATAAACACTCAAACAGATTAAGGTTTCCATTGTTTTGTGGAACATGCATATACATACATTTTGCTATTTGCAACATATTCTATAGTTGTTGCAGTTGTTTATTTGTGGTCTCAACAATTTAACAAAAATTTATATACCATTTGCCATGTTGCCATTGTTCTATTATATCCTCCCAAGTATGCATATTGCAAAGCTGTATAAACTCAACAAAAAATATATGCGATATATAACAGAAATTCCACGTTATTTTTAAATAAAAAGACCAACAAAAAAATATCGAAAATATAAATATGTTTGAACATTTCGCGCAATGCAGTTGAAAAGGTTGTTAAATTTCCACACAATACACTGTTGCACCATTTTGTAAAGTTGCCATAAATTTCATCACCATGTTTGCAGTGGTTTTACTAACAGCATCAGCGGTTTTTAGCAACATCGTTATCCACATCAGCCATGTTGCCATCATCACTACAATGCGCAATTTTGGCCAAAAGCCATGCTATGTATTTCAGTATGTATGCATGTATGTATGTATGTAAATACATATGTGTTCATGGGTACGTGGTCTTAGCAGCAAGTTGGGGTTATTATTTCTTGTTATTTTTTATTCCCAAATTCTTTAGGGGGTTGATACTTTCATATTTTTAGTTGTATTTTATGCTTTAATTGGAAATTATTTAAAAAAGTTTTTTTATTGTAGGCATACACAAGATACACACATATACATATATACATTCATACATATATACATCAAGAATACATCCAATTATACATACATATATTCATGCCTATGATTTTCAATTTGTATTTAGAGAAATAGAAATCTTAATTTACTTCTTATTTAAATAGAACTAAATCGACTGCCAAACAACAAAATATAAAATTAAATAGCGGAAAAAGTAAACTTCAGTTCCCACGCCACACAGTGCGGTCTTTTGACTTTTTTCGTTGCAAAAATTATAATTTTTAAAGTAATAAAGATGTTTAAAAATATATAAAAATAATTTGAAAGAAGGCTCCTCCGGCCTAAAAATACACGATTTGTATGGTCATAGGTTAGCCGCGGCACTGTACAGGTAGGTATGTAGGTTAGTGTAGGCTTTTGACTGTTTTCATTACAAACATCATAACTTTTAAAGTAATAAAACATAACCTCTTTCGCTTAAAAATAACTAACCTACATTACAATAGCCCCACAGAGGCATAACGCACAGTGGTTTTTTCGTTGCAAAAATCATAATTTTTTAAGTCACCAAGATATGTCTAGTGGTTAAAATTCGCAAATATTAAATCCTTTAGTTTTAAAATAAATGCTCCAGCATTTAAATAGACACTGTCAACAGTGATACCTTTTAACCTTTTTTGTGGCAATAATCATATCTTTTGCAGTAATGATATTTAAAAAAAACTAAAAAGCATTTAATACACAACTTCTTGTTCTAGAAAAAAAAAACACTCTACTATAACATGTTAAACTGATATAATATTTTTTATTTATATTACAGAAGCACATTTTTGAAATAGTTATAATATTAATGCTGTGTAATATATAGTTTATAATGATATTAAGTTTCTTAGTATTTTTATAGTTTTTTAAACGATCTTTTTTATCTTTAATAAATATCTTTTTTCTTTTTTTTAGATCTTTTTTTATATATTTTTTTTTCAATATTTCGCTTAGTATTTTTCTTAGTATTTTTTATTTTCTTCAAAATTGTCATTAATATTGGAAGTGATATCTAATAGTCTTAATATGTCAATGCTATAATTATGTTCTTTCAAATCCTTTGGAGTTCTTACATGTCTTAATGGTGAAATTGTGGGTCTGACCTTAATTTATCTTTTACATACTTAAGACATAATGCTTCTAAAATATGCAATTTATATATGTCTTTTCTGGCATTTTGAAGTTTGCGTTTTTTTTTTGTGTACTCAGGTCTTTCTCTTTTGCTGTCAGAAGATGTATGCGGTTCTTCAATGTTTTCAAAAGTTGTTACTGCATTTAGCCAGTCTGTTTTCTTTGTTCATAAAGTTTTTTGTCGCACGTTTTAACGAAGCCATTTGTTTATTAATATTCAAGTATACGAAGTAAATTTTGATTTTAATATGCTTTACGTGGTATCCCGGTAAATCGTGTAATTTTTCCACAATAGCCAATTTAAGTACATTTTCATTGTCTGAGTTTCTGAGCACCTCGAACAATTCCGAATTTTGAAATGGCATTATCGCTTGTTAATATATAATTATATAAGTTCTGGCACTGATCACTACTTTTACAAAGTAGAAACTTAACTGGCTGCATTACACAATTGTGGTTTAATTAATAACCAGAAATAAACAAGATTCAAAATACGTGCTTTGTGAAACGGAAATTAAGTTGTAAAAATGTTTTAATATTAAATGTTTCTTTACATAAGCGTTTCTAAATTTAAATAAATAAACAAATTGTAATTGCTCTGATTGACACAGCAAAATAATGTTTATTATTTAACAAGAAGCAATAAAAATATGTAACAAATAACTTGATTTTGGGCTAAGATTGTTGCAATTTTATTTATTTTAACAGTTTGAAGACATCTTTGTTACATTTTAAAAAATGGGTAAAAATTTATTCTCGTTCTCGCTTTGAGATTGCAACAGCTTTCTTTATATTTCAACTAAACCTGTCATGCATTGTGACAAAATTTAGTTAAATTATTTTAAGAATTTTGTAGCAAATATACTCATAAAAAATAGGCGGGACCATTTTTGGCCATTTTTACATATGCTCTATTAAATTTGTAAAAATTACGTAAGTAAAGAACCGCCGAAAAGTTACAGAATCTGATGAACTTTTTTTTCATACAAAATAAACACACCTTTAAAACAATACCAAAAAAATAATATCACACAGCAATGTTTGTGGCACTTCAATTCTAAAGTGTATTTTCGCATGGTCGACTTTAAGCAGTTCCACCAGCTATAACTCTTATCTAATTAAGACAAATGTTTTTGAATTGGGATCAGTAAGGAGCTCTTTATATGATGTTCTCATTCATTTTACATAATTTTGTATTTCCGGCAGTACATTCAATCCGATGTCAGTTCACAACCTATTGTATACCGTACATTGTATCAAATTATATAGAAGGTGTCCCTGTAGACTAGTAGGTATTGTACTAGCTTATAAGTTTTTTCACCACAAATAAAAATTGAGTGTCGGTTGGGATGCTCGCTAATGAAACATGATCACTGGTCATTGATCACTGTTGCTGTCTTATACGACAGTTAATTTCCGTAACTATCCTTCTATTTTCACTACCTGTCTCATCTCTTCTTGACTAAATAGGCATTGTTGCCTGGAGTGCTACTTCTCTAGAAAAAATAAAAATAAAGCTACGCTAAATAATGAAACGCTATAGTAAATTTCTATTTCTCAACTATTTTTTACATTATTTTACTCCAATGATTGATTACCCCTCCTTGCGATAAATATTGTAGGTTATATAGCAAATGTTAACACAGAAATTCCCAACGACATTTATAAAACTATTGTGGAAATCGAAAAATTAACACACCTACAATAGATTGTGTATTGAACATATCGCTATTGGAAACAATTTCAAATAAATTATATATTGACTAAGTTATATTAGTAAAACGTTTTATAAAATTTATTGCATCTTTTTAATGAAAGAAATTTTAAATTTGCCGCAAATGCTCGACATAGTCAAGGCAGTTTCAAGCATCAATCGATTCGTTTGGCGCCGAATAGACTCTGTCCTAAACGTAGCCCTACAAAAAATAATACAGTGGTGTTAAATCACAAGATCTGGCTGGCCACTTAACTGCTGATTGTTGTGAAATTATGCGATCGCTAAATTTGATTTTAAAATAAATTGATCGTTTTATTGACTGTGTGACATGGGGCATGGTCCTGCTAAAAACACATATCAGTGATGTCCACGCCGTCAATAATAGGACGAAATTGAGTTGTTAGCATCTCGCGATAGCGTGATCCTTGGCCACCTAATATTCCAAAAAAAGAACGGCCTAATCATGCCTCCCGACTACATAGCGCACCATATAGTGAAAGGTTGAGCATGCAAAGGCTTCTCAATAATCGCTTTAGGATATACAAAAGCCCAAATGTGTCAATTTTGCTTGTTGACATACCCTGATAAGTGAAAATGGGCTTCGTGTGAAAAAATTATATTTTCAGAAAAAAAAGCTAGATGTTCCTAACTGAATTGAATAAATCTACGGCGATATGAATGGTCGGCCGGCTTGAATTGCTGCACCATTTGAACCTTGTAAGGCTTCAAAGTGAAATCTTTACGCAAAATTCGCCATGTAGAGGTTTTGAATAATCCCAATTGTTGAGAACGTCGACGAAATGACAAATTTCGACCTGCTTCAAAACTGTGGTTCACGGCTGCAATATTTTCAGTTGAACGATTCGGTCGAGTAGGCGTAGGTGTTCGTTCGCACATTTTGTATCGAGTCTGTCGACTCAAATTTAACGACCAAATTCTTAATAGCGGTCTCAGAAGGACGATTATATTGTGTAAAAGTATTACGAATCTTTCGAAATGGAACGTTAACAAAACCACTATTTTCATAGTCAATTTTAATTATTTTAATGCGATCTTCGTCCGATATTGAATTCATTGTAACAAATGCCAATGCATCTGCTACGAATATGTCAAAAAACTAAATGTCAAAGCTATCCTGCTGATAGTGTTGTCACAATTGAAAAAGCAAACTTCTTGTTGAAAACTCCGATATATATTTTTCTCTTCTTATTGCTTATTTTACGATAATCTAAATAAATTTAATAGTTTTAATTTTGGTTTTTGCTCTATTAACTTTTCAAAAATAATTAATTAAATAAAAAATCCCTTTAAAAAAAGGCAGTAAAGAAAAAGCAAACAAAAAATATCAAAATCTAAACAATGCAATGTTTGCACAGGATAATCCTTTGATATAAATTGTGTTAAATTTTATTGCCTTTTATTATTACAATTAGAAAAAAATACTACACAATTGCACGTTTTGACTTTTCTAATGTTTGTTAAACTTTCAAAAAAAAAAAAAACAAAAAACACCCTGAAGAGAAGGGCGCAAAATAAGACTATTAATTTCCATGTGGTTTCTAATTCATTAAATTGTAAGCAACTCTAAAGGGGGTAATTTTCATTATACACCACAGCACTCTTTATAAGACTTGCTAGTCGTACAGGCTATGGTAATGAATACAATACAATTTGGGTGATAGACCCAAATTCAAACACTGATGACAAATTATAAAAACATTGTTTAGCATTTAGATTTGATTATATTTATTACATTTGCAAACCATCAATTTTATGATATCCAACAGCAAAGAAAGGGGGAAGGGAAAGTAAAAAAAAAGAGATCCGGAGAGGGTAATAAAATGCCTCATAAAGCAATCAGTCCATTAAGATGGTTGGCTGGCAGGGGGAAAAAAAGAGACCAAAAGCACAAAGTATGCAAAGAACATCAATAACAAAGGAACGATTGTTGTATCATTAGGTGTAAAATATGTTTTTTTTTGTTCTACAATTTTGCATTTTTATTTTTTGTCTCGCAACACATGTTTAAATTGACATAATTTCGCATCATAAAAATTGTAGCAGGACAACACTTGTTTCCCTAAAATGGTTTCATCTCGCAATAACATTTATTGTGGTTGTTTGTTTGGTGGTTTAGCTGCGATTTTAATAGCAATAATGATTATTATAATATTATCTAAGTTTTCACCCTTAAAGTCCAAAATCAGCTTCGGAAAAACGTTGTTTATTCAACAAATTCTAACCTGAAAAAGTGGCATTTGAAGCAAACAAAAAACAAAAAAGAAAGAAAGAAAATTTCAACATATGCATAATATTACAAATTGTAAGAAAATTTGCATTAAAAATGCATGAAATTGACATCTTCAAATTAAAGAATAAAGAGTGACATCAATATCAAATATTTAAGTTAAACTACAAAGAGAGTCTTTGTTGAACAGCTGTTTAATTTTTGATTTGGAACCTTTTTTGTAGAAACTCTACTAATTGCAATTTTATGACTTTTATCTTTAAAAAAAATTAAAAAAAAAAATAAATTGCTCAACACCTTTTAACCCCTATCGAAATTTTTATGACAATTAACAAAATTCAGTTGATTGATAATTCCCTCACTTGTTTGTCATCCATAGTAAAACAATTATCTTTTTTTACCATTTAACTTATAGATTTGTTGTTGTTGTCGTAGTATTTCAAGTACAAATTTAAATTACTTTTCAAATTGCCTTGAGTTTGTCTACGTCTCAGTTTTATCATTTATTTAATTTTTGTCTCCTTTTATTTGTTTCTTATTACAACCGTCATCGATCATTACATTTGTCTAGTTGAGGATTTATAGCACATATAAATATAAAAAATCAAAATAACATTCCCACTTCGTTACAAAAACGAAACTAATACTTTTTTCTATATTACAAAGTAAAGGAATTTAAATTTAGTAAGGTCGGTATATACAATTTATCCATCCTTTTGTAATTTTTACAAAATCTGTAAGTACTTTCATGAGTAAATCTCTTTTGTTTGTCCTTATAGAAGTCTAAATTATTTTTATTCCAAAAATTATTATAAATATTCATACACATAAATCATAATAACCCGCTTCTCTTTGTGAATCTATATATCGGGTTTATGAACAAGAAGTTTGTGTTTCACTTGTGACAACACCAACAATATGATCGTTTTGACATTTAATTTTTTGACGCATTCATGGTAGATGCATTGGCCATTATTACAATGAATTCAATTTCGCACGAAAATCGCATTAAAATAAGTCCACTATGGAAATCGTGGTTCGGTTAAAGTTACATTTCGTAAAATTCATGATACTTTTGGACAACATAATCGTCCTTTTGAGGCTGCTATTAAGAATTTGGTCGTTAAATTTGGGTCGACAAGCTCGATAAAAAATGTGCGAACACCAACGCGTATTCGACCGGGTCGTTTAACCAAAAACATCGCAGCCGTGAGCCCCAGTCAATTCCTCGACGTTCTCAACAATCAGGAATATTCAAAACCAATACAAGGTGAATTTTGCGTAAGGATTTGAATAACGAGGTTCAAATGGTGCAGGAATTGAAGCTGACCAACCGTGATTCGTTCAATTCATTCAGGAACAACTGGTTTGTTTTTCTGAAAAATAATTTGTACACTCGTCAGGGTATGTCAACAAGCAAAACTGCTTCTGAAAATTCTAAAGCGTTTATTGAGAAGCCTTTGCATGCTCAATGTGTCACGCGCTGTATCGTGCGCTATGTGACCTGGAGGCGTGATTGGGTCGTTTTTTTTTCGATCGAAGATGAGGGCGGAAATACAGTAACGGCCAATGGATCAATCAGGCTATCGCCAGATAGTAACAACATAATTTCACTGACATGTGGTTTCAGCAGAACGGTGCCACATGTCACACAGCCAATGAAATTATCAATTTATTGCAGACGAAATATCATGACAATCAGCAGATTTAACACCACTGCATGATTTTTGTGGGGTTATGTTAAGAACAGAGTCTTTACAGAGCTAATCAAATCGATTTCAGCCTTTAAATCTAATATATATGATGTTATTAATGAAATAGAACCTCCACTTTGCGAACTTTGATGAAAGAATCGATATCTATCAACGCTGTCGAGGTGGACTTTTGCCGTACTTTTGTCTTTTAATACAATAAAAATTTTAATCATCCTCTTAATCTAGATTTTGTGCTTTATTTTGTTTAAGATAGCAAACTTCTTTTTGAAAAACCCTTTAGAAAGTTAACAGAACTCAGCCACGAATGCCACACGTTATTGTAAGTCTCATTTTTTCATTATTCACTAAGATGCCGCTAAAGTTAAGACCACGATTACTATACAGACGCCTTGTACGCTCTGCTGTTGTAATTTATAGGTGGCTTCGATAACTCATGTAACCTGGATGTAAAATCTGTTATGTATGCGTGTATATTGTATTCTAAAATTTTTTACTGGGATTTAAATTTATACTCACGACAAACACCTCTAACAACACAGCTGCTCAATATGTTTTAGCTATTCCTACTGACAGGTCGTTGCTTAGAACATTTTATTTCTATTACATGCTTCACTTAAAACTGATTCCAGATAATAAATTTTTTTTATTTTTTATATTGATTTATGGAATAATAATTGCTACTTTTAATTTCACGCCCTCTTATTTCTTGTCGCAACTATCACAAGGTGCTGTCTTTCGCGTCCCCAACTATAAGACGATTTTTTATTAAGATATTAAACAACATTTTGGTAACTTTTCAACTTAGTTACAAATACAAAGTGGTAAACGTTATAGAACAAAGTCATTGAAATCTACTTATACCTCTTAACTGACAGAAGTACAAGCGTTTGATTTCTTACCCGTTCCGCTTTTAAGCATAGACAATTAGTCACAATGATAAAAATTATAATTAAATTACTCGTTTATTGGTAAATGTTAAAATGTCTGCACATTATACGGTTATGCCACGTAGATAAATAATAGCATAAAATGTGGAGACTTTGTTAAATTCAAATTCAAAATTGGTTAGAATGTCCCACCCATTACAATACAATTGCCCACAACTTTTTTAAAATTCATTAAATGTTCGACGTGCCCCTGATAGAATAGGCGAAAATTTCAAATTAAATCTATAAGTAGTGTTATTTAGTCTAGTTCCAAATTATCCTGAAATCTCCAGGCTGTAGTTTTAGAGGTTTAGAGGTTTAAAACAATACTTTTCTGACTTATTTTCTTTTTATTTAATATTTAGTACTCCTGAAAAATATTTTAAAAAACAGTTCACTCTTTAAAAAGAAAATAGTGATAAAGTGAATTTATTCTAAAATATTAATTGCATTGGAATATTACTATAGGAGTTGTTGTTGTTGTTACTTGTGATTGTATTGTTTTATTGTTTGCCGCTAGGCGCCATGTATTCTTTGCTGTATTTACTAATCATATTTATAAATAACTCATTTATGTCTATATTTGTTGACATTGTTGTTGTTATTAATACATAAGTATCTAATATTTACAAAGCAGTAGCAAAACACTTTTTCAACACAATAATACTTTTTATATTTGTGGTCTAATATAAATTCAATCATCATTTTGTGTACATAAAAATTTTTTGTGTGATCGTTAGGAATTATTTCTTAAAAAAAGTTCAATTATTGACCTGAAGATAAGTAAATATTTACGTCTGTTTATATTTTAACAATGTTAGCTGCCTTTCTGTATGCTTTCCGAACTCCAAATAATTAAAATTAATAATAATTCATATGATCTGACAATGCAAAGCTTGAGAAGCATCCAATCAAATAGTCCATTTGATATTTTCAATAAACTTTTTGTTATTGAGTTATGGCACTATTTAAAATAACCAAAATTACCTACCATGAGCCAACAGAAACCATTAAGGATGCCTACATAGGATTGAATTATGAATAGGATTAAAATTGAGGCACTAACCTTGCCACACCTAATTTAAAAAGCTTGGAAATTAATCTAATTTTGCTATTTCTGTTGTAAATACTTGGATGCTCATGGCAATGTTAAGTTATTGTTATTAGTATTATTTTTTATTCTTTAAACAACTAGCACAACAAGATGATAACATCTTATAAGTGACGGTGCTGTTGATACTTAATATATACAAATTGAATTAATATAAAACTTAAATCTAGAAACAAAGCGTTAACAATATTAAAGTTATAACTAAAAAAGATATGACAAATCGAAAGAAATGTAATGTAAAAGTGTTAACATAAAAATTAAGTCAAGGCTGGGTAGAACTAAATAATTTATAAAGCTGCTTTTTAAATAAATTTGCGTTGCCTATTTTTTGTATAAAATTTGGCAGAGTTCCAAAGACTGGTTGCATTTATGAAAAACTGGCGTTGAGATAACAGACTCTTGTATTTCTGCTGGCTAATATTCCTACCGCGATGAGATCTTGCAAAAACTATCCTATCAAATAGATATGCTGGTCGTTCCGAGATGATAATCCTGTGCAAGAAAATTAGACACCTATATTTTAGAAGATCATCGAATGTTATTCCAAAAATTAATTATGATCACGGCGGTCCTTCTGAAATATATAACGGGCAATATTGTTAGATGCGACTTTTAGTCTGCGCTGATCAGTGCTGTCACAATTGGCATAGATTTCACAGCCGTAAAGAAGTGAAGCGATCAGATAAGTTTTTATTTGGGTACGGTTTTCCGTCGACCCTCGTCAAATTTAGTCTGTGAACAAACCGGTTTCGGCTGTTTGCAATCTTCAGTGTTCTTTTCGTACTAGTTGCGTTGTATTGTCAGTTGTGTTTATATAGTTCCTGTCTCCCTTCGTGTTATTGCGTTCGTCACTTTCTGTTTTTTTTTTGCCTGTATCTCTCTCTCCTTTTTCGTTTGTCTAATTTGTCGCTCCCTTTTTCATTCGTCTTTTTTTCTAACTAAATCCTTTTACGACCATGCTTGTTGTCCGTTTTTATTTATGTGTGAACCTATTGGATTTTATTTTTTTCTTTTGTTTTTTATGTGACATAATAATCTGTAATTGTACGTTTATGATGTTCTCTATTGCTTTGGCCTTGTGCACCTGCGTAACGTGTTTGTGTTGGTGTAATGTTTGTTTTCTTGTAAAAATGTTTCAATGGTTCAAATATTGTGTCCGAAGCAGTGTTTATTTGTTCATTTATTATTCGTCCGTCAAATGTTTTTTGTTTGTATATTTCCATGTTTTCTAATACATTTAGTCTCCTTCCTTTGTGCTGTGTATGAAGCAGTTTAACCGTTGTTTTTATATGTCCTGGTGAACATTTGCTGTTGAATATATGGTTCGCAAAGTTTGATTCTGGATTTGATTTTGGTTCTCGTAGTTTTTTGTTATAGTCTCTAATGTGTTCCCTAAATCTGGTCTTAATTTTTCGTCCTGTTTGCCCGATGTAGCTATAATGACATGTACAAGTTAATTTGTACACTCCTCGTCCGTCCAGTATATTCGCCTCGGTTGTTTTATTCCGTAGTATTCTGCCTAGGTTGTTTCTTGTTCTGAATGCGGTATTGATGTTGTGTTTTCCAAAGAATTTCGCCAGTTTGTACGTTGATTTTCCCATATATGTTAATGTAGCCCATTTTTTCCCTTCATTCTTCTGTTCTTTGTTCGTTCTAATTTGTTTCTTGATATTATCTACGAGGAACTTTTTGTATCCGTTGTTTTCCTCTATGGTGTATATTTTTTCCATTCCCTTCAATACACGGCAAATAAAAGTAATTTTAGCCCCGTCAGAAAATCCAAGCACATATCGATCAAATAAGTCTTTGCCAAAAGCATACGAATATCAAACGGCGTAGAGTCCTTTAATGACCATAGGGTGCATAGTTTACTGTAAACTCTGCCAGCGACAAAATTAATGTGATTAGTCCAGGTCATTCTATTATTAAAAATTACGCAGAAATTAGATGCCGATTCTACCAATTCGATCACATTCCCGTCAATTCTCACATTAATGTTAACCAGAGTTCTCCTAGCTTTCGAGAGGATAATACATTTCGACTTCGAAGCATTGATATATAATCCATTAGACATGGCCCAGCGATTGATCATGTGCAAATCGTCAATTTCATTCACACACATAGGAACGTCATTAATCCAGCTATTGTTATAAACCTGCACGACATCAGCATACATGTGCATCCTGCTGCTTTTAGAAATGTCAGTCATTTATTTAGAGACAAAAAAGAAGCGGTCCCAATATAGAGCCCTGTTGTATTTCTCTACTAACTACAAGCGGATTAGATCTCCTATCATCAACGCTCACTATTTCACATCACTTAATCAAATAGGAGGATATTAGACTGCAGGTCGAGCTTGAGAAATAAAATAACTTACGCAGTTTTATTAACATGATGCAGTGATCTACCGCATTGAAGACCTTACTGTGATCCAGTAGAATCAAGAAACTCACATTGTTGATGTCGAGTTCAGATCTGAAGCTCTCGACCACATCCACTAAAGCTGTTATACACATCTGCCCTTAACAAAACCAGATTGAGCCACGGATAAAAATTTATTTCGTGCGAGATAGTCATTCATCTGATTGCTGAGGATATTCTCAAAAACTTTAGATAAAAACGGTAGAATAGCTATCGGTTGGAATTCACCATTAGTCTTAGGGATAGGTACAATCCTAGAGGATTTCCATTCCCTGGAAAAATTGGATTTCGTAAGGATGGAGTTGAAGAAATGTGTAATGATCGGTAAGATCCTCGAGATCAAAACTCTGAAGAATTTTGGGTTCATTCCGTTCATACCAACCGCGTTGGATCTAACAACGGAAAAACTCTCAAGGACCTTAAGTTATTACTCCATGTTTCTTTAAAATACTTTTTAATTGGTCCATCTGGTGTAATACAGCTTCTAACTATTAAGGAGCCACCAGAATGCTACTTTGTCCAAAACCGAGCTCTTCTTTCAGATTGTGTATATGAAACAAATTTCTAGAATATTATTTCAAAAGCATGTTACTTTTAAGTTACAAGCTGCCTAAGACTCGTGCCTTAATAAAATAATGTTTTCTTTTTCTCAGAAAGTTTAATTGTTATTATTCACAAAAGCCTTGAAATGATCTACATAAATTGCTCTTTGAACCATCCATCTACTAACTTGGCTGCTAAGTAGAACAGGTACACCTTTCTGTGCTCTTTGGTCTTTCAGAGACATACTCTGATACGATTTCTCGTTTCGTTTCGAAAATACTAAATTAAGCCAGCATAAAATGCCGGGTGGCAGGCAATTTACTATATAAACCGACACTACATATACAATGGGTTTTTCAACAAGAAGTTTCTTTACTAAAACAAAATATAACAAAAAAATTAGATTAACATGATTAAAATTTATATTGTATTATGAAGAGAAAAGTTCGGTAGTTATAAATGAAAAATGATATCCGGCAAATGTCCACCACGGCCAAGTTTTAATCACTTTTTGGCAAAATGGCGGTCTTATTTCATTAATTATGGATTTTGAGTTTTAAGGCTGAAATCGATTCGGTTGTTTGCGTATAGAATCTGTCCTTAACATATCCTCACAAAAATAACCCAGTAGTGTTAAATCACACGATCTAGCTAGCCACTTAACTGCTGATTGTCCTGAAATAATGAGATGGGGAAATTTGGTTTGCAAAAAATTGATTGTTTCATTGGCTGTGTGGCATATAGTTACGTCCTATTGAAACCACGTGTCAGTAATATCCACGTCAATAATGGGGCAAAATTGAGTTGTTAGCATATCGCGACATCTTGATGCATTGACCGTTAATGCAGTTTCAAGCTCATCTTCGAAAAAAAAGGTCCCAATCACGTCTCCAGACCACTAGTGCTCCATACAGTAACACGTAGAGAATGCAAAGGCTCCTCAATAATCGCAGGAGGATTTTCAGAAGCCCAAAAGCGGTAATTTTGCTTGTTCACATACCCTGACAAGTGAAAATGGGCTTCATTTAAAAAAAATTATTTTTTCAGAAAAACCATCCGGTTGTTCCTCAATGAATTGAGCGAACCTACGGCAATGTGAATGATCGCTCGGCTTCAATTCCTGCACCAGTTGAACCTTGTAGGGCTTCAAATTGAAGTCCTTACGCAAAACTCGCCAATGTGGTGGTTTTGTATAACGCCAGGTGTTGAGAACGTCGAGGAATTAATAAATTTCAGACCTGATTTAACACTGTGACCCACGGCTGCGATGTTTTCAGTTGAACGACCCGATCGAAAACGAGTTGGTGTTCACCCATTTTGTATCGAAATGTAACTTTAACAGAACCATCTTCATAGTGGATTCAATATCAAAATTATGATGTTGTTGGTGTTGCCGCAATGAGAAAGTGTGAAAGCAAGTGTTATGGAAATAATAAGAAAAGGAATTTGGGATCCCACAATATAATTCATTTCTAGATTTTTTCTAATTGCTATAATTGTACCGTTTATCAGGGTTATTTTCTACTTGTAATTTTTCCTTTGTAGAAAGAAAACTAAAGATTTCTTTAGTTTTTTTGGCACTAACGATTTCATTCTTACAAAATTAAATACAAATCTTTTATTGTGTTATGGTGCGATGAGGGTATAATCAACCCTAAACAGCAGAGGCTGTTCTTAAAATCAATTCAATTCTAACACGTCATGCTTTTTTGGTGAAGGTCGTAATGGTCACTTCATATTTGTTAGGGAAGGGCTTTCGATTTGCGATCTACAGAAATCTTTATCAAGACATATTTTGCATAGGCTGCTATAGCAAAACATTTCATTAACTGCCTGACCAAATCTTGCTAACAAAATACGATAACTATAATAGGTAAATAAAAGCCGAGGCTTAACTCATAAAAAGAGTTTAATGAAAACAGTATAAATACTAATTGCTAACTAAACTTGTTGTGACTTTAAGTTTCTTCTTAAGATATAATATCAGGTGTTAAATATACTAGAAAATCTATATACTTAAACTAATTTCAGAACCATAGTTATTGGATACAAAAACTCATTGTGTATATAAAAACGCCTTCTGCTAGCAACTGAAAACAGAAGATTACAGCAAAAATATCTTTAAAACTCATAATTTAAGTTTTATTTAACAATATTTGAGTCTCTATTCACAATTCTATGAACCAAATATTTTAACTTCAAATGCATAGAGGTAGCACTGGGATTTTGTTTTATTTTCTATCTAAATATGGCGACAGGTGTTACCAATTGTCTGTAAAGAACATTGATATTTATCGCTTTGACAAAAAAATAACCATTAAATGTTCGTTTTGTGTATTTTTAACAAACCAAAATGAATGTGAATGAAAAACCTAAATAGTCTCTAAATAAAAACAGACACACATCCATATATAAACGTATTTAGGTATTAAACATCCACGGACCATTGATGTGGATTTTGATGTTGGTATTGTGGGGTTTTTAAAAATCCATAAAAGTCAGCCATTTATGGTTGTCGCGAGAATATAAACATGATTTTGGTTTTTTTAGTGTTTTATTTTTTTTTATTATTGTTGTTGCTATTGTGTTTTTCTATGTATCTCTTAGTTTGCATTATTAGTAGTATATGGTCACATATTTTGGGGATTAGTTTGAATTAAGTTTAATGGAATTGAAAAGACTCTATCGAAAAAAGTACAATTTTTTATTTCGGCGGGAAAATAAGTAAAAAAATCTATTTTTCAACTATTATGGACTTTTTAATTTAAATCAATTAGAGATTTTGATATTTTGTGGGCAAACCAAATGTTCAAGGAATTAAAAAAATCTTTACAGGCGATATATGAAATTATTTATATTTTTGTATGCCTTCTTTGTAGGTATTTTTACTGAAGTCAAGTACTCGTATATATGGCTGCATATATTCGTGCACATACATTAGTGTGTAAGTTGTCAACAGGGCCCAAATAAAATATAGCTTAACCCAGGGTTGATTTTTTTTACTATCATTTTATAAAGTAATTTTAGTTTTAGTGCGACTATTTTGCAAAGAGAATTTTAAAAATAAATCTTATTTATATTTGCTTGTTTTCTAACACAGTATAACTAATGGTAACACGCGTCCAAGTAACGGTTAATTAACATTGTGTACTTTCTAAATTGAAGAACGTACGTATGCATGTTTGTATTATTGTTGTAAAAGTTGCGTAAGGGTTCACAAAACCTACAGCAGTTACTAGTTAGTAAAGTGTGAGAAAATTAAGCAAATATTTGTTTTAAATAACAAACTGTTACTCGTATTTATTGCCATATAAATTTATGTAACAAGTGTAGCTAACAAAATTAATTTTAATAGCAATTAAACAAGCATTAAATTGCCTGCATTCTGGGAAAAAAAGATATCATGGGAACTCTTTTTTTTGACAACTTAATTATTATATGTATGTATGTATGAATGGGTGTATGTATGTATGTATTTATATTAATGTCTATATATAATTGATTTTCTTGTTAGGATTTAGCTGTTTGTTCCCAACTTTTAGAATAATTCTTTTTCCCCATATACGCGTACGTGTATATTTTATTTCAATGTAAATTTATAAAAAAAAAATTATCAAAAAAATTATGCGAATACACAAAAAAGGGATTTACCTAAAATTAAATCACTAGAATATAAGCGTTATTAAGTTTAATGACAACAAAATCCAAATATCACTAATTTCAGTAAATGTATTTGGAGAACAATCTTAGTTTATCAAATATATATATATATATATATATATATATATAAAGTTGTTAGAGAAGCTAACTGAACGGTGCCTAAATGATCATCGCCAAGTGCTTTCAACTGCAATAACAAATATCGGTAACTTTTGACTTTAACAGAAGTTTGTTTTCTAAAACATTAAAAAAAATTTAGATTAAAATGATTAAATTTTTGTTGTATTTCGGCAATTATGAATAAACAAATAATATCTGGCAAATTTCCATCACGCCGACAAAAGTCGATTCTTTCATCAAGGTTTTTTATCACTTTTTTGGCAAAACTGCTGTCCTAAATCATTAATCACATAACGCATTTTTTTCCTTAACATAAAATTTAATCCGGTAGTGTTAAATCATTTGATCTAGCTGTCCACTTAACTGCTGATTGTCGTGTAATAATGCGATCGGGAAATTTAGTTTGCAATAAATTGATAGTTGGCCAAAGAATGTATTACTCTTTTCACTGCAACAAGTTTAAAACTTATTCATTTGGTTTTTTTTTGTGTGAGTGTATTATTTCGTACTAGTTTTGTTGGATTAAAAGAAATAGTATAATCTTGATTAAGTTGGCCAAATAGATTTGATGTTTTTGTTTAATTAAATATCGATTTTCTCAAGAAGAACTTTGTTTTTTAACTGTGGCAACACCAGTAACATGATAGTTTTAATATTTAGTTCTTTTACTTATTCGCAGTAAATGCGTAGACAATTGTTGCAATGAATTCAATTGCGCACGAAAATCACATTAAAATAATTAAAAGTTAAAGTTACATTTCGTAAAATTCGTGATATTTTCGGACAACATAATCGTGCTTCTGAAACTGCTATTAAGTTTGAGTTGAAAGGCTCAAACACCAATGCATGTTCGACCGTGCTGTTCAACTGAAAACATCCCCGCCGTGAGCCATAGTGTTGAACCAGATCTAAATTTCTCAATTCCTCGATTTTCTCAACAATTGGGGTTTGCCAAAACCACCATGTGGCGGATTTTGCGTAAGGATTTGATTTTGAAGCATTTGGTCTTCTAAAAACCTTAGAGCAATTATTGAGAAGCCTTTGTATGTTCAATGTGTCACTGTATGGTACGCTTTGTGTAACAAGGCGGGAAATGTGGTAACGATCAATGGATCACGCTATCGCCATATGCTAACGACTCAATTTTGGCTTACTATTGACGACGTGAATATCACTGACATGTGGTTTCAACAGAATGGTACCATAGCCAATAAAGCGATCAATTTATTGCAAACTAAATTTCCTAATCGCATTATATCACAACAATCAGCAGCTAAGTGGCCAGTCAGATCGGGTGATTTAACACAACTGGATTATTTTTTCTGGGACATTATGAAGGACAGCGCCAATCGAATCGACTTCAGCCTTAAAACTTAAAATCCGTTATGTGATTAACGATATAGCACCGCAGCTTTGCCAAAAAGTGATTAAAAACTTTGATGAAAGAATCGACATCTATCAGTATGGCAGTGGTGGAGATTTACCAAAAATCACTTTTCATTCATAATTGCTAAACTTTTCTCTTCATAAAATAATAAAAATTTTAATAATCTTAATCTACATTTTTTGTTTTTTTTTTGTTTTACAAAACAATTTTCTTGTTGGAAAACCCTTTATTATAATAAGTTTTACAATATCACTAACACGCTAATTTATAAGATATCCATTCTGTTGTGCTAGGTGACTAATAAATAAACATGAAGAAGCCTTAAGCAAAAAATGTGTTTTAAAAGGGGTTCGTAATTTTGACAAAAATCAATAGCTTTAAATCCGTTTACCTCCATAGGCACTAAAAGTACATTTTCCAAAGAGTTTATTGTTAACCATATAATGCTTGGTGTTTATAAATGAAATAATGTTTATTTGTTTTTGCTAAACATCGTTGAAATATAAATATTTGTTTGCTGTTTTTCAAGAATATTTTATTCTATTTTCAGTGTATAGCAAAACAAAAAAAAATCTCAACAAGACAAATTGCCAATTAATCATAATAATTTGTCTATTTATTTGAGACAAACAAAAACTTGACAAAAAGAGAAAAACTTAAATCAACAATATCCTTCTCTAGCTAAAGTCTTTATTTAACTATTAGTCAATACATGTTGACATTTATTTTACCGGTGCAGAAGTAAAAATACATTCAACTCCTTTTGTACAACTTAACTCGCTTGACTTTCATTAATCATCAATCAAAACTTTTTAGCAGGATGTTTTTTTATTAAAAACCAAAAAAAAAAAAATTCAATCGAAAGTTAACGTACCATAACCTAAATGTAAAAAATGAAAATTTTACTTCAATATTTTTTACCTGATGAAGCAAGTCTAGAGAAATAAACACAAGCATTTTGGTTTTATACGGGTAGAGAGAAAAAAACTATGTAAATCAACCAAACAATATAATACTATGTAAATCTTTTTACTTTTTCTGCCATTTACGTTTACTTTCACCAAAACCAATTAAGTTTCATTTTATACGTTTTCGTTTTTGTTTTTGCTAACATTCGTTCAGAGTAGTTTTTCATAACACTGTGTATTGAACAGTGTCAGAGAGTATAGTGTGTGTATGCATGTGTGTGTGTGTGTGCCTTAATATGGCAACTTTGTGTTGTGTGTTGGCAAATGATACGTGAAAATGACAATTGACGAGATCGATGACGTTGGCAATTTGCTTTTTTTTCATTTATTTTTTGGGTTTTTCCACAAATGACTTGGTGATATATGAACCTTGGAAAATTTGTAGGAAAAAGATTTTTTCCGTTTATGATGACAGTTTGTCAGTATTGATAAAATACTTAAATTTTTAAACAGAAGAATAGTTAAGGTGGTATTTAAATATAATTAACTTTTAAATTGTTTCAATTATATATTTAATTAAAACATATACATATATAATTATCTAATTCAATAAATATTAAAAATTAAATATTTATTATAAAAAATCAATTGCCCTTCTTTGAAAAAATTTTATATTAGCAAATGTTGTCATACATAAACGGCAATATATCACTTTCTTGTATGCATAGCTGTATTACTGCTCCTGCAGAAGTAATTCAGAATATGCGATAGGAATTGGAAAGTGGGAACATGTGTTTTTTAGTGCTTCTAGACCACTCTAAAGCATTTGACGCGATGGATCATGATATATTACTTAGAAAATTAAAATTCTTTTTCAGATTTTCAGAAACATCGCGCAAGCTTATTAACTCAAGTATATCGAGTCGTACACAGTCGGCTTTTATGAATAAAGCATGGCCGGAAAAATTGTCACTTATCACAGGTGTGGCACAGGGGTCTATTCTAGAACCATTGTTATTTTCAATAATGTGAATGATTTTACAAAAGTGTTTGCAAAATGCAGCATCTGAAAATGTTGTCACTGTTCTATCGCATTTAAATAATGAATTAGGGAAAGTTAATCACTGGCCTTGTACAAGCTGACTTTGCTTGAATCCTTATAAATCTAAAAGTCTAGTAACAACTTTTCCAGGGGAAATTATTTTTAGTGAAGAGAATATCAAATTAGTATTAAGGAACAAAATATCGGCATCATTTTTAGCAACTGGTTAATATGGTCGGACCACGTAAACGCTTTAGTTGGTCAGATGTATATGAAGTTACGGATGCACAGGACCACTTAATATTTTACTCCATTACGGATAAGAATCTTGCTCACCAAAGTACACTTGATTCTAAATTTAATATATGGATGTGAAATATTTGATAACTGTGACGCCGTTAGTAAGAGAAAATAGAATGTTTTATGTCTATGGTTGGTGTAGATTTGGCTACGTTCCAGCTATTTCTTTACGGGGTTAGCTTCGAAAGTCTTATAAAAATCCGTGCTCTGGTTTTTTAACACAAAATAATAAAGGGTTTTTCAACAAGAAGTTTTTAATAAATTTTTGGCAAAATTGCGGTCATATTTGAGTTTTAAGGTTGATATAAATTCGACTGGCTGGGTATAGACTCTGTCCTTAGCGTATACCCCATACAAATAGTCTAGTGCTGTTAAATCATTTTCAGCTCTGGCTGGCCACTAAACTGCTGAAGTAGCGCGATCGGTAAATTTGGTTTTTTAAATAAATTGATCGCTTCTTTGGCTCTGTCACATATGGCAACGTCCTGTTAAAACCACATGCTAGTGATAAACACGTCGTCAATAATAGACCAAACTTGAGTTGTTGGCAGCCCCATCTTCGACAAAAAGGCCCAATCACGCCACCAGGTCACATAGCGCACCATACAGTGACACTTTGAGCATGCAAAGGGTTCTCAAGCAATTTTGCTTGTTAAGATACGCCAAGTGAAAATGGGCTTCGTTTGAAAAAATTATTTTTTTTTTTAATATGCAGCCGGTTCTTTCTGAATGAATTAAGCGAATCTACGACATTGCGAATGGTCGCTCGACTTTAATTCATGCACCAGTTGAACCTTGTAAGACTTCAAAATCAAATTCTTACCCAAAATTCGCTATTAGATGTTTTTGGAATTGAGGAGAAAGTCGAGGAATTGACAAATTTGAATCTGCTTCAACACTGTGCGATGTTTTCAGTTAAACGACCTGGTCGACATTTTGTGTCGAACCTGTTGACTCAAATTTAACTACCAATTTCTTAATATCGGTCTGAGAAGGACGATTATGTTGTTCGAAAATATCACGAATTTTACGAAATGGTACTTTAATAAAACCACCATTTTCATAATGCGATTTTCCCGCAAAATTGAAGTCATTGTAACAGTTGCCAATGCATCTACTACGAATACGTCAAAACCATCATATTATTGGTGTTGCCACAATTGTAAACCAAACTTCTTGTTGAAAACTCTGTATATACACAAATCCCCAAATATTTGTTTGAAAAAAGACGTTTTTCCTAATCGCCTAGAAACTGAAACATTTTAATACGTCGACATCAACATCTAGTCACTAAATGGCAATTTTATTTGTATGCTGCTCGCACTTGAAATAATCTGCCACCATATTAGTGGCAACGCCAATAGCTTCAAACAATTTTTATTTACTTTTTTCTTATTTTATTTGTTTATTTAACTTTATTTTCAAATATTTTATTTTACTTATAATTTTAGCTGTAATTTATTTAACTTTTTCAGAAAAAAAAAATTATATTAATTTTGCGATAAATAAATAAATAAACAAGCGAACAAACATAAGTTAATTATTTTCTTAATAAATAAAAAATCGAGCCAAGTTTCGTTCTTATAAGAATTTTTATTTTAATTTACAAATAATTTTTAAAAGCATTGTCCTGAGATCATAAAATGTTCATAAATATGTTTTTGTCTGCATGTGTTTTGTAGTTTAAAATTTTTCCCATAAATTATTTTTGATGCTCGTTTTTCTTCATCTACAATTGTTTAATTTCATAAATAAGAAATTTTTTTGTTTGGATTTATATACAATAATAAAGCATGTACAAGTGTACATACTTATGCATATATACACAGATATACATAAATGTTTTTGTATTTTGTATACAAAATGTATACAAATGTCAGTTTATAATTCTTCCATTATTATTTTTATTGTGGGGGTGGCTTAACATTTATTTAGGGTTGCCAGCCATTCAGCTCATTCTTGACTGGTAGTTAAAGTGTATTAAATACAAAATATAAAACTAAATAATAATATAACACAAAACAAAAAAATTAAATAAAACAGTTAAGTGCACCGCCAGTATTATAAAGTATTTACACTCGAATGTATTTATTTATATGCGAGTTGTTTAATACATATTTATGTATTAAATAATTACTGCACATGCGTATTTTTTACTCTACTCCCCTCTCGAAATAGTTAAAAAAGTGGGTAAAAACAGCCTTTTATTTTATATTGTTGTTAAAGTTAAAGTGGGGTACGGAGAATTCCTAAATAAAAACTTTCAATACAACAAAATAAAGATGGCGTTTAAGTTGGAAAAAACAAATGAAATGAATTAAATATATACATACATACAGATAAATATATGAAATATTTTTGTTTTATTTATTTTAAATACAGTTGTGGTCGTTATTAGGGAAGGGGGGTGAGTAAAAGTGAGTTGAATGAGAAAATTTTGCTGATTAAAAAATACTCCATAGAAAAGAAATGAAAACTTAATAGCAGCTGACGACTTGAATAACAGAATATTAAAAATTTAATTTTTCATTATCATATCGTCCATAATACTGATTACTTTACCTTAGGTTTTTAGTATTTTTATAAAATATTTTTTACCATTTTCCTTTATTTGCTGTACCAATTAAATAAAATACAAAAAGGTGTACGAAAACGAGTGATAGTATAAAATAAGTAAATTGTTTTGACAGTAAATACTGCTGTACTATTTGTGCTAATTGTGACAGCACGGACCGATGCAAATTGGTAGTGGTGTACAACAATATTGCTCGCTATATACTACTTTGTTTATAATTTTTTATTAAATGAACGAGTATGGATCTTATAAAGGATCCGCAATTTAACTTTTTTTTGCAACTAGTGCTTCTTTCGTGAATGGTAACAGAGTGTGATTTGTTTTACATCCGCACCTGGCTATGTAGCCTTAATCAGATGGTGGGCAAACCACTATTGTATAATTTGTAACGTCATACAGGCGTCCTAGGAAGCCGAAGACATAATTCTAAGGAACAGAAACACCTAGTTGCAACTTTAATGATTCCAGGGCAGAGCTGCAAACCATCACACCTTGCTAAAGAGTTGTAGACTTTCCTACTCCTGTCCAGAACACATGTCTAGCATGCTCACTGGACTGGATCATTTATTTTGCGTGTCATTAATAGTGAGATAATCCTGGCCACCATAATAACCATTATACTGTTATGGGGCCGCAAAACCACAACCACTACGATACTCCCATATAGGGGCCAACCTCAATGATCAGTCAGAGAACTATTAAATGTCTAAAGAGACAAATAATGAACTCTGCGGGTTCACTGATCCCCGTGGAAATAAAGTGGAGCTTACAGTTGACTCCCTGCCTGTCTTGAGCGGACTGGGCTCCCTTTATACCCCCAGTCACACAGATCTAGATAGCTGTTGCGTACTATAAAGACCATAAATGTGCCCCGGGGGGACATGAATGGTAACATTTAGCTCATGTCTGATTTGACAAATAATTAGTTTTATCCCTCCGCTAAACGAATATGGTTGTGTATACGCTTAAACAACGCTTTGCTAAGTCAGCCTGCGATCGACTTACAGAAGATGCCGATTTTGCAAAAAAAATCATCTTTTCAGATGAAGCTCATTGATCTTGGCAGGTATGTAAACAAGCAAAATTGTCGCATTTGGGATACAGAAAACCCGCACGCATACATTGAAAAGCCGAAGCACCCAAAACGAGTCACTGTTTGGAGCGGATTTTGGTCCAAAGGCATAATTGGGTAATTTTTCAGGAGTAGCCGTTACAGTCAATGACGATCGTTATCGGGCCAGGTTGAACGAATTTTTGTTCACAAAAAGTGAAGAGGAGGATGTTGGCAACATTTGATTTCAACAGGACGGCGCTACGTGCCACACAGCCGAACTCGAAGCTGCATAGTTTTGTTTATAGCATTCAAAACAAAAAAAAAGTTATTTGGCGGACCCTATATTAATAAATGTTTTATTTAATGTCGGCAATTTTGTATGGAATACAATATCAGGTAAATGTCTGCTGCTGTAGCCTCACAAATGCGAGCCCTTGTGAGCACATTTTTCATTACATTCTCACAGATTTCACGCGATATGTCATTAATTTAATCACGAATATTTTGTTTGAGTTGCTCAAACGTTTCTGGTTTGTTGGCATAAAACTTCTACAAATAGATATGCGGAGCAGTTAAATCAGGCGGCCGTGGAGGCCAATTACCATTTCTTGAATAACTTGTTGTGGTAAGAGATCTCGCAGTAATTCCATTGTAATTCTGGCTGTATGCAATGTGTCACCATCTTATTGATACCACATGTTAATCAAGCCCAAAACATGCAGATAAAAAGTTTTAAAAAGTTTTAAAATCATATCACGATATTGCTCCTCCTTCACATTTATCGTTACGCCGTTTTCATTTTCAAAGAGTAATTCCTTCTGACCAAATTACACATTAAACTGTCACTTTTAATGGATGCAAAATTGACTGTTGAATAATTTGAGGGTATCCCATTACCCAGAAACGACTATTATGTTTATTCGCATATCCATTTAAATGAAATTTATGATTTTTTCATGAAAATCGGGATTGTCATGGGTGGCTGTAACATGCTTTTGACATATATACGTTGGCGTACATGTTCTTGTGGAAGATGCTGTTGTGTCAACTGAATCATAGACGGAAAAAAATGCAAATCCTTGTGCAAAAGTTGTTCTTTGAAGACCAAGCTCCTAAGTACGGCGTCGAATTGAGGTTGATGGATTGTTTTGAACACTTTTTTGAGAAAGAGTAATGTTTTCAACGGATCTTGCAGTACGTTGTAGTCCATGCTTTGGCCTGTCACCCACAGATCCTCTTTCTTCGAAAACATTTACTACATGATAAATAGTGCGTTTTGTTGGTACGTTGTTTCTCCCAGCAACTTCACGTAACTTTCTTATCGTCACAGTAATCGATGATTGATTTTGATAAAATATTTAAGGATTAAAACACGTTGGTTTATCGAATATTTTTCCATAATAAATTTTGCCACATGTCTACTTCACGACTGCCAAAGACTAATGTTTACAAAAATGGCGGCAAAACAAAGTAGTATACCTTCCCGGCGAATATCTTCTATTTCAGAAAGACCGCCGCGATCATATCTCAAGGTACTCTAAACTAGTTTTTGGAATAGCATTCGAAGATCTCCTGAAATGCAGATGCCTAATTATCTAGCACAGAATCATAGTTTCTAAACAATCATCATATTTATTTAATAAAAAAGCTTTTGAAATTTACCAACGTGGCAGAAATTTAATCCAAAGGAAATACAGAAGCCTGCTATCTCAACGACAGTTTGGAACTTTTTACCAAACCATATTCAGAAACTCCGCAACGCTTGTTTTTTTAAAATGGTGCTACTTAAATTATTTTACTAAATTATTTTCTGAACAATATTTTTTATTTAATTTTAATTAATTTTACGCATATACTAAAGTTGGTTTTCTTTAGTAACAAGTTTAATATTATAGCCACTTTCTTGATGCTATAGCCAAGAATTTAGTACACTTTAACAAGAATCGGCTTTAAAATAATCAAAAAAGCTTTAAACAGAATTTGTGAAAAAAATAAATAATGAAAAATCTAAGTTGAACGATTCAATCTCAATAGCAAAAAGTCGAAAGATAAGTTTATGCTATAATGATATTTTGATCATATCTACCAAGACACTTAAAAATAACTTAAGCTGGTTTTTAACTAAAACTAGGCCTTAACGTTTCAAATATACTTTCACCTATCTACATTATACAAAATTTGTGCTTTAAAGAAAACTGTACTCTAAAGGTTGTAAATTAAAGTTAAATAACGTTTATGTTTAACAACCTTTAAATATTAAAAAAAAACTATCAGCATAACATTTCGGAGAGCGACTGGGACAATAGTTTCAGCTATAATTGATAATGTTCTTGCCACATTTTTCCGCATAACAATAACTACGCTGGTGATACAAAATATGCCAATATCAAAAGTCGCTGGCAGCAATATAATTTGTAATAATAATAGTAGTGATGGTGTTGCTAGTAATCTTAATGGTTCAATAGCCTCAGTATTACCATTTATGATTTAATGGTAATACATACTGATGCCATCGATGAAAATGAAGAGGTTGTTATCCATTAAATTATTGATTGTTTATTTATTTATTAGTTCATTTCGTGTGCAGCAAGAATAAATCTAATATTTGAGTGCGTTACATTCAAAATTAACACAACTTGTTTTTTTTAAGTTATATAAGTAAAATAAAAAATTTTGTTTATATTATTTAGCTTTATGTAAAATATTTTAAAATAAAGTTAAATAAATAAAATAATAAGACAAATTATCTGAAAAAAGAAAATAAAAATTTTTAAAACCTATTAACGTTGGAATTAAGTTATCGATATGGTGGAAGGAAGGCTATTCCAAATGCTAGCGGCATACAAATGAAATTGCCACTCAGACACTGGATGTTGATGTCGTGGTAATCTGTTCCGGTTTCTAGGCGATTGGGAAGAACGTTGTTTTTTAAAACAAATATTTTAGTGTTTGTGTACACGTTATTTTGTATAAAAAAACCAGCATACGGATCTTTATAAGACTTTTGAAAAGATTATTTAAATGGTACAATCAAATCAAAATGAATTACTCCGATCTGACTGCTAGTTTTTTTTAAAGCCGTCTTAAGCTCAGTACTTGTATGTTTTACTGTACCAACTTAATTTAAACCTAAGAATTTCAAAACGAATATTATTTTATTATGTGAGCTACCGTTTTTCTTTTTATTTTCTATTTAAAGAAGGATATTTCAGTATACTAAAATTGAAAAAATAAACTCTGCAGAGACTTAAATTTTTTTTGTTTGCTTATTTTTCTGAACATATAAAAAAAATCCCTTTTTTCTCCAAACATTTGGACCTGCAATTTTAGCTTTACTTTCCTGCAGATGGAAATCACCGCTAATATATTGCCTCATATCTCTTTTAACATTTTTAATCAATTTCATTTGCCACCAGGAGCCACCTATTAATTTGTTGCATTACACAGTACAACATTTTTCAGCTGATTGATTCGCAACTCAATTCTGATAAGGCCTTTTTGTTTAACATAACTCAAGAACCACTGGTCGGATTTTACTTAAACAAATTTAGAAAAATCAAAAATTACAAGTAATTTCATCTGTTTATATAACGTTTCGATACATAAGCAACAGTTTCGAAGTTATAAATAAATGTATGAAGAAAAAATAAATATTTTTTGCTTAAAAAATTATTTTTTTTTATTCCTAAAAAAACCAAAATGGTAAAAAAAGTGTCAAGTTCTATCACTTTTACGTAAAGTCGTATAATCTATGAACACAATGAGATATATCTCATGACAATCAATGAACGCGTTTCGCTTTTATGAACAATTAAGTAAAGGTATGAATTTAAAAAATTTGCTCGAGATATGCACAAATTTCTGACTCTCTTTTATATACGACATCAGTTGTACCACTTAAATTATCATTAAGTGATGACATAAATAAATTAGTATGGAACAACAATTAACCTTCTTCCATACAATATTGTAGAACTCTACAGTTTGTATACGTTAAAGAGACACCTCAAGTTATATGAGAAGAAAAGAGAAGAATCGATGAGATATCTCAACTAAAAGAATTTGAGTTAACAGTGAATAATCGCAACTTTAGAGTAAAACATGAATAAAACACAATCACTAACAGAAACACCAGCTGCATCTTCTTGTATCATTTGTAGAGCCACAACATCCAAGATGAATAAAATCGAAATAGTTCAAGCTATTCCCGTAAATGAACAAGCAATTTGGTATGTTACCACTTCGTGCGCGTATGAGGCTGATAGAGTGTCTAGATCCAAACATAATCAAGAGGTTTTCAATAATTCTCGAAACTATAACAATCACCGAGGTAGTAGATCCAAAACAATTTGGTGATTTTTGTTTGGAGAAGGCAAAATAGTTTGTTGCACTGTACGAGTGGTACAATATCTCCCACCTACACTCCACAAAATTCTGACCCATTGCAGGGATATAATTGAAAAGTGTATTTTTCCTATTGGCCTACTATCCGAAGAGGCTTAGGAAAGCCGTAACAGAGACTATAAAAAATATCGCCTTAGATACTTCAGAAAATGCAGTCGAATTGCAACGAACGAAGATGTTATGCACAGAACGATGGTAACATCAGAATCCATGATTTCACATTTGACGCCTTCATTTAGCCAGAAAAAGCATAGTGTTATAAGCGATGAAGTTAAGGTTCTTTTGGAATAATAAATTAAAAATTAAAAAAAAATCATTTCAATTTTTTTGTTAGTTACGGCTTTTTACATTGCAGGTAGCGATCGACATTGCTCTAACTTTCTTTATTTTGATTACTTTTGTGTATTACTATATAAATAAAACTAAATTTGTGATGAAATCACTACATTTTTTGAAAACTATATTTTTTTCCTAACCTCCATACAAAAATCTCCAGTGTGTGGCGTCACGGTTACCAAATAATTCACATCCAAACAATAAAGTTGGAATCTAGTATGCTTTAGCGAGCAAAGTTCTTGTCCGTAATAGAGTGAAATATTGTGTAGTCCAGAGCGTCCGTAACTTCACATACATCTGACCAACTAAAGCGTAAGTTGCACACCTTCTGCATATAGATGGATGTTGCATTTTGAAAGCACTTTTAGCAAATCATTGACATATATTGAAAATAATAGTGGTCCTAGAATAGACCCCTGTGGCACGGCTCTGATAAGTGACAATTTGTCTGACCTTGGTTTATTTACCAAAACCTACTGTGTTCGATTCGATATACTTGAGTTAATAAGCTTGCGCGATGTTTCTGAAAATCCGAAAAAGAATTTTAAATTTCTAAGTAATATATCATAATCCACCGCGTCAAATACGTTAGAGTGTTTTAGAAGCACTAAAAAACATGTGTTCCCACTTTCTAACTCCTGTCGTATATTCTCAATTACTTCTGCAAGAGCAGTAATACAGCTACGGTTCTGACGAAAACCAGATTGCGCACTATAGAGTAATTTATTGCCGTTAATTCAGTGATACAAAATTTTTTCAAATTGTTTTGATAAAAAACAAAGAATTGCAATTGACAATTACAATCAAAATATTTTAAAAATATTTAAATAAATATTTGTGTTAATTAATGAGTTTAAGCTCAGTTAGAAAAAATCGGCAAATATGAAAAGCTTGCAAATTTATCTTAACTTTATGCAACCCCTGTCTGATCCGTTAGAATCTTGGTATTGGATTAAGCAAATAAAATGTGTCGTTTCTTTTAGGGAATTTCTGTGCCTTTAAGAAAAAAACAATTTTTTCGCGACGTTTTCCAAAGGATTTTAAATTTTAATATTGTTGCACTATATCAAGGATTGTCGACTTTTGCTTGATGTCAAGTAAACATTGCACAATTTATAAGCTGCAATTATAAATTTTTTAGTACAGTACGATTTTGAATATTAAAGTTTGAGCTTTTGTTTTAATTCAGCTTTAGCTTTTATTGCTTGTGAACACAGAATTATTCCATGATGGCTAATCAAAATCAATATCAGAGATGTAGTGTTGGCTTCCATTATACATATATGCAATTCAAAACATACAAGCTGCGATTAATTTTTTATTTATAAATTGCCGGTGAACCAAAAAGAATAAAAATTTTCTTCTTCTTCTAAAGTAAGAATAGCTTAAAAAACTATGTTTTTTAGATTCTTCGTAGAACTTATAATAAAAAAATATGAATGATTTCCATGGTACACTTTGAGTTTCAGTCGTAAAAGCTTTCAGAAATAACTATATTAAATTAAAATATTAATTAATACATGACTGATATTTAAAAATTTTCGTTTAATAATAAGTTCTACACGACCTGAATTGTATTTTTAATTGATTTAATATTTGTTTGATAGTTTGACTCTAAATACAATTTTTATTGCGTTTTCTTGAAAAGAAGAAAATTCTATCACAACCAGTGTAGGATACACAATCATGGTCTTAAAATGTAGGCAAAAATAAAGAAAAGAAAAATAAAATGAAGACATTTTAGATAAAATAAAGTAAAACCATAATAATTTTTTGATCACAGTCCTTATTACAGAGCGACACTCTTTATTTATTTGACTTTAACTTGTTGCATTCATATATCATTTTCTAATAAAGTATTTTGCAAATTGAGTTGCGTATTAACAGTATGAGTGCGTGAATTTTGCACTTTCACTTGCATACACGCGAGATAAATAGCAACTTGTCATAATAGCAAGTGTCAAGTACTGTACTATTTCAAAAATTTCCTCCTATGCCTCATTTGGATCCTACAGTGCACCCTATAGCTAATAATCCGTTTCGTATATTTTGGCTCAGTTGGACTTTTTCTAGTGGGGTTTTTTGAAATTGCTCAATAATGCCAATACATAACCATTTTCAAAATATATATATATATATATATATATATATATATATATATATGTTATATAGCTATAATTATAAGTCTAGCATATCAGTTGATATAATTTATTTTTTTTTGTAAATTTATGACGCTATTGTCACGTTACAAAATTATCATTATTAATTTATAAAATAGGCAGCTCAATCATGACTAAAGAATTTTTAATCAAATTTTATGACACAAGTATATTCATGTCTATTTTATAATAAAAATTAATTGGAATTTTTAGTTTTCATTGAAAAAAGTTTAACGAAAATAATATTTGACAAATGACTGATTTCACAGTGTTTTTATTTTCAAAATGATAATTTATTTGCTTCTTTGTTTGCACCCGAAAATAAAAAAAATTCAAGTTACCGCCAAATTCTTTACTGAGTAGAATTGTTGATTATTACCTCTTAAACTATCAAAAATAGTATGGAATCTTAACTTGTTATTTAAGACAAGTTCTCAATTAGTGTTTGAACATGGTCTTTTACTTGGGCATATATGTGACTCACACAAAAAATGTGCTAAAATATATAGCTTTTTATCGACATGTGCGTATATCACATATATGTATAACACAAGTTTACTCTACGATTGATGTTATGTGCAATTAGGAACTAAGGTTCTGGCTAATTCACTTTGGGGTTCCAAAGTAGACGCTAATTAAACTTATACTATTTTAGTGGCTCTAACTGCATATTTTAGTATGAGTCTTTAGCCTAATGCTAACTTGTATCTGTTATTTGAAAAAGTAAAAATTGTTAAGATGTTATTTTTGCTGTTTGCAGATACAAGAGTAAACTTGTGTTATATTTTACTCGCAAAAATTTTTCGTTTTTGAAAATTTCTTTTGAAAAATTTTAACGTTTATCATCGTACAAGTTTCCATATCATCTTAATTTATTGATTTTTTATAATTTTACAACTTAACCATTAAATATTTACATATAAGTAATTTTCCAAATTATTTTTTTCTTTTGGCTCATTTAAGGTTTGGTTTAAAAATCGTCGGGCTAAATGGCGCAAACGAGAACGAAATGCAATGAATGCTGCAGTGGCAGCTGCTGATTTTAAATCTGGTTTTGGTACACAATTCATGCAACCATTTGCAGATGATTCACTCTATTCATCGTATACTTATAATAATTGGACAAAAGTTCCTTCACCGCTGGGCACGAAACCGTTTCCATGGCCCGTTAATCCACTTGGTTCCATGGTGACCTCAAATCATCATCAAAATTCGGTCAACTGTTTTAATACAGGAGCTAGTGGTGTGGCCGTGAGTATGAATAACACCATGCTGCCCGGTTCCATGGGCAGTACATTGACAAATACAAATGTGGGAGCTGCACCATGTCCATATAGTACACCTGCCAATCCGTATATGTATCGTGCCGCTGCTGAACCTTGCATGACTTCAAGCATGTCTTCAAGTATTGCCACATTACGTTTGAAGGCTAAACAGCATACTACTGGTTTTGCCAGTCCCTATTCGGCGCCCTCACCTGTTTCTCGGTCCAACTCAGCAGGTCTTTCAGCATGTCAATATACCGGAGTAACGGATGTTGTTTGAGAAAACGCCCTCGGGGCTCTATTAAATCAACACCAACACCATTTACAACATCATTTTTCTGGCAGTGGCAATAATTCCAGCAATAGTGGAAATCTACAGCAACATTTGCACAATAACAACAACTCTTTGCTGCACAATAATAATTTGTTAATGGATCACCATGACGCTGGCGATACAAAATCCCCGCATGATCTTCAACATTCAGATGTTGCTGGCAACAATGTTAATAGTACTAATAATGGTGGCGGTGGTGTTGCCGGTAATTCTAATGGTTTAATGGGCTCCAATGGCAATACTGATGTCGTCGATGAAAACGAAGAAGATGTTATCGATTAAATTGCAATCAAAATATTTAAAAAATATCAAAGAAAAAAAATTTAATAATACAACAAGATGTTTAAGTTAATAAGTTTAAGTTTTAATTTCTTTTTTTTTTTTGTTGTAATTTATCAACATCTTCCGCGAGAAGCCAAAAAGTAAATAAAAAACTGTTATTTGTAAAAATAAAATTTGAAAATAAAAAAAAAATATTGTGGGTAGTTTTATAATATTATTAATAAAATAAAAAGAAAAATAAAAATCAATTTGTATATAAAATAAGCAAAATATTTAAAATGAAGATTGAATCGTTTAGCAGCAGCCTTTACAGAATTATTAACAACATCAGAAATTCCTGGAGAATGTGTCTTTTTTACGCCTTAATTATATTTTTGGAGTATTTTCTATTAAAAAAAAAAAAGAAAAAGTAAAAGTAGAACACATTCGTTCGTTCATTTCCATACCTATTGTAAATTGTATGGTGTTATGTTGTTTATGTTTTTAAACTTCGAAACGAGTTAAGTTTAGTTTTGAAACTAAAATGAGTAAAATATAGATTGAAATAAAAAATTAAATTAATATAAAAATTTTCATATTTCCATGTTCCAATTAGGGAATTCGCAATTTCTTACACATCTTTAACCAAAAACAGATAGTGTTGCTGTTGTTTCTCGTGCCTGTGTGCATGATAAAACAGAGGTGAAAAAAGTAACTTACGCTATTAGCAAAGTGGTGTGTTGTGGGAATAGAATAACACGACTATTAGCTAACAATAGTAAGCAACCATGATGTATGTTGGCTGTAAAATACACGCCCGCGAAGTTAATGAGTTCAATCCCACCCGTGATAATAGCATTTTTAGGTTTCTAAAAATGCTATTAAATAAAAAAAATAGTATACAAACCTCTGAGAGTCTGTGGATTTTTAAAATACAATTAATTATTATGAGTAGTTACTGCGACAAATAAAATTAGTCAAGGGGAATTGTATAATATTGGATAAGCAGAGACAAAGTTTCCTCTATAAGTAAAGAAAAAAATCTTTAGGAAGTACCAACAAACGAGGGAAGAGGTTGTGAACCGTTGTCTATCCTTAAGCCGAAGCGAGGGTAGATGGTTTAGATACTTGGGCATGTTAGAAGAACATGTTTACTATAAAAAGCAATAGTAGTTCCTGTCACGGCGAAGTTTTACAGTCGCATGTTGCGGGGATGGCTGTGTTGAAATAACATATTTAGTAAGCGAAGGGCCAATGGAATGATTAATATCCAGAGCCACAAAGAAAAAAATAGAGAATTTATAGAAGCGTTTACAAGTTTTTTCAGTCTATATGCTAAGAAAAAGCCCATTCACACTTGATTTAGTACACTTCAATGAAACCAGATTGTATTTAAGTAAAAAAGAGTACTCACTAGTTGTTTTCTACATTTTAGAACTTTTGAAATTGAAACTTAACAACTGAACAGACTCGTAACACGAAAATTTATTCATGGCAAAAATTATGAAATATTGAATATTTCAAAATTTTAAATAAGTAACAGCCTTCATAATAACGTGGTTATGCTATTAGTAATGCTAAAACAGCTAATAAAAAACTCTTCACAGAAATGGGCAACATTTTACGTTACATAGCGTTAGCTAAAAATGCTACAGTGTAACTTAAAAAAATTTACTACTTGTATAATCAGGGGATATACTCGGCTTTAAAACAAGTTAATAATTTTTCATGACTTCTGCTATTTAATTCAATCGAACTTATGTATTATATTAAAAAAAAACTAAAAACAAAAAAAAGAACAATAACTACTTTAAATTATTGAAATAGAAACAAAAATCTTTTTATTTTTAGCAATTTTTCTTATTCAAAAGACTTTGTAAATAATGCCATAAAACCAATAATTAAATTAAACCGAAAATATTTAAAAATTAAATAACTTTTATCTAATAATTTAAAATTTAACACGCATTTTTTGTGACTTTCACTCAAATAGTTTATTTTCTATAATCTGTTTATTAATTTTTCTTTGTAATATTTCTGTACTATTTTTATAAAAACATAAATAAATCAGTCTTCTTAATATCTAAACATATTATTGTAAAACAAAATATTGATAAAAAAATAAACTAATTAATAACAATAATAAAAAAAAAATAAATAATTAGAGTAAAACTGGAAAAATTTAAATAAATAATAAATCGGTCTCTAAAATTTGAACACGCAACAGTTTTTAAGGAGTTGTCTAGTCGTATACAAATCAATTATCATAAAAATAAAAATACAAACATTAAAAATTAAAGCAACAAAAAAATACAATTAATTTATAAGAAATTTAATCAAAAAACATAAAAAGAACAATAAAAATTTAATAAAAAGAAAACGAAATGGATATGATTATTATTATTATTTTTTTTTAAATATATTATCTTGTTAAACTTGGTATTTTACTTGCATTTATCCTTCTGTTGCAATTTAATAATTCTTAATTATATTTAAAGATTATTTTTAATATTTTCATTTTGCTTTTGCAATTGCTCTAGGAGCACTGTTTCATTCACAGTGGTGAACACAAGTACGTTCAGAAAGATTTAAAACCGGAGTAAAATACCAAAAAAAAGACAAACCATATTTCCTGATTTTAATTACCTATTAATTTTTAAGAATTAACTGAAGATTAATGTGATTTAATGAAAAGCCCATAACATCCATTTTCGCGCATTCTTTTTCTTTTTACAATCACGACTATGACACGTCTTGGCATGCTTGCGATCAACTTTACCAAAGTACTGTGAAATATGTTTGTTTAGATCTGGGCCTTACGCTGTCCATTGCCTTTTTTATAGTTTTTTTTAAACAAAACATTTAGATTAAGATGATTCCAAGTTTAAGTGTATTACGAAGAGAAAATTTCGGCAATTATGAATGAAAAATTATATCTACCAAAAAAAATTATATATTGTTACGTTTATAACCTTTATAAACGTTTTGTTGTGAGTTCTTTACTGCAAAATAAATATCACCAGATTTTAGTATTTTTAAATTAATAACAATTTTATTTACTTCAACTACACAAAGTTGACACTTCTGTACAATTTACTTAAAATGCACGTCTTTACTTGATGAGGTTTTATTTCACACTGATTGATTATCCACTCAGACGCTTCCCTATTTATACCTGTCCATTTAAAGTCTAGAAGATTTACCAATCTTCTACTCCCTTTGTATCGCATCTTGTTGTTGTATGTTGTTTATTCGATGTATATGCGTCTTTATGTCTGTGTGTATAGTTGTTTTTGTTTTTGTTTTTATGCTGATAAAGGTTTCTGCTTGGGATTTATTTCAATACATTTGTTGTTGCTTTTGTAAGAAAAGGATTTCTTAAAAAACCTCGCAGATGGTAAACAAGATGTATGTTTGTTGTTGTAAAACTTTTTATCTTGCCCGTTTAGATGAGCATACATGTATTTTTTTTCTTGAATGCCAGGCAGTTAGTAAACAGCATATCAGATTGTAATTGCAAACTTCTACGCAGTTTGTAACCAGTAGTTTGCTTTATTGCTTAATTATTTTAAAACTTGTTAAAGACATATTCGTAACAATATCAAAGTTTTTAATCACATTTTGAAAAAATGGCGTTTCTATTTCGTTAATCACATCGCGGATTTGTGAGTTTTAAGGCCGAAATCGATTCGTTCAGCTCCGTATAAACTCTGCCCATAATCCAGTGCTGGTAAATCACACGATCAGGCGGGCTACTTAACTGCTAATTGTCGTGAAACAATGCGATAGTGAAATTTAAATTAATTATTTCGTTGGCTATGTGACATGTGGCATTGTCCTGTCGGAACTACATGTCAGTGATATCCACGTCATCAATAATAGGCCAAAATTGAGTTGTTAGCATCTCGCGATAGCGTGATCCATTGACAGTTTGGCTTCTTGACATACCCTGGCAAATAAAAATGGGCTTCGTTTGAAAAATGTTTTTTTCAGAAAAACCCGCCGACATTAATTCCTGCACCTTCAAAATCAAATCCTTACACAAAATTTGCCATATGGTGGTTTTAGATAACGCCAATTGTTGAGAACTTCTAGGAGTTGACAAATTTTGATCTGCTTCATCACTGCGGCTCACGGTTGCGATGTTTTCAGTTGAAAGACCCCGTCGAATACGCGTTGGTCTTTGCACATTTTGTATCGAGCCTGTCCAAATTCTTAACAGCGGTCTCAGATATACTGTCAGAATATATTACGAATTTTACGAAATGTAACTTTAACAGAACCACCATTTTCGTAGAGAATTTAAATTATTTTAATGTGAGTTTCGTATGAAATTAAATTCATTGTAACAATTGCTAATGCATCTACTACGAATACGTCAAAAACCTACATGTCAAAACTATCATGTTGTTGGTGTTGCCACAATTAAAACACAAACTTCCTGTTGACAAACCCCGATACTTGAGATCCTGACCTTTTCCTCATTTTGAGGAGTAAGCAAAATACTAAAAAAATCTTTTTTTATTATTCCCTTAGTCCCAAGTAGAAAAGGCCTCACAGTTCTCCATTGTTTCTTTTGTTTTGGTAATTTATCTTTCAACTGTCAACAAACTGTCATACTACACTCACATCTTAATTATCACTAATAGATTGTAGATGAAAAAATGCCACTAAATTAGAAATCAATCATTCATTAAACATTGAATTTATCACAATATTATTTTCAAGGTTATAAAGTGCGGCATATGGAGTGAATATAATCTACAACCGACAATATAACCTCCTTCACTGCTAGAAAAATGTTCTGTTGGGTGACATAATTCTACCTTGTAACTTTAAAAGTTAAGCCGAAGTAAGCATTACGGTCGATTGAGATCGTTGCCGGACCATGACCAATGCGTTTTTGTTTGAAAACTTGATTAACGTTGATCTGCGACAGATGTAGTTCCAATCGGATGACGTCACGTGGCATATGGCAACCACAATTCATGCCTTGCAAGCCAACACTTCATATTATTCTGGCCAAACGGATTGAAATGCTTGAAAAATAGCTTAATTTGCGACCTCCAGAAAAGTAGTCGCGGTAGCCATATGCCCTGTTGGCTTAAAATATAAGTACGTATTCTTGAAAATAACGGCTCTATTGGTATGCCCTTATATTATTAAATTCATTTTATTTGCTATTTTTCTAGCGGCCCTAATAAAACTTTTTATAGAAATTTTAAGTGTTTTGTTATTATGGCTCTAGCTACAGATAGACGTGATGGGAAAAGTAATTGGAAATCTACTTGTACCCCGGGGGTACATTATAAGTCTTTATGGATCACACAATCATCTAGACTTGTGTCTTGCAGGGTAAAAGGGAGCCCAGTCCTCCTAGGCTAGTAGGAGCCAACTGGACAATCCACTATATTTCCACGGGAATTAGTAAAGCCCCAGAGTTCCGCTATTTGCCTCCTTAGGAATTTAGCTGTTCTCTGAGTGATTATTGAGGTAGGCCCTTCGGGAGTATCGTGGTGGCTATGTGTTTCGAGGCCATCGTTTGAGTTTGTGGTTCGGATCATTCGCAATGAGCACAATGAATGGTCCAGGTCCAGTGAGTATAAATGCCGTCGTGTTCTTAATTATATTAAGCTTCATGCGTTCTGGACCAGGAATTGGAAAGTCTCCAACTCTTCAGCAAGGAGTGAAGTCTGCGGTCTTATCCGGGCTTTTGAAGTTGCAACTAGGAATGACCGGAGGATATACGTATCCGAAGGCCTTCTAGAGCGAGGATGATGCTACATATCATCCACCGTGGTAATGATCCACCATCTTGCTTACGACCAGGTGCAGATGTAAATCTTATCACGTCATCACCTGGTTGACCCCTCCCCCCCCCCCCCCGGGGGCACAATTATATGTCTTGACGGAATCGCACCTGTGTAAAAAAGGAGCCCACACTCCTAAAGGCTAGCAGGGAGCCAACTGGACAAGTCCACGTTATTTTCAAGGGAATCAGTAAGCCCCAGAATTCAGCTTTTTTGGTTTTAAGCCTTTAAGCTGTTCTCTGACTGATTATTGAAGTTGGCCCTTCGGGAGCATCGTGGTGGCTGTGGTTTCGCGGCGCTCATAAAATGATTAAGGGTCCAAGATCATCTCACCCCTACTGAGAAGAAAAGGTGAATGATCCGGATCCAGTGAGTATGCTTGTCATGTGTTCTGGACCAGGAGTTGGATAGTCTCCAACTCTTCAGCAAGGAGTGGGGGTTGGCGACCCTGCTCCGAGGCTTCCGAAATTGCAACTAGAAATGTCTTGTTACATAGAATTATGTCTTTGAATTCCTAGGGCGTGCATGCACGCTACATATGATCTAAGTGGTTCGAGTTATGGCTTACACAGCTAGGTACCGCCGTAAATCTTATCACGCATCACCTGGTTAAAGAATTGTTTTTACACAAGCTGTTAACAAAATAAATAAAATAATGAACGTTTTATTGTGCAGTTAAAAATAAATCACTTGTTAAACATTCGTTTAAAATTTACAATGAAGAACACGGGCCGATTCTTAAGTGAAAGTGACCGGATCTAATTTACTAATTTTATATGAAAGAAACCTGCCTCTCTGTAATATAGCGTTTTCATTATAGAGGGTGAATTTAACACTTTTTGACACTTTGTAACATTTATCATAACAAGCTAGTGCTGGTTACTACAGTGACAAGTCTATTAAATTTATTATTTGAGGGTATCCCCATAGAGAAAACATTTTTACATATATGGCCTTTTCTTTTAACACTTAACAAGCATACAGACACGGCTCACATTGTACTATACCCACTGTAAGGAAATTAAAAATTAAAGGGTGTTCTCAAATAGATGTTAATTTGAGTATTACTTAAATCATCATAGACTGTTACTTAAAATTTAAATAGTAAATATAAAAAATTTAGAAAGTATATATTAAAATATGACTGCTGTAAAGACCAGCACAAATTTAATTACAGGGCGTGCCCATAGACAAGACGTTTTTCCGCATATGGCCGGCTAAAATCTGACACTACTTAAATTATATTTATATAAAGAAGGACCGCTGCTAAGGCGCAGGTATAATAACAAAAATTATGACTAAAGAGCATTCCCATAGAGATGTAATTTTGACGTTTACAATATATTTTAAATTTTAAACAATAAAAACAAAAATCCTTTAAGATAAATGGTGACCTACATATGATACGGAACCCTTCTTAAGCGAGTGGTTTATTTTTTAATTTATCTGACGGACTATTTACAAAAGAAAAAATTTAAATAAATAACTAAAATAAAAAATGGAATATATGTGAAAGAGCAATTATTACGCCAATCACTGTTAATGCATACAAATGAAAAGCCTTTATAGTACATAAATTTTAATTGTATTCTTAGAAATCATTTGTATTCTCGACACACACACATCCACACAGCCAAACGCAAACCCAAACATAAATTTCACCATACAAACAAAAAAGATAAGGCATGAGTTTATACTTAAATATAATAGTAGCGCATGTACGTATGTATGTATGTATCTATATTTCTGTAAGTTCTTGCTCTTCTTCCGAATAATGTATATAATTAACTTTTTGGCGTAATTAATGCCAAGTCTAATTATTGTTAATCATGCTGAGAATGAAATATACAGTCAACTGCTAAAACCCTGTAAAAGAGTAAAAATAAGAAAAATATATGCGCTTCAATTAAAAAATTTCGACATCTTCCCACATTTTGCCAAAACGAGGTTCAGCACAAAAGATGAATTTAATGATTATTTTTTTCGTTTAATAGAATGTACAGAAGAGTAACTAATTTGTACTTTAAGTACAACTAATACAGAACGGTGTTTTATTTCGCCGTTATATTTTGTATAAAAATCATTAACTTTACAGCCATCCATTTACTATGTAAATGGAGATTTTTTATATTATACTAGTTGCGTGACGTTCAAGGACTAATTGACAGACTCAATCCGAAGAAAGCCCCAGGCATAGATGGTATCAGCAACAGAATGTTAATGGAATTTTGCTATTTATATTTAATGCCATTTTAAGATTAGAGTATTATCCAACCGTCTGGAAAATAGCCAAAGTTAGAATGATTCCGAAGCCGGGCAAGGATCTTACCAGGGCCGAATCATTTAGGCCCATAAGCTTATTATCAACCTCATCAAAGCTTTTTGAGAAGTTGTTTATGACTAAGCTGTCACCAATTTTAAGTGCTAGACGGTGCATTCCAGACCGTAAATTTGGTTTCAGGAGCCAGCATGGCACCATTGAGCAGACTCATAGATTGCTTCAAGTAGTGAGAAAAGCATTTGAGGAAAGGAAATATTGTTCTGCCCTCTTTCTAGATGTTTCGCAAGCATTTGACAAAGTATGGCATAAGGGACTATTGCGTAAGTTGATGACATATCTCCCAATCAATATGGTGAAGTTTCTGGAAAGTTACATTGTGGAGAGAAGGTTTACAGAAGCCGAAGGAGACTTCATCAGTGAACCCGCATCGATAGCTTCCGGTGTGCCGTAGGGGAGTATACCGGGTCCAGTTTTATATCTGCTTTATACTTGTGATATTCCTGTGAGCAATAGCATCCAAACTTCAACATTTGCCGATGATACGGCCTGCCTTAGTTCTCACGAAGACCCCCGTATGGCATCTCAGGTTCTTCAGGAACATACAACGCATCTGGAATTGTGGTTGAATTTATGGAGAATGAAAGTAAACGAGCAAAAGTGTGTCCACTTAACTTTTACTTTAAAAAGGGAAACTTGCTCCCCTATTCGTATGAACGGGCACATTATTCCTCACCACTTGCACGCTAAATATCTTGGCATAATCCTCGATCGTAGGCTTACGTGGAAACACCACATCGACACAAAGCTAATCCAAATGAAAATCAAGTTATCTCAAATATACTGGCTAATTGGCAGGAACTCAACTCTTAGTCTGGACTGTAAACTTCTATTGTATAAGTCGATTCTGAAACTAAATGGTGCTATGGAATTCAACTATGGGGCACTGTGTCAGCTTCAAATGTGGATAAAATTCAACGCCGACAGAACAAAATACTACGTTTAATTACATTAGCTCCATGGTACATGCGAAATTCAATTATACATCGTGATTTGGATATTCCACTCGTGACTGCTGAAATTGCTCAATACGCAGGCAAATATTTAACTAAGCTCGAGTGCCACCCGAATCCCCTTGCGCGGAATATTTTGAATTTTAGAGGTCATATCCGATTAAAAAGGAGAGACACAGGGGCAATCGTCAATAACCCTCCAAATGGAAATGGAATCTCTTGAAAATAGTTTTTATTTTTTTCATATTTATTTTTGATTGTGAGAATTTGTTAAGATATTATTTTATTGCTGTCACTTGAATTATGTCTGACACTGGTCGGGCCTAATGATTATACATTTAGATTTAAAATTTGAAAAATTGTTGATAATTCATATTATATATGAAGATACAATAAATAATTTATATATGAAAAAAAAAATATACTAGTCAAATGTTGTGTTGTCAGTGTTATGCCGATGTGATTACATAAAACTATTTTACAGATCAATTACGATTAATTGTGGCTCTATTTTATTAAAACTTCAAGTCAGTAATTTGAACACCAGCTAGCTATGGTACAAATTATATATTAATCATGTCTCTATACCGTTCAACACAGACTGTAATATTGTATTCAATGTCGCACAGTGGATCATTTTACGAGAATGCGACCAAAAGTACTTTTTTTCATTGTCCCCAATTGTAAAATTTTAAAGTTCGTTCGAAAGTAGATACTAGTGTACCTCGGGAGCCAAAAAATTAAAACTTTGTTTTAACTATATCACACTGCACAGGGTGATTCAAAACGAGCATATTCAGTGTTTTTCTAAAATTAGAAACTTCTTAGTAAAATTTTACAATAGCGTGATTTGTTAGCTATTAGTATAAAAAAACTGAAATGTTTTTGATTGGTTTTTGATTTTTAGAAATTAATTTTTTTAAAAGTCCAATTTTTTTCCAAATTCTCTTACTAAATAGAGCATAACTTCTAAAGTTCGTTAGGGAATGTAAGAGCAATAGCACTGTGTCATAGCCGTAAATGTTCCCTATACGTGTGTATCCCATTGTATACCCGGCACGATCCGACCGTGAGCACCAGAACAATTTTTCTGACACACGGTCGAAAAGTTTTTGCAAAATGGAATTAAAATTTTTTTCTGTTTTGCTATTTTGTAAGCATTTTATTTATTTTTTAAATCGCCTTTACGAGAGACGTTGTTTAGATGAATATGCATATTTTTAGAAAGAAAACAACAATTTTTAGTCAATTTCAAAGCCATGTACAGTTGGTCACAAAAATATTTTGCCTACTTAAAATAACATAAATTGATATAATTTAGGTCACAAAAGTACTTTGCTATAACTTCTTGAACACACTGTCGAATGGTTGCTAAATACGTTTGATTCTAACCGCTTGAAAAAACTTCAAAATAGCAGCATTACTTTCATTTCTAAATGGAGATGTGATGGATCCTCTGGTCAGAGGCAATACAACCAATGATGTGATTTGATTTACATCTGCACCGACTAGGTAGTCATAATCAGATGGTGGTCAAACCACTTGAATGATTTGCAAACGTCATTCACGCCCTAGGAATCCATCGAATACGTATATCCTCCGGTCACTCCTAGTAGCAATTTCGAAAGCCCGAAGTAGGCCGCAGCCTTCACTCCTTGCTAAAGAGTTGGAGACTTTCCAACTCCTGGTCCAGAACGCATGAAGCTTAATATAATTAAGAACACGTCGGCATTCATACTCACTGGACCTGAACCATTCATTGTGTTCATTTTGAATGACCCGACTCACAAACTCTCTCTCTCAATAACCAGTCAGAGAACAGCTAGTTGTCTCAAGAGACAAATAGTGAACTCTGCGAGCGTACTGATTCCCGTGGAAATATGTGGATTGTCCAGTTGACTCCTACTAGCCTTTGAGGGGCCTGGGCTCCCTTTTACCCCGCAAGACACCAGTATCATGTAATGCAATGTAATGCCAAAAATTCATCAGACGCTGATTTATTTATGATATCATTCGTTCCATTGCGATTAATAAAAAGTTATACCGAGTTAGAGCCGTCAACTAGTACAGCAACAGAAATCGATATATGGAAAAATGAAATACCCTCGTCAACAAAATATTGCAGACGAATTTGGATTGTCCCCTCCTTATACTAGAATACGTTTTATGGAGCATAATCTTAAATTGGGTTATGATTTGGATTTTGGTCCGTTAGGCGAAACAGTGAGAAAAACTAAGGAAAATGAAGAAAAAAGAAACCAAAAAGAAAAAACAACTTCAAGAAAAACATTTAAAACAAGGCCTAATCATCGATCAGCCAAAACAAGGGGAAGGGAACACAAATGATGGAAACACTGCAAGAAAAATTTGTTCAGATCCAGAAACTGCAGCATCTGCCACAGGAGTAGATTTGGAACTACAGCTGTACTTTACAACGAAAAATATTCTGGGAGATATATGCCATCCACAGTTCATAAAAGTTTTTACCATGGACAACAAATAATTCAACACAATATTCTACCAATAGGAGATCTATCTGAAGACGCGCAAGAAAAACGAAACAAAGACATAGATTCCTTCGCGAGCACAATACAAGAAAAATTTCTAGATATTGTACTAATGTAGACTTGATTCTTATTTTATTGTGCACATCTGATCCCTATATGTCCAATATCCGACAAAATGGAAAACTAAATCGATTGAACCAGACGTAGAAACTAAACTGCTTCTAGAAGATGAAAATCAAGGCTTTTTCGAAGAAATATTTACTAAAATTGTTTAATTAATAGTAATTTTTCGAAACACAATAGGTATCTGTATGTATTTCATCCTTTTAAAATTGTTTGTACATTAATAAAGTATTAATCAATTTACAATAAAACTTTACATATACGAGTAGTATTTATGTTTATTTTGGACTTAAACACTTCCTTACCTAAAGTAAATTTGAACCTCCTTACTAAAATAAATATTATGTTTTTGCTACTTAATCAGCTAATTTTTAAATCCAATTTTTTTCAAAAAAACCTTTGTACTAAAAATTTCACGGGGGCTAAAGCTTGGCCCTACCTGACTAAATTTAAGTTTTTAATAAGTAAAGTTCTAAACGTGACTCAAAATATAAGACTTTATCTAAAACAAACTCCTTGAACAAGTTGTAATGCTTTTCTTTCGTACCAAAAATCAGCTAAAACTTAGAATGTATTTTTAAACCTATCACGACTATTTTTCTAACCGGTCGATTTTAGATTTTTTAACGAAAGGCTATGATCTCACCTAGTAGACAAAAGAAACCACGTATAAAAATTACGATCCGTTTAAAAGTTATATATTTTTGACCGTCTTCTCGTAAAATGTTCCCACAGTGCACCGGTTCCTTCAGCCCGTAAAAACTTGCGTGTTGTTCTCATGTTACCAAATGCAACCATTCTGTTTATACAAATAGCCATTCAACTAAGAGCGGGTTGCTTCATCGCTTCATCAATGAAACTTTATGTTGCTTAACGTTGTAAAGGGTTTTTCAACAAGAAATTTTTTTCTAAAACAAACTAAGTAACAGATTTTGATTGAAATGATTAAAATTTGCATTGTATTACGATTAGAAAAGTTCGGCAATTATGAATTAAAAATGATATCTGGCAAATGGATTTTGAGTCCTCAATATAGCACCACAAAAAGTAATCCCGTGGCGTTAAATCACACAGTCTGGCTGGCCACTTAACTGCTGATTGTTGTGATGCATAATATCACTTTATTGGCTGTGGTAAAGTTATGCGATCGTTTCGTTGGCTGTGTGACATGTGGCACCGTCCTATTAAAACCACATGTCAGTGATATCCACGTCGGTAATAATTGAGTTGTTAGCATCTCGCGATTAACCGTTACCGCATCTCCAGTCTCATCTTCGAAAAAAAAAACGGCCCAATCACACCTCCAGACCACGTAGCGCACTATACAGTGACACGTTGAGCATGCAAAGGCTTCCCAATAATCGCTCTAGAATATTCAGAAAGCCAAATGTGGCAATTTTGCTTGGTGGCATATCCTGACAAGTGAAAATGCGATTCGTCTGAAAAAATAATATTTTCAGAAAAACCAGACGGTTCCTGAGTGAACTGAGCGTATCTGCGGCAATGTGAATGGTCGGTCAGCTTCCATTCTTGCACCAGTTGAACCTTATAAGACCTTAAAGTAAAATTCTTACGCAAAATTTTCCATGTGGTGGTTTTGAATAACCCAATTTTCTGCTTAACAGCCTTAAGAAGATTTCAGAAATTAAGTTTCTTCAATTATAAATTCGGCTCAGTTGTTTTAAATTTTTAAATATCTGTTGTATTTTTAGTTCTTTTAACTTTTTGTTTCTTGTATCTCTTTATAATTTTATTTCGCTAAGTTACTTGTCATTCTTAACTCATTGCTTTGCGGTAATAAATCTTCGATGCTCTTATCTGGTTTCGTGCATGCACATTTTATATTTCCATTCCCTACACTTTAAAGCACAGTTCTGTATACTTATTTAAATTTAAACATGCATATACATGTCTGTGCATAAATGTGTTGGTTTCCGTCTGTTTCTTTTTATCTGCCTTACAAAATGTCTTTATGGAAATATGTTTAATTTCCAAATGTTGAAATTATCCTTCCTCTTTTCTTGACATTTTTTTTTTACTTCCCGCACAAAAGTATATAAAAATAATTGAAACAAAAAATACGACAAACAGACCTTAGGTAATAAATACAGAAACAATAATTTTTATCTGCTTAATTATAGTTTAAGTATAAATTTATATAAATATAAACATATATTTTTTTATTTTGCTATTTTGTCATAATGAAAACAAAAGTACAGTGATTGACAAAACAACGTTCTAAAATAAGATTTGTTATACTTCTTATATCTTTTATTTTATTATTTTAGGTAATTACGTCATGCCGTAAAAATTAATTGCAGTTTTTGTATAAATATTTTTTGCTTTAAATTTAATTTATCATGTTTCTTGCTGTTTGTTAACTTGTGCCTTGAATTTTTATTTTGTTAGGCATAACGAATATACAAAAGATGACGGTATTATAAGTACATTGAACAACAGTTAAGGAATATTAAAATTTGCAAAAATGCAAGTTTTTAATAAAAATTTAAATTAGAATTTAAGAAATAATTTTTGCCAAATTGCCTAAATTTTGATGAGGCTGAAGGGTAAATCGTTGGCTTTTATAACTCAATATTTTTAATTAATTTTAATCCTTTGTTACCATAAATACTATATAGGGGGTAATACTGAAGCAGGCCACACATATTTGGGCTTCTTTTGCATTCCTTTCTTTCTTTTTCTAATGATTATTGAACTTTACATTGATAACTTTTACTTTTACTTACTTTAATTAAGTCTTGGGCTGCCGATTACCTGTCCCCTCAATAGTAGTGATTCCTTAATGCCGATCTTCGTTACCATCATAAGTGCTTGGCACGGCGTACCATCTCAATTTTGTCCAATCTGCATAGTCTTAACCACATTGTACTTAAAACTCCATAGTACTTTATTACATTAATTATAACGAAGCCATCTAATTCGATCTTCGTACTATTTATGCTACCTATATCCATCCAAACATGGAATACAACTCTCATGTGAGGGTCTAGAGCATCGATGCAATGTGGGTTATATTTCCCTGATTTATCGTTACAATGAGGATAAAAACTATAATAAAATTAGAGAACTTGTACCTGTTGCTCGCATTTTTTTGTGCGATTAACTCGATTTTTGTTGAGAGCGCATCCATTTGTGATTGATTGGCCAGTAAATCATTCTACGCATTACAAGAAAAATTTGTTTCTTAGCAGAAAAAGTCTACATATATTATTACGTGTATTATTATAGGAATGAAAAGCAAACGTCATTCAAGCCCTAGGAAGCCGAATACAGGTCTCTCCTAGTTGCAACTTTGATGATTCCAAAGCAGGGCTGCAAACTACCACTCCTTGCTGAAGAGCTGGAGACTTTCCAACTCCTGTCCAGAACACATGTCTGGATCTAGGAACATTCCACCAGGTAGGTGATATTAAAGGTGAACCTGGCCACCATATAAAACTGACCTGTCTGTTATGGGGCCGCGAAACCACAACCACCTCGATACTCCCGAAAGGCCAACCTTAATAATCAGTCAGAGAAACAGCTAAATGCCTAAAGAGGCAAATAGCGGAAATTCTGCGGGCTACTGATTCCCGTGGAAATGACGTGGAGCTCCCAGTTGAACCCTGCTGCCTTCAGGAAACTAGACTCCCTTTTTTCCCCTAGTTGCACAGGCCTAGATAGTCGAGCGTTCTATAAAGACCATAAATGTGCCCCCGGTGGGGGGGAAGGAGTGCACATGTGTTATAAACACCCTCCAGAGGTCTTTCCCGTCGCTTTAAATATAGGAAATTTCAAATCGAATGTACACAAACACTCCCTCTTCCCTTCTCGCCATAAACTAATATCTTAGCTCTGGCGCAATGCATTGCATGCGTAGGAGTTATCCTCTGAGTGTTGTTCCAAAGAAAAAAAAAGCCTTCTTGAATGCATCCACAGTGGCTATTTTCGTTGTCATATTGTTAGATATTTTTTCCGATTTTTTTATAGGTCAATAAATATTAAATTTCCTTCAGAAATAAGACACTACACCTCGCCTGAAGCTTTACTGATTATTCCAACAGGAACAACAAATATCTGTTTAAATTTTTCAATAGTAGGTTTTCATAAAACTTGTAAACTTGCAGTTACAGACAGAAAATTTCCGTCTATCCCAACTTCTTATGTGCAGTTAGGTCTATAAAAAACCTAAAAATCGGCAAGTAGCTATAGTTGAACCAATTTCATTTAACCATCTTGACGATATAAAACAATAATTTGTAGCTTGCCAACAGTCGCCGGCGCGAGAAGGCTAAGTCAAACTTGTGACAGTGCACTCAAATGCGGCGAACCACACCCTTATACTACTATGTAGTCAAAATAAAAAATTTGCATTAAGATGACTTGAATTTTATATTATATTACGAAGAGAAAACTTCCACAATTATGAATGAAAAATGATATCTGCCAAATGTCCACCATAGCAACGCCGACATATGACCATTCATTCGTTTAATCACAAAAGGGATTTTGAGTTTTAAGGCTAAAATTGATTCTGTATATAGACTGTGTATAGACTTTGTCCTTAACATAGCTTTATAAAAAATAATTCAGTTGTGTTAAGGCACACGATCTAGCTGCCCATTTAACTGGTGATTGTTGTGAAATTATGCGATTGACAAATGGTTTTCAATAAATTAATCTTTTTATTTGTTGTATAATATGTGGCCCCTTATTGTTCAAACCACATATCATTGATATCTACTTCGTCACTAATAGACCAAAATAGAGTTGTAAGCATCTCTCGAGAGTGTGATCCATTTACCGTTATAGCATTTCAAACCTCGCCTTCACAAAACGGCCCAATCACGCCTCCAGATCACATAGCTCATCGTACAATGACACGTTGACCATGCCAAGGCTTATCAATTATCACTCTAGGATTTTCAGAAACCCAAATACAGCAATGTGACAAGTGAAAATTGGCTTCGTCCGAAAAAATGTATTTTACTGAAAAAAATGCGGCAATGGGAATTGTCGGTGGGTTTCAAATCCTTGTAAGGCTTCCAAGTCACAGCCTTACGCAAAATTCGCCATGTTGTGGTATTGGATACCCCCAATTGTTGGGAACGTTGAGGACTTAAAAAATTTGGATCTGCTTTAATGCTATGGCACACAACTGCGATGCTTTCAGTTGAACGACCTTAGCAAATATGCGTAGGTGTTCGCACATTTTGTATCAATCCTGTAGACTTAAATTTCATGACCAAATTCCTAATAGAGGTCTCGGAACGACGAATATGTTGTTCGAAAATATCACAAATTTTACAAAATGTAACCTTAACAGAACCACCATTTTAATAGCGGATTTCAATTATTTGAATGCCATCTTTGTGTGAAATTCAATTCATTGTGAAAATTACCCATGCATCTACAACGAATACGTAAAAAAAACTAAATGCTAAACCTATCATGTTGTTGGTATTGCCACAATTGAAAAATTTAAATTAGAATCACCTCAATTCTGTCTATGTTTAATATCACAAGTTTAAATATTCTGTTAAAATATATTGGAATGTGGTGTAGGCTTAAACAGACGTTGCAAAGTCAAATTAATTTTTGATCTTTATTATCTGTAAATTATTTTAGACTAAAAGCTTCAAACTTTCTCCAAACTTATCTTTCAAAGAATGTTCTGTTTCATTGTGAAATTGACTAGACAGGCGGTAATATGAGGTTTCGATCGAAGAAATGTCAAATATTCGGATACATTACTCGCAAACTCATTTTGGTTTGAGAGCAGAACTAAATAAAAAAAAATCAAAATGTGTTTTGTTTTTGTTTTATATCCAAATAAATAAAATTTAATTGATCAATAAAATAATAGTTAAATAAGCAGGCAGGTTTATACGAGTGCCTTAAGAAAACGCAACAAAAATTTCAAAATGAATAAAAGCCAATGCAAAAAAAAATTATTATTAGATTTACACAAACAACAGGAAAGAGGGAAAAATAAGTATTTTACTCAGCTGGAGCAGAGATATTAAACAACAAACATTGCACATGAAATGTTTACTAATGAAGTTCTAAAACAGCAGGAAGACAACTTATTAACCCTTTGACACTTTTGGCAAATAACAATAACAGCTATAATATACATGCGTGCCAGCATAAGTATGATTGTATAGGATAAAATAAAATTTATTTATAAACACGCATAGACCCACAATGAAACTGTCACCCAATACTGTTGTTATTAGGGTAATAAAATCAATCTTATTAAAAATTCAGTTTTAAACATGACAATGCCACCAAATAGCAAAATTGCAAGAATATAACACAAACAGCAGTTAAATTAGAAAATCTAAACTAAAAGAAAAAAACTTTGCTTACTGAAGTTTGTGTGTGTGTGTGTATGTTTGTGCCTTGTGCATAAATATAATATAAATCAAAACACTTGCAAAGACACGAACAACAAACTTTCTCGGTACAGAAGCCCATTTAGATTTATTAAGAAAATGTCAGTTGGATAGAAGAAACTTATGGCGTGAGGACAGTGAAAAGGTATGGGCAAAGAGTGGGAGTTAAATAACATAATTCACATTATTGTAATTCGAATATAACGAAAATGTACCCACCCACCAAGACGGGTGAAATTTAATTTTACCAATTTATTGTTTAGGTCTCTACAATGTTTGAAAAAGTTAAATGATGGCAAAAACAGCAGGACAACACTTCCACTGTAAATAAATGTGTGTTAGCTTGTCTGTGTTCGCGTTTACATTTCTTGCTTTAATTTTTGTCCGTTTTTTTTCAATGTTGGAAAAATATAAGAAAATCAAAAAAAAAGCATCAGTTTCATTTACTTAATTGATGTGTTTGGTTTCCCATACAACAATTACCCTTATTCCGCTCTCTTAACATCACTGTTTGCCTATCTCAATGCGTTCAACTAGCTATCACACAATAATATTGAGACAATTGTACGACCTTTCATTACAATAATTTTTATTGTTCAGTGATTTCCTACATAATATTTTATACATCCAGTACAAAGACGTGCTTGATTTAAAAAAAAAAATGACAACACTGTTGGGGTGTTATATATGAAAAACTATAATAAGAATAGTGTATTTCGTAATTATTATGAAAAAATTAATTTTATGAAAATGAGCATTAAATCTCCCTAGCTATTTCCGATGCTCTTTGCTATTCTAATAATATAATAGATTGTCATTTTACTTGAGGGATTACCCAGCCACTGTCCTAACCAGTCCAATATATCGCTTGTCTATGGACATTTATAGTGATCTACTTATATAAAAGCGATGGTTCTCTTAGTACACGAAATTAATATTTCAATTTGTATGGGCCATACCCCACCGACTATTCCAATTCTGCGTGGTTTTTGCTTGATTATATAAATTAATGTGGGAGTTGGTTGTACAAAATTTAAAGACTCTATCTGTTTTAGTTTCCTAGGGACCTAAAAATAACTTTTCACTTTTTATGAGAAGCATGACACCCACTATTCTATTCCAGCCTATATTTTGGAATGCTATGTATAGCAATAAGGAGATTGCTGGAAAAGAATTTCAAAACAATAACTATTAAAGTTGCCACTTATAGCTTATTATACCATCCAAATAACTGGTAACAAACTCTGAAATTTTAGGAAGATCCGCCCGTGAGTGACACATTTTGTTCTTATTATAATATTTATTATATAAGTAATTTTATTTTGTGCTTGATTCCTTTAAATAAATATTTCATGATATTCTCACAAAATATTTATTACAACAAATTTTTATTAAAAAATAAACATCTTATGATATTCTCATAAAACATTTATTCAAATAAAAATTAAAATAAAAATATTAGAAATGTATTGCAATGGGGGAGAGCACATCCATATTGCAATTTCACTATTGCTCAAGTAGCTCATCATTGGAATTTACCCCAATATTGTATAGAAAAACCTAAGAGTCTTATATCCAAAGCTAAACTTATTCTATGAGAATTTTTCATAAAATCAACATAGCATAGACAGCAAGACTCAAAGACACTTTCATACAAACACTGCAAAACATTTCAAAACAACAAAAAACATTGTTTATTTTCAATCATTTCTACATAAGTTTTGCAATTTCACTATTGCTCAAGTAGCTCATCATACATTTCAAATATTTTAATTTTTATTTTTTATGGGAATATCATAAGATGTTTATTTTTTAATACAAATTTTTTGTAATAAATATTTTGTGAGAATATCATGAAATATTTATTTAAAGGAATCAAGCACGAAATAAAATTGCTTATATTAAAAATGATTCCGAATAATTATGAATAACTTAATATTTATTATATTTTATTAAATATGAAATAATCTTTTAACGGTCTTATTAAATAATTTAACGATTTTATTTTTTTCAATATTTCGCTTTCCTTTGGAAAGCTTCTTCTTCTTCTTCCTGAAGAAGCTTTCCAAAGGAAAGCGAAATATTGAAAAAAATAAAATCGTTAAATTATTTAATAAGACCGTTAAAAGATTATTTCATATTTAATAAAATTTAAAAAAAAAAGGTCAAATAAAAATAAAAGTAATATTTATTATATTTATAATTTTATCGGATATTTCAAAAAGACATGGCAGAATCTTTACGGAGCCAATCGAATCGATTTTAGTCTAAAAACTAAACGAAGTAAAATAAGAAATAGGGTTGCGATTTTGCCAAAAAGCGATAAAAAACTTTGATGAAAAAATCGACAGCTATGAGCGTGGTCTAGGTAGACATTTGCTAGATAGCAAAATTCATTCATAATTCTTCGTAATACAATAAAAATTTAAATCGTTTTAATTTAAATTTTTTTATTTTTTTTTAAGAAAAGTAGTACTTCAGGCAACAATGTCTCTTTAGTCAAGTACCGTGCTACATTCTTTAGGAAAGGGATAGAGAAGAGATGAAACAGGTGGTGAAAGTAGAAGGATAGTCGGAAATTAACAACCGTATAGAGACAGCAACAACGACCAGTGACTATAACTTCATCGCTGAGCAGCTCCACCGACAGTCAATTTTTATTTTTGTAGTGAAAAAAACCAAGGTCTTCGTTCGACTGACAAGCTAGTACACTACCTACTTGCCTACAGGGGCGCCTAAATTAAAAAAAAAATTTTTGTTTTATTTTCTTTTAGAAAACACACTTCCTATTGAAAAACCCTTTATATTTTATACATATCCTTGAAGCAATGACCATTATATTTTACATTTACATTTCGAACACTACTTAAGGGATACGAAATATTCGTTCTGACTGGCAATTATCAACACCACTTTTTTGAGGTTATAAAACAGCGCTGGGAGTGTAGATTTTTCCACAGACTTTGAATTTAATTCATGAGCTCACCACAAATGTTCTACTTACAAACGGAAAAGAAGAGAAACTGATAATCACCAAAAAGTCTATTCATATATACTTAGGCGCTACCGATTTTTTATACTTAAATTCATGCTCACATAAATAAAATAAAAAGTTAAGCACAACTAAACAGATGATAATATCTATTTTTTATTTGAAAGTTAGAAAAATCTTTGATGTACAAAATCAGCAGCAATGGATTCAAATAGTATCAGCAGAACCCATTTCAAGAAGTATAATTGTGATTAGTTTTATAATAAAATTATTACTGAAAGGTTTTCCCATTGCAGCCTCTTTTAAAACCATGCCGCTGTTTGAAGTTGCAACTTTACAAGTCACATTCAAATTCGCATCTTCGTGGTTGAAGGCGAAAAAAATTCGATACAAATATTGTTGCCTATAAAGTATTTGCCCTTTTGATGATAATGATGACGAACGACACTAATGATGGGGTGCATATAAATTCCACATTATTTTATTGTAATGAATAAATTGATGGATGGGCAAACGGTTGGTTGGTTGGTAGTTAGTTCGTTCGGTTTCCTGGTTAAATAAATGTACCAGTTTTCTTTACATTACTTTTCATACTTTTTGTTTTTTTTTTTCTATACAATAAACCGTTTTGAATAATTAATAAGGAAAAGGGAGACTGGTGTGGTTTAAAAAAGAAACAGGTTTATTAATACTGGTTGGTGTCTGTCGTTTTTACTAATAACAGCTCGGCAATGGATGGATAAGGAATATGGTTGTCGTCTGTTTCTTTCCGGAATGAAATAAATTTAAAAATTTTGTTCTGCAGCTAAAATTAATTTTTTTTTGCTTTTAATTTGTAGCTGATTTTGTGCATCTGAAATTTATAATAATAAATAAATAAATATAAACGGTAGTCACTATTAAATCGTGCTTTAGGTGGATTTCAATAATGACACAACGCCACTATTCACTCATTATTGACAGATTCATTGCTATTTTCTAACACGAGGATTAAGTTCACCTTTTAAAATAAAATAATTTAAAGAAATTAATTAAAGAGCTAAGAAAATTTTTGATTTATTATTCTATCGCTCATCTCAAGTTCAGACATTTCAATTAAAAAATATTATTTTTGGGCAAATGGGCAAGGAAGCGTGGTTTATTCTGAGAACTGGTAGTGCCATTGTCTTTGGTTCTTTTATTTAAAGGCAAAAGACATTTTGTTTCTAATGTATTTCATAGAATTTTTAGAATTTTTAAACAGATTGAAATAATTTTTATTAATTTACCATTACAAATATACAAAAATCTTCATTAACTTCTTTTTTGGATAACACTTTGTTCTAGGATGTATAACAAGTATTTATTTAATCAAAGATAGCAAAAGGAATAAATTCCCAACATGTAACTATTACAAATAACATTTTTTTGTTAATTATAATATTTTTGTTTTTTTGGACCAGCACTCAGGAGATGACCACTACTCTTATAATGCTTTGTACCTAAACTAGGAAATTAAGTTATTGGGAGGCGGAAAGAAGGAGTAGTGTTCAATTAAAATTTTACTACAATGAAAGTGACTAGAAAGACGTCTGGAGGGAGTTCAAACCACATACAAACCGTTCTGCTACAAAGCAAATTGTACCTGTAATGCATAGTGCGATTTACTGTTCATTCCCCCACAAGCGCATGCCATTCAAAGAAAAAACGTTCGATTAATCGGAACAAGTTCCCTAATTTCTTTAGAGCACTTACAATTGCAGTAACGATAAAACAGCGAAATACAATCCTCATTGCGTCGATGCTCTAGAGAATCAATGGAATACGATATCCTACTACCCCCAGTGAGCCTCTTGTACGCGATCGAGCAACAAAAAAATTGACTTTGCGGCAGCGGCCCATATTTGAGGGTTATATTCTATTTTTGCATATAGGTGGAATAAATAGTAGGAAGACCGGATGAAGTGAAGTATCTCTAACAGCGTTTTAGAAAACCGAGCCACTTGAAAGCTTATTTAGAAACCTGAAAAATGTGCTTAGTACATCAAACGTCACACTTCATTTTCATGCTAAGAACATCAAGAGATTCTAATTCCTTAATACTTGTATCACCCATAGTAACAGACACAGCACCGTTTCCGAACGCAGATCTATGCGTAAGGATGCAACACTGAGCCATACAGGCATTAAAATCGACTCTATTCACACGACCACATTCGGAAATCGTCGTGAGATCACGATTAAGCGTATTATCCTCGCCCGACCTTTTGAAACCACCCAACTCATTCGGTCTGTTACCGAATGAATGCGAATAACAAATGCTGCTGTCATCTGCGAAAGAGTATATAGGGTTGAAGCTCATTTAGAAGAATAAGAAAAAACGGAGCCTTGTGATACCCCTGCGATAATCTTGAACTCGTCTGATGAAATCCCATCTATAATATTGTGTTTTTTTTTTAAAGAGCACTTCAGGCAACAATGCCTATTTAGTCAAATACTGTGCTACATTCTTTAGGAAAGGGGTAGAGAAGAGATGAAACACGTGGTGAAAGTAGAAGGATAGTCGGAAATTAACTGCCGTATAATAAGACAGCACAGCGACTAGTGACTATGCCTTCATCGCTGAGCAACCCCACCGACAGTCAATTTATATTTTTGTAGTGAAAAAAAACCAAGGTCTTCGTTGGGAATCGAACCCAAAACCCCCTTACTGACAAGCTAGTATACTACCTACTAGCCTACAGGGGCACCTATATAATATTGTGGCCACCAAGTGTCCGTGTTAGTACTAAAAATATAAAAAGGGAATGTTTAAGAGAAAAAAAAGATTCAAAAGCATTTTTTGTACGACATCCTACGGTTCCATCATTGTCAATGCAAAATATCACTAAAATTGTTGATTTTAAATGCCAATAAAAATAGTAAAATTTTGATTTTCAAACTAGAAACGATTTGGATAGTTCAAATAATTCGATCTGGTCTGTATTAAGATTGTTTGTATAAACATCTTTGATCCAGATCACATTGTCAATTAAAAAAAGAAGGCTGCCAATTTTTTGTTCTTTCTTTTGTTATGTACTTTAAGTTTTATGATTAAATCTGGGGGAGTCCCTAAAAGAGGCATGTGATTTTGACGTGTATTAGAAAATTTAATTGGCATATATTCAGTATAAGAGTGAATATGAATGAGTATAACAAATTTAAAAGTTAAGACACGTTTCACGTTACTTCTTTTGGTTTTTGGGAGAAAATCACGCTAGACAAATTAACTTAGTATTTCTGCCGTGAGATGATGTTGGCTGCATTCTTAATAATAAAACGGTGGTAAGTTTGGTTTTTATAGCAAGTTTTGTTAAAATGTTACAAGCCTCTGTATTGGGAAAATTTAAAACCTGCTATTTTTTTTAGGATTGTCCCCAAAAATGTGGTGTATTTTTTACTTATATAATTGAAACTTACTTCTGTACAAGTAAATTTTTTGAACTATTTTAAAGACAACCTATAGCTAATGCAAAAAAAAAATTGCCTTGAAAAGTGTAACGACCCAGCCTCCAAACATAACCAATTTGAAACAAAATGTATGAATTACATCAAACTAAATTGGAATCAGATTTTTAAAGCTCCATCTCTTGGTTAATATTCCAAAAAGGATTTGACAGCCCCGTAGTTAACAAAACCAGCGTGACTAGTTTTATAAAAAAAACAATTTTTGGAACATATTTTCCCCGTTTGAGGACTGAATATATGAGTGAAAATAAAAAAAAATTAAAGTTTTATTCCCCTATTTGATTATAGACTGTCTTGCATATATATTGTAGGAAAACCTTTTTTAAATTGTGGCAATTCCAATACTATATTTTATTTTTCAAACAACCTCTTTAAGTTGAAACTTACAGTTTTAAAGGTAAATGACATCTAAAAAACGCGTTATATTAAAAATAATAAATTAATTAAATTAATTAGTTAATAAATTGTGAATCTAGAAGTAATAAGCTTTCCTCTAATACTATTTACTTCTATTAGGAACATGTACCTAAATTGTACACACCTTGCACACCTTGTCTTCTAATGAAGTTTTACTCATTCATTATTCCGTTTTTCAGTTTTACACAAAATTTTACACCAAAAAATTTATAATTGGCCATTTTCTTAAATCTTATAATGTTATAACCGTCCTAATAATATTTATATTTAATAGTTAATTAAGCACTAGGTCATTATTTAATAAAAAATTTTAAAACTCTATTTTTTATTATTAACAATTTATCCTGATGATGCCAACCAATGGTTTGGCGAAATATTGAAAAAAATAATAAAAAATAAATGCTTAATAATTAACTACTAAAAAATATGAAAAAAGGTCAAATAACTATAATTATTATATATTTATATTTAATAAATATAAATTTAAGGCAAAAAAAAAACAAAACAAAATTTGCTACAACTTAAAATACTTTTTAAAATCTTTAAAACTTTTTAAACAAATCTAAACAGAAAACAGAAAAAGTCTTAAATATAAATTTTCATCCAGTCATTTTTACAAAATAAATGGTAAATTCATTTTGTGATTTCCATTGTTACAATAATAGATACAATGACTGACTGACTGAATGAATGAATGAACGAACGAATAAATAAATAAATGAATAAACATAAGGTTATCTAAGCAAACAGTTACTTGCTTTGTACTGAATGTCGTGAATGGTTAGTGGGTTCTTCGATGGGTGGTTGCATTTGTTTAGTGGTTGGTGGATGGATGTATAAAATTTACTGAATACGAAATAAAAGCCAAACACCCACAACAAAACATTACAACTTTTTGAACATAACAAGTCGTGACATATTCTGTTTGTATTTGTAAGAGGAGATAACAATGGCTGGCAATAACTGTTTGAGTATGTTTTTTTACATAAATAAGCAAATATACTTACTTGTTCGTTACATAGCTATGTAATATATATATATATATATATATATGTGTGTGTATATATATGTGCAATTTATAAAATTGTGGGTTATATAACAGTTTCTAATGTATAAATTTTATTAAGAGTGGTGCGATATAGCGACATAAGTTACGAAATTATCTTCTAAATCATTAAAGGTATTAAAAATGCTTTAGCTCACCCTAAGCGGCGGATTTTTATACTTATTTACTTTTCGAAAAATACATCTAATTGATCATAAGTGTAAAATTTATGATCATATTCCTAAACTTTGCGTTATTTTTGCGATTTTGAATAAAATTTTGCGTAAGAATTTGAGGTTGAAGCCTTACAAGATTCAACTGGTACAGAAATTCAAGCCGACCGCCCAATTACATTCGTTCAATTCATTCAGGAACAAGCGGCTGGTTTTCCAGAAAAAATCATTTTTACAGACGAAGCCCATTTTCACTTGTCAGAGTGTGTCAACAAGCAAAATTGCCGCAATTGGGCCTCTGAAAATCCTAGAGCGATTATTGATTATTGAAAGGCCTTTGCATACTCAAAGTGCCACTGTATGGTGCCCTATGTGCTCTGGAGGCGTGATTGGGCTTTTTTTTCGAAGATGAGGCTGGAAATGCAATAACGGTCAATGAATTACGCTACCGCAAAATGCTAAGAACTTAATTTTGGCGTATTATTGACCACGTGCATAACAAGTGTTACATAGTCAACGAAACAATCAATTTATGGCAAACCAAATTTCCCGATCGCATAATTTCACGACAATAAGCAGTTAAGTGGCCGGCCAGATCGCGTGCTTTAACACCACTGAATTATTTTTTGTGAGGCTATGTTAAGGACAGATTCTACATGGAGCCAATCGAATCGATTTTATCTTTAAAACTCAAAATCTGTGGGGTGATTAACGAAATAGGATCGCCATTTTGCCAAACAATTTGTAAAGTCTTTGATGAAAGAATCGTCGTCTGTCAGCGTGGTCGTGATGGACATTTGCTAGATATCATCTTTCATTCATGATTGCTGAACTTTTCTCTTCTTAATACAATTAAAAGTTTAATAGTTTTAATCTAAATTTTTTGTTTTGTTTTGTTTTAGAAAGCAAATTTCTTGCTAAAAAACCCTTTATTTGATATAACAATTTTTATGTTTCTTGCTTCGGTGTACTGTGCAGAAGTTAAGAATATCAAATTCAGATAAAAATCGTTACATGTTTTGTAACTATTTAGCACGAGTTGGTATTAGACTCGTGGACTTTACTTTAAAGGCTGAACAGACGAAAATTAGTTTATAGTAATCAAATTATTCGCTTAATACTGAGAAGAAACGATTGTGCAACCTAAACCTCGTTCTTAGATTATTTGAGGTAAACGCTCTGCAACTCAAAGTTATCTTTCAAAATCTAAGAAATTATTTGTTTTTCCTTTAACAATGCACATAAAAAATAGAAAAATCAAATCAAATTAGCTAAATATAAAAATTCGAAACTCAAATAGTTATACAACAGGAGCTCAATATTCGCAGTACATAAAAATATGATTCAAAAGCAACATCAATACGATTCGTATGTTAGGCAAAAAAATATATTGAATACTAGGCTGGATAGATAGAAAAATGTTATTGTATTTTTTAAGCTAAAAGAACATTTAACGTTCTAATAACTTTATAAAAACAAGCAAAATTTTTTCTTCTCGTTTCAACTTTAACAAATTTAACGCACATCTGCTACAAAAATATTTACATATGCGTACATTTAAAATTTGAATTTCAAGGTAAAACGCCTACTTTGTATACAGCCCGCAATAAAATTAATTAAATTTTTTTTGGAATATTTATAATTTCAAAGATTTAATATTAATAGTCTGTTTAAAATTCATAAAACTTGTTTCAATTTATACAATAAACAATATATCACCGACATTATAGATATTGCAAAAGCGATAGTAAAACAAACTTTTACAAATTACTTAACGGACCTGCCATGGAAACCCCAATTTCAGTTATCTTTATGGAAATTTTCGTGCAACATTTCGAAGTGCTACATATAAAGATACTGATGGAAAAACACAGAATAACTTATACAAAGATGACATCATATGCATCCTCTAACAAGACAATGCCGAACAAATTCAGACAAACAGACTTAATAAAATTTCATACATTACAAAAAGGACAATATAGAAATTTGCATTATCTTGACATCACAATAACACCAGGAACTGACTGTTTAACATTTGACATCTAGAGAAAACCAACTACGACTGGCACATGTGACACACAGACACAGACTTGATCCACATTAGTACAACAAAGAACTCGATACAAGTTTCACCATACATAAAAATTAACGGCTATAAACCACTACTATCGACAAACTTCTTAGAAAATATAACACTAAAAACAGGAATAAAGAGGACAAAGTATGCTTTTACTTTCACAGGACCAGAAATATATGGATTAACTAACCTTTTTCACAAAGGAGGTTTACTCACAGCAATAAAAACCAGTAACACTCTGAGACATAATCTTAGGACATTTAGTTCCAGTGGAGTATACAGATCTACTTATACTTGCAAACATATTTTATATTGGACAAACTGGACGAACACTGAAAACAAAATTTACAGAACACATACGCTTATACAAACGAAAAAGAGAAGACTTCAACTTTGGATTATACCTTGACACACATGGACAAACACCAAGGGAAATACATGAATGTATGAGATGACTACAACCTAGCAAAAAATAGGACGAAGACTAGACATGGATTTTTTGAAAACATGGAAATCTATAAAAGAATAACTTTTAGCAGCGACATAAACGAACAGGTAAACATGACCTCAGACACCATTTTCACACCACTAAAACTACTCATACACTCCAACAAACGGAAATCACTATCAGACGGGCAAGATAATAATAAAAGACGGAAATATTGAAAATTAGCCAGGTGGCGGGCATTCTACCTTCATGAATAGATACGACCTGAACAACAGTACTTAGTCACCAGTGCAGATTAGAACGCGGCTTAAAAATGATGTCTTCACATCGAAAGCGCTCGCCATTCATACCGGAAAAATAGAGCAAAGACGAAAAAGAAAGACAACAGTATTTCATTTACTGGCGCGACAAATCCAAACAATTATTTTATGTTTTAAATTTATTAAAACTATTTTTAAATGTCTTTGTCTTATTGACTGTTGGTATAATATTGAACTATAATTTATAGCTAATTCTGCTCTTTTCAGGGCCTATTTAAATTTACAAAGAATTTGAATTGCAATTTTGTTTGAGGTTGCATTCGGGATAAGAGTGCTCTTTAATTAAAACTGAAAAATTGTTTTCCTTTCCCTTAGGCATGTTGTTTTATTAAACGCTGCTATCATATACAGGGCAAATCAAAACAAAGTTATATAGGATGCAGGGGTGCAAATATGAATATAATAATATTATAAGAATTTTAAAAGCAGGTTATGCATTTCAAGAATCTATTTTATTCAGCAATTGACTTGGACATTCCAAGAACTCCTTTACAAATTTGGCAATTTACCAGAATTTTATTGATTTTTATGAAATGAAGGCCATTAGTAGAGTTATACGCAAGACATTTGCAGAACTACGAAACAATATTGGAATAATTTACAGGCTTAACTATAGCCTCATTTTGGAATCTAACTAATATAGTTTGGAAGAAAGGAAATTCGATTCCTTTTTTAACGTATAATGACATTCGTTTTACCTGTAGCATTAATAATTGTAATTTAATGGCTCAAACATTTGCCACCAACCACTCTAATTCTTCTATATAACTATTGGTGACCAAAAATCCGACATTCAAGTAAATAATGTTCTTCGTACTTCTAGGCTATGTACCTTTTTTTAAAAAAAAAAGAGAAGTAGCACTTCAGGAAACAATGCCTATTTAGTCAAGTACCGTGCTACATTCTTTAGAAAAGGGATAGAGAATAGATGAAACAGGTCGGAAATTAACTGCCGTATATAAGACAGCACAGCGACCAGTGACTATGCCTTCATCGCTAAACAGCCCCACCGACAGTCAATTTTTATTTTTGTAGTGAAAAAAAAACCAAGGTCTTCGTTGGAAATCGAACCGACAACCCCCATATTTACAAGCTAGTACACTACCTGCTAGCCTACAGGGGCACCTTCACTATTACTGCAGTTTCGTTAATAACCAACTTCCAAATACGGGATATCATTAAAAACATCAATTTTAAAAAAGCTTCAGGTATGAACTGAATCGATAACAAATGCCTAAAATACCTTCCTAAAACATCAGTCCAATATTTAACTACCATTTTCACCGCTTGCCTTGAAATATAATACTTTTCGAGCGATTTTTTATCAGCAAAAGTTATTCCTATTAGGAAGCCAAATAAACCTTTAGAATGCCCATCATCATATCGCCCAATAAATTTGCTTTCTTCCACAAGAAAAATATTCGAAAAAATTATCAACGAAAAATTAATGCTTTTCATTGAAACAAACGAAATTTATCCTACCCATCTGTTTGGATTCCGTAGAGATCACAACACGTCGCAATTACTAGTCAGAATTAGAAACTTAATATCCAATAATTTTGATCAACAAAATTCGACGGAAATGGTTTTGCTGGACGTCGAGGCAACCTTTGACCCAGTTTGGCATGAGGGACTTTTTTTTATTTATTTATTTATTTTCCGTGTCCCACACACAAGACTTTAAGTCTCACATTGCAGTATGAAACTCAGTACAAGTACAAACAAAAAGTTAAATCAAAACTTTAGAGAAAAAAAAAAATAAAACGAATAAAAACATAATTATCAAATTAAAAATATATACTAAAAATCACTTAACACTAACTTAAAAATTGACAAACTATATTTCTTATGAAATGATGTGCGTTACTAATGGGAGTCTAGTTCCAGAGTCGTATTGCAGAAATATAGAATTGGAATTGAAATATGAGAGAGCTGTATCTAAAACCTCTATTAAGGATTGAAAAGTTCAATCGCTCATATAAATGCTCGTGTATCCATTAGGATTAAAACCCTTACCTTCTAGTAGTCATCAAGACACATGCCATAAAGTTTATTAACATAAGAAGAAACATGATGATCATAGCTTCTCAAACCATATACATAACGAATAATATTATTGAAAGTCACATTTAGTTTGATTTTGCTAATACTATCGCAACTCGAAAAAAGTATACACGCATATAGTAAAATTGGCCTTAAATATGTCTTGGCGAGAAATATACGAATATTTAAGGGACATAGAAGATACACGACCACAAGCAAAGTTAATATAGTTAGACTAAGTGAGGGTGCTGTTAAAGTAAATTTTTGTATGGAGGTGCGGAAAAAAATATATTTGTCAAAAAATGTAGTGATTTCATCACAAATTTAGTTTTATTTATATAGTAATACACAAAAGTAATCAAAATAAAGAAAGTTAGAGAAATGGCAATGTAAAAAGCCATAACTAACTAAAAAAATTTTAATGATTTTTTTTTAATTTTTAATTTAATATTTATTTTAAATCTATTTTTAATTTATTATTCTAAAAGAGCCTTAACTTCGTCGCTTATAACACTGTGCTTTTTCTGGCTAAATGCAGACGTCAAATGTGAAATCATGGGATCTGATTTTACCATCATTCGGTGCATAATATCTTCGTTCGTGGCAACTCGACTGCATTTTCTGGAGTGTCTAAGGCTATACTTTTTATAATCTTTGTTACGAAAATTACACTTTTCAATTATATCTTTTCCATGAATCAGAATTTTGTGAAGTGTAATACAAAATTTTTTCTACTACCTCAGTGATTGTTATAGCTTCAAAAATTATTGAAAACCTCTTGATTATATTTTCATCTAGACCCGTGATTTCGGAAATCAAAGCAGGATTAGCAAAGAATCTTCGTGACGTATTTCCTGAATTTGTCCTACCAGAGCCTTGATTAACAGTATCAACACGTATTCCAATTTTCTCTTTAAGTTTTATCAAACATTTTCGGGCTTCTTTTATCGGATGAGTATTTGAGTCGACTCTCCCACGTTTAAATTCAATATTAGAAGTAACATGCAAAAGACACTCCATCAGCTTAATACGTGCATGAAGTGGTGACATACCAAATTACAGTGCTTGTTCATTTAGGTGCATAGCTTGAACTTCTTCGATTTTATTCATCTTGGATGTTGTGACTCCAAAAATAAACAAGAAGATGCTGCTGGTGTTTCTGTTACCGATTGTGCTGTCTTGCCGTCAATCATTGTAAAATATAATTCATATTTTACTTTAAAGCTACAGTTATTTACTGTTAACTCAAATTCTTTTAGCTGAGATATCTCCTAGACTCTTCTCTTTTCTTCTCGTATAACTTGAGGTGTCTCTTTAACGTATTTAAACTGTAGTGTTCTACAATACTGAATGGAAGAAGGTTTATTGTTGTTCCATACTAATTTATCTATGTCATCACTTAATGATTATTTAAGTGGTACAACTGATGTCATATATAAATGAGAGTCAGTAATTTGATCATCTGAAAACGTCTGTTGGTATTAGCTCTGACTAGATGCCCCATCACATCCCCATTTATAGTACATTGTTAGATTTCCGCTTTCTTATTTATTTATTTCTTTTGCTGACTTGATCTCTAGGATTCTTTTAGCAGTATGATCCTACAGATTTTGCAGAGGTACACTGCCTGAAGTTTCAAAAATTCCTGTTTTTTTTTCGTGAGTTCTTTGTATGGTACGAGAATCTTAAAAAAAATAATCAAAGTTTTTTGTGCATATCTCGAGCAAATTTTTTAAATTCATACCTTTACTTAATTGTGCACAAAAGCGAAACCCGGATTTTTTTTATATGCTCATAAAAATAAATTCTGTAAATTCTTATTTACAGAAAAGATAACATTCTAAACGCCCATAACTTTTGTATTGTGTTTGATTTAATTAATAATTTGCATGTAAAAAAATCCCTAAAATTACCCAAATTAGTGAATCGCCAGAAAGTTGCCAATTAGCTTTTAATTGAATGAAACCAGCTAAATTTAAAATAATGTAATGTGTGCGCTAGACAACAAACAACAAATGTTTATTTAAATAAAATTATTTGATTTTTATTATAAAATTAAATTACAAATAATAATTCTGTAAATTATTTACAGAATTATTGTGTCTACAGAATTATTCTTCGATGTTATAAATATATCGTTTTTTATAAAAGGGGCTATAAACACTCACAAAAACACTCATCTCGTTTTCATATGATGTGAGCAATTTTAATGATTTTCATTTTACGAGACGCCATTTATTCATTTTATTTCTTACAGCAACTGAATTTCTAAGCGCTTCTTTTGCTTCTGTTTTAATTTTTCTTTTTGCTAAACATTAAAAAGCCATAATAAATGTCTCAAAAAGTCATATAAAAGATCTTTGGTGTCTTCCTTGATTTTAGGTTGATGTAAAAGAACGAGAATAAAATAATTCCACCTTCAGTTCAGGCTCGTTTTATTTGATTCTTATTACTTTATTTATGCTCCATTTGTGGTCTATAAACTTTATTGTTTTTAATATATACGTATGCTCGTATGTATGTATATTTATGTATGTGTGTGTTTGTATTTTTAATTTTTTTGATTATAATTCTTTTGCAGTTTTTATGATTTTTTAGGTCAATATAAACAAAATGGTCAAAATATATACAGAATTGGTGTCATGTTTGTAACCGCAATTTGAAGATAATAAAACTGTTTTGTATTTTATTAAGTTCTTGGTTTAATATTAAACACGTTTTATTTTGTAATAAAATTTGTGTGGCAGCGAAATTACTAAGGCTTGTCAACTAAAACCTTTTATTTTTGACATTATTGTTTAGTTAATATAAGAATCTGTCGCTCGCTGCCTCTGAAATCTTACAAAATTGCAAGAATTTTTTTTAGTTGGATAGAGAAAATTTAAAATTAGAGTATTCACAGGTATGGGCTATTTAATAACAAACTCGGCAAACTGGGAAACAGGTAGTTACAAGTGAGCAACTTGTGACCACATTGTACATGACGATGTTCAACATTTTTTTAAGAAATCAATCTCTCCTATACAAACATATAGCTTCAACTTTCAGAAGATCATATAGAAAGAAAGCACTTTAACTTAACGCCCTCATTAGCATTAACTCTAGATTGCAAATTTTATATCAAACAATTTGGTATTACAAAGAAATCAAATCATCAAAGCCATATATAATTTCACAAAGATCACAACAGTCTCTGATGATCACAAAGTCGGTAATTCTTAAGAATTTGAATTACTCATTGTTTAAGTAGGAATCCTAAAATATTCTTGAAAATATATCTAAAGCCGATACCATACAGAAAACAGATTTTCCTACCAATCAAAAGTTTTATTTGATTTCGTGTAAAATTTTATTAAATTTTTAATGAAATCAATTATTTAATTAATTACGAAATTTTGTAACTTAATAATTATTTTGTTTAACAATATAATAATTTAATAAAATATTTAATAATCGAAATATAAATAAAATTAGCAATAAGTGCAAAAAGTCTTAGGATTACATTGACGAAGAAAATTTTTGAATAAAAACAACGACTGTAAAAATTTGTTTTCCTTTACAGCAGACTATAGAAAATTAAATAACATAAATATAATTTATATTTTTTGATTTTATTAACAATATAAGAAAAATTAAGAAATTTTTTTTATTTGGAATCATTTTTAACTAAATCTACGTTAATTTGTGTTAGATTCCTTTAAAAATAAATATTTTATTACATAAGTAATTTATAATTCATCGGAATCATTTTCAATCTAAGCAATTTTTTTTCGTGCTTGATTCCTTTAAATAAGTATTTCATGATATTCTCACAAAATATTTATTACAAAAATATTTATTAAAAATAAACATCTTATGATATTCTCATAAAACATTTATTTAAATAAAAATCTTTGAAATGCATCATTGCGGGGGAGAGCATTTCACTATTGCTCAAGTAGCTCATCAGTGAATTTTACCCCAATATTGTATTGATTTTATGAAAATTCTCATAGAATCAGTTTGGCTTTGTATATAAGACTCTTAGGTTTTTCTATACAATATTGGGGTAAAATTTGAATAAATGTTTTATGAGAATATCATAAGTTGTTTATTTTTTGACAAATATTTTTGCAATAAATATTTTGTGAGAATATCATGAAATATTTATTTAAAGGAATCAAGCACCAAATAAAATTGCTTATTTTATTATATTCTGATAAAATATTTACTATTCAAAAAATATATTTGATATGTAGTACTCCGGGGGAAAGTATATCCATATGACCATTTCACTTCTTCATTTCAAATATATTTTTTGAATAATAAATATTTTATCAGAATATAATAAAATATTTATTTTAAAGAAATTGGGATCCTACAAGGAAGCATCCTTGGATCAATTTTCTATACTATATACACCTATAACATGCCCACAAAATAATGTGCAACAATCGCTACTTATACAGACGACACAGCATTCTTATACTGTAGAGAAAGCCCCACAGAGGCTTCCAGAATTTTATAGCTACAAGTAAATATTTATTCACAAACGGCGGAAACCCGTACCCAAATAAAAACAACTAAATAGTCTTTATGATTGGCTTACAAAATGGAACATTGTTGTTAACACCCAAAAGTCAAGTTACAACAAGAAACGGAAAATTGCTCAGCTGTGTTTCTAAATAGCACTTTATTTCCTAGTGTGATCACTGTCAAATACTTTGGCTTACATTTAGACAGAAGACTCGCATGGAAAGCACATATTAGCGCGAAAAGAATACAACTAGACATCGAATTTTAGCAAATGTAGTGGCTTCTGGGCCGTAAATCTAAACTTTCTATGGAGAATAAAGTCCTGCTTTAACAACTATTTTAAAACCTCTATGGGCTTATGGGGCACTGCTAGTAATTCCAATATAGAAATATCGCAAAGTTTCCAATCTAAACTCTTCACAACGATCTGAAAATACCTTTTATTAAATCCGAAAGTAATCATCCGAAGTAATCATATAAACATAATACTAATTACCCTTCTAGATGATACTAACGAAGTTAGAAGGATTAAACAAATTTGATCTCCCTTTCACTTAAGTAAACAGTCTAGTTTGATTAACGTTCGCAATGAAATGAGAATATATATATATATATATATATATATATATATATATATATATATATATATATATATGTAAGTATATATATATATGTAAGTATTATTTTCATATTTAGCTTAAATTTTTGTTGTCAATTGAAAGCAATCAAACATGTTATTTTTGCTAACTTACCCATTCGCTTATTATTGTAAGCTAGATTTCTAATAAATAAGTAATAATATAACAAAAAAAAAACAAAAATTTTTAAGAAATCTAACACAAATTAAGGTGGATTAAATATGTAAACATTTTTTCAAATAATTTCAACCAAAACTAATCCGTTCTAAAATAGTAATTTAAAATGTGAATAGCTTTTGTGTTTTTAGAAAAATATTTTAGACCGTAAGACCGAAGCACTGGAAATTAAATATGAGAAATTGTAAATTTAACAAACAATTGTTAGAAATTAATTTTTAGTTTTATTGATATTTTAATTGTCCTTATTAATGTTGTTGTTAGGTTTTAATATACATAGTTTTGTATTTACTCAGAAATTTTTTTTAATTCATTATTGATGAATATTGAATACTCATCTATATTCAATATTCATATTGATGAATATTAAATATTCAATTTTACTAACTGTTTAAAAGGTCGTTTTATTTCAATAAGGTAAGTTATTTGAGGTTATGAATTTAATTATTGAATACAAAAAGTATAACAAACTTTTTTTTCAGTGTATTAATTCAATTAGTTGCTTTCCACAAATTTTAAAATATTTCATTTATTCACATGTAAAATGTTTTCTTGCGAAATCTGAACATTAGCTTAGCGGATCTTCAAGTAATTAAATCCCCTAATCTATATTGAATACCAACACTGCTTTTGATGCATTGTTAATGCGTCCTTTAGTCAAAATTTTCTGTATTAAACACCACATTGGTAAATTCCTATCATGTCTGAAGGTCGCAAATATAACACTAATCATTAAAGAGGAAAAGGCTAGCTGAAATGACCGTCCAAACATAATGCTCTGCACATTAATTTTCATTTTGTGAAGTATCTGGAGTAAGTGTACGTACTTCAGTAGAAGACGCTCTACAGATTACCTTCTTGCTTTCTTTCGGAAACTGATTTCTTTGAAAAGTACACTAAGAGAAAAATCGCATTTTTAAATCAAAGCATATCCTTGTTGAAACGAAAATTTTTCAACTTTGAGCATTTCAACCTTAAACTGAAATAGAACAACCTGGAAATAAAGAAAAACCACATGAAATCAGCATAGTACAATCATAAAATTGATATTTGACTAAAAAAAAGTATTTTATAAATTCTAAAACGTCCAACATTGAATTAAGAAAAAACAACATGAAATTCTCAGACATTGTATTTTTACAAAGTCAACTTTGATTCAAAAATAAACCAACACATTTTCAATTAAGAAGAAACTTTAATTTAAAAATCCATGCTCTTACATTTAATCCGTGCGTCTTTGAATTTATTAATAAAATGATGGATTCAAGCTCCCGGCAATTTTTTTTAATGACGTGCGTTGTTTAAATCATTTTTAATACGAAGTATTATGAAATTAACGCCGTTGAATTCATGTTGGACGTTGGACGGAAATTTTACAATCAACGTTGTAATACGTTATTATACAAGTTATTTATCAAAACATTCGTTAGTCAGTGGCAGACAATAAAGATAGACAAATAAAGTGTTTAATTTTAATGTTTATTTCTTTAATTTAAAAATACAAAATGGAAAATTTCGAGTTCAAAGGTGAACTTTTAGTTACTGAAAGTGAAATTTTGATAAATGGTGGCTCACAACCAGTGAACGAAATTGGCACAGTTGTTGATGTGGAAGATTGCGAAGAACATAATTTGGAGAACTTATAAAACCTATTAATAGAATTTTATTTAATGCAATTATGGCCAGTATTGCAAGGTAAGGACATAAATTTCAACTTGAACTTTTGAAGCCGCACATAATACAAAAGCTTACAAATTTTAGCATGTAATCTAACATATCGGTGTTTACAATATGTGAGAAAAGAATACCTCGTCGAAGCTATTCCACACCTAGGCCTGCGAATTGTATTTAGGGAGACGTTATTCATGCGGCGTAAAAAAGAAGTGATTAAAATCTTAATTCTTTTGAAAATTATATGCATATATTTAGCATGCATTTATATTTTTTCAGTTTGGAATGGACGACGAAACTATTTCTAACCCGACAAAAGTCCAGGAATGGATTAATAGAGATTTTTTGAATGTGGGATCACCAATTTCTTCAGGATCTTCAACAAGACGTATTTATATAAAGTTTGTAATGTATAATAACCTCTGTCCCACTGTAGTGAGAAAATATCAACATAAATCGATGGTGGACGTTTTTAATTCAAAAACTCTACTAAATTAAAGCGAAGCTGCACACTCTTAATTTAAATATGCACGTATTTGATGTGAAAATGTTTCTGTTTTAAATAGACATCAAAAATATTTGATTTAATGTCGCTCATTTCTAATTTAAAGATGCCATTTTTTTAATTTGATTCCGACCATTATTAAATTAGCGTTGAATATACCTCGATTTCGAATTAATAGTGTTTTATGTTGAACGTTGTTATATATAATTTCCAACCTTAGCTCATTTTCACGGCTGTTTTTTGTTGATTTAAGGTTGAAATTGTTATTTTCTTGCTGTTTTTTCCCTGAGTGTAGATGATTCAGTTCAGATGCACTAACAAGTGAATCGATATAAGATAGATACAATACTAAGATTAGTTTAAGATGAAATTAAATTTAAGATAAAATAGTAAGCAAACTGATTTAAAGAAAATTTATTAATTCCGATTCACTTCAGATACACTGAAAAGTAAGTTGATTCAAATAAGTAAACCGGTTTATTTAAGATAGAAGATAAAAGAAGCTGTTAACTGAAGTCACAATTTAATTTTTTTCCTTTTTTTCACTTTCACCATTCTAATAAGTTGTATAATTTGAAGCCTTTTTTTTTGTTTTTTAAATTTTGAAGACTAAGATAAATATTGTTATAATACTTCGACCAGGATAGTTTTCATTAGAACCAGGATATTTTCCAAATCCGTGGCGGTAAAACAGTTTTCAAAAAACTCTTTATAATGATGGCAAGTGGAATTGAAAGATAATAATGTTTGTTTAAAAACAACAACAAGAAGTTCGTTTTTCAATTGTGATAACACCAACATCAGAATAGTTTCACGACATATCACACGACAATCAGCTGTTTGGTGGCCAGCCAGATCGCATGATTTCGCACCACTTGATTATTTTTGTGGAACTATGCTAAGGACAGAGCCTATACGGAGCCAATCGAACATATTTTAGCCTTAAAACTCAAAATCCGTGATGTGATTAATGAAATAAGGCCGCCATTTTGCCAAAACATGCTTAAAAACTTTGATGAAAGAATCAATATCTTTCAGCGTTATCGAGGGGGACATTTGGCAGATATCATTTTTATTCATAATTGCCTAACCATTTCTTTTCGTAATACAATAAAAATTTTAATCATCTTAATTTTTTTGTGATTTTTTGTTTTAGAAAACACTTTTTTAAAATTTACAAAACTAACTGCAAAAATAGCTACTTTAACTATTTAGATGTTTTAAAAAATGTTCTTATCATATTTATATTCTACCTAACATTGTAGCGAGAAGGATCATACCGAAGAAATTTCTTCAATATAACTGATTTTCGAAAGTTATATGAATTACCAATTTGTTGATTTTGATTTTACTTAAAAATTCTAGCAACAAAGATTTCAATCCTGTGAATTATATTATGATTTTTTTGGTGATTTCGGTTGAAGCTGTTTTCCAGAGCAAAAGCATACATTTGTAAGCAAACATTCAGTTACAATGATGCAAAATAACTTTATTCATAAAGTCTCAATATGTTTGGGACGTTAATCTGTTAAAAGTAACGCGTTTTATTTATAATAAAATCCTCTTGTAACACAAGTCAATCAAGCAAATAGAAATAATATAAAGATGAAAGGAAAATATATAAAAATATACTATATATATATATATATATATATATATATATATATTATTTAATAAAACAACAAAAAATTAAGCAACAATAAATTCATACAAGCATGTGCGCTTGTAAATGAATTAACTTTTTTTTTAAAGTAGAAGCCGAGTTAAATCAAAAAAAAATAAATAAAAAAAATATTTTATCCCTTTTCCTTTCGAAAAAGTCCAAATAAAAATAACGCAAATACTTGCTACAAGCAACAAAATCTGTACAGATTTATAAATATGTAAAGGAGGTATAAAAAATATATAAAATTCATGTATAAATTTATTCACGTAAAAAATGTATATTTTGCTACGTGTATGTGGGTGTGTGTGTCTGTATGTCAATACACAAAAGAAGAGATTTGGTTAAATGCGAAATCGATTGGAAAACAATTTCCAATTTTTAAAGAATTATCACCGCCATATTCGCGCGTGCTTCACTTAAATCACACATAAGTAACCTCTAAATCTGTTCCCAGTGGCGTATAAGCAATAGATGTTGTTCATAATGATGATAATGCTGCCACTGCTGATACTAACTGTATGTTGTTTCTATTGCTGCTGTTGAAATGTGTAAAAACACTCCTAATATAAAATTAGTAAAATCATAAAGATTTCTTTTTTTTTTTGGAAATATATTTTTTTCTCAATGGCATCAATATTATTCTCTTCTTGTAGATAAATATTTTGCGCCTTCAGTGCAAGAAATATTTCCTCAGTTCTTGTGTAATATGATTGTCTTCAAATTCATTAGCTTTTTTCTCATATCGAACGCTTACAACTCTTTATTGTTATTTAGTTTTCCACACTAAAGTTGATCAATAGTATTCTCATTATCACGTTATTTGTGCATCAGTTAACTGACTAGAACGAAACTTTGGAAATATGTTTACAACTGCACTAAATTTTAAAATTACCCAAAACAAATGCGCAGCCTATTAAAACGCTGCAAAACGTTAAAGAAAACATACCAATTAGACCCATTGTACACTACAGATCTGCATCAGCACATCACCATTTTAAACACCTCACCAACTTAATTAAATAAAAGATAAATTTACAAATTACATATATGGTACGTAATATAAAAGGCCTTATCGAAAAACTTAAAGACATCAAGACAAACGAACACACGCGACTTGTTTCCTTTGACATCAGGGATCTATATACTTCAATACCAACAAATAAAACCTTAGATATCCTACGCAACACATTAGACAATTTATATGAAAGTCAATACATCACTGATATTATAGATATTGCAAAGACAATAGTTCTTTAGATTTAATAACCACTTTTACAAATTACCTGATAGACTCGGAATGGAAACCCCAACTTCAGTTATCTTTATGGAAATTTTTATGCAATATCTCGAATTGCTCTATATATAGAGACACTAATCAAAAAATACAGAATAACTTTATACTATAAACTTGTAGATGACACATCTATCCTCGAACAAGCTAATGCAGAACAAATTCTAATAGACTTAAACACAATCCATAATAATATTGCGTAAACAATTGAAAAATAAAAAAAAACAGAAATTTGTATTAACTTGACATTACAATAACACGAGGAACTGACTGTTTAGCATTCGGCATCTATAGAAAACCAACTACTACCATCCACGTCACTTGGAATCTATCCACCCAACATAAACTAGCAGCATTTAGACATATGATAAACAGACTTAAAATTATCACACTCCCTGCTCCAGATAAGTAAAATAATAGCCAAAAATATCGTCTACAAACCCATTGCTACCGATAAACTTCTTAGATAATACAACACTAAAAACTGGAATAAAGAAGGCAACCGGTAACACAGGACCAGAAATATATATATTAACTAACCTTTTGCACAAAGAAGATTTCCTCACAACATTAAAAACTAACAACGCTCTGAGACCTAATCTCAAGGCATCTACAAAAACAACAGACAAATTTAATTCCAGCGAAGTATACAGACTTACTTGAACCTGCAAACATTCTTATATAGGACAAAGTGGACGAACAGAACAGATACGATCATACAAACGACAAAGGAAAGATTACAACTTTGCATTACACCTTGACACTTACGGACATACATCAAGGGAAATAAATGAATGTATGACATTACTAAATCCTAGCCAAAAAGCAGGAAGACTAGACTTAAAAACATGGAAGTCTACAAAAGATAAACCTTTAGCAGCGACATTATACACAAACAGGTAAACACAACCTCAGACACAAATTTCACACCACTAAAACAACTCATGCACTCGAACAAACAGAAAACACCAGGTGGTGGGATTTCTGTCTTCATGAATAGCTACGACCTTAATAAAAGAACTACCTAAACCCGAACGCGGATTCACCAGTACAGCTTAGACCACGGCTTATTAATGATGTCTTCAAATCGAAAACACTCGCCGTTCATACCGAACAAACAGCCAACAGATATGGAAAAAATAACAACATATACAATCTGATTTATTTGCTAAATCTACTAGCAAGCTTATCCGCTTGTCTAAAGCTAAACGATTGTATCGAATTTAATGAAATATTAAGCATTGGCATTTTTTAAAATTAAATAAAATCTATATTCAAGTATTATATTTCTTTATTGTTTTTAAATCTACCTGTTTATATCTTAAATAAATATCTGTTATTCTTTTTAACGGTCTTTTTTTATTAATTTGGAAAAAATATATATTGTTAAACTAATTTTAAAAAAACCGTTAAAAAGAAGAACAGATATTTATTTTATATTATATTTCGCAACCTTTTAAGAAAAAAACCAGTTGTTGTTGTTTTTGGTGTGGTTCTGCTGATTGTAAACCAAATAAATGTTGGTTTAAGGTGTCTGAATTTTTACAAGTGCCCAAACTCATCATCCTAACGGAATATCATAAAATTTTTGCAAATGGTGCTAAACGTCAAATTTGCTTTAACATTTGCGAGATAGTTAATGTTCGATAGTATGCTTTATAATCATTTGCGTAACTGAACAATTTAGAAACCACGATTTTCCTTTCACCAACTGGGTAAAGATTGCGGACGAACCTGTAGTATTGAGGAGACCTAGTGAGGACTATGCGACGGTTTTTACAAAGAATTTTGGTGAGAGACTTAAAGATGTTACCCTAAAAAGTGCAGACAATGCATAAGCTGCTAGCCGTTAACCGCCAATCGTTGTCAATTAGTGTCGACAGTGTTAGTTCATAAAAACACATATTTACTAACCAAAAGATCGTGCGCAAACACCAAGCAACGCAATAGAAAATTAATGGAATACAGCATAACATACATCCGGAAAATAAAATTAAAACTTATCTGATTGTTGTCGGGTGAAGCTGCCCAAGCTCTGCTGTGGTGATATTCCTCGAATTTTGAACATGAAAAATAAAAAAACAATTTAATTGATCGCTCTTTCTTTTGACTTGTTTTTATTAAATGTTACATTGTCAGTTCCTTTCACAAAATGTTATGTTTGAAATTGAATTAATATTTTAGCATAAAATGTGGTTCTTTTTTTGTATCACCACTGGGCGCAAGCTTCTCGAACGTTCTTTTTTCAGTGCAAAATGGCCACTTAATGCCGCAAGTATTGTTCTTTCTTTTCTTCTTAGAGATAGCAAAGAAGTAAAAGACATATAATAAATCGATAAAAAATGGTGTCAATCCAGCGATTTTGCTGTGGCGGCAACACTGATAATATTACAGTTAAGGCTGGGGCAAATAGAATCCGTCATTCGTCATACGTTTTATTTTTCAACTGACAAGTAAGTTGAAATACACGTTTTCTTATCAGCGTTGTCAAAATCAATACGTCTCCGTCAACGCAAAGTTCGAAAGTTGGCCAACTTTTAACTTTTGACGTACGTTTTTGTTTTTTTTTTTTTTTTTTTGAAAAGAGAAGTAGCACTTCAGGCAACAATGCCTATTTAGTCAAGTACCGTGCTACCTTCTTTAGGAAAGGGATAGAGAAGAGATGAAACAGGTGGTGAAAGCAGAAGGATAGTCGGAAATTAACTGCCGTATAAAGACAGCAACAGCGACCAGTGACTATGCCTTCATCGCTGAGCAGCTCCACCGACAGTCAATTTTTATCTTTTGTAGTGAAAAAAACCAAGGTCTTCGTTGGGAATCGAACCCACAACCCCCATATTTACAAGCTAGTACACTACCTACTAGCCTACAGGGGCACGTTGAGTACTTTGACATTTTTCATTTGCTTCTTCTTCTTGTTTTTTTTTTGTTTTCGCTCTATTGTAGTAAAATATTTTTAAAATAAGTTGTAAATAATAATAATAATAAATAATGGAATAAATAGTGGAATACAAATTACCATTAATAGAAAGTCTAAGATGTCGTCTAACTCCATTTCAAATGTGCACTTTAATAAAACTTTGCTGCAAAAAAATATAAAATAAGAAAAACATAAAAACAGCTGATTTCTTATCCGTCAACAAAGTACTCATTGTGCCAACCTCATCCGTCGTTACTTTGACTTCAGTTGAATACGTCAAATTATAACGCATGACGGATTCTATATGCCCCGGTCTTTACAGAAACCTTTACTTTATCAAAGTAAAGAACATAACATTTTTATTTGAATTTTTTTTTTTTGAGTGTACGGCCAAGTGAATCCGTACTAATGTTTGCAGTAAAAAAGCAAATAAATGTGAATGATATATTTTCTTCTTTTGCACTTTTCTTATTCTCTTCATCGTTTTTTCGTTAAAGGCTTGCTGATTTATTAGAACTTTACAAGAATCACTTAAAAAAAGAAAAACAGAAGTCTGTACAATACAAAACTCTTAAGAAAATATAACTGATGAAGAGCGAAACATAAATAAAAGATTTCGCAACTTCTTTTGTAAAATTTTCAATTACTGAATTTCTTTTGAATCGAATTACAATTTTCTTATTATTATTTAATGTTTAATATTCTTATATTTCTTACATTTTAATAATAATAAAATGCGATTTTAACGATGTCATTTCACAAAAGAGAATTGTTTTCACATAGAAACTCTCCCTCTTTTACCCGTATCCACAGTAAATAAATTTGTTTGTTTGGGTGTGTGTGTACGTGTGCATGTGTGTGTTATTAGGTGCTAGTAGTTTTAAATAAGGACCCATATCATGAGTTCACTAATGTTTAAACTTTTACTCTTACAAAAGCCAACAAGAAAGACAAAATATGGAAAGAAAGACAAGAAGAAAATAACATTTACATTAATTTTCACACTTGAACGCCATTTGGAAAAAGGTGCCAAATCGTAATTTACATGGATTTTTATTCGATACCTGAAGAATTGAATTGAAATCCACAGCAAAGCTACCGCTAATGTATTGTAGATTAAGCGAAATCCTTATATTTATCCTGCCTAAAGTCACTTGTTAGTACGACTTTACTAAATGTTCTTACTCACATACATTTAAATATATAAATAACGTAACGTATATGTGTGTTTGTATGTATGTATGTATATGTATATTTATTAGGATATTTTGTATATAAGTGCTTTGGTGGGTGAATGTTTTCTTTTTATTATATTTGAAATTATGTCATTTTCTAAAACAAACACATTTTAATGTTTGCTATCCGACAATGTATGTAGACATGTTTGTTTATGCAATTGCTATTATTACCAACAACAGCAACAACAACAAAAACATGAATTTATGGTTATACCATTTACATTCCATTTGTATTCCCATATATAGACAGATATTTTCTCCTTTTTGTATATTTTCCTTCCAATTTAATAGTTGTACATCTATGTGTATGTCTTTATGTGTGTGTGTGTGGCTGAGTGTGAGCTAACATAAAGGAAACTTCATATTATTATATGATTTTATTGCATTTATATATAATTGGGTTTAGATTTTTGTATTTATGAATTGGCAGGTTATTCACATACAATTCGAAAAGGATTTGTGTTATAGAAATAATTCTAGAGTTGATTAAATGTTAAACCCTTTAAGCTTTAAGGTTTTTACACATTTAGTTGAAGTTAGTTTTGTTTTTATATTCGTTTTCAATCAAAGGTTAAACTATTCCCATAAGTAAATATATATAATTTTCTTTGATATGATTAAAAGACGTCAGTACGTTCTAAAACTGTAATGTTTAAATGTTGAAATGATGAAACAGACCAAGATCGCTACTTCAAGCAAAATTGCTGATATTAAAAACAACTAGATTGGCATTAATTTTAAAAGAAAACCAAATAACCGTCCAACTGACGCATAGTCAAAATAGGAATAAAATTATTAGGAATAAATTATTAAGCAGTGCTGGGGCGCGAAAAATAAATGGTTAAAATACACTTTTGAATCGTTATTTTAACTGCTCGAATGTTTGTAAGACACTAGTTTATTTTTATTTAAATTTAATCTTAAATACTAACAATGAACATCTTAAACTCGCATGCGTATCTTTCTTATCAACTATTCTCTTTGTCTTCTTTTAGTGATAATAATACGTGCGTACTTATAATAAGGGTTATTTCCAAGGTCATATTAATTAGCCTAAACAAACATGAAATAGGAAACAAATTTTATCTCTTAAAACATACTTAAGCTAAACAATTAAAATGAAAACCAATTTTATCATTATGAACCTAAATAAATATTAAACGAATTCTATCCTGATAATCATGTTCAATTACATTTGAACATTCTGCCGGGCATTTAAAGGTATTGGCGGTGAAAAATCTAACTTAACTATGGTCTTTGTACTGTTGTTACATTTATACTTTAATTAGATAAAAATTAAGATAGTAATTATAATTATAATTAAAATAAATGATATGTGTCCGGATACATGGTGATATTTTATTTTCATCAGTTCAGTGTTGTCGGCCTGCATCTTCTGTATATTTTGGTGTATATTTTGTATATCTTTGGAGTTGTTGATTATCGTTTACCTCTTCAGTTGTTTTCTTTAGCACATTTATTGTTGAGTTCACAATGGATGTCTGCTGCTTTGCGAGCTGTTGTAATTTGTCCTCATTCTGGAAAATACTTCTCATATTCTCTTCCATCAATTTCCGGTCCTCGGCGTCCATCATTCCGAAAAGTAAATGATATATCGAGCCAACAATTCAAATGGCGATCTTTTTTCTCTTTTCTTCTTCAACAAAAGACTGACCATACTACCATTTCGCAGGCCTCTTTGTAATTTCTTAATTTGGGACATTGATCTTCAAGTTTTTCCTTCAGTTTTTTAATTCGTTTTATCTCCTCAAAATATTGATCTAAATCGTAATGTATTATTAAGTTCCATTTGGAGTTTACAACGTTCATCGTTCCAATATTATCAAGATGCAACGCTGTATTCAGAGGTATTTCCTTTACTTCGGCACCCATACCATGATTTAGTGATGCAGAATTTACTACTCCTTCTGTTAACATCAAGAACATACACCATAATAAAAAGGATTTCAGAAAGTTATTTCCGTTTGTTTGTTTAATGTTTGTATGGAGATTTTTGGCTCCATGCTGACTGTTCTCGTTTGAATCTTCTGCTTCCGGTAGCTGGATTATCTTATGGATTGGTCGTTTCAGAATATTATTTTGATACCTTATCTTTACCACTCGAACCTTCCCATCCTTTCCTTCGCTCACTTCCGTTATTCTTCCAAGAGGCCATCTTCCTGGATGAGTATTTTCATCTCTGACCAGAACTGCTGCTCCCTCTTTCAAATTTTTGACTGAATGCTTCCACTTATTTCGCTGTTGGAGCGTCACAAGGTACTCTTCCTTCCAACGATTCCAAAAATCTTTTTTTAGCCGCTGAATAAGTTTCCATTTATTTAATGATGATATAACTGCGCTTTCAATATGCTCCGCGGGTTCTATTACTGGTCTTCCAATGAGAAAGTGACTCGGAGACAACACATCCACTGCATCAATATCCTCAGCATTCACTTCAACCAAAGGCCTGGAGTTTAAAACAGCTTCTATTTGTGCCAGCAAAGTACTTAATTCTTCAAACGTCAATTTTGTTTCGCCAATTATTCTTTTGAGATGATACTTCATCGATTTTACCCCAGACTCCCATATCCCTCCAAAGTGAGGGGCAGCCGGAGGAATAAAATGCCAATTTATTTTTTGTTCAGCCAGGATAGGAATAATTGCGCTATTGTTTTTAACTGCGGCTTTAAACTCAGCATCTAACTTTTTACTAGCACCCACAAAAGTAGTTCCATTATCAGAATACAAGTGGGAACTAACGCCTCTTCTTGAAAAGAATCTTCTCAAAGCCGCATGAAATGCCTCTGTGGTCAAATCACTCACGACCTCCAAGTGAATTGCTTTTGTTGCCATACAGACGAACACGGCAATATAGCCCTTGTAGCTTTTCTGACCTCTTCCTTTTGAACACCTTAAATGTATCGGTCCAGCATAGTCCACTCCCGTATGAGTAAAAGGATGTGAAACATTCACTCTATAATCTGGTAGACTACCCATCAGTTGCTTTTTGTTGATAGCGAATGCATGTTTTCCAGCTTCCAATACACTTCTTCACTGCATTTTTTAATCCCATTATCCAATATTTGCGTTTTATGGTTGACTCCATAAGTCGATTCCTACCATGGAGCGTGGACATGTGTGTCTGGTGTATTATTAAAGATGAAAGTTCAGATTTTTGTAAAATTATGGGATGTTTGTGATTATATTGCAAACCAGAATTATGCAATCTGCCACCAACTCGAAGAATGCCATCTTTGTCTAGAAATGGAAAAAGACTTACTATTTGGCTTTTGTTACTCACCGCAAGTCCCTTTTTTAGTCTCATAATCTCATCATGAAATTCAGCCTGCTGATGATTAAAAATTATAATCTTTTCGGCCGCTTCAAGTTCTGGAACGGTCAGATGCTGCGGATAATTTTCTCTTCTCCTTAATTTATTTACAAACCGAAGTACGTAAGCAACAATTCTTCGTAATTTGCCTAGTTTGGAGTATTTGCATACTAACTTGTTAATAATGTTACGGCTCGTCAACTTCTCTGCAGTCCTCAATAAATTTGTTGGTTTTGGTTCCTCATATTTCGGCCAGAACTCAGAAGACTTTAGTAACCACTTAGGACCATTCCACCACAAGGAGTGATACATCAATTTTTCGGCACTAATACCTCTGGAAGCTACATCTGCAGGATTGTCCTTACTGCTCACATGATGCCATGACGCCTCAGGCAAATTCGTATTTATTTCGTTAACTTTGTTCCTTACAAATTTGTCTTTGTTTTTATTGTTGTGAATCCAACCTAACGTTATAGTTGAATCACTCCATGCATAAACTTTACATTGTCGATTAAAAATACGAATTACTCTATGCAAAAGCTTGCTTAGAAGATTAGCAGCACACAGTTCTAATTTTGGCAGAGTCTTCCTGTTTTTAATCGGGTTTACTTTACTTTTAGCTGTTAATAACGTAACAGATGTATTTTGTTTAATGTAAACTACAGCGGCATAAGCTTTTTCAGAGGCATCTGAAAACCCGTGAATTTCGAATTTACTTCCGCACGTTGTTTTTACCCATCTCGGAATACGGATTTTTTGAAGAGTGATTACATCTTTTGAAAATTCATACCAGGAAGATTGCCGCAACCATAGTGTCTGAATAAATAGTTTCGCTAGTACTGTAACAGGAGACATCCAGCCCAAAGGATCAAAGATTTTTGCGACATCTGAAAGAGCTTGCCTCTTCGTTATTTTATTGTTCTGTGTAAAATTTACCTTAAAATGAAACTCGTCTTTGGCCGGATCCCATTGTAGGCCTAAAGTTTTAACAGTTTCGTCATCTCTGATTTGAATGACTGTGTGTTCCTTGGTGACGTCTTCATGATTTATAATTGTTTTGTGATTTGAGACCCATTTGCGTAAATTGAAACCAAAATTGTGTAGCTGTGCTTGTATATGATGCCGAATGTTCTTACATTGTTGAACGTTATCTGCTCCTGTCATTAGATCATCCATATAGAAGTCTTCTTTTATTATTTTCTTAATTAGTTCATCTTCAATTGACATGTGGTCAGCAATGTAGAACAGCGATCTTACTGCTAAAAATGGTGCCGCTGACATGCCATATGTTACGGTTGTTAATTTATACTCTTCTATGGAACTGCATTTGTTTTCTCTCCATAATATATGTTGATATGATTGGTCACTGTTTGCCATTCTTACCTGACGGTACATCTTTTCAACATCCGCTATCATAACATATCTCCATTGCCTCCATTTTATTAATATATCGAAGAGGTCTTTTTGTAGCTTTGGACCTGCAAACATCACATCGTTTAAACTTCTTCTATTTGTTGTTCTAGCAGAAGCGTCGAACACCACACGCAATTTTGTTGTCAAGCTGTTTTCTCTTATTATTGGTTGGTGAGGTAAATAGTACTTCCCGCTGCACTTCTTCTCTGCCCTTTTCATATGGCCGAGATTTAAATACTCGTTCATAAACTTTACGTAGTTTTTTTTAAGCTCCGGCTCTCGATCGAATTTTTTCTCAAGAGACAAAAACCTTGCCATTGCTTGGCTTCTGGACTCTCCTAACTCATGGTCCTCTTTAAGCGGCAATTTAACTACTATATGACCTTTTCCGTCAACTTCGGTTGTTCTCTCATAGTGTTCTTGGCAAAATTCATCTTCATGGCATTTCTCAATGTCAGGAAATTCCTCCATCTCCCAGAACCTCTCCAAGTTAGTTACAGCTGCCAATAATTTTGTTGGCTTTGCGGTTTTGCTAATTACGCCAGATATTATCCAGCCAAAAATCGTTGATTGTGCCAAGATACTACCTTTTTTGTGTAATCCTTCTTGCAATATATGAGGTATAATGTCACCTCCAATAACAATATCTATTCGATCAGATTTGTTGAATGCTGGGTCCGCCAGAATAAAGTTGTTCCAATCTTCAATACTAAACTCAAATGATTGATTTGGATGTGCCCCCGTTAATTTTGGCAGAATAAGGGCATCTGCTTCGATTTCATGGTTACTCATAAATCTTGGTTTCAAGATTAATTTTGTTTTTGCTTTAGACAGTCCAACCAGAGTACTACCGATTCCATGAATCTCTGTTTTGCATTTAATACGTGGCAGTGATAAAATCTGGGAAGCTTCTGCTGATATTGTTGTTACCTGAGAACCCTGATCGATTAATGCTCTTAGGATTACTGCTTCTCCATTTGTTGCATGTACTTTTACCTGTGCAGTTGCTAGAAGTACTGATGTTGTTACATTTTTGGTAGTCATTGCTGAATTGTTAGGCTTTGATTCTTTAATTTTTTCTTCATTCAGATGTAGAATCTTATGGTGACCTTTATTGCAATAACAACACTTAACATTATTTGAACACCACTTGTTGTTTTTGTGATCTAAGCATTTAAAACACCACTTATTATTGTAAGCCAGTTTTCTTCTTTCATAAATCGGTAATGCTAAAAATTTTCTGCAATTCGCAGTTGTATGGTTATCCATATTGCAATGTAAACAACATTTTTTCATTGAGTACATTACATGGGAAACTTTGCCAGTTTCAATTAGTTTTTTATTTGTTTTCTTTTCTTGCCCCTTAGAAGCTGCTTCTAATGCTTGAACTTGTTGCTCCAAAAAACTTAGTATATCCTTTAGACTTTGAATTTCTTTTGATTTTTTGACTATTTGTTCGTAATATCGCAAACCGTCTTTATCCAATTTTCTGATAACAATACGTGCTATAAATGGTTCAGCATCTTCTATTTTAATGTCCATACTTTTAAGGGCATAAATACAGCTATTTGTTGTATCTAATAGCTGTTTCAAGCTTGCTGATGATTCGCTATTGGCTATTGGTTGATCAAGTAAAATATCTACTTGATTTGTAAATAATAATCTATGGTTTTCATACCTTTGCTTGAGAATCTCGAAAGTTGCCTGATAGTTGTTGTCGGTGATTTTTAGATGTTGCACCAATTTTTTAGCTTCACCTTTAAGTGATGTTACCAACCTGTACATTTTTTCTACATTAGAAAGATGCTTATTGTCATGTACCAGGCTTTTAAACAAATCATAAAATGATGACCATTCATTTATATCACCACTAAATTCAGGAATTTCAATTTTTCCTAAATGTGCTGAGTTTGAATATTTTCCTTCATTTATGTTGCTCGGTTGTTGCATAGGCTCATTTATGCAATCTGAAAAAAGTTCGAGAGCACTAAAATATGTGCTTTCGGCTTTTAGCATAATTTTATGCATATTTTTTGGTTTTTTGGATTCACTTAAATTGTGATATATGTTTTGAAGCTTTTGATATCTAGATTCTAAAAATTTTTCTTTTATTTGAAGTTTTTTGTTGGACATGTCGGCAACATTAGCTGATAGTTCATCATACCAGTCTGTTAACCAATCTGCCATTTCAACAAATTGTTCCCATAATTCATCATATGATTCAGTAGTTACTACTTTTTCTAACTTACTGTTTTCTTTTGATGTTTGAGTAGTTTCTGGAACGCTTATTAGTTCTTCTTGTTCTACGGTTTCTTTTATTAGAAGTTGAATTTCTGCTATAATTTTTGATAACGCCTCGTAGTACTTTTTCTCAAAATAATCTTCTGATGTAATGCCATATGCCAAAAGTTTTGTGTTATTTGCCGCAAATTCGGCTACAATTTTACTTATCCTCTTATTGACTTCTGGGAGTCTCGAACTACGGATTGCCTTTTGAGCCACCTTTTCTCGAATAGCAACAATTTCGTCGCCCAATTCTTTTTGTTTTTCGAGAAGTTTTTCTTTATTTGCCATTTTACTATTTATATAAAGCAAATTTTTAATAAATTTATAAGTCACTAGTTCTTTTTTTTTTTTTTTTTTTTGTCGAAGGACCAATTAGTTAAAATACACTTTTGAATCGTTATTTTAACCGCTCGAATGTTTGTAAGACACTAGTTTATTTTTATTTAAATTTAATCTTAAATACTAACAATGAACATCTTAAACTCGCATGCGTATCTTTCTTATCAACTATTCTCTTTGTCTTCTTTTAGTGATAATAATACGTGCGTACTTATAATAAGGGTTATTTCCAAGGTCATATTAATTAGCCTAAACAAACATGAAATAGGAAACAAATTTTATCTCTTAAAACATACTTAAGCTAAACAATTAAAATGAAAACCAATTTTATCATTATGAACCTAAATAAATATTAAACGAATTCTATCCTGATAATCATGTTCAATTACATTTGAACAATAAAATTTCATCAAATTAAAAAGTACAACTCCGATTCTATACTACACGCGGCCTAAATGTCTACAAGAGGTATGTAAATTTCCTTAAGGACTTATCGAGTTTAAGCTTTTTTTTTAATAACTATCCATTATATAAAGAGTAAATAATGCGGGACCACCCATAAACGTTAGTTCAGATATATCGAGTTTTTCAACAAGAAGTTTTTTTTTTGAACAACATGATCGTTTTGACATTTAGTTTCTTGACGTATTCATAGTAAATGCATTGGCAGTTCTTACAATGAATTCAATTTCTCACGAAAATCGGATTAAAACAATTAAAATACACTATGAATACACTGGTTAGATAAAAGTTACATATCGTAACATTCGTGGTACTTTTGGGCAACATAATCGTCCTTCTAAGACCGCTATTAAGAATTTGGTCATTAAATTTGAGTCGACAGGCTCGATACAAAATGTGTGAACACCAATCCGTGTTTGACCACATCGTTTAACTGCAATCATCGCAGCCATCGTGAGCCACGGTGTTGAAAAAGATCCAAATCTGCCATTTTTCGAAGTTCTCAAAAATTGGCGTTATCCAAAACCATCACATGGCGAATTTTGCACAAGGATTCGCTTTAAAGACATACAGGTTCAACTGATGCAGGAATTAAGGCCGACTCACCAATCACATCACCGTAAATTTGCTCAATATATTCAAGAAGAACCGGCTGGTTTTTTTGAAGCCCATTTCACTTGTCAGGATATGTCAACAAACAAAATTGCCGCATTTAAGCTTCTAAAAAGCCTAGAGTGATTATAGCATGCTCAATGTGACACTGCATGGTGTGTTATGTGGTCTGTAGGCATGATTGGGCCATTTTTTTTTCGAAGATGAGGCTGAAAATGCGGTAATGGTTTATGGATTACGCGATGACAACAACTCAATTTCGGCCTATTATTGACGACGTAGATATCATAGACATGTGGTTTTAACAGGACGTTGCCAGATGTTTCGCAGCAAAATAAAATACTCCGATCGCATTATTTCTCGACAATTTAACACCAATGGACTATTTTCTGTAGGGCTATGTTAAGAACAAAGTCTATACGCAGCCAATCGTATCGATTTCAGTCTTAAATCTCAAAATTCGTAATGTGATTAAGAAAATAGAATAGCCATTTTGCCAAAAAGTGATCACAAACTTTGATGAAAGAATCGAGATCTGTCAGCTTAATGGACATTTACCAAATATCATTTTTTCTTCATAACTGACAAACTTTTTTCTCTTCGTAATACCATAAACATTTTTATCATCTTAATCTAAATTTTTTGTTTTATTTTGTTTTAAAAAACAAACTTTTGTTGAAAACCCCTTTATAAGTTATTAGATACACAAAATGTTTAAGGTTTAGTTTTTCGTTTTTCGCCGCTTTGAATTCTCAATCCAGTTATTTCATAATCTAAAAAGCTGGCAACCTTGGAAAGACTGCAAAGTGAAAGAAAAAGCAAATCAATTCCCATAACATTTGATCAAAAATTAAAATAAAATGCCTGTTACCCTAATTTCGAGTAATTAAACCGGTATGGTGATATATAAAAGAAAGCTTTTATGACGTGGAGCCAGTGTTAAAAGCCTGTCAAAATTTGTAAATATATTATATATGATTTTAAGAGAATAATCGATTTAAGCAAATGGCAATTATTCCAATTATGCAGTAAAAGCTAATAAGTCGTTTCTTCCCTTTAGGTTATATACGATTTTGTGTCGATTTTACATATGTAATATTGTTACGTTTATTTCTTTCAATAAACGTTTTGTCAAATTAAGTTCTTTTATTGCAAAATAATAACACAGCACTTTAGAGTTTTAAATTAAATTAAACGATTTATTTACTTTCAATACACACAAAATAAACACAATAGTAACTTTGTTGTATTTACTCACAGATGACCTAACTTGGACTAAACCATTTGCCCAGCAAGTGGTGCTTATATAGTTGTTTTAAACTGTTGTCGCATATACAAGAATATTCTATTTTAACATCACCACATATTATTATTCAGTGTAGGCGTAAGCTTGGCTATGTGTTTTGTTCTGTTTTTGTTCTCTGTTGTTTATCTTATTTCGCAGAATTTCTTATAAGAGTGTTGTTGTGTTAAATGTGTTATAAGATATCTTAGAAAACTACACAGTTTGTAAAATGCACAGTGGGTCATGTTTTTTTTTTTAATTTTTTAACCTGATAATTATTTTCTTTTAAAACTTTACAAATCACCTTCATAACAATATTATATATTTTTAGCAGGTCTTTATATAGAAAAAATTAATTAATTAAAATTTCCAAAAAATTTTAGGCATGTTAAAGTCTCCCACTGCAATAATAGTATCATTTTGATGAGCCATTTGCACGACGGCCGCTATGGCTTCAGAATGTTTTTGGTAAATTGTAGCATGAGAATTAGGAGGTATATATGGACAGATAATGAATATTTGTTTGTGTTTAAGTTTGACCAAAACAGCAATAAATTCAATATTCAGCAAAGAAGGAACTGATAAGGCTTCGGAAATTAGTAAACTAGAAACAGCAATCAACACCCTACCTCCTTTCATATTGTTTACACGATCATGTCTATATATTCTGCAATTATCAGCTAATATTTCCGTATTTAAAACAGTTGCATTAAGCCAAGTTTCATTTAACGCTATAGCTTGAAAGTCAAATGAAAAACTTTGATTGAATAAAACAGATAATTTTGTATTAATTCCACGAACATTTTGATATACCAGAGTAAAATTTACAATATCGGTCATTAGTTTTTTTTTAAATATTTGTTATAGATGTAGGTAGTTGAACAGAAATTCTTTACTTTGTTTTAAAAATAAATTCCCGAACGTATGTACCATTGGGCCAAAATTCAGGAGAAATAACGAGATTAAACAACTCATTCGGTACAGTAATTTTAAATGAAGCTACTATTCTTGACTCAGTATATGCAAATTTATACAGTGAGATGCCTAAATTTGCACCATATTTCAAATTAATGTATGCTTGAATTTCTTCAACAGTAGTACTAGCCGCCAAACGAGAAATGAAAATGTTCTTACTCGGAAGTATAACTCTAAGAGGTTTAAAATGATTTGCGGAATTATTTATGCTACTGTAGTTGGAATATGTTTTATTAACAAGCACATAAGTTAATAATACAAAAAAGCATTTAGTTATTTTGAATATCTCTACACAGGGAAAAGATATTTGCTAAAATAATCGAATTTATTCCCAGTTGTACGTATTATTTATTTAGTCGTTAACGTATTAAAACAATAATTTTGCATGTGAGTAAAATTCAATTTATTGCAATTAAATAAAAACAATTACTTTAATATTTAATGAGTTGCAAATGTCAAACCGTTTTAAGAATGTCTTCCTATTAACTCATGCTTTCTGGCTTTTCTTCTAATTTCTTTCACTTTCAAATCTACTTGAAACTACCGCACCTATTGACAGGACACCATAAATAAAAAGTTTTAAAATTATTTTTACTGACAGTTATCCTTTATATCTAGTTTTTAACGCACCAACATTGGTTACTTGATTTATTCATTTTTAATTTCTTTATCATGAGTGCAAACATTTTTTTTATCAAATATTACAATTCTTACTATGAGCATTTGGGTATGCAGAGGAGTGTGACGATCAGTTTACAACTGATCGTGAAAATTTTCTTAACATTTTTTTTTACCACCAAGTTTTTTATCACAAATATCACTTCTAAGTTCTTAACACATAGAATATATTAAAATTATAGTTTATTAAGAACATAAATAAAATCATGTTATTTTACGATTCTATGTGTATAACTAAATTAAAAAAACATATCCATATGAGTTAAGATTTGTATGTGTCTGCGTGTGTATGCTAACATTTTGCAAAGCATTTTAAGGCAGAGATCACTATTTCTTTACTCCGTTTTCATCAGGTGCTCAATTTTATAAAAACATGACAGGGTATTATTGACTTCAGTCTTTTAGCAAACATTATTTCGTCTCTACCAGAAGTTATTTAGCTGATAAAAATAACTTGCTAATTAGTATACTTATATACTTTACATTTTTTACATTTTATTTTTATTAATTTGTTTTGTAAGTTTTTTACATACATATACATTCCAGAAATCATACATTTTAGTATCGGGTTTTCCAACAAGAAATTTGTTTTTCAATTGTGTCAACACCTACAACATGATAGTTTTGACATTAAGTTTCGTAGTAGATTCATTGGCAATTATTACAATGAACTCAATTTCGTACGAAAATCGCATTAAAATAATGAAAATCCACTATGGAAATGGTGGTTCTGTTAAAGTGCCATTTCATAAAATTCATGATATTTTCAGGCAACATAATCGTCCTTCTGCGGCCGCTATTAAGAATTTGGTTATTAAATTTAAGTCGACAGGCTCGATACAAAATGTGCGAACACCAATTCGTGTTTGACCGGATCGTTTAACTGAAAACATCGCAGCCGTGAGTCACAGTGTTGAAGCAGATCCAAATTTATCAATTTCTTGAAGTTCTCAAAAAATTGGTGTTACAGATACAAAACCAACACATGTCGAAGTTTGCGTAAGGATTTGACTTTGAAGCATTACAAGGTTCAACTGGTGCAGGAATTAATGCGACCGACCATTCACATCACCGTAGATTCGCTCAATTCATTTCAAAACAACTGGCTGAAATTTCTAAAAAAAGTTATTTTTTCAAACGAAGTCCATTTTCACTTGTCAGGGTATGTCAACAAGCAAAATTGCTGCATTTGGGCTTCTAAAAATCCTAAAGCGATTATTTAGAAGCCATTGCATGCTCAACGTGCTATTGTATGGTGCGTTATGTCGTCTGGGAGCGTAATTGGGCCGATTTTTTTTTGAGACTGGAAATGCGGTAATGGTAAATAGCTCACGATATTGCGAGATGCTAACAATTCTTTTTTGCATTACTGCTAACGACATGGATACCACTGACATGTGGTTTCAACAGGACAGGTCACACAGCCAATGAAACGATTACTTTTTGGCACATCAAATTTTGATTGATCGACAATCAATCAGCAGATCGTGTTGTAACGACACGCTTTCCTGGTAGGTAAGTTTTGCTCAGCGGCGTCCAGGCTCGTGTTGTGTCGATTTAAACAAAAACTTATCCTCTATTAAAGAACGGATTCCTTATTCCCGGTCTTCTGCTTGACTGCAGCTTGGGCTTCAAATGTAACGGCACGATTCCTCTGGTAGTAGTATGTTCAGCGGTGTCCAGGGTCATGCGGTGTTGATTTAGAAAAAACCAAAACTTTGGTTGCCAGTTTGACCTATATTAAGGGCAGGATTGCCCTAATCCCGGTTTTCTGCTTGACTGCGGACACAAACTCGGCTGAGTACAACCACGGCTATGTTTGTGATCGCTACATCGCAGTTTGTCCTGTCTCAGGGTATAGATTCGGCTGGGTACTACCACGGCTCCATCTATACCCTGACTACCAGTCCTAAAGTAATATAACAAACAAGTAGATATTTACCTTTGATCCTGCCGCCGGTCGCACACCAATTGATTTGTTCTGACTGATGTTTGCGCTTTTATACTCATTTTTCCCCACACACCAATGCACAAACACACCTTCATTATTTTGGCAGTAGATACACCACAGCCGACGGCTGTTTTTACCACCGAGCTGCAGCCAATTTTACAATGTGTATGACTAAAATACTCGTCTGCCATCGTGGCTAATTATTACAATAACAATAACGCACTAGAAGTAAATCTTACATAAACATAAATGCTTGTTTCAGATTTCTTAATAGTTAACTCTATAAGTAAATATGTGCGTATATAAGTAAATACATCAATTCATATTTTAGTGAATGACTCTATAAGTAAATATGTGCGTATATAAATACATTGAAGAAAATATAGAAATTTAGACATAAATTCATTTTAGTAAATACATTAAAGGAGAATATGAAAATTTAAACATAAATGCTTATTCTCGTAAATACAATATATAGAAAAAAATGTAGGTATTGAAACACATCCGTCGATCGACAGGTCGCTGTGTGACCAAAAACGATATTGAACTTTTGGTCGTTACAGTGTGGCACCACTGGATAATTTTTTGTAGGTCTACGTTAAGCACACAGTCTATATGGAGCCAATCGAATCAATGTCAGCCTTAAAACTTAAAATTCGTAATGTGATTAACGAATTAGGGCCGCCATTTTGCCAAAAACTGATTACAAACTTTGATGAAAGAATCGACATCTGTCAGCATGGTCGTGGTGGACATTTTTCATTCATAATTGCCGAACTTGTTTTTTTCGTAATACAATACAAATTTGAATTATCTGCTATAACTGGTGATTCTAATACAAAGCTGGCAGAACATATAAATTACTTTTATAATATTTATTAGATAAAAGGCAATAGTTGGCTTCGTTTTGAAGAAAACATTAAGAATCTATATATTTTTATTTCTATTTTACAAACAGTTCTAAAGACTAAAAATTTTAAAATAAATATTAATTACATTGGGTGCGTAAATAATAAAATGAACAAGGTAAAACTCCAGTGGTTCACCACAAAATTCTTAGAACTAAATGAAAGCTATTTATTATTAACTTTTTCTTCTGTGCTAAAGCCAACACTATCCATTTTTATAAAAGCAGAAGTTTGTTACTTTCAGAAGTTATATATCCGATGCTTTTAAAAGTCACACTTTTACATTTTTTACATCGATATATTCAACACTAGGAAAATACCCAATTTTAATGCTTCTTCGAAATTCTGATTGTATCTTTATAGTAACACGTTTCTTCTTAACTGGAGATGCTAATTAGTTATCACACCAAATAGTAATTTAATATCATTAGCGAAACATTTTAACGTTATGAAGTAAGCGTTGAATACAAAATGCTCGCCGGGATGTTTGGCACATGAACAATAGCAGTAGTATATTCAATAGTTTGAGCTGTCAAATCATATTTTAATCTGCTTTGATTGCAAATTTTTGCAACTACTGCAACAAGAACGATTGCATTATACTGTTATATAGTACCAAGTGATGCTGACTATGAATAAAATGATATTGTTTTTGTTACTGTTGTGATATTTTCTCAGTTGTTTTAATGATAGTGTTGTTATTGCATCTGACTTTTGCATTGAGGATTTGCATACGAAATGTATTACTGATAGATAACGAAATTGAATTTTATTTATTAAAAACCTTCTCTCAATAAACTTAAACGCACACACACATACACACACACACATGCAGATACGCATCAGAGCAATCATGCATTAAACAAAATGCATATCCTGAATAATAAGAGATTTGCAAATTAAATAAAATTCCAATAGAGAATATACTTAAATTTAATTAAAGTTAAATGAGATACGAGTAAATACAATAATCACACATAAATTTATGTTAATCACGCATAATTTGAAATTAAAAAAAAAACGAGAATTTTTAATCAAATTTATAATTATTCAGATTTCGTCTCTTCTTAACCAAATAGCTTAATTATGGTTGTAAACAAATTTTGAAAAACTTAAAGGTGCCTACCAGAATGGTTCTTTGTAAAATACAGATTGTAAAATTTTATCCGAAAAATGGTATCATTCCATGGATCAATACATGGCGTTAACATTTAAAAAAGACTTCCAGCATATGGCGACCGCAACTGTTCTTGACTGAGTGCATTCTGCACGTTTAATTTTAGGCAAATTTTAGAATTGTATGTGGATAGATTATTATACAATATTTTTCACATAGTATACGGACCGATCCGAAAATAATGTCAGCAATGATAAATTTAGATCTTTAGTGTTTGTATTATTATTGTTTGCAATCAATCTTTAGTACAATTGATGTCCTATTTAGATGGACGATTATATTGGCCATAACAATCACGAGGTCATACACGAGTATACGTTTACGTGAGTGAATGACTCAATTTCAAAGTAAATATAGCGGTGTTCAAGCGGACACCAATTCATGACGGTTTGCAAGAGATATTTACAGTTAATTCTTGCGGAAGATCTATCGGATAAAAAAGCATTAAATACTTATGTAGTGAAAACTAATAATCATAAAAAGTTTGTACTTGATTCAAGAAAAGCTGCTGGCGAGTTCTACATGATAATATTATTTTCATAATATTAAATAATTAGCAAATAAAAATAATTGTAAATTTACTATTTTACTAATATCCCTCTCTATCCCCCCCCAGTGCGTGCAGTCTTAATGGATCTCTTCTCCATCTTGTCTCCGGGGGTAAAAGGTGGCACCTGTCGCCTGGGCTAGCAGCAGCCCGAAACTGGACGAGACATAGGACTCTCGAAGTCCGACCAATCACTTTTTACACACACTAGTACCACGGGAACCAGTTGTCCACAGGGTTACGGCCCTGTTCTAGTTATTGGTTACGCTCCTTGGGAAGCAACGTGATGGCTGTGGTTTAATTGGGCTTTAAACAAAGTTCCGAAGAGATGTTAACATTGCGCATGCAGCAAGACTAGGAATTGAATAGTCCCCAACTCTTTAGCAAGGAAAAATGTATGAGATGCAAAAATATACAAAAACAGTAAAATCTACACATGTTACAAGGTCTTCTATCTTAAGAACAAAGTTATGTGCAAACATATATCTCATAAATAGAATAAAAAGTAATACTCCAAACTATTTCAAAAGTAGCCGTTAAAATTGTTTTTACTACTTAACGTATTTGTTTGAATGAAAATTTGATTTAGATGATTCAAATTTTTATTGTATTACGAAGAAAAAAGTTCGGCAATTATGAATGAAAAATGATATCTGGCAAATATTCACCACGATCACGCTGACAGGTGTCAATTCTTTCATCAAAGTATTTAATCACTTTTTGGCAAAATGGCGGTCATACATTTTTATTTACATCACAGATTTTGAGTTTTGAGGCTGAAATCGATTCGATTGGCACCGTATAGACTTTATCCCTAAAATAGAATCTGTACTTAACAAAAAATATTCCAATGGTTTTAAATCACACAATCTGGCTGGGCACTTAACTGCTGATTGTCGTCAAATTATGCGATCGGAAAATTTGTTTGTAATAAATTGATCGTTTCATTGTCTGTGTGACATCATGTGGCACCATTCCATTAAAAACCCAAATGCCAGTAATCTCCACGTCGTCAATATACGGCAAAATTGAGTTGTTAGCATCTCGAGATAACGTGATCCATTGACAGTTAACGCATTCTCAGCCACATCTTCAAAAAAAAAAAAAAAACGACCCAATCACGCCTCCAAACCTCATAGCGCACCATACAGTGAGACGCTAAGCATGTAAAAGTTCTCAATAATCACTCTAAAGTTTTCAGAAGCCCAAATGCGGGAATTTTGCTTGCTGACATATCCAACAAGTGATTATTGGCTTCGTCTGAAAAAACGGTTTTTAATAAAAAATAATAAATTGAGTGAATCTACGGCGATGTGAATGGTCGGCCGGCTTTAATTCCTGCACTACTTGAATCTAGTAAGGCATCAAACTCAAATCCTTACGCAAAATTGGCCATGTGGTGGTTTTGGATAACTCCAAATGTTGTCCCCCCGGGGGCACATGAATGTCTTTATGTATCCTACTTCTTCCATCAAGGCTGGTGTCTTGCGGGGTAAAAGAGACCTAGGCCCCTTCAAGACTAGTAGGAGTCATCTGGACAATCCACTATATTTCCACGGGAATCAGTGGCCCGCAGAGTTCCGCTATTTGTCTCTTTAGACATTTAGCTGTTCTCTGGCTGATTATTGAGGTAGGCCCTTTTGGGAGTATCGTAGTGGCTGTGTGTTTCGAGGCCCTCATTAGAGCTTGTGGGTCGGATCATTCACAATGAACACAAGGAAATCCAGTGAGTATGAATGCCGTTGTGTTCCTAATTATTTTAAGCTTCATGCGTTCTGGACCAGGAGTTGGATAGTCTCCAACTCTTTAGCAAGGAGAGAAGGCTGCGGCCTTCTTCGGGCGTTCGAAATTGGAACTATGAGTGACTGGAAAATATACGTATCTAATGGCCTTCTAGGACGAGGATGACGCTACTTACCATCCAAAGTGGTTCGACCATCATCTGATTATGGCTCACTGCCGCTGCAGATGTAAATCTTATCACGTCACCCTTGGACCTGCTTCAACACTGTGGCCCACGGCTGCGATGTTTTCAATTTGTACATGTTGTACCGAGCGTGTCGACTAAAATTTAACGACCAAATTCTTAATAGCGGTTCAGAAGGACGATTATGTTGTCCGAAAGTACCACTAATGTTAAGAAATGTTGCGAAATGTTACTTTAACAGAACCACCATTTTCATAGTGGATTATAATCATTTAAATGCGATTTTTGTGCAAAACCACCTACTACGAATACGTTAAAAAACTAAATGTCAAAACAATCATGTTATTTGTGTTGTCGCACTTGAAAGACAAACTTCTTGTTGAAAAACCCGATACTGTCATTTATTATCAAAAGCATTTTAATAACAATAAAGAATTCACATGTATGATTGATTTTATTAACAAAAAATCGAACGCTGTGCACTATTTAACATTTTTATATTCTCATAATAACTAATTACTAAACATCGTGTTTCTTGCTGCAAAAATAAACAAAACTAACAGTACATAAAGTGGCAAAAAATATTTTATTGTCTATTTATAAGTTCCGTATCATTGTTTGTTTAGTTCAAGCTATGTTCAAGTATAAAAAGAAAAAATAATGAGTTAATTTACGGGATCCAGACTCTTACGAAACATGAAATAGGGGAAATAATTGATAGTTGGAGCGACGAAGAGATCGAGATACATAAAATGTGCATAGTACCTTCAGATAAAGTGAATGAAAATATGGACCAAGAAGATTTTGATGATGACTTGATTCCTATTGGTAATGTAAACAAAAAAATTCAAGTAATTTTCTTGTACATGATGGAAATTTTTTTAAATAGTCAGGTGATATAAAGGAATGTGCCGGAACGTTTCAGTTGGAATTTACTGAGAAAGCTTCAGGCGAACCATGCGAGTTAAGCCATTCCAGTGATACCAACGATGATGTTAAGTTCTATTCAACTGCGCCCTCAACATCGAAAAGATAAATATAAAAAAGATAAATATAAAAATTTATCAGCTTATGGCATACCTAAGTTTTCCAACAAAGTAAATGCGTGGGCCAGTTTGACTACGATATTTCCTCAGTAAGCGAACCAGTTTTTGACATCAAGCAAAAATTAGCCGATCACGTAAAAGAAAAAACACCACTGAATTTGTTTAGCTTATTTTTTGATAATGAGGTTGAACACATTATAGTTGGGAAAACAAATCGCTACGCTCAACAAAAAAATTCTAATTTCTGTCTTAACCATATTATGCTTCAAAGATTCCTCGGTATTTTGGTGATGCCTGGATATCACACAGTGCCTGCAACCCGCGATTTTTGGTCAAATCACTCAACGTTAGGCGTTCCCGCTGTAAAGCAATATATGCCAAGATATAAGTTCTTAAATATAAAAAAGTATATTCACTTTGGCAACAATTTTAATTTGGACAAGAACGTCAAAATGGCAAAGGTATTGTTTAATTATCGTAATTTTTTTTTATTTTTTAACATATTTCATAAAATTTTAGATACGTCCTCTGTATGAGATGATCAACAAAAAGTTTATGTAATTTGGTATATGGGAGAAAGATCTATCAGTTGACGAGCATATGATACCATATTTCCGCCGTCATTCCTGCAAAATGTTTTTTAGTGGCAAACCAATTCGTTTTGGCTAATTCGTGGTGCCTTTGCTTGTCAGCTGGATACCTTTATAACTGTATACCATATGCTGGATGGACAGACAAATATAACAAGGCAGTTGGTTTGGCAGAGTTTTCAGAAAGACACACTGACAATTTGTTTACATCTTATTTCCTCATGCGTCTTATGTGCAACAGGAACTGTGCGAAGTAATAGAATAGGAGGAGCAGAGCTAAAAATCGAAGAGCTGGAAAGAGGCGATTGTAGATAGATTGCAGATATTGCATATTCTCAATGTTAAAGCAGGCAATTGATACCAACACTGAAGACAGCCCTGATGACGCCAAGACCCGCAAAAAGTAAACACCTTGTAGTTAAAATAGAAAATAATAAGAAATGGAGATGCAAACAATGTCACAAATCTAATTCTTTTTTGTGCAAAAAATTCAATGTTGTTCTTCACACTCTTTGTTTTGAGTTATACCATGAAGGAAAATAACATTAATTTTCAATTTAAATATATAAATATATCTTTTTTACTTAATATATTTAAAAACATGAAATAATTTGCGTTAAAAAAAACAAAAATTTTTTTAATTCTAACATATAGAAATAAAAAATGCTAGATAGTGCCCAGCGTTCGAATAATCGAACACCAAGTTTCTCAAAAACAAAAAAAATTATACACATAAAGACTTCAGATTAGTATTATTTAGCCTCAAATTACATATATAATACCAAATTTTATAAAGATATTTCAAGAAAAACAAAATCGCTTGCACGTAATGGGTTAACACATTTATTTACTGCATACAAATATTTGCACTGGATTTAAATTTTATCTGTTTCTTTTTTCTTAAAAATAGCATACATTAGAATTGAAATAATATTTGAGTAATCGCTTTGCCACTCAATATTAGGAAAATTCGAATAAATGTCCCAATAAACACGTTTTCACTATACAAAACTTAAAATCGCATTATACGAGTATAGTTTTCAAATTTTGAATATATTTTTACCTTCAGAAAGAGGACAGCTTTTGTTTATGCTTTTTAACATTTAGGATTAATTGATTGGATATTTTTCATTAAATTACTACGAACCGCTTATTAGTTCACAAAATTTTTCTCAAATTTTTGTTACAAGACTTTCTGTAATTTATTTTATCATATAAAAACAGAAAATTGTTCATTGGTCATATTACATCAACCACCACCAAAAAAAAAAGCTGTTGATATAAAATTTGACAAACACTTATTCAGCCGTACACACATTAGTTTATTCGCACACACATACATATAGTGACTATTAGGAAGACCAACTAAAAATTTTAAGTTGCCCATTAAAAAAATAGATTTTTAAAGAAAGAAATAAGAACAGCTTAAGATTTTCTTTTCAAACTGACAAATCTACACGTTACTCCGTTTCAATTAGGCTAGTTTTTTGTTTGACTATGTGAATTAATATGTAAGTTGCCTGTACAACGGTTCAGGGCGCTAGGTGCTACAGTTGTTCCAAGATTTAAACCATTGTAGTTTCCAATATAGACAATATAAAATATATTCATAATATAGAAATGGTATTATATAGTGTATTTGGCCCACGTTTCTCTGGTAGGCAACTGCGAAAATTTCAGGTAGAACAACCCTCTGAAATTGGTAACTATAATTTTTCGAGATCCAAGTAAAAACACCACATTTGGTGCTGCGTACATGTAGATGTAGATTCGAAGTAGATACTTTTCTGCGTCATTTAACATGAAAGATACAAATGTAATATTTTAATATCATTGTACTGAGATTTTTACTGTCACATGTAGTTTTAGGTGTTTTTTTATTTGTTTGTTTGTTTATTTATTTGTTCATTTTGTGTACAACAAAACTGAATCTTATTTTTATAGTACAGGAATGCATTGCGTTACACTCAAAATTAAATTAACAATATTTTTTGGAAAAATTTAAATAAATTATTAGTAAAATTATTAGTAAAATAAGCTATTAAAGGTAAATAAATAAATAAATTAAGAAAAATTATCTAAAAAAGGTAAATAAAAATTTATTAAAACTAATAGCGTAGCCATTGAGTTGATATGGTGAAGTACTATTCCAAATGCGAGCAGCATACAAATAAATTTGCCACTCAGACTGTTGATGTCGAGGTTTTTAATGTTTCGGTTTCTGGGGTTTGGGAAAAACGTATTTTTTTTTTCAAACACATATTTAAGCGTTTGTGTAAAAAATCAGAGTATGGATTTTTATAAGATTATCGAATTTAATCCAGTGAACAAACGTGGTCAATTATACACAAACCATATAGGCATAGAACATTAAAATTTCTTTTACTAACGGCGAAACAATTACCAAATAATTCACATTCATACATTAAAGTTGGCGAGCAAAGTTCTTATCCGTAATGGAATGAAATATTGCGTCCGTTACTTCACATACACCTTACCAACTAAAGTGTTTATGTAGTCCGACTATGTCAACCAGTTTTAAAAAATTAGGCCGAGATTTTTTGTCTTATTAATAATTTCATTATACATTCCAAATAATGTCCCCTGAAAAAGTTGTTGCTAGACTTTTTCTGCCAATTACAATACACTTAGATTTATAAGGGTTCAAGCAAAGTCCGTTTAAAAAAACCCAGTGGAGTACCTACTGTAAGTTGCACATCCTTTGCGTATAGGTAGATGTTGCATTTTGAAAACATTTTTGGTAAATCATTCACATATATTGAAAATAATAGTGGTTCTCTGATAAGTGACAATTTGTCCGACCATACTTTATTCTCAAAAACGACTGCGTACGATTTTATATAAATGAGTTAATAAACTTGACCGTTGGTTTCTGAAAATCTGAAAAAGTATTTGAATTTTCTAAGTAATGTACCATGATCTACTGTGTCAAAAACTTTAGAGTGATCTAGAAGAAGTAAACAACATTATATGTCCCCACTTTCCACATCCTGTCTGCTCTTGCGGAAGGAATTGAGAATATGTGTACACACATAAAATTCCGAAATTCCCAAGATATTCATCGTAAATCCCAAATTTGAAATTTTTAACATTTCTGTGCATATAGCATATATTAAGTGTCACACAAAATAAAACTAAGGATGTATCCCCAACCATCAATTCGGTTTTAAGGCTAAGCACAGCACCATTGAACAAACACATAGATTAGTGAATATCATAAGAAAGTCGTTTGAAGACAAAACATATTACTCAGCTCTCTTCATTGACGTTTCTCAAGCTTTTAACAAAGTGTGGCACGATGGCTTACTTCACAAAATAAAGCTAAATTTGCCTACAAACACCCACAAACTTTTGGAATTTATCATTCGCAAGCCTCCCTCAGCCTATTAAAGTAGGAATCCCGCAAGGCAGTATACTGGGTCCTACCTTGTATTTAATTTATGCATCTGACATGCCAATAGGATACCAAATCCACACTTCAACTTTTGCAGATGATACTGCATTTCTTAGTGTCCATGAGAATCATCAAATAGCCTCGCGAAATTTGATGAAACATATTATAAAATTAGAGAAATGGCTAACACTCTGGAGAATCAAAGTTAATGAACAGAAATGTGTTCATGTAACATTTACATTGCACAGAGTGTGATTTGTTTTACATCCGCGCCTGACTATGTAGTCTTAATCAGATAGTGGACAAACCACTATACATAATTTGGAACGTCATGCTCGTTCTAGATAGCCGAAGACATAATTCTAAGCAACAGAACCACCTAGTTGCAACTTTAATGATATCAGGGCAGGTCTGCAAACCATCACACCTTGCTTAAGAGTTGGAGACTTTCTAACTCCTGTCCAGAGCACATGTCAAGCATGCTCACTGGACTGGATCATTCACTTTGCGTGTCATTATCAGTGAAATGATCCTGGCCACCATAAATTTCATATTCCCTTATGGGGCCGCAAAACCACAACCACCACGATGCTCCCATATAGGGGCCAACCTCAATGATCAGCCAGAGAACTATTAAATGTCTAAAGAGACAAATAATGAACTCTGCGAGCACACTGATCCCCGTGGAAATAAAGTGGAGTTTCCAGTTGACTCCCTGCCTGTCTTCAGGGGACTGGGCTCCCTTTTTCCCCCAGTTGCACAGGTCTAGATAGTAGAGTATTCTATAAAGACCGATAAATGTGCTCCCGGGGGGGATTTACATTGCACAGGGAAACATGCTTGCCAATCAAGATCAACAATCAAGTAATCCCGCAGCACAATGAAGTCAAGTACCTTACCATTTACCTTGATCGCCGGCTCACGTGGAAGTCTCATATTGACACAAAACTGACTCAGATGAAACTAAAAGCAGTGCAACTGAATTGGCTTATCTGTAGAAACTCTACCCTGAAATTGGATTGCAAACTTTTGTTGTATAAAGCGATTCTAAAACCAATCTGGTGTTGTGGAATACTATTATGGAGTACAGCCTCAGCATCAAATATTTTAAAAATTCAGAAGCAACAGAACATTGTATATTAAAAACTCCCGTATTCACGAAGACCTAGGCGTGCCCTTGGTAAGAGCAGAATTCGCTAGGTTCGCGATTAAGTATATCGACACACTAGAAACACACCCTAACCCACTCGCACGTAACATCCTTAATTTTGGCGGCCATGGTCGATTGAAAAGAAGGGATACCCTTCCGCTCATAAGACAGATGACCTTGAAAATTTAGCACCCGTTGCAACATTACTTTGTTGTCTAGCATTGGCTAGTTTCAAATAAATTTTTTGTATTAAGATTTGTCTACTTATTGTTAGTTCATATATGAAGAATCAATAAATAAATAAATAAATGTATAAAAAAAAAAACAAAATAAAACTAAAGTGAATCGTTGCGTTGTTGTAAATGAAGAGAGGGCTCATTCTATATATTAGCTTAAAGTTAATCTCCTTACTAAACTTAAGGATTTTATTGTATTGAATCGCACAAAAGTTTTAAAGTAAGTTTTTGGCTGAAAATAAATTGTATTCATTTTAATTTAGCATAAAAAATTTAATGTTTGAAAAAATTTCGCTATTTAATAATAATGGGCTAAGATTTTCAAAAATTCAAAATTTAAAAACTATTGAAGGTTTATTAAAACGAAGAAATTTTAATAGGCATATCCGAACGTTTTCTTTGGAAACACTATGCGTTGCTCCAGAATAATCTGTTTTTAAAACTTAAGGTTTAGTGGTCGGTCAGCACCTGAAATATTATTTACCGCAGCCTTCTGCAAAAGAAAAGAGAAAATAATTTCTAATATAAACCTGCCTTAACTAAACTAAGTCTTAAGAAAGAAGCTATGCCACTAGTTTTACAGCACGCAATGAAACAAATGAAATTTTAAGTAGAAGCAAAAGGCTTTTTGTGCGAACTAGATTTTATTTAATAAAACGTTTGATCAGACTACTACTTAAACTTCTAAATTCTTTAAAAACTTTTTTTCTTTCAAAAAAGAAATTTGAAAGGGAACAGATTTTGTCAAAATATAAAAGGGGCCACCCTAATTCACATACACATTCGCATTTTCGCTTTTACTCGTAAATAAGAAATGTATATTAAGCTCTTCGTTTTCTTGTTGCGGGTTGACATTCGAAAAATCTCTAAAATCCCGAAGGTCGTTGCCAGGGATTTTCTTAGATTTTGTTAGATTTGAATGAATTAGTTGTGTGGCCGATTGATTTTTTGACCTTTTTTTATGTCTTTATTGTAGTTTTTAATAATATTTCTCCTCATATGAAAGTATCTCAAGCAGCTTTAATAGCTAATGCAGCAAAAAAAAATTGGTTGTAATATAATATATAATTAGCATACGATATAAGAAAAATTTAACGTTTATTTAATTTGTATTCCTACAACACGAAGTTTTATTTCTAAAACAAAATAAAACAAAAAATGTAGATTCAAATTTTTATCGTATTACGAAGAGAAAAGTTCGGCAATTATGAATGAAATATGATATCTGGCAAAGATCCACCACGAGCAAGCCGAGAGATGTCGATTATTTCATCAAAGTCTTTAATATCTTTTCGGCAAACTGGCGTTCTTATTTCGTTAATTATATCACGCATTTTGAGTTTTAAGGCTGAAATCGAATCTATTGTCTGCACGTAGGCTCTGTCCCTAACATAGCCCCACCAAAAAATAATCCAGTGGTGTTAAAGCACACGATTTGGCTGGCCACTTAACTGCTGATTGTTGTGAAATTATGCGATCAGGAAATTTGATTTGCAATAAATTGATAGTTTTATTGGCTCTGTCCAAGTCGTCAATAATAGACAAACATTGAGTTGTAAGCATCTCGCGATAGCGTTACCGCATTTCCAGACCCATTTTCGAAAAAAAACAGCCCAATCACGGCAAATCTACGATGGTATGAATCCTCATTCAGCTTCAATTCTTGCACCAGCTGAACCTTGTAAGGCTTCAGAGACAAATCCTTACGCAAAATACGCCATGTGGTGGTTTTGAATAACCCCAATTGTTGAGAACATTGATGAATTGCTAAATTTGGATCTGCTTCAACACTGTGCCTCATGTTTGTGACCAAATTCTTAATACCGGTTCCAGAAGGACGATTAATTATGTTGTCCGAAAATATCACGAATTTTACGAAATGTGACTTTAACAAAACCACCATTTTCATAGTGGATTTTAATTATTTAAATGCGATTTTCCTGCGAAATTGAAGTCATTGTAACAGTTACCAATGCATCTACTACGAACACGTCAAAAAACTAAATGTCAAAACTTTCATGTCGTTGGTGTTGCTACAATTGAAACACGAACTTCTTGTATAGAAGCCCGATACTTTCATAGAATTCTTTAAAAATTAAAAACAAAAACATTTCGATTTTTTTACTTAGATATAAGAACAAATGGTCAATAGTTTAATTTAGTAAACTCCCCAAGTGCGAGTAAGACTGGCATATGAAGGAATATGGGCAGCTCTCTAATTTTTTATTTTATCTTTAAATAATTTTTTTTTTTTGAAATCTCAAAGAGCTATTATGGTCATAGATGTCTGCTATGGCGATTTCTCGACAGTCGTAAAGATTTTGAGATATTTGTCTTTACAAATTTCGACATGAAAACATAATCGTACATTTTGCGAGAAAGAACTGAATCTTTATTTCGGAAGATATGAAATATTTTGCTGTGGTTATCAACATAATTTATGTGGTTAAAAATTATCAAAAGTAAAATTATTTTATTTTAAAATACTATCAGAGAAAGACTATGGACTTTTATTAAGAATAAAAATTATAGTAAGTAAATTAGACTTGAAAAAAATTCCGGCAGCCCTGTTATACTAGCTAATTATAATAAAGAGAATGATTCTCAAGCAAACGTATCAGGGCTGAAACTAATACTACTATTTTTTTTTGCTCATTCTAAAAATGAAAAAAGTAAAACAATAAAATTATCACCTTGTAGTAAATGTAGTATCTTTTAGTGTTTTAAATAAAAATAAATAAACAATATTTGTATATGTTGCTACGAAGATGATTTATTGAGCTTTAAAAGAAAATAATATCCATAAAAGTAAACAAAACGACCCACTGTGCATTTTACAAATTGCGTAGTTTTCTAAGAAATCGTATACATACAACAACAACATGCTTTAAGAAATTCTATCAAATAAGATAAACAACAGAAAACAAACACAACTAACACAGAACAAATAACACAGCCAAACAGGCGCCTACACTGAACGATAATAACAACAACAACAAAATGGGGTAATGTTAAAGTAGAATATTCTTGTATGTGCGAGAAGCCCTTAAAGCAATCGATATAAGCACCATTTGCTGGGCAACTTGATGAATTTAATTTGAGTCATCAGTGAGTAAAGACAACACAGCTATCATCGTGTTTATTTGTGTGTGTATTAAGAGTAAATAGGTGCCCCTTTAGGCTAGTAGGTAGTGCACTAGCAGTCAGATTCCCATAAATCTTTTAATTTAAAACTCTAAAGTGCTAAGTGCTGTGTATTTATTATTTTGCAATAAAAGAACTCAAAATTACAAAACGTTTATTAAAAGGAATATGTATCCGGCCAAACAATAATTTTTAGCGTTTTTATAATTTAAAAATATTTTTTAATTTAAAAATTTAGTTAAAAAAGCAAATATTTTTTTACTGATTTTTAAAATTCTTTATTTCCACATAACAAAATACACTTTAAGATAGAGTCATCTATGCGGACAATTTTTGTATACTATTGTTTATAGCGAGCGCAAATTCTGTGAAAATTTTTAAAGGTCTAATTGTTGCATGTCTCTTTGGACACACCATTTAATTTTCAATTTGATATTGTAATTCATTATTTTAGACTTCAGAACAACCCGTGTTGGGTTTCAAAAATACTCTCTGCTCTTAGAGAAAATTTTTTTGGCCATTTTCTTAATGAGCTGACTGAAGCAACCAGCAAAATGTGTATTAATATTAGTGTTATTATTATAAGATATTATAAATATTATGCTATATTTTTCAATAACACAATTAAAAATTTTAAAGAAAACTACTTTACACTTATTATAGCTATGTAGGCGTATTAAATTTAAAGATGTTAAATTGCCTGTATTAAAGCACTGTGACTCTTTAAATATGCCAACTTGAAATTCGAAACACATTCTGGCCTTCTTAATCTAACTTTTACAAAGTTTTAAATTCCAAATTATAATTAGTTGAAAAAGAGTAAAATTATTTCATTTACTTTATTATTTTCCTTTAGTAATTGTTCTTACCAATAACGATAAATATTTAAAAAGGGGTGTGAAAGAAGTCTTTGTTTTTGTTTGTTGACAACCAACAGCCATCACATCTACACAGAATTCAAAAGAAGACATAACATGAATAAATAATTGAGTACAAATTTTATGAAAGAACGTGTTTTATAATTCACTTTGTTATAATAGAAAAGACAATAACAGGAGATTGAAGAGAAATATACAGTTGCGTTAAAAAGTTGTTTGCTTATTTTCTTTATTAATTCATTTTCATTTGCCTTTATATAAACAAATACTGCCCAATGTATAGCGAAGATAACTTTCTTAACTAGTTTAGGTAAGAGTGTTTTAGCGGGTCTTTAAGATAAGAGTCTCGTGTGACACATTAAATACTATAAATTGGTCTGGAAACAGTTGCCATGCATTAGCACGGTAACCTGCAGATTTTCCTGATTTTTTAAGAACTCGCAGAAATTTAAAGCTTTATCGTATTACTGAAATTTTGTTTTTTTTTTGTGTAGTATTAGGCTCAATAACATTGATAAAGTATATTTTAATATATTTTAGTATATTTTTGTATATTTTAATATATTTTAATACACCTTCGTATATGTTAATAATTATATTTTAGTATATTTTTTTGTATATTTTAATAGATTTGAGTATTATTTTAATATATTTTAGTATATTTTTTGGTATATTTTAATACATTTTCGTATATTTTTGAATATTTTAATATATTTTAGTACATTTCAACATATTTTATTAAACTTTAGCATATGTTAATATATCTTGGTGTATTTTTTTCATATTTTACTAGATTTTATTATATTTTCAAATATTTTTTAATATATTTTAGTATATTTTTGTTCATTTTTATATATTTCAGTATTTTTAAAGGTTTTTTAGTATATTTTAACATATTTAAATAAACTTTAGTATAGTTTTAATATCATTTAGTATGTTTTAGCATATTTTAAAATGTTTAATATATTTTAATATATTTTAGTATATTTGTTGGTATATTTTAATATATTTTAGTTCACTTTAATATACTTCAATATATTTTAACATATTAATCTATATTTTAGCATATTTTTAATTATTTTAAAAAATATTAGTGAACGAAACTGTTCATATTATTCACAAAAATAATACAACTTCTTAAGAAAATTTGTACATGTGTATAACGACCCCGCCCCAAGTAAAAACGTAAAACGCCATGAAACTTCTGCGAAATTAGAAAAATTCATTTATCCCAAATACTTATGTTGTTATACTACCGCCATATTTCAATGAACCACCTATTTTGAATAAGCATTACTTTATTTTAGTATTTTTATGTTTGAAGTATATAATAATAATACTAAAAAATTTTAATTGTTAGAAAGATGTTTTTTATTTGTTTATTTGCTGCCCAATTTAAATTTTTCTGGTACTTCCTTCATGTAAAAGAAATGAAATAGATAACGACCTTAAAGATATTAATGCAGCATACTGAAGAATGTAGCGAAAAAGTGCAAGAAAATGCTTTTAGCAAATATTAACAAACTTTAGCCTAAACTAAGTATAAAAAATTTTTAAAAGCTACATTATAACGGGCCTTCTTCTGAGACGCTCTGATTGAAACGTAATAAACTCTCTCTATCCCTCTCTCTAAAAAAACGGTATCGTACCGTATATTCTTTCAACAATACCAATAATTTTCTTAAACGTTTAGGGCCTACTTTCAGTCCTTTTTTAATACCGAAAAAATTTGAGTAATTTCCACGCTCTTCAAGCTTTTGTTTTTTTTTTACTTTGTTTTTCAACAGCAAAAGGTGAAAACGGCAAAACATCCCTTTCATCAAATCAAATATCGATTTAATGTGGAAAGCAGTTGTAGTATTTTTTCGCTATACTATTTTTTTAAATGTTCTTTCAGTGGCTGAATGCATTAAATTGAAATTTGCTTATAAAATATAGGTTTTTCAACAACAAGTTTGTTTTTCCATTGTGACAACACCAACAACGTAATAGTTTTGACATTTATTTTTTAAGGTATTGGTAGTAGATGCTACAATAAATTCAGTTTTGCATGAAAATCGAATCAAAATAATAGAAAATCACTATAAAATTGGTGGTTCTGTTAAAGTTACATTTCGCAAAATTCGTGATAGTTTCGGACAACATAATCGTCCTTCTGAGACCGATATTAACAGTATGGTCATTAGATTTGAGCCGACAGGCTCGATACAAAATGTGCGAGCACCAATGGGTGTTCGATAACATCGCAGCCACGAGCTATTTCGTGATAAGATTTACATCAGCACCTACCCGTCGGCCTTAATCAGATGGTGGCCAAACCACTGTAAATAAAAAGCACCGTCATTCACGTCCTAGGAAGCCAAAGACTAATTCTAGCAACAGGTCTTTCGTGGTTGCAATTTCAGCGGTTCCAAAGCAGGGTTGCAAACCACTACTCCTTGCTGAAGAGCTAGAGACTATCCAACTCCTGTCCAGAACACATGACTAGCATGCTCACTGGATCTGGATCATTCACCAGTAGGTGTGATTAAAGGCGAAATGATCCTGGCCACCATAAATCAATTCATGCTAGGGCCGCGAAACCACAACCACCGCGATACTCCCGAAGGGCCAACCTCAATAATCAGTCAGAGAAAGAGCTAAAAGTCTAAAGAGACAATTAGCGGAAAATTTGGGGCTTACTGATTCCCGTGGAAATAACATGGAGCTTAAAGTTGTTCCCTGTTGACTTCAGGGGACTGGGCTCCCTTATACCCCCAGCAGCACAGGTCTAGATAGTCAAGTATTCTATAATGACCGATAAATGTGTTGGGGGGGGGGGGGGGGGGGGGAAACCACGAGCTTGTTGAAGCAGATGCAAATCTGTTAATTACTCGACCATTCACATCACCGTAGATTCACTCAATTCATTCAGCCACACCCGGCTGGTTCTTTGGAAGAAATGATTTTTTCAGACGAAGCCCATTATCATATATCAGGAAGCAAAATTGCAGCGTTTGGGCTTTTGAAAATCGTAGAACGATTACTGACAAGATTTTGCATTCTCAACTTGTCGCTATATGGTACGCTATTCGATCTAGAGGCGTGATTGGGCGGAAATGGGGTAACGTTCGCGAAATGCTAACAACTCAATTTTGGCCTATTATTGGCGACGTGGAAATCACCGTTATATGGTTTCAACAGGACGGTGCCGATTTCAGTCTCAAAACTCAAAATCCGTGATGTGATTTACGAAATAGAACCGCCATTTTACCATAAAGTGATTAAAAACTTTGATGAAAGAATCGGCATCTGTCAGCGAGATCAGATGTCATTTTTCATTCATAATTGACGAACTTTTCTCTTCGTAATACTATTAAAATTTGAATAATCTTAATCTAAAATTTTTGTTTATTTCAGAAAATAAACCCCTTCTTTATAGCAAAGGAAAATTAAAAACTAAAGTATAAACGAAACAAATTCCATAATAAAATAAACATTTTTAAGCCATTAGTAGTATTGTAATAAAGTTAGAAAATACAAATAAAAAAGGGTTTTAATTTTAAAATCATAAAATAGAAAAATTAACTCATACGTTTAAAATAATAACACAATTGTTATAATTTATTATCTTATTTTTTGGTGAAATTAAAACTAATCTTATTCTTTTTATGGTTAAATTTATAAACCCTACAAAAATATACATATACACTTCGACTCACAATAAGAAACATGTGTCACGAGCTGTTATTAAATAGAATAGAAAAACAAATTAAAATAAAAAAGAAATAAATTTTATGAGCTGAAATTAAATAAAATTAAATGAAAATAAAATTAGGTTAACGCTTAACTTATTTCTTTACTCGTTGTTTTTTTGTTTGTTTTTATATTTTCGCTTTATTTATTTTATTGTTATGTAGATGAGATGAGATGAAAAACAAAAGAAAAGAAATTTAAAAAATGCTAAAGAGGAGACTCTCTAACATATTAAAAACATACGAGTTGTTAGAAGAATTTAACTCAATAAAAATGGCATCTAAAGCATAGCAATTCTAAAGGGTGGCTATGTATGTGCGTTTTGTGTGTGAATGTAGTCAAAAAGCTTTGAAATAAAGAAAAATTACACAGACTTTTACTCCCTTTGTTTAAAATCCTAATACACTTACACATGGATAATTTCGTATCTTCATTTACTTACATCCATATATTCGGTCACCAAATATACACATGCACTCACATTCCCTTTTTGCTCATATTTAAATTAAGTCTTAAACAGAACTTATTGCTATTTCTGCACTACGCTTTTTTATAAAATCGGAAAAAAGAGAAATGAAAATCCACCTTCTATTTAGAAAAAGAACAACAAGATAAATAAATAGCGTAAATAGGAATCCTTGCAAACATCTGAATCATTCCTTTGAAATGTCTCGCGGATAATTTCGATTTCTGAGCTGGTTATTACCCCAGTCAATATGAGACGTGCAACTACAGTCATCAGCGAATGGGTAACTAAAAGGTTTTTTCAACAAAACCTTTGTTTTCCAAAACACAATAAAACAAAAAATTTAGATTAAGATGGTTTAAATTTGTATTGTATTACAAAACGAAAAGTTCAGCAATTATGAACAAGAAATGCTATCTGGCATATGCCCACCATGACCACGCTGACAGATGTCGATACTTTCATTAAAGTTTTTAATCACTTTTTGGCAAAATGGCGGTCCTATTTCGTTAACCACATCAAGGATTTTGAGTATTAAGGCTGAAATTGATTTGATTCGCTGCGTCTTGACTCTTCCTTAACATAGTCCCACAAAAAATAACCCAGTTGTGTTAAATTACACGATCTAGCTGGCCACTTAACCGCTGATTGCCGTGAAATTATGCGGTCGGGGAATTTGGTTTGCAATAAAATAATCGTTTCATTGGCTGTGTGACATGTAGCATCGTCCTGTTGAAACCACATGTTAGTTTTTTTTTTTTAAGAGAAGTAGCACTTCAGGCAACAATGCCTATTAAGTCAAGTACCGTTCTACATTCTTTAGGAAATGGATAGAGAAGAGATGAAATATGTGGCGAAAGTAGAAGGATAGTCGGAAATCAACTGCCGTAAAAAGAGAGCACAGCGATCAGTGACTATGCCTTCATCGCTGAGCAGCCCCACCGACAGTCAATTTTTATTTTTGTAGTGAAAAAAACCAAGGTCTTCGTTGGGTATCGAACCCACAACCCCCACACTGAAAAGCTAGTACACTACCTACTAGCCTACAGTGATATCCACATCATCGATAATAGGCTAAAATTGAGTTGTAAGGATCCATTGCCCATTACCGCATTTCTAGCTTCGTCTTCTAAAAAAATGTCCCAATCACACCTCCAGACCGCATAGGGCACCATACAGTGATAGGTTGAGCATGGAAAGGCTTCTCAATAATTGCCCTAGGATTTTCAAAAGTTTAAATACGGCAATGTTGCTTATTGGCATAACCTTTCACGTAAAAATGGCCTTCTGAAAAATGATTTTTTAAGAAAAGCCAGTCGATTGTTCCTGAATGAGCTGAGCAAATCTACGGCGATGTAAATTGTTGGTCGCTTCAATTCCTGCTTCTAACTCAAATGCTTACGCAAAATTCGCCTCCTGGTGGTTTTGTTGAGAACGTCAAGGAATTGATAAATTTCGATCTGCTTCAACACTGTGGCTCACGGCTGAGATGTTTTCAGTTGAACGATCCGGTCGAACACGCACTGGTATTCACACATTTTGTATCGAGTCTTTCTACTTAAATTTAACGACCAAATTCTTTACAGTGGTGTCAGAATGACGATTATGTTGTTCGAAAATATCACAAATTTTACGAAATGTGACTTTAACAGAACCAAAATTTTTTGCATAGTGGATTTTAATTATTTTAATGCGATTTTCGTGCGAAATTGAATTCATTGTAACACTTGCTAAGGCATCTATTACGAAAACGTCAAAAAACTAAATATCAAAACTGTCATGTTGTTGGTGTTGCTACAATTGAAAAACTTCTTGTTTAAAAACCCATTACTTAGTGTTCCTAAAAAAGATTAAAATCGATTATTCTAGTAGGTTTGAAATCTGTGTGCTAGAAGTATTAAAGGGCGTGTTCTAGAAAACTCGAATATAAAGCTTCTGAATGTAACGAACATCTGTTTTATAAAAAGGGGAAGTGTTGATTTTAAGAATCTCTATAACTAAAATTCTTAAACCAAATAGAAATTAAAATATTCAGCCCTACAACATGTGTAAAATTTGTAATAAACTAAATTGCAAGCATAAAAATACATTTTATTATCAATTTGTTGTTTTGTATTATTTTGTAACACTTTTTATAAATCACAGGAATTTATGCACAAATACACACAATATTTTATTTTGTTTTTGTAAAATTTTATAATCTCAAAGAAGTAACAAGGAAGTAACTTCCATCCAAAAAGTCTCTACAAAATGCTGGCAGGGAATACTCATGTGAATATCGTAAGATATATGTGTGTATGTTAGTTAATCTGTCTACTTAAACGGTGCAAGTTTTTGCATTGGAGATTATAACCACCCATATTTGTATTTATCCTGTGATATTTGTTACAATGATGGAACTAATTTGTTAAATATAGATTTAATTATGATGTAAAAAAAGAGTAAATAAAGAATAAATTCGCAAAGCATAATTAGATTATAAAATGTATACGAGGTCTGTAAATTAGGTAACAAAACTGGCAACGTTAAGTTTGATCTGGCAACACTGAAGACGCTGTGCTTGGAGGAGTGCAGATGAACATGCGTTTTGCCTTAAGCGGGGTTTGACGTCGCTCGAGTATTTTGGTCGTCGGTAGCGATTTTTTTTTGTGAAACAGTGTTCTCTGTTTTCATTTGGGTACGGTTTTCCGTCGACCCTCATCAAATTTGGTTTGTGAACAAACCGGTTTCGGCTGTTTGCCATCTTCAGTGTTCTTTTCGTACTCGTATTCTGTGTTTTGTTATAAAGATGAGTGGCTTCAGTTTCGCACAACAGTGTGGTTCAGAATTAGGCATAATGCAACGGAAAATCGTGCTTAACTTCAGCATGCCCACGGAGATAGTGTTTTGTCAAGAGTTCAGGTTTTTCGTTGGTTTATGACATTTTCAGAAGGACGAGAATTGATTGAAGATAAACCACAAAGCGGAAGAGCCTTCATCTTCAAGAACCCATTAAAATGTCGAAAGAATCCGGGATCTTGTGCGTTCAGATCGTTGGTTGACAGTCAGAATGATCGGAAAAGAATTAAATTTGACTCACCCCAGCGTTCTTCAGATTTTGAGCAATATAATGCGGATGAAAAAAATCTGCCCAAAAATGGTTCCGAAAAATCTTTCGTAAGATCTAAAAGACGTCAGGAAGGAAAAGTGTCTTGTTTTTTGCATTCGATTGAAAATTACCCCCTTTTTCTGAAATGTGTCATTAAAGCCCAAAATAGCAAGGATGGCAAAGACGAAGATCTGATTTGTTTTTTTTTTTTTGCTGTATATACAGAATCGTTTACAAAGAGTTTGTACCTTACGGCCAAACAGTCAATAAACACGTTTACCGGGAGGTTCTTAACTTCGGAAAAGGATCATTCCTCTGAGACCAAACATCAAGACCAACTGGGTGAGTATTGCATTACGATAATGTTCTTTGTCTCACAGCAATTTCAATAAACGTGTTTTTTTTGGCCAGTAAAAACATTCCTGTAGCTCCTTAGCATCCATATTCGCCTGACTTAAGTCCTTGTGAATTTTTTCTCTTTCCGAAGTTGAAAAATCAATTCAAGGAAACTCATTTTGCGACAATCGTAAACATTCAAATGGCTAAAATCGACTAGCTGAAGGCTATTCCAGTATTGGAGGTCCAGCACAGTTATGGTAAATGGAAGAACCATCTCCAGCGCTATGTGGCCTCAGAAGAAAGGGTGGGAATATAAAATTGTATTTTTTTTTTAAAGAGAAGTACCGTGCGACATTCTTTAGGAAAGGGATAGAGGAGGAGATGAAACAGGTGGTGAAAGTAGAAGGATATTCGAAAATTAACTGTCGTATAAGACAGCACAGCGAGCAGTGACTATGCCTTCATCGCTGAGCAGCCCCACCGACAGTAAATTTTTATTTTTGTAGTGAAAAAAATCCAAGGTCTTCGTTGGGAATCGAACCCACAACCCTCATACTGCCAAGTTACTTTTGTTTCGAATTAAAATAATTTAAGTAATGACAAGTTCCAAAGCATTTCCTGTTCCGCATTGAGGTTTGTTATTTTCCGATCATTGTTTTCGATTATTATTTTTCCACGCCATAACATTATTCCCAAATAACAAATAAGAAAATACTAAAAATAACATTCGTCTGTTAGGGGAACTTAGAGGCAAAATCCAAAAATTAGGTTATATATTTTGATACATTATGGATAGAGCGAAAATGTTTACTACGAATGGATATCGTCTTTAGTTGAGTTCAAAAGCATATCAAATTCATTTTGAATGTAAAGCGCAACGTTATATTCAAAATTAAAACTCAATTTAATAATGTTTGTTCATTTAAGGTTACTTTACTTCAGACTTTATTTAATCATAGATCAAGAAATATATTTTTTATAATTATATTTTAACATTTTTATAATTGGCTTAAAATAACTACAAATATACAACGTTCTACTAAGGCATAAAGTGACTTTAAATTACCCAATGACATTTATTTTAACTTTGAGTTGAATCAGTCTCTTCCTTCTTTACATAACTTCAGAGTAAGCCTGATATAGAATCCATTGTGTCAGTCCAAGAACCCCATTTCTTTCTGCAAAAGCAAAATAAAGCGTAATTTTATAGGTTTCTTCACTCATCCTATCACTAAATAAAAGAAAAGATTTATATTAAAATGATCAAATTTTTATTGTATTACGATGAAAAAATTTCGGCAATTATAAATGAAAAATGATATCTGGCAAATGTCCACACTGACAGAAGTCGATCCTTTCATCAACGTTTTTAATCACTTTTTGGTAAAATGGCGGCCCTACTTCGGTAATCACATCATGGAATTTGAGTTCTACGACTGAAGTCGATTAGATTAGCTTCTTATAGACTCTGTCCTTAACATAGCCCCACAAAAATAATCCAGTGGTGTTAAGTTACACGATCTGGCTGCCTACTTATGCGCTGATTGTCGTGAAATTAGGCGATCGGGAAATTAAGTTTGTAATAAATTCGTCGTTTCATTGGCTGTGACACATGCGGCTCTGCCTGTTGAAACCACATGTCAGTGGTATCCACGTCGTCAATAATACGCCAAAATTGTGTTGCTAGCATCTCTCGATAGCGTGATCCATTGACCGTTACAGCATTTCCAGCCTCATCTTCGAAAAAGATGGCCCAAACACGCTTACAGAGCGCAGACCGCACCATACAGTGACACTTTAAGTATGCAAAGGCTTCTCAATGATTGCTCTAGGATTTTCAGAAGTCCATATGCGGCAATTTTGATTGTGAAAATTGGGTCCGTCTTAAAAACTAATTTTTTCAGAAAAACCAGCCAGTTGTTCCTGAATGAATTGAGCAAATCCACGGCAAAGTGAATGTTCGGTGGGCTTCAATTTGCGTGCCCCAGTTTAACCTTTTAAGACTTCAAATTCAAATCGCAATTTTGTGTAGAAATTTTTCTTTGAGAACGTCGAGGAATTGACAAATTTGGATTTGCTCCAACGCTGTGGTGCAGGGCTGCGACGTTTTCAGTTGAAAGACCTGGTCGAATACGCGTTGATGTTAGTAAATTTTTGTATCGAGCCTGCGAGTCCAATTAAGCGACCAAATTCTTAATAGCGGTCTCAGAAGGACGATTTCGTTGTCCGAAAATATTACAAATTTTACAAAATGTAACGTTAACAGAACCAACACTTTCATATTGTATTTTATTTCGATTTTTGTGCGAAATTGAATTCATTGTAATAATTGCCAATGCATCTACTACAGGAACGTCAAAAAATGTCAAAATTATTATGGTGTTGATGTTGCCATAATTTAAAAACAAACTTCTTGTTGAAAATCCCGATATAACCTCTTTGCTTTGTTGCGGCGACAGTTCAGAAACAACATTTTTCAAATTGTTTATCTGGTCCATCTAATATAAACTTTTTCTCATCAGAAAGAACCACAACTATACAATAAAGTGTGATTTGTTTTACATCCGCGCCTGACTATGTAGTCTTAATCAGATGGTGGACAAACCACTGTTGTGTAATTTGGAACGTCATACATGCCTCCTAGATAGCCGAAGCCATAATTCTATGCAACAGAACCACCTAGTTGCAACTTTAATGATTTCAGGGCAGGTCTGCAAACCATCACACCTTGCTAAAGAGTTGGAGACTTTCTAACTCCTGTCCAGAACACATGTCAAGTATGCTCACTGGACTGGATCATTCACTTACTATACAATAGCTTAGGTGATTTCCATCTAGTACAGTGATGGGCGAACTACGGCCCGCAGGCCACATCCGGTCCGCGAGAGGTTTCGTTCCGGCCCGCCGAGCGTTCTTCAAAAAAAAAAATTAAATTGACAATTTTAGCAAAAAAAATGCGATGTTTTCTGGGAAATATTGTACACACAAGACAACAACAACTTTCTGATGCAATATTCCAAGAAGACACATAAACATCATAAAACACTAACAACTAATATAGAAAACTGAACGTATAACATAACAACCACTATTATTTGTGAGATCTAGAAGATTCTTGTATATTGCGCAACAAATATAAAAGGGCCAGCGATGGATTAATCAGCAATCAGTAAAAGTGTAAATCTCGTGACGTAGAGAATAAATTGTGAAGTAAAATTATAAAGTTGCCAACGTACAGTTTTATTTGTGTAATTAAAATAATAATCTGTATTGTAAATACCCCCATAAAAGTCAATCGAAAATAAAAAGAGAGAAATTGATTCGGAATGTCGAGTACATATTTCAAAAAGAGTGGACATGGAAGTACTTCTTTATGGAATATAACCAAAAACCTGTTTGTCTTATCTGCCAAGAACCGGTAGCTGTACTAAAAGATTATAATCTCGCTAGGCACTTTAATTCAAAACATCTTGGGTCGAAGTACTATAAAATGACAGATGAAGACAAGAAAGTTCATTCAGAGGAATTGAAAAGAAAAATATCTAGTCAGCAAATGTTTTTTAAAAATTACAAAAGTGTCCAGCGATCCTCCACGTTAACTGGTGACATTGTTGCCTACAAAATAGCAAAAAGTAACAAACCGTTTTCTGATGGAGAATTTATTAAGGATGTGTTAATTAGCATTGGAAAAGTATTTTGCCCAGAAAGGTAAAAGATTTTGAATCTATAGGGCTGTCACGCAGAACGGTCACAAAAAGAATTGAAGCGATTTCTTCTAATTTAACCAATCAACTCGATGGACGTCCTAAAAAGTTTAAGTATTTTTCAGTCACTATGGACGAGAGTGTTGACAGGAATGATACAGCCCAACTTCTAATTTTTATCAGAGGAGTCGATGAAAACTTTGTAATAACCGAAGAACTTGCTTGTTTGAGATCTTTGAAAGGAAAGACGACAGGAAAAAAAATATATGATGAATTTAGAGAGGGGATGGAATCTCTTAATGCCCCAATTTCCAAATTAATTAATTTAACAACTGATGGAGCACCTAACATGGTGGGAAGAAATACGGGGTTTGCAGAAGTTTATAAAAGTCAGAATCCTGAAAGCGAAACAATTTTTTTACATTGTATAATCCACCAAGATGTTCTTTGCAAGGCTGCCTTGGATTACTAACCACGTACTTAATATTATTTTAAAATTAATTAATACCATTCGAACCCGTGGTTTGTTACATCGACAATTTCAAGAGTTTTTATTGGAAGTTGATGCAGAATTTTTAGATGTACTTTATTAGACAAAGATCAGGTGGCTGAGTTGTGGGCATGCCTTCTAGAGAGTTTGGAGTCTTCTCGAAGAAATTATAGTTTTTCTAAAAACCAAAACTGAAATTTGGGATGAGTGGGAAATATTGGAGAATAAGAATTGGTGCATCGTGTTTGCTTTTTTCACGGACTTACTCGAGCACTATAATAAACTGAACAAGAAGTTACAGGGAAGAAATAATTTATAGATGAAACTTGGGGCTGCTTGAGGTCTTTTAAAACTCAATTGTTTACATTTTCTAAATGTTTGGGAAAAAATTATTTGACTCATTTTCCAAGACTTAATTCGTTAAGGCCTGTGATTGAAGAGAAGTTAAAAGTCTTCTCACAATCTTTATTAAAACTGTATTCAGAATTTGAGGCCAGATTTGCTGACTTTAAAAAAATCCAACCATGTTTAGATATTTTTTCAATGCCTTTTAATGTTAATCCTGAGGATGTTCCATCTGATCTACAATCGGAAATTATAGAATTGCAATGAAATAATAATTTGAAACAGCTATTTTTAAATACAGATAAGCTTAATTTCTATAAATCCTTACCAAAAGATGAATTTCAAAAGCTAACTAATCATGCGCAGAAAATTATGGCAATGTTTGCTTCCTCATATTTATGTGAACAGGCCTTTTCAGTAATGAAATGCAGAAAAAAATCAGTAAGAAACCGATTGTCAGACGAGAGTCTGTTTAATTTATTAAAAGTCGCATCCGCCCAGTTGGAACCAGATTTTGAGGAAATTATGTCAAGTCAGAAACAGATCCAAGCTTCCCATATATCTGGAAAATCTTAAAATCATAATAAACCATATCTTATAAAGTTTTTATGTTGTTTTAAAATATTGCGTAATATAACTAATAAATATATATCTTAAACCGAACTTTTAATTGAACAGCAACCCCATAATTTTTTAATGAATGACACTCTATGTTTTTTTTTTTTAATTTAATGGCCCGCCGCAAGATTTTTTTTAATTTACTGGCGAGCCACCCAAAAAGCGCGTCCATCACTGAACTAGTAAATCATTCAATAATGGGTTTTTCTTGTATTTGTATAACTCCAAGTATTTACAGTTTATAATTGCTCAACGTTTTGCTAAGACAATTGCTCGTATCCAAATTTTGATATTTAAAGTTTTGGGTTGGATGCTGTTTCAGTCCTTGTGTTTTTTTTTTTGTAATTTTAACCAGACATACGTATCTGAGCACAATTTTGTGGACGCGACCAATTTTGCAGTCGATGGCTCTTGGTAAAAAAAATGTTTACCAATTAGTAACTAAAAACTGAAAAAAATAAAACGGTGTATAGAATAGTTTAATCTGCAAATCACTACCTGCCACTTCCAACAAAACTTTAAAATGCAATATTGATATTATCAAAAAATTTTACTGGGTCCTTTTGAATATTTAAGGGGTTACATAACCCACAAAAGTTTTGTTATGCCGATTCATGTTAAAAAGGTATAAATGGAGGTAACTTAACACTTTTTTTGAAAACGACTTTAACTCAGTATTAGAATATACAGGCAAAAAACCATTTCCTTGGAACTTTAAGTTAACGACAGATAATAAAAATGTAAGTTATTTCTGTTACTATTTCCTGTTGCTATTTCTCATTTGCTTAAAACATAAAGCAAAACTAAAATAGTTCAAATCTCTAATAAAAATATTCAAGAAAGAATTCTTGTTAAATATTAAATCAATCAGTTATTCTTATTCTCATTCTTATGCTGGCAGAATCAAAATAAATTGAAATAAAATGCTGCATTAAATAAAATGGAAATTCAAAATTAAAAATAAATAAAATTCTAATACAAAACACTTTGGAGCTTTGAAGCAGAATATTGTTTAAGAAAATCTGCAGCAACATAGAAATCCTTTTTATGTAAAACTCACTGGCACCAAGAACAACAAACAACTAGTATTTGAATTTATTATGTAAATCAGGACAATATTTACCAACTCTATATTCGGACAACTTCACCCAGCTTTGTTTGGTCACTAGAATACGTACTTAAGAAATCGAACAAATAAACAACCACACAATGGTAGATGTTGATGATACCCAAACCACCTCCTCTTTTCCTTAAATGCCAGCATTGCTGCTTTACTGCCACTAAATGCTTTTAAATATTTTAACAAAACTTCTAAAGTCCATTCGATTTAGATGCAAATTCATCATATTATCTGAACTCTATGGTGTGCTTGTTTGTGTTTGGCAGTGCTGCATGTTTTCTCATTTTACCTTGAGCTCCAATCATACACCTGAAGAAGAGTAAGCATGTGTGTGTGCGCTTATGAGATGAATGAAAAAGCCTTTTTTTACATTAAAATCCATATAATATTTTTGATTTTGAAAAGACGCATTGAATTTACATTTAAATTGAGTAAAACGGACACAAAAGGACAATATAGTTAAGAGAAGAGGGATAAAGTAGAAAATAAACTTAAACTGGACAAGAAATCACGAACATATAATGTTGCATATTTAAATGGCCAAAAGTCTATTTTACATACAAAAGTTAAATTGTGCGATGAAATTTACCAAAATATATCTGCATTTTGTGAACAAGAAAATAAGGATTCAAAATAAACAAATACACACACACACATACACACTACACTACATTCATCCCTATATATGTACCTTCAGCAAATGTATGTTATATAAAATGCAAAAGTGCATCATGCTGGGTAGAACCTTGTGGTTGTAACAATACCAAACAACAGAATGCACAGTGTGGCCTATGTAAATATGTACTAATCAGGCTTGCCAAATTTTCTTTAAAAAAAAATTGTAGTAAAATTTTTTAGGAGATAGCCAAGCTTATATTAGATATGAATTAAACTCTAGTGTGAACTGTCACTAATATGTTTACTCACGATTGAGTTTCCAGAAATGTTTGAATAGAAAAAAGGAAGGGCAGATAATATTGTCAGACGGCAGACACTCTATGTGATTCAACTAAAAATTAAAACATATCAACAAAGTCGTTTTAAAGCACTCATGTCTCAGTCTAAAAATGATCACTGGCTTCCTCACGGTTCTCTATAAGCAGAGAAAGCACCTAAACATTGTGAATAACAGTTGATTTTGTACGAAAAGTTTCCAGGTATATTCAGATGGTTTGTGACGCTTTATAGCGCAATTGGTGTAAACAGCTGGGTAAGCACCTATTGTAAGAAGAGGACCCACCAACGCAAGAATCGATGGCAATCGAGATTGCTGGAAGGAGGAGGTCTAGAATAACCTGCACACTAGCGACTAAGCTCCTTGCTACCCAAACCTCACTAGCGCGGTTGCTGTTCTAACTTGAATTAAGTTGTTATTTTTTAGAGTCCAATTCTCTTTAACCGAGTTATTTGACAGCACCTGCAGCAGTCCTAATATCTTTATTAGTTTTCATAAAAAATTGCCCTTTTCTTAAAACACCGTGGTTAGGTTTAGTGACCACTATAGTGCCAACCGCCTGCGGACTATTTAGGTTAACAAAGTTAACTTGAAGCATTCACCCAGTTAATTTTAGGTCCAGATCCAAAAAGGTTCATAATAAGTCATTTGCTGATTTGGAACTCTCTCTATCTCTCTCTCTCTCTCTCTCTGTGTCTCTGTCTCTGTCTCTACCGTAATTTGCAGTTTCCTTGTAAATCAAACAGGCTGGTGTTGCTGGCTCTCTCTAGTTTCGAGGAAATAAATGAAGAACAAGGAATTTATATTACAATGAGAGAAATATATTATGTCCTTATTATGTTGGAAGAAATAATACGATATTCAAAAATTTGTTGCAGATTATAAATTTTTTAAAGAAAGCTTCTTTTCTTGGAACCAAAAATATGTGATACATAATATTCTCCTTTATTAGCTAGTACAATTTCTTAACAATTTTTAAGCATCCTAACATCCTGGCAGCTCTTTGTGTTTTGTGTGCAAAATGTCACATTATTTAGTTGGGCTGGTGGGGTCAGTATTATGTGTCGAAGTGTATTTTTTGGTTAAAGTTAAAATTTATACGTCAACATTGATGTCAGAAAATATGGTTCCACTTTATATTGAATAAGATGGCACCTTTGGCATGAAACAAAAGAAAATCGGAATTCAAATTGTTTTGAAAAACCAACCTCATTAAAGTTATCATAAGATTATAATTAAGTTATATGATTAAAGACAAATTACACATGCAAATTACGTAAAATACTCATAAAGATGTTTACACATTCAACCGATTTTACATGTTAAGCTTTTAAGTTAGCCAAAACAAAGGTTTAGATCCAGATGGGGCTTCAAAATAATTCTTTATATTTTGCGCGGCATATTTACTCTTAAATATTTTCTGTCAGAAAAAGGTCATACAAAGGTAGCATCATATAGACCAGTTAGACTTTGCTAAATATCTCCAAACTATAAAAAAAAACTAATAATAAACAAGCTGGGCCATGAGGAGCGATGTATGTCGAAATATCAATTCGAATTAAGAAGATAACACAGTACTTCCCAACAAACCCACAGACTATTAAAGATAATAAACAAAAAAGCCTTTAAAGATGAAAATATTTTCGCTAGTATTTGACGTTTGCGCGTGTTCCTATATATCGGGTTTCTCAACAATAGTTTGACATTTAGTTTTTTAACGTATTCATAGTATTCATATTCATTGGCATTTGTTACAATGAATTTAATTTCGCATTAAAATAATTAAAATCCACTATAAAAATTGTAGTTCTGTTAAAGTTACATTTCGTTAAATTCATAATATTTTCGGACAACAGAATAATCCTTCTGAGACCGCTATTAAGACAGACCCGATACAAAATGAACGAACACTATCGCGTGTATGACCAGGTTGTTCAACTGAAAACATCGCAGCAGTAAGCCACAGTGTTGAAGCAGATCCAAATTTGTGAACTCACGAAGTTCTCAACAATTCTGCTAAATGGCGAATTTTTTGTAAGGACTTGACCTTGAAGCCTTACAAGATTCAACCAGTGCATGAATTGAAGCCGAACGACCATTCAGATCGACGTTTTTTCAGACGAAGCCCATTTTCACTTGTTGGGGTATGCCAACAAGCAAAATTGCCGCATTTGGGTTTTTGGATTGTTTTTTGTGGCGCTGTGTTAAGGACGCAGTCCATACGGAGCAAATCGATTCGATTCCAGCCTCAAAACTCAAAATCTGTGATGTGATTTACTAAATAGGACCGCCATTTTGCTAAAACAAAACTTTAATGACAGAATCGATATCTGTCAACGTGGTCGTTGTCAGCGTGCTATTTGCCAAATAGCATTTTTCATTTAGAATTGCTGAACTTATCATTTCGTAATACAATAAAAATTTAAACCATAAAGACTTTACTAAAAGAAGGAGATTTCCAATTAGAACCGGCACCCCACAGGAGATATGTAATACTTGCTATATAAATCTGACAGGCCAGCAATCATTCGTATCCATATATCGAATTTTGCTAACGGCGCAGATAAGTGTTCACGAATGCCTCCATAAAGCATCCAGATATTTGTCTTACGATATATCTCTGTTTAAAAAAATATTTTAAGAAATTAATGAACAAAATGTGTGAAAAATATACAAATGTAGGCTTATTACTTTTACACTATGCAAAGCATTATTATTGTTATTCTTTTCTGGCTATTTTATTCGTACAACCATGCCTTTTTCTTAGTGTGTAAAGCAATTTAAATTGAAAAAGACTTTTGCACATGTTTCTCGAAAGTGAAAGAAGGTATTAAGGACTGCGAAATAAAAGTAAAAAATGCTGTAAAAACTGTAATTATTAGAGTATAGATCATAACCGTTCCATATCTTAAGAGAAGAAATTGGTGAAAAGATGCAATTTTTAGTGAAGCAGGAAAGCTGCCATCATAATAGCATTCCTAAGAGTACAATTCGGTGCTTCTCCGATATACAATGCATCGTTTAAAGTACTTTTTTAGTGGAACTTTATTTTAAACTGCTGAAGAAAAATGTTTTATTTAAATTAGTTTTAAGAATTTGGTGTCACTTAATGTCCACTTAAGGCTCATGTGTTACAAAGCACACAAACAACGCATGCATTGGTGCATGCAAACAATTCAAAAGGATTAACCAGAAACATAAAATACACACAGTCGTACGAATATTCGAATATACGAGCATATAAAAAGGACGATGTACTTACTAAGTGATGATGTTTTTGTGTATTTACACACACACACACACGCGTATATAAGCCCATCATCCCATTCGAAAACGTAAATAGCAGGTCATCCTACTTCATAAAATGAAATTGTAAAAGATATTTTCGTTTTAATTGTGAACATAAAATATAAAATTTTAGCCATAAATTATTAAACGAAATACAAATACGTAAAATATATGTATGTATGTGCTTCTGAAAACGTATGTGTGCGTAGAAGTGATATAAATGCAGGAGTATTTATATTTTACTTTAAAATTTTATGAAGAGAGGAGTCAATTTTAACCAAAATAATAATTTTGCATATTTGTTACTTCATGTAAACATTTTCCAAAATAAAATACATAAATAAAAAATAAAATAACGTAAAACTTCTAAGCCACTTTTTCATTTTTTTTTATTTTTTTGTTTTCTATTCAACGAAGTTTATCAAAACAACATTTTTTTATTATTGTGCCCCATCATAACTTAACACATCAACCATATAAATCTTTTATTTTCTCCTCTTCTTCCTTTTATAGATACAAAACTAAATTTAATGCTCTTTCCATGATTTCCCTTAGAATCAAAAAAATAAGATTCAAACAAAAAATATTTTCACTGTAAATTCTCTAAATTGCAACTAAATTGGCTTTATTTATTTATTTATTGTTGTTGTTGTTTGTTTGCTAATGTTTTTGATGTAGTATGTATGCGTATGTATGCGAATGTGTGTGGAGGTTTATAGAGATTCCAAAAATAAAAAAATAAAAAAAAACTGTAGCATACTTATGAGACTTTCGATTTGTGTAGATTTACGCCCATTTATCTTGCCACAGCTTATAAAGTTATGATATATGAACATTTGTTTTTGGGAGAAATTTCAAACAAATGTACTCGTTTACAAAATAAGCATTTGTTCATCATTCGATGCTGTACTAAAAAATAAAAATATATTTTTGTTTTTTCTTTTGATTTATTGGTATTAAAATGTTTTGTTATACAAATAAGAAAAAACAAGTGTAAAGTTTGTTGCTTTTTATGAATTGCCTGTATATATATATGTATATACATCCACATGTACAGCAGTTATTTGCTTTAAATAATAAACAACTTTTTAGGCAAAACATAGTATCGGGTTTTTCAACAAGACGTTTGTTTTTCAGTTGTGGCAACACCAACAATATTTGACACATACCTAGTAGATGCATTGGCTATTGTTGCAATGAATTCAATTTCGCACAAAAATCGCACTAAAATAATTAAAATCCACTGTGAAAATGGTGGTTCTATTCAAGTTACATTTTTTAAAATTCGTAATATTTTCGAACAACATAATCGTCCTTCTGAGACCGCTATTAAGAATTTGGTCGCTATATTTGCGACGAGAAACTCGACCACCAACCAGGTCGTTCAATTGAAATCATCGCGGCCGTGAGCCACAGTGTTGAAGCAGATTCAAATTTGTCAACTACTCGAAGTTCTCAACAATTGGCGTTCGGCAATTATGAATGCAAAATGATATCTGGCAAACTTCCACCACGACTGCGCTGAGAGATATCGATTCTTTCATCAAAGTTTTTAATCACTTTTTCGCAAAATGGCTGTCCTATTTCGTTAATCACAGCACGGATTTTGCGTATTAAGGCTGAAAACGATTCGATTAGCTCCTTATAGACTCTGTCCTTAACATAGCCCCACAAAAATAATCCAGTGGTGTTAAGTCATGCGATCTGGCTGCCCACTTAGCCGCTGATTGTCGTGAAATTTGGTTTGTAATAAATTGATCATTTCATGATTTCGTGATATGATTTACATCTGCACCTGGCAATGAGCCTTAATCAGATGGTGGTCAAACCACTGTTAGTGAAAAGCAGCGCCACTCACGCCCTAGGAGGCCGAAGTCTAATTCTAGCAACAGGTCCTTCCTAGTAGCAATTTCAATGATTTCAGAGCAGGGCTGCAAACCACTACTCCTTGCTGAAGAGCTGGAGACTATCCAACTCCTGTCCAGAACACATGACTAGCATGATCACTGGATCTGGATCATTCACCAGTGGGTGTTACGAAAGGCGAGATGATCCTGGCCACCATAAAAACAGACCTGTATAGGGCCGCGAAACCACAACCACCACGATACTCCCGAAGGGCCAGCCGCAATAATCAGTCAGAGAAATAGCTAAACGCCTAAAGAGACAAATAGCGGAAACTCGGCGGGCTACTGATTTCCGTGGAAATAACGTGGAGCTTCTAGTTGTACCCCTGCTGACTTCAGGGGACTGGGCTCCCTTATACCCCCAGTTGCACAGGTCTAGATAGTCAAGTATTCTATAAAAACCGATATATGTGCCCCCCGGGGGAGGGGGGGTGGGTGGCTGGGTGATATGTGGCACCGTTCTGTTGAAACCAAATATCAATGATATCTACGACGTAAATAATAGGCCAAAATTGAGTTGTTGTTAGCATATCGCGATAGCGCATTTTACATAGCGCACAATACAGTGACACATTGAGCATGCAAAGGCTTTTTAATAATCGCTCTAGGATTTTCAGAAGCCCAAATTCGGCAATTTTGCTTGTCGACATATCCTGCCAAGTGCAAATGGGCTTCGTCTGATAAGAAATGATATTTGTAGAAAAAGCAGCCGGTTATCTCTCAATGAATTGGGCAAATCTATGGTAATGTGAATGTTTGCTCTGAAGCAGTGTAACCTTATAAGACTTCACAAAATTCGCCATGTGGTGGTTTTAGATAATCCCAATTGTTGAGATCTTCGAGGTATTGACAAATTGAAATCTGCTTCAACAGTATGGCTCACGACTGTAACGTATTCAATTGAACGACCCCATCGAACACGTGTTGGCGTTCGCACATTTTGTATCGAGCCTGTAGACTTAAATTTAACAACCAAATTCTTAATAGCGGTCTCAGAAGGACGATTATGTTGTTCGAAAATATCACGAATTTTACGAAATGTGACTTTAACAGAACCACCATTTTCATAGTGGATTTTAATCTTTTGAATGCGATTTTCGTGCGAAATTGAATTCATTCTAACAATAGCCAATGCGTCTATACTGATATTTTGTATTACTTTCCGTTTAATCGAAATTTTGGAAAAGGTTATAGATAAATCAAGACACAAGTTTGAGGGTCGTGATATAAAGTACAGCGCCATAACAGGCTCAACGAGGCATTAGTCTCAAATGCAGCTGTGAAGCAAGATTATCTTTTATTACCTTTATAATTGCATGTAGTCTTAAAATTAGATTCCACAAAGGTAAAATTTGTATGCAGGTCTTAAATTTATTTTTGTCGTTTTTATGTTAAACATGGCTAGTAACTGCTGGCATACATTCGACTTCTACCCTTTGAAGTAAACGGTTGTGTTCTGTGTTTTCTGTCAAAAAAAAAAATTTTTTTTGTTAATAAGAAAAGAAATAAATTTTTGAATTAATTATAATTTTTGTGGAACTTTTGTGTTGTTTTGTTACTATCTTGTAATCGAAAGGCGAAATTAATATTAATATTTAAAAAAAAGGAAAAAAACAATAACAGTTTCAAAATGAAAGACCCGCCGGATGACGGAGGTACGATAAAACCACCTTTATTGAGTGATAAAGGACGGTCACTATCTTCTTTGTTATCTCCCGGTCCAAAATATTTATTGATGTGCCGTTTTAACAGTCCAAAAACTCTTACGGAAGTATCTCCATTTTTAATAAAAAAAGTAATTGACAATGCTTGTGGTGGTGAAGTGGAAATGTGCAAAAAATTACTAAATGGGACAATTTTAATAAAAACCAAAAATCATAATCAAGCAAAAGCCCTCATGCAATTAAAATCTCTAGCTCCTACAATAGAAATTGAAATGTCAGAGCATCCAACTCTTAATTTCGTAAAAGGCGTGATTTATTCAAATGACCTTCGCGGAATTCCAGAAGACGAAATTCTTGAGGAACTTAAATCACAAAAAGTCTTCAAAGTAAACAAAATCCTTAAAAAAGTGGACAATGTGCTTAGAGAAACAGGCTTAGTGGTAATCACTTTTGCTGCGGTCTCCCTGCCGTCTGAAATTTTAATCGGTTATGAAAAGGTAAAATTACGACCTTATATACCTCTACCACTCAAATGTAAGAACTGCTTCAGATTTGGTCACTTAGCAAAGTTTTGCATTAATAAACAAGCATGTTTTAATTGTTCAGAAGAATATCATATTAAAGCAGATGGTGAAATTTGTTCAAACACAAGGCGATGTATCAACTGCTTAGAAAACAATAACCCTAACACCAATCATTCGACTAACGACAAATTATGCCCAACTTTTTTGAAGGAAAAGGAAATCCAGGCAATCATAACGCTTGAGAAAACAGGAAGAAAGAACGCAGTCAGGAAATACAATGAGCGTCACCACTCTATATCAACTTACTCTTTTGTAACTAAAATTAACAACAGTCCAAGCACTAGTGGCAGTAGCATAAATCCTAACAGTATCGAAAAAGAAAGAACAACAACTCTCAACTCAGTACCTCTTAGCAATGACAGCTCTTGCTCTAACTATGTTGGTAATTTACCTTCAAGCCAACAAGCAAACGAACGTGTAATTATAACTTATTCTGATGACAATACAAATATGGATTTAACGGATTACGACAGCGCATCATCTCAAAATGTAGACCAGAAAACTAAGGGTTTAATTCTACCAAGAACTACTTCTAAAAGAGCAAAAGAGCGTTTAATTAAAGAACTGGCGAAAAGTAAGGGCGTTAAGCGTTCCAAGGAGGTATAAAGTGGAACTTCAAGCTGAAACTAATATGCGTTCATTACCTCTCTTAACAAGAATACTCCGATTGGAAGCTAGGTTATTTTCCCTGTTTAGTATAGTATGACGTTCAATATTATTCAATGGAACATAAATGGATTTAGCAATAACTATAATGAACTTTTAGAACTTATTAAGCTTTACGCGCCGAAAATTATATCACTTCAAGAAACTCATTTCAAAACGCTTACCAACATTCCTATTCCAATAAATTTTTTTATGTATGCACACAACACTTCCAATACAAGGTTTGGAGGCGTAGCCTTACTTATTCATAAATCTTTACAACACAGACAAATTATAATGAATAACGATTTTGATACTGTTTGTGTTGAAATACATTCCAAAATGAAGTTTAATATTTTCTCTTCCTATATCCCGCCAAATAAGGGTTTTACTCAGCAAAACCTCGTCAATATCTTCAACAATACCCAAGGTCCTATTCTTGCAACAGGCGACTTTAATTGTTGGCATAATACCTGGGGCTCTACCAAGGTTAATAGAATGGGAAGGATTTTAGCGTATTTCATTACCAACAATAACCTCATACTGTTAAATAATTCTTCACCAACGCATTTCAACACTCACTCCACCTTTACTCATGTCGACTTATCCTTTTGTCATCCATCACTTGCTCCCCACATTGAATGGAATATAGATAGCACTCTGCATGGAAGCGATCACTTTCCTATAGTTATCTCTCTATTTAAGCAGTCGTCACAACCACTAAGCTTTAGACCAGAAGACGTTGTACTTCTAGCGAAGCCAAAAGACCAGTTAGTGATAATCTCAACAAAGAAGTCGCCAGTATTTACAGAATTATTAAAGAAGCCGCCAATACTTCTATACCCCAAACACGCCCAGGCCAGCCCAAGAAAGTTCCTTGGTGGAATGCTCATCTTGAGAGCCTTAAAAAACAAAAAAATAAAGCCTGGCACACATTCAAACGAAATATGATAACACAGAACTTAATAGCTTATAAGAAAATTAATGCCCTACTTAAAAAGAATATAAAAACCTCAAAGAAGAAATGCATTTATAATCTTACGTCCACAATTAATCCGGCTTCCAAAGCCGATACCATTTGGGCTAATATACGGCGTTTTACAGGGTATAACAACAAATTAAATATTCACGGTATAGCTAGCCAAACTAACCCTGCTGAATTAATCACTGACAGGTCCAAAATAGCCAACGAACTGGGTAAATTCTGGTCCGATAGCTCGCTTGACTCAAACTTTTCTCAGGAATTTGTAAACCAAAAACATAAGATACTTTTGAATACTTCAATTCATGAGCCAAGCCTTGAGGCTCTAACTATGGAATCTAATGTAAGCATTACAGAGCTCAACGCATCTCTTATGCAATTAAAGGGTAGAACACCCGGAATGGATCGTATTTCATACCCCATCATCAAGCAACTACCTCAAATATTAAAACAACGTCTTCTACATCTCTACAACAATATTATGAGTACTTACATACCACAACAATTTAAAACTAGCATTACTGTTCCAATTTATAAAAAAGGCTCTGATAAAACTTCTCTTTGTTCTTATCGCCCCATTTCGCTCAACGCTTGCTTATAAAAAGTACTGGACAAGATTGTGGCAAATAGACTATGGTTGTTTCTAACATCTAATAGATTGTTAGACAGCAGACAGTTTGGTTTTTCTAAAGGTAAATCTACAATCGACAGTCTTTTATATATTGACCATCAAGTTGGTGTCTCCCTCTCTTAGCGGAAACATTTAACATTAATTTCGCTTGATTTCCAAAAAGCGTTTGATAAGATTGGTATACATACTATCATTGACCAATTAATAACATGGAAAACTGGACCAAAAATAATTAATTACATAATTAATTTTATGAGAAATCGGAAACTCATCGTAAGAGTTGGATCCCAGTTTTCAAAGGTATACCCTCTCCATAATGGTATACCGCAGGGATCACCGCTCTCCGTAGTTCTCTTTCTCATTGCCTACAACAAGATATGTAAGATCATCTCTTTTTATAAGGAAATCGATTTCACCTCATATGCCGACGACTTCAATTTAATTATTAAATCAAACAAAAACAAAAATCCCGTTATAAATTTAAACTTAATCTTTTCAAACATAATTGATTGGGCGAAATACTCTGGAGCAGTGCTATCTCCATATAAATGTAAATATATTCACATCTGACGTAAGAAAAATTGTACCTGCCGAATCGTATGCGACCAAATTCAGATAGTTGAAGTTACGAGCCTACGCTTATTAGGACTACATTTTAATAATAGATATCGTTGGAATGAACATCTCAACAGATTAGTGGAATCCTTGAACAAGCAATTAAATATAATAAAATGCCTTTCATCTCCCAAGTTCAACTGTAACACAAACTCCCTGATTCGAATCACAAAGGCTCTCGTGCTGTCTAAAATAAATTATGCGTTGCCGATATATGGACATGCACCAAAATCAATCATTAGAAAACTTAACTCGCAAGTAAACGCTTCCTTAAGATATTGTCTAGGCGCTTTTTCCACGTCCCGCATACATTCCCTATATGCAGAAGCTAATATATTACCGTTAGAAATTCAAAGGGACATTCTTAGTGCAAAACTGTATAAGAATTTTCTGGATACTACATCACCTCTTAGTAAAACTATGTCTAAGATTTGGAAATCCAAAAAAGTGCCAAGAATACCATCCGCCATTAGTAGAATTAAAAGTAACTGCGAAGGTCTTAATGTACCAATTTCAATGCCATGCAACAAAAGGAAACTTTTTCCGCCATGGAGTGTTAACGAGGACAATATCGACTTGTCTCTGTACCAGCACTCAAAAAGCCTTGACCCTACTTTATTTCCTACTTTTTTTAAAGAAATAATACGGAAACATCAAAACCACACCTTCATATACACCGACGGTTCGAAAAATGAAAATGCAATAGGATACAGTGTTACGACAGAAAATAAGGTCATTGAGGTAGGAAACCTACCACATTACAGTTCTATTTACTCAGCAGAGATAATAGCCATCACCTGAGCACTGCAATACATTGAAAACAAAAAGGGGAAGTTCGCTTTGTGTACTGATTCCCTTTCATCACTCAAGTCTATTTTAAATCCATCTAACAACAACATGTACACCGTTAAAATTCGAAATGCAATCATAATGAGACATCCGGACGTAAAACTAATCTGGGTACCCAGCCACTGCAATATTGCTGGAAACGAATATGCCGACATTGCAGCAAAGTTCTCTCTTAAGTCGCCTCTTATTACAATGAACAATTTTAACCCCACGGACTTATGCCGATATATTACTTCATATTACATAAGTAAAAACACCACTCTTCAAAAAACATCGGAATGGTACAAAAAAGTTAATAATAGCGCTGAATTAGGCCATATATTTGATAAAATTAAGAACACGAACCGAATTGATCTCATCAAGTTCACCAGGCTTCGACTAGGTCACACAAAAATAACACATGGGTGCCTTCTTAATCTACCAATCACCCCACCGTGTAGTTGCTGCGTTTCCTACCCGACTGATCCAACACATCTATTAACAACTTGTCCTTTCTTCTCGACGCAAAGAGCCAACATATTCAAAAGCGAAGATCCGTTACAACTATTAGCCGATCCAACTGATAAGAACATATCTATAATAGTAAATTACTTAAAGTCTACTAATCTGTACCACCAGATTTGATTACTATAATTTATAATATAGAAACAGACCAATCCTATCCTATTTTAACTTTGTTGTAGAAGTAATAATTATTATTTGTTTGTGAGCTGAAGGCCTTAGTTGCTATTGCCTCTATTTTAAATTAGCTTAGAATTTGAATTGTAAGTTAATTTCTTTAATAATAATAATAAAAAACTGCTGGCATAACCATACAATTACAATCATTCATCAAATCTTAAAAAGTTTTTATAATTTTCAAAATATAAACAAAATTTGTTTTGAAAATAATCATCTGAATATATTTGATTAGGTAGACGGTTCAATTTTTTCCACAAAACATTTTATTTTTATTCTCTTTTGTTCAAACTTTACACATAATATTATACCACGTAACTAAATTTGCTTATTATTTCGAGTATTTAACATTAAAAAATAATAAGTATTGTTTTGCAAAATCCTTTTATAAATTTACCTTTAATATAAATTACAAGGGCATAACAGAAAATATTGAAATAAATGTTTGCTACACAGCATTTTGAAAAACTCCTTAATTGAAGTGCATTCTGCACACAGGAACATGCAACTAATAAATAAATATTTTTATAAATAAGTCCCTAAACATGAAATAAAATTTTGTTTTATTAACATAAAGTTCAAATATCACGTAGGAACAAGTTAAACAAAAATAATGTGATGCTTAATATACGTGGCGGTATAAGAAAGGCAAAATAAATACAAGAGAAGAAATTAAGGACTTTTAATGACGAATAGTGATTGATATTTTTGAAATTAGAAATAAAATTATTTCCACTTTTTTTTTATTAAATGCCTCACTGTGCAACAGTCAATCCTAGTGATCAGATTAAAAACCTCACAAGCCACACATGAAGAAAAATCTGAAATAAAAAAATACTTAATTGGAATATTTTAGCGGAACGACGTAAGTTTAATTTTCTACAATTAATAGTTATTGAATACGAAATTTACTAAAAAGCAAGCAGGACGTCTAATGTGATTAGCCTTTAGGTGAAGCTGCCATTGTGTTTACTACAAAAAGCTACGTGTTCTGACAGCTAGCCGTAGTAAGCAATGCAAGAATTGATAACAGTGACGGCAGAGTTAACTCAATTGTATTTTCGTTTGATATCTATAATATAAAAATGAAACTTTTAATTTTGCGAAGCGCAAATCTCGAAAATAGCTGAACCGATTTCGTTAATATTGTTTTTTAATATTCCTTAAAGTAGAAGAATAGTTCTATCGGGAAGAAAAAAAATTTGAAAATTGCCTGAAAAAGTATAAAAACAGCACTTTTCTATAAGTCCATACAAAAGACACGTAAAAGTATACTTGATTTGTGGAAGAAGTACAAAGACAATATGTGTGACGATATTTTATTTAATAGGCGAAATAGAACAGGGTATCTGAATTTACAAATAAGTGAAGAAATTTACAATCAGGCATTGATTTCAAATAAACCAGTATGTTAATTGGGCATGGCCGTGCCCAATCGCCTAATGCACGATTCTTTTCATCAGGAGTTAGAACGGGAAAAATCGCATGATCTGAATACTTTGAAAGAATCGATTCAAATAAATCGTTCACTATTGAACGAAGAACAAAAGTATGTATTTGATACTCTTATGAAAGTAATAAATTATGGAACGCTCCTGGTGGTACAGGAAAAACTTTTTTGATCACTTTAATATTGGCAACAATTCGCTCAAAAAATGAAATTGCTCTAGCTCTTGCTTCGTCAGGCATTGCAGCAACTCTGCTAGAGAGCGGTCGAACAGCCCATTCAGCCCTAAAATTGCCATTGAATATGCAACAATTTCAAGAATTCAACCACGGCAGCAATGTAAGCTAATAGTGTGGGATGAATACACGATAGCGCATAAAAAATCTTTTGAAGTTTTAGATTTTAAAAGATCTACAGAACAACCAAACCCAATATGGTGGCGCAATGATTTTATTTTCAGGAGATTTTCGCCAAACATTGCCAGTGGTTCCACATTCAACGCAAGCTAATGAACTGAATGCATGCTTAAAGTCCTCCAAATTGTGGAAACACGTTAATGTTTTAAATTTAAACAAGAATATGCATTCTCTGAATAAACCCATTGATTGGGTAATGGAAAATTTCCTACAGATTTGCTGACTAGCTGCGCATTACCTTTCCTGATTGTCAGTTAACGCAATCAAAATATGAATTCATTCATAAAATGTTTCCAAATATTGCTGAAAATTACTTATTCCATTATTGGTTGAGCGAAAGAGCTATACTGGCTGCCAAATGAATTAATTTTCAAAATTCGAGATGGCATTCCTGGCGAAATGAGGACATATAAATTAGTTGATATGGCAACTAATGAAGATGATGTCGTGAACTAACCATCGGAATTTTTAAACTCACTTGATTTGCCAGTATTGCCGCCTCACAATCGTCAATTATAAGGTTGGATCTGTAGTAATAATGTTGCAAAATATTAACCAACTGAAACTTTGTAACGGCACACGACGAGCTATAAAAAAATTTAATGAATAACCTAATAGAAGCAATCATATTGAAAAGAAAGTATAAAGAAGAAGATCCGCACCCTAAAGACTTCGACTGACATACAGTTTCCGTACAGTTTTTAGTAAAGCTTGCTTTCGCAATGACTACAAACAAATCCCAGCGGCAGTCATTAAGTTTTTGTGGTATTAATCTAGAAAACCCATGTTTCTCGCATGGTCAATTGTAAGTTGCCTGTTCACGTGTTGGAAAACCATCTGATCTGTTTGTTTACGCGCCAGGTAATCAAACAAAAAATATCGTTTACCATAAATTACTACAATATAAATGGACCTTAAGTTAGAACAAATAAAAATAAAACAAAATATAATAAGATATCGGAAATTGTAATTTTCTTTGTTATTTTTAATGAATATTAAGAGTATTTAAAGTTATTTATGCCTCGGTGTCCCGAATAGCAGAATAAGTATTTAAAAATAAAACAAAGAGTCGACTGTTAGGCGATACGAAGTTTGCTGGGTCTGCTAGTTATTTAATATTCTAAACTACCGTGGTACTTCCGCGACTGGTATAACATTTTCAGCGAAAGTTCACTGCGACGCCATGATAGTTACTTTTGTAAGCAAAAAACAAGCAAATTAAAATCACAGCTTAAACACACTTTGGGATTTGTTGCACTGGATTTATTGCATAAATGAAACTTAAACAAGTTTATGTTTCTTTTATATGCGACAAAGTTAAGTTTGTTCTAAAGAAAAAATATTGTATTGTTGTAATTTATAACTCTAAGGGTTGTAAAAATATTACATTAAAAAAATTTTGATACCTGGAAATATATATTTCACGTCACTGGCAAACAATATATTGAGCCAACTAAAAATTATTTGAAACCACATAAAGAAGTTGAAAGAAAGGCAAATAATAACTATCAATTCTAAAAGCAAAATTAGCAATTCAGCATTAAAGCATACAAGTTATACAACGTAGGGATGAGCTATACGGAGCCAATCGAATATACTTCAGCCTTAAAACTAAAAATCCGTGATGTGATTAACGAAATAGGACAGCCACTTAGCCAAAAAGTGGTTAAAGAAACGGCATCTGTCAGCGTGGTCATGGTGAACGTTTGCCGGATAGCATTTGTCATTCATAATTGCCGTACTTATCTCTTCGTAAATTAACAAAAATTTGACTAATCTTAATCTAAATTTTTTGTTTTAGAAAGCAAACTTGTTGTTGGAAACTCCATTAGGTAGCATCTCAGTTGAATGCTTGAAGCTGACAATGATAGTAAAACAGGCCCATTCACTGCCTGTTTCGAAACATAAATCAAAAGAGATGATAGGAAATAATAATTAAAAGTCTCCAAGAAGGCAATACTTTTGTAGCCATATTTAAAACAACAACCGGTTTATACAGCAATAAATAACCATTAAATATTTAATATAAAAAACTGAAACTATGACTTTAATAAAACTGCTTTTGTTTTGATTTCAATTTAAATTGTAAAAATTTTTTCGTTTACATGCTTTAATTTCAATGCACTTCTATTGCATATAAAGCATGATGATAAAACGTACATAAAACCAAATTTTAATAAAGCCTTCTTAGTATACTTTAAAAATATCGTCGCCGAAAAGGACTACATTTCAGGAACTGTAAAGAATAACTGCTCAAGATTAAAAATATTAAAAAAAAATTAAGGTATTTTGAGTAGAAGATGCATAACGCAAGCACTTTAATAACTGTCTGCAACTGAAGCTCATTTAAAATCAAAAGATACCTATTCAAAAAATATTAAATATAGAAAATTACAAATTCACCCACGTATGTTAATATGATATGCAGAAACGATGCAAAATATAAAGCAGGCTTTAAAACAGACATCAAATTTTATATTCAAAATGGCATTGTAACATGCCTGGCATAATTTATAAATGTCCAGAAGCCTTCCGGTACACTATGATTTCACAAACACCAAACAACGTGTTGCGAATAAAACGACAAGGACATTCATAGTATATCACTTGTACTCCTTTGCTAAAGGTATATTTTGTGGTGAATGGTTTGGTTAGTTAACTATTGTTGTATGGTCCTTTTGAACTATAAAAAGAAGTTACGTACGATGAAAAAATACATACATGGAAATTTTGAATAAAAAAAATTAAAACATAAATATCCATTTTGCTACAGAATTTAGACCATCATCAACATTGTCTTTTTTTAAGAAATTCTGAAAAAAAAGAACAAGAAAAAATTAAAAATGTCAAAAGGGTGTAAAAATTTAAATGTTATTGAAGGCAGAGATGTACAATTAGTTTGCTTGCGTCTTAGAATTGTAGATGAAATATTCACGTTTTATTATTTAACGAAATTAAATTGAAAATTATAAAAAACAATCTTTATCGAGATCTTAGTTATTTTATAAAAAAAATTATTTTAGTTAGGGAATTTTTTATGTAAAAAAAACAAACTTAAAAATAGCCAAAACCGAGTTAGGCTCACGTACTTGTTACAGCAGGCATAGTAAAACATCCTTTGGATAGATTCGATATAAGGTCCTGTATAAACACCATAATTTCTGGAACATCTTTTCATTTCTAAACTAGCTTTTATACCAATCTAGTACCAGATAATCATAAGTTGATACCCTCAGCCTATTATGGTTTAAAAGATAAGGTCATATATGTCAAAATTAGTTACCATCGGGATACACTGAATTAAATTTTATTTTCACTTTTTGTACTTGTCGTAAAAGACTTACCAGTGTATACTCCATACAAATTTCAGTCGTGGACATATTCTATTAAAACGAAATATGTGTAAATTCTAAATGTCCGGCTACTACAGCTCCAAAACTAAAGCCTCACGTATCACTATGGAATACCCTCTATATTGTGTTTTTATTTATAACTATTTGTACTTGTTTTATAGCCGACACAAAACTATTTATACTTAAAGTGTATTCTTTATGAGGTTCAAAAGCAATACCAAGTAAGTGCAGATCGCGTTACTATTGGTGCCTTCTTTAATTTGTAACTTGACTTTTTATTTCTTTTTTGTCAGTATGCAAATTTAATGTTTCTACCTGTCACAGTTCAAAGAATAACAATACCTTAATGATTATCACGATACTATCGGAGCACCCAGGTGAGGTATCTTAGTATAGTGGCTACCGAGAGAATGCGGTTTAGAACTCATCTTACATATGTGAAGCGTATTTTTAAAAATGATTGGGGTATGACGACCTGTTTGTCATATGTGCGGCGTTTCCTTTATCGGTGTGGTATGAATACGCTATGAGGTGTGGTAGGGAAGAGGTTCTATCTTGTCAGATGTTGGCTTGTATGCCAGTATGAAGAACGATCTCTACAAACGGTCTTCAGGTTGTTTTGGGCCCTTCACCTTGACCTTGAGGTGATACGGCGTGGTATGGCCCTTAAGATCGAGAGGTGGATAGTGTTGGCTCTTTGCAGGTGAGGGGATTATTGTTTGATCGCCTTCTTAATAGTTGGAGGGCAAGATGGAAAGAGTCGAATTATAATGTATGAACTATGAGTGTCGTGGCTGTGGTTTCGGCCTTTGTTTTGGGCTATCTGCTGACGAGGCGCAGTTTCCTCAACGCATTTCTGCATTTGAGGTATTTGGCTAGTGCCCCGTTTTATCGTTGCGGTGTGGGTGTTGAGGCTTGAAAACACGTTCTCACTGAATGTGTCTTCTATGCTAAATTTAGAGACTTGGAGGGCGTGGGTATCTTCCGTTCCGGGAATACCTACGATTTTAATAGGGCGGTGGAGGGTCCAGGTACGATTGCTAGGTTGGATGAGTTTGCACGAGAGGTCTTTAGGAGAAGGCGAACCAGGAATGATGGTTGATATGTTGTTGTGTTAGTGGGGTGAGAGTTGGGCCACCAGTCCCGAACTATTTGGCCTGCAAGAATTAGTAGTCTTTCAATACTATGAAGTCTGACCAGAGGCTCTTTTCTCATAGCACGGATGTCAGGGACCCCTGGAACTTCGGTTTCAACATGGCAATTAGTGCGGTCCTTCGGGGAGCGTCGGTGTGGAGTTGCATAGCAACCGGGTACCGTGACCAATAGAACGAAAGGAGTTTTAGTTAGGCTTCACTCCTCACCAAGTTGAAAACTGTGTCCAAATGCAAGGTTTTGAATGGTTTCCCATGTGTTTGCATGGAGCGTTGGTGGGCGCCTGTATTGATGCGGAGTTTAGACCACTGAGGAGTAAGGCACTCGAGCAGGTACCCACATAAATCTGATTCACATTATGTATCTTTCGGAGCAATCTTTATTTTTTTGGCACACCCTTTAAAAGTTTTAAGCATTTTATAATATTTAGTGTTTTTATTCTTAGGCACATCCCTTTATTTATGTGTTTAATTTTTATTGCTATCGTGATATAGACTCTTTGAACATTCCCAGTGCCTGCCAATTACGCAATGAAAATCTAAAAACATTTTCCTTCCTTAAGCCCAGTCGCAGCAGTTTTAGTATATTGCCCATCTTGGTTGCACATTAAGCCTACAGGTACATTATAAAACAGTTGATTGGTCTTAAGGTTTTCTTTACTTGTATAAACATGAACTACGGCAACCATCAGCATTAAAAAAACCGAAATAATAAAACGAATAAAAATTGTTATAAATGTTTTCGTATGGACCGACAAACAGTGTTGTCTTTTGGTTTATAACGAAAAAAATTTACATTGCAGAAAATAGCAATGATAATATAATCACCACAAGCTATTAAAGTATGTTGCAAATGAAGCGGATAAATAAGTATGTCGTCAAATACAACAATACTTATATCATCCTATAGTAACCTTTGAGAAATCCTTAAACTTTTCTATACAATCTTAGAGACAGTGGCTATAGTTAAGAAATATTTTGTTTTTCTTTGTTGCAACGATGTTGATTTATTACTCACAAAACTAGATGACCTTACTTCAACTGTCGATTTTGATTTACAATAAGAGTTAAATGATAATCAAGGTTTTAATAATTTTTTTTTCACTTGTCACGGTTATTTGTCTTATTAAGCTTAACGATTGTAATTATCTGTCTTGATTTGCCATGAATGAATATTCTACAACACTTCCAAAATTTAACAAAAGTAGAACAATAATTATAGTTAATTGGCATTTTTAATATTTTATAAATATTTTTTTCTCAACCAAGAGAGATTTTTATATAAAAATTAAATGAATTTAATTTTCTATATTTCACCACACCATTGAGTGGCACCTTAAGCAAAAGAAAAGTGTGTAAAAACTTTAAAAAATCAACCAAATCATTGTTTAAATACATACGCACTAAACTTGGTGAAAACCGTCTTTAGTGGCTGTTTGTTTGGCATGATTGGCAGGCTCTTTCGATGCGACGACATCATTATCGAGCCACGAGTACTATTTAAAACGTGGCTAGGTAATGATGTCATCGCATCGAAAGCGCTAATCGATCGTTCCGACAGGTTATACCGAACAGTATTACATTTACTGGCGGAAAAAATCTAAACAATTCAATGTCATTATTATTCAATTAATGAATCATATTGTTACGTTTATACCTTTTATAAACGTTTGTTGTTACTGAGTTCTTTATTGAAAAGTAAATAACACCAGATTTTAAAGTTTTAAAATTAATTACAAGTTTATTTACTTTAACTACGCACAAAGCACCACTACATAAAAATTTACTAAAGATGCCAGTCTTTACTTCACGAGGTTTATGTTTTAACGCACTAACTAACCACTCAGATGCTGTCATTTATATTAATCCGCTCGAGGTCTAAAAAATAAAGAATTTTTTACTTCCTTTGTATTTTGTTGTTGTTATTCATTCAATACATATATAGGCGCCTGTTGGTCGGTGTATTTTTGTTTTTGTTTTTATGCTGTTAAAGTTTCTTAATGGAATTAATTTTAAGATAGTTGTTGTTGTCTTGCATGTATAAGTTTTCTTAGCAAACGACGTAGTCAGTAAGTAGAAAGTTGTTGTTATCTTTCGTGTATAAGATTTCTACGCAGCTTGTAACTAGAAAGTTGTTGTTACCTTTTGTGTTAGTAAACAGCATACCCAGTTATTTCGTTTACTTTATTACTTAATTATTTTCTTTTAAAACTTTAGCAAGACACATCCGTAACAATATGTTTAATTAAATCAAGAAATTGTTAATTAACATAGCGGCAATTAATTAATCGATTAATCAAAAAAGTTTCTTTTATAATTAAACTTTCCTACAAAAAGAATTATTTTTTGTTGTCATTTCTTTCCGTTTTTGCTGGCTGTTTGATTGGTATGAACGGCAAGCGTTTTCGATGTGAAGACATTATTCTCCAGCCGTGTTCTAAACTGTACTTTTCTTTAAAAATACTAGCTAAATATAGACCTAATGCACTTAGTCATAATCTAGATACAACTTTACTTTCCGCATAGAAACCAAACACTTAATAAATAACCGTTTACGTTCAACCGCTCACCACAAGGGGGAACATCTGGATATTAGATTCTTAAAAATTCACATATTAATTTTTTATATTTTTCATAAATATTTCTTCTGAAAATGCATACTTTCCTTACATAAGCAATATGTACAGGCGGATCTGTATGTTTGCTCTGCTGCTGCATAATTGGGTGTGAGTGTGAGTGTATTTGTACTATAAATTTATAAACGTAATAAAAATTTATTCCTTTAGTCCATGTTCAATTAAAAAAAAATAGCTTTAAACATTTCCATTATGAACTATTTTAGGAGATTTTTAAATCATTTTAAATACAATACTTTTAAAGCATTTAAAGCAATGCGCCAAATACAAAGGAAACAAATTGAATGGTCATGGTATTCCTGCAAAAAACTGGCATCGAATATCTGATCGCAGCTCACTGCGTGTATTATAAAAATACTTTTAAAGCATAATATTGTTATGGCCATTTGTTAACTTTGAAAAGAAAATAATTACCAGTAAAAAAAGTAAATTAAACGACCCACTGTGTATTTAAAAAATTGTGTAGTTTTCTAAGAAATTCTACGAAATAAGATAAATAATAGAAAACAAAAACAACTAACATAGAACAAAAATAAAAGACACAGCCAAGCAGGCGCCTAAACTGAATGATAATAACAATGTGGGGAGATGTTAAAGTACAGAACGGTTGTATGTGCGAACAGAACTTAAAACAATTACGTAAGCACCACGTGCTGGGTAAATGAATTAGTTCAAGTTAAGTGATCAGTGAGTAAGCACAAGAAAGTTACCATCATATTTATTTTGTGTGTATTGAAAGTAGATAAATCGTTTAATTCAATTTAAAATTGTAACGTACTTTTTTATTATTTTACAATAAAATAACTTAATATAACAAAATGGTTATTAAAAGGCATAAACGTAAAAATATTAAATATATCTAGCTGACATTAACAGAGTTATTTTCGAATTAATGATAATTATTATTTATAATAACAAAATTATAGCTGTGAATTTAATAAACAAGCCATTTTGATTTTAATTGAGAATAGCAATTTGTTGTTCTTATTACAAATATACTGACTTTAAAAATAGGATTATTGTTTGATAGACAACAGTTAAGTTCCGAGATATTTGTACTATTTTAAACTTAGTTTTCGCAATTTTCAATTATTATAACTACAAATTTTCCCAATTCAGTAAAATTTCACATCAGTGGAAGAATTCGTTGAATTTAAGTAAAAGAAAGTTATAAATTTAAATTAAGGCCGATAAAAAACTATTTTTTTAATTATTGATAATTTAATTTAGATAATTTTTTTTAATAAAATTAGTATTTTTTCAACTAGATGTAAAAATATTGTTTAAAAAAATTAAAAAAAAATAAAAAAATTAATAAATTGAAAATTTTAATAAAATTAAAATTCTTTTACCTTATTTTGATATTATCATCATTCTTATACATAAGTAATGATGTAGTAAAATTATAATAAAGTTCGTCAATAATCAGTTTAATTTTTAATGAATTTATTATGTTAAGAGGATCAATAAAGTCAAGCTTTGGTGATAAGAAAACAAGAGGTGTAGAATCAGAAGTAAGTTGGAGCAAGCAATATTTTAATGATGATTTAGTTAAATCCAATGTCAACCGTAAGTAAAAAAGAATAATCGATAATGGTGGACATATCATTTCTATGTGTTTTCTTTAAATACTCACTTCGGGCTCGATATATATATTTTAAAAATTTTTATTTATCGTGCTTTATAGTGCTTTAAAGAAATCTGTGTTTCTACTCATTCATACCGGGAACCCGAGCAGAACCATTTATCCAGCTCTGCCAAAATCTAGCCACCACATGCTTAACAAGACTAAATCTTATTTTTATAGTACCTTGCGTTACACTCAAAATAAACATAATTTCCTTTTAAAAAAGAAAATAAATTAAATAAAATAAATAAGAAAAATTATCTGAAAAAAGTAAGCAAAAATTTACTAAAGCTAATATAGTTGCCATTAAGTTGCTGATGTGGTGGGTGACTAATCCAAATGCCAGTAGCATACAAGTAAAATCGCCATTCAGACCCTAGATGTTGATGCCGAGGTATTATAATGTTTCGGTTTCTAGGCGATTGGGAAAAACGTATTTTTGCAAACAAATATTTTGGGTTCGTGTACACATTATTTTGTATAAAAAAAACAGAGTGCAGATCTTTATAAGACTTTTCATCGAAGTTTTGATCGTCCTCTCCTCCAGACTTAAAAAATTCTCCTTACCAGAGCTTCTTTACTCATTCGCCAACATCTCCCAGCCAACGCAGTCTTTGCAGTTTTATACACTTGTCAATGTCAGCGTACAGCTTATACAGTTCATGGTTCATACGATGCCGAAAGTCTTCACTTACACAAACTGGTCCGTATATTCTACGAAGGATTTTTCTCTCGAACATGCCAAGTATAGCTTTATCTGCTTGCGCTAGTGCTCATGCTTCTGCGCCATATAAAAAAGCCAGTAGGATGAGTGTCTTGTAGAGTGTTATTTTTATAATTCCAGAGAGGGGTCTATTTTTAAATTGTCTGTTTAGTCCAAAGTAGCAACTGCTTGCCAATATTAATCTTCTTCGTATTTCCAGGCTGATGTTTTTGTTTTCATTTATGGATGACCCGAGATACACAAATTCCTTAACAACAACACCAAAGATATAGTCGAAAACGTTTACAGTTTCACCTAAACTAGTAGATTTCCTGTTCGTTGCAACCATCACCTTGGTTTAGCTTTCATTTTTCATTAACGGCCAAGCCCATTTTTAAGGATTACCTCTCAATGCCCGCAAAGACAGTAGTTACATCCATCAATGATGTCGATATCATCAGCATATGCAAGGAGCATGTGGCTCTTGGTGAAGATAGTGCCATCTCTTTTAACTGCCGCAACGCGTATGACTTTTTCCAATGCAATGTTAAATAGGTCGCAATGTTAAACAATCGCCCTGTCTGAATCCTCGTGAGGTGGTAAACTATTCGGAAAGACTAGTTCCTATTTTCACTGATAATCTTGTATCAGTAAGCGTTATCCAGCAAAGTCTTATCAATTTCGCTGGAATTCCAAATTTAGAAATAGCCTGATTGACCTTTGTTCTAATCAGGCTAACAAAAGCGGCTGTATAATCGACGAATAGATGCTATGTGTCGATTTGCTTTTCGTGAGTTTTCTCCAGGATTTGGCGTAATGTGATTATCTGGTCTGAAGTGGATTTTCCAGGTCTAAAACCGCATTGGTAGAGGCCAATTATTTCATTGACCCTTGGTTTTAATCAGTTACACAATATTGGGCCCAAGATCTTATAAGCGATGGACTTATCCCCCTATAATTGGCACATACTGGCTTTGTCTCCGTTTTCGTGAACTACACATAGCACTCTGATTTTTCAATTATCGGGCATGCGTTTATCGAACCAGATTGTACAAATAAGTTGATGCATACACATACACCTTATCAACTTATTACCTTCGGATTTAAATATATAGCTCTGCCGGCAAGCCATCAGCTCCAGCTACATTGTTGTTTTTCAGCCTGGATGTAGCTCTTTCTACCTTAAGTTGGCTGGGCAGTGGTCCAGAAGTACTAAAAAACACATATTACCACATGTTTACAACTCCTATCGCATATTCTCAGTTACTTCTGCAAAAGCAGTAATAGAGCTATGGTTCTGACAAAAATAATAGTCCACACAAAATTTTTTCAAAAACTTTTGATAGAAAACAAAGAATTTCAATTGGCATATATGTGCCGTTTGCCTTGGGTTGAAGCAAAATTTTCGCATCGCTGGACACATAGATGACATGATTATATTATTTAAAAAAAAAATATGTGACGCAAGGGTGAATCAAAATCAAAAGCTCTTTCACAAAAATTTGGGTGTATATTATCAGGCCCCAGAGCATTTGATTTTACTAAAAAACACGTTAATAATATAATATATTAACTTAATATAACATCATATTGAGTAATACAGAAAAACCGAAAGTGATCACCAACAACACCATCACTCAAATATATTGGGTTTGAGGAAAAGTTAAAAAAATTGGGATCTGATTTGATCATGGGAGCACTATTATGAATTTTATTAGGAATGTTTCCTTAATATTGCAGTCGAAATTTTCGATAGCACTACCATTGACAATTTTACGAATAGTATTCCATATTTGGCGATTGTCACAATTGCAATGCTAAATCTTTTGGGATAATACTCGCTTTTTGCAAGTTTTATAAACCTATTTACATTTCGCCTGGCAATTTTGTATTAAACATTTAGTTCAACGGTTCTAAATATATATCTCCTTCATCTGTCATACGCTAAATCTCTTTGTTGGATAGCCGTTCTTATTGTATTTGAAAACCATGGTTTCTATCTAAATGTTTTTATTTTATGTTTTATTGATTCAGACAAGTCGAAAAGATATTAAATGTTGTTGTTTGGGGAATTGTATTGTTCCAGGAGATGTTGTTTGAATATTCACGAAGATGGGTAAAGCATAGCTGTCTAAAATCACGACAGCTGATAGTCTGATCAGCTTGGAGAAAATAAAATTCATAGTTTAGAAATATAAGATCATGTTTAGAAAAATATTATGCGAAAATTTGGTCGTATAAATTTATTAGCGATCTATTAGAAACAAAAAAAGGGTCAATTAATATACTGTTTTGCTTTATTATTCACCACCACTATCAGCTATTGCCTACGATTCTACAAACAATGCTCTTGTTACAAAATTATACTACAAAAACTAACCAGAAATAGAATCGAGTTAAAGAAATTATTTTATGTTTTCATATGCAAACAACACATCTTTCTAAATCGTCTAAAGTAATCCTCTATCAAATCACATTAAATCCTATATAACACCTACAAAGCAATTAAACTCTAAATAATAAGAACGATTGCCACAACAAATATTTCTAAGAAAAAATTTATTTTATTTACAGAACACTATATTGTGATATTATAAATATATTACTCACTGATAGCAGGAGTTAATTTTATAAAAAGGACAAAATGAATTACTAAGTGATAATACAAAAATATAATTAAAATTTTATTATAATTACAATTTTTAATACATTTAACTTAACTTAAAAATTCCTGCCATAGCTATGTTGCAATAATTTAGGCTAAGAGAGTTCAGATTTGCTTACTTTGTTAAAAATTAATTAAACTTTCCAAAATTAAATTTTTAATATTTAATGATTTGTCGACGAGTTTTAAAAGATTTCAAGATGTTTTCATGAAATTATTAATAAATAACTGCAGTTAACAGAATTGTATTGTTATAATAACATAAACCCATAACCTCACGTTTATAATGCATAAACACCTGCTACCAAAAATCCAAATGCATACAATAATAATTAGTCATAAGCATACATTCACCAGCTTATCAAAACCATCCCGGCAAACATTTTATATTGAAAACGTAAATATTTCTGACGCTGCATTCTGATCTAAGTGCAACGACAAAGATACAATTAATGGAAAGGTATTTAGCGTCCTCACGAAATGTTTAAAAATATAAAGTTTTATTTTAATTTTTAAGAATTTAAAACAGCTAAAATGCATTAACGAAACAACAATAAAGAACATTCAGTTCTACAATATGTGCTAAATTATTTTAAATAACAAAGTTGTTACCATAAGCATACTTACAGCTACACCTAAGCGTAAATTTTATTTTTATTATTACGATGGTTTGTAAGGGTTTTTCGACAAGAAGTTTGTTTTCTAAAACAAATTAAAATTATTATTGTATTGCGAGATAAGAGTTCGGCAATTTTAATTATGGCAAATGTTCACCGCGGCCACGATAACAGATGTCGATTTTGTCATCAAAGTTTTTAATCACTTTTTGGCAAAACGGCGCACCTATTACGTTAATTACATCACGGATTTTGACTTTGCAAGCTGCAATTGATTCGATTGGGTCCATATAGATTCTGCCCTTAGCATAGCCCCACGAAAAATAATCCAGTGGTGTTAAATCACACCATCTGGCTAGCCACTGATTGTTCTGAAATTATGCGATCGGCAAATTTGGTTGCAATAAATTGATCGTTACATTGGTTGTGTGACATGTGGCACCGTCCTGTTAAAACCACATGTCAATGATACCCACGTCGTCAATAATAGGCCAAAATTGAGTTGTTAGCATCTCGGGACAACGTAATCCCTTGATGAGGCATTTCCAGCCTCGACTTCGAAAAAAAAGCATACAGTGAGACGTTGAGCATGAAAAGACTTCTCAATAATGGCTCTAGGATTTTCAGAGTCCCAATGCGGCAATTTTTTTTGTTGACATACCCTGACAAGTGAAAATGGGCTTCGTCTGCAAAAATGTTTTTTCAGAAAAACCAGCCAGGTGCTTCTAAATGAATTAAACGAATTTACGGCAATTTGAATGGTCGGTCGGATAAAATTCTGGCAACAGTTAGTTGAGTCTTGTAAGGCTTCAAAGTCAAATCCTTATGCAAAATTCGCAAAATTGGTTTTGGATAACCACAAATCGTGGAATTGACAAATTTGGATCTGCTTCACCACTGTGGCTCACGACTGCGATGTTTTCAGTTGAACCACCCGGTCGAACACGCGTTTTTGTTTACACATTTTTTATCGAGCCCATCGACTCAAATTTAATGACCAAATTCTTAATAGCTGTCTCAGAAGAACGATTATGTTTTCCGAATATATCACAAATTTTAGGAAATATAACTTTAACAGAACCACCATTTTCATAGAGGATTTTGATTATTTTAATGCGATTTTCTTGCGAAATTGAATTCATTGTAACAATTGTCAATGCATCTACTACGAATACGTCAAAAAACTAAATGTCAAAACTATCATGTTGTTGGTGTTGCCACAATTGAGAAACAAACTTCTTGTTCAAAAAACTTCTTTTTTAAATATTTTTCATACATCACACGCATTTGACTTAACTGCAAATCATTAATGTTTATGCATATCTGTTCATCATTGCGTAATTCCTTTACAGTAAAGTTAAAGTTGTGACAAACAAGTTATTAGTGTATTCAATACTTGTGGAATTTGTTTTTGTAAGTTTTTTAAATATCAACGAACATCTGGTAGTTGAAGAAGTTTAACTATTAATTTAACAAATTTCTCTTGTGGGCAAAAATAATTGCTGGAAGAGACGAAATAGTGTTTGCAATATATGTTGTTTTTGATATGAGTTTTTGACTATAATTTTCATAAAATTTAGTTTTGAATCTAAAGAAGAAGAAGTAGCCCAGAAGTGACTTCCAATTGAATATGCTTCACAATAAGGTGGCAGGGATTTATTATAACTGTTATACACAGGCTTATAAATGCACATACATATATGGATATTATATATATATATATATATATAAACACACGCACATACATATGTTATAGGAATTATATTTTAGCTTATGTAAATTCTTATATACCTGCAATTCATGGATGTTATTGTTAGAATTGTATGTACGATACTTTATATAAAATATATATTTACCACATAAATAAATAAATAATTATGTTGATATATATTCATCCTTAAACTCACCTAAGATTCATATTTTGGACTGCTGTTAACCTTACAAAATTGACAAATAAGGATAAATTAAAATAGAGCACGCTAGAGAAAAGATTTTGAAATTTCGCAGCCACATTTAATAAAAGTGCACAAAGTTTAGGCAGACTGTTGATAACAACTACTCAGATTGTCCATAAACATCCCCCACGGAATCTTGATTGATTTCTAACCTATTTTAAATTTTCGGCGGTAAGAGGCGGCTAGTAGGAGCCCTAACCAGGAAGACACATAGGATTCTCGATGTCCGACCAGTTGCTTCTTATACCCTCACTATTACCACGGGAACTAGTTGCCCGCAGAGCTACGGCTCTGTTATGGCTATTGATGAAGCCCCTCGAGAAACCACATGTTGGCTGTGAACAAAGTTCCAACGAAATGTTAACATCTAAAGTTCTAGCTTGAGAATGCAACAGAACTAGAATTCGGATAGCCTCCAAATAATCGGGTCCGTGAATAAAATACTTGTGCCAAGTGGGAGGTTTATTGTACCAAGGGTACTGTTAGTATATATAATGTTAGTATATTTATATAATTGTTAAATTGCGTAACAAAACAAAAGAAAAAAAATTATACTTTTAAATAATTTTTGATTTTCATATAAAACATTGAATTGCAGAAAGTGCAAAATGCAGGAAATTCAGTCATTCACCTAACTAACTAGGTCAAGTATTTCTACAATAAAGCATTCATCAAAAGTGCTGAATTGTAAAGGGTGTTTTTTTAAGCCCGATAGAACTTGAAATTGTAAAAAATAACACAAAAAATTAAATTGTAATCAAAATTTCTTTTTTTTTCGAAGGATCAATACATGACATTAACATTTGAAAATGATTTCGGGCATATGGGCACCGCGGCTGTTCTTGACGAAGCGCATTCTGGACGTCCAATTTTGGGCCACTTTTTCGAGCACTACTGGGCGTATGTCACGAATAACACGAACAATGCTGTCCTCCAAGGCGTCAATTGTTGCTGGTTTATCAGCATAAACCAGTGACTTCACGTAGCCCCACAGGAAATAGTCGAGTGGTGTCAAATCGCACGACCTTGCAGGCCAATGTACAGGTCCATTTCTCGAAATCAACTTATCGCCAAATTTTGATTTCAATAAGTCGATGGTTGCGTTCGCTGTATGGACGTAGCGCCATCCTGTTGAAACCACATCTCGTCCGGGTCAATGTCATCCATATTTTCAAACAAAAAATCATTGATCATGGTGCGGTAACGATCTCCATTGACCGTAACGCGAGCTCCGGCCTCATTTTTAAAGAAATAAGGTCCGATGATGCCACCATCGTGAAAACCGCATCAAACGGTGCATTTTTCTGGATGTAATGGAGTCTGTAGGGTCTGTTGTGGATTGGTCTCACTCCATATGCGGCAATTTTGCTTATTAACAAACCCGTTAAGTCAAAAATGCGCCTCATCGCTAAACACAATTTTGCGATAAAACAACGGGTCAGTTGCCAACTGCTCTAGAGCCCAATCGGCGAAAGAACGACGCATATAATGGTCTCGTGGCTTCAATTCCTGCACCAGCTGGATCTTATACGAGATCTTTGTGCAAAATTTTCCACGTAGCCCACACAGGGGATTTCGCGGAACAAAGTCAAATTGTCAACATACTCTTAATGCAATATGCAATGATATTTTGAAATTTTAGACTAAATGGTAAAATCAAATCAAAAAGAATTACTCCGATCTGACTGCTAGTTTATTTTTTATAGCCGTCTTAAGCTCAGTACTTGAATATTTTACTGAACCAACTTAATTTAAACCTAAGAATTTCAAAACGAATATAATTTTATGTGAGCTAACGTTTTTCTTTTTATTTTTTATTTAAAGTAGGATATTTCAGTATACTAAAATTGAAAAAATAAACTCTGCCGAGACTTAAGTTTTTTTTTGTTTGTTTATTTTTATGAACATATAAAAAAATCCCTTTTTTCTTCCAACATTTGGACCTGCAATTTTAGCCATACTTTCGCACAATTGGAAATTACTACTAATACATTGTCTCATATCTGTTTTTACATTTTTAATCAATTTCAAGTGCCACCAGGTGCCAGCTCTCAATTTGTTGCATTATACAGTACAACATTTTTCAGCTGATTGATTCGCGACTCAATTCTGATAAGGCCGGTTTGTTTAACATAACTCAAGAACCACTAGTCGGATTTTACTTAAACAAATTTAGAAAAATCAAAAATTACAAGTACTTTCATCTGTTTATATAACGTTTCGCTACATAAGCAACAGTTTTGAAGTTATAAATAAATGTATGAAGAAAAAATAAATTTTTTTTGCTTAAAAAATTATTTTTTTTTATTCCTAAAAAAACCAAAATGGTAAAAAAAGTGTCAACTATTACTTTCACGTAAAGAAAAATGAGAAATAACTAATGAAAAGTGATGAACGCGTTTTGCTTTTATACACAATTAAGTAAAGGTATGAATTTAAAAAATTTGCTCGAGATATGCACAAAAAAACATTGATTATTTTTTTATGATTCTCAGAATTAAAAATTGTTTATTACAAAGTTTATTTGAATTTTATGATTGCAGTAGCAAAGTAATAAGCGCTAATAAATTTGCATGCACAATTAAAAGGAAAAAAGAAAAGTGCACTTTTTTAATTATTTGGGCTTTTCCGTTAGTTACCTGCATGGTTTTTACAGAAATTGCACCCAAATATGAGGGCTCATGCTTTGGAACGTTATAAAATATGCGCCCATTCATAAGTACCATAATACGTAGTATTTATAGATGCCCCTGAACAAGCACTGCAATTTAGTATGTCACCACTTCATGCGCGTATTAAGGTGATGGAGTATCTTTTGCATGTAGCTTATAATATTGAATTTAAACGTGGGAGAGTCGACTTAAATACTCGTCCGATAAAAGAAGCCCGAAAATTTTTAATAAAGCGTGAACTTAAACAGAAAATAGGAATACAGATTGATACTGTTAAGCAAGGCTCTGGTACGACAAATTCAGGAAATACGTCACGAAGATTCTTTGCTAATCCTGCTTTGATTTCCGAAATCACGGGTCTAGATGAAAACATAATCAAGAGGTTTTCAATAATTCTCGAAGCTATAGCAATCACCGAAGTAGTAGATCTAAAAAAATTTGGTGATTTTTGTTTGGAGACGGCAAAAGAGTTTGTTGCACAGTACGAAAGGTACAATATGCAACCTGTACTTCACAAAATTCTGTTTCTTGGAAAAGATATAATTGAAAAGTGTATTTTTCCTGTAGGCCTACTATCCGAAGAGGCTCAGGAAAGTCGTAACAAAGACTATAAAAAATATCGCCTCAGACACTCCAGAAAACGCAGACGAATTGCCACGAACGGAGATGTTATGCACCGAACGATGGTAACATCAGATCCCATGATTTCACATTTGACGCCTTCATTTAGCCAGAAAAAGCATAGTGTTATAAGCGATGAAGTTAAGGCTCTTTTAAAATAATAAAATAAAAATAGATTTAAAATAAATAATAAATTAAAAATTACAAAAAAATCATTTAAATTGTTTGTTAGTTATGCCTTTTTACATTGCACGTAACGATCAACATTTCTCCAACTTTCTTTATTTTGATTACTTTTGTGTATTACTATATAAATGAAACTAAATTTGTGATGAAATCACTACAGTTTTTGACAAATATATTTTTTCCTCACCTCCATACAAAATCCCCAGTGTGCGGCTCTGCTACCGTGCCCTCGAAAATTGCTATTATGACATATATGCATCTAATGTGTATACATCTCAAGGCGTGGGTGGACGCTTGTTTTCACATCCAGTGGTAGCACCACCATCAGATTAAAACCGCGCGGCCAGTGAAGGCATGCCTTATAAGGGTCATATTGAGAGCGTTTTTACGTTTACGTGTGTTCCTTGATAAACACGAGGGAACGCCAAAAAATGAGCATATTCTCTAATAAGTTTTATTTAATATTTCCTTACACCATGTTCCTTCGCCTGTATCGATGATTCATTTTCTTTTTTATAATTTTTGGTTGAAAGAAGCCGTTGCTTTAGCGATGTCCTATCATTTTAAACAAAGTGAACGAAATTGAAATTAATGAATATAACTTTCCTCACTTACTTTGCCGTATTCTTCTCTCTTTTTTTTGCCTTTTATCATTTCTTAATCATCATATTACTTTTTTAATAAGAATAATTAGAATTATTTTTTCGTCCCTAATTTTAAGTTTTTCTTCTTCAGCCCAAGTGTTTCACCAATAATTTAATAATGGTACCACCATATTATTCCACTTTTAACTATATTTCGAAAAGGCACTAGGTCCATCTGCTCTAAGATAAAAGATAATTTAGGAGCAAAATCATATCCTTATTTTTTACCATAATTATAGCAAATCATAAAGCAGTTATAAATTTAACAGATACCTCTAGTACCTGTTAAAATATAGGCTATAAGGAAATTCAACTATTAGGTAGAGGAAAACCCAGAAAATACTGGAAATTTATTTAATAATTTTATAATATATAAAACTATTTTTGTTTTGTTTTCATTTTTTTCAACGAAGACTTAGTTAACAGATAACAACATTTGTTTCTTGCTATATTTGTAAAACACAAATATTCAGTTTAAACATGATAAACTATCTAAATAAAAACACATTTATCATAGCAATTATATTTGAGAGCCCAGTGCTGGGACTTTGTATTTCTGAAAACTTGTAAATATATATACTATTGTTTATTATAGTTTAATATTTGATTAAGAAAATGTAAATAAATACCGAAAATTTACATGCAGAATTGAAGTTTCTTTAAATGTTGCATTTGCGGTTGCCTCGTCTGTACTGAAAAAAACAAAGTTTTTAAACTATCCCAATTTCATGTTGCTTCGTGTATACTTAGCATTACACATAAGTAAGCAGTAGCAAATTTTGGTTTTAACATCTGTCGTTCTCTTTAACAATTATCCGTTTCTTGTAACTCAAGCATTATTTATAAGTCTTATTTTTAGCAATAAGCTTCAATTTATGCATCCATACACCCAGATGCATACAATGATAAATAGTATCATGGAATTAAATTACAAATTAGTCCCTGTTAACACCCACTTTATGCATAATGTTTTAGTTAAAAAAAAAAAAAAAAAAAACAAAAGATAATTAAACAACAAAATCAGTTTTTACTATTGAATTAAAATTGTATTAAAATAGATCTACACGAAAATATTTAGACACATAATAACAAATACAAATGCGTTAGATTTTGTAATAATTATTATTATTTTTATTATCAGTTTTAAGCAATTGTACATATACCAGAAATAAGTTTATTTAAGCACATCTAAATATATTTTTATATATACTCGTATGTACCTACGGATATCTTTATTTATATGCATGGAATTATCTCTCTAGAAATGCATTTATGTTCTATTATTTGAAGCAGCTGCATTATTGTATTCCAAATAATTATGCGAAAGTTATTTGTGTGTAAACACAGATTTATTTCGTTAACACTTATATTAGCAACAATTCTATTTATATAATTTACACTTGTTTATATACATATGTATATATACATACAAGTATGTATATGTATACACGAATAAGAACTACTTTTTTTGAAGGTTTAACAAATAAGGTTTTCACTTTGAAGGCCTTCAGATGTTAATCGTCAGATTTAAACAATTAAGCCACATCTAGGGTCTAATTGAATCGTTTGTGCGGTTTTACACACTTCAACTTTTGTTGCTCAACTGTTGTTTTTTCCATTAGAAAGAAAGAGAAGTGGTATAACGCCTTCTCTTTCTTTCTAATGGAAAAAACAACAGTTGAGCAACAAAAGTTGAAGCGTGTAAAACGGCACTTAAGAGTTCATAATTTTTTTTTGGTATTTAAAGTCCCGTTTTATATTATTTTTGATATTTAAGAAAGTTGTGACAAATATTTTGACAATTTTATATTAAAGTATTAATATTAGTTTTCTTACGACATAAAATATATTTAATGAAATCTATTTTAATAAAATAAATAATTTTAATCATTTTAATTTTAATTAAAAAATTTTCAAATAATACAATGTTATTAGTACCAGTATTTTGATTAAAATTTCTAAAATTAGTGTTGTTAACTTTTATTTGAAAAATTACCGCTTTTTGTGTACTTACAAAAGTTATGTAGTATAAAAAATTCTTAATATTTTTAGCTAATATAACAACATTATTAAAACAAAATACTGTTAATATAACAAATGAATGGCTTAATGTAACTTAAGTTTATATCTATAAAGATATCGACAATTCCACGATTATATACACTACTCTGAAACTATTTTCAAAATTGGTCAAAGAGCAAAAGGACATATAATTTGTACCATATGGAGTTTTAAGATTTTAAGTGGACATTATAACAACTATTAAAAGGGTAGCGTTCGAAGAGCGGTATTTTATTATTAGACTTGCAAAAAGCTCTTTGTCTACGTCATCGAATGCAAGTGTTCCATGCATGAATACTATAATGTTAACCAGTTGCATAAAGAAAAAATATTTGGCTTATTATAGTGTTTTTCAACAAGAAGTTTGTTTTTCAATTGTAACAACAGCGTATTGTAACAATGGCGTATTCGTAGATGCATTGGCAATTGTTAGACTTATTTCGTTCAATTTCGCACGAAAGTCGGACAACATAATCCTCCTTCTCAGACCGCTATTTAGAATTTGGTCGTTTAATTTAAGTCGACAGGCTCGATAAAAAAAATTTGCGAACACTAACGCGTGTTCGACCGGGTCGTTAAACTGACAACATCGCAGCCGTAAGCCACTGTGTTAAAGTATATCCAAATTTGTCAATTGCTCCACGTTTTGCAAAAGGATTTGAATTTGAAGCTTAAAAAAGTTCAACTGGTGCAGGATTAGAGGCTGACCGACCATTTATATCGTTGTAAATTCGCTCAATTTTTGCATGAACAACCGGCTGGTTTTTCTAAAAACAAATAATTTTTTCACTTGTCAGGGTATGTCAAGAAGCAAAATTTCCGCATTTGGGGTTCTGAAAATCCTAGAGCGATTACTGTAAAACATTTACATACTTAACGTGTCACTGTATAGTGCGCTATGTAGTCTGGAGGCGTGTTGTGCTGTTTTTTTTTCGAAGATGAGGCTGGAAATGGGGTAACGCTCAATGGATCACGCAAGAAGCTAACAACTCAATTTACATATGGTTTCATGTCACATGTCACACATGTTAACACCATTGGATTAATTTTTGTGGGTCTATGTTAAGGATAGATTCTATACGGAGCCAATCGAATCAATTTTAGCCTTAAAACTCAAAATCCGTGTTGGAATTAATGAAATAGGACCGCCAGTTTGCAAAAAAGTGATTAAAAACTTTGATAAAAGAATCGACATCTGTCAGCGTGGTCGTGGTGTGCATTTGACAGATTATATTTTCATTCATACTTGTCGAACTTTTTTCTTCGTTACAGAATAAAAATTTAATCTAAATTTTTTGTTTTATTTTGTTTTAGCAAACAAACTTCTTGTTGAAATATCTTTTTGCTTTTTTGTACTCCTTCATCTGCAATGTGAGATACTGATAATTTCTTTGCCTCAAATGACCCATTTTTAATCAAAATAGGAGCCCTACAGAATTATAATACAAGGCACCAAATTTACTTTTCTAAACTACTTTCATATACATCGTTCACAAGTTTAATTATAAGTAGTCAAACATAATTATTAATTATGTTTTGTTATTTTGGACACAAGCACCATAGCAGCCTCTGATCCTACCAATAGTGTGATAATTCTAATTTAATTATTATTTACCGATTTTGTATTTAATACGCTAATTTCTATTTCTGTTTGTTTAATCATTTTGTATTATTTGCACTTAATGTTGATCGCTTAAAGAAAGTGAATACATACAAAGCAGTTGCAAAACCAATATTCATTAATAATTTTAAGAAAAACCAAAACAATTAAAACTGTGTTGAACGTTAACCCATATTAAAACTTTATTTTCAAAATAGTGACGCTAAGGCTGTTTTATATTTTCTTAATTTTACTTAATTATTTTATTTTTTTGGTTAAATCAGGATAGTGCGAATTGGATTGTCATAGTAATGGCTCCGTACGACACACACACCCCCATTTATTTTAGATAAATAATTTTTTTGATTTTTTGTTTCAATTTTATATGACTGCTTATTACGGTTGAGATGGTAATACAATATTGGTTTATACAAAATCTTTTTTTATTTATATTTTATATTTTATTTTTATTATTCATTTCGAAATATTCATCTCCAGCCGGTAAAGTATATATATTATTACGTTTATTCATTGTTATTTTGAGTTCTTTTATTGCAAAATAATAACACAGTACGCACAAAATAAACACAATGTTAACTTTGTTGTCTTTACTGAACTATAACTCAACTTTAATTCAATACATTTGTCCAATAAGTTGTGCCTATATAGTTGTTTTAAGCGGTTCTCGCATATACAAGAATATACTATAACATCTCCCCATATTGTTGTTGTTATGATCATTCAGTTCAAGTGCCTGCTTGGCTGTATGTTTTCTTTTTGTTCCATATGTTAGTCGGTTTTGTTTTCTGTTTTTTATCTTATTTGTTAGAATTTCTTACAAGCATGTTGTTGTCTTGTTCGTATAAGACTTTTTAGAAAACTACGCTGCTTGTCAAATGCATGTTTAATTAAACGAACCATCTGTCCGTCCTTTCCTCCGTCACAGACTACACACAGACGCGACACGACGCACTATATATACCACAAACTACTATCTGTTTTTCGCAAAACTCAGAGTCGCGAGTTTTGTTTTGATTATGTGTTTCTAGCGCAAAAAGGAATTAAACAATTTTTACGTGAACAAATAAGGGTAGGTTTTTTGTTAACTTTACAAAATTTTTGAAAAATAATTAAATATTTATTAATTTATTTATAGGCACAGTCTAAGTTATATTCTATAGGATAAGGCTGTTAATTGTATAGTTTGTGGTTTGTGCTGTTAATAAATTATTGGCAAATAACATGTAAGTATGCAACCTGCAAAAATGTTAATTAATGAGGTTATTAATGTTAACACTTTCTTTTAAATTTTAGGAATCACCGATGCATTAAAGAATGTCCGCCTGGAGAAAAGGTCCATAAATTTCCAATGGATTCTAAAAGGTAAGCTAATTATGTGAATGTGTGTATGTGCGTGTGTGTCTTAAGAGATTAATATTCTTTGGGATGGTGACTGAATTATTGAATAACTAGCGTGCCCGTGACTGCTTTGCAAGTCATTTCTTCGACATTTTTTGACCGATTTTGGTTCGCGGTATTGAAAAACAAAGCACGTGAACGGATACATATAACTGAAAGTGCAAAAAACAGGGATCATTGAAAAGCAACAGGTATGGGGAACTGAAGCCATTTAAAATCAAACGGCAAATCTGGAGGAATCATAGGAATGCGTGGTTTCAACACATCGCCCTTATATTTTACTTTTAAAATTTTTGCTTCAATCACATTTTTCATGACTTTTTTGACTACTAACATATGTCATTGCATCTGCCAAGTGTGCATACAACGCCATCTACTGGCAATATAGCATTTACAATCATGTTTTTTTATGGGTTCTTGAGTTAAGATAGCGTTGTAAAAAAAATGTATGTGAAAATGAATTTTCTTCATAATTTTTTTTTTGGGAAATTTTCCAAAATTTTCTTCAAAATATTGTATTAAATCAAATTTAATTTAAATAAATAAGGAAAGCTGATAAAAGCTGAAGAAAATTCCAATATTTATGTTACTAAAACTCCAGTCACATATGTCATTGCATCTGCCAAGTGTGCATACAACGCCATCTACTGGCAATATAGCATTTACAATCATGTTTTTTATGGGTTCTTGAGTTAAGATAGCGTTGTAAAAAAAATGTATGTGAAAATGAATTTTCTTCATAATTTTTTTTTTTGGGAAATTTTCCAAAATTTTCTTGTGTATTCTTCTTATTTGGCCGGAGACCTGTCCGAATTGGTGCTAATCACCGAAATCGGTCCAGGCATTCTCAAGTTATAAGCGTAGTAACTAACATCACTTTCTTTTATATATATAGATTATAAAAAGTGGAATAAAAAATAAATGGGTGGTTATAAAAATGAATAATTTTTATAATCCCATTGTTTAATTAATAATTGTTTAATATTCCACGTTGTGTTTGTACGTTTCGTAAAAAAATTTTAACATGCAGATAATGTTTGTTTGGAAATATTTTGTTAAAATTTTTATTATTAAATATATTTTTGTAGACGTGCGCACTGGTTAGAGCTCTTAGGAGTCAAATCGACAACAAGATCTTTATTTAAGCATTAAATCATGTTTCTTTTTTTAATTTTAGATCCATAAAAGGAACGTTTCCAGGTTGCAAAAAGTTGCTGTATATTTGTATTTAAAAGGAAAATTGTAACCTTTATAAAAATTATTTAATTTAAAGCAGATTTGATGTAATTTGTAAAAGAATGTATATTGTTATATAAAAGTATTAAAAATACTACTAATAAATAATAATAATTTACTCTTTATTATTTTTATCTTATAAAAATAAAAAAACATTAAATAAAAATATTGACTTAACTGCTAAATTAAGTTTTCTAGTAGATGCTTGTCTTATTTAAGGACTAGAGAAAATTCTGGCGTAACTGTTAAGATTCAACTGTTAAGATTCAGTAGCATAATTTACATGAGCGCCCGGTAGAATCTTTTCTAAAATTTAAAATCAATAATTAGTTAATTATTTAATAGGTTTGATTTAGTTGTTTACCTGTAATATTGCTTGTGTTATTTAAGGACTAGTGGAAATTCTGGCGTAACTGTTAAGATTCATGTTTTAGACATCATTATCCGCAACATTATCAGCAACACTTAACATAGAGGTAGCATGCTCCCTTGCACACTTGGGTTTTCACTGATTCTTTGCCCAAATAGAATCTTTTCTAAAATTAAAAATCAGTGAATTTCTTAATAAGTTCAATTTAGAAGAGAATTTACTACACTAACTTTTTATAATGTGTACGGCTGCTTAGGTTGAGGTGGTTGTAAACTACTAATTATTCCTAATGATTCCTGTTTTGAGAAAAGTAAAATTGCTTACACTCATCATTTGGAAGTTCCGCTTCAAACACATAATTATCAGCTTTCGTAAGATCAGCCAACTTCGAGCAGCCAATCTAATAGCGCAGGAGCAAACAAATTGTGTACTGCGCAATATTTAAGAATAATTTCACCAGATAAATACAACCTTTTTTCTAACATTTTCTTTTATATTGTTTGACGAAATCCATCGTCACAGTGCACCATTTTTACGTTCATAAAACACTGCATGTTTCATGATATTTTTACTTTTATATGTTTTACTTTACTCATGAAACCAATTAAAATCACATTTTCACTTCATTTATCATGTATTAATAAAAATTAAGGAAATAAAATTACTTTTTGCTGCAAAAATTGTTTAATACTTGTTGTTCTTCAAGTTTTTGTTTTGTTTATTTTCCCATTTTCTTATACTATATTTGTACTATCTGTCACTATATTTGTCTCTTTCTTAAGAACTCTGAGAAAACTTGATTTAATTTTTTCTATGTGCCAGTTTCTTCATGTCTGCTTAGCCTGTGCCTCCGTCTCTCAGTAATTGGACTATAATATGAGCTAACCAATCTCTATAGCATGGTTTCAAAAGAGGTGCTATTGAAATTTAGTAATATTGTCGATAAATGGTAGGAATATAGAGAAACTAACACCTACATGGGTCATTGCTTTTTGTTTTATTGTATGGAAAACTAAAATTTCGAGGGATAACGCTAAATTACTAAGTAATCGAAATTTCTCACCAAAATATATTATCACCGAAATTTCGCCAAACATATTTGAAATTTCCTTGAAAACTTAAAATACAGGCTAAAGTTCTCTAGATCTTAATAAATAAATAATTATTTTCACCAAAACTTAAAAACATAAAAAACTGTAATTAATTTAAAACCAAAAGTGAGCAAAAGGAATTAAAAACTATCGATCATTTAAATTTATAATTTGTTTTGTAAAAACACAAATAAATCGACTATTATCTAATTTTGTACATTAAAATTGGAGATAGGAGATTTAGGAATTGCTTTCATTTGCTTTGTTATACTTAGATATGAAAAGATCAGCAGGACTCTCGGACTGGTCGTATGGAGAGGTAGCGTATGCGAAGTCCTATATGGTCCATGAGGGACTTATGTAAAATTCTTTTTTCAGACTTTTGCGATATGTCAGTTATATCCACGTCGTCAATAATAGGCTAAAATTGAGTTGTAACAACTCGTTATATCGTAATCCATTAACCGTTACCGCATTTCCAGCCTCGTCTTCCAAAAAAAAAACAGTCCAAATACACCGCCAGACCAGATGGCGCACCATACAGTGGCACGTTGAGCACTGTGGCTAACGGCTGCGATGTTTTCAGTTGAACTACCCGGTCGATTATGCATTGGTGTTCGCACATTTTGCCTCGAGCCTGTCGAAAAAAATTCAACGCCCAAATTCTTAAAAGCGGTCTCAGAAGGACGATTATGTTGTCCGAAAATATTACGAATTTTACGAAATGTAACTTTAATAGGACCACCATTTTGATAGTGGATTTTAATTATTTTAATACAATTTTCGTGCGAAATTGAATTCATTGTAACAATTGCCAATTGCATCTACTACGAATATGTCAAAAAACTACATCTTAAAACTATCATGTTGTTGGTGTTGCCACAATTGAAAAACAAACTTCTTGTTAAAAAACCCGATACTTAAAATTTCCTTTAAAATACTGGCTGGAATACTGTAAATTTTTCAAAAAAAAACCAAATATCTCGATCGATCCAAAAAAGCTAAAAATTATCAATTATTCATCGGAATTGCTTTCCGTAATTCGTAGTTTCGCAAAAACAAAAACAAATCGACAATTGTCAAATTTTTTTTTTATTAAAATTGTACAGAAGATGAATATAAAAAGATCAACAGGGCTTGCGGTTTGGTCGCAGCGACAGCTAAGTCGCATATTATCCTTGATAGATTCATATTAAATTTCAATTTTAATAAGAAAATGATAGAGGATGTAATGATACTTGCTAGATGCTTAGTAGACAACAGTTTGAGAATACTGTGTCTAACGTTGGGACCCAAAATACCTGAAAACGTACTGTGTTTGGTGCTTTTACATGAATAAATCACTGACATGGGAATCTCAAGGTAAATAATATACAACCCAAGTACCAAAACCTTTCTTATGTTCTTATGTTAAAGATGAATTTTCCAAAAATCAGATATATTAGGAAAATAATAACACAAGTTCTTTAGCAAAGGATATACATAAATCCCGTCACAGCCGAATATGGCACTTTTTACTTTTCATTCTTTTTTATTCCAATTAGTTTTATGTAAATTTTAGTACTCTTCTTCAAGACTTGTGATAGATGGGTATGCAGAATTTTTAGCAAAAAATACTAGGTTTATTTTTGTCCTTTTTCGGTAGTCCTTATGTTGGCTACAAGAATATGCGTCAAAGTACGCATTATCAGCAGAAACTAGATAAATGTTTTAACACGCTATCAAGCGGGCAATTAAATCTCTCAAGAAACAGAGATGTATAAAAAGAGCAATGAAAAGAGCATGACATTTAATTTCCACGGAAGAAACCAGAAAGTACAAAACGGCCTAAAATTATATTTTTTGTGTGGGCTTACAATGCACCCCATTAAATCCAATATTTTATAAAATTGCATTTATATCTGTAGAAGTATCATCAGTTCCTAATTATCTCACTAATAAGTGTAATTTAACGCAACACGAACTTTATATCCAAAACATTAATTTTTCTAAAACAAAAAAAGTATACGAAATACTATAAATTTAAAAATCTGAAACGTGGTTAAGCCCAAAAACAACATAAATGACACGCTCAATTGTTTAATATAAAATATGTTGATGATATTGATGGTATCTAAGCGGAAAAATAAATACTCATCGAAAGCAATGTCTGCAGTTTACAGTTTATTAAGAATTCTTTACGTTTCAATTGCTGGCTACAAGACTTATTAATGGAGTCCTAGCAGAATAGCTGGCAAGGAAAGATGGCTTTGAAAAAAAATCAAAAAATTTAAATATCAATTTTCATAAAAACGAAGCATGAAACAAAAGAACAGTAAATAGCAAAAATGCTTCATTACTTTTGTGATTTGTTGGAAATAGAATTGGTATAATCACACACACACACACACACTTATTGTAAACGCATGCACATACTTATTACTTAAAACAACGAGCACTTCCAGGATATTGTTTAAATATTTAAGAAACCGTGAAGCATAAGAAAATTGCTATTGAACTCGTTTGCAAGCACAGACAAAAAATTCAATTGTCAATGGTGTCAATATTGTAACAGATTTATATATTTTTTTATAATAGAAGTAGACACCAAGTGTCTATTCCCTTTTACGCCACATTGAAAATTCTATGAAAAATGCGAGAAAAAAGTAACAGAAAATGTTCTGCCTCAATAAAAAACGTGCATATTCTAATAGTAACTTACAACAACAATTTAAAGAAGCTCTGAAAACACTTTTTAAAAAAATTATGTAAAAGTCACGAACAACAAACGAAAAGACATACAAAAAACCCACTCGAAAAAAAAGAAAAATTATACAATTGTACAAAATCACTTTCCCAATTTTAAGCCCTTTTGATTAGAGGCAAGTCTGCAATCAAAGGCATACAGTGTGGTTCAAAATTTTTTTTTGGTTTTTTTTTTGTTTCGTAAAAATTTAACCTTTTCTATATTTAACTAAAATTCAGCTGCTCTCTTAAACTGAAAAAATTTTATATTCTTTTTCTTAACGATTAACGATGGATAGCTGAAAAGAATGTAGTGGCGAATTGCGTTACACTTGGCTCGCATTCAAGCTACCGGTCTTAAAAATTATGAGCGTAGATTGCAACGACTACTAGTTGCTTATGAATAGTCCAAAACTTTGGAAAATGTCGAAGATGATACTCCTAATCGGCTACGTCATATATAGCATTTTTCGCAACAAGTAATGATTATTTAGCATGAAATCTTTTTAGGTGATGTCATGTCAAAATTATAGCGATTTAAAAATCATAGTAAGTCAAGCTTTCAATGTGGCTATATTAAATATTTACTTTATAGCACGCTATTTCACTAAAGGGAATGATTTATAAATAGATGAATCAGGGATGGCAAAGGTATTATCGGGTTTTTCAACTAGAAATTTGTTTTTCAATTGTGACAACACCAACAAAATAACAGTTTTGATATTTAATTTTTTGACGTATTCGTAGTAGATGCATTGGCAATTGTTACAATGAGTTCAAGTTCGCACGAAATCGCATTAAAACAATTTAAATCCACCATGAAAATTGTGGTTTTGTTAAAGTAACATTTCGTAAAATTCGTTATATTTTCGGACAACACTATTGAAGCACAACCAAATTTGTCAATTTCTCTAGGTCTCAACAATTGGGGTTATCCAAAACCACCACTTGGCAAATTTTGCATAAGGATTTGACTTTGAAGCCTTACAAGATTCAACTGGGGCAGGAATTAAAGTCGACCGGCCATTCACATCGCTGTAGATTCAATCAATTCATTCAGGAACGACAGTCTGGTTTTTCTTAAAAACTCATTTTTTCAGACATTTTTACTTGTCAGGGTATGACAGCAATTAAAATTGCCGCATTTAGACTTCTGAAAATCCTAGAGCGATTATTGGGAAGCCTTTGGATGCTCAGCATGCCACTGTATGGTGCGCTATGTGATCTGAAGTCATGATTGGGCTTTTTCTTTGAAGAGGAGGCTGGAAATGCGGCAACGTTCAATAGAGCACGCTATCGTGAGATGCTAACAATTCAATTTTTGCCTATTATTGACGACGTGAATGTCACTGACATGTGGTTTCAACAGGACAGTGCCACATCTCACGCAGTCAATGATATGATCAATTTTCCGCAAACCAAATTTTCCGATCGCATAATTCCACGACAATCAACAGTTAACTGGGCAGCCAGATCGTTTGATTTAACACCACTGGACTTTTTTTTGTTCAGCTATGTTGACGACAGAGTCTATATGGAGCCAATCGAATCGATTTTTGCCTTAAAACTCAAAATCCGTGATGTGATTAACGAAATAGGACCCCCTTTTTGCGAAAAAGTGATTAAAAACTTTAATCGACATCTGTTAGCGTGGTCGTGTTAGTGGACATTTTCTGGATATCATTTTTCATTCTCTTTGTAATATACAATCAAAATTTTATTCATATTAATGCAAATTTTTTGTTTCATTTTGTTTTTGGAAAACCGCTTACTATTATATTTTTATGTACATTCGGAAACTGAAAAGTAAAATAAAATGACAATGGCAACAATTAAACATATTTACGGGTTTACTTGTTTAACAATGCTTTTAATGAATATTATTGACAGACTTTCAACATTTTGCATTCAAAAATTCATTATCAGAAACAAAATTTAATGTTGCTAAAGATTATTTTACAGGTGTCATTATTTTATTATTAAATTTGTAATAAAACACAATGGATAAAATTAATTTGGGATAAATAGAAAAATTATCTGCACAAGTTTTTGGTCAAATAGCTTACAATTATAAGGCTGCCTTGAGTTATCCTTTATATGCTGTAACTTAACTGCAAAAGTTATTCCTAAAGCCAGATCAATTCAATAACAAGCACAACAATTTGTCATTCTATGTTCTATGGTTTTTTTCTAGTTTAAAATGACAGTTATTATATTATCATAAAATGATATTTGTCATAAATTGCCTTGACGGTTTATTGCGCATTATAAATAGCACACATATTGCAATATTTTTGTACTTTCGATTTATACAATTATACACCATGGATTTTTAAAAAAACAACAAACTGACGTGATATACACTGGTTTAAGCAAGGCATTTGATAAAATCAATTATATCTTCCTAAAGAAAAAATTGGAATTAATAGGTTTTGCCAATTTAAGTGTCAAATGGATTTACTCTTACCCAAAAAATAGGAAACAAATGGTCCGTTTTAATAACTTTTGCTCTAGATGCATAAAGGTTCTATCTGGAGAACCACAGGGAAGCCATCTTGGGTCGCTTCTTTTTTTGTTATTTATTAATGACATGCCTAACGTCATTCAATCATCCAATATTCTGATCATTCAATATTACGATGTAAAAGTTTTTCTTAGTTATTGTCAAGTAACTAACCAGCAACGTCTTCAAGGAACCCTTAACCCGCTTCACAACTGGTGTAAAATAAATCGTATGGAGCTAAATCTCAAGAAATCTAAATATATGTGCTTTGCTAGAAAGAAACCGATAACTGCATGCTACTGTATCGATGACCATCAATTGGAAGAAGTTGACAAAATATTAGATCTTGGAATGCTACTTGACTCCAAATTCAATTTTATTGCACATATCAATTTGACAGCATACAAAGCTAGAGGTGTACTTGGATTTGTAAAACGTTGGGCTAAAGAGTTTGATGATCCATGCATTACCAAAAGCCTTTATACGTCCCTTGTCAGGCCTATTCTAGAGTATGGATCCATCATTTGGGAATCTATATATATAGAAAATACTCAGATGTGCTCGAATCTGTTCAAAAACAGTTCTTACTTTTTTGCCCCGTGGTTTGAACTTTAACCCATTGGACTTACCTGCCTACTCAGCTAGACTTTCTCTTATTAAGCTACCAACTCAAGAGAGTCGCAAAACAGCACTTAATATTTCGTTCATTTTTGGTGTGATAATTGGCGACGTTTCTACTCACTAACTTATTAACATGATTACTCTAAATGTAATAGCAGTTGAATTCTGTCGAGCCAATTATGCTAACGCGGGCCCTTTTAGGAGAATTTGTGCAGATTTTAATAAATATTATAATTTCGTTGATTTCAATTTGTCAGTAAGCACAATAAGAAATAACTTATTAGTTTACAGTTGAACAAATAGGTGTTTGCATTTATGTGTATTTTTTTTTGCAAAAAATTATTTTATTGTATGTATGTTAAATTTCAGCATATTTTTATGTTATGTAAAGCTTGTATTTATTATTGTATGTGTGTTGATTTAAAATAACTTTTATATTGTATTTTAACTAAAATGTCTGCAAGGATGTTAATTTCCGTAGACAATTAATGATAAATAAATAAATAAATATTAACCAGATCTCATTTTATTATTTTTTATAACTTTAAGTAAACTACTGCATATTGTATATTTGTTTTGTTTAAAATTAAAAATAAGCCAATTTTGTATTCTATATTTAGCAAAGTTCAACCATTTATTTTTTGAAATTTTATAAAAAATATTTTTTAATTGGAAGTAATATAAATTACTATTTTGACAAAAACTAACATCAAATTATTTTAGCGATTTGGTGAATACAGTGGAAAAAATCTGGCAACCCTGCTCTACAAACAAACTGTACTTAAATATACCTGATCACCTATTAAAAACTTATGCCCAAAAAATAAATGTACATTATGTTTTAAAAAAGTTATAAATTGACAATTTTAGCAAAAAAATGCGAAGTTTTCATATTATATTGTGTACAAACTGCGTAGTTTTCTGGGAAATATTGTACACACAAGACAACAACAACTTTTTTATACAATATTCCAAGAAGAAACTTAAAAAGCATAAAACAAAAACAACTAATATAGACCTATTGCATTGTGTCCAAACTGCGTAGTTTTCTAGGAAATATTGTGCACACAAGAGAACAACAACTTTCTGATGCAATATTCCAAGAAGAAACATAAACATCATAAAACACTAACAACTAATATAGAAAACTGAACGTATAACATAACAACAACTATTATTTGTGAGATCTAGAAGATTCTTGAATATTCGAGACAACATGCGCAACAAATATAAAAGGGCCAGCGATGGATTAATCAGCAATCAGTAAAAGTGTAAATCTCGTAACGTAAAGAATAAATTGTGAAGTAAAATTATAAAGTTGCCAACCTACAGTTTTATTTGTGTAATTGTAAATACCCCATAAATGTCAATCGAAAATAGAAAGAGAAAAATTGATTCGGAATGTCGAGTACATATTTCAAGAAGAGTGGACATGGAAGTACTTCTTTATGGAATATAACCAAAAACCTATTTGTCTTATCTGCCAAGAACCGGTAGCTGTACTAAAGGATTATAATCTCGCTAGGCACTTTAATTCAAAACATCTTGGGTCGAAGTACTATAAAATGACAGATGAAGACAAGAAAGTTTATTCAGAGGAATTGAAAAGAAAAATATCTAGTCAGCAAATGTTTTTTTAAAATTAAAGAAGTGTCCAGCGATCCTTTACGTTAGCTGGTCACATTGTTGCCTATTAAATAGCAAAAAGTAACAAACCGTTTTCTGGAGGAGAATTTATTAAGGATGTGTTAATTAGCATTGGAAAAGTATTATGCCCAGAAAAGGTAAAAGATTTCGAATCTATAGGGCTGTCACGTAGAACGGTCACAAAAAGAATTGAAGCGATTTCTTCTAATTTAACCAATCAACTCGATGGACGTCTTAAAAAGTTTAAGTATTTTTCAGTCACTATGGACGAGAGTGTTGACAGGAGTGATACAGCCCAACTTCTAATTTTTATCAGAGGAGTCGCTGAAAACTTTGTAATAACAGAAGAACTTGCTTGTTTGAGATCTTTGAAAGGAAAGACGACATGAAAAATAATTTATGATGAATTTAGAGAGGGGATGGAATCTCTTAATGCCCCAATTTCCAAATTAATTAATTTAACAACTGATGGAGCACCTAACATGGTGGGGAAAAATATGGGGTTTGCAGAAGTTTATCAAACTCAGAATCCTGAAAGCGAAACAATTTTTTTACATTGTATAATCCACCAAGATGTTCTTTGCAAGGCTGCCTTGGATTATTAATCACGTACTTAATATTATTTTAAAATTAATTAATACCATTCGAGCCCGTGGTTTGTTACATCGACAATTCAAGAGTTTTTATCGGAAGTTGATGCAGAATTTTCAGATGTACCTTATTGCACAAAGATCAGGTGGCTGAGTTTTGTCTATGCCTTCTCGAGAGTTTGGAGTCTTCTCGAAGAAATTAAAGTTTTTCTAAAAACAAAACTGAAATTTGGGATGAGTGGGAAATATTGGAGGATAAGAATTGATGCATCGAGTTTGCTTTTTTCACGGATTTACTCGAGCACTATAATAAACTGAACAAGAAGTTACAGGGAAAAAATCAATTTATAGATGAAACTTGGGGCAGTTTGAGGTCTTTTAAAACTCAATTGTTTATGTTTTCTAAATGTTTCGGAAAAATGATTTGACTCATTTTCCAAGACTTAATTCTTTGAGGCCTGTGAGTGAAGGGAAGTTAAAAGTCTTTTCAAAATCTTTATTAAAACTGTATTCAGAATTTTAGGCCAGATTTGCTGACTTTAAAAAAATCCAACCATGTTTAGATATTTTTTCAATGCCTTTTAATGTTAATCCTGAGGATGTTCCATCTGATCTACAATTGGAAATTGCAATGAAATAATAATTTGAAACAGCTATTTTTAAATACAGATAAGCTTAATTTCTATAAATCCTTACCAAAAGATGAATTTCCAAAGCTAACTAATCATGCGCAGACAATTATGGCAATGTTTGCTTCCTCATATTTATGTGAACAGGCCTTTTCAGTAATGAAATGCAGAAAAAAATCAGTAAGAAACCGATTGCCAGACGAGAGTCTATTTAATTTATTAAAAGTCGCATCCTCCCAGTTGGAACCAGATTTTGAGGAAATTATGTCAAGTCAGAAACAGATCCAAGCTTCCCATACATCTGGAAAATCTTAAAATTATAATAAACTGTATCATAAAATTTTTGTGTTGTTTTAAAATATTACGTAATATAACTAATAAATATTAATTCAACAGCAACCCCATAATTTTTTATTGAATGACCCTCTATGTTTTTTTTTAATTTAATGGCCCGCCGCAATATATTTTTTTTTTAATTTATTGGCCCGCCACGCAAAAAGTTCGCCTATCACTGGTCTAGACCAAATAGCTTAGGGACGTTAATATATTTATGTACAATCAAATGGCTGTAAGAGGAATAGTATGCAGCTACTCCACTCCTACACTGATTACAAAGGAATTGCAAATATATTTATGGAAGTACTCTAAATTTTAAGTTTTGCAGGATGCGCTACGTTGAAAATATAGTCGCTCTTAAGTGGTGTGGTGAGTTCCTTATTAAAACTGAGATTTAGGGACCTGAAACATGTATTATATTAAAGTAGGTTTAATAAATGCAAAATACAGTTTAGTATTACTTTTATTTTACGTCGCTGTTAATATATTTATGGACATTCAAATGGCAGTAAGAGCAATATGACTCAGCTTTTATACACCTGCTTTGATTGCAAAGAAACTCTGATTGAACTCGTTAACTAAAAACATAAAATCCGACAAAGAGAGTAAAAGAGAGAGACTAGAATGTAGATGTTTTTAAGAAAGTACCGTAAATTTTTGGTTTTTTAAGATGCGCTACGTTGAGAATATACAGTCACTCTTAAGTGGTGTGGCGATTCGTTATTAAAACAAGCATTTAGGAACCTGAAAAATGTATTATGTTAGAGTAGGTTTAATAAATGCAAATAGATTTTAAAATTACTTTTATTTTGCTCCACTGTGGAAAGTATTTTTTTGTTTCAATATCACAGCAAATTGTCTGACAGAAGTATTGACACAAATTTCATTTTAGTAATACTTAAATAAATGGAAATTCTAGTTACACACGAAGGGTTTCAAACAATGTATGAACACCCTTTAATTTTCTTTTATATTGTTACGAAAATGATTTGTTAACTTTTAAAAGATAATAATTATCAGTAAAAAGGTAAACGAACTGACCCAGTGTGTACATCACAAACTGCGTTGTTTTCTAAGAAATCTTAGAAAACACACAAGACAACAACAAATTCTAAGAAATAAGATAAACAACAGAAAACAAAAACAACTAACAAAGAACAATAACAAAATACATAGCCAAGTTGGCGCCTAAACTAAATGATAATAACAAAACAATATGTGGGGTGACGTTAAGGTAGAAAGTTCTTGTATGTGCGAGATCCGCTTAAAACAACAAAACACCACTTGTTGGGTAAATGAATTAATTCTAGTTGAGCCCTCGTTGAGATAATGCAACAAAGTTACCATTTTGTTTATTTTGTGTTGTATTATTTTGCATAAAAATATCCAATATGACAAAACATTTAATAAAAGAAATAAATGTAATAATATGTTCTAGAAAATTTAAGGCATCTATACAGTTCAAGAGAAGATATAACATTTATAAAATTAGGTATTCTACAAGGAAAAAATCTACAGCATCTTACATTGATGTTTCCAATTAAATTTTTCCTTTTCTTATATCGGATAAAGTCAAGTGGATTTCAAGTATCCGTTTGTTGCAACTGTTAAGATAAGGTTAACAACATCTCTATAAGGACATGATTTAAATTTTCCATTTTATGTTTATAATACTGTTACATACTCTGTGATAGTTTTATATGTTATCTATAGCGATTTAACATCTTCTCTATAGAAAAACGTTCTAATTTTTAACTTCATGTTATCTTGTTAAGTTCTAGTATTGCGATTGCAGACATAGTAGCATACAAATGAAGGGACGAACTCATATATTGCAGCGAAAAAATAATGCTACGTTTTCACCCTTTAAAAAGCAACGCCTTGAATATAAGTTGTTATTCGCCTTTTTTATGAGCTTTTAGTGAACGAAATTGTTTGTTTTTTGTTTGCAAGCAACTTTATTAAATATTATTTTTCTTCACATTATTTTCATGTAATTACTTATTTTTTTTCATTTTTCTATTACAAATTCTTGTATTATTTCTATTTTGGTAATGTCAAAATTAATGCAATGAACCCATAAGTCAAAAATGTATTATTTGGATGTTTTGCATTGCATTTCATTCTTATTTTAGACTCCAGAATACATCATGTGTAATTCAGTTCGCCTCTGCTCTTCATTTTTAGGAGTTAGAATGGTAAAAATGTGTAAGAATGAGTGTGTGTGTGTATGTGTTTTTTTTAGAGGTGGATTAAGTAGTATTATCCAACCATCCGTTCAAGCATCCCTCGCAAGACACTAAACAATACACTCGTACACACATGTTTGGACTGCCTGAACATCAGTCACTTATGTGCATACACAACATTACTCACACTCATTCGTCCTCACAAACCGTTTTATTTTTATAAATAGATACACTCAAAGAATTATTATTAGGTTTTATTACAAGATACGGACTATAACTAAAATTGTTACAGAAATAAGATTTGAAACCTTCACATATACGTTACGACATAGTTCTTCTCCAACAAAAATTTTAGATTGTTCTTAGATAAAAGAGCAGATTCTAAATAGTAACTATTTTGCACTTCCCCATTTAGAATGAAATAACTTTAGTAAACTAAGGCCTGTTACGTAAAGTTAGCAATAGTTAAAGTTAAGATTTTGTAGGCTACATGGAGCCACTTTTTGGTGAGGCTTTAATGTACAAGTGAAAAACAATAAACTTTGGATGAAAAATCTTCTGCCTTGTTGGTTTTGTTGCAAACGCACAAAAAATCAAAGACTAAATTTAATTTCGGTTGGGTGTTTAAATATTTCGTAAGCAAAATTCAAAATGCACCTCATCAAATGTTTTCTAATAAAAAACTGTTTGTCTGTGTTACGTGTTTTGTTTCAAGGAACTTTGGTAGCTTTAAAAAAAGAAAGAAAAAATGGTGAGAAATCTCAACATAAATTCAAGTATAAGGCAGCGAAAATGAAAATTTCCAATCTAGTATTTAAGTAAATATCATTAATATCACAAATTTAAATCCAACAGTGATTTTAGTATAAAGAAAATAAGTTATGATTTAACAGCCACAGTGAAAGTTTGTTGTAAAACCTCCCAATGTCTAGATTAGAAAAAATAAATTTATTATTGTGTAGCTGCCGTCGGTGAGCTGGTGAAGGCGCCTATACTTTAACCCAGGAGCAGATAAGATGGTTATGAAGTCTGCATAGTAAAACAAGAACCTAAAGAGAAAAAGTATCAACATAACAGCAGGGTAACCGGCAACATCAACAACATAATAATTTTGACATTTATTTTTTTGACGTATTGGTGCCAGATGCATTGCCAATTGTTACAATGAATTCACTTTCACACGAAAGTCGCATTAAAATAATTAAAATCCACTATGAAAATGGTGGTTCAGTTAAACTAACATTTCGTGAAATTCGTGATATTTTCGGACAACATAATCGTCCTTCTAAAACCGCTATTAAGAATTTGGTCATTAAATGTGAGTTGACATGCTCGATACAAAATGTAGGAATACCAACAACTTTCGAATGGGTCTTTCAACTGAAAACATCGTAGCCGTGGGCCGCAGTGTTGAAGCAGATCCAAATTTATCAATTACTTAACAATTAGGGTCATCCAAAACCACCACAGCGCTTGACCACAGGATTTGACTTTGAAGTCTTACGAGATTTAACTGCTGCAGGAATTAAAGCCGACCGACTATTCAAATAGCCGTAGATTCGCTCAGTTCATTCAGGAAAAACCAGCTAGTTTTTCTGAAAAAAGCATTTTTTCACACGAAGCCCATTTTCACTTGTCAGGGTATGTTAAAAGCGAAATTGCAGCATTTGGGCTTCTGATAGTGCTAGAACGATTATGGAGAAGCCAATTGCATGCTCAACGTGTTACTGTATAGTAAGCTATATGGTCTGGAGGTCTGATTTAATCATTTTTTTTTTCAAAGATGAGGGTGGAAATGCGGTAACGGTCAATGCATCACGCTATCGCGAGATGCTAATCTCTGATAATGACTGATATGTAGTTTCAACAGGACGGTGCACACTGGGGATTTTTGTATGGAAGTTGGGAAAAAAATATATTTGTCAAAAAATGTAGTGATTTCATCACAAATTTAGTTTCATTTATATAGTTAATACACAAAAGTAATCAAAATAAAGAAAGTTAGAGAAATGTCGATCGCTACCTGCAATGTAAAAAGCCATAACTAACAAAAAAATTTAAATGATTTTTTTTAATTTTTAATTTATTATTTATTTTAAATCTATTTATTATTCTAAAAGAGTCTTAACTTATTTGCTTTTTCTGGCTAAATGAAGGCATCAAATGTTAAATCATAGGATCTGATGTTACCATCATTCGGTGCATAACATCTTCGTTCGTTGCAATTCGACTGCATTTTCTGCAGTGTCTAAGGCGATATTTTTTATAGTCTTTGTTACGGCTCTCCTAAGCCTCTTCGGATAGTAGGCCTATAGGAAATAATACACTTTTCAATTATATCCTTGCCATGAGTCAGATATTGTACCACTCGTACAGTGCAACAAACTATTTTGCCGTCTCCAAACAAAAATCACCAAATTGTTTTGGATCTACTACCTCGGTGATTGTTATTCGAGAATTATTGAAAACCTCTTGATTATGTTTTCATCTAGACCCGTGATTTCGGAAATCAATGCAAAATTCGTAAAGAATCTTCATGACGTATTTCCTGAATTTGTCGTACCAGAGCCTTACTTAACAGGTTGATAACCTGTATTTCAATTTTCTCTCTAAGTATACGTTTTTTCAAACATTTTTGGGCTTCCTTTAAGTGGACTGTCCCACGTTTAAATTCAATATTATAAGCCGCAAGCAAAAGACACTCCATCAGCTTAATACGCGCATTGCTTGTTCATTTACGGGAGTAGTTTGAACTATTTCGATTTTATTCATCTTGGATATTGTGGCTCCACAAATGAGACAAGAAGATGCAGCTGGTGTTTCTGTAAGTGATTGCGCTGTCTTGCCGTCAATCATTGTAAAATATAATTCATGTTTTACTCTAAAGTTGCGATTATTCACTGTCAACTCAAATTCTTTTAGTTGAGATATCTCCTCATCGACTCTTCTCTTTTCTTCTCGTATAACTTGAGGTGTCTCTTTAACGTATGCAAACTATAGTGTTCTACAATACTGTGTAGAAGAAGGTTAATTGTTGTTCCATACTAATTTATTTATGTTATCACCTAATGATAATTTCAGTGGTACAACTGATGTCGCATATAAACGAGAGTCAGAAATTTGTGCATATCTCGAGCAAATTTTTTAAATTCATACCTTTACTTAATTGTTCATAAAAGCGAAACGCGTTCATCGATTTTCATGAGATATGTCTCATTTTGTTCATAATTTATACGACTTTACGTGAAAGTAATAGGACTTAACACTTTTGTTACCGTTTTGGATTATTTATGAATTAAAAAAAAAAACTTAACTCTTTACGCAAAAATTATTTTTTTTTCTTCATACATTTATTTATAACTTCGAAACTGTTGCAAAACGTTATATAAACAGGTGAAAGTATTTATAATTCTTGATTTTTCTAAATTTGTTTAAGTAAAATCCGACTAGTGGTTCTTGAGTTATGTTAAACAAACCGGCCTTATCAGAATTGAGTCGCGAATCAATCAGCTGAAAAATGTTGTACTGTGTAATGCAACAAATTCAGAGGTGACACCTAGTGGCACTTGAAACTGATTAAAAATGTAAAAAGAGATATGAGGCAATATATTAGCGGTGATTTTCAACTGCAGGAAAGTAAAGCTAAAATTGCAGGTCCAAATGTTTGGAGAAAAAAGGGATTTTTTTTATATGTTCATAAAAATAAACAAACAAAAAAAAAACCTTAAGTCTCTGCAGAATTTATTTTTTCAATTTTAGTATATTGAAATATTCTACTTTAAATAGAAAATAAAAAGAAAAACGTTAGCTCACATAATAAAATAATATTCGTTTTGAAATTCTTAGATTTAAATTAAGTTGGTTCAGTAAAATATACAAGTACTGATCTTGAGACGGCTATAAAAAATAAACTAGCAGTCAGATCGGAGTAATTTTTTTTCGATTTGATTGTACCATTTAGTCTAAAATTTCAAAATATCATTGCATATTGCATATAGAGTGTGTTGACAATTTGACTTTTTTCCGCGAAATCCCCAGTGTGCGGTGCTGCATGCACACAGCCAATAAAACGATCAAATTATTGCAAACCAAATTTCCCGATCGCATAATTTCACGACAATCAGCAGATAAGTGACCAGCCAGATCTTGTGGTTTAACATCACTGGACTGGTTTTTGTGAGGCTATGGTAAGGACAGAGTCTATACGGAGCTTAAAGGGAACGAGTCAAATTAAATTTTCAGAGCTTCATTCTATAACAAACAGTCCTATTGTTCTCTTATTTAGAATAATTCTTTTAGTCCCACAAAAAACAAACAATTTATGTTTATATCATACAATTTTTCTTACGGTGTAAATTGTGAACGCTGTTTAATGTTTGGTGTTGGCGTTGCTTGTTGGATGATACTTTTGACTGTTGGATGGATGATATTGTCGCTGCTTTGACTGCTGCCTGCATTAATATGAACAAATTGTTTGTATTCATTTGAAATAAGTTTCCTCTTACCTCTTCTTCAATTTTTGTCATCTCATTTTATTTTCTGTTGTTGTTATATATTAATGTATTTCAATTCATCTTGGAAAAATAAATAGGAAAACGTGCTTTTGTATTTTCCTTCCTACATTTGAGTGAACTTTATACAGAAAGAAGACTTAATATGTCATACATTGGAGACACTTAAAAAGTAAAAGCGCTTGTACATATGAACATGAGCACATCAAACCATTTAATTGGGGAGAAGAAGCAACAACTTAGCTGGGATTAAATTGGGATTAAAATTTAGGAACCATATTTACTTTTACTTTGAACATAAACATATAATACTATTACATACACATTTGTATGTGTTTTAGTTTGTATTAATACTCATTCATTTTTTATTGTATAACAAATTGGTTTTTGACGCACCTACTTGTCCAAATATGGTATTTGAATTACATTTGCAAGCAAACAAATTCAGCACTGGACTATGTAATTTTAAGGATCGCCTTTTTGCACATCGTTTGTGGTCTAAGCGATTTCAGAAAACTTAAATCCCAATCACTGAAATTGTCATATAAATCCGATCCTTATCGTATCCCGAGTTCTTTTCTCATCAATTGTGCTGCTGCTTTAACTTCTTCTATCACATCCTTTTTTAACATATCAATTATATATTATTTATTTTCCTACATTCTAGAAGGATTCACTTATAATTTCATTGTTTAAGTCTGGCTGTAAAAGTGATATCGCAAATTATAGGGGGCATTGTTAAACTTAGTAATCTGTCTAAACTTTTTGAAAAAATTATTACGGATCAAATTTGTCATTAAGTGTCATCAATTGTATCGCCTGCTCAACATGGTTTTCGCAAAGGTTGCTCAACAATTACAAATCTCTTACATTTTACAACTGTTATTAAAAAAAAAGCAGATTCAGGTTATATACGCCGACTTTACTAAAGTCTTTGACAAGGTCAATCATAAGCTTTTATTAAACAAGCTTGGGATTCACACTGGTTTTTGACGCACTTACTCGTCTAAATATAGTAATTAAATTACATTTGCAAGCAAACAAATTCAGCACTGGACTATTTCAAAAAACTTAAAGCCGAATCACTGCACTATCAGTTGCCAAAATATATTTTTTAGGTCAATAGCATACAGGTATATATGGATTAATAAAGTATTTCCAATTTACTCATCACTAAAACAGTTAAAATTCCTTGACGTTTCCGTCATCTTTAGGTCATGACGTAATAAGATTTACATCTGCACCTTGTCGTGGGCCCTAATCAGATGGTGGATCGTTACCACTGCGGGTAAAATGTAGCGTCATCTTCGCCCTAGAAGGCCTTCGGATACGTATATCCTCTGGTCACTCCTAGTTGCAAATTCAAAAGCCAGAAGCAGGCCGCAGCCTTCACTCCTTGATTGCTAAAGAGTTGGAGACTATCCAACTCCTGGTCCAGAACGTATGTAGCTTAATATACTTAAGATCACGACGGCATTCATACTCACTGGACCTGGACCATTCATGGTGTTCATTGTGAATGATCCGACCCACAAACTCATACGAGGGCCTCGAAACACACAGCCACCACGATACTACCGAAGGGCTTAGATCAACAATCAGTCAGAGAACAACTGAATGACGAAAAGCGGAACTGAACTTTGGGGCCTTACTGATTCCCGTGCAAATATATTGGATTGTCCAGTTGGCTCCTGCTAGCCTTAAAGAGGATTGGGCTCCCTTTTACCCCGCAAGACACGAGTCTGGATGGTTGTGTGATCCATAAAGACTTATAATGTGCCCCCGGGGTGACATCTTTAGGTCAACTGAGTGATTAGATTTACATCTGCGCCTGACTATGTAGTCTTAATCAGATAGTGATCAAACCACTGCATAATTTGGGACGTCATGCTCGTCCTAGGAAGCCAAAGCTATAATTCTATGCAACAGGTCTTTCCTAGTTGCAACTTTAATGATTCCAGAGCTGGACTGCAAATCATCACTCCTTGCTAAAGAGTTGGAAACTATCCAACTCCTGTCCAGAACACATGTCTAGCATGCTCACAGGATCTGGGAACATTTCACCAGGTAGGTGTTATTAAAGGTGAAATGAACCCGGCCACCATAGAACCGTAGACTGATATGGGGCTGCGAAACCAGAACCACCACGATACTCCCTTATAGGGGCCAACCTCAATAATCAGTCAGAGAACAGTTAAATGTCTAAAGAGACAAATAACGAACTCTGGAGTGGAGTTTCCAGTTGTACCCCTGCTGACTTCAGGGGACTGGGCTCCCTTTTTTCCCCCAGTTGCACAGGTCTACATAGTAGCTCTCCATTAAGACCATATATGTGCCCCCGGGGGGTACATCTTTAGGTCAGTCATATTTAGTTATAAATTTGCTAATTGTCGTGCAGCTATGCAATCGGGAAATTTAGTTTGCAGTAAATTGATCGTTTCATTGGCTGGATGATATATCGTCTGACTTGCCTCCAGACCACATAGCTTATCATACAGTGGCACGTTGAGCATGCAAAGGCTTCTCAGCCTAAATGCTTGTTGAAATACCCTGACAAATAAAAATCGTTTTAAAAAATGATTTTTTTATAAAAACCAACCGGTTATTCCTGAATTAATTGAACGAATCTACGGCAATATAAGTGGTCGGTCGGCTTCAATTCCTGCACCAGTAAAAAGTCAAATACTTACATAAAAATCCCCATGTGGTCGTTTTGAATAGCCCCAGTTGTTGAGAACGTCCAGGAATTGTCAAATTTGGATCCCCTTCAACACTGTGGCTCATGGCTGCGATGTTTTCAGTTGAACGACACGGTCGAACACGTTTTAGTGTTTGCACATTCTGTAACGAGCCTGTCGTCTCATATTTAACGACCAAATTCTTAATAGCGGTCTCAGAACTATGTTGTGCGAAAATATTAGGAATTTTACGACAAAAATGACAAAATCATTTCTTCGTAGTGGTGTTTTATTATTTAAATGCGATTTTTGTTGCGAAGTAAATACATTGTAACAATTGCTAATGCGTCTACTACGAATACGTCAAAAAAACTAAATGTCAAAACTATCTGGTTGTTGATGTTGCCACTATTGAAAAACCAACTTCTTGTTGAAAAACCCATTATTACAATTACAATGGCGATAATAAGTAAAGAAAATTATATTTTTAAGATCTCAATGAAAAGGGGTTTCCCCATCAAAAATGACGACACGTGCTATAGTGGAACGAATCAAATATTATTATAATTTGCAGTGAAAAAACTATATTCCCGCTACAATTCAATTTCTTTCAAAAAAAATATTTTTTGTGATCGGTTTTATTTGTCCGTAACTGTCTGAGCAGTCAAATTTTAACAGCGAATGGAATTAAGTTAATCGATTAATCTACTGAACGATAGATTGGCTACAATGACTAAATTTAATTTACAAAATTTGTGTTTATTTTGTAAACCCACGTTATTTGTAAACTGTCAACGCCAACTGTTTCATACAATTGTTGTCTTATTTTTTTACGTGCTTAGCAGAGACATACAGCTTATTTAACATCTCAATCGGATATTTATTACTAACCAGCTTATTTGTCACCCCGTTAAAGTCTGCATGGTTTGTATATGGGCTAAATATTTTCTCCGCCAGGTGGCCTTTAAGTGCAACAAAATTATATTACAAAAATTATGTATTATTTATTTATATTTTTATTTATAGATGATGAACTATTATATGTAATTAAAATTATAATAAAACTTAAAAACTAAATCACTGGTATCGAGGACTATCGACTACAATTTAAAGGTTAAAGTTTTACAATTTTTTATTTTGAAAAGAGCTGAGCTTTAAGAAATTATAAATTTTATTTATAGTGTCTGCGGAAGGATATTTCAATAAATTTATAATACTTATTGAATTTATTATAATATTTAAACGAATATGTTGCAGGGATGGAAAGACATTCAGAAGATGTAACGATGAATTTCTGTAGAATTTGTATACTGGTGGAGCGTGTCTGAATATTAAATATTGAAGCGTTATATTTGTATGTGTCAAACGGAGCCTGGTAAAATATTCATTTTCAAGCCAGTTTGTAGTGGTCAGAAGATTTAATGAGTTTTTATCCGGGTTAATGATTGTGTAAAGATGATTGTATGTAAACCATTGTCGAAGAGAGCCAACGTTTAAATTAGAAATGAGGTTTTTGGATATGAAACTTTTGTTGATTGACAAAAACAAATAAATAGAATACAAATAAGCTGTTTTTGTTATTTTTTTCAGCAGATTCGTTTCCCATAACACCGATGTGACTTGATATCCCTAAAAGTTTTACTCTTTCTTTTACCTCTGTTAAAAGTTGCTGAATTGAAACAATCGTTTCGTTCTTATTTCTGGGATTTACCGCAGCATCGAATACGGATCGACTGTCTGTGCAAATTGTATATTTCATTGATGAGAATTTAAATACATTTAAAGCTCTAAGAACGGCTTCTGTTTCCTCTACAAATATTGTTGCACTTTAAGGAAGTAGTGTCCAACAAATTTTGTTTGCCCATATTCATCAGCGCCAGAGAAAGTTCGAACCATCCGTATAAATAAAATTTCAATTTTCGTTTTTATATTTGCTGAGTAGAACACTGAAGAGTGCTTTAGAAATACCTGAAATATAGTAGAGCGTTTGTTGTAGAGCTTTTATAAAAATTTGCTGACTCTAGCAGCCATAGAGGAAGTTTTACCGCAGAAATATCAAATATTAAATTTCTTCACAAGGTGGAAAGATATTTCTGTTCCCTATTTCTTTTATATAGTAAACTGACATGTTTACGTAACAAACATGATTTCGTACAACGCATTTTGTAGTATTTTTCAAGGGATGATGGTTGTTTTATTCCGTTGATATTAACAGTAAATCTATATTATATAGAATTTATAAATTCGATTGTGGATCTTAATCTTTATCAATTGAATTGAATACTGAACGATAATCATAAACTACTTGATTTAGTTTTTGTTAATAATAATTCCGATATTACCGTAAATCCCTGTAACGCAATATCCTTACCTGAAGATTGCCATCATCCTACAATTGAAATTAATATTTCTAATGAAAAACCATCTATTGCGAATGATAAGGTCAGGATTACATCATTTTGTTTCAGTAAAACTAATTACAATTTCCTAAATGAACTGCCATTCAACACTAACTGGAATGATATATTTTTTCAAAATGACATCATGAATTTTCCTGGTAAAATTGATAGTTTAGTTGATATATTTTATAAGAAAATGTATGAATTTATGAATCGTAGCTTATCTAAAATCGTTCATTCCAAACGTTCTGAACCACCATGGGGTACACAAATTTTATCAAAACTAAAAACTAAGAAGAATAAACTGTAGAAAATTTATAAAAAAAATCTAGATCGTTTGTTGACTTTGCTAAATACTCTTCTACGCGAGCAGAATATAATTTATTAAAATCAATTTTACTGCAACATAAATTTGAATAAGATTCGAAATAATCTTCAATGTGATCCAAGATCATTTTACAATTTTGTTAACACTATGCATCGCTCAGTATCATTTCCACCAGATTCTGTTGAATCTAATGATGAATTAACAATAAACAATCTTTTTGCTGACTTTTTTTCAGCGACATATTCTGATTAACAAATGATTAATGAAACTTTTGTATATCCTCTTCTTGAGTCATCAATTTTGGTTATATCTATTGCACCTGTGGATGCAATATCTGTGTTTAATTATCTAACTAAACTGAAATTGTCATATAAATCCGATGCTTATCGTATCCCGAGTTCCCTTCTCATTAATTGTGTTTCTGCTTTAATTTCTCCTATTACATACATTTTTAACATATCAATTATATATTATTTATTTTCCTACATTCTAAAAGGATTCACTTATAATTTCATTGTTTAAGTCTGGCTGCAAAAGAAATATCTACCTAAACTTTTTGAAAAAATTATTACGAATAAAATTTGTCATCAAGTGTCATCAATTGTATCGCCTGCCCAACATAGTTTTCGCAAAGGTTGCTCAACAATTACAAATCTCTTACATTTTACAACTGTTATTAATAGCGGATTTGTTAAAAAAAACAGACTGATGTTATATACATCGACTTTGCTAAAGCCTGTAACGGTGAAAGTCGTAACTCGTTTTCACCTACACAAGATCACCACTTTATAAATACTTTTCTTAATTTTCGCAAATGAATTTTTATTATTAGTATTCTTATTCGTATTATTATTATTATTATTACTTATTGTTATTTTTTTATTATTACCCACTGTTGAATTAGTTCTTTAAGTTAAGATTTATGAATTATTATATTATAAGTATTATATTATTTAAATTAACGGTCGGGAACGTAAGAGCGCCACTTGTGAGTCAGAAACAACAGGATCAACAACACAGTCAGCTGTCATTCAGATTAAAACTCACCGCTGATAGTTGTCATTTCAACTATGATGGATAATATGTGTGTGTGAATGTGTGTACCCACGCACAGGTATATAAGGCGGAAGATTTTATTAAACGGGGATCAATTGGCAAGAAGATCGCCTGCAGATAAGAAGTCTTTTGGACAGGAGTTTAATACTCCGCAAAAACTTCTTATCAGCAGAAAGCAAGTAGATCGCCTGTGGATGAGAAGTCTTTTGGACAGGAATTTAATATTCCGCAAAAACTTCTTGCCCGCAGACAGCCCGCCTGCCGGTAAGAGATCTGTTGGACAGGAATTTAATATTCCGCAATAATCTCTTATCGACAGTAAGACTACAAGTGGTGGAAGTTTATCTTCTACCGGGGATTAGCTTGACCGTGCGACTGAGGCTGTGGAGGAATTTAATATTACCGCAGTATCATTTCACCCGGCCAAGAATTCTCCGCGATCACTGCTGCGAAGACAGTGCTTAGTTTACCGCCGCGGCCACCTGTGCCGCCGTAATCTATATCGCTGCAGCCTTTACCGCAGTCATCCGTGCCGCTGCCGCCTCAACCGCAGCCATCTGCACTGCAGCCATTGGTGCCGCTGCCGCCTTTCTGGGAGCCATCCGTGCCGCTGCCGCCTCTATCGCAGCCATCTGCACCACAGCCATCCGTGCCGCTGCCGCCTCTACCGCAGCCATTTGCACCGCAGCCATTGGTGCCGCTGCCGCCTCTCTCGCAGCCATTTGCACCGCAGCCATTGGTGCCGCTGCCGCCTCTCTCGCAGCCATCCGCACCGCAGCCATTGGTGCCGCTGTCGCCTCTCTCGCAGCCATCCGTTCCGCTGCCGCCTTTACCGCAGCCATCTGTACCTCTGCCGCCAGGACCACTACTATGTCCTGCAGCCAGTGTCGCCGCCGCCTGTACCGCTGCCGCCAGCACCAATACTAGGTCCTGCCGCTGCCGCCTGTACCTCTGCCGCCAGGACCACTACTATGTCCTGCAGCCAGTGTCGCCGCCGCCTGTACCGCTGCCGCCAGTACCAATACTAGGTCCTGCCGCTGCCGCCTGTACCTCTGCCGCCAGTACCTCTACTAGGTCCTGCCGCCGCCGCCTGTACCGCTGCCGCCTGTACCTCTGCCGTCAGTACCTCTACTATGTCCTGCCGCCAGTGCCGCCGCCGCCTGTACCGCTGCCGCCCGTATCGCTGCCGCCTGAACTGCTGCCGTCATTATCACAGCGCCATCTTGACCGCCGCTGCCTGCACCGCTACCGTCTGTATGACTGCTGGTGTCCCTACCACTGCCCATTGCCTCAGCGAGCTGACTCCCTGTTCTTCGGCTACAATTCCCGACCGTCCACTACAACAAGCCAAGGTGGCGAATAAATAAATTTGGTGTTAAGTTTTATAAAGTTATAAAACATTGCGTGTCATTCATTCTACGGTAATAAACTACTAAAATTTGCAACGACCTTGGCCGCCGCTGTCGCTATCCCAGCAACCAGCGGAAACGTGTCGTTACAAGCCTTTGACAAGGTCAATCATAAACTTTTATTACACAAGCTTAATTGCATGGGATTCACACTTGACTCTTTAAGATGGATTTTCTCTTAGTTGTTAAACTGAATACAGAAAGTTTCCTTCAGGAATCTAATATCTAGTGTGCCACAAGGTAGCCATCTCGGACCGTTGTTGTTTTCTTTGTTCATCAATGATTTACTAACGGTAATAAAGTTTTCAAATATCCTCATGTATGCGGATGATGTCAAAATTTGTTTAACTAATAATTATTATACGGATCATATCTTCTTGCAAATTTGTTATTGATGTGATAAGTTCCTGGAGCAAAATTAATCTTATGCAGCTCAATTATAAAAAGTGCAGCAGTGTTTCTTTAGTAGAACACACTTTAATGTTGAATATGTCTTGAAGGATGGAATATTGAACAAAGTTGAAGCAATTTCTGATCTGTCTGAATCGTCACATATTATTTACAGTGAATAAAGCCCCGATCTGTCTTGGGATTTGTAAAATGCTGGGCTAACAACGAAGCAATGTATACATCTGTAGTTAGATTTATTCTGGAATATGGCTCTATAGTTTGGGACCCAACCTAATACTATCGAATCTGTTCAGAGACAATTTTTGCTCTTTTACCTTCGTGGTCTGAATCGGAATATGCAAAATTTACCATCTTATTGTAATGGACTTGCTTTAATTAAACTTCCGACGCTTAAAAGTCGTAGAACAATGTTGAATGTTAGTTTCGTCTCTAGTCTTATTAAAGAAAATGTATCCTGTCAATTTTAAATAAGTTATATCTGTTTTAACGTTTCATTACGTCCTACACGTAATTTTATCCTGCTATCCATACAAGTAAGTGTACAGAGCTAACTATGCTAACTGGGATCCATTATTAAGGATTTTTTTCTGAATTCAATATATATTACAGATTTATTGATTATTATCAGAACATACATACTGTTAAGAAAAATATTGTTGTCTTTTTGAATAATGTGCAATTGCCTTTTACAATCCACACACTTTTGTTATACTTGTCAATGTCTAAAATGTCACTTTGTAAATTAAACTGATTGTTAATTAAAAGAAGATTATTCATTGAATAAACGTTTTACAGAAAACTTCGTCTTCTACAGTATTAAATATTGTTATAGATTGTAAGAATATTGAATCTATAGACGAAGTTAAATAAATAAATAATCGAAATTAAACTTATTATTTGTATGAATGTGTTGGCTCAAATTTTCCTGCGGCTAAGAGATTTTTGGTAGATGTTGTCTTGAAAGTCTTGAAGTTTCAACATTTCTTAGTGTTGATTTAGCCGCTTTACCTAACCGTAATATATTTTTGTCAATATTATAGATTTAACCAGTATTAACAGACTATTAATATGCATATCACGACTTTTTTTTGATGAAATATTCTTACACAGTTTTTTATGAAACCTATCTTCCGTGTAAAGCGGTATTTGTAATACAGTCTAATAACCCTTAGTTTCCAGTTTTTTGTATAAAAAGCAATCAGCTTTTTTTAGACATTTTCATATAAACCTTTGCTTTTAACACAGAAACAACACCTTAGTTTACTGATTAAAAATTATAAATTCACAAAATATTTTTTTACGAAATTTGGCCTCATGTTTAATGAGAAAACAGACGTTTTATAATTTGAAACAACCAAACATAAAAGAAAATTTGGGTTAAGAAAGAAAAATTATTTTCTGTAAAGTCAAGTTATTAAAATTAAATTAAATCATTTTTTTATTGATTTATGAATAGTTGCGACTTCTATCAATAGTAAAAATTAGAGATATTTTATTCAAAGATTACAGATATTTAATATTGTTACGTAGATGTTTAGTTTACGTTTTTAAAGAAAATAATTCTCACAAAAGAATGTAAGTGAAATGACCTATTGTGTCTGTTTACAAACTACGTCGTTTCTAAGAAATCTTATTTATGTTCGTAAGACAACAACATGCTTTATTACTTCTGAGAAATAAGATACTCAAACAGAAAACAAAAGCAACTAACCCAGAACAGCAAAACAGTGGTCTATAGTGCATAATGAAGACAACAACTATATGTCATGATTTTGAAGTAGAATTTTCTTGTATACGCAAGAATCACTCCAAACAGAATATATAACGACCATCTGCCGGGCAATAAAGTCAGTGGAAGTGAAAACATCGTCGAGTAAAAACATAAGATAACAAAACAGCTTTTAGGCATTAAAATGATAAGTTACCATCGTGTAATTTAATTTAAAACTCTAAAATGTTGTGTATAATTATTTTGCAATTAAAGGACTCAAAAAAATAACGTTTATTACACAATGTTTATCACTTTTAAACTTCAACTAGCGCTTATTTGAAATTTAACATACTATTACAGATAAAGTAAGCATCTCCGTAACAATTTTTTTATACGTTACACAGAAAAAATTCTTTACAAGCAAATAGTACGTTTTGTTGTACTGAAATCTTTCATTGTAAAATAATAACACAGCTCTTTAGAGTTTTAAATTAAATTTAACGATTAATTTACTTTCAATACATACAAAATAAACACGACGGTAACTTTGTTGTCTGTACTCACTGATGATTCAACTTGAATTAATTAAATCGCTGAGTAAGAAGTGCTTATATAATTATTTTTAGGCGATTCTTGCATATAAAATAGTATTCTATATCATTTAGTTTAGACCGGCTTGACTGTGTTTTTCATTTTTATTTTGTTTTAGTTGTTTTTGTTTTTTGTTGTTTATCTTATTGCGTAGAAATTCTTATAAGCATGTTGCTTTTGTCTTGTGTGTATAAGATTTCTTAGAAAACTACGCTGTTTGTAAAATTAAAAAATGCACAGTCATTTTGTTAACTTTTCTACTGATTATTATTTTCTTTTAAAACTTAACAAAACATCTTCGCAACGTTTATAAACGCCAAACATAAAAATGAGCAGGATCAGATAACAAAATATTTCTTTTTATTTTATTAATATTATTAAACACAATAAATGATACTATATAATGTGCATTGAAGAGAGGGCTAGTGAATCTGGCCCGCGACTATGACCTTATTTAACTTACACATTTTTGTGTTAATTTACTTTTATAAGAAAATAATTTTGTATTTAAAATTTTTAGAGTTTCTTATATACGATAACTATTATATTATTACTATTGTTACGTTTATTCCTTTTATTAACATTTTTTTTATTGAGTTCTTCGATTGAAAACTGTTTTACACCACACTTTAGAGCTTTACATTAAATTACACGATTTATTTACATAAGCTATTTACTTATTCGCGTTTACACACACAAAGTACACTATGGTAACTTTAGCACTTTAACGCTTTAAAGCAGCTTTATTAACTTTGTGTCTTTACTACACGAGTTTTTCACTTCAACTGACCATTGTCCAACAGATGCTGCTTATATATTTTGTTTTGAGCGGTTCTTTCATTTACAAGAAAATTCTATTTCATCATCATCACATTGTTATCATGTTATATAATTATTCAATGTAGGCTTCGGTTTGTTAGTTGTTTTTGCTTCCTGTTTTTTTATTTTATGTCCTCGATTTTTTAATAAGCATATTACTGTTGTCTAATGTACATAAAACTTCTTTGACACTACTTAATTTTTAAAAAGATACAATAGGTCATTTCGTTTACTTTTTACTTATAATTATTTTCTTTTAAAACTTAAACTAAGCATCTTCGCAACACTATTTACGAAATGTAACAATAATTCTCATTAAAAATTTTAGTTTGTAATTGTAATAACTTGTGTGAAAAAAAATGCTCTTAATAGGAAAGCGACTAAAACCAAGGGTCAATGATATTGGCCGCTACCAATGCAGTTTTTGACCTGGAAAATCTACCTTAGACCAGATATTAACACTACGCCAAATCCTGGAGAAAACGCACGAAAAGCAGATCGACACATACCATCTATTCGTCGATTATAAAGTTGCTGCTATTGATAGCCCGATTAGAACAAAAGTATATCAGGCTATGTCTGAATTTGGAATTCCGCCGAAATTGATAGAACTTTGCCGGATGACGCTAACTTATACAAGATCATCAGTGAAAATAGTAAATAGTCGTTCCGAATCGTTTACCACCTCACGAGAGTTTAGACAGGGCGACTATTTAACATTGCTTTGAAAAACGCCACACGTGATGCAACAGACGTGATGCAACGGACCAGCTTGTGTAAGTGGAGACTATCGGCATCGTATGAACCATGAACTGTACGAGCTGTACGCTGACATTGTCAAGTGCATAAAACTGCAAAGACTGCGCTGGCTAGGACATAGTGCGAATGAGCAAAGAAGCTCCGGTAAGGAGAATTTTTGATTATGATAGCGAAGGCGTCCGGAGGAGAGGACGACCAAAATTCCGATGGAAAGATCATGTCCAACGACTTCTCTCAGACCTAAATGCTAAACAATGGAAAAATGCAGAAGACCGAAGCGCTTTGAATGCTATCCTCTCTTCGGCCTAAGACTCACCAGGGTTGTATATGGCCATTTAAGAAGAAGAAGAAGAAAACCTATGCATAAGCATGCAACACTTAGTCTTACGGGCATTCAAATCGCTTCTATCCACACGACCCCATTCGGAGTTTATTGCGAGATCGTGATTGAGAGTATTATTCATATTCTGCCTTTTGGAACCCACCTCTATTACTGAATGAATACGAATGACAAATGGTGCTGTCATCTGCGAAAGAGTATATTTGAAATTTTGACAAAGAAGGTCATTTAAAATAAAAAAGAAATTGAGTAGAAAAAAGAACGGAGCTTTGCGGTACCCCTGAATTAATCTTAATCTTAAATCTTAATCTTAATCTATAACAGCTTGTATAGTGCGATTCCTACAATAAATCGATTTTCATATGTCATCCAGTTATGGCTGTACTATACTGTAAATCCAGTCTAATTTTTATTAATTTTGAATTGATTTTTTCGCAAAATTCGAATTCACTTGCTATTGCTTCGATGTTCTACTAACGCAAGTTTTCATTTTTAGAACCGCATCAGAATTTTCACTTGCACTTGGCACAAAATTTAAAAAATTCACTCCTTTATGGCACTACTCAATTAATTATATTTAAAACTTTTAGAGAATTCGGTTGCGCGATTCTCTTCGTACGGTTTGTTTGCAAGTTTAATTCGAACTCAATTGTTGCAGTATTACGCAATTTGTAGAATATAGCAATAAAAAAAAACACAAACAACAACAAAATAAATCAACAAAATTTATTTCAGTTAACCTTCATACTTATAAATTTAACAACAACAATATAATTAATTTCAATTTACATTAACATTCGTTTCACTCTATAAATTAATTGAATATAAAAAAATCCCTGCTCTGTGATTATTGCTACAGCAGTAACAGGTTTCTTTATATTTTATTTCAACAATTGATTTAAATACTTAAAAAAGTGTATTTAAGAATTATTTTGGTAAATTCTTAATAATTTTTATAATTTTCAGTTTTCAACTAACACAAGATTTAACTATTTCCTACTTAAGTTTAAAATTAAGATAATTTTGGTATATTCTATAGAAATGTTTTTGACATGATTATTTAATAACGATTTTATTCGATGTGTGATTACTGAATAAATATTTATGTCAATAACGGGCCGTTGCAACCATTATTCAAACGATATTCAGCGTATACCATGCCAGTATTATGCCAGTGATAGAAAGCTGCTAAAATGAATAGATGCCACCAGTTATGTGAATGTCCAAAATAATCAACTTTGCCAGTCAGCCATCGTTCAGGGATCTTAGCTGCATATATCACAAAGGCAACAGCGCATAGAGCATACATGATTATAACGCGTGGAACCATTAACTGAAATAAATAAAAATTGTAATCATTTTTAAGAAGTTTTGTTAAAACTGCACTTTTATAATTAAAATTTTTAACTTATTAGACCAAGAACTTACTATATAATATAACATAATATAATATAATAAAGAGGAAACAAGCGATAGTCTCTGCATGGTTTTCAATAAATACCAGAGGCGTAATACAGATCGCAGGGAGACACCGAACAAATTGATTCAATTTTAGAAAAAAAGTAAAAGTAAAAATAAGTTTTATAAAAGCACTACTTTAAGTCGTTAAGGTATTAAAACAATTAGTTCATTATTTAATACAAGCTTAAAAGAAATAATGCCAGATCTTTACATATTAATAGGATTTTAGAAGTTTTACACGCCTTAAAACAGAAATTTCAATTGTAAGCATTTGGACAGTGGTAAGAAAACCTGCTTAAACAATGTATTTAAAATTGGCCATTAATACCACAACGCCGCAATATCGGTCATTGCAACACTTATACATGCCGTAATGTGAATAATAATATTATTATTACACTGGAACTACAATGGATATTATTATTAATTATGAATCCAAGAACTTTTCCAACACAGCTCTGGTTAAACAAATTCATTTGGCATTGGTAGCCCTTGATTTTATCTGTTTATTGTGGCAACACCAACTACATGATAGTTTTGAAATTTAGTGTTTTGCCATATTCTTTGGCCATAAGCTTTGGCAATTGTTGCAATGAATTCAATTTCACACGAAAATTGCATTAAATTAATTAAAATCCACTATGAAAATGGTGGTTCTGTTCTTCTGAATCCGCTATTAAGAATTTGAGTCGACAAGATCGATACAAAATGTGCGAGCACCAACGCGTGTTTAACTGGGTCCTTTAACTGAAACTGCATGCCAAACGTGTCACTGTATGGTGCGCTATGTAGTCTGGAGGCGTTATTAAGACGTTTTTTTTCGAAGATGATGCTGGAAATGCGGTAACGGTCAATGGATCACGCTATAGCGAGATGTTAACAACTCAATTCTGTCCTACTATTCACGACGTGGATATCATTGACATATGGTTGCAACCAGTCGGTGGCACATGTCACTCAGCTAATGAAACGACAATTTATTGCAAACCAAATTGCCCGATCGCATAATTTCACGACAATCAGCATTTAAGTGGCCAGCCATATTCTGTGATTTAACATCACCGGATTATTTTCGTGGGGCTATGTTAAGGACAGCCTCAAAACCCATTTTGCCAAGAAGTGATTAAAAACTTTGATGAAAGAATCGACATCGGTCAGCGTGTCGTGGTGGACATTTGCAGATATCATTTTCCATTCATAATTCATTTTCTCTTCGTAAAACAATTAAAATTTCAATGATTTATAGTTTTGTATGAGGTGCCCCTGTTGGCTAGTAGTTAGTCTACTAGCTTCTAAATATGGGGGTTGTGGGTTCGATTCCCAACGAAGATCTTGGTTTTTTTCACTACAAAAACAAACTTCTTGTTGAAAACCCCTTTATAAAACATAAATTTTGGGATTGACTATTAAGGTATGACTAAGGATTTGCCGCTAATTATGATCACTATTTGATATCACCTATCATACGCTGTTTTTCCGACCAATCGATAAAAAGTTTAGGTTGCACATCGAGAAATGGCGGAATGGCCAAGGAATGGCCAACGTATAAAACTTACTTTTGAACTTAAAAACCAAAATCATTTGCGTAAACTTACTCTCACTAAATCATTTTCTAAACCGCCCATTTTGACTGTCCAATGTCCTAGGGGAACCACACCATAGGCTGCCCAAGCTAAGAGCACAGCCAATTTGCCATTTAAGGAAATGTTCAGTTTTGGTATTTGAACGACAATAGCTAAACCAAACATGCACAAGGCAATCACAGAGTAAAATATTCTAAGCAGCTGAAAATATAACAACGTTTTTTGTTACAAGTTTAGTAGTCAAACTGCTAAAATAAAAATGTCTTACGTTAAAGCACCAAAAGGCATAATACATGCTGCTTATATAAATGGCCACCAAGGACAAGGAGATGCCCAAATAGTCCACTGATAAAAAAAGCTCATAATGTTCTTCAGATTTACACGAAAATATATGATAAATCGATGACAAGAGCATGCACAAGCAAAAACAAATCAATAGACAAACGACCAAAATTTGATCTTCCAAATCGGCATGATTTTTGAGAAATCGAAAATCAAATATTGTCAAACCGATAAATAATATACAACCGCACAAGTGACTCCATATATTAATCTAGAAATTCAAAAAAGAAATTAAAATGAAAATACAAAAAGAAAAAAAATTAAAACAAGTTTCACCGTTTCATTGGTCCACCAGAATATGCTCTGCAGGCATAATTTTGTGGAAAGGAATGTACGATAACCGCCTCTAATGTAAGGATTAAATTTTAGGTGATTCGGTGCCTGCAAATAAATAGAAACAAAAATAATATAAATCATTAAAAGCTTTCTGAAACAAGTGAGTGTTTCTGCTGAAAGAAATTTAAATTTGACAACTATGTTGACATAGTTAATAGTTAATTCGAAATAGCGGTCTCAGAAGGACGTCTATGTTGTTCGAAAGTATCACAAATTTTACGAAATGTGACTTTAACAGAACCAAATTTTTCTGAGTGGATTTCAATTATTTTAATGCGATTTTCGTGCGAAATTGAATTGCCAATGCATCTACTACGAATACGTCAAAAAATTAAATGTTAATTAATTGTGTTGTTGGTGTTGCCACAAATGAAAAGCAAACTTTTTGTTGAAAAGCCCGATAGAATAAAAATTTTAATTTAAGTAATTTATAATTATTCGGAATCTTTTTCAATATAAGCGCAATTTTATTTCGTGCTTGATTCCTTCAAATAAATATTTCATGATATTCTCATAAAATATTTATTAAAAAAATTTTTATTAAAAATAAACATCTTATGATATTCTCATAAAACATTTATCCAAATAAAAATAAAGAATAAAAAATAAAAAAAAATTAAAAAAAAAAAAATGAAAAAAATAAAAAAAAATAAATAAATAAAAAAAAATAAAAATAAATAAAAAATAAATAAAAAAAAATAAAAAAATAAAATTATAAAAAATTATAAAATAATAAAAAATAATTTCCTGAAGAAGCTTTCCATAGGAAAGCGAAATATCGAAAAACTAAATCGTTATAATTTAAAAGACCGTTTAAAAGATTAAGATTTAATTTTAATATAATTTCATAACGTTACACACATTAAAAACAAAAATTTAACACGTTAATGAATTTGTATGACAATTTGGCATGAACTTGAGAAAATAATTTAAATTACATTTAGCAAAGTCTATTTGGACCGTCCTTTATTGATTTTAAGTAAAGATCACTCGATCATCAATACAAAAAATTAGAAAAAATTAAAAACAATTTCAATTAATGAAGATTTTGCGAGAAGATTTTGGTGCCTAATTGGTGTGAATTAAATATTTAAAAGAATATTTTAAATAAAATCAATTGTTTGAAGACAAACCCATTTATAGTTCTTTAAGGGAAATACAACTAGTTTAATTATGAATAATTTTTTTAATTTTAGTAATGAAAATGAAGAATTAATTAATTAATTTATCGTAAAATTATATGAGTGGGAAATTTTTTTGCAATAAATTCATCGTCTCATTGGCTGTGTGACATGTGGCACCGTCCTGTTGAAACCACATTTCAGTAATATCCACGTCGTCGATAATAAGATAAAATTTAGTTGTTAGCATCTCGCGATGCCGTGATCCATTGTCCGTTACCGCATTTTCAGCCTGATCTTCGAATAAAAACTTGTCCAATCACGCCTTTAGACCACACAGTGCATCATACAGTGACCCGTTAAGCATGGAAAGACTTCTCAATAATCGCTCTAAGACTTTCAGAAGCCCAAATGCGGCAATTTTGCTTGTTAACATACCCTGACAAGTGAAAATGGGCTTTGTCTGAAGAAATGATTTTATTAGAAAAACCATTTTACTGAATTGGGCGAATCTACGGCGATCTGAATGGTCGGTCGGCTACAATTCCTGCACCAGTTGAATCTTGTAGGGCTTCAAAGTCAAATTCTCACGCAAAATTCCTCATGTGTTAGTTTTGGATGGCTCACGGCTACGATGTTTTCAGTTAAACGACCCGGTCGAACACGTGCTGGTGTTCGTACACTTTGTATCGCGACTGTCGACTCAAATATAACGACTAAATTCTTAATAGCGGTCTCAGAAGGACGATTATGTTGTCCGAAAATTTCACGAATTTTACGAAATTTAACAGAACCACCATTTTTCGTAGTGGATTTTTATTACTTTAATGAGATTTTCGTGCGAAATTGAATTTATTGTAGCAATTGCCAATGCATCTACTATGAATACGTCAAAAAAAAAAAACTAAATGTCAAAACAGTCATGTTGTTAGTGTTGCCACGGTGGAAAAACAAACTGTTCGTTGAAAAACGCGATAAACAAAATTTAAACGAGATAATCAGTTTCAAAACTAAAAATGAGTCTTCTAAAAAATCAATTTTGTTGAGTAACTTGAGAACTTTACAACAAAAGACCCACGTAACGTATTTTATTTTTAAACATTTTTGGTTTGAACTTAGAAAGAATGAAGACAAATGCCTCTTTAAAATATACTTTGCTAGTGTATGCTACAAATATTGAAAATATTTTACTTTTATTTTTTTTTAGGATATTTAATTTTGAAACGTTTCATTTCACTGAACAATATTTACAAGGGATGCATGACAAATTTGACTCAACTGCTGCAGCAATTGAGAGGTAATTACTCAATTAATTAATTGAGTTTTTCAGCTTAATTAATTAAGGCAAATTTAATTAATTAATTAATTTAATTTCTCAATTAAGTTGCATTCAAAGTTAAATTGGTAAAAAATATTTTTTTTAAAACTAAAATTAAAATAAATCAGTCAGGTTCGAGCTGGAATCAGTCATGAAAAGTTCCGCACTATGTATGAGTCACCATAAAATTTTATATTTAAATCATCTGCCCACTATAGTTAAAAATATAAAATAAGTTCCAAATGTTTATAGAACCGTTTAATATATAAGACAATATACGTTAATTGCTATTAGTTTCACCCAGCTGGTCGCAAATCAGCTAACCAGTCAAGGTTATCACGTAAAAATTGATCAGAAGTTGTCCCTATGCATAAATCCGTTTGCTGTAGCAGTACCAGTATGACAAATGGCAATTTACACGCTTTATCATATGCGGTCATAAAAATTTTTCAGTATCAAAGTACTTAAAACACTGAGTTCATTGAAAGTTTTGAGTATTATTATCTGGTCGACGTCTAAGATGATCAAACACTGTGGTCTTTGTCCTAAATAATTCACCGCAACGAAAACAGGCCACTTGTTTTTTATTTGAACAATTAAGCGACATCTATATTCTATTTGTTTCTTGAAAAAATTTCTATTAAACTGTATTTTTAGCCTTTCGTCATCCGTTGAGTATTTTATCTCATATTCGAAAGTGATATGTTATACAATGTGATCTTGAAATGCGCAACAATCGACAAAAATGATTTTTTTTATATCAGTATTAAAAATACTTTTTAATTTTATAAAGAATATATATATATAAATTCGATTACATTTTTAAAGGCTCTACATAAATAAATTATATCTTACAAAATTCGCACATTTTTCCTAAATACATTATAATTTCCCTCCACTTTCATATTATACGGCAATGCATTGTATAGTTTCCATCCTTTATAATAAAGGGATTTCTGCATATGTGTTGTCGCTACTCTTTGGATTCGAAAGTCTTCACTATTCCTTAATGCATACGGCTGTACATCTCTAACATTTATTTGGTCGCATAGGTATTCTGGGGCATCACCAAGTTTCATTTTCCTAATAAATATTAAGGTGTTAAATCCAGTTGCTATTTAATGTTCATCCATTCTAGTTTCCTAAGCATTTCGTTTATATTTGTTATCGATTGCATTTAAGTATAATCCTCATTGCTCTGTTTTGGAGTTTTTGCATTCTTTCTACCTGATTTTCATTGCAGCATGTATAAATTATCGTCGATCTATATTCAAAATAAGGTTTTATTATCGTGTTATAAATATTAGTCGCAGTTGTTTGAGATATTTTATTTCTTATCCTTTTAAAAAATCCTATTTTTTTGCCAATTGTTTTTGCATGTATAGTCTATGTGTTCCTTAAACTTTAACTTTTTATCTATTATAAAACCTAGATATTTTATGTGTTCTACGTTTTCTATCATTTTGTCATTTATTTTAAATATTGCTTCAGTACTCATATTTATTTCCATTATTTTTGTTTTGTTTTCGTTTAGTTTTAATTTGTTCATTTTCAACCATTTGTCAATTTTATCGATATCGTGTTTCATGTTCTCTCTGCATTCTTCCTTAATTTATCCTTCCGTGTAAATTAACGTGTCATTTGCATATAGCACCATTTCACTTCTATCCACCACCTTTGGCATATCGTTAATGTAAATAATAAATAAAAGAGCTCCTAATATTGATCCTTGAGGTACACCAAAATCATTTTCTATCTCAGTTGATAGCACATTATTAACTTTTGTTATTTGCGTTCTATTTTTCAAATACGACTCAAACCACTTTAGTTCTGTCCCTTGTATTCCATTCATATAAAGTTTTTCCATTATTATTTGTCTGTCAATTGTTTCAAAAGCTCGTTTAAAATCAAGAAATATTGCACTCACCTTTTTTGTTCCCCCAAGTTCTTCTATTTACTTATTACATAATTAACAGTCGCTTCACATGAGAATTTTTTACGAAACCCTGATTGATATTTTGACAAAATAGAAATCTCCCCCAAATATATTTCCAGTTGTTTTTTCACAACCTTTTCCAACATTTTCTCACATGTTTTTAATGCATTTATTGGCCGATATTCTTCGCATTTATTTGTTTTTGGTACTTTTTCAATTGGTGTTACCATCGTTTTGTTCCAGTTTTCCGGGAATTCACCTGTCTGCATTGATTTATTAATAGTTTTTAACAGTGCCTCTCCAGTTATGTTCCAATTTTCAAGAATGATTCTGTTGGATATTTTATCACAATCTGTTTTGTTCTTCATCTTCTTAATTATATTCTCCAGTTCCAGACTAGTTATTGCACAGAATTTGAATTTAGAATTCACCATAATCATTTGGTTTTCATACTGCTCATTTTCTATTGATTCTCTTATTAAATTAATGCTATCTACAAAATAATTATTGAATTGGTTTGCAATTTCTTTATCATCATTATATTCTACTTGATTGAATATCACACTTTTTATCTCATTTTTGCTTTTCTTAAGTACTAAATCTTTGATCTCTCTCCACATTTGTTTTTGATCGACCGCATTATTAATTCTGTTATTAGTATATTTATTCTTTTCGTTTTCGACCTTCAGTTTATACATATTTCTTTTTGTTCTGTACTTGTTCCATGCCTGATCTGTGTTTTCTAATCTAGCTATTTGATATTCAATTATTTTATCATTCTTCATTATACGTAACTCATTATTAAACCATCGCTTTAGATTGTTCTTTTCTCCTACAATTTTCTTATTAGTGAAAGTTTCTACCGTTTCTTTCAAAGCGTTATCAAATATGATTACATTTTCATTTATACTATTATTTTCATTATATATTATCCTTTCACTTAATTCTGTATTGAATGATCGCTCGCAGTTTGTTCATTCAAAACGAAATTCGAAATTTAATTACAGTATTTTGTTGTTTATCTTGGCGGGGCTTTGTATCGTGAAATTTGAGTATTGTTCTCCAGTTTATATTTTTCCAGATCCAGAAGACTGTTGCAGTCATAATAGAAGAGATACTTCGATTCGCTGGTGTATTCATTTGCTTCACAAAGATAGAAAGAGCCGACACCGAAGGATTAAAAAGTGGCATCGTTATGAAAGCCTGGCTGCCACCTGTAGTCAGTTATACCTGTAGTAACTTTTCTAACACCTCTTGTTGAAAAACTCCTTAAATCAAAAGGATCGATAGGCCAAGCTTTTGCAGTCCGTGTGTGACCACTGAAGTGTCACTTTCAATTTTATTATTTACTTTTGTAAGTGAATATCATGCTGAATATCTTTGTTTTTATAGCGCAGATAGTTCTACATAGTCTGTGTCCACCTCTAGTGATTTGCAAGATAAAGCCATATTAGTGAAAGATAGCTCTTTATGGGGTCATCCGTTAATTTTTAACTTAATTTTTATTAGGTTTTTAGCCACCATAATATTTCTTCATTAAAAGTTAATATTTTTGGCTTTGACGCTTGAACAAGCAGACAGACGTTATAGCGATAACAGCAGGGTTACGTTTTTACTTTAGCAAATAATCCAACCATACTTTCAACTCTTGTATGCCGTGTTGCATTTAAGGCAACACGTTTTTTTTTTTTTTTTTTTTTTTGTAAAGAGAAGTAGGCACAAATGCCTATTTAGTTAAGTACCGTGCTACATTCGTTTAGGAAAGGGATAGAGAAGAGATGAAATAGGTGGTGAAAGTAGAACGATAGTCGGAAATTAACTGCCGTATAAAGACAACACAGCGACCAATGACTATGCCTTCATCGCTGAGCAGCCCCACCGACAATGCATTTTTATTTTTAAAGTGAAAAAAACCAAGGTCTTCGTTGGGAATCGAACCCACAACCCCCATACTGACAAGCTAGTAGTAAGTAGCCTACAGGGGCACGTTTAAGATTTGCAAAAAACATTAAAAAATTTAAGCTCTTACGAAAGTACATCTGTGTCGTTTTTTCAATACCGTAATAATCTTAAATCGATTATATATAGAATACGTGGGTCTTTTTCAATTAAAAAATATATTATTTTAATACTTATCTGATATCGCTTACACGTTCAATCTAATTTATAAAACTTAAGGTTAACTGCAGCAGCAATTAAAACATTTTATTACTTTATAGTCACTGCCTTAATATGTAATTAAAATCGCATTACATTTTTCTAAAATTTGGAACGCAACTGAAAATTGTGTCAGATTAAAAGAAAATGTTCTTCACTCACATCTTCAAAATTAAGCAACAATTTATTTTTATTATATTTTTCAACATTATCCCAGTCAAAAGACAGCTGAGGTTTCTTTGAACAGCATCTGTTGTTTTGTGTCAGAAAATTTGCAGCGGGTACACCGTGTCCTAATACATTTGGCTCTTCATCATCCGGAAATTGATGCAAGTCTAATGCAGAAACATGTTTAAGGCCATCGTTCTAAAAAATGCAAACAAAGCAAAATTAGGAAGATATTAATTAATGAAATGAGAGAGAAAAACAAACAGTCAAAAATAATTAAGAAAAATCATAAAAAATAAAATATACAACGAATCAGAAAGCAATATACTTTATGTATAAATTATTATAATTCGTGTGCATGTGAATGTATATATTTACGAGATGAGTTCAATAAGTTCATTGATTCAAAAAGTTACCTTTGTTTTCAAAATAGCCGATGTTTTGAATATTTAGGTTATAAATCATCCGCGTAGAGTAGCGATTTGATTGCAAAGGTGTTGGGTCTTTGTCAGTGTACAGTGTATCAGCTTCACAATTATATCATTATAATTGAGTGCAATTATAGAGAACAATTCGGCACAAAATAATCTCTTTATCATTTCAAAAACTGTTCTTTTAAACGATTTTTAAATAAATCCTTTTGTTGAACAATAAAATAAGTTTTTATATAAACTTATTGACCTGGCCTCGTATATTAATTATTTTTAAAGGATTTTTAAATAAATCCTTTTGTTGAACAATAAAATAAGTTTTTATATAAACTTATTGACCTGGCCTCGTATATTAATTATTGTGTTTTATTTTCATGTTGTACTATTAATAGCAATAACATAAATAATGAATAAATTTATTTTTAAATATTTGTTTGTGAAATGATAAATATACACAAAATTAGAAAAACTTGCATATGTCTAAATTTGTCTATATTTAAATATTGAACAAAGAGTGAAGCTATAGATATCATTTAATAGATAACGACATTTTAATGCATTGTAGTTACTAGTTGTAAAAATATTAAATAAAATTTTTATTGCTTTTTTTTAGTTTGCACTTTTCGTAAATAAAAACTATTAACCCATTAATACCATTGAAAGCTGTATATAGTAAATGGTCAAAACAAACAAGTTTTTTTTACACAGATAAACAATAACAATGTTAGCCCCATTTTATATTAAATTGGTCTTTTATATGTTATGTTTTAAGCGTGCGATATATTTCGTCACCGTCTTTGTTTGAAAGAAATATGTAAGCATATTTAGGTGTTACATTCTCCGCTATTTTACATTATTAATTATTTTTTAAATTATTCATTATTTAAATTAAAAGTTTCTTGGCCTAAATAAAGCCAGATTTATAAAACCTGCGCTAAAGTGTATTTGAAAATATACAACTAAGATTTTTACAACCTTTCTTTTCTTTAAGCTAAGTATTGCAAAAAAAAACAACTTGAATAATTCCATATTAAATAATAACAACAACATTATAATAATAAGCCAACTCACAGTGGGGACTCGCATAATAAATGTTAGTAAATCTTTAACTGCTAAACTTCTGGCACGTCTTTATAGGAGGAGCTACGATTTATAAAATCTATCCCGTTGGTCTTGCAACTTAAGGGTGAACTTAGTAGCAAGGGGCCAAAGTTAACCAGCTAGGGCTTGAAAAATAATTTTTTTAATAAAAATTTCTATGAGAAGAAGAAGTAGTAATATCGTTCTTATAGAAAATATTTTACTTTAAAAAAAATAAAATAAATAACTTTTTCTTTAGAAATCATAACCACTTACGATTATGACAGGCTTTTCCCTTAGAGCACATTCATTTGTGACAGATTGACAAGTAAATTGCAACAAGGCATTACAAAAGTAATTCGGTTTTCAGCCGTAAAGATCGTATTAGGGCGGTAACGTTAGCATGTGAAACAAATTTCGTACAGAAATCTTTTCCATCGTTAAAAAAAAATTCAAATCCTACCTACGCTACCTATGCAATGCATTGTGCCAGAACTAAGAAATTAGGTTACGCGAAGGAAGAAAGAGAAAGTAGTGTCTGTGGACATTCGATTTGAACTTTCTCAGATTAAAAGTGACAGGAAAGACCTCCGGAGGGATCTTATTCCACATACGGACTGTTCTGCTGAAAAACGAATTTTCCCTGTAATGCGTAGTGCGATTCACTGGCCAATCAACCACAAATGGATGTGCTCTCATCGAAAATCGAGTTAAACGTGAAAACGTTCGAATATCAGGAACAAGTTCCCTAATTTCATTAGAGCACTTACAGTGAAATGCACCCCACATTGCGTCGATGCTCTAGAGAATCAATAGAGTTGGATACCCTACTGTCAGCAATGAGCCTTTTGGCCCTCCCCTGTACGCGGTCGAGTAACCCCAAAATAGACTTTGGAGCGCCGGCCCATACATGAGAGTTGTATTCCATTTTCGGACAGATATAGGTGGTATAGATAGTACGGAGATCGGATGGGGTGAAGTATCTTCTACACCGCCTTAGAAAACCGAGGCACTTGAAAGCTTCTTTGGAAACCTGAAAAATGTGTCTAGTTCAACGAACATTACCAAGAACATCAAGAGCTTCTGATTCCGTAATACCTATATCACCCATAATAACAGACGCAGCACCACTACCAAACGAAGATCTATGCGTAAGCATGCAACATTGTGTCTTACGAGCATTAAATGCTACTCTATTCACACGACCCTAGCCAAGATTGTCGCAAGATCGTGATTAAGCGTATCATTCATGTTTTGCCTTTTGGAAGTAACCTCCAAATGGCCTGTTCTATTACCAAATGAATATGAGTGACAAATGCCGCTGTCATCTGCAAAAGAATATATAGGATTGAAAGTTCGACAAGGAAGGTCATTTAGAAAAATAAGGAATAGGGTAAGAGAAAGAAATTTGAAAGTATCTTAAACAAAACGAGAATTCAAAACAAAAGCTACTAATCACTTTTTGCCAAAATGGCGGCCCTGTTTCGTTAATCACATCACGGATTTTGAGTTTTAACACTCAAATCAATTCGATTGGCTCCGTATAGACTCTGTCCTTAACATAGTTCCACAAAAATCACACAATTTGGCTGGCCACTTAACTGCTGATTGTCGGGAAATTATGTTATCGGGAAATTTAATTTGCAATAAATTGATCGTTTTATTGGCTGTGTGGCGTATGGCACCGTCCTGTTAAAGCCGCATGTCAGTGATATCTACGTCGTCAATATTAGGCCAAAACTGAGTTGTTAGCATTTCTCAATAGCTTGATCCACTGACTGTTACCGCATTTCCAGCCCCATCTTCGAAAAAAACGACCCAATCACGCTTCCATAGCCGATGACGCGTTGAACATGCAAAGGCTTCTCAATAATCGCTCTAGGATTTTGAGAAGCCCAATGCGGCAATTTTAGTTGTTGCCATACCCTGATAAGTGAAAATGGGCTTCGTCTGAAAAAATTATTTTTTTTTAAATAAACCGACCGGTTGTTCCTGAATAAATTGGGCGAATCTACGGCGATATGAATGGTCGGCCGACTTCAATTTTTGCACCACTTGAACCTTGTAAAGTTTCCAGGTCAAACCTTGCGCAAAATTCGCCATGTGGTGGTTTTCGATAACCCCAATTGTTGAGAACGTCTAGAAATAGACAAATTTGGTTCTGCTTCAACACTGTGGCTCACGGCTGCGTTGTTTTCAATTGAACGATAGGCGTTGAGTTGATTCTTAATAGCGATCTCAAAGCACGATTATGCTTTCCGAAAATATCACGAATTTCACGAAATTTAACTTAAACAGAACCACCATTATTATAATGAACTTTAATCATTTTAATGTGATTTTCATGGGATATTGAATTCATTGCAACAGTTGCCAATGCATCTAATACGAATATGTCGAAAAACTGAATATCAAAACTGTCATGTTGTTGGTGTTGTCACAATTGGAAAACAAACTTCTTGTTGAAAAATATAATTAATCATAAAATATTTATGATTATTAATTAAGATAAAACCATTATTATTAACTACTCGTATTTCATGATGTTGTTGTTGATAGTTTTCTATTCTCTTGTAATTTGACAGTTGTGGGTTTAAACAAAAACTATACCAGATAACAAATAGCACCGTTTAGCTGTTTATTTTACTCTTAATCAAGCTTTTTGACATTGCACTATCAAATTATGCTGTTATTACAAGAAATAAATTACACTGACTTTTATTTCTTAAAAAAAATTTGTTTTCGGCCATTGACCAGATAATGAATGGCACGTTTATGTGCGCTTATACTTTCATTTAAAACATCAGCCAAGGTCAAGGCGGGTTCAGTTTAAATAAATTCATTATATACCGTTTGGCTAACTCTCGCTATCACAATATAGCAAACAAAATAGGCAAAATCAGAATAATGAATTTTAAATTAAGAAATTGATAATAAATTCAAATGCTATTGTTTTATTTATTTTGTTAGGCCAATGTTTTTAATGTGAAATCGTTGCAAAATGTTTTAAAATATTTTAAAAACCAAATGAACTTTTAAGAAAATTATAAAACTTGGGATATGCTTATTGGTGGTTTCAAGAAATGACAAAAAATTTCATAAAAATTCAACTTCGATCCACAACAACTCAGTCATTTTTTCATCCGTTCAAAGCAACGTAATTGATTAGACTTTGAAATTGGTTATAACAATAAAACAGAATTCGAAACGACTTTGACCTTGAATTATGCTTTAAAAAGAAATAATCAACCCAAAAAATCAAATAACAAATTAATGCACCAAATGAAAAAAATCATTTTTTCGTGATCAAATCGAAAATTTAAGCATAGTCGCTACAAACCAGTGTTATTTATTTTTGTTGTATTCATTACGAAAAACAATATTTCGAAAAACATTTCATGATATTCTCAAAGTATTTAAATTTTTAAAATACCACTATAAATCGTGTTTTAGAAAACTAAATTCTTGAAAAATTATTTGATATTAAAGATACTCCTGCGGAGAAAGCTCATACATATTGTCATCATTTTGATACTAGATTTAAGTTTTTTTTCTATTGAAAATTTCAGATATTTAGATATCTGAAACGTTCCCCCCAGGGGCGTGAAGTCAAGGTCGACTGAGGGTAAAAGGCGACACCAGTCGCCTAGGCTAGCAGGAGCCTAAAACTCGAAGAACTGAACATTCGAGGTCCGACCAGTGATTAACCAGTGATTAACCAAACTGGTACCATGGATACCAATGGCCCGTAGTGCTACGACCCTGTACTGGCTATTGATGAGGCCCTTCGGGAAGTAACGTGTTGGCTGTGGTTTTAAACCAAAACTGCGGGAAGTTGCGGTTTTTTTCTATTCGATGTGCTGTTCCATTGCAACAGACTGTCCTTAAGATAGGACGATAAGGATTTTATATAGCCTCTAGCAAGTAATGGGAATACTGATCTGATTGCTGTACTCTTGAAGTTGCCACCTCAAGTGTGTATACAGCTTGGTGTGTGTGCACTTTGGGTGCATTCTATTCACCCAGTGGTAAGATCACCGGCAGATTAGAGCCAGAAGAGAATCTGTATCACAAATCTAAAACGTAATTGATTAAATGAGAATTGTATTCAATCTAGTAATTTAAAACCCAACCAAATTTAAAATTTAAAACCAAAAACAATACAGAATCCATTTTTTAATTATATTTAGAAATAACATTTTTTTCTTCTTTCACATTAGGATTGCCATAGACTTAAATTATAATTCCACAAAATATTATAAAAATTTTCCAAATTATGTTTAATGATAAAAACTCTTCAAATAATTTTGGACTTTATTATAGAGTTTGGGATGCGAGGAGCTGACTTGAATTTTTAACTATTTAAAATTTAAACTATTTATTAGTTGCACTGTCCTATAAGGAAAACAATTTTTTTAATAAACATCCCATCTAATTGTAGTCTGAAATATTTGGTAATCAGGGTTTAAAACCGAACGCATTTAAAGTTAACGTTTAGGCTGGCTTCATTTTAAAAGATAAAGTCCATTTTAACGATCTACCACTGCATGAATAATTTTTCATGGATTGACGTCACTTTTAATGCGCAAATTTTACTTATTGCCAAAAATTAGCCTAATCGTTTTACAAAATATTGATTTTAATTTCAGTTAACTTGTTAAATGCTATCGAAATTGTAGGAAATCTAAAAAGAAAAACTTTTACCATTTGGCGAACAAAACTAAAGTCCCATATATTAGGTTTTTCAACAAGAAGTTTGTTTTTAAACTGTGGCAACACCAACTGTATGATAGTTCTGACATTTAGTTTTTTGGACTTATTCATAGTAGATGCATTGACAATTGTTACAATGAATTAAATTTCACACGAAAATCGCATTAAAATAATTCAAGTCCACGATGAAAATTATGGTTCTGTCAAAGTTAGATTTCGTAAAATTCGTGATGTTCTCGTAGAACAGAATCGTCCTTCTGAGACCGCTATTAAAAAATTAGTCATCAGATTTGAGTCGACAGTGAGCAGCCAGATCGTATGAGTTAACACCACTGGATTAATTTTCGTAGAGCTATGTTAAGGTCTATACGGAGTTATTCGAATTGATTTCAGCCTTAAAACTCAAAATCCGTGTTAGGATTAATGAAATAGGACCGACGGTTTGCAAAAAGTGATTAAAAACTTTGATGAAATAATCGACATCTGTCAACGTAGTCGTGGTGTACATTTGACAGATATTATTTTCATTCGTAATTGTTCTCTTCTCTTCTCTCTTAAAAATTTAATCAAAATTTTTTGTTTTATTTTGTTTTAGCAAACAAACTTCTTGTTGAAATATCCTTTAGCTTTTTTGTACTCCTTCGTCTGCAATGTCTCACATTGATAATTGCTCACACCGATAATTTCTTTGTCTCAAACAACCGGCTGGTTTTTCTGAAAAAATCATTTTTTGGCCTATTATTGACGACGTGGATATCGCTGGCATGTGGATTCAACAGGGCGGTGCCACATGTCACACAGCCAATTATATGATCAATTTACTGCAAACCAAAATTTCCGATCGCTAATTTCACGACAATCAACAGTTATCTGGCCACCCAAATCGTGTGATTTAACACCACTGGACTATTTTTTGTGGGGCCATGTTAACGACAGAGTCTATACGGAGCCAAACGAATCGATATCAGCCTTAAAACTCAAAATCCGCAATATGATTAACGAAATAGAGCTACCATTTTGGCAAAAAGTGATTAAAAACTTTGATGAAAGAATTGACATCTGTCAGCGTGGTCGTTGTGGACATTTGCCAGATATCATTTTTCATTCACAATTGCTGAACTTTTCTCTTCGTAATACAAATAAAAATCTGTTTGATCTTAATCTAAATTTTTTATTTTATTTTAGAAAACAAATTTTTTGTTGAAAAACGCTTTACATATTATGGATATCGAACGTATCAAAAGTCTGAGGACCTCAAATAATTTCGGAAAATTATATACAAACCTATCAGTGGCATAAAGTTTTCAAAACTGTCCATAAAAATCGGCAGGGTTTTACTCTGTTTGAAAATGTTATTTATATCCTTTGTGCAAAACAACTCACGGTTAAATATCGCTTAACCGTTCTTATGGAATACAGAAATTCTCATTCAATGCCTTCACAGAACAGCCTTCAGCGTCGTCAAATACGTTTTATACGCTATTTAATACGTATATTATGATTTTAAATAGTTTTTTGTAAATTTGCCTAAACAAATACTTAAAATTCATTTCTAATTCATGTCAATTGTAATTATTAGTCAAAGGCTAAAAAAGCAACATGTTAAAATGCATTAGCAAGAGTAAGTCAAGTGTCTGTCTTAACTGTTTATTAAATAATTTTAAATCAAATTTTAAATCAATTATTAAAAATGTTAACAAACAAATAAAATATTATGCAAACAAAACCTTCAAAATTTTAAAATAGTAAAACATAAAAAAAATAGAAAATGAATTTACAAAATTATTTTCTAATAAATATTTTTACATACTTAAGGACAAGGTAGAGTCTCGAATACGTAGGTCATAAGCGGTTTTATGTAAATTTTCAATTTAAATTTCAAAAATTTTGTCACATAAACTCACACAAATTTTTAAGTAAAAAAGTGAAAATTTTATTTTTACCATTGAGTTTACAAAAATAATTTCTCTAAATTGTATTTGTCCAACAGAATTTTCCAATTTTGTTTGTAAGTTTATTTTCAACTTTCAAAATTTTGTATTCATAGTCCTAAGTTTTCTAATTTTGTTTAAAAATTTTAATAAAATGTCTAAAATATAATTGATAAAATTCTTTTTTTTTTAATTTTAAAATTTACAATAAATAATCATTCATAATTTGCAACACCAACTGCCGCACTCCTTGTGGGTTAAATTAGAAATTGTGTAGATGGCAAAAGACACATATTTACAGTTTTCTTAACCGTATACGTATTTGGAAATGGCCTTCGTCTAGGTCCAAAAAAGAAATTTCTACCCCTCATTCTATGTGTCATGGTGCAGATTGCACTGCTTCCTCATAACAAACGTACGACTTACCCGCGATTTTGGTATAACCACATTAAAAATGTTGCTCCCCAGTTTCTTGTCACACTTCGTACGATAGTCAATCTAGTTGGACTATGAAGAGCATGCATGTGGTAGTCCATATTCAAAGCATAACACATGCAAAGTATAATATAACAGTCAAAGGTGACACGACCAAGATAAAGGGCAACAACCGTCCGCATAGTTACCTCACGGGCAATTGAGGGACATAAAAATTATTCAAATTAACGTAGAAAATCAAAATCGCAGCACGGCTATGCTAAAAAACGGGACTGCAGAATACATCCGTCAAGCTACAGGCACGATCTGAACAAAATATGCTGCATAGCACAAACAACAGTAAAATGAAAAACCATGAGTTGGACATGATGCAGGGTTTGAAGGTTAGCAAATAAGAAATTATAAAGAACGGAACCTTACGTTAGATCTAAATTAGCCTTGACTTTTCTTATGAGACCTCAACTAGAACCCAAAAATAGGTTTTGACAAAAGTGCATCCTTCAGCACTCCAACACTCTACAATTTTCTTTCTTTTTTTTTGAGAGAGAAAGGCTAGCGGGTCTAGTACAGTTTCAAATTATTTAGATCTGAAAATTAGTTTCAAAAGCAGTCATGGAACTCGTGCAACTTTTACACAATTTCATAATTTAAATGCCACACGTCTAACTAGGCAAGCTATCCATCAAACTAGTTGAATCTTGACTTCCATATTTATAAGCTACAGCTAGTATCAGGGTTATTGCCACGAGACCATCATATATTTTAGTCTTTTACCAACATTGTGACTAATTTTCTTGTGAATAAAAATGTCACATATCAAGTGAAATCATGGGTTTCATTTAATCTGAACAAAATTCGCAGCTTATTGCGATTTATGGGATCTTATTTTTTTCAAATGGAAACTAAAGCTCCCACTGTGATTCAAAATATCGGGCAAAATGTATCCTCAACATGATAGTGCTTCATGCTATGAGAATTTCCATCAACTTAATGAAATGAAAGCTTTAATTATAAGTTGATGTTAAAGACTGAACCTGTCAATTGCTGAATTTTTTCTAGAAAATTACTTGAAATTAATGAGTTATGCCTTGACGCCTTCGAGGTCGACATTTTTTGTTAAATACTTTAATATCTGACCAGCAAATATTGAAGAAGTGGAATATTCGCCCCGTATACGCTTCATCAAATCCGAAATCATATTACAGCAGTAAGTAACGCAATTATATTGCTGACAAAAAAAGGCGAAAAAATAATATTCTACTCCCCAAATAAAGGGTTTTCCAAACAGAAGTTTGTTTTCCAAAATAAAACAAAAAATCTAGATTGAGATGATTAAAATTTGATAACTGGCAAATGTCCACCACGACCACGCTGACAGAAATCGATTCTTTTATCAAAGTTTTTAATCACTTTCACGGATTTTAAGTTTTAAGGCTGAAAACAATTCGATTGGTGTCGTATAGACTCTGTCCTTAACATAGTCCCACAAAAAGTATATCACACAATCTAGTTGGCCACTTAACTGCAATTCAGTGGCTCACGGCTGCGACGTTTTTAGTTGAATAACCGGGTCAGATAGTACAGATATTAAAGTTAATTTTCTTTTAAAATTAATTTTAAATCAAATTAAAAACAAAAATTTAAACAGTTTCACTTTAAGTTACATTTGATATAAAATGTGTGAACAGTTCAAACTCAAAACCAAAGCTAGAATACTCCTTCCTTTCATTAGTGCTCCAATGTAGATTGGCAACATTTTTCGTATAACACACAAAATTTAACAAACAAACAAATTACCATTAATTTCTTTTTGAGTTTCTTTAGTTTGCCACCATTTTGACTTAACTCCTCAGCTGTAATGATTGTGGTTTCGGTTTCCATTATATCAAAAAGTTTGAATAATTATTTTTTAAGCAAAAACTAAATTGTAGTTTTCAATTACTTTAAAATACATATATTCGTAGTTATGTTATTAACACAATTAATTAATTATAGAAATTTTACAAATATTTAGGTGCGCTTTACAAATAAAACAGCGTTATTTTAGGAAGTTTATTTTTAAGGCACGCAATTTTAGGTGTTTGTAAACTTTGTTTATTTATTAATCGGTTAATTTTTCAAAACTATTTTTTTTCTTCTTTAGGCTGAAAACCGCACCATAAACCGATTGCATGCAGAACTTAACTGAAACTAAATTCATAAATGTACTATAAAAAATACACCAGCTGAGCAACGTGTTTGTACATGTGCGGGACAAGGCAAGCAAATATTTAACCATTTAAAAGAGCATAAATTTGCAGAGACCCATTAGTAACGTAAATTTTTTCATCCGCCAAGAGATGAAAAATTAAATTTTGAATTTGTTTGACAAAAGCTTTCAACATAAAATTGGTTTACGAATTGCATGACAGCACCAGATGTGATCGATTTGGCGCTTAAACATGTTTTGAAATATTTAATTGTTAAAAATTATGTTAAGTTCATTTTAACCACATTGAGAAAATAATTACAGATTTGTTATTGCACAGTTATGCTAAGAGTTTCAAAATTATTATTGTGCTTTTAAGGAAATTCAAATTTGGCCTGAAGCAAACTCGTGCCTAGATTTAAGTCTCAAGCAACAGTTATGAAACATAAAATTAGAGAGGTTCAAATTTTCTTGGCTATTTTTTATAATTTTTCCACGAAAAAAAATGGTGATAAATGTGACAAAAAAAACCTTAATAATTTATTAGCGGATTCTACCCAAATTTTGTATAAAAAACTTAATAATCTTATATCTTCAGCTAAATTGAACCCGACCGACCATTCACTCAAATTATTCAGGAACAGCTGTTTTTTTTTTTTCAAAAAATCGCTTTTTCAGACGAAGCCCATTTTCACTTGTCAGGGTATGGTAACAAGCCTACTCAGCGTGTTATTGTATGGTGCGCTCTGTGTTCTGGTGCGTGATTACGCCGTTTTTTTATCGAAGATGAGATTGGAAATGCGACAGCGGTCAACGCACCACGCTATCACAAAATGCTAACAACTCAATTTGACAATGTGGATATCACGGACATATGGTTTTACATGTCACACAGCCAATAAAACGATCAATTTATTGTAAACCAAATTTTCCGATCGCATAATTTCACTACAATCAGCAGTTAAATGACCAGCCAGATCGTGTGATTTAACGCCACTGGATTATTTTTTGTTAAGTACAGAGTCTAAAGGGAGCCAATAGAATCGATTCCAGCCTTAAAACTCAAATTACGTGATGTAATTAACGATATAGGACCGCCATTTTGCAAAAAAAATAATTAAAAACTTTGATGAAAGAATAGACATCTGTCTGGTCGTGGTAGACATTTACCAGATATTATATTTCATTCATAATTGCCGAATGCAATAAAAAGTTGAATCATCTTAATCTAAATTTTGTTTTAGATAACAAACTTCTTATTGAAAAACCTTTAGTTATTTTTTGTCATTTACACTGCAACTTGTAACTTTTCAAGAAAAATAAATCAAAAAAATTAGAACGAAAAAAAATAAGAGTCATAAACAACAATAGTATGTATTATAAGTCCATTACAGTACATTCGGTTAACCCGGCCCCAAAACAGAATACATCAAAATCTTGCAGTATGTTTTATTATTATTTTGTATACTTATTTTTACAGCTGTCATACAATCTTCCTCTTTCATTTCAAAACATAGACTTGTGTTCTTAAAAGACATATTGTATGGATCAAGTTTTAATTGAAAATATACTTTTATATTTGTCGTTAAAGCGGCCTGTAAAAATTTCACGGGACCTAAATGTGATTTTTTAAGGCGAATAAAAACTTCAAAACAAAAAAGAAATATTTTTGAATTTTACTTTTACCTAATTTTTTGAATGCCCCTAATGCTTTACGAACACACACTCGCTGTGTTTGCTGCATTAAACTTAAATATTCGTAAATGGTTTTGCCAAAAAAAAAATGTTTAATAATAAAATAATTTAAAAACATAAAAGAGAAAAATATAAAAGACAAAAATTTCTTACACATAAACATGTAGACAATTTGAATTTGAAGGTCAAATTAAAGGTAGCGATTTATTTACAAAGCCAGGGTTAAGCATATTTTAGAAGTGTAAATTTGTTTAAACAAAAAACCCCAAAATATTTACTTTGATATAATTTTTTTTTGTATTTATTTTGAATTCATTTCGTTTATTTTTAGTTTTCATCAATGGAATACAATTGTTACGTTTTTCGTTTTTTGTTTTATTTTATTAACGATCTTCCATTTAAAAACTGAAAGCAAGAGCAGCATCCAATTAACTTCAATTAGCATTTATATATGTAAAAATAATATTTCTAAATGCAATTTAAAACTTTAAAATACATTTTTATTTACTAGTGTTGCTATTTATTCGAGTTTAATTATTTATTTATTTATTCGAATAATCGATTAAATTATATAAATCAATTTCTCAATGTCATGAGTAGCAAAATTTCTTAGAAGAGAATGATAATTCAGTTCTAAGGACAATATAAACTATAAAAGCTTTGGAACATCATCATAGCAAATGTTAAGGCGACATGCCAAAACAATCCAAAATCTATAAAGTTATTTATTCCTGACTGCACAGCTGAAATCAGAAAGATCATATGCTGAGAGCTGTCATTCGGAATGATCATCTAAAGCTACACCTATTGCGAATCTTTTTCTTAGCATTAATTTTGTTATAAAGGGGTTTTCAACAAGAAGTTTGTTTTCTAAAGCAAAATAAAGTAAATTCAAATTCGTACTACGAAGAGAAAAGTTCGGCAAATTATGAATGAAAAATGATATCTGAAAAAAGTCCACCACGACCACGTTTACCGATGTCGACTTTTTCATTCAAGTTTTTAATCACTTTTTGTCAAAATGGTGGTTCTATTTCGTTAATCAAATCACGGATTTTAAGCTTTAAGGTTGAAATCGATTCGAGTTGAAGCCACATGTCAATGATATAGACTGATTCCCTGACTGTTACCACATTTCCAGCCTCATCCTTGAAATCACGCCTCCCGACTACAGAGCGCACCATACAGTGACACGTTAACCATGCAAAGACTTCTCAATAATCTCTCTAGGATTTTCAAAAGCCCAAATGTGGCAATTTGGCTCGTTGACATACCTTGACAAGGGGTAATGGGCTTTTCAGAAAAACCAGCCGGTTGTTCCGGAATGAATTGAGCGAATCTACGGCGATGTGAATGGTCAGTCGGCTTCAATAACTGCACCAGTTGGACCTTGTAAGGCTTTAAATTCAAATATCTAAGCAAAATTCGCCATGTGGTGGTTTGAATTAACCCCGAACGTCGAGGAATTGACAAATTTGGATCTGCTTCAACACTGCAGCTCACGACTACGATGTTTTTAGTTGAACGACCCAGTCGAACACGTGTTGGTGTTCGCACATTTTGTATCGAGCCTGTCAACTTAATTTAACGACCAAATTCTTGATAGCGATCTCAGAAGGACGACTATGTTGTCATTATCACAGATTTTACAAATTTTACGAAATGTAGACAAAAAACAGACACAGCTATAATAATTCGCTATTTCACTAGTAATCACTAAAAAATAACATTGTAAGATTTGAATACTTTTTAAAATTTTTTAGAAATACTTCATATCGGGTTTTTCAACAAGAAGTTGTTGTTCAAGTGTGGCAACACCAACAACATGACATTGACATTTAGTTTTTTGGACTTATTCGTAGTAGATTCATTGGCAATTGTTACATGCGCACGAATATCGCATTATTATAATTTAAATCGATTATAACCAAAATTTTTACAGTCGATTTTTAGTCACAAATTTTACGAAATGTAAAATTTGTGTTTAAAAATCGACTATAAAAATTTTACGAAATGTAAATTTATGTATGTTTCTACTTCTTCTTGGATAGTAAGAATTTGAAGAATTTTTTTATTTTTTTTGATTTATTTCCGCAAGTTTTTGGCATATACGCTGAAGAAAGCATCCAGTTAATTAAAAACTTTAGGCATCCGAATAAACTTAAACTACAAAATCTTACGAAAACAAAAAATTAGAGGCAGTAAGTGAGACAATCAAACAGCGAATAAAAAAATCATTAAAAGCCCATTGTGCAATAAACGGATACTCTCTAAAATGTGCAAACGTTATTACGAAATAAATATATTTTTTAGAGGAGATATACACTTGAAATATTATATATATAAATCTTTTTATATATATATGCTTGCGTTGACTTTGGGATAAATATATTTGATCTATATTTTAATATGCATACATATATAGAAGCTTTATATACTGTGAGCGCCACAAGAAACTACACGTTATACTTTACATTTTTACGTGATGTTTTCAAACTTGATTTATTTTTTTAAAAAATAAACTTTATTTTATTTCATAAAAAATAGAAAGTAGACATAAAAAGAGGAAGAAGTTATATAAATTACTTTTATTTGTGTACGGTTTTCGTCGACCCTCGTCAAATTTGGTTTGTGAACATATAAATTAATATTTGTTACTTTCATTTTGATTTTATAAAAGTTTACAGTCTTTCACTAGGATTCTGTTAGCCTCGGAGGTGACGTTTTGCCGATTATCGCTAGCTTAAGGAAGTCCTTGCTTATAATTGCCCTTGTTCTAATTTGATGACTCAGATGTAACCACAAATGTTCAATGGGATTGAGGTCGGGTGAGTGGCGGGGATATTTAAGATCATTGTTTTGTTGAAAGACCCAAGTATGACCCAAAATAAAATTAATCTATACTAGGTGTCAAAATATGCTTTAAGTTGATTAGATAAATTGTTTTATTCGTAGTACCCTCTTTAAATACCAAGTTTTCTGCCGACTCACATGAATATTGCATTTGATCGGCAATTTCTCTAATTTTAAACTGGTTTTGACTAATTTGCTTCAGAATGCATTGGATTTCTCCTATTGGTTGTTAGTCAAATCCGGATGTCGTTTTTGATTAGTTTTTATATAAATTTTTTCTGGGATCTCATCTATACAAACCATTTGCATGTAGTGGCCTTTAGTATTGTGCTACCACTAACATTGATATATTGACACCTTTTACTGTGATTTTGTGTCATGTTTCAGACGACGGATCTAATCTCTGAAGCATTTAATTGTGTCCCAGATTTTTTTTTATAAAGAGAAGTAGCACTTCACGCAACAATGACTATTTAGTTAAGTAGCGTGCTACATTCTTTAGAAAAGGGACAGAGAAGAGATGAAACACGTGGTGAAAGTAGAAGGATCGTCGGAAATTAACTGCCGTATAAGACAGCGCAGCTACCAGTGACTATGCCTTCATCGCTGAGTAGCCCCACCGACAGTCAATTTTTATTTTTGTAGTGAAAGAAAACAAGGTCTTCGTTGGGAATCGAACCCACAACCCCCATACTGACTTGCTAGTACACTACCTACTAGCCTACAGGGACACCTAGGACGAATTGTGTTTTTTTTTAATTTGAATACTTTTTGTAATTGTTAATTATGTTTTTTTACAGATTTGTAGCTGCTTCAAATTATTCAAACATACAAAATGTTTTTCCTTCTTTATAAAATATTGACAGAAGTCCGTAAACAACCATATAGGATTGTTTACTCATTTTGAAAAAAAGAGAACAAATTTTCAATTAGTACCAATTATTTGTTATTATAATTGCTGCAGTTTCTTTTAACGCTAAAAATAAAAAGTTTTCCTCTTTTTTGTTTTGTTATATCTGCTTTGTTATTGTAATATTTATGCGAATTTTTTTTCTAACGTAAATTTAGAGAGTAGAAAATATATAATTAAAAACCATAAACTTTTATATTAAGTAGAATTGCAAAAAAAAGTATAATTCAGCAATAAATTCAATATATTATAAAAACGTATCCAGTTTCTTTTAACGCCCACAGTATATTAACAAAATTTTAACAAAAAGCAAACACAATGAGTATAACACTCCTACTAAAAGTGCAGCTGCACTCAAATTCATCAAGAAGAACAAAAATATTTAATAAAAATATACAATTTTCATTTAATAAAAACAAAACAAGAGTCTTATCTTTCTAAATCTGCTGACCAAGAGCCAAAATGACAAACAAATAGCAAATAAACAATATTTAAGAAACTAACAAAAGAGAAAATAAAACAATTTTATTTTTGATTCTTTTATTTTGCGTTTAACATTTTAAGATTTTATATAATTTGTTTTAAAATGACCATGCAGGGGTATAAAAGCAAGTAAGTACAATTGCACTTAAAAAATAGAAAGTCGAATAGAGCATAACAAGAAAAACAAAAATTCATAGACAAGAAAACTAACAATGAATTAACAATTAACAAAAATAAATTAAAACTTTTGGAACGCATTACAATTTCAATTCCCAATATTTACCTCTGGTTTATGATAAAACTACAGATCTGTATCCTCCTGCTATATACCTTTCTAATTACGCGATGCGAAAAAGTACTCCCTAACCAAGGAGTTATCTATGGAACTTGCGCTCTTCATAAACTTCACAGTCATTTTCACCATATAGACATCCAACCTTGTAAAATTTATCTATATGATGGTCTGAGAAAGTCACCAGTTGGTCCCATACAAGGCCTTAGCCCAAGGCAAACAACCAAAATCAACCTCTCCCATCTCCTGAGTCTGTCCATCTGGTGAGACGAACTCCCATAACAAGCCGAAAAGGCGTAGTAGATGACAGGGTGGATTATTTAGCGGTAAACTAGAAGACGCACCCTCCTATCAAGACCACCTTTATGTTAAGGAGCTCTCTGGTGTGCGCAGTAAATGCTCTTGCTTAGCTCGAAAATATCGCCAATGTGCTAATAACTTTCAAAGTTCTTAATAATAATAACGTTCAAAGTGCCCCTGTAGGCTAGTAGGTAGTGTACTAGCTTGTTAGTATGGGGGTTGTAGGTTCGATTCCCAACGAAGACCTTGGTTTTTTTTCACTACAAAAATAAAAATTGACCGTCGGTGGGGCTGCTCAGCGATGAAGGCATAGTCACTGGTCGCTGTGCTGTCTTTATACGGCAGTTAATTTCCGACTATCCTTCTACTTTCACCACCTGTTTCATCTCTTCTTTATCCCTTTCCTAAAGAATGTAGCACGGTACTTAACTAAATAGGCATTGTTGCCTGAAGTGCTACTTCTCTTTAGAAAAAAAAAAAACCGTGTTGCCTTAAATGCTTTCGGGCTACCAGTCAATTGTAGAATATTGGAACGGCAAAAACAATCCAAGTGAGGTCAGTTTGCATGAACTTGATAAAATAAATCTTCTACCTTTCAGGTTAAAAAAAAACAGACAACCAATCCCAGAAGATAGTTTTGGTTTGAAATGATAATTTGATATGATCGGGATGATCATAAGCTAAAACAATTCCAAGATGTTTCACATTTTCGGATTCATCAATTAGTTCGCCACCAATCATCTTTCGATCACTACTCAATTTGAACAATATTGACGTTTCATATCCAATCTGTGTTCTAAGTACTTTGGCATATTTATAATTATATAAGAGGCAAATATCGTCCGCAAACATAAAAAGTCTACCCTCGAATAATAGATCAAACACACTGCCCCGAGAAACACCACAATTTGGACAAACTGTTTTCGGTTAACTAAATAGTCCCAAAAAAGTTTCATAGTGTTATTGGGTCAGCCATAAAGTAAAAATTTTTAACAAGTCAAAAAATACGCCAGCTATACCTTTTTTACCTTAGTCAAGACCACTACATATCTAATCCACTACATATGTAATTCGCAACATTAATGACTGCTTCTCAAGTTCCACCACCCTTTCGGAACAGCAATTTGTTAACTTTAAAATAATTTCAAAGTTGTTCGTATAATAATATTTTTCAAATATTTTATCGAGCAACGAGAGAACTGATATGGGACGAAAATGTTTAATTCTGTTTGTTTCTGAAATTTTAGGTATCAGAATAATTTTTAGTTTCTTCAATAATCATTGTATTAAAAATTCGTGTCAAAATTTTCCGAAATAACAGCCTTTCTAATTTAGAGCATTTTGAGAGTGATATTATCGTACCCCGCGTGTCTTATAAACTCGTAAGACACCCAAAACAGACTCCATTTTGCAACTATCTATAGCGTATAGCCTGAATGTTGTGCAAATAGTATTGAATGTTCGAAAAAAGTTGAAGTCATCATTCTGATCGACTTGATTTTACTTCCTACATCTTTAACTAAATTACAGAAAAATGAGATAACTTTACCTTCACTATTTACAACACCTTTTATTCTGGTAACTTTCCAAGAGTACTGTTAAACAATTTCCAAGTTTTGTTCACATCACCGCTGCATCTTTGCAAATTATATGCATAATAATCGGACCTCAGCTTATTATTAATATAGAATCTAATTACCTCGCTAATTCATTTTAAATTTTTGTGAACATATTGTTACGGATGCGTCTGGCTTAAGTTTTAAAAGAAAATAACTAAGTGATAAAGTAAACAACTGGGTATGCTGTTTACTAGCTGCGTAGTTTTCTAAGAAAACTTATACACACAAGACAACAACAACTATCTTACAACAAATTGCAGGAAGAAATGTGATACAAATGAAGTAGAAAATTCTTAATTTTTTAGACCTTTTGCGAAAAAATATAAGAGACAGCATCTGAATAATTAGTTAGTTTGTTAAAGCATCAACCTAGTGAAGTAAAGACTTGCATCTTTAGTAAATTCTTCTGCAGTGCCAACATAAAAGTTAGACTTTGTGTGGCGTTCAGAATAGTTCAGAATTATTATAATCTTCTTCATAAAATAATATTAAAATTAATCTTTGGCAAAAAAAAGAGCTTATGTACTTTTCAGAAACGTGATTTTAAAAGATATCCCGAAAACTAATTTTGCAAAATTTTTCTTATATTAGAATAAATAGACTTTCCAAATCATTTAAAATAATTAAGGCATTACGGGTCAACCGTTAATTTTTGCCCTCAGATTTGCATTCCTTTCTTCAATTCCAAAAAGTCGATTCAATTGAAATCTCCTGAAGAGATTTCAGGAATGAATATGATTAACGAGAGCTTTTCCAGAGACGAACTTTGGTGGCTGTTCACTTTAATAGCAGGTACAAATTATACATTTTAAAACAAATTTGAAGCAGCACATTAAGTTTATCGGTCATTGAACTCTGAGAATTAAAAAAACGAAAATTATAATGATCATAGTTTAAAAGAAGACCAATAGGAAATTTTATTAGAATAGTCAACCTCTATAGAATAGGATGACTGTTATGTTTTGGTACGAAACTGTTTTCGCTGTTCGCTTTACTTACAGACAAGAAGCGTTGACTTCAAGAAGAATAAGAATTTAAGTTTAAAAATAGATTAAAATTCTCTTGCTTAAGATATTTTTTAGAAAAATAATAACTAATATTTGGCCCTTTTAAAAAAATGTTTTGATAATCAACCACTTATTTCTAAACGTCTCGGGCAGCAAAAGCTCAAATGCTACTAGCAGAGCATAAAAACATACTCTAAACATATTATCTGTAGCTTAAAATACCTCTTAAGTTTTTATTTTAACTTACGAATTTCAAGCAGTTATCTCTTATTTCTATTTTAGAGATTTCCAATTTCACAGCAACAATATATTCATATTGTATATAATGCGTGTCCGAACTAGCTTTGGACACACATTTATACCATCTTACAGCACCACAATTTAGTACTGGCAAGAAAATGAAAAGGGAAATTTATTCCGTAAAAAAGAAAAATGGCAGAATAAGTTTCCATTTTTTAATCAATTGGTTGCCGAATCTTCTAGAGTAACGTGGTTTAAAGAATAAGAAACATACGTAACTTAAATTTACCAGAGAAAAATTACTTACAAAAAATTAACCTAAACTAAACGCTGAAAATAACTTACCTGAATTACTTACCTTGGAACTTTTAATTAATCAACCTGAACACTTTACGTAAAGGAATATTAAATGTAAACGCATACTTACCCAATTGAATTATAAATCCATTGATCGACCGGGAGGTGAGGGGGGGATTTATATCTAAAGCTGCTGGTCATTTATTTAAAATCATCGGGGGAAAAGGTGGGAATTAAGGTTTCCATATATTCCACAACAGGGAAGAGAAATTAATCACAAATATTATTCCAACTTCCCCAATTATAATTGCTCTAACCGAGCAATTGCAAATACAGAAATCTCCCTTACAGATGGGCCCCAGCTGGAAGTGAAGTTCCCAACTCTGCCTACTCTAGAGCGCGGGAGTAATTATTAATACAACTAAAGTGACGTATTCAATGCGTGTTGTTTTTGCTACATTTACTTTGTTGCAGAGACGACACTACACAGTTTAATAAATATACCCGTACCCTGCTTTCGAAAATCAAATCAAACACACTTCTGCTTTGCCTAAATGAACTTTTTTTTGACACAAAGCTTCTGAATTATTTTCAAAATTAGCCGCTTCTCAATAGTAATAAAAATTTTTAATTTGGTTTTAACAAAAGTTTATTTTAAATATTATTTAATTTTACATACCTTTCGGTTTTCTTCATTTTTATTGTAGTTTTTATAAAGTTTGCAAGATTTTCTTGCGGTTACTGTTTTTTGGTCACAATCGGTTAAACAATGAGAACTTGTCACCTCATATTGATTCATTTTATTCGAAATAAGAACGCACGAAATCAATTTTTTATTAAATATCGATTTATACAGTAGAAAATCAATTATTATTAAAATATAATTTTAATATTCAAATACTGAAAAAAGAATATAATTACAATAAAAGAAAAAAGTACAGTATAAAAATAACACTATGAACAAATTGTGCAATAACAAAAACACTTACTTGCAAATAAATAATGGGTAGAAAAATAATAGAAGACAAAAAAAATAAGGGGTTCAGTTTAAAGCATAACAACAATTTCACCTCATTAGTACGTAATTCTGAAATTTGCATTTATAAACAAGTGGCTTTAATTAGCGCTTCTACTTTAATTCTTAGCAAAATCAAGGCCAGGCGCTGAATTAGACTTAAAGCATTTTTACAGAAACTAGGTTTATAAACATTCAGTTGCAAGCAAAACAAACAAAACGTTGTATCACTGTGCCCTTATATCTATTTAATATCCTATTACTTAAAGTTTCCAAGGGAAAGCGAAATATTGAATATATACGTGTTAAATTTAATTAAAAAGACATTAATAAAGATAAATACTTATTTATTAATGACAAAAAAAAGGTCGAATAAAAATAATAATCAAAAATGTATTTTTAATTTAAACGAAAAATTAATTCGTACAAAAAGTTAAACCTGATAACTTCTCTTGATTATAAAATTTGACAAGTTGACATAAAAACATTTGTCAGCCACTAACAAAATAATTTTCATGAATGCCTAGAGAAAGTGTGTTGGAATTTTCACAGGAGCACAAATGTCGTTAAACTGTAACTTTTAGCACACGAATTGCACAACCATGTCTTTACTTTTTGCTTAAGAGCTGGAGAATATCTAAACTCCCACTGCGCTATTTATGGCATACTGTAGCAATGCAATAACAAATGAAAGCAAATTACTTTTGGATCCAAGCACCCGCCACTATTTTATCTCTCGCAGGCCATCACCAATAATCGGTATAGAGATTTTCAACGAGAACGCCATGGCAATAGAATTTGACTACTAGTCAAACCCTGAATGATTGCACCAAGATTTCAAGACGTCGATCCACAGTAAATATCAGTAAGTATTTTTTTTTACCAATCGAGCAAGCTGACACGTCAGGTTGCTGAGCAAAAAAAAATTCAAGAAAAATTTAAGTCTGAAATGGGTCTTATGGTTGATAAGGTTATGACGGAGTATGTATGGCCGAATGAATGATGGCAATACTGCAAGGCGCTTCTTTCCTAATGTGGAACTTTCAGCTCAGATTATTAATGTAGATGTAAAGTTAATAAAAAGTTTTTCCACTATTTTAAGAACTCTTTGAAGTGGTCATTAAATAAATATATCAAGTTATCAAAGGCTCTTAAAAGATACTGTACTTTTACATTTCGAATTATATTCTTGGTGTTATATGCCTTCAACTGTGTACAAAATTTTGGCTCATGGTAAAAATTCTATTAAATATTCCACCATTCCCATTGAAATGTTATCAGAAGAAGAAATAGAATCAAGTCATCTATATATACAAAAATTAAGCCCAAAATAGGTGTCCGTTTGTTGCCACTGTTTGACGAGATGCGCCGTCGGATTTCCACCAAATTTTCACAGTACCTTCGTAATGGTCGACCTTCAAACAGTGCGTGTTTGAAACAAGACAAATTTTTCAAAAAAAATCAAAATTTTGTTCCATTACATACTTCGACTCAATGTTTTGTATCAAATGAAATGTGTGTTTTCGTTTGTACGTTGCTGTGTGTGTGTGTGTGTGTGCTTGCACAGAATGCGACGACAATACAAATCGAAATATGCTCATGTTCATAGCAAATGGATGTGCAAACAAATAGAGAATTTTGTTTTCAATATTCTGTTGCATTTTGTGTGCGTGTGTGTAATTTGCGTGTTCAATTGCAAAATGATCCATCAGCCGAACATTTTCCAAAAGAATTGTTAGATATTGGGAATGGTGCAATTCCAATTGCCTCACCACAAAAATGATTACGCTTCCGGATAATTTTTTCCACTTTGCGCAATCAAAACAAGAATTGGTCACAAACGTATTTTCCGGTATTGCACAAAATTTTAGAAACCATGATTGAGTGGGGGAAAGATCTATCTGCGAAAAATGCAGATGTTTCGGATATCAATGTGACAATTTTGAATGACATTACCGGGGAAATTTTTACCTACAATTCGGTTGACTCTGTTACCAATCAAGACGATGTTGTAAATTATCCAGTTGAATTATAAAATTCGCTTGAGTTATCTAGACTGGCGACCTACCGCCTACAAGTGAAAGTTGGTGTGTTAATTACTTTGCTTAGAAATATCTGCCAGCCACGACTTTGCAATGGAACACGTATAGTAGTCAAAAAAGTCATGAAACTGTGATTGAAGCAAAAATTTTAAAAGGGAAATATAAGGGTGAGGATGTGCTGATACCACGCATTCCTATAATTCCTCCAGATTTGCCGCTTGATTTTAAACGTCTTCAGTTCCCCATACGTGTTGCTTTTGCAATGATCCCTGTTTTTCGCACTGCCAATTATATGTATCCTGTTCACGTGTTAATAAACGAACTGCTCTGTTTGTCTATACCGCGAAACAAAATCAATCGAAGAACGTCGTATATGTAAAAGAATTGCAATAGAATAAGATGTATTATATATATAAATTTCTAAATTTCTAAATTTCTTTTTTACTGAGCGGTAAGCACTTACTTCCTATCTAATCACTAATTTATAAATCATAATAATAATTTTTAAATTACGGTTGTATGGGGGGTGGGCGTGGCACTTGTTAGATTTGCTCGAAATTTCACAAAAATATTTCTCTTCCTAAGAAAAACATTCATGCCAAATTTTACCTCTCTACTCTAGCTGCTTTTTTTTTAACCGCCCGTTGATAGTGTGACGCCTGTGTTAACCCAAATTTGTGCGCCACAAAGAGATCGACAAAGATCTAAGAAGAAATCGTAAGCCTTTTTAGAATTCGGTATGAATTATAAAGAAATTTCGAACAAATCTGAGCAACGTCTAGCAACTCAATAGATAATAAGCAGACTCTCTGATGCCGTGTTCCCTCTTAATAAATAATAACAAGCTGATGTGTACATACGTACATACTTCTTTTGCTTAGGTTATTGAATTTATAAATACTTATTTTATTCATTTCAAAAATGTAATTCGAGTAAAAGACAATCTAAAAATCATGTTTTATTTAATTTAAAAGCTTACATATGGGCATTTCTATGGCAACATATCATGGCATTTGTATGCCTAAAGAGTAAAATAAATTGTGTAAATATGGAAGCACCTGAACAATAAGAAAGACGTTATGGTAATATTTATTTAAAAATATATTACCATAACGACACATTTTGGTACAAGATTTTAAACAACGTATCGTTAGTCACATAAAACGGAAGTAATTTTAAAGTTCAACTAAGAATATTCGAAATTCTACGAATTTAGGGAGGTGTTATTTTTTATATTCTTGTAAGTCAAGTCTCTTTACAGTCTGTTATATTCAAACAAATCCTTTCGGAAAAATTGCGATTAATCAAATACAAATGACATAAACAAATATTATTTTCCAAATCCAATAGTTCATTGTCATCTAAGGCAATTCAAAAAATACTAACAATCGAACTCCCATGTCTGATTTTCCATGAATTGAATTTCGTTCTATTGTCTACTTGAAATGTTTAAAATACCGAAAATCAGCGGAATTAAGATAAATAGTTGGAAGTGTTGATTTGGGCTCTTAACATTGCAAAACAAACAGTTTTGTATTTTCATCTTTTATTTATTTTAAAACAGAGTTTCAGGGGCTTTTATTTTCAGGCGTTATTCGAATATTAATGCAATTGGCCATTTAACAAATAACGCAATAACTTTCGTTTCGTTGTTGTTGCAGTATTTTTAAAGTGGCTCACATCCACAGGTACATTAATACAAGCATTAAGGAAACAACAAAAATCTGCTGCCAGATGTTATCACATTACAGCAATCTAGACGTTTTTTCTCGCCTGTAATAGTAAAAATAGAACAATAAAATTTTAGGATCAGTAAAATTAATTCTAAAGAAAATCGTATTGATGTAACATAATATAGAAGAAAAAATAAATTTTGTAAACCAGAAACAACAAAAATATTATGCATAAATAATATTTTTGAATAATATCTTGAAATTATTGGGAAATTTCCAAATCTGTTAATGGTGCATTTTAACTTTATATGTATGCAAACGACTATGAAAGTCGTTGCTTATAAACATTATTATTTTAAAGTTATTGTTATAACATTTACATTTAAAATAATTTAATATAATAAAATTATCCGCATGTTCAAAGGAAATGCATTGCATTTGTCTTTTCTCCCTAGCCAATGGTAACAATATTGCCCATCACTTAGCCAGTTGTGGACAAAAATCAATCAGATCAAAATATGGATGTAGGAGATGATGGCAATGAAAACTTACAGCAACAGCATCAGGAAGTCTTGGATGCACAGCATATCAAACACCCATACCATTTGGACAAATGGATGCTACACCAGTTGAACAACAACAACATGCTACACAACATGAACTAGGGTTTCTTTCATTTTAAAAGCTTTTATTTAAAATTTAATTATGTTTTCTTCACTATATTAACAATTCATATTTTCAGACAAATTTTCCAACAACATTTTTTAAACAAAAAATATTTATTCTTAAAAAATAGTTTTTAAAAACCCCAACAAACAAAGTCACTTTAAACTAAATAATTAGCAAACACATGTTGTAAATAAAATAATCAAATTACTTAATTAAATTTGTTATCTAAAGATAATATCAGATGGAGCCTTTTTTGCAAAATTTAAAGTTTCCGAGCTTAGCGTTCAGAAATTATTCATTTATATTTAGCCTTATGTTTTAACACAGTTCTATCTTTTCGATATATGACTATCTTGCACACAGGGCTCCATAATAATTGCTTAATAATGAATAAATATCTAATCAGTAAATGATGATTAAAGCAAATATTCAAATGGAGGCATTTTGTCTGCATAATTTTTAATTAAATTATTGGGTTTAAAACGAACTATTTAAAATAATCCCAAACAAAAAGAAAGAATGTATTCAACAACAACGCGGAAACAGGGCTTAACTATTACATGACGTCTAACATATATAAACAATATTGAACATTTTTCATAGCAAAAGAAAAAAATATTCGGCCGTAACGAATCTTATATGCCCTTCACCATAGCGATATTAGTTAGATATTGCATAACGCTTCATTTGTACAGTTACAACACAAAAAAATTACACATTCGGTGCAGTTTCACTTGTAAATTTTTTTAGTCGATAAATTTGTGTTTTAAAAAAATAATGAAATGAAAAAAAATGTTTTTTAGGGGATCGAACCCGATCACCAATAATTTATAGAGATATTTTGTTAATAATTTTAATTAATTAAAAACTAGCAATACTTTGAGACATTATCTCAGGACAGCGGCAGAAACAACCGACAAATTTAGTTCCAGCGGAGTATACAGACTTACTTGTACCTGTAAGCACACTTATTATATGGGACAAACTGGGCGAACACTAAAAACACGATTTACAGAACACATACGCTCATATACAAGCGAAAAAGAGAAGACTCGAACTTTGCATTACACCTTGACACTCACGGATAACAGAAAGGAAAATAGATTAGTGTATGACATAACTACATTTTAGCAAAAAAAAAGGACGAAGGTTAGGACACTCTTGAAAACATGGAAATCTACAAAACAAAAACTTTTAACAGCGACATTATAAACGAACAGATAGACACGATTTCAGACGCAATTTTCACATCACTAAAACTAACTTATACACTCTAAAAAAACGAAAAACACAATTAACTGGACAATAATAAGAGACGGAAACATTAAATTGACCCCGGATAACGGGCAATCTACTTACATGAGTAGACACGACCCTAACGAAAGAACAACCTAAACCCGAACGAACACAGACTAGTACAGTCCAGACCACGGCTTGACAATGATGGCTCGCCGGTCACTTGGAACAAACAGCCAGCAATGACGTTTTACGCCGAAGAAAATTACAATTATATAGTTTTAATGTTTCGTAATTTTGGGGTGAAAACTTGGATTTTTAGTGGGCTTTTAAATCATAGACAGCTTTAATTTACTTTTTCTCTTTTTAGCCTTTTCGCTTTAACAAAACAAATTTTTTGATTAACGATAAAATTTTATGTTTATTTCATATGGATTGGTATCAAACATTGACTGCTTTAGGACGTATTATCAACTTTTATACGCATCACCCAAAATACGTGAAAACCATGACAGCGCTAAATTTCACGAAACGATGCAAATTGCCACAAAGAAAACATTAAGATAATAACATCAATTTTACAAAAGAACCGTTTTCCTTACAGTATGGCAATGATCGCCATAAAAAACGCTAAAAAGGATCTAAAGAATATGCCTGTATTAAAACAGGAAAGAGTTTTCAAACTTGTATGTCGCAGATTTTATAAAGAGAATTATTCGATTAAGTATTTATGATAATAAAAGCATCAACATTGCACAAAAAAATTACTTGAGTTTAAGGATGTTGTTTTCGAACACTAAAACAAAAATTGACAAATTAGACAAATGAAATGTCATATAAAAAATACCTTCTTATAAAGACGGGTCGATTGATTGTTGGAACGTCAAAGTCGAAGTTAAGGAGAATTTTGGCTGTCAGATTATAAAACCAGAAAGGGAACAACTAAATAAAAAACAGCGTTAGCAGCCCATTATTAATTATATTGCGAGAGTTTCCAATATAAAAAAGTAAAAATATCGGATTTTCCAACAAAAAGTTTGTCTTTCAATTGTGGCAACACCAACAACATGACAGTTTTGACATTTAGGTTTTGTCAATTGTTACAATGAATTTAATTTCGCACGAAAATAGCATAAAATAGTTAACATTCACTATAAAAATGGTGCTTCTGTTAAAGTTACATTTCGTAAAATTCGTAATATTTTCGGACAACACTTACGCCAAATTCGCCATTTGGTGGTTTTGTATAATTCCAATTGCAGGAATTTGGATCTGCTTAAACACTATGGGTCATGGCTGCGATGTTTTCAGTTAAACGACCCGGTCGAACAAGCGTCGCTGTTCACACATTTTGAATCGAGCCTGTTGACTCAAATTTAACGATCAAATTTTTAACAGCGGTCTCAGAAGCACTATTATGTTGTCCGAAAGTATCACGAATTTTACGAAATGCAACTTTAACAGAATCAAAATTTTCATAGTGGATTTTAATTATTTTAATGCGATTTTCGTTCGAAAAAGGAGGGACGCCCTTACCCTAAGCCATACCCAAAAAGTGAAGTGAGTGCCAATTCAAGCAGCTATAGTGGGAAATAAATTTTTGTCTAGAATTGGCAGGACTAGAAAAAAAAATTATAAAATTTTAGATTTAAGATTTGAATATTTATTGTTAGTTCACATTTTAATGAAGATCCAATAAATAAGCAAACAAAAGTGATTTGAAATATTCGGACATCGCACAGTGGTTTCTAAACGTTTTGTTTTTTTAAGATATCCAAATGAAATTTTACAGCGGCCAACCAGAGATATTTCTGAGTGAAGTGGTTCAGGCTGCCGAAATTTTTCCAAAAAATAAAACGTTTTCAAACCACTGTGCGTCATTAAATCGACTTGACCTCCTGCAGTATCATAAATATATTTTTATATAATTTCATAGGTCGCACATAAGTGGTGTAAAATATGCAAATGGCATGAAAAGCTAACACAGTTCCACTTATGGTGGAGGCTATTAGAACTATGATGCACAAAGTCAAGAACAAGCAAGCTAGCATCCACGTGTGAGAAATGTAGTGAATATGCAAAAATAAGAAATAAAATCTATTGTTTGTATAATAAATGAATTTCAAATAGAAATAAAAAGGTTTGAAGAAAATAATTATGTTCTTGCACAATTTATTCATTTCTTTTATTTTTGTTATTTAATTTCTATTACGTGTTTTGCAGATCGAATACACATGCATTTTGGGTCGCCGATCAAATGATTTAGAATTTCACACAGAATTTTAAAAACCACATTTTGTTTAACCAAAATAATATTATAATAGTATTTTTTTGTTAAAAAATTGAATAAAAGAAACCAATTAAATATTAAAAGCGCTCACGTTCACGTTCTGTGTCACTGAGCCGTTGAAACAATCGAAACTGACTGATACATTTATTTACTATTGTGATTAAAATTAATGTTTGCATTCTTTCTCTTCTTCGTTATTTTGCTTTTTTCTGCATTCTCGATTCGGTACTCAGATGGTAGCATAGACTTGCAAGGTCTAAGTTTAGACATACATACCGACACACACATAGGTAGAAATAAAAAAAAATAATACAGTGTGCACAATAAGTAATACGACAAATTAAGATAACACATAAAAATTTTACAAAAATTTTATGTGAAGACCTTAAAAATAAAAAAGATAAAATATACCGTACCTGCAACTAAGTGAGAAATTTCTCACATCAATATATTGTTGCCATATTGTTTTTTTATACGTACATGGTGAGCTTGGCATTATAAAGAACGCCCTTTATTATCTTCTTATATATATATATCAAAATGAAATGGTCCACGTATGTAATGTAATAGCGTGAGAACGGCTGTGGGGATTTGGCTGATTTTTGTTTTGTTCGATTCGAAAAATTATAAAATTTACCGGAAAATTCATTTATTCATTTTCTTCTTGCTTTTTTTTGGCGTAAATACAAATAAGTTATTGACGACTCGACATGTTCGTTTGATGAAGCTATGTGGTTGTTTGTATACTAATGATTTTGCATACGTGCAAACACACTTATGCAAAAAAAAAAAACAAAACAAAAAGAAAATAAAAGACCAAATAAAGAGAGGCAACACCTTCAACTTCGGCGGAACCAAATATTGTTCTAACATGTCAACAGTCAAAAATGTATTTTTTTGTTTGAAATTCTTTTAATTCTTTACTATACATACCTGCCAGATTTTTTAGAGATAATACCGTCACAATTTTGGGGAAAAAATCTTACTTCAATTAAAATTCGCAATAAAATCACATGTACATACATATGTATGTAAATATATTGCATATTTTTTAATACTTTGAAATATGTATATTGTATAGAAAAAAAGAAGTTCAAATTCTTTGGTGAATTTGTTTTCAATTTAGTAAAATATGCATTTTAAGTTTCATTTTTAAAATGTTTTCCTTAAAGTGTATAAATGTATACCAAAAAAAATATAATTACATATATAAAAAATTGACTTACATATGTACATATACATACATACGTTTTAATAAACATCAGCTTTGCTTATGTTACAGAATTTGCCAGGAGAGCCCAACGAACATGATACGTTTTCAATAACTAGACTTTATTTCGAAGTAATTTTTCTTCGCGTGAGAAAATTTAAAGAAGAACTAAAGTTTTTAACACATTACATGAGTTTTTAAGAAAAAGTATTAATTTTTTTTATACATGTTTTTATTTTCACTTTTTAATATACTATGTATTAAATCATGTTAGTGAAAACATAAATAAATCGTTTTCACTTCTCAATTTTTTTACTTAGCCTACGTTTAAACTTTATAAAATTCCTAAACAGCGCTCAGTGATTTAATTTAGACGCGTTGGATAATCACCCCTATTCTGCGTTTCGATTAAGTATCCGCTTTCAGTTCCGTTGCGATCGAAAATAATGTATGTATGCACATTATCCGTGCTTTAAAATTTTTCGTGCGATTAAATTCACATAATTTTAAAATTAATAGTTTTTATAAGAGAAGAAAAACCTTGATATATTGGATAGTGAGGGCTTAAAAATATTAAGTCACCGACAATTACACTTCACTTTGAAAATAAGAAATAATTTTCTACTCGATGCAATTTTAACGATACATACATAGGTATATCGCTTATATGCTGAAAAATTCAATATCAAAATTCTTTTGTTCTAAAATTTTATTGTTAAAGTAAAAAATAAAAGCTAAACTTCAAACGATTTTGTTAGCAGTCCACATTTCTTAAAATTTGAATGATTATCTACTTCTAGGTTTATCTATCTATTCTTATATATTGTTACACATTGGCAGTGGAAAAATACCGACTAACTCTACAAGAGGCCAGATTTCTTTTCCAATGGGCTTTTACCAACTCACAATGTCTAAAGGCGAACTAATGGCAAAACTGTTCACACACATTGCTCAAAATTACAGCGATTAACTTTGGTTAAGTGAAAGAGCCATTTTAGCTGCAAAACATAAATAAATAAAATGATTAAATAAATTTAAAAATCCAAAAATCGATTGATTCCATTACCGACCCTTATAATATTGTTAACTACCCCGTAGAGTTCCTGATTCCATTGGACTTACCGGGAATGCCACCACATAGCCTGCAGCTTATGGTTGCAGCGGTAATAGTCACGTTACGTAACCTGAATCAGCCAACACTATGCAATGGTTATTAAAATACTGATACCAAATGCGATTAAAGCAATAATAATTAAAGGAAAGTTTGTAGGTAAAGAGCTGCTCATACCAAGTGATTTACTATTAAAGTTCAATTTCCCAATCGCCTTGCATTCGCGATGACGATTAATAAACCCCAAGGACAATTGCTAAAAGTATGTGGGTTAAACCTAGAACCCCAATGTTTTTCCTCGGGCAATTGTATTTTGCATGCTCGAGAATTGGTACACCGTCAGCATTGTTTATTTTCTCTCCCAACAGAAAAACAAAAAATATTGTTTAGTATCAAGCTTGAAAATGAACTATATCCTTACCTTTTTTGTTTGTTTATTTTTTAATGAATTTATCTTCAGAGCTATTTAAACAATAAATTAAGAAAAATTTGTGTCGTTTCTTCTTTGTACTAAATTTGTTTTTTCTAACTCCGTATGAAATATTAATCATTAGCAAATAGTTTCCGAGCGAAGCTGGGCCGTACAGCTAAAAACGTTCATGAGTTACTTTTGCTCACCCTGTGTAAAATGAAATTACTACATTATTTTCACGTCTACTCAATTTTTTGTGTTAAATTAAGAACATAAACATGTATAAATTAAATAAATTTTTAATAACGTTTTATGACTTCTTCAAAATTATCTTAAATAAATAAAAGTCAAACTAAAATTAAATAAAAGAAAAAAATTATTTTTTTAATACAGTAAAAGAAATTAATAAGGAATTTGTTATGCCATCACGGTATACAGTCAGTTAAAAAAATTTATTTCATTAAGTTAAAAGCATACAAAATCAATACAAAACTTTTATAATACGCATTTAATTATGAGCAAAGTTCAACAGAGAGGTGACATTTAAAGAACTAAAAAGCTTAACTACAAAGCTTTATGCCCAATAAAATTCAATGCATACATATTTTTTTAAATTAAAACCTTGAGTGCTTTAGATGTTGTGCTATCAAAAAAATATAACATTTTTAATTCTATTCGGTTTTAATTGTTCTTATTTTTATTGTGTTAAATTATCGCTTGCTGTCTTGAAATATAAGTATATTGCATTTTTAGGCATAGTACGCAAAAAAAAATAATTAGTTAAATGGTTATGCAGTGGTACGCGTAATTTATATTATAGATTTTTTAACTGTAAATATTAAAGCCCATATATATATATATATATATATATATATATATATATAGGGTCCGCCAACTAACGTTTTTTTTTTCAACTAGTGCTTTTTTCGTGAATGGTAACAATGGTAACACTTAGCTCATGTTTGATTTGACAGATAATTAGTTTTATTCTTCCGCTGAACGAATATGGTTGTGTGTACGCTTGAACAACGCTTGGCTAAGTGGGCCTGCGATCAACTTACAGAAGATGCCGATTTTGCAAAAAAATCATTTTTTCAGATGAAGTTCATTGATCTTGGCGAGTATGTAAACAAGCAAAATTGTCGCATTTGGGGCACAGAAAACCCGCACGCATACATTGAAAAGCCGACGCACCCAAAACGAGTCACTGTTTGGTGCGCATTTTGATCCAGAGGCATAATTGGGCCATTTTTCAGGAGTGGCCGTTACAGTCAATGGCGATAGTTATCGGGCCATATTAAACGAACTTTTGTTCACAAAAATTGATGAGGAGGATACTGGCAACATTTGGTTTCAACAAGACGGCGCTACATGCCACACAGCCGAAGTTGTGTAGTTTTGTTTATAGCATTCCAAACAAAAAAAAAGTTATTTGGCGGACCATATAGAATGTAGTTAAAATTTTTGTTTTTAATGCAGGGTGACCGCCGGGAAGGTATAAAGTTATAAATGTTTTATTTAATTCCGCAATTATTATGAAATGCAATATTAGCTAAATGCCCGCCTCTGTTGGCCTCACAAATTCCAGCACATTTTTCATTACATTCTCCCACATTTCACGCGGTTTTTCATGAATTTCATCACGAATATTTTGTTTGAGTTGGTCAATCGTTTCCGGTGTGTTTACATAAACCTTGCTTTTCAGATATCCCCACAAAAAGAAGTTCGAAGCAGTCAAATCAGGCGACCGTGGAGGCCAATCAATATCACCATTTCTTACAATAACTTGTGGAAAGAGGTCTCGCAGTATTTCCATTGTAAGCCTAGCTGTATGAGATGCGGTATCATCTTATTGATATCACATGTTAATCAAACCCAAAGCATGCAGTTGTGGCGTTAAAAAGTTTTCAAACATATCACGATATCGTCCCCCCGGGGGCACATTATATGGTCTTTATAGAACTTCGACTATCTGGGGGAAAAAGGGAGTCCAGTCCCCTGAAGGCAGCAGGGGTCAACTGGGAACTTTACTTTATTTCCACGGGAATCAGTAAGCCCCAGAGTTCTGTTATTTGTCTCTTTAGACATTTAACTGTTCTCTGGTTGATTATTGAGGTTGGCCCCTATATGGGAGTATCGTGGTGGTTGTGGTTTCGCGGCCCCATATCAGGTTTATTGTTTAATATGGTGGCCAGGATCATTTCGCCGTATATGACACGCTAGGTGAATGATCCAGTCCAGTGAGCATGCTAGACATGTGTTCTGGACAGGAGTTGGAAAGTCTCCAACTCTTCAGCAAGGAGTGATGATTTGCAGCCCTGCTCTGGAATCATTAAAGTTGCAACTAGGAATAACCTGTTGCTAGAATTAGTCCGGCTCCTTAGGACTTGCATGACGTTCCTATTTATGCAAAGTGGTTCGACCACCATCTGATTAAGACTCCATAGTCAGGCGCAGATGTAAATCTTATCACGTAATATCACGATATCGCTTGCTATTCATAGTTACCGTTTCGCCGTTTTCTTTTTGGAGAATTAAGGTCCAATGATTTCTTCTGACCAAATTACACACCAGACTGTCACTTTTAATGGATGAAAAGGTGGCAGTTGAATAATTTGAGGTTTTCCCATTCCTCAGAATCGACTATTCTGTTTAATCACACATCCATTCAAATGAAAATGTGCCTCGTCACTCATTATGATTTTTTCATAAAAATCGGCAATGTCGTGGGCCAACTGTAACATATGTACAGCGGCGTAAATGGTCGTGTGGAGAAGTGGAGTTGTATCAACTGAATCTTATGTGGAAGCAAATGCAAATCCTTGTGAAAAATTGTGGCCAAAGTTGTTCTTTGAAGACCAAGCTGAGCACGGCTTGGAATTTAGGTTGATGGATTGTCTTGAACACTTTCTTCAGCAGCTGCAATGTTTTCAGCTGATCTTACAGTGGTGCATGCTTGGTCCTATCACCTACACCTACCTTCTTCCAAATCATTCACTATACGATAAATTTGCACGTTGTTTCTCCCAAAAATTACATGTAACTTTCTCATTGTCACAGTAATTGATAATTGATTTTGGAAAAATGTTTTAACGATTAAAATACGTTGATTGATCGAATATTTTTTAATGACAAATTTGTATTTTTTTTTCTCATGGCTAATATTTTCCCCTAACCAGGGCGACCGTGCTAACTTATTTCTTTGACGACTTTTTCGATTTCAATAATTGAAAGGTGCGGGATAAAATTACCTTCTTCCGAAATCAATTTGAAAAAAATTATATGCGGAACCGGCCGCTATACAAATTTTTTTCAGTAAATAGAATATAAAAGCAGTCATTCAACAGATATCGATTAAAATTTATATTTCTTTTCTTTAATCTGTAATTAAATAATTAAATTATACTACATGCAAATGTATGGATGAATGAATGAGAAAGTCGGGAGCTATCGTAAGTTTCTTTACGAACAAATAAACTTATTTTAAACAAAGCCCAGAAAACTCAACCGATTTTGTTATTTTTGGAAAAATATGTTTGGGTCCTTCGATGAGATGCAAATTTTTTTTAATATTGAAAGAAGTTTCTACAGGAAATAAGTAGTAAAATGCTTGTCCTGAATCCCGAAAAGCCTTTGCAGTGGCATTTCATCCCTCCTGGCGCTCCTCATAAGCCGGGGTAAAAAATATCCAGACCCATTAAAAAAACGTATTCCTAACTCACAGAAATTTACGTAACCGGATTTTGAAAGAATTATTAACGAATTTAAAGCCTGTTTTGATCTCTAGACCTTTATACGGAATGAGTGACACTCTAGCTGATTTAGTACCATCAACATCAGGTCATTTTTTGGATGGTTGTCCGTCGCTAAGGCATGCCGTACTAGAACACTCTAATTTGTCTTTAAGCCGTGCTAACCGATGGCAGAAACTTAAAACTCTTTATTACCAGTTCGCGTTAAGGTGAAAACAGGCATATTTAAAAGAACTCCACAAACGCACAAAGTGGAAATTTCCCGAAAGGAATTTCGTGGTAGGTGACTTGGTTGTCGTTTGTCGAAATGATTTCTGTTGACAGGGTCTATTCAGGTTAGGATTTTAATAATATAGTCGCTGACGTGAGAAAAGTTTCTGGCACTGTTACTAGATCAATCTTAAAGCTTGGGCTCCTCCCTAACTTAAACCCAATTAATATTATTTCTTATGTTTCATTTCTAGATGTTTCAACATGACTTCAGTTTGGTGAATCCAAAATTGTTTACAGATTGATTCCATCACGTCTAGTTTTTGAGATGTTCTTATTTAAATAAAATATTGAGAAGCGTGCTGGGCCCATAACCTTTGTTAGTTCTTTTTGAATTTAAACCACCGCCTGCTTGTTTGACAACTTTTATTCGAATGAAACTTAAATCATAAAAAGAAAACAGAAGTTAAGAAAAAAGGAAAAATAGAGATGCGTTTGGGTTGCAGTGTTGCCAGCGTGCACATACTTCAAAAATTACCAACAAAATATTTAAAATCTTAAATGAAATTTAATATTAATGTAACATTAAAAATTATTTAATAATACATAACTTTCTTTAAAAGTGTTATATGTTGTTTCATGATTGATTTCCCAGCAGAAATCAACTAATATTTTTGGAGACCAGCTCTTATGTATTTTTTTTTTCATTTGATTTTGCATATTGTAATTAAGAAATATCGGATAACACGTCAGTTTGTGCTTCAGAAGAAGGAATTGGCACTATTGCAAATTCCCCAAAATTTGGACCGAAAAAAGCAATCAGAATACATATTATTTTATATTTAGATTTTCTAGAAAACCCTTTGATTTTTATCATTGCAAAAATAACAGTCATTAATGTGGTTTTTTAGATGACTAAACCGTTATGATTTTTTAGTCCCTCTCAACCAACCTAGCAGAGCTACTGCACATGTTTTACAACATATATTTGGGATCCCTTCCAAATCATTTTTTATTAAGGGCGTCATCTAACCTGCAAGACAATTGCAAAATCATAACAAACACAATAAAAATGGTTTCGCTTATTTTTACACAGACGTGACATTCTCTTTAAATTAAAACAAATGTGGAGCAAACTAGACGAACACTAAAAACAAGGTTTACAGCACACATACACTCATACAAACGGATAACAGAAGATTCCAACTTTGCATTACACCTTGACACTCACGGACACACACCAAGTGAAATAGGTGAATGTATGGCATTATTACATCGTAGCAAAAAAGGGCGAAGACTAGACATTCTTGAAAACATGGAAATCTAAAAAACAAAAACTTTCAACAGCGACATTATAAACGAACAGGTAAACAAGACCTCAGACACAATTTTTACACCACTTAAACTACATATGCATACGTACAAACGAAAAACACCCTCAGACGGACACACAATTTATTTTGCATAAAAGTACCAGGTGGCTGGCATTATACCCACATACAATAGATACGAACTTAACAACAGAACTACCTAAACTACCGAAAACTAACTCACCAGTACGAATTGCATCACGGCTTGAGAATTTTGCTTTCACATCGAAAGCACTCGCCATTAACACAAGCAGAACAACAGCCAGATAAGACGGGAAATAACAACAGTAAAATAAATTATATTGTTTATAATTTATATTCAGTGTAAGCAATTATATATTTTGGCATCACATTCGGCCGCACTTTAATTTAGCTGGTGGCTGCCAGCGACTCAATTAATTTTTTTCATATAAAAACGAAGTGCTTGAATTCCCGCTGTTTTATTATTGAATAATTTTTTAAGCTGTGTCGAACAAATGACGGATATTCCTACCATGACGGGAGTTCCCGAATTTAATATTTAAGCCCTATAGCAACTCTAACTCCATACAAAGTAAAATAAACTTAGGAAAATTTGATTTGAACATTAGCGGGAATTTCCGTCATTAGTTTACTGAAAGACACGTGAATTACGTGAATTCCCGCAATTCAGCAGAATGTGTTAAAATCGATAAAACTAAGAGAACAATAGCCACACCAAAACGATCACTGACATCTCAATGTACGTTCAAGTGTATGCGAATGCCGGCAGGATTTTGTGGCAATTTACAATTTTTTAGAATTAAAAGTATAAATTAATTTTAACAATAATACAGCATTTGATAAAAAATACATATGTATGTATGTACTGAAAAATGCTTCACTTCATTCACAAATGTGAATAAAATATGTCGTCCCATATATTTATGAAAGTTTTTCAAAAATTTTAAATTTTAAGAATTTTTCTTATTTAACACGTTCGCGGACGCGCTAAAGTTTTCAAAGAGCTGCAAAAATATACTAGCAATTATTTTTGAAACTAGTTGTAATATCCGAAATCTGATTAGATGTATTATAAGAGTAATCAGAACATCGTATTTTAACCGTTATATACAATGAATGCTATAGCATCCACGACGATTACACTTCTAATTTACTCATTTTTATATTTGTAAATACGTGGAGAAAAGATAAAATAATATGAAATTAACTAATGAACCAGTTGATCATTATTTTGAAATGTATATTAATTACAAAAGCTTAAGCTTGTATAAAATTAAATGAATAAAAATTGACTTTAAAATTAGAATGCTGTAGCATTCACGTCATTTTACATCACTATGAAAATGAATGCTTAGCATTCACGTCCGTGAACGTGTTAAGTTTGGCTGCTTAATAGTGTAATACACCGACGCTTCCTTCGTTTAAAATATTTTTAAATAATATGCCACTTGAAATTTTATAATCACTTAGTAAGAAAGAAGCTTTTAAAAGAAAAGCACAGGATTGATTAATATTCACTTAATAAAATTTAGGTTTAGCAAAAATTTAAATCAATAATTATCTCAGTAAACAAAACTTTGTATCGGCTTTATAATTTATTTATAGTTGAAAAAAAAAACTATTACATAAATTACGCGTATTACTGTATAACCATTTAACTAAGTATTTTTTGCGTACTGTACCTAAAAATAAAATATGTCAAAGGCAGGGTTCAGAATTTTTCATCAACATTCATGATATTTTTCATAAATGAGAAATCTAAAATTTTATATTTATTTTTCACGCTCATAAACGAACAAGAAAAAATGTTCTGCTTATGTTCATACATGAATGCGAACAACAAGAATTATTAGTATTATTTATATGTGATGAATGATAAATTAGCTTCTTCTCATTAATGTTCTTTTTCATAAATGTATATGTTCATATATGAACGCTGAAATTTTATAAAATTTCTCATAAATGAACGTGAAAAATTTTTCTACCTACGATCGCAGTTTGCCTTAAAAACACATGGGTACATATTAACTCAAAATACAATTTTACAATATATTGTAAAAGAAATAAAAAAAAACATTCTTTTTTCTACATACTTATGCACATTACCAAATATGTGCTTTTATGTACGCGAATGCTTAAGGCAGGGCACATAGAATCCGTCATGTGTTATACTTTGACGTATTCAACTGAAGTCAAAGTAACGACGGATTAGGTTGGCACAATGAGTACTTTGTTGACGGATAAGAAATCAGCTGTTTTTTTGTTTTTCTTATTTTATATTTTCTTGCTGCAAAGTTTTATTAAAGTGCACATTTGAAATAGAGTTAGACGACATCTTAGACTTTCTATTAATGGTAATTTGTATTCCACTATTTATTCCATTATTTATTATTATTATTATTTATAATTTATGTTAAAAATATTTTACTACAATAGAGCGACAACAAAAAAACAAAAAACAAGAAGAAGAAGCAAATGAAAAATGTCAAAGTCTTAACGTACGTCAAAAGTTAAAAGTTGGCCAACTTTCGTACTTTGCGTTGACGGAGACGTATTGATTGTGACAACGCTGATATGAAAACGTGTATTTCAACTCACTTGTCAGTTGAAAAATACAACGTATGACGGATTCTACGATTTCTGAAAAATTATCAAAATTGTAAATATTCAAAAATTAACACTTGCGTTTTTCTTATTTTTTCACTTACACCCAATTTACATTGTACGATTTTTGTCGCTGCAATTCTTATTTTGTTGTTGTGAATAAGAGGTGTAAAGAGAGTTCCTCTCTTCCTCTACTCTCTTTACACCTTTTATTTACAACAACAAACTAACAATTGCAGCGACAAAAATCGTACAATGTAAATTGGGACTTATGAATAGAAAGAAAAAAATAAATCATGGCATTCACAAATGAGAAAACACAAAATATTTTGTAGTCTCTCACACATGTATGAGAAGAAGCGGCTACAAAATGAAACGTACATATTCACACATGTATGAACAGTGAGTGAACACTTCGCTACTCTGGTCAGAAGAAAGCAAACAACAATTTAACAAATAAAAGGAAATTAGAACCAAATTGTGAAAGGGGTCTTGTACCCTTTCACACAGGCAAACTTTTCTTTGCAAAGTTTTGATTTTATGTGAGAGCGAAGGAGAAAGCATGATTGAGTGTACAGACTTTGATATACTCGCAAAGTTGCTTTGTTTTTCTTTCGTCGCTTATACACAGTTGTACTTATACACAGATTGCATAAAGCACCAAGTGACTAAAACAAAATTTGTAAAAGAAAACTTTTTGTGTTTGAACACCAAAGAAAGTTTAAAAGAAAATTAAAAAAACTTTGTCAAAGTAAAATTTGCCTGTGTGAAAGGGGTCCAATTAGAAATGATATATTGTTTTGATAACACAACATTTAAAATACTCAAAGTTTTAGTTTAAAAATTATATATGCATTGAATTTTTGTTGAGAAAAAAGCTATTTAGTGAAGCTCTCGTTGTTCTTTAAATGTCACCTCCCCGTTGAACTTTGTTCGTTATTAAAGGTGTATTATAAAAGGTTTGTATTGATTTCGTAATGAAATTGATTTTTTTAGCTGGCTGCATACTGTGACGGTTATATCAAATATTGGTTAGATTATTGTTCTATTCAATTCCTTATAATTTTATTTTCTGCATTTAAAAAAAAATTTTTCTTTTATTTAATTTTAGTTTGAGTTTTATATGTCTCTGTCAAAACTGTAATAAAAATATTTGAATATCAATAATTCAATTTCAATATCAATTTAATAATACTCTTAGAATAGCCCTTATTTCTTATTACATTGAAACATCTAATTGGCATACTTCCAACCAAATGCCTTTAATGCAAAAGAGGTGAAGCTTTCCAAGCGGCCAAAATGTTTTATTATAAGCCAATCATTTTCCACTTTAATTTTTTCTTAACTTCATCCCGCAAGTTATCTATTTGACTGAAATTAATTTCGCCCCATAACACTTTTATCAGTACTACATAAAATTCTTGAAAAATTAATTATTAAGCATTTGTCGATAAAAAATTTTTTCTGTCAAATAACTAATATGGATTTCGAAAGAGATATGGCAAGGATGAAGCGGTGGTCAATGTTGTAAATTATAAGGTTTGTTCCAGTACTCTGCTTTGGGAGCTCGCGGGTTCCCAAATTTACTCAAAAGCGTTCCCGTACACAAAGTTTGGGCAAGTGAGAGAGAATTTGAGAGAATAATATTCTTCTTCTTTCTGCCCAAAACAGCCCGCACCTTTTCTTCGGGCTGATTTGGTAAGATTGTAAATCAATCAGCTGTTGCATAAAATAAACAATAAAAATTGTCAGCAAACAAGTTTTCTTTAGAGTTGAAATAAAACTTTATTGAAGAATGTTGAAAAATGCAAGTGAAAGCTTGAATTTTATTATGTATAAAAACATACAAATGAGATATAAATATATGTATACATGCACAGATAACTACATATGTATGTACATACATATTTCCATGGACATAAAACAAGTAAACAATTTTGACATTTTATTTCGGGCTAAAAAATTTGGTTTTTAGGGTTCCCATACTTTTAAACGTTTTAGTCTCTAATTGAGAGTATTGTTGCATTACTCTCATTTGCCCAAACTTTACCCAAAAAGTACGGAAACACAGCTATAATTGTGACAGTTTGGATAAAGGCACTGCTGGCGGCTTCTCTAAGGCCTTTGAATTAGTAGAACCTACAATTTTTATAGAAAAACTATCATTTTATAGATTTACTGGACGAGAACTTGCATTCTTTAGAATCTATTTTACTAATAGAAAACAATAGCCCCGATTATGAATAGGAATTGCCTGGGAATTTTTCTTGTTTTCTTATTTTGAATTAAGATTTGTTTATTATTTTTTCCTTTACTGAAGATGGGTTGAGACAAAGAATCATCGCAATCCTTTCCAATGCCGATCTTGCATCCTCCTTCTGCAAACAAAAACGCAACAACCTACTCGGTTTGGCAACAGAACTGATGCAGTTTTGGTAAGACGGTAATATTTCCTGATCTGTCTTCTTGCAGCCCTCTGGCTTACTTGTTGCAACAGAAGTTCAACAAGAACTTCTTCTAACGTTTATTGCTCGTGATGCAAAATTATTTTCAAGATTTACAAAACTTAATAAACTGGTTTTAAACATAAATAAAACTAAGTTCATACTATTTAGTCCGCAGCTGACACGGATTAACAATTATACTATGATGATTGATGAAAAGGTTATTGAGGTTAATTTTGCTAAGTACTTGTGAGTTCACCTGTTCAACAGTAACCTTACTTGGCAGTCTCTCATGCAAAATAAAAAAACTGCGATATAAATTAGATATACATAAATACAAAGCTTATGATGATTGAGGCGCTCATTTAGAGCTCTCGATTTTATTTTCAACTTTACTTTTATATAGAGATGCAGTTCTGTTTTGCGGTTTATGGCTTGCAAAAAAGCAACTTCTAATATATAGTTACGAATGTGTCTTGCTTAAGATTTAAAATAAAATAATTAAGCAATAAAGCAGACTACTGGTTACAAACTGCGTACAAGTTTATACACACACACACACACACAACTACAATTGGATATGCTGTTTACTAACTGCCTGGCATGCAAGGAAAAAAATAAGTACATGTATGCTGTTTATCATCTAAACGCGCAGGACAAAAACTTATTTTACAACAACAAACATACATGCTGTTTACCATCTGCGTGGTTTTCTAAGAAATCCTTTTCTTACAAATAACAACAACAAATGTATTGAAATAAATCCCAAGCGGAAACCTTATCAGCATAAAAACAAAAACAACTATACAAACAGACATACAGGCGCCTATACATCGAATAAACAACATACAACAACAAAATGTACACAAAGGAAGTAAAAGATTCTTAAAACTTCTAGATGCTAATTGGACAAGTATAAATAGGGAAACGTTTGAATGGATAATCAGTCAGTGTAAAATTATACCTCATAGAGTAAAGACGTGCATCTTAAGTAAATTGTACAGTAGTGTCAACTTTGTGTAGTTGAAGTATTAATTTAAAAATTCTAAAAACTGGTGTTATTTATTTTGCCATAAAAAACTCACAACAAAACGTTTATAAAAGGTATAAACGTAGCAATATGTATGTTTACAAAATTTGCATTACATATATGTGTAGGATTCCACACGATTAAATTGCAGAGCATACATCATAGCATATATACGCGGCAAGATTCTAATATACCAAAAGTAAAATTTAATACAATGGTTGTTTCGCCGTATATCCGTATTGTTGAATTCGTCGAAAGGAAACACAAGAAATTTCTTTAAGTTTATTAAATTTTTATTGTAAAAAAACTGATTTATTTTCCGTTGCACGTAGTGCCTTGATAAACTTTCATAAAACCATTAAATTATTTTTCCATATAAATGGCCGACAACATTTAAACCCTTTAGCAGTTTACTCGCTGAAAATAAAGATTTCCAACAAGAGTGTCAAAAAAGGTATCAAAAATCAGTATAAACACTCTTGAAAATAATTACAATCACAACTAAATTAACAGTGGTAGTTTGCAATATACATACATACATACATACATTACCAATTTTAAAAATAGATTAAAACAATATTTGCTGCAGAACATCGATATGCTTTTGTTATAAATGTTTTTTTTTGTATTATCGACCCTTATTATAAGTTGCATTCTTCGATTATTGATTTTCGCTGCCTATCGAACAACGAATATCGAATATAAATTTCGGTATTATGAGTTGGTACCACCGTCGAAAACTTTGTTGCACAACGAAATTTCTATCGAACACAATTTTTCTTTCGGCGCTGTAGAAATGTAAATATTTGTCAATTTGTTTTTATTTAATTTCCTGTGTAAATTATATTTTTTTTTAATTTTACGTAGGTCTAAGGTTGTGAGTACATAATAATTGGAAAGGCTGGTTTTTTGTGATGGAAACAAAATCCCCAGCTGGCAAGAGGAATTTACACAAAATTTCTGGTAGCAAAAAAATGGGAAAAAATCACACAGGAGCTAAACTGTCTAGAGCCACCCGTTAACAAAATGGATTAAGGTTAGTAATTTTAAAAAACTACTTTATCAAGATATGGGCTGATAAAACTCTAAAACGAAAAAAGGCCAAAACTAACCTGAGTATCGAGCAACAGGAGGGGGTCCAAACAATTTACAGGTATATACCAACATTGAGGAGGCCGTAATTGATTTATTACAGCTTGCAAGCTGCGTAAATCCAAGTATTTCGTTTTTAGTTAAAATATAAATATTTGAATTTCAATATAATGTTGCTAAATTTTCTAAATTTGTTATGTATTGTGAAAAAGCTGTTGCCAGATAACCTCAAAATAATGCCAAAATGGCGCTGAGGCCCATGCATGTTAAATACAAAAAAGTGTAACTTAGATTATGGAAATTCTTTAACAGCGGCATCGTCCTAAACTTTGGGAAAATTTTCAAATAATCGTTTTTAGAAGTTACTTTTAGAAACAAAACACGCTCTTGCCTTACAATGACTGAAGTGCTATTATCATAGCTTTTGTAGCCTTGCATAGTGGGGCACAAATAAAATATTTTGGAAATAAATAAGTAATTTGTAAATAGTAAAGTCTACTGAGACTTCACTGAAAATTACAATCCTTTAAAAAAAGTTAACATGTACCTGGTGTGGTGTCCTACTTTATGATCCTGTTGCGGTGATCCTGAAACCTCAAAGTCTAAACTAAAACTGTTTGAATCGATTCAATTCAATTTCCAAATTATTAAAAAAAAACTTTTGCTATGCCCACTATGAATAAATTAAAAATATTTTATATCGCAATTAATTACTTTTAGAAGTTTACAGGAGCAAAAAACAATCAGGCATGTGATGAAAATGGACAAAACATGTGATGTGTTACCCTGCGTCGATTTGCTGCAACGTTTTCACATTCTACTTTGCTTCAATAACAAAAAGCGATTTTACCAAGTGACGAATTTTTATGTCAGTTTAAATCTGTACTTTTTACTTAAACGAAAGAAGAAGCAGCATAACAAAAATTAAATAAAATTTTATAAAAATTTAATAACAGTAATTATTTGTTACATATGTATGTACATCTGCAGGGAGAACCATAAAAATATCCGGAATGGTGCTTTAATCAAGTCTATAAAAAAACATTTTGCAATTGCCAAGAGTTTAACGAAAGGAGCCACGAGTTTTAACAAATGAGCCAGACTGGATATGAAGAACTTATGGTCTGATCTGACCACAGCTTTGAATAGACGTGGGCCGCCAACTGACTGACTGGAAGATGGAAAATTTTTAATAAAAACTGTAATATGTTTTATAAGAGATGACATTTTTAAATTTATTAAGTAATTAAATTATTTAAACACTTTTTGTCAGCTTTTAAAGAAAAAAGTAAAAATTAAGTCACTTCCAGCTGTTTGCTCTTTTTTCATATTGGATCTTTAATTTATTCATAAAACTTCTTTTAAAAAGAACAGCGAGAAAAGTAATAATTTCTATTTTTTCTTAACTTGATATCTAAACCAGTTTTTCGAAAACTGTCTTATGCAGTGCGTAAATGTAAAAACCCGAAAAGTTATTCGCGTGAAATACTTTTTTAGAAAATTAACCTCGTTATTTGCTTATCATTGCTCTTCAGTATCTCATCGATTTTAAAATTTTCGCAGAAACCGATTTTGCATTTATTTATTGGTAATAAATTTTATCTCGATATTTTAGCAAACAATTTATTTGGACCTGCTTCAACACTGTGACTCACGGCTACGATGTTTTCAGTTGAACGACGCAGTCCAGCACACGTTGGTGTTCGCACATTTTGTTTAACCAAATTCTTAATAGTGGTCTCAGAAGGACGATTATGTTGTTCGAAAATTCACGAATTTTACGAAATGTAACTTTAACAGAACCAACCTTTTCATAGTGGATTTTAATTATTCTAATGCGATTTTCGTGCGAAATTGAATTCATTGTAGCAATTGCCAATATATCTCCTACGAATACGTCAAAAAACTAAATGTCAAAACTATCATGTTGTTGGTGACTCCACAATTGAAAAACAAACTTCTTGAATAGAAACATAAATTTGGAATTTTATCATTTAAGTTTTATATCTGAAAATATGTATTTTCGACTAAGAATTTAGAAAAAAAAATGTGCTGATTTTGGGAGCACTAGAGAAAGGGCCCAATATCGGCCATTTTCTATATTTCCTACGGTAATCAGAGAATACGAGAATTTCATGCAATAATACAGCCAGCAAGTCAATTTTAACTTATCTTTAAGTAAATTTGTTTCGTATTTTAATTTTATTTTATTATTTTCCAATCCAATCGTTTAGCGAAGGAGATGATATTAAAGGATATACGAATCGAGTATCAAAAAAACCTTTCTGTTCTCTAACAACATTTTCTTTCCTGTCAATAATTAGAGTTGGGTCATTTCAATTTTAGATAAGCCTAAATGAATAATTCGATTTATTGAAAGCTATAAAAAAGCTTTGGACTTGTTCAAATTTTGAAATTCACTTTTTAGGTATCAATGATTCTTCTTCTTAGGTATCAATTCCATTCGCTTATAGTGCAACCTTCTAATATAAAGTTTTCATAAGCATTCGCTCCTTAAAATTTTTACGAAAATTTTTTGCTTTTAAACGCTTATGTACGTTTCGTGTTTAAAATAGATTTAATATAGATTTAATACTGGGGCCTTACTGTGTAATTCGATTCGAATAAAAATTTGTACGAATTCGAATATATTGTACTGTGTAATCCTATTTACGTAAATTGATTTCCGAATATGAGTATACTTTTTTCCCCTTTTCGTATTCAAAAATACTACTTTCGGATATGCAACTCTGTAATACGAAAATGAGTGTCAAAGACGTTAAAACTGTTCGTATTTCATTCGAAAGACATTTTGTTATCGGAAGAGAAAAAAATGTAAGTAATTTTATAATTTTTATGGAAAAAATAAATTTTTGTTATGTTTAAAGTGAAGTTGTGTTATACATAAAGTGATGTTATGTTTCATTTAAATTTTAGGAGTGTACAAAAGAAAAACTGTAACACAAAATCTAAACAATTTGAAATTTTGGTAGAGTTTATGGTGCAACATCCCGACTTGGCCAAGGGACACATAAATTCTCCGGAAGCAAAAAGCAAATCATGGCACTTATGGGAAAGATTAACTTTGGAATTAAATTCTGCATGTTTGCCCACACGTGATAGTAACGGATGGAAGAAAGTATGGGCCGATTATAAAAACCATATTAAAGTAAAGTGCAAGCGCAACAAAATGGGAATTTCAGGCACCGGTGGAGGACCTAGTAATTATTGTGCTCTTACCCCACTAGAGGAACAGGTGTACGAACTCCTCTCCTTAAACACATCTATTCATGGCATAAGTGGAGGAAAGGAATTTGGTGCTGCACCTTTAAACAAAGAGCCAACAACTTCATCTATAAATATAGCCGAAGAAGATTTGGAAAACAATTTTGAAATTATAGACCAATCAATTTTACATCCTCAGGAACAAAATAAAGAAAATTTAAATATAAATACTCCTAGTAGGTCCATTCGGAAGAGAAGTGCGCTTAATTCTGACAGCTTGTTAAGCAAACAAGTTGAAAATCAAATATCTTTCCAAGAAAATTCTTTAAAATGTTTAATTAAAATTGATGACAATCAAAAAACACATAAGAAATTACTAAAATCATTAAAAGACAATATATTTGACATAAAAAGGTATTCAAAGCGTAAATGTGAAATAGAAGAACGAAGTCTAGAACTCCAAATTAAAAAATTTGAATTCAAAAAGAAAATCGAGCTTGAAAAAAAATAAAAGAAAATTGGCCCAATTAGAACTAAAACAAAAAATGTTTCAATTGGAATGTGAAAAATATGCAACCTGCTCCGTTGTGGAGCATCAAAAGAAAACTGTAAAAAATGAAAAATCGTTGGATTGAAATTCAGCGATACTGCTAAAAAAATATTTTTTTTAAATTTTGTTGTCACTTTTGACATTGAAGAACAAGTGCTTCCAAGTTAATAAAGTATTTTCTTCAGATACTAACTAATACAACACTGCTAGCTGTTCGAAAATGTAAGCCGGTACCATTTTAATTTCGTATCGGAAATTTTGTTCGAAAGATTTTCATTTTCGTATCGAATTACACAGTAAGGCCCCTGATATATTTTTAGACATTATTAGATTTGAAAAGAAAGTTCCGGATTTTCACCCATTTGTTCAAAACATTTATTGATTGTTAACTGCTTTTAAAATTTCGACGTTTTAATATTGATGGAAATACGGAACAAACGCAAAAATCTTATATTCAAAATAAAACCTTTTTTATGATTTAAATGAAAGAAATTAAACAAATAAAAACAAAATAAGAAATCAATGAAAAACGCTTACATTTTATACGTTTATTTGTTTGAAAATTAATTAAAATTAAAATATATTTTCTTATTTAGATTACACCTAAAACAAGTGAACATCATAATATACAGAGATGAAGAACTACGATGACGAAAGAATATTAAATTCATTTTCAACAGAAAATAACAAAAAACATATTTTATATTTGTGTGTATGTTTATATTAAAATAAGACCGACGATTGTTACAAGTTATAAATCGAGCTGACTGCCAAGCGTAGTTTATAAGTTATAAAAAGATTGTTAAATAAAACATCTCAAGAAGACAAAAAATATATATTTTGATAACCAAATGAAAATAAAGTAAAATTCGATTTCACATTCCTGTCGAAGTAAATTAAATAAATATTCTTTTAATTATGCATAATGCAGTATATATGTATGTATATACTACAGATGATGAATAAACAAATCACTTTTGCTTTAAATTTGTTTCCTACGCTCTTTTGTTATTTTAAAGATTTTAGAAGGATTGAAAAAAATGTTTGAAGGTCTTTTCGTAAGGACTTTTCTAAATGGAGCGAAGTAGTAGTTTGTCGGGCAGGGGTAAGAATAATTGATTATGTAATTTTGTTTTTACTGCGTTTTTTTATTTTTGTTTGTTGTTCTTCTTTTCTTTGAAAATTAAACTGAATAAATGGATTTTATATTTATTATTAATAAATATTAATTTTTTTTTCATTAATGTCATCATGCTTATTTGTTTTTGTTTTGTAAGTTTTTCGCGTGTAAGTGTGAGTGTGTATGAAGGTGTTGTGTATGCGTGTAGGTAGGTATTTGTAATTATATATATTTTTTAAATTTGTTGTGTTTTTATTTTATTATTTAAAGAGCGTTACAATCTGTAATATTTTTGTTTTTTCTTGCTAATTTTAAGTTGTTGTTGTTGTAGTAGTAGCAAAATCCTTTTTATTTTTTTAAGTATTATATTTAATTTTGTATGTATGTTTGTTATTATTATTATTTTTCATACCATAATTTCCATCTCAACCTCTCTGCTTTTCTCATTTCTTATTTATTTATTAATCATTGTTATTTTAAATTTCATTTTTTCATTCTTTACAAAACAATCGGTTGTAGTTCATCATTCAATCATCAATTTAATCAAATATTATTGTTATGTATATTATTATTATTATTTTGTTTAAAATCATTCAATACATCATTTAGTTTTGGATGATACTGTTGTAGTTGTTGCTGTTGCTGCTGTTGTTGTAGTATTTAATCTTGCCGCCGTTGTTGCAGTTGTTGATATTGTTGTTGCTGTCATATTCAAAATAGTTGTAGATGTTGTAACTACCTTTTAAAGACAACAACAACAGCAACAACGACACTAATAATAATAATGACGACATCATCATTGTCATCAAAATTACCTTCATGTTGTTGTTGTAGCCACATTCCATTATCATTATTATAAAAAATAATAACAACAATAAAAAGTGCAACAATGTTGACAACTTAAAGAGCGACGACGACGATGGCGACGACGGCATTGATGATAATGATGACGTTGGTGATGATGGCGATGATGATGATGACAACAACAACAACGACGACATCGACGACGACGACGAATCAATTATACAAACTGGAACGCATCACATAGCATACTTCCTAGTCCATTCCCGTGCCAATTCATTGTATTTTTCCCGATCAGTTTTATATATTCTTGCAATCTCTGGTACAAGTGGATCATCGGGATTTGGATCACAAAGTAGAGAGCAAATTGATAATAAAACTGCAAATCAAAACAATTTCGAATTAATTTTTGTTGCACAATTAAATATACGAACTTTGAGAAATACCTTTTGATATAGTGAGTGCTGGCGACCATTGAGATCTTAATATATCGAGACAAATCGACCCATTGCTGTTAATATTTGGATGGTATATGCGCGTTGTAAAAGCCACTTTAGGTGGTTTGAATGGATAATCTGTTGGAAAGTGAATTGTTAAGAAAAATACGCCACCTTGGTACGGGCTGTCAGGCTAAAATCGAGAAAAATAAAACTAAAATTAGCTGTATTCGAAAATATAAAAATGTAGTTACAAGCATTTAAAGTTTTAACATTTATGTACTCGGCTTCTAAAACAATTCTCATTTTGTCGATTTAATTAAGTGTTTTTCAATAAAAATTCCCTGAAAATCTGCCGCCTTAACTACATAAAAACTGGCAAAAATCTACGCACTGATGAAAAAAATAATAAAATTGTGTTTTCTGTCAGTTTTTCAATTCTTTATGGTGTTTGTAGTTTCTATCGATTTCGGTCCATAAGGACTAGACTATAAAACAATTACAAAACTATCAATGGCTTTTTTTCATTAAAAATGTAAAAATGTAATTTTTATGCACTGTAACTCTAGTCCATTTCTTATCCGAACGACGTGAGTTAGCCATCATTCGATGCATAATTTGTTTGTTCCCGATTTTTATTTATTTTTATTTTCACTTAAACATACTGCAAAATAATTTTGCCAATTATAATTAAATATATTTTACGAATTCGGCAATATGACTTCGAAAAGATTTAACTCAAATAGTCTTACAAAGGCGATGTGAACTTTTTTTTAATTAAAGTGCTTATAATAGTTTCAATAGTGATTTGTTGATAACTTTTTATGATTTCAATTAAAATAAATGTGTAATTTAAATTTTATTTTTACCGGTCCCATTATTGTTGCTTGCCAGTGAAATACTGAAATGAGAAATAAAACATAAGAAAAATTAATATTTCATAACAAACCAATATGTAATTTAAATATTGAGAACTGCATTTAAAATAAAAAAAAAAAACAGAACTATATTTCTTTAACTAGTTTAAAGTTAATTTTAAATCAATCATGAAACTTATTGTAATATATTTTACTTTCAGAATATTACTGTATTTATATTTTCAAATTGAAGATAACCATTCACACTTGATAACACTGCTTACATTGAAATACACCACCGGTCTACTTTATTAAATGTAATGAATAAAAAGAGCCATAAGACAATTTTCATCTGCATTCCCTTTTAATATAGCAATTCCACTTCTGAAGTCTAGAGTTTTGCCCTGAGTAAAACTTTCGATTAGTCCAGCTGTTAGTAAATTGCTAATCTTTGCGCAAGACCAAATTGTGTCATACCGAAAAGAGCTGTGATACTTGTGGATTAAACGGTTTCCAAAGATCTTTCGATGTATAACACTTTTCAACCTGTTCCTTTTGGCTCAAGCTAACAACCCTGAAACGACTTTAGAGCTTAAAAACGAATTCATAGAAGATAGGAATAACTTTCAACCTGAAATATACACAAGTCATGGAGAACTTTAATTCCTTGTTGCTCGAGATGTTGGAGTGGGCATTTAAAGAATATTGTGTTTTATACACATGTAGGGATAAATGCCATAACTTATAAATGTAATAAAATAAGAAAAATATTTCGGAAAATTTTGTTGTTTTATTTTTAAATGAAAGTATGTGCTCTTATGGAATTACTCTTGTCTCATGCGTGGAAATTTGTTCAAACTAAATAAATAACAACTGAAACAAATAGAATAGAAAATTTTACATTCATATTCATATTATAACAGAAGATTCATCAAAATCACAAACACAAAAAAGACGTATCAAGTCATTTTGTACAATTCAAATCATTGCGTATTGAATAATTTAAGGTTTTGTTGCCAAATTCCCTACACATTGTATTAACTGCAAGCCACGTGGAATAAAACAGTTTGTCGTCTTTTAATGTTATTAACAATTATTTATTTAAACCACCTGCTGTTTAACCAAAATTATGGAAGATGTGATAAAATTGTTTATTTGTAAAAATGTATAGGGGTTTTGTGATAATCACAAACAACTATATTTTTTTTAATTTTATTAATGCATTATAGAATCCAGCATATAAAAAAATTCTAAATCAAAAAAACAAGAGAAAATAAAATAGTTTTTATTTTCTTCACGTTACAATTATATCAGAACAACAAGAAATTTAACTTTGAAATAACACCAACAACAAACAACATGAACGTCGAATATATGTATAATATTAAATAGAAGACAGTAAAGTGTGGGTATTTTATATGGAGTAGTAAGTTAAATATGACTGTTATTTTTCATGCAATAAAAAATGTAATGCATATTTGCAATTAGAATATAAAATATTCAAGGTTTTTTTTGCGGCAGTTAGGAATTAAAACAGTTTTTTGTTGAATTTACTGCAGTTAAATCTAAGATCGATATCGAATTAGTTTAGCTACGATTACAAAAGCATTTTATTATAATAAAATAAATTAGCTGATTTATTTATTATTAAATACAAAATTAACATAGACATATATTGTGTTTTTCAACAAGAAGTTTGTTTTTCAATTGTGGCAAAACCAACAATATGATAGTCTTGACATTTAGTTTTTTGACGTATTCGTAGTAGATGCATTGTCAATTGTTACAGTGAATTCAATTTCGCACGAAAATCACATTAAAATAATTAAAATCCATTTAAGTTATATTTCGTAAAATTCATAATCGTCCTTCTGAGACCGCTATTAATCGGTACAAAATGTGTGAACACCAACGCGTGTTTGACCGGGTCATTCAACTAAAAAATCACAGCCGTGAGCCAGTGTTATGCAAAATCCCCACATTGCGAATTTCGCGTAAGGATTTGACTTTGAAGGTATTAAAGCCGACCGACCATTCACATCGCCGTAGATTCGCTGAATTCATTTAGAAACCACCGGCTTTGATGAAAGAATCGACATCTGTCACCGCGGTCGTGGTGGATATCATTTTGCATTCAAAATTTTCGAGCTTTTCTCTTCGTAATACTATAAAAATATGAATCATCTTAATCTAAATTTTTTTATTTTTATTTGGAAAACAAATTCTTTGTTGAAAAACCTTTTATAAAGGGTTTTTTTTTTAATTGCAAGGAATAGCACAATTATATATTATGTGCGCTTTGTTGTAGCTGAATAAAATATTTGAAAATACTTGAGTTACACAAGCAAAATTGAGTTTATAATTTAATTTGAATGCATGTAATGGAAAGAAATCGAATGATTTAAAAACAATTGAGTTTGCCTACAAAATTTTGCGTTTTTAATTTGTACAAATTATTTTATCTACATCGTAACTTGCACTGAACTTAACCCAAAATATCCGCAACTTTTCTTTATATGAGTTTTATATAAGTTATATATAATTTAATACACAATTTATTAAAAATATTAATTCTTGTAAAATTTATATTGAATTTGTATGTGTCTCTCTACCCTCTACCAGGAGTTTATTAACATATTTAATTTGTTCGGTTTTCTTCTCACTATCAAAACTTTTTATTTTAATATATAATAATCATATACGGTCCTATAGGCTCGGCTAATAAATAAACTAATAAATCATAATAACATTATAGTACATTATATATCACATCCTTAAGGAATATATATATATGTATATCTTCTAAGAGATAAAATTTAAAAAAATTAAGAAACATACCAATTAACCAAATTTAAAAGATTTTATAGTTTGAAATTATCGAAAGTTTATAAATTTAAATTTACTGTATTGTAAACATTAATTAGGTATACGTTTTGAATCTTTGTAGACGCTAGTGAGTTGCTACAACCCTTTATAGCCGTTGCGAAACTTATGGCTTCACTAAAAATTTAGCAGAAACAATTTCTGACCTCGAAAGAATTCCTTCGGACATTAATAATTTAAGACCTTAGAAGAAATTGGCTGGGCAATTACGAAAAGTAGCATATAGGAATATGCAATGTGTTTTGAAATTTATTAACATCGGTTAACCACTTCACTTTTTCCCCCCCCTAACAGTCACCACCAAAGGACAAGAGTTGTGTTAAATTTTGATATCATTCTTTAACACATTTTAAAAAAAGGCATGTCAAAATGTTTTAAAATATCTTAGAACCTAAAAAAGAAATAATCCACAATAAAATGTTTCTTGTTGGACATCTTGTGGAAAAAGTTTTTAGAAAAAAAATTTTTTAATTTTTCATACTAAACAATTTTAACTGGGCGCAAAATTTATTAAATTGTTAAAACAAATTTATTTCTACAATTATTTTTTCTTTAACTTAAATAATAAAAATACAAATATCAATTTAACTACTTACAATCATCCCCTACTGGACCAGCTGAACATTGTGCAGGTGGATCTCTGCCCAAATCTTGTAATTCCTAAAAGAAAAAATAATGTTATTAATCAATGATCAGATAATATAACACGAGTTTATAAAATATAAAAAAAAACGGAATCTAATTCATTTAAAGCAAAAAAAAATAGAATAAAGAAATAAAATACGATAACTTTCTTCCAGTTTTAAAATGAAAAATGTTAAGAATTACCCATTCTGGTTTAGTGAAATTATTTTTTAAATATAAAAGTTTTTGCCGACGAGACAGTTCCACCTTCTTAAAATGTTACAAAAAATTTATTGTTTTTGAGATAGATGGTTAAGATGATTAGTTTTATTTCAGTACTTAATCCCAACAGCAGTCAGTCGTGATCGTGTCTAGTAATTTTTAATTGTTCATATTTATGCCTTGTCCATATTTTTGAAGCTAAAACATGTTATTATTAAGCTAATTCTATTTGTCCTGTTCTAAAGCATAAACAGATGAAACTTAAATAAAATAGAATACAAAACAGTTTCTGACATGATAAAGTTTCCACTGTTAGACGGCCAAAGTTTTGAAGTAAGATTTTATATAATTAACAGGCAAGACGGACGATTCTTTGTTTTAGCATTTACGCTCACAATTCGATGAAAAGTTTACCTTTTTAAGATATTTTTTTATTTACTTAAATTAGTTCAGTACTTTGGAAGCTATAATGGATTTAAATTAATACTAATACATTAGCAAATAACACACAATTCATGTACATGTCTACCAAGCAAAAATTTAAATTAAGTTATTTTTTATAATTTGATAATATTTTATAATGAATATTAATAATGGATAATATTTAACGGTTGTTTAATTCACAACCTCTTAAATGTAAATTGTATATTTTAAAAAATAAACAAAAATTGTGAACACGCTTCTGTAGTTTCCATTGTTAACTTCTTAAACGGTGAAATTGTTAAATCATGCAAATTAAAAATATACAAAATCTCATAAAAAGGCATGCAGATAAATCTTTAAATATGGCACTACTATAATGAATATTAATCAAAATTCATAATATACGGTCATTACTTTTCTAAACTATCTTCCTCAAATAAAATCTCTCAAGCTAGATTCGAATTTGGGCCTAATTATACAATAATTATTATTGTTGTTTATAAAATGTTCATATCAAACTGTTGTTAAATTGGTAAGATTATCCAGTCAAACTGTTAAAACCCTACTCATTGCAAAATAAATACGTTTGACTATTTCAAGACCATAGCAATTTTAGTGTAAGCTTCGCCAGCTGGAATCATAATCTAATATTTCCACTACAGCACATTACAAAAAAGTTGCTAAAGCTAAAAATTAAAGAAAATCTGCTTTTAAATAATTTTTATGTATGAATGAATGTTTGATAGTGCAACTTTCCTTTTTTTCTTTTTTGTTTTTGACTAAATTTTGTATTTTGACCACAAAAATCAATATTAGATTCTTAATTTTAAAAATGACATTCTTACCGACTTTGCAAAAATACCCTGTAAAACAGTTCGTAATACTAAAACCTATACACATTAAAGAATTGTGAAAAACTTCAATATCAAATGCAACTAAACACATGCAAACACTCTCACTACATGCTTTTCGTTACTTAATGCCAAAAATAATACAATAAACATGTTAAATATAAAAATATTTGCTTGTAAATAAAATAAAAAAGTTCATTGACCCTGTAATCGAAAGAAATTTTTGATTCTCTTCTGTCTTATTCTTCGTTTTTTTTTTTTTGTTTTTTGGCAAAAACTGATATTTTTCATTAAACCTCTAAGCAATTAAAACACAAAAAGATCTTCACTAAGATTTTGAAGATTTAACTATTTAAAATTAATTTAAAGTCATTTTAAAACGATATGTGCTTGGATTCTCCGACGGGGTAAAAATTTCTTTTGTTTGGGTACGGTTTTCCGTCGAGTACGAAAAGAACACTGAAGATGGCAAACAGCCGAAACCGGTTTGTTCACAAACCAAATTTGACGAGGGTCGACGGAAAACCGTACCCAAACAAAAGTCATTTTAAAACCTTTTCAGCTTAGAAGTTGTGTCAGTTTTGGTTTCATTTTGTTTTCTACGAGGGGAAGAAAAATTCCATGTAAAAGCATAAATATATATAAAATTTAATCAATTCTCCTTTATGTTTTTCAATATATCCCAAGTATACATTTCACTCGATATCAAAACATCCAGGAATTTCTTTATATAAAAAAAAATTTAAGTGAAATACGGCACAGGCGTAGCCGGATCTTTTAAAAAATTATTATGGTAATTAAGTTCAAAAAGTGGTACGAAATTGTTTATTTTTGCTGTGTGCTATTTAAACCGAAAAAATAAAATAAATTAGCGTTGTTTATAAGCTCGTCAAAGTTGTCAGAGTAATTATTTTATATAATTTTAATGGTGAAATTATATTTTGAAGAATTTGCAAAGAAATACAAGATAATGTTTTTTATTTGTTACGTTTACGCGTACGACTTATTCCCCATTAAAAATATTGCAAAACTTTCGTTCCGCGTAAACAGTAAATTAATTTTCTAAGTCACAAAAACAATATCTAATTAGCGACACCATTTTTAAATAGGGTGTAAAGCGAAGCGTTGCCATTTTTTCGACGTATTAAGTGTTTTTTCAAGTGTTTTTGACGATAATGCACCATAAACATGTCAGAAAAAGTTTAAAAAGAAAATTGTGAGTGAAAAGAAAAATTATGCATAACAATATTTTTTACATTAAAAAATTATGCGAAAAAGATTTTGACCGACTACTGCTAATGTTGTGCGACTAATGCTAAAATGTTTATACTTTCTATAGCAATTTTTCTAGTGCTGCTTTAAAATTAGGCTATTCGGTACCATTATATTTCGAATATAATCTTACGTGTATATTGTTATAATTTGCTGTTAGTTAATTAATTGGAAATAGTTCTTATTTATGAATAGCGTAGTAATAGTATAGAATTTGTCTACTTGTATTTATGTTAAGTTTAATCAAAATAAACAAAATTTAAACAATTTTCGTAATATTCATATCAAAGTATGCATCAAATCGGTCGCTTTTTGCAGGAATGCAGAAAACAAACCAATTTTTAAAAAATCGTATTTTTTCAATTAAAGCGAAAGACAGTTCCTAACCTTTCATATAACCATACTGCCAAATTTATAAATAATGACTTGAATTCTGCTCCAAGAAGTATTAGAAGAGATGTTTTAATATGCCATATTTAAAAAATAAATTTAAAAAAGAGACATGTAGAGATATTGAATAAATGACAAAATTAAAATCAATCTTTATTGAAAAAATATTTTTTGAAATTGATAAATTAAAATTCGTGATAATTACGTAGCGAGCGATTTGTAACACATGCTCTTTTTTAGAATAATTTATTTAAAAAAATTTTATTTTAATATTTTTAATATCTGGACAACACAGACCCTGAGGTGTGACAATGTACTGCCACTCTTCACAAGGGTAATGGTCTCCTAGGAACAAAAAACCCGATTTTCCTCGAAATTGTAAATGTAACTAACGATGGGCAGATAATATTCGGATATCCAAATACAGCACTTTAACTTTATACATTTCTAAACTGAAAAATTTTTAAAACAAAATTAAAGGAGTATTTTAGCCACTTACACAATCTATTGGCTGCACTTTAAAATAAGTTTTTTTGTTTTATAGCTCTGGCAGAAATATATGATATGTTCATAAACGTTATAAACATTAGAGGTAGGCACGTGTAAAGTGCAACAACGTTCAGTTTAGTACTCTTTCAACTTTCTTAAGCTCTATCAAAGTGAGATATAAGAAGCCGATTTTTCGACTTGGATCTTTACCAACCGAGATACATTGCTTAAGCTTGGATACAAAGCAAAAAAAAACAAATGGTCGATTAAGGGTTAAATTTGGAGAAGAGGTCTGAATTTGTAAAATATATCAAACCTAAGCCGTACATATTTTATCTATCAAAATTGAAATCAAGCATTTTTTCGGCTGAAGGCAACCCTTATTTTGCAATTCCTTAAAAATGGTTGATAGATGAATAATATGTCTTTGCATTTTCTGGGATGGGATTTTGCATGTTATTGACTTTCGTTTTTTTTTGTTTTTTTTTTTTTGTTATCTACAATTTTTTCCAAGTATGAATATATTAATAACCAATATATACATTTATGTACACATATGTGTATGCTAAATGAAATTATATAAGTATTTTCACTCATACATTAGTTTATCTCAGGTGTTTCAGCAGCATAATTTATATTTTTATCACTAAGATTTTGTATGGCATATTATATATATTATTATTATTTTGTTTGCTTAAAAAATTTTAGGAAGATGAGTAATAAATAAACAGCCACCGTTCAAACAAAACTCACTGTCGACAAAAATGATCAAGAACGACAAACGGCCTACGTTGATGATACGTCAGAGCTCAAAAAAAATAGTATAAATATGTAGACATTTTTTTTAAATACAAAAACAAAAAATATGAAATACTTTTAAAAATATAAATACTTTTTAAAGCCACCATGAACAGAATACATCATGTGTGCACTTCTTATATATGTACGCATATATGTAGGAGTACATATGAATGTAAAGATATTCAAAAAGAATACAAAAATTAAAAGAGAACAGAAGAATATATAAAAAGAAAAGGAAAAAAAAGATTTATTTGCAAAGTAATTATGCTAAATAATGTTAAAAGCTGATAGTAGTGATATTGATATAGAAAGATAAAATTTATTTTTTCTTTCAGGAGGATTATTGTGTAGAGAACTCATTTACTATAGGGTGATTCGTGAATATACCTCCAATTTCATGTCGGCTTATATATATATTTTCCGATTATTAACGTCTAGTCGGCTGACACTCTAATATTAGCGTTAGCCAAAAGGATCTGGCAGGTAGCCATCTGACAATGGGCCACAAATTAGCAGTCATTGAAAAACCTTTCGGCAATAGCAATGTTTTTTAAAATAACAATATATATATATAACGATGAAACAGGATAAATTACTGATGTTTCTGAAGCCCTAGTTGCTGAGGAAAATAATTACATTCCAGACTTTGCTTTAGATGACGTTGACATACACCAGTGACTTGAAGAACTTTGCACACTTTAAAATACGCAGCAAAGCAAGCCGAGTTACAGAGCGGAGCCCGAAGGCGTTAAAGAAATAAATAAATTGAATAAATACAATTTTTGTTGGGTGAAAAAATCAAACTAAAAAAAAATTATCGTATACTTCAGCTAAAACAAAGTTCTAATGTAATGTACACCAGCAAAGACACAATATTCTCTGAGAACATGAGGGCATAATAAATGACTCTTTCCAACTACAGGATATCTCTACTTCAACCTATAAAAATAACAAAAGCGCATCATGTTGGAAAAGCATTAATGATAAATGGACTACAAAATTAATAATAACAGATAAAGTCGTTGCAAAGATTTTGATTTTAGGTAAATACTAAAAGAGTTGAACAGAAGTGTGACTTATAAAGAATTAAGAAACATTCTTTCTAACACTTCAACAACCAAGCTAATTAACCTAAAATTTCCTTATATTTTTGGTTACTAGTTTGTTAAACATTTTAATAAAAGGATTGTATTGGCATAAGTCGCACAACTGTGTTCAAGGAAAAAAACAAAAAAAAAAAAAACAATATGACAAGACCTTAGTATATCGTTTTAAATGCATTTTTTAGCAACTAGAACAACCATAGACAAAAAAGTAAGCATGAGAGACATCATTACAAAATGTATAACTTTTATAATAAATCACTTTATCCTGAAGTTTTTTTTAACTTAATCGCCCAGAATTTAGAAAAAAATAATATTCCCACTTCAGTCACAGATTTATATCCTACCATATTTAATCAAATACGTTTATCTTCTATTTAAATATTTCATAAAGTTGTAGATAGCCTTTTCTTAGATATAAATAAGTCATTATAATTTTAAGCCCCAAGGTCAGCAGAAAATTTAAAAATTAAAATTTAAAAGTGTTTTTATTATTACATATTCTATTTTGATGGATTTGATAGATATTTCTTATTAACTCTATATTCTCTCAATGGTCTAAAGGTTATTTTTAGATATTTTTCAACATCTTAAAAAATGACCTAGAAATTACCTTTCCTTTTTGTTTTAAATATTTATGAAGAAGCATTTAAAAATATGACAGTTTGTTGTCAAATATGCTTTTGCGTATTTCAGAAATGCATTTCCAGGAAATAAAAATATACACTGAACCATAAATAAACGTAAAATAAGTATATATAAAACAATTTACGTTTCGTTTAATTTTTTAGAACATTTTAAAACGATCATTTCATGTGCGAGAAGCTAGAATTTGTAAACAATATATGTTTTAGATTTTCTTTGCCACTTTTTCTTAAATTAACTTATATTTCTTCTATTTTACTTTTACAATGACATTTCATTTACTATTCCTAGTTTTAGATCTTATTTCTTGAAAACAAATATTCTTATTCTATTAGAAAAAAATGTCTTTTTAATCATCTGCTTGTACATTCATTGTTTGTCTAATATTTAATTATTCTGAATATTATCGTAAACATTAAACACTTTATAACTTAACAAACTTATGTCAATTTTAGACTTTATTAAAAGACTTAGGTATTAGTTATGAAAGCAAATCATTTCCGATAATAAAAGCTTGAACGTTTGTATTATTGCTTAAACGACCTAATCTATTCTGATGAAGTTTGATTTCCAAATGGATCTTTAGAGGAATTTTTTTGTTTTTTTTTCAATTTAAAATCTTAATGAGATAAAATCAAGGCATAATTTCAGGCGCATGAATTCTATTCTTTACAATGCAAAAGTTTAAAAAATCTTTTAAATTCAAGCGTATAAAAAATGCACCCATGCAACCATTTTGTATAAGACCGCTTTCACACAGGCAAATTTTACTTTGACAAAGTTTTTTTAATTTTCTTTTAAACTTTCTTTGGTGTTCAAACACAAAAAGTTTTCTTTTACAAATTTTGTTTTAGTCAATGTAATCTGTAATGTAATCTGTGTATAAGTACAACTGTGTATAAGCGACGAAAGAAAAACAAAGCAACTTTGCGAGTATATCAAAGTCTGTACTCTCAATCATGCTTTCTCCCTCGCTCTCACATAAAATCAAAACTTTGCAAAGTAAAATTTGCCTGTCTGAAAGGGGTCTAAATATATTCTTATATTTAACAATACGACACTCCTATAAGGCCGAAAACGTATAGGTAAAGTAGTTACATGGTATTGAATCGAAATAAAAATCCAATTTTCATAAATTAATAGCAATTCAATGTAAATATACCTTCAATTCAAATTTTAATTTAATATAAACAGCAAACACGAAAAAAGGTGATGGTTTAGAACAATTTTTAAGATCACTTACGTCAACTAATTTGTTAGTTAGTTCTTGGTATAAAGATAAGAAATGCACCACTTGGATGACTAAATGTTTTTAATGAAGAAGAGTTTTATATTAGAAATGACTGTTCAGAAAAGCGCATCTGATGAGAGGTTCGAATATATCTTAAAAATTAAAATCTTGCAATAAAAGATTCCAGTATAACTTTTTTTGATAATTTTATAGAAAAAAAGTTATTTTACGGAACGATTAATAAATCACACTATTCTTTTAAGACAAAATTTTTTTCACATTATAGCCTAGTAACATACCAGCAACATCAGCAACATCGCATCTTATTCTTATGGCTAAATGAAGACCACGGTGGTAAAGTTTTTAAGACCTTAGAGGTAATTTAATGGATTTAATCAATTTCGCCGTCAATTTTAATTATAAAAAGTATTAAATCTTATACTTCTTAATTCTTAATTCTTCTTAATTCCATGACGTAAAATTAACAAAGATTATTTAAATAATACTTATGACCTGATATGATTTTATATTAAACCATTTTTTGTTTTTTTTTTTGTTTAATGGATGACTCCTGCTCATGCAATTCAGAACTATAAAATTAGGTTATGGGAAAGAGGAAGGAGGGAACAGTGTTTGTGGACATTCGATTTGAGTTTTCATGCATTGAAAGTGACAGGAAAGACCTCTAAAGGTTTATTCCACATAAAAAACGATATCTCCCTGTAATGCGTAGTGCGATTCACTGGCCAATCGACCACAAATGGATGCGCTCTCAAAACAGTGCGAGTAGCGGGGACAAGTTCCCCAATTTCGTTAGAGCACTTACCATTGTAGTAACGATAAAACAGTGAAATACAACCTACATTGCGTCTATGCTCAAGAGAATCAATAGAGTTGAATGAGCCTCTTGGTCCTCTCCTGTACGCGGTCGAGCAACTCCAAAATAAGTCTTTGGGGCGCCGGCTCATACATGAGAGTTGTATTCCATCTTTGGACGGATATAGGTGGTATAGTACGAAGATCGGATGGAGTTGCAGAAAACCAAGGCACTTGCAAGCTTCTTTAAAAAACTGAAAAATGTGTTTAGTCCATCGAACATCACACTGAACTTTCAAGCCATATTATTCATATTAACCCATGATTTTAAAATCTGTCATCTATTACATTTAATTTAAATAACTCCTCTTAAATAAACTTACATGAAAAACCAAACTGTATAGTTTGAACGAGTTTAAAAATACATACTATTTTTTTGTGTTAACAAGAAAATATGTCTAAGGTATTAAGATAGTTTTGTACTGTAAATAAGTAAACTTGTTTTATATTGAATGAATATAATTTATATTTTTAATATATTAATGGTTAGTTCATCAATGAATTGAAGGTAAAACAAATTTTTATTCACATTAAGCCGGCTTTACAAAAATAAACAAGGGCGTAAATATAAAATGATTGTATGAACGTGTTGTTGTGTTCTGCATTTAAATAGTTTATATGCGTGTGTTTGCTACAGAATGAGACAGCAACACAAATTTTATTTTGTTTTTAAAAAAGGAAAGCTTCTAAAGCATTTGTTAAAAAGAAATGGTAAATTGGTGTTTTGGAAAAAAGTACATTGAAGTAAGTATATTTTATGAAGAAACAACAAAAAGAGAAATAAAGAAAAACGTCTCAACTTTCATTAGCGTTTTTTTGTTCTGCGTCAGTTACTTGAATGAAGGTTTGATTCACTTTAAAGTCTTAATTAGTGATGGAAGAATAACCGTATCGTAACAGCTGACTGGAATTACTAGTATAAGATGAAGTAAAATATGTTTAGTGCATTTATATAATTTGACACGAAGAACGCAGATTGAAATAAAAATAATAACGCAGAAAATGGCTTTTGTGACAGAACCATAAAATGTTTAAACAGCTGAGAGGAACTACATATGTATTTTTTAATTTACTGCATAACAGTGGAATGTAGTTAACATAAATACATATTAAGAATGAGTACAACTTTGTTAAACTCTTGGAATAATTACTAAATAAAATACATAAATAACAACAATATTAAATCTAAAATGACGCATAGGTCCAATAAAAATATGCGTTAAACTCATAATTTACTATTATCGACTTATTAAAAAAAATTGGCAAATCTCTACGGTACTTTAGAAACTTTACAACAAAGCAAAATCTAATAAAGAGGATAAGAAACATAATTTTGCTAATATCATAAGTAAATACATTAAGGGATTAATAATAGGCTCTAAAAAATTATTTAAAAATGCCCTACTTATTTAAATAAAAAAAAGGATGTCTTGCGGCTATAACATTTTATTAAACTAAATAGGTATAATATAATAGGTATATAGGTAAACGCACGCGTATCGGTTTTTAAATCGACTAGCATCCTTGACTTGCTAAAAACGCCAACTAGTAATAATATTAAAAAAATCTTCTTAAAAAAAACTTCTTTGCACGACAAAATTTAAATTTTGAAAATTCAACCATCAAATTTCTAAATATACATGTGTGTACACACATGAAATAAGAAGCCGATAGCCATCGTAGCTAGTGCTCTTAGCTTTTGATTTGTTGTAATTTTAATTATAATAGATTTGTAAATAAATAAATAAAAATAAAAAAATAGGTATATTAAAGAAATTAGTCAAAAACTGTATAGTTTACGGTGAGAACTGGGAACTTGAAAGTGTTTCCGAAAAGTAATAATTGCTTTATTTTAAATTCTAATTTAATTTAATACAAATTTAGTTTTATTCCATGGTCCTGGAATCAGCTGCTTATGTAATGCAAGACAATTTATGATAAAATTTATCAAGTTTTTTATAATTTTTGCAAAAAAGCGACTTCACAAAAGACTGGTGATCTGAGGGCCATCGAATATGTAAAACAAACTGAATGGAGCCGATCTGTAAGCCATATCCCGTCACTCTTTGAGTTTTTAAATTTTAAAATCTTTTTACTATTGAAAACAGTAATGGTACCCACATTACTGCAATTTGATATGAGTATCCGTTAAGGTTCAATAGACATGCAAAAACCATGAGGGGAAACTCTTTAAATTTTAGAACTATGAGCTTACTTAAAATTGAACACTTCATCGCCTTTCAATGAAACAAATTATATAAATATCGATTCAGAAATATTTAAGCCCACAGGCACAAACATAAAATGATGCTGACGAGTGTTATTAACTATATCCTTTTTTGAAATCGGTTAAATAAATATAAATTTTTCCAAATTAATCCCAGAAATTGATTTTACTATCTTCTCCAGCTTATGTTAAACTGTGAATAAGTTTTTTACACTACACACACACACACACACATACATATGCGCACACATTTTTTAAATCAATCTGCGATAAAAACTTTTTTGAATCCAGGTGTTTCTTTTTTAAGTGTTTGCAAATACTACAACAAATCGAAAAACCGGCAACACTTTATTCTAGTAATTATGTTCCTGTTTTAAGAAAACTTTTTTAGGAAAACAGGGAATGCGTTCACAAAAAATGGTATATTTTCCTATAGAAATTACGATTTATCAATTTTTTAATTAACAGTTTTTATTTCAAATTTAAGGTTAGAATATCGTCGAGGTTTCTCCCCCATGACTGGAGTATTTTTATACTTTTGTTTGTATGCTTCTTTATTAATAGCAACAGTGCTTTGTTTTTCTTTTCGCAGAGTAGGAAAGAATGACAAGCAGACCTGACATACGGACGGTAAGCAACAAAAAACGATATGTATAGTTGCTGTTATCATTGGGTAACACCTTAATGAAATTTTGTCAAAGAATTTTAACAGATATTTAAAGCTACTTAAACCAGTTGGTGTTTTAAAGATAAGGTTTTTGCTTGGATTTCGTGGATAATATTTTCTGCTATTAACCTCTACCAGATCGTTAGGTATCCCTTTTCTTCATCTTAGCATAAACCGTGCATTTCACATTACTATCTTTGTATATTCACCTCGTGGTTGCCAAACAATGATCATTCATTTACAATTTTAGTTTTTTAAAAATGTTCAAAAACTCATGTGGACTCTATTTTTGGTGTGCATTAATTAGCATTACGTGTTCTTACAGTACAACTTTTTTCTTTCGAAATTCCATTAATTTTTTATTTGACAAAAATAAAGCCAATATGAAAAAACTTTCAATCTGTGGAAAAAATAAACTTCGTGTGCCGTGTTTTGATATGTATGTACATATATATTATATACACGTAAATGTGTGTGTAGTTGATGTCTCATCGGTTGGGTTCTCTTCGTTGGTCGCCCATCTTTTTTATTCGATCAATTTTCCCATTCATTTTTTATTCGTTTGAATTTTTCACTTTTCAAGACGACGTTTCACATTTCTTGCATAAAATTTTTAATTCTTTTACTTTGATTTTTTTATAAGACGAAAGCAAATTTAACACATTTCTTTTGAACTTTTCTTCTTTTTTGCATTTTTATCAATAACTTGCCTTTTTCAAGGGCTTTTCCTTGTCTCTTATTAAGTTTTTTTTATATTTTCAAATACTATACCTTATTAATTCTTTTTAACGCCATTTTATAGATACAATTTGATTTTAAACTTCAATGCTTGATGTAATTGGCTTTTTTAATATTTTGTTTTTTCCTTTTGTTAATTTTTAATCTGATGGGGTCTGTATGTAAATCCAGCCGCCGCTCCTCACTAAATTTTTTTCCGTGTGTAGCACAAAGAGCTAACCAAACAACAGTCGTGTGTAGACGAAGAAAGAAAAAACTCAATTTTATTTTTAATTCATTCAACTTCAATTGTACGAAAAATAAAAATTTAAACGAAACGTTTAAAAAGAAAAAATCTAAATTTCCTTTTCTTGTACTAAATTATAGATTTGGCAAAATGAATTCGATGTAAATACGACGAATTCACAATTCTTTGCACCACAAATCGCACTTAATTTTGACGACTGCCGTGTTTCCACTACGAACGGACAAAAATTCGGTCGGCAAAAAAACGACGAACACTTGAACAAATTTGGCAAATAAAAGTTTAAGCTACACTATAGTCAAACTGCTCTCTACCGAAAACACTAGCCTGTGTTCGAAATTATGTAAGCTATATGGTATCAACTTGTTAAGCAGTGAACACTGCATTAATTCTTCTCCTTCCGTTTTGTTATTTTGCTAAATAAGAAAGAGATGACCGCATACGACTGTTGCGCGCGTTTCATAAAATTTCATACAACTTGAAATGACAATTAGTTTTTCTTCTTTTTAACTTTTGAATTTCTGATTGTACAATTTTTAAAAATAATAACAATGTTTGATTTTTTCATGCTCCAATTATTATTTTAAACAACCACACATATGCTCATATTACAAAGTCAAAAATTAAATTGTCTATAATGGTATTATGTTTTACTCATTTATTTTGCTTTTTAGCAATTCGCTTCGAAAAAGTGTTTTTCTCGCCGCAAAATGTTTGGCAGCATTTTTCTTTAAAAAAACATTTGCTATTAATCCATACATATACATATATTAAAATATGTTTAAAATTTGTCAAGCTGTCATTGAACTGAACTTACAAAAAAATATATTTAATTTTTAAAATAAGCATGCATAGTACCCCGCTGCTTCACAAAAAATATTTATAACATTTTCATTTTATAGTATAGTATTTTCAAATATAAATAAGGATACTTAAATTTTGTTAAAAATGTAACTTAAAAAAAATGTTGCATAACAGAATTCTTTCAAAATTAGACAATTAATTAGTGCAGAAATTGCATAAAAACAATAATTTTAATATTAAGTATTCGCATGGCAGTATCAAAGAAAAGTATTTAATTGTTTTGTGTTTTTTATTTTTTACGGAAATGAAGTAAAAAACGGCAATTTTTACTCATGACGAAATCCCAAACTGAAAACATAATGATTTGAAAATAATAAAATTTAATTTTATAAACATTTTTTAACTTTTAAAATATAATTGATAAAACAGTTACCAGTTAACGAACAAACGATAAACACCCTCAGACGGACACACGTACCTGCATAAAATGCCATGTGTCATTCTACATACATAAGTAGATATGACCTTAACAACAGAACAGAACTACCTGCAAGCGATTACTGACTCACCAGTACGAATTGGATCACGGCTTGAAAATTATGTCTTCACATCGAAAGCGCTCGCCGTTTACACCGAACGAACAACAGCCAGAAAAGACAGAGAAAAATAACAACAGTATTCCATTTACTGGCGGAAAGAAAATCTAAACAACTTCATACCAGTTAAATTTGATTACAAATATTTTGTTGTAATCTTCTTATTTTAGTCAGCTTTCGACGAAAGCGAGTTCATAACAGGTAACTGCGAAAATTCGTTGTAGGTGTAAAACAGTTACAATACAAAAGTAATCAGTTTGATATCTGCAAATTAAAGAAAGTAATGATTTGTGGGCCAAAGGAGCTGTTATCAGTTCCCCTTGGCCACACAAGATTTCAAAATTGTTTCGTAACTCCATTATTTTGATTAGACTTGTTATAATTTCGCCTTACGAAAATTTGAAAATACAAAAAAAAAAAATTATATTTGAAAAAGTATTTGCATTCAAGAAGTGCATTTATAGAAAAGCGAAAATAATAAAATAGAACGAACTTTACTTAGTGTTTTTCTTTAGATATTTTTAAATGTTTTTTAGTATTCAATTCGCCTTGAACTGTATATAATAAATAAAATTGACAACAACAAAAAAAGCATGCGTTAAAATTATTTTAGTTTGAAATTTAAAAACAAAACTAAGAGTAACTAATAACTTAAATAATAACCAATATTTTTATTAGTGCACCATCAAAACTTCTAAAATTGCAAAATGCCATGCATGGAGTTTTTCATTCATGATTACAAAAAGTCGGTAGCGCTCCACTTGGCTACTAATCTGCGTTTATACAAATAGCATTTGCTCGTTATGCGGCCGACATAAATGCATTAATGCAATATTGCTAACACATAATTATAAAATCGACTTCCTATTTTCGAAATCAGGGCAAATCAACATCATGTGAATGCAGTTCCCTTATTTGAGTCGAAAATTTCAAAATTGCTTCTAATTGTTATTGTGGTTGGCAAATTTCTAATTCTAAAGCAGTCTCCTTATAAATTTTACTTTATTCGAGCTTTATGCTATGTTCTATACTATGTATAGTATGTTTTGCGACGCGTTTAAAATTCGTGTATTAAATTTTTTAATTTCAATTTCTTAAAGTGTATAGAAATTTTTCGTTTATCGATGTTATTTTAAAAAAACATATGATACACATAATAATACACAGAGTTATTCTTTGTATTCAGAGTTATAAAGTAATAGAATGTAGCCAGAGAAGTCGTATCGTAATTGCTGGATATTTGCATCACCGATAAACTTTAATGAGTCCCGCCGCCGCTAAATTTGCGGGTTCATCATTTATTAGCCGATTTAAGCATTAATTTCAAAAGAAGATATAAAAGCGGCTTGATTGCCAGTTTCTTTAATATTTATTTAGTGGTATCAAAGTCTGCATATATTAGTTTTTACTTATAAAATAGTTAATACCATGTTCAGAATGGGAGAGCGTATGAACATAGTATAAGTCCACAAAGCAAAATATGTAAATATTAGTTGTGTGCCAAATATAAGAATGCACATTTAAATGATTCTTATTTTTAAAAGGTATTTGACATGTATATTAGTCTATAGGATACTTTATTTTTTGGTCATTAAACTTTAAAAAAAGGTCAATTTAAAAGATTTGCTAATTATTTAAATTTTGTTAAAGTAAGTATAATTTGTTTAAATAAAAATAATATTTTCCAAGAAGCATTTAATTTTTTTGTAAACAAAAAAATATATATATTTTTCATAAATATTCAGCAAAGCGATTAATAAATTTTAAATGATTTTCAAAGGCGAAACAATTACTAGGTGATATGGCGAATTCGTCAATTTTTGCCATTAACATAACTGTTTTCATTTCGAGTTTGACATTTAGAACGAAATTCAATGAATTCGTCATCACTACCTGTGTATTTAATATACACTTTATAAGACTACAATTCAGGCAAGCAATTTTATTTACTAATTTGTGCAGTGAATACATTCCTTTAATTTGTACGCTGTATGCAATAACTAAATTAAAAGAAATTTCTAAGGTTAAACTTGGTAGACGTAATGACTTTGGCTCATCGAGCTTTGTTTACCTGGTTTATCGTTTTGGTGTTTTTAATCTTGCTCTGCCTACGCCTTGATCCGCGCACTCACTGGAATTGGTTCTTAGTCTTTATACCCTTGTGGGTATTCGATGGCATTCTAATCATCTATGTTATCATCAAAATTATCCGAAAATGGCGAAATCTAAAGCGTCTTAAGGAACTTTTAATTTATTATCAATGGTATATTGGAGGTGTTTTACTGAAAATTGCTTCACAGCTAATGATATGCTTGACATTGGAATATCCTGAATTAGAAATATCGATTTTTGTAACTATGATTCCAATTTGGATTCTTCTTTCGGCTTCAATTGTTTACGTTTTTGGACGTCTCAATAACATTGAGTCTTGGTGACGTCATAAGAAATCGAAAACATTAAACAACGACGAATGTACAGAAAGGTTGTTTAGTTTTTAGCACCAACAACTGCAGAGTGATCCTTTTTGGGAATAATCGGAGAAATTATGTAAGGCAAATAATGTTTTCCAAGGCAAAATGGGGTATAAAAAGGAAATATTCGAATAACTTCACATTTATTACTTTTTATTTAAATCACCATAAACTAAGTTATATTAGTTTTGTATTTTCTAAAAAAAAAAAATAAAACTAAATAAAAAGTGTATTCTATGCAGGTATATGATAAATGAAATTATATACATATATCGAGCATTTGTTCCTATAATCGTCATAATTCAAAACATTAGCTGAGAAAAGTGCTAATGTTTATTGAAGGCCATAGAAACATTTTTATCCGTATCTTTACACGTTTAAAGTTTGTAGTTTTTAATTTTGACTAGTAGTAATGATAATTACTATAGACTTTTTCTTTAGTAAGAAAGTAAAACATTTACAAGCTAACAGAAATGAACCTTCGTTTTGAAACTAATGTTAAACTCGAAAATATAGCAAACGTGAAATATGATTATCTCAATCTGCAACCAATAAAACAAAATATATGAAATGGAGTTAGTCAGTGGACTATATAAAGATTGTGTATCTTCATACAAGGAATCCATATTTTTGGCATTTACAGTCTAATCTTGAGAATTAAGTAAAAATTTCGTTTTTCAACAATTATTTTGTTGCAATTCGAAAAACCAGGTATATAGACTCAACTCAAAATTGGGATTATGTAGTTGTGTATGCGAAACTGTTTTAGAAAGCAAATTCTTCTTTACTTTTTGTTATTAACTCACATATGTATGTGCGATTAACAAAAATAAGCGTGTTATACAATAATATTACGTTTCTTCGTAGCTTTATATTACAGGCATATTTCAAAACTCCTTTCGCGAAACACATACGTAGGCAACATAAGTATATTAGCTCAATATTAAAAAATTTTCAGAAGAAACATTTTTGATTTGACGTTGAAAATTAAATGATTATTTTTTCAAATGGGTCGAAACAGTGGTTAGATATGATTTATAATACAGTAAGATATGATAAGTCAATTACGGAACAATTGAGTTTTTTTTTTATTTTTTACAAAGCACAATTCTTTTCATCCCAACTTCATAACGAATTGTGGGGAACTATAACTACTTATTATTGAAAAACCTTTTTAATCAGTAAATAAAAACCGTTAAAATCCATATTTGCTCTGAGTTGCACGTCTATTTTGACGATTTGCTGACCACATCGCCTGCAATTCAGCCTCATTCGCCTTCGCCTTATGAGCCAAATATGTAATTTGATGTTTCCGTCTTGTTCCGGAAGCTGGTTCCTCATCAACTAATACACCAGTAGCTTGATATGACGTAGAGGAAGCCAAAGCGGTTCGCATCCATTCCTCCTTGTTGGGCAGCACTTGGGAACTATCAATGTCAATAACTTGAATATTTGATTGCTGTTTACGCCTTCGTTTGTTGCTGCCTCCAACTAATGCCTCTAAAGCTTCAGAGTTCAATTGCTGCTCCTTATGGTAACGTTTTTTTGATATCTCCGATTCCTGAGCGTCTGTTTGCATTTCCTCCATGTTATTACATTTTGTACTTTCATTTGATTTCAAATAGTTTGTTGTAGTCTCAATAATTTTTGCTGCCTTCTTAGCTACTAGGGCATTTATTTCATTGGCCGATACATCCGGAAGGTTATAATCGCTCTTGAGTGAGAAAAAGTCGCCAATGCCAGTACTATCATCATCACTCTCATCACTTTCCATCTTTTTGTTAATTTGAACATCAGCTTTGTTTGCTTCAGTGTTCAATTTTTTTGTTTCAGCATTCAGTTTCTTTTTAGTTACCTGGTGTCTGTCAATATCTTCTGTGCTGGTGGCTGGACGCCTCTGTTTCACAGTATCAGGAATAAAACAGGGTATGGCAGGCTTTACCGTAGCAGCTATAGTTAACGCTTTATTTTGGTTACTGGTGCTGGAAGTAGTTGCAAAATGTTGTTCTGACTTTGCCTTTGGCAATATACTTAACAATCCTGATGATCCCGAATATTTAGGAAGGCTTGCCCCACGTTTATCTTTTGCTTTATCCCATATTTCTTTTTCTACATCTTGGAAATTTTTTAAAGAAGGAATAATGATTTTAACAGGCATTTTTTTAACTTCAATACTTTTATTTGGTTTCTCAATTATTTCTTTATTGGGTTTCTTATGTAAAAACTCATCGTCATCTTCAACATCAACTTTTGTTTCAACGTGTTTTGGTGCGGGCAATTCGGAAAAGGTAGGTGTGGCAAGGTTCTCCAATACTTCAGCAAGGTTCGCAAAGTTTTTAGGCTTGGGCAAAACTTTTGAAAGACTCTTAATTGTATGGTTCCCTTTGTCTTCGACTTGTAGCATAAAGTCATCATCATCGCTTATATGGCCATTGGAGGCTGTAAATTGCGATTGTGGAAGCTGAGAGGCCTTCTCTTCGTACGCTTTTCTTATAACAATTGCTTTAGCTGCATCGTCCTCTTCATATTCGGAATCATCATCACTACTAGCATCATAAGCCACCAAAGACATTTTTACTATAACGATATTAATTCTGCTGTAAATATTTTTATTTGCAGAATTGTCAAAATTGCTATCAATTCAAAAAATGAATGCATTTATCGATAAATTTAGTTCTTGTGGTTTCATTCTCACACTGTAAAAAATAGAAAGCCTTTTAACTTTACCAAATGAGGCAATTCAAAGTTGTATGTTTTTTTCGATGAATTAATTTGATTTTCTTGTATTATTTATAATAGCGAACTGCATTTTTTGTATTACCAGAGGCTCACTATTTCAATAGTGGTTAATTCTTTAAAACAATTTGATAACAAAATTCATGGTTTTGCTACTTAGTTACCCTTAAACAATATTCGTTTAGTTCTAAATATTTTTAGCAAGTCTATTATCGGTTACACGCGTTTTGCACTTGCGAATATACTATTTAACTTCAAACTAGAAGGTTTACTTATAAAAAATGCCAAAATTAAATTTAAAAGATATAAATTTTTATATAATATATATATTAAAATTAAATCTTAATCTTTTAAACGGTCCTTTAAATTATAACGATTTATATTTTTTCCCGATATTTTGCTTTCCTGTGAAAAGCTTCTTCAGGAAAGCGAAATATAGAGAAAAAAAATTAAATCGTTATAATTTTATATTTTTCAAAAACAAAAATTGTAACAATTGTTTTTGAAAAATATAAAAAATAATTTCCTGAAGAAGCTTTCCACAGGAAAGCGAAATATCGAAAAAATAAAAATTAAATCGTTATAATTTAAGGGACCGTTTAAAAGATTAAGATTAATTAGAAATAAAAAAGGTCGAATAAAACTGAAAATAATAAATATTAAAAATAATTAATTTTTTTAACGATTATAGCACATAAATAATTTTAAAAATTCATAGAAACAGAAGAGAACTGAATAGGCTTATTTTTTCTGTTAACATATTCTGAGGATATGTTACCTTGCTTTGGAATAATATTAATATCAATTAAGGAGTTTCGTTATTCTGTCGGCGTTCTTGTATATATCATAGAGCCAGTTCACATTGGATTAGTTGTGCTGGTCTAACATGGCAGTTTGTGGGCATTTTCGGTGAGGGGGGTAGTTTTTGGTTGGCACAATTTTTCTACCAGCGGCAACCCCGCACAACGAGAACGAAACTAATACACATGCATTTATGAAAACACAGGTCTGTGTGTTTTTTTTGCAGAGCGATTTTTAGTCTTCAGTTGGCTATCGTCATGTTAATATGAATATGAATTCGAAAGTAGATAAATAGATTTTATGATATTTATTTTTATCTTTTTTACCTAAATGTGTTTTAATCTTTGAAACGGTCTTTTTAATTAAATTTTAACGATATATTTTTTCAATATCTAACTTTCCTATGGAAAGCTTCTTTAGGAAAAATAAATTTTTGATAACAAATTGAAAAAAATTTTTTATTTAATTAAAATAAAAAAGTTCGAATAAGAATAAAAATAATTTTACAGAAAATAAAATTAGAAAGAAACTTTTCATCATCACTTAATCCAGCCATATTTATTTTGTAATGCGTATACTGTGGTGTATACCGAACGAAAAACAAACGTGAAATGAATAAAAAACACTAACCCACATAAAGCTGTGTATACGTATACAATTTTGTGCTAAAATAATTAGTCTAGTGTTTTTCGGATAGAACAAAAGTTGTGCGTCACAAATATTAATCCAATGTGAACTGGCTCATAGATTATTATTTATTTGTGGTATATATTACGATAACTTCTATCCAATGTTATATCACATCTACGATCAACTTTAACATAACATATAATGGAACACCGAATAGAAAATCAATTGATTTTCTAAAAACAATACCAATCTTAACAAGAGAAACTCGTAATTATATTAACTGTTAAGCGTGGTTTTGCCAGTTATTTTAATATTGTTTATTAGTTTGAGAAGTTTTTTTTTTGTAGGAATAACAAAAAAAATATCAATGGTAAACTAAAATTTAAAAATGAAAATTGAGAAATGAAATTGCATGTCTCCACAGAGACTTAATAAAACCAAAAGATTAAAATTGTTACCTGGCAATACCAGTAACAGCAGCTGTCACAATTCATTCTAACGAATTGCATGAATGCGAACAAAGACAAAAGGAAGATAAAACAAAATTTTTTAATCGCACCCGTCGCACGAAGGAAAAGTACGTTGGCAATAATACCAAAATTATATTAATACGAAAAAATTAATTTAATATTAAAAAAATATGAAACTATTATAATAATAAAAATACATTAAAAACTTGTGATATTTAACTGTAAAAAATTTAAGCAAAAGGAAAGCGTCTAAAATCTTCGTCAGTAGTCATGCAAATAATTGGAAACAAAATGCAGAAAATTGATTTTAAAAAATAAAGAAAATGTATAAGATAACAAATTATTGAGACTGGATTACTTATTCTGTAGAAATATGAATAAATATAACTAACAAATAATGTGAAAAATATAATTTTACTATTGTGACAATATTTTTGCGGTTGCCTCTTTCGCTTTCTTCTATCTTGCAAGTTAATTTTTGCAACTTTTGGTGTGTCACCTCCTTCGTTCCTGAGCTTTTTGCCATCGCACAAAGCTGTTTTTGTGGGTTACTCCCTGTCTACAGAAGTGTTTTACATAAACATAATAAATTCAGAATATTTTTTTTCCAGACTTTTTTAAAAATTATAGTATAAAGTGTTGTGAAATCCTGAATTTCATAAAGTGCAAAACTTTTCCAACAGACAATAAAGAAACTAATAATGATAATGAAAAGTGCTAAAAAATAAAACCAATAAAATTAAATGCTCAAAATTTACTGACATGTTTATAACAACATGCTTCTAAAACAACAACTAGCCGTCCATTTATATAAAATAAGTGCGAATATGCTTAAGGCAGAACACAGGTCAATCTTTGTAATCAAAGTGAATTTATAGTGTAACATTTTTTTTTGTAATTTGCAATTTTTTTTTTGTTAAACTTTCGTCGTCTGATGGCTAATTTCGAGCCATGTTTTCGTTATTAATTGAAGGCTGTTTTTATTAAAATTACAACAGTTTTGTGTTTGTTGTTAAAATTCTATGGCAACATTAATAAATTATGATGTTGACGGTTGTAGCGGCTGCGGCAGTGGAGATGGCGGAGATGACACTTCCAGTGTTACCATATGCGGCAGCTCCAACAGTACCATTAATAGTCATTGCTTCAATACACATCATATACCATCGCCAACAAATATAGCATCGACTAGACCGTCATCTCCACACGAGCAATCAACAAAAAATTGTTCTTTAACAACTACAGCAACAACTTTTGCCAAAAACAATCACAGATGTGCTACCAACGCTCAAAATTATAACAGCAATAAACCAACAATGCATTTCAAAAATACTGATGATGATGTTGATGTTGGTGGTGGCAGTGAAGATGCTGAAGATGAGGAACAGCCAGATGGGTGCGGCATTATTAAAGATCATAATAATTTAGACAACAATACAAATTGTACGACTAAAGCAGGTTTGGCCTTACAAATCTATCAGCATAAAAAACATCAACCGGAAATGCAAACTAAGAATTTATTATTATGTCGCCCATTTAAGGACTTGAGCGATACATTACGCAACTTCAATTCTTTGCCATTGTTCGTATATGCTACATCACCTTCAACACATGCTACTTCAGCCGATGGTGTGGGTGTTGCTCAGGTTGCCGTTAAATCAGCTGAAGAAGCTGTTGCTAATATGAAACAGGTACGTAGGTATTCCTTGTTAAAACACACTTTTATAGTAATTTTTAGTTTAATGTCCAACGAATACTTTGTAGTGAAGTCACAAAACATGAAAAATTAAAAAATGCCAGAGTTTTACATTCAAGCAAATGTTAACGGAAAAGTTGTAATTTTTTTTTTTAATGTTTTATCTTTATGTTTAGGATTATTTTTGCTGTACTAAATATATTACAGGCATTTTATCAAACTCTGATGTGATTGCAAATGACCAAATGTCTCTTAAAATAAAATGTCTCTTATGTTTAAAAAATAAATTTTTGTTTAAACTTTGTTTTATATTTAGCCATTTTAATGTATCCAGCATAAAGTTTATAGATATCTATTAAGCTTTAATATAAGCATTGTAATTTTTTAGTCCTTCAATATGGTTTGTGGTGCAATATGATTAAAAAATAGTCGAGCCGAATTCAAATGAGGTTTTATCATTGTATTATAAATAATATAATCGATACTTGTTTTCTTATTCGTTTGAAAAAACAAATTTTTTGAACGATTTGTTTACATATATAATCAATATTAAATTAAATATTATTAAATTTTAAGTCTTTATCAATAATGAAACCCAAATATTTAATTTGGTTCACTTTTTCACTTTTAATTCATAGCTTGTTTTGAAGATTTGTTAGTGTTAGCGTTTAATTTAAGTTAATTTATATCCCGCCATATAATAATTTGTTTGATATCATAGGCTATATTGTCGTAGCATTGTTTAATTCAATCTACTTCTGTCAATATAAGCGTAACATCAGCGTATAATGTGACTTCACATTTTTCTACCATGTTTAACAATAGAGCACCTAAGATTGACCCTTGTGGTACTCCATAATCATTATCAACTATCTCGGCTTTCGTAATGTTTGTTTACCTTTGTAACCTGTGTTATATTTGATTAATAGGATTAAATCAATTCAACTCTGTGTTCATGATGCCATATTTACACTCTGTCGATCGTACCTAAAGCTATCTAAAAATCGTTGTGGTTTCCACTTTTCTTCCAGCTGTTTAGAAAGTAATTAACGGCCGTTTCGCATAAAAACTTTTTCCTAAACGCAGGTTAATACTTAATCAACAATTTATTTGTCTCCAAATATTCTTCAAGTTGTTTCTTTTCAACTTTTTCTACTATCTTTTCGCGATCTTTTCTATTGGAGTTATCATTGAGGTTTTCTAACTCTCAGAGAATATTACTGACTTTAACAATAATCTAATCATATTCTAATTATATTCAGCATAATACTATCAATTATATTCCAATCTGTAACCATAATTTATTAGATATTTTATTGTAGTCAGCTTTGCTCTTTAAGCTTTTACAAATATTTTTTAATTCCATCAAGGTTATTGCACGAAATACGAAATGTGAGTATATCACAGATATCCCTTACAGATACTATTAACCAAATAATTATTAAATTTATCAGCTATTTCAAAGTTTTCCTTATATTCTAATTGGTTAAATATCATAGATTCAATTGTACTTTGGTTTTTCTTTCGAATATCGTTCTTTATTTTCCTCCACATTTCCTTTATAATATTTTAAATTTTCAATTTATATACGTTTTGAATTATCTTATAACTAGTCCACGCTTCTTTAGAATATATTATATTTTGTAATTTTTTAACTCTTTAGCTGTCTTATAATGTTATTAAACCATAAATTCTTATTATTGTCTTTAATTATTCCTTTTGTTGTTAACTTTTTCATTGTGTTTTGTAAATATTCATTAAATAGATTTGCGGTGATATTTATATCATTTGCAATATTTATATACTTTATATTAATTATAAGTTATAATTAAAATGATTAACCTCCTTGTATGTGCTTTGGTTAGAATCGAAATTTTGTTTTTATTATTTATGGTAGCCGAAATATTTTGATTATATTTGACAACATTGTCATTAAATATGTAACTCATATTATTTTTATTAAAGCTTTTCTTATACCAGTCAATATTGAATTAGCTCGCTATTATTATGTGAATGTGACAAGATATTCATAAAAAATGTTTGTTTTTTGTTATCGGCAGATAAGTAAATTTTGCACAGAGTTGGTAAAACTTTGCTATACCCGACATCAAAAAAATAAAACTTTAAATTGAAGTGTGTCCCTATAGTGACGCGAACTTTTTTACTTACGTGGCATTGTTTTTGAATTGGACTTTTTAAATATTTTTATATTTCACCATAAAAAAAAATTAATAAATAAAAAATAAAAATGTATATGTTCCTTTAGTGATATGATTTTAGTTTTTCTATTATAGTGGGCGAAGTAAAAAATGTTAAAATGTATATAAGGATCTTTATTTGGATTTTGGCGAATATGGCCTTATTTTTTTAAAACATTACAGGCAAACGTTTGAAATTCACACATAGCATGCTTTGCTATGTCCACCATAACAATTATGGATAAGTACAAAATAATTAAAAATTTTAAATAAAGGGTGACCCGATTGTAAAGTGATTTCTACGAATATTGGCTAATTTTTTTTAACCGCTTTAATTTTAATTTATCTAAAGCTTGTGTTACTTTATCTGCTGTTACAAGAGCAAAAAATAAATGTAAAAAAAGGTGGCCTATACATGGTGCTGAGCACTTCGTGCGTCTGTTCAACATGCACTTAGCGAATTTATTTAACTTTTTTTAAAAAGCTAGCTTGGTACCTTATTTTTAAAACATAAGTTCTTCGATTTGAAGATGGTTTATTTCGGCAATTTACGCAGTTTATCGTTTATGCTCAAAATGCAATAAGAATATATTATTCTGGAAAAAGTACGAAAGATTGTTGATTTCTTTTGGCTCCTTGTCATGATAAAAAAATAAAAAGCTGCAATTTCGAATATATTGATTACTTTACAGGGTGAAAATAATTTTTTTTCATTTTTTCAATAATGTTTAATTCGATAAACCTAAACAAACATGAAATTTGCCACCTTTGCGGTCATAAATTTACTAACATCTACTAAAAATAAAAAAATCAGAATACAAATATAATGAAAATCAATATCAATAACATTATCTGCGGTGAAGAAATGTAGTTCTCAATATTTAACATACATAAGCATATTTTAAACAGATTATTTACGTATTAAATTGGAAAACGTCATTTCACTTGAATGTTTTAAAAAGTAAATTTTAACTTAATAAAATTACTAATAACCTGTATAACGATAAGTATAATTAAATTTGTTCGTTTATTATTTATTTAAAATACAACCCTATTTGTTTGTTTCCTTTTTTCGAAAGTAATAACTAATAAATAGATAAACGAATAAATAAAAAATAAAAAAAAAAAACAACACTGAGTGATCGTAGTTTTGTTACCACAAAATGTAATCAACCAACCAAAACCATATAACAAGCACTTCAGTTTGAGTACCCCTTTTTTGATCTGAGTATGAACAATCACTCATTTAAATTCTCCACTTGATTCTTCTGGATAATTGGATGAGGGCGATTTTACTATACGAGGTTTGGCCTGATAATTTTTGTTACAAGGAAAATATAATTTAAAAATTACTATATACACAGTTACAGAGTTTATTTAGAAAATAATATTTTGCAAACTTTGATTTTTCCTTATGTTTCTAAATTATCGATAACGTTCTATTTTGAGGATTCATGTCACTGGCACAGTTGGAGTATTATAGGACAAGTGTTTTCCAACTGTTCAGCGCGACACTGCAGATTTCAATTTTAAGAAATTTGTTCATGTTAAGAAAAAATATCATGTAGATCTATTAAGTGTTTAAAGAAATAAAGACTTTGGTTATCGGCAGAGTTTTATCTATTTTTGGACTTAGCTACAATATCGGAGATAAACATTTTTAAAAATTACCTTTAGAGAAAAATTATATTAAATAAAATGAATTTTTGAAGTGAATCCAGTGGGTATTTAAAAAGACAATTCACGTATCTCTTAAAAAGAAAACGAAAAAAATGATATTTTGGTGTAGATTTAGTAACTATTTGGAGAATAAATGAATCGGGTACGTACGTGATAAGATTTACATCTGCATCTAGCTGTGTAAGCCATAATCAGATGGTGAATCATATCACTGTGGATGAAATTTACCGTCATCCTCGCCCTAGAAGGATACGTATATCCTCCGGTCACTCCTAGTTGCAGACTCAAAAGCCCGAAGCAGGTCGCAGCCTTCACTCCTTGCTGAAGAGTTGGAGACTATCCAACTCCTGGTCCAGAACGCATGAAGCTCATTATAATTAAGAACACGACGGCATTCATGCTCACTGGACCTGGACCAATCATTATATTCATTGTGAATGAACCAACCCACAAACTCAAACGTGGTCCTCGAAATAGGAATCAGTCACACAGCTAAAATGTTAAAACGACAATTAGCGGAACTCTGGAGCTTTACTGATTCCCGTGGAAATATAGCGGATTGTCCAGTTGGCTCCTGCTAGCCTACTAGGGTTCTGGGTTCCCTTTTACCCCAAAGACATATGTAATGATGGCGGATTTCCGTCAAAGCTTTTAAATGTTCTCCCGAGAGGGGAAAAATGAATCGGGTTGTAGAAATATTGAAAGTAGTCTAGCACCAGTAGATTCCTGGAATTCTCGATTCAGTCTTTTCAAATTTATTTAACCCAAAAACCGCCGATGCTCATGTTTGAAGTTTAAAACTCTTGCAATAATCTTTTGTGCCATATTTTATGTTTGTACTACGAAAATAATTAATGAAATAACTAATCATTATTGATTTTACTTGATTAAAATCAATTTCGTATTTATATTTACTACTGTTGATGACTGATAAAATTTTTACCATCTAAAATGGCTGGCTTAGGATATGGAATTTTTCAGAAAAAATAAATATAATAAACAATTTTCTCTTATACTTACCTCGTATACAGTTTTATGCTTATATATTTTATGCTTATATGTATATATTTTATAAACTGTTTAATTGTATTTGTTACAAACAACAGCACAACTGTTTTTTTGTGATAAAAAATAATGTGACCAACTAATTTTGGCATTAGAAAAAATTTGCACTTATAAGAACACACAAATAATTAATATATTTGCAGTATCATTTAATTTCTACTATGAACTGCGACTGTAATGCGCATATTAACTTTTGAAAGAAAAATTTATGTTTCTTTAACTAAATTTCATTACGTTTTCGTGCTCTTATCTATAGCGCTTACCTGGCTGTAAAGTAAATATCTCCCTGCATATCTGTATGTCTATAAAAAACACCGTTATGTAAAAGGTGTCTTTACGATGAAACCACAACTTGATAAGACGTCCAAAATTAATTGTTAATGTACAGTGTTATACTTTCCATATGAGAGAATCGCATATCACTACATTGGAGTATGAAAATTGTTGGGTATGGTTTTACGTCATCCCGCGTCAAATTTGGTTTGTAAACATATCGGTTTCGGCAATGTACCAACTACAGTGTATGTTTACAAACCAAATTAGACGTGGGATGACGCAAAATCATACCTAATTATATCAAACCCCGTCGGAGAATATTGTAACGACACGTTTACGCTGGTTGCTGGGATAGCGACAGCAGAGACCAGGGCCGTTGCAATTTTTATTTTCTATTACCTACTTTCTTTGTCCGTGGAAGGAATGACACTCAATGCCTTATAAACGTTATAAAACTTATCACCAAGTTTATTTAGCTAACTCTTACAAGGTAGATGGTTGCTAATGGACGGTCGGGAATCGTAGCCTAAGAACGGGGAGTCAACTCGCTGAGGCGATGGGCAGCGGTAGGAGCATCGACAGTGGTAGTGGCGGCAGCGGCATAGGCGGAAACGGTAAAGACGGCTGCGGCGGTAGTGGCAGAGGCGGCAACGGAAGCGGCGGCAACGGAACTGGCGGCAGGACCTGCGTGTGGTACTGGCGGCAGTGGTACAGGTTACAGCGGTAGCGGCGACAACGGCACTGGTGGCAAGACCTGGTAGCGGTACTGGCGGCAGTGGTACAGGCGGCAGCGGTAGAGGCGGCAACGGCACTGGTGGCAGGACCTGGCAGTGGTACTGGCGGCAGTGCTGCAGGCGGCAGTGGTAGAGGCGGCAACGGCACTGGCGGCAGGACCTGGTAGTGGTACTAGCGGCAGTGGTACAGGCGGCAGTGGTACAGGCGGCAGTGGTACAGGCGGCAGTGGTACAGGCGGCAGTGGTAGAGGCGGCAGGACCTGGTAGTGGTACTGGCGGTACTGGTACAGGCGGCAGCGGTAGAGGCGGCAGCGGTAGAGGCGGCATGACCTGGTAGTGGTACTGGCGGCAGTGGTACAGACGGCAGTGGTAGAGGCGGCAACGGCACAGGCGTCAGCGACACAGGCAACAGCATAATGATGGCTGCGGTAAATATGGCTGCGGTATAGGCGGCAGCGGTAAAGATGGCTGCGGTTTAGGCGGCAGTGGTACCGACGGCAGCGGCACAGGCGGCAGCGGTACTGGCAACAAGGATAATAATGGCTGCGGTATAGGCGGCAGAGGTAAAGATGGCTGCGGTACAGGCGGCAGCGGTAAACTAAGCACTGCACTTCGCAGCAGCGATCGCGGGAAGTTCTTAGCCGTTTTGAATTATACTGAGGGAATATAAAATTCCGCAACAGCATCAGTCGCACGATCAAGCCAATCCCCGGTAGAAGATAAACTTCCACTGTCGATAAGAGATTATTGCGGAATATAAAATTCCTCCAAAAGATCTCTTAGCGGCAGGCGGGCTGTCTGCGGGCAAGAAGTTTTTGCGGAATATAAAATTCCTCCAAAAGGCTACTTACCTACAGGCGATCTACTTGCTATCTGCTGATAAGAAGTTATTGCGGAGTATAAAACTCCTCCAACAGACTTCTTATCTGCAGACGATATTCTTGCCAATTGATCTGCAAAACAGCTGACTGCATTGATGATCTTTTTGTTGCTGACTCTTTCCGATGTTCCCGACCGTTAATTTTAATCTTATAATGTAATATAATAATTATAATATGTATAATATAATTCATAAATCTTAAATTAAAAAAATGAATTCAACAATGTGTAATAATAATAATAAAAATATAAATAATAACAATAAGTGTGGTAATAATAATATTAATTCATTTTAAAATTAAGAAAAGTATTAATAAAGTTGTGATCTTGTGTAGGTGAAAACGAGGTGCGACTTTCGCCGTTACAATATACGCGCGTATATGAAAATTGTCGTTTCAAAACGAAATAGGTTCTATCTCACATATGTTTTGTTATGTATCAAATTGTATGGAAAAAGTGTCAATTCCAGTGTTTAGTGTCTAAATAATTTTTATTTTGCAGTCAATTATAATTTTATTGGAACTCATATGTTTTCAAATGTTTTAAAACAACAATACACAAAAGTTAATATGTATAATCAAGGAAGAAAAAATGTAAAAGCATTAGGAAAAATGTTAACTTAATTTTTTATTAGATAACGTAAACAATATTCGCAAATATGTATATAATTTAATTAAGTTAATTTTTTAGCTTTAATTTTTACATAGAGACGAAAATATTTGCATAGTACAATAGCAACTTCACAATTTTCTCACCATATTTTTGAAATATAACATTTATGGTTTTCACCTTTGTTTTATGATGCGAGAACTTGCTTTTCTCACTTAACCTCAAACAATATACAATATGCGGGTAGATTTTGTAAAATATACTGACCCGACACAGCTAACTTTGGCGCTATTTAAAAAAAATGTTTATTTGGCGGCGGCCTTAAAAAATTTTAATTAAGAGTTTTGAGAATATGATCCCGATATTCTCGTATTTTTTGAATTCCCATAATCGTAGAAATGTAAGCGATTTGAGGTTTTTCGGTTTTTTTAGTTCTTGAAAAACAACTTCAATAAATAGTTTGCAAATCACTTGATTTAATGATTAAGACATTTACGAAAATAAGAAAAGTGAAAATTTCAATTTCATACGTACAAAGCATAATCACACTTTTTACTTATCACAGTTTTTTACAATAATTTGCTCACGATTTACATTAATTTTTTTTCATTATCTAAAACTTATATGTTTTCTTTCTGCTATTTTATTAACAGAATACAAATACAAAAGTTAAGAATAATATTACAGCAGTTTTGAGAAAATAATTTTAAAAAATATGTATATCAATTTTTTAGTTAGTGGTTATACAAAATTTTGCTAGGTAATGATGGTGTAAAAGCGTAAAAACGTTTGAGAAATTAAACAAATATTAGTAACTCAAAATTTAATTTTAACTTTTGAGTTACTAATATTTTAAAATGTTCCTTTACATGCAGTACTTCAGGATTAATCACGAAAAGTCCTGGACATTTGACATATAAATTAGTTAATTAAATCGTTATTCTTTATGTTTTTCCCATAGGAAGGAAGGACCGTACGTGAGTATTTTCGTGACAGTTAGCAATGAAAGTATTTTAAAATTAGAATTAAAAAAATAAGTAGTTTACCAGTCCATAAAGTAAATAGAGTTTGTTGTTTATTTGAATTTTAATTACCAAAAAGCGCTATTTGCTAAGTAGTAACCTATTCCTGGTTTCTAATTATTCTTAAACTAACGCAACAAGATAAATTTTAATCGGTCACATTATGTTCATGTACCCAGCTATGACTAACTTATATTAGTATTTATTTTATGTTTAGTCTAAAGAAACAATTATAAAGTCTTAAATGAGTATTGCTATGAACGGTTAAAAAACATAAATTTGTTTTGAAAACAAAAAACGAATTCTAAAAAAATGCAGCGAACAATATTAACGAGACAGGTGAGCAACGAAGCCGAAATTTTTGTTGGCTGTTTTGGGTAAAATTTATAATTAAAAACAAAAAAAAAAAACGAAATGCTCACAAAACGTAAAAAGAGATGCTTTTCCAACGAAGTTAAGAACTGGCAGCCAGCTTTTAAAACAGTTGACTGAACTGTTTTTGTATGATGCAGGCGATGGACGAATGGTGCAGTAGCAAGTGGTGAATATTTTATCAAGTGGGGAAATAAAAAAGTACATGAGGGATTATTTATAATTTACATTAAAGAATATTGATTTTATAACATGGCATCTTGTCATTTTTAAAATAAAACAAAATATCAATTTCATTTGGTTTACTTAAAATCTGCTTTATCTTTAAAAAATAGCATAATCTTTTAAGCAGATTTAATTAGCTATTAAAATACCTTTAGACATTGGAAGCATTTCTTTTTATTAGTTAAAACAAGGAACTTTTTTGTTTTATTAAATACATAAAGCATGTGCACAACTTCTTCTTTCTTAAACTTCAATTAAATTACAAATTGTCTTATTTTATTATTTCGTTTATGTCAGAAGAAACGAAGAAATGTTATTTTTTCATTTATTTATAGATTTTTCAAATAAAATATCTAAATTCTACTGTATTTTTTCGCCTTTTTGAAAATAATATACCCACTCAAAGAGGTAGAATAATAGTTTTTTTAGGAAATATTTCTTTTTTTCTAAACGGTTGGACCAATTGAAGCGATAGCGAAGATACACGTAATTTTTTTGACATTAAAAAAATCCTTGATTTATTAGTTGGAACCTAAATTTTAATAAGATGTGTGTTTATCGTTAAGTTAATACATCTAAAGCGAGAGACAGCCTTGCTTCTTTATCGGATATAAACAAAATTTTCTTTTCGACACAATTTTCTTTTCAATGTTAGCAGATAAATTCTGCTGAATATATGTCACAAATAATTATTAACATTAATTTTCCATTAATATTTAGAAATTCAGTTATTCTGTTAACATCCCGTCATATGATTTCAAAAATTTAAAATCATTGATTATTATGCACCGTATAAATTAACATGTTACTGCAAAATTCCATATTCCTACACAAAAAAGCACGTTCTTATTAACAAAATTCCATAAGCTCTAAATGCAAACGCGAAAATTTCTTTAACAAATGTAACTTGCTTCTTTCAATAAAAAAGCTACATTCCTTTAATAAATAAGTATTTTATGATATTCTTACAAAATATTTATTATTTTAAAAATATAAAATATATTCATTTGCATTGCATTACTGCGGGAAAAAGCAGATCGATATGACCACTTCACTACTATATGCTATAATACTAATAAGAATAATAAATTTAAAACCTAAGCTTAAAGTAACAAAAAAATTATTTTCCTATAAAATTCGTTCAATATTACGAAGGAACTTAATAAATTTATATGACAAAAAGAAGTGATATTAATATTCGTCCCTTTTTAAGATATCTCCTTCCTTTAAATAATAAACTTGCGTGGTTCTCACGTCTTAGTACATGGACTAGTAAGTTTGTTGTTGGTTTAAAGGAGCTTGACTCTATATGAATTAAGAGTTTTGTTTTCATATTTATATAAGTCACAACGACTTTGCTGGTATTACTCTAAAGTACTTTAGTATAGGCTAAGTTAAAATAAAAATGCCTGAACCAGTTTCGAAAATTTGTAAGCATCTACTGCAACATTATTTTTAACATAAATATAGCATGGATATAGGAAAGTCCCTAAAACAAAAAATGAACTGAACACCTGTCATTGCCAAGACTCTACACCACCAATCTATTCTATTCTATTCTATTCTATTCTATTTAATTCTTTTCTATTCTATTCAATTCTATTCTATTTTTTTTCTAAAGAAGATAACTCAATTTGTGAAAATTAGAGTTCACATAAAATGTGAATTACTTTTTACCACAACGCACTCCCCTTGTACAACATAACCTTAAAAATATTGTTTAAATTACAGCACAATAACAATATTAAAATGATTATTATTTTTTAATCATATTTAAAGTTAACAAAACCACATTTTTTTAATCGCAATTAATTTGTTTTGTTCTTAACCTTAATAAAAATAGTTGTGAGAGAATTTGCGATGTAATTTTATACTTGAGTTGTGTGTTGCAAAAAAGAAATCATAAGGTTTTAAACTTTGTTTTATTTTTATGACTTCATAGTCTAGAGTTTAAATAAATATATGATTTTGAATTTTTTGTGATAATGATAAAATATAACGCTGCGTATATTAATACATACTTAAAATATGCATCATCTTATCATAATCTTATGAATTGGGTATTTGCCCATTACAAAGTCATACGCAAGATTCTCTTGTTCAATATTTTCTTTTTTGTTGCTAACTTTACGAGTACGTCGGCCATGTTTTTTGTGACTGATTTTTTTTTACTTTTCTCCGCATAGTAGTGTTAAGACCCGACAAGCAACTACAATAAAACTGCTGCCGTTAAGCCAAACATTTCCACTTTTATGTCCATGCAATAAGAAGTAATGCTGTTTTATAGCTTAAGTCTGATTATTTTTAATTTGATGTCTTCAAAATATTTTGAAAAAATAAAAATAATAATTTCTTTAACATAAATATAAAGAAAATCTGTCAATTGCAAGAAATGTTCCATAGCCATGCCTGTGCCTGCATCTATAACTTTTGATTTTATCATTTGTAATAATTTATTTCTAAAAAATTAAAAAGTCTGTCATTACGCTTCAAAACAATTTAGGTCAAAATCAGTTGTTTTATGGTGGCATACTTATTTTTCATACCTGTTATTATAGCGGGCAGACTGTGTTTTTAGCTTATAAATGCCCACATGTTGCATTTTAGAAAATAAACCTATAAATCTAAAAGTCATGCTTTTTTTTACGAAATTTTAATTTTTTTTATGTTTTTATAGTTGTCGCTATAACAGATATAGGATAGGATAGGACATATGTGTCCAACAAATTTAACTTTAGTTTTTTTTTTTGTAATGGCCATTCTATGATGAGTTTCTATAAGTTACAGTGCCAATGATGGAATCAGCCGATAGGCAGCAGGTGGGCAAAGGATTTAGCGATACATATCGTGTTATTACTCGTTTGGTACGGAATACTAAAAGAATAATTGGAAACTTTTGATAACGTTTATATTTTCTGAGAGTCATATTTTAATTTATTTATAAATAATTATGCTACTGCCATGTTGATTGGTTGACGTAAAGTAGGAAAAACTATCGAAATTATCAAAACACTTTAAGGGTAGAATAACAGCAAGATTAATTAATCCTCATTAAGGAAATAACTTGACTTTGGCATAACAGTTCGTTCTAGATTGATATTAGACAAAACATTTTCAAACGTCTGGAGACAAATTTATTATTCTACTTTATTATTATTATGGTCACCTCTATTGCGTGTCATCAAGTAGAGACGTCTTTAAAGTTACCTTTAGTTAGCGGGGTTTACCCAATTGTAACAATTATAACAATTATTATGTACACAATTCCTTTTTGCACCGTGTTGGTTAAAATAGTCTTCAAGTGGGAGAAAAATACATAATTCTATTGTAACTTTGATTGTATTTATAGACCACAAAAACTAATGGCAGCGAATCGTACTCCTTGAAATGCAAATAACTTGAACATTATTTCATCTATTCCTTTTGGGAGGAAATCAGATCAATATCATTTTGAATTATTTGAAGTTATGCTTTCCTCTACGTATTTGTAATTAACATCCCTCGTTGACCCAACTGTTTAGAATTTTTATTTAGTTTCCTTCAATGTTGTAATAATAATACAAAGTCATAATTTTTCTGAGTGCACTATTCAATACAAATGTTTTTACCGCAACACTCACTGAACGATAACGACAGCAATTTAACTTTATCTAGTTATTGTAGTCGTAATGCTATTGCGTGAAACTGAAGTAAACAATGGTGGTTAAAGTATGAATAATGTCGACGTGTATATGTCGGATACAAAAAGCTCTTACTTGTGATATTTTATTATAATTTTTAGTTAGCCTTTATCATAGGCACACCATAATCAGCTTAATCATCATTTCAATAGCCATAGTAAACAAGGGCATAAAGTTGTCTTCAAAGTTCCTATTTTATTGCACCATTGTGCAGTGCATGCAATATCGCGAACCATTAATATAGATCTATAGATCGTTATATCAGTAAAAGCTTTAAAAATGGCTTAGTAGCTTGACAAATGTATACCTTTGTTTTTTAAATAATCACATCTCAAACGATTAAGAATCTATTTTTATGTATGAAAGGAAAAGTAATAGCTAATTAAGTTATAGGCTATGACAGGTTTTCTATGATTTTGCAGAAGGTAAAGCTAAATTCAATTTGGACTGTAAGTTTTTTTTACTTTTAGACTGTTAGTGTCAAGTAATTATTTTTCAGAAGGTTAAACAAATTTCAAAACATTGTTAAATTTCTAATCACATGCGCTCTCCGTTTGTTTTTATTGCAATTTGTTGTTACACTATTCTATTTCCCTTAATCGTGAAAGACTTTTTAGAGAATTTATAATGATTTAGTTTCACTTTACACGTTATTTTTTCTTCTTTTATTAAAGCGGGCACCCGAAAAGTACATCGGATCACTAATGACCTATTTAACATGAATCAACAAGTTTTCAAATTCGTTTTTGTAGAAATCTTAATAAGCCAACTCCTCGTTTAGCAGTTTTACTTCATTGCTGAGATAATATTTTATAGAATAAAAATTTCCGATCCTACAAAAATACCGCAGTGTATCGAATTTCTCGTAAAGAGTAATACTTAGCTTTTAGTAGTTTCTTTAGGCTGATGGCAATACTGCCAGCTATGATTAATTGTTTGGATTATTTAAAACGGGACAATCCACAAAGGATAAAAGCATTTTCCATCTAAAATTAAAAATTTAAAGTGTTACACTGAAATCGACCAACAACGTTGTGAAAATTTCGTTCGCGAAGGTGCACCTCTTATATGTCAAAAATTTAAGGAACTTTTAAAAAATTAAAAGTCATATTAATTTGGTAAATAAAATCAAAAGCTTTACAAACAATATATTCCTACTCGTTTGGCTCTAAAATAAGACAAAGGATTAGAGTGCAAAGGAGAGAGAGAGAGAGTTTTTCAACAAAGAAACATACTTTTAAGGAATGTATTCATTCTCAGTTCGTTTAATGCTGAAATCCTGAATTACATTTACTTTTTTATCAATCCCCGAATTTGCCACCACTCATCGCAAAGCGTCAGGAATTCGTTGATGGAGAAACATTATTGAAAATAGATTATTTGATACTTGGAAATTATTTAAACAGTTATTTGATTTGTTAACACAAAAATTTATCATTTATGCATCCCATTATAGAATAAATTGCCAAGTACCTTATAAATTGTTCTGTGGCAAATTATGAGAATCTATTTATGAAAATATTGCAAATTCATATTGATAATTTTTGAAAAAGTTGAAAAAATGTTGTTTTTACAGTTTTTTAAACCTTGAGGATTTGCTTCCATTTTGTCTGCGTGCATATACGAACAAGATAAACAAGAGAAACAAAACCAAATAAACATTGGCAAGTACTCACATTCCCTTCAAAACACATGCTTTTAAACATTTTATATTTTTTTTTGTCTTAAGAACAGCTGCCATTGTAAAGATATTAAAATAAAAACAAAAGCTAAGTATTATATTTTTGTGTTAAACTTTTGGTTTTACAATGTGTCCGTATTAAAAAGGTTTTACCACACCTCTGAAAAAAACTATCTTAAACTTAAAACAAAAAAAAAAAAACAACAAATCAATCACATGGCTTTTAAAAAATAATTTTTACACTTGTAATTGTTTTTTTTTTTAAGATTTATATCAAATTACTGTCAGCTTAAGTCTTCAACTTTCACTATCCCTTTTATAAATTGGTGTTCTTTCAGACAATTGATGTTGAATACATCAGTTCTCTGTCGTTCTCTCTATTTTGCTCTCTTAATATCAAAAAAATGTTAGAAATATCTTATTTAAAATAAAAAAAAAGCTAAATTTTATGTCGATCAATTTGAATTTTAAACAAGCTTGGATAATCGCAATTAAGGTCAGACGAAAATTCCCTTTAGACGGCGATTTGTTTTTGTATTTTTTGCATAGCACCGATCGCTATCAGTATATAATTAGAAAACGTCTATCTGCTGAAGCGTACCAATATTTCTTTATTTATTTCTTGGTCATAAGGAAAATGTTCCATAAGGAATATTCACCGTTCTCTTTATCACCGCCAACCGAGCTACGCAAAACTCATTTAATCTATTTAATCATCATATTAGAGACTACCTGGATGCCGTGTCTTTTAGTTATCGTTATAGATTTATGAGATTAACCGTAGTGAGATCTTACACCAATTCTGTTTTCGCTTAGTTGATCACCGCAATAGTGACGGCCAGTTTGCATAGCAGCAACTTAGTGCATGCAAGCAAGATTGTACTGCAGTTATACAACAACACTTCTTATTCCGGTGCTTGGCCAGAACCGAGTTTACTCTCCCGAGTAGTGGCATCGCTTGATAAATCCAATTCTTCATAATGACACTATGTTTAAGTAACTTTTCTGCTTTTCTCATTGCTTTATGTGCAGTCATGTTGAATGAATTTCACTAGTTCAATCCTGTCTGCAGAAAGCAAACGAGAAACAAAGAATAATCCTGGCTAAAAAAATGGCTTCAAAACAGATAAGCGGGGAGAGCGCAATATGAAATGGAATTTCAATGAAATAAATCCGTAAGTGAATATAATTTTCGGCGATGTATGTACAACTGCGATAGGTATTGACACTTCCTAATGGAAATTTTAGTTCAAGTATATCTATGAAGGTTTAAAAGATAATGTATTATCCGCCAAACTTTGGAGGCATTCTTCAATATCTAATATTCTACTTAGTGTTAGTTATAGTTAGTCACCCTTTAATAATCGAGTTTGCCATTTTACACAGTTTTTTAATATTGAAAACTTAAAAAAATACGGAGTTCTCAAGAAAGAAATATACTTGAAATTAAAAGCGAATTAGTAACTTTATTTTCTTCGATTCTTCTATCTTGATAAGGCGTGCTGGTCACATTACAATGCCGAAGACTCAAGTTAATTGAGCTTTCAGCATAGCAAGCTTAAAGCCGGTTACGTTATTAAGTATATAAACATATTTATTCCGACGAAATACAAAACTCACAAAATTTTTTTGTGTGTATACACTCTGGTTCACTTATTTAAAGGCACTAAAAATTCCATATTCAGCAGTCTATATCTTTTGCAGTTTTTAACCGATTGCAGAATTTTAAAATAGAAATGGAAGCTAGACATCTTGAGATATAAAAAAAATCCAAGACAATAGTGGTTCCTTTACTAAGCAGTTTTTTACTTTTTAAGCAATTTATCAAAAAATTTCCAAAAATGTGCAATTTTTTGTGGTGGATCACTTAAATAAAAGCACTGTTTTATTTTTAAAGTAAGCGATGATTTTTTTGTAGGAAGCGTTTGTTTGTTACAATTTATTACATCTTAATCATTTTATGTGTCAAAATGGCAAAACAAAAAATTTTAAATCTATCGGAAAAAACTAAAATTAATGTTTACTGTTCTAAAGGATATTCTAATCGCGGAATAGCTAAAAAATTGGACGATGCCCAACAGTTGTCGACAATTACATCAAGGACCCCGAGGGGTATGGAACAAATTTTTAAGGAAGTGTTTCATTGTCTTTATCTACGCATGAAAAAAGAACAATCATAAGAATTGCTCAAGCTCAAGCTGGATTGCAAGCGGGAATGCAAACAAGAGCTTGCAATTAAGAGTATCTTAAATACCTGGAATTACAAAAAAAAGCCACCACTTAATGCTCCTGGTAAGGAAAAGTGGCTTCAGTTCGCAAGAGACTACATGGTATGGGATGTGCAGCAAAGAGGTCATGTAATTGACTGGAGAACCGTTGTATATACGGATGAGCAGAAGTTTAATTGGGACGGGACTGATAGCTACAACTATTATTTCCGTGATCTACGAAAAGAAAAGCGATTTTTGAACCAACATCACAGCCGAGAGGGCGGAGTTATGTATGGGATGCTATTACGTACTACGGCGCCATCAATCTTCAATTTCAAAGCGCAAAAATGACTAGTGCAAGCTATAAAACGTTAATGGAATCAGCTTTTGTAAAGTTCAGTGAATTATTTGGTTCCATACCTTGGATATTGCAACAGGATAATGCCCCTATACACAACGCCAGAGTAGTACAGGAGTTCATTGCAAGCTAAAATGTTAGTATTCTTGACTGGCCACCCTATTCGCCAGATCTAAGCATTATCGAAAATGTCTGGGGTTGGTTATCTCGTAAGGTCTGTGAGGGAGGTAGATAATTTGATGACAAGCAGTCACTAATTCGGGCCATTAAGGATGCTTGGAATCAAATTTTGTTGGATTAGATAAATTCTCTTTATCTGTCAATGAAAACCTCTATATTTGAAGTTATTAAAAACAAAGGGTGTTGTACCCATTACTAATAGTTCTTAAATAATGTAAATTAATTAAAAATACCAGAAGAACTGTTTTTTCATTAAAATTAGTTAAAGTGTCTTTATTCAAGTGAACCAAAAAAATAGTACATTTTTGGACCTTTTTTTTATAAATTGCTTAAAAAAAGTGCTTTAGTTAAGAAACCATTATTGTCTTGATTTTTTTATATCTCAAGATGTTTAGCTTTTATTTCTTTTCCAAAAGTCTGCAATCGGTTAAAAATTGCAAAAGATATAGGCTGCTGAATATGGAATTTTTGGTGCCTTCAAATAAGTGAACCGGAGTGTATGTGTACGCAAACAAAATACAGCACGCAACGATTCGTGGCTGATGAACATAAACACTTAAGTAACGTACTGATCTCTTTTTAGCGTGCTTTAGTGAACTTTTTATGTATGTGTTCTGCTTTTTAATAGTTTACGTGGTGAACGTTTAGTGGTTGCGTTGTGTTCTTTAAAGTACTTATTATTGCAAAAACAAAACATATGTAATTTAAAGAACACAGCGCAACCACTAAACGTTCACGACGTAAACTGTTAAAAATCCGTACACATACATAAAAAGTATCTGTTCACCTTTTTTACTACTGATTTCAATTCCTTCTCTTAAAGTTCTTCCCGCTGTTTTTTTCGCAAATGGCGAGGCCTTTCAATGCAAATATATCATTATCAAACCACGTTCTATTACGTACTGGCGAGTCAGTATTTCTGGTCCAGGTATTTATCAAATAATCGCCGAATGTCAGAATGTCAGCCATCTGGTATTTTTATGTGGAGATTAATTTAAATATTTTTGTCTTTTTGTTTTGTACAGGTACTTAGAGTCCAACAACTTACTTAGCGATCGACAGTATGGTTTCCGTAAGGGGCGCTCTACGGGCGACTTGCTAGCCTTTCTGTCTGAGCAATGGTGTAATTCCATTCATCACTTCGGAGAAAGTAAGGTGGTGGCTCTAGATATCTCCAAAGCATTCGATAGAGTGTGGCATAACGCACTTCTATCAAAACTTGTCGCTTTTGGTGTCGGTGATAATTTCTCTAGATTTTTATCTAGTTTCCTCAGAAATCGCTCTATACGAGTTGTTATAGATGGGATTTCATCAGACGAGTTCATGATTAATTCAGAGGTACCGCAAGGCTCCGTTCTTTCTCCTACTCTATTTCTTATTTTACTAAACGACCTTCTTTGTCGAACTTTCAACCCTATATATTCTTTTGCCGATGACAGCGCCATTTGCCACTCATATTCATTTCGTAGGAGACCAGGCCATTTGGAGGTTAGTTCCAAAAGGCAGAACATGAATGATACCATTAATCACGATCTCGCGACAATCTTGGAATGGGGTCGTGTGAATAGAGTAGATTTTAATGCTCGTAAGACGCAATGTTGCATGCTAACGCATAGATCTGAGTTCGGTAGTGGTGCTTCATCTGTTACTATGGGTGATATAGATATTACGGAGTCGGAAGCTCTTGATGTTCTTGGCATGAAAATTCAGTGCGATGTTCGATGGACTAAACACATTTTTCAGGTTTCTAAAGAAGCATTCAAGTGCCTTGGTTTTCTAAAACGGTGTAAAAGATACTTCACTCCATCCGATCTCCGTACTATCTACACCATCTATATCTGTCCGAAAATGGAATACAACTCTCATGTATGGGCCGGCGCTCCAAAGTCTATTTTGGAGTTACTCGACCGCGTACAGGAGAGGACCAAGAGGCTCATTGGGGACGGTAGGGTATCCAACTCTATTGATTCTCTAGAGCATCGACGCAATGTGGGGTGTATTTCACTGTTCTATCGTTATTACAATGGAAAGTGCTCTAATGAAATTAGGAAACTTGTTCCCGATACTCACACGTTTTCGCGTTTAACACGATTTTCGTTGAGAGCACATCCATTTGTGGTTGATTGGCCAGTGAATCGCACTACGCATTACAGGGAAAATTCGTTTTTTAGCAGAACAGTCCGTATGTGGAATAAAATCCCTGCGGAAATCTTTCCTGTCACTTTCAATCTGGGAAAATTCAAACTGAATGTTCACAGACACTACTCCCTCTTTCCCCCTTCCCGTAACCTAATTTCCTAGTTCTGGCACAATGCTTTGCATATGTAGGGGTCATCCCCTGAGTGCTGGTCCGAAAAAAAGGTACATGTGTCCGTCTGAGGGTGTTTTTCTTTTGCTGGATTTTATGATTAGTTTTAGTGGTGTGAAAATTGTCTAGTCTTCCTCTTTTTTTTTTTGCATTTTGAATTTTATGTTCTTTTTTGGACTTTTATGCAAAAAAAAGTACGTTAATAAAAGATCAGTACGTTATTTTAGTATTTCTGTTCATTATCCAAGAATTGTTGTGTACGACGTTTGTGTTTTTTGAAGAGTAGGCTATAATAACAGTATTTTTTGAACACTTTTTCTAAGATTTGTTCGCAGCGAATTAAAACAGGCAAATGATTAAGCTCGTAGAGTTTACATATTTGTTTTTAAAACTATGTGTCTAAATAATTTTTTTTTCGTTGGACAATTGATGTGCATTTTGCAAAGGTAAATGCTTGTTGAAACTAATACAGTTACGTGTTATTAGTTGGCCTTTGAGGACTCCTGTCCTTTTTCCTATTTTTTGTTTTTTCAAAATTTTGTTGCTTATGCTTTGTACACTACTGTGCATATAAATGACTTTATTTAATTTATTTTTTTTTTTTTTTGGCATTATTTGTTCTAAAAAATTGAAGAATGTAGTTTTCACTTAAATAGAAAGCAATATTAAAATTATTTATCTCAGAAATTTTCAAACTTAAATTTGTTATTTTGTATGATATCGCTGCAAGACAAATAAAATGTGCATTCAGCTGTAAAAAGGTTTTCTCACTTTCGAATGTAACACGTTTACCATTTGAGAAAGATATAAACATTCATGGGAATATTCATGCATATTTCACATACATCTATTCAAATAATAATTGCCCTGATTTTATTTTGTACTCATTCGAACTTAACCTTCTTTCGATTCTACGTTTTTGTAGTTTGGTTTTCTTTTTATTCCGATTAAAAGATAATCATCTTTGGTTTCATTTGTACAACAAGATGATCTTAACTGGTTGGTATCACTGTCATTGTTGACGTTTCAGTTGTTGTCATAGTTCTTGTTGTATTTCTTGTAGTAAACATAAATATATTCTTTACTTTACAACTATGTATTATTGGCATTGTAAACATTTGACATCATGAATACTTACATCGCTATATTTAAGATCATTTTGTTATTGATGTCACTACAGTTGTTTTGGTCGCGGTAGCTACACGACAGTCTTTGTTACTGCTTGTGTTGATACGTTTCAATATAAAACAACTTTTAGTAAGATGTGATTTGATTTCCTTTAATTTTGTAATTTGCAATTGTATAGATTAAAATTATTTTAAATGAATCTCAGAAAAGGCAAGGCATTAACAATGTAAATTCTTAAGCCCGGCAGTACTTTAAATTGTAAAAAAAAACATAAAACACTAAAAATTTTTAAAAAAATTTATTATTCGAAATATAAATTGATGTTTTCAATATAAAAAAAAAATTGCGTATATGGTCAACACGGCTATTCTTGTCCAAGCACGTTTGAACGTCTTACTTTGGCGCACTTTTTCGAACATTGCCGCATGTCACTTGGAGGCTATAGAAATATTTTTATCTGCCTAATACATGTGTTTGCTTCCTAAATGAATAATGCATTTCAGATACAAAAAATGATATCAGTGCATACGACATATTTAAAGATCTGTAATCTATCTTAACCGCAGTTAAATAAAGAAAAACAGAAACCGTATTCCTTAAAAATAAAATAAGTTTAAGATGTGTTTCAAGTAAAATTTCCATAAAAATATTTCTTAAAATACAATTCAAATGCCTTTTTATAAATATGGCATTTAGGTTTAAAGCAATTGAAATTGTCTTCTACAGTATATATTTTAATATATATGTAGTGCCAGGGGATTTTTGCAATTGATCTCCCGGAGCAGAGTAAATGAAATAGTGATTAATTTTCATATAAATTATATAATATTTGAAGTGAAATTACCTTGTAAAGTGTTTTGCATCATGTGTCTTTTTTAATACTATGTATGTATTATGTACGAGGCTAGTTCACAAAGCTATTATATTTTGATATGTCAAACCATACCCAAATAAAAACTACTATATTTTGTTTTAATAAGAGGTTGGCTTGCCTTGGTAAAATTCGTGTTACATGTGCGTAGGCATTAAAGAATATAAGCTAGCTGCCAATGAAGTTTGAATATCTATGCTTTCAACAACAACAAAAATCCAAATTAATAAAAAGAGTTAGGCTTAATGCTTTTGGCTTACTTTTGTACAATGTTTTAGACTTAAAAGACACAATATAAAAAATATTATTAAAAACTTCAAGTAAACACATTTTAAAATTTAAAATTATCTAGGTCAAATAGCCGTTATTACTCTTTTCCACAGTTTATAGCAAAGCACCAGGCTTAAAGCTTATTACTCTGATACAACTAACTAGTCATGCCATATTTATAGTCTTTAAATATCCCACATTCCTTTCAGATTTAATATACAGTAGACTCGCGGTAACGTGAACTATTAAAATCTGAGCGTGTTCACGTTTGCGAAGTTGTTCATGTTTACGAAGGTGTAATTTCTTACATCTTAAAAATAAAATGACATATACATTTAACTCAAATTCAAATATTTTTTTATTAATTAATTTTCATTAATTCATATTTGCTTTGTTAGGAAAAACAATTTGGATTTTCTTTTTTTTTGCAAAAAGCTGAACACCACCTTTTCTCGGAGACGTTGAAAATGTTGATTGCTTCACTATGTTCTACTTTGATCCGTGCTGTTTGCAGAATACTATAATCGCTTTCAATTTCATCACTGCTCAAGATTTCGTTCGTTTCAGTTATGTTTTGAAGATCTGCAGTACATTCACTGATAGCAGAAAATGAAAAACTAACCTGCGAAGACACAATTTAAGTTAAGCGAATTACTAGACATGTGAAAATGTTTAAACATCTGGATTAATTGCATTAAAAAGTTCTATTGCGGGTTCTTGTTGGGTGTTAATTGGTGCACAAATTCTTTCTCTCAAAATAGCTAATAGAATATCCCCTTCAACGTCTTCTTCATCTCCTATAGAGGCTAAAATGTTCGTCCAGCAACTCCATATTGTTTCCTTTTCAACAGCGTCCCTTAACGTTATTTTTTTTAGAGCTTCAATAACTTCATTTCGTGTATCTACAATTGATTCCAAGAAACTGTTTTTATAGAAAAGCTTTTTGATCCATTGCCTGTATGAGTGGCGTGACGTTGGGTGGCATGAACATTACATTTATGAACCCGTCGTCTGATCTCAATTCATTTTCTGGAGGATTAGATGCAGCGTTATCTATTAAGAGTAAAGCTTTATTGGGTAACCCTTGCTCTTTAAAAATTTTATCGTGTTTTTTGTTTATAGCACAAATTGTTGACTTTGCAACATTGTATTGCTTTACTAAGCTAGTCACGCTTGATGCTTTTATTAGTTTTTGCGACATTTTTACGACACAGAATATATTCATAAGCATTTATTTACGGGAATTTTACGTTTTTAAAAAAGTTGTGATTGCTTAAAAATGTTCAAAAGAAAACAACGTTCTCTATGTTGCATGAATTATACATTTGTTCACCTTATAGGGCTTTCTTACTGTGTTCACGCTACAGAGTCATCAGTGTAAAAAAAATTATGTTTATGCTAGCCGGTGTTCACGTAAGGCGGTGTTTTTGTCATCGCGAGTCTACTGTAGTTCCTTAAGAAGCGCATGTTGCAGTTGGAAAACATTGTTGCCAAAAACATTTTGCTTTAACACACACGAAGAAACATTTTACGAACTTTTTTAAATTAAACGGAGTAGAACTTCAGCGACATTATTTCTATTTATTTCTTACACGCTCATTTTTTTGTATAGGCGATTCAAATAAAAAAAAATTAAAAAAATTTTTCCGCAGCAAATTATTGTAAATAATCAATTTATATGTCGATTTATCGAATAATTAGAGCGCATATAGAAATAAAATAATTGTGTTATTCGTTTTTTCATTAAACGTTCAGTTACTGTACAACAGTTATATCTGCGTTAATGCAATGAAATATGAAAAAATAAAACCATTAACTTCAACTAAAAGGTTTATTATTTTCAATCGAAAAAGAAATTGCCAACAAAAAAATGCTGCATTCGCAACGGTTATAGCCGTGACTTTTTTTAACAAAAGTATTTTTTTTTAGCATCGCTGCGTAAAGTTTATCGGACTAAAAGGGACTTATGTCTAATATCAAAAACACTTATTGCAAAAAATAAGTTCTTCCATGTTAATGTGTGATTTGTTTTACATCTGCACCGACCGCGAGGTCATAATCAGATGGTAGTTAAACCACTTAGTTGATTGGACACCAACTACGCCCTAGAAGGCCTTCAGATACGTATATCCTCCAGTCACTTCTAGTAGCAATTTAGAAAGTCCGGAGTAGGCCGTGCCCTCACTCCTTGCTGAGGAGTTGGAGACTTTCCAACTCCTGGTCCAGAACGCATGAAGCTCTTATTTATCAAGAACACGCCAGCATTCATACTCACTGGACCTGAACCATTCATTGTGTTAATTTGAATGGTCCGACCCACAAACTCTCACGAGGGTCCGAAACCACAACCACCACGATACTCCCATATAGGGGCCAACCTCAATAACCAGTCAGAGCACATTTTTTGTCTAAAGAGAGCAAATATTGTACTCTGGGGCAACTGATTTCCCGTGGAAATATGTGGATTGTCCAGGTGACTCCTACTAGCCTTTGAGGGGCCTGGGCTCCCTTTTACCCCGCAAGACACAAATCTAAATGGAAAAGTAGGTTCCAAAAAGACTATAATGTGCCCCGGGGGGACTTCCATGTTAATGTAAGAATTTATTGACCTGCCCTCGTACAATTACAAAACTCATTCACATGGCTTCATTTAAGTTTTATAATTTTAAAACTTACTTGCCGGGCTATCGAACATTTCGTTCATTTTTATTTGTCTATCTAACATTTTTCCAATATTTTGAAATTTTATATTCTCGTGTTTCAAGCTTTATTTTTTTATTCCTTCTTTGTAGGTTTTTTTTACCACAATTATCACCCTTTGGGCTGTGCTTATAATTCAAGGTTGTCAAAGTAAATAAAAGGCAGTTTTTTGGTTATAACTTGTGGGTTGTTTTATTTTAAAATAAAATATTCTTTTTTTCTATTTCTGAATACATTTCATTATGCCAAACACGTCGTCGAAAGACAGCATCAGTATAAATAATCTTAATTCGAATTTAGGAATTTCTCTAAGCAATGCAATGCTAGATACATTAAATATTTATACAAAAAATCAACTAAACTACTTTTCTAACATGTAGTCTACATTAATTTCCAATATATTTTTAGAAAAGAAAATGGTGACAAAAATATAATTTTGCTTTTTCTCTTATAGTAATCTTGTTCTAAGCAGAAAGTCAGTCATTCTGTAAGAAAGCGAAGTAATACTCATTTACATTTGAAGTCATTACTGAAGTTACAGATTGACTCAACAAAAATCCGGACAATTTAGTTTAAAATAATCTTAATCACATTTATTATGATAGCTGTCTGCAGTAAGCAGTAAGCAAATATGAAATCAAATGGCAAAACGCTTTTAAATTTATGACAAAAAAAGACTATGTGAAACCAAGATGAAGAGATTAAGTTGTAAAAATTTCAAATTGTAGTTTAAAATAAATTCTGTTTAACACTTTGGATCTTCCTTAAATAACCAGAATCTCAAAAGCTTTTTAAAACTTTTAACAAATTCCTTAACATCTTTTTAATGATTTAAAAACGCTGGAATCTTAGGGAAGGGTCCCTTCAGTCTGGAGATCAATAGCCTGTGAGTAGCTGAGGTAAAGTAATATAACGTTTATGTGTAATATCTTATACAATCTCGTGAAGACTATATTTTATTATACTTTTATACTGTTAAATTACACATTACAAACAAAAGTTTTGAAGGTTTAATTTTTTTATAAAGGGTTTTCAACCAGAAGTTTGTTTTCTAAAAAAAAATAAAACAAAAAATTTAGATTAAGACCATTAATTTTTTTTTTTTGTATTGCGAAGAGAAAAGTTCGGCAATTACGAATGAAAAATGATATCTGGCAAATGCCCACCACGACTACGCTGACATTGTTGATTCTTTCACCAAAGTTTTTAATCACTATTTGGCGAAATGGTTAATTACATCACGAATTTTGAGTTTCAAGGCGGAAATCAATTCGATTGGCTATAGACGCGTATAGACGTGTAGATTCTTTTCTTAACACAGCCCCACAAAAAATAACTCAGTGGTATTAAATAACACGATCACTTAACTGCTGATTGTCTTGAAATATTGCGATCGGAGAATTTGGTTTGCAATAAATTGATCGTTTCATTGACTGTGTGACATGTGGCACAGTTCTGTTGAAACCACATGTCAGTGATATCTACGTCGTCAATAATATGCCAAAATTAAGGTGTTAGCATCTCACGATAGCGTATTGACCATTGACCGTTACCCCATTTCCAGCATTATCTTGAAAAAAAAAACAATGGCCTCCAGACCACATAGCGCATCATGCAGTGACATGTTGAGCTCGGAAACGGTTCCCAATAATCGCTCTAAGATTTTCAGTAGACCAAATGCGGCAATTTTGCTTGTTGACATCACCTGCCAATTGAAAATGGGCTTTGTCTGAAAAAACTGATTTTTTTCAGTAAAACCAACCGGTTGTTCCTGAACGAATTGAGCAAATCTACAGCGATGTGAATGGTCGGTCGATCGGCTTCAATTCCTGTACCAGTTTAACGATATAAGGCTTCAGAGTTAAATCCTTTCGCAAAAAAATTGTTGAGAATTGACAAATTTGAACACGCGTGGGTGTTCGCACATTGTATCACGCCTGTCGATTCAAATTTAACGAACAAATTTTTAATATCGGTCTCAGAAAGACGATTACGTTGTCCGAAAATATAACGAATCTTACAATATGTAACATTAATAGAAGTACCATTTTCACAGTGGATTTTAATTATTTTAATGCGATTTTCGTGCGAAATTGAATTCGTTGTAAGAATTGCCAATGCACCTACTACGAATACGTCAAAAACTAAATGTCAAAACCATCACGTTGGTGTTACCAAAATTGAAATACAAACTTTTTTCTGAAAAAACAATATTTTTCTGTTGATATAGATTAAATAATTTTTAATAAATTGTGTTAAAAAGGCTACAACTTATCCTCATCGCTCTTATGCTTATATTGGATGCCGAAATTTTTTACAAAAAAAATATGTCAAATTTAATAATAATAATTTTATCATTCAGTGATTTGAACAATGTTCATTTGCGATTTTGTGTCCTTTGTTTGTGTGTGTATGAGTTAAAATAGTTTTTTCGAGGATCTTGTGATAATTTGTTGAATACCTTTCTGTTGGCTTCATTCTGCTCTCGGCCATCGGTAAAATCGTTCCATGAATGGTAGAAAAATATATATTTTTTAGGCATTTGTTTATTGTTTTTATTACTTTATTTAAATTAAATTATTTTTTTTTGTTTAAAATCCAAAAATTTTTAATAATAATAAATATAATAATAACAAGATAATCAAGAATTTGTCTTGAAAAAAGGTTAATTTTTCAAAAATCAAATTTAAAAATAATTTTTACAAAAATTGCAAACTGAAAAATTAAATCGAATATTCGAAAAAAAAATCAAATACAAACAACTTTTTCTACTTTGCAATGTGAAGTACAAAATAATATTCAAGCTATAAGATGAGCTTTAGTTAGCCTTGCTATCCTTGCCTTTCTGTAGTTATCGTGTTGCTTACATTTAAAAATATTAAATGCGGAAATTTGTAAGGACACTTTAATATAATTTTCGTTACAGTGCTCGAAAAATTACCCCAAAATTGGCGCCCGCTACATCTGTTTAGTACTTTTAAAATAAGTTTGAAGGATGTGACGAAAAATTTTTAATATTAAAAAACAAGTTTATAAAAAAGAATGTGGGTAAATATATTTCAAAAATGACTTATTTTTATTTTTTAGAATGTTCGCCATTGCGGCGAGGCTTCTCTGGAACCGTAGTAGCTAGACGCTTGAAATTTTCTTAGAAGTCTTATTATTATAGCCGCTAGCATAGAATCATTAAATAAGGTTAAACATTAAGAGCGTCACCATAGGTGTGTAGATTTCCTTAGTATGACTCTGTTTTTTAAACTATAGTATGCAGGCATTTTAACTTAACAGTAACTCCGCTATAACAGGAGTTAAATTAAAGGTAAAGGTAGGTTTGGAGCAAAATAATTGCTTCAAAAACACAATATCAAAGAAAAGAAATTTTCATATATCCTAGTTCTTCTAAAAAGTTGTGTAAGTTATACAATTGATACATATCTTGTAGATAGATGCAAAGAAGGCTGGCGATATTTATAGCGAACTTAGCCTATATTTAAACTTTACTTTTAATTCCAATAAATAAATTAATTCCAACAGAAATTTAATAATTCATTTTTACAAAAAATTAAAAATAAAAATCTTAAAATTAGATTTAATAAAATTAATTAAAGAGTTATCCATATAAAATGTGTGTATATGGCCTTATCTACCCCATAATAAATTAGACGAACACAGTATTTTATACAAAAAATTAAAAGCCAGCCTATACGATTTAGCGTGTTTTTAAAATAGCGTTCGGCTTAGCAGACATTCAGTTCGTTCTAAATGATTAACAAAATATAGATTACTTTCCTCTCGCTATTTACTCTTTTTTCCAGGTTGCCTTTTCGTTAGTATTAAATAGAGCTTCTCTAGTCCCTCTTGGATTATTTTTAGTTACAAGTTCTTAATAAGTTCTTACTTTGTTATTGGATATTATGTAAAAGGTCAACTGAAGTAAAAGCATCTGTTTGCTTAAACATTACTGTTTTGACACATAGGAATTGGCGAATCGAATGGCAACTAATTTGAAAGTAGACGTAAATAAACAACGAACAATGTTGGAAATTTACCAATTTGTTTAATGTATTACGCCCTGGTTAGTCTCTAACACCATCTTCTTTTCTACAAAGTCTCGTTCTAATATACAAATTAGGAGTTGCGGGGTTCGATTTGTTTAAATCGATTAAATATAATAAATACATGCACATAATTTTATGTCAATCTGTCCTGCTGTTTCGGCGAACGTTATGCAAACTCGACATGTTCGAATTCGACACTTTTAGACTGTAATAGTAATTATAATTTTATTGCACATATCAATTTGACAGCAAACAAAGCTAGAGGTGTACTTGGATTTGTGAAACGTTGGGCTAAAGAGTTTGATGATCCATACGTTACCAAAAGCCTTTATATGTCCCTTGTCAGGCCTGTTCTAGAGTATGGATCCGTCATTTGGGATCCTATATATAGAAAATACTCAGATGTTCACGAATCTGTTCAAAAACAGTTCCTGCTTTTTTGCCTCCGTGGTTTTAACTTTAACCCATTGGACTTACCTGCCTATTCAGCTAGACTTTCTCTTATTAAACTACCAACTCTAAGGAGTCGTAGAACAACACTTAATATTTCGTTCATTTTTGGTGTGATAATTGGCGATGTTTCTACTCATTCACTTATTAACAGGATTACTCTAAATGTACCGCAACGCCCTACACGACATTTTATACCTTTAGCAGTGGAATTCTTTCGAGCCAATTATGAAAACGCGGACCCTTTTAGGAGAATTTGTGCAGATTTTAATAAATATTATAATTTCGTAGATTACAATTTGTCAGTAAGCGCAATAAGGAATAACTTATTAGTTTACCTGAACAACTAGGTGTTTGCATTTATGTATATTTTTTTTTGCACAATTTGTTTTTATTGTATGTATCTTAAATTTGAGCAAATTTTTATGTTGTATGTAAAGCTAGTATTTATTATTGTATGGGTGTTAATTTAAGATAATTTATATTGTATTTTAATTAAAATGTCTGCAAGGATGTTAATTTCCGTAGACAATTAATGATAAATAAATAAATAAAAAAAAATATACTTTTCGGAAAAAATTTTATACGCATCTTAATTTAAAAAAATAATATTTTTAGTGCTTTTGTGTTGGTACATTTTTAGGCTTAAAAATTATTTTAAAATTAAATTTCCTATTCTCTATTAAATTGTTCCCAATTGGATCAATCGCTTGATTGCTATACTGTATTTTTCTTTCCAAAACTTGTTAATAATTATTTTCCATATTTGTAAGTTTAAGCTTAAACATGTAATTGAAAGATTTTAATCAGTCCAGATTTCGTTGTTTTCAACCTGTATTTTCATATTTGAATAAACTCTAGTCACACTGCGTGTATTTTTCATTCGTTATGCATTTGTTCATAAACTAACCAACTTTAATTGCAAGTATTCAGAATTAAGTTCAGGTCAGTCGACATTTGGTCTAGTTACGTTTAATGTTGGTATTTTTTTAACGATTTCTAAATGGATGCATAAATGAAGTAAAAGTGAAAATTAGAACTCCATTTAAGTTTAGTTTTCTACTCATTTTTTCTTTATTTTTTTCGATTTTATTTTATTTTATTAATACAGGTCATGATGTTAAAATCATGTTAGTTAGTTTTCTTTTTTTTCTTTTTGCCCATGAATTAAATTGTTTGTGCAAACCAAAATTCAATAAATAAAAATATGCAACGTGTAATATAGAACGGAACAAGCAGATTTGATGAGAAAATAGTTGCAAGAAGTTGAAAAAAAGGCGAAATGAAATATAACTTTATTTTAACAATAACTAAAAAATTATTTCAATTTTATTAAAAAGGGGCTACAGAATAGTATACACGTAAAGAAAAAATTTGGCTTATATAAAATCATAATCTAATAACAACATATTATGATTGAATTTGTAGCGAAACCATGATATTCTTACACAAAAAAAATTTCCATAAAAATGGAGAAACACCAATTTTTGGATATTTAGAAACAGTAGTGCTTGGCCATCTTTCTTTAGGAAAAAAAAAAACACAACCTGCCATGAAATTGTGGTCAGGTCAATATTGCACTACGTTTTTAGACCTATTTTAAACCGCCTTTCCTTTTTTTGCGATTTGTAATGACTTGGACAAATAGTTTTGTCCGCTGACTATTTTATCGCAAAGGCTTTCATCGTTTTCAATATTTTTTTTAGACACATACAGGATGATGCTCTTCGCCATACGATGCAGGATATTTAAACTATGTTGTTGCCATTTCAGCATTTTCTTTTAGTATTACGGAATACATTTATTAATTGTGAAAACTGTATGGAGAAGAATGTTTGCCAGATGACACTTTTCTTTCTCTAGGTTGACCAGATTCGTACATTCAGAATTTTAATTTATAAACTTCAGTATTATTTTGCTCACTTTCTCCACTCGATGAAATGTTTTGGCTCTGAGATCTTTTCGTCACAATGTCTTCCCGCTACGCTCTCAGATTTGGCTTTGAGCCGAAGTCGTAGGTACCATTTGGATTTTTTTAAAATTTTTCTGCTCCCCTTTAGTTTGTCCTGGAGATTCTATTGGCACCTTGTTTGTTCCCTGAGATCTTGAAGATTGACGTAGTGGCATGATATGATATGGCACCGATTATAGAGCTCCTTTTCGGCCACATTTATGTGGAGTGCGCATCAGATTGTGGTGTTGTTTTTAAGACTGCTTTTCTCTTTGCCCGGCTTAGATAGAATCCTTTGCAGATAATATTTTTTTTCGGACCAGCACTTAGGGGATGATCCCTACTCATGCAATCCAATGCATGTTGTCAGAGTTAGAAAATAAAGTAATGGGGATTGGGAAATGCGGATTTAATTTTTGCTACACTGAAAGTGACAGGAAAGACCTCTGAAGTGAGTTTTTTCCACATACGGACTGTTTTGCTAAAAAAAAACGAAATTTCTCTGTAATGCGTACTGCGATTCACTGTTCAATCAACCACAAATGGATGGGCCCTCAACGAAAGCCGTATTAAACGCAAAAACGTGTAAGTAACAGGAACAAGTACTTTAATTTCTTTAGAGCACTAACCATTAACACTAAAGATAAAACTGAAATACAATCCACATTGCGTCGATGCTCTAGAGACTCAATAAAATTGAATGCCCTACTACGCGGTTGAGCAACCCCAACAAAGGCTTTGGGGCGCAGGCCCATACATGAGAGTTGTATTCCACTTTTAAACGGATATAGATGTTATAAATGGTACGAAGATCGGGTGAAGTGAAGTGTCTTTACACCGTTTTAGAAAACCGAGGTACTTGATGAAAGCTTCTTTAGAAACCTGAAAAATGTACTCAGTCCATCGAACATCATACTCTATATTTATGCCAAAAACATCAAGAGCTTCCAATTTCTTAGTACTTATATCACCCATAATGAGCAGCGCCCGCTTCCAACTGTCGCGACAAGTTGGTGAAAGTCGCAACTCTGGCAAGTCCCAGCTTACGGTAATTTTCCATTGCAAATGTTCACTGGTGAAGTCTAAATTCCAATGTAATAAAAAGCCACCTTTACACCAAAAGACTTGATTTAGAACCTCTTGAAATCTTACTTTACGGAGGGCTTCAAAAAGTTAGAGAGTCACTGAGTAGAGGCTTTCGAGCTATGATTATGTAAAAATAAAAAAACCATCAATTGCAATTTTTCGTAAAAAAATTATTACTTGTATTATTTCCTTAGCGATTTATTATTTGTTGTTTCTTTTAATTAACCTAAGTGCCAAGAATGATAAACAAAATTGTTTTCAAGTTAAACTGTATAAATGTAGAACCAAAAACAACCTTGGGCAAAACTCTTATTCACATACACGTACACAACACACGATCTGTGTTGACATACATATGTATGTATGTAAACACAACTAAAAACATTATTTTAGAACATGTCTACAGAGGAATAATAAAGCAAACATAATCCTTGTTTGACCTTTTTTTATCATCAAGTGGATAATTTGTTACCCGTAATTTACCACGGCCATTTTCATTTAATAAGAGATTGTGAAGTGTGACAACACACAACCACTTTCTTTTCTTTATTTTTCAATTTTAAATCTGACAGATCAACGCACTCCATTCTGTGTTGGACAGACAATGTAATCGATTTGAGTTTTTTGTTTACCCAAAAATTGTTAAGATATTGTTAAAACTAATATTTGTCTGCGTTCTTGCTTTAATTAACATTTGTGAAATGAATTTAAAAATGCAGCCACACTTTATCTAAAAATTGGTAATAATATTCCTTCTTGTTGTTTTTTCTTTTCTTTTGTTTCTGGTTTTTTTCCCTCTCTTTTTTCTTCATATTTTATGCGGGTTGCCAACATCTGCTGTGGGCTGTTTGCAATCAGGTTTTAAAACGTTGTGTACGTTGTTTGTTTTACAAAAATAAATTAAGTTCATCTTTGCGCTAATGAAAAGTGCTGCTTATTAATATTCAAAGGGTGAACAATTTAATGTTTGTTATTGCGAGGGGGAGACAATGAGTCGGTACAAAATATGTATTAAAAAGGTTTTTTTGAGTCATCTATTTAACTATGTAAAATAAGAGCGGCTTAAGGTTGAAAATTAAGCCATTTTCCTGCTAAATCGTGCACAATCTCTTTTTTATCCAGCTATAAAATAATGGCTAAAATTAGCCGCTTTTATCCATAACGAAAAGTAAACATTTGTATAAAAGAAGAAACCTATTTTGTGAAGGAATTTCTTCTCATTTTCTTATTATCTTATGGCATTTTCTATATTAGCTGAAATAGTGAGGTTGAGGTATAAAGTGTTTGATGTATACTTTCCACATCCATTATTTCAGATTGGTAATTCAAATTTAAATATCGTATGACGTTCATCACACTAACTTTCTTCTTTTAACGCCTTTATTCTAATCCTTTAATCTAATATTTAACTCCCAAATTAATATTAATTTGCATATTGAGGCGGACTAACAGCGTTTGTGAGTAATTTTTTGTCCACCTTATCCTTTTTTAAACTCAACGCTATCGTTCGTAAAAAACTTATCAAAAAAATCAATCAAATATCGTAACGTATCTGGCCAATTGTCATTACACAAATTTTATTAGTAAAAACGATTTTTCATTTCATCGTCACGTTCATTGAGAAATCGCCAAAATCGACAATACTGCCCGTCTCTGTTAAAGTTTTCTGTGTAATAAGAGCTTTTAGCAAAATTGGTCAAAAGAGGGAAACAGAACTCAACTTACTCTTAAACATTATACTATAATGTGCTGAATAACCTAGCAATGCTTAAAAATTTAAGAAAATGCATATATTGCTTTTGTTATCAGTTAAATATTTTATTAAGCAAAACCATCAGATGCTATTTTTAGTTTATTATAATTAAATAAATCCATGTTTTTTTGGCTTATACTTTATTTAAATTAGAAAGTGAGCATTTTATTCAGCCATGAGATGATACTATTAAAAATACTCATTCAGTAACAGTGCTGCCACATCTCAAAAAATTTTTGCATTACAATTGTTGGGATTTGTCTTGAAATATTTAGTGTAATTTTCGGTAAAAATCAAATTAAAGTCGAATATAATTGGAAGAATATATGTTATTTGTAAATTAATATAACAAATTTAATGCGTCAAATTATAAAATTTGCATTTGTATATCGCTTCGAAAATATTCGAAATTATGTCAAAATATTTTTGGGAATTTAAAAAGTTAATAAATATTTTGTGTGACAAATACGGCAACTCCGCTAACTAGCAGATAAATAAAATTAAAATTAATTTTAATATCTCTTATATTACAAATACAAAATTTAAAAAAATTATTCACTGCATAAATAAGTAATATATATGAATGTGAAGAAAATGTAAAACTAAGAGTAACTGTTAGCCCTGTTTGTTAGACTTTATTCTCTTTTTAGTTTTTCTTTCGTTTGTTTACAATCCCATATGAATTTAGTCACTGCCTGTTTACACGCTTCCACTTTTGTTGCTTAACTTCTGATTTTTTCATTAGAAAGAAAGAAGGATAAAAATTGAATATGTTTCTATTTCAATGCAGTATGGAGTTGCTTGTACTCGGGAATTTTGTTTTAAATTTCCATTCGTAATAATATACACAAAGTGTTTTTTATGTATTGTTGACATTCGTCTTTATTCATTCATTGTTATTCATTCATTGTTAAAAAATGAATGTTCAAATTTTGTCATAAAATTGCCGGCTATTTTAAATTATAAAAATTTTTTGCTAATAGTGTTATGTTGTTATATATTTTTCCATCTTTTTAACTGTCATCAGAATTCCATTTAATGATGAAAATTGTTGACAGAAATTGCTGCGTGTAGACAATACGTCAACTTTATAAGAAACAATATGGAGGAGTGTGAACAAGCACTCATGTATGACTCACTATTTAAGCTTTCTTTCTCTACTTAATTTCATTTACTGATTCTCTTGCTAAATTAAATATTTTTGTTATGCTTATGATTGCCAACTCGCTATTTGCCCGATTAGATCTAGCGATTTTTTTTTAAATGATATCTTGCTAGCAGATGCACTTTCTACTTTAAAATTTAAAATCGATGTTGGGTGTGCGATATTTGACTTTTCATTAATACTTACATCAATTCTTACATCGACTTAAAGGTTGGCAGTTTTGGTTACAATTTTCTACTAGCACTGTTGCCAGTTTTTTCACAAACTAATATCGTTTATGTTATTATAAATATATTATTAAAAATATTATTATTATTATTCTTATTATAAATATTATTATTCAAATTCTGAAAACAATAAAATATTTGATGGACAAGGTGGAAGTTATTGTATATCATTGGCGTTAGAAGTATCTAAGATTAATGATAATTTCATTCAAATTCAAGTAAAAATATAGTAAATTCGTTTTTAAGGAGCAAATCCCGCAAACAATGCCGTTACAACAATTGTAGGTCAATTAAGGTACGAGGTTGTGAAAATCAGTTTTGAGCGACAGGCTATCAATTAAAAATTATAGAATTATTAAGCACACCCATTATTTACTCATTACCTTTTCATTAGACTTACTTCAGTATTAACGAGTTCTCAAACATTGTATTTCTGCTTGTATTTGTTTCAAGTAAAAATATATTATTATTTTATCTCTTGAACTATATTGGTTATCACAAAAAGCAAGTTGGCATTTGATAGTGGTTGGTTTAAGACACATAATATAATAGCAATGTTTTGTATTTTGTTAGTAAGCAGATTCCCAAAAACGTTTTCACATTTGAACTGAAGTAATGAAACTCATTCATGCTTTTTATAATTATATTTATGTTCTCTCCACCAATAACGGATTTTCTAAATTAAAATGTTTGAGATCTGCCGAAATGAAAGCAGATCAATAAATTTTTAATAAATTTTTATACGAAGATTTTAGAATGCACTTACCAAATTTCTCAAACAGTACTTTTAAAATTTTTATTATTTGGTTTGCTGCATTTAGTTTTTTTTACTAAGACATGAGCCCTTCCTTTCAATGTTAAAGGGTGCATAACATGCTTATCCATAAATAACCATGACTTTCTTTTTACTATCAACTGCCATCGGCACGTACACCATTTCATACTGCCTAGATATTTTATTTGACAGTTGTATGTTGCTACGAACTATTTGAACATTATCGTGGAATTTTTCTATTTTCATGATAGTATTAACTTTATCCGGCAACGTTATAATATCTTAATCTGCTTTATAGTCTGTCTCATGACCTTCGTTACAAAAAATGGTTGAAGTTTTGCGATGTGTAAAAATATAAAAATTTTTTCAAAAATACTGCAAAAAGTATCGCATCTATAAGAAATTTAAATGTGTACATCTATTTAAATATGATATCTCTTATACTGTCTATTGTCATCGTCTACAGCTCTTATCTGTATTGGGTTAAAGCTAAGGTGTTAATATATTTATCTGCAGCTTTTTAAACATAGTAAATATCTTCCATCTTTTGTCTATTTCTTATTTTCAAAATAAGTAAAAATGCAAAAACTAAAATTGGAATTTGTTTGCATTCCGTGGATATCAATGACATGTGGTTTCAACAGGACGGTGCCACATGTCATACAGCCAATGAAACTACCAATTCATTCTAAAGTAAATTTCTCGATGGCATAATTTAACGACATTCAGCAGTGGCCAGCCAGATCGTGTGATTTAACACCACTGGATATATACGGAGTCAGTTGAATCGATTTCAGCCTCAAAACTCAAAATTCGTGATGTGATTAACGAAATAGGAGTGCCATTTTGCCAAAAAATTATTAAAAACTTTGATGAAAGATTCAACATCTGTCAGCGGAGTCGTGGTGGACATTTTCTAGATATGATATTCCACTCCTAATTGCCGAACTTTTCTCTTGGTAATTAATACAATAAAAATTTGAATCCTCTTAATCTAAATTTTTTGTTTTCGAAAACAAACATCTTGTTGAAAAAGTCTTTATATAAATTTATTAAAAATATCAAAACTTGCAAAATTTTTAAATTTCTCACTTATCTATCATATAAAATTACTGAATAGATGAAATGGCAACAATGGCATCTAGTGTGTTTACCTCACAGGGCTAAATGCCGTAGTATAGTGACTTTTAGTAAAATCGTTCTCTCTCTAATCTTTGTTTCACTCTTTCATTGAGAATGTATAATAAAGAGAACTTTTATGTTTAATTTTATAATAACAGAGAGTCAAAATGGTGTGCTCTTTTTTTTTTAGATTCCTGTTCATTAGACCGACATTATCTAAACATTTAGTTGTTAAAATATTGTTAAATCGTATACGGTGAAGCCGCGGAATTCTTTGGCCAACGAGAAATAAATATAATAAAAAATTGGAATTTATTGGTTTCTTCTGCTGGATACAAAGCAAATGATGTTTTTATTTTCTTATTTTAACTTTATCGGCATTTTTTAATTTAATTTAGTTAGTTTTTAATGTGTGTGTTGCTTGTTTTTGTAAATGTTTTATTATTGTGTGTTAAAAAAAATTATTGCAACAGTTTGTAATTAAAAAAATTTATTGTTTTTTAAATACATCTTTCTTTGTGTAAAAAAATGAAGTAAATTTGCTAAGAAACAAATTTTTTTCCGGCATTCGTTAAAGTTTCGGGTAGATCTTTTGTTGTGTACAACAACATTAATAAAAAAAAAAAAACAAAAACAACTTGTTTAACCAGATATTTTGACGTCACATCCTCCTCGTCAGTGTAAAAAATATCTGTTGAAAGCAGAGAATATTTTTATTTTCTTTTTAAGAATTTTCTATTGTGAATTATTTGAAATTTTCAAGTTTTTTTAACAATTGTAAAATAAAAATATAAATATTAAAAAAAAAATGTACAAAACGAATATGAGGGAAAAATTTATACAAAAGAAAAATAAAATAAAAAATTGGGCCTTAAAAAATTGTAAAAGAAAGCAAATGTCATTATAACTAAATGACAAACAAATTTGAGTATTTTATCCCATTTTGGGTAAATTAACGAAATACCAAAATCTATTACTAGTTATTTGTTGTCTTTACAATTAAAATAAAAGTGAAATTTTAAAACAAAGCAACAAAAAAAATAAAAAGAAAAAAATACATTCAAGTGAAATTAAAAAGAAATTTGTTTTCTTTAAATAATAATTTAACTAAACAAATAAAAATAATTATTAAAAATCATTTTCAAACGTAAACTCAACTATTCATTTGTATGGATTATTTTAACATGATCAGCAGTTTTTTGGATTGAAAATCGCTTTTATAAATTTATATTAATGGTGAGTAATATCTGCTAATACTATTTTTTCTTTTTATAAGAAATTATTTTTATTAAATTTTGTAATTTTTATAAAAATCTTTGGTATGGTTTGATGATTATTTACCATTCACTGCTAATGAAGTAGTCAATTAATTTGCATTTATTTGATTATTCCCATTGTGTTGTTGAATGGGTACTTTGCAGCAAAAAACAATTTTTTAGTTTATTTACAATTTAATTTTCATTACCAGTATTTTTTTTTTTCTGAATGCAAAAAAATACAGTATTCAGCTAACAGAGACGTATCGCCTCTTCTTGTTTCGAGGATAAAATAAATCTCCACTTGTCGAGGAATCAAAAATATATTGGAAAAACGCTAACCACAGCTACATGTTACTCTCCAATGGGCCTTAGTAATAACCGGCATAGATATCGAAATTCGTTTGGATTAGCGGCACCCTTAGAACCTGTGGTTAAATCCGTTGGCTAAACTTCGGACTTCGTTATCATTTAATATTATATTGGGGACTTAATCGATTATTTTCAAAGTAACTGTCTTAACTAAAACAACAATTTGATTTTTACGTGTTTATTATATTAACTTCGTGTTGACATTCAGTTTGTTAATCTTTTTAGGTTTAAAAGTATAAATTGATTGATGTCGGCATTGATTGTTAATTAATAATTAAAGGGCGATTGATTTTTTTTTCGCCAAAACAAAAAAGAATACTTTCGATACAAATAAATTTGGATTATAATTTGGTTTATCCTAAAGAATCACAATGAAGTTTTGTTAAAAACTTTAAAATGCCATAATTTTCACTTTTTTTTTAGGAAAGTGAAATTAAGAATCTACTTTGTTTTAAATACTAATTATTTCTTGTACGTAGACCATTACCTATTTATTTAAATATTAAAACATTTCAAATGTCTTTAATAAAATAAAGCCAATTGATATTTTGTTTCTACTTTAAAAAAAATTCTCCAACTAAAAATTTGAATAAATGCATTCCATTTGCTGAAAAGTTTAATTAATTCAACAAAACTTTAATACTTTTTTAATTTATTCTAAGCCCCTGCCAAAGTTTTTATCAACTGCCATATATGAACGTTTTAAAATTTTAAATACCTTCACTTGAGTGCTGAAATTTATTTTTGACATTTACATTTCAATTTGATATTCTAACAAACAAAATATAATAAAAAACACATTTATTTTTTTAATTAAACCTTGAAGTATAAAAATAAACTATAAAATCTAAATCTATCATGTTGTTTTGTGTGTTTTTTAAATTTTTTATTCATTTAATCGTAATATGTATGAAACTAGATGTCGTTGCGTTACATTTTCTTAAAAAGACTTTTAAAAATGGTGTAAATAATTCTTTAAGCTTAAAATAGTCATCTGTGCAGGCTTTGATCCGTATATGAAATGTTGTTATAATTTCAATAGACTTTTCGTTATTTAATCGTTAATTAATCGTACTTTTACAAGAATAGCAACCCTCTGCATAATAACAACTTAGAATGAGGCTGGCTTAATAACAAGATTGAGCACTATCATCTCGTCCTGTTTTCCTTGTGGTTAAACACTAGAAATCATCGTAGAATTGTTCGCTAGTTTTAAATGTTGGCGAGTTTTGAACGTTCGGTAGTTTTGATCTTATATTGTGTAACGCGCTGAGAACCTGTATTGTTTTCATGCCGACTCTATGGCAAACAAGAATACCAAGTCTTTCCACTGTAAACATTCTTACAAAAAAGAAACCAATCATTTAAATTTTTGTCGTGTACGTAAAATCAAAAAGCTTTTTTTTAAACAGAACAATTTAACATTTTGAGTTAATACGCTTAATGCACAAAAAAAATATTAAAATTGTTTGAAACAGTGTGTTAAAATTTCGAATGCCATAAGATTTGGCAACTAATAAATTCAAGAAAGCTATTTTGAAGATCTGCCTTTTATAACAGAAAATAATTTAAAAATAACAAATAAGTTAATAGTAATAACAATCCAGGAATTTCACTGTTACTTTTTAATTCTATTAAACCTACTGAGGTGTTATTAAACACGAAATAATCTTTGTTCAATAAACAACATAGATATATAGTTATTTGAGTGATAACCTTCGTGTTAGACAACGCTATGATTATGTTATACTTTAATATAATAAATTACCTATTTCGGAAAATAATTTAAATGCGGACTTAGTTTATTATAAAAAAAAAAGGCAGCATTACAGATCAAAAGATCAGCCCGCATACGATTTTTTTCCTTAAAATTATATTTTTAATTAAATTGTTAAAATTTTTAAATATTTGCTTATTACGGTTTAAAAAATTATTTTAATACTGGTTGCTGAAGATTTAAAAAATTTAAAAAAAAAAAAACAAAATTAAAATTAAAAAATTTCAAATTTTTTTTGTATTACGAAGAGAAAAGTTCGGTAATTATGAATGAAGAATGATATCTGGCAAATGTCCATCATCATTAAAGTTTTTTTATAACTTTTTGGCAAAATGGCGGTTCTATTTTATAAAACACATCATGGATTTTGAGTTTTAAGGTTGCAATCGCTTCGTTTGGCTCCGATAGACGCTGTCTTTAACATAGCCCAACGAAAAATAATCCAGTGGTGTTAAATCACACAATCTAATCTTGCACTAAATTGATCGTTTCATTGCCTGTGTGGCTGTGTGGCATGTGGCACCATCCTGTTGAAACATAATGTCAGTGATATCCTCACCCTCAATTATAGGCCAAAATTGAGCTGTTGTTAGCATATCGCGATAGCCTGACTTATCTTAAAAAAAACGGCCCAATAACGCTTCCAGACCATATAGTGCACCATGTGTTCGGCATGCAAAGCCTTCTCAATAATCACTCTAGGATTTTCAGAAACCCATATGCCACAATTTTGCATGTTCTTGCACCAGTTGCACATTTTTAATCAAATCCTTACACAAAATTCGACATGTGGTGGTTTTGGATTACTCTAATCGTTGAGAACATCGAGGAATTAACAAATTTGGATCAACTTCAGCACTATGGTTCACGGCTGCGATGCTTTCAGTTGAACGACCCGATCGAACACGAGTTGGTGTGCGCATATTTTGTATCGAGCCTCTCGACTCAAAGTTAACGATCATATTCTTAATAGTTTTCTCGAAGGACGATTATATTGTCCCAAAATGACACGAATTTTACGAAATGTAACTTTGATGGAACCACTATAATTCAAATCTACTGTGAAGAATTTGAATTATTTTAATGTGATTTTCGTGCGAAATTAAATTTATTGTAACGATTGTCAGGGCACAATATGTCAGTGTACAAATGGGTCAAAGAACTAAATGTCAAATGCCATAAGGAAATGAATACATGAACGTTGTAATTTATAACATAAATATAAACTCCACGTTCTCTTATTAATAAAAATATATTTTACATGTAGAATATCTAAAAATAAAATTACTTGGGTGTAATTTTATTTGGGTGTAATTTTATTTTAATATTTGTTTAGTGAACATTTTACAAAACATATTTTTTTCTAATTTAGGCTGATTTTTCATAATAAATATTAAATTGAAAACCTTAACCCTATTTTTTAAATAAATAAGTAAATAGAAACTGCGAACTGAAAGCCAAGGAAAAATTATTTAATTTTTATTTATTTAAATTTTAAAAAAATTTACACTTTTCAAATCGAAGTAAAAATCAGAAATAATGAAGTCTGTAATCAGAAGCTAATTAAGTATACCTGTCTGTTTGTCGATTCATTTTGTGTTGACTGACAGGAGGACTTGAGAAATTTCTCACATAAAATCATTCATCATGCCAACCATTATATTTTTTTCTTTGTTTTCAATATATCTCTATTTTAATAAATAATGCATCATAAGCAAAAACACAAAAAAAAAATAAATAAAACTTGTATTTCAAATGGAAAAGATTTGCACTTTATTCTATAGATGTTTTGATTCATGTTTATGAGCATGAGAATAGTTGTTTATTGTTGCCGGCTGCAATCATTTCAATTGAAAATAATTTAAAAATTTTGTGGTTTGAGAATAAAAATAAATTATCTTAGCAAAAAGAAGTACAGTGAGTTAAGTTAATAGTCATTGTCATTTAAATACCCTGCAACATGTCAAAATTTTAAGGAATGAGTTGCCAACACACTTTACAACAGTTACAATAATTTTGAAATATTTTGTATTCCTTAACATTAAAATTATTTAAATTTAAGATAAATTAAATTAAGATAAGTTACAAAATGTTGCTAATAATATCACGAAAAGTAATCCCAGAAAAATATTTGCTAAAACTTGCGCACAGCTCTGCGCATTATGGTTGCTCAATTGATGATTGAAAAAGTCAATAATCCAAACTAAATATAAATCATAGCTGACAAAAGGATCGCAATTAAAAAAGTGCTCCTTAAAACAGAGTCCATACCTATTCAACATTGTTGCATGCATCTTCTGTACCCATGTGTTATGTACGTAGTTTGAGAGGAGCCAGCATGAAAAACTGAATTGTTTATAAAGTTTTACTTCTTTCTTGCTTAACTTACAACAACTCTCTTTCTTTTCTAAATTGACACCGCCTGTGTGAAATGCGAAAAAGAATACTGTGCATAACAATGACTTATTTAAACTAAAAGTTTTGCTTCATATTTCTTAGTATTCTTTTTACTTCATGTAATTTGCTCTTATTTTTTTTAAATTTCTCATTATATGTACGTTCACGTCCTTTTGAAATCGAAACGAATTTGAGTTTATTCATTTCGTTTTCAATTTCTGATATGGTTTGGTTTTTTTGTAGATTTTTTGGGACATATGTGTTCCAGATTTATTTTTTCTTTCCTGTATTAAAATACATACTTACTTATTCGCTTACTGTATTTTTTATTGCAGTTCGTTCGTCATAAATAGTTAAAAAAGAAGAGCAAATCATGCTTTCTCCGAATTTCTATTCTTATTTTCAAGAGTTTTATTGCTTTATACTTGTAGTTTCTGTTTGAGTGTTGTTATTCTGTTTTTCATAAATGAAAAGAATTTTTTTAATGGAAGCATATATTTGTGCTATTATATTGGAATATTGAAAGTTGGTTATTTCCCTTAAACAGTTTTACTAATAGCCAGTGGCGTCAATAGTGCGATAAAGAAGATAAATTATCGTTTCTATCGCCAATATTATGCATTGTTATTTCTCAGGTTGAAAACAAAGTTGAGAGAACCATTTTGCAGTTTAAACATATGCTGTCAGAAACATTTCATATCTTTTAGCAAAATTTATAAAATTTAACTTCGCAGCATTATTTATTATTTTGCACTAATTTATTTTTACATACTTTTGAGAGCATTTTACACGAAATGATGAACACCAGAAGACAAGTAGTTTGTTTTTCAGTTGTGGCAACACCAACAACATGATAATTTTGACATTTAGTTTTTGACGTATTCGTAGTAGATGCATTGGCAATTGTTACAATGAATTCAATTTCGCACAAAAATCGCATTCAAATAATTAAAATCCACTATGAAAATGGTGGTTCTGTTAAAGCTACATTTCGTAAAATTTGTGATATTTTCGGACAACATAATCGTCCTTCTGAGACCGTTATTAAGCATTTTTTCGTTAAATTTGAGTCGACAGGCTCGATACAAAGTGTACAAACATCCACGCGTGCTCGACCGAGTCGTTCAACTGAAAACATCGCTGCAGTGAGCCACAGTATTGAAGAAGATTCAAATTTGTCAATTCCTCGACGTTCTCAACAATTGAGGTTATCCAAAACCATCACATGGCGAATTTTGCGTAAGGATTTGTCTTTGAAGCCTTATAAGCTTCAACTGGTGCAGGAATTGAAGCTGATCGACCATTAATATCGACGCAGATTCGCTCAATTCATTCAGGTACAACCGGCTGGTTTTTCTAAAAAACTCACATTTTTAGACGAAGCCCACTTTCACTTTGGGATTTTGAAATTCATAGACTGATTATTTAGAAGCCTTTCCATGGTCAGCGTGTCACTCTAAGGTGCGCTTAAGTGATTTGGAGGCGTGATTGCGTCATTGCCACATATCACACAGCCAATGAAACGATCAATTTATTGCAAACCAAATCGTGTGATTTAACACCGCTCGCCATTTTCCCAATGCTTAAAAAGCTTAATAAAAGAATCGTCAGCATGGTCGTGGTGCACATTTGCCAGATATCATTTTTCATTCATAATTGCCGAACTTTTGGCTTCGTAACACAATAAAAACTTGAATCATCTTAATCTATATGTTTTTTATTTTATTTTGTTTTAGAAAACAAACTTCATATTTAAAACCCTTTTTTAATGTTGGCAAACAAGTTTAAGTTTCTTAAATGAGTTCGAATTAATATTTAGTTTCTGCAAATGTTTTTCACGAGAAGCCGCAAATGATGGTGATGATGGTCTAGAATGATTTTTAATTTTGGCGTTAAAATATATTAAATTACGATTTCGTTTACGCTGTCTGCATAGACACAATAAAAAATGAACAAGGGAAATTTATGTGATTTTATTTTATTGGCTTTCTCCAAGTAGAGGGTATAAGCGCAACCTTAATTTATTGTATATTTCACAGTATAATTAACGTTTGACTACGATTTACTATTAACTTTTAACTGGTATTTAACACAAATTTGCGAAGGTAAATGACATTGACTAAATTGTCATATTTAAATTTAATTGCTTTTAAACTATTGCGATTATAGTAAATTTTAGGTTTTATTTAATTCAAGTCATAAAAACATAATTAAAAATTACCTGAGTAAGTGCAATGTTTAAAAATAAAAGTGCTGAAGATATATATTTACGAGGATAAGTTAAAAAGTATCTTAAAACTAATATTACTATAAAAGCTTGATTTTTTTAAGAGTTTTTTTTTTAAGAAATTTGAAGCTTAATCCATAAATTATTACCACTGTGTGCGTCATAATATTTTCTTGGTTGTAAGCTATTTTAGTTTCACTAGAAGCTATCACTTCTTAATTTTCACCACTTATAGTTTTATTGGACTACAAGAATGAAGGTTTAATTTACCTCTTCAACCTTGGTTCAGTATGCTGTTCAATATTTTAGCGAAACTACTGTCAAACTCCATAGAAAAACTATTATCATGAGATTATAATAGAATAATGTTGCAGCAGTAATACTCAATGGATATTGTGAAAACACCATTCGAAATGTATTCGTCATTATTTAAGTAAAATATATTCCAAAGTAAAGCCTAGTACTCTGTTTAAATTTGTGAAAATTATTGATCAAAAGAAAGGAAAAATTATAGTTTATTATAATTTTGTAAATATGCCACGACGTTTCAATTGTGTAAAGAAATAGGATTTTCCAATAAGAAGTTTGTTTTCTAAAACAAAACAAAAAATTTTAGATTCACATTATTCAAATTTATATTGTATTACGAAGAGACAAGTTCGGCAATTATGAATCAAAAATTATTTCTGGCAAACGTCCACCACGACCATGCTGACAGATGTCGATTCTTTCATTAAAGTTTTTAAGCATTGGCAAAATGGCGGTCCAATTTTATTAATTACATTACGGATAAAATCGATTCGATTGGCTCCGTATAAACTCTGTTCTTAACATAGCCCTACAAAAAATAATCCAGTGGTGTTAAATTACACGATCTGGCTGGCCATTTAACTGCTGATTTTCGTGAAATTATGCGATCGGGAAATTTGGTTTGCAATAAGTTGCTCGTTTCTTTAGCTGTGTGACATGTGGCATTGTCCATGTTGAAACCATATGTCAGTGATATCCACGTCGTCAATAATAGGCAAAAATTGAGTTGTTAGCATGTCGCGATATTATGATACATTGACCGTTGCCGCATTTCTGACCTCATCTTCGAAAAAATCGGCCTATTCACGCCTCCAGACCACATACCCCACCTTACAGTGACACGTTGAGCATGCAAAGGCTTATCAATAATTGCTTTAGGATTTTCGGAAGCCCAAATGCAGAAATTTAGTTTGTTGACATACCCTGACAAGTGAAAATTAACCGATTGTTCCTGAATGAAGTGAGCGAATCTTCGGCGATATCAATGGTCGGCCGGCTTCAGTTCCTGCACGAGTTGAACCTTGTAAGGCTTTAAAATTCGCCGTGTGGTGTTTTTGGATAAACCCAACTGTTATGAACGTCGAGGAATTGACAAATTTGGATCTGCTTCAACAATGTGGCTCACGGTTGCGATGTTTTCTGTTGAACGAACCGGTCGAACACGCTTTGGTTTTCGCACATTTTGTATCGCACATTAATAGCGATCTCAGAAGGTCGATTATGTCGTCCGAAAATATTACGAATTTTACGATGTAACTTTAATAAAAACATTAATTATTTTAATGCAATTTTCATGCGAAATTGAATCGTTGTAACAATTGCCAATGCATCTACTACGAATACGTAAAAAGTTAAAAAAACAAAACTATCATGTTGTTGGTGTTGCCGCAATTGAAAAACAAACTTTTTGTTGAAAAACCCGATACAGATATGGAAAAAATTGTATTTCAGAAGATTTTAGACGATTCGGAATGAAAAATAATGCAACAGGTTTTTACTTTTTTTTTGTAAGTTTTTGACACCATCAACTTTGCACACAATACAAATATTGTATTGTATTTTCGCTGTGGAAAATTAATGTTGCCAAGAACATTTTTCAGTTAAAGAAAATGTTGCCAGTTATTATATGTTGCAGTTATTATATTTGCATTTCATAGCTCCTGCACAGCGAAATACATATGCCGCATTTTGCTTAAATATTTAATTTTAATTTGTTAGTTATTTATTTGCTTATTTCTTTAATTGCTTCTTATTTGTTGTTAAATATCATCAATGGTATCTCTTTACAAATTTGAACCTTCTTATGAAGTTTTTTTAAAACAGCAGAAATAGTTTCAAGCTGACTGCTACACCATACTGAAAAGTGGATAATCTTAAAAATTCGTCAGTTTGACAATATTTTTAAGACATCTATTTAGGACTATTTATATAAATTTTTAGAAACATTAAGGACTTACCTTCGTAATGAAAAAGAAAAAGCGTAGCTAATTTCAATGTGTTTAAATAAAGTGCTTTTAAGAAAAAATAATTAATTATTTTGAGTGTCAATTTACTGCAGATAATTTGTTATAAAATAATATATCACATGTAACGAAACCTATAAGAAATTGTATTGCTTTAAAATTTAAATGATTTTAATTTACTTATACTTGTATTAGTTAATGGTTGGATGATTTAGTTAAAGTTTTTTTATTTTGTTTTTTGTTATTATAACATTTATATAAAAAACACTACAGTAAATTAAGATTATTAACAAAAAGAAAAAAAAACCTAATAATAATAAACAACCCTGACCTAATAATTGAGTCCGTAAAAAAACATTTGCAACAGAAAACTAAAAAAGTTATTACCGAAAATGTTAAAAACAAGCAAAAAAAAATTAACAAAAAAACAAAAATAAAGTGTTGCATCAAGTTTAAATGGACGAGACGAGTAACAAGTCAGGTACACTATTTTTTTTTAAATAATTGCAAGTTTTTCTTATTTTCTGCTTAATATATTATAATTCACTATTTCTAGTATTAAAAATATAACGATTCTTTATGTATAATATTTCTATTAACATAGCTGACACCTGCTTCTTAATTGAAGTATACAATTTTATTTCATTCATGATATTCTCTTCTTCATTTTCGTTCACACTGCTGTCAAAAGTCAATACAAAAAATTAGTTATACTCTCTTCGCTTGGTTAAAAGTTGTGACATAAGTATATCTGGCAGCATGATTTTTCAAATGCAAAAAGTTTCAGGGAATATATTTTTCAACTTGCGAAAGTGCTTGAGTACTTACATCCAACAATTTTACAATGTTAATGGGAGGAATAAATATTCCAATTTTCTTAAAGTTAATGTATTGTCACCACTTTAAGCGAAATACGAAATAATATTTGCATAATTTTAACAGATTGCTAAAAGCTGAAACAAGTACTTTGTTCAAATTTAAAAATGCTTTTAATTACAAATTTGAACTAAAATAGTGTAATATGAAATAAATGAATTGTTCAAAACAGATTTTTCGGTTTTTCCTCATTACAACACTGTAAATAAATAGCATTTATGTTTTTGAGCATTTTCATATACAGTAAACAGTTGACTGAAGCTGCTACAATACGAGCACATACATAATTTCCCATTAACAAATTTGCAATGATTTTATAGTAAACAGCGTTGTTGTTGTAGTTTAATGAAGATACTATTGAATTGCAAAGATTTTTTAGTGAAATTTTTTGCTTGTTTTTGTAGATATTTTTTAAATTGTTGTGCAGCTAATAAATATTAAATAATCTGTAATTAAATTTGTACCAGACATCAGGACGAATTTGTAGCCTTTGTGAATTTAAAGCAATTTTGATAAATTTTCTAATTGTCAGTGATAATGTTGTAAACTTTCGATAACTTTTCATTTAGCTCTTAAGATTGCGATAGAATCTTTTTTCTACGCAACAGTCATTACTTTGCTTGATGTAACATTTCAATAATTGTTCATATAACTTATACTGTTCTGGTTGCGAATTGTTTTCAACCGAAAACAATCTTTCATTTTTAGCATGACTACGATAAAACTCTTCTTAACCACTAGCTAATTGAAGCTAAAAATAGAAAAGTTGCTTAATACTTCTCGCGATTTTGATAAAGGGTAGTGAACACAAAGAAAAATAATTAGTTGAGGTAACCACAATCTAATAGCACCAGATTATATTTGAATTTCATGGCTGCAGTCAAGTGATGTTATTAAACGTAATATTGTTACGAAGATGATTTGTTTTAAAAGAAAATAGTTAGTAGTAAAAAAGTAAACGAATCTGCGTAGTTTTCTAAGAATTCTTATACACACAAGACAACAACAGCATACTTATATAAGATTCTACCAAATAAGTTAAACAACAGAAAATAAAAGCAACTGACACACTGCTTGGCTGTCTAAACTGAGCGATAATAACAACAACAATTTGGGGTGATGTTAAAAAAGTACATTCTTGTATAACCGAAAACCGCTTAAAACAACTAAATAAGCACCACTTGCTGCGCAAGTAACAATATTAATAATGTTTTTGTGTCTGGATACTAATTATATTGTTCAACACAATAACAGTTATATTTTAAGTATAACAACCAACATGATCATAATAGGATAAAAAAGTATAATTTTTTTTATTATTATTTAATTATTGTTATTTAGTTTTTTTTTGTTGAGATAAAATCCTATTTAACAAAATCGTCTAGCTAAACGTGAAAACAAAATAATTAGAAAAGCAAATAACATTTGTTTGTTGTTAATCATATGTTAATTGCATACAGTCAAACTCAATATTAAAATACTATATTCTTAAGAATGTAGAATTTTCGTAAAAATTAATTAATAAAACCAATCAAATATTTTTCTGCGTATTATTACGTAATGATCAAATGCAAGAAAAAAATTGCTTAAAGGTTATTATTTGTTATATCAGTCATATTTTAGGGCAGAGAATATAACTAATACTACTCTAAAACGCAGCTTGATAATGATGTTATCGCATCGAAAGCGGTTGCCGACCACCGAAAGGAATGACAACAGTAAAACAATAAAAACTCTGATGCTTTTGGGCAATTTTAAATGGGCGAACGACACTACCTACATAGTTAATAGATTTACCTTGCAGACAATATTATAAAATTTATTTTCACATAATTTTTGATCGAAACTGGCTGTAACAATAATTTTTTCATTACTAGAATACAAAAAAAAGTGGAAATGTTTTTCTGTCGCTTGTAATAACATGGTAGGTAGGCTAAGGTGTGTCAAAAATAACTTGAAAGCTATCGCCAGTAATTAAATTTTAAACTTCAAACAAAAACGAGAAATTGGCAACAGTTTTAAATTTTCATATACTTGAGGTGTCGCAATGAAATCCCCCTTAGCATCCTAAGCATCAAGTATAAAACTTAAACTCGTCTTTTTCCTTTACTATGGAAATGTGATTGAACCCTTTAGAAAATACAGATTTATTTCTATTTGTTCAAATTAACTTCTCTTTCAAGCTAAAATAAGCCATACGCAGTCAAAAAGTTTTTGGTGTATACTAATCACCATAGAGATTAGTGTACACCATATATGGGGTTTTTCAACAAGAAGTTTGTTTTTCAATTGTAGTAACACTAACAACATGATAATTTTGTCATTTAGTTTTTTGACGTATTCGTAGTAGATGCATTGGCAATTGTAACAAAGAATTCAATTTCGGACGAAAATCGCACTAAAATAATTAAGGTTTACTATGAAAATGGTGATTCGGTTAAAGTTAGACTTCGTAAAATACATGATATTTTCGGACAACATAGCCGTCCTTTAGAGACCGCTGTTAAGAATTTAGTCGTTGAATTTGGGTCGATAGGCTTGCTACAAAATATACGAACACCAAGGCTTATTTGACCTGGTCGTTCAAATAAAAATGTCGCAGCCGTGACCCACAGTGTTGAAAAAATTCAAATTTATCAATTCCCCGACGTTCTCACCAATTGCGGTTATCCAAAACCATTACATGGCGAATTTTGCGTAAGGATTTGACTTTAAAGCCTTACAAAGTTCAACTGGTGCAGGAATTGAAGTCGGCCGACCATTCACATCGCCGTAGATTCGCCCGATTCATTCAGGAACAACCGGTTAGTTTTTCTGAAAAAAAAACATTTTTTAAGACGAAGCACTTTTTCACTAGACAGGGTATGTCAACAACCGAAATTGCTGCCTTTGGGCTTCTGATAATCCTGGAGCGATTAATGAGAAGCCTTTGCATGCTCAACTGTTTAATACCACAACTATATATTTATTGTTTATGTAATATGTTCATATCCTGCTTATTTGGAACGTCTCCAGAATATCAAATATCATTTACAAAATTCAATAAACATCATTTTCTTTAATATTTGACACTGACGTCCTAAGTTCCATATATCGATATTAAATATCTATTTGAAATATAAATAAAAAAATTTATTATTTGGAATCATTTTTAAGTTAATCTACGTTAGATTCCTTTAAGCATAGATTCTTTTAAACATAAATATTGAAATGTATTACTATGGGGAAACCGTTTTCATATGGCCATTTAACTACTGCTCATATAGAACATCGGTGGATTTTACCCCAAAATTTTGTATAGGGTACTCAAGAGTCTTATATCTCAAGCCAAACTTATTTTTTGAATAGCATTTATATTCAACCAACACAAGAGAAATAATGCAAAACTCCAAAAAATTTTTACAGAAAATACAGAAGTCCATTAAAAAAGAATTTTTTCATGTTTTTAAATATAAAATTGCATAAAGTAGCAGAAGAGATGTTATTGTGCGGCTAGATATTTCTACAATATGGATTTTTTGGTTTTTATCTTTATTGCTTAATTTTTATCATTAAAAGTACATTTATGTCTACAGAATATAATGTGTCAGTTATTTTAGCAGTTAACAATAGGTCGGACGTAAAGTAAATACAATAATGATCACGATAATGATGTGATCATAATCTTTAATTTTGCAGTAATCTCACTCATACATGTATCCAAGAATATACGTAAAAATTATGCCACATTTATAGCAGCAAGAAGAAATAAGAAAAGGAAACATGTATTTCCTTTAAGTAAGACCATATGAGGGAAATGGAGCATTCTGTGTTTCAACATTTAGGTTAAAATTAATAGAAAAATACAGAAAACAAAGTTTTTTATTTATTTAAATTAAAATTTAATAATAATTAATCATTAACACAAAAATTTATAAACGAAAGCTTAAGACATTTTGATAAAGAAAAGTAATAAAAATTAAAAATCATCTTAGTTTTTCGTTTTATTTTCGTTTATTGTAGAATTTTCGTTTAAGTTCTTTTGAGTTTTTTTTTCCTTTTTGTCTTCAGAGTTACATATCGTTGAGTTTATTTGGCTGGGGTTTATGCATCCATGGAATGCGGAAATTTTGTTTGTGCAGTTGTTTTGTTTTCCATTTTAGAAAATGTGTTGTTTTATTCATGTATACTATGCCCCGTTTCGCGCCTCTGTTTTTTTTTCTTATTTTGCATTTTCTTTATTGCTTTCAGTTTGCTGAATTTGTTGAAAGATGTTATGTTGTATTATTTTTGTTTTGCATTTCTTTCAATTTCTTTTTCTCGCTTTTTTAACATTAAATTTGTCTTTATCTATTTATGCCCGAGATAATGTCGCATATTTCGTGTGTATTATCTGCTCTTTTTCGGTAGCTTTTTTCTTTTTTTTTTATTTTTTTTGCAAGTTGTTGCTTTCATTAATTCTTTATAGAAATCATTATTATTTTGGCTTGTTCTAGATGTAACAATTTCACTCAAGTGCACTATGACTTGGAAATGAAAGCGTGATTGAAATATATTATTATAATGAAAATCTGTAATTATAATTTATAATATTTTGCTAAAAGAAACAGGCTGTTAAATCATTCTTTAAAAAGTAGGTAAAAATTGAGTTTAATAAATTAGTTTTTTTTATTCAAACGATTAATAACAATTGAAAACAGGAACACTGACTGTTCCTAACGAATTGAGTAAAATTTTCGAGCATTGTTGGTTTTAAGGCTTTCAAGGCCACAACTGTTGTTGGTATATGGGCATGAAATAGAATTTACATGGTCCCATAAATATTAATCATGACATTTGGAGGCCAATTGAAAGTTTATTTCTCAAAAATAATTTTTTTTCAAATTTTTGTTTCAATAATTCGATGTTTGCACTCACTGCATGAAACGTAATTCATACTGTTGGAATCCACTTCTTCTCCAGGTTAAAAATTATTTCAAACAAAAGCATCATTTGATCATGGTGGGTGCATTAACAATCTGCATTCACCGTAACGAAAAGTTCTGCTTCATTTTTGAAGAAATAAGGTATAAACATAATTTAGCGTCTTCGCCCAAATTGATAACTGAGTGAGTACCAAAGAAAATCTTGATAGTTTAGTAGCGTTTTGTTTTTTTTTTGGCATCTCTCTTATTATCCGGAATTACCAGATCATTAATGGTTAAGAATGAGCGCCGTATGACAGTTTCTCTTACAATTAACTGTTTCGTAAACCTGAGGAGCTTAAAAATTTATATTTTCAATTTTAGTTCCTTTAACATGCTATCACAGATATTTAAATTTAATGTTTTACAAGTTGAGTATCGGTTACAGAAAAATTGCCTGGTTCTATCAAAAACAGCTTTTTCTTGTGCAGCTTTTTTCAAGTTTAACATCTTATTTACGACCTATTGATTTTCACCTACTTTTGTATATATTGTGTATTTTTTTGTATTTATTTATCGAAAATTTGAGAAATTGGGATTTTCTTTTTAAACCTAAATTTGAGTGACTTGAAGTAGGTAGACAAGTAGAGGAAAACTCCAATTAAAATGTTTCTTTACTTGCACACACTAAGTTTTACTGTCTATGCTTAAAAATAATTTTCTCAATATAAAAGTGTAATGACCCCCATAGTGTTACAGTAAAGAACTGTGTGATCACATCTACATGTTAAATTTAAACACAAAAAAGAAGTCGTATTGAATGCAATGATGATTATGGTCCATTTAGACTTTCTTTCATTTAATTTAGTCAATGATCTTTTAAATTGTCTATTGTGTCACTAAATTAACAAAGAACAGTTTTCAGCTTTAGTATGGTGTCACAGAAGTATGTAACTGAGAAATAATTTTCCACACACTTTTCTTTCTTTGCAACAACATTTTTTAGAATCATTTTCTAAGCACTTAATGTCTCTTAAAATGTTTATTTTCATTAGATGTTTTTGCGTTACATGTGACGATAAGGCTTTAGGAATTTGTTGTTTTAATAAAAAATAATAACTATTGAAAGAAAAAGAAACAACAACTCTGGCCACACCACCATGACCAACAATAACAACAGTCTACAGCAATTTTCCACAATTAAATAAATAATTGAAATTCAACGATGCATCAAATATGGCGCAAATAGACAAAGTGTGTAAATGTATGTGTAATATATATATATATATATATATATATATATATATATATATATATATATATATAAATACTTTAAATACTAGCATAAACGAATAGACAGCGAGTCTTTAAGTTGACGAATAAAGAAGTAGTCCCGCTTTTGGAAACTAGCTTGCCTCACAGTATTGCTCTATATATTTTTTTAAACTAAATATTCCACATTTATTCCATTTGTTTAATTCCGAAAGTGGTTTCATCTAAACCAACTTGATTTATTTTCGTTCTATGACGAGTTTCATTTTAATTTGAAATTAGAATTGTTACCCATTTTCTAACTATGCCCACCCAGCATCATTATTATTAATTGCTTTTTGTTTAACAGAATGCCGGTATGACGTTTTTGAGATTTCCTCTTTAAAGTAATAAAGCGTTTAGACTGACAGCTGCACTTAAAACTTTGTAGTAAAATTTTTTTTCATATGTCGCTAAAAGTGTTTAAATTATGTAGAATTTTTCATATCAACATAATTTTGCTGGTAGCGCAGGGAAAAATATAACAGGTTTTACTTAAACGATTTTTTAGACTTTAAATTAATAACGTTTTTGTATTGAAGCTTTTTTTCTAACTCTAACTTCTAAATGAAAGCTCTCATTTAATCAGTTTGGCTTAATTTAATTTTCTAAATTAAATTCCACTGGATAGGCTTTATTAGCAGTAGATTTAACTTCAAAAGTTAAAGACATATTTTTTTAACTAATTTTATAAATTAATTTTCTAAATTTTAATATTTTTATTTTATTTTTCATTTTAGGTTTGTACCGAGATTTTCGTAGATGTAGCAACTCTGTTTGTAAGTTAAGATACTGTTAAACCATTAAAATAAGTTCAATGAATTGACAAAAAAAATTTCTATAAATTTGGTAAAACCCACATTAAACATATATTTGAATATCTGATTGCCAAATTTAATAACAAACTATGCGTGACCATAATTTGTCACACGCAGAAATTACGTTTTCATTTAACTTTACAACAAAAGTCAACTTAACAAAATATGAGAAAATCATTTTCTTCTTTCTTTAAGTTCAATATCCATCGATCATTGTATAACTAATTTTGCTAATACTTTAAATATGTGTTTTTTTACTTTATTCGACTGAAGTCTCTTACTTCCAAGCGATGCCTCAGCTTTTGTAAAAATTAACCGCATCTGGAATACTTAAAAAAAAAATAAAAAAAAAATAAGTCAATTAAAATTTCAATTCAATTCAGTAAATATTTTTCTATACATTCTTAAAAGTTTTATTATCAAAGTATTAAATGGTTTGATGCTTGAAAACCGTAATCATATGTTAATGTTTATACTTATTACTCAAAATTAAAAGACCAAATAAGAATTATACTCCCCAACCATAAATATGTAATCGTAATGTTTTCATTTTAATATATCTAAAGAATGTTATAAGTATCTGAATAAACCGTCGAAATGACCTTAGCCAATATACACGAGAATTGTCGCTTCGTACGCTTTTAAGGTTTCACACATAATGGTCCAAATGGCAATTACGTTCAGTTACCATGAATAATGTGTTCTTATGTTTTGTTCAAGTAAGTCTAAAAAATGTAACGACCATCTGAAAATTGTTACATAGCTAGCAAGTACGCTCTTATGCCGTAAGCTTAGTTAACTAAATGAGAATTACATGCAGAAACCTTGAGTTAACCTCTTTTCCCCTTTTATTTTGTGTGTTCTGTAACGATAACCCTCTTAAAAAAATTGGTTGAAGCTTTTATGATTTTAATGGCAAATATAAAAAAAGGAGTCACATTTATATATTTCGTCTTATTGCGAAAACGATAATATTCATTTGGATAAATAAAACACAAAAATGGGAATCTTTTTCGTGATTTAAATATAAATAATTTGGATTTGAAAAATACCAGGTGTTAATAAGTTAGAATAATAAAAAACTGAAGACGAGACTATATTTGAAATTAAAGACTTTTTGACTATCCCTCGTGTATTCTAGAAAATAAATATTCAAAACAAATAAAATAAAGTAGATGATGAGTAACTAACCCAGTTGTGCTTTCAACTAGACATGTAATAAAGTACCAAACTAAAAGATACAATTACAACAACACCAAACAACTGTTGCTTTTATAAGTTAATGATTAAATATTTTTTCTGCATTTTTTTTAAAATAAAATACAAAAAAAAAAAATAAATAAAATACAGCAGTTATCTATGCTTAAATAAACATTGAATGGGTCAAGCTATTGAACTGAAATATAAGACTGAAGATTCTGAAACCATTTGTTACTTTATTAAATACTTACAATAAGTTCGATATTTAAGAAAATTTTTGTTCTTAGTTTTATTTAGTGGATCCCTCCCTCTATCCCTCTTTTTTCTCTCTCTCCCTCTCTGCGCTTCCATGATTTTCAGTGTTGGATTATGTACTTAATTAAGTTTTGTCACCAATTAAACAGTAGTAACACATTCTCCTTGCAAAAGAATTAAATAAGTCGACTGTGACCGCTACGTAAAACATATTAAATTTTGTAGTAAATATATGAGGACTAGAAAGCGATATATGAACAGGAGATCGTCAATTGAATAAAATGAATGTCAAGTTCTGGAATAGCAAAAATTGACGCTGATATTATTTTTAAACATGATAACGACTTCAAGCAGCTTCCTTAATTACAGTAATCTATCCAAAAGGATTATCTCACACGATTTTGGTATGCAACAAATGGCCCATATTCTATTGTGTCTGGCACCGTTCTGTTGACAACTATCAGTTAGAAGCTCCCTTAGTTTCTTGTTTATTTTGGCTTATACGGGCGTAGTATATAAACAAGTAATTAACCATGATCTTATCAAACATTAGGGGTACTAAATTGAAATGTAGGTGGCAGCAGTGGTACCAAAAGGATGTCTGGCAAATTAAGTATACTCCAATCAGGACCTATGTACGCCATCTTATGTATGTCATCTTAATTTTTATTTTATGTTTTTTGTATAAATATTTTTTTTTCAAACACAAGATCTTCCTATAATAACTAAATAAATTGTATTTTCGATATTTCGCTACACATTTGGGTGGCATCTTCAGGAAAAGAAAAGTATATAAACAATTTAATAAATCAATTAATGAAAAATTCATAATAATACAAATATTTTTTTCAAAAACAAAGCATCTACAAAACAAAAACAATAGAAACTACAACTACACGAACAAAATGATAGTTTTGACATTTAGTTTTTTGACGTAATCGTAGCAGCATTAAAATAATTAAATTCCACTATGAAATTGGTGGTTCTGTTAAAGTTATGTTTCGTAAAATTCGTGATATTTTCGGACAACCTAATCGTCCTTCTGAGACCGCTATTAAGAATTTGGTCGTTAAATGTGAGTCGACAGAATCGAACACCAACGCGTCTTCGACCGGGGATCATTCAACTGAAAACATAGCGGCCGGGAGACACAGTGTTGAATCAGATGCAAATTTATCAATTCCTCCAAAACCACCACATGGCGAATTTTGCGTAAGGATTGACTTTGAAGCCTTATAAGGTTCAACTGGTGCAGGAATTGATTGAATAATATTTTTTTTAGGCGAAGCCCATTTTCACTTGTTCGGGTATGTCAACAAGCAAAGTTGCCACAGCGATAATTGAGAATACTTTGAATGCTCAACGAGTCACTGTATGGTGCGCTATGTGGTCTAGAGGCGTGATTGGGCCGTTTTTTTTATTGAAGATGGGACTGGAGATTTTAACAACTCTATTTTGTCCTATTATTGACGATGTGAATATCACTGACATGTGTTTTTAACAGGACGTTGCCACATGTCACACAGCCAATAAAACGATCAATTTATTGCAAACCAAATGTCTCGAGCGCACAATTTCACGACAATCTGTATAGACAGAGTCTATACGGAATCGATTTTAGTCTCTAAACTCAAAATCTGTGATGTGATTAACAAAATAGGACCGATATTTTGCCAAAAAAGTGATTAAAAACTTTGATGAAAGAATTGATATCTGTCGGCGTGGTCGTAGTGGACATTTGCTAGATATCGTTTTTCGTTCATAGTTGCCGAACTTCATTATATAATAAAAATTTGAATCATCTTAATTTTCATTTTTTGTTGCGATTTTAAACTAAATTATGGTCTTCATATGCAAGTTCTAGTGTTAAGTTGCTGATGAGAAAATAATTATGCAAACAAAATGCCCATAAACGATGAAAGAGCTGGGAGAGTTTAGTCCTTATATATTTTGACCGGTTAGTTTTTATACATTTCAATAGTAATTTTTTATTTCTATTTCAATAGAACGAACACTGTCTGCGAATATTTGTAACCATTTTTAAGCTTTTTAATTTAAAAAGCTTTCAAGCGTTATAAAATGTGATTAATAGTCCATTTTTCAATATTTTAAGTTTTTTAAATTATAGTTTTTTTTAATGAATTTTACATTTTTAATTTTTCATTTCTATTATTTTGTTCTTAATTCTCTCGCTCCAAACATTATTGTTGCGGCTGATGGTGATGCATTCGTTTTTTTTTTCAATTGAATTTCGTTTTTTTTAATTTCTACAAATAAATTGAAACGACTGAAAGTCTCTGTATTTTAAGTTTGTTGTTGCTCTTATTATTAGTCAGTTAGACTGCCCAAATTTCGTGTTTATAGATCTAGTATTTATACTTGTTTTTACTAAGGCTTTTACAAGTTTTTCCTTCTAGTTTACAAAGATTTTAAAAAAATGTCAGACAAGGCATACTAAAGATTTACATACTAACCGCATAACTACCATAGGCTAGTTTAAGCAATTAGCGCCTTTTGCAAAGTCGGCTATTTTGAAACTTTGCATATTTTTTCATTTAGCTGCAGCAACACTTGAAACGAACATATTGAATAGAAATGAAGAAAACTTGTAAATTGTATGAATTTAAACTTGTTAGATTGTATTAAAAGCGTAACTGTGTCAATAACATTTCAGTTTAATTTCTACACACTTCTTTTTATATACGAATATTTTTTTCTGTTTCTTCTGTGCTATACAATTTCTTAGATAAGAAAGAATAACGATAATTTAGTAATAACGTTTTTGCGTCTCCCTCTTTCTCTCTCGTCGGCTTCTTCTTGTGATTTCGGTTTGAATTTTTGTTATCATGACACGTTTCTGTCAATATGTTTATACTTTACCAATTTTTATTGCTTGCTTTTAAAAAGTTGCAAAAATTGTATCGCAAAAGTAAGAAATGTTTTTTTTTCAGACTCTTTTAATCTACTTTCTTGAATCGAAAATTGTTTTCAATTTTAAAATAATTAAATTATTTTGCGCATTGGTTGCAAAGTAAACCAATTTAAAAAAAACTTATAGTGCGTTTATTCGACCTAATTATTAAATTACATTAGTATTTATTTATTCGAATAAAAATATTCGATTAATAAAAAAAAATGTACCATTTTGCGGGTAAAAATTTTATTAGTACTAATAAGGTTCCAAATAGTTTTGCATATTAATTATAAATAAAATGATTTTCTAGACCATATAGCACGTTTATTTAAATAAAATTATTCAACTAATAGAGAGAAAACTAATTTTTCCTAAAGTTAGTTTTTCCTACAGTTCATAATGAATATTAGATGACATTATGTACATCCTCGAACAAGACAACTCCGACCAAATTTTAACAGACTTAAACACAATCCATAATAACATTACACACATAATGGAAAAAGAACAATACAGTAATTTGCATTATCTTGACATTAAAACAACACGAGGAACTGACTGTTTAACAGCTATAGACAACCAACGACGATCGACACTACCATCCATATCACTTTGAACCACCCTACCCAACATAAACTTGTAGCATTTAGACATATAATATAAAGACTTAAGATAATCCCACTTACTCCATATAAGCACAATAAAGAACTCTACGAATTTACACCACAGCTAAAAACAACGACTAACAAACCCACTACTATCGATATACTTCTTAGACAATACAACGCTAAAAACAGGAATAAAGAAGACAACAAGATAACCGATACAACACGACGGCACATATTTACTTACACAGGGTCAGAAATATATATATTAATTAACAGAAAGAAACCTTACTCACAACAATAAAAACCAATAACACTCTGAGACATAATCTCAGGACATCGATAGCAATAACTGACAAATTTAGTTCCAGCGGAGTATAGAGACTTACTTGTACCTGTGAACATACTTGTATAGGATAAACTGGACGAAAACTAAAAACAAGATTTACAAAACACATACGCTCATGCAAACGAAAACACAGTCACGGACACACATCAAGGGAAATAGATGAATGTATGACATTACTACATTCTAGCAAAAAAGGACGAAAACAAGGAAATCTACGAAACAAAAACTTTTAACAATTAAATTATAATTGAACAGCTAAACATGACCACAGACACGATTTGCACACCTCCAAAACTACTCCTACACTCGAACAAACCAAAAACACTCTTAGAGGGAGAGATGTGGGCATTCTATCGACATGAGTAAATACGATCTTAATAAAAGAACAACCTTAACCTGAACGCCGACTCGCCAGTACATTTTGAACAGAGCTTACGAATGATGTCTTTACATCGAAAGCGAACAAAAAGCAGTAACGACGGAAATGAAGGACATCAAAAATAAATATTGCTTTTAAGCTTAACTTTTTAAAAATTAATCAACTTTAACAAAATATTACTAAACAAATTCTTTTATACGCAAATATATTCCATAATAAGACAGGTTTTGTTTAACTGTACTAATTACCAAAAATAGTTTTAGTTATAAAGTATTACTGTAGCAGGTTTTGGAAGATATAATTACTACTTTATTGTTTTTAATATAAACGTCTTCTTATTGTAGATTTATATTGGCTTTGGACGGATTTTACTCGGTGGTTTGGAATTAAATAACTCTTATCCCTACTTAAAAAACTGCATTACAAATTTTTTATTTGTGAACTAGACTGGCCAACATTACTAATATTAATATTTTTCACACTTTTTTTAAGAGGTACAGTCTATACCCAAAAATAAAGTTGGTAGGAAATTTATTTCAAAGCTATATGTAGTCCTATTTTAGAGTGTGACTACACTTAAGAAACACACGAACATGACGACCGAAGTGATACTAAAGAATTAAAAAATAGAATTTTGTCCTTTTTGGTTTTCTGTTTCTTTTTTTCTTATTAAATAAACAAACTTATCCAGCCATTTACACTATAATACTCGATGATCCTGGCAGAACTCAAAATATTCGGTGTCTTGTTTAGCAAACCTGCCGCTTGACCACATTGCATTGTTGCAATTTAGACTACATTACACTTGTTGTTTCGGGTTGCAACTCATGATGTCTTCTTTCAAAAACAGGCAGCGATAAATGCTACGCACTTTTATGTGGTTGTTTTTTGCGTTATTTTTATATTAAGAGCCTTACCCATCATTGCAGGTAGAATTTTTGCTGCTGTTTAATAATTGTTTGTCATTTTTTAACTAGGCCACGGGAGGGTTAAAAAACTGTTTTTCTTTTCTTTACCTTATTAAACAATTTCTTTGCCGCGGCTTCTTAACTACAATTATATTTCTATATTTTTAATTCTCTGACATGCTCATTTCCTGCCTGTAAACAAATATGCAGGTACTTCAACAAATACAGTTAAATTTTCTCTTTATTCTGGAGTGGAACCGACAATTTACAAATTCTGATTTTCACACGCACTGATAGACAACAATAATTTTATCTGTGTTGTTAAAGATATTAAGTGATTGTCAAATCTTATTTTCGTATCATTAATTTTCTGTGATACATTTACAATGGAGCTTTTTTGCACTGTGGGAATTTCAACAAAAATGGCAGTAAGTCTCTAGGCATAAACGTTATATCGGATAATGCCTTAATTTTACTTTATTTTAAGGGAGTTGTAGTCGACATAATGATTTGTGTTTGTGTCAAGAGTTAGACGCCACATCACCACAATGCAGGGTACATTTAATTTAAAATTTGTGTGAAACCATGATTTAAATCAAATTATATAAAAATAAAAAACAAAATTCAGTTTGTTGGTGCAGAAAATTGTTAAAAAATTTTTCAATGCAGGTTTTCTCGTTTACAGATTTTTTTTTTGGATAATCCCTCAATCGTTTTGAGATTGTATAGCAAACTGTACATTTCCTCTTACAGATGAAATTCTAAAACGGCTCGATTCTGGTCAGTTGATTTATTTAGCAATTTTTGTTTTGCAAACGTTAACAGTTTTTGACTGACACAAAAATTACAGGGTGTTCACTGGGGAAGGTGTACTACTTTGTTTTGCCGCTATTTTAGTAAACATTAGTGTTGACAGTTCATAATTGGCAGTCGTGAAGTAAACATGTGGCAAATTTATTATAAAAAAATATTCGATAAACCAACTTATTTTAATCGTTAAAATATTTTATCAAAATTAATCATCGATTACTGTGACGATAAGAAAGTTACGTGAAATATTTGGGAGAAACAACGTGCCAACAAAACGCGCTGTTTTTCGTGTGGTGAATGATTTCGAAGAAGGAGGGTCTGTACCTGATAGGCCCAAGCATGGACCACTATGTACTGTGAGATCAACGGCTGCTGCTCAAGAAATCCAAAAATCCAAATCACGACAATCCGCCAACCTCAATTCAACGTCGTGCTCAGGAGCTTGTTCTTCAACGGACAATTTTGGCCACAATTTTGCACACGAATTTGTATTTGTTTCCATATAAGATTCAGTTGACACAAGAGCTTTTTCCACAAGACCATTTACGTCGCGGTACATATGCTAAAGGCATGTTACAGCTCGCGCATAAGAACCCCGATTTTCATGAAAAAATCAATGAGTGACGAGGTCCATTTTCATTTGAATGGATATGTGAATAAACGGAATAGTCGGTTCTGGGAAATGGGAATCCCCAAATTATTTAACAGTCACAGTCTAGTGTGCAATTGGTCAGGGGGAAATATTGGACGTTACTTCTTTAAAAATAAAACGTCGTAACGGTAACTGCGAATAGGGAGCGATATCGTGATGTGATTAAAAACTTTTTAACGCCTCAACTGCATGTTTTGGGCTTGATTAACATGTGGCATCAACAAGACGATATCACAAAGCATACAGCCAGGATTACAGTGGAATTACTGAAATGGTGATGTTGATTGACCTCCACAGTGATTTGACTCTTCCGCACTTCTTTTTGTGGGGATATCTGAAAAGCAAGGTTTATGCAAAGAAACCAGAATAGCTTTAGCAACTCAAACAAAATATTCTTAATGAAATTAACGATTTATCGCGTAAAATGTGTGTGAATGTAATGAAAAATGTGCTCAAAAGGGCTCCCACGAGGCGGACATTTATCTGATATTGTATTCCATACATAATTGCCGACATTAAAAATTATATACAAACAAAATAGTATACCTTCCCGGCGAACACCTTGTATAACCTGTGTTTGTGTAAGTAGTAGAATGCAGCATAAACTGATTGAAGAAATCACTTTAAAAACTATTGACAACTTTTTTAACTTTATCCTTTAACAAGCTTTTTTCATTTGCCTGCTCTCACTACATTGCACAGTGGGAAAGGTCACCATACTATATTATTGAAAATAATTTTTTGAAGTCAAATATCTTCAAGAACGTATAAGCCACAAATTTTTGTCTTTCAAATGCAAATAAACACTTTCCCCGTATTCCACTTTAATCAATTAATATTTAATTTTCTTTTTGGAAACACATTAGTTTTCGTACCAAAAAAGTTTTATATTAACTGTTTGTTTGTTTTGCGGGTCAGCCTCACTGTGCATTGCAATGTTTATTTTTATATTGACCTTAAAAAGTCATATTTTTTTATTTCTTAACGCATTTGTTTGTGCTTGGCTTAATCTGTGTGTGCGTGTGTGTGTGTGTGTGTGTATGTATGCATGTGTTAATTTTTTAATTTTGCTGACATTTCTTTGTTTATTTTTTACCCATTTTATTTTACATTGTGTTATTTCATTTATTTCCTTGTCACAGTTTCTTCAAAAGAAGTGTTATCGTTCGTATGTATGAGCGTTTAATTTTGAAAAGATTTTTCCATATGCCTTTGTACCAGAGAGCTTTTATAGGTTTTCTTTCTTTTTGCGTACTTACTAACAAACAAAAAAATAAAGAAAAAAGTGTTTTGTTGTATTCGTGATTCTTTTATTGTGATTTATACGCTGCACGTTGAATACGATTTTAATAATAAATTTATTTGTGATAAATAAACAAAAGGCATTTAGGGGCGGCTAATTAAGTTCTTGTAATTCAAGTAATTTATTATGCTCATTTAATTTAAAAGGCAATTTAATTCCATTGAGTTTAGTTTAAAAAATTTAAGAATTTGATTATGTCCCGCGTTTAGTTTTACATATAAGGCATCTTATTACACGAATTTTTATTGCTAAATGGAGAACTAAAGTGTAAACAGTGTCATTAATAGATCGAATTGTTAAAAATTCAAATTTCATTCCAAAAAAATTACGCATACAGTTCTACACTTTTAATTTTTCTTTTCATTTGAACTATTCATAGCTTTTTACTCAGTTGGCTGAATCTGAATGTAGATATAATTTTACAGTTGGTATTAAGAATAACCCTGGCAGGAGGAAGTAATAAAGGGTTTTTCAATAAGAAGTTTGTGTTCTAAACAAAATAAAATAAAACATTTAGATTAAGATGATTCAAATTCTTATTGTATTACGAAGAGAAAAGTTCGGCAGTTATGAATTAAAAATGATATCTGGCAATTGTCTGCCACGACTACGCTGACAGAAAAGTTTTTAATCACTTTTTGGCAAAATGGCGGTTTTATTTCGTTATCCGCTGAAATTGATTCGATAGGATCCGTATAGACTATGTCCTTAACATAGCTTCACAAAAATAATAAAGTGGTGTTAAATCACACGATCAGGCTGGCCACTTAACTTTTAAATTATGCGATCGTGAAATTTGATTTACCAATAAATTGATCGCTTCATTGGCTGTGTGACATGTGGCAGCGTCCTGTTGAAACCACATGTCAGTGATATACACGTCGTTATTAATAGGCCAAAATTGAGTTGTTAGCATCTCGCAATAGCGTTATTCATTGACCGTTACCGCCTCATCTTTCCAGCCTCATCTGCGAAAAAAAAACGGCCCAACCATACCTCCAGATACATTGAGCATGCCTTTGCTTTGCTTCTCAATAATCGCTCTATCATTTTCACAAGCCCAAATGCGGCAAATTTGCTTGTTGACATATGATTTTGTCAAATTGATTTTGTCAGAAAATTAAGCTGGTTGTTCCTGAAAGAATTACGTGAATCTACGGCAATGTAGATCATCAGTTGAATTTTGTAAGACTTCAAACTCAAATCATTATGCAAAATTCGCCATATGGTGGTTTTGGATAACCCCATATGTTGAGAACGTCGAGGATTTGACAAATTTGGATCTACTTGAAGTACTACTGGAGCTCACGGCTGCGAGGTTTTCAGTTGTACGATCCTGTCGGACACGCTTTAGTGTTCGCACATTTTGTATCGAGCCTGTCAACTCAAATTTAACGGCCAAGTTTTTAATAGCGATCTCAGAAGGACGATTATGTTGTCCGATAATATCATAAATTTTACGACATGTAACAGAAACACCATTTTCATAATAGATTTTAGGCCCCTATTATGGTTACAACACATAAGTGTTGTGTTGTCTCGGCTGCAACACATTTTTATTTTTTTTTGTCAATTATGGTTCACAACACGTAAATGTTGTGTATGTCGCAGAATTGCTTTTTATAGTAGTACATGTTTTCCATTAAAATCATCGCTGTGCACAAAAAACTGTTCAAGGGAAAGAAAAACAAATAAAAAAACCAAGCGAATTAAAATCTATTTTGTTTGAAAAAATTAATAATAATTATAATAAGCAAGATTAATGCTGCTTTGTTTGATGTTGATGATGAGGCCAGCAAAAATTCACTTATGGCCCGTATCCGAAAAAGAATTCGTGGCAATTTTAACCCATTGCAACTACCAAAGACTGAGTAAAATTTTTTTTTGTAATAAACAGTTTTATTTACAATATGCATACATATTTATACATATTTATATTTATACATATTTTTTTACAGTTTCATAAAATTTTTCCGTATAAACAAGAATGGATTTTTGTTTTTGCTACAGGAGCTTAACGCTTTCTTAAAACCGTCCACCAGGAGTTCTGTTATTCCGCCGATTTATTTGTTATTTTTTTAATAAATATTATAAAAAAAAAATGTAAAACTTCAACTTTTTTTCACTTTAATTTTTGAACTGTTCGCGACAAGACAACAGCTAATGAGCAGTTGTAAGATTTTAAAGTGTGCAACAACACATAGAAACACATGTTGTAAGCCATAATCGCTGTAAATTATTAAAGACAACTAAAATTGCGACACATGTGCTAAGTGTTGTGTATCGTAATAGCAATTTCAAATATACACCACTAAAATCGTTTTAATGTTGTGAACCATAATAGGGGCCGGCCTTAATTATTTTAATGCAATCTTCGTACGAAATCAAGTTCATTGTAACAATTGCCAATGCATCTACTACGAATACGACAAAACTATCATATTGTTGGTGTTTCCACAATTGAAAAACAAACTTGTTGTTGAAAAACCCGATACATTTTGTAGCTAAAAGTAACAATCAATATTTGGCTTTGAGTTTTTTTTTAAGTTGTTAATGATTTTTGTTTTTTCTCTTTTAGTGCTTTTAATAGCAGTTTTTGATATTGTTTTTGTTTTTGTTGGTCTAATTAGTTTTTATAGTTTAATGTTGTTTTTTTTTTGGTTTTTAATTAATTTTGTTTGCTTATGCTGTTATTTTTATTAATTTACTTTATATTTTAGACTTCCGTTTTACACAATCAACCATTCAAACAATAACCCACATTTACTATGAGCTTAAATATGTTTAAAATACAAAGTTATAATTTTCGAAATTATATAATTACATTTACACTTTATTATTAATGAACCCATATTTGAACACATTCTAATTCAAAAATTAATGCTTTCAATTATGATTTTAAATGTCGGTTTTACAATGAGAAAAAGAAACGTGTGTAAAAAAATTGGTGATGAAGAAAACAAAATAATTTCGCACTAAAACGAAGTGTGATCAAAGAAGTGCAAATGCAATTTTCATTTTATTATTTTCTAATGATTACACCGAGCCCATAGAAACAGAAAAAGAGAAAACAATGTTACCCTCTTGCCCAGCGGTACCGGTTTTACGAAAATCATTTCGATCACTTTAACTAAACCCCATATATGAAGATATTAATACTTCATTTGTAAAAGTATTCGCAGAAATAGAAAATTAAAATTAATGAGCAAAAATACTATCCTAAACGAATTGATAACCAAATAATATCCCAACGCTCGAAGTTCAAATACCTCAGTATAGATTTACCATGGAAAAACCACCTAGAAGTGATTTTGGCACAGATGAAATAAAAGCCAATTCGAAGAAAATTCAATACTATAGTTTTATGGGATCCAGTTATGGATCACCGTCTTTATTTCAAACTCAGCACAATTCTTAAGTTGCCTTAAATAATTCTACGAAATCGTTAAACATGCGAAAATTCGATACACCGAAAAATTTTATTTTGTTTAATGGATTCAAGATCCCTAAAATAGTACAAATTGTATTCCAAATTATTGAGCTATATTCCAGAACAGATCTGACAAAAGAAGTATAAATATGTTTTGTAATATAAACCCCTTCGCTCAGCGTTTTATAAATCTAAGAATTGCACGTGGCTTGGTTAGTGGCTAACATATTTCATTGTTGTATAAAATTGAATTTAGCATGCAGTAAAATACTAAGATCGGAAATTACATTCAGTTTCGTAGTTCGTAGCCGTTTAAAACTCTATAGGAATAATATAAGGCCTTTTGTAGAAGAATATGATCTCAGCATGAAGATTATATGTTCAAATTATCTTCACATCGTCTGCATATAATAGAAAGTTTAAGTATTTATTGACATTTGGTAGATCATTGATACCACACGTATATTTCGATACAAAAAAGTTTTCCCGCAATGCTTTTATTAACATTTTTATATTTATTAGTGTAATGCCAACAGAAATTTCTTCAGGAAATTGCAAACGAAATATTTTTTGTGTAAAAAGATAGTTTTTAAAAAGCTTATCAAAAATAAAAATTCGGCTATTTTAAAAATCTTGGATGAAAATATTTTATTTGCAAACATGCTAGCGCCAACAGTCATAGTTAACCAGGCCCTAAAACAATTTCCTAAACGCCTCGGCTTTCAATAGCTATTTTGTTTATATTTATAAAAAAGCAGTGATCCAATCTGAACTGAAATTTTTATGTGAGTTGTCCTTTACAAACGTCTAAAATCTAATTGTTAGATAGTTAGTATTTTGATAAATAATTATTTTTACAGCATTTAAAGACAAAATCTATTTTATTGTTTTTCAAAATATTCTCCATGAAGATTTATACACTTTTGCATACGTTGCAACCAATTTTCAAAGCACTTCTAAACATGGTACTTTAAAAACATGGGTTTTGAATGCAGAAACTGCTTCTTCAGGTGCAGGAAACCGTTGTCCACGTAGTTTTTTCTTGATGTTCGGAAACAAACATTAGGTACCAAGTCAGGGCTGTACGGCGGATGACCCATCAATTGAATGTTTTGCCCTCTCAAAAATTCTATTTTTTCAGACGATCGGTGACAGCTTGCATTGTCGGGATGCAGAATGATGCGTCTTTTCATTGACTTTTCCCGAAGTTTCTCAAAGACTTCTGGCAAACAAATAGTGGCGTACCATGCCGAATTAACCGTCTTACGTTGCTTTAATGGCACAGTCGCCACATGACCGGTAATGCCGAAGAAACAGGCAACCATTTGCTCTGATGTGCTTCTTCCACGAAAAACTTTAGTGGGATTTCGCTCGTCTTGAAAGACCCATACGGTGGATTGCTATTTTGTTTCAGGATAATATGAGTTTATCCATGATTCGTCACCTGTGCAGATATTATAAACTGCTTTTAATGCACCTTGAGAGAATTTCTGCAACATTTTCCTGCACCAATCAACACGAGCGTCCTTTTGTGCGTTGGTCAGGTTATGCGGTATCCAACGTGAACAAACCTTTTTCACATGCAAATGTTCATGCAAGTTCTTATTGATGCTTGTCATACTAATCCCTACAGATGCCTCAATTTCGCGATATGTTACATGACGATCATGCTTTATCAGCTCATGCACAGCTGCGATGTTTTCTGGCACAACAACCGTTGTTGGACGACCTTCACGGGATTCGCCCTGGAGTGATTGTCGGCCACGATTGAATTCGTTATACCAGTTTTTAATGGTGCTGTAAGAAGGTGCTTCATTACCATATAAGGAATTAAGTTCATCTGTGTACTGTTGTCGTGTCAGGCCACGTCGAAAGTTATGAAAAATTATTGCACGAAAATGTTTACGAGTTAATTCCAATTTCTCCTAGGATCACTTTTTTAACCTGCTATCACTAACACTAACAACAATAAAATGACAAAATTTTTTGGTTGAGGTTATGTTTAACAATGTGAGTCAGTGTTACCACCAGGCCAGAAATATAAATAGCAGCCCTCGTATGAGGGATTACTCACCGCATATAAATATTTAAAAGTTATTAATTTTTAAAATCTCTCAATTTTTTTTAAAGTTTATAACTTTCGATTTTTGTTTCTATATATTTCTATATATTTTTTCCAGTTAAATAGTTATATTTTCTTTTAATTATTATTGGCTTCTTCCGCTCATAAAATATGATTATGGCGTTAATTACATTCTCATTCGAATTTTAATTTAGAAGATATTAATCTTGTAATGTTCAAAATAATTTTTAATTCAACATAAAAATTAAAAATAAAATATTTAAAATAAAATATTAAAAATAAAATATTAAAAATTAAATGTTAAAAAAGGATAAAAAATAAAAATAAAAATAAAATAAAAAGCAATAAAAAAACACAAAAAATGCTAAAATTGAAATTATTAATAAACTGGAATGTGAACAAACTCGAGAGTAAACTGCTGTAAATGCTTGTATTTGTATTAAATTGAAAAGAATACGAAAAATAAAACACAAAATTTCCTTAGTCAGTCACAATTTAAAATTAATCAACATTAAATAATAACAGCAACTGTATTTTTTGTTTTTTTTTTAGTAATAAATTACATTATTACATCATTCGTTTGTAATAATATTTCTAAAATTTTTTGTTTTTTGAATTTTAATTATGGTTTTAGTAGTTTTTATTTAGTAATTTTTGTACTGGCATAAAATGCTAAAACAAAATTTAATTGCATTTTTACATTCAATACATTATTATGCTCAGTTAAAGTTTTGTGTTTAAGATGGTTTATTTTCCGACAATGCTGCATAATTTAGTTTTGTTTGGATTTAAGCAGTTAATGGCTTATTTACAGTTAAAAACTAGGATTGCAGATAGAAAATGTTCAGTTTTTGTTTGAAAATTAAATAAAGTGAATCAATTATTCTATATTGCTCGTCGCTACTTATTTAAATGTTTGTAAGAGAGACATATATAAAAGTAGATCTCAAATATTATGGGTTTGTTCTCAGTTAATTCCCGTACCCGTCTTGCTTTCTTTTACTGGGTTTCGTACCCTCAGTAGCCTTTACTTTTGTTTTAGGTTATTTTGGTCTGTCGGTCTTTCTTCTTATCACAGAGTCTCTTGTAATTGCTAAGGTTTGTTCAAGTTAAGTTCAGTCGTTCACTCACAGAATTCCATTTTTAATATGTGTCTGCTCGAGAACCTAAGCCTAATGTTATCTACTGACACACAACCACACAAAATGCGTGCTATCGTTTATTCCTTTTCAAGATACCTTCAGAAGCCATTATCCTTCCATGTTCATTGTAGCTAAATGGTACTTGTTTTCATCGTCTGCCACAATCGCAACTATTTTTTTTTTTAAAAGAAGTAGCACTTCAGGGAACAATGCATATTTAGTCAAGTACCGTGCTACTTTCTTCAGGAAAGGGATGAAGAAGAGATGAAACAGGTGGTGAAAGTAGTAGGATAGTAGGAAATTAACTGCCGTATAAGACAGTACAGTGACCAGTGACTATGCCTTCGTCGCTGAGCAGCCTCACCGACAGTCAATTTTTATTTTTGTAGTAAAAAAACCAAGCTCTCCGTTGGGAATCGAACCCATAATCCCCATATTGACAAGCTAGTACACTAGCTACTAGCCTACAGGGGCACCTATTTGCCCCAACTATTGTCTAGCTTAGGATGCAGTGATCATTGCTTCAAGAGTGTCGTTAGAGATTAGCCTCTTCATTTTTGTCATCTCTTTGAATATTGTTTAATAAAAAACCGGAGTTTCTTCAAAGACTTACCTCTTCACCTCTTACGAGGATTTTTTGTCGCATGTAGTTAGATTGCCATAGTCCTATTAAAATAAACATGATTTTTTTAGTAAGCAGAACTTCTTTAGTGCAGATGGGTTTAGATTAAAACTAAAAGGTGTTCTTACTTTTCGCGACTTAGTCTAGAACAAGTCAATTAGGAGCGTACTATCAGAAACTCCGCGCGGTATACGTGTGTATTAGGGTGTTTAAAAAAATAAATTTTGGATTTTCCTCGGGCTCACCACGGCACATAGTAATATCAGATTGAGCTAAAACTTTGCCAATATCATTTTCTAGTTAATTGGCACATTTTAGGGGGTGAGCCGATGGAAAATCCAAATTTTATTAATAACCACCCTAGTCGGCAATATACGCAGTTAGGCTAACTACTGTTGTATACCTGTAGCAGGCGGTATTCTCACTTATTTATTAAATTAGCGATGACGTGTCGGAAAAAACGACTCATGAAAATGCTGTTTCCCACAACGATGCGCCATTGTTTAGATTAAAAAATTTGTGGATGGAATACTATTTTCCACTTCTGTGCAGACATATTGCTATATATCGTCTTATTATAGTATAAAATTGTTTAGTATTTGCTCGTATTGCGTTCTGGAACAGTGCTTGACCCAAAGGCAATAATTATCATTAATAACCTTCTATCATTCCCGGTCGTTTTATTTGTTTCTAAAAACGCAACAAGTGTACTCTATTAGAGATGTCCGGATAAGTTAATAATGTTGAGGTTACCTCAAGATTTCTTTTAAATTTCGGATTATACGAGTATTAATTGATCCATTTTAAAAAGCATATGGACTTACGATAAAAATCTACTTTTTTTAACTTTTTACCTATTGCTAGCAAGTACAATTCACTTGTCCACTATTCTTACATAGAGATTTTATGTTTTTCTATAGTTATCGTTATCTGTGATTTTTTTTTTTTTAAAGAAGTAGCACTTCAGGCAACAATGTCTATTTAGTCAAGTACCGTGCTACATTCTTTAGAAGAGGGATAGAGAATAGATGAAACAGGTGGTGAAAGTAAAAGGATAGTCGGAAATTAACTGACGTATATAACACAGCACAGCGACCAGTGACTATGCCTTCATCGCTGAGCAGCCCCACCGACAGTCAATTTTTATTTTTTTAGTGAAAAAAACCACGGTCTTCGTTGGGAATCGAACTCGCAACCCCCATACTGACAAGCTAGTACACTACCTACTAGCCTATAGGGGCACCTATCTATGATGCCGGAATTGCCAATTTTGAAATGCACAGATAGTCACTTCTCTTTTCTTTTAGGTGAATTATAAAAGCAATGCTTTTCGAAAAACCTTTTTTAATTTTTAAGATATTTTCACTTTTAATTCGACAGATAAAACTTCATATTTTTATAAAAGCACTTTAAGATGGAACAGCTGTCACAATTAAAAATGGCGCGTATTAGCGTTAAAAAGTGAAAGAAACACCGATATTTTCTTATGATTGTCCATTGAAAACCTACAGAAAACAGTTCAATATATGAGAATGCGAAGACAGACTTTTGTATATATTAAATAAATTCCAATAAATTTTAACAATTTTTCTGCTGCAAACAACATGTTACAGTGATAACAATTTTAAGCTTGCTAATATATTTTTACGGCAAATAACGTAGAATTTAATATTCAAAACGCGCTTAAGACACGGTATTGAAAAGACATTAAAATTGTTCGGGGTACAAATTTCTTTGCAAAATTTTTTTGGTCTCTAGTTGTTCTTTTTTATCACAGACAAACCATTAACAAAAAACTTTAATGAAATCTTTTCAATTGGATGGAGTTATTGTTTTCGTTCAGAAAACTAAGTGGTAATTGTAAGTAAGAGTTGTTTAAAAGAATTGAAACGAATTTGTTTCCTTCAGGATAAGTTTTAGAATAATTGATATTGAGATAAGACATAATATTTCTTGGAAATTATGGACAAAATTAAAAAGGAAGCAATATGAATTATTGCCATAGCAAACACGTGCTGTGTAATTTTAAACTGTTCCCTTAACGATTGAAAAGATTAGACTTCATACATAAAATTTCATTACCATGTAATTTCAAATTTCAAATATTTATACTTGTTTTATTATTACCTATCGTGATACTAACTTGGTTATAATACTCCGGAACAGTTCTACAATACACCTAAAACTCAAATGACATTTCAAGTATCACTTTCCAATTTAAAAACAAAGTTTTTAAAATTGCTTTCGTTCTGAGTGCACAAACAACCGAAAAATTTCGACTATAAATTATCTTTTTTTTTAGAAGTGGGTAATGATACGATTAATTTAATAAATAAACAGTAAACGTCAATCAATCTTTTATTTGTATCGGAAATTCTGCTTCGATTAATCAAAATAAGTATTATGTGTTCGAATTTTGCTAAGGCTTAGCAGGGGAAATTCTAAAAATACTCCGCTTGTATAGACGTTAAAAAGCAATAAATACTGAAATTAGCAGAAAAAATATATAATATGCTGTATGATTGTAGCCAATTGCTTATTAAGGGGGGCAGGAAATTATTTATTATTTTTGTATTAAATAAATTTCTGGCATTTGAAAATTTAACTTCGCGCACAAAAAAGTTATTAAAGTAGATTTTTTATTGCCTTAGGTTTAACTGAAACTTTTTTATTTTCAAATTTTTATAATTTTTTGTTTTTGTTAAATATAAAAAATAATTTCCTGAAGAAACTTTCCACAGGAAAGCGAAATATCGAGAAAAATAAAATCGTTAAATTTTTTAAAAGACCGTTAAAAGATTAGTTCATATTTAATTAAATTAAAAACAAAAGGTCGAATAAAAATAAAAGTAATAATTAAACGATTTATTTACGTTAAATACCCACAAAATAAACACAATGGTAACTTTGTTGTTTTTACTCATTGATGACTCAACTTGAATTTATTCATTTGCCCAGCAAATGTTTCTTATAAAATTCAAAAGAACGCGGTACTTTTTAACCCTGCAAAATATTGCAAAAATAACATTTTAGCTTATTTTTCAGCTGTTAATTTAGTTAATCTGTACGTTGCTGTTGCTAAATTTAATTTTGTTAGTGTTTTTTCAACTCTGTTGCGGTTTCTTCATTCTTAATACATGCTAAGCAAACAAAATTAAATTTAATTATCAAATTAAAAACAAATTTTTGGAATAAAACAAAATAATTTAATAAAAATATTTAACAACTTGAATTGTATCACAAATACAAGTATTAAAAAGAAAAAGAAACAACAAAACACATATTTTTTAAAAACTCACTAATTTCCTTTCTGTTCAAATAAGATAATTCTGTTGTTATTTCACAATTTTTTTTTCTGTTAAAGGTGAACTTATATTAACTTTAATCGTTAACTGACTCAGCACAACAGCCAAAGATTTTTTTATTTATTTTTTATTTTATTTTTTACTGATTTAAATTCTTATAACTACTCAAGCTAGTGGATCAAGATAAAATTTAAATAAAATTCCTTTTAAATTAACATTAAATCTATGATTTTATTATTTTCCTTTTCTTTGCAGGTACGTTTTTGCATTTTAATTATTTTTAATATTCTTATCAAAGTGGTAAGTGCCGACGTAACAAACACGGATACAATTGTTTGATTATTTTAAAAATAAGGAATTTCGAATTAACAAAAATACAAAATATTGTTTCTAGTCGATTGGTCAGAATGCACAGTTTATTATAATTTATTTTTTTATTTAAATTCATGCTTAAATAATGAAATCACAAAAAACGGTATTTCTTGCTAGAGGTCTAGCTCTTAGATGATGAATTTTAAAATGCCCAGTTCTCATTTTGCATTAATTTTATATTTTTTACAGTAATCAAATTCCGAAGGTGAAAATTAAAAGCTATTACTAAACTTATACTCGGTAACAACCTCAGAAACTTCTTTAAAACCGTAAAATAAGATAACAATATTCATACACAATGGAAAAAGAACAAGGCAGAACTGGCGGACGACAGGCACTACCATCCACATCACTTCGAACCACCCTACCCAACATAAACTAGCATCATTTAGACATTTAGACACACTTAAGATAATCCCACCTACTCCAGATAAGTACAGCAAAAACACAATTTACACTATAGCTAAAAATAACGGTAACAAAACCCACCACTATCTGCAAACTTCTTAGATAATACAAGACTCAAAATAGGAATAAAGAAGACAAAGAGATAACCGATAGAATATGACGGTACACTTTTACTTACACAGAACCGGAAATGTATAGATTAATTAACCCCTTTCACCATTAAAAAACCAGCAACACTCTGAGACATAATCTTAGGATATCGACAAAAATAATTGACAAATTTAGTTTCAGCGGAGTACATAGACTTACATACTTGTACCTGGAAACATACTTATATTGGACAAACTGAACAAACACTGAAAACAAGATTTAGAGAACACATACATACGCTTATACATGCGAAAAAGTGAAGACTCCAATTTTGCATTACACCTTGACACTCATTATGACATTACTACATCTTAGCATAAATAGACTAAGACGAGACATTCTTGAAAACGTGGAAATCTACAAAACAATAACACTTCACAGTGACATTATAAACGAAGAGGTAAACACGACTTAAAACACAATTTTCAACTACTCATACACTCTAACAAACCGAAAACACCCTTAAGCGGACACACCTACCTAGATAATAAAAAAAGACGGAAATATTGAAAATTAGCCTCGCATAAAATGTCTGGTGCCGGGCATTCTACGTATCTACGTACATCAGTAGATACGATCTTAATAAAAGATTCACTGTACACCAGCACAAAGTAGAATATGGCTTGAGAATCATCTTTTTACGTCGAAAGCGCTTACCGTTCATACCGAACCAACAGCCAGCAAACACGAAAAGGAATAACAACAGCAAAAATATAAATCTATTCTTGTCCTTATTATGTCTGCAGCATACTTCCATCTCTGCAACTGCATTAGCTAAAAAATAATATTTCATAAAAGCTTTTTCGATTTTTCGACTGTTATAGGCAGATATTTGAAATTTATAGAAATTATTTTGTATTATATAAGTTAATAATGTCGATTGGGACAACGTACAGCATAACTATCATGTATGCCTGTGTCAATAACAAAAACTATATGGTATTTTGGAGTATTCAATAGACGCCAAAGTGTAAACACACATTTTTTTTCAATCGCTAAATTAATATCAAATATTGTGCCTAAAAAAGATGGTAGAGCAACAACAGGCACCAACTAAAAAAAACTTGTGAATGATGCTTTGCTCGATTTAAAAGTGTTGGAATCGGAGCAGAAGGCAAAGAGAGGAGGTGTGGTCAGCCGAAAAAGGTTGCAGATGCGGCATTGGAAGCATTACTTCATGAAGCCTCTTGTTAAACGCAAGAAGAACTTGCATTATCATTAGAAATCAAATAATGAGTAATTTCCCTGCATTTAAAAGCATTGGGAGTCAATCAAAAGCAAGGAAATAAGATCCCATATAAATAAAAACCGAGCGCTGTTGAAAGGCGATTTTGTAGGTCGTAAACGATGCTTAAACGCTACAAAAAAAGGCATTTAGCTAAATCAAGACTGCAGTCGAATATCCATAACGCTAAGGTAATGCTCTGTATCTAGCACGATCAGGGGAGTCTTTGGTGTTCTGAACTCTTGAAAAAGGGTACAGACGTTTACGAGAAATCTATACCGCAGACAATATAATCATTTGTAGAGAGTAATCAACTAAAAACCAGAATATTCGACCTGACACGAGGCAATAACCTTCCATCATGATTATGCTCTGCTCACCTATTGAAAGACCGGTTAAACCTATTTGGAAAACAGTAAAGGGGAAGTTTTGGCTCACCCACCTAATAGCCCACATTTTGCCCCTTCTGACTTAAATTTGTTTCGATCGAAGTTTGAAATACGCTTCACTACAAAACAGGGTATCAGAAATTGGTTTGATTCATTCTTTGTCTCAAAATCGGAGCATATCCATATGCTACCACAAAGATGAGCAAAAGTAGTGACTAAAGCAGAACAATATTTTGAATAATGTATCAACACATATTTGTATAATATTAAATGCGTTTTTCAAGTCAAAAACCGCCATTCTTAATGTAAACAAAAATTATTTTATTATAAAAAATAATTTTCTTCGTTATTAACATTTGAAATTAAATTCGGGCATATGGTCACTTTGATGACAGTTCTTAACAAGGCGCTTTCCAAATGTCAAATTTTAGACTGCTTTTTCGTGTCATTTCATTTAACCTCGAAGCCATTTTTCCAAACAAAAAATTCATGCGATCTAATGACCGCGGCGCAATTCTCGGCTTGATTTAAAAAAAAAAAAATAAGGTCTATTGATGTCAATACACTGATGACCGCAACAAACGCTGCATTTTTCTTGATTTAATGAAGCTTGCAGAGTATGACAAGTGTTATAAAAACCACTTGATATTTAAACCGACAATTGATTTTTATCACTTTTGTCAAAAGTAATAAAACAATTGACAACTAAAACAGAAAAAGAAAAGATAAGATGGATTTGAAATTCATTTAAACTTATTTAAAAATGAGGTCATAATAAATGTTTAAAAAAATAAAAAACGAAGTTGAGTGATGTTGTTCCATTATTAAAGTTAATAGAGAAATAATAAGACAAATTTTGAAAAATTAAAGTAGTTTATTTTAAATTATTGTTTATTTTTAATTTTTTAAACAATAATTTATGTGTATTTCAAAAGCTAAATTTTTGCCTTGCTTGCTCGTTTGTTTATATAGTAGAGGGCGTCGTTATATTTAAAATGTAATTAATTATAATTAAAAATCTTATTATTACAACATCCTAAATAAAATATTAAAAATTTTAATCTTAATTACAAAACGACATCCATGCCATTGAATTTAACGAGTCTTTTTGTTTACTATAGAGAAATAAAGTTTTGTTTAGTCGTTTAAAACTTTCTCAAAGTAATTTGGCAAATTATTGATTAATGCACTTTAAATTTGTAAACGATTAATACCACACACACACTCGCACAAACACCAAAACAATTTGCCATGTCTTTGACTGACACAATTAAATCGTTTAACGTTTGTTGGCCTAATGCGGTCAATGTTTGAATATCTGAATGTATTTCACATTTATTTCACTACTTTTTGTCCCATATTTTTAATCAGCATTTTTTAGAAAGAAATAAATGCGTTGTACGACTTTCACCGTAAATGGGAATGGAGTGTGATAGTCAGTCAGTATTCGTGAAAAAAAACTCATCAGAACATTCTCATAAGTACAACCTCAATTGAAAATTCAAAAATAAAATAAAAAAGAAATTTATTTGCAACTGCACTAAAACAACTTTTTGTTAATTGGAGTAGAATTTTTAAAACATGCAGTGTTGACATTGGAAACAGACATGGAAACTTGACTTTTTAAAATGGTACTTAATCTTTAAGATTTTTGCTCCCTTTTTTCACCTGGAGGCTGAAAGAAGCATACGATACAAAAGAAGCCTAACATAGCGCACAACATTACATAATCGTAGTATTCTTAAGACTTATGAAATAGTTTCTCAATAATCAAATGAAGAATTCAAATCCGGTTTAAGCAAGAAAAATAATTTTTTTAATATTCAAAGAAAATATCTTATAAATATCTGTAGCAAACCAATTTAAGAAATTAGAATATAAGGAAGAATTCATAATCAATCGCTATTATTTTGATAGTTTTGGCATATTCGTAGTTGATGTATTGGCAATTGTTACAATGAATTGAATTTCGAAAATCGCATTAAAATAATTGAAATCCACTATGAAAATAGTGCTTTTGTTAAAGTTACATTTCGTAAAATTCGTGTTACATAGTCATCCTTTTGAAACCGCTATTAAGAATTTGTTCGTTAAATCTGTGTCGAGAGGCTCGATAAATGTACGAATATGAACGCGTGTTCGGCCAGGTCGTTCAACGTGAGCCACAGTGTTGAAGCAGATCCAAATTTGTGAATTTCTCAACCTTTTCAACAATTGGCAAATTTTGCGCAAGGATTTGACTTTAAAGCCTCACAAGGTTCAACTGATGCAGAAATTGAAGTCGACCTACCATTTACATCGCCGTAGATTCGTGCAATTCATTCAGGAACAACCGGCTGGTTTTTAGACGAAGCCCAACAGTTATGTTAACAAGCAAAATTGCCGTATTTGGGTTTTTGAAAATCGATTATTGAGTAACCTTGTCAGGCTCAACGTGTCACTGTATGGTGCGTTATGTGGTCTGGAGGAGTGATTGGGTTGTTTTTTTTTTTTTTCGTGGAAGATGAGGCTGGAAATGCGGTCATGGTCAATGCATCACCATGTCGCGAAATGCTAACAACTCAAATTTGGCCTATTATTGACGGCATGTATATCACTGACATGTGGTTTCAGCAGGACGTGTAATTTAACACCACCGTCCAGCATAGCCCCACAAGAAATATTTCTTATGTTAAGGGTAGAGTATATATGGAGCCAATCGAATTGATTTCAGTCTTAAAATGCAAAATCCGTTGTATGATTAACGAAATAGAGCCGCCATTTTGCCGAAAAGTGATTAAAAACTTAGATGAAAGAATCGACATCTGTCATCGTGGTCGTGGTGGACATTTGCCAGATATCATTTTCCATTCTTAAGTGTTGAACTTTTCTCTGAATTTGAATCATCTTAATCTAAACTTTTTGTTTTATTTTGTGTTAGAAAACAAACTTCTTGTTGAAAAAACTTTTATTTGAAACAAAACAAGACATAATGCATCGAAAATGGCAACAATGTTTTTCAACTTCAAAATAATATTACTTCTTATTTCGTATTAACTTGCTAACAATTGCAAACCTAATTTTTTGTAAATCTAAGTGTGGGTAGCAAAAGCGACAATTATATTCTGAATCACAGTTTGTTGTCAAATTTTTCAAACGGAATAATAAAAGCTGCTAAACAAATTTCACTCACACATTTGAATAGAGGGCTTAGGTTAAGCATGGTACGACGTTGTACATTATTTCGTGCGAAATGTTTAGTGGGAAACATTCAACTGAATGTTTCTGGCAACATTCAACTGAAAAATGTTTCTTTTTTTTTCCATAAATAAATTATTTATTGTATCTTCATATATAATATGAATTATCAACAATTTTTCAAATCTTAAATCTAAATGTATAATCATTAGGCCCGATCAGTGTCAGACATAATTCTAGTGACAGCAATAAAATAATATCTTAACAAATTCTCACAATCAAAAATAAATATGAAAAAAATAAAAACTATTTTTAAGAGATTCCATTTCCATTTGGAGGGTTATTGACCAGTGCCCCTGTGTCTCTCCTTTTTAATCGGATATGACCTCTAAAATTAAAAATATTCCGCGCAAGGGGATTCGGGTGGCACTCGAGCTTAGTTAAATATTTGCCTGCGTATTGAGCAATTTCAGCAGTCACGAGTGGAATATCCAAATCACGATGTATAATTAAATTTCGCATGTACCATGGAGCTAATGTAATTAATCGTAGTATTTTGTTCTGTCGGCGTTGAATTTTTTACACATTTGAAGCTGAAGCAGTGCCCCATATTTGAATTCCATAGCACCATATTGGTTTCAGAATCGACTAATACAATAGGAGTTTACAGTCCAGACTAAGAGTTGAGTTCCTGGCAATTAGCCAGTATATTTGAGATAACTTGATTTTCATTTGAATTAGCTTTGTGTCGATGTGGTGTTTCCATGTAAGTCTACGATCAAGGATTATGCCAAGATATTAAGCTTGCAAGTGGTGAGGAATAATCTGCCCGTTAATACGAATAGGGGAGCAAGTTTCACTTTTTAAAGTAAAAGTTAAGTGGATACACTTTTGCTCGTTTACTTTTATTCTCCATAAATTCAACCACAATTCCAGATGCGTAATATGTTCCTGAAGAACCTGAGATGCCATACGGGGGTCTTCGTGAGAACTAAGGCAGGCCGTTTCATCGGCAAATGTTGAAGTATGGATGCTACTGCTCACAGGCATATCACAAGTATAAAGCAGATATAAAACTGGACCCAGTATACTCACCGGAAGCTATCGATACGAGTTCACTGATGAAGTCTCCTTCGGCTACTGTAAACCTTCTCTCCACAATGTAACTTTCCAGAAACTTCACCATATTGATTGGGAGATATGTCATCAACTTATGTAATAGTCCCTTATGCCATACTTTGTCAAATGCTTGCGAAACATCTAGAAAGAGGGCAAAACAATATTTCCTTTCCTCAAATGCCTTTCTCACTACTTGAACCAATCTATGAGTCTGCTCAATGGTGCCATGCTGGCTCCTGAAACCAAATTGATGGTCTCGAATGCACCCTTTAACACTTAAAATTGGTGACAGCTCAGTCATAAACAACTTCTCGAAAAGCTTTGATGAGGTTGATAATAAGCTTATGGGCCTATATGATTCGGTGCTGGTAAGATCCTTGCCCGCCTTCGGATCCTTCTAACTTTGTCTATTTTCCAGACGCTTGGATAATTCTCTAATCTTAAAATGGCATTAAATATATAAAGCAAAATTCGAATACAAATACTGGGCAACTCCATTAACATTCTGTTTCTGATACCATCTATGCCGGGGGGTTTCTTCGGATTGAGTCTGTCTATTTGACCTTAAACGTCACGCAACTTGAATTTTATGGGTAGAGGGGGTAAAGCAACTACATCTGGCAATTCAGCCTCCCCAGTAAACGCGTTCGGGGTGAAAACGGATTTCAGATGCTCAACAAATATATCACCCTTTTCAGAATCACTTCTTGCCCAGTCTCTAGTTGAAGTACGCAGAGGTGGTTTAAATTCAAAAGGTCTTTTAAGGTTTTTAGCAGCTCGTCACAAAGAGTAATTATATTAGATTAGATATTTTTTAAAAGATGCGGTTTTTTCATAATTTAGCAAATCTTTTAGTCGTTTTGTGCATTCATTGAGACGAAGTTTATGTTGAGGTGATCTGTGCTGTTGCCAATCCCTTCTGGCTCTTCTTTTTTTCGCTACGAGTTATTCAATATCCACAGAATATATTCTTCTAAGACCAGTCTGAGTGAAGGTAGTAGTTGCATGTTCAGCGGCTTCCTTAATTATCTCATTCATTGTGACAACGCTAGATTCAATATCCTCAGGTGTTCGTAATATAACGTTTTTAGTGCAATGGCTACTGAGATACATTTTGAATTTCAACCAATTTATACGACTGATCTTATTCGCGTTTGGGTGATATAAATCAGTTATTTGAGGGTTACAAATTGTAACAGTAGTTGGAGAATGATCTGACAATAGATCTAATGAGGTTTCAATATTGATCAAATCCAAGGAGAAATTTTTCATGACCCCAAAGTCTATGACATCAGGAATTTTATATCTGTTAGTAGGCCAATATGTTGGCTTCCCACTTGAAATAACATCCAGACACATTTTTGTAACTATATTGAACAGTGCGCGACCCCTAGGTGTAATAAGACGGGAGGCCCAGTACGTATGTTTGGCATTATAATCGCCAGCTGCCAAAAATCTATCTCCGAGCGATTTGTAGAAATCTACATATTATGCCTCGGTAATTGAGAATCTGGTAGGTGAATAAATTGATAAAAAAACGGAATTCGAGCCGAAGTTTTCAACGCATATATTCATTGCTTGCAAATATTCTTTACATACGCCGTCTAGAGAATAGTGCTTTATTCTAGATTTTATTAAAATCGCTGAGCCACCGCATGATCTACCTCTAGGATCTCTTGTATCATATAATTTATAACCATCCACTTTAAACAAACTTCTTGTAGTCAGGTGAGTCTCAGAGACCAGCATTATATCATTGTTTCTGGTAACATTTTTTTCAACTGCGAAACAAATGGAGTGACATTTTTTTTTGTACAGAATTTGAATTTTTACAATATTTGTTAAAGCTTTAAATAATAATATTTATAATAATATATTGTTTTATATTATAGGTTATTATTATTATTATTATTATATTTTCCATTCAAAATTTTTTGTTGTCCCAAATCTACTTCAAAACAATTTTTCTATATATATATGTATGTATATATCAACTTCTAAACATATATTTTTTGTTTACAAAATTGAAAGGCAATAAAAACGACAGTTTTTCTAAACTACTGTATTGGCAAATTTAAAAATTTTTTTAAGCAAAATAATAAATGTCGCTCAACAATTTTCGCAACGGCTTTAATGACATTCCGCAGAAACATTTAATAGTTAAGAACATGGTAACTGAGACGTCGGAAAACATACGCACTTATTAACAGTAAAGAGCTTTGGAGGAAGTTCATTAAACATACGAACCGTTCTGCTAAAAATTGTATTTTCACTGTAATGCGTAGTGCAAGTAACGGGAACAGTGTCATTGTAGTAACGATAAAACGATGTTGTACAACCCACATTGCGTTGGTGCTCTAGAGAATAAATAGAGTTGGAAACCCTAATGTCCCCAATGAGCCTCTTGACCCTCTCTTGTACGTGTTCGGGCAACTCCAAAAGAGACATTGGGCCGCCGGCCCATGCATGAAATATGGATGGATATAGGTGGTACAAATAGTATGAAGATTTCATGGAGTGAAGTAAACTTATCACTGTTTTAGAAAATCGAGAAACTTGAAAGCTTCTATAGAAACATGAAAAATGTGCTTAGTCCATATCGAACATCAAACTAAATTTTAATGCCAAGAACATCAAGAGCTTCCGATTCGTTTATATTTACATCACCCATAGTAACAGCACCATAGATGCAGCACCAAGTCGACTATATTTACACAACCCTGTTGCAAGATTGCGATTGAGCGTATTGTTCATGTTTTGACTTTTGGAACCCACCTCCAGTGAATGAATACGAATGATAAATGTTGCTGTCGTCTGAAAATTTGACAAAGAAAATCATTTAGAAAAATAAGGAATGCGGGATATGTACAGCGGTTTGCTCCAAATATGAAAACCTTATTTTAATTATTACAAATATTCTCTGCGTTCAGTATTTTTGCTGGTTTGCTGTAGTAAATATCCTCAGGTAGATAATTTCTCTTCTGTAGTTAAAACTTTGTTTTTTGCTCCTGTTTCCTATGAAAATAAGGACATTTCAATAAACATGGGTTAAAAAGTTATTTACGCATATGCAGTGTTTTTTTGTGTGTTAAATTATTTTTTGTTGTTGTTATTGTTGTTATTGAAATAAATATTCATGCAAACTGGAAAACAAAGAAAATCACAACTAAATGATGGCATATGGAAATAGGACACTCGAAGTTAGCTATTTTTCTTTTGTAATTTCTTTTCTAATATTTCGTCTGCTTCTTTGGCTGAAAGCCACATAAACTAAATAAAAATAATAATAGCGGTTGACTTAAATACAGGGTATCAACGAAACTGCCAACGGAAAAAACCTACATTTGAACAAAAGCTTATTTAATGATGAAAAATTACTTTAGATCGCATGAGTACATTTGCACAACATATAGACAGACAGACAGGCAGATAGTCATTGAAAACTTTTTTGTTTTACTTAAGTAGTTGTTTACATGCAAAATATTACGGTATTATTTAAAAAAAAGCACTTTAAATCTTTAACCATTTTTATGATTCGTAAGTACGTGTATTTTGGTTCATGTTCTTCTGTGTTCTTTTTCACTCGTCTAATGGCTTCAAAAATTGCACTTAAAAAAAGAAGTTATGAAAAAAATAGTTTAATAAATATTTAAGGAAGTGCTTTTTTGTTGTTCAAGGCGATAAAATGAGATATGCAAGTTTATATAAAATTATTTGGAAGTGATGTCTTAAGTGAAAGTTTAGAAAAAAAAACGTGTTAGGTAATTTAAATCTCCGGACCAGATTAAAGATGGGACGACATTGAAGATTTTAAAAACCCTGAATTATTTTGAGTTAAGCTTTTAACTGAGACATTTTTATAAGGCGCAGGATACTATAAAGGCATCGATGATCGTGAAACTAAAAAATTGCCGGGCGATTCAATCACAATTATTAAAAGTATACAGAGTTTGAAACAATAATGGGATGATGTAAATGGTACAGATAAAACTATATAAATTAGTCGATGTACTAGTGACATCTCTAAAGCGGTCTTTATCTAGTTTGCAAAATATTGTTGTCCAATAATTTATCAACTAAGTAAAGGACAAAGTCTTTTTAATAATAGAAACGGCGAAAAAAGCTTATGTCTCTACAACATCTAACAGATGAAACAAAGAGCGAAGACGTTGAGCGCTATGTAGCAGATGATGTAGAGCTCGTACTCGAACGTGTACAGGTCGATACAGTTAAAACAAAAGAAACCGGTCAATGCTCCGCCAAAAGTTTTCAAATGTCTAAGTATTAAAAGCAAATTATATCAAGTGTTAATTAAAAAGTTTTTTCATTTTATCTGGGTTGTTTTTCTCATAAGAAATCAAACGTAAAGTTAGGTTAGATTCTTTGACAATCACGACTATTCTCATTTGATTTCTTTCATACAGTTCAATGAAATTCAAAAATTTATCTTATAATGTTAAACGGCCTTAAGCAATCATGCAAAAATTCTACTCATGCACGCCCAAGTATGTCAATCGTTAATATACGTAAATAAATAAAGGACTACAACGGTGACACTTTATGAATTTAGGAGCAGCAAAGCAAAATGGATCCGATTATATAAAACAAGCGAGATGTTGCCGAAAGTTCAAAATTTTGTATCAGTTGTCAAAAAACTATAAAAACAACAAATATAAAATCGGCATTGGAACTTTCAACTAATAACTATTTACAAAACAACTTAAAATTTGATAAATGATAATTGCAAGACAAATTATAAGATATTAACTATGATAGCAAAGTAGAAAAGGTTTTCTACACCAGTTATTATAATTAAATAATGGCTTCTGTAGAGAAATATATGCTTTGAAATAGAAGGGTGTTTCGATAGGTTTAATTGTTAATCGAACCATCATACAAGCTTTTTTTACACTTACAGTACACACTTACAGTCAGAACTTTGTCGTTCCGAACCTTCCAAATTGTGGTTTGTGTACTATAATAAACTGATTGAATAATTTCGGAAGTATGCTCTAAAAGGCACTAGGTCAGATCACGATTTTGGCTATAAAAGCTCAAATATCTCAGGTGGACTTAAAGTAATAGTAATGCTAACTATATTAGAATTAAAGAAAAGTTCATTGCCATTAGATAAGTATTGGTCGTTTAGGTGTCACGGTCACAAAATGGTGCTAAACAGGCAACAAATCGTACTTTTCGAAACTTTGAACGTCCAGTGATACGTGTTAATAAACTCCGATCTACGTTAGAAGTTGCGTTTATCATTAAAATACCGTCATATGAGCCAATTTGTCGAATCTTTTTCTCGCTAAGTCTTCTCCAATATTTGTTGGAATTTATATATCTCTACTCAATTGCCAAATTTACAGGTATAACCACTTTCTTATACTTCAGACCTGGCATTTCGAGTCACCATAAAATAAATATTTTCTTTCATCATATGAATAGAGGTATTATTCAAAGATGTCGGCTTCTACAACTTTGCTAAATTTCACACCTTGTCATCTTCGTTTAGAACAAAACAACAAGAGAAATGAAGATACCTGTAGCATAGTAGACAAAATATAAAACGAAATTAGGAGAAAAATTTGTTTAAACATGTTAAGCTGGCAGTAGTTTCTTGTTGCTTGGTTAAAATAATAATTCATGAGTTCAAATTCAAACTGGACCTTGAGGATAAAGAGTTGTGGTCTTTGGTTATATATTATATTAAAGGAAACTAATTAGAAATAGTAGTTTAAATATTCCGCTGTCTACATTTGAAGATACAAATAATTGTACTCGGATAAAATTGTGAAGAAAAATTCATAGCAAAGATAAATGGAAAAGACACATGTAACAGTGTGTGATAGTAATGGTAATCAAGACATGGTTAGAGTCATGCCAGAGCAACACATAAGATGTGAAATAAAAAAAAATACAATTCGACTGCTTGTATTTGCATTGCAAATCAACCCTGCATTTGAAGTGTGAAAAACGAAAAAAAATATTTAGATACTGCCTTTGAACTTGTTGAATAGAATTCAACAGATACTGAGCATCATTTTGTTTTGAATTTTCGGAAACGTGTTATATCGCTTCTTCAGCAAGCTTACTATTTTTAATGGAAAACTGTATCCAGTTTTAGCCTTTTTTAATTTTGTTAGCACGACATTTAACATCATAACCGTTATTTTCTGAAGCTGAGTTTAAGCGAAATGTTTATTGTATTGCACATTTGCAGGAATCTTTCAATAATAGTGCGTTTTGCATTAACTTTTTTATTTCCACCTTCGATGTCTGGCTGTAGCTGTGTTTAATTCACATGCAATGACTTGGCATAAAACATTTTTCACTCCTCGGTCATACCTCGTATTCATCACGTTTGATCAATTGTTTTTTTTTACCGATTAACGAAAAACTTAACCGATTTCTTCTTAGTTTCATATATTGATAGCGTGCTGCTTTGAGGTTATGCCGTATTATACACAGCTGTGTTTCCTGACGTATTAAACTACTTCATATCCTTTGCCTCATTTGTTGGCATGCAGGTTAATTTTTTTTTCCAAAATTCATATTCTCGGCATGCGAAGTTCAAAAAATAATTACAATAATTTCTTTAAGTGCCTACAATTCCATTTTAATCTATTCAGATATTAAAACCTATTGTATATTTATGCCTTTAGGGAAGAGTATTAAACGAAGAAGATGAGAAATAAAAAATAAAATGCTATAATACCTTGACGTTAATGCTTTATTTTTTTTATCTTACTGAACTACAAAAAAGAACTAAAAACGAACTAAAAGAAAGAAAAAAACTTCTTTCAATTTAACTAAACGACGACCTACACACCTATATTTGCCTTTTTTACTTAACTCTCTGATTTATTCATTTCTAACAACTTAACAATTTTACTGTCTCTTCTTCAACGTTTAGCTTTTTTCTTACAGGGCGCTTGTGCTCTAAGAGTTCAATTTATTTATGCAAGTGTAAACGCATAAATTAGGATGAATTAATGTTTCCATAACCATATTTTAAATTACCGTTGAGTGTGCGAGAGTTTTTTTTTGCTCTTTTCTTTTGCTATTTTCGTTGATGTTGCTGGAAATTATTAAAAAGTTAAAAGGGGTTACTAGTTTAAAATTTTAATTAAATTATAAAAATATTTGTTATTATTTTTACTCGTATTTGGAAACATAAAATGTAATAATATAATATATATCCAAGTTATTGAGCATTACTTAGCCGCTACTTTATTTTAACGGAATTTCTTAAATCTTGGTTTCAGGTATTAGTATAAGAACTGTTTCGGTGTGGAGGTAAAGAATGAATAAAGCTAATTTTGATACCCTTTTCTGAAGAGGAATATTCCAGCAAGAGCATTCTGCATTTATTGAACCAACTGGTGGTCGGAAAAGGCAAGGTCTGGGTTATAAGGCGGGTGTGCCAAAACTTCCCATCCACTGTTTTCGATATAGTTGCTGATCTGTCTTGCAAAATGTGTATTGACTTCGGTACAGGTTCGCTGTGATCGTCCGATGCTATTTCATAATACAAGAGACCCTTGTGATTCCACTAATACCTTGGCTTCATGAATATTCGGCTTTGGCGTTGATATGGCTGATTTGCCGGGCTTCTTCTTGCATTTTACAACAATCTTCGTGGAGTAATGCTTCCAATTCCTCATTTTCATACTTTTTCGGCCGAACAGGCATCTTCTTATCTTATGTGTTGAAAGCATCCATTTGAATCCCGCAAGCTATCGCTTACAAGTTTTTTGAATTGGTGCTTGTTGACCGTAAACTTTTACCAACAATCGATAACTTTAGTAGCCGTTTTCTTCAAATGGAAGGGTCTATCGAATACTGAATCATAATCTTTTTATCTGTTATTATTGACACAAACAATATGTGATAGTTATGCCATACGTTGTCCACTTCAAATTATTAAACATTAAAATAAAATTTGAAAGTGTTATAAAGGTACAGTTGAGTTAACACAACGTATGCTCCTGCTACTCAAACACGCATTAAAATAAATTAAAAATTAAAGGTGCCCCATAAATAAAAACGAAAGTTGGACGAACAATTTTAAGGACATAACCTAAAATCGATATAGAGGAGTTCGCATAAGCGAAAATGCTAAAATAAAATACTGTTTTGACTTTATTAACGCGCTGGCTATTACATATCTGTGCAGTTTATATTTAAGTTTATCTCTTAGTTAATTATTAAATTAACATTAAAAATTTTACTTTATAATATAACCACTGAAATATACGGCTCATAATTCTAGTAATAACATTTTGTTACAATTACATTCTCGCACCAATAACTTTTTTTTTGGTTTTTGATTTTTTTAAGAAATGCTACCGAGCGTGCAATTAATTATTCTTCACAGGAGAAGCAAATATAAAGAGTTACATATAAATTTCAGTTATGCGTAAGTTCGTTATTATAAATGATTAATTATTAAGAGAACAGCAGGCTGTAGTGCTTCTTTTGCACTGTTGCATTTTGTTGGCATTGATTCAGTGACGTGTCTTGTAGAAAAAAATGCAATCCATCTACTTCTCTAGACAGAAATCTTTCTTAAACATTTGACGTCTTTTGAAAAAGTAAACATTTAGGAAAAAGAGATATAAAATGTAAAGCCATACTACAACTCAGTGACGCTTACCAGAGCTTGAGAGCGATTCTGTTGATTTTATCTTTGGAAAAATTATGTTTAGGTATTAAAGTTTGAATAAAAAATAATAGAAAACAAATTAGTTATAATAGAAAAGAACATAAATTGCTTTAATTATTCAAGCTGATTTTCACATGCTGAATTAACTTGGTTGCCAATCAACTGAACCAAGTTCAGGCAACAATACCTATTTAGTCAAGTGCCGTGCTACATTCTTTAAGAAAGGGATAGAACAGAGATGAGGCAGGTGGTGAAAGTAGAAGAATAGTTACGACCTTCATCACTGAGCAGCCTCACCAACAGTCAATTTTTATTTTTGTAGTGAAAATGAAAACAGACAAGATCTTTGTTGGGGAATTGAACCCACAATCCACAGACTGATAAGCTAGTACACTACCTCCTAGCTTACAGGGGCACCTGTAGGCTGCTGGAAGAACCGTAAGGTATGGAGAAAAACAAGTTTTCAATAAAATTCACATCCAAATAAAGCTAAACATTGTTAATAATCATGGCACTATCCTTGGCTTAAAAATAAGGCAAGGAACTTACTCATATTCCTTAAAAATAATCAATTATTGAAATGAGACACATCACTGAACAAAATAGTTCGATAAAACAGTATTCAGCTAATTTTTTAGGAGAAGATTTGGCTGACTGATTTAGATCAATAGCATCAGTCATTAAAGATGCGTCATAACAATCGAAACAATCTAAGGAATTTAATATTATTCTCTCAGATGTACAATGGAAAAATTGCAAAACTAAAACGTAATTTTCGAAATTAAATTGCATAACTTACAAATGTTGCTCTACTGTTAATCTATTCATAATGAAATGGCAAACGAAATTAAGTAAATAATAAAAGATTTGCCAGATGTGACAATATTATGATCCTTAGCGTTGTTTAAAAGAATAATTTAGCTCCACTCACTGCATTACAGAAATCCATCTTAAACTGTGCCAAACGTGCAGTCAAACAGAAGTTATTGTAGATTTTTTCATATTGTGTAGATCGTCACGTACATTAAATTTAAAATTATATTTTATATAACAGTTGTAAAATAATGGCCACCATGTGCTTCTAAGCAGATATTTTGGCCAACTTTAAAGTTCTTACGAGACGTTTGTTTTCTGAAACAAAATAAAACAACAAATTTCGATTAAGACGATTAAAATTTTTATTGTATTACGAAGAGAAAAGTTCGGCAATTATGAATGAAAGGTGGTGGCGAATGCCCACCACGACCCCGATGATAGATGTCGATTTTTTCTTCAAAGTTGTTAATCAGTTTTTGGCAAAATGGCGGTTCTATTTCATTAATCACATCAGGGATTTTGAGTTTTAAGGCTAAAATCGATTCGATTGGCTCCTTAATATAGCCCCACAAAAAATAATCCAGTGGTGTACAATCACACGATCTGGCTGGCCATTTAACGGTCGATGGTTATCGTGAAATTATGTGACCGGAAAATTTCGTTTGCAATTAATTGAACGTTTCATTAGCTGTCTGACACGTGGCACCATCCTGTTGAAACCACATGTCAGTGATATCCACGTCGTCAATAATAGGCCAAAGTTGAGTTGTTAGCATCTCGCGATAGCGTGATCAATTGACCGTTACTACATTTTCGGCCTTACCGAAAAAAAGGCTTAATCACGCCTTCAAACCACATAGCCCAACATACAGTGACACGTTGAGCATGCAAAGGCTTCTCAATAATCGCTCTGGTATTTTCAGAATTCCAGATGCGGCAATTTTACTTGTTGACATACTCTGGCTGAAAAAATTTTCAGAAATATCAGCTGTTTGTTCCCAAGTGAATTGAGCGAATCTACGACGATTTGATGGTCGGTCGGCTTCAGTTCCTCCACCTGAATCATGTAAGGCTTTAAAGTCAAAGCCTTATGCAAAATTCGCCATGCGGTGGTTTTGAATAACCATAATTGTTGAGAAAGTTGAGGAATTGATAAATTGGTAATTGCCTCAATACTGCAGCTCAAGACTGCGATGTTTTCACTTGAACTACCCGGTCGAACACGTGTTGGTGATCATCGATTTTAGCAATTCAAATTTAACGACCAAGTTCTTAATAACGGTCTCAGAAGCACCAAAAATATTACAAATTTTACGAAATGAGCTTTAACAGGAACCACCATTTTCATAGTGGATTTTAATTACTTAAATGCGATATTCGTGCCAAATTAAATTCATTGTAACAATTGCGAATGCATCTAGTACGAATACGTCAAAAAATTAAATGTCAAAACTAATATGTTATTGGTGTTGCCACAATTGAAAAACTAAATTCTTGCTGAAAAACCCAATATTTAACTGAAGTTTAAGTAAAGTTACGAAAATAACTGATCTATTATAACATGCATTATTATTTTTTTTTTTTTTTGTTATTAAATTATAAATGAGATACTCGTTATTTATCTTTAAATCCTAAAGTTACGTTACTGCTGCTAACCATTGATTGTAATGAATAATATATTTATAAGGGATTTGCAGAGGCAACATTTATTATTATTAAATAATAGATTGATAATTTTTCACCATACCACAATAGTAATTTTCTAGTGCATACAAAACAAAAAACAAAAAAACAAAAATATGGACAAACCGTTAGAAAAAAAACAAACGAATAAAATGGCAAATAACAAATACAATTGCTTGGCTCTCGTAACTTTTTATAACAAATATATTAAATATATATATTGTAATGAAAAAAAGCAAAATTGTGGCGTGGTATGAATGTTTTTTCTTGTTATCATTATTGGCTTCAGTTGAAATGCTTGCTCATTCCAAACCGTTCATTCATATTTAGTCAAAGGAAACAAAAGACCGAAAAACATTTCGAAAAATCATTCAACTACTTGTCTTTTTGTTCCATGAATGCTATTGCAACAATTCGTTGTTACTATTGTTATAAGGCATGCGCCAATAATTGCTTAACATTATGCACTGGCATGCATGCATGTCTCTCTCTCTTGTTGGAACCATTTGATTGTTTTGGTTTTGCTTCTGCTTCAAAGCATCCAACAAAAAAAAAAAAACAAAAAATTTGAAACTTTTAGTTACATTTGCCGTTAGCTTACATTTAATGCTTCAAAAGAGTTTAGGAGCCTTGGCGAAGAAAAAAGGAATGTTTACCCCAAGAGATAGCTGATGATTTCAAATAAAATGCATGGCGGGACTTAAGAAGGAATGGTTTTTCTTTATTTTTGTTCTTGATAACATTATTAGATTATGAATAGTTTTACATGAGTAAGCTCAATAACATTTTAATATGTTAGACATAATATTTTCAGTTTAAAATAAAAAAAAAAATTAATATATTTTATTACTGGCATGAATTTTGAATGTGTATACTTCCCCCGTTACTTGAGCTTAAAATAAAACTTATAATTTTCATTATTGTTATTTTCAACTTTTCAAATACAATAGCATATGGCCGATCGTTTTATACAATTTATGTTATAACTAAATTTTGTTATTTTGCTAGTTGTCTAGCTCTAAGTAACTTAGTAAAAATAATAATAATAAAGCACAAATAGTTATTAAACTGCAGTTTTATGAGAAAACTTATTAAAACGTTAAACAGCCAATAAAACTTAACAAAAACTTTGTAATAAATAAAAAGTCAAAAGCTACGACGAGAGTACTTAAGTTATTAATACCATAGTTACTTGAATTCAATATTTAGCACACCGTAATACTTTATATGTTCTTAATTTTTTCAAGATTTACACGCGTAAAATTGTGGAAGAGTTTTTTTATTCCAAACTTGACAGAACTGATTTCCATTTTAGTGAAAATAAAATTAGACCAAAAGTCCATGGAAATCACATGACAAGACTTGAGCTGCGTACTTTATTTTTTATTTGCCCACCAGTGTAATTTTTTTCGAAAAGGCACTATTAGGCATGATTGTTGCACTAAAGCTATACCCAATTTGCCACTTCGAACATATCGGGATTTTTTTAATTGTGGCAATGCCAACAATATAATAGTTTTGACATTTAGTTTTTTGACGTATTCGTAGTACATGCATTGGCAGTTGCTACAATGAATTCAATTTCGCACGAAAATTGCATTAAAATAATAAAAATCTACTGTGAAAATGGTAGTTCTGTTAAATTTCGGACAACATAATCGTCATTCTGAAACCAGTCGATACAAAATGTGCGAATAACCGCGTGTTTGAGCAGGTCTTTCAACTAAAAACGTCGCAGCTGCGAGCTACAGTGTTGATGCAGATCCCAATTTGTCAATTCCTCTACGTTATCAACAATTTGGGTTATCCAAAACCACCACATGGCGAATTTTGCGTAATGATTTGACTTTGACGTCTTACAAGGTTCAACTGGTGCAGGAATTGAAGCCGATCGACCACTCACATCGGCGTGGGTGGTTTTTCTGAAAAGTTTTATTTCTCCAGACGAAGCCGATTTTCACCTGTCGCAAAATTAGTGTATTTGGACTAGAACGATTATTGAGAAGTCTATTTATGCTCTACGTGTCACTGTATGCTGAGTGGTCTGGAGGCGTGATTGGGCCATTTTTTTCGAAGACGAGGTTGGAAATGCGGTAACGGCCAATGGATCACACTCTCGCGAGATGCTAACAACTCAATTTTGTCTTATTGACGACGTGGGTATCACTTACATGTGGTTTCAGTAGGACGGTGCCCTTTGTCACACAGCCAATGAAACGATCAATAATATTAATTTTTTGTTTTGGTAAACAAACTTCTTGCTGCAAAACCCTTTACATAACTACATAAAAAAAATTAAATTAATTACTATCCTATAAAGAACTAAAATGACGACACGTTTAAATTTGTTATACAATACTCTAAGCATAATGTGAATTTCTAAATAAAACCTTAGCTTAGGAAAGTACGGGTGGTGGGGGGCAGCTGCTCCTAATATTAATTAATTACCCTATACCTTAAAGCTTAGAGATTACAATGGTAAAAATCATATTATTTAAAATACTAAATGATGGCTGCTGGGTAACGAAGCCTAATTGAATTCAATTCTATTTACTGCTAAACGGCTTAACCGATTTGATTGAAATTCGAAACATGATTATTTGTATCGCTCTAAAACTTGAATCTACAGAGAAGCTAATGGATAAAACAAATTTAAATAAATTTTAAAACTGATACAGATCCTGCACTTAGAAGAAGATTATCCCCTATACTACGTCTATGTTATAACTTTGATTCGGATCTGTAGAGCAGAAATGAGCAATTTATTTGTAAAAATCACGCAGTACTATGCTGTGTTAGTGCATATTTTACTTTTCTACTCTTGCTCAGAGATTTGAGCATTTAAACCCGATATTTTTAAATGTTTTCCTCCAAACTTATTATTTCGGTTTATTAAATTAACTTTTGTATTTGCAACGAGGCCAATTCATATTCTAATCACTGGCTATGGAAAATTTTAACATCGTCTTTAAAAATACAACCCAGCAACGTCGGGTATAATTAGCTAGTTGAATGTAAATAAATTTTCTTTCGGGTAAATTTTAAGCTTTAATTTAACTTTTCGACTATTTTTTTTTGGTATATTTTGTTTTTGTTATTAAAATAGTGATGAAATAATTTTTAATTTGTTTTTTTTCTGCGGTTGTAGTTGTTATTGATATTTTCTTACCAACCATTTGTGAATATGATAGACAAGTTAACAAAATTTGTTGTTTTTTTATGGCTGCTTTTGTGTATAGCCTAGGAGTAGCCGTAGCCGGCTTTAAATTTGCTTCTATTATATTGTTGTTGTAACAGACACAATGTCGACATGTAGAGAAAAAGTGTTTTCATTATATATTTATTTAACTTAAATCTATTTTTTGTATTTGTTGGATCTCTCTTTGATATCGATTTTATTGTTGTTACTTCTTAATTCTTTCCATTATGGTTGTTATTGTTTATTTTTTTATTATTTAGTTTAATCAATGTATTTTTTATTTGTCTGACTATTTTTGTGTTTTTCTTTTTTTTTTGCTTTCTTTCGTTACATTTTCTTGTATTTTATTTTATAATCCAAATGTCTATTTAAGGTCATTTAATATTATTGACTGGATTGCTAAGCACAATACCAGCAAGAAAAACTAAATGTAATTACAAATTTATTTGTAACAAGAATTGTTACATTTATTTGGCATCTCTTTATGGGGGTATTACCGGAAAGAAATACTCGAAATTTATTTACAAAATAAAGCAACAGCAAAAGAACTAAAAAAGTGTAGTTATTATTATTATTCGTATATGTTTTTATAAGATAATTTGTTTTTTTGCAAGAATGTTAACAAAAACGGGAAACGGTGAAGGCTATGTGAAGAAGTTCTTGTGTAGTTATAATTGTAATACCTAAAGACCAAGGTTGCCGTGAGTGATGATGCTTATCTGGAAGTAGCAGAAACTAAGGAAGGCGTATAAATTTGGATGCCAAAAGAGACCTGCACTAAAGCTTTAAGAGTTACAAATGTTCGAATTACTAAAGTACAGCAATATAATTATACAGCACATGTAAAATTGTGGTTCCTTGCTACGACGGTGGTTTTGTTGCTGGACGAAAACAATATAAATTTCAACGTCACTAATTAGCGTAGCGACAGTTGAAGACAATTATTGTTTACATCTTAATCCTTGATAGCTTCTCTTGCATTTAAGCAGCATGTTGAAACTCCTCACAATTTTAGTCTAAGTCATAGCCACCGCCATACTCTTCGTAGGGCTTCATCAACAAGCGGCACAAAATTACTCTGTTACCGACTTCTATCGTAAGAACTAAGAGCTTCTGAACTGAGCTTCTAAACACTACTAGTCCTAATTTCTGATGGCTCTATAACACGGAAACAATATCCCAAATATGGTGGGCATCTCCAATATGAACAACCACCCGGGGAAAATTTCTATATGCATTTAAGTTTTATTATTCTTTTGCAGAGCACGATCATCAGGCATTGTTAGTTAACTTTAAAACAGGCTCCAGAACCCGTGTAAAACATGAACTCGAGAGAATTTTTTTATGTTCGTTTTATCTTAAAGTTCTACTTGGCCAGAAATTTTTAAAAGTAATTTTCGTATTAATATTTTATTTATATTTTATTATTTCTATTCTATTCTAGTGAGTAAAGACCCAACTATAATATGCACAAGCTGGCTTAAGCTAATCGCAAAAATTGAACCAAAAGTCTGTCACATGTTTGGGCAAATCATTAAAGACTTTTACGTGGCTATATTGTACTTATATGAATATTGAAATTATTATGCACAGTTGCACATTTGTTTCATTCGTACTTTTGCAAAAAAATTATGTCTTTCCAAATAAATGAAATTTATTAACAAAAAGGTTCTTAATGATCATATTTTGCATACTAAGTACTATCCTTATACAAATTTATAATTTTTTTTGTGATAGTTATAAGAAAATTGCGCAAGAAAAATTACAGATATCTCGCTGTTTTTGTATTATTTCGGCCAAAATTACTAAAAATAATAAATTTATAAACAATAAAATATTTAATTTTATTGCAAAATGTGTGCTAAACAATGGAAAAGAAATTAAAATGTTTAAAGGCCCTTAAGTTATTAAACGCCAAGGTTAATTCTAGTTCTTCAACGTTATCATGAGTACTACAAAAAAAAACTGCTTATAAAGGTGCGAAGCTTTTCAAAACATCATAGGCTACAGTAGTGATCGTCCCTCAATATAGCCCATTCCACTGCCTGATGGAGTTTCAATCCTCTTCATATCCTTGTACGAACGTTCCCGTAGTAACTTCCATCTGTGCTTGCACTCCGCGACATTATAGAATTTATAACAAACAAAATTCTTCAAGGTATTACTTACCACTTTTACTACATTTTTCAGCAATTTTTTTTCCTTCGTGCTTAAACGGCTGCAATGTACTTTTTTTATACAATTCTTTACCTTGGAAAATTTCCATTGTAATAATCAAGCTTAGCCTTCGTTTTAGTGCCGTTTTGTTCGCAACATCATAATGTTGAATGATCCCATTTTCTCCCGCACAAACTAAATGACGCAGCTTTTCAAAATTTTGAAGTTCAGAGATGGGAAATTCAAAAAGCCAAACGACTTATTTACTCGCTCTCGGCAATAGAATTATCGCATTCGGTTTGAAGATAATTTACGTCATTGCTAAAAGTAAAATCTAAAATCTAGAGAAAGTCTATGTTTTGTGCTTTTTGTGGTATAACAAAATTATTGCTCCGTGTGTCTTCAAAGACATTTGTGCGCAGAGTGTTGCAGTCAATAACGAACGATATATAGACAGTGACTTCTAGGTACCGTAGATGTGGCACGCAATAATATTAATTTCTATTTTTAAAGCATGTCTTCACGTTTCCACACCAATCTCTCATACACATTTAAACGCTTAACATAATATTCTTCTTGTTATTGGCGAAGACTTACGCATGTGTGAAAATTGGATATTCAGATTGAGCGAAAGTTTTATTGTATTATATGATATTGGCAAGATTTTTGTTTTTTGTTTATTTTATTGTTGAGGACCTTAAAAGAACGTTAAATTGAATTAAATTCAATTAAATTTTAGGCTTTTTTCAAAAGTTCTCCCCTGAATTTAGCAGGTTAATATGTGATTTCTTAGAAGCTATAAGGCTGTAAAAAAAAAAAATAAATCCAAATAAAGGGGTTTTTCGGCAAGAAGTTTGTGTTCTAAAACAAAATAAAACGAAAAATTTAGATTAGGATGATTAAAATTTTTATTGTATTACGAAGAGAAAACTTCGGCAATTATGATTAAAAAACGATATCTGGCAAATATCCAGCACGACTACACTGGCAGATGTCTATTCTTTCATCAAAGGTTTTAATCACTTTTTGGCGATCCTGTAGACTCTGTCCCTAACATAGCTCCACAAAAAAGAATCCAGTGGTGTTAAATCGCACGATCTGGTTGGCAACTTAACAGTTGATTGCCGTGAAGTTATGCGATTGGCATAACTTCAGTGATATCCATGTGATATCCATGCCGTCAATATTAGGCCAAAATTAAGTTGTTAAGGTCTCACGATAGCGTGATCCATTGATCAGCCTTATCTTCGAAAAAAAAAAAACGGTGAAATCACGCCTCCAGACCACATAGCGCACCATTTCGTGACACGTTAAGTATGCAAAGGCTTCTCAAGAGTCGCTCTAGGATTTTCAGAAGCCCAAATGTGGCAATTTTGCTTGTTGTCATATCCTCACTAGTGAAAAAGGACTGCGTCTGCAAAAATAATTTTTTTCAAAAAAAGAGGCGGTTTTTCCTTAATGAATGGATGGTCGGTCGGCTTCAATTCCTGCACCAGTTGAACCTTGTAAGGCTTCAAAGTTAAATCCTTCCGCAAATTTTGACATGCGATAGTTTTGAATAAAAGCAATTGTTGAGAACGTTGAGGAATTGACAAATTTGGATCTGCTTCAACACTGTGGCTCACGGCTACGATGTTTTCAATTCATTCACATTTTGTATCGAGCCTGTCGACTCAAATTTAACGACCAAATTCTTAATAGTGGTCTCAGGAGGATAATTATCTTGTCCGAAAATATCACGAGTTTTACGAAATGTAACTTTAACAGAACCACTATTTTCATAGTGAATTTTAATTATTTTAACGAGATTTGCGTGCGAAATTGAATTCATTGTAACAACTGCTAATTCGTTTACTACGAATACGTCAAAAAACTAAATGGTAAAACTATCATGTTGATGTTGCCTCAAATGAAAAAGCAAACTTCTTGTTAAAAAAAACCTTGTTTTACACACACACACATATATATATTTTCAAATATATTGATGAACTTTGCAACGGTTTCAAGTGTAAAAAAATAAACTATCGACAGATTATGCAAACAAAAAAAAAATAAAACAAAAAAAAATAAAAAAAACCATTAACTAAACAATACAAAGAAAATTCAAAATGTACGCGTTTTTTAAATACACAAAGTACACGTAAACATCTTTTATTATTTGATTTTTGTTTGTTAATGGGCTCTTGGCGGGCTGCAACAGCTGTAGGAGCAGAAGAAAAAGCTAAACACTAAAATCGAGATTTAAATTTCAAACCTTGTTATTATTTTTATATTTGTTTTTCTTTGTATTTAATGTTAAATTTTAAAAGTATTAATGGATTTTGTTTTTCTGATATCATGTCTTTGCTGTTGTTGATTTTGCTTGCAACATTAAATCGAGTAATCGTTCGTTGCCTACAATAATGTTGTAGTTGTTATTTTTTTGTTCACTTTTTGCTACATCTTCTTTTGAAAAAAAAAAAAAAAATAAAACCACATGTCTTTCTGTTATTTTTTCCATTTTAATTTCTGTTTATGGCTTTTGGTTTTAATTTAACAGTTTTGCTTCTGTTTTTTCTTTTGCTATTTATTTCTTTTCGGGCCGCAGCGTAACATACGCTTCCGACTTTCTCCCTCAGCATTCTTGCGTATATGTGATTGAATGAATTTGTATGAGTAGTTGTGCGGTAAAGAGATTAAATTTTTAATTTATTTAAACTAAAACAAATTCTGTTTCCAGTTACTTAACGAAAACCATGAATTATTAAATGTTAAACTTTTTTTGGAACTGTATTTAACTTAAATTCGGATTGGAATAGGTAAGAGCTAAGGAATAATTTAGGATACCTTTCATTGTTTATTATTTCTTTCTCATTTGTCAATCATATTTCGCTATATAAAAACAGCCTTTTTAGATATTGGGGCCTTGTAGCAAGACAAGAATAATATTCTGTCAAATGGAGGCATATGGATTACATTAGTTTTAACTTTCTACAACTTCTCACAGATATACAATTGCTGTTCTTGACATGGAAAAACTGTTAGTTAAACCAAAAGAGGGCAAGGGCTTTAAAGTCTCTTTTGGGATTAACATATCTTTAAGCACCACTCAAAGCCGAAGTCTTTATTTTAAATTACAGTTAATTACAGATATGATTAAAATAGCCAACAGTCAATGCTGATTAATTTATCTCAGTGAAAGCAAACAAAAGTGGATGCCAAACGAAAAATCCTGAATTCCTGGACTTCATTATTCATATGCTATTCATTTAAAATATTGAAAGTGTTGACTTTTTTATCTTTGCATAACTAAAATTTATCCAAAAATGATGAATACCAGCCAATTGATACACATAAAGTTACTGTCTCTATACCGTATAGCATTGACTGCAACATTCTTGTCATAACTAAAGAAGGATTTAGATTAAGATGATTCATATTTTTATTGCAAAGTTCGACCGACAATTAGGAATGAAAACTGATATTTGACAATTGTCCAGCACGACCACGATGATAGATGTCGATTCTTTTATCAAAGCTTTAAATCACTTTATAACAAAATGGCGGTCCTATTTCGTTAAACACGGAGTTTGCTTTTTAAGGCTGCAATCAATTTGATTGGCTCTGTATAGACTCTGTCTTCAACATAGCACCACAAAAAATAATCCAGACGTGTTAAATCACACGATTTAGCTGGCCACTTAACTGCTGATTGTTGTGAAACTATTATGCGATTAGGAAATTTAGTTTGCAATAAATTGATTGTTTCTTTGGCTGTGTGACATGTGGCACCGTCCTGTTGAAACCACATGTCAGTGATATCCACGTCGTCGGTAATCGACCAAAATTGATTTGTTAGCATCTCGCGATAGCCTGATGCATGGACTATTATCGTATTTCCAAAAAAAAAAAAAAAAAATGAAAAACGGCCCAATCACACCTCCAGACTAAATAGCGCACCATACAGTGACAACTTGAGCATGCAAAGTTTTCTCAACAACCGCTCTAGGATATTCAGAAGCCCAAATGCGATAATTTTTCTTGTTGACATACCCTGACAAGTGAAAATGGTCTTCGTCTGGAAAAATTATATTTTCAGAATAACTTGAGCAAATCTACGGCGATGTGATTTGCCGGTAAGCTTGAATTCCCACAATAGTGGAACCTTGTAAGGCTTCAAAGTCAAATCCTTACGCCAAATTCGCCATGTGGAAGTTTTGGATAATTCCAATTGTTGATAACGTCGAAAAATTGCCAAATTTGGATCTGGTTCAACACTGTGGCTTACGGCTATGATGTTTTCAATTGAACGACTCAGTCGAACATGCGATTATGTTGTCTGAAAATATCATGAATTTTACGAAATGTAACTTTAGGCGAACCATCATTTTCATAGTGGATTTTAATTATTTTAATGCGATTTTTGTGCGAAATAGGATTCATTTTGACAATTGCCAATGCATCTTCTACGAATATGTCAAAAAGCTAAATGTCAAAACTATCATGTTGTTGGTGTTGCTACAATTGCAAAACAAAAAAATTTCTTGTTGAAAAACCCGATATTTGTAAAGTCATATATAATAAGTTAGTCAGTCTAAAAAATACTCTCAGCAATGATTTTCTTTTGAGGTGTTTATTTCAAATCGGCTTATGAATTATCTCAGTTCAAGATTTTTTCCATGAACCAAATTTTGCATGGAAAATTAATATCAATTTCAAATTCTAATAATCAAACAAACAAAAACACATAATTTTGGTTTCAATAACATTTTTATTATACCTGTTTGTTTTTCTTGGTTTTATTATAGTTTTAATTATTCAAATATTTTTAAAAGCACTCATTATCAATCTAACCACGTTTGAAATTTCATGATGGTAGCAGCATTCGTGAATACGATATTTCACCTGTTGATGTGAATTTAAAATGTTATGGTGGCTGCTATAATATAACTAAAAAATATTTGTGTATGCGATTTCGGTTTTTGCCCCATTGTTTTATTATGCATCACATGTTGACATTTTTAACACTTTTTGGCATTGTGCGTATAAAAAGTAAAATAAAATAAAAGCAAAAACAGAAATAAAAAATACAGAATTTTAAATTGTCACCAAAAATATTTTGTGAGGTTTATTATTTTTTTTTCTGTAAATTATCGGTATTGCAACTTTTTTACACAACTTTTATCAGTCGAATGTAATGCATGACACAGCAACAATAGCAAAATATGTTTAATGCCACCACATGTTATCATGCAACACGATTATACTTTTAAGTCTTGCAAAGTCGCAAATAGGTGTTGGGGTGCTTGTAGACTTAATTTTATTTTGGTTTTAATTTAAAATTTTTTTTTTTCAGAGATTTGTTAGGTATAAGCAGTTCCATTTGGTTTGAATATGAATTTTTAATTTATTGAAATATATAATTTCGAAATGTTGAGAAAAAGTTTGACAGATCACAGGAAAATAGGATCAACAGGCAGCAACCTGCTGATGTGGAGACAGGCTCAAATTACTGCAACAAGTCTGAAAAAAAGCCATACTCTACGTTTAATAAAAAGTGTTAATAGAAATAGGCTCTGTTAAAGTGCACTTTAGTTGAGTGTGTGGCAGAGTATACACGAATTCATATGGGGGCGACTCGGTTAGAAAGACAAACGGCGGGGCTAAACTCGACTAGTTCACCAACGAAATAAAAATGAAAAATAAAATGCTGGTGCTGTGGTTTAACTTTAAGACCCAGAGGGTAATAAAAATGTACAATTTTGCTTTTTTGATATATAAAACAAATGCGCAAAATTAACTAACAGCCACTAAGCTTAATTTCTATCAAAGCGTATAACGCTAAATACTTTGTGAAATATCAAATTTATGACCAAATTTAAGATTACCTTTGACATTTACACAACAGGGCTAATTTTGATTCAAAAGCAACCATCAAATTCATTTCCGATAGAATTTTTAGTTGGTAATTTTGCTGTTTGTTTAAAGATAAAAGATTTTAGATTGTAGGCATAGATTTAATTAGATCTCTTCCTTTGTTTGGTGAATAAAGATGCTGTGCCACTTGCGTCAATAGATTTATCCGTTAGTCAAAGATCACCGAGGAATATGATAGTCAAATCTCTGCCAAAGCTTTTCTAACTGGCTGGATATCGAGATTTCGATGTTGCTAATAACCAAGTGCAGCGTTTTTTTTTGTTTTTCAATAATTATTTATTGTATCTTCAAGAAACTGAACTAACAATAAGTTTTAAAATCTTAAATTCTAAAAAAATGTTACATTAGTCCCGACCATGTCAGAACTAATCTTTTGGGTAAAAAAATTGACATTAAAAAACAAAACAAATATTTCTAAGATGTGTCATCTGTAGCATTGAGGATTAAAGCTGTGGTATCCCTCTTTTTTAATCGGCTATGTCCACTATAGTCCAAGATATTGCGAGCTTCATTAAGTATTTGCCTGCGTATTTGATGATTTCTGTAGTCACCAGCGGTATGTCTAAATCACAATTTATGTTTGAATTTCTGATGTACCATGGAGCGGAAGTTATCAACCGTAAAATTTTATTTTGCATACGTTGGATTCTATCCGCATTTGAAGCTGAGGCAGTGCCCTAAAGTTGGATTCCGTAAGACCATATTGGTTTTAAAATAGTCTTGTAAATTAGAAGCTTACAATCTAGGCTAAGTTTTGAGTTCCTGCCAATAAGCCAATGTAGTTGTGTTAGCTTAAGTTTCATTTGTGTTAGCTTTGAGTCAATATGATGTTTCCATGTAAGGCGATGGTCAAGATGTATACCAAGATATCTCACATAAATATGGTGTTGAACAATCTGATTATTGATTTCAACGGATGAACAATTATCTCTTCGCAGGGTGAAGGTCACATGAATGCACAAATGCAGCGATGATTCATTTTTGTCGAGAGAATTTTTAAACTTTGTTTTGCTTGTTTGGAGTTTGTGAAATACATACTCGTCCTATCATACAAAAGTGATTGCTTAGGTTGAAGGCGATCGAAATAAAGCTCAGGCTAAAAGCCTGAATTCTCGATTGCAAAAATAGCGGTTTAGCGGATAAAGTATTTCAGCAAAGCAAGAATGTGTTAAGTTCTATTTATATTTAATACTAAAAGTAATTTTGATATAAAATGATACATATAGCAAGATATTAAAACCTGGTTTTTTTAAACTCTTGCAAATCGAAAGTACTCAATTGACGACTTATTTTAAACTCTGTGGAAGAGATGCTGTTAGTTTCTTTCGTTGTCTTATAACGATTTGACTGCACTGACTATTACTAATTTTTAAGTTAAATTAACACGTTTAGTATTTTGTTAGCTCCTTAAATGTTTGCTGTTTTCGAAACACTCACTCATTCTTGGCCAACAAAAAACTTGCTTTTTACAATTTTTAACTAAACAAAATTGCATTGTCAGGTTGTGCCTGCTTCATACTGTATACTGATTGGCGTCTCATTGCCACTTGGTTGACGTATGTTTTATGACAACTTTGCCACATCTTATAAAATGTTAAATAGTTTTTGCTTTAAAGATTTCATTAAATTTATTTATTTAACAACAAAAACAAAAAAAGGTTATTTTTTGTGTTGTGTAAATTTTATTGTCATCAAACATTCGTTTGCTATATTGAACGATCAGCAAGCTTTTGGTTTGTTGACTATTTTCTGAAGCATAAATGGTTGATTGAATTGAAGTATTAATGTTAAATATATTTTAATACCTCGCCTTTTTGCTTTAGTGTTTTATGATATTTATCTCTATTATTGTTATTTTTTTTAAGTCACAAACACAATTTGATGCTATTTGACAAGTTGTTTGGAAATTTCTATTTTACTTTTTTTTTGCACCACTTGCAAGTTTTGAATATTGATTAATTAGTTTTTTTTTTGTTTTTGTATTTGTTTCATTTTAGGTAAGATGTTTTCAGAAAATAAATTATATTAAATGAAATATCCAATTTTGGTGAGTTGTACAAAAATTAATAGTTATATATTGTAAATAAAGTGACGTTTCAAGAAATAACTAAAAATTCAACAAGTACATATAGATTTCACAAATTATTTATGTATGTAGTCTAATGAAAAATATCAAAACATGTCGCATCATGTCATTAAGAATAATATTCAACACACAAATACTAAGAATCTGAGTTGCAAAATTTGACAATTTTATGCTTATCTCACTATCAGAGTTATCGCGAAAGTATTTTTTTTTTTATAAAAAAAACCATCCATATCTGCAACGAAAGTAAATTCCTTAAAAACATTAACGATAATAAGCATATTCCTGTTAAAGATTTTATGCTATATGTTAGTATTGATAGTTGTTGTTGTTTAAGAAGCCTTTTTACATGGTTTAAACCTACACCCATTGAAACAGAATTGTGAAACAAACAAACAAACAAAACAAGAACAAGATGTCAGATCTTTCCATATTAGAAGAATATTTTCGTTAGAACTCGTCTGTATGTAGAAATCGCAGTTATGTAAGTATTAGTAATAACTCGAATGATTAAAAGATAAACTGTGTATTATTTAATAACAGCAATAAAATTATACAAAATGAAATAAACGTAAATAAATGTTGACATTTCTTTTGTTTAATAGCTAAAGTAACGCAAAACAAAACAATATACCAAGGGCTTTTCAACAAGAAGTTTGTTTTTTAAAACAAAAAATTTTTATAAAGACAATATCTGGCAAATGTCGCCACGACCACGCTGACAGATGCCCGAATCTTTCATCAAAGTTTTTAACCACTTTTTGGCAAAATGGCGACCCTATTTCGTTAATCACATTACGGATTTTGAGTTTTAAGACTGAAATCGATTCGATTGGCTTCGTATAAACTCTATCCTTAAAATTGTCCCACAAAAACTAATCCAGTGGTGTTAAATCGCACGATCTGGCTGGCCATTTAACTGGTTTGCAATAAATTGATCGTTTAATTGGTTGTGTGATAACAGGACGATGTTGAAACCACATGTCAGTGATATCAACGTTGGCAACAAAATGCCAAAATTGAGTTGTTAGTATCTTGCGATAGTATGATCCATTGACCGTTGCCGCATTTCCAGCCTCATCTAATTAAAAACGGGCCAATCACGTCTCCATGCTCAAAATGCGGCAACTTTGCTTGTTGACATACACGGACAAGTGAAAATGGGCTTCGTCTGAAAAAAATATTTTTTCAGAAAAACCAACTGGTTGTTCTTAAATGAATTGAGCGAATCTACGGCGAAGTGAATGGTTGGTCGGTTTGCACTAGTAAACCTTGTAAGGCTTCAAAGTCAAATCCTTACGCAAATGTGGTGGTTGAGAACGTCGACAAACTCGGATCTTCTTCAACACTGCGGCTCATGGCTGCGATGTTTTCACTTGAACGACCCGGACGAACGCGCGTTTATGTTTGCATACCTTGTATCGAGCCTGTTGACTCAAATTCAACAATCAAATTCTTAATAGCGAGCGGTCTTAGAAGGACGATTATGTTGTCCGAAAATATCACGAATTTGACCAAATCTAACTGTTACAGATCCACCAGTAGATTTTAATTATTTTAATGCGATTTTCGTGTGAAATTGAATTCATTGTAACAATTGCCAATGCATGAATATGAATACTTCGAAAAACTAAATGTCAAAACTATCATGTTGTTGCTACAATTAAAAAACAAACTTCTTGTTGAAAAATCTGATATGCCGGGAAGTAAATTCATACGGGTGGTAACGGAAATTCTCAGAACTGCTGAATGAATCATTCTCACCTTTGTTCTCAATTCTGAGTAAACTTGCTTCAAAGTTTCTGATTGATAAATCCAAGGCCTTATATTTTACGCTTATTCTAAAATAAAGTATAGAGCTTAATGCAGTTTCTTTATAATTCGACATGGTTTTACTCCTTATTTGCTGTTCTAATAATTCGTGAACTCACTATGCGATAATTAATATTAAATAACATAATATAAGTTTTTAATTACATCACGTTTAGACATTTTATCCTTTAATGCCAGTTGACCCCAAGGCAAATCCACAATAACTACTGCGACTGACTTTCAATCGTACGAATAGACTGCAATAACAGACAGAATGTTAGATAGATAGATAGTCTTATAACTCAACTGACTGTCAGTCAAAAATGTTTGCATGTTTTCTCATTTAGCCTTAAGACAATTGCAATCTGTTTGTTTTTTCTTTCTGTCTCTTAAGAAGACAATAACAACATTCTATAACAAATAAAACTTAAAAAAAGTTTCACTTACGATTTCTAATCGTTGGATTCCATTAAACAAAAAAAGAAATAATCACATGCTGTTATTTTACTTCTGCAGTTTGCTGGCCGATTATTTACGCATATTCGGTTAATTTCATTGCAAATAAGTGTACGTGGAGTAGAGTATGAAGAGATTTATGAATTTTGCTGTAGTGTTAACACTTGAAATCTGATATCTGATGTTAAGTAGTTTGACTGATTCAAACAAAGTCAAAGCTATTTTTTAAATAAAAAAGAAAAAAAAAACCGCGTTAATATTGTCGTTAAAGATGACATATAACAAAAGTGTAAATAACATGGTTAAACAAGGTTTGGTTAAGATGATTATAATTGCACATTGCAAGTTAAAATATAATTGGTATTCGTACTACAGCCAACATTTATTTCTTGATAAATTATTGTATTTCCATTTTTAGCAAGTGGTTTCAGGTGAATGTCTTTTTATGCATTTTAGAAAATGTTTTCTTTTTTTTATAACTTTTATCACTGGCTAAATATTCATGCAAACCTATTTTTAATATAAATTTTGGAAATAGGGCAAATTAGTGGCTGATTTAATAAATATATGCCTTCAGAAAGTTGCTGAATATGCTCTTTTTTATTATTGAATGTAACGCCATGAATACCAAACTAGACAGATTTATACAAAATTTTGATAGAAATAAAAAATTTGCATTTGCGGTAATTTTATATTAAATGGCGTTGCCGTTGTAGCGCTTTTGGCCAATTGTATTATAAAATGTTCTGTAATTAAATCTGTCGAGGCTAAATATGTTTTAAATTTTTAAAAGTTAAAATGTTTTAGAGAATTTTGGAAGTTTTCCGAAAAAGAAAGCATCAATGGCTATACTGTTTGTTTTTTGTTTGTGTTTTTCATTTTGCTTTTAATAATGAGATAGAAATATTTTTGATTTGTTAAACTGTAAGATATAAGTTCAAAACCCAGCAGTAGTTCTTAGTACAAAAAAAAAAAAACATAATTATAGAATAGTAACGGTAAAAGAGTTGCTCAAAAACTTAAGAAAAGTAACCGGCCAGTGGAAATCGGATTTGAGTTCAATCGTTTTATTAGTTTATTAGTAAAATGCTCCAGTCTACACTTTTTGGCTCGAATATAAAGGTTTTAGAAAATGTTATTTTGTCATGACCGACAGAAATTAACTACAAAGAAATGTACTTAGCTGAATTAACGTGGGTATAAAAAATTTAGAGTATGAAACGAAATTGAACCCGATAAATAGCTAAATTGTGAAAAATAATGCTCAATGAGCTCATTCGGGGCATCCAGTATTGGAACATTTTTTCAAGGTATAACTTAATTTTGATTACAATAAGTCGATTGTGCTGTGGTCGCCGCATATCCCATTGCATCCCGTCTTACTCGGATCAATACCATCTATATTTTCAAGCAAAAAGTTATTGACCATGGGTACAGTAATGATCGCCATTGGTCATAACGCAGGCTCTGGTAATCTTTGTGTAGAAATGAGGTCTTTTTGCTTTTGAGGCAATTTTGCTTATTAGCATGCTTGCTAATAACACAATTATGCGTCTATAAAATGCACGATTTCATGGCTAATTTTTGAAATAAATCTGAATAATTTGGTAGCGTTTTTTAAGTGTCAATCTTTTCATGATAATACGTCAGAAAATAATATTGATAAATCTTAGAAACTGACCGCAGTATGTCATTTCTTTTGTCATTTCTGTTAGGCCTAAAAAATACCCAGTATTTTTTTTTTTGTAATAACACCTTTAATAACTATTGCAGTAGTAAGTGGATACATCAATCTTTAAAGTCATCTTCCTGTTCTTCGTTTTAATAATAATGACCATAAACATGTTTTATTGTTTTGCCCGCAAATGCTTCAGAATATGATACAAACAATGTTTCAATTATTTATGTTTAACTTTGTATTAAAATAACGATCATGTGGCGATGGATCATAGTAAAAATAATGATGGTTATGAGCCAAGCAAGCTGCTGTATGCTGCTGTTTCAATTTTGTCAAACTGGTTGCTGAAATTGTATGTAATACCGTGTTAATACATAACTTTGAAATTTTAGAAGAAGATACCCGTATAAATTTCAAGAATAAAAATGACCTTGGCTTATCAACTGTTGTCTAAAATGGCGACAGATTGCTGTTGTTATTTATAGTGACTGCTGTTTTCTGTGTTTTGCTCATTTAACCAATTTTTATTTCATGTGGAGATTTGCTTTTGGTTTTTTGTTTTGAACAGATGCTTTTTCGTTGCCCTGCTGCTGCACCTGATGCATAAAGTCTTTTATTTAAAATTTATCTTCAAGATTTTGTGCTTGTTTTTTTGGTTAGTTTGCATTTTCTGTTTGTTTTTGCGTTGCATTTGTGTCACACCACAAACTGTTACCTGCCTGCCACACAAATTAATTCTTCTTCTCATCTGTTGCTGGCTGTTAATTATTATATGAATTTTCGCTTTGTGTGCTAAATTTTTTTTTTGCTTGTTTTTAATTTGAAATTTAATTTTTCTCATGAATATTTTTGCTGAAAATAAAAATTTAGGTCGTCTGTCTGTAGCCTAAAGTTGCCATCAGCAAACATGCGATCATTTTATTTTTGAACGGGCAACATGAGTTTGAATAGCGAATTTCCTTTAGTTTGTCGTATTATTTCCTCTTCCTCTCTCTCTTTCTCTTAATCAAGCTTTCTATTAGTTATTTAATTAAAATTTATTAAAAATAGAAGTTTTTAGTTCTTGAACTTTCAGCATATGTGAACGTTTAAATGAATAAATCACAATATGTCTGACAACTGATTTGTAGTGCGTTTTTCTTGTAACCAATATCGCGGCTGGGGAATGGGGTTTGGCTTCTTAAAAAGGCCAAATTTTCTTAACTGGGACAGGAGACATGCATTTAATTGTGTCTTCGTTGTATTTAAATTGATTTTAATTGAAAATGAATAAAACAAATAAGAGTTTTTTTTAAAGCTCACTAAAATTGCGACTAAGTAAATACTGGATGTATGGCCGCCACATTTTCATTGGTTTTTTTTATACAGTAACTTAAATTTTTATATTATTATTATTTGGACTAGCATATAGGAGATTACTCTTACTCATATTATGAATTTCTCTCTCCTTTTATCTCTCTATCTCCTTTTATCTCTCCTCTCTATCTCTCTCTCTCACTCTTACGTCATCTGTTTGAGATCGAATACTCGAATACTACTAAAATATTTTACAGTTTCGGCCTGACATAATGCAAAAATTGGGTGGAATAAAAAATATCCTACACCATTTCGGAAAAATAAGAGGTTTTATGTGACTTAAAGAATGCATATGATTAACCGACACTTCCGATAATTCAATAATATTAATATCATCTATAACTATAGAGAAGAAGAATGTTTGCTAGCATACAACATTGGGGCTTATGAGCGTTCAACTTAAACAACATCCCACTCAGAGATTCATAAAAGGTCAATATTAAAATCATCATCCATGTTTCCCGTCTCCATCTTTAAAAGACTTGACGCTTTGATATCATCTGCGATCGAATAAACAGGGTCGTGGTTTGGCAAATTTCATTAAAAAATAAAAAAAGATCTGATATAGGATTGAGTTCGTATGATGCGGTCTCATCTCTAACAAGTCTTACATAAAATTTTGTTTAGTTAAGCTTTTCTAAGTAGTCGCTAAAATTCCAAAGAAAAAGTTGAATACTTGCAGGACCAAGAGGTCTGTTAATTAAGTATTGAGACTGATTATTTAAATTCTTTGTATTCAAACAAAATTACAATTTTATATAGTAACCCAGGGCTGGAGACGGTTCTACCATTCCTCATAGCAGTGCCATGACTCTCATGCTGAAATAGCCTTCAGCTGGTCGGCTACAGCCATTTGAATGTTTTCGATTGCCGCAAAATGGGTGTTCTCTTCAATCAATTCTCTTCGTTCTAAAAATGCCTTAAACCACCGAAAAACTTAGGCTCTTGACAAAACACTATCTCCGTACCCCTGCTGAATTTTTGCAAGAGTTCCGTTTCAGTGTGCCAAAGCCTGAAGTCAAACCTGATAGCACACTGTTATTCGAAAGTGATGTCGCTCATTTTTAGAACACAACAGAAAAAACTGTTTCACAAACAATCGCTACTGACGACCAAATAATTCGAGTGATGTCAAGTCCGCACTGAAGGCAAATCACATGCTCAGCGTCCTCAGTGTTACCAGATCGATAACTTAATTAACAGATTCGTATGTATCACAATTGCAAAAGTGGTTTAAAAAAACCTAAAAAAATGTTTACCAACTAAATATGCTTTCACATAATTTATACATCACGTACTACATCATACCGATTGTTACCTGGGTTTTTATTTCCATAAGCACTTAGTCTAGAAATATAAATAAAAAGCTAGCATACATGCAACTTAAAACGTCTTTTAATGGTAGCATTTGTGCTCTTAGCTTTGATTGTCAATAAAAATTTAAAGACTTCGTAAGTGACTTAAGATATCAAAACAGAAAATCTCTAAAACAAAATCTTACGAATAAATAGAGCTAGCTGTTCCTCCAATATTGCCAAATAGAAAAAAAAACGATGAGAGCCAAATCACGAGTTTCGAATTGATGCTGATAAACTCGTTTATATTTGTCATAGAAATTGTGTTATATCTTGATGTAGAACAGCTTTTCTTACATTAGTTTTCCTAACAAAATAATAACTCTCTTCTCTATTATTCTTCTGTTCTTTCCGACATATCATTGTTTCAACCCGAGATTGATAATAAAATTTCAATCTGATACGTTCGAGACGAAACAAAGTAACAAATATTACAGTCAGGTTTCGTTGATTATTGTTTTTAAACATACTTTTATAAAACAAAACATTTAAACATAACATTTGATATCTATAGAAAACTAACTACGATGGACATTACCATCCATAACACCCCAACAATAAACTAGCAGCGTTTAGACATATGATACACAGACTTAAGATAATTCCACTTACTTCAGATAAGTACAACCAAGAACTCGACACAATTTACGCCATAGCTATAATTAACGGCTACAAGGCCACTACCATCGATAATCTTTTTAGATAATGCAACATTAAAAACAGAAATAAAGAAGAGAAAAAGACAGCACGACGGTACACCTTTACTTACACAGGACTAGAAACATACAGTTTAACTAACCTTTTTCACAAAGAAGGAATGAATACTCACAGCATTAAAAACTGGCAACACTCTGACACATAATCTCAGAACAACGACAGAAACAACGGACATATTTAGTTCCAGCGGGGTATACAGACTTACGTGTATCTGCAAACAAACTTATAAAGGGCAAACTGGACGAACACTAAAAACAAGGTTTACAAACGGAAAAAAGAAGATTCCAACTTTGTATTACACCTGGACACTCACGGACATACACCGAGGGAATTAGATGAATGTATGACATTACTACATCCTAGCAAAAAAGGACGAAGACTAGACATTGTTGAAAACATGAAAATCTACAAAACAAAAACATTCAACAATGACATCATAAACGAACAGGTAAACACGATCTCAGACACAATTTTTACACCATTAAAACTACTCATGCAAACGGGCAAAAGGAAAACACCCTCAGATGGACACACGTACCTAGGCAATAATAGATAATAATAGATAGTACTTAGATAATAATAAAAGACGGAGATATCGATAAGTTTACTTTGCATAAAAATGCCAGGTGGCTGGCATTCTGCTTACCTGAATATATACGAACCTAATAACAGAACTGCCTGAACGTCAGTACACCAGTACAAACCAAAACGCGGCTTGAGAATGATGCATACGCATCGAAAGCGCTCGTCTTTGACTTCAAACTAGCCAGATAGGACAGGAAATAGCAATAGTACTTCATTTACTGGCGGAGGAAAAATAAACAACATAAGTAATATAACTTCCCGGCGGACATCCTGTATTTAAGCGATTTTTTAATTTCAATCTTTATCTACTCAGAATTGTAGTATGTATTTTGACCACGAAGGACTTTTATATTACACAATCAAAATAATATATAAAAAAATGTCACAGCAATTTATATGAGGGTGGGTCAATAAGCCATCGAATAACGTTGTGCAAATAACAATCCCCATTTTATATTACTAACAGTTGAAAAAAAATTTTGTACAAAGGTTTTTTGTCGCCTTAACTACTCGTATACTGAAATACAAGACAAATACTTAAAATTATTTAAGCAGCAATTTAACGAAAGGATTAATATTCCAAAAATATATTTTAAATTAGGTAATTCAATAGTTAAAGCATTTATACTAATTGATTTTTTCTCTTAGTGCGATTTTAATTGCATTCTTGAGAAAGCTTTACTCAATACAAAACTCTTCACCCCTGCCCACCTATTTCAAAATTACTTTTTATGATGCATTTGTTTGTAAAAGGCAAAGACTTACGGACAGACCAACAAACATGTTTCATATCAAATAACAGCAATTTGAAAACGTAAACAAACAAAAAAACATACTAATCCCATCGATTGAATTATTCAATACGCCTAAAAGAAACAAATGAAAAAAGTTTGTAGGCGTTTTTGATTATTGAAAATGATTCATTTATGATTTAAAGGGACCAATGGATTTAAAATTCCTTTAATTATTAAATTGCCACTGTTTTTCCACACAACGTGCCTAAATAGGAAATTTGTAAGAAAATATTTGTGACCACTTTCAGACGATATGTGCTAGTATAAATCTCGTTTTGATCACTCTCATTTCTGTATTTGTTTGGATATTGATAATGATGGTACTCCCTGTCTCTAACAGCAAAATACTAGCGAACCACTTGTCTGTTGCTGCTTGATAAGCTATTTGGCCAGCGGTTAGCTGTAAGTTGTTGTTTTCTTAATTGAAAATAGGTCAAATATATGTCAACACTCGATGCATTGCTATTCTACTGGACAACACCTACCTTGAGAACCACAAAGAAACTATGATGCTTTTTCTTCTTTGATATTAAAGATACATTTTTTTTTAAAATGGTTTTCTCTAACACACAGGGTTTGAAAGCGTTTTTTTTACTAATTCAGTAGCTCATGAATCACTTACGTTATCCTAATTTTACAGAGTCCAAAGACGCGAATGACCCTCTAAGACAAGGGGGGGGGCTATTGGGTATGCTCCCAAAGTTGAGTTCTTGGGAAAACCATTTTTTGGAAATGTCATGAAAAGTTTAAATTTGACTCAGATGTTAAGAGTTGAACTTAAGTAGACGTTGAAAATATCTACAAAAAATATCCTCACATGTCTGAGTTATCGCTTTTAGTTTGGGAGAAAATTGGGCTTTTTATTTTTGGCCGACCCTAACTTAGAATAGAATGCTTGGATTGTCACTCTATGATATTGGCTGTATTCTTGATAAAATTTATAATAGAACAATAGTGAGGTTGGTTCTAAAAGTATGTTTCGTTAAAAAAAAAAGTAAAAGCTGCCCTTTGTTTTATGATTTTGCCCAAAAAAGTGGTATAGTTTTTTTTGCTTATATAATTAAAACTTACTTCAGTACTGGTAGATTTTTTTTGCTATTTTAAAGCAACCTATAGCAAATGCGAACAAAAAAAAATTGCGTAAAAAATTATAACGGTTCACCCTCCAGCCCTATCCAAACATATGCAATTTCGAAACAAAATCTATAAATGACATCAAAATTCCTCAGAGTACAAAGCATCGATTGAAAAGTGGCAAACAGATTATTAAAGCTTAATATCTTGGCTACACACTCCAAAAGGGATTTGACAGCCCCGTAGTTAACAGGGTGACCAATTTTCTAAAAAGCAATTTTAGGGAATTTTGCGCTTAAGGAATTTATGTGCTAAAATAAAAAAAAAAAAATTTTATTTTTATTCGACCTTTTTTATTTTAATTAAATACGTATTAATCTTTAAACGGTCTTTTTAATTTAATTTTAACGATTTATTTTTTCAATATTTCCCTTTCCTAAAGAAGCTTTCCATAGAAAAGCGAAATATTGAAAAAATAAATCGTTAAAATTTAATTAAAAAGACCGTTTGAAAGACTAATACATATTAAAAAAAATTAAAATTTTATTTTAACATTTAATTAAAGGTTCTTTATTATATATTGCTTAAAAATTTTGTAAGAATGTCTCCTTTATATTATATATCTCCGTTTAGATTTTGTGGCAATTCAAACTTTATATTTTAATTTTAAAACAACCACTTAAACGTGAAATTTATAGCTTTAAAGGTAAATTACATCTAAAAAATGCGACCCGGCCTTTTTATTAAGTTTTTCTTTGTATAAACACATTTATCGTTTTTCAGTTTTACGCAAAATGTGTTTATACATATTTTTAATTTTTGCATAAAAAATTTTTTACATTAACATTTCAGTAATAAAAACTTTTTATGACATTTCCAAAAAAATCTATGCCCGAAGTACGCGAATTCAATTCTTAAACCACTGTGCAACAGCTAATAAAGAATTAGACTCTATGTTTTTCATCTATGGCAGGGAAAGATGAATATGTTGAATTATATGCCGACAAAAAATGTTCCGGAACAGAAAACACGGCATCTAGAAGCAATTGCATATGGTCTACTAAGATTTGTTGAAGAAGCGATTACTGTCTTAGAGATTATAATTATTTTTTTTAAAGAGAAGTAGCACTTCAGGCAACAATGCCGATTTAGTCAAGTACCGTGGTACATTCTTCAGGAAAAGGATAGAGAAGCGATGAAACAGGTGGTGAAAGTAGAAGGATAGTCGAAAATTAACTGCCATATAAGAGAACACATCGACTAGTGACTATGCCTTTATCGCTGAGCAGCCCCACCGACAGTCAATTTTTATTTCTTTTCTGAAGCGAAAAAAAACCAGGGTTCAGAATTTTTCATTAATGAACATTCAAAAATCAACATTCATGATATTTTTCATAAATGAGAAATCTAAAATTTTATATTTATTTTTCACGCGCATAAATGAACAAGAAAAAATGTTCTGCTTATGTTCATACATGAATGCGCACAACAAGAATTATTAGTCTTATTCATATGTGATAAATGATAAATCAGCTTCTTTTCATTAATGTTATTTTTCATAAATGTACATGTTCATTTATGAACGTTGAAATTTTATAAAATTTCTCATAAATGAATGTGAAAAAATTTTCTACCTACGATCGCAGTTTACCGTAAAATGTAGTAAAAACACATGGGTACATATTAACACAAAATACAATATTGCAATATATTCTAAAAGAAATTAAAAAAAAAAATTTTTTTTTTCTTACTTACGCCGACAATTGCGCATTATCAAATATGTGCGTTTATGTACGCGAATGCTTAACGCACATATTTTTACGATCTTTTCATTTATGAAAAATTATCAAAATTGTACATATTCAAAAATGAACACTTTTGTGTTTCTCATTTTTTCACTTATGAATCGAAAGAAAAAAATAAATCGTCGCATTCATAAATGAGAAAACGCAAAATATTTTTCAGTCTCTCACACATGTATGAGAAGAAGCGGCTAAAAAATTAAATGTACATATTCATACATGTATGAACAGTGGGTGAACACTTCGCTACTCTGAAAAAAACCGAGGTCTTTGTTGGGAATCGAACCCACAACCCCCATACTGACAAGCTAGTACACTACCTACTAGCCTACAGGGGCACCGAAAATACCTTTGTGCTTTCAAGCATACTTACGGTTAGCCTAATAGGCTTTGATTTATGATACTCAAAATGGAGGAGATAAGATCTCAGTAAAGCGGCTGAAATAGCTTACGTACCAGCAGCGTTTTGATTCAACAGTTTAAGGATGGCAGAACAATTCATTTTGTCGACGTTGCTTTATATTTGTCCAGAAGATTTATAATTAATGATTTTACGAGTACGATTACTTTAACCATAACCAGTGGGTCCATTTTTTTATTTATTTGTTTTAGCGATATTTTTCTTACATAATTGTTTTTTGCTTTGATTGACTTCTTTACATTTGTTAAATTTTTTACATCGTTCAGTTACAATATTTTAATAGCTGAGCTTTTTTCAGTATTTTATATTACTGCTTGGAACTTCCATATGCTTCTGCGTCTTCTAAGTATTATAAATGAAACATGTTTTATCGACTAAGCTATTTTAGTCCATTGCTCATTTGGTGTTCAAAATTTTTAGCTGTAAACTTTTTTAACTAACCGTTTTTGCTTGCTGCTGCTAACTCGTTTAGTTGTTTGTTGTAAATTACAAAACACTATTCAGTGGCAAATGAGGACGAAGAGAAAAATATGTCAACAGATCAATAATAAAAATTAAAATAAAGATACAGATACAGAGACAGTTAAAAGCTGAATAGAGGAAAAAACAAAAAGTTGTTGTTTATTATTAAATGGTTTAAAACTGAAGATACACAGTCAGTCGAACATAAAATGAAAACGATAAAGAAATCATGTCATTAAATGAGCCCGGTGTATGCTGATAGAGGAAAAAATTATAATTTGGAATGAGTGGGATTTTTTAAATGGTTGTTTCATGTTTTTCAATGTAGTTTTTCCACGACAACACCCAATATAGAAGAATATTTATTTCACTTGTTAGAAAACACATACATACACACACACACACACACACACACACACACACACACACACACACACACACACACACACACACACACACACACACACACACACACACACACACACACACACACACACACACACACACACAAAACGAAACATAAAGGCGCTTAGACGGTTTTTAGGTGGTTCAACCAGCGCTTTTTATACTGGTAAGTGCTGGACTCACGCAGTTAACTTGAAATGGCTGCCTACCAGTGGAATAATAAGCACATGTTTTAGTTTTTTTTTTTTTTATTATGTTATTCATATTAGCCTGTATTAATTTCTTGCCACCCCTTAAAATGGACAAAAAAATTTTGTTTTGCCTTTATATCATACGATTTTTTATTTTTCCACCTGTCAAAGAATAAAAAAAAATAGGGTTCAATGGCCTGTTACTTTACCTGTAGGGTTGTATCAAATTTAATATTCCATTAAACAATGGTAATTGCCGAATTTTTTCAATAATATTTTTTACGATTGCTCTTGTTTTCAAGTTTTACTATCAGCTTACATCGACTTGCTGCGAATGCTTATTTAGAATGGAGAATTTTGTTACTGAATTCATAAAATACTTCTGTTTAATGAAGTATAAAGTTCACTCAATAATTGTTTTTATTTTTGCAGCAGAAAATCAAACATTGATTATTTTATTTAATTTTGTGGTGTGGTCGAATTATTATTTTTTTTTAAGAAATAATAATTCATCAGTTGCAAACCGAAACATGCTGGTGCAGATGATAGTCATTAATGCATGTCGGTTTTTTTTATTCTTTTTACAGATTTTTAAGCCCAAAAAACAACAAAAATGAAATAATACAGAAGAACAATATTTAAAATATAAATATGATTTGATGGGAGAGATAATTAGTCTATAAATGTATGTGTTAAAATTTGGTGTAGCGCATAGAGGGCACTCACCTTTCATAGCGATTTTATCGGAGAATAATTTTTCTGACAAGGAAACCTGACCTTATGGGATTCACGAATAATTTGCTTATGTGGATTAATTCATATCTTTCCAACAGAACTCAAAGGGTTAGTTCAAAAAAAATTATTGTTTCATCTGGTGTGCCGCAGGGTAGCCATCTGGGTCCCTTTTATGATTTGCCTGGCTTATTAATGATCCACCCAATGCCTTTAAATTCTCAAACGTTCTTTTATATGCAGACGACGTGAGGATATTTCAAACATATAACCGTCACGCTGATCATATTCTCCTGCAAAATGACTGTGATGTATTTAATTCCTGGTGTAATATTATTTTTGTGGAGTTGAACCTTAAAAAGTGCAAAAGTATGTGTTTCTTCCGAAGATCTCATACAAAGTTGAAATATATTTATAAGGGCTAAGAACTTGAGAAGATGAATGTAGTTTCAGATCTTGGTATTTTACTGGATGCTAAATTAAATTTTATACAGCATAGATATTTCGTTAGCCGCTAACAAAGCACGTACAATTTTTGCATTTATAAAACGCTGGGGGAAGAAGTCTAGTGAACCATATGTCACAAAACATCTTTGTACTGCTCATGGCAGCCCTATTCTGGAATATGATTCAATAATTCAATGATTCAATATTTTGTCTTCGAGGCTTAAAATGGAATTCCTTAATTCTACCATCCTACACTAGTAGACTTGTTCTAATAAAACTGTCAACTATAAAATAATATTAAATATGTTTTAAATTTAATAATATAAAACGTCTGTTCAGATTTTTTGATTAGCAATATTTCATTTAACGTTACATTTCGCTCATTAAAGTATTCAAATCAACTATTTCTGACCCGTCTTTAAGAATTTGTACTGAGTTTAATAAATTTTATAAGCATATTGATTGATTATTGATTATGTTTCAATACCTCCAGGGATCTTGAATCCATAGACTAAATATAAAAATAAATAAATAAATAATTCAATGGAACAATACCGTACAAAGTTACTGGCCAAGAACTATTTTATGAAGCTCAATTAAATCTAGCGCTCATGGTGTGGCCCCGTTCTATTGGAGCTATCCAATCGAGGCACCGAAAAGTAAGAAATAATGTTTCTATATCGTTAACCGTTGACTGTATCTTTCTATCATTTATCGTTTTTAAAAAATTATGGAACAATTATTTCGCTACACCAAAAATCGGTAAAAAGTTTTTCCTCTGATTGTAATGGGTTTTCGATAATGATTTGAGTATTGACTGCACTTCAAATTGTGTACCTTAGCAATTTTCACCTGTTTAATCGTTTGTGAAACAAAACAGTGTTGCCAACTTAGTAATGCCAACGTGTAAAAAAAATTCATACAAAGGTATGCATTGACTATAATACATTGCATAGCGGCGCAGAAACGAAATATTTTTATATTCTGTTACTGGTAGCTGAAAGGAATAAGGATTTTATTTTGATTTTTCCAGGTCTTTAGAAGCGGACACGATAAATTTTTTAATGCTTGCGATTTATTGCTTTTCAATTGCTTCAAAGCGCTTGCTAAGGCCGAGGTATAAATCATAAAACAATCGACTGGAGTTAAGGAATTCTTAATTGCCATTTTAAAAGTGAAAATTTTTCAAATATAAAAACTTTTAAATATTTTGGACAACATTTAAGTCCTCTAAATTTACTATAAAAAAAATTATAAATTTTTTTGTACAGAAAGTCTGTTATTCTCAAGTTTTGTTCTGAAAGGAGGCACCGTTATGAAGCTGACTGCTGCATAAAGTAATTAAAGAGTTTGGTAAATCTGTTACTCCTGCTCCTTTTTGAACTGCATTTTTAGTTTAAATTTTAATTAAATAAATATGTTTTAATCTTTTAAACGGTCTTTTTTAATTAATTTAATTATATAAATATATATTTAAAATATATTTATTTAATGTAAATAAAAAAAGGTCGAGTTAAAATAAAAATTTAAATTTTAATTTAATTCAAGAATCTGATTTAAAGAAAATTATTACTTTATCGACTTAATACCAATGCTGAAAGGCTATTCGGTATTTCGATTCGAAAAGAAGCTTACTCGAATTTGTATAGTTGATAAATTATATTTCGCAAAGTGTTTTCGTACGAATCGAAAGACAGAGTAACCATATTCTGCGATGAAAAGCAGAATCGATTTTAAAAACGCCTTTATTTATGCTAAAAAGTACTCCATTAAAGTCAACAGCAAATGTGGGTTTTGTGGATAAATAACTGAAATCCAAATTTGGTATTTTTTACACATGATTTAAAAATTACTCGATTCTCTGAAAAAGTGTTTATTTCGTCGACAGTTAAATGAAATCAAGAAATTAAATTGTTATTCCGTTTACGGGTTAGTTTTTGAAAAGAAATTTTATCGCTACGTAAAATGCCAATTATTTAATCGTTTTGTCGCTGTTGGTATTTTTAATTTAAAACTCTATTTCAAAACATACAATTTCCTCAATTGTTTTACATGCAAAAATATAAATTATTTTTCATTTCTTTTATTTTTCTTTTGAAATTGTTATTATTTTATCGCTTTTCATTTGAAATGTGAAATTGGTCAATAAACTACACAGATTGATAGAAAAGTTATTAATTAAAAAACTCGTCGTCATGATATTAAATTATAATTATTTATTGTTTCTTTATGAAAGTAATGAATTATTGTTTCACATGAAACAAATGAATGAAAGGGTAATATTTTGAAATTTTTTTTTTTATATTGAATATAACTGAATTTTATTTTATTTTCAGCTTGATCGATTGCTATTCTTCAATACAAGTTATAAGAAATTTTGTGTTAAAAATAGAAAAATGCTAAAATGTGCTTATTTGGAAGCTGCTTTAGAGATGATACCTTTGCATGTTTGAATTTTTGCCAAATACTGCTTTACTTACTTAAAGGTGTGGAAAAACGACTAGATTGTTGTACAACGAAAGCAATCTGGCAGCTTATCATAGATTTTTTTTAGTTATATTTCTGTATATGTGGATATGATCTAATTGGAATATTTCTGCAACAATAAGTAAGAGAAACTACGTGCTATTTTCCAAACAATTATTTTATGGTAAATTTTTATAAAGAATATTTTTAATCGCCAAGTTTTATTCAAATCAATGTTAGCTTGTTTTAAATCGTTTATTATGTTTTTTACTTTAATGGCTAGGTGCAGCGAAAAATCTGAAAATCGTTTGCCGAATTAACAATGGATGTTTTCATCTATAAATTTGAAGTTCTCGATTTTATCTTTTTGGAGATTGTGCGATTTACACTAATGCTGTGACGACAAGCGTCGCAAAAAACTCAAATTCCCTATTTTGGAAATTATTTAACTGTGCTTAAAATTTACAATTTTTTTTATTACTCTTTAATAATTCTTCTGTTTAATTCTTTTATGAATTTTTCATAAAAAAAACTTCGGCTGCTGATATTTTTAACTCAAGGCTTATGACTTCATTTTTATTTGAACATTTGTTTTCTGCTAAGGCCTTGCAAAGTTTTGAAAGCATTTTAAAGCTGCTAATAATAAGTCGGGATTCGTTTAACTTGTTAGCAACTAAGCAAAATAAAAATTAACAAAAATTACCATTTAGAAAATATGTAGTAGCAGCCGTCTTTATTGTTTTTCTGAAATTATTTATTTAAATTGCTGTGTACCAGTTAAAAATATTTTAATTAAGAAACAAAAAACAAAATTAAAAAAGTTTACTTTTCTTTCCGTGCTTTTTATTTGTTCTTTTTCTTACTTCGTTAGTAAGTTTTAAGATTTGTATTTGAATTCTGGGAATAAGTTCGAGACCAAGCTGATTTTTTTTTTATGATTGTATCTTTCAACTTTCAGGTAAAGTACCGAAAAGCATGATTAAATTGGTTTTGAGTGTTTTCGTTTATTTTGTATGCAATTTCAACTCAGATTTTATTTCAAGGTTTTTTCAGTCATAATTTAAGAAGCTGTTCATTTTTATATTTGTATTTTTTTTGTATTTGTAATTCTCAATATCGTATGATTATCATACAAGTACTTGAACTTTAGATAATTTTAACTCAAACTTAATGCTGGAGTAAATTAACCCTTCAATTGTGGGATGCTTTTTAAAATGACAGCAATAATTTGTATTTTTTTTCTTCGACTACTATGTTAGAGATACTAAGATGTTGAAAGTTATGACGGACTTAAACTATACAAGTGGCACTCTGCATTATGTTTTAGCTGCGTTAGCCAGTAAATTATTACTTACGATGAAAGTTAATTGGTGTAACAAGCAAATTTTTACAGTAACCAGCAAATTTTTACTGATACTAAAATCAATGTCAGTACCAGAAAATTGAATTGAATAGTATTTTTCTAAATTTTTAAATGGAAAAAAAGAACTTATCTGGACATGTTGAACACTGGGAAACTTCTCTTTAAATGACTTTAATTATTTAAATTGAAAATAATAATTTCCGTAAATAATGTTATAAATGAAATCTTCCCTTTAATTAACTGATTTTATTATAATGATCAGTAGAAATTTATTAATAATAATAATAAGAATAATATATTGAGTATAAAAAAACTGCGTTTAATCTTAAATAATTGTTTTTTTATTTTTTTTTTTACCTAGACATATAAAGGGTTTTTCAACAAGAAGTTTGTTTTCTAAAATTAAATAAAAAATTTAGATTAAGATGATTCAAATTTTTATTGTATTACGAAGAAAAAAGTTCGGCAATTATGAATGAAAAAATTATATCTGGCAAATGTCCGCCACGACCACGCTGAGAGATGTCGATTCACTTTTTAATCACTTTTGGACTATTTCTTTAATCACATCACGGAGTTTGAGTTTCAAGCTGAAATCGATTCGATTGGGGTTAAATCACACCATCTAATTGGCCACTTAACTGCTGATTGTCGTGAAATTATGCGATCCGAAAATAGGCCAAAATTGAGTTGTTAGCATCTTGCGATAGCGTGATCCATTGACCGCTACCGCATTTTCAGCCTCATCTTCGAAAAAAAACGGCCCAATCACGCCTCCAGACCACATAGCGCACCATATAGTGACAGCTTGAGCATGCAAAGGCTTCTAAAGAATCGCTGTAGGATTTTCAGAAGCCAAAATGCGGCGATTTTGTTTGTTGATATACCCTGAAAAGTGAATATGGGCTTCGCCTGAAAAAATGATTTTTTTAGAAAAACAAGGCGGGTATTCCTGATTGAATTGCGCGATGTGAATGCCCCGTTGGTTTCAACTCCTGCAGCAGTTGAACCTTGTAAGAACGTCGAGCAATTGACAAATTTGAACCTGCTTCAACATTGTGGCTCCCGGCTGCGATGTTGTTAGTTGAACGACCCAGTCAAACACGCCTTGGTGTTCGCCGCAAATTTTGTATCGAGCTTGTAGACTTAAATTTAACGACCAAATCTTAATAGCAGTTTTAGAAGTACGATTATGTTGTCCGAAAATATCACGAATTTTGCGAAGTGTAAGAGAACTAGCATTTTTACAGTGGATTTTAATTATTTTAATATGATTTTCGTGCGAAATTGAATTAATTGTAACAGTTGCCAATGTATTAACTACGAATACGTCAACAAACTAAATGTTGTTGGTGTGGCCACGCTAGAATTACTCAACCTTTATTTAAATTTTGTGTGCTGTTACCACATTTCATATCAATATTCACACGTTTTTCATAGAGGGGCAAATTTGCTGCTCATAACTAAATCCCTCAAATGCAACCAGACAAATACTTTATAATAGTGGCTTTTGGTAGGCAAGTGGCATTTGTTAACTTCCCTGTTTACTACCGAGTCTTACTTAATTTATAGCAATCGGTGAGGAGTGAGGACACTTCACGCATTATAAAAGTAGTTAGTGACAGAATGTCCTTTACCGCCTCAGAATTTTATTCAGGTCTACCTACAAGCAGTTGTCTTCGGCCATCCTATTTTAAATATTAGTGAAAAAAACCATTGCTATACCCCGATTGCAATTAATGCACTTTTCCTTACAAACCTAGTGATATATAGTGTCCGCAAACATATATATATATATACAGTAGTAAGAGTGTGTTTGAAGCAACTGCACATCATTTAGCTGATTTTGGTTGGTTTCCAAATTGCAGCATTAGTACCCACGAACTTTATTGCCAGTTTGCTTGCATTTAATTTCGAGCTTTGTTTTGTTTACTGATTGTGGCAAACAGGTAGATTTTTCTGTCTTTCGAATGGGCTAGACTGTCTTTTCTTTCAGCATCTCTTTTAATTGTTGCGATGTCTAATAATGATGTCAACTTTTCTGTAGACTCTTCGTAATATAAAATATTTACTTGTTTGCGATAAATTAAGAAATTGATAGAAAAGTTACTCGAAAATGTTTTTTTTTTATTTTTTTCAAATTGTGTCGTATTCGAACCATTTCATAAATAAATTTTCTATTTTGCAGGTAGGCTGAAGTTCGTCATAATTTATGATTAGTTATAGAGAGAACAGTATAGTCAGATCCTAACAGAATTACATGTACCTTCTGTTCTCTACATAATTTATTACAATTAATAATTTGCATAACTGGAATAATTTGTTAGCAACAATGACAATGAAATGGTGCCCATTTAACTCAACAAAGCATAAAACGTATAAAAAAATAAAATGCTCTTAAGACAAATAAAATTTCAATTCGAATTAAAAAGAAAAATCTAAAAAATGATACTTTTGATTTTAAATTATTTATTAGTAAAAATTGTTTCCTTTTTATTTATAAAAACAAAAAAAAAATATTTCCAGTTATTTTTATTGGGCGTACATTTCACACAAAACGTTTTACATACTACATACATTAGCATAATTTTAAAATACTTTATTTAAATTAAAAATTTTAATACAAATCATAATTTATTCACTTAAATAAAATTTAGCTTTTTTAAATCTCATAAATAAACAAGAACATTTTGAATATTTGGCTTGCATCCAGTTGCTTTTGTTACAAAACTTTCGTGATAGTTTCTTTATGGGTGCCTTCAACATTGTTATTTTTTTTCTTAAACAACAATATTTCATTCATTTTACTCCCCTCTGAGAAAAGATATTTTTAATATAAAATTTTCTTTTAAAAGAATTAAATATGTGATTTTTTCTTGTTTAATGTCTTTTGTTTGTTTTCACCGTGACCTTTTCTGTACAATAAATTAAAAACTTTTAAAATGTTCATAAATATTTTCTATTTTATTTGTTTTTTATTCATATAGAAAATGTCATGTTAATTCAAAACTATTAATATTAAATCATAACGAATTTTGTCTATAAATTTTATTGATATTTTATTCAGAAGTTATTCTTGTCGGTCGTAGTTAAAGATTTTGTATTCTGAGTTTATCAAAATCGTTTTTACTGACAGAATTTTCCATCTTTGTTGCAATGGATTTAAGGAATTTTTCATTAAGATGTTTCCACTGCCAGCCTCGCCTACCAGAGTTTTTGTCGTTTGTCTGTCTCTGGGCTAAAGCAAAAGCTTTTCTCTCTATGGCAGATCGAAGGAATAATTAAAATTTAGCCAATGATCAATAGAAAGTCACATCTCACTAATTCTAGTAACTGAAGCTGTTTTTATACTATTCGTCGAAGTAAAAGTTCTTTGGTTGTGAAGGGCGTGTTGATGAGAAGAAAATCATTTCGGCGAGTAACAAACTGAAATCATTTCCAAATGCTTTATAGTGACATGCCATAAAAACTTTAAGTAAACGTTATTGGTAATAAACAAATTGCCCCATAAACAGTAAAAACAGTGTAAAGTAGACATTACAGAGTCAATTACATCCACAAAAATTCAAAACCAAAAACTGATTGCCGAGTTACAGACAATGGAAAGCCTGCAACACCATGAAGAGAGAATTTTTTGTTGGAAAATCCGAATGACTTTGGTCCGGGCCAGACGACTTTTTAAGAGGATGGCGGTAACTAGTCATATGGGAACAGCAACAAGCAGACTATTGAAAGCACAATTTGGCGTTAAATTGATTTTGGGAAATGGACCTTTCAATTGGCCTCCAAGGTCATGCTATTTGTCATATCTTGATAGTTTCCTATAGCGCCACGTAAAGTCAGAACAAATGACACCCTAGGAGCAATACTGGCTCTTGATATTCGTGATATATATCTAGCAGTGCTCTAGAAAGTACTTCGTTAAGAACAGCCGTGATGATCGAAATTGTTTTCAAATGTTAATGCCATATTTTGTTCGTTCGAATTATTTTTATTTTAATTTATATGTGCATAAAGCCCATTTCAGAGCTTTTTATCAACAAGAAATGCTGGATTTAATCCTTATATAACTTATTATAAAAAATTGTATTATTTTTATTAAGTAGCGTCAACTCCTTTGTGGGCTGGTCCTAGTCCGATACAGTGCCTTTCTGTACTTACTACAAACAGTCCCTAACCTAAGCTGCTTGCTGCGTAAGATCATTACAGAAGTCTGACTGTCTGGTCATAAGTGAAAACGGCAGAGGGCCTGACATAATTTTTAACTTTTGAAAAAAGAGAATATAAACTATTTGTTATATTGTCGCCATTTTTTTTATTAATAACCAACGACTGAAATATCTTATTATGAAATTAAAAAATTTTTATCGTATTTATTTTAACTCAACTAATTTTTGTTTTATTTTGCTTTTTCTCTTTTAGGTAAGTTCCTACCTTGCAACTTAATTTAGCAAGCTCTGCTAACAAATTGTGTATTTACCACATCTGTTAATGAAATCTGTGAGTTAAATTTTTATTATTAACAATTTATCAACGAATCTCTTAATTGGTTTGTAAAAATGATTTAATATTTCCAATCAAAATATTTTAGTTTTTAAGTTTTTGTTAGAAAATTTTAAGATCCTGTTAACTTTAACCAAGTTTATCTAGAGATTAATGAAGAAAAATAAAAGTGCTTTCTTTTCATGCAGCTGAAGCACAAGAGGCAATTAAAGAGGGCTTTTGCCTATAGGTGAATTTGTTTTTACAACTTTAAATAAAATTGTTATGAAATTCATCAAGTGAGTGTGGTCTGTGCTATCTTGGGGAAATAAAAACTACACGTAATAAATTATATAATTTAATTAATTACTTGATGGAAAGAGTTTTTTTTATGAAGCATTAGATATACTCGTCGCCCTTCACTATCTCAATAGGAATACGTATTACTATTAATATTCTTACTGTTTATTATTATTATTATTATTATGTTAAGGTTAACTTTCTCCACTTCATGAAGTTGGAAAAGACCTATACCGGGCTGTGTCAAGGTATTAGGCTCTGTTAGGGCGTAGACCATGTTATAGCCCGTTCGCATCTATTTGCTGGAGGAATAGGCGGACTATATTAAATGTTTTCAGGATCACAGATTTTTGCATAGTCTGCAGAACATTCTGTACATTGTGTTTTTTATTGTATTATTGGCGAGATATCCACTCTTTTTACATGATACATTGCTTTCAGTTCGTTTGCTAGCTCGGTATATTTTTGATTTTTTGTGCTGTATGTCGATTGAAGGTTGTTGTTGAGTGGAACAGCTATATCAAATAATATAATTCTTTTACCTAGTTTATCAAACAATACGATGTCCGGTTTGTTTGCTCGCATTGTGCAGTCTGTTATCATAGGTCTGTCCTAGTGCAGCTTAAGGTTCGTACTTATAATATGGCAGCCACTGTCCGACAAGACCATACTGCATGACCAGGGTTTGATGTATTTTTTTGGCCACCTGGTTAATTCTTATTGTATAATCACTCTGTGCCAGGCTCGTGCATCCCCCTATGACGTTGTCGATGGTTTCCGCAGTACTCTGATAGCGACGGCATAAGTCGGATTGTATGTTTTCACGTAAAATGAACTTGCGGTAGTTTTTTGTAGCTTTTACCTTATTTTAGATTGCGATGATAAAACCTTGCGTTTCTGCAAAAAGAGAACCACGTTAAAGCCATAACTTTGAACTGGACGTGTCGATAAAGCTTTGTGCTAGTTGGAATGGATGAACTCCGTGTATACTTTTACTTTTCCATGCGTCCAAGCGCTGTTCTTGAGAGAGAACATTGAGTGGTTCTACAATCTCATCTAGTTTGAGGTAAAGTGGAGTATAATTCTTGTCCGCTAGACATACTGTTCGGATTAGGTCTGTGGTTTCGACTTGGCTTCTAAAATAATCTCTCAAGCTACTTATTTGCGAGAAATGCAGGTTTGGTATGTCCAGGAGACCTCTTCCACCGTTTTCAATTGCACTTCTCGGATGGTGTCATTGGTATTTGGTTAGTGTGGTTCTAAGTAATGTCAATATCTCATTAAGGTTTGTGTTTGACCAGTTGACAACTCCAAAGGAATACGTAAATACTGGGATGGCCCATGTGTTGATGGCCTTTCTTTTGTTACCGTCATTTAAATGAGACTTCAAAATTTTAGTTAGCCCATGCCGAAACTTGTCTTGTAGTGTTTTCTTCAATTCCGACTCTTAAATTCCTTTTAGTTGTAAGAAACCAAGATATTTATAGCATTCTTCTTGGTCCAAATTAGATATGATGTTGTTTTCATCTAAGTGTAACTCTTCGTTGTCGGGCTGTACTTTTCCTTTCACATTTTTTATTTCACATTTTTCAATACCAAATTCCATTCCTACGTCATCGCTAAATATTTTTTAACTAATCGAATTATCTTGTGCATATGTGCATATAATTTTTCACTTTGATTTATTCATATTGTTGCGGATGTGTTTTATAAGAAAATAATTAAGCATTAAAGTAAACTGCTGGGTATATTGTTTACTAACTGCATGGTTTTCTAAGAAATCTTATGTACGGAAGACAACAACAAATATCTAAAAATAAATTCCAGGAAAAAATTTTATCAGCATAAAAACAAAAAAAAATACATACAGATGTACAGGCGCCTATATTTTCAATGGACAACATACAAAAACAAAATGTGATACAAAGGGAGTAGAAGATTCTTAATTTTTCTAGACTTCTAGTGGACTAATATAAAAAGCCAACGTCTGAGTGGATAGTTAGTTAGTGTAAAAATAAATCTCGTGAAGTGAAGATGTGCATCTTAAGTTAATTATTCTTTAGTGCCAACTTTGTGTAGGTAAAGTAAATAAACTTGTAATTAAATATGAATCGCTGTGATGATAGAGCACTGTACAATTGTTGCTCACGATAGGACACTGAGTCTGAGTCGTCCGAATAACGATTTTTTTTCAGAGGACAATGCGTAGCCCTGTACGTTAATAGAGTGGGTTTTCTAAACAATCCGACGTTGAAAATGCGTGAACACTTTTCAGGTTACGATGAAGTCTAGTAGGGCTTCGGAGGACCCCCCTTCCATACTCCCAATTTTAGGCATCACAGATGAGCCATGTAGAATTCAAGTAAGTTGTTCGGTTTTGCGTATAAATACTGCCAGCCTGTACAAACTAACCTAACTAAACTTTATTACTTATATTTCCTTAGAGTTAAAATTTGTTCAAAGTAGTTCTATGCCAAACATTTTTTTTACTTTATTTTAGCCTTAAAGACGTCTGTACGTCCGTTTGTTATTTGTAGCAAATACAATTAAGAGGGTAAAGCAACTGTTTGCTGAAGTTTTCGTTAAGCATATTTCATTTAATAAATCATTAAATATTTGAATTTGTATTATTATTTCTATTTTATTATTTTCTTTTCAAATTGCGAGTCATTGGCGACTTCAATATAAACTTGCTGTCTGATTTTTTGCCTGTCAATCTTAGTCGTATTGTATGGCTTTTTTGTAAAGACTTCTTTCTATTAGTTACACATTTAGTAAGCCTGTTAAGAAAATGCAAAATATATTTAAAGTTTATAAAAAGTAATAATTTATTATCACTATCATCAGACGTACTCGCATTATTATTTACGTTGCAATTGAAAATTATTTAATTACAATATTATCGTTTTTAAAGTGGACAATCGATAAAAAAAGAAGAAAAATTATAATTTTTATACCTTTTACGTGTGTCATGTCTGTTTTATGCCAACAAGTTTTTTTACTTCTTTTTTGTTTAAACATTTTTTTTTTGATGACTTCCTTTGTTGAGTAGTTGTCGGTTTTTATTTCTTGTGGCTTCATAAAAACTCGTTGGAGATGAAAAACTATTTTATATATGAATTTTTGTTTCCATTGTTTTTCTTTTGCTTTCAAAACAACGAGTATTGACTGCCTTTTTTTGTTTTTTTTTTTTTGTTTCAACCGCAAAATGCATTCAACTTTTATTTTGTGTTAAAAGTTTAAAAGAAATTATTTATTTATTAAACATAAAACATGATTTTTGCATTAAATGATATTTTTAAAAGAAAGCTTTTAGAGCTTTTATAAGTTAAAAAAGCGCAAATAAACTGTCATACACAATTAGATGAGAACTATTGCTGTTTAAATATTAAATTTAAAAATTAATAAAAAATATAGTAAATCGAATGTACGCTTACTTACATGTAGTAAATTAACCAAACGAATTATATCCATTCTCTAAGATGTTTTTTTTCACCAAAACGGCAAAATAAAGATATTGCTTGTAAAAAGTGAGTACACATGGAGCAATTGCAACCAAAAAATTCACATATTTTTTTCTTCGGTTCAGAATTTCAGAAATGTAGCCACAATATAAGAAACTATTAAAAACCTTGGATTAAACGATAGATTCCTTCAAAAAAATAAATATTTTATGATATTCTCATAAAATATTTATAATTCTAAAAATATATTTGAATTTTTTTTTTTTAAGAAAGAGAAGTAGCAATTCAGGCAACAATGCCTATTTAGTCAAGTACCGTGCTCCATTCTTTTAGGAAAGGGATAGAGAAGAGATATAAGTAGAAGGATAGTCGGAAATTAACTGTCGTATAAGACAACACAGCGACCCGTGACTATGCCTTCATCGCTGAGCAGCCCCACCGCCAGTCAATTTTTATTTTTGTAGTGAAAAAAACAAAGGTCTTCGTTGGGAATCGAACCCACAACCCCCATACTGGCAAGTACACTACGTACTAGCCGACAGGGGCACCTGTTATAATTCCGGGCTAAAGCATATCCATATAGTGATTTCATTACTGCTCATATAGCTCATCAGTGGATTGTACCGCAAATTTTGTAAAGAAAATGCAAGAGGTCTTATATCTCAAGCCAAATTGATTAAATGAGAGTTCCCATTAAAACAACACAGCATAAAGACAACAAAACTTAAAAACACTTCTATACAAAAACACAGCAAACGTCTCGAAAACAAAAACACTTTTTAGTTTCAATCTTTCTACATAAGGGTTTCCTTTGGAAGTCATTCAGTCAGTCAAATAAAGAATTTGACAAAAAACGTAACGTGCACATCCAATGGAAATAAACAATTTATTTTTTAGAATTATTTTTTAGTTTAATCTACATTAATTTGTACTAAATTCCTTTAATAAATCTATTTAAAATGTATTACTGCGGGGGAAAGCACATCCATATGGCCATTTCACTGCTGCTTTTATATCTCATTATTTTTTTTTAATTTTTTTGACCAAGCGTTCTTTAAGTTTTTCGATATTCTTATATATTAGATCAGTTAATTTTAGCTTTTCTTGAGTAGCTGTCCGCCCTACTCGATTTAACTGTTAATTTTTTTTTATTTCCAAAAATTTTTATCTCTGGTTTTAAAGTCAATCGAATTTCAACACATACTTTAGGAACGATTGTTTTCAATTCGTTTAATTTCTAATACACATACGAATATTTGAAATTTCTGGAATTCGCGACCGTTGACTTAAAAGTTACAAAAACAAAACTGTTCTTTCCACAAAAAGTTTTAAAAATATTTATTTAAATACATAAATAACGCTAAATGTAAGAGAATCAAGTAACGAGGGCATATGGTACGGAACACAGCTAAGAAATGTCTGATACATCAACTGCTCAACGCGATGTGATTGACATATTAATATTAATTTGTTTAATAAGGCATTCATCCTAAGGTATGCAATCAAACGTAATGAAATTTTTATCCAATTGCCATTAATAAAATAAAAGAAGTTCCGATTCGCATAGTTAAATATTTTCTGAAATATTCAGAATATTGTGGCGAAAAAACCAAATTTACAAACAAATTTAAAAAATTAAATATTTCGAAAATTAACCGTTTGGAAATAAGGTAACCAAGTATATTCCCCATTATCTGGTGTTAGAAAAAATCCGTACTTGGTAGAAAAATATTTAAAGCAGATGTGAATTAAGTCTGCTAAATTCTTTATTTTCATTCTTGCAGAGTTAAAAAAAAATAATGTAACATTTAGTTTTAATAAATTAAATGCGCTAATTGCCAATTAAAACTTTTTACAGCTTGAAGCTACAGTTTGTTCATACATTTTAAAGCGAACTCTGAACTTATCGAACGATAAATAGTGCGCTTTGTTGGCACGTTGTTTCTCTAAAAAAATTCACGTATCTTTCTCATCGTCACAGTAATCGGTCATTGATTTTGATCAAATGTTTTAACGATTAAAACACTTTGGTTTATCGAATAATTTTCCATAATAAATTTGCCAGGTGTCTACTTCACGACTGACAGTTATGAACTGTCAGGACTAATGGCGGCATAACAAAGTAGCTAACCCTCTCGGCGGACACCCTGTATAATATATATTCAATATATATTCTAAATTACAACTATTTTATTTTTTAATATTTAGAGAAAAAATCAAAAACTATAAAAACCTTAATTCACCAAATGCCAGAAGACGAAAAAAAAAGAATCTAAAAAGTCATTAATCGCTGGTAAAAACTCGACTTATTACAATTAATTATTTTGTTGTGATTTGGTTTGCAACAATACTGTACAAGAGCTGTGTTTCTACAGTATTCTCATTCTCTTATTAAAAAACAAATAAATTTGAAGCAAAAAATTTAAATAAAAAACCTTGATTTGTGGCTGCCACGTAATATTTCGTTTCATTTCCAATGAATGAATTTGTTAATTGCTCACGTAACTTGGTGTTTGATTACGAAAACTAGAAATGGTTTTTTTCTTGTCAATAATATTTTATTAACGATATTTATTTCAAAGAGAAGAAGAGTATACTTCAATTAATGTGTAAATCTAAAATTTTTGTGGAAAATTCAAACTTCTGAGGTTTTAAATATAAATAAAACATATTTTTATTTTATTCTTTAACATCTAACATCGGTCAGAGATAAAATTTTTAATTCAAATCTGGCAATACTGACAGTTTTAATGGAGTTTTTTTCTTAAGAAAACAAACAAGCTGTTAGGTGTTTTTGGGGGATTAAAACCTTTAATTTAGGTATTAAACACGAAAAGAATTTGATAGTCCTAATTATATGTGTTAACAATAACTGAAACAGCTGATTGTACGCTTTTCGTGAGGAGTATCTTGGCTGTCAAATAAAAAAGTCTATTAAAAAATATCTGCTACCTTTCATTTCGATAACAATAGAAAATATATTTTCATAATTTAATCAGGTTAAACATTTGTTTGATAACATAAAGCTTAAGTGAATACCCTTATGATTTTCGCTGCAAGCAAATAGTTTTTGCACTTAAAAATGTATCCGCACATATAAAATCGTCATACCCATATGTATGCAAAATTTTTCTTTACCATTACAATTACATTTAAGTGTAAATGTAAATATGTTAATAATATTTCATGTTTATTGTTTTGGCATTGGTTTCGTCGTTAGAAACCAGCAGTAATTATTATCAACAGATACCTAATGATGGTAAATAACAAACAGTTTATTGAACTGCAGACGTTAATTAACAACTGCTAGTGAGCAACCCTATGCAGCCAATAAAAATAAAATTCGAAGACCGAGAGCTAGTAGCATTAAAATGTTTAAAGAAGGAATGTCATAAGGTAGAAAACAAAAAGTTTTTTATAGGTGTTAAGGTTGTTTATTGAGTGTTAGGTTTTCAATATAAAGGGTGTTTTTTGAGCTCGCTAGAACTTTAAATTGTAAAAAATAAGCGGAATAATTTCAATTAGAATTTTCTTCATGGCGTTAACACTTAAAAATTATTTCCAAACAATCGTCACTACAACTGTTCTTGACAAACGTCAAGTTTTGATTTTAAACATTGTTGGTCGTGTGTAACAAATATCGTGAAAAATATTGAACTGCAAGTTTATCAGTAGCAGATGCCAACTATTTCGATCTTGGAAGCCAATTGAGTGGTTTATTTTTTGAGCTTAAGTATAGGCTTGCAGGATGCCACGTAGCGCATCCTGCTGATACCGTATTTCATAACAAAATCATTAGTCACGGTGTTGTAGCGATTTTCATCCACCGTAATGCGAGAACCGTTTTCATTTTCAATTGGTTTCACTGCACAAGCGGCAATTATTCAGCCCAATCATGAATACAAATTCCGCGTGAGTTTTCTCCCTTTTCTCCCATTATGAATAAATATTTTCCCTTTTTTTCAACTGTGGGAAGAGAAAAAAATTCGGCGGGGAAAAAAGTAGGCATCACAAATGAAAAAAGGAAGAAAACATTGCTATTTCTCAAGTTTTTTACCACCTGCTACATAGAAGGGAGTTTGCACAAAAATGTGAGTAATGTTTGGTTTTAAAATTTTTTTTAGTTTTACAATTTTTGTTTTTAGGTCAAAAAACACAAATAAACAGCAAATGCAGCATTTGCTTACCATAATGGAAGCCAACGCAGGTATAGCGTGCGCAGATATAGGCACTCCAAAAATTTTGGAAAAAAAAGAAATTTTTTTATATTTTTCTTTTTATAATTTTCCTTTATTTAATTAAATTAATAATGAAACTCTCCGATGAACGTTTGTAAATAAATAAAAAATCTTGAGTTACAAACAAAAAAAGGAAAAATAAATGTAAATAAACAAAACAGTTGGTTATAAAACTCATTAACTTTTTTGTGTTCCCGCGGAATTTGTGATTAGAGGAATTTTTTCTCGAGAAAATTATTTTCCGTGAGAAAAAAATTCGTGATTGGGGTGATTATTTTAACAAATCTGTTAAGTCAAATTCTATATTGGGTTTTAAAGAAGAAGTTCAACGAATGCAGTATAAATAACGCGTTTTTCAACAAGAAGTTTTTTATCGTATTACAGCAATTATGAATGAAAAATGATATCTGGCAAAGCTTTTAATCACTTTTTGGCAAAATGTTGGTATTATTTCGTTAATTACATCAAGGATTTTGAGTTTTAAGGCTGAAATCGATTCGATATAGACTCGGGCCTTAACATAGCTCTACAAAAGGTGATTCACTGGTCCTAAATCACACGATCTGGCTGCTCACTTAAATGCTGATTGTCGTGAAGTTATGTAATTGGGAAATTTGGTTTGTAATAAATTGATCGTTTCATTGGCTGTGTGACATGTGGCAGTGTCCTGTTATAAAATTGAATTGTTAGCATCTCGCGATAGCGTAATTCATTGACCGTTACCGCATTTACAGCCTTATCTTAAAACAAAAACAAAACAAAAAAGCGGTCCAATCACGCCTTCAGACCATATAGCCCAATAGTCGCTCTAAGATTTTCAGAAGCCCAATTGCGGTAATTGTGCTTATTGACATACTCTAGGCTTCATTTGAAAAATTGATTTTCTCAGAACAATCAGCCGATTGTTTTTGAATAAATTGAGCGAATCTACGGCGATTTGAATGGTCGGTCGGCATCAACCTGCTAAGGCTTCAAAGTCAAATTCGCCATGTGGTAGTTTTAAATAACCCCAATTGTTCAGAACGTCAATGAGTTGGCAAATTTGGATCTGCTTCAATACCGTGGCTCTGCGATGTTTTCAGTTGAACGACCCGGTCAAACACGCGTTGGTGTTTGCACATTTTGTATCGAGCCTGTCGACTCAAATTTATCGCTTATTAGCGGTCTCGGAAGGATGATTATGTTGTTCGAAAATATTATGAATTTTATGAAAAGTAACTTTAAGAGAACCCCCCTTATTCATAGTGGATTTTAATTATTTGAAGGAGATTTTCGTGCGAAATGAATTTCTTTGTAATAATTGCCAATGCATCTACTACGAATACGTCAAAACTGTCGTGTTGTTGGTGTTGCCACAATTAAAAAACAAACTTCTTGTTGAGAAACCCCATATAATGATCTGTCATAATAATGGTATAAGTATCTAGACAGCAAAAATCTAGATGTCTAGAATAAAATATTGATTATTAAATACAGTTATTATACTTTAAACATTTTAAAAATTTTTACCACACCCTCTAATACACCCTTCTTAATTTTCAGCAGACTTCAAAAGAAGTGAAAGTTATTAATTGTTGTGTTGTTTTCTTCTTAATATTTCATCTTTTTTAATATTTTATTTAATTCAGAACTTCATTTAAAAAAATTAATAAATAAAAGAGAAATTCTAAAATTTTAATATTTTTTTTATATTCTTGTTTCAAATATGTTTCTTTTATAGCAAAGTGTCTGTCTTTTATAACGAGAGCTGCTACACACATGCGAATTCAAAAATTATGTTTTAGTTTTTCTGTACTTTTGCAATTTCGTTGTTATAAGGAAGTTTTATATATATATTGTTTAAACGTTGAAGGCTTATAAAATTTATAAAGATAACTAAATGCAAACAGCATTATTATCTACACTAATTAAAATTATGTACCAAAACTTATTTGATTTATGACAATCTGAATTACATGAATAATTTTCATTACGATAAAATTCAAACAACTATATTTTTTTATTTTTTTTTTATTGTATACAGCTTAAGGTAAAAAAGTCCCACTTACAATATAGAAACGTGAAAAATGTATATGAAGTATCAAAAAAAGGAAAAATAATAATCTGACAGACACACACGCAAATCTACACCCAAAATTATGAACTTGTTATTTATCGATAAAATTTTGCTGCAAAAATTTTTATAAAAAATTAAATATATATTTATGTATATGTCACGTTTTATATTATAATTTTTATCTTTCCAAGCCAAGAATAGTCTCCGAAACTCTGAATTTAAATTTTTGTAATTAAATTTTTCGAGTGTAGGATAATTCACGATATTTGATTTTTTGTTTTCTTCGTGCTTATATAAAATGAAATGTGTGTTAATTAATTTATTTATTTTTTATTTCACATAAAAAAATAATACCTACATTTCTTTGTTGCAAAATTAAAAATATCAATCAAGTATAATAAAAATCACAATTTTATTTTATTTATTTTTTTTATAGATTCGCACAATAAATAAAATTAAAATTATTATTGTTGCAGTGACTTAAACAGACTCCAATTTAAGATGTTAGTTGAACATAAAAAAGCGAAAGCGTATAAATTTATACCAAAAAGTATACTCATATAATCTGTAAGAAAATTGAAGAATTGCAGAAAAGTATAAAAAAATTAAAGTCACTGTAAAAATATATATTTTGATTCAGTAAAGTCGGACATTATCACACATCAAGCCTTATGAAATCTAATAGTGGTAAAGAAAATATAAACACGAAATAATTTTTACAATTATTTCTTCTATAAAAATTCTTATTTGAAAGATTTGCTTTACTCAAAAATAGCGATGCAAAATAAATAAATAGTTTCGACATTGTAGTTTGTCTTGGGTACTGGGATGTTTCTTGCAAATCTTTTTTTTTTTTTTTTCAATATAATTGAAGCAACAATAAAAAATTTTTAAACCAGTAATCTAAGAATGATATTTAATAAATTCCAGCCACTGCTAGACAAATTTAGAAGCCATTCCTATGCGGGCTTTTATTGCCTATTTTAAGATTTCACTTTTGCTACGTTTGTTTCTTTATGGAGGTTTCAATTGTTTGTACACCAGAATTTTGCTTTAGCATAACTGAATTTTGTTCTACGACACATATATTTACAGTCTAAGCAATGAGCTTCTGCCAATAAGCCATTTTCATTTTACTGCTTTTAATTACATATGTGTTAAATTTAATTTGATATGACTCTTTGAACTAAGGCGCCGATCATGAAGTATATTGGGTTATTTTTTCCTCTCAAGATTTCATATGCATTGTATCATTATATTTTTTCGAATAGGAGGTTATAAGCGCAGCAGCGCTAACAACAGCTGTGATTACATATTTGTTCATTCAGTTTTATATTCAATAACTTTAACTATTTTTTAAATTGTAAGGCTACTTAGGAACTAAGTGAAACAGCATATGGTAAACAAATGTTGGCAGCAAGCTTTCATATCTGAATTATAAGGAAAGCAGTTTCAATAGGCTGTGAGTTTAAATAATTTTAATTTAGTATGAAACTGCTGTCCGTTAAATAGTTTACTTTCAGCCTAAAAATGTTTTTTTTGAGCAAGTTTAGCTTCATGCAATACTATTTTCAACGGTTTTAAACACATACACAAAAAGTGCAGAATAATATTTACTTTCTTAGCAAGGCGCCTTTTTGGCTAAGTGTTCTAATCTGTTTATGTTATAGTGCAAAACACCTCCTCTCTCGCTTAGAATTAGGTTCAGTTTCGTTGAAAATCTTTTCAAACAGTTTTGATAAGCTTGAGAGATAACAGTCGTATATGTCTGTATGATTGAGTAGAGTAGTAGAGAAAAGTTCGGATCGGGAATTATGAAAAATTATATCTGGCAAATGTCCACCACAACCACGCTGACAGATGTCGTTTCTTTCATCAAAGTTTTTAATCACTTTTTTTTTTTTTTTGGCAAAATGGCGATTTTATTTTATTAATCAAATCACGAATTTTGAGTTTTAACGTTGAAATCGATTCGATTGGCTCCGTATAGACTCTGTCCTTAACATAGCCTCACAAAAAAGAATCTAATGGTCTTCTACCACACGATTTGGTTGGCCAGTTAACTGTCGATTGTCGTGAAATTATGCGATCGAGAAATTTGGTTTGCAATAAATTAATCGTTTCATTGGCTGTGTGACATGTGGCACTGTTCTATAGAAACCACATGTCAGTGATATCCACGTCGTCAATAATAGTCTAAAGTTGAGTTGTTAACATCTCGTGGTAGCGTGATCCATTGACCGTTACAGCATTTCCAGCCTTATCTCGAAACAAAAAAAAAGTCTCAATCACGCCTTCAGCCACATCGCGCTCCATACAGTGACATCTTGCGCATACAAAGGCTTCTCAATAATCGCTTTAGGATTGTCAGAATCCCAAATGCGGCAATTTTGCTTGTTGACAAACCCTGCCAAGTGAAAACGGGCTTCGTCTAAAAATTGATTTTTTTTTTCAGAAAAACCAGCCGGTTGCTTCTGAAAAAATTGTACTACGCTGATGTAAATAGTCGGTCGGCTTCAAGTTGTGCACCAGTTGAACCTTGTAAGATTTCAGAATCAAATCCTTATGCAATGCTCAGCACGTGGTGGTTTTGGATAACTCCAATTGTTAAGAACGTCGAAGAATTGACAGATTTAAATCTGCTTCAACGCTGTGGCTCACGGCTGCGATGTTGTCAGTTGAATATCCCGACTGAATACTCACGGCTGCGATGTTTTCAGTTGAATATGCCGACTGAATACGTGTTAGTTTTCGTAAATTTTGTATCGAGCCTGTCTACTCAAATTTAAAAACCGAATTCTTAATAACGGTCTGAGAAAGACGATTATGTTATTCGAAATGTAACTCTGACAGAGCCGCCATTTTTATAGTGGATTTTAATTAATTTAATGCGATTTTCGAGCGAAATTAAATTCATTGTTACAATTGGCAATCCATCTACTACGAATATCTCAAAACACAAAATGTCAAAACTATCATGTTGCTGGTGTTGCCACAATTGAAAAACAAACTTCTTGTTGAAAAACCCGATACATTTCAAATATATTTTTATATATTTTATGAAAATATGTATAAATATGTTATGATTTAAAGGAATCTAGCACAAATTAAAGTACATTGAACTAAAAATTTTTCAAAAAAATAAAATTGTTTATCATCGGCCCAAAAATAATAAAAAGAAGACAATCGTTTATAGTGATGAACAAAAAATTGAACTACTACACAATTTTGTACGAAAGTCAATAATTTTTGTAGTCTTTTTTCTAAAAAAAAGCAAAACGATCCCAATTAACCGAAAATGATTTGTTTTTGTTACATCATTACATGATGTTATTGACACCGTTGTTCAGTTTTTATGTTGTTATTTTCAATGAAGTATTTATAATATCTGAAATACAAGAAAAAATCAACAATTTCCGTTTGGTGGAAAATAACTATTTTAAAACAAGTTTAAAATATCCATTAACAAAAGCCATTGACAAACTCTTGAAGTAAAAATAACCACCCTTTTTATTCATTTAGAATTGACTATCAAACAAAATTCGTTTTCTCTTTGAATAATGGTAACAGTGCAGTTGATTTAAAAAAAACAAAAAACGAAATAAATTCACTTGACCAAATCAAAAAATAAAAAAAAAATATCTAAAAAAAAATTACGACTTTCGTAAAAAACATTAATTTTCAAGCACTCGTAAGCGGATGCAAAACTTTTTTCCTTTGTAAATTGAGAGTGAATGCCGGTATTTATTTATTTTTTTGTTTGTTGACGTATGCATGAACGTATCGTACTGTACTCGCAACAAAGTACTTTAAACTTTAACACACAACATTAACTTCAATTTACACCGAATTGCAGTTTTATTATTGTATATTGTATATTTGTTGTAATTGTTGCTGTAGTGCATACACCCATTTAATAAATCAATCTTTGTTCATTAGATTTTATTTATTTCTTTTAAACGATTTTCGTTTTGATTTAAAAGCGAATTTAATTAAAAAAAAAACAAAAAAAAAAAAGAGTGCAATACACGCTGCAGGGTTTCAAATGTGTGACGGACGTTAATTGGAGTAATTTTTTGTTTTTTTTTGTTTAAAGAATTATGAAAATAATTATATACAGTGAAACAACTTATTGTTTTATAATTTCCGGTACGAGGGTTATTATTTATATTGTTAAAAGTTTATAACATTGTTTACGTGATAGCTGATGGACGTTTGTTTCGAGTTTTTAACGAAATAAAGTTTAGTTTTTGAGTTGTATTCTTCTTAACGTAAAACATAAAAAGTTTGAAGTGCATGTCCAAATACAATTTTCTTTTTTTATTATTTTAGGGTAATTGTGAATTATTTGCAAGGGTAGGAAAAATTTATTTCGATAACACCTAATGAATTGCGCTTGTGAATTTAAAAGTTTAAATTTAAAAGCAGCAGTAAAAAAAAATCGGAAAATTGTTTCATTCTGTCAGTGGACGAATGAAATTAAACGATGTTTCTTAATTATGAGTTCGAAAATAGAACACGAGCGCAAATGTTTTTAAGCCTACTAGAATTTATAAAAAGGTTAACGAACTGTCATATCTCGCTTACTGTTTGAGATTTATTTAATTTATCTTAAGATTTTTGTTAGCGATGCAGCTTGAGTTTGCATATAAACAAAATTGCTATATGTGGAATGAATACAATCTAGAGGGCTTTTCCACAAGAGCTTTGTTTTCTAAAACAAAAGAAACTAACAAATTTAGATTAAGATGATTCAAATTTTTACTGCATTACGAAGAGAACAAACAGTTCTACAATAATGAATGGAAAATGATATCTGATAAATGTCCACCAAGACACCATATAGTGACACGTTGCAAATAATCAATAATCGCTCTAGGATTTGTAGAAGCCCAAATGCGGCAATTTTGTTTGTTCTCCTGAATTGAGCGAATCTAACGATGTAAATGGTCGTTCTGCTTCAATTCCTACACCAGTGGAACCTTGTAAGGCTTTAAATTCAAATCCTTAGGCAATATTCGCTATATGGTGTTTTTTTTTTTTTGATAACCCCAATTGTTGAGAACGTCAAGAAATTGAGACATTTGTGTCTGCTTCAACACTGTGGCTCACGGCTGCGATGTTTTCAGGTGAACTACCCGGTCAAGCACGCATTGGTATTCGCAGATTTTGTATCGAACCTGTCGACTCAAATTTAACGACCAATTAATACCCCGAAAATGTAACTTTCACACAACCACTATTTTCATAGTGCATTTTAATTATTTTATTGCGATCTTCGTGCGAAATTAATTTCATTGTAACAACTGCAAATACATCTACTACGAATACGGCAAAAAACTAAATGCCAAAACTGTCATGTTGTTGCTATTGCCACAATTGAAAAACAAATTTAACACCAGATACTATAGACCCAATAGACTACAGTCTATAGTCTGAAAAATTTATCTAGTGGTGAGGTTTATGCGCTGGCATTAACTTTCCACCTTATTTCTTAAAAAAACAAAAAAAAATGAAGTCAGAACTAGCGTTACCATCAATGGAGACATTGATCTGTGTCATTGACGACCACACTAATCGAATTACTGAAATCAAAACTGGGCGGATTTTATTTCGAAGAATGGGGCTATAAATTGGCCACCAAGGTCGTAAGATTTGACGCGAAAGAAAGTTTAATTTATTTTGTTATATTTTTCAAAATCGGGTTCAACAAACATTTTTTATTAGTGTTGCAACTGTGGAGCTTACATCTGCCAACTAACAAAAACCAAGTAAAATTCCTGACTTTCAAATATATTTCATCCGCACGCCACAACTAATTGATCGTGCTTCCATTTAAATTATTTTATGATAAAATTTCAAAGATTTATACTCTAATGATCTTATCACCTCAACACAAAAAAAATTATTTTAAATCGCCAACAAATACATCGTGGAAGAAAGTGTTGCGTTTTTTATTTAACTAATTATTTTCGAATTTGACTTTTAATTTTTCAAACAAAACTGGCGAGTTGAAAGCCAAAGCTATTTGCATATTAAAAAAATGGTTAAACTTCCGCTTTGAACTCTATTTCGAAAAAAAAAATTATGTTAACAATTAAACTTTCGTGACACTTAAAAACTATGAATATGAAAAACATAAAAAAAATATTTGAAATTTATTATTTTAATGCAGAAAATATGTCTGTGGTCTTTGCTTCTGTATAGACTTTCCAAATAAAAATTTGCACTATTTTTTTTTTGAAACGCAAAACCATGTATTTTGCTGTTTTGTTTTCTGTTGCTAATTTCAAGTCGTAACTCACAACACCTGAGCTTTTTTTGTCACTTTCAGCTAGTGTAACTTTTTAAAGTGCTAAAATTAGTAGTTTTTATTTAAAGAAAAATATCTTTCATATTTCATTTCACCATAAATTAATTTAATTTAACACTTGCTTTAATTTGTTGTTGGGTTAATTTTTATAATAAAAAAAAAAAATAAGAAGTACATTATATCACGTTATTTTTTTGCAACCAAATTTATTGATAAAACCTAGCAGCCATAGATGGCAGTATGTATTATTAGGGTGGTTACAAAAAGTGCCAATTGACTAGAAAACGCGATTGGCAAAGTTTCAGCTCAATCTTATAATATAAAGTGACGCATTGAGGTTAACGTCTAGCAAAACGGCGGGTTTTCCGAAAAATCCTAGTTTTTCATCCTTGAAATCGAAACTACTTGTTTTAGAAATATAACTCTAGTTTTTTGTTTTGTTTTAAAGTGAAGTAGCACTTCAGACAACAATGACTATTTAGTCAATTACCGCACTGCATTCTTTTAGGAAAGGGATATAGAGAGATGAGACAGGTGGTGAAAGTAGAAGGATAATTACGGAAATTAAGAATTGTGTAAGACAGCTCAGTGACCAGTGACCATGCCTTCATCACTGAGCAGCCCCACCGACAGTCAATTTTTATTTGTAGTGAAAAAACAAAAACCAAGGCCTAGGCTAGCACACTACCTACTAGCCTACAGGGGCACCTAGGAGTAAAACTCTAGTTTTATTTGATAGGAAATTTTATTTTTTATAGGAGGTGATTTGAAAGATAGGATTACTTTTTTCTACAACTTGTAACTACCCTAAAGTATTATTATATTAAAAGCCATCACACACAATAAAGACATGATTTTGATACATAAATATTTGTAGCTTATTTTATATTAATTTTAATATTTTTTTTTATTTTGCCCGTGTAATGCTTGTGGTGTCGATTTAGCGTAAACGTAACAAATGTTTAATAAGTTTGTACTTAATTTCCTTGATTTGCAAATACAATAAAGTAAAAAGTACCTTTTCATACATTTGAAATATTGTTTAGATTGTCGAAAGAAAATTGAGTTTTTATGGTATGTGTATATGGCGTTATAAATAGATGTATGTGTGTATGCATGTATGTGCATATGGGAGTATATGTGCTGTATATGTGTTGTAGAGAATTATGTAAATCCGATACTTTGTCACAGGGTCGACAACATTAACTAACTTTTGTTACTTATTTTTCTTTTAGTTATTTTCATTTATAAGGAAAGTAGGGAAAGAAACCTAATGAAGAGTTCTAAAATTAGGAATATTTGTTATAATATAATTAAAAAGTCTATTTTTCCTGTAGGCCTACTATCCGAAGAGGCTCAGGAAAGTCGTAACAAAGACTATAAAAAATATCGCCTTAGACACTCCAGAAAATGCAGTCGAATTGCTACGAACGAAGATATTAAGGACCGGATGATGGTAACATCAGATCCCATGATCTCACATTTGATGCCTTCATTTAGCCAAAAAGACCATAGTGTTATAAGCGACGAAGTTAAGGCTATTTTAGAATAATAAATTAAAAATATATTTAAAATAAATAATAAATTAAAAATTAAAAAAAAATCATTTAAATTTTTTGTTAGCTATGGCTTTTTACATTGCAGGTAACGATCGACATTTCTCTAACTTTCTTCATTTTGATTATTTTTGTGTATTACTATATAACTAAAACTAAATTTGTGATGAAATCCCTACATTTTTTGACAAATACAGTGTGCGGCGCCATCTACTTAAAATAAAACGTACTTATTATCGTGAGGTTTACTCACACACCACGTACTGGTGTCATTGTAGTATACGCTATATATCAGAGATGTCTTTGTTAGCCAAGCTGTATGTGAAAAATGATTTTTCCTGTTTTCCTGCTTTTCTCTTAAAATTTTTCCTGAATTTTCTTTGCTATGAACCTCACGGAGCCTAAGACCTTTCCAACCAATGCAAGAACGTGGATATCGGTTTGTGCGTTCTGGAGTTATAGCATCAGGAAGGAAAAGATAACTTTTTTCTTTTTCTTCTTCCCTGTCATGCAATGCATTGTGCCAAAACTAGGATATTAAGCTATGGAGAGTAGGAAAGAAAAGAAGTGTATGTGGATATTCGTTTTGAATTTTCCTACATTGAAAGTGATAGGAAAGACCTCTGGAGGAAGTTTATTCTACATACGAACTGTTCTGTTAAAAAGCGAATTTTCTTTGTAATGCGTAGTGCAATTCAGTGGCCAATCAACCACAAATGGAGGGGCTCTCAACGAAAAGCGTGTTAAACGAAAAATTATTATTAGAGCACTTACCATTGTAGTAACGATACCATTGTAGTGAAATACAATCCACATTGTGTTGATGCTCTAGTCAATCAATAGGGTTGGGTTGGATACCCTACTGCCTACAGTGAGTTTCTTGAACTTCTCTTATACCCACTTAAGCAACTCCAAATTAGTCTTAGGGCGCCGTGCGGATATAGGTGTTATAAATAGTACGAAGATCGGATGGTTTAATTTTTTGCTGAACACTTTTCTATTAGGTTAATCATTTGCTTTTAACCTATCTGCAGCAATAAATAATGAAAATGTAATTGCCTGTCACACAAAACCAAAAAAAGTTTATAAATAAATTAAGAATGTGAAAACAAAAAATTTAACTAGAACAATTATCATGCTAGATTTTATCGTAGTGTTATCATATTATATATTAGTTTTTTTAAACTTCAAACAACAACAATGATAATCATAATTAATATTATATTTTACAATACCTTTATATAATGCAATAAAAATCTCAGATCTCCAATTTTGATAACTATAACAATTTTCTTGTGCAATCTACTAAAGAACTAAATAATCTTCCTATATAATATAATAATATATAATATAATATGAACGGGTTGTACTTTTCACGGAATTGTGCAGTAACTTTACACAATCACAATCCCATAATTGCTGGTGTACTCAATATTTTATTTATTATAAGATTGCAAAAACAATTATACAAATAAAATAAAGGGTGTTTTTTATAGAGGTATAAAACTTAAACACTTTTTAATTTGGAGGGCATTTGGTCATCTGCCAATTGATTTACGTGTACGTTAGTTTGGCAGTAAAACGTAAATAGACTGGCGTCTAAATTACGCTTTCAAATTATGCGAATATATTTTAAAAATCATGGTTCTCTTCGAAATTCGGATTGTGCACTACGCCCATTTTATGGTTAACAGCGATGAAGCTCTTTTGTTGGAATAGATTTTTTTTTTTTTGTCATAAAGAGAAGTAGCACTTCAGGCAACAATGCCTATTTAGACAAGTACCGTGCTACATTCTTTAGGAAAGAGATAGAGAAGAGATGAAACAGATGGTGAAAGTAGAAGGATAGTCGAAAATTAACTGCCGTATAAGACAGCACAGCGACCAGTGACTATGCCTTCATCGCTATGCAGCCCCACCAACAGTCAATTTTTATTTTTGTAGTGGAAAAAAACCAAGGTTTCGTTGGGCATCGAACCCACAAACCCCATACTGACAAATACTGACAAGCTAATACACTACCTACTAGCCTACAGGGGCACCTAATACGGAATAGATACGCTAATAAACAAATATGCCCTATTTAAATGACAATAATCCGCAAGTTTATGTTGAGGCACCTTTATATTCAGAAAAACTCGACTTGTGTGCTTTATGGGCTGCTTGAATCATTGGCTCGTACTTCTTTAAAAACTATGTTGGTCAGAACGTTACAGTCAATATAGCCATGATTGCTGACTTTTTCGTTCATCAGTTGAACAACCATGATGTGTAAAGGATGTGGCTTCAAGAAGACGGTGCAACATGTGCTACAATTAATTTAGTGAAGGAAACCGCATAGTTTCACTTTTCGGCTTCCTGAAGTGGCCTCCAAGATCGTTCAACTTAACGCTACTAGACTACTTTCTGTGGGGATATGTGAAGTCGCTAATCTACCCGAAATAATTGACCACTTGAAGGTAGCGTTATTATCGATACATAGTCACAAAAGGAAAAATTTGTCATCAAATTGCACTACATCCGAGCCAGCCGTGACATTTAAATTATACTGCCAGCAGATTACCTTTCGAGTAAAGAAAATTTAATGCCCCTGTAGGCTAGAAGGTAGTGTACTAGCTTGTAAATATGGGGGTTGTGGGTTAGATTCCAACGAAGACCTTGGTTTTTTCATTACAACAATAAAAATTGACTGTCGGTGGGGCTGCTCAGCGATAAGGCATAGTCACTGGTGGCTGTGCTGTCTTATATACGACAGTTAATTTCCGACTATCCTTCTACTTTCACCACCTGTTTCATCTATTCTCTATCCCTTTCCTAAAGAATGTAGCACGGTACTTGTCTTAATAGGCATTGTTGCCTGAAGTGCTATTTCTCTTTTAAAAAAAAAAATTTATGTCAGTTTTAATATACTTTCTTTGAACTTGTTAGTGCCGACATCTGAAATGAAAAACTAATACACGTTAGTTATGACAAATTTCTTAGTTTTTTAAACAGAGAAAAAGAATTGCGATCACGTTCAGTTTAGGTAGGAAAACTGCAACTATTTGCAACGCAAACGCAATATAGTGATTTTATTTTGGTATACTTCACCAAAACCCTTTTCTTTTAATGGCAACCTAGTTGTTATATATGAACATGCAGACATACTTACATTTATTTTATAAATTTCTGTTTTATCTCTTTTTCGACCGACTGTAATCCACAGCTGTGGTTTGCAACCGAATATGTGTATATGAGTGGTAACAACTATGCTGCACAACTAAAACAGCTTAAAACCGAACTAAATTTAAATATTTGAAACACATTTCTGAACGTGTTTCTGGGTGTTTTTTTTTTTGAAAATAAGCCGCCAACGCCGACAACTTTATTTTATAATGATGTTAATGGCAAGCGACATCAAAAAAGTGTACAAAATATGCAAAATATAAAGAGGAAACTTTCACTTACTAACATTGTTCGTTCGTAACCTCTATTAAGCGACAAACGTCAAAAAATGTTTACGTCTTTTCAACGTCCAAAAAGAGGAGGGTGTTAATGACAAATCAGCGTGTTAAAACTAAAAACATAAATTATTTAACAAATTTTTATAGTTGCTTGTAGGAAGATCTCATTTATAATAATTTTGTTAAGGCAGACCAGAAAAAAAACACTAATAACAAAGTCAAAAAGTAGTTTTTAAATTTCGATTTTGGCAAAAGAGTTTGCCTTTGCAAAATTACAGCATTGCTTGTGTGTGCCAAAAGAAAGTTAATATAGATTTTATACTTTAGCCTTTTCTAAAGTCTTGTACATTTGCAAATTGATTTGGCTATTAATACACAATCTTAATCAACCGAAAGCTTTTGATGTTCTTTCTGTTTAAAATTTCCTGCGAAATGCTGTCAAAAGTCTAAATAAAATAATGAGTGCGAAAAAAGGTAAAAACGAATGTTGCCGTACTTGTACTTGGTTAATTTTGTAAAGATACGAAATGTGTCAATATGCTTAGCTAACTGCAGAATGAATGCTGAAACTGTTTTAAAATGCGAACTAATATGTATGAGTTCTACTTATCATTGCTAACGCTGTTTGCTACATTTATACAAAAGTTTTTCGATTTTCGTGCGAAATTAAATTTATTGTAACAATAACCAATGCATCTACTACGAATATGTCAAAAACCTAAATGTCAAAACTATAATATTGTTGGTGTTGCCACAATTGAAAAACAAACTTTCTATTGCAAAACCCTACATATGAGCTCATAGTATCTAATATTTCGTTTTCATAATTCAAAATAGTTTTGATGTAAATAATTGTAAATGTTTCTGGAAATTATTCGAATTTGTAACATAAAACTGACCGTTTAAAGAAAAACAAATCCTATTTTTATTTTGCACAAATTACGGCTTAGAGCTATAATTTGCTTTTTGCATATTTCTGTGATTTCATTTTTAAAAATGCTAAGTTTACGATAAAAACGTTCATTATTTAAAAATGGCATGGATTTGAACTTAATGACCCTGACACAGTCATAGGAAAAACCTATTTCAAAAAACCCTTCATAATGTTTTAAAATAAATTAAGTGATTAAGTGATTATTAAGTGCCGCTAGTCTTTAAGATATTTTCACATAAAGTTTCCACTGACTAAACCTTCCAAAATTCCTAATAACGAAAAAATGTGTTACAGAACTCTTTAGCTTTGCCAGTGAATAATTTAAAGAATGGTTTTAGATTGCTTCGAGCTGCTATCTGAGTTCGCATAAACTTGCTTGGCATGTTCGTGCCGAGAAGTTACTATCAAATTATTTTCTTTCAGGAATATTAACCGGCCCGGCACAGGAATCCTTAACTTTGTCACCAAATAGCCCAGAAGAAAGTTCACTATAAGTGAAAACGGAAAGCTTGAAGAGGTGTTTATAAAAAACTAGCAAACTTGGCGAACTCCGTTTCGCCACCAAATGGCTTCGTTTTTTGTAACATTTCATTTGGGGAATAAAAGAGGAAGAAAAATAATTTCTTTTGTTTTATATTTGAAAAGGAAAAATTTTATTTCATTGCACAACAGTAATGAATTCATATCGATTACAAAAATGAAGTGGAATTTAGTTGAACATCTCTAAGTAAAAAATGAAAGTGAATCCAAAGTAAATACTGAATCGAAGCGTTACACGTGTCCGCAAATTATCCGTTTCGTTGAAGTGCTCTTTGGTAAACCACATTTTTTGATTTTTGGTCTGACGTTGACAAACAATTAAGATAGAATAATCAATTTATTTATTTTTGAAGAATACGGTGTGATTTCTGATCGTGTGATGGTGTATGTGCAGTTGTTATGTGTTGCAATTGATTGTGTTGGTGTGAATGATTGGTTGAATAAAATCTTTTACCTTGCAAGTCGGCATAAAGCTGCCTTCTCGAATGATATTAGCTTCAAAGGAAGTCATGCGAAAGCAGTTATTGTATTCAAGGATGCGTTTAGGAAAATGGTTGGAATCGGGATCAGTTCCATCGAACAATGGTTTCAGTGGCGGTGGTGGTGTAAGTAATGGATCCATTTTTTTTTTTTTTTTTTTTTTTTTTTTTTTTTTTTTTTTTTTTTTTTTTTGAAAAGAGAAGTAGCAGGCATCAATGCCTATTTAGTCAAGTACCGTGCTACATTCTTTAAGAAAGGGATAGAGAAGAGATGAAACAGGTGGTGAAAGCAATCCAGCTGTTCCTCTTTTGAATTTTAACGCATTGCAATATCGGCATACAGTCGTCATTGGTCCAATATCTAAATTGTCGTCATCCCTGTAGTTCGCAGTGGGATCATATTGGAATGCCAAGCGATTGTATGAGGCCAATGGTCTTCGTGTGCTCACGCGTTGCCTCAATGGGGTATTTTCTCTTATTTTATTTTGTCTTTCTTCGCTTTAGTTAGGTGAATACATTTGTTGCTGGCTTGCATGTCTTGTGCGGCGGGCGATATTCGCACGTCGTCTGGACTATGGGCAGACAGGTGAATTTAACCTCAAATGCACAATCCACAGGGAAAAAATAACTTCCCTATTTTCCTGCATTTCTCTTGAAATTTTTCCTGAATTTTCTTTGCTATAAACCTCACGGAGCCCGAGAACTTTCCAACCACTGCAAAACCGTGGAAATCGGTTCGTGCGTTCTGGAGTTATAGCGTCAGGAAGGAAAACCCGGCTTATTTTTGTAAATATAAATAGATGTAAAACAAGAATTAAATAAATAAAAACCTTTAAAATGAAAATAGGAAAAAATTTTGCAGTTTTAAGCAAAAATGCGTTCCATAAATTGGTTTTTCAAAATTAAGTTTCAATTTTAATAATGTTTTATAGAGCTTTTTTTATTAAAAAATAATTTGTAAATTTTATTTCACAGCCCTTTAAAGCAGAATCGAAATTATTTGTAAGTAATATATTAGTTTAATGCAGACAAGCTTTTGTAAGATAAACTCTTCAGCTCATAAACGTTTCTAAAACGATTACTTTATTAGTGATTATTTCAAAATATCTACTTTCCGGCAATAAACTATTTTCTAAAATTCTCACGAAAATCTTACGATTTCAAAAGAGAACAAAATTTAAAAATTTGTTCAGAAACTGTAGTTGCTTAAGCCTTAACAATCAGGAGCGCAAAAAGACTAAAGATATAAAAATTTTTCTAGAAATTTTCTTTATTAAATGAATTCAAATAAAGTTTAAATTTATTATTAGAATATGATGCTTTAAGTGTGTGAAGATACCTCTGTCAGTTAGCTTCGTTATTGCCAACCCTGCTCTAACTTGAGCTCGCACTCAAGTTAATAGAGTTAACATTTTGGTGCGAAAATGAAAAAACTATATAATATAATATAAAATGAAAATATATTCATAAGAAAACATAAAAAAGTAAAAATAAAATAAATTAAGAAAAAAATAATGCATGCAATTTTTTCTGTACAAACTTTTTTAAAATGCCCAAAAATGAAAAGGTGCGGCTTAGCGGACTACAGGGAGCGAAAGCCATGGCCTTGCAGATTTCAGAACTTGTATAGGTATTCAGCATTTGTATAGGTTTTTAGTAACAGAATTCAGAAAGTTTTGTAAAAATTAATAATTCCTTAGTTCTTAAAAACAAATCTGTATGTACCTTATTTTAAATAAAGAATTTTAAAAGCTTAACTAAAATCAAGATTTTTATTGCTGGCAGTTAGAAAATGCGGTGCGTAAAAACAATTAGCTGATTGCTTAATGTTTATAGAGCCTTTTTACTTTTTATAATTCCCTGTTACGTTTGTACCTTTTATAAACATTTTGTTGTTGCTGAGTTTTTTATTGCAAAATAAATAACATCAAATTTTAGAATTTTGAAATTAAATACAAATTTATGTACTTTAATTACACACGAAGTAAGATTTGTACGTTGGCAAAACAGAACAATGTACTAAAAATGCAACTCTTTACTTTACGAGGTTTATGTTTTAACTGTCTGACTAACCATTCAGACGCTGCCTTTTTATATTTGACCGCTAGTGGCCTAGAAAAATAAAGAATTTTCTACTCCCTTTGTATCACGTTTTGTTGTTGTTATGCTATTCATTTAATGTATAGGCGCCTGTTGGTCTGCGTGTATTTTTGTTTTTGTTTTTATGCTGTTAAAGCTATTTCCTAGAATTGATTTTAAGGTAGTTGTTGTTGTCTTGTGTGCATAAGTTTTGTTTTAGCAAACTACCCAGTTAGTAAACAGCATACCCAACTGTTGTTGTTTTGCATAATTTTATAATTTTTACGCAGTTTGTAACTAGAAAGTTGTTGTTGTCTTGCATAAGCTTTTTTTAGCAAACTACCCAGTTAGTAAACAGCATACCCAGTTGTTTACTTTATTACTTAAATATTTTCTTTTAAAACTTAAGCAAGACCCATCCGTAAACATACTTTAAAAAAAATATGGATTTCTGCAGTCACTACTATACTTGGATCTAGTTTAACAACATATACCTGAGTCGAAGCTTTTCAACCTTTTCGTTAAACACAATATATAGCAAAGCAGCATGTAGAAGAGATCTGGGACCTAAGTCTGTTATCTTCTTATACCGGATCTTTACACTTAAAAAGTTCTACCAACTTACGATTAAAAAATCAATGACCACACTAATCGACAGAGTAATTTAATAACATAAACACATTAATTTTATTTTAGAAAGTTCTGACTAACCGAAATAAAAATTTCTAATTAAAACAAAATTATACTTAAAGTGAAAAGAGTAAACAAAAACAAAACAAATGCTAAGGGCATATGACAAATCATATACATTTTTATTTCAATGCCAGTACGTACTAATTAGTAACTCTTAACCAGTTTTATTATAATTATTTGGTTAAACACGGTTATTAAAACCTGCTACTGGTCTGGTTACAAATAATACCACTGTTTCGCTCTTTTTGTGTAATTTCCCTTAAGAATACAAAACACTTTAATTAAGTAGAGGAAAAGTAAAAAACTTTTTCTTTTGTTTATGACATGTATGACATTGTGCCTATAATTTACTAAACAAAAACTGTTTTCACTTTTATCTCGTGTTTTGTCATAGTTTCTCCAGAAATAAAAGCAGAAATTTACGTTAAATGTAACAAAATACAACATTAGTTGTAAAACAAAAACACTTAATTTTTAATAATTAAAAAAAAAAAACAAATTAAGCAGAATTGATCGGTAGCCTTCAGTAAAACAATGTTGATTGACTTTTTATCTATTTGAAGTTTTGCAAATGATTATTATTTTAAGGTGATAAGTATATATAATTAAACTAAATTTTTAAATGAATTTCACTATTCATTCGCGCACTGCTGACTGTATGTAACGAAAAACTGCGCTTCCAGGTGTGCTGTAGCTGCTAGTTAATAAACACAAACCAGTGACTCACGTGGGCCTATAGGATATAAGTAACGTGTCAAGTGGTATGACCTTGAAAAAAGAGAAGGCTCTAACTTTGCAGTACAGATTGACTCTCACGCACCAAGGGAAATAAATAAATGTATTACGTTACTACATTGTAGCAAAAAAAGACGAAGACTAGACATTCTTAAAAATATAGAAATCTACAAAACAAAAACTCGAGACACAAATTTCACACCACTAAAACTAATCATACACTCTGATAAACACCGTAATAAAAGACGGAAATGTTAGATGCCGGTCTATATAAAATGCCAGGCGGCGTAAAATCTACCTGCATTAAGTAGACACGATCCTAATGAAAGAACTAACTAAACCCGAACGAACACTTATTTATCAGTACAGTCCACAACATGTCTTGACAATAATGTCACCACATCGAAAGCGCTCACCTGTCACACTCACATTAAAGAAAATTACAACAGTATCCGAATAACAGGTTCATTTCTCCAAATTAATTTATCGCCATATTTTAATTTCAATAACCCGATTAGTTGTATATGACGTTAACCGGCTGAAATCACATATCGCCAGAATCTGTGTCATACAGTTTTGTTTTTAAAAGTGGACACTTAAAATCAAGACCATATTAATAAATGTAATAGAATTTGATGTCACCACATATGTTAAAATAATATACAAATTTTAGTATAATTAACTTTTCTCGTAAATTTTTAATAGAAATTGTAAACATTGATTTTTAATATTATCTTTCTGCACACAACATAAAAAACATGGACGAATTATATTGCTGTACTGAAATCAAATTATTGTTATAGAGAACATAGCTGTGTAAATTCATAAAATATTTAAATATAATGTAGTATAATTATAATATCATGATTTATAATTAAACTTGACTTTAACATGTTTTTTGCTAATGATTACATATGTTTTGACATAATATACACTTGACCGCATAAGTTTGCGTACAAGAGTATTAGTTAAAAATAAACGTTAAGATATTTAATTTATTCTTTTTCCTATATAACACTAATAGAGTTAAAATTAAAAATTATTATTTATAATAATGTTTAATATTAAACAAAAAAATGGCAATTCAAAAAGTAAACAAAGTCAAGTTTTTTAGTATGCAAAAGTATGCGTACATAAATTAAGATTACGAATTTCTTAACTGTAGAAGACACGATTGAATATTTTAATACGATGTTGGGTATCCCCGAAGCTTCAGAAATTCGTTTAAACGTTTGGGCATGGATGATACTAGTTTTTTTGTGTATTCGGACCATTCGTGGACCAGCACATCTTTGAGCATTTCTTTTGAAGATATTATGTGGGTTCTAATTTTTCTCTCCAATAAATCCCATAAATGCTCGATGGGGTTCAAGTCTGGGGACTGCGGTGGGGTTTTCAGCTGAGTTTTATATTGTATAATAGCCAAAGCCTTGTATTATGCGTGGTATTCTTAGGATCATTATCCTGTAGAAAGATATAATCGTCAGCAATACCAAATTTTTCCACACGTTCTGGAAGATTTCTTTTCAGAATTTTCAAATAGGCCAAATGATCCATTGTTGATGAAATAATCTCTAAGTTACCGACACCCTTGCTGTTCATACATCTCCATACCATTATCTCAGCACCACCATGCTTTACTGTTGGTTTTAAATTTTTTGGGTTTAGAGCTGTGCATGGTTTTCTCCAAACTAGTTGATGACCTTTTATGCCAAAAATACAAAAATTTACTTTCGTCTGAAAACAGGACTTTTTCCCAGAACTCTGGTGGCTTGTTAACGTGCTCCTTTGCAAAGGCTACACGCTTCTGTCTGTTTACTAATAATACAGTAGGCAACGTGCAACTCTTCGCACAGTATCCAAAGAAACAACCTTTTTAAAGTGTGTCTGCAAATTTTTAGCAATTTTGAAAGCTATTATTCTGAGGTCAGCTTCAACAGACTGCACTATAGTTCTCTTTTCAGTAAGTTTTGGTGGGCGGCCTGCACGAGGCTTAGAAACAAAAGCTCCACTTTTTTTGAAGTTGTCAACAACCCTCTGAATAGAGGAGTGTGATCTTTCAACAATTGTGCCAATATCCCGTAAGGTTTTCCCCTGTTTCCATAGGTGCACTATAATTTTCCTTTCCGGAACACTAATTTCTTAATAAATAAATATAGCTTAAACTGCTAGAATTTATTGTTGCAGAGAATATAGTATGGTTGTCGTACCCATAAGATGGCGAATAAAGAGAATTTTATAATTTCTGTTCACATTAAGCTGCAAATTATTACCTTTAATTAAAAGTGGTGGCAGAATAAGATCTACCGATTCAACTTGTTTATATTCCTATTTTTTTAATAAATGCCATGGCCTGTTAAAGTAGACCTATATCATTTTAAGTTTGATGAGAACTTTTAAAATTGGTGGGTAGTATAGTTAAAAGGCATTGAAGGGGGTAAAATAGATAAATTGAAATGATAATGAAAAATCTGATTTGATTAGTCGCTGCAAAGACCTCCCTTCGTAACTGGGACATAGGACAATTTTTATCAATATATAAAAAAAAATGATTTGCAATCCATTTTAAAAAGTGTTTTTTTAAACAAACCTGTTGTAATTGTTGAACTTAATTGAAATTGAAGTAATAATTGAATATTACAATCTTACATTCACGTAAGTAGTTTTATTTCTCATAGATTTTGTTATTTGCCTTTGTTAAAAATTATGTTGCGTAATACATTTCATTCCATAAAAGGAAAGTGTATTTAGATCTATTTCTATCTGACAATTTAATTGTACCATCGTGAGCAAAGCTAAATTTATTTAATTTAATATTTATTGATATTAAATTTTGATGGATTACAACAACAACACTTTTGATCATTATTTCTACGTTAAATACAATTAAAATAAATTATCATTATAAATTGCTTAATTTTACCATGTTTGTCTTGGAAATATAAAATTTGTAAATTTAGTTTTAACAGACGGCTAGCTAGCTAAAGGCAGACAGACATTGCGATAGTCAGTCTAGAAATTATACATATCAATAAAAGCTTATTGAATCGTACAGTTAGTTACAAAAGTCTGAAACTCATTTTGTGTGTCAAGTTAAAACCAAATTTGGGCAACATTTATTTTAATTCAATTTGATTGCGTTTGTATTGAATGTTAAAAGAAGAAAAAGAAATATTAAAAAGGGTTTTACAATCTAAAATTTATTAAACATTTATTGTTTGATGTTTATTAAACAATTGTTTTGCTGTCATCAAATAAGGAAATGATATAATATATTGATTTGCATTTTTAAATAATTATATTAAAACGAAAACAAATTTAACTAAAAAATAATATATCATAACATGAGAACAAACATTTTTTTAAGGCAAAAGTTAAAGTCGCATGTTTTTAAATTTTAGATTTTTGAAATATTTTGTATTAAAGAAATTTAAAGGATTAAAAGTTTAGCCTGTTCAGGCATCGGTCTGCAAAATAAAATTATTTTTCAAATAAGATTTCAAGATCTTTAAAAATCTGTAAAGGATGTTATTAATGTTTGGTAAAAAACATTGGGATGTCTAAGAGAAAAAAGCAACCACTAAGAAGTGTGATGTGAAAAAAAGGAATATAAAGGAAAAGTTAGCTAAAACATTTTGAGCAGCCTCGGTGTGGCTGTGTTGTTAGAAGGGTTTTGTGCTTGATAAATATAAGATTTGAGTTCAAATCCCAACAGAAACTTGAATAACATGAAGTTTTTGCTGTAATTTTCTTTAATCAATACATAGTTGATACTTTTTCTCTTAATATATTTTTGGTCACGTATACTTGCTTAAAAAATGTTTGTTCGGGACCACTAACCAACTTAAATATCTAAAAATGTTAAAATACAAGAAGTTTGTTTTCCAAAACAAAATAAAACAAAAAATTTACGAAGAGAAAACTACGTCAATTATGAATGACAAATGATATCTCGCAAATGTCCACCACGATCACGCTGACAGATATCCATTCTTTCTTTCGTTAAATACATCACGGATTTTAAATTTTAACGTTGAAATCGATTCGTGGTGGTGTTAAATCTGGTTAAAACTGGTTAAATCTTGTTGTGAAATTTTGTTTGCAATCAATTGATCGTATCATTGGCTGTGTGACATGTGGCATTGTCCATGTTGAAACCACATGTCAGTGATATCCACTTCGTCAATAATAGGATATTGACGCGATAGCGTGATCCATTGGCTGTTACCGTCTTTCCAGCCTCATTTTGAAAAAAAAACCGACTTAATCAGGCGTCCAGATCACATACCGCACTATGCAGAGATACGTTCTACGATTTTCAGAAGCCCCAATGCGACAATTTTGCATGTTGACATACCCCAACCAGTAAAAATGGGCTTCGTTTGAAAAATAAAAAAAAAAATCAGAAAAGGCAGGTTGTTCCAGAATGAATCTACGGTGATGTGAATGGTCAGTCGGCTTCAATTCCTGCACCACCTGCGGCTTGTAAGGTTTCACAGTCAAATCCTTACGCAAAATTTGCCATGTGGTGTTTCGGATAACCCCAATTGTTTAGAACGTCGAAAAATTTACAAATTTGAATCTGCTTTAACACTGTGGCTCACGGGTGCGATGTTTTCAGTTGAACGACGCGGTCGAACACGCGTTGGTGTCCACATATTTTATATCGAGCCTGTCGACTCAAATTTAACAATAAAATTCTTAATAGCAGCCTCAAAAGGACGATTATGTTTTTTATTTTATTTTATTAATATATAGTCCATGGAAGTTGTCTTCCTTTCAGACTTTAAGCTTAGTTACAAAAACAATAAAAACAAAAAATGTATTACATTATAAGGTTGAGTCTAAAAATAGCAATCATAACAAAGCAGAAGCAATCAACTTCAAAGGTTATGTGTTCAAGAACACAATTATATCACGTTTAATTCTAGGAACACTGGTAGAGAAATCGATGAATTTATAAAGATCATTAAAATCAGCACACATTCTGCGGAAAGGATCATCATTAATAAAATTTTGACGATAAAATTTAAGATGTAAAAGATTATAATTTCTTGTTGGCCGTCGAGGAATGTGAAATTGTATATTCTCCAGTAGAAAGCCAGAGCAAATATCACCATTTATTAAATTTATCAGAAACGTAACACTTAGCATAGTTGTGCGATAATATCACGAATTTTACGAAATGTAACTTTTATAGTGGATTTTAAATTTTTTAAAGTGATTTTCGTGCGAAATTGAATTCATTGTGACAATTTGCCAATGCATCTACTATGAATACGTCTAACAACTAAATGTCAAAATTATGATGTTGTTGGTGTTGCCACAATTCAAAAACAAACTTCCTGTTGAGAAACCCGATATTTTACTAATAAAGCTGGAAATACGACTTGGATGTTGTGAATTAAATTTAAAAGTAAACTTGATTTAAAAACATTATTTATTATTAATGCGTCACTTGAAAGCATTTGTGGCCGGAAAACGATGTACCAAATAATCCTGATTGGCCCTGGAAACTATTGAAGCAACCATTTGAATTCATTTTTTTAGTAACGTGTAAATAAAATTATAAATTATAACTCTCCTGGTTCTTTTTTGGTCTTTTTTCTTTCGCTTTTGTAAACTATGTAATAGATAAAATCAGTGATATTTTTTTAGATATTACGACAGTACTCACTTTCGGCATTAGTTTCCATTTTTTGTTTTATTTTTGGTTTCGATTTTAAATTTGTTCTTTATTAAGCTTTATTCCAAGTCTGCTAAAACAAATAGGAATTTTCTGTAGCTAAAATTTTGCACCAACTTTTCGTAATGAATTAAATAGAAATTTTTATATTATTTTTAATGTGAATTTTTGTTTTTTTTTAACTGATTTTACAAAATTAAGTTTACCACAATAAAAGTAGGATGTCAGTATAATGAAATGCACTTCCTAGTTCGCTATAAGCTCCGTCATATCAATCTTTAATTTTTCTATTTATACAGCCATGTAGAGAAAATAGGATATTTGAAATTTAAGTTCATTCTATTGTTTAAAAATTATTACAAAAAATTGGTAACTAATATGTTTTTCGTAAAAAATTTAGAAATTAAAAAATATACGAGAACTCTGGCCTAATTAAAATTGCAACTAGTTCTGTTACTAATTAATTTTATTTTTATCTTAATAATAAAACCTTCGACAAATAATAAAACAAATACTTTAAATGATCCACATAGAAGTTATTTTAACATTTTCGTTTTAAAAACGCAATATGACAATGATTATCTCTCTCTTTCTCTCTCCACTTCTTCTTTCTCTCTGCCAGCCATCATTTATATTTCAAACTTTACAACGAAAACATTTTGAAATTGATTGATATTTATTGATTTTTCGTAGGATACTTAAACAAGTTACAAGTTTGAACCAGTTGTTTAATTTGAGTTTTAAATTCAATATTGCAACTTTAATATTAAATCGTGAAATATACTTCTACTCACATAGCCTGATGTCAATCAATGTCTAAAATAACAAGTCAGCACGAAATTAAACTAAAATAATATTTTTTTTCATTTGTGGAAAACAACTTTACAACTTAAACGCACCGATTTCATATTTTCACCCTTGACTCCTTGTTAGATTTGTACTTACTATCTTTAGTTAATCAAACGTCCTCAGTTGCTTTATTAAGACTCAATCTGACGATAACAGACGTGTTAAAGAATTGTTCTACGACGACGATACTTAACTTTCATGTACAAAGCTTCGGCGACACGTTTGAACTGAGAACCTTCTGTTAAATTAGCAATTGCCTTAAAAGCTATTTACTATTTTTCTATAAGCTGAGAAAAACACATCGCGTTAAGGCGTGAGAAAGTGACACAGCAGATAATGTTATGGAAAAGAAAAGGAAATGACAATTCTTACTATCACTTTTGCTATAAAGTGAAACCACCGTATACACAAATTATGAGAATATGGTTTTCTATGGCTTGAAAATAGCTTTAACAATCCCAGGAAAATCTGACCACGTTAAATATTAAAGAAATGCACAATGCGATGTTAATCGTGCCGTTGATGTCTGGAGTCACATTACAGTAATATTGTTACGAAGATGATTTGTTAAGTTTTAGAAGCAAATAATTATTAGTAAAAAAGTAAACGAAACGACCGAGCTTTCTAAGAAATCTTGACAACAACAACATGTTTATAAGAAATTCTCCAAAATAAGATAAACAATAGAAAATAAAAACAACTAACACTAAGCAAAAACAAAACACACAGCCAAACAGGTGCCTACACTGAATGAGAATAACAACAATAATATGGGGTGATGTTAGAGTACAATATTTTTGTATATGCGAGAACCGCTTAAAACAGCTACATAAAAATCACTTGCTGGGCTTATTAAAGGAATTCAAGTTGAGTCATCAGTGAGTGTTTTATTTTGTTATGTGTTATTATGTGTGTATTGAAAGTAAATAAATTGTTTAAGTTAAAATTAATTCTAAAGTGCTGTCTTATTATTTTGCAATGAAAGAATTCAATATAGCAAAACGTTTATTAAAGAGGAATAAATGTAACATGTTATACGTGATGATGCGTGTTAGTAACTCAGGACGTTTTATTCTGTTGATTGTACCCACTTTTGTGCTACTAACTAAATAAGCAACTTATTTACCTGAAACATAATCCAAGTTTTAAGTGAAAATTAGCGTCTTTAAGCTTTGTTATGATAACTATTTTTATTCTCAGGCTTAAAACTCAAAGAAATGTTCAACACAGATATTCCAAAACTCTAAATATCACTTCTAAGTTGGAGAAAAAAGAGTCAATAATTCCGCATTTTTCGTTTTTTTTTTGTTTTCAATGACGTCTGCTTTGACCACAATATACTTTGTCCTATTATTCTCTCTCAAGCAGTTTTGGAAGATTCTTTAAACTTTAGTTCTTTAATAGGGATTTAACCTGTCTTCCTTGGTAAAATGGTAACGTTTGCTGGATTTTTTTCTGCCATAATATTAATTTTTATTTCTTCTATTTTTAACTTTTTCTTAATCTCAAACAGTAAGGGAAAGACAAGTAAATGTGCCTAACAAAAACCATACACATAGTTTCGCCAGTTGACTGTAATGGATTTGATTCGTTTAAGTAGCTTGATTTGGTAATATAATCTTCTTGCCTTAGCAGATTTCCCAAGATCGCCAAGAGTATCACCAATTTTGTAAATAGCTTCTTCATAACTTACTTGTTTTTCTAGCATTGCTGTCAGCAGTGTCGTCAGCTAGCTCGTGAACTTTTCGATGATAAAAATAGAAGTGGAAATTCTGTACGTCTCACGATTTGTTAAAGCACATCCATGTTAAAGTATGTTAACCTAGTTACAGACAACCTTTAATGTTTATTTAGTTTTTCAAGTGCTGGGATATTTTTGTGCAGTTGTGTTGAAGTAATAAATTTGAAATCATTTCTAGTCGTCCCTTGAAACGTTAACATATTTGAAAGCTTTATTTAAAATGCTTTTCTAAAGACAGATAGATAATTTTGTAGTTAAATTGAAGTGCTTTATATTTTCTTTGTGCTATGTTTATGTCAAACATTTTGTATTCATAGTCCTTATTGAAAACCTTCTAGTTCTTGGCATTTTAAATAAGGCATTAAACTCTTAACATTTTTTTTTTAGCATGTCATAATAGCGTTTATCGATCAAACTTAGCTTAACGTAAATTTCTTAGACAAATACATGATTTAACAGTCATATACAATAGAATTGCTTTGAATATTCAAAGCGAATTTTGTGTCTAAAAACAAAACAGAAATAGAAATATTTAGTTTCCTACAAAAGAGCACTAAAATAACTGATTCATAAACTACACAAAAGCAATGCCCTAGAATCTAAAGGCAGATTTCTTAACCACTTATTATCCATTTTTTACACTTATCATTTCTTTACAGTTTTTGAAATCAATGACTAAAACGAAATTAAAGACGTGTCTAAAATTGGTTATTAAAATTAACGATTAGGATGAAGGGTTTTACAACCGCTCAACTAATAAAAATGTAATTGAACTGTAGAGGAAAGTTTATTTGAAACCAATTGATTTTAATTTACGAGTAAAAAACGTTCCTTTCTTGCTCCGTTTCCTTTAATTTTTCAAGTTTTTTTTTCGTTTGCTACTGTTCGCCACAACTGTTTCAAAGTGGCCGATATGCATCGTTGTATTATTTTCTTGTGAGTTATTAAGTGTTTCAGAAAAAGTGAAATCGTATTATACTAAACGATTTATTATCTTCAACTTAGAAGCAACGAAAAAGCGCCAAGAAGTAGGCTTTTGTCTTAGATAAATAGAGATGAATATGTTGAGCTACTTTTTAGTGTGAGCTGGAATCTGATCAGTAATAAAAGATTTGTGAGTTCAAGTGTAATCGGAGCCTTAATAGTACGAAAATTAATTGGTGATTTATATGAGTTGGCTGCGTAATAAGATAATATTGAGTTTAAATTGCACTGCAGTCTTAGTAAAGAAAGTAACACAAGTCGTAGCTGAGTTGAGTACACAATAAACATCCTGAATTCTTATATCTTCTCCGGAGCCAGAAAATATTTTGGGGTAACTTTAAAGAAAATTCAAATCTTGTCGACAGCACAAAGTAAAGGGTTTTACAACAAGAAGTTTCTTCCATAAAACGAAAAAAAAATTTTTTTTTTTTGATTCAGATAATTCCAATTTTTTATGTTAGGAAGAGAAAAGTTCGACAATTACAAATGAAAAATGATTTCTGGCAATTTTCCACCAGGATCACGCTGACAGATATCGATTCTTGCATCAAAGGTTTTAAACAATTAACACACCACTAATCCAGTGGTGTAAAATCACACAATCTGGCTGTCCACTTACTGCTGATTGTCGTAAAATTAGGCGATCGGGAAATTTGGTTTACAATAAATTTTTCGTTTCATTGGTTGTATGACATGTGGCAACCTTATCTTCGAAAAAAAGTCGCCAACTTACGCCTCCAGACCACACAACACACCATATAGTGGCACGTTGAGCATGCAATAATCGCTCTAGGATTTTCTGACAACTGTGCTTGTTGACATATCCTGAAAGGTAAAAATGAAAGAGATGATTTTACAAAAAAAAAAAAAAAAATAAAAAAATTAATACACAGCCGGTTGTTGCTTAAAGAATTAAGCCAAATAAACTTCGATGTGATTGGTCGGTCGGCTTCAATTTTTGTACCAAAATTCGCCATGTGGTAGTTTTAAATAATCTCAGTTGTTGAGATCGTTGAGTAATTGACAGATTTGGATCTGCTGCAACACTGTGGCTCACGGCTGCGGCGTTTTGAATTGAACGACCCGGTCGAACACACGTTGGTGTTCGCACATTTTGTGTGGAGGCTGTCGACTCAAATTTAACAACCAAATTTTTAATAGCGTTCTCAGAAGAACGATTACGTTGTCTAAAAATATTACGAGAATTTTAAAGTGTAGCTTTCATATTGGGTTTTAATTATTTTAATGCGATTTTTGTGTGAAATTGATTCCTTCATTCATAACAATTGCCAATGCATCTACTACGAATATACGTTAAATAAATGTCAAAATTAAAAAAAAAAAGCTCAGCGATGAAGTCATAGTCACTGGTCGCTGTACTATCTCTTATACGGCAGTTAATTTCCGACTATCCATCTACTTTCACCACCTGTTTCATCTCTTCTCTATCCCGGTACTTGACTAAATAGGCATTGTTGCCTGAACAAAAACTATTAGGTAGTTAGTGGTGTTGCTATAATTGAAAAACAAACTTCTTGTTGATAAACCAGAAATTTAGGCTGAGTAAGAGTAAACGGTGTACCCTGGGTTCGAACCTTGCTGAAAGTACAGAGTAAACAAAAAGGTACGTAACAGAACGTGGCTTGATAATGATGTCTTCACATCGAAAGCGCTCTCCATTTGCAAACCAATAGTCGGGAAGGACGTTAAAAGGAGGAATTGAAAAAATCTGCATACGAGTACCAAATTGCTGAAGTTAATCGGATCGGTTCAAAAATTCTATTTTAGATACAGTGCAGTGTTATTAATTTTTCCAGTTTTATGGCACTCTTACTTACCAATATTCCAATAATTTTCCTGTGTTTTCATCTTATGCTGGCTATATGTGACGGTTTATATGCTGCTACTCTAGCCCCCGATCTAATATTTGTTACTTCTTTCATCCGGCGGTTTCTTCCTTCACCCAAAATTAGAACTAGTGTAATTTGCTGGGTAATTTTGTCTACATATTTACTTCTCCATTCTGAACCCTCTTTAAGGGTTACGTTTAATTTTGCGGTCAATGCGGAATGACAGAAATTATTTATTGATACATGTTATTAAATTTTGTTTATCTATGTTTACCAATTTTAGATTAATACACTAATCAATATCATTAGGTTATAGTTCAATCACGGCCTGCCATGTGCCATAATGCTTTAAAATGCATAAATAAATGAAATATGATGTTAAAAGTCCATTCCACTGTGCATTTCTAATATTTATAATATGCTCTTGAGTCCAATTTTAAAAGTTGACAGGCTATAAAAACAAATTTTGGGTGTATTAACTTAATTGTTAATTCATCAGTAGTGTATCTGAGATATTTTTTTAATTTATAGTATTTAGTTGCTTCTGCTTAATTTTGAAATAAATAAAAATCAAAATTATAATAAAAATATTAAACTATTTCAATTGACTACGCCTAAGCTATTTTGAAGGCAACAAACACCTCAGGCAAACCCTTAGAAAATATAATAATATCTAACACGTAACACTAATGTGTATACAGCCCATTATTAGTGGCAACCCCTTTCAAAGAACTGCACTACAAAAGCAGTACGAATATTTACAACAGTGTTGTCTTGTTTTATGCAAATTATTTGGTAAAAGGAAAGAGAAAAATGATTAAACATTTAAAAACTAAAGAAAGCCAAAACCAACCAGCCTAAATATTGGTTTTTTCAACAAGAAGTTTGTTTTTCAATTGTGGCAACACCAACAAAACGATAGTTTTGACATTTAAGTTTTATGACATAGTCGTAGTAGATGCATTGGCAATTGTTACAATGAATTCAATTTCGCACGAAAATCACATTAAAATAATTAAAACCCAAATGGTGGTTCTGTTAAAGTTACATCTCATTAAATTCGTGATATTTTCGGACGACATAATCGTCCATCTTCCTTCTGAGACCGCTATTAAGAATTTGGTTGTTAAATTTGAGTCGACAAGCTCGCTACAAAATGTGCGAGCACCAACGCGCATTCGACCGGGTCGTTTAACTTAAACCGCTATTTTGCCAAAGAGTGGTTAAACACTTTAATGAAAGAATCGACATCTGTCAGCGTGGTATCGTGGTCGTGGTGAACATTTGCCAGATAACATTTTTCATTCATAATTGCTGAACTTTTCTCTTCTTAATCCAATAAAAATTTTAATCATCTCTTAATCGAAACTTATTGCTTTATTTTGTTTTAGAAAACAAACTTCTTGCTGAAAACCCCTTTATCTTGTTCAATGATGTGGTACAAAATAATTCGTTACTGTTTAATATTTTGAATTTTTCTTAAATAATATTTTTAAAACAGTTTTACGATACAGATCATGCTGTAGATCGACTAGACTGACAGTAAATACTGCACGTACTACTCGTACTTTGTAGACGATTGAGCACATAAATTTTTGCATTTAAATAAACGTATATTTTTTTTCATAATTTAACTTTCTTGTTTGTTAAATTATAGCTGATTTTACATGAATATTAAAATATTTTTATTTGTGTAGCTTTTGTGTTTTTTTATTTTTTTTTTGATGTCTTCTACTTTGCATCATTATTTGTATCTTTGTTTGGTTAAAAAGCAGCTTTTTTAGACTGATTTTAATCGATTTGTATGGAGATAGAAAGCAGCAGACAGTAGGCAGCAGTTTTCTTGGCTGTTTTAAATTTTTAGTATCTTATTTTCCTTTTCTACAAAAAATGCTGGGGAGTTGTTTAATGTTGCAATTATTGTGCGGCACTATTGTTTGTTTTGTAATAGAAATAATTTGCGTGTTTCGTTGCAATTGCAATTTTAAAACGGCTTAAAATGCAAAAAGGAAGAAATTATTGTTAAATTTTTTTTAATGGTAATTATAGATTTTCAATGTAATTAGAGATTTCTTTAGCGGTAAACCAAACAACATTTTACCGCTTTTTAATATGAATTTATACACAGGAGTATTCAAATTCAAATTCATAATTTCTCAATTGCCGAAGTGTTTGTTGATTTAATATTTTGTAATGAAGATTGATCAATCTAAAGCAAGTAAAAAAGTGAAATTGTTAAACAAACAGTTTTATGAAAGGCTACAGCAGCCGACAAATACTGAATGTAAATTTAAATATTGAATAAGTAAATAGATTCCACTAACAGCTTCAATAGCTGAAACAATTAGAGGCTACGTCGAAAGATTCAGAGTGACAAATTTTAAAAACCTCTTTAAGTGAAAAACTTGCGCCAAAAAGACAAGCAGTAGAATATCTGCTGGGGGTTTCTGCAGCAGTAGTCAGCTTTTTGTACTGGGAATTGAGAAGGGACCTCATGAATCGTATGGGGTTATTAGTTTTTAAACAAAAGCACTTTCGGTGATATACAATCGTATTGCCCATAGTAGGCTCTTGTAAATGTTCAGCACTGACTCATATGACTTAGGAGCACAGACAGGTGACTGTGGATTCTACAGCAGTCAATTCTAAACGTACGATTTTTTGAAGGCTAAGCGTAAAGAAAGAGGAGAATAATTACTTACCGGCAGCCGAAAATCGCTTCATCGGAAAACAATTTTAATGTTTAAAAGATCTTCCGCCAAAAGGTCAAAAATATGAATTGCTACTGTATTGAAATATTACTAAAAACTCTTTTAAGTGATACTAACTTAAATCGCCGAATTTATCTAAGCTAATGCTTGTTTTCTGACACAACTGCTTATTACTTTGTCCTGAATTCATTTATTTACATTGTAGCATGAGAAATGTTAAGTTTTTTGAGTAATTTTCGTCGTGACATCGGATTTTTTTTTCTCTAGCTGGTATTAAGTTTTTTATTTAACTGTCTTAAAATTATTTAAAAACCCACAACAAATTCTAATAATAAGTAAAAAGAACAAATGAAAATCAAGATCTATGATGGGAACTGCAGTTATAGAAATAATTAAAGAAAGTAGTAAAACTAGGCTACAGGTTACCCTGTCATATTTTTATGTTTCATTGTAATTTTATTGATAATTTCAAGGAGCAAGAAATTTACTTGCTGCCAAGAGAAATTTAAAAAGTGTAAGTTTTTATAAATGAGAGAATTTTAACTGTTTTTGTCTATCCATTTTTACAGTATTGTTGGACCACAGCTGGTGGCAAATAATTACATAAGGGTTTGATTTTTTTTTTTTTTTTTTTTTGTAAAACACTTGTTTGTATCCCACTAATTAATATCGTTACGTTTATACCTTTTATAAACGTGTTATTGTGAGTTCTTTATTACAAAATAAATATTACCAGTTTTTTAGAATTTATAAATTATAACAATTTTATGTACTTTGACTACACAAAGTTGACACTTCAGAACAATTCACTTAAAATGCACGTCTTTACTTTCCTCGATGAGGTTTAATTTTACACTGACTGACTATCCACTCAGACGCTTCCCTATATATACTTGTCCATTTAAAGTCTAGAAGATTTAAGAATCTTCTACTCCCTTTGTATCGCATTTTGTTGTTGTATGTTGTTTATTCGATGTATAGGCGCCTGTATGTCTGTGTGTATAGTTGTTTTTATGCTGATAAGTATTCTGCTTGGGATTTATTTCAATATATTTGTTGTTGCTTTTGTAAAAAAAGGGTTTCTTAGAAAACCACGCAGGTGGTAAACAACATGTATGTTTGTTGTTTTAAAATTAGTTTTTGTCTTGCGCGTTTAGATGATAAACAGCATACATGTATTTTTTTTCTTGCATGCCAGGCAGTTAGTAACCAGCGTATCAAATTGTAGTTGTGTGTGTGTACGAAGTTTGTAACCAGTAGTTTGCTTTATTGCTTAATTATTTTATTTTAAAACTTAAGCAAGACATATTCGTAGCAATATTTTTAGAATTAGTCTTTGTCTGAAATGCCTCAAATTCTTTTAAATTAATTACTAACCAAACATTATTTTTGTTTTTTGTAGAATACCATAATAACAAGGACTATATCGGGTTTTATTTTGTAAATATTTTTCTAATTTAGTGTGTGCTGAGAGAAAACTAAGAAATCTGTTAATGAAATTATCGGCCAACAAATTGTTCGATGATCATGGTTTGAGTTAGCATTAAATTTGTTTTTTCGTATGCTTACTAAAGAATGGTTTAGGATATATTGCGTCATGGAGAGTCTTCAAAATTATGCCCACATATTTTTTTAAAAAAAGTAAACTTTCGTTAAATAATTTTGTACATGGTCCGGGAATTGTTGACTTAAATGACCCAATCTGCCACTGAAACTTCATAGTAGGAACTACAAGACCAATTTGATTTTAGTCAGTTAATGGCTGGGCAAATTTGTTGCACCAAATTATAACACTTTATGAATTTATAATTTTTATATTTTTTCGATACTTACCACTTGCTGTAATAAGAGATGAATTTACTTTTAAATACTTTAAACTTTATTATTGTGCGAGGAAATGACGTGATAAGGTTTACATCATTACCTGGCAGTAAGCCTTAATCATTTGGTGGTCAAACCACTGTGAGTGAAAAGCAGCGCCACTCACGCCCTAGGAGGCCGAAGTCTAATTCTAGCAATAGGTCCTTCCTAGTAACAATTTCAATGATTCTAGAGCAGGGCTGCAAGCCACTACTCCTTGCTGAAGAGCTGGAGACTATCCAACTCCTGTTCAGAACACATGACTAGCATGCTCACTGGATCTAGATCATTCATTAGTGGGTGTTATTAAAGGCGAGATGATCCTGGCCACCATAAAACAGACCTGTATTGGGCCGCGAAACCACAACCACCACGATACTCCGCAGGGCCAACCTCAATAATCAGTCAGAGAAACAGCTAAATGCCTAAAGAGACAAATAGCGGCAACTCTGCGGGCTACTGGCTCCCGTGGAAATAACGTGGAGCTTCCAGTTGTACCCCTGCTGACTTCAGGGGACTGGGCTCCCTTATACCCCCAGTTGCACAGGTCTAAATGTGATAAATGTGAGCCGCCGGGGAGGAAGGGTGTGCGAGGAAATATTAACACAGACAATTTCCTGGTTTCAGTGCTTTGTTTAATTCGTAGCGTTTTTTAGTGATAAGCCGCTACCTAGCCAAGTCACGCCGCATTCAACCGACTTTTATTTAATTTACCCAGTCTGCTTTGCTGGCGCATAATTTATTTTAATTGATAAGTATATATGGAAGAAACCAGGCCGATCTTTTCATACTCAGCCATGAGGCGTTCAATCAGAACCTTTATGTTTTATACCAAAAAAAATTGTTTATAGAAAAAATATGTGTTATTTGATATTTTTTAACATTTGCAAAAGTAGACCTTTCCAAGTTATGCATTGATTTGTACATTAAATGGTTGGTTCTCGGGTTACATAAAACAAGTTAATACTCTCTTGCCTACCTTAAAAATGGGTTTTGTTATTAAAAGTTTAGTTAAAATTAATACAGAATTAAACACTTTTGTACAAATAAAATTATGCTTAAGTAGTAGTTTAATGGCAACAATGAATTACTTGCTAAACAAATAACACGTGTGATTGTACTAAAGTCAACATAATTTATTATTATTCAGTTAGTGTTTCATTTTTTGGTAGCAATAAACGCTTATAGATTAAACTTTAAAAAATCTTGTTAACCATGACTAAAGTATTGTTCACCGAAAGTATATATTGCTCTAGAAAACATTCGATTCCCAACGAAGACATTGGTTTTTTCAATACAAAAATAAAAATTGACTGTCGGTAGGGCTGCTCAGCGATCAAGGCATAGTCACTGTTCGCTGTGCTGTCTTATATACGGCAGTTAATTTCAGACTATCCTTCTACTTTAACCACCTGTTTCATCTATTCTCTATCCCTTTCCTAAAGAATGTTGTACGGTACTTGACTAAATAGGCATTGTTGCCTGAAGTGCTACATCTCTTTAAAAAAAAAAAAGAAAATCCCATTATTGGAGATCTTTAAAACTTTTCAGGGAACTGTGGGATTACCATAAATCAACTTAAATTATTAAATTACTGTATCAAATCCTATAAAGTTGCGCAATTTCCTTCCAATAAATAAATAAGAAAAAATTCATAGAATTAAATTTAAATTTAATTCCCACAAAAACTCCACGGAAAGAACTTCTAAGTTATTGCAAGAAATAATAATTTTAATTATTAGAAATTACAATAAAAGAATACTTTTGGAAAAAACAAAAAACAAACTTTCGGAGTTTAAGATTTTCATAATTAAAAAATTCAGCGATGGTTTTAATTTTACATACTAATGTGTTACTTAAAGTTATCGCAATGCCGTCTCCGACTTTTACTATGGTCATGTAAAGATTTAACGGAAGCGGGCTGGCCATTGACAAGTGACAAAATATTACCGGATTTTTTTAAAATAAATTTCCCCATTGTGCAGCGGCATGATTTGTGTATGCAGCAGTAGTACAAAGTTTGTTGTAAAAATGAAACTATTGTTCAGAGGACTTAATATCTGAAGTACAAAATTAATTTTTTGTGTTTTTTTTAACTTTAAGCTTTAATTATCTGTTTGAACTTTTTATAACCTTTTATGTCCTACTTGAACAGTTGAGCCAATATATTGCTTAATGCTTAATGAAATAAATAAAAAAATATTTTGACAGAGAATTTTAAAAGCATTAAAAATAAGCTCAAAAACAAAGCAGCACAGTTTAAATAAAATACTTTGTGCTAAAAAGAAAAATTTTATATAAATTCTGTTATAAAAACAATTTGACATAAAATCTTCTATTTATGGCTGTGCTACATCAAAAGAGGGAAAACAGAAAATAAAAACGCTAAAAACTTTTTATTTGAAGTTTGTATTATCTTGCCAACTACTTCAAACAGCTTAAAACTCCAGTATTAAGAAAATTTTTTTTTTCAATAATTTTGCCTTTTAAGTTATTAGTCATCAAGGTTTTTTTGTCTGTTTTATGTGCAAAAAAGCAAACAATCGTTTGTATTAAATTATCTGCTGTTTTAAATCAGATACTTTTGCTTTTTTTTACTTTGTACTTTATTTTTATGAGTTAAAAGACAATGAACTTTTAGAAAAAATATATAGAAAAGCGACTGGTTGTTGTCGACGACTAAGTGTAATTTTTTTCGCAATAAATCATTTAAAATGAGAACTTTAAAATGAGTACTATCGTCAAGCAACTGTTTTACTTTTAGCTTTACTTTTAATTATTTGAAATTTTTTTTAAAAATTTGTTTTTCATTATTGACTTTATAAACAAACAATGACGTGTTTGGTAATTATCTGCTTCGAATTATCTTTATTAAATACTTTATTTAATATTTAAGAAATATCCTTCTTTATGGAGTTTGTTATCAGTAAATCAATTGTAAATCTCGGCACATGCACAATCTAAAGTTGTATCTAAACTGGTTAAGTAAAACCGACGTACAAGGATCTCTTAGCTATAGCTTGACGGAAAGGATCATATTAAATTTAGCTTAACTTAATTTTTTAACGTAGCTTTACACTTCTTGTGCTCTAAGCCATTATTTTAAAATTGTTTTTTTTTTATATTTTCAGCTCGAGAAATTTAATTTCACTTGTTCTACGTTGTATATGGGTTAATTATAAAATTAACTGCGACCCAATTTTATTTTCGCGTATCCTTTGCAACATTTTAAGTGGCACATTCACAGTTCACAAAGTTCGGAATAAAAGAAATAGGACGAACGCTGAGGCCAGAAAACCTCCTTTAAAATATTGTTAAACTATGCCTATTAGATTCTCTAAATATTTTCCTTTTTTGCCACTTTGTTTATTTAGTTTTGAATAAGTTGAACAAATAAGTTTTATTTATATGCACATGACATCGTTGTTTTACGCTGCCACACCGTTCGCTACTGTAATTGCTATTCATAGGCAAGTTAAAACGTCTATATCATTGTAATATGGGGAGATCTGGCAACTTAGTTCTAGTTGTTTCTATTATACTTACATCTACGCTTTTAGCTTAAGTTTTTTTTTTATTGTTTTTACCTTAGTCTGGATTAAGTTTGATACTATTTCTTTATGGAACAATATTTTTCTTCTTATCCGACATCTGTTTGCAATTATTTCGAAAATCCCGTTTACGAACTTACGACTCGTCAGTTACGTAAAACTAGAGTTAAGATTTTATAACTAATACCGAAGTGACTGCCTTAGCAGTGCTATATAAGGTTCTTTACCAGTATATGTATGGCGACTAACTTAAATAATTTCAACTAACTAGTTTTAAATTTTAAGTAAAAGTGCTGAAACACAAAGTAAAAAAAAAATTGCCGGAACAAATTGAAATTCTGTTGTTCGTAGTATGCTTTTAAAAGATATTGATTATCCTTCGTATTCTGCTATTTTATTTTATTTTATTAGGAATTTTCTACTCAATCTTATGAAATCTAGGATTTTTTACTCGAAAATGGATTTTTTTAACTTCTTTTATTGCAACTTAACAAATCGATGGCGACTTTGATTTGCCATCGTTATCATCGGTGTATAGAATTCAATAAAAACAACAAGCAAAATGTATGTTTTACATGCTTGTTTTTGTAGTCAATGATTAATTTATTTAAAATTAATAAACAATTTATTGGTTTGCCATGCGCTCGCCAGCATCTATATAATTGCTCTTCCTGGTTGTCCGTCCTCGGTTTATGTATTCGCAAATGTTTCACTCACTACATGAAATGTAATTGAATCGTGCCAAGTAATTATTGTTAACTTGTGTAAAAAAAGTTTGTTGTTATTATTTCTTAATGTTGTTGTATTTATTTTATTCTAAATACTCGTACTAAACATTGATTTCTAACTAAATAATGTAAAAAATTTTATTATGTAGTTATTTGCTGCTGCTAAAGCTAAACAATTGTTGACACTCTGGGTTGGGAATTTGTGAAAAGAATTATTTATTAGTTTCTTAAGTTTAAGCGAAAATGCCGACCGATACTTATGTTCATGTCTCGCTGCATAAATTTTGTTAGAAAAATGTGTTTTTGATTTTTATTGCACTAACTGAAGACTTCTTAATTGCCGTGACGTTTTCTTTGAAATTTTCAACATAAAAATCAAGAATTAAGAATTAAGTTGCTGTCGAGCTTTGCAAAAAATCTTAGTTTTACAACTGACTTCATTAAGGAATCAAAAAAGCCAAACTTTCTACTAAATAGAGTTGCTGTAGGAAGATGCAATTCCTCCATAATTGCTGTTGACTACATTTGGTATTTCTTGCTCATGTTCCGACAAACCCATATCGTTTGCAATCTGAAAATTTCAAGCCGCAAAAATAAATTGAAATGAATTGATGCGACTTCTTACAGTTGAAGTATAAAAATCATTTCTTCTAAGCATGAACAAGTTTGGCGATTTGCAAATGCTAATCGTGTGTCGTTTTCAGAATAAGGAGATATGAGTGTTTCGATTAAGGCGAATATGTTGAAAACTCTTCTTGTGTATATATATTAAGACGTGAAATGATAAGGCGTAAGGAAAACGATTTCGTCTTACAGCAACATTCTTTAAAGCTAAGCAGATCCAACTAACGATATTTTGTTTAAAAAACATGCGCTGCCCTAAGTAGCCCAGCCAACCAGACCTTAAACACTCTGTGGTTTCAATCTCACGTTTGAACTTACGACAAAATGCTTGTTTTTATTTCTTTATTTTGAAAATTTAAAAAGCCTTATAATGCTTTTTGCTTGGTTCAGCTAAAAGAATAAAAATGGAAGCAAATTAAATTGTTTATAGAAAAAATTAAACGAACAAATAAACAGTCTTATGACAAAAATCGTGTGAAACTCGAAAACTTTAAGGAAATTCTTCAAACATTATTGGAGTCTAGTCCATCAAGTGGGAAATGAAATTCTTTTGAGTGCGTGAAAATCGTTTGTGAGCTATTAATGCTCAGACCAAATTATTCCAAATTAATTAAAATTTAAATTTTACCTAAGTGCCATTCGCATATTATTAAATTAGGATCGGAAACTTTTTAATTTATCCACCTCTGTTAATTAAGTAGTTTTTCGCTGTTTCGCACTGTATTTGTTATTTAAGTGCATTTGTTTAAAATATTTCTGTAATATTAATATTAAATAAAATAACCTTGCTTCTTTCCGTTCCCAATAGCTGGGATTGAATAATTATAAATAAAAAAACGTATTATTGACAAATGATTTCATGTCTTCGGTGATTTTAAAAATAATTAAAACTATTTTGTGTTGATTAACTAGTGAAAATTTTAATTATTTTCATTGTTTAAAAAAAATAAATGGCAAAAATAATAAAAACATAATTCTCTTATCTCCGTTGACTTCAAATATCTTCAAAAATATGATGGCCTTTTGTTCAAACTTTAATGCTGTTGCTCAATTAAAAGTTAAGTTCGAAAAACAATTACTAAGAATTTTAAACTTTGACGGAACTAAAAGTGCTAAAAATAAAATAAACAACGAAAAATTTTATGTTGACTCAGGAACAAATTTCGAAATTCCCAAATTATGCAGAATAATCTTTAAAATTTTATTTTTTTAACTTTTATCCATAACGTTCATATTTGTCTGTAGGATAAGAAAATACCGTTAAGAATAACTAAATGCATATCTGTTCTTTTAACATTGGTTTCAGTTCCGCTATGTGATCTTAAAATAAAACCCAAATTTCGTAAAAAATGGGTTGACTTAGGTTATGTCCAGGTGTATCGCATATAAACAGTGAAAATCGTATATTTTCTAGCTCAGATATTGTGCTGACAGCTTAATAATTCTGGAAAGCTACCTGTAGTAGCTGTTTGAAAGCTGGGTATAATATTTTAAATAAAGCAAACTTGGAACTTGAAAATATCGAAATTTTAGTTTTTCAACTACAACTAACTCGCTAAATGAAAATATTAATTTTACAATTATATTTAGTTTTAAAAGGCCTTAGCCTCAACTCAAACACAAAACTTGAACTCTAACACACGCCTTCTACTAGAATTACAAACGTAGCTTTAATTTGACCCAGCCGTTAAAATTAAAATTTTCATCTATAGATGGAGCCATGCTTAAGTTAAATGAAACAAAAAAGCAAAAAAAAAAATGTTTTATTTAAATAATTTTTCTCATTAAAAAATTAACTTCTCTTATTTTTTTTATAAGCAACTTTGCTGATAAACTGACTTCTAAACCAAAGCGAAAAGAAAAAATATGTCAATATGAAAAGAAATAATCTTGACAAAAATCGTTTTGAAATATGTGACCAACTGTCTGTCTGTAAGTCTTTTTATTATTTACATAATTATATTTATATTTTTCTCTTTCATTTTTTTCTATACAAAAAAAAGTATAATAAAAAATGTTTTCTTTAATCATTTATCAGCATGCGCAAACTCTTTCTTGATTTAACTCAAGTCTCCAGTTGTTTAACACAAGTATTTTGCACATTGATGTATCACAGGTTTTTTTCACTTGTTTAAATAAAATGAAGATAAAAAAATAAATGCAAAGTGCCATTTAATTAAATAAAAAAATTACAACTTTCGCTTGCTCCGCTGAATAGACAGACAGACCGACAGGGAAGGCTGTATTTATATTATTAAAATTATTTAAGTTTATAAAAAAGTTTGTATTTCTTGTCAACAATGTGCAAAAAACTTTACTTGTATGATGTATGTAGATGTGTGGCGCAAATAAGCCGAGATATAATGCAAATAAAAGTTAATTTGATATTAAAGTTTTATTGCTAATTCATTTTTGTAAAGGTCTATGCAAATTATAGTTTTTACAGCTTTCATTCAGACTAAGAAGACAAACAGTAAATCAAAAGTTTTTCTTATTGGATCCTGTATTATCTTTTTGAAATACAAACTTTTGCAATCTTCGATTTAACAAATAAAACTTGTGAGCACAAATGTTTAAAAAATTTGAAAATTCTATATGTGTATTTAAACATATTTTAGAAAAGCTTATAAAAAACTTAATCTTAAAAACTTAAAGCTTTCTCTGCTTATTTAGAAACAATGCTAAAAGACTTTTTTAAAATTTAGTTATACTTAGTTATCTTCTAATTAGTATTTTATAACATGTGAGTGGTCAAGTGTTATGGAAAGCTTTAATTAACTCATTTCTGCTTATAACAGTGTGTTTGGCATTTAGTTGAAATATGGGGAGAGATACCATATCAGACCCCTACCTTTTTGTATTCTTTTGGAGATAATTTATGTTTCTGGATTAAGAATATTTGTAAAAACTATCGTCCTTCTTGCTCACACACAAGTTTCGCTATAAATATCAAACATTTACTTTAAACTAAGGATTTTTTGTTATCTTAAATTAAAACGATAATCATTTTTAAAATACATCAAATAATCTGCTACCCTTAGTCATTCTCTAATCTAAGCCAACAATGGTCATTTACAAAATGTGTGCTGTCGTGTTAGTATTTTATACAAGCCTACTTGCACGTAGTTGTCTACGGTGATATCAGATTACAAATTCATCAATTTGAAGAGCTTGGTTGACCCTTAGTTGTTGTCTGTCATTTTGTACATTTTTGTCGTTTCTGCCCTTTTTAGTTAAATTCGGTTCAAGCTAACAAGTTTAGTACTCATAAACTTCTTTCTAGTTCACTCACATCCGGAGTAATATTTGTATCTCATTAATCTGGCGGAATCTGCTTTCTTCTCCATGCCGTAGCTATCCCTTGAAGTTTTTACTTTAGGAATAGCCATGCAACTAAATATGGCTGGTGTGATTTTTGTCAGAATTTTATTAGCCGCAGCATTGTTTAGCTTTTCTAGTTACGTTCGAAGAGTTTTAAAGAGATATTTACATGCGTAGAACTAGTTTTCTTAAAAAAACCCTATCTAATTAGTAATTTATTATTAAGCACTAGGTCTTTATACTTTTTTGTATACTTAACTAAGTATACTTTTTTGTTTATTCTGAAGATGCCAACCACAATGGTTTGGCGAAATATTGAAAAAATAATAAAATTGCAAGTTTAAAATTTTTTATAAAATAAAGACCGACGGCCGTATGCATAAAAAACTCTTACTTGAGCTTTAAAGTACACGTTAGTTAACAAACACTTTAAGGCTAACAAACGTTTATTAAAAAATGGTATTCAAAAACAGTACTTTAGCTAATGTATGCTTTAGTAAAATTAGTATTTTCATTCTGGCAATGCCACTGGTTTCAGTTGTCATTTTGTAGTTAACGATGTATAAAAATGAATATTATTTATCCGGGTAGTAAGATCCATAAAAAAATGTTTTTATTGTTTTCAGCAAAATAAACATGTTTTTTTTGTTTTTTGTTTTTTTTTTATTAATCTTTTTAATAAAAAGCAAAAAACCGAAAAAGGGTTAATTTGCAAGGCTTACGAAGAAATTACAAAGAATTTGGTCATATTAAAAAACTAAGTATTCGGATAACGAGTTTATGTTTTGATTATATGTACATCAATAAAACTTTTGTTTTAAATAATTATATTTTTGTAAAATATAAAATAAAGATGTAAAAATGTTTTATATTGAATGGCATTTTATGTTTTAGTTTTTATTATTATTTGTATACTACAATTTGTTTTTAATAAACATTTTTAAAAATTTTTGAATTAACAAAGTACAACTATCACTTGAGCCGTTTACATTGAAAGTGGCATAAGTCACAACTGAACAGTTTTTTTTAATTTTTAATAAATTTGAAATTAATAAGTTGAGAAGTATTGAGATTTGTTTGAGAGGAGTGTTGATAATTAACGGGATAACAAAAATTTTTATTTTGAAAGTGGCCAAAGTCGCTGTACTCAGGAAATTAATTACGGAGCTTAGTGTGAAAGAAATGAAAACATGTAATAAGTGTGTGTGTGAAGTATTGTTGTGATTATTAGACTTATTTTTATTAGTTCGAAAGAATAGTGCAGTTTACTGAACTATATTATAGTAATATCTAACATAATTAGCGTTATTTTGTTATGTTTTTATTCTTAGGACGTTGCTTCGTGTTGTATAAAATATCTAAGAATGTCACAACTCAAAAGGATATTATTGCACATTGTAACTTATGTAAAGGATGGATAAAATAGTAATAGTAGTAATAGTCCCCTGTTGAAAAAATCCTTCACAGTACACAACTTGAAGAAAAAAGATTTATTTCAATACAATCAGAAAAATTCGTTTCAGAAGGAAAAGTAAATACAGACTAAGTGAATTGGCTAAAAATTCAATGGATTCAATTTTACCATTATATTCCCTATAAAATGTTTTATAAACTAATGTATGATAAAAAAGATGACAAAAACAAAAGCGACTTATGCCACTTTGAAAATAAACGGCTTTTTGTTTTGTTTTTTGTTTTGTTTTTAAACTTTCAATAATAAACTTGAACTGTTAATTTATTGTAGGTTTAAAGTAGGTTTTTCCTACTTTAAAGTTAACAAAGGTATTTTAAGGTAAAACCGTTTTTTGAATACAACTTTAGCGAATTTTGCTCAATAACAGCAGGTAAACCTACTTTAAGTTTTTATGCATACGGCTGCTAGTGTTTAATAATTAATTACTAATCTATAATATAAAAATAAGTCGGGTTTTCCTTCCTGACGCTATAACTTTAGAACGCACGAACCGATTTCCACGGTTTTGCATTCGTTGGAAAGGTCTCGAGCTCCGTGAGGTTTATAGCAAAGTAGGTGATCCCAAATTAAGCTTATTTTTGCGAAATTCTCTTATTTACGGAGATACAACCATTTTAAATTTTTAGTGAAATTTTCGTAAAAAAATCGATTTTTTATAGGTGATCCCAAATTATGCTTATTTTTGCGAAATTCCTCTTATTCACGGAGATACAGCCATTTTAAGTTTTTAGTGAAATTTTCTTAAAAATAGGTCGAGGTTTCTTTCCTGACGTTATAACTCCAGAACGCACGAACCGATTTCCACGGTTGTTCATTATTTGGAAAGGTCTCGGGCTCCGTGATGTTCAGGAACAAGTGAAAAGCAGGAAAACAGCGCCATCTGTGATACATAGCATCTACTACAACGGCACCAGTACGTGGTGTGTGGCATCTCTCACGAAGCGAAGCCATCTGGTGGCAAACGTGGCGAACGGGGCTGCATGCTAGAGAAACTCTCCAGAACACATCCTTTACGTAGCCATGGTCATATTTAAAAGCTTCCGGCCTCATTCACCTGATCATGGAATAAACGTATATAGTAATTTATAACATCAGTTTAAATTTTAACCGGTCACATTAAATTTTTTCCAAAAACCAAACCATAAACTTGTTAAGTTCTTGTAACTTATTTTCAACCTGTTTATATTTCAATGGCCAAATTAAGGGCTTGTTATTACAATTTTCTAATAAAGATCAAATTTTATTAAATATCTAATTTGTTTTTCGATATAATGAATGCAATTTAAGCTAAAGCTAACCGATGGACTGAACGGCTGTAAGGTCTATGTTCTTGATGATGCCATATTTGAATAGTATTTTGTCCTTTAAAGCACTGCAATATTACAAGTTGTAACGTTTAAGCTCACTTTATTGCACGCTTATTTAGAATTAAGTTTTCAATAAGAATTTAAAGTCACTTTCTAAAAGATATTTTTGATACAGTTGCCGAATTTTACATGTAAAATTCTAAAGCTTTTCTTATAAGCTTAAATATTTTTAAAGCTTTGCTGGAAACTAAAACAAAACTTTCCAATGTCCAAAGTATACTCCCTCTAAAATTACTTGCTTTTGGACAATGCTTGCATAAGTCCGCTTAACTTTCATATTAATTTTTAAAATAAATGTTTATTTAATAGAAACCTGCTTTGAAAGCAAATAAATAATAAAGCTCATAACAACTAAATATGCCTTTTATACTCTTCTTATTTAAGCGTTTTATCTAAAAAGTTTAGTTGATTGTAACAAATGCTACATTAACTTACATTATTAATTAAGAAATAAAATAAATTTGGACGTGCTATCGTCTGCTATCACTTAAATGAATGTGCTAAAATAACATGCTTCATGGTTTATGCAACATTAAATACATAACAAACATCCTTAAAGACTTTTTTGCACATTTTGTTACAAATATTTGTTCTCTGTTCATTTCATGGCTAATAACAGACACTCCTTGTTAAATTGAAATACATTTCTTTAAAAACATTTCTAAATAACTAAATGACTTTAACTTTTCATTGCTATTGCTTCTGGTCGTTCATAATTTTAATTTTATTTATTCGTTTAAAAATTTTAGTTTTTTGATAATCTCTTCTATTGCTTGTGGCAAGTGAAAAATAGTGCTGGTAATAGTTTACTAAATTTTATTTTTGTCAACGTTCAGTTACTTTAAAGTCGTAAAGTAGTCAATAATACGTAATATCTTCTTTTTAATTTATAACTCGATGCAAATGTATTAAGGTAAATATATATGCATTTTTAATTACGTTTATTTTTATTATTTTTTAACCTTTTAACTTCAAGTGATAATTTTCTATTAGCCTTTCTTAAGAAAACATTTATTTGATGTTCATATGACACGCAATCTTTGAAATTCCGCTGTATTTGAACTCCTTTTCTTTGGTTTCAAAAAAATAAAATTTAGGGTAATTAAATACAATTTCATAAATATATAAAATGCTTTTTTCTTCATAGATTTGTAATTAATTTTTTGTTTTTGTTTTTTTTTTCTTATTTGCAGGTATGTGTATATTTAATTGTATAACATTATCATTTAATGAGGTAATTATGTTAAAAAATTTCAAATTGAAAAGGGGTAAGTCATACGGTAAATCTATATATATATATATATATATATATATATATAAATTAAGCCCAACATAGGTGTCCGTTGGTTGCCAGTGTTTCACAAGATGCGCCGTCGGATTTCCACCAAATTCTCACAGTACCTTCGGAATGGTCGTTCGCTGGTTTGTACCTTTGTTTCATGCGTTTACGCACAATAGTGGGTCCCACAGTGCGTGTTTGAAACAAGATAAATTTTCCAAGAAAATCAAAATTTTGTTCCATTAAATACTTCGACTCAATGTTTTGTAGCAAATGAAATGTGTGTTTTCGTTTGTACGTTGCTGTGTGTGTGTGCTTGCACAGAATGCGACGGCAATAAAAATCAAAATGTCTTCATGTTCATAGCAAGTGAATGTGCAAACAAACAGAGAATTTTGTTTTTCATATTCTGTTGCATTTTATGTGTGTGTGTGTAATTTGCCTGTTCAATTGCAAAATTATCCATCAGCCGAACGTTTTTCAAAGCAATTGTTAGATATTGGGAATGGCGCAATTCCAATTGACCCCACCACAAAAATGATTACGCTTCCAGATAATTTTTACCACTTTGCACAATCAAAAAGATCTACCTTAGCTGCGAAAAATGCAGATGTTTCGGATACCAATATGACAATTTTGAATGACATTCCCAAAGAAATTTTTACCTACAAATCGGTTGACTCTGTTACCAATCAAGACGATGTTTTAAATTATCCAGCCGAATTTTAAAATTCGCTTGAGTTACCTGGACTGCCGCCCCACCGCCTACGAGTGAAAGTTAGTGTACCAATTATTTTGCTTAGAAATATCTGCCAGCCTCGACACGTTTGCAATGGGACACGTTTAGTTATGAAAAAAGTAATGAAAAATGTGATTGAAGCAAAAATTTTAAAAGGAAAATGTAAGGGCGAGGATGTGTTGATACCACGCATTCCTATGAATCCTCCAGATTTGTCGTTTGATTTAAACGGCTTCAGTTTCCCGTGTTGCTTTTGCAATGATCCCTATTTTCGCATGGTCAATTATATGTATTATGTTCACGTGTTAATAAGCCGACTGCGAACCAAAATCGCTCGAAGAATGTCGAATATGTAAAAGCATTGCAATAGAATAAGACGTATTATATAAGCACACAAAAATATTGAATTTTGAAAAAGATAAAATTATTAAAAAAACATAAAAACAAAAAAAAACAATTTGTGTTTTTTCTGATTAATTTTCTTGAATGATTGAATTTTTTGGCGCACACAAAAAAGAACGCTGCAGAATAAAAACAAACCACAAATGACTTGCAAAGCAGTCGCGGGCACGCTAATAGTTTATAACGTTATGTCTATTATGTTTATGACAAATATCCTTTATAAATAGTATTTAAATTTTATTGAACAAATTGAATTAAAATTTAAGCAAAAATTTATTTTTATTTATATAGTTCATAACTTATTAGTAGTACCAAAAAAAAAACAAATTAGAAATTTGTCAAATCGTTCCTTGTGTTAGATCAACTCCATACATTCTACTGCAACTGCTGACCACAAACAATGCCTCAGATATTCTCCCAAACTGTTTTGGAGTGTCCCACTGTTTTACAAATTCCGATAAATTTACAACAGGGTTAAGGTCGGGCCTTTTCGGTTTTTCAATAAAACCGATAAATAAAATAAAACAAAAGATTTAGATTAAGATGATTAAAATTCTTATTGTATTATGAGGAGAAAAGTGCGGCTATTATGAATGTAAAATGATATCTGGCAAATGTCCACCACAATCACGCTGAAAGCTGTCGATTCCTTCACAAAATTTTTAAAAACTTTTTGCCAAAAGATCGTTAAACACAGCACGGATTTTGAGTTTTAAGGCTGAAATCGATTCGATTGGATTAGTGTAGACTTTGTACTTAACATAGCCTCACAAATAAGAATGCAGTGGTGCTGAATCACACGATCTGGCTGGCTACTTAACTGCTGATTGTCGTGAAATTATGCGATGGGGAAATTTGGTTTGCCATAAATTGATCGTTTCATTGGCTGTGTGACATTTGCCGCCATCCTGTTGAAACCAGGATGTCAATAATATTGACCGCTACCACATTTATAGCCTCATTTTCGCTAAAAAAGGCTCAATCATGCGTTCAGACCACATAGCGCACCATACTGTTAAGCGTTAAGCATGCAAAGGCTCAATCTAGGATTTTCAGAAGTCCAAATGCGGCAATTTTGCTTGTTGGCATACCATGACAAGAGACTGAGAAAATTATGTTCCTGAATAAATTAAACGAATCTACGGCGATGTGAGTGGTCAATGAACCTTCTAAGGCTGCAAAGTCAAATGCTTGCGCAAACTTCGCCTTGTGGTAGTTTTGGATGACCCTAATTATTGAGAACGTCGAGGAATTGACAATTTTGGATCTGCTTCAACAATGTGGCGATCTTCTCAGTTGAACGATCCGGTCGAAGACGCGTTTATGTTCGTACATTTTGTATCGAGGCTGTCGACTCCAATTTAACGATAGCGGTCTCTGATAGACGATTATGTTGTCTGAAAATAGTGGATTTTGATTATTTTAATGCGATTTTCGTGCGAAATTGAGTTCATTCGAATTAAGAATACGCTAAAAAAGTAAATGTCAAAACTATCATGTTGTTGGTGTTGCCACAATTGAAAAACTCACTTCTTTTGGAAAAACCCGATATTTTAGGTAGTTTACTTGCTGGCATATTCAAGAACTAATCATTTTGACGCATACTATAATTTATTATATTGTCGATATTCTGTAGAGATTTTGTTTAGAAAAGTAACCCCACATCATTATATCGCCGATGCTTAACAGCGACAAGGTAGTATTGAGTTTGAAATTTGTGGTAAGTGGCTGCTCATTCCATTTGTCTACAACGTTAGGCTTGCCAAGAAAATGTTTTATTATCTTTTCTTAGCTAATTGTAGGCTGTCGAAATAATTTAAAAATAATTTTTCTTGTGACGTACATCACAAGTAAATTTCTTCCCTCAAATGAAAACTCTACACAGTTAAAATTGTTTATGTCCATCTCTGCTTTATTGGTATAGAAGATGTTCAGAGATATGTATACAAATGTAGCAATAAAATGTATAGCAGGCTTAATTGTTTTAGATCCGTGTTCTTTTTTCAAAACACTATTTTGTCGTATATATTAGCTGTTGTATGAGATGATGTTGTAGTTTTTTGTTTGATTATTGATTTAACTGTGCAATATTTGCCGATATATTCATTTTGGTACCCACTGAGGAGATAACGTACAACATATCAATTCAAAAAACGATGTCAGAAACATGATCTCATTTACTTAACAAATATCTTTATACCGGGATATTTTCGCTAGAACATACTTTGCTAGTTGAACCTCTCACACACGCGTTTGTAAGAGAGATATATAAATTTTATAAATTTTAACGAAAAGTTTTTTACATATTTTTTGCTTTTAACATAAAAATTCAAAACAATAACAAGGCCACCGCTCGCAAGTTTTTTTTTTATATTCTTAACTTGCCTTTGGTTATCCATAAAAATACATTCCTGAAAAGTTTGCAAAATATTTTATTTTGGTTTCTCTAATTTTACATTTTATTACAGTACAAGATAACTAAAAACTAAAACTGAAAACATGGCATAAATTTAAATTTTATCGAAAACGTAATAAAGTATGGTCATTTTTGATTGCATCGATTTCCGCAATCAAAATCTTTGCAATTTAAATTGTAAAAGTTTCTCCATTTACATGCTTTACTTTTTCAGAATTAAACATAAATCATTATTTTTTTACGGTGGGCTGTATACATATTTCATCATTTAACGACGTATGTATGTAGGTATGTATGTATGTATTCAATATAGATTTTAACATGTTTTAGCATGGCTGCTGGTCCCAACAACAGCTTCATTAATTAGTTTCACGTTTTTATTATGGCTGCAGAATAAAACATCTAATTTGTCTTAACAGATAGCAACTAAAATTTTAACATCTTATTTCGTAAAAATTGCCTAATAATATTGTACAATATTTAAGTGTTTTTTTTAACTAAAAATGACCATTCAAAATAAAAATGGCAAAAAATTAAGAGACAAGAAAAATAAAACAAATAAAAAGTACTGAAGTGTAAAACTAAATGAATGACCAATAAAAATCTATTTTATGCTACTGAGTGCAAAAATTATATTTTTAATTTATCAATGTAACAATTGATATCTTTTATAGCCTGGATTTGGCAACGGCATTTTAATGATATTTGTAAAACAAAAGAGCTGTCATCCAACCACAAATAAATAAAATAAACTTAAAAAAATAAACTTAAAAAAATACTGATTTTGCAATGATGCAGCATTTTTAACCAACCTAAAATGCTATAGTTGGGCAAATAAAGTCTAGAAGTAACTGCCTCCCCACAAAGTCTTGAGATGTGATATGTCACTCTCTACTAATCGCTGTAGTTATACAGCTGTAATTTTATTTGCCTAAAATTAAAGACAGTAATGTTGAAGAGGTTGCGCCTATTAAAAGTTTTATTGACTTTCAAATTTAATTAATAGCTTACTGAATAAATATGTTTTAATCTTTTAAACAGTCTTTTTTAAATTAAATTTAACTACATATATATTTTTTCAATATTTCGCTTTCCTCTGGAAAGCTTCTTCAGGAAATAAATTTTATAACAACAAAAATTATTAACAATTAATTTGTTGTTATAAAATTAATTTCCTGAAGAAGCTTTCTAGAAGAAAGCGAAATATTGAAAAAATATATAGTTAAATTTAATTAAAAAAGATTGTTTAAAAGATTAAAACATATTATTTCAATATAAATAAAATAAGAGGTCGAGTTAAAATAATCAAATTAATAGCTTACCTGATTCAATTATTCATTTAATTAAGAAGAGAAGTAAACAATTTAGCACTTAAAAAAATAAATCAATTAGCACCACTCAAACAGCTTTTACTCTAGACCAGTAATTTGCGTTCTACGACTTATAACTACACACGTCCTGCTTTTACTAGAGTCCCATGCATGCTTATTCAGATTTCTTTTTCCACTAAGTTTTGTCATTGAATTTACATCTAATATGCCCCTTCCCTCAGTGCACAGTATGTGCGATGTCGCCTTTCAGATTTTAAGAACCAGTTCGCACAGTAGTAGCTTTTCTTACGTCGTTGACTGTTGTATCGAACCCGAATTCCTAACGCTTAGAGCGCTAGGAAATTTACAGATATTGATTCGAATAGTAAGGAAACCTCAACAATAAAAGGATGTTTATAGTCGTTCCTTAATTTTGTTTTCCAAAAGGCATAGAAATAAAGACAAGTTAAATTGTCCAACAAAAAATTAAGTTTTCAAATATGAACGATAATTTTGCATAATTTATGAATATTTTATGATTTCAAACAAAATTTCATAACACTTTCGTGTTGTGTGCTTTTGCTTAACAGGTTATTTTACAAGCTGATTATTTGGTTGATTTGGTTAGTTCGACTTAATTTTTTGAAGTCACGAGCTACTTTTCCTGGTTTGATAGTGTTGAAGATTTACGTTTACTATGCTGGGTTGATTTTGTTTTTATTTTAATTTTTCACTAATTTAAATAGTTTGTTACATTAAAACAACTTCAACAAATAAAACAATTTATTATAACTTTGTAAAAAACAGCAGCTTTAAGAAAATAACTATTTTATTATATAAATAATTTAATATTTTATTATTTTCTTTTTCACTGCTTAATGAATATGCGAACTATTTATTATTGTATTATGGCCACAAATTTTACTTACACTTTACCTACTGACTCTAATATTTTTTTGAGTTTCCTTTTGTTGCTGCTGTTGTTGTAAAAATTTTTAAAGTTTATTTGATTGTTGTTAATTAACAAAAAAATTTTGATGACTTCAAATGCATTTCATTTTGTTGTTGCACATATTTGTTACTTCACGTTAAACATTCTGTTTATAAAGATGACATGCAGAACTGGATCTGGTATTTTTTGTGTATTAACACGTAAGAAAAAATAATATATTTTAAAAGTTTATGTTATTAGTATTATTTCAAAATTTTTGATAAAATTATATTATTAAAACTGAGTTGTTGTAGTTGGTTTCTTAGGCTGTACAGTGGTAGGAACCACTGATAGCTATTGAAATTTCACAGAGGCCAAGCAGAGGTATTTCTGGTGAAGCTACGGACGATTGGTTCGGAGCGGTTCTGGGTATGCCCCAAAAGTTGGGTACCTCGGGCATAAATTTTTTTCAAAATATCATAAAAAGTTGATTTATTACTCAAATGGATCTTGAAATTTCAATAGCATAAGTGGTTAATGAGCTACGTTTTCAAACCACTGTGGGCTGATAAGAGGAGTTTACTCCAAAAGCCAGCGATGTAACAATTACAAATTATTTCCCTTGATATTTCTTGATCGATGACTTAAATAAATACAAGCAACAGATTTGCGTTTTGCTCACTTAATCCGTCCGATCTAAAACTATTATATATCTGGCTGAATGTGAAACACGACTTTGGTAATGATGATTTTATGTGTATCAGAGGAACTGTTCGAAGTGTATTAATTGATGGCCAGCATGGAGGGTGACCTCTATGTTAGATTGCAGAATATCAATTCTAGCGATTGCCGTCTAGTATATATGCCATGCTTCTAATATCACATTAACTTCACGTCCATGACCTTGTGTGTTTGAAGCTTAACGAAAAAGATGTCATTGACTTGTGCGTTCACTTTAACAATAACAAAAAGGTATTTACAGGCGCATTTTATGCTATTGTGCGTTAATACCCAGCTTTGGCTTCTAATTGAGTGACATAAAGTTATTAATTATTTATGCGATAGAGGTGGTATCTGGAGACAATTTCAAGCGATTGGTTGTGTTGGAAGAAATGTCTGAATTGGAAGACATAATAGAAACTTCTATTGAATGAACGAAGGATGGGGGGTTGTACCTTGAAACTGTTTCTTTATGAAATAGGTCCGGCAATTTTTCTCGTATCAAAAAAATTATATAAGTAAAATTCAATTAGGGCACACACAAAATATTTCAAAAACTTTTAGAATCATAATAAAAATTCAATAATTCAAAATGTTACAGAATTTCAAACGCCTTTTTCATCAAATAAAAATTTTTAACAATCAACATTTTCGTTCAACAATATTTTTATTCTTAATTTACATATTTCTATTACGCTTCACTTTTGCAGAAATCATTTTTGAAAAGCAAGTCACTTTCAAGTCAAGCCACAATTTGTAAACTTAAATAAATAAAAAAAAGTCTATAAATGTGAAATGAAAAGTACTATTTTAATATTCTTAAGGATGGCAGATTATATTTCTGAACTCTGGACGCTTTTAAAATTAACTTTTGGGGTAAATTCAAAGGAAAGGTTATGAAAAGATTTATATTTATTGAATTGGACAAATTTGTTATGGATGCCCCATAATTAAATAAAATTATGATTTCAAATTGCCACTATTTATTCGATAACACTTTAAGTTGGCAGTGACTGTTTTGACGATGTCGATATCATTGATATGTGGTTTCAACAGGACAGTACCCCATGTCATGCAGCCAATGAAACGTCAATGTATTGTTAACCAAATTTCCCGATCGCATAATTTTACGACAATCAGCAGTTAAGTGGCCAGCCAATTTGGTGATTTAATACCACTAGATTATTTTTATATGGCTATGATAAGGACAGAGTCTATACGGAGTCAATCGAATCGATTTTAACCTTAAAACTTAAAATCTGATCGTATGATGATGAAAGAATCGACAACTGTCAGCGTGGTTGTGGTGGAAATTTGCCAGATATCATTTTTCATTCATAATTGCCGAACTTTTCACTTCGTCTTACAATAAACATTTGATTCAGCCTACTATAAATTTTTTGTTTTAGAAAACAAACTTCTTGTTGAAAAACCCTTTATAAAACTTTTGACTTAATAATTTTTGTCTTTTTCAATCATTTTTTTTTGTAATTTTAATCTTTTTATTTTTAATCTTTAGTATATTTATTATACCATTTTGATCTTGTGGTTTAAGCTTTAATAATAAAAATGACTTAAATCGTATACTTTGACCTTATATTTTTTAAACTTAGTTATTTATTTTCATGTCTTTTAATTTGTATTTTAATGCATTTTTATTTTAATTGTAATGTTTTTTAATGTTTTACAAAACCAATATATCTTATAAAAGTAACCTGCTTTTTATTTGAAAATATGTTTTAGATTGTAATTAACAAGGAAATGCTTGTGCTGTATAAAAAACATCTTGATGAATTAAAAATATTTTGTTATTTTTTTAATCGACCTTTTATATCTTAACTAAATATGTATTATTCTTTTTAACTGTCTTTTTAATTAAATTTAAATATAATAATTAAATTTAAATACATATTTATTTAAAAATATTTTTGTAACTTATATTATCCGTTTTTGAATATTGCTATTATTAAGATATTCGACAGCTAAAAAGCACTGGCCACACTACTGATCGCTGAGAATGTTGGCCTCAAAGTCATTTAACTTATTCAAAGTTACAAATTGAAAGACAAATTAATAAACTAAACGAAATTAAAAAAAAAACTTTTTTAAGAAAGTTATAGTTGACAATAAAAAATATCGCGTAATATCGGCTGTTAAAAAAAGAAGTGACTTCAAGTTTGTTTTTATTTTTGTTTTTTTTTTTTGTAAATTTAGCGGCTGCCGACTGTATGTTAAAGTGATTGACTCACAAGAATCGACAAACAACAGCTTATATTCGTAATCAAATTCATTGCTCAAGTGCAGTTTAATCAACAAAACGACACTTTAAATAGTGTTGCTAACTTAAAAATTATCTACCTCTAAAATCACTATGTTTATCATATGCACTTTCTTATTTCTTATTATTCAATTCCCTTACTCAGCTTTGCAACATGCACGATTTAAATTTTTCGTGAAATCATTTGTCTTTTCATTATCGTGGGTACAAAAACATTTTCTGTGTGGCTGTGTGCTGAAAGAAAAACTTCAAAATTATCAATTTCCGTCAAAAAATATGTCGTCATAATGACAGATCGTGTGTTGTATAAGTAACAGTAATAGCGAGAGGTTAATATATAGAAACTAAGTGACATTCACTGTATTTTTTTCTTTTTTGTTTTTGTATTATTAAACATTGAATTTATTATTTCACTTTCTCGTTAAGCAAAGTTTTTTATTTCAATAAAATTAATTTGACTTTTCATCAGATTTTGACATGCATAATTTTTATTATTATATTTTATTCTGCGTTCCAGAATTTGTGTAGTAAAAATAAAATTATTTTTTAGTTCATTGCAATTAATATGAAAAAAGGAAATTTTTATAACAAAAAAAATTCGAAGGCGGAATCTGGTGGAGAGAATCGGCATTTTAAAAGTTTACTTTCACCTTTTATTTAAGAAGCATTTAATTGCCACCTTTTGGGAGGAATTTCTTATAGTGAATTAGCGTGGCAAAAAATGTTTAACACCCACTTATACCAACTAGATCTATTAAATCGCAGATGACAGCATCATTTGTCATTCGTAGTCATCTACAAGTTCGTGGTGATTTCCAAACGGCGAAAAATAAATAATATGGCCAACCGCAATCTCGCAATAAGGTCGTCTGAATAGAGTTGATTTTAATACTCGTAAGATGCAATGTTGCATGCTTACGCATAGATCTGTGTTCGGAAATGGTGCTGTATCTGTTACTATGGGCGATATAAGTATCAAGGAATCGGAAACTCTTGATGTGCTTGGCATGAAAATTCAGTGTGATGTTCAATGGACTAAGCACATTTTTCAGGTTTCCAAAAAAAGCTTTCAAATGTAGTTGCTCGACCGCGTATAGAGTAGCATTGGGGACAGTAGGATATACAAATGTATTGATTCTCGACGCAATTTCAAATGTATTTCACTGTTTTATCGTTAGGGAAGCCTTAACTTGCACGGTTATGCGTTTAACTCGATTTTCGTTAAAAGCGCGTCCATTTGTGGCTGATTGGCCAGTGAACCGCACTACGCATTACAGGAAAAATTTGTTTTGTAGCAGCAGTCCGTTTGTGAAATAAACTTCCTCCAGAGGTCTTTTCTACCACTTTCAATGTAGGAAATTTTTAATCCAATGTCCACAAACACTATTTCCTCTTTTCTCCTCTCCATAACATAATTTTCTAGTTCTGGCACAATGCACTGAAGTCGTCATTCCGTGAGTGCTGGTTAAAAAAAAAAAAATTCGAGTTTGTGAATAGTTTAGTTTAGAATAAGCAGAAGATTAGCTTTCAAAAACATATGGTTTATGCTGTTTTTATTGTATTTCGAGAATTTTATGACAAATATGGTTTTCATTACTTGCCTGTTTCTAAAGTACATTTTTGCCTTTCCTTTTAGAAAGAAACAAGTAATAGCTATTCACGGGAGAACTTGAGGAGTTGTCATTTGATCAAAATACCGTTTATTGAGTACAAAAAGTTTTTATTTCGCTTTAAAAAGCAGACTAACCAAAATTTTTATTTCACATGTGATATCTGTTGCAAACTGCGTTGCGACTGGTTTGTATTTCGGAAATGTACCAAAATTTATTTAAACCATTAACTTTTAGGAAGAAACAATATGAAAACAAGTTGAGCTTGAAGCAACTGTTATATTTATTCTATTATATCGGGTGTTTTTTTAAGCCCGATAGAACTTGAAATTGTAAAAAATAACACAAAAAATTAAATTGTAATCAAAATTTCTTTTTTATTCGAAGGATCAATACGTGACATTAACATTTGAAAATGATTTCGGGCATATGGGCACCGCGGCTGTTCTTGACGAAGCGCATTCTGGACGTCCAATTTTGGGCCACTTTTTCGAGCACTGCTGGGCGTATGTCACGAATAACACGAACAATGCTGTCCTCCAAGGCGTCAATTGTTGCTGGTTTATCAGCATAAACCAGTGATTTCACGTAGCCCCACAGGAAATAGTCGAGTGGTGTCAAATCGCACGACCTTGGAGGCCAATTGACAGGTCCATTTCTCGAAATCACCTTATCGCCAAATTTTGATTTCAATAAGTCGATGGTTGCGTTCGCTGTATGGCACGTAGCGCCATCCTGTTGAAACCACATCTCGTCCGAATCAATGTCATCCATATTTTCAAACAAAAAATCATTGATCATGGTGCGGTAACGACCTCCATTGACCATAACGCGAGCTCCGGCCTCATTTTTGAAGAAATAAGGTCCGATGATGCCACCAGCGTGAAAACCGCACCAAACGGTGCATTTTTCTGGATGTAATGGAGTCTGTAGGGTCTGTTGTGGATTGGTCTCACTCCATATGCGGCAATTTTGCTTATTAAAAAACCCGTTAAGCCAAAAATGCGCCTCATCGCTGAACACAATTTTGCGATAAAACAACGGGTCAGTTGCCAACTGCTCTAGAGCCCAATCGGCGAAAGAACGACGCATATAATGGTCTCGTGGCTTCAATTGCTGCACCAGCTGGATCTTATACGGGTGTAGGCCAAGATCTTTGCGCAAAATTTTCCACGTAGTGGACGGACAGAGCCCCAATTCCTGCGACCGACGACGAATTGATAAATTTGGATCTTCTTCCACACTTTCGTTTACAGCGGCGATATTCTCTTCAGTACGCACATTCCTTCGACGTGTTGGTGTTATTGCATCCTCTAGAGAGTATGTGGTACGAAATCTATCGACAGTTCGACGAATGGCTTGTTCAGATGCACGATTATGTACGCCATAAAAATGACGAAGTCGTCTATAAGTTGCGCGAATCGACGACTGATTTTCAAAGTAAATTTGGATAATTTCGTAGCGTTGTTCAAGCGAGAGTCTATTCATGATGATTTGTCAGAGTATACTGAAACAAATAAAAAAAAATGTTTCATCAAAATTTCATTTTTTGTGTTACTTTTTACAATTTAAAGTTCTATCTAACTTGAAAAAAACACCTTTTACTTACTAGGAAGTTTCTTTTTGTTTTATTACAGTATTCTTTTAATTAATGGATCTGCCATATGTAGATAAAAAAATTATAGAAATAACAGCTGGAACACGACTACCAGAATTGAATAAAATCGCAATCTAGACGTTTCCCTATCAATAGAACATCTAATTGTTAACAACATTAGACCTCATATAGAGAAGTTCTTATTTATAGAAGTAAAGCATTTGTGTTAACAGATATCAATAATTGAAATAAATTTATTCTGCTGCAAATAAAAGAATCCAACGATTAAATTGAAACTCAACGATAAAGTAATTTTTTTTAATGTATCTTTTATTATCAACCTCAGTGTGTACTTTTATTTATTTTCAATGGTGTCTGTGTTATTCAGAAAATTGAATTGTAATAGTAGATTTCACTTTTTTTATTTTTATACAATACCCACAAAATTATACACAAACGCAATCGAGTTTAAACTATGCCAGCAGTCACTTATTCAGCCAAAAAGTACTTTAATATTAATGCCATTCAATTTTGTCATTTATTTATCATTCGATATGTTTTATATTTGTTTTTTTTTTGCCTTTGAAATTTAAAAATGCATTTAATTTGTTGGAACTATAAATTTATTTATTTATTCACTTACCTGCTGATACATATTTTGGCTTTATTTGCAATATTTTCAAATTCGTTAATAATTCATTATTTCCTTAATTTCATGTGTAGTTCAGAATATTAAACAAAAGTTGTTATTAATTAATTATTATATGTATAAATTAATATGCATAATATATCACTGAAATATTTCTAAATATTTTTCGAGTCATTTTATAAATTTACGGTTAAAAATCATTTAAACGTTTATGGTTAAAATAAGAAAAAAATATAGTTGAATTCACTTGTACAGTACACATATTTATACTCTTATTTCAAACTCAATATTTTGGGAATCCTACTGAAGTTAATGTAATTATGCTTTTCTTTGATGTTTCATAAATTAGCTAAATATTTTATTTATTAAATATAAAATTACATTTGTAACAAACAATTTTTGATATATATGCACCCCCCTCTTGATTAGATACTCGTAATTTAAAGTATGCTCATTTTTATTTTTAGTAGGTCATGCCATATGTAATTATTATTGACAGCTAAAATTTCAGTAACACCGAAAATTCCATTTTCCTAAATTAACATTAAATTTACATTTTCCTAAATTTAAAGAGGTTTTTCAACAAGAGGTTTGTTTTCTAAAACAAAATAAAACACCAAATTTAGATTAAGATGATTCAAATTTTTATTGTATTACAAAGAGAAAAGTTTGACAATTATGAATAAAGAATAATATCTGGCAAATGTCCACCACGACGACGTTAGCGGATGTCGATTCTATCATCAAAGTTCTTATTTATTTTTTGTTTTGGCAAAAGGACGGACCTACTTCGTTAATCACATCAGGGATTATGGGTTTTAAGGCTGAGATAGCTTCGATCGGCTCCGTATAGATTTTGCCCTTAACATAGCCCCACAAAAAATAATCCAGTGGTGTTAAACCACACTATCTGGTTGGCAACTAATTGCCGTGAAATTATGTGATCGTGATGTGTGACATGTGATCGTGTTGAAATCAGGTGCCAGTGCACGTCACACAGTGGCTCAGAATCGTATTACATTGGCCAAAACTCTGTAACTTTTTAATTAACAAAGATTTTTTAGAAATTCTTTTTTTAGTCAATAGATAACATCTAAAGCTTTTATCGAGTTTAGGTTTTATTAAGGTCGGTACAGCGCGCTGCACTTAAAATTATGCTTAACAATGCATACATATTTTTTAGTTTTTTTTAAATTATATATTTTTTTATAGTCATAAATAGATTGTAAATAAATAAATATTTAATAATTATATTTGTATACTTTATTTCATTCAAATATTAAATGCAACTCATAATTATTATTCATTTTGCTGGAATATTTCCTGTAAATATTCTATATTCTGCTCTGTATTACTTCTGTCCTGTAGCAATGCCTTAGCTTCGGCATGTAGGTGCGAATGATTTACTTTCCATTGAATTCGAATGCTAGAGGTGAAGGGATCTGACGTTGCTAATAATATATAAAATAAATCTTCATTTGTAGAATTTCGTGACATTTTTTTGGTATTATGTTCTCTGTAAAATTTGTAATTCTTATTTCTTTTTTCCTGGCTTCCTCTGATAAATCTCCAATTGGTAATAAATGGAGCTTAATGACATCTTCTCCATAATAAAGAACTTTGTGCACTGTTGCTGATATATTTCTATAATTGTATTTGGATGTATATATAGCAACGGTTTCCTTGGCATAGTCACCAAATTTTCTAGCATTAATTTGTTCATTGGACGCAAGTACTTTAGTAATTGTTTTAAATCTTGAAATAACATCTATATCAACACCTGTTATACCAGATGTAGTTTCGGGATCCAAAAATAATCTTCTTGCGGTATTGCCATCGTTTGTATTGCCTGATCCTCTTTTTGGTTGATCTATAATTAACCCATATTTGAGATATGCAGCTTGAACTTGTTTCTTTTGCAATTTTCTTTTCTCTTTGTTGGTGTCATTATTACTTACTGTTTCTGAAGATCCATCATAGCTTATTTTCAGTACGTGTTCCATAAATCTTATCTCCGTATATATGTAGCGGTGATAATCTTAATTCAAATGCATCATACTATCTACGGACTTTGTCGGTTCTTGGTTTAACCGACTTGATCTTGCTTTACATATAATGCAGCTGGATGAAGCTTTTGCATCAGTCAAAACCTGGGCGGTTTTTCCGTCTATCATTGAAAGTATTAATTGGTAATTCAATTTAAAAATCTGTTCATCTATCTCTAACTCTGATGGCTTTAGTGTTGAAATTTGAGCTCTAATGTCACTTACTGCATTCTTAATGGTATCACGAGTTTCTTTTTTATTCTCAAATTTTATTGCTCTGCAGTATTTTATAGACGATGGAGTATAGTTTTTCTAAATATAATTTGTTTGCGAAGGTTCCGAGTCTTCGAAGTTCTTTATTAATCGCAATGTCAGAATGTGTGTCAGAAATATCTTCAAACAAAAATTTTTTATATTGCTTTTGGCCAAAAGATTTATCGCTTCCCCATTACAAAAAAGAGTCAAATTGCAATTTAGATTTTTTTCAACTCACTTCCTTTAAGTGATTGTAGCAACCTTTCGGCTGTTTGATCAAGTAGAGCTTGCATTTGTAACTGTGCCGAAATTGGTGTGATTTTGATAGATTCGTTTGGAGGATAACGTGTGTTTTTAGCTGCAGTTATGCGATGATATTATGGGTATAAATTGTACTTTATATATCTGTACACTACTGAAATAAATTTTAAACATTTTTTCCTATAATTTTTAGCAGGTATTTAAAGCCTCATTGCAAAAAAGCATGAAAAATTCTGGGAAGTTTTTCAACCATTTGAAGAAATATTTATACCACTAACAACTTTCCTTTCTTTCTCCCTACGTTTTGCTATCTGCAAATTTATTACATAACACCCTAACTACAAATTATACAGGGTGCTCAAAAATCATTTAAGAAAAACAACAGTCCACCCAACATAACAAAAAAAAACTGCAGCCCATTATCAATAACAGTTTTCAAGAAATCGTAATTAATATGAGATCAACTATTACAAATTTTTTTTATTTCTAAATTAACTTAAATTCTTTGCTTTTAGCAGCATGTCACGCCTACTACTGTGAATATTTTGTAAAAATTTTTTGGCTACCTAAATTCTGATCTGTTTCCTTTCTGATGGCATAAAAATTTTAGGAATCCATGTCAAGAAAAAATATAGGTTTTGGCCAATGAAAATTGATTCTGAGCCACTGTGCGTCGTCAAGAATAGGCTAAAATTGAGTTGTTAGCATCTTGCGATAGCGTGATCCATTGACCGTTACCGTATTTCCAGCCTCATCGTCGAAAAAAATTAATTGTCCTTGGATTTTCAGAAGCCCAAGTGAGGCAATTTGGTTGCTGACATACCGTAACAAGTAAAAATGGGCTTCGTCTGAAAAGAATCAGTTTTTCAAAAAAAACCAGCCGGTTTTTCCGGAATGAACTGAGCGAATCTACGGCGATGTAAATGGTCGCTCGGCTTCAATTCCTGCAACAGTTGAACCTTGTAAGCTTCATTGTCAAATACTTACGCAAAATTCGCCATACGGTGGTTTTGGACAACCAAAATTGTTGAGAGCGTCGAGGAATTGACAAATTTGGATCTGCTACGACACTGTGTTCACGGTTGCGCTGTTAAAAGACCTAGTCGAACACGCCAAATTCTTAATAGCGGTCTCACAAGGATGATTATGTTGTTTGAAAATATCACGCATTTTACGATATGTAACTTTAACAGAATCACCATTTTCATAGTGAATTTTAATTACTTTATTGCGATTCTCATGGGGAATAGAATTCATTGTAACAATTTCCAATACATCTGCTACAAATACGTCAAAAAGCTAAATGTCATGCTGTAGGTGTTGCCACAATTAAAAACAAACTTCTTGCTGAAAAACCCCATATTAAACAAAAGTGAAAAATGGACCTGAAAGGTATTTTAGATATACAGAAAAGAGACCAAAATCGATGTTTATTGTTGGCATGGATATATAGCTAGAGAGCCATTGTGCAGAAAACTTTCAGAAATTACAAGAGTCGTTGTCGGTTACTAAAAAAAATGTTAAAGACTTTTCTTTAAAAACCTCTGCAAAAATGTGAAAATAATTATTCTTTCTTAATAGAAAATGAAGAAATTAAAGTAATTTAAAGTTTTTTATTTTTCCTTTTTTTAAGAAGTTCTGCAGTTAAAAAATACATGAACTTAAGCCGAATTAAGATTATTTATTCGCTATACGAATAAAAATTAATAAAAAAGCATTCAGTTAGTTTTTTTTTTAATAAAAAAATATCTTTAAAAATAATCGCAGTTTATTCTCATGATTTTTGCAATGAGTGTATGTGTTTAAAAATATAACTTTTATTTTTACGCCTAATAACAGTTTGTTATCTCATTTAGAAATTTTTAGTATTACAAAACTTCAGAATCTACTTGTTCATGTTGTATATTTCCTTATTATTCAAAGTTATTTGACTTCAGTATGACCGGTCTATCTGTTTGCAAGCTTCTTATGTCTCGTTTGCATGTCGTTGATCTTTTATGTCGCCTATTCTAGCGCCAATTCGCTATCACATTTTCAATCCTCTTAATAAATCATTTAATCGATTGCTTGTGTGTAAAAAATGTTTCTTATTAACGAAAAAAAAATATACAAACAAATACATACGAAAACCACTTAATATTTTTGGGTTAAGTAGGCGACAACTTTGAAGTGTATATTTTTACGGTTTCAGCTGCTCGCTTATACATCTGATTCCACAAAAAAAAATATATATAAATTACTAGCAATTTCCTTCCGCACCGCTTCATCCCTGCGGCTAACGTACATAAGTATATGTCTTTAAGTTTGATATTTTTATATGCAAAGAAATAATATAAAAAGAGTTTGCTATTAAAGTTGTTAAACTGCTTAAGGCCTATACACTGCGTCAGATAAGTAAAGGTTAACCTGAATTTCATACTTTCCGTCTTTTCTGGCTGTTTGTTCGGTGTGAAGACATCATTCTCAAGCCGTGTTCTAAACTGTACTTGTGTCTCAGTGTTCGCGTTCAGGTAGTTCTTTTATTAAGGTCGTATCTATCATGTAGGTAGAATGCCAACCACCTATCATTTTATGCGGCGCTAATTTTCGTCTTTTATTCGCATCTAGATACATGTGTCTTTCTGAGGATGTTTTCCGTTTGTTCGATTCGATTCGTTTAGTGGTGTAAAAATTGTGTCTGAAGTCCGTTAACTTGTTCGTTTTTAATGTCATTGTTAAAAGTCTAGTCTTCGTCTTATTTTGGTTAGGATGTAGCAATTTTATATATTTATTTCCTTCCCTTGGTGTGTTCCGTGTATGTCGAGGTGTAATGCAAAGTCGGAGTCTTCTCTTTTTCGCTTGTATGAGCGTATGTGTTCTTTAAATGTTGCTTTTAGTGTTCGTCTCTTAATAAAACTTTATTCATTTTGAGACTATCAGGCATGTTCTGAAAACCACGTGATTTTAAACCACGAACGGTTTTGAATTCACGCAGACAATTTGATGCTGTTCTGCAAATCACGCGATTTTAAGTTTTTCGGCGTGATTTTAATTTTTCGAAAACACGAGAAAACAGCTGATTTTTAGACCTGTGTTTTTCTGTTTCCTTTCTTACATTCTTATCTAAACAACTAAAGTTAAAATTAAATAAATAAAAATGTCCCCTGTTAAAAACTAGGTTAATACATTTTTATTTATTTATAATATTTACTTACATCCTTTTTATGTAATCCACAGCACACCTAAAATTTCGCGTCAAATAAAAGTTGAAAAGCAAAAAAATTCTAAATGTAAAATAACCAAATAAGAAAACAATAATTACGAAGTTGCCACTGTTTTCATCGATGAAATTTGCTTACATTTTGCACTAACTTCTTTCTAAATTTACACAAAAATGGCTAAATTATGAATTATTCTTGAATTATTCAACAACAATTATTATATTTTGTGTTAAGTAAAGAATATAATGGTATAAATACCACATGACTTTCATGACTTTTTAAAACTGTGTCAATTTGGCAACCTCAAAAATGTCTTCGAAAAACAAGCCAGCTGACTGCTACAGAGAAAAAGTAAATCACGAACATTGCCAAACAAAGCAAAACTATTTTTTACAAAACAAGCAGTACCTTTGGAAATTTTTTAATATCTTATGTTTTTATGTGTATAAAATATAATTTTATTACAAAAATAAATAGAAAACACATCCTATAAAATATATAATAAATATTTTTATATATTCTAGAGGAAATACTTAGAAAAAATAAGCAAGTGATTTCATATCGGCAAGCATTTAGGTGACCGGTTTAAAATCACGCTTTTTCAATATTTTTAGTGCGCAGAACACCTTTTACGTGATTTGAAATCACTTTGACAAAAAGTGATTTTCAGAACAGGCGTGTATATAGAATATTTCCTTCAGCCTATATTTGGAATATGCTTGAAATATCAAATTCTCGATTTTTGAAATTCTTTAATTTCCTCTATGGGAAGAATAATATTTTATTTTGGAGCAAAGCGTTCCTCATTATTCTTTAACAATGTAACGCAATTTCAGCACAAGATTTTAATAAAAAAATTGTACTTTCGAAACCTCAATATTTAAAAAATTGAGTTTGCTGTAAAATGAAAAACAACTTTTTATAATAAAAATTTTAACACAAGAATTTTTGCAATTATGAGGCAAAAATGATTTTTAACTGAATTTTTATAGGAATAAAATTTTTACGTTGCAGGTTTATAGAAATTTAAAAAAGCAAAAAGATAAATTGAAAAAAAAACAACAACAAATATTAAGAAATCTTATTTCCAGAAGAGTTTTATAATTTCCAAAAATGGGAATTTTTTTCCTGTATTTACCATAAAAAGAACTAGGGGTGAAATTCTAATTTCTCAGCAAGAAAAAACATACTGAAGCCATAAAACTAGATCTTAGTCTTTTAATGCCGTTCAATCTATGAGAGAAAATCTGGCTTTAAGTTGATATTTCATAAAAAATAAACAATTTATATTTATAATTAATAAGTGGTATAACCATTTTAACTTTTGCAACCAAAAGGCCAAAGCGTTTCCTCTACAAAAATTTTCATGCTTTTATTTATTTTGATTTATAAAATTTGTTTCCTACTTATTTTCCTGGCTAGTAGACAATTTATTGTCAATAAAAAAAAAGAATGCTGATAATTAAAAGGGAAAAATCAGGAGGGGTTTAGCGTGTCTGGCAGCAGCAAAAATCACTGCACAAATGTGGGACAAAAAATTTAATTTAAAGTTTAAAAAGCCGAATATAACCTGAACTATAAAAAATAATGCATGTATTTATAGTTGGACAAAAATTGTTAAAATTAATTATTTATTGACAATTAAAATTAAATTAAAAATTTTTTTTAAAGAGAAGTAGCACTTCAGGCAACAATGCCTATTTAGTCAAGTACCGTGCTACATTCTTTAGGAAAGGGATAGAGAATAGATGACACAGGTGGTGAATGTAGAAGGATAGTGGAAAATTAACTGCCGTATATAAGACAGCACAGCAACTAGTGACTATGCCTTCATCGCTGAGCAGCCTCACCGACAGTCAATTTTTATTTTTGTAGTGAAAAAAAATCCAAGTTCTTCGTTGGGAATCGAAGACCTGACAAGCTAGTGCACTACCTACTAGCCTACAGGGGCACCTAAATTTCAAAAAATATGAGGAATTGAACAACGGTTTTAATTTTTCATTCATCTAAGGTATACGACTGAGATGAAAGCATCGCTTCTTAGACATTTAACCTCTAGTCAATGCAACCGGACTAGCCGTTTAAAACTTCAGAATTATTTCCATTATTTTTATCATCTCTCACTGTGCATCGTTTGCTGCAGTTTGATTTATTTTCTGTAAAGTTCTAGGGTCTTCCTTTTAGATTCTAAAAGAATTATTGTAGCCTCGTATATATTAAAAGCCATTAAATTTTGGAATACTGCAAATAAAAGCAAACTATTTTAATAATAGTTAAGATTTAAAAAAAAAAGTTAAAATATATTATGCTGAAGGATTTTAGCTACTGGTTTTATCAGCTATTTATCTAAAAATAATACGAGAACCTGAATAACTTTCTATAAACTCCTTATAACAACAACCAATGCAAAGAAGTCTAGTTTTAGACAACTTCTTTTTGTAACATAGAAACCAAAAAAAACTTAATTACTCCAAACACTGTTCATAAAGCTGTTAACTAATGAAGTGAGAAGTTTCGTAGTTCGAACAATTAATTAATTAACTTTTATTTTCTTAATCAGATTCTTTTAATCACAGGTTTTAATCTTGATAATAAATATTCTAACTTAATTTTATAGATGCAAGATATTGATTGTTAAAATATTGCCTTTTTCCAAGTATGCGAAATCATATTTGGTGTCCATTGAAAACTTGCCACTTTAAAGCTGAAAATAATTTGTTAGAATATAAAAAAAAATAATACATTACAAAAATAATATTCCACAAAGAATTTGTTTGTTGGTGGTTAAACTCATGACTAAAATAAATAAATAATTTATTTGGAAGAAAAAAAATAATAAAATAAATAATCATGCTCTGTATTAACAAATATTACAAATGACAACTGTAACATTTTTAATCGCAACATTAAAAATAAAATTTTATAAGGAAATCGTAGAAACATATTTCGCAAAGATCTTTTAGTTTCTGTTTTTTGTTTTTTTTGTTTAGGCTAACTAAAATATTAAGATTTATTGATTAACTTTATTTTTTAGTTTATATATCGTGTTTTTTAATAAATAAAAAAATTTTAAAACTAAAAAATAGAGTTAATTTGTTTAAAAAAACCTAATCTGGTTGGCTTGGTTGTTGCTTAATAGCTTATTTCAAAGAAGAGATAAGAATTACATTACCAAAGTTATTTCCTCATTGCCAGCATTTTAGTTTTACTTTTCTGTTTACAATTAATTACATAAATAACATGCTTTAGCCTAACTCAAAAATATTAACTCTTTTTGTAATTGAAAATATTGACATTTTCTGAAGCACCGACAGAGCTTACCAAACGCGGGTTAACTGTCAAGCGTACTATTATACTGAGCTAATTTTTTGGCACTTATGTTTACAGTACTTTGGCAAGTCATCACAAATAAAGAGTTAATAGTAATTATCTAGATTTAGTTTGAAAATTAGTCATCAATTTACACACTGGTGGCATCATTGCACATTCATTTTTCTCAAATCGTTATCGCGCCAGGATCAATGATTTTTTATTGTAGGAAAATGTGGGCACACTAGCAACAATTCTTGCCTTGGGGCCAACACTGTTCATGTTATTCGTAACATATGGCCGGCAATGCTTAAAAAGGCATTGAAACGTCTATTTCACCTATGAGTTTTCGATCTTTTGAAATTATATTTTCATTTAAATTTGTTATGGTAAAACTTGTGATCCCCGCTTTGTTTTCAAATTAAAGCACTTCCATTTTGGATAATGAGAAATCCGAAATATATATTTTTGTATTGAGTCGCAATTAAATATTTACAAATGGTATACAGTATAACAGTATAATATAGTATAACAATTTTGTAGCACGAAATTAATACAACTAACAAAACACAACATGTAATCGACTATTTCTGATCAAAAAGGAAGTTTTATATGTTGGGTTTCTACCGACAATTATATTTGTTCGCTGGTGCCCTAAGGGACTTAACAGTGTTCTGGCATTTGAAAACTTTTCACATTTACTTTGTTAACAAAAAACCTGCACCATCTTTATATACATTTGTATTTCTTAAATCAGTTTTCAGACTAAACTTTCTAATTGCCATAAAATAAAATTTTGATTATTTTTTTTATTACAATTTTACAGTCGTTTAAAGGTTTTATATATTTCTATTTTTCTTTTGTGTTGTTTGATCGATAAAATAACAAACAAATTTACTACAAAATGCGTGTCAGATTGTAATTTATGAAGAAGTCGTTTTTTAAAGAAATATTACAAAGCATGACGTTTGTTTCTATATAACAAGAAAATTTTTTGTTTTTTGTTTTAATTCTTTATTTGAATTGAACTGATGACATTTAAATGTTGTTGTTTTTTTTAATTCTTAAACCCCAAACTATTTGTCTTAATCTTTAATTTCGTTTGATTTCATGGTGGGAACTTTTCCTATTTATAATTCATCACTATCGTCATCTTTAAAACCAAAAGTATTTATTTGAGTGATAAAACAAATGGCACTGAGATTGAGAAAAATTCGTTTATGTATATATTTTCGAATTGAACCTCATTGAACTTTTTGCTGATAGAAAACACAACTTTGCAGATTAATAGTATTGGATGTATCGTTTATTTAATTTTTGTGCCTTTTATTTTCCTTAAACTCATGTTTTTTTTCGAAAGCTTAATTAAAAATATTACTTTCTAATCATTAAAAGATTTTTATTTAAATCATAAAGTTAATGATTTTTTTCTGACTTTAATTAACTGTAAATAATTGAAGTTTCTTTTTAAATTTTTTAAGGTTTTTAATATTAAATTAATATACGAGGGGAAAGCACTAAAAATTGGTAAATCATACATTTCGTTAATTTTTTAAGTACAGTTTTTTCTTGGCTTGTTTTAACTCATTTAACAGTGCTCTAATTTTGTTTAAAACAGGATTTTGCTGTAGAAATGATATCTGCATTTATCGCTGAGTTTTCCATTAGTCTGTCTGCAGAATTAGAATTAGTATATCGAGGAGAGCCAACTTCATTCATTTCACTTCGCTTATACCGATTAGACTGCATAAAATTGGACGTCCGAATAAAATCTTGATTGCAGATCATACTTCATGCAATTGCACAATAAGGAAAAACCCCTGCTAAAATGTTGGTTTATCCTTGATTAAACTTATAAGTCCGTACAGAAGCATTTTGTCAAACTGAAATCAGTTATTAATCATCATTACCCTCATTGTAATGAATGATAAAAACGGTATATACTCTTTTTAAATATAGAGTATCCGCTGGGAAGGTATACTACCTTGTTTTGCCGCGATCTTGGTAAACATTACTTTTAACAATTTATATTTGGCAGTCGGGAAGTAGACACGTGGCAAATATATTCGATAAACCAACGTGCTTTAATTGTTAAAACATTTGATCAACATCAATCATCGATTACTGTGACGATGAGAAAGTAACGTGGGAGAAACAACACGCCAACAAAACGCACTATCTATAGGTTATAGGCCTAAGCATATGAATATGAATAGGCCCAAGCAAGAATATGTTCAAAACAATCCATCAACTAAAATTCGACGCAGCGCTTAGGGGCTTGGTCTTCAAAGAACAGCTTTGGTCACAATTTTTCAGAAGGATTTGCATTTGTTTCCATATAAGATTCAGTTGACACAAGAGCTACTTCCACAAGACCACTTACGCCGCCGTACGTATGCCAACAGGATGTTACAGCTCGCCCGTGGCAACCTCGATTTTAATGAAAAATTCATAATGAGTGACGCGGCACATTTTCATTTTAATGGATATATGAATAAATAGAATAGTCGGTCCTGGGGAATAAGAAACCTTCAAATTGTTCAACAGTCACCTTTGCATCCATTAAAAGTTACAGTCTGGTGAGCAATTAGGTCAGAAGGAATCATTAGACCTTACTTCATTGCAAATGAAAACGGCGTAACGGTAACTGAGAATGGGGAGCGATATCGTGATATAATTGAAAACTTTTTAACTCCACAACTGTATGCTTTCGGCTAGATTAACATGTGATATCCAACAACACGGTGCCACATCGCAAACACTCAGGATTACAATGGCATTACTGCGAGACCTCTTTCTACAACAAGTTATTGCAAGAAACGGTGATGTTGATTGGCCGCCACGGTCGCCTGATTTGATTGTTGCAAACTTCTTTTTGTCAGGTTATCTGAAAAGCAAGGTTTATGCAAACAAACTAGAAACTCAATCAAAATATTCGAAAAACGTGCTCAAAAGGGCTCGCATATGTGAGGCTAACAGAGGCAGATATTTATCTGATATTGTAATTGCATACATTATTGCCGACATTAAATAAAACATTTATTAATTATTACATCTATTTTATTTTATTTAATCAAAAATTATAAATAAACGAAGCAGTGTTCCTTCCCGGCGGATACTCGGTCTTAACTGCTTATCGACAACGGTTTGAAGTATGCGTCTATATACTTAAACACCAAACGAGAAATTCCAACTCCGGGATTTTTTGATTTTTTGAATAACGAAAGTATTACAACAAAATATTATTTATTTAGAAAAAGTGGCTCTTTAAAATGAGGCACAACCTCATGGAGATCTTGAAAGCAGCAGCGGGAATTTTTACGCATTGTAGTCAAAAACCATTCAATTATTCTGTCGAGCGCAATCCAAACGACTAAGACTCAATTAATCGAAAAAAAATAACTAATAAAAATGTATTTTTATATTTGTTTTAATTTTATATTTTAATAACTTGTATTTGTGGTGAACAGATTAAATTTAATTTACAGTTTATTAGGATTTATTCTGTTTTTAATGAGCTATAAGTAAAAAAACAATACATTATCATAGCTGTTTAAAGAATACGAACGTTCAACTTCCTTTTAGTGTTTATTTATGTATTGGCAAATAAAATTCCGTACACAACGATTCTTGGCTGATGAACACAAACACTAAAATAACGTACTGATCTTTTTTTAGTGTACTTTAGTGTTTTTTTTTCGAACACTGCCTAAAAATCTTATTATGGTGAGCAGATTCAAAAGATTTCTGAAATATATATGTACATACAAGTATTATATTTTTTTTAAAAATACTTTAAAGAATAGTACGCAACCATAAAAGTTCACTACGTAAACTGTTGAAAGATCAGGTCACAACAGGTTCAACAGCAAAGTTGTTTTCTAAAACAAAATAAAACAAAAAATTTACATTAAGATGATTAAAAAAAGTTCGGAAATTATGTATGAAAAATGATATCTGACAAATGTCCACCACGACCACGCTGAGAAATGTAAAATCTTTCATCAATGTTTTTTATCACATTTTTTTAAAATGGCGGTCCTAATTCGTTAACCATATCACGAATTTTGAGTTTCAAGGCTTTAATCGATTAAGTGGCTTCGCTTAGACCTAAGTCCTTAACATATTCCCATCAAAAATAATGCAGTGCTGTTAAATCACTCGATCTGGCTGCTGATCGTCGTGAAATTATGCGATCAGGTAATTTGATTTGCGATAAATTGATCTGTTGAAACTACATGTCAGTGTTATCGACGTCGTCAATAATAGGCCAAAATGAGTTGTTAGCATCTCGCGATAGCGTGATTCATTTTGACCGTTACCGCATTTCCATTCTCATCTTCGAAAAAACACAGTCCAATCACACCTTCAAACCACATAGCACACCATACGTTGACAAGTTGAGCATGTAAAAGCTTCTCAATGATCGCTCTACAAATTTCAGATGCCTAAGTGCGACAATTTTGTAGACATATCCTGACAAGTGAAAGTGGGCTTCGTCTGAAAAAAATTGTTTTTCAGATAAACCAGCCGGTTGTTCCTGAATGAATTGAGCGAGTCTACGGCGATGTGAATGGTCCGTCGGCTTCAATTCATGCCCCAGTTAAAACTTGTAAGGCTTCAAAGTCAAATCCTTAAGCAAAATTTGCCATCTCGGGGTTTTGGATAACCTCAATTGTCGAGAACTTCAAGGAATTGATAAATTTATCACGAGTTTTACGAAATGTAACCTTAACGGAACTACCATTTTCGTAGTGAATTTAAATTATTTTAGTGCGATTTTCGTCAAAAACCTAATTGTAAAAACTATCATGTAGTTAGTGTTGAAAAATTGATTTGAAAAACAAACTTCTTGTTGAAAACCTTCTAAAAAAATTTCAGGACATTATTTTATTGTTTGTATACATCAGCCTAGAATCGTTGTGTATGGTTTTTTTTTTGCGTAGAAATACACAAACGCTAAAAAACTTTTGTTAATTTTGTATTTCTTCGGAAAAAATGTGTTTGTGTACTGATATCAAAAGCTATAGCACCGAATACTAACGTAGCGTCTTAAAACAGTGTTTTAAGGTTTAAATATCTTTGCTAAAAAAAGATGGTTAATTATTTTTTGTTAAGCTTGTTTAGGACTTCTAAAGGGAGAAAGAGACAAATTTGATGATATTTGTAATTCTTCTAACAATTATGCTTGCTTCTTCGATACTGACATTTTGAAGAAGCTTATAATATTTTATTTAAATTTATGTACCAAAATAAAACTTCTTAATTGTTTATTTGTTTTTTTTTTTTTTTTGGAGTTTATTGATGTCATTGTATCCCTCACATTTTTCTGATAAATTGATGTCAATCAATTAAAAGCTTGGTTTTTTCTAAGTGTTTGGTTGTCATTTTCATTGCCGCTTCAGCACACAGTGGGTGGGTGGTAAATATTTAAAAGTTAATTGCTAATTTAAAAGTCTTTTAAAAATTACTTTATGATATCATATCGTTTAATTACAAAAGCATTAAAGTACAAAACAAAAAAAAAGTTGTTAGTTGAAGGCATCACATAAAAAGCGTGTTGTCTTTATATTACACCCACAGTTCAACTTTATTCATTGCATTACAATAGTACGTGTTTAGAGTCGACACGAGAAAACAAGTAGCGACTACTACTTTAAATACATGAAGATTTTAAAATTTTGTAAAAAATATCAGAAATATAAAATTAAATAACAAAATACAAAAGAGTTACTCTTGTCTTATTATTTATTAAAGGAGCGAACATTTTCTCAACCTATAAATATAAATCTTCAAACATATAGATTTATAAGCTAAGTCGGCAAACCTTAAAGTTACTTTTACATTCTTGTTTTAGGCGATCAATTGTTAAGCCATAAGCACCCCTTTCGTTTATAATTATCATATTATTACATTGTTTTTTTTTCCAAAAATTGCTTTCAAGCATAATATTTCAATCAAAAAATGTTCCCTTATTGAGAACGAATTGTTTAATCTATTTTCCCCCTGTCTTGAAAATATGAATTATTAAGAATATTTTTAAGTCCAAAGTAAAGAGCGCAGTGATTAAATAACCAACCCATTTTGTAAGGCATTTGAAAGATGTGGTGAATAAATATTGAAGTGCTTTGTGTGACCTCACTTCATAGCCTCTCCCACTTCTTAGTTAAAAAAATCTTAAAAATTCTCCTAGTCTTATGATAGGCTCAATACCAGACGATGTTTTTTTTGTTTGCCGGCTAAACATTAAATAGCGTATAATCAAGCTTATTTACGCTGTAAATCTAAAATGCAAAGAAAAGAAAAAGGAGATGTTAACTGTTTCGGATTAAATGCATAGCCTGATAAGCTGTTTGTTGTCGTTGTATCAGCTTCTTTTACAGTGCACTTCTATCAAAACTCGTTGCTTTTGGTGTCGGTGATAATTTCTCCAGATTTATATTGAGTTTTTCTCAAAAATTGCACTACACGATTTGTTATAGATGGACTTTTATTTGACGAGTTCAAGATTAATTCAGGGGTACCGCAAGGTTCCGTTCTTTCTCCTACTCTATTTTTTTTATTTTTCTAAATGAGCTTCTTTGTCAAACTTTCAAGCCGATATACTCTTTTGCAGATGACGGCACCCTTTGTCATTTGTATTCATTCAGTAATAGACCGAATCAGTTGAAGGTGGGTTCCAAAAGGCAGAACATGAAGAATACGCTCAATTACGATCTTGCAACAATCTCCGAATGGGGTTGTGTGAATAGAGTCGATTTCAATGACCGTAAGACGTAATGTTGTATGCTTACGCATAGATCTGCGTTTGGAAATGGTGCTGCATGTGTTACTATGGGTGATTAAAGCAAGCCTTTGATGTTCTTGGCATGAAAATTCAATTTGATGTTCGATGGACTAAGCACATTATTCAGATTTCCAAAGAAGCTTTCATGTGCCTCGATTTTCTAAAACGGTGTAAGATATACTTCACTCCATTCGCCCAAAAATCGAAACCACTCTCATGTATGCACCGACGCTCCACAGTCTACTTTGGAGTTGCTCGAACTCGTACAAGAGATAACAATAGGATATCCAACTCTATTAATTCTATAGACCATCGACGCAATGTGGATTTTATTTCACTGTTTTATTGTTACTACGATGGTAAGTGCGCTAGAGAAATTAGAGAACTTGCTTGCCTTACTCCAGCCATTTGTGGTCGGTTAGCCCGTGAATCAAACTATGCATTACAGGGAAAAGTTGTTTTTAAGCAAAACGGTTCGTATGTGAAGTGAAATTCCTCCAGAGATCTTTCCTGTCACTTTTAATGTGGGAAAATTCAAATCGAATGTCCACAAACACTACTTCCTCTTTCCTGTTCCCCATAACCTAATTTCTTAGTTTTGGTACAATACACTGCAGGAGTATGGGCCATCCCTATCATTCAGTTGTACCACAATTTTATATCTTTTATTATAAAAATGAAATTTGATTATATTTATTTTATTTATAAATATTTGTGTTTTCTTTTTATGTATTTTTCTTCCTCAATTCACTAAGAGCCATGATATTTACTATAGCATATTTCTATTTTTAGCAAATTCTATATTAGCAAATTTTTCTCCTTTTTATCATATATGTAGGTTATATATGTCATATATGCAGTTTGATCTTATTTAGCTGATATGTAATTAAAAACAAATGTAAATATATTATTTAGCTCCTGTGCTATTTGGCATGTGTAGAGTATTATAGATAGCCAATAATATCATCATACATTTTACTTGTATCGGGGTTTTCAACAAGAAATTTGTTTTTCAATTGTGGCAACACCAACAACGTGATAGCTTTGACATTTAGTTTTAGTATTCGTAGTAGATGCATTGGATATTGTTACAATGAATTCAATTTCGCACGAAAACCGCGTTGAAATAATTAAAATCCGCTATGAAAATTGTGGTTACATTCGTAACATTTTAGAACAACATAATCGTCCTTCTGACACCGTTATCAAGAATTTAGTCCTTAAATTTGATTCGAAAGGCTTGATGCAAATTGTGCGAACACCAACACGTGTTCGACCGGGTTTAGTTTTACTCAATACCACCTCATGGTGAATTTTGCGTAAGGGTTTGATTTTGAAGCCTTACAAGGTTCAACTGATGCAAGAATTGAAGCCGATCGACCATTCACATCGCCTTAGATTCGTTTAATTCATTCAGCAGCAACTGGCTGGTTTTTCTGAATAAGTCAGTTTTTCAGACGAAGCCCAATTTCATTTGTCAGGACGTATCAGAAGCAAAATTGCCTTATTCGCTTTTCTGAAAATTCTAGAGTAATTATTGAGAAGCCTTTGCATGTTCAATGTGTTACTGCATGTGACCTGTAGGCGTAATAGGGTGGTTTCTTTTTCCACAATGAGGTTGGAAATGCGGTAATGGTCAATTTAGCATCTAGCGATAGCGTCAATTATGGTCTATTATTGACGACGTTCCGTGGATATTACTGCCATGTGGTTTCAACAGAACGATGCCACATGTTACACAGCCAATGAAACTATCAATTTATTGCAATTCAAATTTCCTGATTTGATTGTGGGGCTGTTTTTAGGACAGAGCCTTTACGGAGCCAATCGAATCGATTTCAGCTTTAAAACCCAAAATCCGTGATGTGATTAACGAAATAGTACCGACATTTTGCCAAAAAGTGATTAAAAACTTTGATGAAAGAATCGACATTTGTCAGCGCGGTCGTAGTGGACATTTGGCAGATGCCATTTTTCATTCGTAATATTGTATTGTATTGTATTTTTTGTTTTCGAACAACAAACTTCTTGTTGAAAGATTCTTTAGCTTTGTGATGTTAAAATATTACATAAAAAAATGATTTCTAATTGTGATTTAGATAACAATTTTGAGTTTCAAGCAGAAATTATTATGCGGGTCGTATGATATTATTTGACATATTGTTAAATGGATATGTTATCCACTATAGACAAAATAAACTTTGTTTTTACAACTCTCTCTCTCTCTCTCCGATTTTTTTTATTTTATAAATTTAAAGAAAGCTTATCATCATATAATATAACGAATAGTTGAAAGGGCGTTAAAAGTATTATAGTTGCATATATATATATGGCATATATATGGCGACTCATATTTTAATTCATATTCGAATTTAGAAAGAGTCATTAAAGAATTATGGTGCAATGACGCCTCCAGTATAATAATTCCTTGTTGATTGGTCTCATTTGCTTTTGTGACAATCAAATAACAAAGCTTTAAGGTGATATTGAATTTAATCTTATATCAACAGAACTTTTTTAATATATCACCAATATATTGTTACGTTTATACCTTTTATAAACGTTTTCTTGTGAGTTCTTTACTGCAAAATAAATAACACCAATTTTTTTAGAATTTTTAAATTTATAACAATTTTATTTACTTTAACTACACAAAGTTGACACTACTGTACAATTTACTTAAAGTGCACGTCTTTACTTGATGAGGTTTAATCTCACACTCAGACGCTTCCCTATGTATACTTGTCCATTTAAAGTCTACAAGATTTAAGAATCTTCTACTCCCTTTGTATCGCATTTTGTTGTTGTATGTTGTTTATTCGATGTATAGGCGCCTGTATGTCTATTGTATAGTTGTTTTTGTTTTTATGCTGATAAGTATTCTGCTTGGGATTTATTTCAATACATTTGTTGTTGGTATTTGTAAAAAAGGATTTCTTAGACCGAATTTACATTGTACGTCAAAAATCGTACAATGTAAATTCGGTCTTAGAAAACTACGCAGATGGTAAACAACATGTATACTTGTTGTTGTAAAATTAGTTTTTGTTTTGCGCGTTTAGATGGTAAACAGCACACATGAATTTTTTTTTTTTTTCATACCATGCAGTTAGTAAACAGCATATCCAATTGTAGTTGTGGGTGTATAAACTTCTACGCAGTTTGTAACCAGTAGTTTGCTTTATTGCTTAATTATTTTATTTTAAAACTTAAGCAAGACATATTCCTAACAATATATTAAGTTATTTGTTCTATAACGGTAGGTGTGAAAGGTATTTAGGGAATGCGTGTGCCAAACTTTCATTACTTTTGAAATATTTAGCAATTGGAGGGTTGTAAATAATTCTAAATAATCTATCACTAACATCCTTAACAAAGAAGAAAAAGAAGGTAAGGGGAGTAACCTTGCAAAAATCATTTATATTTCAGAATTTTATCTCCTACATCTTATAAAATTAAAATTTTATTTGGATTTTTTTCAAATCATATTTCATATTATTTTTGGCCATGATCAAACTCAAGCGATTAATTTAAAAATCTGCGTCATATTAAATGGGATAGCAAAAGAGAAGAATTACTTTTATTTGTTATACTTAAAATATTTTTATAACCTAAACAGAAATAGCCACCTGCTAAGGTTATATTTTAAAGCCAAAGTCTTACGATTAAATAATGCTTAAAAAAGTGTTATTGAAAGATCTGTGTTAAAGAAAAATACAAAAAAAAAAAAAACAAAAATAAACCATCGTAACAATCACCTAATAAAAAATTTATTTAGCTTAATAACTTTTTTAGTAAACTCATGTACTAATTAAATTTGTTTTTAAAATCAAAAAAGAATATAATAAAATATTAACCACAAAATTAAATGAAAAAGTTGACAAATAAGGTTTCGCACTTGAATATAAAAACTTGTCATTATGACAAATGTAACAAATGGCAATGAAATTTACGAGTACTTTAGAAACTTGAGCAACCTTCAACAATCTATTTTAACTTCAAAGTTTCTTAATCTAAACTCTTGTAGCTTTAAATCAAGCCGAATTAAAATTATTTTATATTTCTTGTTATTATTTTAAATATTTTTATTTAATGTCAACGTTATAATTTAAGTATTCCATTTACCAAAAAGATGTTGTAAGTTAACAAAAAAATTTTGTTGTTGTTGTTATTTTTGATTTTTTTTTAAAGACAGGGTTTCTTTCATAGTGAAACGTTATAATGCATCTAATTATGCTATTAAGTTTGCTAACGTTGCAATTCTTTTTCAAATACATTATGCTTTTATAATAAATTTTATGATCAATTTATGCTTTCATAATTTTAAAGACTTGACTACCAACCAATGTATGGCAATAAATAAAACGTTACGCAAACGTTTCGTGCAAAAAAAAAACAGTAAAACATTTGGAGCAAAACCCATTTGGCTTTTCCTTTATCTACTTGCACTAATGCTTTCTCTTTTGTAATAAGCAAATTAATCAGCAAACCTTTGCGAATGGTGGTTTTATGTCAAAAAGGTTTCAATTTAACGTTTAACTTAATGAACATTTTTGTGGATACCTATGATGTCGTCTACGTATCTATTATAATTGTAATGCGTAATTCTGTGGTTTTTCGTTAACGTCTTTATGTGTAGCATGAAAATTTCCATGAAGGTGGGACTCGTGGGACTGGTTATTAAATCTAAATTAGTTCTGTTTTATTATCATCTTTGCAATATCTAAAATGTCGGTGATGTATTGGTTGTCGTATAAATTGTTTAGTGCGGCGTGTAGGATAAGTAAGGTTTCTTCTGTTGGTATTAAGGTATATAGATCCTTGATGTCAAAGGAAACAAGTCGCGTTTTTTCAGTTATCTTGTAAATTTACCTTTTTCTTAAGTAGGTCGGTGAGGTATTTATCCAGGTGATTTGCTGGTGCAGTTCTGTAGTTTACAATGGGTTTCATTGGTATGTTTTCTTTGTGTATTTTGTGTATGTTGTGCTTAAAGTGTTGGTGGTTCATCTATTTGTATACTTTTTCGTCAGTAAACGTTTTGCAGCGTTTTAGTAGGCTGCATATTTCCATTTGGAAAGATTCTGTTAGGTCATTTTTAAATTTTGTGCAGTTGATCTATTGAAAAAATTGTTTATATTCTATTAAAAAAAAAAGTGTAATCACTAAAGAAAATTCATAATTTCGTTTGTCAGTAAAGCTATTGGCCAAATTAAGATTAATTATTATGATTTCGCTTAAGCACTCTATTAGCTTGCGGCTCAATTTTTCACCAGTTTGACCATTAGCAGCAGTTTGGTGTTAACGTAATAACACGAATATTTTATAAGTGGATAATGCTGTTTGAAGCATTCCTTTAGCTAAATTGTCTCTGCAGGCTGAAGTCAAATTCCTAAGAGCATAAGTCACGGTTGAATATATTTTTGTTCACTGTTTACATTGAGTATGTGAGTAAATAAAATAATTGTTTGTAGTTGCTGTATGAAATCAAACCAAAAAGAGTGTCATGCGGCCAATTAATAGCTGCGTTTTTTCACAATCAAATTCTTACCAAATTTTGATTTAATACGTTGAAATCACATTTCGCCCCCAGATCAATGCCATCAATATTATTAAAAAACAAATCATTGATCGCTGATCGCCAACGGTATTTCGGGCTGCATTAAAAAAAAATAAAGTCTTTCAGGCTGTAAGCTGCATAAAGCGATGTATGTTAAGTATGTTTTGATTTAGTTTCAGTTCATATACAATATTCTTCTTTACTAACAAACCCGCTAAGGCAAAGCTTAATCGCTTAACACTATTTTTTCCATTAAAAATCAGATCATAATTGATTACAGATTTTTAAACTTGATTTGGTAACGTTCTTAAAGTGTCAATCTATTTCTTATAATATGCAAGAGAATACTGATCATAAATGTCATAGTGAGCGCAGTATGATGTGACAGACAGACTTAAACTACCGAGTATTAAGTATATCGCTTGACTTGTTGTTGTGGTTGTTTTTCTACATTGGTTTGATAGAGCCACAGGGGTTCAAAACTTTGCACAATTGTATTTGGTAATTAAAGTAATGACGCTTCAATATGGTGTCATCTCTTTATGAATTCCAAGTTCTTGGTTTTCTTGACACTAACTTACTAATAGACACATCGCCAAAGCTAGCCAACTTTAGAACAAATATACATGTACAAATATTACATGTAGATTAAAATAATTTTGTTAACAGACTGCTATTTAATGTTATTGGCTCTAATTTGACAATGAGACTAACAAAATATCTTAAGTTGGGGGCGGCTTTAACTCGATCGGTTTTTTCTCTGTGAACAAATGTTTTCGTGACAAATGTGATAAAAATTGCATTAAGTAGGCAGTTTACACCCCAATATAAATTCCCCCCCACATTCATATGTCTTGACGGAATCTCACCGTCATTACATGTGTTACAGGGGTTACCCCCTTAGGGGAGCCCAGTCCCCTAAAAGGTAGCGGGAGCCAACTGCACCATTGCACGTTATTTCCACGGGAATCAGTAAGCCCCAGAGTTCAGCTTTTTGGCTTTTTAGCTGTTCTCTGACTGATTATTGAGGTTGGCCCTTCGGGAGCAGCGTGGTGGTTGTGGTTTCGCGGTCCTCATGAAATGATTAAGGGGCCATGATCATATCCTACTGAGAACAAAGGGTGAATGATCCGAATCCAGTGAGCATGCCTGTCAGGAGTTGGATAGTCTCCAACTCTTCAGCAAAAAGTGTGAGTTGCCGGTCGCTCCGACACTTCCGAAATTACAACTAGGAATGCATAGAATTATGTCTTCGGCTTCCTAGGACGTGGGTGCACGCTATATATCACCCAAGTGGGCCCCCCAGAGGCACATTTATCGGTCTTTATAGAATACTTGACTATCTAGACCTGTGCAACTGGGTGAAAAAGGGAGTCCAGTCCCCTGAAGGCAACAGGGGTCAACTGGGAACTCCTTTTTATTTCCAAGGGAATCAGTGAGCTCGCAGAGTTCCTCTATTTGTCTCTTGAGACATTTAGCTGTTCTCTGGCTGGTTATTGAGGTTGGCCCCTATATGGGAGTATCGTGGTGGTTGTGGTTTCGCGACTCCATATCAGGTTTGTTGTTTAATATGGTGGCCAGGATCATCTCGCCATTAATAACACCCTAGGTGAATGATCTAGTCCAGTGAGTATGCTAGACATGTGTTCTGGGCAGGAGTTGGAAAGCCTCCAGCTCTTCAGCAAGGAGTGGTGGTTTGCAGCCCTGATCTGGAATCATTTAAATTGCTACTAGGAAGGACCTGTTGCTAGAGTTAGACTTCGGCCTCCTAGGGCGTGAGTGGCGCTGCTTTTCACTCACAGTGGTTTGACCACCATCTGATAAAGGCTCCAGAGCCAGGTACAGATGTAAATCTTATCACGTAATCACCCAAGTGGTTTGATCCACCGTTGAGTTATAGCTTACACAGCTACCGACGTAAATCTTATCACGCATATCGAAGAGTTTAAGCTTTGCTATTTAGCCCAGGTATGTACATTAATGAAAGACAACGAAATTAGTTTTATTCCTTGTATGGAAGATGTGTCCTCTATCTCATTTTAAGATTATCATTAGTGAAGAGAAAATTTTAAATATTCCTATGATCGGAGATTTTATATGATTTTATTTTATTGATGATACTTCATGTACTCTTTATTTATGATTTATTCTTCTCATCACTTTTTCAGAACGAAGCCCATGATTTTGTACGACGAAATAACAGTAGTGTAAGTCAGAAGCAGCAGACTGATAAAAGCATAAGCAGTTGTGGCGGTGATGGCCTTATTTTAAAAAGAACCATGGAGTGTTTGCCTCTGACACACGGTGTGGGTACTCATCATCCTCATTTAATGGCTTCTAGTAATACAGTCAATGTAACTGTGGCATCACCCTCAGCCGTTGTGGCGGCATATCCACATCATCAGCACCTTAACCTCAATCACCATCGTTTACTTAGTCATCATTTGCCGTACAGTAATAACTTCAGTGGTCTCCGTGATACATCGGCAACAACGTCTGCAAATAGTCACCATCATAATCATCCCCATTTAAATATACAGAGTGAACAAACCAAATCATTGCAGGAGTTACAACATGAAGTTGGAGCACTGTTGGAATTTCGTGATTTAGTTATAGAAACATTTCCCGATCTCAAGCAAAAAATGGCTTCTATATCATCGGCAGCCCCAACCTTGTCGTCGACTGTTGGTGCTGGAAATGTTGTCACAAATGGTCAATCGTCGGTGAGCGTAAGCAGCAATGGTCCGACGATTCCCCTGACCAGTAGTGAAACGTTGGTGTCACATCGTGAATGGGAACCAGGCATAAGGGTGAAACGCAAGATATCTCAAAAAGAACAACCAGCATCAGCCATAGAATTAACAACATCGTTGACGAGAAGTCGCAGTAATTCCCAAAGTGGCAAAAAAGAGCCAAAGAGCAGTAACGGAGGTGCAGCGGGTAATAGCGGCGGAGCCACAAGTGGTGGTGAAAATAATAATGGAAGTGTAGTTCAAGATTCCGGATTCTCAACGGAAACTAGTTCATCCAAAGAGGGTCATAGTGCATCTTCAACAAATGGTGCTCTAACGGTCAGTGTTTGTTTTTCTTCCACACTACAATAATAAAACTTTATTATCTTAACTAATTCTATTTTCTAGACCACCGTTGCTTCAAATCGTTTATCCTGTCCCGAATCCGATGATGAGTTATTAAATCTCTTAGATGTTATACACCGCAAATCCACTCGTTTGCGAGATGAAGTAGAACGCTTACAGAGTTATGAACGTCGACATTTGCATCCGGGTTCTAATGCGGAAAGGGATCAAACTGATGTAGCAACTTCCGCTGACGGTGCAACCGGCCTGTCCAAGTCTAGCAGTAGTAGTGTCAATACAGCTTTAACACCAAAAACCTTTCGTGAGCATATCGAACGTCTTAACAGGGAAGATATGCAACAACTGCGTAAAGAACGTGATCGTCTGCTGGATAAATTAGCTGAAATGGAGGCTGAAACATTAACGGGCCGTATTAAAGCAGCTAAAATGAGTGAACAAGTCGAAGAGTTAATAAATGTTAAACGGGATCTTGAAGAACAGTTAAAACTTGCTATGGCACAAAGATTAGAGTTAAACTCTAGAGTGCAGCAGTTGCAGCAACAACAACAACTGGCTCAAAGCAAAAATTCTAACAGGTAATGCATCCAAAAAGTAACTTGTTGACATCTATAGAATAACTTACAAATTTGTTTTTTTTATTTTTAGTCAATCGGATGCATCAAGTAGTCCACGAACATTTCTTTCTTCCTCGGCAAACACAGTTTTATCAACAGTTAGTGCGAACTCTTCGAGGCAAAACACATTCCAACCTGTAGTTGTGGAACAGCAAATGACGGATCAGCAGCAACATAATCATTTAATACCATTCCATCAAAGCATAGGCAGTGATAATAAACGTAATTCTCATCTTCAGCAATTCACACCTGAACAATTAGGTCGTTTGGATGGCATTGTCAGTACGCCAGGTGATCGGAATACCAAGTGTAGAATAATAGATTCGAAACGCTTTGCTGCTATACTACTAGAGACTAGTGTGATAGAATTGCGAAGACATTTATTAACTTTAACTGTTAAAAATCAGGTAAAATCTCCACTATATTTCTATTGGAAATAAATTCTCTAATAAGTTTAAAAATGTTATCTAAGGTATTAATGCAAAAACTTGATCAGGCTTTAAAATCAAAGGGCTATTTAGTTAAACGTTTAGACAAATCCAAAGAAGATGTTGAAGATCTAAGGTTTCAGGTATTTATATTTTCTTGAAAACAAATTTACTTTTGCAAAAAACTAAGAAATATTTTTCTATATTTTAGTTGGAAGAAAAGAACATAGAATTAGAAGGTACTAAAGCTCAATTGCGAGTTTTAGAATCTAGACTGCACTCCCTAACACCCAGCAGCGGTGCTGCCACTAATTCCTATTTACACTCGCAAAATGACTATGAAACAAATCGTTCTACGGCATCAACCACTTTAATACTAAGCAGACGTGGTGGTGCTAGCAGCGGTCAGCATACCGATTCTAGTGATATACGCTCTTCAACCCCTTTATCAGCTACACATAACGGTCAAATGCCTCAGCCAATAGCAATGCAAATTTCGACACCCAGCATGAAGGCCATGACCCATTTACCCATGGATGACATGCAACATCATAGCAGTAGTACTGAATCGGCTCATGAAAACGATATAATGCACCATGATACAACGGCCAAAGGTCAGATGACAACAAAATTAAATAATGGTCGAAGTGTGAGGCAAAATATAATGAGTGCTAGTGTGGGTGGTGTTAGTCCCTTTGAACAGCAATTACAGCAGCAACAAATGACTGCTATTAGAAATCAGGTGCAAGCCTTAAAAAAATTCAGTGGTGTAACGGCAACTAAACCAAGTAAAATACCATTACCAGGCAGTAAAGCCGCAGCTTATTTTGCAGGTAATTGTAGATTCTAATAATTTCAAACAAAATCATTTATAAATTTAAAAACAAAAACTTTGTTTCTACTGTAATAACGTACGAGTAAATATATTTCTTTTTAAAGGGTGTAATAGGCTTAAGTCATTTTCAAAACTTATACGCGGAGAGAACATAACGGAGAAATATGCGTAATTGCAAATCTGAAATTTAGCAGTACGAGTGGTAACACCAACGACATGATAGTTTGGCATTTAGTTTTTTTGGCGCATTCGTAATAGTTGCATTGGCAATCGCTAAAATGAATTCAATTTCGCACAGCAATTGCCTTAAAATAATTAAAATCCACTATGAAAATGGTGATTCTGTTAAAGTTACATTTCATAAAATTCATGATATTTTTAGACAACAGAATCGTCCTTCTGAAGCCGCCATTAGGATTTTGGTCAATTCTTCGATGATCTCAAAACCACTACATGGCGAATTTTGCGTAAAGATTTAACTTTTAAGCCTTACAAGGATCAACTGGCGCAGGGATTGAAGCCGATCGACCATTCACGTCGCCACTTAACTGCTGATTGCTGTGAAATTATTCGATCGAGAAATTTGGTTTTAAATAAATTCATCCTTTCATTGGCTGTGTGACATGTGGCAACGTCCTGTTTAAACCATATGCCAGTGATATCCACGTTATCAATAACAAGCCAAAATTGAGTTGTTCGCATTCAGCGATAGCTTGATCCCTTGACCGTTACCGCATTTCCAGCCACATCTTCGAAAAAAAAAAACGGTCCAATTACGCCGCCAGAACACATAGCGCACCATACAGTGACACGTCGGCTTTTCAAAGGCTTCTCAATAATCGCTCTAGGATTTTTAGAAGCCTAAATGCGACAATTTCGCTTGGTGATATATCCTGACAAGTGAAATTGGGCTTCGTCCGAAAAAATGATTTTTTCAGAAAAACCAGTCGGTTTTTCGGATGAGTTGAGCGAATCTACGAACCTTGTAAGGCTTTAATGTCAAATTCTTACGCAAAATTCGCCATGTGGCGTTTTTGGATAACCCCAATTTTCTCAAAAGAACGACTGCGTGGTCCGAAAATATCACGAATTTTATGAAATGTAAGTTCAACAGAATCAACATTTTCATAGTGGATTTGAATTGTTTTAACGCAATTTTCGTCCGAAATTGAATTCATTGTAATAATTTGCAATGCGTCTACTACGAATACATTAAAAACTAAATGTCAAAACTATCATGTCGTTGGTGTTGTCACAATTGAAAAACAGACTTCATGTTGAAAAACCCGATATTAAACACACTCATGTGATTACAGCTTATAAATAAAAATGTGTGCAAAAAACTTCACTGAATGTACTTTCCGTTTCAAATTTCTACATTAGTATAGGTTTTGAACAGATTAAATTTGTAGATGTGCTGGTCCTTTTAGCCTGCAACAATTGGTCCAATAATAGAAATTGTGATAATTTAAGAGACCAATGACAGACGTATAAATACTAAATACGTATAGATACAAAAATTAAAAACAAAACTAAAATGTAAAGGGTGTTCTTATAGTGATGTGATTTGGCTTTTCAAGCGTACAGAATTTATAAACCTTGTACACAATCACAATGTCGGCTATGAAAATTAAAGGGCGTCTCAATAGAGTCCGTGGTTTTGATGAATGTATGTCGAAATTTTTACAAAATCTGTTATATATATATATATATATATATATATATATATATATATATATATATAAATATAAAGAAAAGTGGAAAATATACATAAAATTCAATGAATGATTTTTACGTATACTGCTTTATCTTTCAAATATGTAGATAAAAGAAATGCACTAGAATTTAACTCATACATGGTACGAAAATCGTGAGTCCAACTCGCCCTGGGTAGATTTTTAATTGTTAACATGATAGCTTAAATAGTTTTATTTAGTTTAGTTTTTACTCTTCTGTTTTACTGAAATAATTTTATTTATAATAAATGTTATTTGCAGGAAAACCACCTTCCGGTAGACCTTCAACAGCTGGCCGTTCACCACCATCTGCAAATTCTTCAGGTTCCTCCAGTCGATCACCTTTGAGTAGAAGTACTGGCAATTTAATGTTTTCAAAATCACCAAATAGCCTGAAAAGAGCTGACTCAGCACAAAGTATACGTAAAGATAATTCATCTTCGCTTAGCACGAACACCAGTCGTAGTTCCACCTCGTCATCAATACCATTAGCAACAACACCATATAGTTCAGCTTCAAAGTCATATGGTGGTGGTGGTGGTAGTAACGGAAGTGGTTCCATTAACAATACCACAAGCAATAACACTTTTAATAGTCCGTCCTCGAGAATTTTACAGAATTCTCCCCTACCAAAACCAAAACGAGAATCATTGTCAACAAAAGTCAGACATATGGATTCGCTATCACGTGCTTATCAGCACAATCAGCAACAACACCAGCATGTATATTCGAATTCAAACAATACTAATGATAATTCATCAACGTCTGTTGTGCAATCAAATGCATCACCCACAATTGCAACCACACCCAACGGCAGCAGTAGTAACGGAAGTTATTTAATTAGTAGTACGCCAAAAACATCAACTATAGCAGCTCAACTTACCTCTTCTTTACGTAAAGATTTACAATTAAGTTCCAGTAGTTTTAATCATCCAGCGCCATTTCAACGTAGAGCTACAGCCTCCTCAGCAGGTCAAACAAATTCCAACAGCAACACACACACCACCAGACGTTTCAGCACTGCTTCGGTAGGGGGAGCACGTGCCTCTCGTCAAGCTTCCCAAGACTATGAAGTTCAACATGGTAGCAATTTTAGTGGCAACAGTGCGGCAGCGGGTACAACCAGTTCAACTTCTTCAACTCACAGTGGTGGCATCAACAATGGTGGCACTGCCAGTGATAGCGATAGTGGCAAGGTACGCACTTTAAAATCAACATTTTTGGGTTGGCTTAATAAAATCTAAAATCTAAAAAAAAAAAATCAAAAAAGGCAACATTTAATTAAAAAAAAAGAAACGAAAAAAAAAACAAAATCATTAAACAAAACAAACAGATACTGATTTAATCTTCAATAATATTTATTATTCTTATTATATTACATATAATTAATTATTTGTTTTTGTTTAAGAAACTCATTAAACAACAACATTTGCTGTAGTTCGTTAACCACGTGTGTGTAATGTGTCCTTTTACTCTTTTTATTTGTTCTTTTCTCTTAATAATAATTTTAAATTTGTACATTTACCAAACATTCATACATACATTTGTAACTTATATAAACACATATAATACAATACCTGCATATATACATACACTTACATAGTATTTCGAATATATTGGACATGTGTTGGTCATGATTGTTAAAGAGATTTTTTCTGAAAGATAATAACAATTTTATTTAACTGTCGTAATGAAAAAAAGCAGCTTAAGTCACTATGTCATGATCTTAACTGTTCTTATATTTCGTTATCGCATCTTTGCTACGAGAGAAGCCATAATTATTAAAAAAAGAAATGATTTTAAAGTTTTGAATTTTTGTTGAATTCTTAAGAGACAGTAATAAAATTTCTATTATTTGGCTAATTTACGGAATATATATCACATTTCTGCAAGCTTAACTCAGAAATGTTAAATTTTCATTACATTTTCTTGCTGCAAAGGCTTGATATTTTAAGTTTACATATACATACATATAGACAATATTTTTCTTAATTGTCATAATAGTCATATCAATAATTTTTTGACAAAAAAATAGTTTCAAAGCTACAACTTTAGCAAAACTTTTTTATCCACTATTTGAACAACACGAACTTAAAATTTTTCACTTTCGTTATTATGCGCAAATGACTTCTGTGCCTTTTTTCTGGAACTTTCTCAACTAGTTAAAATCATAATGGACTATATGTTTCGCAATTAAAACGTTGTTCATTCCTAAACGGTTTAAGAATTTTATCTGTATATTTTTTATTATTAATTGTTTCATTTTGAAATAAATTTAATAAATCGAAGAAATTATCAATTTAGGTAGTAGCTGTTACTTATGGTAACAACAAAACTATACATGTTTCAAAAATGATTTGAACTTTCTTGTCAATCTAAAATTAATTTCTAAAAATTTTTTAAATAGTGTTCTAATGTATTTACAAAAGATAATGACAATATTAAATTTTTAAAGAAAATATGTAAAATAGTGTTTTTTGAAACTATTTTCTTAAACTTGTTTGTTTAAAAGCTGTTTAACAACATTATGGTAATCCAATTTGAGGTTCTAGTACCTAGGAAAAAACGTGTTGAAAATTTATTGTAATTGTTCACTATTTCGGGGCATTTTTTTTTAGATTATTTAACACAACTCACACGCGTATTTTATCTATTTGTTGAACTTAAAGTGAAACATAAGCCCTTTTAAAAAACGTTTTATAATCTAAATAGTTTATCAGGTTTTCTTCCTTGACACTAATCTTATTCAGAAATGAGTTTACTTAAAATTACTACGCTTATTTGTTTTTGGTTGAATTCAATAAATACTTTAAAGTTCTTCTAACTGCATGCGTTCTCGAATTAGTTACTTTCCTTGAAATTAAAATACACTCTTTTATAAAACTGCTTCATAACAACTTCAATGTTACTATGTATTTTGAAATAAGATTAAAGGAATTATTAATATATTTCAAAATTTTGTTTTTCCTTTTTCTCGATTTTATTGCATCTCAACTTATACACTTCTTAAACTCTCTTATTTGCATTTTAAGTCATTATAAAATATTTTACTTATTATTACAATTTTTTATTTTTAACTTTTTATGTTTAAATAAAAATTGAATTTATTATAATTATTATTAATATTATTACTATTACAACAAGAATATTTTTTTAACTAAATAAGTCTAAAACAAAAACAAAAAACAATGCTTTCATTTTCATAACTTTTATTAACTAATCATTGTCATATAATCTCTAATACTGATTTTCTGTCATTTCAACAACATTTTTGTTTTATTAACTTTGTTCATGTTTTTTTATTGTTTAAAATTAAGTTAAAAAAAAATTAAAAAAATTAGCAATAAAAAACTTATAAAACAATCATAAACCATCATGTTTATTTATTTCTATTTTTTGTTTAATCGTTTGGCTAATTAATTAATTATTTACTTTGTTATATTTTATTTTTTTTTGTTTTTAAATTTTTTTTGCTTTTTTCTTGGTGAATTAATACCTAATTTTATGGCCTTAACGGAAGTGTAAATATATCTATTTACAAATATGCTCTTTAAATAAGCCAATTTTGTTTAAGTTGCTTTCAAGATATTCCATTATAAAAACTTTAAAAAAGACAGAAATTAGCATTTAAAAAAATATAATGAAAAAAAAAAATAAATAAATAAAATAGGTTTGTATATAAACTTTTTGCTACAATTGCTTATGTTCAAGGCAATGAAGCCAGGAGGATAACTCCGTATTTTGCGGATTAGTCTTTACATTTTGTTATGAAAGTGTTTACTTTTGAATCATAATAAAGATTTCTCATGAAATTTTTATTCGATTCCATTTTCATATAATTATTTTATAATTATCCTATATAATTAACATATTTGGATTATGATTTTGTTTAAATTTTAATTTTTTTTATTAAAAAAACTTTCATTCCATTAATATATATTTCGATTATGTAAAAATGAAATGAACTTTGTGTTCGTTAACAAAATAATCTAGAAAGACAAAACATAGTACAAAATTAATCATTAATTAAATTGTTAACTGCAATATTCAAAGTCAAATTGCATTAAATTTTCATTTTGTAAATGATAATGATGTTAACATCAAATAACAGCTATAATTAAAAATATCATTTTTCTCTAGTATGATGCTGCTGCGAGCTTCGACTAGATTCTAAGTTAAAATTTCGCTTAAGATCAAACATGTTCTAGCAAAGATTATTTTTCAAATATTTAAGGTATAATTAACTCATTCTTATAAGAAAATAATAAATAAGTTCCTCGATTATCGACCTTAGTCTTATTTTAACTCATGTTGCAATGAATTTATCTCTCAGATTTTAAAATTTCAAATTCGTTTTAATGCTTTGACATTTCTTGAAATACCACTGTCTAGAAGAAAATCATGGTAATTGACAAGAATTTACATACAGGGGAGGGGAGTAAATAATGAAATATGTAAATTGTTTATTAATTTTTTTTGGATTGCCATTATTTTTAATAATGCTAATGCTTTGTAATGAAAGGGTTTCATTGATAATTAGAAAACAAAATCATTATTATTGGCTAATGATTAAATTATTTCAAAGTATTATCATTAGAGAAGATCATTCATTGTGTTTGGCCTTATGCATAATAAAAACTTACCATGAGGTTGCCAAAATGTAGCACAAGTGGATAGGGTTTTAGAAAGGCCCTACACATAATATAAAACCAAAAGTTGACATAGAATACAAGTTATAACTATATTGACTTAACTTTTTTGAAGCGGTTCTCGCATATACATCAATATTCTACTTTAACATCGCCCCATATTATTGTTCTGGTTATTATCATTCAGTTCAGGCGCCTGATTGGCTGTGTGGTTTGTTTTGTGTTACTTGTTTTTGTTTATAAGTGTGTTGTTGTTGTCTTGCGCGTATAAGAGTTCTTAGAAAACTACGCAGTTTGTAAAATGTACAGTGGGTCGGTTTATTTACTTTTTTTTACCGATAATGATTTTCTTTCAAAACTTAATAAATCATCTTCGTAACAAGACAAATGAGAAAATGAAAAAAAACCTAATTTTGTTTTTCCTCTCCTAATTTTTGAACTGCTTACTAGGATGCCAGATTATTGTCGACTTCAGACATCACGTTTTACAGCTTTACTAGTTTAATGAAAAATTTCATCAATAGTAAAGTGAGAATTTCGCAACTGTTAAACTGATTAAATACATATAGCAGATATGCTATCTTAAAGTCAATAAACAAGCAACTGTTGTTAAAATATATAATTTTAATTTTAATCATTTTTAAATCTTTATATGGAAAACCAGTTGAATAAGCAGGTCACAGTATAAGGATATTATTTTTTTTTGTAACTATGTATTATTTCCGATTATCCAGATTTAGGTAACTAATTATCAGTTAAAACTTTCCACGCCTGATTTAATTTCAAATAATTTTTGGCCAATTAATAAAATAATATTGAGTGCCCGCATACCCTACACAGGAAAATTGCATTTCAATAGACAACACACGATGTAAGAGGGCCTAATTGCAATTAGCAGTTATAATTACATTATAATTACAGTACCCATTAGTAAAAACAATCAGTAGTTGAGCTTAATGTCATTGTAATTGTCTCAAATAATGCCAATGAATTTTCATAGGTTATGAAATAAATTCAAGCATGCGAACAAAGAGTTTTTAAAATAAGTTTTATTGATGGTGAAAATAAGACGAGATTTTCAGAACAAACATGATACAAACTGTGTTTATGTAATGTAAATGAGCAGACGCTATTAAATTTTTGATGGATCACAAAAATATTTTCAAATAATGTTGTTGTTGTTGAGATGCCATGAGAAGAAATATTTCGAAATTAAATTTCTTAAGGACATATTAAGGACATGGAGTTTACACTTCACTTCTTATGTGGTTAATTTTTCAAACAACAACAAAATACATAATAATTAAAATTACAAACATTAATATAAATATTTTGTAATATTAATAAAAATAATACTTATTTTGAAATTAACAAAAAAACAAATGTGGAGTTCGTTTAGTTTTTAATTGAAATGTAATCAGTTACTAACACAATAAATATTATCTTAACAGTCGTTGTACACACAAGCACTTCATTAAAAATCTTCTTAAGCATTGACACTAATTATTCATTTTAAATGTTTTATGTTGGGTTTTAAATAATTTAATTTAACATCACATTTTTACTAAAAATATAATTAATTATTTTAAGGGCATTTTTAAATGTTAAATGTTGTAATTGAAATACTAACTAAACTCTACCAAAAATGTATCTAATTTTCTATATTTATTTTTTATACTTTTTTTACAATATGTTATTTCTGTTACTCAAAAAAAAAACAAAAAATCAATACAAAAATCCCATCAATCAAAAACGTCTTCCTGTCTACTTGAACACCAACAAAATTATTAATTAAAAATAAATCCTTTAAAAAAAATCGAAAAACCAAACAAATTCTCCCCAAAAAATAATTGTGCAACAAAATTAAAATAATAAAACTAACTGTATTAAAAAAAAACAACAAAAATGTGCAACAAAAATAAAAAATACACTACAAACAAATATGTATGTTTAACAATCAATGTGCTTGTCTCTTCTAATTTTGATAAAAAAAATGACCAAAATAATTTAACAAAAATCAAAAAATAATTTTTAAAATTTAACAACATAATAAATTTTCAATGCATGTGAATGTTTTACAATAACTAGAAATTAACATAAAAATGTGTAAAAAAAGCGACACACAAATAATTCTTCCCTCACCCACACACACACACATTCAAAAAGGGATGGACAAACCTTGAGTATGTTTCTAGCAGATGAACAACCTCAAACACCTTGTAACTGAATCGAAACAAAAGTCATAATAAAAGGCGAACTGAAGAAAAAGGCGAACAACTAATAAAAATTAAAATATAATTTACTGGCAGTGGGTTGCATTTAATGTTAAATGTAATAAAAAAAACATACATACATTAAAAATTATTTATATAGAAAACTTATAAATATTCCAAGGACAAAGGATGCTTCTGCTTATGAAATGCGCAAAATATAAATTAAATCAAACGTATTTTAAAACTGGGGTGAAATGGAATCTACTCTGTATAACTATGATTAAACGATATATTATTTTGTATGTGTATGTGTGTTTATACATTTAGGATTTCTATATCATATAATAATTAATTCATCAATAAATAAATACATACTGGAGCTGCTTTAACCTCTGAAATTCACCTATCGACGTTTTAAAGCCATCATCATCAACAACATTGTCTTCATCTTATATTCCGTATGAACTTCGTTGAACTTCGTATTTTAGTTGTGATATTATTTTCTATAATGAAAAAAATTCAATTAGACAGATCAGTGAATAAGAAAGCAAATCACATAAAAGGAAGAGACTATGGGAAAGAAATAAAATCGACTTATGTTGTTGGCCGCTTTATAACCCGTAAGTTTTCTTTATAGAATCATTTTTGTTCTCCCCACAAATTAGTTAAAGTAATTTAAATAAGCGATTAGTTTAGTTTAAAGCACAAATTTTCTTTCTTTTTTTTTTGTTTTTCTTTTTTCTTCACTATCCTGCCGTAGCTTAATTTGTATATCTTTTTTTTCCCCCTTAAAACATTTTAATTTTTATACCCGTTCACATCAGTTTTTTTTTTAGAGTAGCTTAAGTGCCAAGACTAAATTTAAGACTAAATTTTTGACGAGCCATCAATTTACTTAAGCCCGCTCCACACTATAATACTGAGTAATAAAATTTGTTAAAAACTAATATCTTAAGAGAAAATGTGATAGTGTGAAAGGGATATGTTATTAAAGTATGAAATACTACGGAAAGTAGTTTTAAATCCCATAATAACGGGTCCGCAATTTAACGTTTTTTTTCAACTGGTGCTTATTTCATGAATGGTAAAACTTAGCTCATGTTTGATTTATCCTTCTGCTGAATGAATATAGTTTTGTATAAGTTTGAACAGCGCTTCGTTAAGTGGGGCTGCGATCGATCGACTTACCGACTTTGCAAAAAAAAATCGTCTTTTCAGAAGAAGCTCGTTGATTTTGGCGGGTATGTAAACAAGCAAAATTGTCGCATTTGGGGCACAGAAAACCCGCACGCATACATTGAAAAACCGACGCACCCAAAACGAGTCACTGTTTGGTGCGGATTTTGGTCCAAAGGCATAATTGAGGCATTTTTCAGGAGTGGCCGTTACAGTCAATGGTGATTGTTATCGGGCCATGTTGAACGAATTTTCGTTCACAATAATTGAAGAGAAGGATATTAGCAACATTTGGTTTCAGCAGGACGGTGCTACGTGCCACACAGCCGAAGCTGTGTAGTTTTGTTTACAACCCTTTACAATATAATTTTTATAAATTTTTCTAAGCAACTGAAGAAAACAAGGTGAGCAGCTGTTGAGCAAAGAAACATGCCGGCAGCATCGCAGACGGTAGCACGCCGCCGTCTATCATATTTTTTCTTTGTATTGCGCTTGTTTAAAATTGCTTGTATACTTGTCAGTGACAAGTTATCACCTACATATGGATTTTGTTTATGACAAAAGTAAATAATGGTTACTTCTTTTTTTTATTATCTTTATTTTTTATTTACCATAAACTGAACGGCCACTCATTACAATGTGACGGCACTGCCGCAACATACATACATATTCTTCAGTCGCCCATACTTTAATTTCATACCAGCGTGGCAATGCGTGATAGTGTAGAAATAAAATGTATGTTACTTCGGATGTCGTGACAATAATAACAATTCTTATTTGATTTCTTTCTTGCAAACAAAAAACAAAAAAAGAATATGAAAACTTGAATACTCAGTAATATAGTGTGAAACGGGCTTTAGTTAGTAGCAATCGTACAGCATTGGGGGCGTTGGGTGTTCACACATGGATTTGGCTCGTAAAGGAAATCGTTGTCGAAGTTGCATATGCATGTGTAGACCAAAAAAGCGGATTTTAGAACATAGCCGCCATTAAAACTAATTTTTTGTGTAATACGAGTAGTTATAGTTTAAAGGGACGTTTTATCTATTGCTCGTTTCTACAAATAACAACTGCTTTGTCACCAGCATCGAAAAAAACCATAAAGCTGAAAGTCCATGCCACGCGTTCTACGCGTACACGCTTTATACGCGTCTGTCAAAAAAGTAGAATCAGTGTAATTGTATGTGACAAGTTACACAGCACATCGCATAGAATGCTTATGACGCATAGAACGCATGAAGCCTACTTTCTACTTTTCTACGCGTCGCAAGCGCCATGAAAAAAATTTCAGCTGTTTTTGACGTCGAATTATTTCTGTTAATTTGATTTTTTTAACGTTGGTGCAAAAAAACACTCACTTCCCTTTCCAAAAACAAGGGACGCACCCAAAAGCGTCTTTTTTTTCTCTTGAAGTTTTCCATAGGTCCTTATTACATAAAATATCATATGCACAAATTTAATAAATTCTGTAAATTCTTGAAAAATTACAATTTCAGTTTTCATTTTTGCAAATTTTTTTTTATTAGATAAAATTATTTACACCACAGCTGATCATAACAAAAAACTTGGCGCATAAAAAGCCTTGCATGTAACTTGAAGTTTGAAAAGCGTAGAACGCGTATAAAGCATCTAACGCATACAAAGCGTGTGCGCGTAGAACGCATGGTATGGACTTTCAGCTTAAGACTATGAATATCCTTTGTGAGAGAGAAAGAGGCAGATATATTAATAAAAATAATGCTCTTTATTCTGTTATCGATGGCTTGTTAAGAAGTATTAAATAAACTTTAAAAACTTTAAAAAAATTTTATAATGTCGTAACACAAAGAAGCAGTTAATTGTAAAATGTTTTTCCCAAAAATTCGTGTGTTATTTAAACAACCTTTAATAAAAGCTTTGTGAAAAAACAATAACAAAGCTTTTGAAAAAAGCCAAGCTTTTTATTAAATTTCATCATGTTTTAAAAATTCGTTTTGCCTTATTTGGAAATTAAAAGAAGTTTTTCAATTCATCTTGCGTAAAAATCTTGTTTTTCAACGTTTTAAAAAAACAAAGCTTTTGTAAATTACAATTTGCAATTAATTTTTCATTTTCGATTTCATCTCATTTCCGTTTTTTGTATTAAAAAATTTTTCCACCAATTTCCGAACTTCCAGTGTTTCATTATATATTTTCCATTTTTTAAAGCTCCTTTGCTTTTTCATTTTAATTATTTTCAAATAATTTTTTTCAAAAGCTTTCGGTAAAATTTTATATTCCGTCGCTTAAACATGATTTCTTAGAAAATTATTTGCTTCATAAGCTTTCCATAATAGTTTTTGAAAGCTTTTTAGATTTTTTTAAAATTTCGCTAAAATTTCACTAAATTTCAACTTAGCTATTGTTATGCTACGTATTATAATCCATTCTTTTTCCTAATTTTTTATAATTATCTTTGGTTTCAATAAATTTCAATAAATAACATTTGTGTTTCCCTAAAAAATGTGCACTAATTCTATAAGAAAATTTAAATAAAGAATTAAAATACTTATTTGTAAATGTTTAATTAATTTTAAATAATTATAATTGTAAATATAAATAATTTAACCGTTTAATAGTGTAAATTTTAAGTTAAAATATTTAAATCTTTTTTTTTTTTTAGTTTTATTATAAAATAAAATAAAATATGAACTAATTTATTTCTTTTTATCTTTCTTTCTTTCTTTATTTTGCTTTGTAATTTTTGCTACCCTGTTGTCCGTGTGTTCAAAAATGTTGCAATAAAAATTTTATCAAAAACTAACAGAATTTTTCATATGACAAAAATTGCGTAAATAATGCAAAGGAAATGAAATCAAGCCTTAACCAATATTTTGAGGAAGTTCTTCTAAGTCCGATTACAAAATCGCCACAGGCAAAATCTAAAAAAGAATATCCAGTTGTAAGGAAGAATAGCAATAAAATTACTTTAAGCCAATATTTTGAAAAAGAATTGTTAGAGGAGACACCACCACCTAAATGTATACATGATGTAACCAACAACAACAACAACAACAACAACAATAACAATGATGATGATGATAATGATAATGGTGAAGAAGAAGATATTTATACATCATATGCATCATATATGAGTTCATCAAATCCTGGCAGTGACAATTTGTTAGTGACTTTTGACTATGGTTCCCATGATTCTTTGGAGGACGACGATCTTTCGCTAAATTTCCAACATCAACAATCACAGAATATTGACGATAGTGAGCCGAATAAGCAGCTTTTTAAAATACCAGAGGAAGAAAGTTTAGAAGATTTATTAGCATCAAGAAATAATGAATCTCATTCAAAATCATCAAATATATTCAAAGTTCATCAAATTCAATATGATAAGAGTGACAGTAAGATTGACACTAGAACTAGTAGCTGCATTTCTATGGCAACTTCTTTGATTGAATACAAAATAGATACTTCTGGTGACTATGGCTCATGGGCTCAATCTGAATCTGAATCTGAATCCGAACAGAAGGAACAGGATAGCAACGTTAAAACTTATAGCAATTATCGTTATGAGGATTTAGTAAAAAATGAAGTTCTTATTTATGGCGATGACGATGATGGCAATGTCGTTCAAAATAGCAAAGAAGAACTAGCGGCTTTAATTAATTTCAATTTTAATGAAGACACGCCACCATTGTGGTTTAACAATAATGAACAATTGTATTATAGAAGCGTAGATTATTTAAATTAATCAAGGCCAAGTTATTAATTCTATTTTTAAATACTTTTTTTTTTTAATTTGCACATCAAGTTTTGAATGATAAAATATTATAAAGACATAATTTAAAGCTGAAGATATTTTATTAAAATTATAATTGCAACAGAAATATTTTTATTTTTATGTACGTTCATCTAATTTTTTTTGGCTCAAGAAATTCATATTATTTCATTTCCCTAAGATTATTACGAAAAAATGCTGAGGAAATTTCACATGTCATTTTAGAAGCATTTATTTTATTAGAAAGATCAATACATGGCAACGATTTCCATGGCCACCAAGGCGCTATCTGGATCTCCAATATTTGCATAATTTTTCGAGTATGGCTAACCGTAATCATGGACAATGTTAGTCTTAACTATTGCAACTTCATCAGCATAAATCGACGACTGTATATGGCCCTACAGAAAATAGTCGGAAGGTGTCAAATCGTGCCTCCTTGAAAGCCAATTGACAGCTTCAGTTCTTGAAATCTACTTAATGCGACTTTTTGATTTCAACAAGTCGACGGTTGTGATTGCCGTTTCTCCATATTTTCAAACCAAAAACAATACACCATATTAGGAACCGCATCCCGTGCAATAGTTTCGTCTTTGAAAAAAACAAACTTCTAATTGTGCCAAGAGCGAGTGTTATGACATGCTCCATACATTTTTTTGTAGTTGTATAGTTGTAATGCGAATTGTTGTCTGATGTTCACTGTCACTGATAGTCAAGCTTCAGTCTCTTTATGATAATATGCCAGGGTATGTTGATGGAGCAATTCGTAGCGCAATCTATAGATTTCTGCCATTGAAACTGTACATGTGAGCAGATTGTCCTAGTGGAAAAGAATTTTATTCTTGGCCAAATGGGGTAATATTTTTAGTTATTCATTAAATCTACCTAATAAGTTGGTATAATATTCATTATTGATTGTTTTTTGCTCGTCCTACTACGATTGACCAGCGAAATTGTCACATGGTGGATTGAGAGCAAACGCAGCACCCATAATATAAAAACCTTCTCATATTCAACAGATCGTTTTAAAATTGAGCCATGTGAGATGCCTATTGCTTCCACAATCTCTCTCAGTTTCACTTTCCTGTTGAGAGGAGCAGTATTGCCATTTCAATTAAGAGGCAGGCCATTCAAAAAGTCACGGACTTATTGACTTGTTTTTGTTGATGGATATTTGACTGAAGGGTATCAAAAAACTTTTACTAATGTGCTATTTTTGTTGCTGCAAACGAAAGTCTCTTGCTATTTTTCGATGACCGTAAGCCTAAAAGTTCGTTGTATGTAAAATACAAACATTTTTTTAAAACATTTTTGGATTTTGTATGATTTTTATTACCCATACTAAACGTTCATTTATCATTTCACATTCTGTTTTGTTAATTTATGTGTAATTTTAGAATTATTTTTAAAAAATTTGGAAATAAATTACTAGATTGGCTGATGCCAGTTATTATTTGGCTAAGTCTTAAATTTAATCAATTGTAATTTGTGGCGAAAAGTACCATCTGCCTTGACGTGGGGTACTTTTGTTATGTAAAAGAATACTAATTTCCTATATTTGTACCGATTTTTGTAACATATATCTTAGCTGGAGAATACATAACATTACGTTTTAAGCTTTCATTAAGCAAAGCTATAGAATATAGCAATTGAAATTCACCGGTTATGTCAGAATTATACATTCTATTTTAACTCGTCGATGGCAACACTTATGATAAAAGTTGAATATTCAAAACCTAAAATTCAAGTTCTAAAAATATTCCAGATATTCTTCTATTCTGGGTCAATAAAGGATCTCTTCACCACCATTTGTGTATAGTTTGTTATATCGGCCTGTTTTATTTTCTGTAATGACCACTAAGCTTCTCAAGAAATTTTCAAAAATAACTCAGAATTTCATAAATTCTAAAATTAATTTAGATAATTATTTTCAGTTTCATTCGACCTTTTTTTTATTTTTATTAAATATTAATCTTAGTCTTTTAAACGGTCCTTTAAATTATAACGATTTATTTTTTTTTCTCGATATTTCGCTTTCCTTATTTTTTATATTTTTCAAAAACAAAAATTGAAATTGAAATTGTTATAATTTTTGTTTTTGAAAAATATAAAAAATAATTTCCTGAAGAAGCTTTCCACAGGAAAGCGAAATATCGAGAAAAAAAATAAATCGTTATAATTTAAAGGACTGTTTAAAAGATTAAGATTAATATTTAATGAATTTAGATACCTAACTATTTTGTATAAATATTTACTGAACCACCATTTGTATACACAGTGCAGTGTACTTTCTCTTAAGCGGACGCCTAAGAGACTGAAGAGTTTGTTTGTTTCTAAGGGAAGCACAATTAGAGTAATTAATTCTTAAACACTTTTATTTCCAAAACAAAAACATACAACATTCCGGCCTAAACTTTCACTAAATTCATATAAAAATCAAACTACTACGGAACAATTTATAAGCGCAGAAGCTTATAAACTATTCCAATAGAGAGTTTAGTTTTTTGAAAGCCTAACTCTACGATTCTCATCCACCATCGGGTTAGTAGTTTAAAAAAACGTATTTGTCCCCCATTGCAAAAAGAAAAAGAGTAGAAATATCGCCATTATTTTTATGACTGACCCCATAGTGCAGTGTTTCGTTGTTAGTGCATTTCATAAATGATCAATATTATTCACTAATCTGTTAATATTTTAAAGAAATAGTTTACTTATTTTTACTTAATTAATTATAAATTAATTAAATTATAAGAAAATTAAACAATAATACATTACAACACTTTTATTTTGTAGCCATTAACAATCAAACTCATTTGAATCGACTAAATAAATTAAGTTTCAAAAGTGTTATCAATAAATGTTAAATAATCACATTTAAAGTTTTTAGCATGAAAATAAAAATATATGATTTTGTTATCTTTCTAAATTATATAGACAATTTAATAAAAATTGCTTTTGGAAATATTAAATATTTAATTACTTAAATTAAATATTAATTACTGCAGTTATGTAAAAATATTTTGTTTATTAAAAAGAGCAAATGTATGAGACCATTTTTTGTTTATGTTCAGGTCCATTAAGATTTTATCTGTTAAGAGTAACACAAACAACACCATGTTTATTAAAAGGTTCCTTATGCAAATGTTAACACAATAACATATTGAATTATTGAAAAGATTACAGAAAAGTTCTGTTTGTTTTGAAAACAATATCTTTTTGAATTAAATCATATTAAAACTAGTCTTAGGCATGGCTTGAAGTATATAAAAAATATTATATTTTAATTTAATAACTCATCATTTTATTTAAAATAATAATAATAATAATAAAAATATATTTCAATAATTATTTTAATATCAAAAAATAAATGGAGAATATATCTATAAAAAATAAAAAATATAGAAAAGCTATTAGTTTCAGAACTTTAGAGGAAACATTGTTTTGATTTTTATAACAGCCGTGGAACTATAATCCAAACTGCATGAATTTGTTAAATAATTATCTTGTTTAACATTTTTAACATAAAACCATAAATTAATTATTCAGTTGAGGCGAAAAGTTTATTGATCTTAAGTTTGGCAATAAAAACGAAAATATATTTCATTTGTGAAAGCTTTAATTTTGTTAATTTAATGTTCAAACTAAAACAAATATTTTAATGTTAAAATAGTACACAGCCTAATTTTTGTTTTAAGCAAACTTTTGTTTAAAGCTTACTTTAAGTGTTATTATCTATTTAATTGAGTTCAACAAATATTTTTGCTAAATTTTCATTTTTGTCAATTTTATTCCAATAAAGTATCAAGAAATTGTGTTTAATATTCTAACAACATTGTGGAACTGTACTAATTCATTTATTAATATGCCGCTTAAGCAATATACTTTGGAACTCAATCTTTTTTTTGAATACTTTTGGGGGTAAGGTATTCAATTACCCATTGACAGTCCAGAGATGTCAGTGTCACTGACTAAAATAACTAAAACGAATGGTGTCTTCGGTTCCAAAATTTGTCATTCTTGTAAATTTATACTTAGAATTAATAGAATTAATATTTTAGAGTTTTTCTATAAATGAATCTAAAGATACATGCAGTTCCGAATTTGGCCAATTAAAATAAAATTTAATTGAGATTTTATTTAACTTCTGGACAATTGAAAGTTTTTTGTTGGTATTCATTTATTTAATTAAAATTATTTTATGTTATTTTAATTTTTTTTACATACTATTCATATTAATAAACTAACTACCAAATTGCAAATATATTTTAAAAAATAATTTATTTTTTAACTTTATAATTCTTTGTTTTATCCTTAATTTAACCATTTCCATAACTACGTTTACTATTTATAATGTTTTTAAATTTTATATGATTTTATATAAACACTGATTAATTTTATTTGTAATAATATTTTAAGTTTAAAAATAACTGTTTCTTAAGAGTTTGCTCCATTAGATTTTTATAGAAATGACTATTTTATATTATAAATATTTCACCGGTATTATTACTATTATTAATAATTCTTTTAATTATAAATCCTTTATTCACATCATGTTACTTGTAAATATTTTTATATTTTATACTAAAATTATTTAAATTAAAACTAAACTTAAAACAAAAAAAAAACAAGAAAAAAGAAAATTAAATATCACACAAGCATAAAATGTTATTTTTAATTATGGTTTATGAAGAAATAAAATGGAAAAAAATATTATAAAATTAATAATAGCAGTAAGAGGAAATTTATGTAGTGGAAATAATAAATAAACATTATAAAATATATATTATAAAAATATAATTATTTGTTCGTTATTTATTGTTATTTTGAAATTGGTAAGCTTAATTCACATTTGTTGCCGCTAAAACCTAACAGCGGCTCTCAATTCTCTTTAAATTGTCTATTCTTTAAAATAAGAAAGAGCTAAGAAATCATAGAAAAATAAGCAATGAATGATGAAATTGTCAAATTATACAAATAAAAAACCTTAAAAAAATTAATTTTTTATACTATTAACCCTAAATAACTAATAACTTCATTTGTTCGATTGTATTCGGGAGAAAGGAAAAGTTCGGGAATTATGAATGAAAAATGATATTTGGCAAATGTTTACCACAACCACGTTGACAGATCACCTTTTGGCAAAATGGCGGTCCTATTTCATAAATTACTTCACGGATTTTAAGATTATTTATTTATTTATTTATTTAATTTAAGTCTATGAATTTATAATTCTTACAGACTATTAGTACATATTCATTTATATATCTATAAAACTAATGAAAGCGGAAAAAAAGAAAATATATGACAATTATATGCAATTATTTAATGAGAACAAAATATTACGTTTTATCAGATTTTCATTTAAGGTATAACCAATACAATAGTATAATTTATTAAAGTGCTTACAACATCTAATGAAAGGATCAGAATTTGCATAGTTCGTTCTAAAATATTAAATGTCCAATGGATAAAAGTTTGCATTTTATTGACAAAACCACGATTAACCAAAGTTGTGAGTTGTAAAAGATTAGTAACAGTAGAACATCCTCTACGAAAGCCACGTTGGCTAGACGATAATATTGAAGACACTTGATGGCACAAATGATCCGTAAATAATTTTTCAAATAGCTTAGGTATTACACTCAGTTTAGCAATTCCTCTGTAATTTTTAATATCATTTTTTTTACCAGACTTAAACACCGGAATAATGAGAGAATTCTTCCATATTGCTGGAAATATACCAAACTTAATTGAGTAATTGAATAACATTGTAAGAGGAGTTACAAAAGCCTCTGCGCAGCTTATAAGAATGCAACTTGGAACATTGTCTGGTCCACTCTTGTAAGAATATTTCAGTTTTTTCAAACCATGAAGTACAGATATTTCATCCAAACATGGCAGTAAAAAAGCCTGACTTCCCACATTGTGCATTGGTTGTCCATTAAAGTTAATACCCTGATCATCCGCATAGGTAGATGAAAAGAATTTTGCTTATTCAGTATTATCATCTGATTCACATTCATTTAATGTCATAGATGGTGGAAAGGTAATAGATTTTCTCTTTATATTCACAAAATTATAAAAAGACTTAAAGTTGTTCTTAATTTTTGTCCGGTAACAGTTATAACGTTCTTGATTTAATTTGTTGTATTCAGCACGGGCAACAGAGTATTTCACAAAGTCTGCAAGTGATCCAGAATTTTTATACTTATACAATTCCATGGAGGTCCAGATAAATGAGAAACAATTTGCTTTGGAAAACACTGATTAAAGTTAAAATCGATTCGTTTCGCTCCGTATAGACTCTATCCCTAACACAGTCCCACAAACAATAATCCAATGGCGTTAAATCATACAATCTGTCTGCTGATTGTCGTGAAATTATGCGATCGGGAAGTTTGATTTGTAACAAAATTTTTCTTTCATTGGCTGTGTGACATGTGGCACCACATGTCACCGCTATCCATGTCGTCAATAATAGGCCAAAATTGAATTGTTAGTATCTCGTGATCGTTACCGCGTTTCCAGCCTCATCTTGGAAAAAAAACGGGCCATCACGCCTTCAGACCACATAGCCCACCATACAGTGACACGTTGAGCATGCAAAGGCTTCTTAGTAATCGCTCTAGGATTTTCAGAAGGCCAAATATGGCAATTTTGCTTGTTTGCATACCCTGACTAATGAAAATGGTCTTCGTCTTTAATAAAAAAAATTTTTTTCAGAATGAAATAACCAAATCTACTGCGATATGAATACCCGGTCGGCTTCAATTCCTTTACCAGTTGAACCTTGTAAGGGGTCAAAGTCAAATCCTCACGCAAAATTCGCCATGTGGTGGTTTTGGAGAGAACGTCGAGGAATTGACAAATTTGGCTCTGCTTCAACACTGTGGCTGCAAGGTATTCAGCTGAACACGCATTCGGTGTTCTCACTTTTTTTTATCAAGCCTGTCGACTGAAAAAAAGAGCGCTAATAAGAAAATATCACGAATTTTACGAAATGTAAGTTTAACAGAACCACCATTTTCATAGTGGATTTTAATTATTTTAATGCTGTTTTCGTGTGAAATTGAATTCATTGTAGCAACTGCCAATGCATGTACTACGAATACGTCAAAAAACGAAATGTCAAAACTATTATATTGTTGGCATTGCCACAATTAAAAAAATCCCGATATGTTCGAAGTGGCAAATTGGGTATAGCTTTAGTGCAACAATCATGCCTGATAGTGCCTTTTCGAAAAAGATTACACTGGTGGGCAAATAAAAAATAAAGTAGGCAACTCAAGCCTTGTTATGTGAGTTCCATGGACTGAATCCAACTCTGTTCATAATTTTTTACTATCATGTTTAGTTTTTGAGATATTAAAATAAAATACTTTATTATTTATTGTGATAACAATATTTAGCAAAGAAGCCGAGAGCATGTAAGTTATGTGATTTTAATTTAATTAAAATTAGCGTGCTAAATTCAAAAAATATTTTCTATTAGTGATTGATATTTCAATAAAATACTGATATTGGAGCACTTATAACGTAGTTATTATGATAAGAATGGTCGACAAAAAGCCGGAAGCAAATATTTTGTTATACAATTTTAATTGACTTTAGCCTGCTAAACCCAAATCTGTTTACAGACTGATTCTATCACGTCTAATTCTTAAGATATTCTCTTTTTAAAAGCATTTCTGATATTGAATAATTTAATACGTATTTATTACAACAGATTTCCTAGCAGAAATCTGCTAACTTTTCTAGAGACCACTTGCCATTACATATTTTTCCATGTGCTAATCGGTGTCTGCACCAAAATTTTTTTTTTGGAAAAAGATGTTTTAACAGATTCCTCTGTTGTCACTGAAACCTAAAAGTTTTGGCTTAGATTTCGAAAGCTACAAATCACGTACTAGTTCATTAAGTTCAGATTGCTTAAGTTGATGTGGCTCTTGTATTAGACTAGAAGAACTATTAGCTAAAACTTCATTTGATTTTGCAGATGGTTATTGAGAAATATCGGATAACGCGTCAGTTTGTGTTTCCCAAGAAGAAACTGCCGCTGGTAGTTATTGTTTTATATTTAGATTTTTTATAAAATCCTTTGATTTTTGTCATAAGCAATTAGCAGCCTTTTATGTGGGTTTTTGGCTCCCCCAGACCTTTGGATAACTAAACCATAATGAGTTTTTAGTCCCTTTTAACCAGAGTAGCGAAGTATTCACTCACTGTTCATACATGTATGAATATGTACATGTCATTTTTTAGCCGCTTCTTCTCATACATGTGTGAGAGACTACAAATTATTTTGTGTTTTCTCATTTGTGAATGCGGCGATTTATTTTTTTTTTCTTTCTATCCATAAGTGAAAAAATGAGAAACACACAAGTGTTCATTTTTGAATGTTTACAATTTTGATAATTTTTCATAAATGAAAAGGTCGTAAAAATATGTGCGTTAAGCATTCGCGTACATAAACGCACATATTTGATAATGCGCAATTGTCGGCGTATGCAGAAAAAAAATGTTTTTATTTCTTTTAGAATATATTGCAATATTGTATTTTGAGTTAATATGTACCCATGTGTTTTTACAGTAAACTGCGATCGTAGGTAGAAAATTTTTTCACGTTCATTTATGAGAAATTTTATAAAATTTCAACGTTCATAAATGAACATGTACATTTATGAAAAATAACATTAATGAGAAGTAGCTGATTTATCATTTATCACATATGAATAAGACTAGTAATTCTTGTTGTTCGCATTCATGTATGAACATAAGCAGAACATTTTTTCTTGTTCGTTTATGAGCGTGAAAAATAAATGTAAAATTTTAGATTTCTCATTTATGAAAAATATCATGAATGTTGATTTTTGAATGTTCATAAATGAAAAATTTTGAACCCTGCTTTTAACCAATCTGTGTTGCAACATATTTTTTGGAATTTGGTGAAAGATTTGTCACCAAAAAAATCTAAATGCGAATGTAAAAAGTGTTTTAAAAGAACTCTTCTATTTTCAAGTACCCGACGTTTTCTGCCGACCAGTGTAATTTTCATTAATAATTAAATTGGGTTTTTTTGGTAATTATCAATCCGTTTCCTTAAATGGAAACAATTTGCTGCCATAATAATGAATACCCTACTGTCTCCACTCTGTCGGCCCTCTCTCGTACGCGGTCGAGCAACTGCAAAATAAACTTTGCGGCGCCGGCCCATACATGAGAGTTTTATTCCATTTTTGGATGGACATAGGTGGTATAAATAGTATGCAGATCGGACGGAGTGAAGTATCTTTTACACCATTTTAGAAAACCAAGGCATTTGAAAGCTTCTTTAGAAACCTAAAAAAATGTATTAAGTCCATCGAACATCACACTAAATTTTCATGCCAAGAACATCAAGAGCTTCCGATTCCTTAATACTTATATCACCCATAGTAACAGATGCAGCACCATTTCCGAAGACAGATTAGTGCGTAAGTATGCAACATTTAGTCTTATTTCACACTTATTTCACCCTACTCCATTCGAAAAATTATACGAGATCGTGATTGAGCGTATTATTCTGGGTTATAAGGACGACTGTATTTTAAAATGAAAAGCATAAATTAAAGTTTTGGAAAGAAATCATTTGAATTTTTATTTTTGTTAATATATATTTTTTTTTTAATTTTGTTACAAAATATAAATATTTTAAATAATTTAGCAGTTAACACAAGTTGCTATTTTTATTTTTTCTTTACTTAAATATACATCTGTAAATATTTGGTTACATTTATTTATTTATTTAAATATTTGGTTTTCTAAGTAACAATGCAACTTATAGATGCATTGGATGTTGGTTTAAGTTTAAAGGTTTTTGTTTTCTTTTAAACAAATTAATTGTTTTTATTTATATAAAGATTAAAGTTTGTAAGTCATTTTTTTTTGTTGTTTGTTTATGTATTTTGCACAATTATGATTGTTTAAAGGGTTGATGGATGTATTTCTTGGATGTATTTTAAAATCTCTGTGAAAGTTAAATTATTTATTTTTATTTATATTTTTCGATATTATTATATATTGGATTTTTTCTTGATATTTTTTATGTTTTTATATATTAAACTAAACCAAATAGATGTGTCAAAATAGTCAGATATGCTAAAAGCACTTTGTTGTCTACGTTCAGAGAGCCAAGAAATATAAGACTGATTTGTCTCTTAGAAAACTCATTCATTCATATTTAATAAATTCTTTATTCTTTACAACCGATGTAACGTTTTACCCTTTAACTTTTCCAGCCAGAGCAAGTAAAGAGTTTTTCAGCAAGAAGTTTTTTTTTCTAAAACAAAATAAAACAAAACATTTACATCAACATGAATTAAATGTTTGTTGTATTACGAAGAGAAAGGTCTGGCAATTACGAATGTAAATTATATCCGGCAAATGTCCACCACGACCACGCTGATAGATGTCATCAAAGTTTTTAATCACTTTTTGACAAAATATCAATCCTATTTTGTTAATCACATTACGGATTTTGAGTTTTAAGGCTCAAGTCGATTCGAAATAGTCACACGATTTGGCTGGCTACTTAACTGTGGATTGTCGTAAAATAATGCGATTAGGAAATTTGGTTTGCAATAAATGAATCGTTTCGTTAGCTGTGTGAGATGTCAGTGAAATACACGTCGTCAATAATAGGCCAAAACTGAGTTATTAGCATCTTGCGATAGCGTCATCTATTCACCGTTACCGCATTTCTAGCCTAATATTCGAAAAAAAAAACGGCCCATCACCAATTCAGACTACATAGCACATGAGATAGTGACACGTTGAGCATGCATTAATTAGAATCGATCAAGGATTTTCAGAAAACCAAATGCGGTAATTTTGCTTGTTGTTATACCCTGACAAGTAAATAAAATAGGCTTCGTGTGAAAAAATTATTTGTTTGATAAAAACCCGGCCGGTTATTCCTGAATGAACTGGGCGAATCTACGGCGATGTGATTGGTCGGCCGGCTTCAATTCTTGCACCAGCGGTAACTTGTAAGACTTCACAATCAAATGCTTACGCAAAATTCGCCATGTGGTGGTTATGGTAACCCTGATTGGAACCTCGACAAAATTGACAAATTTGTCGTTTGATATGTGCGTATATTTTTCAACGGGGTTTAATTTATTTTTATTTGGGTACGGTTTTACGTCGACCCCCGTCAAATTTGGTTTGTGAACAAACCGGTTTCTCTTTATACTCCTATATATACTATAAAGAGAACACTGAAGATGGCAAATAGCCGAAACCGGTTTGTTCACAAACCAAATTTCACGAGGGTCGACGTAAAACCGTACCCAAATAAAAATAATTTTGATTTGCTTCAACATTGTGGCTGCGATGTTTTCAGTTGAACGACCCCGGTCGAACATGCGTTGACATTCGAAAATTTTATATCGCGTCTGTCGAGTTAAATTTCAGCGACCAAAATCTTAATAGCGATCTTCGAAGAAAATATCACGAATTTTACGAAATGTAACTTGAACTGAATCACCATTTTCATAGTGGATTTTAACTATTTTAATGCCAATGCATCTACTACGAATACGTCAAAAAACTAAATGTCAAAACTATCATGTTCTTGGTGTTGCCACAATTGAAAAACAAACTTCTTATTGAAAAATCCGTAGATGTAAATTATAAAATGCTTCCAGAGCTTCTGCAAAGCAAGAATGCTTTTATTTAATTCTATAATAGCGCGACCTCTAATTGTGACATCATACTTTAAAACTGTGGGTGTCATATCTCTTTATGGATAAGGAGAGACAAGTTACTAAGGTCTTTTAATTAATTATCTTTTGCTAGGAAATTTCTATTAAAAACATATTGGATTACGAGAACGTGATATCTCCATTAGTTAATATCTCCAGATTACAAATTTGTTTGAGTTGATTAAATAACATTGGCCTGCAAAAAATTTGTCGCTAAACATAAATATGTGGAATATAGTGGTCTTGACTGGCTAAATTCAAATCCGCTTTCAGTTTTCGCGTATCACATACAGATTTGTTTTTATAGACATGGCTAATATTTTCCCCTAAACAGGGCGACCACGATAAATTATTTCTATATAAGTAACTCTAACTGTTATTTTACACAGATTGTTTACACTTTTTACATGTCCTTACTCAGAACGCGAGGTACACTGGGTATAAAATAAGTTATAAGTCATGAAACTCGATGCACAAATGTTGATTTTATTCGCCATTATGCGCAACATATTTGCATTTTGCGGTACAAGTACAAAATCACAACATATATATATATTGCTCAATTCCTTCGGATTAGATTAATTACAACATATGCATTTAAGTTGGTCGATACAGAAAGGAAAGCATGAAAAGCTTTCGAAAATATATGTCATAACTTTTTTGGAAATAGAAGAGATGCAAATTATAAAGAACTGGTGCAAGGACTTCTTCTCCTACACTTTTTTCATTCGTATTTAAACTCTTTCGTAGAAAATCTAGGTGGCAAATGTTCCACTAAATTCCCAAATATATGTTGCAGCACATGTGCAGAAGCTCTGACAGTTTGGTTAAAAGGGACTAAAATCTCAATATGGTTGAGTCAGCTAGTAATCTGGAGCGAGCAAAAAATTACAGAAATGACTGCTATTGTTTCATGACAAAAGTTAAAGGATTTTCTAGAAAATCTAAATATAAAATAATATATTCTGATGTTCTTTAGGTCCAACGTTCAATTCCTCGCAATAAAGAACTACCAGCGCCATTCCTTCTCGAAAGCAAAAACTCACGCGTTATCCGATATATCCCAACAACCATCTGCAAACTCAAATGAACTTGTGTCTAGCGGTTCATCTTGTCTAATAGAAGTACCACATCAACTTAAGCAATTTTAACTTAATGAGCTCGTACGCGGTTTTTGGCTTTTGAAATTTAAGTCTCAGCTTTTAGGTTTCAGTGGAATCCGTTAGGAAGATGATTTATTAAGTTTTAAAAGAAAATAATTAATAGTAAACGAAAAGTAAACGACCCACTATGCATTTTTCAAACTGCGTTGTTTTCTAGGAAATCTTGTACACAACAATAATATGCTTATGAGAAATTCTACCAAAAAAGTAAACAACAGATAAGAAAAACAATTAGCATAGAATAATACAAAACACACAGCCAAGCAGGCGCCTAAACTGAAATGACAACAACAATAACAATATGGGTTGTTGTTAAAGTATAATATTTTTGTATGTGCGAGAACCGTTTAAAACAACTATATAAGCACCACTTGCTGGGCAAATGAATTAATTAAAGTTCAATCAGCAGTGAGTAAAGATAACAAAGTTATCATCGTGCTGATTTTGTGTGTAATAAGTAAATAAATTGTTTAACTTTCTTTTGTGATAAAAGAACTCAAAATAATTATTGTTCTAATGTCAGTATTTCATTAATTTAGCAATATCTCAAAACCTAGATGTGATAGAAAAAATCTTTTAACAGATTTAGATTCAGCACACAAAACTCTACAAACCAGGTTGGAGCAAAGATTATAGATTTATAAAGATGTTGCACTGCCATACATTGTTCTGCAACTGCTAAATTATTGAAGGATTTTCGGAAAATCCTCTTGTGTATGACTAATGAGCGAAATCTCATCAACGGAGCACAAATTACCAAAATGAAAATAAACTCTCAGAGAAAGCAATTCATACTTATGAACATTGTTTATGTGTGTTTACATTGTCAATATTATGCCCAACAAACAAAAAGGTATGCTTTCAGATAAGTGCATATGAACTAATCAAAACTATTATGAGATCAAGCCTTTTCTTAGTCCACTAGTATTATTTTTTTTACTTTCTAAACAAGAAACAAAAAACAATTATTCTTAACTTAGCCTTAAATTGTAAGCTAAAATTATATACTATAAATACGATTAGTAATACACAATGTACATCAACGTTGTAATATTGTGTTTGTTGGGCTCTACAAATTCGAATAATATTTTTGTATGTGTTGCCGTAGCAAAACCATACAGATTTTTTATTGTAAAAATAAAACAGCATGGACTGTCGACAAACTTTGGACGCTTTATTAACCAATATTTTCATTATCGCTTCATGTGTTCTTTTTTGTTCTTATAGGAATATGATGAAAAAAGTAAATGGCAAGCCCTTCTTCTGGTTAATTTATATTTGATTTACCGTTATTTTACTTTAGCACTTGTTATACTGTATTGTCATAGTGTAGACTTAAAATTTTTATAAAATATTTCAGTGTAAAAGCTATAGTCTTCGGTGGTATCACCATATTTAATCACTATTTTAACTAGCCGGTTTAATCAGGATCCATTAGAAAACGTATTTTCATATGTTCGCGCCAAAGACGGACACTGATAACTTTAAAAATTAAGCCACTTTAGTTCGTCAAAAAATTGTGAAAACGACGATGCAATATTCTTACCGGTGGATTTTCAAAGCTCTGCCGCATGTAGTGAAACTGTATCAGCTTATAATCAATGTCCAGTGATAGATATCGTAGACATATGTATATCAGAATAATGAACAATATATTGATGAAAGTGCCGACTGTTTAGATAAATAGCGCAACGAATATCATACAGCAAATGTGGAATGGATACAATAAAACCTTCACAAATTCCAATATATCCATCAGAAATGTATATCCACACAAAAAACTATTAAAGTGGCTCAGATTTTGGAAAGTTTGGTGCATCCTCCGACCAGTTTTTCGAAGTTTGTAATATTCACATAAAAGTAAGTAATTTATTCATCGGAATCATTTTCAATCTAAGCAATTTTATTATTCGTGCTTGATTCCTTTAAATAAATATTTTATGATATTCTCATAAAACATTACTGTATTTTTTGTTGTTTTGAAATGTTTTGCTGTGTTTGTATAGAAGTGTTTTTGAGTCTTGCTGTCTATGCTATGTTGATTTTATGAAAAAATTCTCATGGAATCAGTTTGGCTTTAGATATAAGACTTTTAGGTTTTTCTATACAATATTGGGGTAAAATTCACTAATGAGCTACCTGAGCAATAGTGAAATTGCAATATGGATATGCTCTCCCCCGCAGTAATACATTTCAAATATTTTTTATTTTTATTGAAATAAATGTTTTATGAGAATATCATAAAATGTTTATTTTTTTTAATAAAAATTTTTGTAATAAATGTTTCATGAGAATATCATGAAATATTTATTTTAAGGAATCAAGCACGAATAATAAAATTGCTTAGATTCACATAAAAGTTTTTGAAAACTTTTTTCTACCAATAGCAATGAAAAATATTAAAAAAGTCATGATTTAGCAAGGCGTAGAATGTACTAATAGTACAATTTATTCCTTTTGGTTTGACGGGAAGAGGGCTTGTTATAATCATAGGCTGGAAATTTTAAACTTGCACATATTGAAAAAGTAAAAATTTTAAAATACTTATTCAAACAAAACTTAAAAATCATACAAAATATTTACTGTGTTTACGTGTCTTTTATTTTATCTCCCTCTTGTTAGATCTCATACCGAAAGTTGTGCGCGATTAAATTATCTTTAAAAAATAAGTAAATAACAGCACCATGACTTCGGTGTAAACATAAATACTTTTGTTCTTACAACAATAAAGTAAGTGTATTTGCCCTACATAACGAAAAGAATCATGGTCGTTTCCTATTTATGTTAAACATCCAGACAAGCTGTATGCTGCCTACATTAATAAAGTTGCTAGTAAAGCTAAATTCATTTTTAATTTTAAAACAGAATTAAAAATGTGTGAAAAACAAAAAAAATCCCAAAAACAATACACGCACCCCCAAACACAAGTATTCATGGGAAGCATATGTATGCATAAAAAACACTACTCTCTTTTCTATTATTGGTTTTGCTCAATGCAAGGACAGTACTCTCAGTTTACCCTTTACACTTTCCCCCCTAGTTAATAGAAGCTTCACATTTCTGTTTATGCAAAATGTTCGCAGTGCAACCAACATCTTTATAAATCTAATATCTTTGGTTGGAGCCCCTTACTAATTTTTGGCGAGCAATGTAATTAAGTTACTTAAAGGAAGTGTTGCGATTTGAAATAATTTACAAATATGAACTGTGCAATTTTGAGAGCACACTTTGCTATCGCTGACAAGTGGTTAGCATGAAACATTAAGGTCAAATACTGCTCTTCGATAGCCCTTTTGCAAATCTATGTATGAGTTATTTTTATAATATTTTAATTTTGCTCCACTGTGGAGATTGAGATGCTTTCCGAATCGAAACTAGGTATTGGTTCATTTATTTATTAACAGCTGCTTACGGAAGAAGTTTAGTATTTTCGTATTGTAATTTAATAATGCCCGACGATAGTCTGCCCCATACAACATAATCTTTTTAATCTACGAAAATTTAATCATCTTGAAAGTGATAACAAAAATAGAAAATTGAAATGAAGTTTGAATCAGAATTTTTAATACAAAAATTACTTACACTAATTAAATTTTCACATCTTTTTAGGGTTTTTTTTGGTAGTTGACAATACAAGTCAATACAGTTTAATATGTTGAGATCAAAAATATTTATTTTTATTTAACTTTTTACTTTGTAACAAATAACGCAACGTGAACTACATATTATCAACTCAATTAAGTCTAATTATATTTTTTAGGTAAATTAAATGCGTACTTTTTTTATAAATTTTTAATTTTTAGTTTTTTTTTTATTTATTTTATTTTTTAAACATTTTTTTTTTGTATGTTTTTGTAAAGACAAGAATTTTTGAATGAACGTCGGTGGGTTTAAGTTTAAGTTTTTGTTTTCTCTTTTTTTCTTATTAAAATATAAAAATTAATATTTTCTAGAGATATTTAGATGATCGTTAGGTTGTTGTTCTTGTTTATTTCCAGGAACCCAAATATTAAACGAACGTTCATCTAGATGTATAGTATGTAGTAAGTAGGACAGAGTGTGTTTGTATAGTTGTAATTTAGTATTTTGTTTTATTTTCCAAACTTTTTTTTAAATATTAAATATTTGTCAATTTATTTTAAGTAAATATATAGCACCATACGTGTTTTAAGAAAACCTTTAGAGTTGGTAAAGTATGTTATTTAAGTATTTTTAAAGTTTATATTTTAATTTAAACAAGAAAACAGATTAATGATAATTTAATTTTATTCCTTTGTGTTTTTCTTTTTCATAGTATTAGATATAATTTATATAATTTTATTTAGCAATGTCTCTGTAAAATTTTATTAATTGTAAAAATATTCACAATTAAATTTATATCATATTGTAATTATATAGATTTTTGTGTGTCTTCACTTGTCACTGCCAAAATGGAATTGTGAATATTCCAAATGTTAAGTATACAAATTTGGCGGCATTGTTTAAAAATTACTAGGTTGCTGTATAAAACTTTAATTTAATTTTAATTTGTTGTTTAAATAGAATCTTCAGTGGATTCCGAAATTCTTATTTTATTTAAAAAAATCTTTATCAAAGGTATATTTAAATGATTTGCCATAATTTCTTTATTTTGAATTTTTTTTAACATTTCTCAAATTTGAAAAAAATTTCGTTTAAGAACAAGATAAAAATATATTAGTTTTTTTTTTTGTAATATTTATTATTATAACTCACTATAATTTTTTTAAACTTCTTAAATGTTTTTTTGATATTTGACCAATTTTTTATTTCATTGAATTATTATTTTATTACTATTATTAATGTTATTATTTTTATTATTATTATTTATTATTTTTTTATTATTAATATTAATATTTTTATTATTATTAATGTAATTATTTCTAATATTATTTATTATTTTTTTATTATTAATATTATTATAAGTTCTATTATTATTATTATTATCTCGTTGTTTTTTATAATTAATATTGTTATAAGTTTTATTATTATTTATTTATTTTTTATTATTAATATTATTATTAGTTTCATTATTATTATTGTTATTATTGTTATTATTATTATTATTATTAGTTTTATTATTATTATTTATTTATTTTTTATTATTAATATTATTATAAGTTCTATTATTATTATTATTATCTTGTTGTTTTTTTTTGTTATTAATATTGTTATTAGTTTTATTTATTTTATTAATTCTAAATACTGCAACAGTTCCTGATATGTTCAAAGTGTCTTGTGTAAGACCAATGTATAAAAATGGTTGTAAAATTGACTTTAATAATTACCGCCCCATATCAATCTTACCTGTAATGGAAAAGATTATGGAGGAAATAATAGTCAACCGCCTAAGAGCTTTCATGGAAAAATACAAAGTAATCAGCCAAAACCAGTTTGGTTTCCAGAGGGGAAAGAACATTAATAAACTGATGGGAAACTTTGCCAATTACATAAACCAACAGCTGAGTATTAATAACCACTGTCTAGCTTTGTTTATTGACTTTAGCAAAGCTTTTGATAGCCTCCCACATGAAAAACTATAAGCAACTTTGGAAAAAACGGGAATACGTGGATGCTGTTTAAAATTTTTTGAAAATTACAAAAAATTAAAATTTAGAACATTTGTTGTTAGAATATCAGATCATGATAATCATGAAATGTCAATGGATTATGGTGTCCCACAGGGATCTAAATTGGGTCCAATTTTGTTTATTTTATATTCTAACAAACTTATTAGCGCTCTCAATAACAGCAAAACATTTGCTTATGCAGACGATACGACAATAGTTGTTGCACATAAAAAAGCAGAAAGTGCTTTAGACATTATGCAAATTGAACTGGAAACGGCTCAAAGATGGTGTCACGATCATGGTTTGATAATAAATGCTACAAAAACAAAACTAATGCATAACAAACCACCACACTTCCGATATGAGGAATTGAACCTAAAATTGCATTGCATAGAATGCCTGCACGATACAAAAAGGAAAAGTATTCATTGCAGTGTCAAAGAGTGCAATCAAACCGTTGAAATTGTCAATCCTTGCAGTAATTGTGGACCATAATTTCAATTGGCATGAGCACATTGAACACCTCAGGAGTAAGCTAAGGAAAGCGTCCTACATGCTACATCATCTTAGATTCTGTACGAATACAATGGTACTAAGGCAAGCATATTTCGCTCTAGTGGAGTCGCAGATTCGACATGGTATAGCAGCTTGGGGTAGCTCCAGCTATTGCAGAAAGCTTCAAATAACTCAAAATAATTTAATCAAGACACTCGAAAAACCAACACCGACATCGAGGCCATCAGGAGAATTATGTAGAAACAGGTGACAATGATATCAACGGTAATATAACAAATGTCGATATAGTTTCTCATTCAACGACAATAAGTTCATTAACCGATCGGGATATATTAAAAAACAACAGCAACTTATACAAAAATGAAACATTAAAAGGCATACAATTGTTAAATATAGAGGGCATATACAACACAACACTAGCCATTGAATTTAATAAAGGTAGACGTTATATCAAACACGTCGTAACATAAAAGGTAGATACAAAGTCCCGAAATTCAAAAACAACTACGGAAAGAACAGACTGGATGTTGTACTGCCCAAGATATTCAATAGGATGCCCCACCGGACATCTGTACTACTACAATTGATCATCACAAAACTAAGAAATTTTTCAAGCGATTTTTTATGAACCTGCAAATATAATGAAACATATTTTTCGATTATATATATATATATATATATATATATATATATATATATATGTAATATATATCATGCAACATATTATATTTCATAAATTGTTAAAGGAAGGAAAAAATATAATTGTGTTATACTTTGTAATTAAGTAATTTCTACCAAAATAATATTAGTAACGAATGCTACATAGGCTTTAATTGATTAAACTTTTAATATAATATCGTGTGCCTGCAGACAAGCCCAAGCGGCTTCGCAAGGTCCTTTATATATGTAAATGTTTTTTTTCTTTAATCTCCATTGTACATATACTTGTATCTTTAATGAAATGAAATGTAAAAGAAAAGGAATGAATCAATAAATAAATGAAATAAAAAATGAAAATTATTATTTATTTATTTTTTATTATTAATATTATTATTAGTTTTATTATTAATAATATTATTATTAGTTTTATTATTATTATTATTATTTATTTATTTTTTATTATTAATATTTATATTTTTGTTATTATTTTTATTATTGTTATTTGATAATTTTTATAGTTTTTTTAAACGATCTTTTTTTATTTATCTTGAATAAATATCTTTTTCCTTTTTAACGATCTTTTTGTATATTTTTTTCTTCTCGATATTTCCTTTGAAAAGCTTCTTCAGGAATAAATTTTTATTTTTGAAAACAAAAAATTATTAACATATTGAAATAAAAAAAATTTTTTTTCCTTGTTTTTGTATGTTTAAATATTTGAAAATTTAAATTTTTGTATGTATGTATGAAAAAATATTTTATATGTTTTTGTCAAATGTTTTGAAAAAAAAATTTTTTTTTTCCTGAAGAAGCTTTCCAAAGGAAAGCGAAATATCGAGAAGAAAAAAATATACAAAAAAGATCGTTAAAAAGAAATAAGATATTTATTCAAGATATTATTGTTATTATTATTATTTATTTTTTATTATTAATATTATTATTAGTTTTAGTTTTATTATTATAATTATTATTTTAATATTGTTATTAGTTTTATTATTATTATTATTTATTTATTTTTTATTATTAATATTATTATTAGTTTTAGATTTATTATTATTTATTTATTTTTGTTGTTAATATTAATTTTTGTTTTATTAATATTATTTTATTTTTCATTATTATTTATTTTTTTATATTATTGTAATTATATTATATATTTATATTTAATTATTTTTACTTTAGTTATTATTTTTATTATTATTACATTTTTACAATTATTAGTATAAGTTTTTTTTACTAAATACTATTTTGGCAAATACAATATTATTTGTTTTGTAAAAATGAATATATTTTGGAATTTGTGTTATATATTGAATTTTGAAACAAATTATTATTTATTTATTTATTTTTTTTGTTTGTTTGTTTTTTGTTGTCTATTTGTTTTAGAAAAAATATCAAGTATAAAAGTGAAGTGGTATTTAGGCAACAAGTGATTCAGCAAGTATTATTTATTCTATTAATCCTAAAAATTTTTTTGAAATTGTTTATCAATTCTATTATGATCATTTTTTTGCATCTCTTAAATGATAAAAGTATAAATAAATTGTAATATTAAAATAACACATTACTTTTCTTTAACTACATTTAATAGTGGTATTAAATTGAATAAAAAAGAAATATAGTATTAATTTAAAGAAACACGTGTACTTTTCACTTGTCATGGTTTTTTTATTGTGAGCATATGAAATAAATACGAAAAAAAGCTTACGGAAACCCATTTTATATTTTATTTTATTTTTATTTGATAAACTATAACAAGGGATGCCATAGGGGATCTCAGAATTAATTAATGACGAACTGCGGGATTTTCCAAATAATTCCCTTTTATTGGAAATTTCAAATTTTTAAAATTTTACATATAAGAAAAAATTTTATATATAGGAATAATAATGATTTGATTGATTTGTTAAATTGTTTACATACTTTTCTTATCTTGAAGATTTCCAATTGCGGGATTTTGGAAATAATTACCGTTTTTTTAGGAATTTAAAATTTTTAAACTCTTACGTATAAAGAACAATTTTTAACTAGTAATCGCAATATCGAAAACAAAAATAAAAATTTACTTAACATTTACAGAAAGATCTTGTGCTTGAACGAAAAGAAAATATTTATAAAATATTAAAAAGGTTAAATAACTAAATTATTATTTGGTTATAAAGAAAAATGTATATACCAATTAGAAATTTTTATTTTTTTGTTAATGCTTCAACAGTACTAAAATAATGCGATATTTTTTAATTTAAAAAGTGGCTGTGTGAAATATGTTACTAACATATATAATAAATAATACCCCTATCCCTTCCATTGAGGATAATTTAAGAATTTTCCCTATTCAAAAATCAAACTATTAGTAGTTTTTTGAAATATTACAGTTTTGCTATTATTGAGTTGCTTTGATATTTTCCGCCAGTGAAAATATCAAATATTGTCATTACTTTCGGTGAAAACCGTCGTTACGGGCTGTTTATTGGGTACGATAAATAATACAATTTAAAACCGCGTTTGATAATGATGTCATCGCATTGAAAGTGCTTTTCGATTTTGCCAAATAACAGTCTGTATTGACGGTTTTCATCGAAAGGAATGACAACAGTATTCCAATTTTCTTTTTGAGGTTTCTAACTTACAAAAATCGAGTTATATTGGAAACACAAAGTGTTTAATTTTGTTAAAACTATTTGAAGACTACTAAAAATTTCATATTTATTTTCTAAGGTAATTGTGCCACCTGTTATAGCTAAAGTATTTAAGATGAACAGCCTTTGCCCCTTTTCAACACGCCTTAATTGTACATAAAATTATACCACTGATAACTACATTTTTATCTTGTTTGAAATATTAGGGTTTAAGTTTATTAAATGAATTACTTAGTTTCCGTTGTCGCTTTATTAAAACTTTCTAAAAACATGTAAATTGAAATAGTATAATTATGAAAATTGGCGAGAAATTTAAATTACTATATTTCAGTATAATAATGCAACCGAGGCAAGTATTCCAATTTAAAACAATTTTCTGCTTTTAAATACTATAATTCATTTAACTTTAGAAAGAAATCTTTAATAGAGTTAATGAAAATTATTAAAATTTTATTCGAATTTGTTTACATTTTATATTGCGTGTTAATAATATTATGGTTATAATCACAATTGCTGATATTATTATTCTAGTACTTATTTTTTGAAGACTAAATTTCTACATTAAACAAACTTTGTTGAGCATCGCATAACAATAATTGCGAACCTAAGTATACAAGTACTACATAGACTTACGAATGCGTCCTTTTAGAGATGTCGAAAATGCAAAGACTAAAAAGTAAAAATATGTCAGAGCTCAAGATGTATTTGACGGTCGCCGTTCATACCGAACAAACAGCCAGCAAAGACAAAAATAGATGATAATGGTCAAATTGTTTGTTTGTTTGCTTGTTGATTTTATCTAAAGATTAAATTTGGCTTTATGCAAAAAATATATTTCATAGTTAAATAATAAAAAATTGAGACTGGCAGCCGTGTTTTTAATAGGAACGCTATGCTAAGGAAATTACAATAAGTGTTGATATTTTAAAAAGTAAAATCGGTAGCTATTACTGAGACCTAAAAATATATAAAATCCGTTAGCTACACATTGCGACATCAGAACATATTTAATTCACTTTCGGGTTCCTTATTTTCCGTTAAAGTTTTTCTATATGTTTTTACTAGCCAAAGAATATTTGAACACTGGGGTTTTCTTCTCTTATTTTTGTGAAATGGCTCTCAAAATTAAATTTATGCCTAAAAAATTACATGCCAATAATATGTGGAAACATTATTTTTACAAAAATAATCTAGATCTTAGGATGTTGTATTTGTCATGATAATTTTGTAGATGATGGCAGAATAAAGAGACTCACTACATAATTAAATTAAGCATTTAGTACTATTATTTTTCTAATAGCCTGCAAAGATATCCGAATAATAATAATTTAATGTAATTAATTAATATTGGAAATAAACACAACAATAATAAAAAAAAAACATTTTTAAATTATAGATTTTATTTAAAGTTTTTTATACTAAATGTATCAGCTTAATTTATTTAAAGGAATTTTTCTCTTAAATATTTATATTAGGGTGTCTGCTATTTGTATGGGTAATTTTTTCACTGTGAAAATATTCAAGTTTCACCCCTCAAATAGTTGACACTTGATGCAAGAATGAGTTTTCTTAAATTTTACACCTCTTAAACGACATCAGGCATAGTAGCCTGCCGCTTTAGGTTGAAAGATTGATGTCCTTCGGGTTGAAAAACATGATAAAAACATGAAAAACTATTCTGGACAATACAAAAGTAATATTTTTGAAGGGTTAAAGTGTTATAATTTGTATTTAACTAAAGTTATGAGAAAGATGTTAATGCTTTTGAACATTTGCAACTCATATGACACCAGGCCATCAGAGCCATCTGCTAACTTTACCACTCTTTCCACATTACCAGCCTGAAATTCTTCTTCTAGTTAAAAACAATTAAAATTCTTAGCTTTTAAAATGTTGTGACGACATTTAATAACGAGACCAGATCTGTTGTTGCATAAAAATGTTTTTAAAATGAAGATCAACACAAAAAAAGTAACTTATGGAATCGATCACGTTGCTGTAATAGCCTACAGAAGAAATAATGAATTTTGTTTCGAAAGAATTAATTAAATCTGAAATGAGGGAAGATTAGCTTGAGTGAGGTTTTACAAGTGAAAGAATATTTTAGAACAGTTTTATGTCTGCGAAGTTGGCGTTAATAATCATAGCTTTTTAGAAACTTTTACATTTAACGAAGATAAATATCTAGTAATATTGAGTATAACTATTAACGGCTGTATGCTTTAAAGTACACGTTAGTTAACAAACACTTTAAGTCTAATAGACGTTTGTTAAAAAATGGTATTCATAAACAGTACTTTAGCTAATGTATGCTTTAGTAAAATTAGTATTTTGATTCTGGCAATGCCACTATTTTCAGTTCTTACGTTGTAGTTAACGATGTATAAAAATGAATATTATTTATCCGGGTAGTTAGATCCATAAAAAATGTTTTTATTGTTTTCAGCAAAATCAACGTATTTTTTTTTTGTTTTTTTATTAATCTTTTTAATAAAAAGCAAAGCACGCAAAAAAGGTTAATTTGCAAGGCTTACGATGAACTTACAAAGAATTTGTTCATATCAAAAAAATAATTATTCGGATAACGAGCTTTGTTTTGATTACATGTACATCAATAAAACTTTTGTTTAAAACGATTTATTATAATTATATTTTTGTAAAATATAAAATAATGATGTAAAAATGTTTTATATTGAATGGCATGTTATGTTTTTAGTTTTTATTATTATTTGTATACTACAATTTGTTTTAATAAACATTTTTAAAAATTTTTGGAATAACAAAGTATAATTGTCAATTGAGCCGTTTACATTGAAAGGAGCATAAGTCACAACTGAGCAGTTTTTTTTTTCATTTTTAATAAATTTGAAATTAATAAGTTAAGAAGTATTGAGATTTATTTGAGAGGAGTGTTGATAATTAACGGTGTAACGAAAATGCTTATTTTGGAAATGGCGTTAATCGCTGTACTTAGAAACTTAATTACGAAACTTAGTGTGAAAGAAATGGAAACATGTAATAAGTGTGTGTAAAGTATTGTTGTGATTATTGGACTTATTTTTATTAGTTCGAAAGAATAGTGCAGTTTACTGAAATATATTATAGTGATATCTACTATAACTACTACACATAATTAGCATTATTTTGTTATTTTTTTACGCTCAGGAGGTTGCTTCGTATTGTATAAAATATCTAAGAATGTCACAACTTAAAAGCATATTATTGCACATAGTGACTTATGTAAAGGACAAAATAGTAATAGTAGTAATAGCCCGCTATCGAAAAAATCCTATACAGTACACAACATGGAGAAAAAAGATTTTATTTCAACACAATCATTAGAAAAATTGGTTTCAGAAAGAAAACTAAATACAGACTAGTTGAAATGGCTAAAAATTAAAATGTTTTATAAACTAATTTAAAATAAAAAAAAGACAATAACAAAGTAACTTATGCCACTTTTAAAATAAACGGCTAGGTTTATTGTAAACACAATTTGTTTTGTTTTTAAACTTTCAATAATAAAATTAAACTGTGAACTTATTGTAGGTTTAAAGTAGGTGTTTCCTACTTTAAAGTTAACTAAGGTATGTTAAGGTAAAAACGTTTTTTGAATACAACTTTAGGAAATTGTGCTTAACAACGGCAGTTAAACCTACTTTAATTTTTCATGCATATGGCTGTAAATCTTTACTTAGCAATGATTTTCATTGAACACCCTTCGGCTTTAGTTTTTTGTTTTTTTTTTTGCTGTGATATTGGGTGCTGCTTAAGGCAAAGGAAATCCTTAGCGCAAGGATGATCAAGGTGATCATTTATGAAGATATGAAGGCATTACCATTGGGTTAAGTACTAAACTAAGTATTTTATAAATATTTTCACACATGTAACTTCACTAGTTTAGTTTTGTTTTTTCAACGAACATCAATCGAGTATTCTATTGCATTGACGAATGAGTGTTTTTTTTTCAAGAGAAGATCCTGATGAATCTTATATTGGTTAGAATTTGAAAGTTACGAATTTTATAGTAGAAAGCGGTCAATTTAGTGGAGGATTACTACGCCTTGGTAACCAAGCATCAAAGTCATGTGACCTATGAAAAAATGGCTAATCGCTAATTTTACCCTATTTGTGATTTCATAATAAAAGTTATGAAATCTGAAAACTTTAAACAAATTTATTCTCTATTTTTCTCTTGAATTGTGAGTCATATAGCCTGTTCGCGCTTAATAATATTTTAAGCTAAAGTCATGCCGACAAAGTAAGGCATTTTTCCAGGGGTGTGAAATCTTCGAAGAGTCATTTTATCATTTTTTGATGGGTGAGACATCAAATATTTTTACTTTAGAATTAAGGGACACCATAATGTATATGTTTCTTTATATAAATATAATTCTAACTTTAAATAGAATAACTATATTTTATTTATTTATTTTTTTTATTGTTAATTTCATTTAAAACATTTTAACGCATTAATATGCAATATTACAATTTGTCTACATTTAAATATGTGTTTAACTGTGTTAAAAATTTTAAATTATTTGTATTATTTCTTTTTTATCATATAAAAATTGTTTATAAAAGTTTAACACAGAAAACCGCTATTGTTTTATAAGTTTTTATTTTTAAATTCTATGCCAAAATACCTTTTGTTTTTTTTTTTCTTTTTTGTTTTGAATAAGGCTTTTTAGAAAGAGTTTGTGTTTTTACTATATATTTTGTTATTTATTTAATAGGTAAAATAGGAAATAGTGATATGTCTTTTAGTTTTGCTTTGGAAAGTAGTGAAACTAGAAAATTAGAAAATAATTGAGTTGTTTTTCTTTATATTTTTATTTTTATTTATTTATAAAAAAAGTTGACTTTTATTTTTCTTCTTATCATTCCATTTGTTATCATCGTTTTAAATTTTACTTACTTAGAAAATAAATTTTTTTTTTAATTATACTTAAATTTAAATTTAAATATTGATTATATCTTTTAGTTATTAATTTTGTATTAAATATAACTATAATATTATTAAAGTTGTTATAATTTTGATATTTTTGTTTTTATTTTCCAATATGTATTTTTTATTTATTTTTTATTATTGATTATAGCTAATAATGCTTTTCAAAAAATTGTCATGTAGTTATATTTTAAATATAATTATTTTGGTTTCCTTTTTTTTTGTTTTTATGCATATAAATATTTTTTATTTTTCATAAATTTTAATATTTTATTTTGCCAGTATAATTTTGTTTCGTAATACAATAATTTCTTTCGTCGAAATTCCTTAAATTATATTTTTAATCATGCAACTATTATATATTTTTTTTAAATAAAATTAGAAACTAATAGAAATAACTTAAGATAACAACGGATTAATTTAATTAATTACAATTTTATGGTATCGCTCTGATACCATCCAAAGTTGATCTTAAAACGACACTGCCCTCTACCCAGAAATTGGGACGATCGAGCATATTTTGCCACAAAGACAACTCCTTGCCAGAAGCGTCCATCCAGTCAACTTGGCGACCATAACTTTTACCTGCAATAAAAGTATTCAGTTAATAAAATGTACAATATTTCTGAAATTTTTATTTAATTTTTTATAATGTATGCATGAAAATATGTTTAATTCACCAATTCTAAATAAGTGAAAATTAGATTAAATCCCCCTTTAAGTTTTTAAGAGCACATATTACAACGATAACAATATTAGGTATGATACTCCAAATATTTAAATTTTAACTAAAGACAGTGCTTGCGTTAAGCACTTTATATTAGAGAGCAGTATTAAGAACGATTATCGATTTAAAAATGGTATTCTATGAACACATAACAACTTTTTCATTATTATATTTTTAACTAAACAGGCTTCATTAAAGTTATTCATTCTAGAGTCTCATTTATATTTTCCAATAATTATTGACAATACTTATGATTTTATTAATAAATCGACAATATATACTGTTACGAAGATGATTTGTTAAGTTTTAAAAGAATATAATTATCAGTGAAAAAAGTAAGCGAAACGACTGACGAAGTTTTCTAAGAAATCTTATACACACAAGACAACAACAAGCTTATAAGAAATTCTATGAAATAAGATAAACAACAGAAAACATTACAAAACAAAATACTCAGCCAAGCGAACGCGTACACTGAATGATATGGGGTGATGTGAAAGTATAGTATTTTTCTATATGTGAGAACTGCTTGAAACAGCTGTATAAGCACCACTTGCTGTGTCAATCAAAGAAACTCAAGTTGAGCCATCAGTGAGTAAAGACAACAAAATTACCACCAAGTTTATTTGGTGTGTATTAAAAGTAAATAAGTCGTTTAATTTTTTTTTAACTCTAAAGTGCTGTGTTATTATTTTAAAATAAAAGTGTTCAATAGAACAAAGCGTTTATTAAAAAGAATAAACGTACCAATGTTTTATTTTTAGTTCAATATTTATTGTTACTGCAGATTTTAGCAATTTGGTTTTATTAAACGGCGGGAATTTTTCGCAAAAAACAATTAATTTAATTTTAGTTTTACGACTATGATAAGTACTGTATTCATATCTACGAACTGTTTCAAATGATGTGATTGTGACCTCGTTTTTCCAAAACACTGATAAGTTCCACTTTAATATATTGTTACGTTTATACCTTTTATAAACGTTTTGTTGTGAGTTCTTTATTGCAAAATAAATAACAGCAGTTTTAAGAATTTCTAAATTTTAACAATTAAACTACACAAAGTTGAACAATTCAGAAAAATTTACTTAAATAAATGCAATTTTTTACTTTATGAGGTTTACTTTTACACTGATTGACTATTCTCTCAGAAGCTGCCCTTTTTATACTTGTCCATTACAAGTCTAGAAAATTTAAGAATCTTCTACTCCCTTTGTATCACATTTTGTTGGTTGTATGTTGTTTATTCGATGTATATGCGCCTGTATGCCTGTGTGTATAGTTGTTTTTGTTTTTATGCTGATAAGGTTTCTGCTTCGGATTTATTTCAATGCATTTGTTGTTGTTATTTGTAAGAAAAGGGTTTCTTAGAAAACTACCCAGATAGTGAACAACCTGTATGTTTGTTGTTGTAAAATTTTTTTGTGTCTTGCGCGTTTAGATGGTAAACAGCATACATGTGTTTTTTTTGTTTTTCTTGCATGACAGGCAGTTAGTTAACAGCATATCAAATTGTAGTTGTGTGTGTATAAGCTTCTACGCAGTTTGTAACTAGTAGTTCACTCTATTGCTTAATTATTTTATTTTAAAACTTGAGCAAGACATATTCGTAACAATATATTTTTACCGTGAATATTAAAATTAAAAAATCAAAAGTTTTACAGATTCTACTGGCATATTGTAAAATTTTAAAATAAATAATGAGTTAGTTCAAAATAAATACATACATACGAAAATATTACAACTATAAATTGTAATTGTGTCCAAGAAAGAAAAAAAAATTCAACAATTAGTTTGACTTACATGTTCCCAGTGAAAATCTAACGCCCCCTAAAAATTCATTACTCGCCAAACGGTCGTGATCCCAGACTGTCAATTCTAAAGCCCTTTCGGACAAGTCTTCCAATGAGACGTCTTCATAAATGAAAGTATAATTCCAGCTAGGATTTGTAGAACGCTTAACAATGGGCGTTTTTTGTTTAGAACTCCGTGTACGATCGGGCAATAAGTAACTAAGGAAAATACAAAACTTAATTATACATGCTTCCAACAATAATATCTTTCATATAATCGTACCTCTTGCAGAAAGCATCACATGATCCGTTTGGCTTAATGGGAGTTAAATGTTTCGCTTCCTTAACCAACACATGCAGTTGGCCTCCTTTAGCTAAACGATCGGTTTTCGAAGTCGCCACTGATTTTATACTGCCAAACTTTCTTAAGCCACCACCCGTAGCCAATGAAGCAGCACGCATAAATTTTGATTTGCTGCCTTCAGGAGTGACATATTTTAAGCCCACCACTATGTCGCCCCTATAACTAGCCACTTCATCAAAGGGTTCACTCTGTTAAGTAAAAAGTCATAATGTATATTATTTCAGGTAAAGACTGTTTCTAAAATAAAACAGAAATCATAACAATTTACCCTTTCTTGCAGCAAATACCATTGAGATTGTGGATTGTCAAAGACTCTGCCATGCAGATTTATATTAACTTCACCCAAAAAATCATTGCGACCAAACATATCTGAATGCCAAACCGTTAGCCATAGTGTGCGAGACTCTATATTGGAAATAGGCATATGGAAACGTAGAACCTCATCGAATATAGGATTAAGAGTATGTTTTTTAACTTTTGTTTTGCGCTTGCCGGCCTTTGTTTTGTCCGGTAGTAAATAAACCTGGTTAAAAAAAAAACATTTATTTTTATATAATAATCTTTAGGTAAGTGAATGTAAAGCAATTTCTTTGTCATGCACTATTTAATACGAGTACACTCTAACTTACTTTAACATATGGATCACTTCGATTGCGTTTTGCATCAACAGCTGCTAAATCTTTACATCTTACAACATGTATTTCCAATGCCCCCAGTTTATAATTATACTGCATGCCAAATTCCACCTGTCCCTTAACCACAACTGTACCATAACGACCCTCACCTGCTCCAGAATATACGCTCGCCATTGAATCGGAACGTGGCTGTAAAATAAAAAAAGAAAATTTATTACAAATGGTTGATAAATAGAAGAAATCTGATTTAACATTTTTATTTGTGCTCTACTATAGAGAGTTTTTCAACAAGAAGTTTGTTTTCTAAACCAAAATAAAACAAAAAAATTAGATACAATAGAGAAAAGTTTGGCAATTATGACAAACTCCCACCACCACCAATCTGACAGATGTCAAATATCATCACGTACGATTTGGCTGGCCACCTAACTGCTGATTGTAGTGAAATTACGTGATCGAGAAATTTCATTTGCAATACATGTGGCATCGTCCTGTGGAAACCACATGTCAGTGATATCCACGCCGTCAATAATGGGCCAAAATTGAAATGTTAGCAGCTAACGATAGCGTATCGTTACCGCAATTCCAGCCTTATCTTCGAAAAAAAGGGGCAATACGCCTCCAGACCATATAGCGCACCATGTAGTTACACGTTGGTTAAGAATCAAAGGCTTCCTAATTTTGCTTGTTGACATACCCTAACAAGTGAAAATGCGCATCGCACAGTGGCTCAGAATCAATTTCCATTGCCAGAAAGGAAATAGATCAGAACTTAGGTAGCCAAAAAACTTTTGCAAAATATTCACAGTAGTGGGCGTGGCATGCTCTCATATTAATGCATGATCTCATATTAATTACGATTTCTTGAAAACTGTTATTGATAATGGGCTGCGGTTTTTTTGTGTTATGTTGGGTAGACTGTTGTTTTTCACAGATGGTATTTAAACACCCTGTATAATTTGTACTTAGGGTGTTATGTAATAAATTTAAAACCACCACATATTCGTAAAATTTGAAGTTTAATAGTATATAACTTTTAAAGGACAAAAAAGGACAAAAAATCGAAACCACCCAAAGAAAGGTAAAAGTGTTTTCTTTAAACCTATATATACTTTTGCACTCGCTCGGACCCAGCCGTAGAACACTTTTTTTATTTTAATGAAAATACTCAACATTTTTACAAACAAAATTCTATTAAAATTGCTAGTAAATTTACTTTAGAAATTATTGACTGACATAAATACAAATTGCAGATAGCAAAACGTAGGGAGAAAGAGAGGAAAGTTGTTAGTGGTATAAATATTTCTTCAAATGGTTGAAAAACTTCTCAGAATTTTTCATGCTTTTTTGCACAGATGTTTCAATTACCTGTTAAAAATTATAAGAAAAAATGTTTAAATTTCTTTTAGTAAAGTACAGATATATAAAGTACAATATACCCATCATATCATCGCATAACTGCAGCTAAAAAGAAACGTTATCCTCCAAACGAATCTATCAAAATCACACCAATTTCGACACAGTTACAACTGCAAGCTCTACTTGATCATACAGCCGAAAGGTTGCTACAATCACTTAAAGGAAATGAGTTGAAAAAAATCTAAATTGCAATTTGACTCTTTTTTGTAAATGGGGATGCGATGAATCTTTTGGCCAAAAACAATATAAAAAATTTTTATTTGAAGATATTCCCGACACAGATATGTTAGAAGACTCGGAACCTTCGTCCAGCACAATGCAAACAAATTATATTTAGAAAAACTATACTCCATCGTCTACGAAATACTGCAGACCAATAAAATTTGAGAATAAAAAAGAAACTCGTGGTACCATTAGGAATGAAGTAGGTGACATTAGAGCTCAAATTTCAACACTAAAGCCATCAGAGATGGAGATAGATGAACAGATCTTTAAATTGAATTACCAATTAATACTTTCAATGATAGACGGAAAAACCGCCCAGGTTTTGACTGATGCAAAAGCTTCATCCAGCTGTATTATATGTAAAGCAACATCAAGTCGGTTAAACCAAGAACCGACAAAGTCAGTAGATAGTGTGATGCATTTGAATTTATATTATCACCGCTACATACGGGGATAAGGTTTATGGAACACGTACTGAAAATTAGCTATGATTTGCAGTTCGGATCTTCAGGATCAGTAAGTAATAATGACATCAACAAAGAGAAAGAAACAAGTTTAAGGTACATATCTCAAATATGGGTTAATTACAGATCAACCAAAACAAGGATCAGGCAATACAAACGATGGCAATATCGCAAGAAGATTCTTTTTGGATCCCGAAACTACATCTGGTATAACAGGTGTTGATATAAATGTTATTTCAAGATTGAAAACAATTACTGAAGTACTTGCGTCCAATGAACAAATTAATGCTAGAAAATCTGGTGATTATGCCAAGGAAGCCGTTGCTGTATATACATCCAAATACAATTATAGAAATATATCAGCAACAGTGCACAAAGTTCTTTACCATGGAGAATATGTCATTAAGCTCCATTTATTACCAATTGGAGATTTATCAGAGGAAGCCAGGAAAAAAGAAATAAGGATTACAAATTTTACAGGGAACATAATACCAGAAAAATGTCACGAAGTTCTACAAATGAAGATTTATTTCATATATTATTGACAACGTCTCTAGCATTCGAAATCAATGGAAAGTGAATCATTCAGACCTAGATGCCGAAGCTAAGGCATTGCTACAGGACACTAGTAATACAGAGCAGAATATAGAATATTTACAGGAAATATTCCAGCAAAATGAGTAATAATTATCATTTGCATTTAATATTTGAATGAAATAAAGTATAGAAATATTAATATTAAATATTTTTATATACTTTATGTTTTCTGTTGACCTGTTTTTTTATAATATTTATTATCTTATTCCTTTTCGGCTTAAGGTCAGTTCTTTTCTTTTTTATTGACTTCTCCCAATATTTCGATCAACTTCGTTGATCATCTTCAGGGGATCATTTAAAAAGATTTTCTTAACTAAAATTAAAAATTAAAAATAATAAGATTAACTATGTCTTGTTTCCGCGTCTTGTTCATCGCAAAGTTGTCATTTGACAACTTTTTATTTTTAATTATTAAATATTTTTTTATTTATCTACAGTCTATTTATGACTATAAATAAATATATAATTAAAGAAAACTTAAGTTACACTGTTTTATTTTAAAATTGACCAAAAAGTGTCAGCGCACTGTACCGACCTTAATAAAACCTAAACTCGATGAAAGCCTAAGATGTTATCTATTGACTAAAAAAAGAATTTCTAAAAAATCTTTGTTAATTAAAAAGTTACAGAGTTTTGGCCAATGAAATACGATTCTGAGCCACTGTGCATCGTCTGAAAAAATAATCTTTTCAGAAAAACCAGCCTGACTTGATGATTTCAGCGAATCTACGGCGATGTGAATGATCGTTCGGCTTCAGTTGAACCTTGTAAGTCAAATTCTTACGCAAAATTCGCCATGTGGTGGTTTTGGATAACCCAGTCGAACCAACGCGTGTTCGCACATTTTGTATCGACGCTTTTGACTCAAATTCAACGAACAAATTCTTAATAGCGGTTTCAGAAGCACGATTATGTTGTCCGAAGGTATTGTGAATTTTACAAAATGTTACTGTAACAGAACCACCATTTTGATAGCGGATTTTAACTATTTTAATGCGATTTTCATGCGAAATTGCATTCATTGTAACACTTGCCATTGCATCTACTAGAAATAAGTCAAGAAACTAAATGTTAAAACTGTCATGTTGTTAGTGTTGCCACAATTTAAAAACAAACTTTTTGTTGAGAAACCCGATAGTAGATTATTATGTTTGGAATATGGGGAGTTATTTTTATGTATCCTAACAAAAGTAAGAAGGTTGCTGTATCACATTTTCACTTTTTCGCTATTTAACCGATCGATATAAAATTTGACAATTACCTCATCAGGGATACGAAAAAGGACTATGGTGTAGTACATTATTTTTAAGAAAGAGTTTTACTCTTTTCGACAAGTTTTACTTTAGAAATTATTTTCAAAATATTGCTATTAATAAACATAAGGTATCCTACAGTTTCTTTAAAAAAATATAAAATATGGGTAACAATTTTTTTAATCGTGCGGATATGAACATTTTTTAACTTGCAGACGTTTTATTCTTCTTTACAACTGAGAAAAGTATCTATTTCGAACTTGTTATCCGCGATGCTAAAATATACTGTGTATATTTAAAATATCTATGAGAGAGAATTTCGTTTGTAAAAATTTGTATTTCAAAAGGAAGACGTTGTCTAGTATGTTCTTCAAATTTGTATTTCTTGCAGCTAAACAGTGTTTACTTATGTTCCTAAATGTACAGAAAATATACAACAAAAAAAACACAAATAAAGACAATATTTCAGGTTAATCTGTGTTAATTGTGCTAGATTCCTTTAAACATAAGTATTTTATAATATTCTTATTATAAAATAATAATATTTCACTACTGCTCATTTAGATCATCAGAGGATTTTATCTCAAATTTTGTATAGAAAACTCAAGAGTCTTTTATCTTAAATTAAATTGTTTAAATAGGATATTCAACCAACGCTGCAAAAAGACACCAAAACTTAAAGAAAGTTTATGCAAAAAATACATTAAGAAACAATGTTTTCTTTTTCTATAAAAGGGTTGCAACTAGAAGTTATTCATATGAAATTTAAAATAAAAATATCTGTAAAAACCAGGGTTCAGAATTTTTCATTTATGAACATTCAAAAATCAACATTTATGATATTTTTCATAAATGAGAAATCTAAAATTTTATATTTATTCTTCACACTCATAAACGAACAACAAAAAATGTTCTGGTTATTTTCATACATGAATGCGAACAACAAGAATTATTAGTCTTATTCATATGTGATAAATGATAAATTAGCTGCTTCTCGTTAATGTTATTTTACATAAATGTACATGTTCATTTATGAACGTTGAAATTTTATAAAATTTCTCATAAATGAACGTGAAAAAATATTTTACCTACGATCGCAGTTTACCGTAAAATGTAGTAAAAACACATGGGTACATATTAACTCAAAATACAATATTGCAATATATTCTAAAAGAAATAAAAAAAAAACATTTTTTTTCGGCATACGCCGACAATTGCGCATTATCAAATATGTGCGTTTATGTTCGCGAATGCTTAACGCACATATTTTTACGACCTTTTCATTTATGAAAAATTATCAAAATTGTAAATATTCAAAAATGAACACTTGTGTGTTTTCACTTTTTCACTTATGGATAGAAAGAAAAAAAATAAATCGTCGCATTCACAAATGAGAAAACACCAAATAATTTGTAGTCTCTCACAAATGTATGAGAAGAAGCGGCTAAAAAATGACATGTACATATTCATACATGTATGAACAGTGAGTGAATACTTCGCTACTCTGGTAAAAACATAACATTTCAATTAAAAATTTTTTTTTCTGTTGTCACTCCTTTCAACAACGCCATTAAAAACACGAAAAAGTAAACTCGACCTTAGACACGGTGTTAATGAAACTACTCCTACACTATAACAAACGAAAAAAACTCTCAGAACGATACACCTAGAAAGTAAAAAAAGACGGAAATTTTAAATTAGCCCCAAATTAAAAGGCCATGTAGCGGGAAAATTTACCTACATAAGTTGATACGTCCCTAATAAAAGAACCACCTAAACCCAACACGAATAATACTATCAGTCCTAATGCCTAAACACTCCACTACTATCATAAACGTGGCTTGATAATGATGTTATTGCGAAGAAAGCGCTCACTGATCATACCGAATAAACAGTCAGTAACGGTGGTTTTCACCGAAAGGAATGACACAATCATTTCATTCAACGTAATAAAAAATTTTGCTATATATTTTCTTGAAGTGACAAAAAATCAAGATACCTACAAATGAAATTATGGTTAACATTTTTTATCCAAATGCTTTATTATGTAAAAAGCTCCTTTAGGTTGCACGCTTATCGTATTTACTTCAAAAAAAACTAATATAAAACTATATAACCCATAACTAAAGGCCCATAAAAAGGAGTTACTTCTTAAAGTACTTATTAGCGATACTTAATATAATTAAGTGATTTTAAATAGGTTTGGCATAAAGCAACAACAAAAAAAAACAATTCACAGACGAGCTTGCATCAAAATCAGTCTTCAAAAATAAATACTAAAGTACGCTACATATAATTAAGTGTAATGTACCGTACTATAGTTTTTTGAGAATATTACACAAACACATTTTTTCCGAAACATACAAAATGCACAGAAATATTTGTATTGTTTATATGCGTGCGCAAACAAAATACTGTACACAACAATTCTTGGCTGATAAACAATATAGAAACTGTTAAAGATCAGTACTTCTACATGAAAAGTTTACTTAAGTACGTTAAAAAAAGATCTGTAATTTATTTTAGTGTTTGTGTTCATCAGCCAAGATGTGTACGGTACTTTGTTTGCGTACATATTAGGCCGGGTCGATTTGTGGGGAGGCAAAAAAATCGCCCACTGCTCATTGAAAATCGTATTTTAGGGATCAAAATAAGAAAGTTTGCCCGAGGAACCATACCTCTTAAACGAATTCTGATGTGTTTAATTTACATGCAGTTTTGACAACAAAATCGGTTACAGGTAGAATTGAAATTACCAATTCGTTATTATTACCTCGTCTTGTAGACCATATATAACGCAACAGTTTTTGTGAATGGATTAAGTCGTTGTGAAGAACTCGAAGTGTGCTTATATCAGATAAAAACATAATTTAAAAAAATAAGAAGTGAAGTGACCATTCCAAATCAAAACGTTTACAATGAATCCACCATCCTCTGCAACGCAAGATGAAGCAACAAGAACATCAAGAACTATCGAAAACCCAATGAGTCTTATACCCAGGCATGATGTTGCTGTTTTTGGTGTGTCTAGTGATTTGACTGATCTTAATTTATCAACCCATCTGGATATCTTGAGATATTATTTTTACTTAAGCGAAAGTGCTAAAACAGAACAAAAAAAAGTTTTCCTATACATCATTCACTATTCAAGTACAAAATAAGTTGGTTGGAATTTGGGAAAAAATAAGTATGGAAATAATGCAGAAAAAAAGTGTATTTAATAAATTGAATAGATTACTTGACAAATATCAAGACCAAACCAAGAGAAAAAACCTAACCCAACAATTTCCAGAGTATGTAAAATCTCTGGAAACAATTTTTTACATTGGAACATGCAAATGCGATTTGAAGGCAGCTCCATGTGTATGCGGCTTGGTTCCAGAATGCCTCAAAGATTTTCTGCACGATCAACATAATCAGAAAAGACTTACAGTGGATGCATTAGAAGATGCAATAGAAGAGCAAGGAGCAACGTATATGTCATCATTGCCAATATACCAATATCCCGATGATTCAACATACGCACCGCCATCGGTTCAAGAAGATATGGATAGAGGCGAAAGATCACAATACACAGAACGATACGATTGCTTTAACTTTTCCTTGATATGTGACAAATTTGGTGTGCCTGATAGAGTAGCATCAGCATTGGCAACAGCTCTTTTCCAAGATTTTGAAATGAAAGACTCGCATGGCAAACCTCTCATCATGGATAAATCGAAAGTTCGCAGAGAAAAAGAGAAATGCAGACAAAAATTGCGTCGCAAACGGTTAAATGCTCCCAATTTATTAGCGTTTTCATACGATGGCAGAAAGGATGATACTTTAACGAGAGCTAAAATTGATGAGAAGTATCATACTAGGATGGTAAAAGAACCTCATCTTGTTATTTTGAGAGAACCCAATTCTGAACTTATTGGTTACGTATGACTGGAACATGAAACCGCTGAATACAAAACAACCAAATTAAATGATTTTTTCAACGATAAAAAAAATCACTGGATGCATTAATTGGAATATGCACTGACGGTGAGCCAACAAATACTGGCCCACACGGTGGAATTATACGACGTTCGTTTGTAAAAGATAAATAAAATAAAAAATTTACTTATTCTTTATATAAAGACCTTGTGCTTGAAGAAAAAATTATTTATATAATAATTAATTTTTAAATATTTTGTTAATTAACCACTAGATCTTTATATGAAAAAATTAATTTAATCTTTTTTTTTATTGTAGTTCTCAATATTTCGTAAAACAATTTGTTGGCATTTTTAGGAAAATAAAAAAATATATATTTATCAAATTAATCAGTAATTATTGATAAATATTAAATATTGATTAATTTAATAAACTTTAATAAACATCTTTTCCCTTTATGAAGATGCCAACCACAATGTCTTGGCGAAATATCCAGAACTAGAATAAAAATTAAAATTAATTTTTTATATAAAGACGTAGTGCTTAATTAATAAATTATTTATGAAATATTAAATACCTCAAATAACTATAACTATAATTATAATATATAATAATTAACAAATACTTACACCTAGTGAACTAAAACTGCCACGGTTCTGATGTAGTGCCACCCAACGATCGATGTCTTCATCAGACTGTGTTGGCCAATTATCACTTGATGCTGAACCACGCGATTGTATGGGACTAGAGGCGGGATCATTGGTGTTGCGTTGACCCATGACAGGTGACTTATTTAGATCTTCAGCAGCAGCCTTGGCTTCTTCTGAAACACAAGCAAATAAAAAAAATATATTTTCTTTATTATTGTTATTAATTGAATTTTATTTAAAACGCTTAAGTCTCTTAAACTATAAATTCTGTTTTCTCTTTTGCATACTGGCATTCATTATTATATTTTTATTTTTTTATAAATAGAAATAAAAATATTTCTTTAATCATTATTTAATTATTAATTATGGTTTTACATGCATTCACTTATATTGTTCTCTCTTTCTCTCTCTCTCCCTTGATCTCCCATTTTTATTTCTATTACCACTGATGTTTAGTTTTACAACAGGGTTCCCATTTTTTCAAGTCGAACAAGCTTGCATTACCAATGTTTCCTAGAAGCCTTCAAATATTTTATGAAAATAATGCTAAATTTTGAAATTATTTTATAGGCAGGCAATAATTCTCGTTTTCTCTTTTATTTCTACCCTTTTTTGAAAAAAAAATAGTTTACACAAATATTCACATAGCAAATCAAAATAGAGTTAACACAAAAGGCCCAACTATAATATGCATAATCTGGCTTAAACTAATGCCAAAAGTTGGACGAAAAGTCTGTCAAATGTTTAAGCGCATCATGGAAGACTTTTATGTGGCTATATTGTACTTATATGAATATAGAAGTTATTATGCACAGTTGCACATTTATTTTATTCGTTTTATTTGCAAAAAATCATTTCGTTCTAAATAAATGAAATTTATTATTAAAAAGGCGTTAATTAATCATATTTTGTATACTTAATATTATCTTTCAACAAATTTATAATTTTTTGTTAATAGTTTTAAGAAAATTACGAAAGAAAAATTACACATATATCGCTGTATGTATTATTTGGGCCAAAAGTACTAAAAAGTGCAACTGTGTGCATTGTTGAATTTATAAACAATAAAAAATTAAATTTAAATGCAAATTGTGTGTTAAAAAAGTGAAAAAGAAAATAAAATGTTTAAAGGGCCTCGTTTGAATTGCCGTTATAACAAAACGCTTCTCTTTTGTCACATATTTTTTCTCTGTACATTTTCTATTAAATTTAGATAAAGTATTTTTTGCCCTCCATTGGAATTTGTTTACCAATGTATCTATAACACAATGCAAAATCAGGTGTTTCCGTACGGAATGTGTGATCAGTTTCGTACTTTGCTTAAGCAATTGACATTTGACGAGACTTGACGAAAAAATTGTTTTAAGTACATTATAGTTTGCCACATATGATTATTAGGTATTTGCACAGTTGTTTAAGTTAGCTTAAGCCTGCATATGCATATTATAGTTGGGCCTAAACTCTGTTCGCCTATTCTTCAAACGATCTCCAACCAGCGCAATGTTATATGCACCTCTAATTTAATGTTTGTTCTAAAATATTACTTGACAAAGACGACATTTTAACAAAAATAACATATTCTTTACTTTAAGTGCCAAAGCCGAAATTACATATCAATTTCATGTCTAGAAATAATAACTTTAGTTAATTGAGTCTCAAGGTTTTCAATCACGAATGAAACCTTACCGGAAACAATTCTTAAAACATTGGAACTAAGTTAAGGTTAAGTTGGCATTACATTTTAAATAAAGAAAAACTCAAAATTGCGAAAAGTTTGTTTGGTAGTTAAAATATGTCAGAGACTTCCCTAATTTCCAAACAAAATTTGTATTCTCATTTTGTTAAAAAATAACACTTATTCCTAATAAATCTTGAATAATCTGACAATACTGTTTTACAAGTTAATGATTGAATATTTCAACCCTGACTAAGTAACTGGCTAATTATACTTATATCATAGAAATTTTAAATTGCTTAATAGTTTTTATAAATGATGCTTTGCAAATTCTTCTTCTTCTTCTAATTATATTCTTGCCAGATAGACTTGTATTTAAAAATAGCTGAGAAGTTTATAAAATTGTTAAAATAAGAAAAAAACCACACGTTCAATATGTTTTTCATGTGATAATGTAATAAAAATTAATTTAAAACTAAATCGTGCTTGCAACCTACAAAATGTATTTTTTTTGTGTTTGCTGGCAACAAACAATTTCGTCATAGTTATTGTTAGAAAATGAACATATTGAAGGAATCTATCAAAAATAATGCTTGTAACAATAAATAATTTGAAACAATAAAATTTCTTATATCGGGTTTTTCAACTTGGAGTCTGTTTTTCCAACAACATGATGGTTTTGACATTTATTTGTTTGACGTATTCGTAGTAGAAGCATTTGCAATTGTTACAATTGCCTTGTGTTAACCAGTGCTGGACATTCACATACAATATGGGCAACTATTCCAGCCTCTTTTAGAGATCTTCTTCGATTTTCACGATGGCTAGATGATGCTTTTATGGTTATGTTACTGATGCATTGATCCACCTTAAGGTACCTCAATTATATCTAAACAGCCTACTAATCTTACTGCCAAGTGGATTACGTATTTCACTCTATGTGTTATTATGTATGATATTCATGCGTTTAACACACAAATTTACCCAGTGTAAAGTGATATTTGTTAAAAATAATTGTCAGTTATAAATTCTCATACCTGATTCAATTTCAAATAATTTTTTTTGCAATTAATAAAAAAAAATTTACGATTTATTCAGGAGAATTATATTTTGAATAGACGATAAAAGAGTTTGTGAATTGAGCAAATGATTTTTATTAATAGAAAACTGTAAAGTCGATGAGAACTGTGTGGACCTTATTTTGCTTTAGTTTAGGTTCTGAAGGAACCTAAGAAGAGAAGCATAGCGAACGATATGCTGTTGTTATTGAATTCAAAATAGTCTTTAGTGTGATAGGGAATAGTGATGTTAAGCAGATATACATATAAATAGAATATTCTTGCACTACCTCCTCGTATTATCACAAAATCATTAATTGTTTCTTCATCATTTTCTGCATTCACTACGCTTTGATTTCCCAACAAATGTTGTAGTGATGGCCTGCTACGGGTTACGCTGCAACGTGAACTATTCACCGATGTGGAGGCTGTATTTATTACTGATTCACTGTCAATCAAGACAAAATTATTTAAAACCGAATCTTCTTCTAAAGTCTCCAAAAACCGATCAGAATTAGAACGTAAACTATCATCCCAGGTCCAGGCTCGACGTGACTTGTTTGAGGTTTCACTTAGAGATAAATTTTGACTGTGGCGTCTTTGAAGTGTAGTAGCATTTGTGTTTGTTGAGGATTTTGTGTAGCGTGGTGGCATGCCGGCAAAAGAGACTCTATTGTTATTATTAAAATTTATATTATTGTTATTAATAGCAGTAGAAATAGGCGAGGTAGTGTTTATACTAGATGATTCTAATTTTGTTACTTCGGTGTGTGTAGATGGTAAAGAAGTGTGGCAAGTAGTGGATATATTTAAAGTTAAATTAGTTGCATGATTAGTTTCTACTTCTAACTGTGATGTCATACTTATTGCTGGCAATTGTTTTTTACAGCTCTCATCCTCTGCTTTTGTTGTTGTGTTACTTAAGACTGTTTCTGCCATTGACTCCTTTTTCTTCCTTTCACTCTCCTGCTCTGCTGCTTCACGTGCATCCCTACGCTGCAGCTCACATATGTAGGCATTAAACTTTGCATCAATATCATCATCCTCGTCGGTGTTATATTGATAAGATGACGATGATGAATGTTTGCACCATAATAGTTTTGTCCTTAGCTGTCGCCAACATGATAATTTGTGTTTTAAACGCCAACTTTTATTTTGTGTTCTATGACGTCCATAACGTTTCCACCATAAATATGGCCATTGACGTTTTTGATTGACTTGAGCAGATTGTGTTGAAGTACAACTGTTGTTGCGCATGCGATCTAGCGAGGCATAATTAATATTATTGCCGCCACCAGCAACACCAACACTGCTATTATGGGCTATGCTATGTGATGCAGATGACGTCGTTAATGATATTTTTGTGTCTGTATAACTAGTGATACCAGGTTTTAAATGCCGCTGCTGATTTGCTTTATTTGCTGTTGGCGTTAAAAGTTTGTTACCGTCGCCAGCTTTCGTTTTCGTTGAGTTTTCAGTTTTACTGTTTTTGTTGTTTTTGTGATTGTGTACTTTTGGATAAAATTGAGTTTTATTTTTCGTCTTCAATTTCACATGAAATTTCGATTTTTTACTGAATTTCATATGTGACATTTCATCATTTCCGTCATGCTGGTAATCAGTACCGTCATTACCACTTGCATAGAATGGATTGTAGGTTTGTGCACTTTTTATTGGTTTTGTTTTGAAATTCATTAGTTTGTTTAGTTTTTTCATTTTGTTTTTATTTTTTGTTTGCTTACTCTTGTGTCATTAAAATTCTTTTATAATTCATTTGCTGTCGTTGCAAGTAAAAGTTAATGGAATATGAAGCATATGTATGTAGCAATAATCGTTCATTGTCTTATAATGCTGTGACGTATATAGTTGATTTTAATTCCTTTCGTTATTTATTGAAACTATTGTTTCATGCAAGTTATTGTTATCTGAATATAGTTATAAGCTATAATATCTTTACAAAATCATATAACAATGCACTTGAATCTAAAATGAGATTTTATTTTATTTTATTGAGATTTTTATTTATTTTAGTTCTTGTTAGATCCACTAATTAAAGTTAACGAAAAAGGTCAGCATGAAATTATTTTTTTGTTTATTTTTTAAAAACACAAAACATTGGTCAACCAATTAAATGTTGAAAAATGTTACTGTGGATTTTGCTGACAATTTTGTAGTTTCATTTTTATAATTTACGGAAACTTTTACCAGCTAAAATTTCTAATTCTGTTTTTTCCTCAAGGACATGCTAGCCTACCCTCACATGATTATCAAAAACTGATTGGTGTTTTTCCTGTACAAGATTTATGGTTTTTGTTCCAAGTTCTATTTTAAAATTATTTCTAAAAATTTAAACAAGAACTGAGTTTACCGAGAGAAAGTCATTTGACAGTTTTGTCTTATTCTAAGGATCATGCTGTAAACAGATTAATATGAATAGAAATGTCGTTGTCTACTAAGCTAATTAATGCTAAAATGACAACTGCATCACGAATAGCCTATATTTGCTGTAGAGAAACTTATTTCAGTGGTGCCATTTTCAAGTAATATAAAAATCAATTTACTTATTCAAAATTTTGTTGTAACCACTCATAGCTGTTGAATAATTACTGGCAACTATTAGTATTTCGATTTTTATATTAAAAAACTAAAATAATAATTTGAATATATACTACGATTAATGATTGATGAGAAATACCAATAATATTATAAAATAATCAGAAATAGTAAAGATCATTTATTTTATGCTTCATAATAGTTTTAAGATTAACTACGGCTAAATAAAGTTGTGTTGCCTTCAATGCATTTTTATTTCAATATGCTTTAGCTGTAGCTACGCATTGAAAGTCTTTGGTTGACACTTCCAAAACGTATGAAAGAGGTGTTGCTAGAAGATTGATTTTACTTTGACAAATGAGCAGGGAGTCACTTCATTAAGTGGTTATATAGAAGATAAATAAATTACTAGTGCTAGGCTGTCTAAGTGCACTATACTTTCTTGAAGTCTATAGCAAAGAGTAGTGCTTGATATAAAAATATGCTAGAAAACATAATGGATAATACTGTTACGGATGCGTCTTGCTTAAGTTTTAATTAAGCAAAAAAGTAAACTATGGGATATGCTGTTTACTAACTGCTTGGCTTGCTAAAAAAACTTATGTACACAAGACAACAACAACAATCTTAAAATAAATTCCAGGCATAAAAACAAAAACAAAAACACAAATACACACAGTCATACAGGTGCCTATAAATTGAATGGACAGCATACAACAACAAAATATTTAGGTGCCCCTGTAGGCAATTAGGTAGTGTACTAGCTTGTCATTATGGGGGTTGTGAGCTCGATTCCTAACGAAGACCTTGGTTTTTTTCACTACAAAAATAAAAATTGACTGTCGGTGGGATTGCTCAGCGATGAAGGCATAGTCACTATCTTATACGGCAGTTAATTTTCGACTATCCTTCTACTTTCACCACCTGTTTCATCTCTTCTCTATCCCTTTCCTAAAAGAATGTAGCACGGTACTTGACTAAATAGGCATTGTTGCCTGAAGTGCTACTTCTCTTTAAAAAAAAGAAAAAATGTGATACAAAGGGAGTAGAAGATTCTTAATTTTTCTACACTTCTAGTGGACAAATATAAAAAGGCAGCATCTGAGTGAATAGTTAGTTAGTTAAAAATAAAACTCGTGAAGTAAAGACGTGCATCTCAAGTAAATTGTTCTGTAGTGTCAACTGTGTGTGTAGTTAAAGTAAATAAACTTGTAATTAATTTAAAAACTCTAAAATCTGGTGTTATTTATTTTGCAATAGAGAACTCAGAACAAAACGTTTATAAAAGATGTAAACGTAACAATACATTAAACCGATGCCAAAAGCCATACCGCTAGTTAAACAAGTAATGTCTGGGCCCTAAAGATATTGGTAAGGATGTTATTCAATTTGTTTAAACTGATGTCAAAAATCATTATTAATCAATTAAAAGTTTTACATCAATTTCTTATCTTTCTTATCTTAGCGATATTAAAATTTCGTGAAAAGATTGCGTGTGTGCAATGACTTGGTACCCTTCCATGTTAATAGCGCGTTTTTAGAATTTATTATTATTATTATTATTGAACAATTTAATTTTTTGAAATCATTTTTAAAAATAATCTAAGTTAATTTATGCTCAATTTCTTTAATAAATATTTTATGATATTCTCATAAAACATTTATTATTCAAGACATATATGTATTTGAAGTATATTGCTACGGGGGAAAGCATATGACAATTTCACTACTCATATAGATTATTAGTGGATTTTACCCCAAACTTTGTATAGAATATATAAAAATTAACTTAATTTTCATTATTGTTTTCAAAATTTCGCCACAGCATTGGGTGGCATCTTCAAGAAAGAAAAGTTTATAAACAATTTAAAAAATCAATTAATCAATAACGAAATATTGAAAACAAAAATAATTATTAACTTAATTATTATGTAAAAACCCTGTGTTTAAACAAAAAAATTTATTTATAAAATATTAAAAAGCTCAAATAATTATAATTATTATTTGAGTAATTTGAGTAACTTGAATTAATCCAAAACAGTGCGTAACAAATCATTTTGTCATCTATAAAAAACTTCTAATAATATAAAGGTCTCAAACAACATTCACTTTAATTTAAGCCTGGTACTTGTAAGAAATTTTAAGATTTACTTTTGTTAATAATCTCAGATTTGCTTGCATTACGAGCAATTAACTGCATACGTGGGTACTTTGCAGTACCACTAAAACTGCAGTGAACTAGAAATTTATTAAATTAGCTCTAAACTATTATTGATGCAGTCATAATGAACATGCAAATGTTCTTTATTGTCTTATAAAATTTATTATATTTTAAAAAAATTATTACTTCAGTAATCAGTAAAAATTTAACTCGTATAATATTCATTATCAGTGAAAATTAACTGCTTAACACAATTTTAAATGCAGTTAAAATAGTTAAAATATATTGCGAGTGCTCGAGTGCGAATGGTACTTATTAAAATACTATTTTGGCAAAAAGTAATAGAAATTACTAAAATGTACAATTAGATTTTATTTTTTTGCAATATAATAAGGCTTTAAAATGTTTATAGCTCTTAGCTTAAAAATAATATTAAAAACAAATAAAAAAATTTAAATACCAGACAAGTTTTTTTTGTAGCATCTACATATATTAACTTTAAAATCTGCTTAAAACGCAAACATAAACATAAATGCCTTAAGAATTTTATGGATTTAAATTTATTTAATAATTTAGCACCGAGTATAATTACACATCATAATACATTACGACATGGTCTTTCATTTGCCAAATAAATACTTAATTTGTTAAATCATCAGAAGTCATAAACTTTACAGTGAGATTAACTCTTTGGTCTTAAGAGTAAATATTTAATTAAAATATTTTAATTAAAATGTCACAATTAAAGCAAAAATTTTAAGGTATAAATAAAAAGCCACAGAAATAGTGTTGTATAATTTGATTATTAAATAAAAGAATTGCATTAAATTTTCTGTGTTAATCTCTTCTTAAAAGAGAAATGAAATAAAAAATTATTTCCCATAGAATACATTTATAATTTTAAATCAACTTTAAAATGTTTCGTTTATTTGTGTTTATTCTTGTTTTTATTTTAATTTCTAAAATATTTGAATGTTAAAGTAGACAAGCGGCTAAAAATTGTAGACATTTGCATTGAAGACGACAACATTTAATAGAATGACAGAAATACAAACAAAAAAAAATACAAATGAAAATATAAACAGCATTAAAATATATGTGTGAGAAAGTATGCGTGAGTGAAAAGCAGTGTAAGAAAAATAAATTAAATAATTAAATATTTAACGTAGTACCCCAGAAGTACGTGCAACATTATATTCAAGCAATCTTTTATTTGAATTAATGTAAACGCGAGCGAGCACTTAAGGGTTTCTTGCATATCTGCTGTTAGCAAAAATTTTTTAAGTTTTAATTAAAACATTCAACATACTGACACAGAAAGAAAAAGAAAATAAAACTTAAATTATTAGTTGACGAAAAATGAATTATGCTGACTTTGTGCTGTCTTTATTTATTTACGCATATTTCTCAACTGTAATCTTAACAGGGGACATGTTATTTATTTATAGCAAAATGTTGTTTGGAATTTACAAATATATTTCTAAATATAAAATTACTTAAAAGGATGTATTCTTTAAAATGAAGATAAATTAAGATATTTTTATTTAGTTTTAAATGAACACAAAAATAGAGTTGTACAGTCTGCCTAAAACTCTCTAAAACATTGTCATAGAGGAAAATACCTATTTTAGCTTATAATTTAATGGATTCCAAGATAATTTTTTAAAAAATATAAAATTTGAATTCTTCACATATCTCCAACAAGAAAGTTATTAGTCTGTTTTGTTTCTATATTATCTTTTATTTTTCAATAATTCTAATAACGACTTTTAGAGTGGAAAAAACCTATAAGAAATGTAAGCAAAAATAAAGCCACTATCGATTACACTGGCCTGCAAATATAAAACTTGCTCCCTGAACATAAATATGTGGAAAAAGTGGTAGAAAATAACATTAATCATATTGTTATGAAGATGATGTATTAAGTTTTAAAAGAAAATAATTAACAGTAAAAAGAAGTAAACGACCCACTGTGCATTTTACAAACTGCGTACTTTTCTTAGAAATCTTAATCACGCAAGACAACGACAATATGCTTATAAGAAATTCTACCAAATAAGTAAACAACAGAAAACAAAAACAACTAATACAGAACAAAACAAAACACACAGCCAACCAGGTGCCTAAACTGAATGATAATAACAATATGGGGCGGTGTTAAAGTAGAATATTGTATGTGTGAGAACCGCTTAATGCAACTATATACGCACCACTTGCTGGGCAAATTAATGAATTCAAGTTGAGTCATCAGCGAGTTACCATCGTGTATTGAACGTAAATAAATCGTTTAACTTTATTTAAAACTCTAAAGTACTGTGTTATTATTTTGTTTAAACATAAATATGTGGAACATAGTGACCTCAACTCACTAAATTCAAATCCGCCAGCAGTTTTCGCATATCATGTACACATTTTTTTAGGATCATGGCTAATATTTTCCCCTAAATAAGGTGACCACGCTAACTTATTTTTTATTTTGAAACACCAAAAGATAAAAGATAAAATTACCTTTAAGGTAATGTTTTTCCATGTTTAACTGTGTCGGAGTTATTTACAAATTGGTGTGGAAAAATCATTTTATTGAAAAACTGCGAGCCTTCAAAAACTCGTAAAAAAACTTAAAACGAGAAATATTTTACATTTTTGTTCTTATTCGGAAAGCTAAGTATACTAAGTATAAAATAAGTCTTAAATGATGAAAATCAATGTTGATTTTGCTTTGACAAACATTATGTAGTAATTTTATGTGCAACTTACTTGCAGTGATCCTTAACACCACGTGCAATTTCGGGAACGAAACAGCATTAGACAAATTGCAAATATATTTCCCAGCTCTACATATTAAATAAGGCTTAATAAAAAATTAGGTAAAAGGTATGAGTAGAAATGGAGAAGCATTTAAATTCCTGCAAATTATATTCCCATGCGTAAGTGAGGCATATTTCTTGATCCCCAAATTAGAGAAAGACCAATTATTCATATCTAAATTGATCGATAAAGAAAGGAGAGCATAGAAAGCTTAAAAAATAGATGTCACCACTCTCTTGATAAGCTGTGTGATTCAATTTACATCCGCACCTGGCCATGAAGCCTTAACCAGATGGTGGATCTAACCACTGCATGATTTGGAACATCATACTCGTCCTAGAAAGCCGAAGCTATAATTCTATGCAACAGAAACCTTCTAGTTGCAACTTTAATGATTCCAGAGCAGGGCTGCAAATCATTACACCTTGCTAAAGAGTTGGAGACTTTCCAACTCCTGTCCATAACACATGTCTAGCATGCTCACTGGACTGGATCATTCACTTTGCGTGTCATTATCAGTGAGATAATTCTGGCCACCATAATAACCATTATACTGTTATGAGGCCGCGAAACCACAACCGCCACGATACTCCCATATAGGGGCCAACCTCAATAATCATCCAGAGAACTATTAAATGTCTAAAGAGACAAATAATGAACTCTGCGAGTTTACTGATTCCCGTGGAAACAAAGTGGAGTTTCCAGTTGACTCCCTGCCTGTCTTCAGGGGACTGGGCTTCCTTTTTCCCCAGTTGCACTGTGTCGAGATAGTGGAATTCTATAAAGACCATATTTATGTGCCCCCGGGGGGACTCTCTTGATAAAAGAAGAGCTACAAATTACAAAGATTTGGCGCAAGAAATCATCAATTCGGATGCAGCCTGTAAATAAAAATACAATTTTTACATTCGCATTTGTATTTTTTCTCACAAAATCTTGATGCGGTGTCTGATGACCATGATGAAAGATTCACCAAGATATTGTTTACATGGAAAATTGATATTACGTCAAGTGAGCCCCAGAAATGTTAGCTGATTTCTACTAGGATATCAATCGTGAAACAGCAAATAACACATAAAAGAAATCAATCTACGAAATTATAATTAATTTTTAATGTTAAATTAATATTAAATAAACAATTTTATTCTTTGGAATCATTTTTAATTTAATCTACGCTAATTTGTGCTAGATTTCTTTAAAAATAAATATTTTATGATATTCTCATTAACTATTTATTATTCACAAAATATATTTGAAATGTATTACTGCGTGGGAAATTTTTTTAAATTTTTTATAAAGAGAAGTAGCACTTCAGGCAACAATGCCTATTTAGTCAAGTACCGTGCTACATTTTTTAGGAAAGGGATAGAGAAGAGATGAAACAGGTGGTGAAAGTAGAAGGATAGTCGGAAATTAACTGCCGTTTAAAGACAGCACAGCGACCAGTGACTATGCCTTGATCGCTGAGCAGCCCCACCGACAGTCAATTTTTATTTTTGTAGTGAAAAAACCAAGGTCTTCATTGGGAATCGAACCCACAACCCCCATACTGACAAGCTAGTACACTACCTACTAGCCTACAGGGGCACCCTGCGTGGGAAAGCATATCTATATGACCATTTCACTAATATAGCAGTGGATCTTACGCCAAATTTTGTATAGAAAATTCAAGAGCCTTATAACTCATGCCAAATTGATTAAATGGTTCAATGAAAGCTTTCATTTATCACTTTTAGTGATTTTATTTAAAAGTAAAATTTTGGGTTACTAGCACGCTGAACTAGTGAACTAATATGGATCCTATTTTCTTAAAATGTAAATAATATATCGTCTATCTAGGTATAATTAACACTATGACGATTAGTATTTGTTAACTTCATATATCGGATTTTTCAACGAGAAGTTTGTTTTTAAATGGAGGCAACACCAACAACATTATAGTTTTGACATTTAGTTTTTTAACGTGTTTGTAGTACATGCATTGATGGCCAATTGTTACAATTAATTCAATTTTGCACGAAAATCGCATTAAAATAATTAAAATCCACGAGGAAATGGTGTTACATTTCACAAAATTCATTATATTTTCAGGCATTAAATTTGAGTCGACAGACTCGAAACAAATTATGTGAGCACCAACGCGCATTTGATCGGGTCGTTCAACTGAAAATATCTCAACCGTGAGCCACAGTGTTAAAACAGCTCCTCGACGTTCTCAGCACTTGGGGTTATACAAAATAAATAGATTTTTGGTTGTATTTTTGCGTCACTAAAAATAAGTGATATATTTAAAAAATACAAATTTGGCAACCTCCCAGGGAGGTCTCTTTTTTAAATAGGTAACCGCCTACAGTAGTTTTAAGTTACTATTAGAAAATTAAGTTCATAGCCCTTAAATCTTCAACTTAACTTGAATTAAAAAGAAATCAAGTGGCGGGCAAAAGTTTTTTAAGAAGTTGACAAAAATGAACTAAATAATTTTTTGTCAGTTAGGCTTGAGTTTGTTTCTAATTTTTAGATGGTATAAAGTTGACAGTAAGCTTAGATATCGCCATAAAAAACAATTTTTGGTGCAAATAAAATAAAAAGTTTTTCAGGCAAGCGCATGAAAAAAGAGTGGATTATGAAAGGTAATAGTTGTATCATTAGCTCTACCTGAACTTTGCAAATTGTTTAATAAAATTTATAAATTATTAAATTATATTGAAATTAAAGTACAAGATCTTATCTGTCGGCTTATCAAACCTTATCAAAAATTATAAAGATATAGCACGGTTTAACGAGTAGTGAAACATATATTTTCCCCGTTTAAGGTCATCATTCTTGTATCAAAAGTGTATCACGATATTACTAGTTATTGCAGAACTGAATTATTCTCAAAATAACTAATCTTGAACCACTCTGTTAATCTAAGAGAGCTCATAAGAACTATAAGGCGTTAAAAGTGAAAGGTATTTTAATCACATAAGACAATAACTAGAAACGGTTTCGGACATCAATCATTTACGTAGTTTTATGTTAACTGTTTCTTTTATAGAATGAAATAAAATTTACAAAAACTTTTTTAAGAGCTGGAAATAAATATAAAAAAGTGCGCACGAGGCAAAATGTATCTGAAATTAATACTATTTTTGAAAACATGATTAAAAATTTTTCTTCACTAGTATGTGTGTGTGTGTATTGGTTGATGAATATTCAAACTAACTTTAAATACAATATAAATAACTCTCTTAAAGGTATTGAATATACTAAAAATAAATACTAAAATAAGAAAAAAAAAATAATAAAACTTGGAACCATTAACAAAAAGTTTGCGTTATAAAAAACTAGTTCATGATCCATAAAACAATAAAAAGAATAAAGTTTCATTAAAAAAGTATTTCGTTTTTATTTTAAATATACAAAACATTTCAGTATAAATTATTTAAAGCTATTTTTCATATTTATTGTAGCGGCTTGATGAATTTGTATACGGAACGCATTCATCGATAGATGAATTCTTTTTTCAACTTTTGACAAAACATCACGTTTATAGGCTTTTTTTCTTTTTCTCTTTTGTACTTCAACAAAAAAAGAGAAATGTTGAAATAAAACTCATAAGATTGAAAGACAATGGTCGAATGTGAAAATAATAAATAATAATATCGGGTTATTTAACAAGAAGTTTATTTTTCAACAACAACAACAATATGATAATTTTGTCATTTCGTTTTTTTTGCCGTATTGGTAGTAGATGCATTGGTAATTGTTACAATGAATTTAATTTCGCACGAAAATCGCATTAAAATAATTAAAATCTCATGAAAATAGTGGTTCTATTAAGTTTCGTAAAATTCGTGATATAATCGTTTTTCTGATAGCGCTATTAAGAATTTGGTCGTAAAATTTGAGTCGACAAGCTCGATACAAAAAGTGCTTACTCCAACGCGGGTTACACGTAGTATTTTAACTGAAACCATCGCAGCCGTGAGCCACAGTGTTGAAGCAAATCCAAATTTATCAACTCTGCGATATTCTTAACAATTGCGGTAATTCAAAACCATCAGATGACGAATTTTGTGTAAGGATTTGACTTTGAAGCCTTACAAGGTAAAACAACTGCAGGAATTGAAGTCGACTGACCATTCATATCGTCGTAAATTCGCTTAATTCTTTCAGGAACAACCGGCTGGTTGCTCTGAAAAAAAACTTTTTCAGACAAAGTCCATTTTTAATTGTCAGAGTATGTCAGCAAGCAAAATTTCTGTATTTGGGCTTCTGAAAATCATAGAGTAATTATTGAGAGGCCTTTGCATACTCAACTTGTCACTGTATGGTACGCTGTAGTCTGGAGGCGTGATTGTGCCTCGCTATCGCGAGATGCTAGCAACTTAATTTTAGTCTATAATTATCGATGGGGATATCCCTGACATGTGGTTTCTACAGGACAATGCCACACAGCCAAGGCAAGAACAATTTATTGCAAACAAATTTCCCGATCATATCATTTCACGACAATCATCAGTTAAGTGGCAGCTAGAACGTGTGATTTAATACCACTTTGGGGGTGCTATTTTTTTTTTTGTTTTGTGGGGCTATGTTAAGAACAGAGTCTATACGGAGCGAATCGAATCGATTTTAGCCCGTAAACTCAAAATCCGAGATGTGATTAACAAAATATTGCCAAAAAGTGATTAAAAACTTTTGTGAAAGAATCGAAATCTGTCAGCTTGGTCGTGGTGGACATTTTTTCATTCACAATTGCCGAACTTTTTTCTTCCTAATACAATAAAAATTTGCATCATCTTAATCTAAATTTTGTGTGTTATTTTGTTTTAGAAAACAAACTTCTTGTTGAAAAACCCTATATATATATGAATGAATATTTTATGTTTATCTATAAATGAATGTTTTGCTGCCCCATTATTTTCATGACCCTTCAAAGTTTTATTGTTAAAATTTCCAATAGATATTTATGTTTTAGTTTTTAATTTTGTTTCATTTAATTTTATTTTTATACATATTTGCTTGACCATCATTCACAATATTTTCACATAACAATCGTTTAAAAACAAAGAAAGAAAACTAAACACTTTCACTATTTATTTTCATTGTTTTTATTTTCGATGTAGAAAATCAATTTGTTTAGATGCATTGCCAGATCTCGTTCCACTTTGTAAAAATGAACTGCGCCATTTAGATAATGCAGATTTACATTGTTGTGTTAGTTGTTCTTTTTTTTTAATTTATTATTTTCAAACTTTTTATTCGCAATTATAAAAAGTATTAAAGCATAAAACTCTAATTGGTGCTGTAATTATGAAATTATTTTTGTTGGCTTAACTTTCGAGTTGTTAAAAATTTCTTTTCGAATTTATTCTAAACCGTTTTGTTGGACGTTTCTGTTCTAACTGATTCTTAATAATTTAATAAATAAAATGTAGCAAAGAATAAAGAAAAATGTATAAAGTTAAAGATCATTTTCGTGTCACTGGAATTGCTTAAATTGATTAATTTAAATATTGACATTATATTTGAATGTTTTTAATTTCATATAAATGAAAATATCAAAGTTTACTTAAGACTTCGATGAATATTTGATGCCCTAATAAACGAGTCTAATTACACCATTGGATGACTTTAAGATAAATAAAATTATAGTTTCCAAACAATAGGGGGTCACCTTATAGCGCTCAGGGAAACGATATAACATTGCTCACCAACTAGCTAGTGGACCTTTGATATATAGAAAAGCTTTGAAAATGAGGCAATAGCAAAAAATTATATCCTTAAACTTAATTTAACTTAAAAATTAAAAATGTATTGTCTAGACCATAAAAGCCAAAATACTTTCTTACGTGTTTTACGATTATAATCAACTTTTGAAAACTTTAAAAATAGTTTAGGGTAGTTAGATTAGTGTAGTCGTTCCTTTCCGTCTGAATGTATGAATGGCAAGCGCTTTCGATGTGAGGACATCATTCTCAAGCCGTGCTCTAAACTGTACCGGTGTGTCAGTGTTCCAGTTTAGGTAAGTCTTTTTCATTAATATCGTATTTACTCATGCAGGTAGAATGCCCGCCACCAGGCATTTTATGCGGGGATAATTTTTAAAATTTTATCATTAGTTAGAGTAGAATTTTTTTTTAAGAGAAGTAGCACTTCAGGTAACAATTTCTATTTATTTATAGGAAAGGGATAGATAATAGATGAAACAGGTAGTGAAAGTAGAAGGATAGTCGGAAATTAACTACCGTATGAGACAACAGCACAGCGACCAGTGACTATGCCTTCATCGCTGAGCAGCCCCACCGACAGTTAATTTTTATTTTTGTAGTGAAAAAAACCAAGGTCGTCGTTGGGAATCGAACCCACAACCCTCATATTTACAAGCTAGTACACTACCTACTAGCCTACAGGGGCACCTAAATTAATATACAACAACCATTAACAAAGCTCATACACTTCTTGTATTTATAAAACGCTGGGAGGAGGGGTTTATTGACCTGTATATCACAAAACAACAAAATTTTATCCTGTCAGATGTATTCTTGAATACGGCTCAATAATTTTAGATCTAATTTATAAAGTCCATAGTAATAGCCCTAGAATCAGTGCAAAAACCGTTCTTGTTATTTTGAATTTGAGGCTTACAATGAAATCCCCTAATACTGTCATCCTGCACGAGTAAACTAGTTTTAATAAAACTGCTACAACTAAAAATCGAAGAATAATGTAAAATATCCTCTTTGTTTTAAATTAAATAAACGAATATATTTGTGCAGATTTCTTTTATTGTTCTATTTCGTCCAAACGCGTTATTTTAATCCATTGGGAATTAAACTATTTAGAGCAAATTGTGCTAATTCTGACCCGTTTTTAAGAATTTATACTGAATTTAATAAATTTTAAAGCCTATTGACTTTTCTTTAAATGTTAATGCTGTTAAATTTTATTTCATTTTATATTTAAGTAACCAAAATTAAGTTTTATATACTATTATTATTTACTGTTTTAATGCCTGTAAAGATCTTGAATCCATAGACTCGAAATAAAATAATAAAAATCGGCAAAATTTTTTTTTAAGATAAATGAGAGTGTAATTCAAAACCTAAGTTGAGCTCAGCTACAGTTAGAATCAAGTTCCAATGAAATCAAGGCTCTTATTATAAAACTACAAGCAATTCACCCTACTTTTGAGAAATTCCCCACTGTGTAGGTGCTTCTGTAGGCTAGTAGGTAGTGTACGAAATGTCAGTATAGAGGTTGTGGGTTCGATTCCCAACGAAGACCTTAGATTGTTTGCACTACAAAAATAAAAATTGACTGTCGGTCACTAGTCGCTGTACTGTCTTATACGGCAGTTAATTTCCGACTATCCTTCTACTTTCACCACCTGTTTCATTTCTTCTCTATCCCTTTCCTAAAGAATGTAGCACGGTACTTGACTAAATAGACATTGTTGCCTGAAGTGCTACTTCTCTTTAAAAAAAAATACTGGCAAATACAAAAAAAAATTCCCAATTTTAAGATGGGTTAACATAAGAAAGGTTCCTTACCAAATATGGGCCACAGTTTAATATTCAGTTTATTTAAATTTTATTCTTTATTTTTGAAAACATAATGATATGATAATTTAGATCCAAATCTTTTTTTTATACTTATTTTTTATACTTATGTTTTTTATATTTATAACAGGCACACACCCGCAATAAATTTGATATATCGGTTCGTTACAAATCAAACGATAAGGTTGCATAAGTAAAAATCACATGGCTGTTGGGGATATACTTTCAATTTTAATTTTTATTTTCACGTGTTTTCGTATATCACTATCTTACATATTGGAATTTACAAGATTCTACATCTATGCGTAGGGATATGTAAGAGTTCGCTTTAAACTTCTTACCTTCACATGTTATTTATTCTACAATTTAAATTGACAACAAGTAGTAATCTCGTAATGGCTGGACCAATGAGCTGCTGCCAAGAACTTAAATATAATAACAATTGGCCCCCTTCTATTATGATGTCATGTTAAAATGACAGGTGCATTTCTTTTAAAGCGACTAGTTTTGTGCCAAATTATACTTCTCTGAAGAATTAATTGGTACTAAGGAATTTTTGATAAATTTTCCAAAAGCAACGTTACTGCAAGGCTGTAGGGTACATACATCACATGCATACAAAATTTTTGGTGTTTAAGAATGTGACAGAAATTTTACTTTACGCAATAAATGGTATTTCGGACATGGTCAAATTTCAAATCATTTAATAAACGACACTGTTCTAGAAAGGTTTCTTTGGTAGGTTTAATGTTAAAGTTTGTAGGGTGCATAAAGTCATGTGAATACCATTCTTGAAATTTTTTTATTTTGTTTGTGTTTTATAAATTAATAACTTCTAAGACATTTTATCGTTTATGATTGTTAGCAGGGCAAAAGGTTAATTTAATAAAGATCCTAAAGATTCATACGAACAAAATATACTTTGAAATAAAGAATTAAAAGCAATTCCAAGAACCTTTAAAAATATTTTTGTACAAACGAGAAATGTAATATTTAAAGATACAATGGAGATACATAAATAACAATTGCAAAGTGTCAACTTGGGCATTTAATAAACAAATAATTAAGAAGCGCACAATGTTAATTGCAGCGAAATAAACTTATTTATTATAATTCAAGAAGGTGTGGGAGAGCTTCAGAAGGTAGACGAATGACGTATTTATGAATAAAAAAGGGACATGGTAAAAGCCATGGAAATTTCAAATTATATTAAAAAAAATTGGTGGATTTTAAATTGTCATCGCCATTATTTTAGTGTTTAACGTTGACTAGCCGCAGTGTAAGCAATTAATTTTTATAGTGGACATGCAAATTGCTGTGTTGCTCTCTTTTCATTCGGCTTATAAAGTCATGTAAAAATATAAGCTTGTCGATAAAAAATATATTGTCAAATATTATAACGTTGGTTAAACAAAGCTCTTTTGGCTTCGTTTAACCATTACAAAGCCAAAAACAAGTTTCAATTGTTACGGCCCATTACAGCATAAGGTTAATTAGATCGTTAGCTTAAGTATCTTTTTAAAACAGGGAAGACTCAGGAGTTTAAAAGCTTTAAATTGTGTAGCTTTCATAAGGAATTTGATGACAAGTAAGAAGATTAACAATTACTGATAGAACACTGAGAAGAACTGTGAATTGAGCGAAACGCAGTATTTTCATTGGACATCTAATTGAATTCTTATTTTGTTTTTGAAAGCGTTCAATATGGCATATTATTGTCTTTTGAAAAAAGGAGGATAAAAAATAAGTAATGGGAAAAATAAAAAAATTATTTATATTTGAAAACAAAAATGAAAAACCCTTATCATTTCCATAGTATGCTAACAGTGTATCAATTTAATTACTTACTACAGCGTGTTGAGTATATATATACGTATGTATACCTTATTGTATATATTATGTACATACATACGTTTATATATGTATTGTATGTGGTTGAGTTGGTGTAATGCAATCATACATTTTTTATAAAGCATATTTATTTAAAATTTAATTTTTATTTAATTAATTATTCAGGAAATGTACACCAAAATATACATAAATGTATGCATGAGTATATGTACGTATGCATATAAAAATAAACATGTAAAAAGTACTTAAGCTATTAAATTTCAAAAATAACAAAAATATACAAAATTACAAAATAGTTGTGAAAAGAATTAGCAATTTTCCGTCAATAATTATGGCAACAATTACAAAAAAAAATATATATATAATCGCGTGTGTATGTAAAAAAAAAAATTCAATGAAAGTTTATGAAACTTTTTAAAACAAACAAATCAGTGAAGATATATGGAAATAATGATTTTAATCATTCAATATACACACACACCCACACACATATACATATATATTTTTCAACAAGAAGTTTGTTTTCTAAAACAAAATAAAACAATAAATTTAGATTAAGACGATTCAACATTTTATTGTATTACGAAGAGAGAAGTTCGGCAATTATAAATGAAAAATGATATCTGGCAGATCATCAAAGTTTTTAATTAATTTTTGGCAAAATGTCGGTGCTATTTCGTTAATCACATCACTGATTTTGAGTTTTAAGGCTGAAATCGACTCTTTTGGCTTCGTGTAAACTCTATCCTTAACATTGCCCCACAAAAAAAAGTCCAGTGGTGTTAAATCACACCATCTGGCTGGCCACCCCTTCGGGGGCACATTTATGGTCTTTATAGTACGTAAAAGCTACCTAGATCTGTGCAACTGGGGGAAAAAGGGAGCCCAGTCCCCTGAAGATAGGCAGGGAGTCAACTGGAAGCTTCACTTATTTCCACGGGGATCAGTGAGCCGCAGAGTTCATTATTTGTCTCTTTAGACATTTAATAGTTCTCTGACTGGTCATTGAGGTTGGCCCCTATATGGGAGTAACGTGGTGGTTGTGGTTTCGCGGCCCCATAACAGTATAATGGTTATTATGGTGGCCAGGATCATCTCACTGATAATGACACGCAAAGTGGATGATCCAGTCCAGTGAGCATGCTAGACATGTGTTCTGGACAGAAGTTAAAAGTCTCCAACTCTTTAGCAAGGTGTGATGGTTTGCAGCCCTGCCCTGGAATCATTAAAGTTGCAACTAGGTGGTTCTGTTGCTTAGAATTATTTCTTCGGCTTCCTAGGACGCAAGTATGACGTTCCAAATTATACAATTGTGGTTTGTCCACCATCTAATTAAGGCTATATAGCCAGGTGCGGATGTAAAACGAATCACACTATCTGGCTGGCCACTTATCGTGAAATTATGCGATCGGAAAATTTGTCTTGATCGTTTCCTGTTGTCCTGTTGAAACCACATGTCAGTGATATCCACGTCGTCAACAATAGGCCAAAATTGAGTTGTTAGCATCACGCGATAGCATTATCCATTGACCTTTACGGCGTTTCCAGCCTCATCTTAGAAGAAAAAGTGGCTCAAGTACACCTTCAGACTATGAACATGTAATTCTAAAAATCGCTCTAGTATTTGCAGAAGCCCAAATGCCGCAATTTTGCTTGTTGACATACCCTGATAATTCAAAATGGGCTTCGTCTGAAAAAATGAATTTTTCAGAAAAACCAGCCGGTTGTTCCTAAATACATCAAGCGAATCTACGGCCTGGCTTCAATTTCTGCACCAGTTGATCTAAGTCAAATCCTTATTCAAAATTGGGCTTCTGGTGGTTTTAGATAACCTCAATTGTTGATATCGTCAAGGAATTGACATATTTGGATCTGCTTTAACACTGCGGCTCACGGCTGTGATGTTTACGGTCGAATATGCGTTGGTGTTTGGACATTTTATATCGAGCTGGTCGGCTCAAATTCTTAATAGCGATCTCAGAAGAACAAAGAATTAATGCTTCAATAATTCTTAATTGTATAATAAAATACTCAACGAACAAATAAAAACAAAATTAATTATAGATTTTAATTACGATATTATTCCAGTTTTTTCTATTTTTACACCAAACACAACTTACTCCAAAAAACAGTTCCAGTTTCAAGTTCCTCCCACACATTTATAATTCCTTTAAAAAATAAATTTTGTATGAAAGTAATGCCAAAAAAAAGAACGAATTCAATTTTTATATAAATTCTTTTCTGTTTTTTATTTAGTTTTATCTCTGATAGCCATAGAAATCCGCTTAATATGGCCAACAGTTAATTGACCTTGATTGCTTTAGTTTTATTTTTTATTAAAAGTTTAGCATTCTTGCTATTGCTGTAATAGCTGTAGCAATTTGACTCAGCTTTAGTCATATCTTTAGGCTTCGAAAACTTTTCTCAATTTATGCTTTGTTCGGTTTGTTTATCATAAGCTTGTTTATAATTTTAAAGTTAAAAAGCTTGTTTTTTTTTTGCTTACTATTCAGTTGAAGTTTTTTTAGTTTATGGATTCAAGCTGGCAAACATTAGCAGAAGCCGTAATGGCAGTTTAAGCAGCTGTTATAACTAGAGCTCTTGTGAAGCATTATATTTCCCATTTAACCTTTTTTTTTAATTATAAAAAAAAGAATATCTTTAAGAGAATATGTATGTATCTTCTTAAGAAAAAAAATTCTTAAGTTTAAGGTTTTAATTTAAAAAGTCTATTGAATATGAAACCATTAATTTGAGGGGGCAATTACTAAGTAAAAGTAATTCCAGGGCGTAAAATTTTAATTTTTTTACCCTTTAGGCTAGAAAAATGTTGTTAAGTAAATGAGATAATTAATTAATTTTGCTTAAAGTATTTTTTTTTTAAATTCAAATTATTTCAAATCTAGTTTTATCACTTATAAATTTTATCTTTAACTTTAGCTTTAATTAAATCAAATAATTATTTTAAATATTTTGATTGGTTGCAAATGTAAATTATTAAAATGTTGAGCAGGTAGTTGAACAACATATTACAGAGATCGATTTTGGCAAAAATAATCTCAACTGCTTATTCTAAATAAGGTGGATCATTAGCTGATGTACGTATAATTGCACAGTTTATTTCTCTAATTGTTTTAGCTCAGAAATGCTGTTAAATGTTATTTAATTTTATATTTAAGTAACTAAATTAAACTTTTATGCACTATTATTAGTTACAATTTTAATGCTGGCAACGATCTTGAATCGATAGACTCAAAATAAAATAAAATAAATTGGCAAAATTGTTTAAAATCAAAGAGATTTTGTGCTAACCAGAGTCTTAATTAAAAACCTGTAGCCTTTTTCCGATGAAATTAAGACTCTCATAAAACTATAAACAAATTCATCATTTTTGCCAAATTCCCCGCTGTAGTACCAGAGTTCGAACCTTGAATTAATAATAAACCGCCTTGGTATAATGCCAGTTTATGCCATTTATAAAATATTAGATACAAAGCATATTCTAAGTTCAGAGTTTCGAATAGTGACGCTGACCGCAAAAAATTTTCTTTAGTGCGTAATGAATACAATTTCTTAGCCATTCTTTATAGCCATTATATATTGAAGTCCAATTCTTCTGCTTTTTGGTGTTTTTTCAACAGTAAAAGAGAGAATAATATTGCTCCAAAAAGGATGTGTTATGACAACATGCAATCGTATGATATTTTAAGTACGTATAATCTTTTTTCAAAGAACATTTGTTAAACCTGCTGCTTGTAATAACTCCAGCTACCATCTCATAGATAACGGAAGTGGTGGAATCAATTTTAATATAACCATTGCTGATGTATATTATGCTATAAATGACTTAGGGAATGATACCAAATGTTCAGTTGGAGATTACCCTTCGATATTTTTTAAAAAGTGTTTAGCTAATATTGCAGCCATAATTACTAAGCTTTTCAATTCGTGACTTGAACATGGTGAATTTTTGGATTGCTGGTAGCTTCGTTGCTTTGCTCCAATTTTTTAATCTGGGGATCGTAGCTTAGTGACCAATTATAGGCCCACAATTAAACTAAGCCCATTTGCAAATATTTTTGATAATATTTTTAAGAGTAAACTATTTGAACATGTTAAGAGTTTTATTTCCGACCGGCAACACAGTTTAGGTGCCCCTGTAGGCTAGTAGGTAGTGTACTAGCTTGTCAGTATGGGGGTTGTGGGTTCGATTCCCAACGAAGACCTTGTTTTTTTACTGTCGGCGGAACTGCTCAGCGATGAAGGCATAGTCACTGGTCGCTGTGCTGTCTTTATACGGCAGTTAATTTCCGACTATCCTTCTACTTTTATCACCTGTTTCATCACTTCTCTATCTCTTTCCTAAAAGAATGTAGCACGGTACTTGACTAAATAGGCATTGTTGCCGGAAGTGCTACTTCTCTAAAAAAAAACACGGTTTTATGCCGTCGTTTATCAAAGATAAACTTTAAATGGTTTAAGAGCCATACAATGCAATTGCCCCATTTTTATTATTGCAGTCCAGCGTGGATACGACCTTAGAGGCGTTCAGGCATAATCCAACGGACGTAGCTTCATACCACTGTTCTCTCGAACAAGTATTGTGCCATAGGTCCGTACCTGCGGTTCCTCTCGTACTACGCAGGAATGCTGTCGCAATAACATATTGTCATTAGTAGGGTAAAACTAACCTATCTATGACGGTCTAAACCCAGCTCACGTTCCCTTGCATGGGTGAACAATCCAACGCTTGGTGAATTTTGCTTCACAATGATAGGAAGAGCCGACATCGAAGGATCAAAAAGCGACGTCGCTATGAACGCTTGGCCGCCACAAGTCAGTTATCCTCCCTGTGGTAACTTTTCTGACACCTCTTGTTAAAAACTCCTTAAACCAAAAGGATCGATAGGCCGAGCTTTTGCTGTCCCTGTGTGTACTGAACACCGAGATCAAGTCAGCATTTGCCCTTTTGCTCTATGTGTGGTTTCTGTCCGCACTGAGCTGGCCTTGGGACACCTCCGTTATTATTTGAGAGATGTACCGCCCCAGTCAAACTCCCTACCTGGCAATGTCCTTGAATTGGATCATACCCGAGTATTGGGAGTTATACCAAATTTTGAATATTAACAATAACACCGAAATGCCATTATCTCATCATAACTTGTTAACAATTATATAACAAACTCTTAGTACTTTGATCAAGAAGCTTGCATCATAACCCAATACCATAAGATATATAAATATATCCGTCTACAACGACTAACTTACTTTTATTAAGTCATGATATTGTATCTGTTATGATGCGTAAGCGCCAATGCGATGTTATATACACTGATTTTGGTAAGACATTTGATACAGTTAGCCGTCATGTGTTACTACTCATGCTTTGTACATTTAGCATTTTTTCATAGTTTCTTGACCAATAGAAAACTTAAAGTTAAAATTGGTAATTGATTTTTTTCTAATATAATTGATATTCTAATATAATTGGTATTCTTCAAGGAAGGCATATTCGTCCATTACTTTTTATAATTTTCATTAATGATTTACCATTGAATTTTATTTGCTGATGATTTAAAATTGTATTCTACTATTGCGAAAAGGTACATTTCTGACTGGTGGTTTGAAAATGATAATACATATTAATGTTTCAAAATGTTGTGTTGTCACATATGCTTATATTATGAATTCAATAAATTTTAATTATACTCTTGGTGGTTTCCTGCTTAAACGTGTAGCTGACTTTAAGGACTTAGGCGTCATTTTTGACACTAAATTAGAGTTCTCTAATCATATCGATTATGTTCTTTCTACAGCTTATAGTATGCTTGGCTTCAATAGAAGAAATTCTAGAGATTTTAAATAATCATACACTCTCAAGTCTTTATACATTTCCTTGATTCGTAGCTTATTGGAATATTGTTCCATTGTTTGGAATCTAAGTCATTTGAGCCCCATCAAGTCGTATTGAAAGAATTCAGAAGATATTTACTAAGACTGCTTTAAAATTGATTGGCCCACATGAACTACCTTCTTATGATGTTAGAAGGAAAATGTTAGGCTTACAATCCTTAGAGGATCTTAGACCTTGCTCCTCATTATTATTTGTCTACAATATATGTCTGAAAATATTGATAGCCCGGAAATTAAAAATTATTTAACATTGTATAGTCCTCCTAGGGACTTGAGAAACAATCGCATGTTTGAAGAATGTCTTTTCAGAACGAATTATGCAATTAATGAGTCGTTTGTAAGATGTAATAGTTTTAATCCACACTTAAATTTTATTGTCAGTTATAATATGTTCAAGCTTGTTTTATTCAAACATTTAAATTAAAATTGTAAAGTAATCTGTAAGAATTTAATTCTGTGGATGAAATAAATAAATAAATTAATAAATAAATATATATAAAAAGTGATTCTATCTTTCGGCTCACCCGCCTAAAATGTGCCAATTGGCAAGAAAATGACATTGGTAATCTGATAATATTACCACGTGTTGCATTAAAGTTAAAGTTAAGAAAAACAGCGGTTTAAAAAAAATCTAGTTTCTCATCCTTAAAATCTTATTTAATAGGAAATTTTATTCTTATTACTTTGGAATCTAATAAAGTTGATAGATACCAGGCGAAGTCCAAATTAACTATGGATTTCGTATCTGATTTATTTACTTTGAAAATTATTACAAATTTCCATAATATTAAGAATGAGACACATATAAAACATTCAGTAAGTTAAAGAAGTATTGTTTTTGAATTTGAAATTAATGGGATTATCCATAAATAAAAAAGGTTTGGTAAACTATTATTGCTGCGATGACTGTTTTTTACCTATTGCATTAGTTTTTTAAACAACGAAATCATTTTTGTTTCAAATCTGTTGTTATTGTACAAGCAATCAGACGTGTAATTCCAAAACAGTTATTACTATTATAAATATCGATCTACCAGCAACTTGCAGAGTATTAATTGGTCACATGTCTCATCAAATAGGTGGCAGTAATCTACCTTGTAAATTTTTAAAATATGCGTGAAGTGAAATTAAAAAATAAAGAAGCTGCAAGACTTACAATAATGGAGATTCTTCTTTTTTGGGAGAAAGCCAGAATACCAACCGAAGAAATTAAACATTGTGTCGCAAAGCTGGAAAAACTGTATCATGAGTGGAGAAAACTGCAAAGAAGCGCTAAAAGACCAGCAAGCGGTGAAAATTCCAAAATTATTTTTTTGTAATCACTCTGCTGTGTAGTCACTGGTAGCAAATATAAATAAATTTCCCAATTTAAACTTCGACTAATAAAATTATTAAATATATATTAATTTATTAAAGTATTGAGCAGGTAGTGGACCAACATACTGCAAAGATCGTTATTAAAGAAAAAAATTATCTCAACAGGTTATTTCAAATAAGGTTGATCATGAGCTGATGTGCATATAACTGCACAGTCTCGCGTTTGTGAAAGCAATTCCTTTTTTAATAAATTTTAAAGAATTAAGAATGTTAAAAAAATATTCGCAGTATTTTTTTATATCTAGTCTATGGATTTAAGATCCCTACAGACAGTAACAGTAAACAATAATCTTCTATATATATAAAAATTAAGCCCAAAATAGGTCTCAGTTGGCTGGTAGTGTTTGACGAGATACGCTGTCGGATTTCCACCAAATTTTCACAGTACCTTCGTAATGGTCGTTTGCTAGTTTGTATCTTTGTTTCATGCGTTTACTTATAATAGTTCGTCTACAGTGCGCGTTTGAAACAAGACAAATTTTTCACTTCAGCTCAATGTTTTGTATCAAATTAAATGTGTGTTTTCTTTTGTACGTTGCTGTGTGTGTGTGTGCTTGCACAGAAGCGACGGCAATACAAATCGAAATATTCTCATGATCATAGCAAGTAGATGTGCAAACAAATAGAGAATTTTGTTTTCCATATTTTGTTGCATTTTGTGTGTGTGTGATTTACGTGGTCAAATGCAAAATGATCGATCAGCCGAACGCTTTTCAAAGCAATTGTTGGATATTGGGAATGGCGCAATTCCAATTGACCCCACCACAAAAATGATTACGTTTCCAGATAATTTTTTCTACTTTGCACAATCAAAACAAAAATTGGTTACGAACGTATTTCCCGGTATTGCACACAATTTTAGAAACCATGATTGGTTGGGGGAAAGTGCTATCTTAATTGCGAATAATGCAGATCTTTCGGATATCAATGTGACAATTTTGAATGATATTTCCTAGCAAATTTTTACCTACAAATCGGTTGACGCTGTCACCAAACAAGACGATGTTGTTAATTATCCAGTCGAATTTTAAAATTCGCTTGAGTTACCTGGACTGCCGTCCCACCGCATGCAAGTAAAAGTTCGTGTACCAATTATTTTGCTGAGAAACATCTGCCAGCCACGACTTTGCAATGGAACACGTTTGGTAGCCAAAAAAGTCATGAAAAATGTGATTGAAGCAAAAGTTTTAAAAGGAAAATATAAGGGCGAGGATGTACTGATACCATACATTCCTATGATTCCTCCAGATTTGCCGTTTGATTTTAAAAGGCTTCAGTTCCCCATACGTGTTGCTTTTGCAATGATCCCTGTTTTTCGCACGGTCAATTATATGTATCACGTTCACGTACTTTGTTTGTCTATACCGCAAACCAAAATCGATGGAAAAATGTCGAATATGTAAATGCATTACAATAGAATAAAACGTAGTATTATATAAGCAGACAAAAATATTGAATTGTGAAAAAGATAAAATTATTAAAAAAAAAAGTAAAAACGAAAAAGAGGAAATTGTGTTCTTTCTGATTAATTTTCTTAAATGATTGAATTTTTTTGCGCACACAAAAAAGAACGCTGCAGATTAAAAAAAATAATGACTTGCAAAGCAGTCACGGGCACGCTAGTTGTATACAAAACTTAAATTTAGTTATTTAAATATAAAATTAAATAACATTTATAAGCATTAACATTTAAAGGAAAATCAATCAATATGCTTATAAAATTTATTAAACTCCGTACAAATGCTTAAAAATGGGTCAGAGTTAGCATAATTTGTTCTGAATACTTTAATTACCAGTGAATTCAAATATTGCGTAGGGCGAAATCGAATGTTAAATGAAATATTGTTAATCAAAAAATCTGAACAGACGTATCCTTCTATTACATTTAAAATAAAGGTGATAATTAACTATTATTTTTAGTTTTATTCGACCTTTTTTTAAATTTTATTAAATTTTAATCTTTTCACTCGGTCCTTTAAATTAAAACGATTTATTTTTCTTTTTTTCTCTCAATATTTCGCTTTCCTTTGGAAAGCTTCTTCAGGAAATTATTTTTTATATTTTCAAAAACAAAAATTATAATTTTTGTTTTTGAAAATATAAAAAATAAAATTATAATTTTTGTTTTTGAAAATATAAAAAATAATTTCCTGAAGAAGCTTTCCAAAGGAAAGCGAAATATTGAGAGAAAAAAAGAAAAATAAATCGTTTTAATTTAAAGGACCGAGTGAAAAGATTAAAATTTAATAAAATAGGTGATAATTAACATTATTCTTCGGCCTTTTAGAGTTGACAGCTTTATTAGGGAATCGAACCCACAACCCCCATACGTCTAAGCTAGTGCATTACCTAGTAGCCTACAGGGGCACCAATATTATACCAGGAATTAAATTCATTTAAATCCTTTTGCAGCAGAATATGATCAGCCAGTCTTCTCCATATAATATAACATGTGAATATTTAATGGCATTGGGTAGATCATTAATAAACAAGGTAAATAATACAGGACTCAGATGGCTACCCTGCGGCACACCGGATGAAACAATAAATTCTTTGGAAGTTAGCGTTCTAAAACTAACTCTTTGAGTTCTATTTGAAAGATATGAAATTATCTACATAAATACATTTTTTGTTAGTCCCCCTATCAGAAGTTGGCGGTTAACCTTATCAAATGTAAGGCATTTGATAAGGTTAACCGCCAACACCGAATAAATAACATTAGTTTGTTTATGTTGAACAAATCCTCGATTTACTAGCGTTGTTAATTTCAAAAGATTAGTATCGGTTCAACAACCCCTCTCAAAACATGCTGAGCAGGAACATAGACGATATCTGATGGGAATGGTGATCAGTATCCATTTTCTCAAAAGGTTTAGGTATAGCAATTGTTTTAGAAAATATTTGAACAAAAAATCATACCTCTTTTTATTAAAAATGTTAAAGGCAACAAAAAGCGTACTAAACTGGCAACACTGTACTATAATTTGTTTTACTTTACTTCATTTTTCAAATGTCTGTCTTTTTCCACGTTGCCACAATTTTTAACTGCGTTGCACATAAAAATCTCTTATTGAGAATAAAAAATCTTATAAAAATCTCTTATTGAGAATTTTATGTGAACACTTTGAGAGGATGCACCAAAAAGTTTATTCGAATTAAAAAATAAATTTTAATGAAAATGTCATTCTCAAATAGTGTCTTTTTTAAAAAATTGAATTGAGGCACACTAAGCAAAAAAATAGCCCTGATATTTAAGTCCGTCACCGCAATTCCTTTAATTTGTCTAATTTGATATTATTTCAAATTATTTCTATTAAAATCTGCCAGGAAGAAAGTACGATTAACCTTTTTCCCACTGATTGCTAAAATATATCAGCTAAGTAGAAGTTGGATACACAAGAAACGCTAGGCCAGTACTTACATTGTACAGTTGTTAATATAGCGGGCGCACATTTTGTTTACATTTTAAGTATCTGTCTACGGCGCGTCGCGGCGTCGAAAATACTAAGGTTCGCTGTTAACCTTACAGGGATTGATTTGTTTTATAGCGGACTTAATATTTTATACTCTGTGCTAATTTACTCTGTCAACATATAAAGATACAAAGTATCAGCCCACAACGGTTTACAAAAGTAAAGTCATATAATTTTAAATTCCAATTTATTATTCATGTTGTACGTATTTACCCATTTGACACTTAATGCCAAAAACTGACTTTCAAAGTCGACGTCTAAAACTTATTACTTGTTAAGTGCTCCTTGGATGATTTTGCGATGGCGTATGAAGTGGTATAAATGTATACTACACACCATTTATGCTATTTAAAAATGATTAGCGGAATACTGTGTTTGATGCGAAAGGTCATATAATCAAACAAAATACAAAAAAGTAATTTTATTATTTGTGCTTGATTCCTTTAAATAAATATTTCATGATATTCTCACGAAATATTTATTACAAAAATTTTTATTAAAAAATAAACATTTTATAATATTCTCATAAAACATTTATTCCAATAAAAATAAAAAAATATTTGAAATGTATTACTGCGTGGGAGAGCATATCCATATTGCAATTTCACTTTCGCTCACAAAGCTCATCAGTGAATTTTACCCCTATATTGTATAGAAAAACCTAAAAGTCTTATATTTAAAGCCAAACTGATTTCATGAGAATTTTTCCATAAAATCAACATAGCATAGACAGCAAGACTCAAAAACACTTCTATACAAACACAGCAAAACATTTCAAAACAACAAAAAACATTGTTTATTTACAAAAAATTTCACTGGCAACATCTTATGCTGTATGTAGTTAATACTAAAAATGTCTATTCCGTTGGCATCACTGATAGTCGAACACTCGTTGTTTTGCACATTAACAAAAATTAGAAAAATTTTGCAATTGCAAACAGCTGCTATTAAAAATGCGCTAAGCGCTGAATGGCAATATTATTTTAGGCCTTAGCGACAAATGGAGAGAGAGATAGCTTAAGCAATATAATTGAGAACGAAAGTATTGAACGTGATTTCAACGATAATAAGATTTTTGGTTTATAACTCTATTAGCTCTTCAGTCTATGGTGTTTCTAAAAATAAACGAAACTTTGCTGAGTAAATTAATTTGCACAATTTTAATAGTTATTTTATGCACAGCCAATTCAATAATTTGGAATTTTTATTGACATATATTTCGATCTATCTATATATAATTATTGCCTTTATTTGAAACAAAATTTACCCCGCCCTCAATTTATAAAATTGAAAAAAAAAAAGAAACAAAATAAAAAAAAGCTTGGCTCACCCGTAGATAAATTCAAACGTTTCCTCGCATCGCGCTTCGGATATAAAAAGTGCTGCAATGCCTGAGCATTAGACTGGGCTGACTTTTTGACATTAATTGAGGCAAAGTTATGATGGCTTTTAAGCCCAGGCGGTCGATAGCGCGCACTTTTGGCACTATTCGTTTGTGTAAAATTCAAGGAGTTGTGCGATTTTGATGAAATGGGTGTCGAAGTAGCTGACACACTCGTTGTTAGAGCAGATGTTGAACTGGCTGTTGCTGCCGCTCCCAAACCTCGAGATTCGGATGTCGCATTTGTTTGATTGACAGTGGTGGGTAGACGTGGTAACGAATTTGTTGTGGACATTTGTGTTACACCAATTAGACTGCGAGGCAATGTTGAACGTGAACTGGTAAAAGTTTCGCAGTCGTCATCAGAAGAAGAAGTATCTGTCTCATAAATAGCATCTGGTACACTAGAACGTCTGGCATCTTTGGAATCATTAGACGAAAGCCAAGGTTTTGCTGGTGAGGATTCTAAAACGTGATGATGCTCGTCACCCCCACCGATGCTTCCACATGAACGTACACGATCTAATTGCTCACGACTAAGACTTTTGTGATTGAACAACAAATCTCCTGCTGAACGGCGCTTTGCAATGGCCAAAGCGGACGCAGATGATGAGTTGTCACGGTCGAGTTGAGATAATTTAGTTCTGGAGTCACCATTAGCTAGTAATGCTGATTCAAAACTACCGCGCCATGAAAAGCGCTCATAATCACTAGCCACACCACACTCTTCGCCAGCAGTATCGCTTACACCGCTGCTTGACTGATGATGATGTGGTCGATTGTGAACAGTTGTATGATGGTTATTACTGCATCCGCTGCCTGTATTATTGCTGCTCGAAGCATTCATAGATGTGGTTGAGTCTAATAAGAGATCGTGTGATTTACTACGTGCCAAATTGTACGCTTCGTCTTGTGGGTAATTGTTTGAACGTGTTCGTTGATATATGTGCTGGCCTTGTGATGGATGCAAATGCTGTGAACTTCTGGTATAACTAGGCAATACATTTTCAGTGAGCGTGTCTTCTTCATCTTCGGTCGTAGTAGCTGATATTTTAGCTTGTAGTCGCTTATGCTGACAGCGCTGGGCTGGCATTGGAGAATTAGTACCATGTGTGTCATTACCACTGCTAACTTCATGCATTAAAGCAACTAAGCGTGTGCCAATATGCTGCATTACTCTAGCGAATAGTTGAGGAGATTTTTCGACACTACGTGTACTGCCGGTAGAAATACGATCTTCTTCGACTATTGCTTTTTCAGCAACTGTGCATTTCAGCTTACTACTGCCACTATCATTTTCTGTTGTCGATGTAACGATTTCATTTTGTGACTGTAAATTTACGTTAACATTATCTACTGCCATCTTTGAGAAAGAAGCCACCAGTTTTTGATAGACTAGTGACGTATCTGAATTAGATAGTCTAGGATCATCTAGCAGTCCACCATCACCACGATCACCTTCTTCATCGACTTCAAATTTATTGATAATCTGCTGGCAACTAGCAGAAATTTGTTGTTTAAGTTCATTGCGCTTTTTACTGCTTCCCTCCAAGTCAGAGCTGGTGTAATCAGAGGAATCATAGGAATCCGACCAGGTATCCTCACTACTAAGGTACTCGACAATTTCGCGAACCTGTTCATCGTTAATACCCGGCACTGTTTTCATTAGACGTGTTAATTCATTTTCGAAATACGCGAAACTATTTGGATGCGATTTCATTCGACGCACCGAAATGGGTGTAGTTTGATTTGGAGTAGTGGACTTGGAATTGCTGGCCGAACCCTGTTGAGCATTTGCTGTGGCCACAACCAACGTCTTGAAGAACTGACGCATTTTGGACATCATTAAATTAGTTTCCTCATCAGAACTCCAATTGTTGAAACTGTCTTTGCGCACCAAGTTAGTATTGGAGCAGATCGCGGGTACTAATAATTGTTTACTGTTTTCTAAATCTGTTGTGGACGTGCATGCATCTGTTATAGTACTTAATCGTAAGGCAGGTATAGGTGGTTGTAATTTTTCATTGTCTTCCTTAATTTGTTCTAAAGTTGTTGGTGATTTAGTGCGAACATGATGTGAGGTACCTTCAATCTCAGGCGATTTTAATAAATCGTCATTACTACCTACAAAACCACTGTCGCGACTGTGATGTTGTTGTTTCTTAGCATGCGAGCTACTCATGGAACCAGGTGTGGGCGTACGACATTCTAGACTATTTTTACTACACTCCTCCAGAGATGTATCATGGAGTTTTTTCTCATCTAAAGAATCGTGGCGTTTGCGCAACTGTTTTTTTCGCTTCATTGTATCGGCGCCATCAGATGTTCTCTCACTGGCACTGTTGTTATGAATAACAGTTTCATCACAATTTTCCGATTCCGAAGAATCAATTATATCTTGAGATATAGAAGGCATAAGACTATTTTCTAAACTATCGGTGTTTTGTGAATCTAGCAATAGGTTGTCTAAGGAGGAATTGTGAGACCTTGGTGTGGTTCTGGCTCTAACAAGTCGCTTTCTCCTCTGGCTCGGACTTGGGTGTCCTTCACTGTCACTACCCACACTGCCGCTCTCATCAGAATCATTTTTTTCAGTGGAATTGAAGCCCATGAGAATAAAATATTTCTCTAAGCGCGAAGAAGCTAAATCTGCTGCTTGATTCACATCGTTTATGGGCTCATCTGGCACACCAAGAGAATCTAAGCCTTCGGAACAAACACTGCTTACTTCCGAAGCAGTATCTTCACCATGCGTATCGATGGAACTCATAACCTTGCCATCGCCAAGACCGAAAAAGAAATATTTTTCTAGTTCTGAGGCAGAGAGTCTGTGATGGTGCTGCAGTGTCCTTTGACGCCTTCTTTCCAAATCATCTAACTCTTCTTCATCTGTTTGGCTCCGCAGGGAGGCCACCTCACTTTCTTCACAACTCTCCTCTACAATAGTGTGCAGGGTAAAATCTATAGCAGTGCGATGGTAGCCTCTCAATTCTTCTTCGCGATCTTGAAACATGCCAAGTGTATGAGGATCATCCCCATCTTCGGAGTCCGTACAAGTGGGAGTTGTATCGTCTTCCTCCTCCCCTTCCTCCTCTACCTCCACACGACACTCATCAACAGCATCGCCATGTTCGCTTAGTTCCTCAACCCAGGAATCGTCATCTGCTAGACCATCCTCCAATATAACTGGAGGTATTTTTGTACACTTCTTTATGTTTACGTTTGCGTTCAATTCATACTCTTCGTAGCTGTCATAATCGTCGTCGTCATCATTATTTGTTATACATTGATCTCGTAGCAAATCTACCGTTAATAGTGACGCACTTTTATTTTCAGTATCTTGCTCAGTTTTGTTTTTTTCACTTATTTTATTATTGTGGTGAGGGGATATTATTTTTATCTGAGCGACAAGTGATGATTCATCATTTTTTTTATTGCTACTAAAAACACTTGTAGTTGTTGTTAACTTCGACATTTGGTCAATATTTTCACTAGCTTCTTCACTATTATCACTTTTTATTTGATCATTTACATCACTTTTGTTATTGTTATTTTCAAATTTATTTTCACTGCAAGATTTGCCTATTTGCCTATTTTCACTATTTAGATGTGCCGTATTATTGTCAGTTTCGTTCGATCGTTGCGCGAGCTCTTGATCTTTAGTGATCATTATTAAACTACGATATTTGGCTGACAATGTGTTTGGGGAACTATTTACATGGGTGCTGTGATATTTAGTTGGTGTTAAAATAGACGTTTTCGTACTGAGAACACTTGCGTTCTGTGCGTCCTTTATTTGTTGTAGATCGTCGCTAGTACTACTTGTTACACTCGATAATAATTTTTGAGAGCAATTATGTGAATTATTTGTAGTGTTTTTCTGAAAACCAAAGACATCGTCGTCTTCGTTCAAAAAGTAGTTAACGACTTCAGGGCCGATCTTTTGGCTGTCGTACGATTCTATTTTATCTTTATTATTGTTAATGTTTATTTCGCAAGTATCATTAAAATATTGTTGTTGCTGTTTTTGATTACAATATTTTGTGGTAAAAGGTTTGTTTGTTTTTGCAGTTGCTTGTATAAAATGTTGTGGTTTTTGGTGTTGTTGTTTACGTATTGCACCCAAGTTACCATTATATTTTGACGTTTTTATGTCGTCATAAAAAGATGACTGCGTTAAATTATGGTCGCTGTCTCTCTGTTTAGCGTGCGTTTCGTTTAACATTTGATTTTCAACTGCTTGTAAAGAAATACACTCTGCACGTTGAGCTTTCGTTAACGACGACGATACACTGATCTCTGAGCATGCAAACTCGTTGCTCACCTGCGAAATTTGTGCCAACGTTTGTTTATTACTCTTCTCTAGTTCTTCTACTTGTTGCTGGCAGTTTTGTTCGGTTTTTGGCTTTTGTTGTGATTGTATTTCTTCTCTACCTGTAAAAGGTAAATTAGCAGTAGTCGTTTCTAATGAGTCCATAAAATATTCTGTTAAATTTGAACAAAGGGGCGACGAAGTAGTAATTGTGGTGGTAGAAAAAGAATAACCGTCATGTATTGGTTCATTTATTTTGAACGCTTCGTTGCATTGTTGCTGTTCTGGTTTATTGCTCAATTCTCTTAAAGTTTGTTTAGTAGCAGCTGCTTCATTTGATATTTTTAATTTTTTCTCTTTGTCATATGTTTCAGTTACCTGTTCGTTAAAAAATTTAAAGTTGTAAGTGCCACTACTACTGGTGTGCGGTTTACTACCACTATCACCAATGTTGTTGCTGAAGTTAATTTTATGAACGTTTAATGTATTTGTGAATTTGTTTTGGTTTTTATATTCTTCACATTTACTTTCGTCATCATAATGAAGTTGCTTTTTGTCATCATCTTCTCCAGGATTCACGTATTTTACATAGTTGACTTTAAAATCTTCTACGGTGTCACGTTTTATTGAAGAAAAGTTTTCATTTGTTGTGGCAAAAACCATGTTGAAGTCGGAGTCATAGATGTCTTGTTTAAAACTATCAGTTGTAGTAGATGCAGTCAACTCTGATAGTAATTTATCTTGATGGTTGTTTTTTATTGTTGTTCGTTTTATGACAGGTATTTCCACTTTTTCTATATCATATTTCAATTTTACATACTCGTTGCTTATTGTGGCTGCAGATGATGATGATGATGATGACGATGATGACGATGATGACGTCGAGCATTCGCTAAGAACATTTTCAGTATTGTTTTTGTTTTCTTTTGTTAATGTTTGCGTTGCTGTAAGTGTTACGTTACCGGTTTTAAGTTTATTTTTAGTTTCTACAATATGAAAAGTATTGGGTAATTTTTGCGCTTTTTCCTCCTCTTTGGTCTCACTGCCAATAATATTTTGTAATGTAAAGGAAACCTTTGGAATGCCTTCATTATGTTTAATGGTTTCTTGCAAATTTTCTTGCTGTTGTTTTTGGTTTTGTTCTATAGTTAATGTTGTTGAGGTTTGGCCTGTATCGGTCATGTCATTTAAATGATCCTGATTGATTTCAGCCACACCACGTTTAAGCTTTTGCAATTTAATTTCCAGTTCAGAGTTTTGTTTGGTCAGAGCCAACAAGCGATTCACATCATTGGATATGCTATGCAATTCCTCACAAGCTTCATCCACCACTAAATGCAAAGATGGTGTTGGTTCTTCTTGTTGTTGCTTTGTATCTGTTTGTTTCTGTTTCTGTTGTTTATAATCAACGGGCGTGAGCAGTGAAGCATGTTTAGCAACACGCGTTGCATTCGAACGCTCTAATTGCTCGTGTTGTTCATTAAATAAACAGTAATTATGCTTCGTAAGTGGCTGTAATGGCGGCGCCACTACAGCCTTTTGTTGCTTTTCACTTGCCACTTGCTGACTAACAATGCCATGATCATTATTATTTAAAAAGTCTAAATTTTCCTCTGCATTTAGCAGGCTAATTTTTTGCAAAACAACACCCCCATTATTGTCATCGTCTGTTTGACCGCCAACGACAAAAATACAATTGGCAATTTCTTCACGCGATGATCTACATTCACTTTCATCTTCATCATCTTCTTCTTCAAAATCTTGTTCATGCGCTGCATTATCATGGCAATAATTATCATTCGGATCATTGTCTAGCGAACAATTAACGTCACTTTTATAATCAAGAGCAACTGAATCGCTACAACTGTCACTTTCATGCAATGAATCGCGTATTTCTTTTGAAACGTTATTGTCCTCATTATCTTCGTTAAGTAATTTTATACAACGCAATACTACGCCACATTCGGTTCGTTCGGTGTCAGTATCGTTATCTGATGAGTCTTCTAAATTTGCATCTGAGGAGGATTGGGTACATGAATCACTCGTATACCCTGCCATGCCATTACGTTTGTGCAATTTACGATTTACCACGAAAACTTTGGCGAAATGTTTTTTACGCGGTCTACGATCGGCTACATTACCAGTATCATCGGTGTCTACGGACTCAGAACTGGACATACTTATATCACTGTCACTCTCACTGTCACTATTACTTTCTCTTTCACTACCACTTTTATTTTCTTCCGCTTGAATCGATGAACGATGAAGAGAGTTACTAGAATTATCACTATTTTCTGCATTTCGAATATCATAGGAACGTTTAATGGTTTTTGTAGAACGTTTTTTCTTTAAAAAAATTTTGCTACGTTCCTCAGCTTTTGTTTCTCCGTCTTCCTCCTCCTCAGTTTGAGAGCTTTCCGATGACGTTGTTTTAACATCGCCCTCACTTTGTGATTCCGATTCGGTTGACTGGAAACTTCTTTCACTTTGCAAATATCCATCACCATCACCATCGCCATCTTCGTCTTCATCTTCAGATTTTATTTTGTTTGGGTTCTTAATCATTTTTTTATTTCGATATAATTTTCTTATTGTTTCGGTTGTTGTTTTTGTAGTTGTTGTATTGTTTGCGATGCTGCTGCTACGTTTACTTGAGCTACTAGATACGGCTGCCGCTTGCACCACCGTTGAGTTTGGCGATTTTCCAATGACTGCAGGTTTTATACATTTTTGTGTACTTAATGTTGTTAACACAATTGCTGGGGTAGTGTTACCACTAGTTGTTGTTATTGCTGTTTTTGTTGGCGATGTTGTAAATAATTTAGTTTTTGTTGTCTGGTTTTTCACATTTTCTTCAAAAGCTTGTTGTGCAGTTGCAACGACAGCAGTGGTTTTACAACTTTTCTTATTATTTTGACTCTTTATATCGGCCAACAATAACAATAACTGACTGTCGCCACTAGCGTCACAATCATCTGTGCAAATAGATTTTTTTGTTTCAATGCTGCTGGGCAAGCAAGTTTTTACCGGCTTAACAGCTTTTCTATTACATTCATCATTATTTGTTACGACGACGTTAACGTTGCATTCATTGTAGTTGTCGTAATCATTACGTTTAACATCATAATTAGCGATAACACTATCTTTATGGGCTTCTTGTTGTTTTGTTAACAATAACTGTTTTTCATTTTCATCTTGTTCCACTAGACCTAATTGATCCGAGGGGGGTACTTCTTTGTTGTATGACTCTCTACACGTTTGTTTTGTATTTTTCTCGCGTTCTATTAGTGACGGTGGTTGTTCAGTTTCTCTCTTTGATGGTTCGTTTGTTTCAGTTGTTGGTTCTTTAACAAATAATTTAGTTCGCAGCTGTTGTTGCTGTTTTTCCGTTTTGTTTTTAGCCAAAGCTATTTGTTTATCTCCAGTTTTGGTCGTATTGCTGTTGTTTTTATTGTTGTTGGACTTTGTTAAATTACTGGTCGTGTGTGTGGTAGTGGAGATTTTGGGATTATTGTTGTTGTTGTTGTTTGAACAACTATTATTTTTCTTTAAACTGAAAACTTGTTTATTCTCTACTTCTACATCACTTTTTTCACATAATTTTTGGTTAGATTTTGTAATTTCATCTAAATATTCGCCGCCTATTTTTGGCCTGCATAACATGTCAATTTGTTTGTGGGAATTATTATCAATTGAATTTAATGATTGCGTTTGTTTTTTAACTTTGTTAGAACATGTTTCGTTATCAATCGATTCACTGTCACTCTCTTGTTCCCGCGCCACATCCCCGCATCTAACGGAGTATTCATGTATATCCGTTTGACTTGAAGTACGACTTAAACTCAACGAAGGCTTAGTTTCAACTAACTTAGCAGAGCTATAATGAATTGGAAAAAAGCTGAAACTACTATCATCGATAACATTACAATCATTTAAGGCTGTTTGCTGTTGCTGTTGCTGCTTCAAGTGCTGTTGATAGAACTGGTATTGCTGTTGTTGGTGGTGGTTGTTATCTTTTTTGTCAACTTCATCTACCATCGGTGGTGTGGTGTGGAAGGAATGCCTTTTAGTAACGTATGAATTTTCAGTTGTTTGTGTATTGTGGTGGTTGATTAACTGTATTTGACGATGGTGGTTGTGTTCCTGTTGACTCATGTTATCCGCTACCTTAGTGTCATTTAATAAGGTTTCCAAACTGCCGCCGGTAGTAGTGTTTGTGCCATAACCAGAAGAAGTAGAACAGTGAGATTGAGTCATGCCCACCAAAGAATAGGTGGATGAACTTAAATCTGGAGCTGATGACTTAAAATTGCTGTCTATTTTGTGAGCTGCTAGTTTTTGGTATGTAGCAGCCACAGCTGCTGCTGCTGCCGCCTGTAAGTTAGTGGAGTTGGCTGGAGAATTAGGTAAATTCCCCTGAGCTGAAGTCCAGAGCTTTTGCAGTGAAGCGCATAAATTGCTCTCATCATTGTGATGGCTTAAGGCTTGAAATTGCGTTGTCATATCACTGCCATTCCAGTAGGGATATGCTGACATTGGTACTGGTATTGGAACGGGTACAGGTATTGGTACATATTGGGGCTGTGAAGCTAAATTTTTTAAAACACCCTCCTGTTTCTGGTTGGATTTTATAGCTCCGCAGCTACAGGCATCGATAACTTGAGTATTCCTTGGGGAACTATGCCGATGCTTTGCATAGTGGTGGTGATGATGATGTTGTTCTTTGTTTAAAAGTCTTGTCTTTATTCTAGTCTTCATGGTCATTTGTGGTTGAGTGCGTGTTGTAGTCGAAGATCTGGTCAAATAACCATCTGAACTAGAACTTTCACCCTGCATAAGTAACTCCTCATCGGTGCCTGTATCACTTTCTCTAAGACGAGGACAGGCTGTCAGTTGCTTGCGATACAACAACGGAGATTCCATTGGCGAAGCTGTACTATCGCTTGATTTAAAGTCTCTAGGCTGACGTCTTCTAGCCAAAAATGGAGAACCACAGGGTGAATACAATACATGTTTTGTAATGCTTGTACTTATCATGGATGGTTCAAAGTAATCCCAATCACAATCATCTATGGCAACACTACTATAGTTTCGGGTGGAGGAAGAAGTTGACGAACTGCTGTCTTCAAAATCTTCCTCATCACGGCACGAAGAGGAATCGGCAGAATTAATAAACACCAACTTGAACTCATCTGCTTCCATATTGTATTGAGCGTGATAATTTGCTATCGATTTGAATTCTAATTCCGAGGAGGTTTCCATTGTATCGTAGACATCTGTAATGGGAACAATGTATAATCGTTTGTCGGCGTCACTAAATGTTTCAATTTATTTTTATCGTTTTAATTACTTTACCCATCACCGTTATTAAAAATTTTTATTTTTATTGTGTGATTAGAAACCTTAACCGGGTTAGTATGAATTTATTTTTATTAGTTCATATATAATTCACTAAACACCGTCTTGTATAGATAACGACACAACGAGACCGCATTTGTAATGAAACATTTGCGTAATTTTTTCTATACAAAAATACGCCCACAATTTGGTTTTGTGTTAAGTTTTTTAGTTCTATTTTATTTTTTTTATCAATTAATTCTTTTGCTACAAAAGTTAACTAAGATAAAGCAACAACACTGCACTGCATAAAAATTAATTAGCTGTGGGTTAAATGACTTAAAATTTAAACTGTTAAAATATACTTTTAGAAGAGTGTATTATTTTTTATAGTAGCTGAAGTAAAAAATTAAAAGCAGATTACTTATTATTTTCACGAGAGTTTCTATGTGGCTATAATAACAAATATTAATTAGTAACATGGTTCAAGATTGCCTTTGTCCAGTAAAGCATGGCAAATATAAGATCGTTTATTTAAAAGCTTTTGAATATGATAAAATACCAAGCCAAACCCATTTTCCAATTGCTATAAATTATAATAGCACTTAAATTAACACTTAAGAGTATATTAAATCAATTAGTAATGCAATCTATGTTAAAAACATAGGAGACTAACTACTTGATTGATTTTTCCTTTATAATCAATAACAGCACCACTGAAGTCAACTACTAAATTTTTTGACCTCACAGCCCTGTTACGAATAATATATGAAGAAATGTATTTAAACTCTCTAAACGGGAAACTCTCCATCTTTTTGAAAAGAAACTTTTAAAAATAAACAAAAATGCACTCATTTACAAACGTTAGTTCCTAAAGTGTTAACAAAAGTTCTAGCAACATTTTTCGTCAAAGACTGGTAGAGGTATACTTCTCAACTTTTCCGCCTCTTACCTGAAATTTGAGCTTTGCTCTTGTTTTAAAATTTTTACTAAATTTTCGTATAAAAATCGATTTTTTATAAAATAATAATAATTGTTATTATTTACGGAGATAGTTGACTTTTGCATAGATTCGTACATGCATTAGCAACCAATTTTATGAGCACAGCAAGCAGGGCCGTGCTTTCAATCCTTGCTTGAAAACCGGTGACTATCAAACACCTTGTCGCCGCTGGGAAGCGACCGGTTGCATGTGCGATACCTCGTTGGAGCCGATTTTCTCACTTTGGGTTTTTTAAACCACAGCCATCACGTTACCCCCTGCAGGGCTTTATTAATAATCAGTACATGGCGCTAGCGCTGCGAGCAACTGCTTGTCACTGGATAAGCCTCAAGGGAACATTTATTTATCTTAATACAAATTAATTAGCCTATAACCTCGCAGTTCTTATTATTTACGGAGATAGTCGACTTCTGCAGAAATCTAAACAAATTGTGTGCGTCATTTACTTTGTGTTGGACAGCCATAGATATCAGACTATCGCCAGATTTTAGAGAAGAAAAAGAATTTTTTGTGCGTGCTTGGCTTAATAAATACTATAAAAACTCTGGAAAGATGTGACACAGATTAACGTCAGTGCCTGGCTGTTTGGCTATAATCTGACGATGATCGAACTACTGGGTGAAAACAATGCGTCCACCAAACCCCTAAGGCGCATACGCACCTAGGTGCATACATGCCTTAGTTTGCAATTTTAAGAACACAGCAAGTAGGGCTGTACCCCCTCCCCATCCTTGCTCGGGAGCCGGAAGCCATCAAGCTTTTTGTCATCCTTGGTAAGCGACCAGCTGTTTCAGATGCAACAGCTCTTCGGATGCTTTAAAAAACCAGCCGATTTTCCCACTTTGGTATTTTCAAACTTCCTGAAGGAACTCAACAATAACCAGTATAGAGCCGTAGCACTGCGAGCAACTGCTTCCCGTCGTACCAGTGTGTATCGGTCACTGGTCAGACCTCAAGAGGCTATTTATTTCACTTCCATTTACAGGCTCCTGCTAGCCTCGGCGACTGGTGCCATGTTTTACCTCCGAAAGCACATATCAAGATAGGAACGAGATCTATCTTGATTGCGTGCCTCCGGGAGGAGAGAAAGTCTGGACAATTAATTTCAGTACTAAAAAGTGTTTACCTGAATTTCGTTGTGGTGGTACAAGAGCGGAAGATGCCAAACGTTCTGCACACCCACCTGATATCTCTATAGCCGGAATAAGTGCAAAAATTTACGATGTGTTAATAGTCGATTAAAAGTGCTAAAGATTGTGAAGTTAGCTTCAGTTTTGAATGATAACTCATGATTAATCGATTTTAAAATAAAGTCGGTTAATGGTACTAATCATCAACACTTCAAATTAAACGATTAAAAATGATTTGGTTTATTCGGTTAATCGAATAATAATAATTTTCAAAAAATTATTGAGTAAAAACAATAAAAGATTTTGTGAATGCCTTACGATAAATAGAAAAAAGATGCTTCACATTTTGTCATTGATGGATATATCATCAAATTGATGGAATATCATCAGATAGTGCCGCTATAAGGGATTTAGTAATTATGATTTAGGATTTTTTATTTTAATGAAATTCTCATTCTGACTATTATCTTTAAGAAATAAGAGCCTAGATATGAAAAATACTAAAAGATATGAGATAAATCAAAAATTTTTAGAAATAATTGATCATATTAATTTGATTTTTAATTTAAAGCAGTCATTTAAATTTTTTTTCCATCAATACTCGTATTATTTATTATTGTTTGGATGAATCCTATTTGGCTGTTTGTTGATAAGGGTTACCCGACTATACTTGTAAATAAGAATATTTTTACATGTCAAAAAGTATCGTAACTTTAAACTAATTTTTAATATAGAGTAATGTTTTCAGGCTGTGGGCACAGAGTCCCTGTTAGTGTTATTTTTAGGCTGAGCTTCCTTAAGACATTTATTTTGAAGATGCTACTGCCCTTAATTATTATTCTAATGCTAGAATACGCTCGAAACCTGCACATGATTACGCTGCCATCTCAGAATCTCAACCAAACGATTTAGCTAAGAATATTTCGACTATAATAAAAGAACTGTCATTTCCTTTCTACCGTGAGGCGATCCCGCCTGCTTTCTTTGTTGTATTGGTGATTTCTTTGTTAGATAGAAGAACTATATTTGATCTAATAACACATTCTAACTTTTACGGCGCACACTGGGGATTTCGCGGAAAAAAGTCAAATTGTCAACATTCTCTTCATGCAATATGCAATGATATTTTGAAATTTTAGAATAAATGGTACAATCAAATCAAAAAGAATTACTCCGATCTGACTGCTACTTTTTTTTTACAGCCGTCTCAAGCTCAGTTCTTGTATGTTTTACAGAACCAACTTAATTTAAACCTAATAGTTTCAAAACGAATATTATTTTATTATGTGAGCTAACGTTTTTCTTTTTATTTTTTATTTAAAGTAGGATATTTCAGTATTCTAAAATTGAAAAAATAAACTCTGCAGAGACTTAAGTTTTTTTTGTTTGTTTATTTCTATAAACATATAACAAAAATCCATTTTTTCTCCAAACATATGGAAATGCAATTTTAGCAATACTTTCCTACAGTTGGAATTCACTGCTAATACATTGTCTCGTATCTATTTTTACATTTTTAATCAATTTCAAGTGCAACTAGATGCCACCTCTCACTTCGTTGCATTACTCAGTACAACATTCTTCAGCTGATTGATTCGCGACTGAATTCTGATAAGGCTGTATTCTTTAACATAACTCAAGAACCACTAGTCGGATTTTGTTTAAGCAAATTTGGAAAAATCAGGAATTACAATTACTTTCATCTGCTTATATAATGTTTCGCTATATAAGCAACAGTTTCGAAGTTATAAATAAATGTTTGAAGAAAAAAAATATTTCTTGCCTAAAAAATATTTTTTTTTTAATATTCATAAAAAACCAAAAACGGTAAAAAAGTATCAAATCCTATTAATTTAACGGAAAGTCGTATAACCTATGAACAAAATGAGAAACAAATCATGAAAATCGATGAACGCGTTTCGCTTTTATTCACAAATAAGCAAAGGTGTGAATTTAAAAAATTTGCTAGAGACATGTACAAATTTCTGACTCTCATTTATATATGGCATCAGTTGTACCACTTAAATTATCATTAAGTGCTGACATGAATAAATTAGTATGGAACAGCAATAAACCTTCTTCCACACAGTATAGTAGAACACTACAGTATTTGAATACGTTAAAGAGACATCTCAAGTTATACGAGAAGAAAAGAGGAGTAGATGAGGAGATATCTCAACTAAAAGAATTTGAGTTAACAGTAAATAATCGTAACTTTAAAGTAAAACATGAAGTACATTTTACAAGACAGCACAATCAGTAAGAGAAACAGCAGCAGCATCTTCTTGTTTTGTTTGTGGAGCCACAACATCCAAGATGAATAAAATCGCGGAAATTCAACCTATGCCCGTAAATGAACAAATACTGCAATTTGGTATGTCACCACTTCATGCGCATATTAGGCTGATGGAGTATCTTTTGCATGTAGCTTATAATATTAAATTTAAACATGGAAGAGTCGTCTCAAATATTCGGCTGATGAAAGAAGTCCGAAAATGTTTGATAAAGCGTGAATTTAAAGAGAAAATTGGAATACAGGTTCATACTGTTAAGCAAGGCTAATCCTGCATTGATTTCCAAAATCACGGGTCTAGATGAAAACATAATCAAGAGATTTTCAATAATTCTAGAAGCTATAACAATCATCGAGGCAGTAGATCCAAAAAAATTTGGTGATATTTGTTTGGAGGCGGCAAAAGAGTTTGTTGCACTGTACGAGTGGTACAATATGCCACCTACACTTCACAAAATTCTGATTCATGGGAAAGATATAATTGAAAAGTATATTTTTCTTGTAGGCTTACTAACCGAATAGATTCAGGAAAGTCATAATAAAGACTATAACAAATATCGCCTTATACACTCCATAAAAATGCAGTCGAATTGCACCGAATGATGGTAACATCCGATTTCATGATCTCACATTTGACTCCCTCACTTAGCCAGAAAAAACATTGTGTTATAAGCGACAAAGTTCAGGCTCTTTTAAAATAATAAATTAAAAATAGATGTAAAATAAATAATACAATTAACATTAAATAAAATAATTTAAATTTTTTTGTTGGTTATGGCTTTTTACATTGCAGGTAGCGATTGACATTTCTCTAACTTTATTTATTTTGGTTACTTTTGTGTATTAATATATAAATAAAACTAAAGTTGTGATGAAATCAGTACATTTTTTGACAGATATATTTTTTTCCTCACGTCCATACAAAAATCCCCAGTGTGCAGCGTTATTAAGCTTAAAGAATATAAATTCATTAATTAAACTTCTTAAACTTCTTTGAGTGCAAAAGGTTTAACAGCAGCAAAATTATTTCTAATAAAGATTTAAAATAAATTTAAGAAATTCTTTTTGCTGTTACTACCTGTATGAATAAAAATAATTTTAAATGAAAACTAACATCTGCATTAAGTTAAGGAAAACCCAAAAGAAAAATTCTTAGAAGTGCAAACTAGTCTTTATAATCCGTGTGACAATAAACTGTTATAAGGGTTAAAAAACATTAAAAAGTGACAACAAATGGAAAAATTATATTTTATTTTCTTTAGATAAATTTGCTACAAAATTCGAGAACGTTTTTATGTTTGATTTTATATTCAACAAGAAGATAAAGAAAACTCCTTGCAGATTTTCAATAAAAAGCCATAAAGCAGGACTAAAACTCGTTGATCATAAAATGGCAACAATGCCATAACAACTGTTGTATAAAATTGTAACAACAATAACAATAATTCGTTTATTTTTAAGTTGTTGCTGAATTGCACATCTTTATTATTTGTAAGTTAGAAGGTGTTTATGTCTGCTAAATATGTTGCATGCAAAAATGTACAAAAACGTAAAGATTGTTCTATTCGTACATGTCTGGGAAGTGTTTTATTAAAGTTTTTGTTTTACATTTTTTAATAGCACATAATAATCACGTACTAATTCGAAATAAAATAGTGAACAGTACGAGTGAGTTGTTTGAAAATTCCAAGAGATATTATGAGACATATAAGATAATTAATAGTGTTGACTTTAAAATATAATTGTGATATGACTCACTAAGTTCTTTTTTGAAACTTAAAGATGTCAAAAAGCATATAGACTTTAATAAAAAAAATTCTTTTTCTTCTTATTTTTTACCAAAACTTTTGTTTTTATTTCGCTTAGACACAGTAGAGTATGTGCAACAGGATGAGAAGATTGTTTAAAAAAAAACGAAGGATTTTCGATATTAAATTTTTTCCAAAAAATATTACAATAACAAACAAAATAAATTAAAATAGGCCCCTTTTTGAAATTAATTTTTGTCCAAAAATTGTTAAAGAAATCCCAATAAGAGCTGAGCTGTAAACAGGTGTTTAAACTAAATAAAAATTATTACAAATTTTAAAATAGCAAACTTTCTTGAAAAAGGTTATTAAAATCGTTTTAAATTTTTTAAAAATAATCTAAAAGGCTTTACTGAGACATTTATTTTACAATTTCTAAGAATAATAATAATAAATAATTTCGAATCCCATTTTGGAGTTAATGACTTTTTTTTATGAAATTCCAATTTAATTTAAAACTGTTGAAAAAGTTTTTAGATTGACTTAAAATATAATTGTGTTTCTTTCAAAAAATTGTGAAAATTTGGAAGATCGCTGAAATTGGACACCCACCCAATTTTTATTTTACAGACAAAAGAATACCGTCTATCTCAAACCATTTTTTCAGAATTTTCTTTTTAACATTAAATTTAAAGGTGCTTGTTTTAAGTAGGATATGTTCGATAATATCATAAAATGATTTTTATTTTTGTTTCAAAATTTTATGTTAGACAAAAATGTTGAAATATTTATATGATATGAGTTAAAAAATATGTTCAAGCACTTTACTTTTCCTTTAATTTCAGAGAAATGGTAATTAAATTACTTAGCAAGGGCAAACATTTTCTATATTTTATAAAAATAGAACAGCGTTGTTTTAATTTTTGTGTAGCCAAAATATTTTTTTTTACTCTTACTTGAGTAACTATCATATATCTGTAAGATATATGAGCAAAGAAACTACGTAACGTATCACAATCAAATTTTACGACAAATTTTTTTTTTCACATATATTGTTTAATTTAACAGAAAATAGTTAAAAAACAATTAATTTTGTTGTCTTTTTTTTGTCCTTCCTAGCTGTTTGTTCGGTATGAATGGGGAGCACTTTCGATGTGAAGATATCATTTTCAAGCCGTATTTTAATCTTTACTCTAGATACAGATATTTCATTTACTGACGGAAAAGATCCAAACATCTTAATTCTTCTATTATAAGTCAAGGCAAAAAAACATGTCATATAAACTAACAACAGGGAGGGACTCACATAAAAATTATAATCTTTCACAAAGCAACTATTATCCTTAATATTATAGCAACAGTGGAGATATTGGTGTATATTAATATATTAGTCGCTTCTAGGAATCTTTTCTCATTTAAGCAAGGTATGCTTATTAACATATAACCAGTTCACTACGTTTTTCAAATTGCATATTGTATTAAATACATGGAAAGTAGCTGTAACAAAAAACGCCAATATTTTAAAAATAAATCTTAATCTTAATATTTTAAACGGTCTTTTAAATTATAACAATTTATATTTTTGATATTTCGCTTTCCTGTGGAAAGCTTCTTCAGGAAATTATTTTTTATATTTTACAAAAACAAAAAATTATAACAATTTGAAATAAAGAATTATAACAATTTGAAAAAAAAATTTTTTCTTTTCAAATTGTTATATTTTTTTTTGTTTTTGTAAAATATAAAAAATAATTTCCTGAAGAAGCTTTCCACAGGAAAACAAAATATCGAAAAAATAAATTGTTATAATTAAAGGATCGTTTAAAAGATTAAGATTAAGATTTAATAAAAATAAAAAAAAAGGTCGAATAAAACTGAAAATATTGTAAAAATAATAATAATTTAGTCAAGACGACTTCGTTCTTTTTTAATAAGGCCTAAATACAATATCATTCTGATAAGTAGGGAAAACTAAGTTCACTAGTTAAATACTCAGTTAAATGCTATCCTTTCAATTGCATGCCTTTTTAACGGAGGGTAAATAATTCAAATCCATACGAACTTAAGCATACAGAAGAAGCAGCCTGCTTAGACATAACATTCAAATAATATAATTTTATTTTGATGTTTGCCATTGGAAATTTTATTTCCTAAAATTATTTTTAATTTTAATTTCCTGATTTTTTGAAATAAGCGCATATAAAAGGTTTTTCAACAAGAAGTTTATTTTCTAAAACAAAAAATTTAGTTTAAGGTGATTGAAATTTGTATGAGTGAAAAATGATATCTGACAAATGTCCACCACGACCATGCTGACAAATGTCGATTCTTTCATTAAAGTTTTTAATCCCCTTTTGGCAAAATGGCGGTCCTATTTCGTTAATCACATCACGGATTTTAAGTATTAAGGCTGAAATTGATTCGATTGGCTCCGTATATGCTCTGTTCTTAATATAGCTTCACAAAAACTGATCCAATGGTGTTAAATCACACGTTTCTGGCTAGCCACTTAACTACTGATAGTCGTGAAATTACGCGATCGGGAAATTTGGTTTGCCATAAATTGATCGCTTTATTGGCTGTGTGATATTTGACACCGTCTTATTGAAAACACATGTCAGTGATGTCCACGTCGTCAATAATACCTCAAAATTGAGTTGTTAGCATCTTGCGATAGTGTGATCGTTACCATATCTTCGAAAAAAAACATACGGCCCAGTCACGCCTCCATACCACATAGCGCACCGTACAGTAACGCGTTTGGCATGCAAAGGCATCCCAATAATCGCTTGTTGCTTGTTGTTGAAAATAGGCTTCGTCTGAAAAATTTATATTTTTGGAAAAACCAGCCGGTTGTTCCTAAATGAATTGAGCGAATCTACGGTGATGTGAATTGTCGGTCGGTTTCAATTGCTGCACCAATTAATCTCGTAAGGCTTTAAAGTCAAAGCCATTCGCAAAATTCGCGAAGACAGTTATGGATAATGCCAATTGTTGAGAATGACAAATTTGCATCTGCTTCACCCAGTGGCTTAAGGCTGCGGTGTTATCAGTTGGACGACTCGGTAGATTCCAATTTAACAACCAAATTCTTAATAGTGGTTTGCGAAAATATCACGAATTTTAGGAAACTTTATGTAACTTTAACAGAACCATCATTTTCATAGTGGATTTTGATTATTGTAATGCGATTTTCGTGCTACATCTACTACTATGAGTACGTCAAAAAACTAAATATATGTTGTCATAACTGAAAAATAAACTACTTGTTGAAAAACCCGATATAAAGCTAAGGCTATTTCGAGAGCGTTCAAAATAAAGATTCTTCGTATAATTCATGGCTGATTTGCATTATTAAGGAATATCCGCATCGAACTGTAACTTATTTGTCATGAACATTCAAGTCGTCATAAAAAGCCTAAATTTATTAACCTGGGCATCTTTATTAAAAAAAACAGGGTAAAAACATAATTTTATAATAAAATAACTGTGCTCTTCTGGAACAAAGAAGACAGTTTGAAAAATATCTAAGTAAAGAAGCACTTTATACTTTGAAATTAATTAAGATTCACATGTAATGGGCAAGTTGAGTTCATGGTTTAAATGCATGAGATATTCCATGTTTGCCCTGAAATGCAAACACAAGCAAAACCGTTTAAAAATGTCAACACAGCAACTTTTTGCCATCATAATATTTTGACATACTTAAAAAACACACTGTCATTCTTAAATAAGTATAAAAAAAGGCATACATTTTCAAAGTCAAATACCTCCATTTCATAGACTGTAAAACAGTAAGAGAAAAAGTGTAAATGTAAATAAGCGGATATGAAATTGTCATTTTACACGTACAGTGAATGTAAGATATTTTATAATTAAATGAATCAGGCAATTGTTTGTGTTTATTCTGAATATTCATATTGTTGTCATTACTGTCGTTTGTTGTAAATTGTATATTTCTATTATAACCGTCATTGTTGTTGTTGTTGTAGTTGTTTAATATTCTACTTTTGCCTTTTTGTTAAATCTGTCTACATTTCTTGTAAGGGTTTATTAAATGTGTCTATAGAGATGATGTGTTTGTTTTGTAATTGTGTATGGAGAATATTTGAACAGGTAAATACGTACGTACAAACATAAGTTTTGATATGTTGCATACATATGTAAATCTGTTTGTGCCATGTGATATGATGTGATGTAAGTAAGAATTTATGAAACATAATATTTCAAATTAAATATTTATTGTTGAATGGTAGAAACAGCAAATTTCTATTTTTCAAGGTGAGCACTTAATAAAGTGTTGTGTGTGCATTGTCGTCAATCTTTTTCTGCTGATGTTATTCTTTTTTTTAAACCAAAAGGATTTTTATAAGTTGGTGGCAATATAATCTAAATGTTATTTTTGTTAAATGGATATAAAACGTTAGTAATATAATATTTAAAGCTAAGATGAGATCGTAGGTAACTTTAATCAACGATCAAACACACCTTGCTTCCGCATGTCTCCTTTTCAGGATTTTTTGAGAAGATAATTACGGGAAAGATAAGTTAAATTAATAAAAATATTTGTTTTATATTTTAAGCATAAAGTTTCACATATACATTTTTTTTATAAAAACCATGCATGAAAATAAAGCTCAGGAAACGGTGGCTTTCGATTTGTTTACGTTTGTATTGTTTTTGCTCATGGGCACAAAATCTTAAAGCATCCGAATTAAAATGTTTTCAGAAAAATCATTTCGAAGACATTAATCAATTGAGATACTCGCAGTAGTAGAGACTTCATTAAGACGTTATAAATAAGAGAACACAATTGGTTTAGGATATTGACATATTTAAGTAAGTAGATATTTGAACCGCCAATGGTTTCATTGGCATTCTTTGTCATTTAAAACCCAAAAGACTAAATATTTTTGGTAATGAATAATAAAGTAATAGATATACAAGTTAATCATGTCGATTTATTTGCTTGCAAAATGCATTTACTATAACAAAAAAAAAAGTTGGTATATTATCGAAAATATTGGTCATCGTTAGCCGCTATTTTTCACTCCATCCGATCTTCGTACTATCTACACCACCTATATCCGTCCAAAAATGAAATACAGCTCTCATGACCGCGTACAGGAGCGGGCCAAGAGGCTCATTGAAGACAGTAGGGTATCCATCTCTATTGATTCTCTAGATCATCACCGCAATGTGGGGTGCGTTTCGCTGTTCTATCGTTACTACAATGGTAAGTACTCTAATGAAATTATGAAACTTGTTCCTGATACTCGCACATTATCACGTTTAACTCGATTTTCGATGAAAGCACATCCATTTGTGGTTGATTGGCCAGTGAATTGCACTACGAATTACAGGGAAAATTCGTTTTTCAGCAGAACAGCCCGTATGTAGAATAAAATTCCTCCGGAGGTCTTTTCTGTCACTTTCAGTTTGGGAAACTTCAAATCGAATGTCCATAGACACTTCTCCCTCTTTCCTCCTTCCCGTAACCTAATTTCCTAGTTCTGGCACAATGCATTGCATATGTAGGGGTCATCCCCTGAGTGTTGGTCCCCTAAAAAAAAAACATATGAATACCGCACCAAAAGAAGTGCTCCGGTTTTGAGGTAAAGAAGACACAAGCAAATATCTGATACCATAAGCTGTATCTGCATCGATTAAAGTAACAAATTGTAGTCAACATGGGCAAGGTTTTGGCTATAAGACGGGTGAGCCAAAACTTTCCATCCACTATTATTGACCTGCAACATGTGGCCGAGCGTTGTCTTAATGGAAGATTATGGCCTTATGTTGGGTCGAATATTCTGGTCGTTTTTTTTAAATGCTCACTTCAAATGAATCAATTGTCTTCGGTGTAGATCCCTTTTACGCGCACAGAAATGGCTAGTTGTGTGACTTCCAGTGATAATCTAAGTTCTTTTTGAATTTGAAAATAATCTTCCTTGAGTAATGCTTATCTTTCTTCAAACCTTTTCAGCTGACCAGTCCTCTCCTTGTCTTCTGTGTCGAAATTACGACTTTTGAATTGCACAAATCACCGTTATGCATGTTGATGGTATTCGTATAACAACAATCTGTTCTTCAAATGAAAGAAGGCTATCAATCTTCCCTGCAAAACATATTTTTTAGGCACAACATTTTGCATTATTAAAGCGATTGAAAAAAATGTGTGCTCACGCTTTACTAAATTATTATAACAGATGTTTACGCTGGAAAATGTCACATTTGTTATTGTTGACACAAATCACATAAGATAGTTATGCCATATGTTGACCAAATCGACATTATTAACTTGTATACCCAATATGTTTTTTAAGAAACGTCTACGAAATGTACTGTTGCCAAGTTCTTTTAGGAATTTTGATAGTCTATTAAATGTGTTGAAAATTACAAAGTCAGTTACTAAATTAAACACGCGTTCCATACTAAGGCTATCCGAAAAGTATCAAGGCTGTAGTTGCTTTATGAAGAAACTTTTATGTAATAAAAATTTTATCCGCATTTATCAAGTATTTGATAAAGAAAGTTTAACTCAATTTGCGTTCTAACAAATAGGATTACTCGATTTTAAAACTAGTAAAATGAAATAGAATTTCGATGTACGGAGCGTCAAAAAAATTAATAAGTTTAAAATCGGATAAGTCACTTGGATAAGGTTTATAAAATATAAATAATAATAAATAATTTATATTGGGTTTTTTAACACAATGTTGTTTTTCAATTGTGGCAACGCCAACAATTTTGATGTTTAGTTTTTTGACGTATTCGTAGCAGACGTAGTGGCAATTGTTGTAGTGAAAATCACACTAAAGTAATTAAAATCTACTAATAAAATGGTGGTTCCGTTTCGTAAAATTCCTGATATTTTCGGACAACATAATCGTCCTTCTGAGACCAATATTAAATTTAAGTCGACAGGATCGATACAAAATGTGCGAATACCAATCCGTGTTCGACTAGGTTGTTCAGCAGAAATCATCGCAGCCGTGAACCATGGTGTGAAAGCAGATTCAAATTTTGTTTTCTTTTCGGACCAGCATTTAGGGGATGACCCCTACACATGCAATGCATTGTGCCAGAACTAGGAAATTAGGTTACGGGAAGGACGAAGGAGGAAGTAGTGTCTGTAGACATTCGATTTAAACTTTCCCAGATTGAAAGTCACAGGAAAGACCTCCGGAGGGATTTTATTTCACATAAAGTCCGTTCTGCTGAAAAAATATGTCAATTCCTCGACGTTCTCAACAACTGGGATTATCCTAAACCATCACATGACGAATGTTTTGACTTCGAAGTCTAAAGTTCAACTGGTGCAGGAATTGAAGCCGACCGACCATTCACATCGCCATAGGTTCGCTGAATTTATTCAGTAACAACCGGCTGGTTTTTCTAAAAAAATCCTTTTCTAGTCGAAGTCCATTTTCACTTGTCAGGCATGGTAACAAGTAAAATTTCCGCATTTGAGCTTCTTAAAAATTTTGATGAAAGAATTGACATCTGTCAGCGTGGTCGTGGGGGACATTTGCCAGATATCACTTTTCAGTCATAATGGCCGAACTTTTCTCCTCATAATACAATACAAAGTTGAATGTATTTGAAGTACAAAATAAAAACTTAATAAATGCCTTTGGTTGGTTAATTATTTCTTTTATTTAACGTGCTTAGGTATTTGCAGACAGTTTTTTACAAAGAACATTTCAATTTCACAGGTTATTGTTTGCATGAATTTATAACTCTCATAAAGTATTTACAAAATAATTCTCTCGGTAGCAATATAATTTAACTGCCCTAAGGTATGCTTTACATTTTATATATTTTTTTTAAATTGTCCCTTTGAAATTTGCCTAAGTTTTAAAATGTTAAATATTAAAAAGTAAATTTTAGTAAATTTGCTCAGAAGCCAATGCGGTTAAGTCCAAAACACAAAAATTGAGAAATTTAATATTTTTTATTTAATTTTTTTTTATATTTTTTTCTTGGTTTATTAATTGAATTAGAAAAGTGTATAAAGTCTTTTTACGAGGTGTAAACTCTGCAAAAAAACAAGATATGTACAGGATGTGTAAATGAAATGGTAAGTATTTATTGAAATATTGACAGCATCTTAAAAACTTTACGACTTATTTATACCGTTTGACAGCTGAAAAAGGTAAGAAATTTATGTAAAAATAATAAAATAATATTTATTATTACAAGTTTTTTGTTTATTCATCATAACAAACATCATCTTCTTCTGAGTTATTTAAATGTAAATATTGGTCTCCACGTGTTGTCTTTAATGTCCTGTAAAAGTCGTGTTTATTTGAACGTATATACTTTAATAAAATCCTTTGCGCACAACTTAATGTGTTTAATTAAACACGATGACACTTCTTGAGAACCCCGCGATGCTTGGGTTATAGGCCAAACATACATGTAGCCCTGATTAGTCTTTAAATAATGGCAACCAAGATTATATACAAGTTTTCCTTGTAATAAGCCACTGATGTGGATAGTTTCGGAAATGGTAAGACTTGTTCTAAATCAAAACTAAATACGTATATTTTGTCTGAAGCTCTTAATCGATCATTAGCCATACTATTATGGGCAATTTCTGCATTTCACAAGTGTTCGTTATGTTCAGCTTCAGCTATATTTTTTTATCTACGATAGATTTGTTTTTTTAGTGCCAAATAATCACATTTTGCACAAATATCTTTTGAATGTTGCTTAAAATGTAAGTTAAATTTTTTTCGGAAATTTATGGTAATAAAACTTGTCCTTTACTGGTGCAATTTGCTCTTCATTACATTGTTCGACATACGGGTTGTATAATGGCTTGAAATAGCAGGAAAGTAACTTATATGTTTTCTTATATGGGAATCTTCTATTTTGTTACCTGGAATATGTTGCCTCCGGTGGTCTTTCGGATCTTCCTTTGAACAGAAATTATATAGTCGCCCTTTACTTTTTTGATATGTTTCTATAAAATATTTTTTGCCAACATCGTGGCCGTTAAGTCTAAAAAATAAAAATAAGATTGAGATCTTGGTCCTTTGATGTTATTGCTGGGTCGTTGTCTTTTGATAGTATGAACAATAATTAACCCTCTTAAAAAAATATTTTGCTTATAGCGAACATTAAGGTTGTAAACATTTTTCATCGCGTGTTTTCATTGATAACCTTTTATCTTGCGATTACAAAATAGTAAACAGTTACAAGGTTTATTATCAAATTTATGTGCAGGAATTATTCTTTTATTTCTATTTTGATATTGTTTACCTTGTATTCTTTTTTGTTTCTCAACATTTCAAAACCATTTCCCAGGTTTCCTGCAGCGTTTTCTGCCAACTTTTTCGTTATTTTGATTATTTTCTATATCTTCGTTATCTGATGATGTATCAGAATCAATACGGTTAACTAATTAGAATGAATCGTATATCGTATCACTTTCACTGTGTTCTATTTCCATTGACAATTTTAGTTTTATTGTTTTTAAAAGTCAGAGCTTTTAAAGTTAGTAAAGAAAATTTATTTAATGTTTTTGATAACACAAAAATTTTGCGAAAATTTCACGCACGTGCAAAAAACTCAAACAATTCTAATTAGAAGTAACGGTTACGTGCACTATAAATTGCTTGATTTTCAGTGTTACCAACAAATCAATATTGAAAGAAGAAAAATAATTTAATTCTTATTTCAAAGTTTATGTAAAAAAATGTCAGTAAAGGCTGGACTTATTTACAATGGCTTCTGAATTATTAAACAATATATTCATAAGCTATTAAAAAAGGGCTGTCTAACCTAGAAAAACAGTAACCAACAAGTTATTCCTTTAATAACTAAGAAGATTATTATTTATTTCATCAAAATCAGAAATAAAATCAGAAAATATCAAAAATTGGACTTAACCGCATTGGCTTCTGAGCGACTCAAATAATAAAGTGGAAAAAATAAAGAAAAACTGTTAATTTACAAACTTGCAAATATATGTAAAACAAGCAACAACCTAAAATAATTATAAATTACTTTTTAATATTCGACATAAGAAAGATAATTTAGTTTTCGAGCATTAAAAAAATATTTATAATGAATTAATTTCAGCTAAAATGCCTTAAAATCATTTTATTCTTCTTATAGATTTCCTAACCCGACATAAATTTCCTTATGGTTAAAAAGCTTTGACTTCTTTAACAAAAAATTCTTCAGTTACGTTCACCACTTGCGGCAATGAGTCTCTTATTTCTTTACAATAATTAGATATATTGCGTTATGGACATGCTAACCTTAATTAAAAGGGTAAACATAATTAATCTCCTACTAATGCAATAGTCATTTTAAGTTAAAGAAGCTCACAAATTAAAAAAAAAAAAGAACAAAACAAAACTGGTAAACGTGTTCTTGTCAAGTTTTTTTTTAAACGGATACTTAACCTTGATAGAATGGTGTAAGATTAGTCAAGATAAGAATCTTATATTTGTGTTTTAGTTTAAGATATTTTTCGAAATCAATAGAATATGGTTCTACATTAACTGGCTTTCTCTGCATTATGTTTGCCGAAAAATAAGCGCCGAAAAATTATCTGTACTGCAAGCAATAACTGAGAAGGCCTTCAAATCTCTAAATCGAGATGGTTATAAAATTAATTGTGGTTTCACTACACGAGTTTAATAATTTAAATGATGTGAATATAATTTATAAGGACTTACAGCTCATTTCTTCAGAAATGGGCTAATCAGTTAAGTTAAGAAATGGCTAAAAAGTTAGTTCAGACAAATTTTGGAATTTGCATTAATTAAAACCAATTTCAGCGTATAGTACTCATTTAGCAGGTTAATTTCTACCTATTAGAAAATAGGGTCCTACCGATGTCTAAAAATCGGCGTACAAACTCTTTGAAATTCTGGAACCGGGCGTACGTAGAAAAATAATTACATTAATTTGGCTAGAATTTTATTATTTAATATAACATATCTCTTGAGCTGTCTGTTTATTAGCTACCGATTACAGCAAAATCGCATTAACTAGTTTTGACATTTAATTTTTCAACTAATTCGCAGTAGATGCATTGGTAATTGTTACAATGAATTTAATTTCGCATTTGGTTGTTAACTTTAAGTCGACAGGCTAGATACAAAATGTGCGAACACCTATGGGTCTTCGATGCAGTCGTTCAACTAAAAGCATCGCAAACGCAAGCAAGAGTACGAAAAGAACACTGAAGATGGCAAACGGCCGAAACCCGTTCGTTCACAAACCAAATTTGACGAGGGTCGACGGAAAACCGTACCCAAATAAGAGGAAGCCACAGTGTTGAAGTAGATCCAAATTTGTTAAATCCTCTACGCTCTCAACAATTGGGGTTATCCAAAACCATCACACGGCGAATTTTGCGTAAAGATTTGAATTTGAAACCTTACAAGGAATAGAAGTCGACCGGCCATTCACATCGTCGTAGATTCGCTCAGTTCATTCAGGAACAACCGGCTGGTTTTTCTGAAAAAATCATTTTTTCAGACGAAGCCAATTTTCACTTGTCAGGATATGCCAATAAGCAAAATGGCCGAATTTGGGCTTCTGAAAATACTAGAGCGTTTATTGTGAAGCCTTTACATGCTCAACGTGTCACTGTATGGTGCGCTACGTGGTTTGGAGGCGCGAGTGGGCTGGAAATACGGTAATGGTCAATGGATCACACTATCGCGAGGTGCTAAACTTCAATTTTTGCCTATTATTGACGATGTAGATATCACTAACAGGTGCAACATATCACAAAGCCAATGAATCGATCAATTTTTTGCAAACCAAATTTCCCGATCACATAATTACCCTACAATCAGCAGTAAAGTGGAGAGCTAGATCTTGTGATTTACCTCACCACTCGATTATATTTTGTGGACTACGTTAAAGACAAAGTCTATACGAAGCCAGCCTTAAAACTGAAAATCCGTGATGTGATTAACGAAATAGGAGCGCCATTTTGCAAATGTGATTAAAAACTTTGATGAACGAGTCGATATCTGTCAGCATGGTCATGGTTACATTTGCCGCATATCATTTTTCATTCATAATTGCCGAACTTTTCTTTTCGTAATACAATAAAAATTTGAATCTAAATTTCTTGTTTTATTTTGTTTTCGAAAACAAACTTCTTGTTGAAAAACCCTTTATATGGAATATATAATTTTTTGTATAACGTTAAAAAACAACCTGCAATAAAAACCATGACTTCGATAACAAATAGCTCTGCATAACCAACCTCTCCACCGTAAACGAAAAGTTCTCCCAACTATCAGGGCTTCTACAGTAACGACTTCTTACCCACAACCTTACAAAGACCTAGAAGCCAGTACAGTTTGACACTAGCTTAGTTACCGGTTTGGATTTAGCGCTATGCGCCCTCCCTTAGTACTGCTAATCTTTCTATCTTTAATTACGATCCTCATACGTTAGTTTAAAGAATGTGCTTAGAAAGTGGACGCCATCTCACTTACCTTCAAAACACCTCTTTATGCGGTTAATGAAATTTATATTTCTAAAACATAATGCGCATTATTAAGTGCCCCTGCAGGCTGGTAGGTAGTGTATTAGCTTATTAGTGTGGGAGTTGTGGGTTCGATTCCCAACGAAGACCTTGGTTTTTTTTCACTACAAAAACAAAAATTGACTGTCGGTGGGGCTGCTCATTGATGAAGGCATGGTCACTGGTCGCTGTGCTGTCTTTATACGACAGTTAATTTCCGACTATCCTTCTACTTTTACCACCTGTTTCACCTCTTCTCTATCCCTTTCCTTAAGAATGTGGCACGGTACTTGACTAAATAGGCATTGTTGCCTGAAGTGCTACTTCTCTTTAAAAAAAAAGTGGTTGCGTTTCTTAAAATTGTTATAATTTACAAGTCTCCCCCAATACTAAGGAATAATAAAAATAGTTTTTGTATATAAATTCCATACTTGTTAAAATAGCTAATAACAACAAAACTGAATTTAAATACTCTTTTTCTAGTGTTAAGTAAATTTTCTGCTTGAATTTGGAAAATAATTTAGGTTAGAGTTACAAAGATCATAAAATCTAATTTGTATACTTTTTTAATGTTAAATGATGAGAAAAGCCAACACCCACAATAATGCCACTACAACTACAATAACCAATAAAAATATAATACAAAGTTGTTTGAGCGAATAAAAATTTTAAAACTTACCTTCTTCAGCGGCCTTCTTTTCCTGGCGCCTTTGCAAGACAACCTTTTTAAAAATTACAGCCGCTGCTTCGACAGCATTTTGTATCTCTTGTTCGCCTAGTGTACTGGTATGTTGCATCTGCAAGAAATAATCATTTTTATTTTATGCTCTGCAATTTAACAATCTAAACACATATTTAACAAAAATTAATTTTTTCTTAAAACCTCGCTGGGCTTAGCTGCCACAACTGTTGGGCAGGTGGGCAGACAAGCAAACAAATAAACAAGCAAATCATTTTTAAGTAACAAAATCCAAAGGACGCTCATTTTTCCTTTGTAAATCATTTATTTTCCCTGTTTTTATTTTGATTTTGGCTTGACTTTACCTTTGAGGTTTGAACATTTGTCTCTTCTTTATTATTAACAGCTTCAGTGCCAACATCAGCGACAGCATAATCATCAGCATTTATATTTTGTTCCTTTGAGGCATTGTTTTGCTTTTTTTCCTCACCTCTAGGGAATTTTCTTTCGGATTCTTCATGTTTTTCTGCAGTTTTGTCATTTTGATCTGTAGCTAAATGTTGTTGGTTTGTTGTTGTTGTTTTATTTTTTGTATCTAAATTAAAGTCATTTTGTTTTTGTTGTATGCCATCGTTTGTTTTTTTATTCGTTTTCGAGCTTAAATCGGAATTTCTTCTTTCGTTTAAAATTGATTTTAAGTTGGCACCTTTAATAGAATTAAAAAAAAATAACATTTATTTTAAATATCTATTAAAAGTAGAATAAAATATAACAAACTTGCTTTTATAATCTATTTTATATAGTTTTCTCACCGCATGATACAACTTATTCCAAAGATTCATTAACTTTTAGGAGAAAAAGATATTGTTCTGCGTATTTTATCGACATGACACAATTTTATTACTAAAACTAAAGCGAAACAAGTTTAAAACATTTATAAGCTACTAGCGAGCTACTTAGGTGGCCTTGCGCCTATTGAAGGCAGAATTCCATAAGGTTGTCCACTCGTAACAATGCTATATTGCTATATTAGTAACAAACATTCATGCCCACACATCGATTTTTGTTGACAACACAACACAGCTTTTCTTAGTGTTAAGGAAAGCCTCAGACAAGTACCCATTTGCTGTTTTTGGAAAATTATTTTAATTTTAATATCATATCCCCCATTAGAATAAAAAATTGAAAAATATACAAACTGTAGAATTTAAATTATTTGTTATACATCTTAACGGGCTTTTTTGATTTGGAAAAGCCCTCCAGAGGAGAAGCTTAGGAAAGTGGAATTAAATACAATTCAAATGGACTTATTCATTTGTAGATCGCATAAAATAATCTATATAAGCAAGCCTGCAGTACATCCTAAATGCACAATATATTAAGTGATCTTTGTTAACCTTGACTTGGTCAAAAAATTCAAGAGATGACTCCTAACGTGTGCAGCTACTATGAACTTAATAGATTATAAGTTTTAGATTTGAAATGTTAGTAATCAATGTTAAATACAATAAATAATAAAGGGTTTTTCAACAAGAAGTTTGTTTTTCAATTGTGGCAACACTAACAAAACGATAGTTTTGATATTTAGTTTTTTGACGTGTTCCTAGTAGATGTTCGTAGCAATTGGTGATATCCAATTTGCGGATTTGACTTTAGAACCTTACAAGGTTCAGCTGATGCAGGAATTAAAGCAGACCGACTATTTAAAATGCCGTATACTCGCTCAATTTATATAGAAACAACTGGCTGGTTTTTCTGAAGAAATCATTTTTTTAGACGAACCCCTTTTTCCTTTGCGTTTGCATACTCACGGTGTTAGTGTATGGTGCGATGTGTGGTCTGTTTTTTTTTTGAGATTGGATTGGAAATATGGTAACAGTAAATGGATCAAGCTATTACAAGATGCTAACAACTCACCACATGACGAATTTTGCGTAAGGATTTGACTTTAAAGTTTTACAAGATTCAATTCGTGCAGGAATTGAAGTCAGTCGACCATTCACATCGCCGTAAATTCACTCCATTCAGAAACAATCGATTGGTTTTTTTAAAAAATCATATTTTTAGACGAAGCCCATTTTCACTTCGCAGGATATGTCAACATACAAAATTGCCGCATTTGGGCTTCTGAAAATCCTAGAGCGATTATTGAGAAGCCTTTGCATGATTGGGCTGCTTTGTTTTCGCAAATGAGGCTGGAAATGCGGTTACCGTCATTGGATCACGCTATCGCGAGATGTTAACAACACAATTTTTGCATATTATTGATGACGTGAATATCACTGACATGTGATTTCAACAGGACGGCCCCACATGTCACACAGACAATAAAACAATCAATTTATTTAAAACCAAATTTCCCGACCACATAATTTCACGACAATCAGCAGTTAAATGGATAACCAGATCGTGTGAGTTAACACCACTGGATTATTTTTTGTGAGGCTGTGTTAAGGACAGAGTCTATACGAAGCCAATCGAATCGATGTCAGCCTTAAAACTTAAAATCCGTGATGTGATTAACGAAATAGGGCCAGCAGTGATAAAAAAAAATTGATAAAGGAATCGACATTTGTCAGCGTGGTCGTAGTGGGCATTTGATTTATTTTGTTTTAGAAAAAAAAAACTTCTTGTTGAAAAACGCTTTACAATAAATAAGTTTGAAAGAACAAAACAATGTCCTTCGAGACCTCAGAAATTTTATATAAAATCTTTTATTCATTCTAATTCGATAAAGCAATAGTTTGTGTTGATCTCTTTAGCCAATTTTTGACTAATAGCAGTGAGTTAATATTTCAGCAAGACTGATGAAATAATTCTTAGAATTACGATGACAAATTTGTTATCAGCGTTATGATGGCATTTATTTTCAATTGCGACTAACCGTGATACGTACTTTTCCGATAATTTCCTCATAACCATTTCTAATGCAGGAGGGTTATTACTGAAACGTTTAAATATCAAGTAGGTAGCATAATTCCCTTCGCCGGTATTCCTAAATGTTATTCCAGAAGCTCAACTCTATTACATGAAAAAGCTTCAGTATTTTTAAGTATGGGGTAAAGAGGTGTGATTTTTGTAACACCATCTTAAATAGGTTCTTTATGACGTAATTTAAAGAATGTTTAAAAATATATAAAATTTTTTATAGTTTTTTTAAACGATCTTTTTTTATTTATCTTTAATAAATAACTTTTTTCTTTTTTAAGATCTTTTTTATATATTTTTTCTTCTCGATATTTTGCTTTCCTTTGGAAAGCTACTTCAGGAAAAAATTTTATATTTTTGAAAACAAAAAATTATTCGATATTTCGCTTTCCTTTGGAAAGCTTCTTCAGGAAAAAAAATATAAAATTTTTTTCCTGAAGAAGCTTTTATATTTATATTGTACAAATATAAAATTTTTTTCCTGAAGAAGCTTTCCAAAGGAAAGCGAAATATCGAGAAGAAAAAATATATAAAAAAGATCTTAAAAAAGAAAAAAGATATTTATTAAAGATAAATATATAAAAATCAAATTTGAAATGGTTGATGATATTGAGGTAAAGTTTCAAAATGTAGATGCTCGGGACAACTTTAAAATTTTGTTGTGTAATTAATGTATTTAAATCCTTACTAGCACTGTATCCTGTATTAAGGGTGTATCTGAATGACATATCATTTCTCAAAGATAATAACCCTTGTGTGATTTTGCTGTTTTAAAGTTATTGCGAAAACATAACACAAAAGGCAAGAGGCATTGCAGCACTGAGAAAATTGATATACAACTTTGGCCAATTTCATTTTGTCATACTTCTAGATATAATTGCATCAACCTTATCGGTTTTAGGCAGTATCCAGTAAACATTTCATACAAAGAAATAAACTTCTGGCTGGAAAAACTCAAACTAATCATATCTCTGATTTCAAGTACACTCTTCAGAAACTGAAAGTAAATTGCAGGATTTGACAAAAGCCAAATGACAGAGAAGTAAAAAAAAAACCTGAATCATTTATCAAGTTTATGTCCACATCACTTTGCATTAAAGAACTCTGTACGATGTTTGAAACCTTCAGTTAAAACGGTGTTTAGCTATTGCATGACTATTATTCACATTAACATTTCATGGAAGTTGGCACACGCTTTTTTAATCTGAATGTGTGGATTTATAGCGAACTATTAACGATAAACATTGAAGAACACAACTATTATATTTTATTTAAGGACTGCTTTCATTTCATATGGAAGAGTGCGGGAAATTTTTCTGTCATAAACAAGTGCATGTATGTTTTTATCCCATTAGCTGTTCTAAGCACCGAGCGAAGAATATTTTTTGCTTAAACAAACCATTAATAATCAACTAAGATATCCTTCTATAGGTACTGCAATGGATATGCACATACACGGTTAACATTAGCAAAATATTGGCCTTGTTCGTGAATACAATTCGGCCTGGTATCATTTTTTCTTAAATCCGTAACAACATGATATTTAATACTTTATCTTATAAACCCTACAATAAAAAAACACATATTAGTATTTCTAAAGAACGTTTGCCTGTATTACATGCAGCGGTGAAGCATTTACGAGCAGGAACTCTCTTATATAATATTTTACAAGAAACTTTAAAAAAAAATTGGTCAAACTAGTAAAACGTCAGCAACAAACGTCATTTTCATTTACAATCGGAGGTACACCCAGATTATTAGTTGCTGTTCAAGAAGTGTTGAAAAAGTTATACAAAATTTCATGTTCAATTTTTAAACAATTCGAAAGCATGGCCTTTTGATGGCATGGCCTCTACTACATTTTATGATACCTACCTTCTTCATTTTCGGCACCTTTACTACTACGTCGTCTCGGTGTTGGTATTTTAGTGTTTTGTCGTCCTTTATCAAAAAGGTCAGCCAAAGGTTTGGGACTGGGTATTTTTGTGGGTTCCTGTTTTTTACGAGCCTTAAAAAAATGCCAAAAATAAAAGTTATTAAGTAATTTACAATTGAATTAAAAAAAAACTAACCTGTGTTTCCTTTTCAGGATGAGATAGTGAGCGTCGGGTTGTAGGTTTGGGAACATTTGATTTGGCTCCCGAATCTTCAGATATGGAGCGCATTTGTTCTGGCTTTGTTCGGTTATTTGGTTTGTCATCTAATGCGGCAAATAAATCATCATTTTGGGTTAACACTCCACCACCGGATGTTGTTGCGCTTTCAGCGTTTTGTCCTGCAGCCTTTGTTAACTGAGAGTATTCATCTTGTGGTATTTGCAAGTCTCTAGACTGTCTACGTCTAAGACGATTATGCATTAATGGGGTACGAGGCAAGGCTCCACCGCAAGCTGTTAAATTTGAGCCCAACGATTGCTGCACCAACGTACTATTGATATCTGTGTTGTAATAACTGTAATTTTGATCATGTAATAACACATTTTCTGCACTATGCACCATGGGTCTTTGATATGGCTGATAGCTGCCATCATCAGAGCCATCATTATAAATAATCCGTGGCTCACTACTAAAGCCCGTATTGTAGGTCTTTTCATATTGCACTTCATCGGACTCCAAAAAACTACTAGTGCTATCTCTAAAATAGTCTACATACTCGGGCCGAATATCATCTTCTTCGGTGACATTTTGAAACTGATGAAATTGTTGCTTGGCCTCCCCAAATGTGCGTACAGGGCCATCGCCTGTATGTGTAATTTGGACCGTTTCCTTGAGACAATCTTGTCTTACCAAACGGCTGGGTGAACGACTCATAGAACGGCCCACTGTGGGTATTTCAGGTAACAAACGACGAGGTTCGCTATGCTGTGATTTATTGATGGTGTATTCCTCATTGCTATGACTACGCACTTTCATCATCTTGGAATGATCACGATTATGATTTATATTAACACTTTGACTGCTAGAGTAATGTTCGGCTGTACCTACCACTGCGGTATCCGATACTCCAACGGCTGGTACATTTTGTTGAGATAAAAATGGCCGTGGATTTTGCACATTGGGAAAGAGGAAGTTTTGTTTTTGCCTCGGTGAAATGGGCAAAAACTTTTGGGAGCCTGAATTTGCGCCATGTACATTCAAAGAATTACTATTAAATGCTTCGGGATTGGGTAATGTTTGCTGACGCATAAACTCTGGCGAACGCCGAAATTGTGGAGATGCCTGACGTTTGGGCGGCGATGTTGGCAAAAGTTTAATATGTTGTTCAGGATTTGGCAAAGTCGCTTGGCGCATCATTCTGCCTTTGGATATAGTTGGTGTATAATCCATATCTTCTGCGGTGTTTTGTGGGATCTGATGCTCATAAGGCTGTGCTGTTTGTTGTTGAGATGGTGTTTGAAAATTTGTGGTATGCGGCAATAGTTTACCACGGTGCATGGGTGAGGAATAAGAAGTGGGTGGCGAGCTGCCTAAATGCATTTGATGTATCTGACTTTGGCCAGGCTCAATGAGATTGCAAGGAAATGAAGTTTGCCTCATAAACGGTGGATAGCGCTGTTCGCCTGGAGATCGTTCGGGAGAGCGGCTGTAAGCGCGATTAGGTGACGTTGACAAATATATCGGAGGTTGGCAGGGATTTGCCGGTAAAGTAGATTGTCGACGCACCTGTGACAGTATAATGTACTTGGTAAATTTTATATAGTAAATAGAAATAGTTTTTAAATTACCTGCAAACGATGATGTGTGGGTGCTATTGGCTGTCCCGTTGTGTGCTGTAGTGGCTGCGTCTGCTGCTGTGTTACTTGAGCCGTCGACTTGTGCATATAACTATCGCAGTCACTTGTTTCAACATTGATAATATCTTCACTATTGTAAGCCGTTGGATACAAAGATGCTTTTTGTATCTGATGTGGAGAAGTTGGGGCAGTTAGATTGACGCTATTATAACTCTCTAAATTCGAACCACTTCCACTTAGTATTGGATCGTTATTCGGTAATGTTGTGGGTAAAGTAGATTGGCGTAAGACACGACGTTGTGGATTTACGTGATAAGCTGGTAGAGGGCCAGAGGAATTTTCTCCTATAGTACTAATTGTTATGGCACTTCCCGTATTATAATTAATAATGGGATGATTACGATGTAATGATGGCTGATGTAAGTGATGTTGTGGCTGATAGCGGGCATCTAATGAGGGATAGCTACCAGCTGACTGAGCTTCAATAAGATTTTGTTGCTGTGGATAAAGATTATTAGCAACAGGGTTTTGTGCAGTTGGATTATTCGGATCGTCCTCGGGATCTTAATGATAAGAAAGTTAAAATTTCAAATAATTAAATAATATCAAGTAAATTCTACTACTTACTAGATATGGTCCAAGAGCGTCTTATACTTTTCCTTAAAATGTCACTAGTAGGCATATGATCGCCAGCTCCACAGGATTCGTTAAGCCAATCGGTGGAAGAAGCTTGTATTTCCCTACAAAAGGAAAAACAATTGCATTTCAAACTTAAAAATGAAAACATATTTTTGTGTTTCGTTTTAAATTAAAATTAACATCAATAAAATGGTACAGCCAATGTTTTAGCTGCGATTTAAATGAAATCTCCATGATAAATGACAGCATTAAGTCATGCGAATAACCAACTGACATAATAGACATCCGTTGGAAACAAATACATATAAAATAAACGCACATACAACGATATCATATAAATGTTAAAAATGAATGAAATAAATAACAAAGTTTTTAGTAAACCAACCCAATATCATTTTGGATTCTAGTGTTAAATGAACTTAAAGCCAACAGCAATTGACTGCATGCTGTTACTGCTAAAAATTCAAACTTACAACAATTTTAACAACACATAAAATCATTTTGGTAAAAATATTCAAATACACACACGCTTTGAAACCGACAATTATAGAGACTAAAATACATACTTGAACAACATCTCATTCATATTCTTTAGAAACATTTGAACATCAACGATTTAATCAAATACAAATTATTATTTCAATTCAATTAGAGACACTTATTAATGTATTGACATAATTTCTTAAATGGAAAATATGTGTTTTCGTTTTCTTGAAATTTGTGAAAGAAACACTTAAAAGGATAAAGGAAAACTTGTCATGCTGCTCATGATGAAACTTAGTTAATTTGTTTCGAACTTTGCTATTTATAGCTTAAAAACTAGTACTTAAAAAAAATGGTCACTAGTTTTAGTGTTTTAAACTCAGATGTGCACGTAAGTCTTGAACAAGGTCATTAAAATCATTAAACTAATGGACTCTGTGCAAAAGGTGTTTTCAATAAACAAAAAAAAACGAAAAAAAAATAATAAGAAGAATAAAGCAAAATGTGAATAAAAATTCCGTTTTGCTATGAAGTATCACTGTATAAAATTACTTGGGTGTATTAAAATACACATATTTGTAGCCAAAAATTCATAACGCGCCAACACATTCTGGGTTGGTACTTTTAAACACATTCATTCGAATTATTATAATTAGACGCATGCATACGAATGCTAATAGTCATCGCCCCCCAACTATTTATTTAAAATTCAACACACTTACAAACTTGAAAGTAGTGAAACAAAATCTAAGAACAAATAAATGTATATTTGACATTCGTATGTACAAGTTTATGGTGATTGCTGCAAGAGGTTAACAATATATAAATTTAAAATTTTAAATTTCTGAGTTGAGCATGAAGAAATGTATTTCAGTGAAAAATATCTGTGTTAGCAATAAGTCCTGAAATTTATCTTAAACCATACGAATTGTTTAGCTAGAAATGTGTGTTGTTTTATATAATCGGGCCCTGTTAAAATGTTAAAATTTATAATTTTATTATTAACCGTTTAATATAAAAACAGTCCTGTTTGCTGTTGCTTAATAAATTCCGATTAATTTTTTCAGAAAGTATTCAAAATCTAAAAGGAATTCCGAATTTTAGTCTTGTTTTAATCTACATTGTTGAGCGTTTCGGTTGGAGTGACTGGTTCGTTTTTGATAAATTAACTGATTTGCAGAATATCTATTTCCCGATTATATTTAAATCAAAAACATACTCATCTGAACTTCATTTTCCTATGAAACTAACAAGATTTTTTTTTATATGTCAGGAAGAAAGTAAAAGGTTTTGCAACAAGAAGTTTTTTCTTTTTCTAAAACAAAATAAAATAAAAAAACTTAGATTAAGATGATTAAAACTTTAATTGTATTACGAAGAGAAAATTTCGGTAATTGTGAATGAAAAATAATATCTGGCAAAGGTCCACCACGACCACACTGACAGATATCGATTCTTTCATCAAAGATTTTTATCACTTTTTGGCGAAATGGCGGTCCTATTTCGATAATTCATAATTGATTTTGACTTTGGCTCCGTATAGAATCTATACTTTATACAGTCTCACAAAAAACAATCCAGTGGGTTTTAAAGCACACGAATTGGCTGGCCACTTAACTGCTGCTGATTGTCGTGAAATTATGCGATCAGGAAATTTGGTTTTCAATAAATTTTACTGGCTGCGTGATGTGATAAGATTTACATCCGCACCGGCAATGAGCCATAATTAGATGATAGACGAACCACGTGGATGGTATGTAGCGCCATCCTCGCCCTAGAAGACCTTCAGTCAAAAGCCCAAAGTAGGTCACAGCCTTTACTCCTTGCTAAAGAGTTGGAGACTATCTAACTCCTGGTCCAGAACGCATAAAGCTTGATATAATTAAGAACACAACGGCATACATACTCACTGGACCTGGACGTTGCGTTTATTGTGAATGATCCGACTCACAAACACATAGCCACCACGATACTCCCGAAAAGCCTACCTCAATAATCTGCCAGAGAACAGCTAAATGCCTAAAGAGACAAATAGCGTAACTCTGCGGGCCACTCATTCCCGTGGAAATATAGTGGATTGTCCAGTTGACTCTTACTAGCCTTGAAGGGGACTGGGCTCCCTTACTGGCTGTGGGATTACGTAATAAGATTTACATCAGCACCTGGCAGTGAGCCTTAATCAGATGGTGGTCATACCATTGTGAGTGAAAAGCAGCGCCACTCAAGCCCGCCCTAGGAGACTAAAGTCTAATTCTAGCAACAGGTCCTTCCTAGTAGCGATTTCTATGATTCCAGAGCAGGGCTGCAAACCACCACTCCTTGCTGAAGCGTTGGAGACTATCCAACTCCTGTTCAGAACACATGTCTAGCATGCTCATTGGATCTAGGATCATTCCACCTGGTAGGTGTTATTAAAAGTGAAATGATCCTGGCCACCATATAAAACTGACCTGTCTGTTATGGGGCCGTGAAACCACAACCACCACGATACTCCCGAAGGCCCAACCTCAATAATCAGTCAGAGAAACAGCTAAATGTCTGAAGAGACAAATAGCGGAAACTCTGCTGGCTACTGATTCCCGTGGAAATAACGTAAAGTTACCAGTTGACCCCTGCTGCCTTCAAGGGACTGGGCTCCCTTATACCCCCAGTTGCACAGGTCTAGATAGTCGAGCGTTCTATAAAGACCATAAATGTCTCCCCGGGGGGGACTAGTTGTGTGATTACGTGATAAGATTTACATCTGTACCTGGCTATGGAGCCCTAATCAGATGGTGGTAAAACCACTGGGATTGAAAAGCAAACGTCATTCACGCCCTAGCAACAGGTCTTTCCTTTGATGATTCCAGAGCAGGGCTGCAAACCACCACTCCTTGCTGAAGAACTGGAGACTTTCCAACTCCTCTCCAGAACACATGTCTAGCATGCTCACTGGATCTAGGATCATTCCACCAGGTAGGGGTAGGTAGCGGAAACTCTGCGGGCTACTGATTCCCGTGGAAATAACGTGGAGTTCCCAGTTGACCCCTGCTGCCTTCAGGGGTCTGGACTCCCTTTTTTCCCCCAAGTTGCACAGGTCTACATAGTCGAAGTTCTATAAAGACCATATAATGTGCCCCCGGCGGGGACTAGCTGTGTGATAGTGTGATTCGTTTTACATCCGCACCTGGCTATGTAGCCTTAATCAGATGGTGGACAAACCACAATTATATAATTTGGAACGTCACACATGCGTCCTAGAAAGAAAGACATAATTCTAAGCAACAGAACCACCTAGTTGCAACTTTAATGATTCCAGGGCAGGGCTGCAAACCATCACACCTTGCTAAAGAGTTGGAGACTTTCCAACTCCTGTCCAGAACACATGTCAAGCATGCTCACTGGACTGGATCATTCACTTTGCGTGTCATTATCAGTGTGATGATCCTGGCCACCATAATAACCACTATACTGTTATGGGGCCGCGAAACTACAACCATCACGTTACTCCCTTATAGGGGCCAACCTCAATGATCAGCCAGAGAACTATTAAATGTCTAAAGAGACAAATAATGAACTCTGGGGCTCACTGATCCCTGTGGAAATAAAGTGGAGCTTCCAGGAAACAAGCTGTGTGATATGTGGCGGCACTATCCTATTGAAATCACATATCAGTGATATCCACATTGTCAATAGTAGGCCAAAATTATGTTGTTAGCAGCTCACGATAGCGTGTTCCATTGACGGTTACCGCATTTCTAGCCATATCTTTCAAAAAACGCTAATTCAATTTTGCACGAAAATCGCTTTTAAACAATTAAAATCCACTATGAAAATGGTGGTTGTGTTAAAGTCAGATTTCGTAAAATTAATGATATTTTTTCGGACAACATAATTGTAGTTATCCAAAACCACCACATGGCGAATTTTGTGCAAGGAATTAACTTTGAAGTTTTACAAGGTTCAACTGGTGCAGGAATTGAAGTCGATCGACCATTCACATCGCCGTAGATTCGCTCCGGATCAGGACAGAGTCTTTACGGAGGCAATCGAATCGATTTCAGCCTTAAAACACAAAATCCGTGATGTGATTAACGAAATAGGACCGCCAGATATCATTTTTCATTTATAATTGCCAAATTTTTCTCTTCGTTTTATTTTGTTTTATAAAACAAACTACTTGCTGAAAAACGCTTGACGATTAAATGTACACGTATGCATTTACTTGTGTGGGTATATATTTGTTATTGAAATGTTTTATTTAAATTAAATATCTTTAATAAAAAAGTTGCACCTTATTTTATTACAGCTTTTTTAAACATTCCTACGTTTAATACACAAACACAAACACATAGAAATAGAAATTTATATACTTTAACACCTTTAAGAAATGACAAAATACATTTTCTTAAAACATATTAAATTTATCTACGACAACGATAAAAGCAAACAAAAGTAATAAAAAATTTGTATATAAAATAAATATACAACAGCTGTAATGGAAACGCGTGTATTTAACATCATGATATTCCAACAATATCTATTTTATTAACAATGAACTTCTATCTTAATTTGGGTATTTGAATTGAATTGTACTCCGAGATGTGTTATAAACACGTGCTGCTTAAATTCATTAAAACACGAAATATCAGTTAAGACACTAACGATTAATTAATGCATAAGAAAGACTAGCATTTTCAGCTTCAAATATTTTATATAATTTGTTTTATTTTAGCTTAGTTAAAATAAGAGTAAATTAAAGTACTGCATACGAAACTACAAACTGTAGCATAACAAACATAATATTTTATTTAAAACTGTTATGCATATTATAAACATGTCATATAATTTTTAATTTAATTAATTAAAAAAATAAGTAATTTATAATTATTCGGAATCTTTTTCAATATAAGCGCAATTTTATTTCGTGCTTGATTCCTTTGGGGTAAAATTCACTGATGAGCTATGTGAGCAATAGTGAAATTGATATATGGATATGCTCTCCCCCATTACAATGCATTTCAAATTTATTTTTTATTTTTATTTGGATAATTGTTTTATGAGAATATCATAAAATGTTTATTATTAATAAAAATTTTTGTAATAAATATTTATTTAAAGGAATCAAGCACGAAATAAAATTGCGCTTATAATTAAAAAAATTTAATTTAAAGAATTTTTAATTTAAGGAGTTTTAGGGGACAAAGACCAGAACTTCTAAAAGTACTTTATAATACTGTTACGTTTATACCTTTTATAAACGTGTTGTTGTAAGTTCTTTATTACAAAATAATTAACACCAGTTTTTAGCATTTTTAAATTTGTAACAGTTTTATTTACTTTAACTACACAAAGTTGAACAATTCAGAACAATTTACTTAAATAAATGCACTTCATTACTTTATGAGGTTTACTTTTACACTGATTGACTATACTCTCAGAAGCTGCCCTTTTTATATAAGTCCATTAAAAGTCTAGAAAATTTAAGAATCTTCTACTCCCTTTGTATCACATTTTGTTGGTTGTATGTTGTTTATTCGATGTATAGGCGCCTGTATGTCTGTGAGTATTTTTTTTTATGCTGATAAGGTTTCTGCTTGGGATTTGTTTCAAAATATTTGTTGATGTCACGTGTAGATAAGTTTTCTTAGAAAACTACGCAGATGGTAAACAGCATACATGTTTGTTATTGTCTTGCGCGTTTAGTTAGTAAACAGAAATTTGTTTTTGTCTTGCATGCCAGGCAGTTAGTAAACAGCATATTAAATGTGTTGTTGTTTGCGTGTATAAAATTTGTACGCAGTCTGTTACTAGAAATTTTGTTGTTGTACCATAAGTTTTCTTTAGCAAGCCACGCAGTTCGTAAACAACATACCCAGTAGTTCGCTTTATTGCTTAATTATGTTATTTTTAAAACTTAAGCAAGACATATCCGTAACAATACTTTATACTTTAAATTAAAGCAAAGGTTCATTACTAAACAATGTCTTTTTTAAAATAGATGTATTTAAATAACATTTCATATTGAAAAGTTTTGCTCATAGTAAATTAATGGGTTAAACGATATTTTATTATACCATTTTTTGGCAATTGTCTCTTTGCGGGTGTACACAACATATATTTTACGCAAATCATTTGTTTCACTACTTTTATAGTGTGATGCATTTAAATTTGCTATTAATGCAGACACACGCAACAGCTAAAACATAAACGAGAATTTAAATTTATTTGAAAAGGAAATGAGCATAATAAAATCTTATTATTATTATTATTAATTTTTGTATGACTTTTGGTTGTAGGTGGAATTCACGGATTTGTGTTGTTACTCTAAGGCATAAGATATATGTTGAATAATTTATTATTATCGGTATACAAGTTAATAATGTCGATTTTCTTCCCAGCAAACTGCATTTATTATAATAAGAAAAGCGCTTCCCATCCTTTTGCTGGCTTCGATTATGAGTTGGTGTCTGTTAAAAGGTAAAGAATGAATCATGCCATTCCTAATACCCTGTTCAGAAGTGAAGTGTTTGCCAGTAAGGGCGTGCTGCGTCGATTGAAACAATCGGTAGTCATAAAGGGCTAGGTCGGAGCTATAAAATGGGAAATCCAAGATGCACTGTTTTCGAAATACTAATTGACCGTTCTTGCAAACGTTTTCTTGATGACAAATTGTGGCCTTGTATCTGGCCGTTTTTTTATTGATTACTCTCTACAAAAAAAATCAATTGTCTTTGTTACAGATCCCTTGTGATCGTCAGTTCATAATACAAAACACCTTTCTGAGCAATACCTTGGCGTCATTAATGCTCGGCTACGGCGTTGATTTGACTAACTGGGGCCGAAATTTGTGTTTTATCACCGGTAGCAATACGATCCAAAGATGTATTTTTTTTTGTAGCATTCAAGCAATTCCCCCGGGGGCACATTTATCGGTCTTTATAGAATACTTGACTATCTAGACCTGTGCTGCTGGTGGTATAAGGCCCTTCGGGAGTATCGTGGTGGCTGTGGTTTTGCGGCCCCATACAGGTATTGTTTTACGGTAGCCAGGATCCTTTCATCTTTAATCACACCTACCTGGTGAATGATCCTTGATCCAGTAAGCATGCTAGTCATGTGTTCTGAACAGAAGCCCAGTCCCCTGAAGTCAGCAGGGGTACAACAGGAAGCTGCATTTAGCTGTTTCTCTGACTGAATATTGAGGTTGGCCCTTCGGGAGTATCGTGGTGGTTGTGGTTACCCGGCCCATAACAGGTTTGATTTATATGGTGGCCAGGATCATTTCACTTTTAATAACAATGATCCTCGATCCAGTGAGCATGCTAGATATGTGTTCTGGACAGGAGTTGGATAGTCTCCAGCTCTTCAGCAAGGAGTAGCAGTTTGCAAACCTGCTCTGGAACCGCTAAAATTGCAACTAGGAAAGACCTGTTGCTATAATTATTCCTCGGCGAGAATGACGTTGTTTTTCATTCACAGTGGTTTGACCACCATCTGATTAAGGTCCATGGTCAGGTGCAGAACTAAATCTTATCACGAAATGTAGCATTCAAGCATTATTACCGACATACAAAATCGTATTTCCACGTCTCTTGGCTTCAATTCATATGCAACCCGATTTCCTTGCTTCGGAGTAAATACTAATACTTTTTAATATAGGGAAATAACATGTCATTTGACTCCTAAGGATAATGCAAATTCTTCTTGTGTTTGATAACAAAAGCTGCCCCTTTAGGCTAGTAGATAGTGTACTAGCTTGTCAGTCTAGGGGTTGCGGGTTCAATTCCCAACGAAGACCTTGGTTTTTTTACTACAAAAATACAAATTTACTGTCGGTGGGGCTGCTTAGCGATAAAGGCATAGTCACTGGTCGCTGTGTTGTCTTATACGGCAGTTAATTTTCGACTATCCTTCTACTTTCACCACCTGTTTCATCTCTTCTCTATCACTTTCCTAAAGAATATAGCACGGTACTTGACTAAATAGGCATTGTTGCCAGACGTGCTACTTCTCTTTAAAAAAAGAAAAAAAATCTTCGTCGAGTAATGGTCCAATTTCTCATCTTCAAATTTGTCAGCTAAGCAGGTCTCTGCCCTTGTCTTCTGTGTGGAAATCGCCACTTTTAAAATGTGCAAACTATCGTTCACAATTTTTTTGAGTTAATGCTTGTTGACCGTAAGTTTCTACTAACAAACGACAACTTCGACACAAAACACAACGACACAAAATTCGACATTATAATAACGGTTGAAAAAATATGTTTTTACACTTTGGCATCTATGAAATTATAATTACAGATGTTTACTGTGAAAAAAAACAATTGTTATTATTGGCATGAAGATATTATTGGCATAAAGCATGTGTGATAGTTATGTTACATAATGTTGAAATCGACATTATTAACTTGTTATGATAAAAAACTTTGTGAATTTCTTTTTTTAATAAGACAATTTAAATCTTATTTTTATTATTAATTTTTATTCAAAACATTCAAGGAAAATGATAATAAACACAGCGAAAAATATGATAGACAGAATATTGACTATAAGTGATAGAGAATTTCATTTGAAGAATAGGGATACAATAAGAGATATACTTAATGACAATGATTTTCCAGTAGAATTAACTAACAGATTATTTAGACAATATGGTAGTTATAGGCATAACTTAGGAAATTCTACGGCAGAGCCAAGAAATTATAAATCATTAACTTATGTTCCTGGAATATCAGAAAAAATTTTTTAAAAAACTTTTATTTTTTATTATATTTTCGATATTTCGCCACATCGTTGGTTGGCATCATCAGGAAAACAAAAATAAAAAAAATTGATTTAGTACGTTTTACAAAGTGTGTAAAGTGTTAAGTTTTATTTTACTAATATTTGACAGGTTTTATTGCTTTTGACAACTTTGCCTGTAGAACGCAGCTCCTTTTGATGAATTTGTATTTCTTGAGATCTTAATTTGGCTGTCTATAACATTTCGAAAGATAACACTATGCACTATGCAAATTGGGTTGGCTGCGCCAACATATTGGGCTGCCAGAGTTGGATGATTGTGGCAGCAAATCAGGAGTACGAATAATTTAAAAGCGGTCACTATGGTAACAAAGCTGAGAAGTTAATTTGTCTATTGTAATATTCTATATTCAAATTCATTTTTTAATTCTAGTATATGTTAATTTAAGAAAAAAATGAATGCCAAAATTATAACAAATTAATTAAAAAACCTATTTGAAAATTTTAAATAAAAACAATAAAAAAAACCGCAGCTAAATAATTTCAAGATAAAAAACTTAACAATAATAACTTAAATTTGTTATTATTGTGATGTTCTATTTCCGTTGCTATTATTTGTATTTATTTGTTTAAAATTAATAATTTTTAATTTTATACAATCATTCATAATTCATTTAAAATTAAATATTTTATGATATTTTAATAAAATATTTATTATTCAAAATATATATTGAAATGCATTACTGCGATATCCATATGGCCATTTCACTACTGCCCATATCGATAAGATTGAAAATAAAAATTGTTTTTGTTATGTTTTCGAAATGTTTGCTATGTTTTTGTGTAGACGTGTTTTTGAGTTTTTTTGTCTTTTTGCTGAGTTGGTTCAACGAAAATTCTCATTTAATCAATTTGGCTTGAGATTAAGACTCTTAAATTTTCTATACAAAATTTGGGGAAAAATCTACTACATATGGATATGTTGCCTACCGCAGCAATAAATTTCAGATATATTTTAAATTATTAATATTTTATGAGAATGTCATAAATTATTTATTTTTAAAGGAATCTAACACTAATTAACGTAGATTAAATGTGTTTATTATTTTGTTTACAGAAATTTTATTATTATTGATCATTTCCAAAAAAGAGAATTTCGCCTGAAAAGGACGTGGGTAAAGTTAATAACATAAACTCAATTGGAAGCACGAATTTTCTAATGAATTATTTAAAAAAAATGCAATTGTGTTGTTTTTCTTTCAGTTGCAAAAAAAAAAAAACAATGAATAAAAAAAGGATTTAAAATTGTCTATATTATTAAAAATAGTAAAAATTTAAATTGTTAGGTAAAAAGCAATAAAAATAGTATATATAAATAGAACAATGGTAACTCTATACCAAAATTATCATCTTTCGTCTACGTATAAAAATTAAAATTAATTTAACGCTTTCATTATCAATGCAGGATTTCGTCCCTTGCAATTATGCAGGGTTTTTCAACAAGAAATTTATTTTCTAAAACAAAATAAAAATAATTTAGAATAAGATAATTCGAATTTTTATGGTGTTACGAATTGAAAAGTTCGGTAATTATGAATGAAATATGATATCTAGCAAATGTTCACCACAAACACGCTGACAGATATCGATTCTTTAATCAAAGTTATCACTTTTTGGTAGTACTATTTCGCTAATTACATCACGAATTTTGAGTTTTAAGGCTGAAATTGATTCACTTAGCTCCGTATAGACTCTATACTTAACATAGCCCCACAAAATATAATCGAGTGGTGTTAAATCATCTGGCCACTAAATTGTGGATTGTTGCGAAATTATGCGATCGGAAAATTTGGTTTGCAATAACTTGATCGTTTAATGGCTGTATGATATGTGGCACCATCCAGTTGGAACCACATATCAGTGATATCCACGTCGTCAATAATAGATCAAAATTGAGTTGTTAGCATCTCGCGATAGCGTGGGACATTGACCATTAACGCATATCTAGCATCATCTTCGAAAAAAAAAACGGTCAAATCATGCCTCCAGACCACATAGCGCACTATACAGTGACATGTTGTACATGCAATAGCTTCTCTATAGTCGCTCTAGGATTCTCAGAAGTCCAAATGCCATAATTTTGCTTGTTGACATACCCTGACAAATGAAAAAGGCCTTTGTCTGAAAAAATTATTTTTTCAGAAAAAGCAGCCCGTTCCTGAATGAATTGAGCGAAGCTATTGGCTTCAATTCCTGCACCAATTGAACCGTGTAAGGCTTCAAAGTCAAATCGTTACGCAAATTTAGCATTGTGGTGGTTTTGGATAACCCCAACTGTTGAGAACGGCTGTGGCACACGGTTACGATGTTATCAGTTGAACGACCCGGTCGAACACGCTTAGTGTCCATACATTTTGTATCGATTTAACGACCATATTCTTAATAAGGACTATTATGTTGTCCGAAAATATCGCGAATTTTGCAAAATGTAACTTTAACAGAACAACCATTATTTTTATTGAAGATTTTATTTTTTTAATATGACTTTCGTGCGAAATTGAATTCATTGTAACAATTGCCAATGCTTCTACTACGAATAAGTCAAAAAACTAGATGTCAAAAATATTAGATTGTTGGTGTTAAAAAACGCAATAGTACGAGTTTCTATATAAACAAATATGTGTTATTTCTGATGACGAAAATTCGTCATTCGTTCTTAATTTGTTTATAACATTATTTGATATCTTACAGCACCAAAATATAAAAATAATTTGTTTGTAACTACTTTTATGACTTTTCTTTTAAACATTAGAAATGAAATTTAAAGACCAATAAACAACTTTAGGGTGAATTTGACACCTTTAAGTATTTCACATAAATTTGTCATAATTTTAAAACAAATAATACAAACTAAAAGATAAAACATAAATAAATATTTCGCCATGAAAAGTGGTAAAAATGTTTAAAGTTTTTACAAATAAATTACACAATTTGTAACTGCTAAAGTTTGTTGAAAGCCACACACGCAAAGGTGCCACAAAAATAATAAAATCTACACGCAAATAGAAATAAATAAATAAAATTGCATAATGTTCAAAAAATACGCAACTACGTATGTGTACTCGTATGTAATAACACACTCGCACCCATATTTTTATATCTTTTCATAACAAAGTTTCTTTGTTTTCTGTTCGATTTTCTCTTTTGCTAAAATGCATTTTCCTTGAAATAAAAATATATTTACATACGTATGTATTTATGTATGTATGTGTCTTTATGCATTTTTTATGCAGATTGAAATATTTAATAACGCACTAACCAAAAACATTGTCAATTTAAAGGAAATAAAGTTGCAAACAAATAACTTTTTATTTTTATATGTTTTTTCCTTTACAAAAAACAATGTAACAAATAAATTGCATTAAAAATTTACCAAAGTAATTGAAACAGCAACAATGACAATATCAATATGGTTTAAAAATAAGTTTTTTTTTTTGTTTCACAATATGTTTTCAATATTTCTGTGTTTTGCTACAAAGTGTAGAGTGTCAATGAGTAATCAATGACAAACAAAAGACAAGCGAATTCTACTGATGGCTGTCGTTTAAATAAAAAATAACTCTGTTGTTAAGAGTTTTTAAATATTTTTTTTTAATCAAAAATTGATGATCTCGCTTTTTGCAAATTTCAATTTAAGCTGAACATAAGATTAGAAGTATTAGTTAACTTTGGTATCTTCAATGTTATTGGCTAATTAATTAATTAAAATTAAAAGAGTTTTGTTTTGACCGTTGTCATTCCCTTCCTGTTCGATCTGAACGATGACATCATTCTCAAGCTCTGTTCTAAACTGTACCCGAATCAGTATTCGTGTATAGGTAGTTCTATCCTTAAGGTCGTATCTACTCATGTAGCTGGAATGCTCACATTTTATGAGGGGCTAATTTTTAAAATTTCCGGCTTTTATTATTATCCAGGTTCGTGTGACCGTCTGAGGTCGTGCTTACCTGTTCGTTTACAATGACACTATACTGTTTTGTACTTTTACATATATTTAAGAATGTCTAGTCTTCGTCCTTTTTTGCTAGGATTTCTTAATGTCATGTATTTATCTTGATGTGTGTCCATGACTCTCAAGGTGTAATGAAAAGTATGTGTTCTTTAAATCTTTTTTTTATTGTTCGTCCAATTTTTCCTATATGCATATGTTTGCGGTTACAGGTAACTCTATATACTCTGCTGGAACTAAATTTTGTCAGTTATTTCTGTCGATATCCTGAGATTATAACTCAGAGTGTTGCTGGGTTTTAATGCTGTGATTAAACTTTTTTTTGTGAAAAAGACGGCGCAACATGTCACACCGTTTTTGCAGCAATTGATTTATTAAAGGAAACATTTGGCAACAACATAGTTTCACGTTTCGAACCCGTGAATTGGCCTCTAAGAGCGTGCGAATTAATGCCGCTAAACCATTTTTTGTGGGGTATGTGAAGTCACTAATATGCGCCGATAAGCTCAAAACGATTTATCACTTGGTCGATAACATTGTCGATATAGGGAAAAGTTATCGAAAATTTGAACTCCAGATTGATCAAATGCCAGAAGATTATCTTTCGATTAAAGTAAATTTCATGACTTATTTCATGGTATTATGTTGTTTGGAACTGACTATTTAACATTCGACATCTATAGAAAACCAACAACAACGGACACTACCAAAACACCCTACCCAACACAAACTAGCAGCGTTTAGATATATGATTCACAGGCTTGGGATAATTCCACTTACTCCAGATAAGTACAGGAGGGAACTCGACACAATCTACGCCATAGCTATGAATAACGGCTACAAAACCACTACCATCGATAAACTACTTAGACAATACAACACTAAGAGCAGAAATAGAGAAGACAAGGAGACAGCCGATACAACACGACGGCACACCTTTACTTACACAGGACCAGAAATATACAGACTAACTAACCTTTTTCAAAAAGAAGGAATACTCACAGCATTAAAAAGTGGAAACACCCTCAGACACTATCTCAGAACAACGACAGAAACACCTGACAAATTTAATTCCAGCGGGGTATACAGACTTATCTGTACCTGCAAACGAACCTATATAGGGCAAACTGGACGAACACTAAAAACAAGGTTTGCAGAACACATACGCTCATACAAACGGAAAAGAGAAGATTCAAACTTTGCATCACACCTTGGCACTCACGGACACACACCAAGGGAAATAGATGAATGTATGACATTATTACATCCTAGCAAAAAAGGACGAAGACTAGACATTCTTGAAAATATGGAAATCTACAAAACAAAAACATTCAACAACGACATTATAAACGAACAGGTAAACACGACCTCAGACACAATTTTCACACCATTGAAACTACTCATGCAAACGGGCAAACGAAAAACACCCTCAGACGGACACACGTACCTACATAATTTTTTTATTTTTTTTTTAAAAGAAGTAGCACTTCAGGCAACAATGCCTATTTAGTCAAGTACCGTGCTACATTCTTCAGGAAAGGGATAGAGAATAGATGAAACAGGTGGTGAAAGTAGAAGGATAGTCGGAAATTAACTGCCGTGTATAAGACAGCACAGCGACCAGTGACTATGCCTTCATCGCTGAGCAGTCCCACCGACAATCAATTTTTATTTTTGTAGTGAAGAAAACCAAGGTCTTCGTTGGGAATCGAACCCACAACCCCCGTATTTACAAGCTAGTACACTACCTACTAGCCTACAGGGGCACGACGGAGGTATCGTTAGGTTCACTTTGCATACAAATGCCAAGTGGCTGGTATTCTGCTTACCTGAATATATACGAACCTAATAACAGAACTGCCTGAACGCCAACCCTGACTCACCAGTACAAACTAAACCGTGGCTTGAAAATGATGCATTCGCATCGAAAGCGCTCGCCATCGAATACTAACCAGCCAGTTACGACGGGAAATGGCAATATCATATTTCATGTTTTATTGCATTTCCAAGTTTTCTATAGATTAAAAATAGTCTTTTTTATAGAATAGACTAAACTGCTGAAACGATTTTCTTAAATCTTAAGTGATATCATCATGCATTTTTTGCTATTGCTTTAAAATAGAAGGCCTAGTGTGTCGTACCCTAAGTAAATAATTGGGTTTTTTTTTTTTTAAAAATAAGACAAAAACTTTTGATTAAGATAATTCAAATTATTATTGTATTACGAAGAGAATAGTTCGGCAATTATGAGTGAAAAATGACATCTGACAGATGTCCACCACGAACAGGGTGACAGATGTTTTTAATCACTTTTTTTGGCAAAATAGCGGTCCTATTTCGTTAAACATATCATGGATTTGAGTTAAAGTCGACTCGATTGGCTCCGTATAGACACTGCCCTTAACATGACCCCACAAAAATAATCTAGTAATGTTAAATCACAGCATCTGGCTGGCAACTTAACTGCAGATTGTCGTGAAATTATGCGATCGGAAAATTTGGTTTGCAATAAATTGATCGCTACATTGGCTGTGTGACATGTGGCACCGTCCTATTAAAACCACATGACAGTGGTATCCACGTCGTCAATAATAGGCCAACATTGAGTTGTTAGCATCCATTGACAGTTACCGCATTTCCAGACCTTATAGCGCACCATACAGTGATACGTTGAGCATGTAAAGGCTTCTCTGTAATCGCTCTAAGATTTTCAGAAGCCCAAATGTGTCAATTTTGCTTGTTGACATACTCTGACAAGTGAAAATGGGCTTCGTCTGAAAAAATGATTTTTTTAGAAAAACCATCCGGTCGGTCGGCTTCAATTCCTGCACCAGGTGAACCTTGTAAGACCTTAAAGTCAAATTCTTACGCAAATTTCGCCATGTGGTGGTTTTGGATAAACCCAGTTGTTGAGAACGTTGGATTTGAACACGTTGAACACGCGTTAGTGTTCACAGATTTTGTATCGAACCTGTCGACCAAATTCTTAATAGTGGTCTCAGAAGGACGATTATGTTGTCCGAAAATATCACGAATTTTACGAAATGTAACTTTAACAGAACCACCATTTCCATAGTGGATTTTGATTATTTTAATGCGATTTTCGTGCGAAATTGAATTCATTTTAACAATCGTCAATACATCTACTACGAATACTCCAAAAAATGAATGTGTGTTGTTGGTATTGCCACAATTGACAAAACAAACTTATTATTGAAAACCCCGATACTTGAATCTAAATGTGTTGGGAAATATGAAACTTAAAATTTCACACTTTGTGTTAGTAAATCAATTAAAATCATAAATTATAACGTTTATAAGTGGCATAGACATTTCAATATTTATATTTCGTTGAACCTAGAAATACAGTTGTATTTACAGAATTGTGTTTGCATCGCATCGAAAGTTAAATAATAGACCTTCTTAATTGAATAAATATTTCATTAACACTTTTCTTGCAGAATTGATTATGCTGTGCAAATTATAAAACAATTTTGAAATAAAAAAGCCGAACTGATAAGAATTTAAACTTAACCACGTTTCTGAATAAGTGTTGCCATTTAATACGATTTTTGAATGCTTTTTCAATATAATTCTATTACATTTAATTAATCCTTTTTGCTTAATTATTTAAGTGTTTACAGAAGTTTTTTAAATATCTAACAACTAAAACATTGGAATCCGATCATGCTGGGGGGTAAAACAAAAGGTACAACAACAATTTGGAGACTTAAAAAACAAAACAAAGACAGAAAACAATAAACAATTACTTGGACAACATCCACAAAAGAATTAAAATCTAGTAATTTAAAGAATAAACTTTTGCTTACAGCTGCTTATGGCAAACTACACACACCCAATCGGTGGTATGTGTGGTAAATTCTCGACATGCTTTGCATACTCGTAGCTTACACATACGGCAGGGAGCACCACGATTCGTAATGCGTCCTAATTCGGTATTACAACGGGCACAATGACGATTTGACTCGTTCAGTAGTGGATGAGCGGGAAAATTGTGTTTATTTTGTTCTAGTTGAAATGGTTTTTGTTGCAGGTGTTGTCGCTGTTGCTCTTGCTGTTGACGATGTGACATGGTGTATTGCTGCTGTTGCTGTAATACGGACGATGAACTGCTATATGTTGTAGTTGTTGTGCTAATACTAACACCACCACTTCCACTGCTACCAATTAAACCACCACCAATTTTAAGGGCCCCCTTACGTCTCAGTGAGAACAATTCAGCACGTAAAAGCCTTATCAGCGTAAAATTAAAGATATGTCATTTCAATCAGCGTCAGTATGTTGTAGAACGATTTTTAATATTCGAACAAAAATGTTCACGTAAAATACATGTGTATATAAACATTTTTTTTTATTTTTTTATTTTTTTATAAATTGACGATTTAAGGAAAAGTAAAAATTATTTTTTTAAAAAATTTAAAATTTCAAAGTCGTATTCCAATCGATGAGTATGAAATGTTAAAGATGAAAAAGATGAAAACAGTTAAATTTTTATGATGAAACAGGAGTCATTTGTTTGATTGTTTTTTATGTTTTTAAGTCATATAATTTTGTTGTTGTTGTTGTTGTTGTTGTAATAATGTAGTTGTATTTGCAGTTGCAGTAGTGGTTATTTTTATTTTTTAATTTGTTTCATTTGTTTATAAAAAGTTAAAGTTGCTTTGTTGTTGTTGTAAGTACGTACAGACACATACACATAAAACAGCCATAAAAAGAGAGAAAGAAAAATTAAAAGACGATAAGAAAAAAGTGCTTAGACAATTTGTTAATTGGTACATAATGACATTTTGCTACAAAAAAAAAATATGCTGTAGTGTTTTAAAAGATATTGTTGTTAGAAAAATAAATGAAAACATTTAAAAATTTAATTAATTTTTAAGCTTTTTCGGATAATAAATATAAAAATCTATTTTTTTTAATTTTAAACAATAATTTTTATTCTCTTTTTTTTATTTCAATACAGATCAATAAGTCAATACCAACTAGAAAGTGTGTTGTCTTAAATCTCATTTTATTAAAGAATAATCAAATAATTATTTAAACATGTTGTTAAATTTTAAGGGACAAACGATCGGTGACATAGATCTGATCTACAGTAGGATTTTAGCTAAAGACTATTAAATTTTTTTATATATTTGTCATGCAATTTGAACAAAAAAATATTAGGATAATTCAAAACGTCACAAAATGACTGTAACACCTGAGGTGGTCCTGTAGATGATTTTTTTTTTTCAAATTATGTCATTAATTTTACAAAACACTTTTTAATTTTACATCGACTGTTACATACACGAACAAAATATTTTAAAAATTGTTCACTCAAATTGGTCATTTCATAAAATATAACACTTAAACAGATGGTTAATTTAATTGTTGTTTGTAGTATCTTTATTAGAGAAAATATAACGCAAATAACATTGCTTAATATATAAGGAAACGTAACAAAAGAACCTCGATCGTTTGATCGTCACTGTATACTGATGGTAATTGTCATTCTATAACTAAAATTCCTATTATATTCTTTAAAGCCAAATGAAAAACAGGCAAATATTTGTATAAGTTGTCTGTAGTTAATAACACTGCCACTGACTTCTTTTTGAAAAACTACCCAAATTCTTAAAACTCATTTGTTGAATATAAATTTAGACAGACCTTTAAAAAAAAACATATAATTATAGAACATTCTATATAAGCAATATTTTGAACTTTGCTAAACAAGCATTAATAAACAGAATAACAAGCGGAATAGAAATAGATGATAATAAAACAGGACTAATTTAGATTTAATAACCCCTTTTACAAATTACCTGGCGGACTGGGCATGGGACACCCACCTTCAGCTATCTTTAATGGAAATTTACATGCCGATTTCGAATTACTACACATAAAGGCTCTAATGGAAAAACACCATCACCATCAAATTCTAACAGACTTAAACACAACCCATAATATATATTAATATCACAATAACACGAAAAACTGACGTTTAACATTTGGCATTACATCGAACTACCCTTCCCAACATAAATTAGAAGCATTTAGACATATGATATACAGGCTTCAGATAATCGCACTTTGTTCAGATAAGTACAACAAAGACCTCTACACAAGCCCACTACTATCGACATACTTCTTAAACAATACAACACTGAAAACAAGAATAAAGAACACAAAGAGACAACTAATACAATACGATGGTATACTGCTTACATAGGACCAGAAATATATAGATTAATTGATCTCTTTCACACGAAGATTTACTTACAGCATTAAAAACCAGCAACACTATGAGAGCAGCAACACTCAGGACATCGACAGAAACAACTGACAAATTTAGTTCCAGCGGAGTATACAGACTTACTTGTACCTCTATATAGGACAAACTGGATGAACACTAAAATTAAGATTTACAGAACACATACGCTCATACAAATTAAAAAGCGAAAACTTCATATTTGCATTTTTATAAAGTGGCTGCCGTTTAACTTTATTTAAAAAATATTAAAATTTTTTCTTTAAACTCCATGTAAAAATGTATTCGCTACACTACTCTAAAATGTAAAAATTGGACAATTTCATTTTTCTGTTAGTATTCCTTCTTTTTGCTGTTGCCGCTGCTAAGTTCTTAATTTTATATTAAAAACTTTAGCTAAAACTTTTCACGTCAGTTTTTATTTGTGGCGCAATATTATTTTTTCTTCTCTGCCTTATTGTCACGTCACGCCAGGTTTATGATGGATTTGCAAAATTGATTGTTCGCAAAGATGGCGCATAAAATCTAATTAAATAGTTTGAAAATAATTTTTTAAATAAAATTCTATTGAGACAATATCATGCGAAAAAAATCAAGATACTAATAGAGAGTTTTGTAAACAAAAACAGGACACGGAAAATATATTACCGAAGTCATACTTCGATATAAGTATATAAGCGCTCATATGCACATAAAGCGAGCAGAGCTGAATTAACCCAGTATTTGACGTCTGATTAGTTTTAATATTTGTAATATTTTAATATTTGTAATGAAATCACTATAAAACTTTCTAGTTGACACACTGTAATTTAATAATACTTATAATACTCATTCTAAATTACCACTTAACTATAGCTTATGAATTATTGTTCGACCATCGTATGAAGTAACTTATACTTGATCTTAAAAATCTATGTTGGTATTTAAAATAGCCAATTGCTTTAACTTGAAATTCTAATAGATGAAATGTATGACATTACTACATTCTAGCAAAAAAGGACGAAGACTAGATATTCTTGAAAACATGGAAATCTACAAAACAAAAACTTTTAAAAGTGACATTAGAAACGAACAGGTAAGCATGACCTCACACAAAATGTTCAAACCACTAAAACACACTCATACGCTTAAACAAACGAAAAACTTCCTCAGAGGTACACACGTAGCTGGATAATAATAAGGGACGGAAATATAAAAATTAGCCCCGCATAAAATGAGTACATACAATTTTAATGAAATGACGTGATGGATTATTGCCACTGTGAATGAAATGTAGCGTCATCCTCGCCCTAGAAGGCCTTCGAATACGTATATTCTCCGGTCCGTCCTAGTTGCAACTTCAAAAGCCCGGAGTATGCCGCAGCCTTCACTCCTTACTATAGAGTCGGAGTATCCAACTTCTGGTCCAGAACGCATAAAGCTTAATAAAATTAAGAACACGACGGCATTCATACTCACTGGACGTGGACAATTCATTGTGTTCATTGTGAATGATCCGACCCACAAACCCAAACGTGGGCCTCGAAACACACAACCACCACGATACTCCCGAAGGGCCTACCTCAATAGCCTTAAAGGGGACTGGGCTCCCTTTTACCCTGCAAGACACAAGTCTAGATGGCAGTTGTAGGATCCATAAAGACTATCATGTGCTCCCGGTGGGGGGGGGGGAGATTAATGAAAAAACTGCCAATACCAATACGAGCATTGACTCACCAATACAGCTTAGAACATGGCTTGAGAATGATGTCATCACATCGAAAGCGCTCGCCGTTCATACCGAACAAACAGACAGCAAAGACGGAATGGAATGACAACAAAAATAATACTGTTCTAATTAGAAAACTTTTAGTTAAAAAAACTCTTCAAATTAGATACATATTTAGTCGAATATTACCCCATTAAAGATTAATAAAGTTTCAATTTCAAGTTGTTAAATTACTATATATTACTATATATAGCTCTGCAAAAGTGTTCCTAAGAACCAAATAAATAATAAAAAAAATGTATCAAAGGACGTAAAGAAAACTTTTAAAACTGTTTGCGTTTAGGTTATTCGAGCGGAATTTTGTAGTTTTGTTATTTTGATAAAGCCTCATGTATACGACAGTAGGCAAAGTATGGAAATTTACAAGAAAATACCAGGAAATTATATATTGAAGAATGGACATTTATTATCAAATAACTTGTTTGTTAAAATTAATCAGACGTCAAATACTTGGTTAATTCAGTTCTGCTCGCTTTATGTGCATATAAGCGCTTATATACTTATATCGAAGTATGACTTTGGCAATTTATTTTCCCTATCCTGTTTTTGTTTACAAAACTCTCTTTTAGTACCTTGAAATGCAGTATCTAATAAATTTTGGTAATTTATGCTAAAATCTCCTTTTAATTTGGCAGAGTAGGGACAGCAACAAATTATTGAGGGACCAATTTAAAAAGGAAATATTATTTATAATTGCTTTAAATGAGGTAATTATCAATATGGAGGGGGTAAAGTGGAATAAAACAAGGGTTTCCTTTATTCAGGTTAAGGAGTTATTGAATGTTATTACAATTTAATTAGATATTTTTATCAATTAGAATTTCAAGTTAAAGCAATTTGTTATTTTAAATACAAACATAGATTTTTAAGATGAAGGATTAGTTACTTCATACGATGGTCGAACAATAATTCATAAGCTATAGTCTTGCTTCAAGAAACCTAGTTATTTACGAAAGTTAAGTGGTAATTTAGAATGAGTATTATAAGTATTACTAAATTACAGTTTGTCAACTAAAATGTTTGTTAGTGATTGTATTAAAAACATAAATTCAAGAAGGGTTTATATTAAGGAAATATTACAAATAATAAAATTAATTAGATGTAAAAAACTTGGTTAATTCAGTTCTGCTTGCTTTATGTCCATTTCAGCCCTTATATATATCGAAGTATGACTTCGGCAATTTATTTTCCGTGTCCTGGATTTGTTTACAAAACTCTCTTTTAGTACCTTGAAATCTAATCCAACATACATTTTATTCGCATGATATTGTCTCAATAGAATTTTATTTAAAAAATTATTTTCAAACAATTTAATTAGATTTTATGCGCCATCTTTGCGAACAATCAATTTTGCAAATTCATCATAAACCTGGCGTGACGTGACAATAAGGCAGAGAAGAAAAAATAATATTGCGCCACAAATAAAAACTGACGTGAAAAGTTTTAGCTAAAGTTTTTAATATAAAATAAAGAGCAACAGCAAAAAAACAAGGAATACTAATAGAAAAATGAAATTGTCCAATTTTTACACTTTACAGTAGTGTAGCGAATACATTTTTTACATGGAGTTTAAAGAAAAATTTTAATATTTTTTTAAATAAAGTTTAACGGCAGCCACTTTACAAAAAAATTTATTTTGGTTTCAATTTTAATTATTAAGTTTAATTTACATAAAAGTTAAAATTGTGTGGCAAGCAACAATTATTACACACATCTAATTGTTTCTTGGCTTTGTCAAGCAAACAAAAAATTTTAATTATATTGAAAATTATGGTCACTGCTGCGGTTTCATTCTCATCGTTACATTATTTTTTTTATTACAAAAATGCCAAACATCAATTTTTTACCGTTAAATACTCAGACTTTTAATAATTAAATACTAATAATACGTATACATAAATTTCTTTTATATAAATGCTGTAAAAAACGCCAGTATCGGGCTTTTCAACAAGAAGTTTGTTTTTAAATTGTGGCAGTACCAATTACATGACAGTTTTGACATTTAGTTTTTTGAAGAATTCGTAGTAAAAGCATTGGCAATTGCATAAATGAATTCAATTTCGTACGAAAATCGCATTAAAACAATTAAAATCCACCATGAAAATGGTGGTTCTGTTAAAGTTACATTTCGTAAAAACCGTGATATTTTCGGACAATAAAATCGTCCTTCTGAGATCGCTATGAAGAACTTTGTTGTTAAATTTGAATCCACAGGTGCGAACACAAACGCGTGTTCGAACGGTGCGTTTAATTCTTCGACGTTTTCAGCAATTGGGATTATCCAAAACCACCACACGGCGAATTTTGGATAAAGATTTGGACTTGAAGCAAAGTTCAACTGGTGCAGGAACTGTTGCCAACCGACTATTCACATCGCTCAATTCATTCAGAAAAAAATCAAAAAAATAATTTTTTCAAACGAAGCCCATTTTCACTTGTCAACAAGTAAAAATTGCCGCATTTGTGCTTCTGAAAATCCTAGAGCAATTATTGAGAAGCCTTTGCATGCTCAAAGTGTTACTGTATGGTGCGCTGTGTGGTCTGGAGACGTAATCAGGCTTTAATGAGTCTGGGAATGCAGTAACGGTCAATGGATGACGATATCGCGAGATGTTTACATCTCAATTTTGGTCTATTATTGACGACGTGGATATCACTGGCATGTGGTTTCAACAGGACGGTGACAGCCAATGAAACGATCAATTTATTGCAAACTAAATTTCCTGACCACATAATTTTACGATAATCAGCAGTTAAGTGGCCATCCAGATAGTGTGATTTAACATCACCGGATTATTTTTTGTGGGGCTATGGGAAGGATAGAGTCTATACGGAGCTGATTGGCTCGATTTTAGCCTTAAAACTCAAAATGCGTGTTGTATTTAACCAGATAGGACCGGGATTTTGCCAAAAAGTGATTAAAAACTTTGATGAAAGAATCGAAATCTGGCAGCGTGGTCGTGGTGGATATTTGCCAGATATCATTGTGCATTCACAATTGTCGAACCTTTCACTTCGTAATACAATGAAAATTAAAATTTTCTTAATTAAATTTAAATTTTTTATTTTGTTTTGTTTTAGAATACAAACTTCTTGTTGAAAAGCCCTTTATTAGCAGGTCTGGCAAATAAACTACATTTCTTAAATTTGATTATAGAAATTTGATTGTTCAAAAATAATTTTATGCAATTAAAGGGATATCAAGATTAAATATATTAACACTGATATCAGTGGCTCAAAATTTATGTCATGTGTTATGGATATGTTCTACTAAATGTAGTGTTTGATAAATTTGAATAAATTTGGGTAATTCATGCTAAAATCTCCTTTTAATTTGGCAGAGTAGGGACAGCAGTAAATTATTTAGGGACCAATTTAAAGAAGAAATATTATTTATAATTGCTTTAAATGAGGTAATTATAAATATGGAGGGGGTAAAGGGGAATAAAACAAGGGTTTCCTTTATTCAGGTTAAGGAGTTATTGAATGTTATTACAATTTGTTTAGATATTTTTATCAATTAGAATTTAAAGTTAAAGCAATTTGTTATTTTAAATACGAACATAGATTTTTAAGATCAAGGATTAGTTACTTCATATGATAGTCGAACAATAATTCATAAGCTATAGTCTTGCTTCAAGAAACTTCGTTATTTACGAAAGTTAAGTGGTAATTTAGAATGAGTATTATAAGTATTATTAAAGTACAGTGTGTCAACTCAAAAGTTTTTTAGTGATTTTATTAAAAATATAAACTCAAGAAGGTTTTATGTTAAGAAAGAAATTTTACTTCTAAAATAAACCATGACGCCATGTGTTAATAAAAAAAAAGTATTTAAACAAGTTTTTCGACCAATGTATTTGTTAATATATAATTACAGCAGTAGCTAACACCTTACCACAACAAACAAGTGTTCTCATTCTCCCAGGAGATATCACTATTATAATTTTTCTTTCTTGATTGTAGCTTTGGTTTCTAGGCACCAAATCACCTGAAGTTGCAGCCAAATTCAAACCCACGATTGGTTGGGTACCAACCACGTCTTTCAACTAATTTTGTCTTAATTGAAGTTCCCATGAGGTGTAGACTGTGCATTTCTGACATTACTTTTACAGGCGACGAAATTCATAAAACTAATCATCATCTGTATTTCCTTACTTAACCTCTCGAGAGGCAAGGTTTAACCTAGTGTCTGCCACCAAATGTAGCTACAGAACCATATTTTTGTTCGTTTAATGGGCATTTTGTGTATATCTATTAAACACGAGAAAAATCCTTGTAATATTTCATGATTTATTGTTTTTATTTATTATTATCTTTAACAATTCTCTCTTACAAACGCTGAAATGGTTGTAAAAGTTGAATTTACATAGGCAAATTTTTGCTTCTATGGAATCATTTTTTGAATTTATTTTTTTAGCGTACATATTTGTGCATACTCTGGGTAAATTTTAATGTCTTTCTACTATCGTTTCAAAACCTAAAGCGTATATTTTAAGATCAGGTGACTATGTAATCAGCATTTATATTTTTATTGTATTATCAATTTGTTTCTTCTCAATCGAAGAGTAAAATATTATTTCAATTGAAAAACAAGGCTCGTGACATAAAAATCCTGACACTATTGGAACACCCTTTAAATTAAAATCTTAGTTTTTGCAGTCGAAGCCAACATAGTTAGCAGTATACTTTTTTTTTATAAAGAGAAGTAGCACTTCAGGCAATAATGCCTATTTAGTCAAGTACCGCGCTACATTCTTTAGGAAAAGGATAGAGAAGAGATGAAACAGGTGGTGAAAGTAGAAGGATAGTCGGATTATTAACTGCCGTATATAAGACAGCACAGCGACCAGTGACTATGGCTTCATCGCTGAGCAGTCACACCGACAGTCAATTTTTATTTTTGTAGTGAAAAAAAACCAAGGTCTTCGTTGGGAATCGAACCCACAACCCCCATACTTACATGCTAGTACCATACTTACTAGCCTACAGGGACACCTACTGTCCGAACTTAATGTGACTGCGTATCAGACTCATAATGACAACCTTATATTACTTTCGAAAAACCTTACAATATCTAGTTTTTGCTATTACAGCAACTAACACGTTATACATGGTCTGGGCAAATTTCTGATATTAGTAACTTAAAATGCAGTTGTGAACAATTTTTATACCAGTCCATGGATTAAAATGAAAATTTCTTACAAAGGCAAAATTTCAGGTTCAAATTATGTCAATCGTCTTGTTCAAAATTTGTCCGCAGTTTATATTGAAATTTCTACAGGCATTTCAACATCTTGTGGCTTTACTGAGGAAAGCAGAAATGCACAATGGCTGCAAAAGCAGCAGTCTTAATTTGTAGAGTTAGATTTCCCAGTTTTTTTAAGTTATTTTTCTTCTTGATGTCCTTTTTTTCTTCTCTGCAAACCTCACAGAATTTAAATGGCCAATATCTGCATCATTGGATGTTAAATATTTATTTGGTTTTAATTAACAGATATTTGTTTTCATTTGCTTGAAAGAAAAACAAAGATTATATGCGTTATAATACAAACAGCGGAGTGAGTAGATTGACTAACCTTAAGTAACATAAATTGTTAAATTTGTCGACGTTTCCGTATTTATGGGGCAGATAATTTCCCAACATTTATTTAACTTCAAAAATAAGAAAAATAAATTTTACCATCCTCTTTAGTATTAACATATTGGCATATCTTTATTATTCTAAGCAACGAACACAATCGTGTTGTTTAAGATTTTCTTTTTGTTCTATATTAACGGACAGAGCCAACATCTTTTGGTTTAGGCCACATCTCCAACTACGTGTGGTCTTATGCAAATGTTTATACGATAGATTTTATTTATTGCCTTAGATAACCTTCTTGTAAACTAGATTCCTCTCTTCCCCCTCCACCCTTGTAATGACCTTTATTTTAGTAATTTTCATGAATTTCATACAAAAACGAATGTTCACCTTTGTATGTTTGCATGAGGTTTTGATATGCGTGTAGAAGTATTTCAGATTAGGTACCAATTTGTGTGTCTAGTTTGAGTGACAATGTGTGTAATAAGTTTCTAAAGAGTCGTTAATACTATTTTAATGTTAATTCGACATGAATTATTCAACTTTATATGAAGTTGTGGGTATTTTTTATGTATACAACAGACTCATTTTAGAATAAACACTCAAACAGGCTTAAGCAAAGATTTGTATCAAAGAACTTTTGTAACTAAAGGGAATAGTTGTTAAGAAGATTTAAGCTATGTGTATACCAAGCAATTCTAATAAAAAAAACTATTATTACATAGTTTGAATAGAAGCAGGCTAATTTTAGGTATAAGAAAGGTGTACTTATGTCAATAAATTTTCAGATTTACTTTTAATATGGATTTACTACACGAAATTCAAATATACATTTCCGCGGCCCTTTATTATCTTAATTTCTTCTTATGGGGCTCTGGGTAGATTTGTTTCAACGACTTTTTGTCTACCAGAACTACAGACCGAGGCAACTGTCTATGCTACAAAACTGAGCTACTCCGGGGAGACACAAGCTGCTACACTTTTCCTTTAACATAACACCCTCATTACAACCTCTCTTGCTTCTGTCCACCTACAGCATACGATTTTCTGTTTTATCAACCACGACCTCGGTAATCCAATCAGGCACAACTACCACGCAATGTTATGCAGTTAGGTGCCCCTGCAGGCTAGTAGGTAGCTTGTCAGTATGGGGGTTGTGGGTTCGATACCCAACGAAGATGTTGGTTTTTTTTCACTACAAAAATACAAATTGACTATCGGTGGGGCTGCTCAGCGATGAAGGCATAGTCACTGGTCGCTGTGCTGTCTTATACGGCAGTTAATTTCCGACTATCCTTCTACTTTCACCACCTGTTTCATCTCTCCTCTATCCCTTTCCTTAAGAATGTAGCACGGTACTTGACTAAATAGGCATTGTTGCCTGATGTGCTACTTCGCTTAAAACAAAAAAAAAAGTTAAATTTCTCTCTGAGTTAAGATTTAAACTATATTTTCCTTATTTCCATCGCAACTGTCATTCTAATGTGCAAGCACATTTAATACGTACTCAAGACATTTGGTTCTATGCTCCGGAATGCTCTGAATTACTTAGGGCCAAGTATTGTCAATTTAGCAACAGTTGTACATAACAAGGTAGAAATTCCGATTTCAGCAAAGTTGTTACAATAACATTAAAAAATTATCTGCCTCGGCTATACATTAGTTGTCGTTCTTTGTTTAAATTAGTTTTACAAATGCTTTAAATGTCATCCATGGTAATGATTCACTAACCACAAATTGAACGAATTGAAATGTAGAAAAAATATTCAGGTATGTTCTTTTAAGGTTCTAAGCATATGCAGAGTATAGTCGGTTGTGAGCAACCTCAAAAAATTTAGGTACACAAGTAAGAGAGACGCTAAGGAATACTTATTGTCCCACATATATGAAAATCGAAAGAGATGTCTGTTGTGACAAACAGAGGCTAAAATGTTTTGTATTTATGATAGACTGAGAACTATGGGTATGCTAAAAGAAAGAAAAAATATAGTTTTACAAAGGATTATGCAAAACAAAATAAAAAAAAAATTTAGATTAAGATAATTAAAATTTTTATTTATTTTATTCAAATTTTTAACGCAAAGCACACGCTCTGGGGGTCCCGTCTTATTACTCCAAGAGGTAGGCAGCTATTTGATGCAGCCTTGTGCAACAATTTGGATGCAATATCAACAGGACATCCTACCTACTGGCCTACGGACTTAAAAAAATTTCCTGATGTGATTAATTTTGCTGTAACTAAAAATGTGAAACGCGAACATATCTCTATGGCTCCTTCTTTTGATCTTTCATCAGATCATTCGCCTACGTTGGTAACGTTATGCAATAATGAAGTGAGCCTTGACCAAAATTGTATTTTTTCCAAGTAAAAAACAAATTAGCATAAATACAAAATGTACGTAAGTGCACACCTGCCGCAAAATATTTCGTTAAAAATAGAGGATGAAATTCAGTCGGCTGTAAATCAATTTACAAATATTCTGACTGACGCTACTAGAGTAACAACGCCCAAGCCCTGCTTACGTACAAAAAGTTCTACCAACGTCTCCAGCAATGTTCAATATCTAATAAAGGAAAATAGACAATTAAGGCGCCAATGGCAGGAGTTTCGTTCCCCGTTTTTGAAGACACAACTCAACCAATGCCAAAAGATACTGCGTAAAGCACTTATAATAAAAAGAGCTAAATCTTAAAATTTTTTTGCAAAACGTAGATACCCCCAAGAAGACTGACTACAGCTTGTGGAAGACCGTGCGAAAAATGAAATGCCCTATTACTTACGAAGCTCCTATTCGCCTGCAAAATGGAAAGTGGGCCAAAAATTCAACGATAAAGTGGAAGAGTTCGCCAACCACCTGGAAAAGAAACAGACTCTACGATAACACCAGTTGCCATTCAAGAATCTGTGTTAAATCCTAAAAAAAATTTTGCTTACCTGCGCTAGAAGCAGTGAATCCGAAAAAAGCTCCTGATAGTGATAAAAACACCAACACTATGGTGATGAATCTGCCAAATTTGGACCTAAGAACTGTTATGTTTATTTTTTTTAAGTCATTGTTAAGAACTGGTTACTTCCCATCATCTTGGAAACAATCTGAAATAGTTATGATCCCCAAACCCGGCAAACACGTTACGCAGGTATCATCATACCGTCCAATCAGCTTATTAACTGTTCTCTCTAAAATATTCGAAAAGTTGATTTTGAAAGCATTAGCGGCGCATGTTATTTCAAGAAATATAATCCCAGACCATCAATTTGGGTTTAGGAAAAAGCACACCACTATCGAACAAGTACATAGAATCACAAATTTAATTTGAGAAACTTTTGAAAGTAAGCATTACTGTTCTGCACTATTTATAGACATATCACAAGCATTCGACAAGGTCTGGCACGAAGGGCTTCTATATAAAATTTCAACATTTCTCCCGTCAAACGTACTTAAAATGCTCGCAAGCTATTTAACAAATAGATCTTTTGTAATAAGGTCGAAAAATACTTATTCATCGCTGGAGTCCCGCAGGGAAGCATACTCGCGCCATTCCTGTATCTTTCGTACACCACAGATTTGCCCACATGTTCAAACACACACACATCGACATTCGCAGATGATACAGCAATTCTAAGTATTCATAAACAACCAGAATTGGCATCGCAACAATTTCAAACCCACATAAATGAGTTGGAGAAATGGTTACGTAAGTGTAAAAATAAATGTTTATGCCACAAAATGCGTTCTTTACCTTTCACGTTAAGAAAGAATAATTGCTCAGCTATAATAATAAATTGAGCTAGCATCCCAGAGCAGACCCATGTAAGGTACTTTGAAATACACCTCTATCGGCGTCTCACTTGGGAACATCACATTGCAACTAAAATCACACAGCTCAAAATTAAAACCACTCAACTTCTTTGGCTAATTGGGCCACAATCTTCATTTGTCTTGGACCTCAAAGTGCTCCTGTACAAAGTGGTTTTAAAACCTATATGGTCCAATGGAATCCAGCTATGGGGGTCCGCCTCCGCATCAAATGTTGAAAAACTACAAAGAAGACAATCAAAGAGCTTGAGAATGATTACGTGTGCTCCCTTATATACGCGGAATAATAAGGACCTCAATATTCCTACCATCCGAGAAGAGATTAGAAAGTCATGCAGAAACTACGTTGCAAAAATCACCAATCATCCTAATCCGCTTGTTATTATTTGAGGGCCACAGGCGTCTAAAAGGGGTGCAAACTCTTGATTTGGCAAGATAACACTCTTATTGAAATTACATATGCGTTGAATACTACAGTGACAGTACCAACCTAAATCATACATAGATTAAGATTTTAATACATATTGTAAATGTCATACATAGAGATTCAATTAAAGAACAAACAAAAAAAAATTTCCTTACGAAGATAAAAGTTCGGCAATTATGATTGCAAAATGATATCGCGACAAATGTCCATCACGACCGCGCTGATAGATGTCTATTCTTTCATCAAAGTTTTTAATCTCTTTTCGGCAAAATGGAGGTACCATTTCATTCATCACATCATGAATTTTGAGTTTTAAGGCTGAAATCGATTGGATTGACCCGTATAGACTCTGTCCTAACCATAGCTCCACGAAAACTAATCTACTGGTTTTAAATCACACGATCTGCCTGGCCGCTTAAATGCTGAATGTCGTAAAATTATGCGATCGGGAAATTTGTTTTGCAATTCATCGTTTCATTGGCTGTGTGACATGTGGCACCGTCCTGTTGAAACTACATGTCAGAGATATTCATGTCGTCAATAACATACTAAAATTGAGTTGTTAACATCTCGCGATAGCGTGAACCCTTGACGGTTACCGCACTTCCAGCCTCATTTGCGAAAATAAATGGCCTAATCATGCAAAGGCTTCTTAATAATTGCTCTAGGATTTTCAGAAGCCCAAATGCGGAAATTTTGTGTGTTAACATATCCTGACAAGTGAAAATGGGCTTCGTCTAAAAATATGATTTCTTCAGAAAAACCATGCGATTGTTTCTGATTGGAGTGAACTTACGGCGATGTGAATGATCGGCTGGCTTCAATTCCTGCACCAGCGAAACTTTGTAAGGCTTTAAAGTCAAATCCTAAGGAAAAATTCGCCATGTAGTGGTTTTGGATAGACCCAATTGTTGAGAACGTCGAGGATTTGACAAATTTTGATCTGCTTCAACTCTATGGCTCACGGCTACATTGTTTTCACTTGAACGACCCGGTTGAACATACCTTTGTTTTGGCACACTTTGTATCGAGTCTGTCGACTCAAATTTTACAACCAAAATCTTAATAGCGGTCTCAGAAGGACGATTTGTCCGAAAATACGACGAATTTTACGATACGCAAAAAAAATTATAAAATTATATAAGCAATAAAGAAAAGTATAAAAAATTTTAAAATTCAGCTAGTAGACTTAATTAAAGCAACCATTTAGATTTAAGAAGTATTAAGCCCTTGTTTAAAAATTAAAGGTGATATACGTGATTATCACTTCGGAGTTTTTGAAATACGTATTAGCAAAATTTTGATATGAGTACAGAACTTTAAGTTGGCAATACTTTTTTAACTGATGGCAAATTTTTCAGCTGTCAAGTGGTTTTTATTTAGTTTAATTTCGCATTTCAACATGAATAAACGTGGCTCCCTGAGTAACGTTTCCATATTATACAAATTTGTATTGAAAATCATGGTTCTAAAATACATATCGCTTACTACGCCCATTTTGCAGTCAGAATAATCGGTCATCAGAGCGTCCATCGATTACAATAACAAAACATTTTCCCACCATGTTTACTCTAGATGACAAAACGTATTCACGGAGACGTCGTACTGTGTGTACGAGGAAGTCATTGCAGCTATAGAACGTTACGTAGAAGCAAACCCGCCATTTCCTACAGGAATTAGATATATGTCTATCCACTTTATGCTTAAAAAATTCAACTAGTGTAAGAATTGAAGCTATACGAGCGCCTACCAGTGAGTGGGTACAAAACAAGATTGCGGTTGATCCCGATTTTCATTAGCCAATTTTGTTTAGTGATAAATCAAGCTCCTTTGATTGATTGGATTTAAGCCGCACAATCACCTACAAATGCGTAGATTCGGTAAGTGGCCCAAAACAAAATTGCGGTTGTAATCGACTTTGATAAACGAATTTTTGCGCTGAAGCTCACTTTTGTTTGAATTGATACATCAACAAATACAACTGCCATATTTGGAGTTACAATCTTCAACACAGGTTGGAAGACCGTTGCGTACAAAAACACGGACTGTTTGGCCTGCTTTGTCGGCTGGTGGAATGATTAGTCATTACTTCTTTAAAAACGATGCTGGTCAGAAGAACGCTAAAGTCAATGGTAACTTCTATAGAGTTACGATAACTGACCTTTTCGTTCATCAGTTGAACAACCATGATGGTCAGATTTCGAATGAAGTAAACTTCATGTCAATTTATATAATTTATTTTTACTTTCAACCTTCTATAAACAATACCCTTTAAAATCAAAAAATTTAATACTAAATATTATTACGGTGAGAATTATTCATAAATAAAATTTTTCTTTATTTTATCGTTACATTTTTATTTTATATTTTTTCTTCGTTCTTATTTTATCAAAAGCAGTTCATAAGAAATTAATTAAAGGAAACATAACTTTTTCATTTTCCTTTCTCTTAAAAATTTGATATTTCCTGTTTGACATTTTAAAAGAAATAAGAATTTTAATTGCAAACACTCCCTTTCATGAAATTATATTTATTGACTTCGATGTCGATAAAGAGGCAAATCTCGCTTAAAACTTCGAAGGATATCATCCACAAAACTTTAATGAACTTAACATTTTATTTGTGTAAAAAAATACAATTAAGTTTATGCTTTTGTAAAAATATACTTCGTGATATTTGCGTAATTTAAATATTCATACGCATTTCTACAGGTGGAAAGAGTATAATTTAGGGTGTTGGTTAATGAGGCTTACGGAAACTCGGAAATGAGATAAAAATCGTTCACTTATTCGAAAATTTATTTGTTTAACTAATTTATAAATTACAACGACAACACGAAGCTTTACAGTTTATTTGTGGCAGGCAGTTAAGAAGTTTCCTTTGAATACTTCAATTATTTCACGTTGTAGCACGCAATAAAAAAGCATGCTAACATGAGGCATCTATAGTTTAAGGGCAAAATATTATGATGAAATTATATGGTTATGATTAAACCAGATTATTATTAAATCGGGACAGATATTGCGCCTAGTTACATCGTTACCATATAGAACCATAATCATATTAAAACTATGAAAGAATTATTATAATATTTCGAACCTGTTAAAATATATTTTTAAAGGAATTTCTAAATTCGAGTTCTTAATTATTTTATTTTTGCTTTTCGATTTTTTCCTATCACCTTAAATAGCATCACAAGAAAAAACATATGCAACTCTTAAAAAATTTTTTTTTGTAAAGAGAAGTAGCACTTCAGGCAACAATGCCTTTTTAGGTAGCGAAAGTAGAGACATAGTCGGAAAAAATATAACAAAATAAAAGAGTAAACATAACTATTAATAACATATATTATCGTATATTATTTTGTCTTGGTTGCGAAAATTTGATTTTTGCGATGATGCACTTACTATATATAGTTCTAATCTAAGTATCAAATAATAAGAAACACTTGTTTACTGTGATTAAAATAGTATTAAGAACAACTCTAGATTATTAATCGGAACCACACTATGGGCTTTTCAACAAGAAGTATGTTTTTCAATTGCGGCAACACCAAAAACATTTAGTTTTTTGACGCATTCTTAGCAAATGCATTGGCAATTGTTACGATGAGTTCAATTTCACACGAAAATCGCATTCTAGTAATTAAAATCCACTATGAAAATGGTGGTTCTATTTATGTTACATTTCAAAAATTTCGTGATTTTTTCAGACAACATAATCGTCCGCAAACATCAACACCTGCTCGACCGTGGCATTCAACTGAAAACTTCGCAGCCGTGAATCACGGTGTTAAAGCAGAGCTATATTTGTCAATTTCTCAATAATTGGGGTGCGTGACTATATAGTCATAGTCAGATGGTGGTCAAACCACTTGGTTGATTGGACATCACCCACGCCCCAGGAGGCCATCGAATACGTATATCCTCCGGTCACTCCTGGTAGCAATTTCAAAAGCCCGAAGTAGGCCGCAGCTTTCACTCCTTGCTAAAGAGTTGGAGACTTTCTAACTCCTGGTGCAGAACGCATGAAGCTCTTTTTTATCAAGAACACGACAGCATTCATACTCACTGAACCTGAACCACTTATTGTGTTAATTTGAATGATCCGACCCACAAACTCTCACGAGAGTCCGAAACCACAACCACCATGATACTCCCATATAGGGGCTAACCTCAATAACCAGTCAGAGAACATCTTTGCCTAAAGAGAACAAATAGTGAACTTTGCGAGCGTACTGATTCCCGTGGAAATATGTGGATTGACAAGGTGACTCCTACTAGCCTTTGAGGGGCCTGGGCTTCCTTTTACCCCGCAAGACACCAGTCTAAATAGAATAGTAGGTTCCAAAAAGGCTATCATGTGCCCCCGAGGGGAGCCACAATAATTGGGGTTATCCAAAATCACCACATAGCGAATATTGCGTAAGGATTTGACTTTATAGTCTTGCAAGATTGAACTGGTGCAGGTATTGAAACCAGCCGACCATTCACATCGCAGTAAATTCACTTCATTCAGAAACAATCGACTGGTTTTTCTGAAGAAATCATATTTTTAGACGAAGCCCATTTTTACTTGTCAGGATAAGTCAACAAGCAAAATTGCCGCATTCGGGCTTCTGAAAAACCTAAAGAGATTATTGAGAAGTCTTTGCATGCTCCATGCGTCGCTGCGTGGTGCGCTATGTGGTTTGAAGGCGTGATTTGGCCGTTTTTTTTTTATTTTTGAAGTGATGCTGGGAATGCGGTAACGGTCAATCGATCACGCTACCGAGATCATAACACCTCAATTTTTGCCTATTATTGACTACGTGGATATCACTGATATGTGGTTTTATACAGCCAATGAAACGATTAGTTTATTGCAAATCAAATTTCCCGATCGCATAATTTCACGACAATCAGCAGGTAAATGACCAGCCAGATCGGGTAACTTAACACCACTGGATTATTTTTTGTGGGGCTATGTTAAGGACAGAATCTATAGGGAGTCAATCGAATCAATTTCAGCCTTAAAACTCAAAATCGGTAATGTGATTAACGAAATTGCCAAAAAGTGATTAATAACTTTGATGAAACAATCGACATCTGTCAACATGGTCGTAGTAGACATTTGCCAGACATAATTTTTCATAAATAATTGCCAAAATAGAAATAGAAAACAAACTTCTTGTTGAAAAAACCTTTACTATCAGCATTATTCTCTGCGTATGTATGACAGTATATCCATTTCTTTTTTACAACGTTAATTTAGTAAAAGTTTCAAGATTTTTCGTTACTAGTGAAGTATATTTTTATGTTTAGTTAGAGTTATAATAAAGATAAATTTCAACTTCAAAGATTAGAACGTTAGCTGAAGATAAATTATATCTACATAAAAGTTTAATTGAATTTGAAGAAAGTTTTATATATTTTTTGGAAAAAGTCAGTCGAATAAAATGATCGGTTAAGCCTATTTTGCTAAATCGAAGTTGACGAAGTTCTAATAAGGGATCCATGTCGACTTCTACATATGAACAGTCGAACATGCTTACAGCATACGCTTTTTATAACAAATTTTTTAAGTACGCTCTAGATAATAATTCCTACAAATAATCACGAACATGTTGGTTATATAGAGCTAGTTACACCCAAGAAATCAAACAACAAATAAACGCTATTTTTAAATAGATAATATTACATTTCTCTGTTCAGAGTTACAATTGGCATTGGTAGTATTCACTTTCGTTTAATTATTCACAATTGCTAAAAGTGAATAAAGATGAAACAAAATATTTTTATTAGTTATAGTTTTTTGACCTTTTTAATATTTTTTAGTAGTTAATTAGAAAGCACTAGGTCAATTTTAATAAAAAATCTTTAAAAAACTTTTATTTTTTATTATTTTTTCGATATTTCGCCACACCGTTGGTTGGCATCATCAGGAAAAACAACCAACGGTGTGGCGAAATATCGAAAAAATAATAAAAAATAAAAGTTTTTTAAAGCTTTTTTATTAAAATTGACCTAGTGCTTTCTAATTAACTACTGCAAAATATTTTTAAATATATGTAAAATTTTTTCTGTTTTGATAGAATAAACTACGTTTATAACAAATTAAAATTACCGTTCCCTTCTAGAATATTATAAACGTGTTCGACTGTAAACTTTGTGATTGTTGTTTGCAACTATTTATCAAATCAGATTTGCGCATTATTTTTTATGTTATGTATGTTCTTTAGTTTAATTATTAAAAAAGTACCACCAGCAGTAATATTAGTTAGAAAAGTACCAAATTCTTAAAGTCCTGTGGAACTTATCAAAACAAATTTAGTTTCTCATAAAAAAAAATTACGGCGGTTTGTATGTTTTTTAAATTGTAATAAGCCAAATCCCATATTCCTTCTCAACGTTTTTAAATAAAATATTAATAAATAATTATTATTCTTAGTAGCAGTCTTTTCTAAATAAATTTAACACTATAATTTTTAAAAATTTCGAAAGCTTCTTCAGGAAATAGTTTTTTATAAAAACAACAATTATAACAAATTGTTGTAAAAATAATAATCATAAAATATTAATTTTAAAAGGAATTGCATTTAGTTTTATATCAAAATCAAATATTTGAATAACAGCAGCTTGCAAATGTATGTAAGCTTCATTTTATTATGGATAAGCATGGCACCTTCTTACACGGTTTTATGTTAAATCTACTAAAATCTTTAGTATTTTCATTCGATTTACATATAGTACCCTGAAAAACAGTTTACTTTTCTATATAGTTTTCACTTTTCAATTTCCACTTAAAAAATTGATATATCGGATAAATCTAAATGTGCTATTGTCACTAACCAAACTGAAAAGCGGAAATTAATTAGAGCGCTTAAAAGACCAACACATATTTCATTTAAGTTAGTTTCCTCTAACCAATTCCTGTGTTGAATTTAAAAAAAAAACACACTTTTAAAGTTATTTTGAAGCTCCAAAAGTGAACACTGTAAACTCTGTAATTAAGGTTGGCAATTTGCATTTAATAATGGAAGCAAAAATTTCAAGAACAAAGTTATTTTTTTATTTTATGGCATTTTTATGGCATTAGAAAAAATTGTTTAATTTAATTTGGGTGCGTGTGGCACTTAAAGTTGCAGGATGGATATAATAGAAATAGAGCAAAAAATTGCTGCTAATAACTAACAGCAATGAAACATGACATATAAACAAAACAGAAATAAATATAAAATTCTATTTTCTTTTTCGTGTTAATTATGAAATGGAAAAAACTAAAGCAGAGAAATCCATCATGAGTAGAAATATTCCATTTTTTAAATTTCATTTTGTTTTCACAATCAGCACCGCAATTTTAAAATGGCTCTTTAACCTTTTTATTATTTTAACGATTAAATTGTTTCTTCTCTATTAAAAAAAAAAGCCCGACCGCGGCATTTTACTTTATATACAATTATATTTAAATATATTATAAAAATAGACTGAAACCAGTCTCCTCGTATTCTAACATGTCAGGGTTAATACTGCATGGAATTGTGTAGAGGGAGTATTGAAAATTGGTGATAAAAGTCAACATCAACAGCCTACTGGAAATTGGGGGATTTTTACAGGGGAACGGTTATTAATTGAACATGGCAACGGGGATTATTGAAAATACCACGAGGAGTTATAATGGAGTAATTTATGTAAATGTAGGGAAAATATTTAGATCGTTGGTTGGCACATGCCACTGGTTTGTCGAGGAGAATGTTACGATCGAATATATATGACAGTGGAAAAATTTAACATTGCATCAAAAACCGGCGGAACATAAAATGTTCATTTCTCGAGCAAGGAATTGGAAATGGATGAATAAAAGTTAAATGGGATTCAATGTATGGAATACCTTACAACGGACACGGATCCACTGCAACTACGAAAATATATGTTAGAACGACTGGTTCGAAATTGCGGACAAGTCAAACTATAGAACACTTCAAGCTACTAGGGAACAAAAAACAGTATTGGCAGCCCACTATTCAGTCAAAGGTCACCCTCGATGATATGAAAATATTACGACATTAAAGTGATTATGAACAGGGATGCACAATGGAGGTGTTGCAAAAATACTCCCACGGATGAATTTTAAAACGGACATAGAAAATTGCTCGCGTTTGTTTCGACTTATGGGTCAAACTGTAGAACACATAGAGCTACTACGGACTAAAGAACAGCATTGACTGTTCTCCCACCGATGAATTTTAAAACGAACATAGAAAATTGGACTAAAGAACAGCATTGACGGCCTACAATGCAGTCAAAGGTCACCGTCGCCCTTTCCATGATATAACAATATTACAACATTAGAGTGACTATGTAGAGCGATGTACAATGGAGATGTTGCACAAATACTCCCACGGCCCTAGGAATGAATTTTAAAACGGATATCGAAAATTGCGCCGATATGTATCAATGTACTGATTTAAAATATGAACAAAAGAGTTTTCAGTAAGCATTGCAATTTTTCTAAGGGCGGGCAGCCTTACACATTGTAAGATATATTTGTTTTGCATATACAGTGGACTCTTGATAACTTGAAACTCGTTAATTTGAATCTCGCGATTATTTGAACTGTTTTCCAAGTCCCTTGAAATACGCTCAATATATTGAAAAAAATCTATGTAATTTGATCCCCTCAATAATTTGAAATTATTTCAATGAAATTTTTATCGCCGACTCTCTGTAATTTGAATTGTTTAGCTCTACGCTCTATAATTCTGAATAACTACGAGCCAAGAAACATATTCAACGCGGACGAAACTGGACTTTTTTATAAGTGCCTTTCTGATTGCACATTGACATTTAACGATGAAAAATGTCACGGAGGCAAACTCAGCAAGGAAAGAATAACTGTACTTTTGTCATGTAACATGGACGGAGATCAAAAGCTTAAACCTCTTGTTATTGCGAAATCAGTAAAACCACGCTGTTTCAAAGGAATAAAAACACTGCCCGTAACTTACCGGTCTAACAAAAAGTCATGGATGAGTACAGATTTATTTAATGAGCGGCTGTTGTCGATTAATAGTGACATGAGACGTGAAAAACGCAAAATTTTATTGTTTTTGGACAACTGCACGGTGCACAATAATCCACCACTATTAGACCACGTGAACTTGATTTATTTTCCGCCCAATACAACATCTAAGTTACAGCCTTTAGACCAAGGCATTATCCAAAATTTTAAAACCCTCTACCGCAGAGAAATTGTTTCCAAATTTTGGATAGCATTGAAAAGGGTGAGAAAGTAACCATAACAATTCTAACTGCTTTAATTATCATTAAAAAGGCCTGGAAAAATCTCAGTTCTACAACCATTTACAACTGCTTCAAAAGAAGCGGGTTTTCGTTAACATCTTCAGCTCAGCTACCAGAGCCACCAGAAGTTACGCACTCTCATCCAGCATGGCAACTTCTACCTAACTCTGAAGAGGTGAGTTTTGAAAACTACGTTCAGATAGACAATAATATCAGTGTCTATGGTGTCCTAACCGATGCTGAACTGTTGAATCTGACTTCTTTGGATGAGGAAGATGAAGCAGGCGAAAATGAGGAACCACCACTTTCAGTGTCATTAAGCAAAGCAATGGCAAGTCTTAGCACATTACGCTCTCAGAACGGATACAAGTGATGACTTCTTTTCAGCTCTAATCACAGTTGAAAATTCATTAGACAATGACAGATTAAAACATGTAACTCAAAAAAAAAAAAAATTACGGACAATTTTTCACAATAAATTGTTTTTTTTACTTTATATGTATACATGCAACTGTAAGAATGTTCACAATAAAAAATTTTAAATAAGCTCTAGTTAATTTGAATTTTTTTATCTTTCGTTTGATATTTTGAAGTCTCGTTAAAATGAAAACTCGATTATTTGAACTTTTTCTCCGGTCCCTTGAGTTTCAAATTATCAAGAGTCGACTGTATTGATATTTTCCATTTTCTCAGTTTCCTGATGCAGAACTTTAAAGGTGTTCGAAATATCGAGATAATAGAATAATATGTAGAAAAACAAAATGAAAGAGGGTTATTTAAATATAACGAAATAAATATAAATATTTCTATAAACATAGATTATATATCTAAACAAAACTAAAACCAAATACTCTCTGTAAAGTATAATAGCAACACAAAAATTATGCTTAAAGTCTTTCAGCTCCTTCTTTACCTTTTGCTGAACAATTCTTTTCGATAGTTAAAACGGCAGCCAGCTCTTTCCATATCAAAAGATTCTAGACGTTTTAACTCGCCAATAAATATAAACCATAGTTGCACGCGATATGGTGGCATTAATTAAAACATTTAATAATTATTTTCTATGGGTTAAAAAATTTCACAGAAATTAGCAAATAACGAAAAATCATGCGTAGCTATTTAAAGCCTTTGCTATAACGAACCTTTAATTATTGCGCTTCTTCTGGCTTCCGTAACGTTCGGAAAGCACATGAAATCCTTATTTCACATATTATAAAATTTGATATACTAGTTTTCATATTGCATTACATTATGGGTGTTTCCACATAGCGTCAATTATATAATTATAATACGGATGACATTTTTTACATATTTTTACCACAAAATAAATTGAATAACAGAAATATTATTTGGTTTTAAATAAAGTAAATAAAGTGAACTTTTTTTTTTTATACAAAATTACCCTAAAACAAATATTTCGTTAACTTCGCGAATATAGTTTCTAATATATTTTAAAGCAAATTTTTGCAAGAAAATATCAATTCCAAATAATTTATGTGACGTCTTCAATTAGATAACATAAGTGAAGGAAAAAAGCACTTTTTAATTTTCATAAACATTTAACAATACGTTACGACAAGTTACAAGTCATAGACTTGTTTTCATGAATTTTTTCAATTAATTTTTGCTACGAAAAGAATTGTGAAGAGGAAAATGCGTGTGTGAATAAAATTTACTTAATAATAAAATATAACAATATCGTGGTATACTGCACATTTTTAAAGGGAATGTTTTTTTGCTTGAGTATGGTTTAACCTAAAAATTGTTTTGTTGTTATTTTTGTGGTTCTTTTAATTTTTGTGTGGCAATATGTGGTTAACAGTACATTAAAGCAAAATATTAATAGAAATACAAACCAAAAAGTCTTACAACAACTTTACCAGCATAAGTTCATAAAATAACTTGTTGGTTAATGGATGAAAAAACAGCACTTCCCCAGTAACAACCACAATTTCAAACAATTTGCTAAATATTGTGTTTATTTATTTAAAAAAAAAACAACAAAATTTATTATGAAAACATTTTCTTAATATAATGCTCCAGAATTTTCTCTTATATAATTTTAACACTTTTACCAAATGGTGTCACCTTAACAGCTCAAAAAGTAATAACTTTTTTCATTTCACCACTGCGTGTCAAGGATGGCGTATGATTAACATTAATATTGTTACGAAAATGATTTATTAAGTACTATTTACATTTTTTTCTGGCTGTTTGTTAGGTATAAACGGCCTACGCTTTCAATGTGAAGAACATCATTTTCAAACCGTGTTCTAATCCGTACTTATGAGTCAGCGTTCGCGTTTAGGTAGTTCCGTTGTTAAGGTTGTATCTATCCATGTAGGTAGAATGCCAGCCACCTAGCATTTTATGCAAGGCTAATTTTCACTATCTCCGTCTTTTATTATTATTTAGGTACGTGTGTCCGTCTGAGGGTGTTTTTCGTTTGTTTGAGTATATGAAAAGTTTTAATGATGTGAATATTAATTCTGTTTACCTGTTTGTTTCTAATGTCACTGTTAAAAGTTTTTGTTTTGTAGATTTTTATGTTTTCAAGAATGTCTAGTCTTTGTCCTTTTTTTTACTAGGATATAGTAATTTCATACATTCGCCTATTTCTCTTGGTGTGTTTCTGTCAGTGTCAAGGTGTACTGCAAAGTTGGAGTCTTCTCTTTTTGGTTTGTATAAGCGTATGTGTTCTGTAAAGCTTGTTTTTAGTGTCCGCCCAGTTTGTCCTATATAAGTTGCAGGTACAAGAAAGTCTGTATACTCCGCGGGAATTATGTCTCAGAGATAATGTTTCCGAGTGTTGCCGGTTTTTAATGCTTTGACTAAACCTTCTTTGAAAGAAAGGTTAGTTAGTCTATATATTTCTGGTCCTGTGTAAGTAAAAATATGCCTTCGTGTTGTATCGGTTGTCACTTTGTCTTCTTTATTCCGGCTTCTAGTGTTGTATTGCCTAAGAACTTTGTTGATAGTAGTGGGTTTGTAGATGTTATTTTTGGCTATGGTGTAAATTGTGTCAAGTTCTTTGTTGTACTTGTCTGGAGTAAGTGGGATTATCTTAATTCTTTGTGTCATATCTCTAAATGCTGCGAGTTTATATTGGATAGGGTAGTTCGAGGTGATGTACATGGTAGTGTCCATCGTAGCTGGCTTTATATAGATGTCAAATGTTAAATAGTGAGTTCCTCGTATTATTGTTATGTCAAGATAATGCCAAGATAATCTTGTTCGTTTTCCATTGTGTATGTAATGTTACTATGGATTGTGTTTAAGTCTGCTAGAATTTGTTCGGCGTTGTCTTGTTCGAGGATGCATATGATGCGATCTGCATATCTTCAGTTATTTTGTATTTGGTGTTTTCACGGGCAGTAATTTGAGATGCTGCAAAAAGATTGTGGACTCCTTTCCGAGTCCGTCAAGTTTATGAATTTTTAAAAGAAAATAATTATCTTTTATATTTTTTAGTAGTTAATTATAAAGCACTAGGTCAATTTAATAAAAAATTTTTAAAAAACTTTTATTTTTTATTATTTTTTCGATATTTATAATTAACTACTAAAAAATATTAAAAAGGTCAAAAAACTATAACTATTATAGAAAGTAATTATCAGTAAAAAAGTAAACGAAACGGCTTAATGTGCATTTTATAAACGGAGTAGTTTTCCATGATTCTTATATGTACAAGACAACAACGCCATGCTTACAATAAATTCAATCAAATAAGATAAACAGTAGAAAACAAAACAAAAAAACAGAACAAAACAAAACACACAGCCAAAGCACTTAATGATAATAACAACAACGATATGTGGTGATGTTAAAATATAATATTCCTTTCCTTCCACTTGCTGGGCAAATGAATCAATTCAAATTGGGTCATCAGTAAGTAAAGACAATAGAGTTACGATCGTGTCAAGTCAAGTCATAGAAATCATATTTTGTGCGAAATACTGAACAGATTTAGAAGAAATTTGCATGCGCAGGTCAATAGATATAATGTGATGCATATATATTTTACCTCAGTCCTCAAAGGAATAGCAGGGAATAATTGTTTTATTTTTTTACAATATTAAGTGCTGTGGAGGTAATTTTTCTTGGTCTTTAGTGTTCGAGTATAAACTTGTAAACTTAGTATGTTCAGCTCGTATACACTAAAAAAAAGCTAAAAAAAGGACCGTATATTATCTTCAAATAATGGATTTGACAATTGCATGCTGAAGAACACCAAAGGTGTTTTAAATTAAGTTGTTTGGATTTTTTTCCGCCAGTAAATGAAATACTGTTGTCATTCTTTTCCGTCTTTGCTGGTTGTTTGTTCTGTATGAACAACGAGCGCATTCGATGTGAAGCCGTGTTCTAATCTGTATAGATTAGACAGAAAAGAATGACAACAGTGTTTAAAATATTGAGATAATAAAATAATATTTAATAAAACAAAAAGAGAGAGGGTTATTGGAACAAAAAGGATTGACCTCGAACCAGAATAAAGGCAAATCATGTTAAAATAAATGTTAAGACTTGTCATCGGGGTACACAACGGAACATTTTTGTAAACGTAGATTAATTATCTTTAATGAATAATTATTTTCCATAATTAAAAAGAAACCTTTCAAATGCTGCAAGATATTTTCATATTTAAAGATTCTAGACGTTTTAACTTGCCAATAGATAAATATCGCAATTTTAAGCGCTATGGCCACATTTATTTAAAAATTTAATAATTACTTTCGAGCATGTGCTATAGAGCAGCATATACAGTTTCAATAACCATATTAAGAATTATAACGCGGTACTTAATTGTTCCTAAATACAAAAAATCATATCGCAAGGTTTTTTCACAGTTTTCTCTGAAAAATTTCTCCTGAAAAATGTATGTATATATTTTCAAAGGGGCGTTATAATAAAAATGGAAACTCGGACGGAGCTATTTTGCATGAGCTAAACTACTAACCAAACTACCTATTAATGAGAATAATTATTGAAACAATTGAATGAAAAGACCAAAGTGACCTAAACTAAACAGATTGCTTTTTTTGTGAACTAAGAAGTATAATTCTATTTTATACTGATAAGCATATTTTTTAGCTTGAAAATTTTTCACTTCATTTCAGAAATAAGTTCTTTGATGCTTCTTTTATCTAGTATTATACTAAATTTTTTTTCTTAACAAAGTAGTTTCAAAATATTTAAATATTTTTAGCATAATCTTGTTTTCGCAATCTTTTTTTAAAATAAAAATTATTAAAAAAGCCATCATAAGATATGTATTTATCGGAAAAAAAACTTAAATAAAAATAAAAACTGGCGCAGAGAAAGTTTGCTTAAAGGTTTGTTTCAAATCCATTAAGAGATTTCTATCTAAAGAATACATGCTTTTGAAGATAAAAGATAATTTTGTTTTATTTTTGCTGTAACAATGGTTTATCTCTATAGATAAATAATATAGCATAAAATGTAGTTTAATAATAGAAAGAAATAAATTGGACAAATAAATCAAGAACTTAAATATATAAATAAAATCATTAAATAAATTGTCCAAGAAATATAATAAATAATTCTAAATATTGTGGATCATGCAATAAAAATCCATAAATTGTCGGTACGTTTATAAACAGCTTAATTATAAAATTGACAAATATAACAATAGATATTATGTTACAGATTTTCTTAGCAACACAGAGTTTAAAGAAAATTGGATTTTACAACCTCAAGTGCTTTGTCCATCATACGTTATGACAAAACCAAAGCGTGCCCATATAAATTTATGACTTAAACCAAGATAACAATAGAGCACCATAATTTATTTATATTTTGCTGATATTACGCTCAAAAATGCTATAAATTATGTAAAAATTTTTCTTGTCAAACTTTATCTATAAATATATTAAAATGTTTTATTTATTATATCACATAACACTATAAATGTAAAAATAAACAATACAAAATGCATTTTTATTTTCAAAATTTTTAAATTAAATCTTTTGAGGGTCAGTCTTTGACAGAAAATAAAACTTAAATAAATAGTCAATGTCAAATTCAACGTAAATTTCAATGTTAAATGCAAAAAAAATTATTTAAAAATAATTTGTTTTAAACAAAAATTTTAAAAGCAAAAAAAGAGTGACTTACAATAAAATTTAAACACAAGAACACATAGTGACTTAGCTATAACACATTTATAACTTTTGACAGAAATCTATGCCATCATAATTAATTTAGTTTTTATTTCTTTTATATGCAATTTTTATTTATTTTATCTATAAAATTTCGTTGACAAATTAGTTTTGAAGAAACGATTTTCGCTGATTATAATAGAAATAATTCTCCACTCTGTGTAAGTAGGCTGATGATAATTTTTTACTGTTTCTGTTTATTGAAAAATTAAATATTTTCAAAAAATGCATCGAAAATTATGCAGGACTATACCATCCATTTGATAATTTATTTTACGGCAAAATTAGAGTCACTATTAAAAATACTTTAAAAATGTAAACTGCCAGCAATGACGGCGTGTCATCTAAATATTTCATTATGAATATTATGACTGATGAGCTGTATGCTTTGATTGAACAAATATGGAGTGAGACTAGACTAAATGACTAGCAAGAGCTACTAATGGTAGCAATTCGTAAAAGAGAATGTACTAATTGTGAAAATATATAAACAGATATCTGGTCAATTGAAAAATATGCTACAACACAACTAAAGGTACGGTCACATTAGTCAAATGTTTGCCTCAAAATTGTTTGTTGGTGTTTGATTAAAATTTGTTTAACAAAATAAAAAATTTGTTTTATGGTCACATAAAAGTTAAATTTGCTTCGTTTTTTTGATTTTTTGTTTGATGCCGTTTTGATAACGGAGGTGTGAGTGATCAAAAGCTGTTAGGAAAACATTTATATTTAATTCATATAATTGCAATTATACTTACAATTGCAGTCTGACATATCATCAAATAATGTATTTGATATTGTTTGTTCTGTCTGCAGATCCTCAGCACATCCAACAAAGTTCATGATGTTAAAAAACCTCCATTTTGGAGTCATACTGGATATGCAGCAGTATCGTGGCTATGCCAGCAGGGTCGAAACTAAATCGGGCCAAGGCGCATCAATGACTCCAAAATGGAGGTTTTTTAACATCATGTCCATTTTGCTATTAAATCTGCCGTGGAGTATTTTTGATTAGAATGATCGAAAATGTTCTGCCAAGCAGTGTCACGCATTTCTTTGTTATGGTACCCTGCATCTGCCGCATCCCATAAACATTTATCTGTCTCAACCAAAGAAATTAGTTTTGTCGCATCAATGTCGTCCCAGTCTCGAATAACTTTCGGTTTGTTTCGAGGCTTTTTGTGTTTTGGAGGGGCGGTTAAGTTTGCAGAACCTTTAGGTCGGTAAAATTCCGTAATTTCACTACTTGTTTCTATTTTTTCATCGAAACTAGATATTTCCACGGGAAAAACATTTTTCAAAAAATTTTGCATGTACAGAAAAGGTTCAGTTACAATTTTCTTATATACATACATATAGTACTCTTTTCATTTTCTTTTTCACTTAAATGTAATTTGTATAAAGTATACTTCAACTAAACTTTATTTTTTACGAATAAGGGCATAGATAAAAAGGTGATTTTAAATCCAACTATATTATTTGCTTAAAATTGGTTTTCATCTTAAAATTAACATTTATGTCTAATATTTTTTAGGTTTAGTATTTTCAGTTCAATTGAGGGTTTTTTTATTTAAGTAATAACACACTTTTAGCAGCTGTTATTTGCCTCTGTTTTCTCTTACAAAAAATTTGTAAGTTCAAAATTTATTTGCCCAAAAATGAGTCAAATATTTGACATTGAGTGGTCACATTATGTTCACATTAAAAACATTTTTGTTTGCCGGCAAATAATTTTATTTGCCAGCAATCAGCTGTTTTGCTGTTTGCCTGTCAATAATTTTTTGTGGTCAGACTACGGCCAACAATTATTTGACGTTTTTAGTCAAATGTTTGCCAACTGTGACCGTACCTTAAGTGGGTTTTTAACACACTAATAATATATGAACCGATTAGCATTTGTAGATTATGAAAATTTATTGAGTACCCCAAATGGAATTTTTTACACTTGAAGTGTAGTTCTATTAAAAGAAATATCCCATAAAATTGTATCGATAATAGAAATTACATTTTACTTCTACAGCTTCACATGAAGGCAATATCATCAGCAATCCCACTTATTTCTACCAGTACCGTATGACAAGAACTATTCAAAAAGCTACTGATTGCGCTTAGTTTTTCAATGAAATTATAAAGTCTATCAGAACAAAGGCATACCAAGAAATAAATGTGAAAGAACGTTAGCAAGGAGAACCTAACCTTCATATCTACCTAGTCATCCGGACTTTAAAAATGTACAAAGTTTATATAATGTTAATCATAATATAAACTTCATTCAAATACTAACAAAACTAAAGCGTTTTTCAACAAAAAGTTTATTTTCTAAAACAAAATAAAATAAAAAATTTTGATTAAGATGATTCAAATTTTTATTGTATTACGAAGAGAAAAGTTCGGCAAATATGGATGAAAAATGATATCTGGCAAATATCCACTAGGACCACGCTGACAGATGTCGTTCTTTCATCAAAGTTCTTAATTACTTTTTGGCAGAGTGGATGCCACAAAAATAATCCAGTGGTGTTAAATCACACAACTTGTCTGGACACTTAACTGCTGCTGATTGTCGTGAAATTATGCAATCGGGCAATTTCTTTGCAATAAATTAATTATTTCGTTGGCTGCGTAACAGATGGCACAGTCCTCCTGAAACCACATGTCAATGATATCCACGTTAATAATAGACCAAAATTGAGTTGCTAGGATCTCACAATAGCGTAATCCATTGACTGTTACCTCATCTTCAGCCTTATCTTCGAAAAAAAAAAACGAAACACCGAGATTTTAAAGGCTTCTCAATAATCCCTCTGGGATCTGCAGAAGAGCAAACGTGGCAATTTTGCTTGTTGACATACCCTGACAAGTGGAATTGGAATTCATCTGAAAATACGAAAATCCCCCTATATTTCAATATTTTTAAATATATATTTGATTATTATTTTTATTCGACCTCTTTTTTTATATTAAACTAGCGTGCCCGTAGCTGCTTTGCAAGTCATTAGTGATTTTTTTTTATTCCGCAGCGTTCTTTTTTGTGTGCGCTAAAAATTCACACATTCAAGAAAATTAATCAGAAAGAACACAATTTCTTTTTTTAGTTTTTATGTTTTTTTAATAATTTTATTTTTTTTACAATTCAATATTTTTGTGTGCTTATATAATACTACGTCTTATTCTATTACAATGCTTTCACATATACGACATTCTTTGATCGATTTTGCTTCGCGGTATAGACAAATAAAGTACGTGAACGTGATACATATAATTGACCGCGCGAAAAACAGGGATCATTGCAAAAGCAACACGTATGGGAAACTGAAGCCGTTTAAAATGAAACGGCAAATCTGGAGGAATCATAGGAATGCGTGGTATCAACACATCCTCGCCCTTATATTTTCCTTTTAAAATTTTTGCTTTAATCACATTTTTTATGACTTTTTTGACTACTAAATGTGTTCCCATTGTAAAGTGGTGGCTGACAGGTATTTCTAAGCAAAATAATTGGTACACCAACTTTCGCTTGTAGGCGGTGGGGCGGCAGTCCCGGTAACTCAATCGAATTTTAAAATTCGACTGGATAATTTAACACACCGTCTTGATTGGTAAGAGAGTCAACCGATTTGTAGGTAAAAATTTCCCCGGGAATGCCACATTGTCACATTGATATCTGAAACATCTGCATTTTTCGCAGCTGAGATAGCTCCTTCCCCCAACCAATCACGGTTTCTCAAATTTTGTGCAATACCGGGTAATATGTTTGGGACCAATTCGTGTTTTGATTGTGCAAAGTGGCAAAAATTATCTGAAAGCGTAATCATTTTTATGATGGGGTTAATTGGAATTGCGCCATTCCCAATATCTGACAATTGCTTTGAAAAATGTTCGGCTGATGGATCATTTTGCAATTGAACACGCAAATTACACACACTCACACACAAAATGCAACAGAATATGGAAAACAAAATTTTCTATTTGTTTGCACATCCACTTGCTATGAACATGAGCATATATCGATTTGTATTGGCGTCTCATTATGCGCAAGCATACACACACACAGCAACGTACACAAAACACACATTTCATTTGATACAAAACATTGATTCGAAGTATTCAATGGAAAAAAAATTTTAATTTTTTGGAAAATTTGTCTTGTTTCAAACATGCACTGTGGACGCACTATTGCGAATAAGTGTATGAAACAAAGATACAAACCAGCGAACGACCATTACGAAGGTACTGTGAAAACTTAGTGGAAATCCGACGGCGCACCTCGTCAAACACTGGCAACCAACGGACACCTATTTTGGGCTTAATTTATATATATATATATATATTTGGATTGTTGGTTTACGTGAATCCAATTAAACAATGTAATCTTGTGAATTCTTATTTTTCTTTATTCACTTAAATTAATGTTAAAATAAAATTTTATATTTAAGACGTAGCCAACACGTCTATCATAGTTAACAGCACAAAACGGAAGAGAAAACAGAATGCATGTGCAAGTTGTTCTAGGTCAGCAATGATAATAAATACCGGTTACTTATTAATGACACAAAAGGGCTGCCACATATATATATATATATATATATATATATAGATTATGTGTCTTTTGAATTAACTACCTATAATTCTGCGCTAAATTGTCTGTGTCTGTTTTGTTCTCCTTACATTTGGTGCATTAACAATTTCTAACATTTCTAACATATAACGTCTCTTATAGTTTTTTTCTATATCTAATATTGATGCTTCCTCAAACTTTGGATAATGATTATATTTCTTACAATGTGAAGAAATATTCCTATATTTTTGCTCACACCTGTGACCAGCTAATCTGGTTTTAAGTTTATTTTTTTTTTTTTTTGTTGTCCCAACATAAACTTTGTCACAGTTCACCTGGTCGTTTCCTCTGCATAGTATCTTGTATACTACATCAGATATTTCCATTTTTCCTATTTTATCCTTCATACTGTTAAATAATTTATTTAATCTGTTATATGGTTTGTGTGCAATTTTATATCTATCAGTGTCATATATTTTAGACTTTCTTAATCTTTATGATGATCCAGGAACATAAGTTAATGATTTATAAATTCTTGGTTTTGCCGTGGTATTTCCTAAATTATGCCCAAGATTACCATATTGTCTAATTAATCAGTTAGTTAATTCTACTGGAAAATCATTGTCATTAAGTATATCTCTCTTATTGTGTCCTTATTCTTCAAATGAATTTCTTTATACCTTATAGTCAATATTCTTTCTATCATATTTGTTCAAATTGTTAATAATTTTTTGTTTTTATAAAAATAAAAAATATCCAAAGGAAAGCGAAATATTGAAAATATATTGATAAATTTATTTAAAAAAGTCCATTGTTAATATTGATACTTATTTATTTAACATTTTTATAAAATAAATATTTTTTGAATATATCAGAAAATATTGATGTTTAAAGGAATCCAGCACAAATTAACACAGATTAACTTGGAATACATTTATAAAAATTATGTAATCCTTATATTCCCAAATTTATTCTTCGAAAAGATTACTTGAAGCAGCAACAATGAAAATACTACAACTGCTATTTAAGGGTTTTGTTCATTTTATATTTATAGCAATTATAATGGGGTCTTAGCTATTTGCATCACTGCCACTTTCAGTGACATCCGATCAAGTACCTTTTTCAACTTCAAATTTATTTAATATGTTTTTCAGCATACTCAAATCGCAGTAGTTACCACTTTTTACTTTTTTTGGAAATGTATATTTTTGGAAAATATATAGAAATAAGATTAACATCATGTCTAAATTATTTTTTTTTACAAACCCAAAAAAACAGCCTCCTAAAAATAGCACAAAATAAATTCAAACTTTAATACTCTAAACCCAATGAAAGAAGAGCTGAAAAAAGTTTAATTTTTATTTTTAGCAAAACATCAAGTACCGAAAGAAAGAATTTATCAGCAAAACCAAGCCAGGATAATTTATAAATATGATAACGATTGCTTTTAAGTTTAAAAAATGTACTACAACTACACTTAAATAATCAATGGGCATAGCACGTCAACGTCAAATTTGACATAGAAAGTGATTGCAGACGACACTCGTAGTTTCCACTTGAACATTTGAACTTTTTATAAAAGTTATTTATAGAGTCGATGTTAAGCAATTTTTTAAGGAGCGTCTAAATTATATTACAAGTCACCCTTTTATTTATATTAATTTTTTTTTTCAAGTAAAGATGCATTTACAATTTTTCTTTTAAAAATAATTGTATTTTAGTTTTATCTTCTATAAAAAAAACGGCCAGCGACAAATTCTATTTTAGAAATTTTTTATACAGGACATAAATACAAAACACATCACTTTTCCTTTTCATAAAATTAAACCAACTAAAGAAAGTTTTCTATTATAAACGCAATATGGATTCGCATTGAACACTTAATATTTTTAAAATTAAAATATGTTTTCTTTCCCAGTTAAAACTAACAAAAAATTAGATTTATTTGTAAAAAAAATAATATTTTATAACTCTGATGTTTATGGTAAAAGAAACAAAATATTTTCGATAACTTGCAATGCCTAAATAAAAATAAATTTAAAATGATTATAGTTTAGGAACAATATGCCTGTTTTTATCATCCTTCTCCTCCTTTGTTTGGACTGCCCCTCATTCAATGCATCATGTCAGAACTAGGAAATTAGGTTACGGGGTGAGGAAAGAAGGAGTAGAGTTTGGTGACATTCGATTTGAACTGTCCTACATTGAAAGTGACAAAAAAGACCTCTGGAGAGAGATTATTCTACATATGAAATTTTCTGCTTAAAACGAATTTTCCACGTAATGCGTAGTACGATTCACCGGCCAATCGACCACGAATAGATGGCCCTCAACAAAAGGCGTGTTAAACGCAAAAACGTGCGAGTAACGGGAACAAGTTCCCTAATTTCATTAAAGCAGTTACCATTGCAGTAAGAATAAAACAGTGAAATACAACCCACATTGTGTCGATGTTCTAGAGGAACAATAGAGTTAGATACCCTACTGTCTCCAATGATCATATTTTCCCTCTCTCGTATACGGTCAAACAATTTCAAAACAGTTTTTTTGGGCGTCGGTCCATACATGAGAGTTGTATTCCATTTTTGGAAGGATTTATGCGGTATAAATAGCCCAAATATCGATTCACTTGAAAGCTTCTTTAGAAACCTTTAAAATGTGCTTAGTCCATCGAACACCATTCTATATTTTCATGTCAAAAACGTGAAGATCCTTCGGTTCCTTATTACTTACAACACTTGTAATAAGATGCCCCCGCTTCCAACTTTACCTACAAGTAGATGTCAGGCATTTTAGAAAACCGAGGCACTTGAAAGTTTCTTTTGAAACCTGAAAAATGTGCTTAGTCCATCGAATATCATATTGTATTTTCATACTAAGATCTTCCGATTGCTTAATACGTATATAACCCATAATAACTGATGCAGACGAAGCATTAAATATTCATTATTAATTGTTGTACGTAAAGACATATGAATTCGAAGATTAATTGTTTAAATAATTTATGAAAAGGGATTTATTCATCGACAAGGTGTAGATTTTAATTCAACAGGGTTATCTTTCCTAATAGTTTTCGTTAACTTTAAGATTTCTTCATTAACAACCAGGGGCTACTTGCTGTACTTACTAATCCCAGTTAAGCTTTATTTACCAAATTAATTTTAGTTTTGCAATGACAAAAATGTTTTTCGCTTTTAAGTAATTCTATAGCAAATTTAGTTTTGCTTATAAGAACATTTACATGTATAACAAAATGGTTACCACTTAAAAAGAGGAGATAAAAACTTAAAGGAACTTTAAGTTATCATATAATAATTGTCGACTAGCCGCGGCTATTAGTGCAGTTAAAAGAAATTTATAATTATGGTATGGCAGTGTGTCTCAGTCGTGCCTGGATAATAAGAGATCATAATTTTACAGAACCGTAGAAGTATTTTAATAATCTGGATGGCTGTATTTTTGAGTCTCATCGAGTCAATTTTTGTTTGGATGAAAACGTCCGTTTAGCAAACCAGAAAACATTTTTCAATTATCTAATAAAAAGTTATCATATGTGGGTTTCAATAAGCTTTTCATCTTCAATTATATTAAATTCACATCGCTTTACACATTCCATTCTTTAAGTATTCATGCTCTATTTATTATTCCTGTCCATTAAACTTTGTCTATGTCGTTTGCTCTACTAAAGTATTTCTTTCTTAATGATCTTTTGTGGATCAAGTATATTTTCAAAAGTAATATAATAGTGGATATTATTGTTAACAAGAGCATTATTAGGCATACTGATTCTATTCCATTTGTGTGGTCAATAACTCTAATATTGTTCATCACATTAGCATTTGGGTTTTCTAGTTTTGACTAAGTTTTCTCCATTATGTCCTTAAAATTTCTGTTCTATTAAAAAAATTTTTTCTTCTTTAGTATATGGTGATAGTCTTAAATCATTCCTGTTATTATATTTTCGTTAATGTTTCTTTATCCTCGCTTTCTGATAATTTTCTACGTTCCTTTATTAGAATATTTTCATTCTCTATTTTTTCATTTATTTCTTCATATGTAAGGAAATGTACTTTATTTTCCTCTTTTCCAAATAGTTCCTTTAATTTTTTGAACTGTTCTTCTAAATTTAAGTCGATTTCTTCCCTATAAGAGTCCATTAAAATGTTATGTGTTAAATTTGTTTAATTTGCTATTTTATTAATTCTATATATCCTAATTCTAATTGAACATGGGCGAAAATCGCCTCAGTTCCCTAAGGGTGCGTTAATAAATCGCACTCCTTTTGGATACAACTTATTAAAACTTATTAAACTTAAAATTAAAAGTATACTTATGCTTATATTACTCTGTAGTTGATGTTGTTGTTGCTGCTGATCATGATGCTGTTGTTGCAGTTGTTAATTATTCCGTAGTTGATGTAATTATTGTTGACACTGTTGTCCGTATTAATTTATGGGCCTGTATGGCCTCTTCTACTTGCGAAATCTTTCTCCAGATTTCGCTTGCGATGGTCCAGGATGGCGGTGGGCTGTCCTCTAATACTCTATGGAGCCAAGCCAGCTCCCTTCTCTTCTTTGCAAGGAATCCTCCAGTTCTTTTTGGAGGTTTTGCTACAGGGACCCGTGTGAGGTCCTTTGGTTTACTGCCGACTTTTGACGAGCTCTGTACTCATCAAGGGTGAGCCGCTATGGACATTCCTTCATTGATGTGTGGCTTTAAAAAACATTTTTTTTTTTTTACCCGTCTGTTGTTCAGACACCTTCTTCTTTAGACGGGTCTCGGCTGCCGTCAGATCTCAAAACATAAATTTCCTTGGGTGCTTTTACAACAGGAGCACTCTCAAGGCTGGCAGGATCGCCATGTAATATTATTTAATAAATAAAAGCTGATTTCCTATTTTTATTTTTAAAATTTTTATTTGGTTATTTTCTGTGCTCAGCTTGGAGCAGTTAAATGTTAAAAAGCTCAGTTGGGAGCTTGGAGGAAATAAGAATAAATAATTGTTTTACATATCAGTCGGTTATATACCAACTATGAGAAGGTTGTCACTAATCTAGAGTTAGTGAGAATAAAACTTGCTCATACTTAAAAGCTATCATCCTTAAGTATATTTACTATATAATTAGTATTGGTTTAACCAGGCAATCATAAATCATATTGCGGTGTTCTCCAATATATTAAAATAGTTATGTAAAAATACCATTAATACTACTAATATTTTAAAGTAGTATTAGTATTATAATTTGGGCGAAAAGTATAATCTGATCTAGCTGTTATTGCATTTATTTTGGGATTGTTTTCCCACAAAATAAATGTGTCACTTGAAACGCACCGATCAGTACAACAACAACACAATTAAAGTCTAACTGTGGTATAATAATTGAAGGCAGGTTAATCGCCGTATGCATAAACATAGTAAACATGTATGCACTGCTACTGCATGCACTTGAGAAATTTGAGTTAGGTGTGAATATTTATAATTTGTATTAGGGTGGTTCCACTACATGGGAATTACTTTTCTACCTCTGTCTTTTCGTTATGGGCTATACCTTCTTTGCAACTATTAATACAAAATTGCTTGGAATGTAATTTATATTCTAAGACATACACAACCTTATAGTCATCAATGATAAATATCCGGATATGGAAAACACCTGTCACGAAGTACACCGCTAACTGCTCTAATATCAGCAAAAACATAAGTTGATTTCTATACTCTTTAAAATCTCAGCAAGTTAATTTCTCCCTAAAAGCCACTTAAGCCTTGTTATAGCCTAAAAGAGGCCTCCACGCTTAATATTCCAATTTTATGAATTATTTTGTATCTGTTTGATTTACAACAATTCAAAAATTGTAGTAAGATTTTCTGTAGCCACAGATAAAAAGTAGTTTAAAGTGACAATACAATTAGTCTTTATTAGTTATTGTTCCAATAAAAAACCTTTTATTAATGATTGTGACCGATACATAAATAAAAGCATTAAAGAGACAATAGAAGAATAGCACAATATAGTTGTTTTAAATCTGCAATTAATAGAAATCGCACCGTAAGCGTTATGACACTGTTAAGTAAAATGATGCAGAGATCTCTTTTTTAAGCGATATTATAGGGTGTAGTTTTGTTGAAAAAATCATTAAGAGTCGAGTAAATAAAGTGATAACATAAAACATAACGATTACCATTTTCTGTATTTATTAGCAACTGACTAAGTTCAAGGGCAAATAATTTACTTCATTTAATCTTCTATCGTTTTTTTCCTTTCCCTTTTTTCCAGGCATTGATTTTTATATTAATTTTTTTAAATATTGAGTTTTACTTTACACCCCATTTTTTGTGTTATTAAAATTTGTTATTGTGTTAACTGAAATAAGATTTCCCTTTAGAGACCTATTCAATTTGGTGACAATTTCAAGGTCGTTTTTGTTATTTAAATTTTATTGAATTAAAATCGGTAAGAGATATTTATGTTTTATTTACTGGATATAATTTGAAACACACTCTTCACATATCACATGAATAATGCACGTGAGTTACTTCAAATTACATAATGTTCACTCATCAATCATTAAACTTTTCTATCATATAATTTTTGTTATAAAAAGTTATTTTGTCAAGCTGACTGCGCTCAAAATTATTCAAAATAAAAACTAAACAAGCATTTGCTGCATTTTGCAACTATTTTTCTATCGATGCAAAATACATTTATTCGAACATTTTTACAAGAGTATAGCAAAACATTTAAAATTAAATTCTTGCAACTTCTTATTTGTTTTCTGATCACTTTGCAAATAATATTTATGTTTAAAGTTTAACGCTAAATCTAAATTAAATTGCTTAAACTTTTGGACTGATAGTGATAAATCATCGTAAGGATTTCAAGTAAAGGGTTTTTCAACAAGAAGTTTGTTTTCTAAAATAAACTAAAACAAACTAAAACAAAAAAATTTAAATTAAGATTAATCAAATTTTTATTGTTATGCGAAGAGAAAAGTTCGGCAAATATGAGAATGAGAAATGATATCTGCCAAATATCCACCACAACCATGCTGACAGATGTCGATTGTTTCATTATAGTTTTTAATCACTTTTTGACAATATATCGGTCCTATTTCGTTAATTACAACACAGATTTTGAGTTTTAAGGCTGAAATCGATGTGATTGGCTTCTTATAGACTCTGTCCTTAACATAGCCTCACAAAAAATTAACCAGCGCTGTTAAATCACACGATTTGGCTAGCCACTTAGTTGCTGATTGCCGTGAAGTTTTATGATCCGGAAATTAGTTTTGCAATAAACTGATCATTTCATTGGCTGTTAGAAAGCACATGTCAGTGATTCCCACGTCGTCAATAATAGGCCAAAATTGAGTTGTTAGTATCTCGCGATAGCGTGATTCATCTTCGCAAAACAAAACGAAACAATCTTGCCTCCAGACCACATAGATCACCATACAGTGACACGTTGAGCATGTAAAGGCTTCTCATTACTCGCTCTAGGATTTTTAGAAGCGCAAATGTTACAATTTTGCTTATTGAGATACCCTTACAAGTGAAAAACAGCTTCGTGTGAAAAAATGATTTTGTCAGAAGAACCTGCCAGATGTTGTTTTTTAATGAATTGAGCGAATGTATGTAAATCGGTGATGTGAATGTTCGGTTGGGTACAATTTCTACACCAGTTGTACTTTGTAAGGCTTCAAAGCCAAACCCTTACGCAAGCTTCGCCATGTAGCGGTTTTGGATAAATCCAATTATTGAGAACGTCGAGGAATTGACAAATTTGGATCTGCTTCCACACTGTGGCTTACGGCTGCGATGTTTTTAGTTGACCCAGTCAGAACAGGCGAAAAGTATAAAAATAAAAAATATGAATTAAATGATGAAATTATGATACCATGTACGAGAAATGACTTTAACGTTTATATTCTTCATTTTTAATCCATAACAAGTAGAACTTTGACGTAAAAGTCGACCTTATTTTTTAAACCCAAATAGGCGGGCGCTCCAAATAGAAAATTGAAAAAATTAGCATGTCTGCAATTTTAAATAATTGTTCGGTTACCTCACAGTTATAACGAGACTAGTAGTAATGGTTACAAATACAGCTTTCTTCATGCTATAATTGGTAGCATGGTAGTTCCATAATTGCATAACTTTATGCTTAATTAGCTGTTTTAGTTCTAGAAAACATTTAACTGCATTAAATATTATTATCGGTGTTATGAGTGCTATATGGTCATAAATCATGTAATTTCTTATAGTGGATTTTAATAATAAAACGTCAATTAGTATATATTTACGTATAAGTGTGTGTATAATTGAAATTGACATATGTGATTGAAGAGAAATTAGTAAAAGTAAATACATATATTTCCATAACTGCTTATAAACCTGCAAGTCCACAAATGTATTTGTTTTTGAAATTCTATGTTTTCTCTCGTATAGGAAATTCAATTTGCAATTGATTGATTTTTTGGGAATGTTTTGTATACAAGGATACGACATTTAAAGGTCATTCTAAAAATTAATGTCTAGCTGGTTGCCATTTTGTTAGCTGTGAAGTGATTTATGATTACTTTGATTAGACATTTCATAGACTCACGTCCGAACAATGCTTCCAAATAGTTCAAATTTTTATGGCAAATCATGGTTCTGTTCGAATTATCAAATCACGATTTCATAATAATTTTGCTTAGCAATGAAGCTCACTTTTACTTGAATGGATACGTCAATAAACAAAACTGTCCTATTTGAAATGATGATAATTTTCAATACTGACTGATGTGATTTATGGGCTGGTGGAATCATTAGTCCATACTTCTTCAAAAATGATGCTGGTCGTTGACAGTACAGTCAATGGTGGTTGTTATAGAGTAATCACCCCTAGCTTTTTCTTTCATCAATGAAGCTGTTATGAGCTGTTTTTTCAACAATATGGCGCAGCATATCACACAAATTGTGTCACAATTTATTTGTTGAAGGAAAAATTTGGTAACTCATATTTTCACGTTTCGGACTCATGAAGTGACATTCAAGATGGCGCGATTTAATGCCGCTATCTATGGGGATATGACAAGTATCTATACTGTACCGATAAGCCCGAAGCAATTGAGCAATTGGAGGATATACGGCGAAAACTATTGGAAAAAGTCATTGAAAAGTGGCCAACCGTGGCGCTCATATGCAAGAAAACATAACTAATTTATAAAGCCAAAAATTGAATTAATAAAATGCATCTTTATTTTATTTGATTTTTTAGTTCTATACCTCTATAAAAACACATTTCATTAATTAATGATAAATTTGAAATTGTGAACGCCACTTTGGTTAATTATTAAAAGAAATTTTTGTTTTTATAAACAAAAATTCAAAGTGGACAATGTTTTAAATTCCAACCTACCGTAAAATTATTAGTTTCAATTGTTAAACTTCTTAAAATTTTTGATTAAGTTTTGAAAGTAAATAAAAAAGTAAAATAAAAAAGTAAAAAAAGTAAACGAAATGACCTATTTTGTAATTTACAAACTGCAAAGTTTTCTAAGAAATTTTATGCACACAAGACAACAGCAAGAACATGCTTGTGCGATGTTAAACTAAAATATTCTTGTATATGCGAGAACCCCTTGCCGAGCAAATTCATTTATTCAAGTTGAAACATCGTTAGAAAAAGACAACAAAATAATAAAGCATCTTAAAGAGGCGTTACAGTGGTAAAGTTACCATCATGTTTATTTTGTGTGTATTAGAACTGAATAAATCGTTTAACTTAAATTAATATTCTAATGTACTGTATTGTTATTTTGCTAAAAAAGAAGTGAATATAACAAAACTTTTATTACATCGAATAAACGTAACAATATAATAACATTTAAATTTATATAAAAAAAAACCAAAAAAATGTATTTTTATCCCAATACCTTCATTTTCTTTCTACGAAATTCAGTAAACATATAAAAACTAGATTTTTGTAGCAAATATTTACATAGAAATTACCAACAACCTGTGTACAACCACAGCTATAATCTGATGACTTAGCATACTTATAACAGTTTGCGAATCAAATATTCGTTCAATTTGATATTTTTAGTTGCAAACAAATATTTTATCTTTTTAAAGAAAAGAATTGGCAGCAAATATTTGTTGTGTGCACCAGAAATATTGTTATTTAATAAAGAAATTGATGGTTTGACCGGAAATGTTAAACAAAATGACAGCAATTTAAATTCATACGTTTCCTTTTATAAATGATAGTTTAAGAATAGTTTTCCAATAAAGTAAGTCTTTCTCATGTATTGACTATCAGTTTGAATATAATAATATATAAAAATTATTTTCTACTTTTAAAATTACTAACAGCTTTAGAGAAAAGCGATATTTGACAATAAAAAAAAATTGCTGCAGTAAGTGTAAGGTATTTTTTACATTAATTTTAAAAAATTAATGACCATTTCAAGACGCAAGTTATTTTTTGGCCAAGTAGCTAAACTAGGATAATTTTTAATTCATTTCATCTACAAACTCAAACAAAAAAAGTGGCAAAGTGTATATTCCTATAAAAAGAAGCATCAATTTTAGTTCATAAGAGTAATGAAAATACTTCTTATTGAAAAAATATGTTTCAAATGTATTACTGTGGTGGAAAGCATATCCATATGGAAATTTCACTACAGCCCATATAGCTCATCAGTGGATGTTATGCGAAATTTTAATTAGATAATTCAAGTGTTTTTATATCTTAAACCAAACTGATTAAATGAGAGTTTACATTGAACGAACATAGCAAAAAGGCATTTCAAAATGGCCATATGGATATGCTTTCCCCCACAGTAGTACATTTCAAATATTATTTTATTTTTTGAATAGATTTAATAAGAAATGATTCCAAAATAATAAAATTGTTTATATACATTACATGTGCACGTTGCGGTTTTGTAAAATTCTTTACAAATTCTTTTTCTTTTCCTTTGATCGACCCAGTCAAGCAAGCATTGAAGTTCGCACATTTCGTATAGACTCTGTCGACTCAAATTTAGCGACCAAAAATTCTTCACAAATATTTTTTTTCTTTTCTTTTCATCGACGAAGTCAAAACTCAAGCACGCATTGGTGTTCGCATATTTCGTATAGACTCTGTGAGACTCAAATTTAGCGACCAAATTCTTAATAACGGTCTCAGTAAGACGATTATGTTTTCCAAAAATACTACGAATTTTACGTAAAAGTAACTTTAACAGAACCACCATTTTCATATTGGAGTTTAATTATTTTAATACGATTTTCGTGCGAAATTGAATTCATTGTAAAAATTGCCAATGTCTTTTTATTGTTGTCTTTTTGCTATTTTGGTTCAACGAAAACTCGCATTCAATCAATTTGGCTTAAGATATAAGACTCCTAAATTTTCTATATAAAATTTGGGGTTAAAATCCACTGACGAGATGTGTTTTTTTTATTAAGTAGTATAGATTATACTTTTATATTTAACAATTTTAATATTTAAACAATAAAAGGAAGAACAAAGAAGCAAAATCAACAAAGTCATTTTAGAATAATAAATAATTTTAATCACAGTTATTTCTTATGTAATATATGATATTTCTCTTAAATACGTTCATATTAGTTTCTAGTTTAATTTCATTTAGAAGCATGTTGTGATGATTTATGGAAAATGGATTATTGCATTAACGTTGTTGTGGTCCTTGGAAGCCTGAAGTTGTTAGAATTTCTTAATGTGTCGCAGTTCCTAATTCCATTTTTTGAATAACGCAGAGTGTGTTCATTTTAAGCCTTTGTCTTATACTCAACAAGTTTATCGCAGATAGCATAAAATTTATCGGTGTATATATATTGCTTCTCAATAATGACCTCGTAGCCCTATTTTGCAAGTCTCTCTATGTATTCTTTTAAAAAATCCGATTTTCTTTTCAATTTTCTTGCAAATGTATTCTACGTGTTCTTTAAATTTTAGCTTCTTGTCTATTATGAAACCGAGGTATTTAAACCGATCTACTGTCTCTATTACCTGGTTATTAATTTCGAAAATTTTTTTCTAAATCCGGATTGACATCGATAAAATAGTTCGTTATCTTCGAAATACTTTTCTAACTGCTGTTTGGCGATTTTTTCTATAATTTTTTTAAGCGTTTTCAATGTATTGATTGGTCTGAATTCTTCGCATATTCATTATTGTTCTGCCTACTAATTCCCAATTTTCCATTAATATTCTCATCGAAACATTATTGTAGTCTGGTTTATTCTTTATTTCCTTACATATCGTTTTAAGCCCTTCTAGGTTTATTGGCCGAAACTTAAATCTTTCATCTATTACATTTATATTGGCCTTAATACTGTTAACAAAGTAATAGTTAAATTGATCTGCAATTCGTTCATTTCCGGTAATTTTCTCTTTTCCGAGTACCTACTAGCCTACAGGTGCCCAGTAGGTAGTGTTCTAGCTTGTCAGTATGGGGGTTGTGGGTTCGATTCGCAACGAAGACCTTGGTTTTTTTTTACTACAAAAATAAATTTTAACTGTCGGTGGGGCTGCTCAGCGATGAAGGCAGTGAAGTGACTACTGGTGCCTGTGCTGCCTTATACGGTAGTTTCGACTATCCCTCTACTTTCGCCACGTGTTTCATCTCTTCTCTATCCCTTTCCTAAAAGAATATAGCACGGTACTTGACTAAATAGGCATTGTTGCCTGAAGTGCTACTTCTCTTTAAACCAAAAAAAAGATGCCTGCCTAAAAAAGTTGTTTTATATTCACTACGGTCTCTAGAGACACAGCCTTTAATTTTTGAATTTATTATTCACACTTATTCTTATAGCCGACATGCTTGTATTTATTCCGTGTAAACTCTAAATGTTTACACGAAGTGTTGAAAAGAATAAGTCTTTATGTGCTAAAGTCCTCTCACTATAAGAACACCCTTTGTTTACTTGTACTTGTACTTGTTTTTATAACATACATAAAAATACTAAAAAATGTTTGTCTATTGTGTTTAAGAGAAAAGGTGGAAGTTCTTAGCAGTGGCAACATTGCCCACAAAATTAATATTAAAGTAAAAAGCTGAGCCAACATAAAGTCAGTTTAATAGCCTCTGCACGCTCATCTAACTAATCTGCCTGATTGCATTTATTCCTTGGGAAAGTAATTATGCTGGGTCAGCGCCTGGTTACCAGTGCATGCTGGTGTAACGTGATCCAGCTTCTCTTAAAAAATAAAACAAAAAAAAAATGAAATTGCCATATGGATAAGCTTTTCCCCGTCGTAATACATTTCACATATAGTTTTTGAATAATAATAACTTTATGGGTAAATATCTGTAGTTTTGAATTTACCACAAATGTAAAAAATTACAAACAAACAACCGCTCTTCGTAAAATTAGAATATAATATTAGATTTGAACACTTATACTTCGCTTAACTCTCCTGTAATTCTTCTTCTTATGATGTTTTTATCTTTAAATTTTCATTTATTTTCGAACAAAAACTTTAGTCACTGAAATCAAACTAACTGCAGTTTCATATACGCCATTTATGTCAGTGTTTTACTTGTCAAGTAACGCCCTTTAGCAGATTTGTTATCACTTTACATTACCATTTTTTCATTTTACTTCATTTGACTTTATTTTTACTTTTAATGTTTTGCTATTCTTGGGGTATCCTAAATTTTGCTAGGTGCTACTTTTATAATATGGTGTGTTTAATTAACATTTTAAATAGCCGCCAGTTAAATTAAAAATAGATAAAATATATTTGAAGTAAAATTTCAAATAATGATTTAACTTTCTTAATTTAACATGCTGAGGAGTTGTCGTCCCAAAAACTCTTTTATTCAAAGACATTTTTAAGAGAATATTTTTAAGAAATTGTTTATTTCTAGAGTACAATCATTATAAAAAATCAAGCACGGTTAATCATATTTATTTTTGAAAATGTTATTACAAAGAAAACTAGCAAATATTTATATAAAATAAAGATTTTTCACTTGTTTTATTTTTTATAGGTTAAGTTTATTGATTTCAAAGAAGTACTGTAACGAACCTGCATCAATTCTTTAATTCTCTCTTTAACAAATAAACACGTGTGATTTGAAAATTTCTTTCCTGGAAAAACTAAAAGATAACGAAAACATAAACTCAAGCTTGACTTCATTCGATAAGCCACTGAAACACTCTGTAGCGTCCGGTGAAAACTTGTTAAAAAAAATTATTTTAACCTTTAAATGAATATAATTTTCTAAAAAGTTTAACATGTTCAACATCCATCGGTTAAAAATTTTAATTATTCCCATTTTAGCAATATGGTTTAGCTAAGATATTTAATTATTCTAAAACTATGCTTTTAATATAGTTAAATGCGACTATTATGATAAACCATTAACTGTATCCTATATCTTAAGTTAAGCTTAGTTGTGTCCAAAAACATCTCTTTGTTACATCAGGATCTGCATTTAAGGCATTTTCAGTGCAGCGATTGTTTTAGTATTATTCAAAGTCCGAATAAAAGAAAAAGTATTTTTTACTAAAAACAGAAAATGAAATGACCTATTGTGTCTTTTTACAAATTACAAAGTTCTTATGAACACATTACAACAACAACAACAACATGCTTATTTAAAATGCCACGAAATAAAATAAATAAACAGAATACTAAAACAACTCACACAGAACAAAAGAAAAACATACTGCCAAACAGGCGCTGAATAAAGATAACAGCACCACATTTCGTATTATGATTTTCATCTGCGCCTGGCAGTGAACCTTAATCAGATGGCGGTCAGACCACTGTAAGTGAAAAGCAACCCCACTCACGCCCTAGGAGGCCGAAGTCTAATTCTAGCAACAGATCCTTCCTAGTAGCAATTTCAATGATTCCAGAGCAGGGCTGCAAATCACCACTCCTTTCTGAAGAGCTGGAGACTATCCAACTCCTGTCCAGAACACATGTCTAACATGTTTACTGAATCTAGGATCATTCCACCAGGTAGGTGTTACTAAAAGTGAAATGATACTGGCCACCATATAAATCTGACCTGTTATAGGGCCGCGAAACCACAACCACCACGATACTCCCGAAGGGCTAACCTCAATAATCAGGCAAAGAAACAGCTAAATGCCTAAAAAGACAAATAGCGGAAACTCTGCGGGCTACTGATCCCCGTGGAAATAACGTGAAGCTTCCAGTTGGAACCCTGCTGACTTCAGGGGACTGGGCTCCCTTATACCCCCAGTTGCATAGGTCTAGATAGTCGAAGTTCTATAAAGACCGATAAATGTGCCCCCGGGAGAGATAACAACACAACAAGTATATGTGATGATATTGAAATAGAATTTGCTTGTATATTCGAGAACCGCCGAGAAAAACAGATTATATAAGCGCCAGTTTTTAGCCAATAGAGTGAGTTGAAGTTAAAGCACTGTCAAGTAAAGACATGAAGATAGTAAAGCAGCATTAAAGTGGTCAAGTTACCATCGTGTAATTTAATGTGTAATTTAAAACCTTTAAGTGTTCTGTATAATTATTTTGCAATAAAAAACTCTAAAAACTAAACAGTTATTAACGAAATAAACGTAACAGTATCAATATTGCGATGGTTGTTTTAAGCAAAATAAATTAGAAAAGCAGAAAACACGCTGAAGCTGATCTATAAATTTCGTCTAACTATTAAGCAAGTGGATGATAATGAGATGATTCTGGAGTTGTATTTGCTAAAATAAAGAGATAAAGAGATGGTGCTTACAGCGTACTACTGCCTGTGATAAAATGATGCCAAGAATGCTGACGAGTGACGTAACTATCCGCAAAATACCGCATAACATTCTGCTAATAAGCAAAAGTCTAACTAACAATTGCTTATTTAAATTCGCAAACAAAGTACGTTTCTGTAATTTCTAACAAATTACTTTTAAGATTTTCCCTTTTTTTAATAAAACTAATAATAAAATCATTAATGACAAATTTTTTATTGATGTTTCTCAGGCTTTTGACAAAGTTTGGCATGAAGGTCTATTTCTGAAACTGACCGCTCACTTGCCTTGTAATTTAAGCAACCTACTGAAAAGCTACGTAATTGGACGAAAATTTTCTGTTGTTGAAGGAGACTTCGTTAGTTTATCCAAACCAATTTCCTCAGGCGTACCACAAGGTAGCATTCTTGGACCAGTTTTATATTTGATATATACCTGCGATATGCCTGTAAGTGAAACTGTCTACACTTCTACGTTTGCTGATGATACAGCGTGTCTAAGTTCGCACGAAAACTCCTATCAAGCCTCCATAAATCTTCAGCAACATATAACTCATTTGGAGTTGTAGTTAAAATTATGGAGAATTAAGGTGAACGTTCAAAAGTGCATTCATGTGACCTTCACCCTGCGAAGAGATAATTGTTCTCCCGTTCGAATCAATAATCAGATTGTTCCACACCATACTTATGTGAGATATCTTGGTATACATCTTGACCGTCGCCTTATATGGAAACATCATATTGACTCAAAGCTAACACAAATGAAACTTAAGCTAACACAATTACATTGGCTCATTGGCAGGAACTTGAAACTTAGCCTAGATTGTAAACTTCTAATTTACAAGAATATTTTGAAAGCAATATGGTCTTACGGAATCCAATTTTGGGGCACTGCCTCAGCTTCAAATGTGGATAGAATTCAACGTGGACAGAATAAAATTTTACAGTTGATAACTTCCGCCCCATGGTACATCAGAAATTCAAACATACATTGTGATTTAGACATACCGCTGGTGACTACAGAAATCATCAAATACGCAGGCAAATACTTAATGAAGCTTGAAGACCATCCTAATCCCCTTGCTCGCAATAACTTGGATTATAGTGGACATAGCCGATTAAAAAAGAGGGATACCGCAGCTTTAATCCTCAATGCTACAGATGACACATCTTAGAAATATTTGCTTTGTTTTTTTTATGACAAGTTTCCTTTTTACCCAAAAGGTTAGTTCTGACATGGTCGGGACTAATGTAACTTTTTTTTAGAATTTAAGATTTTTAAACTTATTGTTAGTTCAGTTTCTTGAAGATACAATAAATAATTATTGAAAAAAAAAATTTATCACAAATTAAAACTTAACTGGTGATGTCGTATTTTGAAAATAATTAATTGTTATAAATAGTGAATCTGCCGTTCCCTTGCATTTCTATAACAAGGAAAATCTAATGTTAGTGTTGTCCGTTTATAAGTTATAAAACAGAGGTAAATTACGTTACTTCCTCTATAAGAAAAGTGCTACATGTGAATTGAATGAAAAGACAATTAGACATGTCCTGCAGAGAAACGGTGGTACTTGCGTTGACAAAGATGCCTGCTTGCCGTGATGATCATACGTTCAACCCCAAACCCATTACCAAAAACATTACTTGTAGAAAAGTAATACTTATTGCGCACAATCTTTAAAAAAGTGATTAAATAGGAAAACAGCCTACAAACCAAAGTAGTTATTGTGAACAATTGGGGCAGAAAAATTAATAATGAAGACGGCTGCTTTAATTTTAGGTCAGCAGAAGGATAGGTGCTTTAAGAAATAACGACAAAATAATGTGTGACAGCCGTGACTAAGTAAGGAAAAGGAGCCTGGTTGTATAAACGATAAAGGAGGTTGTAAACTAAGGTCTCCGCAGCAGCCACAGCGTAGGCTGGCCACAGTAGTGTTGAGTGATTTAGAGTACATATTTACTAAAAGCAAGGCAGCATCTACTACCTTACATCTCACTAGAGTATGCATTGGTGTTGTAGGCTGCGTACGATTAGCGCTTGATTTAGTATCTAAAATAAAACGTGAGACAAAATACAGCTAGAGTAAAAATAAAAATTCTACCGCTGGTAACTCCTTCGTTTAACCACTAAGTAAATAAAAAGCGTAACAGCAGTTTAACAACTATTGCCATTCCTTTCCGTTTTTTGCTGGCTGTTCGACGTTTGATGACCGCTTTCAAGCTGATGACATCATTCTTAAACCGTGTTCTAAACTGTACTCAGCTGCTTTTTAATAGTTGTGTATTTTAGTCCCCACGGGGGCTTATTGATATGTCTTGACGGAATCTCACTGCCATTACATGAGTCGCCGCATTCAACTTGAAACTTCACGTTATTTCCACGGGAATTAGCATGCCCCAGAGTTAAACTTTTTGGCTTTTTAGCCTTTTAGCTGTTCTCTGTCTGATTATTGAGTTTGGTCCTTTGGGAGCATCGCGGTGGTTATGGTTTCGCGGCCCTCATAAGTTTCATTAAGGGGTCAGAATCATCTCATCTCTACACAGAACATTAGGGAAATGATCCGGATCCAGTGAGCATGCTTGTCATGTGTTCTGGGCCAGGAGTTGGATATACTCCAACTTTTTAGCAAAGAGTGGGGGTTGGCGGCCCCGCCCTGAAACCTCCGAAATTGCAACTAGGAATCACTTTTTGCTGAAATTATGTCTTCGGCTTCCTAGTGCGTGGGCGCACGTTTAATATCGCTCCAGTAGTTTGACCACCATCGAACAAACTTGAGCATACACACGCTAGGTACCGACGTAAATCTTACCACGCATGTCTTTTATTATTACCCTAGTACGTGTGTCCGTCCGCGGGTGTTTTTTGTTTGGACAAGTGTATGTGTAGTTTTAGTGGTGTTAAAATTGTGTCTGAGGTTCGTTTATAATGTCACTGTTAAATTTTTTTTTTTGTAAATTTCCATTTTTTGCAAGAACTTCTCGTCCTCGTTTGCTAGGATGTAGCAATGTCATACATTCGTCTATTTTCGTTTATATGAACGTATGTGTTCTTGTTTTTGGTATTCGTCCAGTGTGTCCTAGATAAGAATGTTTGCAAGTAGAAATAAGCCTGTATACTTCACTGGAACTAAATTTCTCAAGTGTTTCTGTTGATACCCTGAGATTATGTCTCAGAGTCGGTACCTAGCGTGTGATTTTTAATGCTGTGAGTAAACCTTCTTTGCGACAAAATTTAGTTAATCTATATATTTATGGTCCTGTGTAAGTAAAATTGTATCGTAGTATTGTATCGCTTGTCTCCTTGTCTTCTTTATTCCTGTTTTTAGTGTTGCATTGTCTAAGAAGTTTATCGATGGTAGTAGGTTTGTAGCCGTTATTTTTAGCTATATAGAACACTGCTTGAGAATGATGTCATCACATCGAAAACGCTCGCCAAATAAGACGGCAAGGAATGACAACAACATCTCTATAGGCTAGTAGGTAGTGTACTAGCTTGTCAGTATGGGGCTTGTGGGTTCGATTCCCAACATAGACCTTGGTTTTTTCACTACAAAAATAAAAATTGACTGTCGGTGGGGCTGCTCAGCGATGAAGGTATAGTCACTTCCACTACAAGAAAAGTGCTGTGCTGTCTTTATACGGCAGTTGATTTCCGACTATCCTTCTATTTTCACCACCTGTTTCATTTCTTCCCTATCCCTTTCCTAAAGAATGTAGCACGGTATTTGACTAAATAGGCATTGTTGCCTGAAGTGCTACTTCTCTTTAAAAAGAAAAAAACAACATCTCTTTTAATGGCGGAACAAGTTCAAATAACTTAATACATTTTAACAAATTTGTTGAAGCTGCTTGTGTTTGATTTTTTTAAAAATTATTTTTCTTTCTCATGTTGTTTATCATTAAAAACTATATTTTGATATATATTTAAAACACAATGACAACAATGACAAATTAAGTTAATAAATTAAGACAATAATTTCATTTAAAGTTTGTATTGGTATTTCGTGCTAAACTCTGTAGAGGTTTCTTGAGTCCATGGAAATGGTTGCATTTTATTAAATATGTATATATTAAATTTAATTAATATATATTTAACAAATTCCTTAAAGCGCATATACACTGCAGTTTTATGTTATGAATACTTTTAAAATATTTAGATAGTGTGCTTTTAAAACAAGACCCTAGACTACAATAGAAAAATATAAAACAAGTTAACATATTTCTACCTTAACGGGGTGTATTCATGGAGAATTAATAATTGTCCAAGGAAGGTTAATGCGCTATTATTTTTGTCCTAATTGCCTGTATGAGTGAATACAAAATAGCACATTAGTTCGCTACCAAGAAACCATTTAAGCATGTCGACGTGTGTATGTGTGTGTGTATGCGAACATTTTGATATGTATATTTTTATGTCATTCTGGTTGTGTTTCTTCCTTTTTTTACTCTTTACATACAAATATATTTATATATTTTTTTCTTATTATTTTATACCTGAATAAGAAGGTATTACAACAAATAAAAAGTTACCTCTAAACATGGCTTTTTACCTTCCTCCTCTTATGTGTCGATTTACAACAGAAACACAGATACTTGAGGTTTTTTTTGTGTGTATTTTCTCTTTACATTTATGCGTATCTGCTGATAAAGTTTATCGTGTGTAGGTTTCTCTATTGTGGAATCAAACTTTTTGTTACTACTTTTATCTACTGCTGCATTGAACTGTCTGTTTTAGCTTTTTTGTAATGTGGGGCTTAGCCTATTTATAGGTGGCCAACAGTGGAACCCTGATATGGGTAAGTTAAATGAATTTACTTTTTTCAACAGCACAACCTTTCTTATAATAATGAAATACTGATTTTAATATTTAATCGCAATCTGTTAAAGAAATCTTTTTTACAAAAATTTAAATTATGCCTGGTTTTTTGTACCAGCATTTAGAAGACAACCCCTACACATGCAATGAATTGCGCCAGAACTAGGAAATTAGGTTTTGGGGAGAAGGATAGAACGACTAGTGCTTGTGGACAGTCAATTTGAACTCTCCTATATTGAAAGCGTCAGGAAAGACCTTCGAAGGAAGTTTAATCTTCATATGAACTATTCTACTAAATAACGAATTTTCCCTGTAATTCATAGAGCGGTTCACTGACCAATCAACCACAAATGGATGCTCTCTCATATAAAATCGAGTTAAACATAAAAACGTGCGAGTAACGGGAACAAGTTCCCTAATTCCATTAGAGCACTTACCATTTTAGTAACGATAAAATAGTGGCCCTCTACTATACGCGGTCGAGCAAATCCAAAATAGACTTTAAGGCGCCGGCCCACACATGAGAGCTGTATTTCAGTTTTGAACGGATATAGCTGATATAGTATATAGTACGAAGATCGGATGGAATTAAGAATCTCCGACACCGTTTTAGAAAACCGAAAGGCACTTAAAAGCTTCTTCAGAAACCTGAATAATGTGCTTAGCCCATCATACATCACACTGTATTTTCATGGCATGGACAATGTGTGATTTGTTTTACATCTGCACCGACCGCGAGGTCATAATCAGATGGTAGTTAAACCACTTAGTTGATTGGACACCAACTACGCCCTAGAAGGCCTTCAGATACGTATATCCTCCAGTCACTTCTAGTAGCAATTTAGAAAGTCCGGAGTAGGCCGTGCCCTCACTCCTTGCTGAGGAGTTGGAGACTTTCCAACTCCTGGTCCAGAACGCATGAAGCTCTTATTTATCAAGAACACGCCAGCATTCATACTCACTGGACCTGAACCATTCATTGTGTTAATTTGAATGGTCCGACCCACAAACTCTCACGAGGGTCCGAAACCACAACCACCACGATACTCCCATATAGGGGCCAACCTCAATAACCAGTCAGAGCACATTTTTTTGTCTAAAGAGAGCAAATATTGTACTCTGGGGCAACTGATTTCCCGTGGAAATATGTGGATTGTCCAGGTGACTCCTACAAGCCTTTGAGGGGCCTGGGCTCCCTTTTACCCCGCAAGACACAAATCTAAATGGAATAGTAGGTTCCAAAAAGACTATAATGTGCCCCCGGGGGGATCATGGCATGGACAGCAAGAGCTGCCGATTCCTTAATATTTACATCACCCATAGTAACAGATGCAGCATATACCGTTATAAATCTGGAGAAATTATCAGCGATATCAAAAACAACAAGTTTTGACAGAGTGTGGCCACATGCCACACTCTATAAAACGCCTTGGAAAAAAAACTAGAGACATCAACTTACTTTCTAAGAAATGCGTGATAAGATTTACGTTTGCACCTAGCTGTGTAAGCCATAAGTAGACGGTGGATCATACAACTATGGATGAAATGTAGCGTCATCCTCGCCCTAGGAAGCCTTCAGATAAGTATATCCTCCAGTCAGTCCTAGTTGCAACTTCAGCGGCTCAGAGCAGGCCGCAGCTCCCATTCCTTGCTAAGACTATCCAACTCGAGGTCCATTTCGTGATAAGATTTACATCTGCACCTGGCCGTGGGCCTTAATCAAATGGTGGTCAAACTACTGTGAATGAAAAGCAATGCCACTCACGCCCTAGATGGTCGAAGACTAATTCTAGCAACAGGTTCTTCCTAGTTGCAATTTCAGCGGTTCCAGAGCAGGGCTGCAAACCACTACTCCTTGCTGAAGAGCTGGAGACTATCCAACTCCTGTCCAGAATACATAACTAGCATGCTCACTGGATCTATGATCATTCACCAGGTAGGTGTGATTAAAGGTGAAATGATCCTGGCCAAAATAAAACAATACCTGTATGGGGCCGCAAAACCACAGCCACCACGATACTTTCGAAGGTCCAACCTCAATAATCAGCCAGAGAAATAGCTAAATGCCTAAAGAGACAAATAGCGAAAACTCTGCGGGCTGCTGATTCCCGTGGAAATAACGTGGAGCTTCCAGTTGACCCCTGCTGCCTTCAGGGGACTGGGCTCCCTTATACCCCAAGCAGCACAGGTCTAGATAGTCAAGTATTCTATAAAGACCGATAAATGTACCCCCGGGTGGGAAACCAACTTCTGGTCCAGAACACATGAAGCTTAATATAATTTAAGAACACGACGCCATTCATGCTCACTGGATCTGGACCATTCATTGTTCTCGCCAGAGTTACGGTGCATAATTTTCATTTATAAAAAAAGTTACGGAAATACGAGACTCTCCTACGACTTTTTATAGCAGATCAAATATAAGATGCAAAATCTCTTAACGAGAGCAGTTATGAAGAAAGGCAAGGTGTTTGAGAATATGCCCAACATTATGATAGCATTTGAGTTTTATTGTTCACTTAACAAGAAACTACATTTAATAACATGCTAAGACCTTATAATGATTTATTCATATGCGATACAAAATACAAATTTATTAAAAAATATATTTTTTTTAGTGTTTAATATGAAGCTAAACAAACGTATGAGTATAATTTTAGTTTTTGTCACCGATATATGTGGACTATGGAAGTCCTTTATGACCATCGTAGGTAAAATTACCATATTAGATATACTTTTTTATTATAATTTTCTTTTTATATTTGAAATTCATAAAAATTAATTTTTCAAAATTCTACAAATTATAAAGTAATTAGTACGTTATTATACTCTAAGTTTTAACTTGAAAAACAAAAAATTTTATGGATTCTTGTGCAATAAAATGGCTGAGGCAGCTAACAGCAGAAATAAAATGCCGATTATTCAATTTAAATTAAATTATTCTTTTAAAATTAAATTAACAAAATAAAATATAAAATAAATATAAAATATAACTACATCACTTAAAGTTATACGAGTAATAAATGAATAAATTTTTTAATAAATTTGAGAAAGACAAAGAAATAATGTAGGTCCCACGGTATTGAGCATATTAAATGATCAACTAGTTAACCGCTGGAAAATTTCCATTGCAAATTAAAGTCATATTAGACAAACAGACATTTTGATGTTTAATTTGGTTATAACCTTTCATAGCTTCCTGTCATTTTCAACGCATTTTTTTATTGCATACGACCAACATTTTCAACATGTTATCGACCGACTACTTTTAACATTTTATTTTTCTTTTCAATTTCAACTCGACAATAATTGACATGAGTATGAATAAATAATGAAAATAATGGCATTTGTAATAGCTGCAGCATTTAACATAAAACTTAACAAAAGCGAAAAATTACAAATAAAACTTTTTTATTTTTATTATTAGGATATGAGTTTATAAAAATGATGATGGTTGAAAAAATGTTCAAAATAATTAAAAAGGAATAATCATTTAAATAAAATGGGCATATGTCTTAAACTTAGTAGTTGGTGATATTCCCATATATTTTGAATAACCAAGTAGAGTAAAATTATGGAAAAACTTCATACAAAACGTGTCATTAATTCAATTGAAACGAAACTTATTTTAGATTTTAAATAACTTGTTAACAACTGGATATATGTTTGATTTTTTGGCCTGCCGCTGTAGCCATGCCGCTTTTAATTAAACAATATTAATTCTTCTAATAAATATGAAGGTCTTTAGTAATGGGTATCCGCCAGGAAAGTGTACTACTTTGGTTAGCCGCCATATTCTTACACATTAGACTTGACAGTTCATATTTGGCAGTCGGAAAGTAGACATGTGGCAAATTTATTATGGAAAAATATTCGATAAACTGACGCGTTTTAATCGGTAAAACATTTTATTAAAATCAATCGTCGATTACTGTGACGATGAGAATGTTACGTGAAATTTTTGGAAGAAACAACTTGCCAACAAAACGCCCTATTTATCGTGTATTGAATAATTTTGAAGAAAGAGGGCCTGTAGGAGCCAGCCACATATATTGACCTCAACTTACTGCAAGTTTGGCTGAAGCATTACTGCAGCTCAAGAAAGTGTTCAAAATAATCCATGAACATCAATTCGACGCCGTGCCCAGGAGCTTGATCTTCAAAGAATAATTTTGGCAAAAGGACTTAAATTTTTTTCCCATATAAGATTCAGTTGACATAAGAGCTTCTTCCACAAGCCCATTTACGCCGCCGTACATATGCTAATAGGATATTATAGTCGGTTTAATAGTCGATTCTAGGGAATAAGAAGCCCTCAAATTATTCAACAGTCACCTTTGCATCCGTTGAAAATGACAGTCTGGTGTGCAATTTGGTCAGGAGGAATCATTGGACCTCACCTCTTTGAAAATGAAAACGGCGCGCCGCGTAACAGTAACTGTGAATTGGGAGCGATATTATGGTGTGATTGAAAACTTGTTAACGCCGCAACTGCATGCCGTGGGTTTCATTAACATGTGGTATCAACAACACGGTATGATATCGCATACAGTCAGGATAACAATGGTATTACTGCGATCTCTTCCACAACAAGTTATTTCAAGAAATTGTGATGCTTTGGATTGGCCTCCATGGTCGGTTGATGTGACTACTCCGGACTTCTTTTTGTGGGGATATCTAAAAAGCAAGGTTTATGCAAACAAACCAGAAATGCTCGAGCAACTCAAACAAAATATTTGTGATAAAATTAGTGAAATACCGCGTGAATGAAAATATGCTCAAAATGAATCTTGTCAATATTCTCTTTGATTTAATTAAAAATTATAAACAAACAAAGTAGTATACCTTCCCGACGGACACCCTCTATATAGACAAGCTTTAACCTTTAGAAATCCTAGACCTAGTTGGGAGGTATCAAATCGCATGACTGAGAGTCCATCGTCACATTTTGATTTCAAGAAGTCGATAGTTGCGACTGCAATGAAGACGTCCTATCGAAAACGTTTTGTTTTTGAAGAAACAAATTCAATTATCATCGTGTCAGTCTTACCATTTGGTATATTTTTGCGGATATCATTAAATCTGTAGGATTGGTTTGTAGAAGGGCCTTAATATGAAGAACTGCTATAGCATTAAGTGGTCGGGGAAGTAAAAAATAATTTTTGAGGTCGTACCCGCTTTAAGATAAAATGAACCTGCAAAATCATAACGTTCAATTGAATAGTTATGAGAAATGAATTTTGTTATTTATCAAACTATTGTCATCATCCTTCTCCTGTACTCTGTCTCTTTTCTGAGAAGCTTTTAACACTTCCCATTTGTTAAAAGGAAAAAAGGGCAAAATAGCATCAATTAATCAATCAATGTCATATTTTTGGAAATGATCGACTTATTAAAATCCCCCTTATTTGCTGTAATAATAAATTAAATGTTAAAATGAATTTTAAAATATGACAAAATTGTAATTTATTATTTTGAAATATGTATTCCGTACATGTTCTTTTTTGTTCCCAGATGAGCTGTGCATAATTTTCCTTTGAATCTCAGAAGCATTTATTAATTGAATTTTCATTTTGATTCGTACAAGAGTTATGGTTTTAAGAGTTAAGAGTTTACAACTTAATAACAAACCATTGCACAGTGAATTTGAAATTATTTTACGTTTAGCTACAAACCCATAAATAAGCAAATGACTTGATGGAGAATATATACAAAAATTTAATAGAAATTTTTTAAGCATAGAAATTATGCTTATGCTTAGCACTCGATTTTTCCAGGACATTTCCTAATACCTTAAATAAATATCCGATTCATAATGCAAGCAGAATAATAAAATGATAATAAAGAAAATGAAACGTTTATTATCATTTTTATTTGGCTTTATAGTGAATAAAATGAAACAGCAACTATAAGAAGGTTTTTACCACTAACCACACAAAAAATGTTTTCATAAATTGCAATGCTTCCTTTCCTGTTCAATATATGTAAAAAATGGCCGATAGGACGAAAGCGGATCCTTGCTATGTTGTCAATGTGAAAAGCAATCAAATTTATCTTTGATTTGCAAATTTAAATTGTTTTTTATAACTTTGACAGAAAAGAAACTAAACATAGTATACTATAGTATAGTGTAGTATACTATATGTGTTCTGCTAAAGACAAATTTTCCATAAAAACACGACTTCAGGTACCTCAATTTATAAAGTGCAAAACAAATTCCAATTGGGAGGTAATTTTCATGATAATTGATAATAAGAAAATGAAACGTTTATTATCATTTTTATTTGGCTTTATAGTGAATAAAATGAAACAGCAACTATAAGAAGGTTTTTACCACTAACCACACAAAAAAATGTTTTCATAAATTGCAATGCTTCCTTTCCTGTTCAATATATGTAAAAAATGGCCGATAGGACGAAAGCGGATCCTTGCTATGTTGTCAATGTGAAAAGCAATCAAATTTATCTTTGATTTGCAAATTTAAATTGTTTTTTATAACTTTGACAGAAAAGAAACTAAACATAGTATACTATAGTATAGTGTAGTATACTATATGTGTTCTGCTAAAGACAAATTTTCCATAAAAACACGACTTCAGGTACCTCAATTTATAAAGTGCAAAACAAATTCCAATTGGGAGGTAATTTTCATGGTTGAGTGGGCATCGACGTCACATTAGCAACCTTCCAACACTTTCGAAATTCACCGGCGTAATACAATGTGCTGAAAAGGGCTGCTATCAGAGGCACAAGCGTCAAAGAGCAATGTTTTAAGACCAAACTGAAGCAGTCTATTTTTTTTTTTTAAGAGATGTAGCACTTCAGGCAACAATGCCTATTTAGTCAAGTACCGTGCTACATTCTTTTAGGAAATGGATAGAAGAGAGATGAAACAGGTGGTGAAAGTTGGAAGATAGTCGAAAATTAACTGCCGTATATAAGACAGCACAGCGACCAGTGACTATGCCTTCATCACTGAGCAGCCCCACCGACAGTCAATTTTTATTTTTGTAGTGAAAAAACCAAGGTCTTCGTTGGGCATCGAACCCACAACCACCATATTTACAAGCTAGTACACTACCTGCTAGCCTACAGGGGCACCTATTTAGTGCCAAGAGAGTATTTCTTCTTTTTAAAACTAAAGATATGACTTCCGTAATGAAATTTCTTATAACCAAATAATTATTTTAATTTCTTGCAGAGTTCAAGAGATACTACAGAGAAAAATAAAATAATTTTCTAACCAAATATTTCATTCAAAAAGTCAAGGATATATTGATCCGCCCTTATATTCGTAATTTTCGCGTATATATAGAAGAAACATGAAATAAATACAAACAAACGGAAATGATTTTATCATTTTAATTAACTCCATATTTGTATATTCAGTAGAGAGAAAAAAATATACAAGTTTAAAAATTTAACGTTGAAATAAAAAAATGTCAGTAAAAAACCACGGCAAGTTATTGCATACGATTGTTTTAATTTTATCTTATACATTCGTATTTTATATTTCATGGCCTACGTTTTAAAATAGCCTTCCTGTAATAACTGGCTGTTTATTGTTTTACATACATACATGTAAATTAAATTATAGCTGCATATGCAAATATCTTTATTCCAATAAATATTAACAATTATACCATGCTTGGGATTTTTTAATTACAATTCATTGATACTACTCGAAAAAATTACAATGTTAAACAATTAACCTTATAGCTAATGCAACTTAATTTTAGTTCAGTTTTTTTTTTTCTCTCTTATTTTATTTATTGTATCTTCGATGTAATGGAACTAACAATAATTACTCATATCTTAGTTCTAATAATAAAAATCAAGCCCAGCCAGTGCCAGACAAAATTCAGTATGCTTCAGGCTGACTGCTATTATCAGCGGGTCATCCTTCTGATGTTTGAGCGAGAGAAGCAGTATCCCTCCTTTTCAGTCTAATGTAACTACTGTCATTAAGTATGTTACGGACCAGTGGATTTGGATGTATTTCGAGTCTCTTTAAATATGTTATTGCATGTTTCACTATTTCTGCCCTAACCGATGGCACTTTTAAATCCTTATGGATATTTGGATTTTTTATGTACCAGGGAGCATTTGTGATCAATCGTAGTATCTTATTTTGGCGTCTTTCAATTTTTTCTATATTGCTAGCTGAGGCAGTGCCCCATAAGTGGATTCCATAAAACCAGATTGGCTTCAGGACCGACTTGTAAAGTAGAAGTTTGCAATCCAAGCTAAGAGTGGAGTTTCTGCCAATAAGCCAGTTTAATTAGACGGCTTTCAACTTCATTTGTGCTAACTTGGATTCTTTGTGGCCTTTCCATGTGAGGCGCCGATCAAGATTCATACCAAGGTATTTGACCTCTGTAATTTGTGGTATTATTTGGTTATTTATGCGAATGGGGGGGCATGTGCCCCTTCGCAGTTGAATTTAAATTAGTAGTAGGTAAATTAGAAGTAAGTGTCGCGTTCTTTACTGGCGTTTGATTTGGTTTTAAAATCTCGGCGTATGAAACGCGTTGAATGGCTGTCCTAGGCAACAGTGGAAAATTTGTGTTTCAAACATGTTGTGGCTGCTTGGGGATGGTTTGCTGTTTTAGGGAACCTTTTTTCATTATAGAATAAACTGAACAACCTCTGTAGTTAGCAGTGTGATTGCCTTCATAATTGATTGCTACATTTTTTTAACCTTTGTATCGTTCCTTGATTTGTCACAATGGGCTGTCTCGTGTAGTTCACCACAAATAACACAAATTGAAGGTAGCTTACAATAAGCCTTAGCATGACCAAATTCTTGGCAGTTTAAACACTGGATGGGCCCTGATCTTTTGTGAGGTTCCTCTACTGTTATTTCGCGGTGCAGAAGGTATTTAAGGCTATAAATAGGTCGCGCTTCGTTCTTTTTTAACCTGATGTCTCCAGGTTGCAATTCAACACGAAATAGTGGTTATGGGATGCGTTCTCGAGTTCTAAGATTATCGACGTTTTTTAATTTGAATCCATTCGTTCAGTTTTTTATCACCTTTTGGCAAAATGGTGGTCCTATTTCGTTAATCACATCATGGATTTTGAGTTTTAAATTTGAAAACGATTTGGTTGGCTCCGTACAAACTCTGTGCTTAACATAGTCCCACAAAAAGTGGAGTGGCTGGCCACTTAACTGCTAATTGGTGTTTCTTTTTAAGGAAGATGCCACCCAAAGATGTGGTTAGTATTGGAAACAAAAATAAATAATATATTTGATTTTTGTATAAAGTCCTTTTTTTGCTTGAGAAAAAAATTATTTATAAAATAATTGGTTTTAATGAAACTCAACTTTAAGCACAAGCTTAAACAATGCTATGGATGAAATTAATAAATCTGAATACTATTTCAAAATAATCTGTATTTGAATATTTTGTTAATAAAATTTAAAAAAAAAATTCAAGTGATAAGGTGTGAATTCTCTAGCTGACAGTTATTAGTCCTGGCAGGAAAACAAAAATTATCTTCTACTGCTTCATTTTACCTGAGTAATGAGTATACAAAGTCAGTGAACGACTTGTAATGGTAATGCTTTGAAACCACTAAAACATTAGTTAATGATGTAAATGGTTTTGCTTCCTATTTTTTTTAGCAAACAATCAATGATGCCTTTTCATTTTAATAAACCATTAAAAATATTGAAAATAATGCTAATACTTAAAAAGCTTAACATTACTTGTCATTCAATGCTAATAGAAATGACAATTATTACTTTATCTAATTATTAACTCCCGTGTTTGTTAATGCAAACAATTAATTTGTTAATGCCATGGTGATTAACTTTTTTGAATTGCTTTTCTATATACAAAAATAGAGCAAGAAGAGAAATAAAAAATTTATGTAAATATTTAATTTTTCAATTGTTATTGCGAATAAAATGGTTTAACAAATAAAAATGTACCATTTAATTTATGTCAGATCAAAAATAACATAAAGAATTAAAAACAATTTTGGCTGTTCTCCTTCAGAGTAGAAATGTTACATTGCGGCGTATTGAAGCTATTGGTAAATTGCATATTGCTTTATTTGTAAGACGTATAAAACTGATTCAGTTTAATATACAATTGTAATTTACCTTCGCTTATCTAACACCTGCTTATAGTAAAATTATGGGTACTGATAAAACTACTTATAGTTCGCCGCGGCGCTAGGAAAAATGTTTTAAATTGAATAAAGATTTCTTAAAGAAAAGAATTAGTAAGAAGAATAAGATTTATATAAATTTCTCTGATCGGGTATTTTAACAAGAAGTTGTTGAATTGTCGGAACCCAATAATATTATAGTTTTGACATTTAGTATTTTGACGTAGTCAATGAATTCAATTTCTTACGAAAATCGCATTAAAATAATTAAAATCCACTATAAAAATGGTGGTTCTGTTAAAGTTACATTTTGTAAAATTCGTGGTATTTTCGGACACCATAGTTGACTTCCTGAGATCGCTATTAAGAATTTGGTCGTTAAATTTGAGTCGACAGACTCGATATAAAATGTGCGAATACCAAAGAGTATTCGACCGGATTTGTCTTTGAAGCCAACCATTCACATCTCCGTAGATTTCCTTATTTCATTCACGAACAACCGGCTGGTTTTTCTGAAAAATCATTTTTTTTTTGGAGACGAAACCCATTTTCACTTGTCAGGGTATGTCAACAAGCAAAATTGCCGCATGTGGACTTCGGGAAATTCTACAGCAATTATTGCAAAGCCTTACATAATCAATATGCCACTGTCTGTGGTCTGGAAGCTTGATTGGGCCATTTTCTTTCAAAGATGACGCTAGAAATGCGGCACAGGCAATGAATTATGCTATCACGATATGCTAACGACTAAATTTTGGCCTATTATTGACGACATGGATATCATGGTTTCAACAGGACAGTGCCACATGTCACAAAGCCAGTTTGCCAGTTGATTGCAAACCAAATTTCCCGATCGCATAAGCAATCGTAAATTTTATATCCGAGGTAAGAACAACCCTAATTTAGCCCACTAAATGTAATTTCATCGATTTATTCACCGCCTCGATATTCGGTAACAGATAATCAGTATTCAAATTTGTTCAATTCGCTTGGTCCTCGCTTTCTCGCTGCTGGCGACTACAACGCTACACACACTTTTTGGGGTTCACGGTTAATTTCTCCCTAGTGTCGCGTTCTGCTTGATACTATTTCCCATTTGGGTTTAAATACAATTTCAAGCGGGCATTCCACATATTGGCCCAACAGACAGGCAAAAGATTCCAGATTCAGATTGATTTTGGTGTTGTAAAAAACATTTCTCTAGATTGGATGGAAGTGGAGCCTTCATTTATCTTCTAATGTCTCACCCACAATTACTTCCATATGCTTCCCGCAAGAAATTAGGTCACTGCCAAGTGACTTAGCTTTAACAGTCACTCGTGTTAATAGGCTAAAATATAAAAACTATTTTACTGCACACTGCACAGAAAATATTGCTTTAAGGACACCTGAAGATAATGATTTGGCAACAAGTAATTTTACCCGTAGCCTTAATCAAGCCATGCAACATGCCACTACTAAACGCACAATGCCCATATAGAACAGCTTGTATCAGAAAAAAGAACATCTAGAGGAGAGTGGCAACTTTGCAGGTCTCCCCAATTTAAAAGTAGACTACGGAAATGCACAAATCGACTTAGAAACCTATTTGAAATTCAACGAACCGCATCCCTTAAAACCTATTTGGAAAGTCTGAATGGTACTCTTCAGTCCAATTACTCTTTATGGCGCGCGACAAGAGGTTTAAAACGACAACTTAAGAAAGCAAAGCCGCCTTTGCAAAATTCTACAGGTGATTGGGCTAGAAGTGATTCCAAAAAAGGGGAACTTATTTTTAACCATTTAAAAAATGTTTTTGCTTTTAACACATCTGATGAGACAGCTAAATTATCGGCATTTGTCAGCAGATCTCATGTGCCTTTAAATTTTAACTTTCGAAATATCGAAAACGCTACTTTTAACCTAAAACTCACAAACGCTGCAGGTAATGATAAAATTAGCAACAAAATGCTTGTACAGTTACCTAGAGTACCTCGAAGAACTATGCTTTTTATTTCCAACGTTTATTTACGCCTGGACTATTATCCTGCAGAATGAAAGCTGTCTATGATTACAATGATACCTAAGCCCGGGAAGGATCCCACTAAAGTAGAATCCCATAGGCCAATAACTTTACTGTCGACGATTTCTAAATTGTTCAAAAAATTACTACTGATAAAGTTTACACTCTTACTAAATGCTATAGGATGTATCCCAAAACATCAATTCGGTTTTAAGGCTAAGCACAGCACCATTGAACAAAGATACAGATTAGTGAATGTCATAAGAAAGTCTTTTGAAGGTAGAACATATTGATCAGCTCTCGTCATTGACAGGTGTCAAGCATTTGACAAAGTGTGTCCCGACGGCTTACTTTACAAAGTAAAGCTAAATTTGCCAACAAATACCCACAAACTTCTAGAAAGTTACTTATGTGGTCGCCAATTTATGATTAGAGAAGGTGACTTCACAAGCCCTCCCTCAGCCAATTAAAGCAGGAGCCCCGCAAAGCAGTATACTGGGTCCTACATTGTATTTAATTTATGCCTCTGACATGCCAATAGGATCCCAAATCCACTCTACAACTTTTGCAGATGATACTGCATTTCATAGCATCCACGAAAATCATCCATTAGCCTTGCGAAATTTTCAGCAACATATTAAAAATTTAGAGAAATCGCTAAAACTCTGGAGAATGAAAGCAAATGAACAGAAATATATTCATGTAACATTTACCCTGCGCAGGGAAACATGCTTGACAATCAAGATCAGCAATCAAGTAATCCCGCAGCACAATGAAGTCAAGTCCATCTTGATCGCCGGCTTATGTGAAGGTTTCATATTGATGCAAAACTGACTCAGATGAAATTAAAAGTAGTGCAACTAAATTGGCTTATCGGTAGAGACTCTATCCTGAAATTAGATTGCATACTTTTGTTGTACAAAGCGATTGTAAAACGAATCTTGTGTTGTGGAATACAATTATGGGGTACAGCCTCGGCATGAAATATTTAAAAAATTCAAAAGCAACAAAACAAAATTCTCCATATGAGTACAACATCTCCATGGTATATTGAAAAGTCCCGAATTCACGAAGACCTAAGCGTGCTCTTGGTAGAAGCAGAATTCGCCAGATTCGCGACTAAGATTAGAGAAACTTGAAACACATGCTAATCCACTCGCACATCCTTAACATCCTTAATTTTGACGGCCATGCTCGGTTGAGAATTAGGGCCACCCTTACTATCAGCCGAGGACAATGGAAAAACTAACTTTTACAGCGATATGTAGTGGAGTTGGCTGGCTGCTTGTTAGTTTGTTCATTTTATTATTAAAAAGTAGTGACAATTTAGTCAGTTTGATCCTGATCGCAAAACAAAATGAGTAAAAGTAAACATTACTGTTCAATACACATACATGATGTTCTTATTTAGGCTTTACGTGTAAGGTAAAGTTAGGCGTTAGGTAACACTGGGTTTATAGACTGCCTTAGACATATCTGTAAGAAATAACGCAGTTGAATACGTTGTTAGTTCTGCCAGTACAAATGTACTGCGAATGAACAAAATAAGAGAAATAGTTAAAGAGTTAAGCAGGACATGTTGATTACCGCCACGGTTTCCTGATTCTTTTTGAATTGAATCTCTGGATGAGATGTTCTGAGCGTCAAAAATCTTTAGAACCCGTAAAAACCTTAAAATCCTCAAAGCCATTATTTTAAATGTCGCTGTAATTTTATTTTTAAAAGGCGGTAAATTGAAAACAATGAAAACACAAAATTCATGTTCAGTATGGTGTAGCTAATGTGTCCCCGACTAGCTCGATCCTTGACATATTAACACATATGCTAAATATTCCCTGCCAATTAATGCCAAGAAATCAGTCAAAATTCCAAATTACCTTTCCTTCTACCTTTGGTTTTACCTTAAAATAGGTGCCCCTGTAGGCTGGTAGGTGTTGTACTAAGTTGTCAGTATAGGGGTTGTGGGTTCGATTCCCAACGTTATGGTTTATACTGGTGAGTCAGTGTTCGCGTTCAGGTAGTTCTGTTTTTAAGTTCGTATCTATTCAGCTAAGCAAAATGGCGTTTTTATGCAAAGTGAATTTTTCGATACCTCCGTCTCTTGTTATTATCTGGGTACATATATCCGTCTGAGGATGTTTTTCGTTTGCCCGCTTGCATGAGTAGTTTTAATGGTGTGAAAATTGTGTCTCAGTTCGTGTTTGACTTGTCGTTTATAATGTCATTGTTGAAAATTTTTGTTTTGTAGATTTTTCATGTTTTCAAGAATGTCTAGTCTTCGTCGCATCGAGTCTCTCGACTCAAATATAATGACAAAATTCTTAATAGTGGTCTCAAAAGGACGATTATGTTGTCTGAAAATGTTATTTTGACAGATTTTAATTATTTTAATGCGATTTTCGTGCGAAATTGGATTCATTGCAACAATTGCCAATCCATCTACTACAAATACGTCAAAAAAATGTCAAAACAATCATGTAGTTGGTATTGCCACAATTGAAAAACAAGTTTCTTGCGGAAAAACCCGATACAATTGGTGTTTCTTTTAAAGGTAGATGCCACCTAAAGATGTCGTTAGTTTGGAAACAAAAACAAATAAAATATTTGATTTTTGTATAAAGTCTTTTTGCTTAAAGAAAAAATTATTTATAAAATAATTGGTTTTAATAAAACTCAACTTTAAGCACAAGCTTAAACAATGCTACGGATGAACACATTAATCTGTATTTGAATATTTTGTTAATAAAATTAAAAAAAAAAAATTCAAGTGATAAGGTATGAATTTTCTAGCTGACAGTTATTAGTCCTTGCAGGAAAACAAAAATTATCGTCTACTGCTTCATTTTACCTGAGTAATGAGTATACAAAGTCAGTGAACGACTTGTAACGGTAATGCTTTGAAACCACTAAAACATAAGTTAATGATGTTAATGGTTTTGCTTCCTATTTTTTTTTTTAGCAAACAATCAATGATGCCTTTTCATTTTAATAAACCATTAAAAATATTGAAAATAATGATAATACTTAAAAAGCTTAACATTACTTGTCATTCAATGCTAATAGAAATGCCAATTATTACTTTATCTAATTATTAACTCCCGTGTTTGTTAATGCAAACAATTAATTTGTTAATGCCATGGTGATTAACTTTTTTGAATTGCTTTTCTATATACAAAAATAGAGCAAGAAGAGAAATTAAAAATTTATGTAAATATTTAATTTTTCAATTGTTATTGCGAATAAAATGGTTTAAAAAATAAAAATGTACCATATAATTTATGTCAGATCAAAAATAACATAAAGAATTAAAAACAATTATGGCTGTTCTCCTTCAGAGTAGAAATGTTACATTGCGGCGTATTTAGCTATTGGTAAATTGCATATTGCTTTATTTGTAAGACGTATAAAACTGATTCAGTTTAATATACAATTGTAATTTACCTTCGCTTATCTAACACCTGCTTATAGTGAAATTATGGGTAATGATAGAACTACTTATAGCTCGCCGCGGCGCTAGGAAAAATGTTTTAAGTTGAATAAAGATTTCTTAAAGAAGAGAATTAGTAAGAAGAATAAGATTTATATAAATTTCTCTGATCGGGTATTTTAACAAGAAGTTGTTGAATTGTCGGAATCCAATAATATTATAGCATTGACATTTAGTATTTTGACGTAGTCAATGAATTCAATTTCTTACGAAAATCGCATTAAAATAATTAAAATCCGCTATAAAAATGGTGGATCTGTTAAAGTTACATTTTGTAAAGTTCGTGGTATTTTCGGACACCATAGTTGACTTCCTGAGATCGCTATTAAGAATTTGGTCGTTAAATTTGAATCGACAGACTCGATATAAAATGTGCGAATACCAAAGAGTATTCGACCGGATTTGTCTTTGAAGCCAACCATTCACATCTCCGTAGATTTCCTCATTTTATTCACGAACAACCGGCTGGTTTTTCTGAAAAATCATTTTTTTTTTTTTTGGAGACGAAGCCCATTTCACTTGTCAGGGTATGTCAACAAGCAAAATTGCCGCATTTGGACTTCGGGAAATTCTACAGCAATTATTGCGAAGCCTTACATAATCAACATGTCACTGTCTGTGGTCTGGAGGCTTGATTGGGCCATTTTCTTTCAAAGATGATGCTAGAATTGCGGTACAGGCAATAGATTATGCTATCACGATATGCTAACGACTAAATTTTGGCCTATTATTGACGACATGGATATCACTGATATGTGGTTTCAACAGGACAGTGCCACATATCACAGAGCCAACGCTCAGTTGATTGCAAACCAAATTTCCCGATCGCATAAGCAATCGTAAATCTTATGTCCGAGGCAAGAACAACCCTAATTTAGCCCACTAAATGTAATTTTATCGATTTATTCACCGCCTCGATATTCGGTAACAGATAATCAGTATTCAAATTTGTTCAATTCGCTTGGTCCTCGCTTTCTCGCTGCTGGCGACTACAACGCTAAACACACTTTTTGGGGTTCACGGTTAATTTCTCCCTAGTGTCGCGTTCTGCTTGATACTATTTACCATTTGGGTTTAAATACAATTTCAAGCGGGCATTCCACATATTGGCCCAACAGACAGGCAAAAGATTCCAGATTCAGATTGATTTTGGTGTTGTAAAAAACATTTCTCTAGATTGGATGGAAGTGGAGCCTTCATTTGTCGTCTGATGTCTCACCCACAATTATTTCCTTATGCTTCCCGCAAGAAATTAGGTCACTGCCAAGTGACTTAGCTTTAACAGTCACTCGTGTTAATAGGCTAAAATATAAAAACTATTTTACTGCACACTGCACGGAAAATATTACTTTAAGGACACCTGAAGATAATGATTTGGCAACAAGTAATTTTACCCGTAGCCTTAATCAAGCCGTGCAACATGCCACTACTAAACACACAATGCCCATATAGAACAGCTTGTATCAGAAAAAAGAAGAGGAGAGTGGCAACTTTGCAGGTCTCCCCAATTTAAAAGTAGACTACGGAAATGCACAAATCGACTTAGAAACCTATTTGAAATTCAACGAACCGCATCCCTTAAAACCTATTTGGAAAGTCTAAATGGTACTCTTCAGTCCAATTACTCTTTATGGCGCGCGACAAGAGGTTTAAAACGACAACTTAAGAAAGCAAAGCCGCCTTTGCAAAATTCTACAGGTGATTGGGCTAGAAGTGATTCCAAAAAAGGGGAACTTATTTTTAACCATTTAAAAAATGTTTTTGCTTTAAACACATCTGATGAGGCAGCTAAATTGTCGGCATTTGTCAGCAGATCCCATGTGCCTTTAAACTTTAACTTTCGAAATATCGAAAACGCTACTTTTAACCTAAAACTCACAAACGCTGCAGGTAATGATAAAATTAGCAACAAAATGCTTGTACAGTTACCTAGAGTACCTTGAAGAACTATGCATTTTATTTCCAACGTTTATTTACGCCTGGACTATTATCCTGCAGAATGAAAGCTGTCTATGATTACAATGATACCTAAACCCGGGAAGGATCCCACTAAAGTAGAATCCTATAGGCCAATAAGTTTACTGTCGATGATTTCTAAATTGTTCGAAAAATTACTGCTGATAAAGTTCACACTCTTACTAAATGCTATAGGATGTATCCCAAACCGTCAATTCGATTTTAAGGCTAAGCACAGCACCATTGAACAAAGATACAGATTAGTGAATGTCATAAGAAAGTCTTTTGAAGGTAGAACGTATTGATAAGCTCTCGTCATTGATAGGTGTCAAGCATTTGACAAAGTTTGTCCCGACGGCTTACTTTACAAAGAAAAGCTAAATTTGCCAACAAACACCCACAAACTTCTAGAAAGTTACTTATATGGTCGCCAATTTATGATTAGAGAAGGTGACTTCACAAGCCCTCTCTCAGCCAATTAAAGCAGGAGCCCCGCAAAGCAGTATACTGGGTCCTACGTTGTATTTAATTTGTGCCTCTGACATGCCAATAGGATCCCAAATTTATACTCCAACTTTTGCAGATGATACTGCATTTCATAGCATCCACGAAAATCATCCATTAGCCTTGCGAAATTTTCAGCAACATATTAAAAATTTAGAGAAATCGCTAAAACTCTGGAGAATGAAAGCAAATGAACAGAAATATATTCATGTAACATTTACCCTGCGCAGGGAAACATGCTTGACAATCAAGATCAGCAATCAAGTAATCCCGCAGCACAATGAAGTCAAGTCCATCTTGATCGGCGGCTTACGTGGAAGTTTCATATTGATGCAAAACTGACTCAGATGAAATTAAAAGTAGTGCAACTGAATTGGCTTATCGGTAGAGACTCTATCCTGAAATTAGATTGCAAACTTTTGTTGTACAAAGCGATTGTAAAACGAATCTTGTGTTGTGGAATACAATTATGGGGTACAGCCTCGGCATGAAATATTTAAAAAATTCAAAAGCAACAAAACAAAATTCTCCATATGATTACAACAGCTCCATGGTATATTAAAAAGTCCCGAATTCACGAAGACCTAAGCGTGCTCTTGGTAGAAGCAGAATTCGCCAGATTCGCGACTAAGATTAGAGAAACTTGAAACACATGCTAATCAACTCGCACATCCTTAACATCCTTAATTTTGACGGCCATGCTCGGTTGAGAATTAGGGCCACCCTTACTATCATCCGAGGACAATGGAAAAACTAACTTTTACAGCGATATGTAGTGGAGTTGGCTGGCTGCTTGTTAGTTTGTTCATTTTATTATTAAAAAGTAGTGACAATTTAGTCAGTTTGATCCTGATCGCAAAACAAAATGAGTAAAAGTAAACATTACTGTTCAATACACATACATGATGTTCTTATGTAGGCTTTACGTGTAAGGTAAAGTTAGGCGTTAGGTAACACTGTGTTTATAGACTGCCTTAGACATATCTGTAAGAAATAACGCAGTTGAATACGTTGTTAGTTCTGCCAGTACAAATGTACTGCGAATGAACATAATAAGAGAAATAGTTAAAGAGTTAAGCAGGACATGTTGATTACCGCCACGGTTTCCTGATCCTTTTTGAATTGAATCTCTGGATGAGATGTTCTGAGCGTCAAAAATCTTTAGAACCCGTAAAAACCTTAAAATCCTCAAAGCCATTATTTTAAATGTCGCTGTAATTTTATTTTTATAAGGCGGTAAATTGAAAACAATGAAAACACAAAATTCATGTTTAGTATGGTGTAGCTAATGTGTCCCCGACTAGCTCGATCCTTGACATATTAACACATATGCTAAATATTCCCTGCCAATTAATGCCAAGAAATCAGTCAAAATTCCAAATTACCTTTCCTTCTACCTTTGGTTTTACCTTAAAATAGGTGCCCCTGTAGGCTAGTAGGTAGTGTACTAAGTTGTCAGTATAGGGGTTGTGGGTTCGATTCCCAACGTTATGGTTTATACTGGTGAGTCAGTGTTCGCGTTCAGGTAGTTCTGTTTTTAAGTTCGTATCTATTCAGCTAAGCAAAATGGCATTTTTATGCAAAGTAAATTTATCGATACCTCCGTCTTTTATTATTATCTGGGTACATGTATTCGTCTGAGGGTGTTTTTCGTTTGCCCGCTTGCATGAGTAGTTTTAATGGTGTAAATTTTGTGTCTCAAGTCGTGTTTACCTTGTCGTTTATAATGTCATTGTTGAAAATTTTTGTTTTGTAGATTTTTCATGTTTTCAAGAATGTCTAGTCTTCGTCCATTTTTACTAGGATGTTGTAATATCATACACTCATCTATTTCCCTTGGTGTGTGTCCGTGAGTGTTCAGGTGTAATGCAAAGTTGGAATCTTCTCTTTTCCGCTTGCATTAGCGTATGTGTTCTGTAAACCTTGTTTTTAGTGTTCGTCCAGTTTGCCCTATATAAGTTTGTTTGCAGGTACAGGTAAGTCTGTAGGTGCCCCTATAGGCTAGTAGGTAGTGTACTAGCTTGTCCGTATGTGGGTTGTGGGTTCGATTCCCAACGAAGACCATGGTTTTTGTTTCACTACAAAAATAAAAATTGACTGTCGGTGGGACTGCTCAGTGATGAAGGCTAAGTCACTGGTCGCTGTGCTGTCTTGTACGGCAGTTAATTTCCGACTATCCTTCTACTTTCACCACCTGTTTCATCTCTTCTCTATCCTTTTCCTAAAGAATGTAGCGCGGTACTTATCTAAATAAGCATTGTTGCCTGAAGTGCTACTTCTTTTTAAAAAACAAAAAGTAGCAGAGTTGCCCATAATTTAATACTCCGTTTTTCCCTTTCTTTTCCCCGAAAAATCGCTGTAAAGATATATACTTTAACTTAATACGTTTCAGCATAAACATTAGCGAGTATACCTTAATTTGCTTTATACTTAATTTCATTAGTATAAATATGTATAACTATATACATAAAAAAATTTGTAATTTACAAAATTAAAAAAAAAAATCGCTTGACAAATCTCCTTCTTCTTATTTCTAATATTTTTATTTATTTTCATCTTAATTGCATTCATTGTACGTACAAATAATTGCCAATGAAAATGATTTTCTTTTTGAAATATTAATATTATACTATACGACTCTTCAAGTTATAATAAAACTAAATAAAAACAGAAAGGTAGAAATTTGATTTTATTTAACAATTCTGATTAAAAGAATTTTTGATTATAATTTTGTTTTTAACCTATTTTTCATTTTTATTCACTAAAGATAACAAGAAAAAAACCGGAAAATAAAAAATAAACTGTGAAGAAAATTAATGTTATTATTTTGTTTATTCAAAACATGTTGACGTGATTTTATTCTTCCTCTTTTATTATTAACTTTTCTTTCTTTTGTTTTGGTCGTAAATAAATATTATATACTACAACAACAAGACAACATTAAAATGCCAAAAGAAAAAATAATATTATTAAAACAAGCTATGATAGATACCGTTAACGATTTTATTATTAACGATACCGAAAAAGAAGCAAAATATTAAAGTTACCAGATGTAGCCAATCTACCATATGAAATAAATATGAAAACTTCAAAATATATGCAATAAATCGCCAAAAACTTGAAAGGGGCCTTTCTGCTTAAAAGAAAAGCTTAGATTGGATAGTGCTATAACGCTCGCTTGAGCATTAAGAATGGCTTTATAATTTTAGAGGATTTAGAGGATTTTAAGATCTCATTCAATAATTGATAAGAAAATATAATTTATGTTCTGCCGATTAAATGTCAAAGCAATTTTTTATTTAATTTTTTATATTCAGCTCAATGACTTGAATTCCCCTTCAATAAAATAATTCAGAAAATCCAATCAGCAATAAACTTAACGAGAATAAAAATTATATGAATATCAACTGAATATGTTAAACGTAAAGCATGAGTATTTTAAGTATAACCAAAATGGTCAAATAATATTTTTAGTACTGTATAAACTGCAACTAAAGAGTTCAACTTTTTGTGATATTTATTTCAGATACTATAGGGTCCGCCAAATAACTTTTTTGTTTTTTTAAATTTTATAAACAAAAATACACGGCTTCGGCTGTGTGGCACGTAACACCGCCCTGTTGAAATCAAACGTTGCTAATATTTTCCTCTTCAATTATTGTGAACCAAAAGTACGTTCAAAATGGCCCGATAACAATCACCATTGACTGTAACGGCCACTCCTGAAAAATGACCCAATTATGCCTCTGGACCAAAATCCGTACCAAGCAGTGACTCGTTTTGAGTGCGTTGGCTTTTCAATGTATGCATGCGCGGGTTTTCTGTGCCCCATATGCGTCAATTTTGCTTGTTTACATACCCTCCCAAGATCAATGAGCTTCGTCTGAAAAGATGATTACTTTTTGCAAAATCGGCATCTTCTGTAAGTCGATCACAGGCTCACTGAGCGAAGCGTTGTTTAAGCGTATGTACAACCTTATTCGTTTAGCGGAAGGATAAAACTAGTTATCTGTTACATCAAGCATGACCACTAGTTGAAAAAAAACGTTAGATGGCGGACCCTATAAAACGAATTCTAAGAAATTGTTTAGGGTTTTTCAACAAGAATTTTTTTTTTAAGAGAAGTAGCACAACAATGCCTATTTAGTCTAGAACCGCGCTACATTCTTTAGGAAAGGGATAGAGAAGAGATGAGACAGGTGGTGAAAGTAGAAGGAGAGTTACAGAAATTAACTGCCGTATATAAGACAGCACAGCAACCTGTGACCATGCCTTCATCACTGAGCTGTCCCACCGATACTCAATTATTATTTTTGTAGTGAAAAAAAAAACAGCCGAAGTCTTTGTTAGGAATCCAACCCACAACCCCCAGACTGATAAGCTAGTACACTATCTACTAGCCTACAGGGGCACAAAAATTTTTTTTTATTTTTTGTTTGTATTTCAATTGTGGAAACACTAACAACATGCTAGTTTTTTGCCGTACTTGTAGTAGATACTATGGTATACATTGGTAAATACATGGTCGTTCCGTTAAAGTAACACTTTAGGACAACATAATCGTCCTCCTTAAAACCGCTATTAAGAAGTTGGTCGTTAAATTTGAGTCGACAGGCTCGATACTAAATGTGGGAACACCAACGCGGGTCGATCAATAATTGGCTTCGAAGGCTTACAAGGTTAAACTGGTGCAGGAATTGAAGCCAACCGACCATTAACAACGCTGTAGATTCGCTCAATTCATTCAGGAACTAACGGCTGGCTTTTCACTTGTTATAATATGGCAACAAGCACAATTGCCACATTTGGGCTTCTGAAAAGCCGAGAGCGATTATTGAGAAGCCTTTTCACGCTGAACGTGTCGTTGTATGGTGCACTATGAGGTCTGGAAGCGTGATGGGGCCGTTATATTTTCCAAGATGAGGCTGGAAATGTGGCAACGGTCAATGGATCATGCTATCGCAAAATGCTAACAACTCAATTTTGGGCTACTATTGACGACGTAGATATCACTGTCACATGGTTTCAACAGGGCCATGCACGTTTTCACGTTTAACTCGATTTTCGATGAGCGCACATCCATTTGTGGTTTATTGGCCAGTGATTCGCACGACGCATTACAGGGAAAATTCGTTTTTCAGCAGAACAGTCCGTATGTGGAATAAAATCCCTCCGGAGGTATTTCCTGTCACTTTCAATCTGGGAAAGTTCAAATCTAATGTCCACAGACACTACTCCCTCTTTCCTCCTTCCCGTAACCTAATTTCCTAGTTCTTACACAATTTGTCCGAAAAGAAAAAAAAAGGTCACACTGCCAATGGCACGATCAATTTATTGCAAACCAAATTTCCCAACCGCATAATTTCACGGCAATCAGTTAAGTGGCCAGCCAGATGGTGTGATTTATCACCACTGTTTTTTTTTTGTGGGGCGATGTTAAGGACAGAGACTATACGGAGGCAATCGAATCGATTTCAGCCTTAAAACTCTAAATCTGTGATGTTGTTAACTAAACAGGAGCGACATTTTGCCAAAAAAGTGATTAAAAACTTTGAATCGACATGTGTAAGCGTGCCGAACCTTTCTCTTCAACTTAATCTAAATTTTCTGTTTTATTTTACAAAGCAAACTTATTGTTTATAAAAAAATTAAATATTTTTAAGTAAAGTATTCACATTTTACTCTTTTGTTTATTTGTTTTTAACTAAAAGACTTTTCTTTCTTTAACCAAAATAATATTGTAGTGCACCCTCTAGTAACTTAACGGTAACTTTGAGTATGAGATACATACAACTCATATGACGTTACGATATTGTGTTTTTGAGAGCAAAGTAATTTATTTGTTTGTAATAAGTGTGTGTGTCACCATGACAGTTCGTTAACCTGATCGCTTTCATAGACTTCAAACTTCACTAAATATTAAAATAATAATAAATAAAGCATTCCTTAAATGAACAAAGTTTTAGTTGAAAATAGAATTAAGACCCCAGGAATTTAAATGTGATACTGAGCACAAATTCGATAATTAAACAATATTATTCGTTATTTACACTCATCGATATAGTATATAAGTATAGCACATTACTCGTAATGACTTAATAATCAGTTATTATTTTATCTTATCTATAATTACGAACATTGAAAATAAAACGTGCTTTTGTTTTCAAAATGTTGGCTGTGTTTTTTTTTTTTTTTTATAGAAGTGTTTTTGGATTTTGTTGTCTCTTTGCTGTGTTGGTTTAGATAGTGTAATTCGTTTTACATCCGCACCTGGCTATGTAGCCTTAATCAGATGGTGAACAAACCACAATTGTATAATTTGGAACGTCATACATGCGTCTTATGAAGCCGAAGATATAATTCTAAGCAACAGAACCACCTAGTTGCAACTTAAATGATTCCAGGGCAGGGCTGCAAACCATCACACCTTGCTAAAGAGTTGGAGACTTTCCTACTCCCGTCCAGAGCACATGTCTATAATAACCACTATACTGTTATGGGGCCGCGTAACAACAACCACTACGGTACTCCCATATAGGGGCCAACCTCAATGATCAGTCAGAGAACTATTAAATGTCTAAAGAGACAAATAATGAACTCTGCGGCTCACTGATTCCCGTGGAAATAAAGTAGAGCTTCCAGTTGCCTGTCTTCAGGGGACTCGGCTCCCTTTTTCCCCCAGTTGCACAGATCTAGATAGCTGTTGCGTACTATAAAGACCATAAATATGCCCCCGGAGGGGGTGCTGTGTTGGTTTAATGAAAATTATCATTTAATCAATTTCGCTTGAGAAATTAGACTCTAGAAATTTGTATACAAAAAAATTTGTGGTAAAATAAACTGATCGCCATATGGATATGCTTTCCCCCGCTGTAATACATTTCACATATATTTTTTTAATACTAAATATTTTATGATATTTTTATAAGAGGAATCTAGCACAAATTAAGATTAAATATATTTATTTTTAAAATAGCACTGAACCTAAAACGGCTACTTGAATGCACCTTAACTGCAAAGCTTAGTGGGACTAGTGAAAAAGGATTCACTTGAGATTGTGCATTTGCAATTTGTTCAGCAGTGAATAAACAAACAATTAAAATATGAATAGATTTAACCCGATTAGACATTTTTGATAAACAGTCTTAAAGGCTAGAGAGAAACTTAACATTTGATGAACTTGTTTTTTATCAGTCATTAAGTCAATAATTTATTTAATTTAGGTTTATTTAAAGCAGTCTACGTGACTGAATTGTGTGACAGCTGAGTGAAAGATTGCCAAGTAAAATTACTGCAATTTAATTTCTATTAAAACTGATTTTTAAAAAAATGTCAAAGTAATCAAAAGTTGTTACTGCAACATTATTTAGATTACTAGAAATAAATAAATAATTAAATCAATAAATACAAAACATGTCATCTTTAGCACACATTATTATTATTTTCACAACAACACTTCTTGTTAAATTTTACTTGTTTAATTTTACTTGTTTTAAATATTTACTTATATTTTTTTGTGACAAGGAATATCAATTGCTTTTAATGTTTAATTTTTTATTATTGAAAATTCTACCGAAAGAAAGAAATCAAATGTAAGACATATTTTTTCTTATAATATTATCTGTAAATTAATTATTGTTATTTATTATAGTTAATAAACGTTATTTGAAACGGTTTAATAAAAACTCTTTCTTGATCTGGATTTTCAACACTTCTTTATCTGTTAAACTGACAACAAATATACCCATGTCTGTACTGATAAAAAAACGTTTCAAACGATATAAGTTGTGCGAATTATGTGATCCCTACCTTTAAGCTTCAAATATTTGCTTTGAAGACTTTCATTGAATTTTGGTTATTTCTTTGATTTTTTCTTCTCATAAATTTTCCATAACTAAAACTCAGTCCTGTGACTTCTATAACTCACGACGTCTGCTTTGTATCAGCTGCCGACTACAATCTAAAATACACAATCTAAACGTTGCCCTTTATCACTTTAAGAAGGCGGCTTTTATTTAAAACTGGTTGGAAATTGATGTCATAGGGATAACAAAAATATTGTCAAACTGATCAGCAAAATATACACACGATGTTATGAATTTTGGAAAAATTACGAAAATAACTCTTCTTAAATATTGATTTGTAAACGTCCTACCAATGAGTTGATATTTAAAGATGGCGGACAGTTGCATAAATATGAAAAAAATTTAGCAATCATGGTTCAGAAAAGACTGTTTAACGTCCCTAAATTCATGCACGAAACGTCCAATATAAGGGATCTCTGAAATATACCCCGAAAGTCTTGACGCAATTGGAAAACAGATTTATTGACATGGTGGGCAAATAAAAGCTTTAACAAACTTCTGAAAGGTAAGCCTCCATTTTGATTGGATGATCATGTGATTGGGTATGAAATGATACTGACCTATTAAACACCTAAAAAATATCACCTGCTTATCTTGTTATAGATTTATTCTTAGAAACATTTAAACAATAATAATTTCGGCTGTCTTTTAAGGCAGTTAAAATATTTTTTTTTACATTTTTATGACGCGTAAAGCAATCAAATTTGACAGTCGGAAGCATTTAAAATAAAACTGACAAATGGGGGAGAAGCTTTTAGCTTAGCTTTGTCAACTTCTGCTATATTATTTAAATAATACTGTTACGTTTATATCTTTTATAAACGTTTTGTTGGTACTGAGTTTTTTATAGCAAAATAAATAACACCAGATGTGAGACTTTTCAAATTAATTAAAAGCTTATTTACACACAAAGTAAGATTTGTAACGTTGATACTACATAACAATTTACTAAAGATGCAAGTCTTTACTTCACGAGGTTTATGTTTTAATTAACTGACTAACCACTCACACGCTATCGTTTATATTTGTTCACTAGAGGTATAGAAAAATAAAGAATTTTCTTCTTCCTTTGTATCACATTTTGTTGTTGTTGTTGTCGCCTGTTGGTCTGTGTGTATTTTTGTTTTTGTTTTTATGATGTTCAAGTCTCTTCATGGAATTTATTTTACGATAGTTGTTGTTGTCTTGCGTGTATAAGTTTTCTTAGAAAACAACGCAGTTAATAAACAGCATACCCACATTATTTCGTTTACTTTATTACTTAATTGTTTTCTTTTAAAACTTAAGCAAAACACATTCGTAACAATATATTAATATATAAATAATCACAGCAATCCATTAGTTGGAGGAGAAATTGTGAAACCTGAAAACCCAACAGCCGATAATATCTTATATAATCGTGTTAAAATTAAACACGATTTACCTCGTCGAACGCACGGTGGTTTGAAAAAATTTGTTTTTGGAAATAATTCGGTAGCTTGTGAAATACTTAAGATATTTTAAAGAAATTTCATAGAGGCAAAGAAGATATTTTTATAGATAGATAAGTTCAAGTCCCCCTTTATCCTAGGGGGCCAATCATCCATAACTTTACTCAAAAATTAGGATACCTTGAGTGGTTCATGAGCTAGCGAATTATTTCCAAAGAAAAAAGTTTTTAACACCACTGTGGAAGGCCAGAAGGAAGATGGTGACGGTAGATATATAGTAACCAAGAAAGCTATTTACTGGACTTAATAATGTAAAACCTTTACATTTGTTGTTGTTTTAATTGTATTAAAAAGTCCAACTATTTCAAAAAGCACTATAAAAATTTTAAAGGCAAAATGTGAAAAATAAACACCAAGATTTTACACCTGCAACAATTTTCTACCTCAAACAACTTATATTTGACATTTTAATATTTTTATATATTCCAAAGTTCAAGTGCATATGCATGCATCTGCATGTTCTTTCTAAAACTATTTTTAAAAATCATCAACATTTGTGTGAAAGTATGTACTACAACTAACTATTATTATACTAAAAGCCATAGAAGTTACTGTTAATAGTTTCTTTATACAGATATTTAGCTTTTGCCCTTGTTCTTAAAGAACACTTCACAGTTATTTTCTTTTTTACATAAATAGTACTTTACACGTTTTTCATATACAGTAACAGATTCTATATGGTTGACTATTATAAAGAAAAGAATTATTTTATCTCAAAAGATGTAAGTCAAAATGATAAGGTCGCTGAATTTTTTATATTTTGTTGCAATAACACAAATAACTTCATTATGTAAAATGCTGTTGTCTAACCGACTTCAATTATTTTTTAAACGATTTGCTCTGGCGTTAGTCTATTAATTATAAAATGGCTAACCAAATAGCTCATAAAGCATTGTTGCCAGACTAAAAATAGAAATATAAGTACGTTTGATTTTGCTATGTGAGCATTATTAAAAAATATTTTATGTTGATATCTTCTCTGTTGTAATCTTTTTAACCTTGAGTATTAAGAAGCTGAAATAAAAACAACAAATTTGTAAAATTGTATAACTTTATCCCAAATTTAGAAATTCTAATTTTGAAAACCGCGCTTGAAAACTCACAGAACGAATAGCAGGTGATTTTTAAATCGGTTTGTATCATATAAACACAGGAGTACATTGCGTGATATGATTTACATCTGCGCCTGATTATGTAGTCTTAAATCAGATGGTAGTCAACCACTGTGCATAAATAGGAACGTCATGCTCGTCCTAGGAAGCCGAAGAATAATTCTAGCAACAGCTCTCCTAGTTGCAACTTTAATGATTCCAGAGCAGTGCTGCAAATCATCACTCCTTGCTGAAGAGTTGGAGACTATCCAACTCCTGTCCAGAACACATGTCTAGCATGCTCACTGGCCATCATATTAAACAACAAACCTGATATGGGGCTGCGAAACCACAACCACCACGATACTCCCATATAGTGACCAAACTTAATAATCAGCCAGAGAACAGTTAAATGTCTAAAGAGACAAATAACGGAACTCTGCGCGCTTACTGATTCCCATGGAAATAAAGTAGAGTTCCCAGTTGACCCCTGCTGCCTACAGGGGACTGCACTCCTTTTTTCCTCCAGTTGCACAGGTCTAGATAGTCAAGTATTCTATTAAGACCGATAAATGTACTGCAAAGTAAGTGAAGCGTTGTAAAAGAGCCAAAAGGAACAAGACTAAACAATAGAACTTTGGTCTTTAAATTTTTTTTTTGGATCCGCACTGAAGGAATTACCCTTCTTTATTGCAATGCATTGCGTCAAAAGTAGGAAATTGCATTATGAGGAGGATGAAATAGGAAGTAGTGTTTGCAAAAAATTCGAATTAAACTTTTCTACATTGAAAGTGACAAGAAAGACCTCTATAAAGAGTTTATTCCACATACGAACTGCTCCGCTAAAAAACGAATTTTTCCTGTAAAACGTAATGCGATTTATCGACCAATCAACCACCACTGGATAGGCCATTAACGAAAAGCGTGTTAAACGCATAAATATACGAGTAACGGGAACAACTTCCCTTATTTCATTACAGCACTTACCATTGACGTAATGATAGAACAGTGAAATACAACCCACATTGCATCGATGCTCAAGAGAATTAAGAGAGCTGGAGCCTCTTTGCCCTCTCTTGTACGGGGTCGAGTAACTCTAAAAGAGACTTTGCTGCGCTGGCCCATACATAACAGTTGTATTCCATTTTTGGACGGATATAAGTGATATAAATGGCACGAAGATCAGATGGAGTGAAGTACCTTCTAAACCGTTTTAGAAAACCGAGGCACTTGAAAGCTTCTTTAGAAAGCTAGAAAATGTTCTTAGTCCATCGACAATCGCACTGTATTTTCACGCCAAGAACATCAAGAACTTTCGATTCCTTAATACCTATATTACCCGTAGTAACAGATGCAGTATCATATGGAACACACATCTATGCATAAGCATGCAATAATTGAGTCTTATGGGCATTAAAATCGCCTCTATTCTCACAACCCTATTTGGAGATTGTTGCGATATGATGATTGGGCGTATAATTTATATTTTGGCATTTGGAGCCCACCTTCAACTGATTCGATCCAGTTCTGAATGAATAAATACAAATGACAAATGGTGTTGTTATTTGCAAAAGAGCATATAGGGTGGAAAGTCTTTCAAGCAGACTTATTTAGGTTATTTAGAAAAATAAAAAATAGGGTAGGAGAAAAAACACAGCCTTGCGGTATGCCTAAATTAATCATGAACTCGTTTGATAAAGTACCCGCTATAACAACCCGTATGATTGATAAAATTTACATCTGCACCTGGCCGTGGACTCATATCAAATGATGGATCATTATCACTGCGGATGAAATGTAGCGTCATCCTCGCCCTAGAAGGCCTTCGGATACGTATATCCTCCGGTCGCTCCTAGTTGCAACTTCAAAAGCCCGGAATAGACCGCAGCCTTCACTCCTTGCTGAAGAGTTGGAGACTATCCAACTCCTGGTCCAGAACGCATGAAGCTTTATTATATTAATTAAGAACACGATGGCATTCGTACTCACTGGACCTGGATCATTCACTGTGTTCATTGTGAATGATCCGACCCACAAACTCAAACGACGGCCTCGAAACACACAGCCACCACGATATTCCCGAAGGGCCTAACTAAATAATCAGTCAGGGAACAGCTAAATGCCTAAAGAGACAAATAGCGGAACTCTGGGCATTTACTGATTCCCGTGGAAATATAGTGGATTGTCCAGTTGACTCCTACTCGCCTTGAAAGGGAGTGGGCACCCTTGTACCCCGCCAGACACAAGTCTAGATGGTTGTGTGATTCATAAAAACTTATAATGTGCCTCCGGGGGGAAACAACCCGTATAGTACGAGTCGTGAGAAACCTTGATATAAATCTAGAAAAATAATCAGCGACACCAAAAACAACAACTTTTGACAAAAGTCAATCATGCCACACTCTATCGAACGTCTTGGAAATATCTAGAGCCACCTCCTTACTTTTTCCGAAAGGATGTATGGAGTTGCACAATTGTTCTGATAGGAAAGCGTGCAAGTCATCCGTAGCGAGCTCCCTACGGGAATTATACTGTTGATCGCAAAGTAAGCTGTTGCACTTCAAGTACCTCTTAAGATGAAAATTAATCCATATTTTCCATCAGTTGGGAAAGTTCAGAACAAATTGCAATCGATAAATATCAAATAAATTTTTATTAGACGGAAACATAAAGTATAGAAAACATTGACATTGTACCATTACATTTCAGGTGACTGTGTAAGGAAAAAGTATGTTTCCATTTCAATCAAATATTTACGCCAAGCTGACAATAAAAATCTCTTTATCATAAAAATTAAAGATGCTTTTAAGTACTTGATATAAGGAAGAAGAAAAATCATACACACATACATTTACAATATAAAAATCATATTTCATCAGAAAAGCTGAAAGAAATGTTTGTGTGTCAAATAAAGGTACTTAAAACTCCCTGAAGTGATTTTTTGTATTAGAAATGCACACCAATATGCAAGTTGTCTTTTTCTTTAGTTTGAATAATGCTGACGATAACGCAACTCCCATGAAACTCTTTTTTTTGTTATTGTTGTAAATATGTGTCGGAAATATGCAGACATCTACAGCCATCAGCAAATATCTATCTAATTCTCTTTCTCAGGTGAGTAAGTTTATAAAAAAAAGTCGTATATTATTCGAATATTCATACTCTTCATGCACAATCAGAAGATTATAATATTATAATACAGTTGACAAGGAGTTATTGGGCTATATTTTGGTAGCAGTGAATTTCTTGCGATCTGAAGTTAAAGAGACTGTTGAAACTTTCTGATGTTGTTTTGCCCTTTTTTTTGCTTTTGATCAAATAATTCTTTTATTACAAAGCTACACGCGTATGTTAATGATTTCATACGAAATGGCTTGTTTTTTTTCATTTATCAACAGTTAGTTATTTATACCAAAAACCTAATGGAGTTTACGTGACTTGTATATTAAATTAAAATTATTTGCCTTTTGAAACTCAACGTAACAAGCGTATACTCGTAAATATTAATAATTATAAATTTAAATAGAAAAAATTTAATTAAAAAATTCTCAAGTTACTAATTCTAGAAAATTTTCTAGGTCAATTGAATGCCGCAATTTTTTCTGCGATTTCGTTTACAAAACAAACGAAAGTCTACTTTTTCTAAGCTTAAATTTTAATAATTGTCGTTTAATTAAAATGTCATCTTATGCTGGCTTAATTAAGATGCAAAAGAAAAAGTATCAAGCATTTAATTTTGTGGATATTCAGGGAGGGCTGCTCATCATATTTTGAATCTTCTCGAACTTAACTTCTTATAAAATGTATCCTTATTCGAATTAATTATTCAACATATCAAAAGATATAAAATTTAATCTGCATTAATTTTTTACTAGATTCATTTATGAAATAACATGTTGTGGATAAAGGTCTCGCAGTAAGTCCATTGTAATTTTGGCTTTATGAGATGTGGCATCATCATCTTGTTGTTACCACATGTTAGTTAGGCACAAAGATTGCAGTTGTGGCGTTAAAAAGTTTTCAATCATATCACGATATCACAGTTACCGTAACGCCGTTGTCATTTGCAAAGAAGTAAGGTGCAATGATTTCTTTTGACCTCATTGCACACCATATTGTCACTTTTAATGGATGCACAGGTGTCTGTTGAATAATTTGAGAGTGTCCCACTTCCCATAATCGACTATTCTGTTTATTCACATACCATTTAAATAAAAATGTGCCTCGTTACTCCTTATAATTTTTTCATGAAAATCGTCGTTGTCATGGGCGAGCTGTTATATACCGCTGGCATATGTACGGTGGCGTAAATGGTGTTGTGGAAGAAGCTCTTGTGTCAACTGAATCTCATATAGAAGCAAATGCAAATCCTTGTGCAAAACTGTGGACAAAGTTGTTTTTTGGACACCAAGCTACAAAGCACGGCGTCGAATTGAGGTTGATGGATTAAGCAGTAATGTTTTCAGCCGATCCAAGCTTGGGCCTATCACCTACAGACCGTCGTTCTTCGAAATCATTTATTACAGGATAAATAGTACGTTTTGTTGTCACGTTGTATCTCCCAAAACTTTTACGTAACTTTCTCATCGTCACAGTAATCGATGATATGAACTGCCTGCCAGGGCATCCTGTTTTTTTAAGGGAATCTAGCAAAAATTTACGTATATAAAATTATTAAATGATTTAAATAATAATTATTTAATTATAAAAAAAAAATAATTTTTTTTTATAATTAAAAATTATTATATTCGATTTAAATTTGGAGGAAGAAATCACTTTATAAAAACTAATTATTTCTGACATGACCAACAAACGAAAAATTTTACCAAATGTTGGATTCGAAGCAAAAAGATAATAGCAGTAATAAAGAAAAATGAAACTAATAACAATAATAAAAATTAAAAAAATTAAATAACAAGTATAATTCACTCACCCAAAAGTATATTTTATTTAAACGACTAAGCATCCTGGAAAAATAATAAAAAAAAAATAATAAATAAATGAATAAATAATAAAGCAATAAAGCAAAATTAATTAAACATAAAAAATTAAAAGAATTTTCCGCAGCCCATTGTTAGTACGCTGAAATGCTAAAGAATAGTTTTTCATAACGATATACCTCTGTAGAGAATTAAAGAGAAAGTTGTTTGATAAATCAAAGTTAGATGCCATTAGTTTAAGTTTAAAAATAATAAATCGTAACAGCTTTCTCAAAAAGAAGCTTTTTTCTCAATTGTGGCAACACCAAGATAGTTTTGATATTTAGTTTTTTGACGTATTCGTAGTAGATGCATTAGCAATTGTTACAATGTGTTCCGTTGAGGGTTGAGATCGCTGGAATCAGATGAATGAACAAGAATTCCACTTACAATATCACTGAGCCAAAAACAAAATCTCGATTGATTTTGTTTCTCATGTGAAATAGTAAAAGAGTATTCCAATTAGAACCAAATAAAGAAAGTAAAAGAAATAAAAAAAAACCAAGTAAGATTTGGAACTAATTGTTTATTCTTATTATTCTGTTGAGACGAACGAACTTACCAGCCACAAGGGGTAATCGAAAAAGAATGACTTAAAAAAATTTTGTTTTACCGGAAACAAGTATTTTTTACTTATTTGACGTTTTCGTCAAGCCAGGCAGCGATGTATTTCACTGTCCTGAATGAGCAAAAACTATTAGGGCAGTTCAGCATTAACATTACCGCCGGCTTGCGATATATGTGAAGCAAATAAAATTAGTTGGTATGGTTTCCTAGATACTTGGTTCCGGTTAAATACATTTAGTTCATTTTGTTTCTAAGAGTTGGTGATAGTTTACAGATAAATTCAGGTTAAAATTAAAAATATAATGTTTCTTATAATTATAGTAGGTAAATATATCATATAAGTATAATAAATTGATAAATCGTATAGTAATAAATGAAAGTTTCATCCGTTTGTATTTTCTTTTCGCAGTGTTATTGACTTCATATTAATAGTGCATTTTTTTTTTTTTTTTTTGTTTTAATAATAAAGGATAAGTATGATAAGTAAGAAAAGTAAGATAAGTTAAACAGAGCAAGTTCCGTAGACCGTCCACCCAAAAAGGGTGCTTTGTGCTGTTGGCAATCCAGGTTTTGTAATAATACCTTCGCAAATTATCTTTGGATATACATCCACACCTAACACTATATCGATGCCTGCTGATTCATTGAATTTTGGGTCCGATAGAAATAAATCCCGATAATTTTTCTTCAATGACTCGGGTAGAAACTGGGTAGGAGTCTTAAAAGATATTCTGCTTTCTACTCTGAAAATTCCTTCAATTTTCGAAGCCGAATCAAATCTCGATTGGAGAATTACAGGGCACATCGTCTCGTTTTCCATAGTAAGAGTGGTCAAATGTAATTTTTCGACGAACCGTTTCGAGATTTTGCTAAACTGAGAACCAGAATCAAGAAGACACCTGGCTTCAGCCGAAGTTGAGGCTATTTTCACTCGTACTGTTGGTAATAGTACCGTACTGTTTTGACGTAGTAAAGCTGATAGAGTGGTTGACTTCGTAGAGGTAGAAGTTGTCGTAGAAGAATGGTTTCGAGTTGTCCGATGTGTGTCAGGCAAATGACTACGGGATGCTCGCGAAGTAGAAGGCCGAGGACTTAAAGATCGAGAACGAGTTTGGGAATGCGATCGTGTCGAAGATGGTACAAATTCCTTTAAGAGGCGTGGATTCACGTGAAGTAGGGTGTGATGATATTTCCCGCAATGTTTACAGCCATATTTTGAAAAGCATCTATCGTGGGAGTGTTCATGAGCTAGGCAGTTAGAGCAATATTTATGCGTTTGAACAGCACGAATGCGATCCGTAATGTTCATGGCAAGAAATTTCCGGCATGTACGGAGTGGATGAGGCCGTTTACATATTCTGCAGACAAAGCTGTGGTAGTTAGTAGGTAGTCCATAGTGACGTTCAGAAGGGCTTGAACGGTTATCGTATTCTTTGAAGGAATTAAGTTTAGGCATTGCAATCTGAAAGAAATGAATAACGGATTAAAAAAAGGGTAGGAGATATGGAACTACGATTCATTAGGTAAAGGTATCAATTTGCTGATTGGTCTTGTGATAACCCCTCGTTGAGTCAAAACATCTGCGACTCGAACACGTTGGTCTGAGCCTGCGTAGGTTCTCTGTACTCTACCAAGCCGCCAAGAATTGGGAGGAAAATTTTCTTCACGAATGACAACTAACGTATTTTCTTGCAGATTGTCTTCAGACCTTTTCCATTTTGTTCTCTTGAGAAGTTCCCTAAGATATTCATTCTTCCAACGAACACAAAAGTCTTTATATATTATTTTTAATCGCTGCCATCGATTGACGATGGAAATAGGTGTTTCACTAATCTGTGGATCAATAGGGACTAGAATTGGAGAACCGATTAGGAAATGACCGGGAGTAAGCGCGGAAAGATCTGACGGATCTTGGGAAATAGGAGATAAAGGCCTAGAGTTAAGGCAAGCTTCAATACGAGAAAGTAAGGTGGAAAATTCTTCGAAAGTAAATTTGAACGAACCCGCGAATCGACGAAAATGAAACTTAAAACTTTTCACGCCAGCCTCCCACAACCCCCCCATATGCGGGGCTCCAGGCGGAATGAAATGCCAGCTTATGGTCTGAAGAGCGTAGTTTGTTAGTAGAGCTTGTCGCGAAGTTTGGATGAATTCCTTGGCTAATATCCTCGAAGCGCCGACAAAGTTTTTACCATTATCTGAATATAAACGAAGTGGACATCCGCGGCGAGATACAAAGCGGCTGAACGCAGCAAGGAAAGCTGCAGTGGATAAATCGGTTGTTGCCTCTAAATGAATAGCCCTTGTAGAAAAACATACGAATACGCAGACAAATCCGTGTGTTATCTTGCAAGAGCGGCCATGGTATGTCTTAATGTCGAAAGGTCCTGCAAAATCCATTCCGGTATGGGTGAACGGACGTGAAATTTCTAATCTTTCGGATGGAAGTGAGCCCATTAACTGCTTTTGACATTTCCTTTTAAATATGATACATGGCTTACATTTATTTATGGTTGCCCTTATTAAGTTTTTAACCTTTGGAATCCAATATTGTGTGCGAATTAGCCGTAATACCAATTGATTTCCACCGTGAAGTGTTATGCTATGTATGAAATCTACCAAGAGTCGTGAATACCGACAGCTGTATGGAAGTAAAATCGGGTACCTTTCGTTATAAGGTAGTTCTTTGCATTGTTCTAGCCTTCCGCAGGATCGGATTATTCCGTCTGAGTCAAGAAATGGATTTAAATTTAAAATCGAACTAGAAGTTGCAATTACCTTTTGCAGAGAAAGTGCTTTAAACTCGTTGGGAAAATGAACCTTTTGACATACAGATATCAGTTTGTTTCGAACTATATTTATTTCGGTGCTGGATACAACAATAGATGTTTCAGAAAAGTTAGAACGGTGTTTGCGATGAGTATGGAAAAAGAAACGATATATATAAGCAATAACTCGCATCGCCTTCGGAAGTGATGAAAACCGTTCGAGGATATCTTCATGATTTTGGAAATATGAATAATGAACTTTTATTTTTTTTCTTTCTGCATCGGTTTCGAAACGCAACGGATCACTTAACTTCGGCCATTTATCCTGTGAATCCTGAAACCAGGCTGGTCCATGCCACCATAGATCGTTTGCAATTATTTCCTTCGGATATAGACCACGACTGGCCATATCTGCCGGATTAACTTCCGAAGGAACGTAACTCCAACGACTCGGATCAGTTATTTGAGTAATCTTGGAGATTCTATTGGCGACGAAGGTAAGCCAAGAGCACGGTGGCTTCGCTAACCATGCTAGGACAATTGAAGAGTCAGTCCAGCAGAAGACCGAATAATTCTTCACGTCCAATTTAGGAAGCATAGAATCTATCAATTCCGCTAGTAGCACAGCCCCACATAACTCTAGTCTTGGTATTGACAAAGTTTTTACTGGGGCGACCTTGGTCTTCGAGCATATTAAGAATGTTGAAATGGTAGAATCTTGCACAACTCGGATGTACAAAACAGCCGCATAAGCTCGTTCGGACGCGTCACAAAATCCATGGAATTGAATTTCAGAATTTGGTGAATATTTAACCCATCTGGGAATTCGGATGTCATTGATATGTTGATAGTTTGTTTGGAATTTTTTCCATTGAGAAAGCGAATCGGGAGTTAGGAACTCATCCCATCCGGTACCATCAATCCAAATTCTTTGCATTATTATCTTTGCCAGGACAATGCATGGAGCTAGCCATCCTGCGGGATCGAACAATTTGGCAATTTGTGAAAGTAATTCTCGTTTCGTATAATTTGACCTTTCTGGTATCGGTTGTGCAATAAAATAAAATGAATCCGTTTTAGCATTCCAACGAATGCCCAACGTTTTTGTTCTACTATTATCTTCGAAGTCTAGAAAATCCTGGGAAAGCAAATGATGTGGTGGAATATCTGACAGGATTTCTTTCGAATTCGCTGTCCACTTTCTTAATGAAAACCCTGCAGATTGAAGCGCAAGGATAAGTTCATTTCTACTATCACGTGCTTCAGAAATATTATGAGCGCCAGCCAGAACATCGTCTACATACATCGAATTTCGAAGAATATAGCTGGCCTTTGGATACTGGATCTGAACATCATCGGCTAATTGTAACAAGGTTCTTATAGCTAGGTATGGGGCACAGTTAACTCCGAATGTAACCGTTTTCAACTCGTAATCTTCTACATTGTCAGTTGGACTTTTTCGGAACAGAATTCTTTGAAATGGTGTGTGATTACGGTCGACTAGAATTTGTCTGTACATTTTTTCTATATCTGCATTGAATACATATCGAAAAAATCTCCATTTTGTCACAAGAAGGGTTAAATCCTTTTGAAGTATGGGCCCTGTATACAATATATCATTAAGACTTATCCCGTTTGATGATGATGAGGATGCGTTAAAAACAACACGCACTTTTGTCGTAGTACTATCAGGTTTTATGACAGCGTGATGGGGCATATAGAAATGTCCTGTACACTTAAAATTAGTTGGTGGGGAAACTTTAACCATCTGATCTAATTCTTCATAATCTTGCACTACACGATCATATTCCCCCTTCAGATTTTGATTTCCAAGTAGTCTCGCCTCATTTCTAAAAAACTGAGCCATTGCCCTGGTCCTGGACTGGCCCAGGGACCGCTGATCGGGGTAGCCCTCTTCGAACGGTAGAGAAACGATGTATCTACCACTACTATTTCCCCTAGTAGACTTTACAAATAAATCTTCACAGAATTTATCGGACGATGAAATAAGCTGTTTTCGAGGAAGATCCTCCACCTCCCAAAAGCGCGAAATTTCCTTATCTGCTGAAATCTCACAGAAGTAAGAAACAAGAGAGGAATTAAATCTAGAGAGGTCATTGTTAATAGGTCCAGTCAAAATCCATCCAAAGATAGTTTCCTGCGCCATTAACGAACCACAAACGTCATGCTTTACGCCTTTCAGCATAATCAATGGAAATAGATCCCCACCTAGTAATAAGTCTATTCTAGAACTTTTATGAAATTTAGGATCTGCCAGCGGGGTAACTGAAATATTAGAAAACGACGTGGAAGGAAAACTGGAAGAAGGTAGGTTTCCGGATAAGTTTGGCACCACCAATGCCTTAACATCCAATTCAATATTACAATCTAAAGGTGAGCTCAAGGTTATTAGGCACTCCTTTTGGACTTGGGCAGTGACAAAATTGTTCAAGCCAGAAACCCTGGCATTTATCTTAGCGTGTGGAAATTTCAGTAAATTAAACAGTCTTTCTGAGATAAATGTGCCCTCAGAGCCTGAGTCTATTAACGCCCGAGCTTTATATTTGATTCCAAAATGGCATATGTCAACCATAGCGGTACCCAACAAAACACCCCTAGAGCCAGTGGCAAAAAATGTTTGAACCGCATCAACTCCTGAACTACTTGTGGACTGTATTGTTTTGGAATGAGAACTAACGGAAAATGGAGCTGAGTGTGGATTCAAATGGGAAATGGTGTTAGAGCTGGGTTTTTGCAAAGACACAGTCTCGGCATTTCTATGAAGTAAGGTGTTGTGTCTTTTATTACACTTATAGCAATTCGTCTTACTGCTGCAATTTTTTACTCCATGGGTTTTTGAAAAGCAATTTAAACAAAGTCCTTGCTTTCTTATCTCATTAAGACGTGAGAAATGAGCCATTTGTAGAAATTTAGGACATTTGCGAATTGGGTGTGATTCTTTAGAGCACAACTGACAGCTTGGCCCTGATACCTGATTCTGAAAGATATTAACCTTGCGTGACTGGTGATTGGTAGTTCTAAATTTCAAATCAACTGACTTCGACGTGTGGCGAATTTCGGAGACCGATTCCAATGTCCTGTAACGATTGCTTAAAAACGAATCAAGGTCAGCCCATTGTGGAATAGAAGCTTTATCCTTTAATCCTTGTTCCCATAAGGTAAGAGTCGACTCAGGAAGTTTGTTCGAACAAAGAAAAACAAAAATCGGATCCCAACTTTGAACATCAATCTTATAAAAATGAAGATTGGCGATACATGAATTGATCTCCCGCTGAAGCTGCTTAACTGCCTTCCCAGTCTCTATATTTATGGTTGGTAAATTGAAAAGAAGTTTGAGCTGACCATTAACTAAGATTCGACGATTTTCAAATCCTTCACAAAGATTGGACCAAGCTAATTCAAACCCCTCGTTAATTAATGGACTTTTCCTTACTATCTCCCTGGCTTCACCCGAAGTCTTTTGATTCAGGTGAAATAGTTTTTCAACTGGACTCAGTCTCGTATTCCGAATATACATGGCCGTGAACATATCACGAAAGGTAGGCCATAACATATAATCTCCGTTAAAAACCTCAATATCACAAGGTTGAAGATGAAAACTATGTGTGTCAATGGAAGCTGAAGCAGATGGTTCACGAACAACAATTGCATCATCCTTTAATACCGAATCCTTTCGCAATGCGTCAGAAATTTCAGAAAGCCTTGTAAGACCTTTACAGTAAGTTATATAAGTGCTCTTATATTTAATCTTAAACGACTCCAGACTATTAGGGTTATCATCGACTCTTTCCTCCTCATTATTTGAATCAAAGAGATATTTTTCATACGCAGCTTTTAGTCTACTCCAAGTGCTCTTCAGCTCCGATCTATGAACTTCCACTGCATGAGAGGAGTCGAGTGGATAACGATTCTCATTCAAGTCTAAATCGAATTCCACTATGCTATCGGCTAAACGTATAAAATGATCCATAGACATGTCGATAGATAAAACAAAAAATACGTCTCCTTGCGAATAGTACCAATCAGAAAAAACTACAATGCTTATGTTGCAAATTAAATTTGTTATAACAAATAATCAGATGTCAATGAAATTACTCTTCCAACTATATGTATAGTAATGATCAGCTGGTAATATTATTAAAGTATCTGCAAGATTTCCGCAAATGGAATATAAAACACTGGATACAGGTACTAAATACGTTCAGTGTCGTTCCAGAGGTTTTGCGTAGTCGTTTAAGAAATTTCCAACGTAACCAAATGTTTTTCAATAAAATTAAAACTAGAAAACTTCGAGTAAACAAAAGACCTAATTGGTAAATAGCTTAACCCTGTAAGCACCCGAAATACCTGACACAAACCCCAAGTAATTGTGTCAATTGTTGAAACAAGACTTAATTTCAATTAAATATTTCGATGGACAGTAGAAATAGAAAATGTATCATAACACGAATAAAAATGTGCAATTATTTAATAGGCTAATTTAATCTCCTATTAATTTTGCCCTCTCTAATATTCCTGCGTTAAAAACTTTCCCCGTGTTCGAAAAAGGGTAACTAAATTATCTGGAAAGCAATACACAGCGACATAAATTTGTTTAAATGGAAGAGAGACTTAGTAATTAGTAAGTGGAGTAACAAATTAAATTCCACTTACATAAAGGCAATTTAAATATTCATAAAAAAAAACTGAGCTGGAAAACTTAGCACTTATCAAAATTATTCTTTTAGTATTCTCTATTTCAAATTTCGTTTTGTATTTATTTCGTAAGAAGAAATAGGTATTTTATAATATTATATCGGAAACATGAATAGGTTGAATTTTATTGTTCCCGATCAATAAATTTAACAAGTTAACTGAACTAAATAATTTTGTAATATTAAAATTAGTTTATATTATAATGATGAAGAATTACTCATCCCTGTATCATACAAATGTCGTATATGAAAAAACAAAGAGTAGCTTGAGCTCAGTTTGTAAGAGCAGAATTGTCTTTCATGTTAAGTCCAACTTGGATATATCACTCAAGAGTAAATGAAGAGAAAATTTGTAAGAGAGTTACAGAACTTATATAAAGTTAGGACTATATGACCGAAATAAAGAGACTGCGTTTTTTAAGGTTAAACAAAGGCACAAACCATTAAGAGTCAAATCAAAGAACAGTATTATATGTAAGTATGTAAAACATTAATTTGTACTTACATACAGATTTACATACGAAAAAAAACCAACGCGCGATCTACCGACAAATATGTAGCCCGATTAAATTAGATTCTTTAGACTTTTATCTCTTTTACACTAAAACTTTTCCTTTATATAACTTCTTTTCCTTTCCCCTGAATAATTTTATTCATGCAACTTTTATGGACAATTATTTTAATATTCTGAATAATTTCATCTATGAATTTCACGCTTTTTTTTTTCTCTTGCACTATTAAATGAATATAACACTAAATGAAAAAAATTAACAAACGAACCTTTTTGTTGAAATTGATGATGTTGATGAGTAGAAATCTCAGTGAGTGTAAGTTCCAATGAAATCCGGTACGATGGATCAAAATGTTCCGTTGAGGGTTGAGATCGCTGGAATCAGATGAATGAACAAGAATTCCACTTACAATATCACTGAGCCAAAAACAAAATCTCGATTGATTTTGTTTCTCATGTGAAATAGTAAAAGAGTATTCCAATTAGAACCAAATAAAGAAAGTAAAAGAAATAAAAAAAAACCAAGTAAGATTTGGAACTAATTGTTTATTCTTATTATTCTGTTGAGACGAACGAACTTACCAGCCACAAGGGGTAATCGAAAAAGAATGACTTAAAAAAATTTTGTTTTACCGGAAACAAGTATTTTTTACTTATTTGACGTTTTCGTCAAGCCAGGCAGCGATGTATTTCACTGTCCTGAATGAGCAAAAACTATTAGGGCAGTTCAGCATTAACACAATGAATTCATATTCGCACGGAAATCGCATTATAATAATTAAAATCCACGAACACCATGTTCGATCGAGTTCAACTAAACGTTCTGAAAGAATTTTCGCTGTATTGCCTAGTGTGATTCACTGGCCAATCAACCACAAATGGATGTGCTCTTAACGAAAATCGATTTAACCGCAAAAACGCGCGAGTAACGGGAACAATTTCCCTAATTTCATTAAGGCACTTATCATTGTAGTAACAATAATACAATGAAATACAACCCACATTGTACCGGTGCTTTCAAAAATCAATAGAGTTGGATTTCCTACTGTCCCCAATGAGCGTCTTGTCTTACACGCGGTCGAGTAACTCCAATATAGACTTTGGGGCTTCGGCCCATACTTAAGAGTTGTATTCCAATTTTTAGACGGATGGAGTAAAGTATCTCTTACAACGTTTTAGAAAACGGGGGCACTCGAAAACTTATTTAGAAACCTGAAAAATGTGCTTCGTCCATCGACCATGACACTGAATTTTCATGCCAAGAAAATCAAGAGCTTCCGATTCCTTAATACTTACATCACCCATAGTAACATATGCAGCACCATTTTCCAACACAGATCTATGCGTAAGCATACAACATTGAGTCTAACAGGGACTAAAATCGACTCTATTCACACCATCCTATTCAGAGATTGTTGCGACTTCGTGTTCTACCTTTTGGAACCCACCTCCAACAGGTCCGGTCTATTACTAAATGAATCCGAATGACAAATGGTGTCATCATCTGTGAAAGAGTCTAAAGGGTTGACAGTTTGACATAGAAGGTCATTTACAAAAATTAGAAATAGGATAGGAGAAAAAACGGAGCCTTCTGAATTAATCTTAAACTGGTCTGATGAAATACCATCTATAACAACTCGTATAGTGTGATTTGTAAGGAAACTCGATGTAAATATTTACAATATTAAGTAAATTTCAGGGTAGATTTAAAAATTTACATTAGTGGGACCAAAATATATAAATAAAATCTTAATCTTAATCGAATCCAAAGCTGTAGAGGAAGAAATAAAATACAACAAATACCAAAAAATGTTGTTGATAACAAATAAAAGTAAAATTATCTCACTCATTCTCATCTAATGAAAAATTAATAAATATTGGAAAATGCAGTACTTTTGTGTAATTTTCCCTTTTCCATCTTATGAAATTCTGTAAAAAAAAAATAACTGAAAGCTATTTCATTTTGTTCATAGGTTATACGACTTTACGTGTAAGTAATAAGACTTGACACTTTTTTACCGTTTTGGAATTTTTTATGAATTAAAAAAAAATTAACTTTTAAGGCAAAAAATATTTTTTTTTCTTCACTATAAAAAAAAAACTAGCAGTCAGATCGGAGTAATTCTTTTTGATATGATTGTACCATTTAGTCTAAAATTTCAAAATATCATTGCATAAGGCATGAAGAGAATGTTAATAATTTGACTTTTTTTTTCGCGAAATCCCCAGTGTGCGGCGTCGAATTGAGGTTGATAGAGTGTTTTTTGAACACTTTCTTTCTTTCAGTTATGTTTTCAGCCAATCTTGCAGTACGTTATGATCCATGCTTGGGCCTATCACCTACAGACCATCTTCGAGATCATTCACTACACCATAAATAGTGCGTGTTGTTGGCAGTTATTTTCTCCCAAAAATTTCACATAACTTTCTTATCGTCACATTAATTAAAACACGTTGGCTTATCGAATATTTTTCCATAACAAATTTGCCACGTGTCTACTTTACGGCTGCCAAAAATTAACTGTCAAATCTAATGTCTACCAAAATGGCGGTAAAACCAAGTAATATACCTTTCCCGCGGACACCCTGTATATATGACCCATTTTTTGTCAAACACACAGCTTTTGTAATCAAAGCCATCGTTTTTTTTTTATTAATTTCCTTGGCCGCTTAATTTTTTTCCCCTGAATTTTGAATTTTAAGGTTTCGCTTTCTTGAATAAATAATTCTTGCATTCAGTTTTCTTACCGGAATGAAATTTTCATTCTGTCAATAGTTAAGTTAAAAGAAAAGCACACTAATGAATTGTACTAGAAAAAGTTATATGGATACGATGCCATTACTGTTGATAACCTCTATATCTTACTAATATTGATATTTTCAACAACTCTTTTTTTCTTTGTCTCTAGTATTAATGAAACGTGAAAGAATATTTAGCCAGTAAATAAAATTAAAAATAATTTTCCCGATAGAAAATCGATCTATCGTATACTTTTTTAACCAACCAACATTTTTTTCAATTTTTTATTATATAAAGTTGATTCAAAATGTTAGTATTTTTAAAAATACAGCAAAGATTATTTAAATAAGTTCTAGCACAAAGAAATAGATTGTCTAAGCTGCAATGTACTTCTTTCATATTAATTTTACATTTGTATCTCCATCACTCAAACAATTCTATAAATTATGAAATTTATTTTTCGGAATTCGCAAGATATAATCGCAAAAATTGAAATCAACATAAATCATAATCTGTTAATGAGGAGTGTACGTTATATTGAGTTGTTAACAATAATATACAACAATATGTGAGTATTTAAAGTCTACAAAGAAAAACACCTCCATTTGATATTTTAGTTATTGAATGCGTTGTGTACAATAACAGATTTGGTGGCTGCAATAACAAAGAATTTTATTATTTTGACCCAGACAATAAATACATAGATAGAAAAGTAGGTGCGTATTTACAATTTACGTTTCTAAAATTATGTCATAAGCATCATTAACATGGGCCATTTACAGTTAATATGAGTAACAAGAAAGTAAACCTTTTTTAAAAACTTATTTACAACTGGGCGAATGAACACTGTTATTTATTAATTTAAAAAAAGTCAGTCGTTTATTTAAGCCTGTTTTTCTGTTATTGTGGAACGTTGTAAATATGAATGAGCAATAGATGATATAGAGGTTTCCATGATTTTAAGTAAAAAAATTTATATTTACGATTATAATGATATTTAATTTAATATATCTTATATAAACATACAAACATTCGACAACGAATCCATATTTAAAAGTTCATTTTGGTTACAGATACCGAAAAATGATAATGATGGTGAAATTAAAAATTTTCCTTATCGTACTTTTGCTAATTTTAAGCAGTTTTGGTATTCTTAAAATAGATTATGGAAAAATTCCTGAATGAAATTTCAATTCATTCAGGAACAACCGGCTGTTTTTTTTTAAAATCATTTTTTAGACGCAGCCCCGTTTCGCTTGTCAGCGTTTTGCTGTATGGTACGTTATGTGGGCTGGAGCCGCGATAGGGCCGTTTTTTCTTACAAGATAAAGCTGGAAATGCCTTATGCCAATAGATCACGCTACAGCGATTATTGATGATGTGGATATCACTGAAATGTGGTTTCAACAGGACGGTGCCACATGTCACACAGTCAATGAAACTATAAATTTATTGCAAATCAAATTTGCCGATCGCATTATTTCACAACAATCATCAGTTAAGTGGCCAACCAGATCATGTGAGTTAACACCACTGGATTATTTTTTGTGACGGAGTCTATACGAGGCCAATCGAATCGATTTCAGCCTTAAAACTCAAACCCGTGATGTGATGAACGAAATAGTACCGCCATTTCTCCAGAAGGTGTTTAAAAACTTTAATGAAAGAATCTGCCAGCGTGGCCGTGGTGGACATTTGCCAGATATCATTTCTTATACATAATTGGCAAACTTTTCTCTTTGTAATACAATAAAAAATGAATCATCTTTTCAACGAATCCAGATTTAAAAGTTCATTTTTGTTACACATACTGAGAAATGATAATGATTTTGAAATTGATGATCTTGGGACTTCGGCTCCCATAGGATGCCTAACAAAATTTTATATAAACCTACCCATTCCGTACTTTTGGTAATTTTAAGTATGAGATTCGTTTTTAATATTTTTGAAAGCCATTTGTTGTGTTGCTGCAATTTTTTTTAAAGAGAAGCAGCACTTCAGGCAATAATGCCTATAAAGTCAAGTACCGTGCTATATTCTTTAGGAAAGGGATAGAGAAGAGATGAAACAGGTGGTGAAAGTAGAAGTAGAGTCGGAAATTAACTGCCGTATAAAGACAGCACAGCGACCAGTGACTATGCCTTCATCGCTGAGCAGCCCCACCGACAGTCAATTTTTATTTTTGTAGTGAAAAAAAACCAAGGCCTTCGTTGGGAATCGAACCCACAACCCCCATACTGACAAGCTAGTACACTACCTACTAGCCTAGAGGGGCACCTATTTTAAAGGTGAAGCAAAAGGTAGAAGAAAAGGTAATTTGAAATTTTAACTGATTTCTTGGCATTAACTGGCAGGGAAGGTTTAGTATATGTGTTAATATGTCAATGATATGGGTTAAGCAACTTACAAACCTGATCGAGCTAGTCGGGGACACTTTCAGAAAAACTCTTTTATTATCTATTGTTTTTATAAAGACTCAGTATATATAAGAAACACTGTCCTCAAAAAACAAAACTTGGTTTCACATTTTAAAAACAGGTACTTTAAAAATAGTTTAAAAATTTTTAAAAACAAATTATATTCTCTATTTCCTTTATTTAACATTCTTTACAAACCTCAAATAAAATATTAAATGAAACAACAGCAACAACCAGTTTTTTGGAATTTCTTAAACATTTTTCTTAATAACCGTGTTAACTTATTAATGATCGAAACTTGATATATTGAGATCATCGAATCAATAAAATAAAATTTTAAAATAATTATTGAATTACAAATATATTCTGACATCAAAATACAAATTACTGTTGGCGTTTAAGTTTTTTGTTTTTTATTTGAGAACTACATATATACACACACATATGTCTGATGACTGGTTTTGTAAATAATTGATTCGAAATATTTTATGTGGGTCTATTGAAAATGTGCTTAAAAAATAAATGAATAAACGAAATAAGCGATTTTTTACCCCTGAAGACAACAAAAGCTTTTTCTGGAAAGTATTCAGAATTAAACAGAATAATAGTTACAGTAGCATAAAAAAAGTTGCCATTTTGGCTTTTATGATTTTTAAGTGTGTTTCTTAAAAATTAACGAGATTTAACTAAGCTCGTTTTAAAATGTTTTATTCTAGAAAATAATAGTAAACGAGAATAACTTTTTATGCCACTTAAACATTGACAAATAAAGCCAACAAATAATGCAACTGTTGACAACTCTTAACCGATGTATAACAACAAGGAAAACGTTTCGTAAACGTTACACGTAAAGCCAGATCTTCTTTGATTTTTAATTTGTTTATTATTAGTGTTTCTGTAGTTATTAAATCCGCCAGCGAACGTTTCCGTAACCTTTTTTTTTGGTCACAAAAACGTTCTTATTCGTTAGCATTATTTTCTCTCATGGCTGCTTACTTTTAATTTAGAATTAATTTTCTCCTCATAACACAAAATTAAATGTAACAATCCTTCTCTCTCTCTTTTACTTATTTCCGCGAACTGAGCAAAATGAAAAAACGAAAATGTTTCGTTTAGTTTATTTCTGAATTCTGATTCCTTATTAAAAACCCAAGCTAATTTAGTTAAAATTGTAAATTATTTGAAAGTCATAAAACCTTTTCATCTGTAAAGTTCACCAGTTGTATTTAAAGGTCATTGTTTTTAGGTCATTTCGTCATGTTCAGCTGAGAAATTTAAACTTTTGCATTTGACCTTCCTGCATGAAAATATATATTCTGTACCTTTAAGTAGTGATGAAAATAATTTTTATTACATTCAAATGATGAATGTCTCTTAGAGTTCCAGTAAGCAGCACGAAATAAATAAAGTGGATATTAAAAAACTTTAGGCGATCCTTAGCCCTGCCACTGCGGCCTCGTTGAAATCTTTAACGATGCATAGTTTATTATTTTTTTTTAACCAGCATGGGATTTAACAATAATATCAAGAAAAATGTTAAACACGATGACTGCTGTAAATATGAATTGGACCGCAGAATAAGCTTCACCCAAATACTTCAAAATATTTTTTATTCCTTTCAATAAACGTTTTATTATTTTGAGGTCTTTTATTGCAAAATAATAACACAGGTACTTTAGAGTTTTAAATTAAGTTACGAAAAGAACACTGAAGATGGCAAACAGCCGAAACCGGTTTGTTCACAAACCAAATTTGACGAGGGTCGACGGAAAACCGTACCCAAACAAAAGGGATGTTTTTTACTTTCAATACACACAAAATAAAAACGATGGTAACCTTATTATCTTTCCTCACTACTGACTCAACTTGAATTAACTAGTGCTAATATAGTTGTTTTAAGCGGTTCTAGCACGTATAGGAATATTGTACTTTAACATCATATTGTATTACTATCATTCAGTGTAGGCGCCTGCTGGGCTATGTGTTTTATTTTGTTCTTTGTTAGTCGTTTTTGTTTGCTGTTGTTTATCTTATTTGCTAGAATTTCTTATAAGCATGTTGTTGTTGTCCTGCGTGCATAAGAGTTCCGTTTGTAAAATGTGCGGTGGGTCGTTTCGTTTACTTTCTTACTGATAATTATTTTCTTTTAAAACTTAATAAATCATCTTCATAACACTATGTATTTCCAGCTTGTCTTATCTGCTATAATGCCGATTCTGATATGACTTCTTCATTTCGGTATTAAAAAAAAATAAAAGTAATACTGTGAATGAAATCAGACAGTATATGGAAAAACTTTAAAATCTATAACTTTTGTTTTATGATTTAAGAAGAGCTTAAAAGATCATTATCATTTACTTTTTTTTTAATATTTTTAAATGAAAAAAATTAAATATGTCTTTCATTTTTAAGGCATAGAAAACTTTAATACACTGGCTATTATTTTAAACACTTTTCTGACTGTCATATTACTGTTGGTATTCCCATATAAATCCATTTCCTTTCAATCAACAACCAAACCGACCGACAGCTACTTTAAAATTTTAAAATAATCATTATAACCGGTTGTTCATTTTAATACCCTACTTCTAAATCAGTAGTAAGTATAACTTTATTCAATCGCTTGTAATATAAATAAAATAAAAAATTATTTTAGACTCCAAATAGCTTTAAACCTTTAAATCTTTCGATAGGAAGCTTAATTGTTTTTGGTTGTTATAAAGACTGGTTATCCAGCTTAATACTAATAGAAAACATATTATCTAGTTAGCTTACTACTTATCTATGCATATGTTAAGTATTATTCATGTATTTATCCATATTAAAGTTTCGTTTACAAAACGTATTTGTAAGAACCAAGTTGGCATATTCATTAAATTTTTTTTTTTATTAAACGAGTGCTATTGATTTATTTGAATTGAAAATTAAAAACAAATTTGATATAAAATATGATTTTTTGAAATTAGAAAATCTTTTTTGAAATTAAAAAATCTTATAAGAAAAAAAGGGTATTGCGAAAGTCGGTATTCACCTAACTGAACAGTACTCGTTAGCTACTTGGGTGTACCGTAACAAAAATGATGAATGAAATGAACACTTGCATTTTAAATATTTATATTTTTTATAATTTTTCTAAAATAATACTTATTGTATAGAATAATATCCAAATGGTATGTCTTTCCTTTCTTTTTTTCTTGCAACTAATAATTTTTGCATAAATTTTTTTGAAAAAGACTGTGCGATAATTGTTTTATAATTGCAAAATGCGTAGGTTTATAATTTTCTTTCGTATTTTATATATAACGTGCTAAATAGATATGGATTTAGAACTATTGAAATAAATATACTTTGTTAAATACATCATAATTTTAAAAATATTTTTTAATATTTGTTTTGGAAAATATTTTTAATATCTTACCTGCCATGACGGGTCAAATGACCCACTTTAAACTTTTTGTCCAAATTTCTTAGAAATAAAATTAACACATTGCCGTTTTGCCTTGACGGCCTTTATTAAGAAACACATCGGATGTATTTTGTTTTAATTACTTCTCTCTTATTATTTTTGTCAGCGAGAAATATATGTAATCTGCCCTAACTACCGCAAAGGGTTATTCAACCCGTGCGAAGATTCTGTATCTTGAGTTGTATTTCTTGTGATAAAAACTTCTGCATTGGACATTCTTAATACATTGTGTTATATATTTTTTGTGAAGACAAACGATTTGATAGTGAAGTGGATATCTAGAACAATATAATAATTCACCTGACACTACAGACGAATGTGGAGTCCTCAGGTAATGAAAGTGAAGACGAGAATATTTTGAATGTAGGAATGTAGGAGGAGAAAAAGACTGTTACCAAGTTCAGAAAGTCAAAGTAATGTGGAAGACCAATGTACTGATATTACGGCTGATGGAACAATTTGGCAAGAACTTGAACAAATTCCAACACCTGGGCAAAATCCAATAATATTTTTAGAGAAGTTTTACGCCCGAAACTTCTTGAGTATTGGGAACTCAATGGCATCTTGCTCTTGCAAAAATAAATGCATTTATTGCTCTTCTGTAAGTACGTGGCGCATAATAGACAAACAATTTAAACATTTCATATCTATGGAACAGTAAATGGGGTCCGGCACCTTTTTCAACAAACATGAGCCGGACTGATTTTTGTAAAATTATGCAATTTATCAGGTGTCATAAATAAATTTATTCTAATGCCTGAAGTATGGTATCGAGAATAGTCAAAATTTTTACAAGCCTGGCGAACATCTAACTCTTGATGAACAGCTTTTCCTAACCAAAGCGAGGTGTAAGCTTACACAATATATGCCAAAAACAAACCGCATAAATTTTGTATCAAACTCTGACTAGCTTCTGATGTTAGCATCAAATACGTCACAAATGGACTTCCATATTTGAGTAAAGGAAGAAAACAGACCTTCAACTTCGCTTAGCAAATTCGTTGTTCTTAAACTAATGAAACAGTTTACATGATGCGGAAGAAGCGTCACTACAGATATTTTTTTACGAGCGCATCACTAGCTGCAAAGCTATTATAAAAAACAATCACTACTAAAATTTGCCAAGCAGGTGAAAGATGCTATGCCACGCTTATTCACAAAACCATATATGTAGATCGAATAATTGTTCACTTACCATTAAACCAAAGTAAGCCAAACGAAAAACTGCTTCTACTAAGCTTAAGGCATAAAACTGTAGCCATTGAAATATATGGCAAAACTAAATACGATGTTCAGTGGTTATTTAGGTTATTTAGTTCATTAAGTTTAGGTTTCACACTCCAGCTTTATAATTCGATCCTTAGACTTAGACGTGGTATTCAATTGTGGGAATCTGCATCAGCCCCAAACTCTAATATGTCAAAATTACATTCAACGAATGATCACAGTCGATCCCTGAGACATTCTAATTGATATTAAAAAATGCCTAAACACATTTAAATCCGCTGGTCCAAAGCAATCTACAACATCGTGGTAACATTCGACTAAGAAGTGAAACTATTGCTTGAACATGATATGTGTGAATATGTGGGGGGGCGCAGAGTACTACAGATCGAGCATCAAAATTATAACACTGTTATTACAAGTTCAGTTTGTTCGTGGGCCTTTTTACTTCTAATAAAACAACAATAATAAATAGGTGCCCCTGTAGGCTAGTAGGTAGTGTACTAGCTTATCAGTGTGGGGGTTGTGGGTTCCATTCCCAACGAAGACCTAGGTTTTTTTTTTTAACTAGAAAAATAAAAATTGACTCTCGGTGGGGCTGCTCAGCGATGAAGGCACAGTCACTGGTCGCTGTGACTATACGGTATTTAAGTTCCGACTATCCCTCTACTTTCACCACCTATTTCATCTCTTCTCTATCCCTTTCCTAAAGAATGTAGCACAGTACTTGACTAAATGGCATTGTTTCCTAAAGTGCTGTTTCTCTTTTAGAAAAAAAAATTTATAAATACAATTTAAATTATTTTATAATTACAATTATCACGGGTGCAACACCTCGCCTCTCCCCAAGAAGAGAGCACGTAGTCTTGATGGATCTCTTTCCATCTTGGCATGTGTCTTCGAGGATAAAAGGCGGCACCAGTCGCCTAGGCTAGCAGGAGCCCGAAACTGGAAGATACATAGGACTCTCAAAGTCCGGCCGGCAACTTATTACACCTACACTAGTAGCACAAAAACCAGTTGCTCACAGGGCTACGGCCCTGTTCTGGTTATAGAAGAGGCCCGTCGAGAAGCAATGTGGTGACTGTGGCTTTGACAGACTTTAAAGAAAGTTCCGAAGAGATGTTAACAAAAAAGTTAATTCTAATGAGTTGTATAGTTTTCAATTCTTTAGCAAGGAGTGGGGGCACGGCCCTGCTACCATGCACTCGAAAATTACAGCTAAGACGTGTATACTTCTTAGGGCGTGGATGGTGTTTCTTCTAACACCCACTGATAAGACCACCGTCAGATTAGGCCTCGCGGACAGGTGCTGACGTTAACTCTATCACGTTTTTCTCCCCAACCGAATGAAAACTGTAAAGTAATTATGTTGTTAACGTGTTGTTCGTAGTGTAGATAAAATTTAGAAAAGACAATTGCGGCCATGTTTGCAACAAAAAAAGGAATTCGAATTAAAATCAATGTACCTTGACCATAACATAGTAAAAGTTCTATTTTAATATAAGAATTAAATTATTGTTATGGATAATAAAACAATTAATTTATTAATATGATTTTAATGAAATAATTTCAATTCAATAATTAACAAAAAACGAGTATTCATTACAATAAAAAGGTATTTACTTTTATGATGAAAAATTTGAACATCCCTGGACTATAATAGTGCTAAGTTATTTTTTATGCTTTACAAAATGGCGGCAAATTGCGTATTTTCCTTTTCTTTCACATTTACACAAAAGAACATTTTTAGAAAGGCCACATTGCGAATACTCGACACATGCAATTTTTGTATGTCAATGAAAAGCTTTTTTTAGAGCTTTAATCTCTAAACCGACGGTTTTATTAGAAGGATTAGCAGACCACTAATAGTGTTAGCTATTCAGATTTTTATTATAAATGAATGAATGTTTCCAACAAAATGAAATAAGATTGTAGTGCAGGGAAAAATTAATAACTTTTCTTTTTAAAACTGTAAAACTTTTTCCATTTTTAATGTTAATTTCAGCACTTTTAATTTAAAAGACGTAAGAAGTAAGCAAAATTTCTAATTATTTGTCAATGGTTAAAGCCATTATAGAATAGTGAATGCCTGAAAAAGTGAATTTTAATATAAATACACATAAATGCCACAATAAATTTTTCTTAAGTAAAAAGCTTTTAATTTGTTTGTATTATACGAATACATACATATATTGAGACAAGTATCCAATATTTAAGTTTAGTGTTAGTTATTTTATACTCTTCAAATTTGACAGTATAATACCCATTACTTATTTTGTTTTTAATACTTCTTTATAAAGACATTAAGCCAACAATATTGTAACTGTCTACTGTCGTGATATCAATGAGTTATTTAAATAAAAAATAATAAAAATAAAAGGTTTAAGGAGGAGCATCTAAAAGCTCACAGTGATTTTAATGTAAAAATAACATGAATAAGTTACTTCCTTACCAATTTAAAGGCAGAGGTAAAAAAATTATTAAAGAGGTAAATGTAGTTGAAGTGGCAAAACCGATATAAATACTTATACTTTTAAGTTTCAATCTGCTTTTTTCAGGGGGAGTATCTTTCAGAGTCGTAAAATAAGAAAAACTTAAATAGAATAATAATAAAATACATTTAAATAAAGGACCTCAACGTATTAAAATATTTCCTTACACTTTACAATTTCAAAGCAACAAAACCTTTTTTATATTATTGTTGCCACTCATCAAACCACGCAAAACCAAAAAACGTTCAGAATCAGAGTGCGGAAACAAGCAAAACGAAACGTTTATAAAAATCTATATATAAACAATGAGAAGGCTTGTGTCTTGTTGTATTTGCCCGTGGACAAAAATGTGTAAAATATTTAGCATACGTAAAACATTGCTGATTGATTGACTCAATCCCTTATCGCTTGAAATGAAAATCTTATATTTTAGTGAACGATACATCATATTTAGCCGATTCAAAGGATGTAAATGAGTGTAAAATTAATTGTTTCACTCTTTGTCATTCAAAAAGTATTTGATATTATTTTGCTAATGTGAAAAACAAATGAAACTGTTTATAATATTTACTTACATCTCTGCATGAAACATTTGCGAAACGTTTAGCTTGTTTTAATACACTGCTCAACATAATGAACGCTTTACATCAAAAACATAGTTCCCGCAAATCTTAGAATGTGAACATAAGAGGGATAACACAATAAAAATCTTGTCGCTTAATAATTATGTACCTATTTTACATGAAAACATATTGTTAAGTTTAGTCCTTTTAATAATCGTTTTGTTATTTTGAGTTCTTTTATTGCAAAATAATAACACAGTATTTTACAATTTTAAATTAAATTACACGATCTATTTAGTTTCAATAAACATAAAATAAACAAGATGGTAACTTTGTTTTCTTTATTCACTGAGGACTCAATTTGCATTAATTAATTTGTCCAGCAAGTGGTGCTTATATATATATATATCGGTTTATTCTTTCAATTGTGGCAATACCAACCACATAATAGTTTTGACATTTAGTTTTTTGACATGTTCATAGTAGATACTTTGGTAATTATTACAACGAATTCAGTTTCGCACGAAAATCACACTAAAATCCAATATGAAAATAATGGTTCCATTAAAATTAATATTCGTAAAATTCGTAATCTTTTCGGACAATATAATCAATCGTCCTTCTGAGACCGCTATTAAGAATTTGCTCGTTAAATTTGAGTCGATAGGCCTGAAAACATAGCAGCGGTGAGCCACAGTGTTGAAGCAGATCAAAATTTGTCAATCCCTTGTGGTTCTCAATAATTGGGCTCATCCAAAACCACCACATGGCAAGCTTTGCGTAAGGATTTGACTTTGAAGGGTTACAAAGCTCAACTGATGCAGGAATCGAACCGGACCGAACATTCACACCGGCGTAGATTCGCTCACTTCATTCAGGAACAACTGGCTGGTTTTTGTAAAAAAATAATTTTTTCAGACGAAATCCATTTTCCCTGAGTATTTCAACAAGCAAAATTGCCGCATTTAGGCTTCTAAAAATCCTAGAGCGAATATTGAGAAGCCTTTGCATACTATACGTGCTGCTTTATGGTGCACTGTGTGCTCTAGAGACGCGCCTGGGCCTTTTTTGTCGAATATCAGGCCGGAAATGCGGTAACGGTGAACGGATCACGCTATCGCGAGATGCTAATAACTCAATTTTGGCCTATTATTGACGACGTAGATGTCACTGACATATGATTTCAACAGAACGACGCCACAAGTCACACAGCCAATGAAATGGTCAATTTAGTGCAAATTAAATTTCTTGATCGCATAATATCAGGACAATCAGGATTTAAGTGGCCATCCAGATCGTGTAATTTAACAGCACGGGATTATGTTTTGTGAGGCCATGTTGAGAACAGAGTCTATATGAGGCCAATCCAATCGATTTCAGCCTTAAAACTTAAAATCTGTGATATGATTACGGAAGTAGGACCGGGATTTTGCCAGAAAGTGATTATTAAAAAGATGAAATAATCAACATCTCTCAGCGTGGTCGTAGTGGACATTTACCAGATATCGTTTTTCATTCTCAATTGGCAAACTTTTCGCTTTGTAATACAATAAAAATTTGAACATCTTAATTTAAATTTTTTGTTTTAGAAAACAAACTTCTTCTTAAAAAACCTTTTAGTTATTTTAAGCAATCCTCGCATATACGAGAATATTCTACTTTAACATCACTCCATATTTTTATTGTTACTATCATTCATTGTGTGCGCCTATTTGGCTGTGTGTTTTGTTTTGTTCTGTGTTAGTTGTTTTTGTTTTCTAAGGAATATCTTATTTGGAAAAATTTATCATAAGCATGTTGTTGTTGTCTTGTGTGTATAAGATTTTTTAGAAAATCAGGCAGTTTGTAAAATGTACAGTGCGCGTTTCGTTTACTTTTTTACTGATAATTATTTTCTTTTAAAACTTATTAAAGCATCTTCTTAACAACATATATTTTAAATAAAAATTCACTTCTCCTGCTACTAAAGTACAGTGCATAAACAAATAACAGATTAATTTTATTATACTTTATAAAATGATCAGTTCATTTTATAAAGTATAAAAAAATACAAACCGATTTCTAATATATTTCTGTGCCAGCAACACGCTAGTTGTTATATAGAAAAAGTGTTTTAAGACCTTATGTTCAAATAAACATAATTTCTCTAACAAGAGATATTGCTTGAAATAGAGGTTTTGAAGCAGTTTCATCAATTAATTATAGATAACTATTTTTTTACTATTATTACTTAGAAACCCAATTTGTTTAAAGTTTTAGATTTTTCTTCATTTGAAAGAAAATTAAATCGAGTTAAAAAGTTTACCAATATGCCAGGAATTCGGGTAAAAATTATTTCAAAAAAGGAAACATTCATGAAAAAGGTTTAGCGAAACCACCTTTTAATAACGTTCCCGAATGTAATAATAATGTACACAGTTATAGAGTTGTGCGAACCGATTTAGGCAAATGGAATATGAAGTTTTAATTGAAAAAATAGAAAAAGATTCGATCTATTGCCATTACGTTAAATTTTACAGTTATCAACATTAGGTGCCCCTGTAGACTAGTAGGTAGTGTACTAACTTGTCAGTACCAACGAAAACCTTGATTTTTTTCACAACAAAAATAAAAATTGACTGCCGTAGGGCTGCTCAACGATAAAGGCATAGTTACTGATCGCTGTGCTGTCTTTATACGGCAGTTAATTTCCGACTATCCTTTTACTTTTACCACCTGTTTCATCACTTCTCTATCCCTATCCTAAAAGAATGTAGCACGGCACTTGACTAAATAGGCACTGTTGTCTGAAGTGCTACTTCTCTTAAAAAAAAAAGTTATCAACATTAATTTGATTACAATTTCATGTGGAGTTTCCACTGTGCAGCCTTAAGTTGTAAAACCTAACATATTTATTCTCTGCACCCAAACAGACTCATTCATGCACATTAAAATAACTTAAAACTTTTCAAAAACAAGACAAAGAAAAAACCTCGTTTTTGTTTTTGTTTAACTTTTTAAACTTTGGATTAAGAGAATAGCGAATGAAATATTTTTATGCAAAACTATAGTTTAAATATTTAATTATTTAAAAATAACACATATTTCGACTTCTTAATAATCCTTCTAGCACTAATTTGTTCAGGCTTTTGAATCCATCAGGCAAAGCAGCAAGGAAACCTGAAACCTGAAACCTCTTTGAAGATTTTTTTCCTTTTATCTGTGGTTCCATACAGAGTTGATTCGATGGCAGTGTCATTAGCAACAAAAAAACGAAAACAAAATGTAAAAGTTTTTATTAAGTGCTTAACCGAAGGAGGACAAAAAAAAAATTCATCCAAATATGTTTTTGAAGTTGGAAGATATGAGAAACAAAAACAATTTTCTTTGTTGCTAAGTGTTCTCTGTATAAATTATAAATTTATCTAAAGTTTGAGAGTGATGGTTGAGATTAATGTGGCATGCAACACAAAATACAATACAAAAAACTGATTTCTTTCCTACAAAAGTTTTACAAGTATAAAATTTAAATTTGTAATTGTGTTTAAAAATATTAAAGTTTTTGAGGAAAAGTTAGGTTTTTATGTTGAGAACATAAAGTTGCGTCAAGAATAATTTAAAAAATATGAGAACGAGATAAAGAATATGTTGATTTTGAAAAAAAAGGACGGGCTTATCCTTTCAAAAGAAAATTTTGTAAAATTAAATACAAAAAAGCTATATAATGTCATATTGTGATTTCCTGCAAATAATTCCATGCTTAAACATATTTGATGTAGGCAAAACACAATCATTGGAGTCATAAACAAGTGAGGAAAGTGAAATGATTGTTTTTGCTTATTTGAAGAAAATTTGCCAGTTGATTTGTTAGACAGAAAAACATTATAATATCGCAAAAAATCATAAACGTTAAAGGGTGTTATCAATCGATATTCATTTTTCAAACAACTTTGCTATACTTAAGTCTTCACGATACAGCTCATATCACATTGGGCATCCTTCACTAGCATTTTGAGAGCATTGTAATCTCGGGTGTAAGAAATATGTCGGGTATCAAGTGTAAAGGATGATAGTTGTTAAATCGCCATTTGAAGCATGAAATGTTGAATGATCGCCATGTAGACAATTACCATATGAATAAAAAAAATTGTAATTAAATTCCCTAACGTCCTCGATTATATTTACCCAGCTGTCGAGGATAACAGCTCCACAAGTAGGCGTTCGAAAGAACTGCCAACAGTGAGTTTGAAAATTAAGGCATTAATTAGGCACGTTGATGCCACGGAAGTATTCAGTTTAATTCTAATTTTATTTACAATCTTAAACTAGCTTATATACCAATTTCTTATTACCTAAATTAAGTGACTTTTACTTTCACTAAATTTTTATTCCTATTTTTCTTACTAATAATAATTATTTAAAAATACATATGTCAGCAACATGTTTGCGGACAACCACAAAGCAAATCAAAAGTGTTTCATAAATTTGACACTTTTGTTCTGATTTACTTTGGTGGTCTTTGTCAAACTTCAACAAGTGTAATTCAAGTAGTTGTTGCACTACACTGTTGAAGTTGGCATGTACACACTTACATGTCACATGACGTTCTGTGCACACTACACAAGATAGTACGATTTAATCCTTACATAATGGCATCAATCAGGCCTTTTTAAGAAATACAAAATTTGCTTTATTTAATCTTAAGGATACGAAGTTCACAATTTTATAATCAACCTGGTTTGACAACTCAACACGTCCTAAGAAAAATCATAGCTCATGTTTGCAGTTTTTGAGAAATTTATGCTTTTATCTGCTGTATTCCCTACTCCTTATCTCATAGTTCCAAGAGGCCTTCCGTTAATAGCTTAGTTTTATTTCCCAAAATAATGAAATGACTGCTTGACATTTATAGAAAACCAATTACAACGGACACTACCATCCACATTACCTCGAATCACCCTACCCAACATAAGCTAGCAGCATTAAGACATATGATACACAGGCTTAAGATAATCCCACAACCTCCAGATAAGATAAGTATGATGAGTTACTACATCCTAGCAAAACAAAACGAAGACCAAACATTCTTGAAAACATAGAAATCTACAAAATAAAAATTATTATTATTTTCACACCACTAAAACTACTCATACACTCTAACAAACGAAAACACACAAAAATATTAGATTAGCGCGCATAAAGATTAATGTGGAGGGTAATCTACCTAAATGAGTAGATATGACTCTTTTGAAAGAACTACCTAAGCCCGAACATTGCCTCACCAGTACAGCCCAGAAGATGACTTGACAATGATGTCATCACATCAAAAGCACTCGCCGGTCAGTATTTCATTTAATGGCAAAACAAATCCAACCAACTTAATACTAAACAAATTTTGAAAAAAGGAAAAGATATTAATTTTAAAAACTATATAAAATTTAAATCAAAATCAATTTTCAAATTATCTTTGTTTACATTTTTCACTTACATATATATTTACAATTTTTTGAGAGTTTAATAGTAGATATTACAACAAATTAGAAATAAAAAGCCTTTATCTGACCAGAGAAAAAACCGAATATGTTTAGAAAATATATATACAAGTACCGTGCTACATTATTTAGGAAGGGGATGTAGAAGAGGTGAAACAGGTGGTAAAAGTAGAAGGATAGTGGGAAATTAACTGCCGTATAAAAGACAGCACAGCGACCAGTGACTATGCCTTCATTGCTGAGCAGCCCCACCGACAGTCAATTTTTATTTTTGAAGTGAAAAAAACCAAGGTCTTCGTTGGGAATCGAACCCACAACCCCCACACTGACAAGCTAGCACACTACCTACTAGCTTACAGGGGCTTAAATAATACATTATACAACAGTTCGATAATTTGTTGTTTTATTGTACTTTTAAGCCGATTCCATACAATTTATTAACAGTTGATAAGGAGAACTTTCTTGCTGTTGATTCATTTTATGAATTTGGTGATTTTTGCATAACCAGTTACTACATGAAGGAGCTGCGTTGAGTATCTGCATTGCATTAAATTAATTTAAGTCCTCTATTGAAATGGTGGTTCGATTAAAGTTGCATTTCAAAAAATTCGTGATATTTTCGGACACCATAATCGTCCTTCTCAGACCGCTATTGAGAATTTGGTCGTTTAATTTGAGTCATTAGACTCGATACAAAATCTGCGAACAGCAACGCCTGTTCGACGAGGTCGTTAAACTGAAAATATCGCAGCCGTGAGCCACAGTCTTGAAGCAGATGCAAATTTGTCAATTCCTTGACGTTCTCAACAATTGGGGTTATCCGAAACCGCCACATGGCGTTTTTTGTGTAAGTATTTGACTTTGAAAACTTACTAATGCCGCAGATGCGCTCAATTTACGCATAAACAACCGAAGCCCATTCACTTGTCAGGATATGTCAACAAGCAAAATTGCCGCATTTTGGCTTCTTAAATTCCTAGAGGGATTAATGAGAAGCCTTTGCATGCTCAGCGTGTACTATATAATGCGCTATGTGGTGTGGAGGCACGGTAATGATCAATGCACCACGCTATCGCGAGATGCTAACAACTTAATTTTGGCCTATTATTGACGAGATGGATATCACTGACATCTGGTTTCAACCAAATCACCTGATCGCATAATTTCACGACAATCAGCAGTAGAGTGGCCAGCCAGATCGTGTGATTGAGCACCACTGGATTATTTTTTTTTTTTTTTTGAAAAGAGAAGTAGCACTTTAGGCAGCAATGCCTATTAAGTCAAGCACCGTGCTACATTCTTTAGGAAAGGGATAGAGAAAAGATGAAACAGGTGGTGAAAGTAGAAGGATAGTCGGAAATTAACTGCCGTATAAAAGACAGCACAGCGACCAGTGACTATACCTTCATCGCCGTGCAGCCCCACCGACAGTTTTTTTTATTTCTGTAGTGAAAAAAACCAAGGTCTTCGTTGGGAATCGAACCCACAACCCCCATACTGACAAGCTACTACACTACCTCCTAGCCTACGGGGGCACCTACAGGGGATTATTTTTTGTGGGGCTATGTTAAGGACTGAGTGTATACGGAGCCATTCATAATTGCCAAACTTTTCTCTTTGTAACACAATAGAAATTTGTATCATCTTAATCTAAATGTTTTCGTATTATTTTGTTTTAGAAAATATACATTTTGTTGAAATTGATAAATGGATCATGTGGTAATTGCATGATACTTTATTAATGCTAATGTTTTCCCATGATACGAATTATTTTTAATATAATTATTTCAATTTGTAATACCAGAAAACTCAGACTATAATATTACCATATAACAATTCACTGAAACGACTATCAAAATGGAAACATTACATTACAAATTAATGTCAAATATGTTGGTATATGTCTTAATAAAAAAAAATTAACTTTGCATATCACAATGACGAATTTTATAAAACATCTTTAAATACTATCAGACGTTTCCCTCGTATTGGCTGTGGCTAATTAACAGTCAACTTAAAAACCAAAAATTCAATATTTAAAAGTATAATTAGACAGACTTTATATCAAGCTTTAGTCCTTTCATTTATTTTAATCTCTTATTTCATTAGGAACAGGAATTATTTTCAAATACTCCATTTACAGAATTAAAGCAATATTCATTTCAATTAAAATTAATTTTTTTTTTTATTTACATTTCTCAATTCTTATTCTTTATTCGTAAAAGAAATTTGGGTAAAGAGAATTATTAAACAATTTTCTTTACAAATTTTGTTGTAATCGTTTAACACATAATGTTTTTTTAAAGTAAAATAAGCACTTTCATTTTATTCTTCTTTTTAAAAAATTCATTATTTCTACATAAATAAATAACATTGTACATTTATGAAGAAAATCCCCTAAAATAAATTCTTTTTATTACATAATTAATTAAATGTTTATAATTTCTAAAAAAGTATAAAAATGTTATATAAATAAACCAAAAATCTTTTTGGAACATTTATATATATGTAAATAGGCATTTATATAAATATAATAAATTGTTATTCCAAAAAAACTATTAAAATTAGAATGCAAAACTTGAAATATCCAATTTAATCGAATTTGAAAATATTGTTACGAATATGTCTTGCTCAAGTTTTAAAATAAAATAATTAAGCAATTAAGCAAACTACTGGTTACAAACTGCGTAGAAGTTTTTATACACACACAACTACAATTTGATATGCTGTTTACTAACTGCCTGGCATGCAAGAAAAACAAAAAAAAATACATGTATGCTGTTTACCATCTGAACGCGCAAGACAAAAACTAATATTTGCGTAGTTTTCTAAGGAACCCTTTTTGTACAAATAACAACAACAAATGTATTGAAATAAATCCCAAGCAGTAATCTTATCTGCATAACAACAAAAACAACCATACACACAGACATACAGGCGCTTATCCATTGAATAAACAACATACAACAACAAAATGCGATACAAAGGGAGTAGAAGATTCTTAAATCTTCTAGACTTTAAATGGACAAGTATAAATAGGGGATAATCAATCAGTGTAAAATTAAACCTCATCGAGTAAAGAGGTGCATTTTAAGTAAATTTTTCTGTGTCAACTTTGTGTAGTTAAAGTAAATAAAGTTGTTATTAATTTAAAAATTCTAAAAACTGGTGTTATTTGTATTGTAATACAGAACTTACAACAAAACGTTTATAAAAGGTATAAACGTAACAATATAATATTTTTCATATTTTTGGGACAATTATTTCAGCTTCTTGTTGGAATTTCCGCAATATCTAACGCCTTGCATACCAATAATGTTGGAGTTATTCGTGATATATCACTAGCGGTTCTGCGGTATGCCCATATATGCGGTATTTATATATAAGGTATGATCTTCCTTATATATAAATTGTTTAAATGGAAACTAAATTTGTTGTATTATTTTTTAAAATTCCATCAGGATTAAGAAGAGAATAATTTTTATTTGCATTAAGATGATTGTCTAAAATTATAATTCCTATTTCTAAGTGTTATTTATTTCATTGCTAAAAACTTTCCCAAACATCTTAAATGAAGAAAAAAATGGGTCAAGAATTAGTTATTTCATAACATGAAAAAATTGTTAGCTTTGCTTAATTTATGTTGGCGGCCCTTTCCACACTAGCTTAGGGCTACATAGGAGATCAATAAACTTATCCATTACTTTGTACGTGATATAAATTTTGTTACAGTCAAACTCGATCGATCACTATCAATCTGTAAATATGTAGAATTGAGGTCATAAACTTGCCAATAAATAAATTAGCTAACCCTTCCACGAAGGGCAGAGTAAACATATGCCCTTGTATATATAACAAAAACAAAATTATTATCTGCAGTTGTTGCACATTGATATTTCAAAGGGTTGCCTTTCTATTGTTTGCATCAGCTTGTAAATTTATTACAATAAAATTGCGTTATCTCAATATCTCAGAATGTTAGGAAAACGTTTCTGTTACATTTATTTGAAAAACAAAAAACAAAGCATTAATGTCAATTTTTCTTATAGGAAATGGCCACTACAATATGGATAAACTTATAAAAGAAAGTTTGAAGCGAAATTTCTCACATTTAAAATAAACTATTAAAAAACTTTATGATCAACACAAAAATTTGTTAATGATAATTCCCATATTACCGTAAATAGCTGTGACGCAATCGCCTTACCTGAAGATTGTCATCATCCTACAATTGAAATCAATATTTTTAACGAATCTAATGTGAATGATAAGCTCAAGATTACATCATTTTTTTCAGGAAAACTAAATGCAAAATGATATATTTTTTCAAAATAGCACTGCGATTTTTCCCGGTAAAATTGGCAGTTTAGTTAATATATTTTATCAGAAAATATATGCATATATGAAACGTTACACTCCTAAAATCGCTAATTCCAAACGTTCTGGACCACAGTGGAGTACAAAAATTTTATCAACACTAAAAACTAAGAAGAATTTAGTGTCCAAAATTTTAAAAAATAAATAAAATAAATTTAAATCCTTTGTTGACTTTTCTACCATGGAGCACGATATAATTTATTAAATCAATCTTGCTACAACATGGACTTGAATAAAATTCGAAATAACACTAAGCGTCGCTCAGTATCATATTTCATCCAGCAATGACCCTTCTAATGAACAATATTGTTATGTTTATATTTTTTATAAACGTTTTGTTGTTACTAAGTTTATTTACTTTAACTACACACAAAGTACAATGGCCCTACAGAATAATTTACTAAAGACGCAAGTTTTTACTTCACGAGGTTTATGTTTTAACTATCCACTAAGATGCTGTCTTTTATATTGATCCGCTAGAGGTTGCCCCCTGCGGCACCAATATATGGTCTTTATAGAATTTCGACTATCTAGACACAGTGCAACTGGGGGAAAAAGGGAGCCCAGTCCCCTGAAGTCAGCAGGGGTACAACTGGAAACTCCACGTTATTTCCACGGGAATCAGTGAACCGCAGAGTTCATTATTTGTCTCTTTAGACATTTAATAGTTCTCTGGCTGCTTATTGAGGTTGGCCCCTATATGGGAGTATCGTGGTGGTTGTGGTTTCGCGGCCCCATAACAGTATAATAGTTATTATGGTGGCCAGGATCATCTCACTGTTAATGACACGCTAAGTGAATGATCCAGATCCAGTGAGCATGCTAGACATGTGTTCTGGACAGGTGTTGGAAAGTCTCCAACTCTTAAGCAAGGAGTGATGATTGGCAACCCTGCTCTGGAATAAGTTGCAACTAGAAAGTTCTGTTGCATAGAATTATAGCTTCGGCTTCCTAGGACGAGCAAGACGTTCCAAATTATGCAGTGGTTTGATCCACCATCTGATTAAGGATTCATGGCTAGAGGTCTAGAAAAATGAAGAATTTTCTACTACTTCCTTTGTTGTTTTTGTTTTATTGCTGTTATGTTATTCATTCAACGTATAGACGCCTGTCGGTCTGTGTGAATTTTTGTTGTTGTTTTTTATGCTGTTAAAGTTTCTTCCTTGAATTTTTTTTAAAGATAAGCTTTGTCTTAAAAACTAAAACTATGCAGTTAGTAAACAGCATACCCTATTATTCAGATTACTTTATTACTTCATTATTTTCTTTTAAAACTTAAGCAAAACTCATCATCGTAACATCGTCATTTTTGGATATTTCTATTCAACCTGTGGATGCAGTAAGTGTGTTTAATTATCGCAAATTATAGGAGCATTGCTAAGCTTAGTACTTTATCTAAACTTTTTGAAAAATTAGTCTGCATCAACAGGGTTTTCGAAAAGGTTGTTCAACAATTACAAATCTCTTACATTTTACAGCTGTTATTAGTTTTGGATTTGTTAAAAAAAACAAAGAAAGAACAAACTGATGTCATATACAACTGATGTTAGTAAACAGCCTTTGACGAGGTCAATTATAAGCTATTATTAAACAAGCTTAATTGCATGGAATTCACACCTAACTCGTTAAGATGGTCTTATTTGTTGAACTGAATATAAAAAGTTTCCTTGAGGAATCTGACATCTAAGCCGATATATGCTAAATCTAATGTACCACAGGGTAGCTATCTCTGACCGTTGTTGTTTTCTTTTTTCATCAATGATTAACCAAAAGTAATAAAGTTTTCAAATATCCCCATGTATGCCGATGATGTAACAATTGTTGTTAACTTCTAATTATTAATCGGATCATATCTGCTTGCAACATAGTTTAGATGCGATTAGTTCCTAGTGCAAAATTAATCTTATGCAGCTCAATTATAAAAAGTGCAGCAGTATGAGATTCTTTCGGATAATACATTTTAACGCTGAAAGTCATATTCAACATTAAAATGTGTTCTCCGAACGGTGGAATATACAACAAATTTAGAGCAATTTCTAATCTAGGTATCTTACTTGATCCTGTTGTATAAAATTCAGCTTTACATTTACAGGAAATAAAGCTGGATCTATCTTGGGATTTAAAAAACACTGAGCTAAAGAATTTACTGCCCCTTATATAACTAATATGGCTCTATAGCTTGCGGCCCAACCTACAATATCCATATTAATATTATCGAATCTGCAAAATTTACTTAAAGATCGTAGAACAATGTTGAATGTGTGACGACCAAAAGTCGGCAGGCTTGTTTTTGGACCACATAAGACTATCAATTAAACTGAATACATTTTTCACATTTCTTAATTATAATTGTTTAATGAATTTCATAATTTTTAAAAAAAGAACATTATTATTAAATGAATTAATTCCGTTATACACTTTTCATATTTTATAACTGCATTTATTGTTTTTTTTATTTGTGTAATGTTATTATTGAATAAAATACTAAATTATAATGATATTAATTTTAAGACAAAGAATAGCCGTTAAGAAGCGCCATCTATTGGCATGAAGATACATCCGTAAGAAAAATATACCATTAAACACAACCCTAAACAGTCGCAAGCAGCTGTCGTTTAGTGTTATTTGTGTGTGTGGGTGTGTGTGCCTGGCAGAGACATATAAAAGCGGTATATTTAAGTATTTTAGAGGAGTTAAGGCCGGGGCACATAGAATACGTCATGCGTTAGTTATACTTTGACGTATTCAAGTGAAGTCAAAGTAACGACGGATGAGGTTGGCACAATGAGTACTTTGTTGACGGATAAGAAATCAGCTGTTTTTTTGTTTTTCCGATTTTATATTTTTTGCAGCAAAATTTTATTAAAGTGCACATTTGAAATGCAGTTAGACGACATCTTATACTTTCTACTAATGGTAATTTGTCCTATTTAATCCATTATTTATTATTATTTATAATTTATTTTAAAAATATTTTACTACAATAGAGAGAAAACAAACGTTGAGTACTTTGACATTTTTGGTTTGCTTCTTCTTCTTGTTTTTTTTTGAGTTTTCGCTCTATTGTAGTAAAATATTTTTAAAATAAATAATAAATAAATATGCACTAATCTTTTAAACGGTCTTTTAAATATTTTAACGATTTTATTTTTTCGATATTTCGCTTTCCTGTGGAAAGCTTCTTCAGGAAAATATTTTTTTATATTTTACAAAAACATAAAATTATAATTATAATTTTTTTTGTTTTTTAAAAATTATAATTATAATTTTTTGTTTTTTAATCAAAGTCAGACTTCGAATTAATTGAGTATAGCTAAGATTTACGGCAATGCAAATTCTGTCGCCAGAATTTTATTCGCCTAGGTGACGGAGGACAGAGCCAGGTCGCCAGAATCTTATTCGCCCTAGCTAAACAGGACGGCCCAAATCGTGGAAAAGACTAACACCAATTTAGACGCCGAAAGGTTGTCTCAGAATTTTATTCGTGACAACCGCAAGCAGTCGAAAATTGGTGGATAGACAAACTGTTCTGCTCAGACTGGACCAGAATCACAGAGCTAACTATGCTAACTGGTATTAAATATTGTTATAGTCTGTAAGAATATTGAATCTATAGCCTAAGACAAATAAATAAAATAATACAACAACTCTATTTGAAAAACTCTCACTTAAATTAGAAAAACAAGGTATAGGTTTTGAAGGAACAAAATTAATTTCAATTAAATTGAACATGTGAAATATTAAGAACGCACTGTATCGTTCTTGTTGTAAAAGTTTCTTACAAGCTAATGGTGCGGCTAAGCGTATTAGCTTTCAAATTATGATTTTGTGCGGATTTATTGCATAAATCTAATAAAAATTGTTGGCATAGTTTTATCGATCATATAGTATTTTCCCCCCGGGGGTACATTATAAGTCTTTATGAATCCTTAAACCATCTAGACTTATTTCTTGCGGGGTAAAAGGGTCCCCTTACGCTAGTAGGAGGCAACTGGAAAATGCAGTATATTTCCACGGGAATCAGTAAAGCCTCAGAGTTCCGCTATTTGTATCTTTAGCCATTTAACTGTTCTCTGTCTGATTATTGAGGTAGGCCCTTCGGGAGTATCGTGATGGCTGTGTGTTTCGAGGCCCTCGTTTGAGTTTGTGGGTCGGATCATTCGCAATAAACACAATAAATGTCAAGTGAGTATGAATGCCGTGGTGTTCTTAATTATATTAAGCTTCATGCGTTCTGGACCAGGAGTTGGATAGTCTCCGACTCTTCAGCAAGAAGTGAAGGCTGCGGCCTACTCCGGGCTTTTGAGATTGCAACTAGGAGTGACCGGAGGATATACGTGTCCGAAGGCCTTCTAGGGAGAGGATGGCGCTACATACCATCCACAGTGGTAATGATCCACCATCTGATTAAGGCCCACGGCCAGGTGCAGATGTAAATCTTATCACGTCATATAGTATATTATTTATGACACAGCTTAAAGTAGTTAAACTGAGAGCGATCAAGTTAAATTTGTAAATTCATCAAAATGTAAAATTTTTAAATTAATCTACAAAAATGTAAAAACGACCTAAGACTTGTTTTCGTTTTTATAATACAAACAATTCACAATTACTTGATCTCTTCCTGTTAACAAACAAAAAAAAAACAACTGTTCATTTAAACCAGATTAGTGCAACTAAATAAGTCTTGTAACTTTAATATTTATATGATGTTGCTGTTGTTGTTGTTATTATTATTTTATTATTTCGTATAGCAGGTCTAAAAGTAAACTCATTTATTTATCCATGAGTGAGTCTGTGGGTTGTTGGAAGCCCTCAGAAAATATATATATAAAAAAAAATACAACACAGTACAAAACATAAGAAAAAACAGCAACAACAAATTTAACACGGTATGTAAATAATGCATCTTAAATATTTAAAATGAATTGGGTTGATGGTTGCAAGCATATAAACTGGATAAATGGATAGACAGACAGATAGATAGATAGATAGATGAATAAATGGATGGATGCTTGGATGAATACTTGTATGTTTCCAGTATTTGTACAAAATATTATGTAGCAACAAGCCTCAGGTGCAATACTGCACACACTTGGCTAATTTTTATGTTTCTGATACAATTGCAGCCGGTTTAGTTGACTGGTTTATTGGATTCCTTCGGTTTAAGTTTTAAAATTGTGATTGCCATATTACAAATTTAAAAGTAGGATAAAGACTAGATATATATTTCTAGAAAGTACATATACAAAGAAGTGTTTGTGTATGAGTGAGTGAATTTATATTTAATTCTCTGTCTTATTCCTGCGGTTTTCCTGCTTAGATTTCTTGGAAGGCTAACACAATAAAGTTTCATATAGCACGATTAATTGCAACTTTCTGTACAACACTTCGATTTGTATGAGCTTCTCTAGATTTATTTTAGTTTTTTTTTATTTTTCAATTTTGTTCGTAAAACTTAATTGAAAGTGGTTTTCACAAAATTTCCTATAAAAAAGTTATGTTGATTACAAATGATGAGTAGGTAATTTTTTCCTTTTGGATTTAAGATTAAATAAAGCAAAGGAAAATGAAAAGAAAAGAGAAGAGAGGAGAGGAGAAGAAACCAACAGGAATAATACATTAATATTATTTACTTTAATACAAATTACATTGTACTTTTTGTAGACCAATGAATTTTTGCTTTTGTAGATTTAATATTAATGAAGCATAGAATTAAACAGATGCCATTAGTGAAGCAGACGGCAAAATTACAATTCATTTTGTGTTAATTTTGGTTTTTATATATTAAAAAAATCATAAGCAGATTTCTAAATATATATTTGATTAATGTTTCAAATATTTTAGATCTAAGGAGTGATTTAAGCAGCTAAGCTTGCTTGATACCTGCATGTGCAAGGGCTTCTTTATAACTCAACGAAATTTTATACAACGCTAAAATATATTGGCGGTGACTTGTAAGTGTGGAGACTAAATCACCTTGTACTTACTTCTTCACAAAAACTTACTTATAATTTAAATGTAAAAATATAATTAAATAAAGTCGTTTTATATTTAATCACAAAATAATTTAAATCAACAGGGACGGCGTTCTACCGCATGACCTTAGCTTGTCAGCTTTAGTGGTGGATAAAGAAGACATAGAAGACAAAGAAGACATACCAAAATGTAGAAAAATATCTGATCCTTTCAAATAAATGCTGTACGTACTAAGAAAGTTTTTACATTTTTTCAACCGTATGCATAAAAACTTAATGCTAAGTTCACACTTGTGCTTTTGAACGCGTTTAAGCAAAGTGTTTCAAAATTTAAACACAGCCGTTCACACTATAGTTGAGATGTTTAAGGCTGACGTTTTATCTGTTTTTTTACCTTAAAAATGATTTTTTGTAGTGAAAACAGCCATTTTAGTTGGATATCAAACCCAAACCCCAGACAAATTAGTTAATTACACTGCCTACTAGCATACAGGGGCAAAAACGCACTTAGGACATTCCAAAATCAAATGAAATTCAGAGTTGTATTTGAAATTTACGTGAAATTGACGTGTTTAAGTCAAAAACAATTCATTTGAGATGTTTAACAAAACACGTCAATGTATGGTAAACAATCTCAAAATCGACGTGTTTAATGCTTAAACACGATTAAGATGTTAAACACGTTAGGTGTGAACTTAGTATAGAGCAGGTTTAACTTCCATTTTTAAGCACAATTTCCTAAAGTTGTAAGTAAAAAAACATTTTTACCTTAAAATAACTTTGTTAACTTTAAAATAGGAATAACCTACTTTAAACCTACAATAAATTGACAGTTCAATTTTATTATTGAAAGTTTATAAACAAAACAAATTGTGTTTACAATAAACTGAGCCGTTAATTTTAAAAGTGGCATAAGTCTCTTTGTTTTTGTCATCTTTTTTATTTAAATTTATTTTTTAAAACATTTTATAGGGAATATCATGGTAAAATTGAATCTTTCTGAAACAGATTTTTCTAAGGATTGTGTTGAAATAAAATGTTTTTTCTCCATGTTGTGTACTATACTACTATTACTATCACTTTTTTTGTCCTTTACATAAGTCACTATATGCAATAATGTGCTTTTGAGTTGTAACATTCTTAGATATTTTATACACCACGAAGCATCCTTCTGAGAATATAAAGTAACAAAATAATGCTAATTATGTGTAGTATATTAGATATCACTATAATATAGTTCAGTAATCTGCCCTATTCTTTCGTACTAATAAAAATAAGTCCAATAATCACAACAATACTTCACACACACACTTATTACATGTTTCCATTTCTTTCACACTAAGCTCCGTAACTAATTTCCTGTGTACAGCGACTTACGCCACTTTCAAAATAAACATTTTTGTTATACCGTTATTTATCAACACTCCTCTCAAACAAAACTCAATACTTCTCAACTTGTTAATTTCAAATTTTTTAAAAAGAAAAAAAATGTTCAGTTGTGACTTATGCCACTTTCAATGTAAGCGGGTCAATTGACACTTGTACTTTGTTATTCCAAAAATTTTTGAAAATGTTTATTAAAAACAAATTGTAGTATACAAATAATAATAAAAACCAAAACATAACAAGCCATTCAATATAAAACATTTTTACATCTTTATTTTATATTTTACAAAAATATAATTATAATTAATTATTTAAAATAAAAGTTTTATTGATGTACCTATAATCAAAACAAAGCTCGTTATCCGAATACTTAGTTTTTTTAATATAAACAAATTTTTTGTAATTTCTTCGTAAGCCTTGCAAATTAACCTTTTTTCGGTTTTTTGCTTTTTATTAAAAATATTAATAAAAAAACAAAAAAAAATATGTTGATTTTGCTGAAAACAATTAAAATATTTTTATTATCGTTAACTATAAAGTGACAACTAAAAACAGTGGCATTGCCAGAATCAAAAAACTAATTTTACTAAAACATACATTAGCTAAAGTACTGTTTTTTAATACCATTTTTTAACAAACGTCTGTTAGCCTTAAAGCGTTTGTTAACTAACGTGTACTTTAAAGCTCAAGTAAGAGTTTTTTATGCATACGGACGTTTATGTTTTTTATACAAAGGATTTTGGTTTTTAATTTTAAATCTGGCAATACTTTTAAATGGACTCTGAAATTGTGTCAGAATTATTTACTTAAAATAATAAATGACCAAAAATACAGTTTGTACAAAATAAGTTACACAAATCCTGCGCAATGTTAAACATGTAAAAGATTTTTTAAAAAGAAATTTGTCTTCTAAAACAAAATAAAAAAAAAATATATTACGAAGAAGCTTAAAATTTTTATCGTATAACCAAAAGAAATGTTCGACAATTATGAACAAAAAATGATATCTGGCAAATGTCCACCATGACCACATCACGGATTTTGCGTTTTAAGGCTGAATCAATTCCGTATAGACTGTGTCCTTAACACAGCCCCACAAAAAATAATCCAGTAGTGTTAAAACACGCGATCTGGCTGGCCACTTAACTGCTGATTGTCGTGAAATTATGCGATCGAAAAATTTGGTTAGCAATAAATTGACCATTAGTTGTGTGACATGTGGCACCATCCTGTTTCACGCTTAACTTGATTTTCGATGAGAGCACATCCATTTGTGGTCGATTGGCCAGTGAATCCCACTACGCATTACAGGGAAAATTCGTTTTTCAGCAGAACAGTCCGTATGTGGAATAAAATCCCTCCGGAGGTCTTTCCTGTCACTTTCAATTTGGGAAAGTTCAAATCGAATATCCACAGACACAGACACTTTTTCCCCCTTCCCGTAACCTAATTTCCTAGTTCTGGCACACTGCATTGCATATGTAGGGGTCATCCCCTGAGTGCTGGTCCGAAAAGAAAAAAAAAGAAAAAAAAACCACATGTCAGTGATATCCACGTCGTCAGTAATGGACCAATGAGTTGTTAGCTTCTAACAATAGCATGTTCTATTAACCGTTACATATTTCCAGCCTCTTTTTCGAAAAAAATACGGCCCATCACGCCTCCAGACCACATAGCGCACTATACACTCACACCTTGAGCTTGCAAAGGTTTCTCAATAATCGCTCTAGGATTTTCAAAAAGCCCAAATGCAGCAATTTTGCTTGTTGACATGTGAAAATGGGGTTCGTCAGAAAAAATTATATTTTCAGAAAAAGCATTCAGTTGTTGCTGATCTACGTCGATGTGAATGATCGGTCGGCTTTAATTCCTGCATCAGTTGAAACTTGTAAGGCTTCAAAATCAAATCCCTACGCAAAGTTGGCCATGTAATTGTTGAGAACTTCCCGGAGGCACATATAGACACAGTGCAACTGGGGGGAAAAGGGAGCCCAGTCCCCTGAAGTCAGCAGGGGAGACAACTGGAAACTCCACTTTATTTTCACGGGGATCAGTGAGCCGCAGAGTTCATTATTTGTCTCTTTAGACATTTAATAGTTCTCTGACTGATCATTGAGGTTGGCCCCTATATGGGAGCATCGTGGTGTTTGTGGTTTCGCGGCCCCATATCAGTCTATGGTTCTATGGTGGCCAGGATCATCTCACTGTTAATGACACCCTAAGTGAATGATCCAGTCCAGTGAGCATGTTTGACATGTGTTCTGGACAGGAGTTAGAAAGTCTCCAACTCTTTAGCAAGGTGTGATGGTTTGCAGACCTGTCCTGGAATCATTCAAGTTGCAAATAGGTGGTTCTGTTGCTTAGAATTATGTCTTCGGCTATCTAGGACGAGCATGACGTTCCAATTTATGTATAGTGGTTTGTCCACCATCTGATTAAGGCTACATAGCTAGGCGCGGATGTAAAACAAATCACACGTTGTAATTGTTGAGAACGTCGAGGAATTTGGATCTGTTGCAACACTGTGGCTCACGGCTGCGATGTTTTCAGTTGAACGACTCGATCGAACACGCATTGGTGTTTGCATATTTTCGACTCAAATTAAACAACCAAATTTTTAATAGCGATGTCAGAAAGGCGATTATATTGTTCGCAAATATCACGAATTTTACGATTTGTGACTTTAACAGAACAAACACTTTCAAGTGAATTTTAATTATCTTAATGTGATTTTCATGCGAAATTGAATTCATTGTAAAATTGCCAATGATTTTACTACGAATAAGTCATGTTGTTGGTGTTGCCACAATTAACAAACAAAGTTCTTGTTGAAAAAGTCGATATACGAATTATTTTTTTTTTAAGAGAAGTGGCACTTCAGGCAACAATGCCTATTTAGTCAAGTACCTTGCTACATTCTTTAGAAAAGGGATCGATGATAGATGAAACAGATGGTGAAATTAGAAGGATAGTCGCAAATTAACTGCCGTATATAAGACAGCACAGCGACCAGTGACTATGCCTTCATCGCTGAGCAGCCCCACCGACAGTCAATTTTTCTTTTTGTAGTTAAAAAAACCAAGGTCTTCGTTGGGAATCGAACCCACAACCCCCATACTAACAAGCTAGTACACTACCTACTAGTCTACAGGGACCTAATCTACAATAGTTTGTGGATTGAGCAATTAAAAATTTTTATTTTCGAAATGGAATAAAACTTATGGTAAGTCTGGATTTCCTTTAATCGAGGAAAAATTATTTCAAGTATTATTTATTGTTTTTATTTTTGTGTTCCCTAAAAACAAACAATTTTAAATCATATATGCCGAGGGGTGTCAACAGTATCGTAAGCGTTGATCTTCTTAAATCAAGAAAAACTTTATGCAAGATTTGAATTTTAGATTTAATTATAACAGGTAGCTGAATTCGGGATATTATCTTTCTATGTACCTGGAAAGGCACGTTCACTCACTTATGCAGTTATTTGAATATATTATAAAATCTAGCCTTACGAGGTTACCATGAAGAAGGGTAAAGCAGTTGATGAAGGATTGCAAGAATCATAAAGAATACCTTATAATTATGTGTGATTTATTATATTTTCGAAAAGATTTATCTATTGATTGATATTGATATTTTAATTTTAAAATATAATTTTTGTCAAATAGTTTTATTATAAATTTTTTTTTTATTTATAAAACAACTTTTACCTTTATTTTAAAAATAATATATTTTTTTAAATAATTATGTTTAACAATAATTATTCCCCAATGCAAACCAAACAATTGCTTTCATCGTTGGCAGCAAAATAATGCAACTGAAATGAAAGTCACAAATAAAACAAATACTAAATTGCTGTGAATTAACTAACGCACATTTAAAACATCAAAGTGACTTGGTAAATAATTTAAATAAAAATGCAATAATTTAGAAAGTGAAATAAATTTTCACAAACTAAAAGCTTTAGCCGCTAAATACTGAGAAATTTATGCTTTAATTTGTAATTCAATACAACTTAAAATATTAAAATCATTAAAGGAATTAAATAAATAAACGCAAACAAGAAATTTGTATGTCATTAATCCTTGTCAAACCAAAGGACCTTTGGAAAATCTTTTTTTTTTTTTTCAAAAACCATTAAACTTACGGACAGAGTGGAAATTAATCGATTTGGTTTTTACAAACAGTACTAGAGAAATAAACTATTAAATGGGCCATAACAATTTATTCACAGAGTTACATTATGTTGTAAATAAAGTAAGTGGAAATTAGTATAATATTTTTTGTGCGGAGCATTTTGGTCTATCGAACGGATACTTGATATTTTCTCTTGTTTTCATTAAATCGTTATACTAGACAATTATACTTTTGTGAATTATTCCATTTACAAAATTGTTTGTCGAATGGGGACTGGCAACTTTAAAATCAAACAGATAATTAATTAATTATTTATTTATTTATTATTTTCTATATTTAGTCCATACATTCAAAATCCCCACGGACATTAAAACAATAAATAATAATTGTACATAAAACTTAAATTTATTTAAACAATTAAAAATTAGATGACATTATTAACATCAACACCATTAACATTTAAAGAAAAATCAATCGATATGTTTATAAAAGTTATTAAACTCAGTAAAAATTCTTAAAACCGGGTCAGAGTTAGCATAACTTGAACTGAATACTTTAATTACCACTGGAATAAAATAGCGGGTAAGGCGAAATGGAATCTGAACCGACATTTCTTTTTATTAAATTTAAAGCAAAGGTTACATTTAACATTATTCTTCGGCTTTTTAGAGTTGACAGAGCAAGTTGACTGGTGTAGAGAGTGTGATTTGATTTACATCTGCACCGACTATATAGTCATAATCAGATGGTGGTCAAACCCACTTGGTTGATTGGACATCAACCACGCCCTAGACGGCCATCGAATACGTATATCCTCCGGTCACTTCTAGTAGCAATTTCGAAAGCCCGAAGTAGGCCGCAGCCTTCACTCCTTGCTGAAGAGTTGGAGACTTTCCAACTCCTGGTCCAGAACGCATAAAGCTCTTTTTATCAAGAACACTACAGCATTCATACTCACTGAACCTGAACCATTCATTGTGTTAATTTGAATGATCCGACCCACAAACTCTCACGAGGGTCCGAAACCACAACCACCACCATACTCCCATATAGGGGCCAACCTCAATAACCAGTCAGAGCACATCTTTGCCTAAAGAGAACAAATAGTGTACTCTGCGAGCGTACTGATTCCCGTGGAAATATGTGGATTGTCCAGGTGACTCCTACTAGCCTTTGAGGGGCCTGGGCTCCCTTTTACCCCACAAGACACCAGTCTAAATGGAATAGTAGGTTCCAAAAAGACTATCATGTGCTCCCGGTGCTCTACTGGTGTAGATTGTATGCCTTGAAGACAAAATAACAAGAACTGCATTAGCACCGATTCCATGCTACAGGCTGTCCGCCGGTAAGGTATACTACTTCGTTTTGCCGATATTTTGGTAAACATAAGCCTTGACAGTTTATAATTGACAGTAGTGAAGTAGGCACGTGGTTAATATTCGATTAACCAATGTTTTTTAATCGTTAAAATATTGTATCCAAATCAATCATCGATTACTGTCACGATAAGAAAGTTATGTGAAATTTTTCGGAGAGAAAACGTGCCAACAAAACGCCCTATTTATCGTGTAATGAATGATTTCGACGAAAGAGCATATACTACAATGTAGTGCAAGATCGGCTGAAAACATTACTGCTGCTCAAGCAAGCGTTCAAAATAATCCATCAAGCTCAATTCGATGCCGTACTTAGAAGCTTGGTCTTCAAAGAGCAATGTTGGCCACAATTTTGCACAAGGATTTGCATTCGTTATTTCGTTTTCATAAAAGATTTAGTTAACACAAGAGCTTCTTCCACAAGACCATTTACGTCGCCGTAAATGGCTCGCCCATGACAACCCCAATTTTCATGAAAAAAATCATAATGTTTGACGAGGCATATTTTCATTTGAATGGATATAAACATTCCTATTCTGGAGAATGGGAAGCTCTCAAATTATTCAACAGTCATCTTTGCAACCACTAAGAGTGACAGTCTGATGTGCAATTTGGTCAGGACGAAATACTGGATCTTTTTTTTTTGAAAATGAAAACGGCGTAACGATCACAGTTACCTGGGAAGCGATATCGTGATATGATTGAAAAGTTTTTAATGCTGCAACTGCACGCCTTGGGCTTGATTAACATGTGGTATCAGCAAGATGGTGCAACATCGCCTACAGCCAAGATTACCATGAAATTACTGCGAGACCACTTTCCACAACAAATTATTTAAAGAAATGATGATGTTGATTGGCCTCCACGGTCGCCAAATTTGACTGCTCCGGACTTCCTTTTGTGGGGATATTTGAAAAGCAAGGTTTATGCAAATAAGCCGACTATGCTTGAACATCGCAAACAAAGTATTCGTGATGAAATTACTGAAATGTGTGAGAATATGTGCTCAAAATGGCTCGCATTTGTGAGGCTAACAGAGGTGGACATTTATCTGATATTGTATTCCATACATAATTACCGCTACATTAAATACAACATTTATTAATATAAGATTCATTCTCTTTCATTTAATAAAAAATTATAAACAAACAAAGTAGTATACTATCGCGGTGGACCCCCTGCATTACTATGGTCTTCATAGAGTGGATTCCAATTTATTGATTTTCCAGAATAGGACTAACAAGAGAAGTGTAAAGATGGGTCACTAAACTCCTTCGCCTAGAGTTTTATAAATCCAAAAACTGCAAGTGCTTTGTTAGTGGCTAACACAATGCTGTAAAATTCAATTTAGCATTTAGTAAAATACCAAAAATTAAAACTATATTCAGTTTCTCAACGGCATAGCCGTTTAAAATATATTGCACTTTTTAAGATTCAACTCCATAAGATTAATTTTACACCAGGAATTAAATGCATCTAAGTCCTCTTGCACAAAAATATGATTAGCGCGACGATTATGTGTTCGAAATATTTTCACATCCTCTACATAAAATAGAACGTTTGGCTATTTAATGGCATTGGGTAGATCATTAATAAACAAGATATCTAATAAAAGACCCAGATGGCTACTCTACGGCTTATGGCTAATGAAGACCCCGATGAAAAAAACCGATGCCAAAATCTGACTTTTATAAGATTTTCTAAATTTGTATTTTTCAAACTCTCCTAAATGAAACGTATAAAAGATTAAAGTGAGAAGTATGTCCTATTTTAAGGTAGCCTTTCGCTGATGTCATTTCTGGACCACTTTTTTTTTTAAGAGAAGTAGCACTTCTGGCAACAAAGCCTACTAAGTAAAGTACCATGCTACATTCTTTTAGGAAAGGGATAGAGAAGCGATGAAACAGGTGGTGAAAGGAAAAGGATAGTCAGAAATTAACTGTCGTATAAGACAGCACAGCGACCAGTGACTATGTCTTCACCGCTGAGGAGCCCCACCGACAGTCAATTTTGTAGTGAAAAAAAAACAAGGTCTTCGTTGGGAATCGAACGCACAACCCCCATACTGACAAGCTAGTACACTACCTACTAGTCTATATGGGGAAAGGCTTCTACTTTAATTAAAGTAACACTAAACTTTGCTTATATTTGGCAAAAAATTTTGTTAAAAAATGTTTTCTAAATCAGTAGTTATAAATGATTTTACTAAAATTCAAACCCGGTAGTTAACGGCACAGGGAGGATAGGCCACAACATTGTTTGAAGTTATAAATGGGAAAGATTCGTGTTTTTATATTCACAAAGAAAGTGTTAAAAATGATGTTATCCCTAAAACTAAGCCGCTAAGAAGTAGAACTTAATTTAAATCGGATTTTCTAAAACAGCGTAACCTTCTTGTACCTTCTTGGACCCAAGTATTCTTGATAAATGTGCAAAATACAACAAAAATATTAAACGGAAAAATTTTTAAAATATTTTTATATTGTTTTTCAATTGAGATAACACTTACAATGTCAAAAGTATCAATATTTAGTTGATGTATTCGCAGTAGATGCATTGGCAATTATTACAATGAATTCAATTTCGCACGAAAGTCGCATTAAAATAATTAAAATCCACTTAGAAAATTGTGGTTATGTTAAAGTTACATTTCGTAAAATTCGACAGTATTGAAGCAGATTTATGAATTCCCCGACCTTCTCAAGGATTTGACTTTAAAAACTTACAAGATTTAACTGGTGCGGAAATTGAAGCCGACCATAGATTTACCGTAGATTCGCTCGCCGTAAATTCGCTCAATTCAAAAATAATTTTTTCAGACGAAGCCCATTCTCACTTGTCAGTGTATGGCAACGAATAAAATTGCCGCATTTGGGCTTCTAAAAACCCTAGAGCAATTATTGAGAAGCTCTTAAATACTCAACGTGTCAGTGTATGCCGCGCTATAAAGTTTGCAGTTGTAATTCAGCCCTTTTTTTCGCAGATGATGCTGGAAATACCACATAGGTCAATGAATCATGCTATCGCAAGATAATAACAAATTAGTTTTGGAATATTATTTACGGCATGGATTTCACTGATATGTGGTTTTAACATGTTACAAAGCCAATATAAAGATCAATTTATTGCACACCAACATTCCCAATCGCATAATTTCATGACAATCAGCAGTTAAGTGGCCAGCCAGATCGTGTGATTTAACATTACTAGATTATTTTTTGTGGGGCTTTATTTAGGACACAGTCTATATGGAGCCAATCGAATCTATTTTAGCCTTAAAATTTAAAATCCGTGATGTGATTAACGAAATAGGAGCGCCATTTTTCCAAAAAGCGATTGAAAACTCTGATGAAAGAATCGAAGAATCTATCAGCATGATCGTGATGGACATTTGCCAGATATCATTTTTTATTCATAATTATCGAACTTTTGTCTTCATAATACAATGCAAATTTGAATCATTTTAATTTAAATTTTTTGTTTTATTTTATTTTAGAAAAAAAACTTCTTGTTGAAAAACCCTTTAGATGTGAACAAGGCGAATCAATTATTAGGGGATGATAAGTTAGTAATTAATTGTATTATAAGCTGGATTATATTCACCGCAATGACAACAATTAATGAATTCGTCATTGCTATCAGCTGCTACACGATTTTAAAATGGATGTGAACACAACAGCTTCCTTTTGTTGTAAGTGTTTCAGAGGAGTGTTAAAGAAGAACCTAATTAAATTTAAAAGAAAATTGACTTAAAATAAAAATAAAAATTACAATTAAAAAGTTTTTATTATTTTACTTAAATAACTTCACTTAACACCTGCGACAAATAGCACACCTATGAGAAAATATATTAAAAGTTGTATCAAATGTTTACATTAGTAGCGTTTATGCTACTGTGTAAAATCCTTAGCACACACACATATACACACATTAGTTTGTAAATTGAGTAGATAACTTTTACATTTTTTGTGAGATACAAAAAGCCAAAAGCGAAAAAAACAGCATTTTGTTTATTTGCTTAATTTTTGCATTTCACTTGTCGAAGTTGTCAATGTTGTTTGCAGACAAAATATTTATTTTTTCTTTTTTTTTTAGCTCCAAAAAGTTGTTTGTCTTACCGTCTCCACTTTCATGTCTGTGTTTTGTTTTGCTGAGATTGATGAGTTGTCTTTAAAATCGATGAAATAATATTTAAATCATGTATCTTTTAGCAATTTAAAAATAATACAAAATATCTTTTGTCATAATGAAAAAGATCTCTAACAATACCGCCATCATGCCTTAAGATTTGTGGAATTTATAAATTTATGTAAAGAAAAAACAAATAAACGAAGTAAAAAAAATGAAATCTTCATATTTGTTTTATAATGGGAAAACAACAGGTGCTGATAATTCCAAGTAAAACACTCGAAAATTGTTGCTACGTGTTTTGTGTTATTAATCGATTGCATTTATTTAAAAAATTATTTATTGATTATTTCAAAATTGAAATTGTATGTGTGTAAACGTATACGAGTATCAAAACGTCACTTTATAACATACAATTTTTTATTGCCAGTTATCTTCACATCGTGGTCAGACTCAATCTTAGAAATTATAGATTCATTTATTCATTTTTCCAAACATTTAATTATCAAATCATGATATCAATCATTTTGTTTAAGAAACACAAAAAAATGGCCAAAGATTACGAGGAATGTGTAAATAATTAAATCTGTAACTCAGTCATGTGTAACATTTTATACACTTCAACAATTCGTTATATGTAAATTAAAGAACAACTTTCTTGAAAGTTATTTTTTGTTGTTTTAAGGTTAAAGTTTTCTTTCCATCTCTTTGAAATGACCCGCCTGTAAGATAAAGCGTCAGTTTAATCATGTGTAAAATAAGACATTTAAACTTTCAACCTTTTGAATAACGAAGCGTCTAGGGGGGTAATATCCTCTGAGTAAGATGAGGAGAGCAGCATGATGGTGTACTTTCAGATCACTAGCGAATACAAATACAATAGTACAAACAATTAAAAAATATAGAGATCGATTCCAAATAGGATAGGATTCCAAAGACAGGGGGCTGTACAAAGGTGAAGACTGCACCCATGAAATTAGGGAATGTGTTCTCTAATTCACACGTTTTTGCGTTTAACGCAATTTTCTTTGAGAGCACATCAATTTGTAGCTGATTTGCCAGTAAATCCCACACTCCCTCCAGAGATTTGTTCTGTAATTTTCAATGTAGGAGAAGTCAAATTGAATACCCACAAATACTACTCCTTCTTTCATCCTCCCCATAACCTAATTTCCTACTTCTAACATAATGCATTGCATGTGTAGGTGTCATTCCCTCAGCGCTGCACTGTGGGAACATTTTACGAGAACGCGGTCAAAAATATATAATTTTTGAACGGATCGTAATTTTGATACGCGGTTTTCTTTGTCTACTAGGTGAGATCATAGGCTTTCGTTTTAAATCGACCCTTTAGAAAAATAGTTGTGGTAGGTTTAAAAATACATTCTAAGTTTTAGCTGATTTTGGGTACGAAAGTTAAGTATTACAACTTGTTCAAAGAGTTTGTTTTACATAAAGTCTAATATTTTGAGTCACGTTTAGAAATTATACTTATTAAAAACTCAAATTTAGTCACGTAGGGCTAAATTTTTAGTACGAAGGCCAAAGGTTGGTTTTTTCAAACAATTTGTGTTAAAAATTAGTCTTTAAAAATTTTTTGAAAAACATTTGACAAAACATAAAATAATTTTCTTCATACATACAAACATACAAAAATTAAAATTTTAAATATTTAAACATACAAAAACAAGGAAACGAAACTAAATAACAAATTCTTTCTTATGAAATAATTATAACAAATTATGTGTTTTTTTAATTAAGTACCTATAATTCTGCGCTAAATTGTCTGTGTCTGTTTTGAAATTTATTCTCCTTACATTTGGTACATTAACAATTTCTAACATTTCTAACATATAACGTCTCTTGTAGTTTTTTTCTATATCTAATACTGATGTTTCATCAAACTTTGGATAATGATTATATTTCGTACAATGTGAAGATAAGGATGTCTTCTGTGTTGAAATATTCCTATATTTTTGGGCACATTTATGACCAGCTAATCTTGTTTTAAATTTATTCTTTGTTGTCCCCAATATAAACTTTGTCACAGTTCACCTGGTCATTTCCTCCACATGGTATCCTGTATACTACATCAGATATTTCCATTTTTCCTATTTTATCCTTCATATTTCTAAATAATCTATTTAATGTGTTATATGTTATATGTTCAATTTTATATCTATCAGTGTCTTAATCTATCTGATATTCCAGGAACATAAGTTAATGATTTATAAATTCTTGGTTCAGCCATCGTATTTCCTAAATTATGCTTATGATTACCATATTGTCTAATTAATCGGTTAGTTAATTCTACTGGAAAATCATTGTCATTAAGTATATCTCTCTTATTGTGTCCTTATTCTTCAAATGAAATTCTCTATCACTTATAGTCAATATCCTGTCTATCATATTTTTCGCCGTGTTTATTATCATTTTTCTCGGATGTTTGGAGTAAAAATTAATAAGTCTTCCAGAAGATGTTGGTTTCTTATACCAATCAAACACTAACTTATTTTTCTTTCTTATTATCAATATATCTAAATATAGAAGTTTAGATTCTAACTCTCTTTCAATCGTAAATTTAATATCCGGATGAAAACTATTCAATTCTGACAAAATATCATCCACTGCATCTTCTGATGTTATACGGAATAAATCATCTACATATTTTGTGATAATCCTTGGTTTAATATGCATTTTACTAATATATGTATTTAGTAATTCCTCCGTCACAATATCAGCTATAATTGGAGATACCGGAGAGCCCATAGGGAGGCCCTCTTTCTGTTGATATATCCTATTATCAAATTGAAAATACCTGTTGTCTTCAATGCAAAACTTAAGAATACGTAAAAATAAATCCTTCCTAATATTTTGTTCTATTATCTGCCATTTTTTCTCTATAATTCTCAAAGCTAAACCTACAGGAATACTTGGAAAAAGTGAAACTACATCTTGTATATTTATTCCCTTGGCTTTATCTTTAAATTCCAATGAATTTCTAACATTATATATTGATTGTCCTGTTATTACCTTAGGAATATTCGTTATATACTTGCAAGAGCAAATAGGCCTCAGAGGAAAATCCTGTTTATGGATCTTAGGTACTCCATATAGCTTTGGAGAATTTGATACATTTGTCTTAAGTCTATTTCTCTCCATTATTGAAATGATATCTTTTTTAAAAAGTTCATCAACCAAAACATTGTTTGATGAACTTTCTTTTACACTAATAGCTAACAAATTACGCTATTATACAAAGTTTGTTTCGTGTAAAAACCTTGTACAACAAAAGAGTTATAGATGTTTAAAAATCAAAAATTTACAAAGAAATTTCTCATTTTAGCAAAATACTGAAAATGCTCATTTTGAATCACCCTGTTCAGTGTGATATAGTTAAAATAAAGTTTTAATTTTTTGGCTCCCGAGGTACACTAGTATATACTTTCGAACGAACTTTAAAATTTTACAATTGGGGACCATGAAAAAGAGGACTTCTGGCCGCCTTCTTGTAAAATGATCCACTGTGCGCTGGTCCGAAAGAAAAAAATGTAAATTAAACAGCATTAAAAGAGCACATTACATTATGCTAGTCTCAGTTAATAGGGGGCCTTCATTAGATGCTATAAATCATGTAGAGGCTATTTAGAGTTTACTTTTTGTCTGTTCATTTGTTCAAGCTGCAACCTAAAAAACCCCCCGATGATATAGAATTATAGTGACAAAATTCCATAGCTCTACGCAGAAAGCATTTTTCATCATCTTCAGTAAACTAAAGAAAACGAAAAAATATCTGCTCAGACTAGCGTTCGCCACAAAAGAAGCAAAATGTTGGCATTATTGTTCAACATTATACAGGACGATATTACTTTTATTGCTGGCAATTGTTAGAAAACTAAATTAAATTGGATAATCGATAAATTCACTTTGCATACAAATGCCAGGTGGGTGGCATTCTGCTTACCTGAATAGATACAAATCTAACAGCAGAACTGCCCAAACGTCAACACTGACTTACCACTACAAACTACAACTCAACTTGAGAATGATGCCTTCGCATCGAAAGCGCTCACCTTCGACTACAAACCAGCCAGTCAGGACAGGAAATAGCAATACTATTTTATTTACTGTCGGAGGAGAAATAAACAACATAATACTAAATTGGATTAAGTTGGACTGAAAGTAAACGACAGGAATATTATGAAGATATACACTTCTTATAGCAGATCTTTTCACATCGCACATATATATATATTTGCCGCATTCGCAAAACTCTTTAATACTATTGTCATACAACTTTAAATTGCTTTTTTATTTCTGTTCAATCTGGGGTACGCCACAAAAGAAGCAAAATGGCATTGGCATTATTGTTCAACAATATCCTGGACAATATCACTGAAACTAAATTAAATTGGAGTAAGTTGTATTCAAAATAAATGACTAAAATATTATGGAGATATATACTTCTTATGGCAGATCTTCTCACATCATACATATAAACATTAACTGTTTTATACAGTCACACCTCTTAAAAATACGTTTTTTTTATTTCTAGGCGAGTTAAAACGTTTAAATTCTTCTTACAGAAGAAGAGGTGACACTTTTTCTATATGTAGGCTAATAGGTAGTGTGCTAGCTCACATGGCGGGGGGTTGTGTGTTCGATTCCCAACAAAGGCCTCAGTGTTTTTCTGCTGCTCAGTAATGAAAAGGCATAGTCACTGGTCTCTGAGCTGTCTTATACGACAGTTCATTTCCGTAACTATCCTTCTACTGTCACAACCTGTCGCATCTCTCCTCTATCCCTTTCCTAAAAGAATATAGCACAGTACTTGACTAAATAGACACTGTTGCCTGAAGTGCTCTTTTAACAAACAAAAAAAAATCGGAAAAATTCTGCGTTTATACTTAACAGAATTGACAACTCATCTCAAAATATTTTATGGAAGACTTTCCTTTTACGAGTATTGCATTATTTCTATGCAAAATTTTCAAACCAGTTAAACGTTTTTAATTCATATGCAGTCGGCATAAGTTTAATTTAAAAAAATTGAAGATCTGAAAAACATTTAATATTTTATGTGTTTGGCATTAGTAAACATAATTTCCTTAAAAATCCCACACCGGTGAGAAATGATGCTACTAAAAATCGCTTAAAGCGATAGAGAATTAGCGGGTGTGTTTATCTTTTTTATATTTTCTTAACTTAAACTCAACCCAGTCCAAATTTAAGACAAATCAATATTTTAACTATAAAACAGTTTTATTTTTTCAAATAAAAATTAAATAATTAATTAATTAAAGAAAAGACAAGAGAAGAAAGAAAGTTTGTAATAATTTAATTATGTCGATTATTTAAAAAATAAATGAATTATTTTATGTTAATTTATTGAACACTTGCTAATTTTTAACACCCCGTGCTGTGTATCCGTCATCTATTTATTCTCTATATTTAAATTTAATTAAATTGTATGGCACGGAATGAAAATAGTCTGCAGTAAATATTGTTGTATTTTGTAATCAAGAAGGTGAGAGAACTGTCAAAATTTGCATTACACGAGGGCTGCTATTTATATTTCTGGCCTGGTAACACTGACTGTTGCTAGGCACCAGCTGATGTTTTCAGTGCAACCTTCACATTGTTAAACATAACCTCAACCAAAACATTTTGTCATTTTATTGTTGTTAGTGATAGCAGGTTGAAAAAGTGATCTTAGCAGAAAATCGAATTAACTCGTGAACATTTTCGTGCAATAATTCTTCATAACTTTCGACGTGGCCTGACACGACAACAATTAATTCCTTATACGGTAATGAAGCACCTTCTTACAGCATCATTTAAAACTGGTATAACGAATTCAATCGTGGCCGACAAACACTCCAGGACGAATCCCGCGAAGGTCGTCCAACAACGGTTGTTGTGCCAGAAAACATCGCAGCAGTGCATGAGCTGATAAAGCATGATCGTCATGTAACATATCGCGAGATTGAGGCATCTGTAGGGATTAGTATGACAACCATCAATAAAATCTTCCATGAACATTTGCATGTGAAAAAGGTTTGTTCACGTTGGATACCGCATAACCTGACAAACGCACAAAAGGATGCTCATGCTGATTGGTGCAAGAAAATGTTGCAGAAATTCGCTCAAGGTGCATCAAAAGCAGTTTATAATATCTGCACAGGTGAGGAATCATGGATATACTCATATGATCCTGAAACAAAACAACAATCCACCGTATGGGTCTTTTTAGACGAGCAAAAATCCCACCAAAGTTGTTCGTGGAAGAAGCACATCAAAGCAAATGGTTGCCTGTTTCTTCGGCATCACCGGTCAGGTGGCGACTGTGCCATTAGAGCAACGTAAGACGGTTAATTGGGCATGATACACCACTATTTGCTTGCTAGAAGTCTTTGAGAAACTTCCAGAAAAGTCAAAGAAAAGACGCATTATTCTGCATCAAGACAATGCGAGCTGTCACCGATCGGCTGAAACAATGGAGTTTTTGACAGGGCAAAACATTGAATTGATGGGTCATCCGCCGTACAGCCCTGACTTGGCACCTAATGACTTCTTTTTGTTTCCGAACATCAAAAAAAAAACTATGTGGACAATGGTTTTCTACACCTGAAGAAGCAGTTTCTGCATTAAAAACCCATGTTTTAGAAGTACCTAAATCGGAGTGGAAACAGTGCTTTGAAAATTGGTTCCAACGCATGCAAAAGTGTATAAATCTTCATGGAGAATATTTTGAAAAACAATAAGATAGATTTTGTCTTTAAATGCTTGTGTTTTCATCCTAAGGCCACAAATATAAATAGCAGCCCTCGTATTTTGTGCTACAAATTACTGATGGAGACTAGATGGTTTTCACGTACAGTGTAGAGCAAGTATTAAGGAATGTGGTATTATTTTAATTATTTAATTTTTTCTCTTAAAGTATTTTCGATCTGCATATTATATAATTATAATAAAATAAATCGAATCTTTTAGACTCACATTTTAAGTATTAAAAATCTAAATCTACCCACAAAATGGCTTAGAAATTTATTTAATTATTTAAAGAGACACAGTCTCTAGTCTTCTACTGCCAATTCCAAAGCAACAGACATTGTATTCAACACATTTAAATGTCTCTCTACATGGAACATAATAACATGCCAGTTCTTCAATTCCGACTATTTTAAAGAATGACTAAATATTCACTATTTACTGATAAAGCCTGTTGGTTGCAAGAACAATTCTTATTTGCCGCATGGCAGTTAACCACCGCCCGAGCTCGTCAGAGTATCCGTTACTATGCCGAAGATATTCTTTCGAGCTCGAGCGGTGTTAACAGATCTCAACATTAAGAGGTCTCCTGGGTCAGATGGAATTCCAGCACTGATCTTGAAACAGTGATCTTCAAGGCTAGCGCGTTCGTTAGCAGCCCTTTTATCACTTTGTATCAGGCCGATTAATTTCCAAAGTGTTGGAAGGTTGATAATGTAATGACGATTAATAAAAAGGCTGAGGCTAACAACCCTGAAAATTATCGCTCTATTGCAATTTATTCTGAACTTTCCAAAGTGATGGAAAAAATGATTAATTTTCATTTTGTGAGGCACTTGGAGTCCAACAGCTTACTTAGCGTAAGGGACGCTCTACGGGTGTGTCATGACGTACTTATGTCAAAACTTGTTGTTTTAGGTGTCAGTGATGATTTTTCTAGATTTATATTCTTAGGAATGTGATTTCATCAAACGAGTTCAAGATTAATTTAGGGGTATCGCAAGGCTCCGTTATCTCTCCCACCCCATTTATTTTCTTTCTTAATGACCTTCTTTGTCAAGCTTTCAAACCCTATATACTCTTTTGAAAATGACAGCACCACTGAACATTCGTATTCATTCACAAATAGAACGAACCAGTTGGAGGTGGGATACAAAAAGTAAAATATGAATGATACGTTCAGTCACGATCTCGCAACAATCTCCAACTCGAATCATGTGAATAGGGTCAATTTTAATGAGTCAATGTTTCATGCTTACGAATAGATTTGTGTTCGGAAATGATGCTGCATCTGCTACTGTGGGTGATGTAGATGGTAATCGTGATATATAATATCAGCACGAACAAGAGAGGGCCAAGGAGCCCATTAGGAACAGTAGAGTAACCAACTCTATTGATTCTCTAGAGCATCGATGCAACAAAATTAGGAAACTTCTACCCGTTGCTTGCACGTTTTTACGTTTAACATGCTTTTCATTAAGGGCCCATCCACTTAAGATTAATTGGGCGGCGAATCGCGCTAGGCCTTACAGGAAAAATTCGGTTTTTCAACAGAACAGTGCATATGTGGAATAAACTTCCTCCAGAGGTCTTTCCTCTCACTTTCAATTCCCCCCGGGGGCACATATATATGGTCTTTATAGAACTTCGCCTATCTAGACACAGTGCAACTGGGGGAAAAAGGGAGCCCAGTCCCCTGAAGTCAGCAGGGGTACAACTGGAAACTCTACTTTATTTCCACGGGAATCAGTGACCCGCAGAGTTCATTATTTGTCTCTTTAGACATTTAATATTTCTCTGGCTGATTATTGAGGTTGGCCCTTATTTGGGAGTATCGTGGTGGTTGTAGTTTCGCGGCGCTATAACAGTATAATGGTTATTATAGTGGCCAGGATCATTTCACTGTTAATGACACCCTAAGTGAATGATCCAGTCCAGTGAGCATTCTAGAAATGTGTTCTGGACAGGAGTTGGAAAGTCTCCAACTCTTAAGCAAGGAGTGGTGATTTGCAGCCCTGCTCTGGAATCATCGAAGTTGCAACTAGAAAGTTCTGTTACATAGAATTATGGCTTCCGCTTCCTAGGACGAGCATGACGTTCCAAATTATGCATAGTGGCTTGACCACCATCTGATTAAAGCTCCATGGCCAGGTGCGGATGTAAATGACATCACGTCTCTCACTTTCAATATAGAAAAATTCAAATCAAATGGTTAATTATGGCACAATGGATTTTAGGAGGAGGCGTCATCCCCATCAAAAAATAACAACATGGTTGATTTTCGCCTACTTCTACAATGTTAACAGATAACGCTTGGCAAAAACGCAAGAGAGTAAAAATCGTTTATTAAGCAGTTATACAAGTGGTAGATGGAATGAACGCGGGATATAATTTTTCTTAATATTGGTCTGAAAGAGACCCCAAACAGATTGACGGTACAGTGGTGCATCAGATGAGAGATGAAACTTTAAAAAATGATGTTTGGCCTTAATAGCAATTATTATATTGAAGCAACGGAAAGCAGTAGGCGAAGCAGAAAAACTTCATGTTGGCAGCAGAATTGCAATTTGTATTCACATTCAAAACTATGAATCTTTAGTAATCTATCATTTAAAATTCCAACTTAACGACTATAAAAAGCATACAAAATTAATTATGATTAAAAAAAAATGTTTAAAAATAAATTTAAATGATTTGAGATAAATTATCTATAAATAAGCCTTCCTTCAATTTAGCCACAACAAAATTTTACTAACAATTATAAAGACGGCTTAAGTCTTTGGGCAAATTTGTGTAGGAATATTTCAAACTGTTTTCAAAATCTGATAAATTAATTAGCAGTTGGCAAGTTAATTTTGCTTTTAACTAAAAAAAACCCCATGGTTATTTTGATATTGTTTAGTATTTTGTTATTTAATGCTTACCACAAGCTCAATTACTATGGTTTTAAACTGCTAAAGTATTACGCATAGTTTTTATGGTTACATTGGTTTCTGGCCATTATTTCCGTTTAAAAGGGAGTTTCGTTGTTGTTGTTGTTGTTTACTATAATCGGCTAATAGTCCATAATAACCAACAAATTAATTTTCTTTTTTGTTTTTGTACATGTAAGTGTATAATTGAAATTAACTTGCGGTTTAAATATATTTTCAAACCCTATTAGCTGCAGTGAATATTTTTTCTTAAATATCACAGTTGGACTGCAGAAAGAGACAGTTAAGTGTGAAATTTCCTCAATTCACTACTTTTCTTTGCAAAATGCATTTTATCTTTTATAAATAGAAATTATGTTTTATTTTATACTTTCAATGAAAACCTTTGTACGTGAATGCAAATAATTTTTCAACAACTTTTCATTTATGTTTATATAACACCAAAACATTCTACTTGCAACATTTCTCCCCTTCATTTTAAAAGATTATATTAGTTAAGCACGCGAAAATAATAAAACTTAAACGTCATAGCGAGATTTTTGAAGAATAGCAAAAAACTGAAAAACCAATTACTCCGACAAAATTAAACATTACAGAAATTTGCTGAACAACATGCTCCCTTAACTGCCGCAGCACTCCACTACTTGTACATACTATCTCCTGCTTACTTAACACGCACTTTTCCAAACTACCGCCTAATAATTTCCGACGTTTCACGTTTTCTTATTTAGCAAACAGTATTCTTCAGCGGGACTTTAGTTCGGGATCTTCCTTCCCTATTATCTTGTCTAACTTTTCTAACTAGAAGACCCCGACTATTTATTACTATGGTTTTGAAGGTATAAAGCAGTATGGTCGCGGGTGCAAGGAATTGGAGCGTATTCCTTTCATTCAGAACGCTAACTGTTTCAGGTGCGGTAGCTTCGAAATTATCTGATTCTTATGATTTTCTTATTTTTTTTTAAGAGAAGTAGCACTTCAGGCAACAATGCCTATTTAGTCAAGTACCGTGTTACATTCTTTAGGAAAGGGATAGAGAATAGATGGAACAGGTGGTAAAAGTAGAAGGATAGTCGGAAATTAACTGCCATATAAGACAGCACAGCGACCAGTCAATTTTTATTTTTGTAGTGAAAAAAAACCAAGGTCTTCGTTGGGAATCGAACCCACAACCCCCATATTGACAAGCTAGTACACTACCTACTAGCCTACAGGGGCGCCCTGTATGGCATAAGCGCCATAATTACATCACCCATTGTTTTAACTTCTAAAATCATGTTCTTCACCACATTTACTACACAAAGTTTTGTTTTTTATATCGACAACAAGAAGCTTATTTTTAAAATGTGGCAAAACTAAAAACATGATAGTTTTGACATTTAGTTTTTTGCCGTATTCGTAGTAGATGTATTGGCAATTGTTACACTGAATTCAATTTTATAACCCAAATTAAAATAATTTAAGTCCACTATGGAAATGGTTATTCTGTTAAAGTAACATTTCGCAAAATTCGTGATATTTTCCTTCTGCGACCTATGTAAAAAATGTGAGTCAACAGACTCGACGCAAAATGTGGAAACATTAAAGCGTATTCGACCGGGTCATTCAACTGAAAAAAGCGCAGCCGTGAGCCACAGTGTTGAAGCAGATAGACATTTGTCCATTCCTCGACGTTCCCAAAAATTAGGTTTACCCAGCAAACAAAACAGCCGCATTTAGGCTTCTGAAACTTCTAGAGCAGGTATTGAGAAGCTTTTGTATGCTCAACGTGTCACTGTATGGTACGCTATGTTGTCTGAAGGCGTGATTGCGGCATTTTCTTCAACGATGAGGCTGAAAATGCGGTAACGAATAATGTATCACGCTTTCGCGAGATGCTAAAAACTCAATTTTGGCATTACTGACATGTGGTTTTAACAGGACGATGCCACATGTCACACAGCCCATTAAACTATCAATTTATTGCAAGCCAAATTTTCCGCTAGCATTATTTCACGACAATCAGCAATTAAATAGCCAGCCTGTTCGTGTGATTTAACACCACTGGATTATTTTTTGTGGGGCTATCCTAAGGACAGAGTCTATACGACTCAATCGAATTAATTTTAGCCTTAAAACTCAAAATCTGTGAAGTGATTAACGAAATAGGACCGCCATTTTGCCAAAGTGTGATAAAAAACTTTTTTTTTTCCACTCTCAAAATTATTTATTGTATCTTCTATGAAAGAACTAACAATAAGTATTAAAAACTTAAATTCTAAAAAAAGTTAGATTAGTCCCAACCATGTCAGGCCTAACCTTTGGGTAAACAAAAAAAAAATTGTCATAAAAGAAACAAAGCAAATATTTCTAAGATGTGTCGTCTATAGCATTGAGGATTAAAGCTGCGGTATCCCTCTTTTTTAATCGGCTATGTCCACTATAATCCAAGATATTGCGTGCAAGGGGATTAGGATGGTCTTCGAGCTTCATCAAGTATTTGCCTGCGTATTTGATGATTTCTGTAGTCACCAGCGGTATGTCTAAATCACAATGTATGTTTGAATTTCTGATGTATCATGGTGCGGAAGTTATCAACCGTAAAATTTTATTTTGCATACGTTGGATTCTATCTACGTTTGAAGCTGAGGCAGTGCCCCAAAGCTGGATTCCATAAGACCATATTGGTTTCAGAATACTCTTGTAAATTAGAAGTTTGCAATCTAGGCCAAGTCTCGAGTTCCTGCCAATGAGCCAGTGTAATTGTGTTAGCTTAAGTTTCATTTGTGTAAGCTTTGAGTCAATATGATGTTTCCATGTAAGGCGACGATCAAGATATATATCAAGATATCTCACATAATTATGGTGAGGAACAATGTGATTATTGATTCGAACGGGTGAACAATTATCTCTTCGCAGGGTGAAAGTCACATGAATGCACTTTTGAACGTTCACTTTAATTCTCCATAATTTTAACCACAACTCCAACTGAGTTATATGTTGCTGAAGATTTATTGAGGCTTGATAGGAGTTTTCGTGCGAACTTAGACACGCTGTATCATCAGCAAACGTAGAAGTGTGGACAGTTTCACTTACAGGCATATCGCAGGTATATATCAAATATAAAACTGGTCCAAGAATGCTACCTTGTGGTACACCTGAGGAAATTGGTTTGGATACACTTACGAAGTCTCCTTCAACAACAGCAAATTTTCGTCCAATTATGTAGCTTTTCAGTAGGTTGCTCATATTACAAGGCAAGTGAGCGGTCAGTTTTAGAAATAGACCTTCATGCCAAACTTTGTCAAAAGCCTGGGAAACATCAATAAAAATAGCTGAACAATACTTCTTCTCTTCAAAAGTCCTTCTTATCACCTGAACCAATCTATGGGTTTGCTCAATTGTGCTATGTTTACTTCTAAAACCAAATTGATGGTTTGGGATACACCCACTCTCCCTTAGCATTGGAGACAATTTATCCATAAGCAACTTTTCGAAAACCTTTGAAATAGTTGGTAATAGACTTATGGGCCTATATGACTCGGTTTTGGTTAGGTCTTTACCCGGTTTTGGAATCATTTTAACTTTAAAAATCTTCCAGTGGTCAGGATAGTATTCAAGCCGTTAAATGGCATTAAAAATGAATAGCATGATTCTGACTGCAATATTGGGGAGCTCCTTCAACATTTTGTTACTTATGCCGTCCATACCAGGAGCTTTTTTTGGATTTACTTCAGAAATTAACTTTTGTACTTCACGCAACTTAAACTTTAAGGGTCGAGGGGGTAATCCAACTACGCTCGGCAAACTAACATCATCAGTACATATGTGTGGGGTGAAAACATCTTTCAAGTAATCGGCAAATAAGTCACCTTTTTCAGCGTCCCTTCTTGCCCAATCTCCACTAATATTACGTAGGGGTGGCTTGTACTCAACGGGCCTTTTAAGGTTTTTTGTAGCACGCCATTAAGAATAATTGGAGTTTGGTGTAGCATCGAGGCCTTCCAGATATTTCTCAAAAGATGCAGTTTTTTCATATGCTAGTAAGTCTCTAAGCCGCTTTGTGCATTCTCTAAGTCTCTGCCTCTGCAGGGGCGATCTGGGCGATCTGTGTTGTTGCCAATCTCTCCTAGCTCTTCGTTTTTCCGCTACGAGACGTTCAATGTCTGAAGAATAGATGTGACCTAAAGCAGTCTGCGGATGTTTAGTTGTTGCAAGCTGTGCTGCTTGTTTAATATTTTCACTAAAAGTTGCAAGGCTACACTCGACATCCTCCTTTGTTTCTAGCAAAATATTCTCCGAACAATGGCTGCTGAGATATTTTTTAAAACTCAACCAGTTGATGCGACTGATCATATTTGTATCAGGAAAAAACAAATGTCTTCTAAGCGGGCTGCAAATAGTTACAATGGTTGGAGAATGATCCGAAGATAAATCCATGGAAGATTCTACTGTGACTAAATTTCTTGAAATATTTTTTGTGACAGCAAAATCTATTACATCCGGAATTTTTCGTCCGTCGGTAGGCCAGTATGTAGGCTGACCACTCGAAGCAACATCTAAATTATTACTGCTAATAGCGTTGTACAATGCTCGGCCCCTAGGTGTAATTAAGCGCGAACCCCAGTAATTGTGTTTCACATTATAATCGCCAGCTGCCAGAAAACATGGTCCAAGACCTTTAAAAAATTTTTCATACTGCTCCTCGGTTATTGAAAACCTGGGAGGAGAGTAGACCGATGATATTACTATACCATTAAAAAGATTTTTAACACAAATAGTTGTGGCTTGCAAATAGTCCTCACGCTTGCTGTCTAGAAAATGGTGTTTCAGTCTAGACTTTATTAAAATTGCTGAGCCGCCGCATGCTCTTCCTCTCGGATCCTTTGTATCATAAAATGTGAATCTATTAATTTTAAAAATACCTCTTGTAGTCAAATGCGTTTCAGCGACCAGCATGATATCAATGTTATTTTCCGTGAGGAAGTATTCGAGTTCGTTTTTATGTTGGCGAATGCCATTTGCATTTCAGAAACATATTTTCAACGAATTCATTTTCTATTTACGATTGCCTGGAGCAAAGTAGTCTGCATTTGCAGCATTTGTTGCATCATGCTAGTCATACTAGTTGTGAAATTGTTTATTGTCTGCACAAGGTTGTCAATAGTAGCTGCAAGACGAGTAAAATTGAAGCTTGAGTTGGCGTCTGCATTGGTATTTGCTGATGGAACATTTTTTGGTGGAACAGTGTTGATTTTTACGGCGTCGGCATACGATACATGAGTATTGATTGGTCGGACCATTTGGGGATACGAAGTAGATAAAATATGCTGTTTTCGGGCCGATGTAACTTTAGGTGCCGGTGTTGCACCCTGTCTTATGAAAGAATAAACGGGGCAACCTCTGTAGTTTGCAGTGTGATTACCACCACAATTACTGCATTTTTTAAGGTTTGTTTCCCCTTTAGGTATATTGCAACTAGCAGTTGCATGCAATTCTCCGCATATAACGCAAACAGATGGAAGTTTGCAGTATGTTTTTTTGTGCCCAAACTCTTGACAGTTGTGACACTGTACGGGCCCTAAACGTTTGCGTGGTTCTTCTACCGTGATTTTTCTATGCAGAAGATATTGCAAATTGTAAATTGGGTGCGTTTCATTTTTCTTCAGTTTTACGTCGTTGGGCTCCAATTCTACTCGGAACAGAGGTTGTGGTATTTTCTCCCTATTAATTATGTTTACGACATTCTTAATTTTGAAACCTTGATCAATGAGGGCACCTTTGATTTCATTTGGTTCAACACTTGGATCTACGCTCTTTACTACAACTTGCAAACCTTTTGCACTTTTAAGCTGATATGTGTAAAAGCTTAATTTACTCTTTTCAAGTTCATTAACCACTTTACGGAAATTCGCCTCTTCGTGAACCTGTATTTTGGTTTCATCAATTTTGCCACGTTTTATTGGCATGACATAAAACGTTTTATCACCAATAGTCGAAATTAATTTCCTAACAAGGGCGTTTGAATTTTTTTCCCTCAAATAGATCGGTGGAGGTTTAGAGGTTTTGGTTGTGCAGACAGATTTCTCGTTGTCTTCTTGTAGCAAAGAAAATCGATTTTGAGGAATTACTGAGGCGGCGTCACTATTTCTCGATAACTTTTGAACTGATGCGACCTGGGACGATTTGGGACTTCGCCCACGTTTGGTAACCGTTAGATATCTGTCCATTCCCACTTGGATCTTAGGTTTTTCGATGACGATAGCAGTTGTAGCAGCTTCGTTAACTGAAGAGTAGGAATTCGACGCGGATGAAGTTGCCGATTTGAGTGGCACTGGAACCGATAATAATTCACTGGTTTGCGGTAGTGAACTAGTACGAACGCGAAAGTGTTGCTTTGCTGTTAGATACAGACTATCATCAATTTTTTTCGTTGTGTTGTTTTCGTTTACGTCTTCAGCGCTAAGGGTTAAATAAGCATTTCTGCCGTTAGTACTTACTTGACAGTTTTTTGCTTTTGAGGTACTTATAAGAGTATCTCCCAGCTTTCTTGTTTATTTTAATGTTTTTGTTTAACAATTTTCTAGTAGAAAAATTTTTGTTTTTCCTTCCTTTTTTTTTTTGGCTGTTTTTATTTTAAATTTCACATCTGTTTTGGCCTTTATGGCCGGAAATACCGGTATTTTATGTTAACACAATGTCTTCACAAAATCTATATCAGCCGCACTCGTCTCAACACAATTGGTCCACTTTCACGAGTAAACACCAGCTTTATGCTTTGGTCGCCCAGAACACACCGCCGTCAACAAAAAGCACGGCGCAGAAGTCAGGGATTATATATTACAAATTATATTTATAATCTGCTGTTTTCCAAGCGATGCGCGGACCGATCGCGACGGTATATATACCGATGTGATCGTCTAGATCGTCTGCTCTCCCCTAATGCAAAAATCTTGGCACTACGGCAAAAGTAAGTGTCATTAATCGCACTACAAAAACACTGTCAAAAAAACCGCACAACAGTGTGTATATCAATGCGGCAATAATGTTTCAAAATTATGATATAATTTTCTTGTTTTTATAAACTTTTTTTTTTTTGGTTTGTTAATTTATTTTAATTTTCTTAAACTGTGTTGGTATATATTTTTGTTTGTTTGTTATTGTTTGCTTTTTAAGAAAAAGTAAAATTCACGTTCACACGCTTTGCACTCACGATTGCAACTCTGATAAAAAACTTTGATGAAAGAATAGACATCTGCCAGCATGATCAGAGTGGACATATGACACTTATCATTTTTAACTCATAATTGCCGAACTTTTCTCTTCATAATACAATAAAAATTAAAATCATTTTAATTAAAATTTTTCGTTTTATTTTGTTTTAGAACACAAGCTCCTTCTTGAAAAGCCCTTAACTTTGTCTTTGTTGGGATATGAACTCATAACATAAAGCTTATAAACACTACTGCAAACTAATTATTAGCCAGCACTCCACAACAAACTCATTTTGAAATCGCTGAATACTTGAGACTTGGGTCACATAACATGAAATCGCACTCAAAACCAATTAAATCGCCTAGTAAAGTTATTCCCTAGATTACCTTGGTGTGCGCATGGAATACTTTAATGGAAACAATAATTAGCACACAAAAACATGATAAATTTATAGCAATAAAACGAAAGGTGGACTTTCGATTGAAAATGATAGAAATGATTTTCGTTTTTAACGACACTCACATTTCAAGTAAAATATATTCCAAAGATCATTTGAAATATTAATTTTTGCATACCTTAAAAGGCTGTATAAAATATATCGATTAAGGCAGATATAACAGGAACCACCATAAAGCAAAAAGTATTTTTCTGTGTAAATAAAAATATGTCTTGATGAATTTCTCTCACTTTTATCTCATCTATAATTTCACTTAAGTTGTTAAAAAATTTACATTAATTTACATTTTTATATACAACTGACCGACCCCAACAAAAATGTTCACTACATATTTAAAACATATTTTCTGTGTTATAAAACATGCCAACAAATGAAGGCCATTTTTCAAAAGTTACGAGTACTTCAGTACACCATGCAGAAAGTTATTTGGCATAAATAGTAAAATGAATCTTCTGGTTCGCGTCGAATATACAGGCCATGAATACGAGTATAAGACAGAAAGTAAATAAGAAAAACAAAAATTCTCCATTGACATATTTGGTTAGTAATAATGGACTTTTTAGCCCACATTGCAAATTAAAGGTAGTTAGTCACAAATGAAGTATCAGCCAGCCATTTGCAAATGAAACAAACAAAACAGCACAAAAAATGGTTCAAATCACAAACCCACATAGAAAAATCAACGGCAATTAAAGCGCCGTATGTATTAACTGGTGAATATTTATCTTGTGTCTTGCACTAATCCATATCCATTAAAGAGGAGATTAAAATGCATTAAACCAGTTTCCAAAGAATTAATATTACTGCCACAAGAAGCAACACAAAAAATTACTAGAAAATTTTAAAAACTTTATTATTCAATTAATAAAATGCTTGAGAAAATTCTACCAACGAAAATATGGAATCAAGTTTTTTTCTTTTATTTCAAATATTTTTTGTATTCTCCTCCTATAGTCTCAGCAAAGTGAAAAATGTGACTGAACTGTTGTACACGAGGTATGATAAAAAAATTACTTTCAATTTTTTCAAAAAGTATTTATTTATTCATCCAATAACTATCTTGTCCCCTTCAAAATAATCCACCGCAGATACAATACACTTATGCCAGCGTTTTTTCCAATCCTCGAAACACTTCTGAAACGCGCTTTTTGGTATCGCCAACAGCTTCTCTTTCGATTATTCTTTAATCTCCTAAATCATAGCAAAACGCTTTCCCTTCATCGATGCCTTCAGTTTTGGGAAGAGAAAAAAGTCAGCGGGGGCCAAGTCCGGTTAATATGATGGATGAGACAGGATTACGGTTTTGTCTTTGAACAAAAACTCACGCACAAGCATCGATGTGTGAGCTGGTGCGTTATCATGGTGCAAAATCCATGATTGGTTTTTCCACAATTCTGTGCGTTTCACGCAAACGCTGCATATCTTCAAGGTCGTATTCCTTACCCTGAAGCAAGAATTCATGACGCACCATGCCATTGCAATCGAAGAACACAGTAAGCAAAAAATTTACATTTGACCAAACTTGACGTGTTCTTTTCGGTCTTAGCTTTTCTGGACGCTTCCATTGGAATGATTGGGTTTTGATTTCAATGTCATAGCCATACATTCATGATTCGTCATCACTTATGAACTTTTTGAGCAAATCTGGAGCCATGTCCATGCTCAAAATTTTGAACAATCTTCGCTGCCGCACGACTCATGCCTAAAACATCCGTACAAATTGCTTGTCATGAGTCAAAATGCCAACATCATCAGCAACCTCTCTAATAGTGATTCGGCGATTATACAAAATCATTTTCTTAACTGCTTCAATGTTTTCATAGGTTGTTGACGAGCATCGTCATTGACATCTTCTCGGCCTTTCTTAAACTGGTTACACCACAATTGAACTTGTGTTCTGCTCATAGTAGACTTGCCATACGCCACAGAGTGTGATTTGTTTTACATCCGCGCCTAGCTATGTAGCCTTAATCAGATGGTGGACAAACCACTATACGTAATTTGGAACGTCATGCTCGTCCTAGATAGCCGAAGACATAATTCTAAGCAACAGAACCACGTAGTTGCAACTTGAATGATTCCAGGACAGGTCTGCAAACCATCACACCTTGCTAAAGAGTTGGAGACTTTCTAACTCCTGTCCAGAACACATGTCAAGCATGCTCACTGGACTGGATCATTCACTTTGCGTGTCATTATCAGTGAAATGATCCTGGCCACCATAGAACCATAGACTGATATGGGGCCGCGAAACCACAACCACCACGATGCTCCCATATAGGGGCCAACCTCAATGGTCAGTCAGAGAACTATTAAATGTCTAAAGAGACAAATAATGAACTCTGCGGCTCACTGATCCCCGTGGAAATAAAGTGGAGTTTCCAGTTGTCTCCCTGTCTGACTTCAGGGGACTGGGCTCCCTTTTTCCCGCAGTTGCACAGGTCTAGATAGTCGAATATTCTATAAAGACCGATAAATGTGCCCCCGGGGGGTGCCATACGCCACAGTCAACATTACAAATGTCCTTCCACATTTAATTTCATACAGTTTCATCCAACACTTCATACAGTTTCTTTCAGCTCACCAAAACACGCCATTCAAGCCAAAATGGCTGATATTATCAAAATTTATAACGGACATGCGTACCAACATAACAGAAAAAAAAACTGCGAAATTCGAATATACGTAACTCACGAAATTTAAAAATAACGGTTATTTTTTGATTATATCTCGTATATTTTTTTTTCTTCAAGCAACAATGCCTATTTAGTCAAGTACCGTGCTACATTCTTTAGGAAATGGATAGAGAATAGATGAAACAGGTGGTGAAAGTAGAAGGACAGTGGGAAATTAACTGCCGTATAAGACAGCACAGCGACCAGTGACTATGCCTTCATCGCTGCGCAGCCCCACCGACAGTCAATTTTTCTTTTTGTAGTGAAAAGAACCAAGGTCTTCGTTGGGAATCGAAGCCACAACCCCCATATTTACAAGCTAGTATACTACCTTACAGGAACACCTGGTAACTCGTATATGTGATGTTTGTAGGAAAAAGCGTTTCCAATGATACTTTTTCAGTACATTTTTTTTTTAGAAATTTAACATCCCTCTGGAACAGATTTAAGTGAAAAACTTTTTTAAAGATGCAGCTTAAATTTGCTTAACAATTGGATATAAACACATTCCAAAAATTAGATTTAGTCAGCTAAAAAAATTTTATTCAAATGAAATAACAAAATTGTTACAGTGATAACGCCATTCGATGAAAAATTGATGTTAAGGCGTTAGCACAATATTCTAAGTTTTACAGTATACACTGTTTTTATTACGAAACATAAAAGCAGATCATTTAAATATATTTCATTGCAATCAGAAGCGCTGACCAATTTTTACTTTGCAACTGAAAAAATCTACAATAAATTAAGAATTGTTTGCTGGGAAAGTCTTTTAATGAGTTCTACGACTTTTTTTCAGTACAAACGATTGGCAAAATCTTTTAGATATATTTTTGGATTATGTCACCTAAAGATTTTCATCAAATATAAAAACTATTAACTCAATACTGTTATCATTTCTTTCAGTGTAAGCCGTTATTGCTGGCTGCTTGTTCCGTATGATCGGCAAGCGCTTTCGATGTGATGGCATCATTATCAAGCCGTGTTTTAGACTGCACTGGTTAGTTAGTGGTCGGGTTTAGATAGTTCTTTCATTACGGTAATATCTACTCATGTAGGTATATTGTCCGCTACCTGGCATATTATGCGGGGCTAATTTTCCATATTTGCGCCTTTTATTATTATCCAGATAGTTTTGTGCACTAATATGATTAACAATGCGAAAGATTCAGGAAAACTTCGGGATCCGTCTTGAAACATGGACCAAAGAGTCTAATATATATGCATGTTATTGGGAATAACAAACATAATAGCGACATTAACATAACTTTTTAATGGGATTAGTTTCTAGTATCTATTTTTATAGTCTATTAATTCAATCCCCGGGATTCTACACAGTTATACATAATAATATTTATATTACTAATACATGTAACTAGAGCATACCTTGAGCATATATGCTATAACCCGAATAGCCAACATGCCATACAGCCGTGATGCAATTAATTTTAAGTCTGCCTTAATCGATATATTTTACACAGCCTTTTATGGTATCCAGAAATTAAATACTTAAAATGATCTTTGAAATATATTTTACTTTAAATGTGAGTCTCCCTAAAAACGAAAATCATTTCTATCATTTTTAATCGAAAGTCCACCTTTCGTTTAATTGCTATAAATTTATCATGTTTTTTTGTGCTAATTATTGTATCCACTAAAGTATGCTATGCGCATACCAAGGTAATCTAGGGAATAACTTTACTAGGCGATTTAATTGGTTTTGAGTGCTATTTCATGTTATGTGACCCAAGTCTCAAGTATTCAGCGATTTCAAAATGAGTTTGTAGTGGAGTAACTATCATAGAAAGAATAAGCTGGCTAATAATTAGTTTGCAGCAGTGTGTATAAGCTTAGTGTTATGAGTTCATATCCCAACAAAGACAAAGTTAAGGGCTGTTCAACAAGAAGCTTGTTTTCTAACACAAAATAAAACAAAAAATTTACTTTAAGATGATTAAAATTTTTATTGCGTTACGAAGAGAAAAGTTCGGCAAATATAAATGAAAAATAATACCTAAAAAACGTCCACCACGACCACGTTGACAGATGCCAAGTCTTGCTTACTTTTAGGCAAAATAGTAGTCCAATTTCGTTAATCACATCATGGGTTTTGTATTTTAAGGCAGAAATCGATTCGAGTGGCTACGTATAATCCAGTGGTGTAAAATCACACGATCTGGTTGGCCACTTAACTGCTAATTGTCGGGAAATTTGGTTTGCAATAAATTGATCGTTTAATTGGCTGTGTCATATGACGCACCGTTCTGTCGAAACCACATATTAGTGATATCCACATCGTCAGTAATAGGCCAAAATTTTAGCATCACGCGATAATTTATTTCCAGCCTCATCTTCGAAAAACAAACGGACCAATCACGACTTCAGACTACATAGCGCAATATATAGTGACATGTTGAGCATGCAAAGGCTTCTCAATAATCGCTCTAGGATTTTCAAAAGCCCAAATGTGGTAATTTTGGTTGTTGACAAACCCTGGCAAGTGAAAACGGGCTTCGTCTGAAAAATTGATTTTTTCAAAATAACCAACCGGTTGGTTGTTCCTAAATGAGCTGCGGTAATCTACGGCGATGTAAATGATCGGTCGGCTTCAATTCCTACCCCCAATTAAACTTGTAAGGCTTTAAAGTCGCATCTTTACGAAAATTCGCCATGTAGTAGTTTTGTGTAACCCCAAATGTTAAGAACGTCGAGGAATTGACAAATATGAATCTGCGTCAACACTGTAGATCACGGCTGCGATTTTTTCAGTTGAGCGATCCGGTCGTATACGCGTTGATGTTCGCATATTTTCTATCGAGCCCTTCGATCCCCCCTTTATTTCCAAATTCCTTATTCTTCATTTTTCTGATTAGCGGCGTTAAATAACCATTCGATATTTTTTTGTTTTCTGTAGGGTTATTTGAAGATCTTTGCAAACGAAAAAAAGCTAAGCATGCTCCTAAGAAGGTATAATTTTGATTCATCAACAGCTTATCTTGTTTAATTTTGAGCAATTAAATAAATTTCTGCTTGATTATAATTAACTTTTTTTTTTATACTTAATAATTTTCTACAATTAAATTTTTAGCATAAAATATTTTTTAACATTTTGTCTCACCGCACATGAGTACTTAATAACTGTCTTCCTCTTTCTCTATCTCAATCTATCTCCCTCTTTCTCTCACACTTATTTCACCACTCCAAAATCCATAGCAGAATTATATTTTTTTTATTCCCAAACCAACCAAGATACGTGTCTCAAAGAAAAAAGACCGGTTTTAAAGAAAAACTATCATCTTTACTAGTCGAAAGCAAAACCAAAACCAACAGACTCTAAACATAATAAATAAAAAAATAAATAAAATAAAATCGTTAATATTCATATCGGCACTGACATGAGTAACTGAGTATGTGAATGAGGGAATTTACTCTTGCAAGATACGGTTGATATAAAATGCACATGTGAACTTCTTAATAAGGAACGTTTGTTGATACTCACTCGTAAGTGCTTACCACGAATGAATACTTAATAATTTAACTTAAAACAACAACAGCTTGATATTGAAACTTCTGTTTATTACATTTAATCTATGAAGTTTAAAAAAAACAGACTCTGATTTCTTGAATTCCCTTTAAGTAGTAGTTTGCAGTTTATGTTCTTTCATTTTTTTTTGTTTTGTTTTACATTATTGTTGTTGGTGTTGTTGCACGATATTTAGCTTGATAGAAAGCAGTGTTGTAAATTAATGTATAGTTTCTTAAAAATAACAAAAAATATATGTTAGGCGTTTATTCATATTTTAAGCTTGATAGCAACATTTTTCGAGAAACTAAAAGAAGGTGGTAGAACAAGGTTGTAGCACTCCGCAAGGAAGAACCATGAAAATAATTTTTCGTTAAAATTGTCATTGCCTTTTACAAAGAAAGCAATCAAATCAATTTGTCAGTAAGAATTATGGCTTGCAGGCATACAAATGTAACCACAGTCATATAGCTGTATTGCAGTTGATTTATGCTGTCTTAAACTATTTGTATTATTATATATTAGGTGCCCCTGTAGGCTAGTAGGTAGTGACTAGCTTGTAAATATGGGGGTTGTGGGTTCGATTCCCAACGAAGACCTTGGTTTTTTTTTCACTACAAAAAAAATTGACTGTTGGTGGGGCTGCTCAGCGATGAAGTTATAGTCACTGGTCGCTGTGCTGTCTTTATACGGCAGTTAATTTCCGACTTTCCTTCTACTTTCACCACCTAAATAGGCATTGTTGCCTGAAGTGCTACTTCTCTTAAAAAAAATCAGTCAGAGAACAGCAAAAGCTGAACTCTGCGGCTTACTGATTCCCGTAGCAATAAAGTGGTAGTTGTTCAATTGGCTCCTGCTAGCCTTTAGGGGACTGGACTTCCTTTTGATACATTTTTAATGGTGAAATTCCATTAAGACATACCAACTTGCCACCGGGGGAGCGGGCTATCACGAGATGCTAACAACTCAATTTTGGCCTATTATTGACGACGTGGATATCAACCGCATGTGGTTGCAACAGGACAGTGGCACATGTCACAAAGCCGGTGGGGCTGCTCAGCGATGAAGGCATAGTCACTGGTCGCTGTGCTGTCTTATACGGCAGTTAATTTCTGACTATCCTTCTAATTTCACCACCTGTTTCATCTCTTCTCTATCCCTTTCCTAAAAAATGTAGCACGGTACTTGACTAAATAGGCATTATTGCCTGAAGTGCTACTTCTCTTTAGAAAAAAAAAATAATTTGTTGCAACAACTTTATTTCTGTCTAAACTATATAAAAGTTATACGGACTGGCAAAAACACGCAAGGAGGAATTTCCTTTAAGATCAATTTGTTAACTTGTTAATCCATCTTATGTAAATATAATATAATATAAAACATTGAATTAAAGGATCATGAAAAAATAATTTCTTTTGATGTACTATTATTATTTCCAGGTATTCCTGTTGATTTGTAGCGATCAATACAGTAGAAGAACAATGGAATGTTTTGAAAAATTTTACAAAGATAGAGAAATATTTATTTTTTCGTATTCTCAAGTTTTGTATAGAAGATAAGAGATATTTTCAGTATAATGAAAAGATATACAACCACAAAAAAAGGACTTCTAAAGATATTTCTAGCTTCTCCATTTGTAGCAGATTGAAAAATTAAAGTTAAACCAAAAATTATGACAAAATATGTTGATGATTCGTTTTGTATTATATTATATCTGAATTTGTAATTAACGAAATGTTAGAAACATTAAATGAATTTGACACCTCATTAAACTTTACAATTGTAAGGGAATGTGATGCTAAACTTCCACATTAGACACCCTAATAAAAAGAAAAAAATAGAAAATTATTTATAGATTATTATTATAAACAAAACAAAAGAATTATTATTAACACCAACAATAATTTAATAGAGAGGATTTTAACAATAAATCACAAACAATTCCATTGAAATAATAAAGAAAAGATTAGAAATTTATTAACTGAAAACAATTTTTCAATACAATTAAATAATAGGTAAATTAACCATTTTGATAATAGGAGGAAAAGAGTTATAAGTAGTGTAAAGACACCCAAAATATATAAATCTATAACTTATAATACCTGTTTTATCTGAAAGAATAGAGAATTGAAAAATTGTTAATACAAATAAATACAGAATAGCATATAAGAATACTATTATATTAAATAGGTTGTTTAATAAAACTAAGTATAAAATTCAGAAATTAACAGCCCTATGCATAAAAAACTCTTTCTTGAGCTTTAAAGTACACGTTAGTTAACAAACACCTTAAGGTTAACAAACGTTTATTAAAAATTGGTTATCAAAAACAGTACTTTAGCTAATAGCATACATTAGTAAAATTAGTATTTTGATTCTGGCAATGCCACTGTTTTCAGTTGTCACTTTGTAGTTAAAGATGTATAAAAATGAATATTATTTATCCGGGTAGTTAGATCCATAAACAATGTTTTTATTGTTTTCAGCAAAATCAACATATTTTTTTTGTTTTGTTTTTTATTAATCTTTTTAAAAAAAAGTAAAAAACTGAAATCAGGTTAATTTGCAAGGCTTACGAAGAACTTACAAAGAATTTGATCATATTAAAAAACTAAGTATTCGAATAACGAGCTTTGTTTTAATTATATGTACATCAAAAAAACTTTTGTTTTAAATAATTAATTATATGATTATTATTTTTATTTTTATTCAACCTTTTTTATTTTAATTAAATATGTATTAAACTGTTAAACGGTCTTTTAAAATTAAATTTTAACCATATATTTTTTCAATATTTCGCTTTCCTATGGAAAGCTTCTTCAGGAAAATTAATTTTTAATAACAAAAATTATTAACAAATTAATAATTCCATAGGAAAGCGAAATATTGAAAAAATATATCGGTAAAATTTAATTAAAAAGACCGTTTAAAAAATTGATACATATTTAATAATTAATTATAATTATATTTTTGTAAAATATAAAATAAAGATGTAAAAATGTTTTATATTGAACGGCATGTTATGTTTTAGTTTTTATTATTATTTGTATACTACAACTTGTTTTTAATAAACATTTTTAAAAATTTTGGGAATAACAAAGTACAACTGTCAATTGAGCCGTTTACATTGAAAGTAGCATAAGTCACAACTGAACAGTTTTGTTTTCATTTTTAATAAATTTGAAATTAATAAGTGAGAAGTATTGAGATTTGTTTGAGAGTAGTGTTGATAATTATCGGTATAACAAAAATTTTTATTTTGAAAGTGGCGTTAGTCGCTGTACTCAGGAAATTAATTACGGAGCTTAGTGTGAAAGAAATGGAAACATGTAATAAGTGTGTGTGAAGTATTGTTGTGATTATTGGACTTATTTTTATTAGAACAAAAGAATAGTGCAGTTTTCTGAACTATATTATAGTGATATCTAATATACTACACATAATTAGCATTATTTTGTTATTTTTTTATTCTCAGGAGGTTGCTTCGTGTTGTATAAAATATCTAAGAATGTCACAACTCAAAAGCATATTATTGCACATAGCGACTTATGTAGAGGACAAAATAGTAATAGTAGTAATAGTACACAACATGGAGAAAAAAGATTATATTTCAACACAATCATTAGAAAAATCCGTTTCAGAAAGAAAAGTAAATGCAGACTAAGTGAATTTACTAAAAATTAAATTTTACCATGATATTCCTTATAAACTAATTTAAGATAAAAAAGATCACAGAAACTAAGTGACTTATGCCACTTTTAAAATAAACGGCTCAATTTATTGTAAACACAATTTGTTTTGTTTTTAAACTTTCAATAATAAAATTTAACTGTCAATTTATTGTTGGTTTAAAGTAGGTTTTTCCTACTTTAAAGTTAACAAAGGTATGTTAAGGTAAAAACGTTTTTTGAATACAACTTTAGGAAATTGTGCTTAACAACGGCAGTAAAATCTGCCTTAAGTTTTTATACATGCGGCTGTAAATATTACAAATATAATGTAATAAAGTTTATGTAGTCACAAAAAAAAAATTAATTAAAAACCAGAATAGCAGGATATAGGCCAGATCACAATAAAAAGAAAAATGTTAGTTCACAAAAAACAGCATCAGCTTCACATTGTTCTAAAGTTAATCACTATTCTAACTTTTAAAATACTTCAATTTTAAAATTATATTGTTTTGTAAATTTTGATATTTTCAAAATTGATTTCATTTGTAAACATTTTTTAATATTGAAAATTGTATGTATGTATAGTAATAATAATATTTTTTCAATTTGTAGTTTCCATTGTTTTTTGAAAAAATGTCATAAAATAAAGACCTAGAGCTTTCCAGTAGAATATAGTAATCATAGGCATAATTTAGGAAATACTACGGCAGAGCCACGAATTTATAAATCATTAACTTATGTTCCTGGAATATCAGGAAGATTAAGAAAGTCTAAAATATATGACACAGATAGATATATAATTGCACACAAAACATATAACACATTAAATAAATTATTTAGTAGTATGAAGGATAAAATAGGGAAAATGGAAATATCTGATGTTGTATACAGGATACCATGTGACAAAGTTTATATTGGGACAACAAAAAAAAATAATCTTAAAACAAGATTAGCTGGTCACAGATGTGAGCAAAAATATAGGAATATTTCAACACAGAAGACATCCTTATCTTCACGTTGTAAGAAATATAATCATTTTCCAAAGTTTGAGGAAGCATCAATATTAGATATAGAAAAAAACTATAAGAGACGTTATATGTTAGAAATATTAGAAATTGTTAATGTTAATTGTTAATTAAGAAATAAAAAGTTCGAATAAAAATAATTTAATAATAAAAATAAAAAATATAAAAAAGAACAAATAACTATAATTATTATCAAATCAAATATAATTATAATAATTATAATGTATAAACATTATCATTAACACATATTAAATGAATATGATAATGATAGCATAAAAACATAAAATATCTAATTAATTTCCGATAAGTTTTCTTGCCGTTCTATTTGTTTTGGTATATTTTTATAACTGTCATTTAGTAAATTATTTATTAAATTTTTTCCTCTTTTGACAATAAATTACTTTTAATATTTTGCCATTGCAAATATAAAACTGAAATATATTTTCAAACAAATATTAATTGTTAGTTTTTCTCTTACGTTTCGGCATAAGAACAAGCTTAATTTATTAAATATTTTTAATTTGAAAAACTAATTTTCGTCCTATTTTAGATTTTTAACTAATTATAATTTTAATTGCACATTTTACTAAGAGACAAAAATTATATTAACAAATATTTGTATTGATTTTTAAAGAAAACAATAAAATTGAAATGACAGCAAAATATAATAGTGCAGCACTTTCGGAATCACTACATATGTAGTCAGCATTTTTTACATTTATCTATTTGAATTTGTGCACTTAAAAAACTTATTATTTGGATTAATTTGCTCATTCATAAGAAAACAAAAAAATTGTACAAAATTTGAGTGAAATCCATTGATGATGACCTATATGAACAGTAGTGAAGTGGGCAATGAGTATACTTTCCTCACAGTAATACATTTTAATTTTTGAATAATAAAAGTATCTAGCACAATAAAAGTAGATTAATCTGAGTTGTAAACACTGGTAACAAGTATTCGAGAAGTATTCAGATTCAATCACTCGCGACTCATTTTTACTTAAATGAACTTAAGCCAAATTAATATTATTCATTTAATTTTCATAAATCATTTAATTTAAATTAACTATATTGCACTATTTGTGGGTACTACAGTATTGTTAAGCGCATCCATATGTTTCTACAGATAACGTAACATGATTCCTCTGAACGTTCTACAACCATGTAATATGAAAAAAAAATGGTAACAATTAAGAGAAAAATATTATTCCGTGCAACGCCCAAAGAAGTCTTAAATAATTCTAAGAAAACGTATTACAACAAAATGATAGATAGTCAATACCGTACTTAAACTTTTCTTTTTAAAGTAGTCAAAGCTTCATTAAAATCAATAAATCGTTATACTAAATATTAAATTATTTTATTGTAAAAAAAATAGCTAAACGCTAAATGAATTTCCAGAATTTAAGGGGTATTAATTTATATTTTTTTTAAAAGCATTTTATAGTTTTGAAAATCATGTTATTCTAACTGTTAATTAATATTGAAAACGATTGTGAAATAGGACTTAACATCAATGATTGTTTTTTTTTTTATTTAACCAAACTCTGGTCTAGATTTTTTTTTAAAGAGAGCACTTCAGGCAACAATGCCTATTTATTTAAGTACCGTGCTATATTCTTTAGGAAAGGGATAGAGAAGAGATGAAACAGGTGGTGAAAGTAGAAGAATAGTCGGAAATTAACTGCCGTATAAGACAGCACAGCGACCAGTGAGTATGCCTTCATCGCTGAGCAGCTCCACCGACAGTCAATTTTTATTTTTGTAGTGATAAAAGCCAAGGTCTTCGTTGGAAATCGAGCCCACAACCCCCATACTGACAAGCTAGTACACTACTACTACTACTAGCCTACAGGGGCACCTGAGAATCTGATAAAGACTGAATCAACTAGAGCAGACGTAATTATTAATTCGGTAGTATTTAATTACGAGTGCGAGTGCGTTAGAGACAAAGAAAGCCTTTTTTAGGAACTTTAGTAAACTGCTTAAAAATTTGCTCGTTCCTAGTTAAGGACCCTCTCGAATTTCTGAATGTTGACCGTCAAAAGACGTCAATAAAGGTAAAAAGAATATGATTTTTACTTCTACACCACAATGTATTTCTATTAAGATTCTTATCAAATACAAAAGCATTCAGAATATCTCTTCAAAATGACTTCAAAATGTAAAAGTTTTAATCTCTTACCATAGGTAAAGCTGTGACTGGTTAAATTAACATCAGATTCTACTTAGATAAACGCTATTTTGTTTTTGCAAATGAATTTCTATTTAAGCTTTTATCTACATACATAGAAATGTATAGTATAGTGATCTGGCCACAATGTCATGCAATCCTCTGTAATAATCTATGAAAGCGGTCAGTTATGATGCAGACTCTCATAACACTGGGTAAAAAAATGCTTCTGCTAATGCTCCCAACGTGCATACTCACCAAAGAGCAACACAAGTCTGGTGCCAATTTCAGGATCAAAATGAGCAGGGACGTGCCGGAGACAATAGTCTGCTGCCCTGCAACATCACAATAGAAAAAAATCACATCTTCCATTCCCCCAAGGGCCTCACCAATAACCAGTACAGGGCCTACTGGCTCCTGTGGTAACAGTTTGGTAAGTTACTTGTCGGACCTCAAATGTACAATTCTTCCAGTTTCAGGCTACTGCTAGCCCATGCTACTGGTTCCGCCGTTGACCCCCGAAAACACATGTCAACATGGGGAGTAGATCCACCTTGACTGCGTGCCCCCGGCGGATGAAAGCACAACGTGACAAGATTTACATCAGTACCAGGCCATACGGCCATAATCATATGGTGATCTAACAACTGTGTGTAGGAAAAAGCGTCCACACACGCCCTAAGCCGTTAGGGCCATATACACCTTATTTTTAATTTTCGATAACATGGAAGCTGGGTCGTATCCTCACTATTCCGTGGTACCAGTTGTGTTTTTAAATCACTGGTCGGACTCCGAGAGTTCTATGTCTCTTCCAGTATCGGGCTCCTGCTAGCCCAGGCGACTAGTGCCGCCTTTTACCCCCGAAGGCACATGTCAAGATGAGGAAAGAATCCATTAAAACTACTGCGGGTGGATGAAAGCAACTACATGATAAGATTTACATCTGCGCCTGGCTATGGAGCCTTAATCAGATGGTGGTCGAACCACTATGCATAAATAGGAACGTCATGCTCGTCCTAGAAAGCCGAAGACTAATTCTAGCAACAGGTTTTTCCTAGTTGCAACTTTAATGATTCCAGAGCAGGGCTGCAAATCATCACTCCTTGCTGAAGAGTTGGAGACTATCCAACTCCTGTCCAGAGCACATGTCTAGCATACTCACTGGGTCTGGGAACATTTCAGCAGGTAGGTGTTATTAAAGGTGAAATGAACCCGGCGACCATAGAACCATAAACTGTTATGTGGCCGCAAAACCACAACCACCACGATACTCCCATATAGGGGCCAACCTCAATAATCAGCCAGAGAACAGTTAAATGTCTAAAGCGACAAATGACGGAACTCTGGGGCTTACTGATTCCCGTGGAAATAACGTGGAGCTTCCAGTTGCACCCCTGCTGACTTCAGGGGACTGGGATCGCTTTTTCCCCCAGTTGCACAGGTCTAAATAGTTACTTTCCACAAAGACCGATAACGTGCCCTGGGGGTGGGTGGATGACAGCAAAGTGTGATTTGTTTTACATCTGCACCTGGCTATGTAGCCTCAATCAGATGGTCGACAAACCACTATAGTATAATTTGGAACATCATACATGCGTCCTAGATAGCCGAAGGCATAATTCTAAGCAACAGAACCACCTAGTTGCAACTTAAATGATTCCAGGATAGGCCTGCAAACCATCACACCTTGCTAAAGAGTTGGAAACTTTCTAACTCCTGTCCAGAACACATGTCAAGCATGCTCACTGGACTGGATCATTCACTTTGCGTGTCATTATCAGTGAAATGATCCTGGCCACCATAATTTTCATAAATCCCTTATGGGGCCGCAAAACCACAACCACCACGATACTCCCATATAGGGGCCAACCTCACTGATCAGTCAGAGAGGTATTAAATGTCTAAAGAGACAAATAATGAACTCTGCGTGTTCACTGATCCCCGTGGAAATAAAGTGGAGTTTCCAGTTGTCTCCCTGTCTGACTTCAGGGGACTGGGTTCCCTTTTTCCCCAGTTGCACTGAGTCTAGATAGTGGAATATTCTATAAAGACCATATTTTTATGCCCCGGGGAGTGGGTGGATGAAAGCAGTCAATAAATTATAATTGTCTTTGTTTTTATCACTATCCCATCTCTAGCAGGTTTGGTCAGCTAATATTGAAGGAATTTTTACTCGCTGGATAAAGAAAGCACTCTTTTGCCAACTACATAACATAAGCAGAAGTACAGAACGTAACATGAAATCTTCTCGCATTAAAGCTTAAGCGACATATTTTTTTTTTGCTTCTTTATATATTTTTTTATTTAATTCTCAGGTAAGTTTATGTTTTTTATTATTTATCTAGACTAAAGTCTTAAGTCTCATAAAACTTGCGAGTTAATGGCAGTTGTGCATTTTTATTATTATAATTATTTTTATTGTTTTACTTTATTTTTTCTATTCTTTCTTTTAGTAACAACTGTATTTTTGTGCCAATTTTATTGTTATAAATAATTTCCATGATTTTGTCTTTTTTGTTGGATATTTAAGGTCGAGTTTATTTTTTGCTTCGATTATTTTTCATGCCTCTTTTTTTTATATTATTTTCAGTTTATTTGTTTATTTACTGTGAATAACTTGATTTTTATTTGTTGCACTTTTTGTTGTTTTGCTAAAATTCCTCAGTATTTACTTGTATCGCGGGTTTGTAAAACATTGAAAATAACTACGGCATTTGTATTGGCATTTTTTATGGTTTAAGAATTTTGAAAAAAATTGCTTTTGTTTTTTTAAGCCAAATTTGTAAACTATATTTTATTATTAGCTAAACTATTTTTTTATATTATGGATTACTCGAATTGCTGGGCACAAAAATTGCTGGATAATTTATTATTGAAATATTGCAGGGGGATTAAAATAAGAACTTTTGAAATGTAAGCATAAAATTTTACAAGTCAAAGCACAAATTAAATAAATCTTTTCTAAAAATCTTATTTATATTCAAATAAACTTTATAATAAGTACTTGGTAACTTTAGAAGCTAACAAAAATAATAAAATTAAATAAAATTTTTAAAATTTTGTAATAGATAAAATTGTAAATTATTTTTCCCCTCATTACGTCCTTTGTAATAATTTTTACAAATTTTTCTATATTTTTAACTTCACAATTGAGTATGGATCTGTGTTAACAAAGAATTTTTCTGCACAGATAATATTCAAATAGAGACTTCAAGCAAAACAGAATACAAAACAGTTTTTAAGAAAGTTTTTGTGGAAATAAAAATGTTTGTTAATCCATCCACAAAGAAAATAAATATTTGCTATTAAAATGTAATATAAAATATGATTAGATTATATGGAAACTAAAAATAAAAATATGGAAAATTAAAAATAAATTCTTTTTCTCGAAACAAAGTTTTAAAAATACAGAAAAGTTTAATTTTTAAACACAATTTAAAAAAAAAAATCTCTTCACAGACAAAAATATTGTTGTGGAGTATGCCTACAATAGCAGTTTTATAATTTTATTTTAAATTATATGGTTGCAGAGAACATTTATAGCTGTTTCTTGCGATCTTTAAGCCAAATCATATTTCGCTAAAATTCTTTTTGAAATAAAATTTGTCAAATCTAACTAATAGTTAGATTCTGGTATAATACCAGTATTTATGTTTGTGTTTATATTAAAAATGTTGTGATTATTTTTCATAACATTAATTCAGCGATAACATCTTGCAATTGTAGTTATCTCAAACATATTTATTTTTTGAATGCATTCAGTTTAAAAACCTACCGAAAAATTAATGGTATTGCAGACCAGAGCAGAGAAGTAAAGTGATAGAGAAAGGCCAATTTATATTTCAGCGCTGCTGTTGGTCTTCCATAACTTGTGGTGGTTATGAAACGACCCAACAACTTCTGCATGTATTCACCACAATACACCGGAGACCAAATAGCAGCACCAAGCAGCATGAAATTTACTTTTTTCCATCCTTTTTTTCTAAAACGCACAGTAGTCTTGTGCCTACGGTTGCCCAACACAAGCTAAGTAATGTAGTTTGTTCAAATTAATATAGCATTCAACTAATAATTGTCTGTTCACAAAAATAGTGTTGTCGTTTCAATTAAGAGGCGGGAAATTCAAAATGTCCGGGACTTATTGTTCCACCCTTGTACTTTTGAATAAGAAAAGATTTACATACAATTATTTGAGATAATAGATAACTCGAATGATTTGCTTATCGCTTTAATTCCAACTATACCAAATTATTAGAGACATTTTTCATAAATGAACAGTTTTGTTTAAGTATCATAAAATTGTTTATTCTGCACCTTTGTACGAAACCTAGAAGGATATATGTTGCTCTACAGGTTGAAGTTTATATAAATGGAACGCAGCTATTTCATTAAGTTACAACATGATTTTTTTTTCTTCTTTTGTTATTTATTGAATCTTCAAATATGAAATAACAATAAGTTGTCAAATCTTAAATCTAGAAATGATCTTTAAGCCCGACCAATGTCAGACATACACCTAGTGGCAGAAAATGAATGATGCTCAAGACGCATTGACAACTAGATCCTTAGTGTCCCTTTTTTTTAGGCGAATGTGATCACTAAAGTTTAATATATTGCGAGCAAGTGGATTAGGATGGGTTTCGAGTTTTTTAGGTATTTTCCTGCGTATTTAGCTATTTCAGCAGTCACTAGTGGCATGTTTAAGTCCCGATGGATGTTAGAATTTTTAACGTACCATGGAGCTGATGCTACTAGGCGCAAAATTGTATTTTGTCTGCGTTGGATCTTCTCCACATTAGAAGCTGACGCAGTGCCCCATAGCTGGATTCCATAGCACCATACTGGTTTCAAAAGAGACTTGTACAATAAAAGTTTGCAATCCAGACTACCATTGAGCCAATGTATCTGAGCCAATTTTAGCTTCATCTGAGTCAGCTTTGCTTCAATTTGATTCTTCCACGTAAGTCGTCGATCAAGATGTATACCAAGGTATTTCATATGCGAATGTTCCGGAACAATTTCGTTATTGACTCGAATGAGGGAACAAGTAGCCCTTCGCAGTGTGAACGTTATATGAACTTTTGTTCGTTCACCTTTATTCTCCATAATTTCAACCATGTTTCTAGCTGACTAAGATGAAGATTTTGAGATGCTTCGCGCGGGTCTTCGTGCACACTAAGACAGGCTGTGTCATCAGCAAATGTAGATGTGTGAATAATACTACTCACAGGCATATCACAAGTATAAATTAAATATAAAACTGGACCAAGTGTACTGCCCTGTGGCACACCTCCGGCAATAGATTGGAGTGGACTTATGAAGTTTCCTTCTGTAACAGTAAACTTCCGGCCAATAATGTAACTTTCCAAAAGCTTTAGAATGTTGACTGGCAGATATGTTTTCAGTTTTAAAAGCAGTCCTTCATGCCACACTTTGTCAAGAGTCTGAGCTACGTCTATGAAAAGAGCAGAACAAAACTTCTTTTGTTCAAATGTCCTTCTGATGACTTGAACCAATCTGTGCGTTTGTTCAATGGTACTATGGTGACTTCTAAAACCAAATTGATGATCCGGAATGCACCCACTATTTGTTAGGATAGGCGACAATTTACTCATGAGGAGCTTTTCGAAAAGCTTTGACAGTGTTGACAACAAACTAATTGGCATATATGACTCAGCCCTGGTAAGATTTTTCCTGGTTTCGAGATCATTTTGACTTTGGCAGTCTTCCAATTTTGTGGATAATATTCAAGTCTTAAAATTGAATTGAATATAAATAGCAAAATTCTAACTGCAATAAAAGGTAACTCAGTCAGCATTCTGTTACTGACACCGTCGATACCCGAAGCCTCCTTCTCGTTAAAGTGGCTTTTTGTACATCACGCAATTCCAACTTTAATGGTCGCGTAGGTAAGGCAACTACGTTCGGCAATTCAAGAACACCAGTACTTGTATTGGGGGTAAATACATTCTTTAAATGTTCAGCAAATATTCTACCTTTTTCAGCATCAGTTCTGGCCCAACTTCTAGTCAAGGTGCGCAGAGGTGGTTTAAAATCAACGTGTCTTTTAAGATTTTTAGCAGCACGCCACCAAGAGTAATTAGAGGCTGGTGTAACATCAAGACTCTCCAGATATTTTTGAAAAGATGCAGTTTTTTCTTTTGCTAGCATATCTTTGAGCCTGTTTTTAGTTTGAGGTGATCTGTGTTGTAACCATTCTCTTCTAACTCTTCTTGTTTCTCTTACTAAGCGCTCTATATCAGCACAATAATTGTTTTTAAATCCAGTCTGTGGGTGAGTGGTTGTAGCATGTTCAGCAGCCTGTTTAATCTTTACTTTAAAATCGTCTAAGTTGGATTAAACATCCTCGGGTGTTCGTAATCTTATATTTTCCGTGCAATGACTACTTAGGTAACTTTTGAATTTCCGCCAATTAATACGATTGATAATCTGCACATTTGAGTGCGGTAAATTACTCTTTTGTTTGTTACAGATTGTAACAATAGTGGGAGAGTGATCGGAAGATAAATCTAGAGAGGCCAAAATCTATAACATCAGGAATTTTATGTACATCTGTAGGCCAGTGTGTGGGCTCCCCACTAGCGTTGACATCCAAGCCAATTTTTTAAATAAAATTTCTGCATCAGATGAATTTTAATGTGTTACGAAATTAGATTAAAAAGCTTTAAGCAAATATAATATGAATTTTCTTTATATAGTTTTGTAAGAATACGAAGAATTTAACCAAAAATGAAATACTAGTCACACATAAAAAAACCATATAAGAAGCAAAGCAATTAGCTTTATCTTAATTAGCTCACATCTGCGTGTATGTAAATACAGCTTTTAAAGAAACAATTAGAATGGGCTGCCAGATCTTACTTTTTTTAAATAAATTTAGACGATTTAACTCACCTATAAAATGAAACCCCAGTGTGCATTTAATTAAACAGCAATGCTTATTTAATAAAGTGACATCAAAGAAAATTATTTTTGACATGTTTAACTTGTCTATTACAAAACTTAAAGAATTAATAATACGTAAAAAAACATTATGTTTAACTTCTAACTGGTTCTTTTTAATATTAATGCTTTTATTTTTCAAATATAGTTATGTTTCATTTTGTACAGACTTTATAAAAAAATAAATTTTTTACACAAAAAAAATTTACTAAATTAAACTTCATTTTTACAATTTAATTTCGAGCTTTAAAAATATTTGTTCGTTAACTTAAATACTTCATTCAGCAAATTATTTAAACAAATTATCAATTACAATTTAAAACTTTAAAAGTTTATTTAACTTTTATTACTTAAAATTCCAACGTATCAATCATCAATCATACTGTCTGTCGCACAGTATTTATGACCAAATTGAATATAATTGCAAAAGTTGTATTTACTAGCTGGCTTCTTTGTATAACCATATTTAAAATAATGGAAATAATTTGTTAATTTTATGTTATTTAGATGTTAAAACTTAATACTGATCAAAAAACATCTGGCCAAAAGTATTAATCTAGAGCATTAAAACTTAAAACAAGATAAACAATTTGCCGACAAAAAATATCTTTGAAATTTAATTGATTTGGTAATAAAAAATTTGTTGGCTAAATAATATAAAACAGAAGTTAAGTTTTCTTAAAAGAAGTTAGTATAAAACTTGAAATTCTTGTTGAAAAACATTATTGCACTTTTAAGAATACAACTCACAACTGCTAGAAAATTTGAGCACAAAAGACTGTGTCTTTTTAAATTTAGGGTGAGTTATAAATAGACTACAAGGCCCATCTCAGTATCCGGTGTGTGGTTAAAAATCAGCCAACATTAGGCTCAAATCAAACATAAACTATTCCGTACAATTTGTTGTTGAAAATTTAAAGTTTCTTGTTATTACGGTTAATATGAATATAATTGCGTCAATATTAGAGCACCCTTTAATTTAAAGTTTTTAATACTTGCTGCCATAGTGCGCATAATTTTACATAGACTGTACAAATTTAACGTACTTTGCCTGCCACAGTATTTTTACGCTTACGAAACACCCCTTATGAATAGATAGAGATCTGTGGCAAACGGCCGAAACCGGTTTGTTCACAAACCAAACTTGACGAGGGTCGACGGAAAACCGTACCCAAAAAAAAGACAATATTATTACGCATTTACACTTTGGTGATGCAAAACTAAAAAACACATTTCATGATGATATACTAAAAAGAATTAAAAAAATTTGTATTGACTTATCTACTGGCTATTTAAGCTTCCTTCTTGGATAACTTAATTGTGTGTTTCGGTGCTTTCCAGGTGCCTCTTGGTGCACTTGTAAATACAAGTTTTCTAAAATGATTTATTTTTTCGCATCTCACATCACAAAAGAAATTTTTTAAAAATATAATTTTTTTTTGTCAACAAAATTTTACTCCAAAAAACATTTTTTTGCAACACACAAACACTGAAAGTGCCAAACTACCAACACCATCAACAACTTGTTCCTTTTCTTTTCTGCAACTTGTTTAAAGAGTTTTTGTTGTTACTGTTGTTTAATTTCACTATGTCGTTTATAGTTCTTCTTCATTTGGTTGCACTTAAATTTGTTAAGGATTAAAAACTGGTACAAGGAGCACAACAAGTAACAGGTCTTTTATATTAATTTTAAGTTATGAAGCTTTTTTCCACTTATTTTGTGACACTTAAGAAGCGAAAGTTAAAATTACTTGTCTAAAAGTGTGATTTTTTTGCATTTCTTTATTTCCCGTTTAAAAGCAAGAAAAGTGAATATTTAAGCTGGGATATGTAAAATAAAATAAAATTTTCATTTGGAATATTGTGTAGCGTTATGAATTCATAAAGGAACTTGTTTGTATTTTTATTTTATTTTAATGCTGCTTCAGTTTGATATAAAATTAACATTAACTTCCATGTTGCTGCAATATTTAGATATAATTTGCTCAATACGCACATATATGTGCATGTATACACAAAAATATATATATAAACACATATGTACATTTCAACACACACAGGCAAAAGAAATTTTATTACAAATTAGAAAGGGGATTATTCAATTATCTTTTTAGTTTATAAGTCATATTGAGTTGGCAACACTATAGAGATATAAACAAACTATTGTCACACTGTTTACTTTCAGCAATAACTTCAAGTTCAACATTGAGTAAATTTGATATGTATTTTTATAAAGGATTTTTCAACAAAAAGTTTGTTTTCGAAAACAAAATAAAGCAAAAAATTTAGATTAAGATAAATTAAAATTTTTATTTTATAAGAGAAGAGTTCGGAATTGTGGATAAAAAATCATATATCTGACAAATGTCCACTACGCTGATAGATATCGATTCTTTCATCAAAGTTTTTAATCACTTTTTAGCAAAATATCAGTACTATTTCGTTCATCACATCACGAATTTTAAGTTTTAAGGCTGAAATCGATTCGATTGGATACACATAGACTCTGTCCTTAATATAGCCCCAAAAAAAATAATCTAGTGGTGTTAAATCACACAATCTGGCTCGCCGATCGGGAAATTTAATTTGCAATAATCGTATCATTGGCTGTGTGACATGTGGCACCGCCCTATTGAACGTATATGCCGGTGATATCCACATCGTCAATAACAGGCCAAAATGGAATTGTTAGCATCTCGCCTTCAGACTACAAATCGCAACATCCAGTGACAAGTTGAGTATGCAAAGGCTTCATGCAAAGGCTTCTCAATAATCACTCCTGGATTTTCAGAAGCCGAAATGCGGCAATTATATTTGTTGACATAACCTGATAAGTGAAAACGAGCTTCGTCTGAAAAAATTATTTTTTCAGAAAAACCGTCGGTTATTTCTAATAATCTAAGCGAATCTACGGCGATGTAAATAATCGGTCGGCTTCAATTTCTGCATCAGTTGAATCCTGTAAAGCTTCAAAGTCAAATCCCAATTATTAATCTGCTTCAACAATGTGGCTCACGGCTGCGATGTTTTCAGTTAAACGACTCGGACGAACACATGTTGGTGATCGCGCACCAACTTTAACGACTAAATTCTGAAAAGCGGTCTCAGAAGGAGACAGAACCACCACTTTCATAGTGGATTAAAATTATTTTAATGCAATTTTCGTGCGAAATTTAATTCATTTTATCAATTGCCAATGCATCTACTGCGAACACGTCAAGAAACTAAATGTCAAAACTATCATGTTGTTGGTTTTGCCACCACAATTGAAAAGCAAATTCTTGTTGAAATTTTTGTGAGACTACGTTAAGGACAGTGTCTATACGAAGCCAATCGAATCGATTTCTATCTTAATACTCAAAATCCGTAATGTGATCAATGAAATAGGACTGCCATTTTGCCAAAAAGTGATGGACAGATATCATTTATCATCCATGATTACCGAACTTTTCTCTTTGTAATATAATAACAATTTGAGTCAACTTAAAATAAATTTTTTTGTTTTATTTTGTTTTCACAACAAACTTCTTGATGAATAACTCTTTATAGCAACGACATTTTAAATATTCTTTTTTTTTTAGTTACAGTCACAACTACTGGCCACCACTTTTGCTGTATTTAAAGTCATCGTAATAATAAAATTGAAAAATATTCCTTAAAAATGATTTAATCTTTTTACGCTACTTTATTTATTTAATAAAATAAACACGTAAATAAACAACAACAGCAAAAAGAAGACAAACAGCTAAAACATACATGTAAATAAAATAATATAATAATAATAAAAATTATTAAAAAAAAATTATATATAAAATTAAGTTGATTCATTTAAATACAGTTTTTTTCGATGTAAACAAAATGTTAAACCGTTACAACAAATTAATTTAAAAGTCATAATAAATAATATTAAAAAACATAAACAAATTCATAAATTAATTAATTAAATAAACATCAGTAAAAAGAGAAAATTTTAAAGGGGGAATAAAAAAGAATGCCTTAATAATGCCTTCTGTTCAAATTTAAAATATTAAAGTTCTCCTTAAAGAAAAGTTTGTCTAGAAGTCTTTGCTGTCACTTTCAACTCCTATCAAGCCTCAATAAATCTTCAGCAACATATAACTCAGTTGGAGTTGTGGTTAAAATTATGGAGAATTAAAGTAAACGTTCAAAAGTGCATTCATGTGACTTTCACCCTGCGAAGAGATAATTGTTCACCCGTTCGAATCAATAATCACATTGTTCCTCACCATAATTATGTGAGATATCTTGGTATATATCTTGATCGTCGCCTTACATGGAAACATCATATTGACTCAAAGCTAACACAAATGAAACTTAAGCTAACACAATTACACTGGCTCATTGGCAGGAACTCGAGACTTGGCCTAGATTGCAAACTTCTAATTTACAAGAGTATTCTGAAACCAATATGGTCTTATGGAATCCAACTTTGGGGCACTGCCTCAGCTTCAAACGTGGATAGAATCCAACGTATGCAAAATAAAATTTTACGGTTGATAACTTCCGCCCCATGGTACATCAGAAATTCAAACATACATTGTGACTTAGACATACCGCTGGTGACTACAGAAATCATCAAATACGCAGGCAAATACTTGATGAAGCTCGAAGACCATCCTAATCCCCTTGCTCGCAATATCTTGGATTATAGTGGACATAGCCGATTAAAAAAGAAGGATACCGCAGCTTTAATCCTCAATGCTACAGATGACACATCTTAGAAACATTTGTTTTGTTTTTTTTTAATGTCAATTTTTTTCTTTTTTTACCCAAAAGGTTAGTTCTGACATGGTCGGGACTAATGTAACTTTTTTTAGAATTTAAGATTTTAAAACTTATTGTTAGTTCTTTTTATAGAAGATACAATAAATAATTTTGAGAGTTAAAAAAAAAAAAAAAAAAAAAAAAAAAACTTTCAATGTAGGAAAGTTCAAATCGAATGTACACAAACACTACTTCCTCTTTCCTCCTTTCCATAACCTAATTTCCCAATTGCATTGCATTGCATGAATAGGCGTCATTCCCTGAATACTAGTCCGAAAAAAACCGTGATATTAAATTTTATAAGTTAAATTACTACTTTCTCTATATACTTGCTGTCATTTTGGCGATTACTTTTTCAAATGTGCTGAACTAAGAAATTAAAATGTAATGATGTTAATGGTTAAATTATTAATTAAGCAGAATCAATAATGTATAGCAGATCTTCTAACTTCCATTAAAGCATAAGGCGCCATAGATTCGAATTTGGGGTCCCAATATCTGTATACTACACAGGGTGAAAAACTGTCGCTAGAGTTTTAATAAAGTCACACGAGAATCCATAAGATGGATGGCATGCTGTCAGCCAAAACACGGCTGTTTGTTCGATAGGAACGGCGATCGTTTTCGATATGAAAACATCATTCTCTAGCCGTGTTATAAACTGAACTAATGAGTCAGTGATCGTCAGTGATTTAGATAGTTATTTCGTTTAGTTCGTATCGACCCATGCAGGTAGAATGCCGCCACCTGGAATTTAATGCGGGTCTAATATTTTTTTCTTTAAAGAAAAGTAGCACTTCAGGAAAGGGATAGAGAAGAAATGAAACAGGTGGTGAAAGTAGAAGCATATTCGGAAATTAACTGCCGTATAAAGACAGCACAGCGACCAGTGAATATGCTTTTATCACTGCGCAGCCCCACCGACAGTAAATTTTTATTTTTGTAGTGAAAAAAACATCCAAGGTCTTTGTTGGGAATCGAACCCACAACCCCGAGACTGATAAGCTACTACACCTATTTTTTTTTTTTCAATTGTGAAAACACTAACAACATGCTAGTTTTTTGCCGTACTTGTAGTAGATACATTGGTAGATACATGGTGGTTCTGTTAAAGTAACACTTTCGGACAACGCAAACGTCCTTCTGAAACCGCTATTAAGAAGTTGGTCGTTAAAGTCGACAGGCTCGATACAAAATGTGGGAACACCAATGCAGGTCGATCAATAATTGGTTTTGAAGCCTTACAAGGTTCAAATGTTGCAGGAATTGAAGCCAACTGACCATTAACAACTAACCTACAGGGGCACCTATTTTTGCCTTTTATTATTATCTAGGTACATGGACCGTCTGAGGTTGCTTTCCGTTTGTTCGAGTGTATGAGTAGTTTTAGTGGTATGAAAACTGTAGCTGAGGCCGTGTTTACCTGTTCGTTTAGAATGTCACTGTTAAAAGTTTTTGTTTTGTACATTTCCATGTTTTCAAGAATGCCTAATCTTCGTCCTTTTTTTACTAGCATGTAGTAATGTCATGTCAGTGTCAAGGTGTACTGCAAAGTTGGAGTCTTTTCTTTTTCGTTTGTAGGAGCGTATGTATTCTTTTTTAGTGTTCGTCCTACATACGTAGGAGAAACTGGTACAAGTAAGTTTGTATACTCCGCTGGAACCAAATTTTTTAGTTGTTTTTGTGGATGTCCTGAAAATTTACGTCATTAAGGTTGTATTTTTTTGAAGTAAGCGAACTCTCTCAGAAGATTGACGTTTGAATACCGCTAGCAGATTTATTTAAAAATCATTTACCAATTTAAAAAAACAATCAATTGAATTTATTAATTTATCCCAAAAAAAATATGTTTAACGAAGACGCTTCCTTTTGGCTTAACGAGTAAAGCCAATCCGCAATAAATCCTACAGATCCCACAATATTCAGAAAAATGTATTGTTTATCAAAAAACAAAATTACACCATTTGCAGCGGTTTACACTTAGATGGCATCATTAGAACTTATTTTAAAAAATATAAGACGGAGTTTTTGTGACGGCTAATAGAGAACGTAGCCGTAATATTAATTAAAAATTTCTATTTAAAAATACAGACGGCATTGATCCAATAGAGATGTGATTTCAGCAGACTAAGGGTAGGTGCCAAATGGCGACCGCAACCGTCGAATTATTGAAATCAAAATTAGTAGATGGACTGATTTGTGATTTGATATCTCAATATTATTTTCTATGGGGCCATTTGAAGTCATAGATATTTGCTAACAAACCAATAATAATTGACTCTGGAAGCGAATATTGTTCTTAATATTCCTAAATACAGCCAGTAACTCTCGAACAAGTAGCACAAATTTTACTTTCAGAATGCCCTGCTTTAAGTACAAACGTGGTGACAATATGACCAAAATAATTTTCAAATTTATTTAACAAAAAAAAAACATTAAAATTAAATATTTTGTTATTTTAATTGAAAATTTTATCGAGCTTAAAAAAGCACCTTTAATTTCATAAGAAGAAGAATTAAGCAAAAAACTAAAATTTATTTAAAACATCAATATTTTTTGCTATTAATTTCTTTATCCCTGAGCTAGATTATAATTATCATTATAAGAATCATAGCAATATGTTCTTCGCAGTAATAAAGGGTTTTTCGACAAGAAGTTTGTTTTCTTCATTATAACAACACCGACAACATGATAGCTTTGACATTTAGTATTTTGCCTTATTTGTAGTAGATGAATTAACAATTGTTACAATGAATTTCATTTCGCACGAAAATCGCATTAAAATAATTAAACTGCACTATGAAAATGGTGATTCTGTTAAAGTTACATTTCGTAAAATTCGTGATATTTGCGGACAATATAATCGCCCTTCTGAGACAGCTATTAGGAATATGGTTGTTTAATTTTAGTCAACAGACTCGATACGAAATATGCGAACAACACCAACGCGTGCCACAGGCGTCTAAAAAGGGTGCAAACTCTTGCTTTGGCAAGATAACACTCTTATTGAAATTACATATGCCTGGGGTACTACAGTGGCAGTACCAACCTTAATCATACATAGATTAAGATTTGAATACATATTGTAAATGTCATACAGATAGATTCAATATTAGAGAACGAACAAAAAAAATCAACGCGTGTTCGACCGGGTCGTTCAACTGAAAACATTGCAGCCGTGAGCCACAGTGTTGAAGCAGATCCAAATTTGTCAATTACTCGACGTTTTCAACAATTGGGGTTATCCAAAACCACCACATGCCGAATTTTGCGTAAGGATTTGACTTTGAAGCCTCACAAGGTTCAACTGGTGCCAGAATTGAACTCGACCGAATATTAACATCGCTATAGATTCGCTCATTTCATTCAGGAACAACCGGCATGGCAATAAACAAACTTGCCGCATTTGGGTTTCTGAGCGATTACTGAGAAGCCTTTGCATACTCAGTGTGTCTACGTTATGTTGTGTGCGTTATGTGGCCTGGAAACATGATTGGGCCGTTTTTTTTTCAAAAATTACGCTGGAAATACGGTAACGGTCAATCGATCACGCTATCGCGAGATACCAACCCAAATTTGATCTATTATTGACGACATGGATATCACTGGCATATGGTTTCAACAGGAGGGGGCGACATGTCACACAGCCAATGAAACGATAAATATATTGCAAACAAAATTTCTCGAACACATAACTTCACTACAATCAGCAGTTAAGTGGCCAGCCAAATCAAGGCCTTTAACAGCGCACTATATTATTTTTTTCTTAAGTACAGAGTCTATACGGAGGCAATCGAATCGATTTCAGCCATAAAAACTCAAAATTCTTGATGCGGTTAACGAAATGGGATAGCCATTTTGCCAAAAAGTGATTTAAAACTTTGATGAAAGAATCGACATCTGTCAACGTGGTCGTGGTGGACATTTGCCAGATATCAGTTTTTATGCATAATTGCCGAACTTTGTTTGTTTTATTAAAACAAATTTCTTGTTGAAACACCCTTTGGATGCTATTCTTATTGTTTACACAAAACAAAAGATTGACAAAAATTAATAACTTACCGTAATTGAGTGCGGCGACGTTAAGACGTTTTGTTTTTGTTTTACAAGAAAACTTTTTCTTTCTTAAGCAGAAAACTGGTTTGTCACAAAGAGGTGTCAAAATATATAAAAAATCTTTTTATTTTCTTTTTTATTCTTATTGCTTTTTTCGTATTTTTTGTGATAGGGACTTATATCTTTCTTGTTCGTTAAATTAAATTTTAATATAAATGTGTTTTTTTAATTTTATTTTAAATAAATATTTTTTCAACAATTTCATGACTTCAAGGAGAAATTCTTTTACAGGCGATTTAAAAGTATTTTTTATTTCATAAATGTTTTTTTTAACACACTTTCATATGGAAATTTCTATAAATTTTATAAGCTGAAATAATTATATTTTTCTTTAAAATATTTCAATTATTTAATTTCTCCCAAACCTTTCTTTTGTAATTTAAAACCCGGCTTAAACTAAAATCCCGTTTACCGCTTATATATACCAAACACTTTAAATACCGATCGTTAACTGATCTCAAACACCTTTTCTTACAAACCTTAGCCGCATAGCGCACTGAAGATATTTTGTAGACATTCAACTTGTTTACGTTGTTTAATTGTGTAGACTTTACTCCCAAGTTAACGTAAGAGTTAACAGGTAAAAATATAAACTCATTTCATTGTTTGTTTATTTCTGTTATTTCTGCTCTTTAAATAATAAGCATTTATTTCTTAAAGATACCTGTTGATACCCAAGTAAATAAATAGATACATACAATTTAGATTCTCAGTAAGCAGTGATTCTCAAATTCTTAAAATCAGAAGTTTGTAAGAATTGTGGAAAAATTATTTAATTGTTGCAATGTAAAAAGAGTACCATTTTGTTAACCTCAAAAATATTTTACAGATAAAATGGCTGGAATATCAAGGTTGTATCTTATATAAGAACCTGCTGTGAAGAATCATATTCAAAAAAATTGCCTGCATTTTTGTTTAACGACTTTTTAATTGCCCATACAACCACCCCAATTTTTTGATCGATTGTCTTACTGGTGAGATTTGGACCAGACTTAAATTAGCATAGACATCCAGAACTTTCTGCGGATCTAGCAGAACTATTAAAGCACATCGCGTTTCTGTAACTATAATGAGAAATTTCTCACATGACAATTTTGTAGACGTATTGTTTACATAGAATGATCAAAGGTATTACTTTAAGAACAAAAAACAAAAAAACGTTTATAAATTACCCCAGCTCACCCTGTATAAAGCAAGATAACTACAATTGAGAAGAGATGCGACAGGTGGTAAAAGTAGAAGGATAGTTACGGAAATTAACTGTCATATAAGACAGCTCAGTGACCAGTGACTATGCCCAGCGACAGTCAATTTTTATTTTTGTAGTGAAAAAAACAGTTGGGTATCGCACCTACAACCCCCAGTCATGCAAGCTAGCACACTACCTTTTTTATTTTATTTTTGCTACATTCTTTTAGGAAAGGAATAGAGAATAAATGAAACAGGTGGTGAAAGTAGTCGGAAATTAACTGCCGTATATAAGACAGTATAGCTACCAGTGACTATGCCTTCATCGCTGAGCAGTCCCATCGACAGTCAATTTTTATTTTTGTAGTGAAAAAAACCAAGGTCTTCGTTGGGAATCGAACCCACAACCCCCATTCTTACAAGCTAGTACACTACCTACTAGCCTACATGGGCACCTAAGCTTACTCGTACTCACAACTAAATCGTTGTGCATTGTCCGGGTTGCAGTGCTGTATTTACATATGTATGTTTTCCTGTTCACCTCTACACTTGAAATATAACACCCTGTATTTTCGGTTGATTTACAGCATATTCATTGTTAGTGATCGCTGCCAGTATGAATTGTTTAGAGCGAAATATGGAACCTCATAAACAATTTAATTAATGATTCCATAGACAATCACAACAATCAACTCACACTACACTGTACCGGTACAAGTGAGAATGTATGCACGCTACATTCAATCAATTACTATGCTTTGGTACATGCAGCTTTGTCTCCCTAACATCAATTCTAATATACCGACATCTATTTATTCGCCTTTTGAGAAACTTATACATCCTGGCTATTGAACAACAATTATTTTTGCTATATTCATCGCGCTATTGGGATTTAAACTCGACTCGTTTGCATAGTAATATCAATACAGCCATAGCTTAACACAGTTGGGATATACCACGCATGTTAATGGTAGAAAAAACCATGTGTTCTATATTTTTTTTTAGCTGACATAATCCACTTTTTGAAATACAGCATTTTTTTTTAATTTTTTTATTGCGATACGCCGAAGTCTCTTGAGGTGACACGTCTTCATATTTTTAATCAATAATTTTTCCTAAGTCTTCAACAAAATTTTTAGACTATCGGTCAGTATTTCTTTAGCGCCATAGATAATTATTTTATCTGATTATTATTTAGCGGCGTGATGTAAAATAATTATTATAAAAATTGTGGCAACACCAACAAAATGATAGTTTTGACATTTAGTTTTCTGACTTATTCGCAGTAGATGCATTGGTACTCCCCCCCCTCCCTCCCCAACATTTATCGGTCCTAGAATACTTGACTATCTAGACCTGTGCTCCTGGGGGTATGATGTGATAAAGTTTACATCTGCACCGGCAGTGAGCCATAATCAGATGGTGGCCATTACCACTGTGAATGAAAAGCAACGCCATTCACGCCCTAGAAGGCCTTCGAATCCGTGAATTCTCCGGTCACTCCTAGTAGCAATTTCAAAAGCTCGAAGTAGGTCGTAGCCTTTACTCCTTGCTAAAGAGTTGGAGACTATCCAACTCCTAGTCCAGAACGCATGAAGCTTAATATAATTAAGAACGCGACGGCATTCATACTCACAGACCTAAACCATTCATTGTGTTCATTGTGAATGATCCGATCCACAAACTCTCACGGGGTCCTCGAAATCATAACCACCACGATACTCCCATATAGGGGCCAACCTCAGTAACCAGCCAGAGAACAGCTAAATGGCTAAAGAGACAAATAGCGAACTCTGCGGGCTCACTGATTCCCGTGGAAATATGTGGATTGTCCAGATGGCTCCTACTAGCCTTTAAGGTGCCTGGGCTCCCTTTTACCCCACAAGACACCAGTCTAGATGGAATAGTAGGCCCCAAAAAGACTATCATGTGCCCCGGGGGAGCTGCTTGGGGTATAAGGGAGCCCAGTCCCCTGAAGACAGCAGGGGTCAACTAGAAGCTCCACGTTATTTCCACGGGAATCAGTAGCCCGCAGAGTTCCACTAATTGTCTCTTTATACTTTTAGCTGTTTCTCTGACTGATTATTGAGGTCGGCCCTTCGGGAGTATCGTGGTGGCTGTGGTTTTGCGGCCGCATACAGGTATTGTTTTATGGTGGCCAGGATCATTTCACCTTTAATCACACCTACCTGATGAATGATTCTAGATCCAGTGAGCATGCTAGTCATGTGTTCTGGACAGGAGTTGGATAGTCTCCAGCTCTTCAGCAAGGAGTAGTGGTTTAGGAAAGACCTGTTGCTAGAATTAGTCCTCGGCTTCCTAGGACGTGAATGACGTTGCTTTTCATTCACAGTGATTTGACCACCATTTGATTAAGGCCCACGGCCAGGTGCAGATGTAAAACTTATCACGAAATATGCATTGGTAATTGTTACAATGAATTTAATTTTGCATGAAAATCGCATTGAAATCACCAATGAAAATGGTGGTTGTGTTAAAATTACATTTCGTAAAATACGTGATATTTTCGGACAACATAAACGTCCTTCTGAGACTGCAATTAAGAATCAGGCTCGATACAAAATATTCGCATACCAAGGCGTGTTCGACAGGTGTTTGTTTAACTGAAAACATCGCAGCCGTGATCCACAGATTCAAATTTGTCAACTTCTCGATGGCCGCAACAGTTGGGGCTATCCAAAACGATTATAATTTAAATTTTGCGTAAGGATTTAACTTTTGAAGCCTTACAAGGTTCAACTGGTGCAGGAATTTAAGCCGTCCAACCATTCACATCAACGTAGATTCGCTCAATTCATTCGGGAAAAATCATATTTATAGACGACGCCAACTGTCACTTGTCAGGGTATGATAACAAGTAAAATTACCGATTAAAGATTATAGAGCGATTATAGAGGAGCCTTTGCATGCTCAACTTGTCACTGTGTGGTATGCTATGTTATCTGGAGGCGTGATTAGGCCGTTTTTGTTTTTAAAGATGAGGCTGTAGATGCAGTAACAGTCAATGGATCGCGTGATGCTGACCACTCAATTTTGGCCTATTATTGAGAACATGGATATCACCATGAAGGTGCAAAGAAATATTGTTATTTATGGTACGATCAATAATAAAAAAACAAAAAATAATCGACTAATATATCGCCTCGAAAATTCGCTTTATAACTAGATAATTATTTTCCGTTGAAAGAAATTATAATTTATTATTTCTATAATTTTTATGCAAATAGTAGCGGATATGCAAATAAAACGTGAATCATTCTTCAATCACATCAATTCATTAAATTAATTCCATACATCAGCTGAGTTTTAGAAAACTATTCGCATGCATTATGATGAAAATAACATACTTCATGTAGATATCTAATTAAAAAAAAAAACAAAATCATTTATTTTTTGTTTGTGAGCCCCTGATATTTTATTCCAGTCTCTTATTTTCTCTATTTATTCTGCTTGTCATTAAAATCACAGTCCGACAGTGCAACCAATGTACAAACAATAATACAATAGAAGACAAAAATTATCTTTTTATCTAACAGGCTGACGCCCTCTATGTAATTTATGAATAAATCTTGAACTCATTTCTTATCTCTTACATTGAACTTAAATATGTAGTTCTGACGATGCATATACCAGGGATGGCAAGTATAGTACTTTAGTTAATTTTTAAAATTCTTTTGAAAGATTAACTAAACTAATATAAAAGATATGACTCAATAATAGCTGTTATTTAATTTTTGAAATACAGATTTTACTTCTATCTAGTGGCTAAACAAAGCAAATGGTAAGATATCGTTTCAACTTACTTGGTAGCGTTATCAAAATAACAAAAAAAGTGTTTTGTTGTCTGCAGTTAAGAGCGATGTGAAATAAATTACCATTATGAGTGAGATAAGTTTGACATATTTATATTATTTCGAAGGCCGCTTAAGATAGGGTTGTTTATTTAATGATATATTATCGTTTACGGAAAGACACTTGTCAACCTGCAATTTATCCAGCAAATTTTAGTTGTGGAAATGAGCGCAATGTTAATTCGCTAACAGGTTAAGGATGTTTGCAGAATTTTTCTCATTTTTAAGTTTTTTTCCTGCTTTCATATTTGGGTTAGATTTATAAAAATTTATTCTCAGCTTAGAAAATCTAAAAGTCAGATATATCGATATCACATGATATCCACTTTGTCAATAAGAGGCCCAAATTGAGTTGTTATCATCTCGTGATAGTGTGATCCATTGACCCTTACCGCATTTCTAGTCTCATCTTACAAAAAATACGGCTCAATCACGCTTCCAGTTCACATAGCGCACCATACAGTGAGACGTTGAGCATGCAAATGGTTTTCAATAATCGCTCTAAAATTTTCAGAAATCCAAATGCCGCAAATTTACTTGTTAACATACTCTGAGAAGTGAAAAAAGGCTTCGCTTAAAAATGATGTTTTCAGACAAACCACCCGGTTGTTCCTGAATGAATTGGGCGAACCTGCATCGATGTGAGTGATCGATTAGCTTCAATTCCTGCACCAGTTGAATCTTGTAAGGCTACAAATTTAAATTCTTACGCAAGATTCTCCCTGTGGTGGTTCTGGATAACCCCAATTGTTGAGAACGTGGGACTATTGAAAAATTTGTATCTACTCACAGCTGCGATATTTTCAGTTGAACGAACCGGTTGAACACGCTTTGGTGTGCGTATATATTGTATACGAAATACAAAACGCTTAATAGCAGATTTAGATGGACGATTATGTTGTCCGCGAATATCAGGAATCTTTTCATAATAGAGTTTAATTATTTAATACGATTATCGTGCAAAATTAAATTCATTGTAATAATGGCCAACGCATCTATACGAATCAACTTCTTGTTGAAAAACCCAAAATATACGAGTATAGTTTTAAATAACTATTTAAGCAATACTTAATAGGCAAAAAGCTGAAACGTCGCACACTGGGGATTTTTGTATGGAGGTGGGGAAAAAAATATATTTTTCAAAACATATAGTGATTTCATCACAAATTTAGTTTTATTTATATAGTGAATACACAAAAGTAATCAAAATAAAGAAAGTTAGAGAAATGTCGATCGTTACCTGCAATGTAAAAAGCCATAACTAACAAAAAAACTTGAATTTAAATTTGACTTTTTTTTAATTTTTAATTTATTATTTCTTTTAAATCTATTTTTAATTTATTATTCTAAAAGAGCCTTAACTTCGTCGTTTATAACACTATGTTTTTTCTGGCTAAATGAAGGCGTCAAATGTGAAATCATGGAATCTAATATTACCATAATTCGGTGCATAATATCTTCGTTCGTGGCAATTCGACTGCATTTTCTGGAGTGTCTAAGGCGATATTTTTTTTAGTCTTTGTTACGACTTTCCTGAGCCTCTTCGGATAGTAGGCCTACAGGAAAAATACACTTTTCAATTACATCTTTTCTATGAATCAGAATTTTGTGAAGTGTAGGTGGCATATTGTACCACTTGTACAGTGCAACAAACTCTTTTGCCGTCTCTAAACAAAAATCACCAAATTTTTTTGGTATGTGCTTGGATTTTCTGATGGGGTAAAATTACTTTTATTTGGGTACGGTTTTCCGTCGACTCTCGTCAAATTTCCGGTTTCGGCTGTTTGCCATCTTCAGTGTTCTTTTCGTACTAGTTGCATTCTATTGTCAGCTCTGTTTATATAGTTCGTCTTGTTCGTGTCTCCCTTCGTGTTATTGCGTTCGTCACTTTCAGTATTTTTTTTTTGCCTGCATCTCTCTCTCCTTTTTCGTTTGTCTCTTTTTACCTAATTTGTCGCTCCCTTTTTCATTCGACTTTTTTTCTAACTAAACCCTTTTACGATCATGCTTGTTGTCCGTTTTTGTTTATGTGTGAACCTATTGGGTTTTTTTTGTGACATAATAATCTGTAATTGTGCGTTTATGATTTTCTTTGTGGCTTTGGTCTTGTACGCCTGCGTAACGTTTTTGTGTTGGTGTAATGTTTGTTTTCCTGTAAAAATGTTTCAACGGTTCAAATATTGTGTCCGAAGCAGTGTATATTTGTTCATTTATTATTCGTCCGTCAAATATTTTTTGTTTGTATATTTCCATGTTTTCTAATACATTTAGTCTCCTTCCTTTGTGCTGTGTATGAAGCAGTTTAACCGTTGTCTTTATATGTCCTGGTGTACATTTGTTGTTAAATATATGGTTCGCGAAGTTTGATTCTGGAGTTGATTTTGGTTCCCGTAGTCTTTCGTCATAGTCTCTAATGTGTTCCCTAAATCTGGTCTTAATTTTTCGTCCTGTTTGCCCGATGTAGCTATAATGGTATGTACAAGTTAATTTGTACACTCCTTGTTTGTCTAGTATATTTGCCTCGGTTATTTTATTCCGTAGTATTCTGCCTAGGGTGTTTCTTGTTCTGAATGCGGTATTGATGTTGTGTTTTTCAAAGAATTTCGCCAGTTTGTACATTGATTTTCCCATATATGTTAATGTAGCCCATTTTTTCCTTTCATTCTCCTGTTCTTTGTTCGTTCTAATTTGTTTCTTGATGTTATCTACGAGGCGCTTTTTGTATCCGTTGTTTTCCGCTATGGTGTATATTGTTTCCATTTCCTTCGTATACATTTGCCGTGTTAGTGGTGTTCTCTCGAGTCTTGTTATTAACTGCCTGATTGCTGCGTTTTTGTGTTGCTGGGGATGATTTGATGAGTTGTGTATTATTGTGTCCGCTGCTGTTGGTTTCCTGTATATTTCATATTCGATTCTGTTTGAGATTATATTCATCTTGATCGTTAGGTCCAGATAATTAATTCTCCCCTTCTCTTCCTTTTCCATTGTAAATTTTATGTCCTTGTGTCTTCCATTCAATCTACTGGTTCTACTACCTCTGTGATTGTTATAGTTTCGAAAATTATTGAAAACCTTTATTATGTTTTCATTTCGGAAATCAAAGCAGGATTAGCAAAGAATTTCTCGTGACGTATATCCTGAATTTGTCGTACCAGAGCTTTTCTTAACAGTATCAACCTGTACTCCAATTTTCTCGTTAATTTCACGCTTTATCAAACATTTTCGGACTTCTTTTATCGGACGAGTATTTGAGTGGACTCTTCCACGTTTAAATTTAATATTATAAGCTACATGCAAAAGACACTCCATCAGCCTAATATGCGCATGAAGTGGTGACATACCAAATTGCAGTGCTTGTTCATTTAGCGGCAAAGCTTGAAATTCTTCGATTTTATTCATCTTGGATGTTATTACTCCACAAATAAAACAAGAAGATGCTGCTGGTATTTCTGTTACTGATTTTTTTTTTTTTTTTAAAGAGAAGTAGCACTTCAGGCAACAATGCCTATTTAGTCAAGTACCGTGCTACCTTCTTTGGGAAAGGGATAGAGAAGAGATGAAATAGGTGGTGAAAGCAGAAGGATAGTCGGAAATTGTGCTGTCTTGCCGTCAATCATTGTAAAATATACTTCATGTTTTACTTTAAAATTACGATTATTTACTGTTAACTCAAATTCTTTTAGTTGAGATATCTCCTCTTTTCTTCTCGTATAACTTGAGGTGTCTCTTTAACGTATGCAAACTGTAGTGTTCTACAATACTGTATAGAAAAAGGTTAATTGTTGTTCCATATTAATTTATTTATGTCATCACTTAATGATAATTTAAGTGGTACAGCTGACGTCATATATAAATGAGAGTCAGTAATTTGATCATCTAAAAACCTCTGTTGGCATTCGCTTTGACTAGATGCCCCATCACATCCCCATTTATAGATAGAACATTATTAGATTTCCGCTTTCAATTTCATTTATTTCCTTTGCTAACTAGGTCTCTAGGATTCTTTAAGCAGTATGATCCAACAGATTTAGCAGAGGTACACTGATAACTGTTAGTTTTTTCTCTCGTGAGTTCTTTGTATGGTACGAGAGTGATAAAAAAAAGTAATCAATGTTTTTTTGTGCATTTCTCGAGCAAATTTTTTAAATTCATACTTTTACTTAATTGTGCACAAAAGCAAAACGCGTTCATCGATTTTCATGAGTTATGTCTCATTTTGTTAATAGGTTATACTACTTTACGTGAAAGGAATAGGACTTGACACTTTTTTCACTGTTTTGGATTTTTAATGAATTAAAAAAATTGAATTTTTTGGCAATAAAAAAAAATATTTTTTCTTCTTCATACACTTGTTTATATCTTCGAAACTGATGCTTATGTAGCAAAACGTTATATAAACAGATGAAAGTACTTGTAATTCCTGATTTTTCTGAATTTGTTTAAGTAAAATCCGACTAGTGGTTCTTGGGTTATGTTAAACAAAACGGCCTCATCAGAATTCAGTCGCGAATCAATCAGCTGAAAAATGTTGTACTGAGTAATGCAACAAATTGAGAGGTGGCACTTGAAATTGATTAAAAATGTAAAAACAGATATGAGACAATGTGTTAGTAGTTATTTCCAACTGTAGGAAAGTACAGTACAAAGAAAACCGTTAGCTCACATAATAAATTAATATTCGTTTTAAAATTCTTAGGTTTAAATTCAGTTGGTTCAGTAAAACATACAAGTACTGAGCTTGAGACGGCTATAAAAAAAACTAGCAGTCAAATCGGAGTAATTCTTTTTGATTTGATTGTACCATTTAGTCTAAAATTTCAAAATATCATTGCATATTGCCTGAATAGTATGTTGACAATTTGACTTTTTTCCGCGAAATACCCAGTGTGCGTCGCTGAGTCAAGACAACAAGGTTACCATCGTGTTTATTTTGCATGTATTGAAAGTAAATAAATCGTTTAATTTAATTTAAAACTCTAAAGTGCTGTGTAATTATTTTTCTATAAAATAACTCAATATATTATAAACGTAACAATATAAATATCTCCTTCATTCATAATAGAAGAAATAAAGCGATAAGTTAATACTTAAAATGCCTAAAAGAAAATTTTGTATATTAGTTGCAGCATTGTCTCATGTTGCTATATCTTTAATGCACATCGTTAGTACATAAATTATTTTCTGTTGTACTATTTAAACATTCTTCTATAAGCGTGTTGTATAAAAATATAAACATTTATTCAAACTTCTTATAACAAGATAACAATTTTCTAATTAAAGAATCGGTATTTCAACGTTAAATGAGTTAATTTTTTTGGTTATTAAAAAACTCACTTAAACTCACTTAGTCGAGTACGATTCATGATTTAAAAACTGTAAAATATTTTTATTTTAATTCTTTGGTCTTAAATCTCTACACTCCCAATTTTTATTAACATAAATATTTTAAACATTACCCAGGTTTGTTTACTGTTTTATTTGATTACTTTATTTATCCGTAAACATCGTATTCATAACCATTGGTTGGGTAAAGAAAACTCACACTGTAGAAACTTTAATAATATTTATTTTTACTTGTGGTTGCTGCAAGTGCAAAAATAAACGACTTTCATTCGAAATATAAATTTGTCAGTTTCTTTTCGTTTATTTATTCTAAAAAAACAGAGATTTTATTCTATTTTTATTTCATTTTATTTCATCTTAACATGCATGCAGTCTGTGTCATATCAAATTTTAAATTGTGCATAAATGTTTATACTGTTCAAATATTTGACAAAGAACGTAATCGTTTACAAATATGCATTACGTAGCTTTTTTTTCAAAAGCAAACAAAATTATATAAATTTAAGAGCAAGATAAGATAAAAACAAAGCCCAAGTTAAAGGAAAACTGACACAATTGTAAATTTGAACAGCAATAACGAAGTTAGAGTGAAGCAGAATTAAAATATTTGAAAAGGTATCACACATATTTAAGATAAAATTAAAAGGCTTAACTATAAAATGCATAAGCTGGCTTAAGCTAACTTAAGTCGTTGAAAAAGTGGAAGTTTTGATTGTAAAAATAAACAGGTAAGTTTATTCTTTTAAATATAATTTAATAATTTTGGTTTACTTAGATATTGTTATAAGATATCGTAAGAAGATATCATGCATTATGGTAACCAAAATATTTTTGCAGACTTGTTTAGCATTTGACAGATTTTTCGTTTAGCTTTAAGGCCCAACTATATTAGGTACATGCAGGCTTAAGCCAACTTAAGCAGCTGTGCAAATACCTAATAATCATATGTAGCCAACTATAATGTACTTAACAAAACTTTTCGTCAAATGTCATTTGCTTAAGCACGCAAATTTCACCCGGAAACAGCTGATTTTTATGTTGTGCATTGTGTTATAGACACATTAGCAAACAAATTCCAATGGAGGACGAAAGCCAAAAAAAATATTTTGTCTGAATTTAATAGAAAACATACAAAGAAAAAATTGCTTATAAGACAAAAGTGACGCGTTTTATTATAACGGCAATTCAAAGGAACGAGCATGGAAAAGAAGTAGCAGAAAAATGCAGTAAAAGAATTAAAGAATTCTGGTTGCGTTTTTCATTTTCATACTGGTATGAATTATTTAAAGTTGCGGAGTGCAAACACAGTTACTACGGAAACGTTTCTGCAAGAAAATTAAGAGGATGAAAGCTCTATCAGGCAGTGTAATGAGCTATATTGAGGAATGGGCACTACTGCAGCCGGTATAAGCATTTATATTGAATATTTTTACTTTCTAACAATGTGAATCTTTATTTAGTAGCACTCGTGATAACGTTGAAGAACTAGTCTCAAACTTGGAGTTTAATAACTTAAGGGCCTTTAAACATTTTAATTTCTTTTCCATTTATTTAAAACACAATTTGCAAAAAAATTTAATCTTTTATTGTTTTTAATTTAATCAAGCACACAGTAGGATTTTTTAGTGCTTCTGGCCCAAATAATACTAACAGCGAAACATGTGTCATTTTTCTTTCGTAATTTTCTTAAAACTATTAAAAAAATGTAAATTTGTATAAAGAGAGTATTGGGTATACAATTCATGATTATTGAACATCTGTTTATTAATAAATTTCTTTTTTTAAAAAGAAATTATTTTTTTGCAAAAGTACGAAAAAAAATACGCAACTGTGCATAATAATTTCTATATTCATGTAAGTACAATATAGCCACCTAAAAGTCTTCAATAATTTGCTTAAGCATTTGACAGACTTTTCGTTCAATTTTTGACGGTAGCTTAAGCCAGCTTATGCATATTATAGTTAGGCAGGTTAGATTTATTTATGCACATTATAGTTGATCCTTAAGAAGTGGCCTTTCTAAATTGGAGTATTTTGAAAATTTCAACTTTTTAAAGGGTGGCCAATGGCCACCAGGAATATTTGCGCTTATTATAGCAATAATCATAAGTGAGATGAGCAAAAGATATATAGAAAACGAATTTCAGAAAAAGATGTTTATGGAACTGGAGGAGTCTGGAGAAATAAGTTCTACTGTTAATGATGTTGAGTTAGAACCAATTATGAGTAAAATAAAAACACATTATATAAGCTTTCTATAACTCAAACCCATAATACTAAAAGTTTTATTTATCTTTATTTTTTGTCTTCTAGTATTAGTATTTTACTAATTTTCCAATAAAATTAATTCTTCTTAATCTTGTAACCATTTATTAAATAATTCTTTCAGTGAAAACCCGGCTGCGAAACGCACAGCGGGAAAATATAATTAAAAGAAATTATACAACATATGTATAATCAAAATACCAAGGGTACGTCTTTTAATACTAATTTTATTTTTCATTTACAATGTTACAATTAATTCAATTTCGCACAAAAATCGCATTAAAATAAATTAAATCCACTATGAAAATGGGGATTGTGCTAAAATTACATTTCGTAAAATTCATGATATTTTCGGACAACATAATCGTTCTTCTGAGACCGCTATTAAGACTTTGGTCGTTAAATTTGAGTCGACAGGCTTGATATGAAATGTGCGAACACAAACGCGTGTTCGACCGAGTCCTTCAATTGAAAACATTGCAGCCGTGAGCCACAGTGTTGAACCCAATTTTGATCTATTATTGACGACATGGATATCACTGGCATATGGTTTCAACAGGACGGGGCGACATGTCACACAGCCAATGAAACGATCAATTTATTGCAAACCATCGCGGCCGTGAGGCACAGCAGATCCAAATTAGTCAATTTCTCGACGTTCTCATCAGTTGGACGAATTTTACGTAAGGATTTGACTTTGAAGCCGTACAAGGTTCAACTGGTGCAGTAACTGAAACCGTTCATTCGGGAACAACTAGCCAGGGTTGTCAACAATCAAAATTGCCATAATTAGACTTCTGAAAAAACCTAAAGGGATTATTGAGGAGCCTTTGAACGCTTAACGTGCCACTGTATAGTGTACTAAGTGATATGGAGCCGTGATGCTAACAACTTAATTTTGACCTATTATTCAAAACGTGGATATCGCTGACATGTGGTTTCAACAGGACAGCCAATCAAACAATCAATTTATTGCAAACCAAATTTCTTGATCGCATTATTTCACGGCCAGACAGATCGTGTGTTTTAACACCACTGAACTATTTTTTGTGAGGCTATGTTAAGGACAAAATCTTTACGGACCAAATTGAATCGATTTCAGCCTTAAAACTTAAAATCCATAATGCGATTAACGAAATAGGACCGCCATTTTGCCAAAAAGTGATTAAGAACTTTAATGAAAGAATCGACATCTGGCAGCATGGTCGTGGTGGGCATTAGCCAGATATCATTTTTCATACATAATTGCCGAACTCTCTTCTCTTCGTAATACAATAAAAATTTTAATCATTCTAATCTAAAATTTATTTGTTTTATTTTGTTTAAGAAAACAAACTGCTTGTCGAAAAACCCTTTATAAACTAAAATCTTAAATGAAATTTATGTAACATTAAAAATGAATTGTTATTAACGTTTGTGAGAACCACTTGCCATTGTAACTTTTTTTCATGCACGTAATATCTTGGTGGAATCTTTCACCCTACTCTTTACACACCGCACCATGGACTGTTGCAATCTGCAAGTTGGGCCTTAAATTTCAAAAGCTGCAAATCGCAGACGAAATCATTAAGTTCAGATTGGGTAACTTTTTTTTTTTTAAAGAGAAATAGCACTTCAGGCAACAATGCCTATTTAGTCAAGTACCGTGCTACATTCTTTTAGGAATGAGAACATAGAGAATAGATGAAACAGGTGGTGAAAGTAGAAGGATTTGCCTTCATCGCTGAGCAGCCCCACCGACAGTCAATATTAACTTTTCTAGTGAAAAAAAACCAAGTTCTTCGTTGGGAATCGAACCCACAACCCCCATACTGACAAGCTAGTACACTACCTACTAGCCTACAGGGGTTCTTCTTTTAGACCAGATGAACTGCTAGATAAAACTTTACTTCGTTTTGCTAATGGCAAATGGAAAATATCGCATAACGCGTGAGTTTGTGTTTTCGAAAAAGGAAATGGCGCTGGCAGTTTGTTATTGCGAGAAATTAGCCTTTGGCCTGAAGGTACGTACATCAGAATTATTTTATTTTGTTTTAAGATTTTCTCGTAAATTCCTTAATTTTGTCAGGCAAAAGCAGCAGTCATTTATAGGGTTTTTTGGCACCCTCTAGATCATTGGCTGACTAAACCATAAAGATTTTTTGGTCCCTTGCGAGCAATCTGTCAAAGCTGCTAGAAATGTTTTGCAACATATAATTTAAATCCAACTTTTCCCACTTTCGTCTATTCTAAAATAATGATAGTAATTCTTTTTTATAAAGCCCGTCATATTTTGGCAGTGCAACGCAATTACAAAATCACCGCAAACATAAAAAAAATGGTTTTGGATTGACTTGAAAGTAATATTGTTCCACATCTTTTAATGTTTCAATTATTCACATCGAACAAGCCATTAAAGAGTTCTATTGAAATAATATAACATGATCGCCTTGTTTAGGGGAATTGTTCAGGAACCATTTCGATTGCAGAAATCTCAAAATATGACTAAATTTTTCCTTATCTTAAATAAAGTTGCTTACATTTAACTCCTTAGATATACATTTTTATACTTTAAGAATATTGTTAAAGTTAAATAATAAACAGCAACATAAAACACTTAATAAATGTCAAAGGGAAATAAAAAAAGCCAATTAAAACAATCCATAATGAAAACAAGAAAACCAAGTTATAAACAAAGTGATTTATTTATAATTTATTTTTCTTTTCTTTTATTTCACCACAAGTTCTTTTTTCGAGCGTGTTTCAGAAAAGGAATAGAAATTGTGGACAGGAAAAAAAATTGCACACCATTAAGCATTTTTGCTTTAGTGTGCTTTTCGTTTTAACACGATTTTAATTGTCAACAACATGCAGCAGAATGTAAAGCGAAAATAGATAGCAAAAATGAATGTTAAAAGAAATAAACATTAAAAATGAATAAGTTAGTGCTGGAAAAACTTATAAAAACGCAATTTGAGTTAATAATTGAAAAGTACTTGCAAAGTGAATTTAGCAGAAGGTAGAGGGCAGAGAAGAAGAAAGAGCGTGGCAATGTTTAATGTCAGCCAGGCATACAAATAGCAAAAAGTTAATTGATAGAAAAAAAATCAATAGAAATGTTCAAAACATTTAGCTATAAGGGGCTATAAAAGAGCTTTAGCATGTCCATAAACTGGAGACTACTTCGCTTCTGTATTTTAGGAAGCCCGAATTTAAAGTTCTCTTGATTAGAAGTTGGCTCCTAATAGAATTGCTTACAGAAGCCGGGCAAATAAAAACGGTTTGAAAAATTATTTTTTTTTAAAACAGTAACACAGCAACAGAGTTACGAAGATGATTCATCAAGTTTTAAAAGAAAATAATTATCAGTAAAAGAAAAGTAAACGAAACGATCCACTCTGTATGCTTAAAACAGCATAGTTTTCTAAAAAATCTTATACACAAACACAACAACAACATGCTTATAAGAAATTCTGCCAAATAAGTCAACAACAGAAAAAAAAAAACAACTAACACAGAAACAAACAAAACACACAGCCAAGCAGGCGCCTAAACTGAATGATAATTATAATAACAAAAACAATATGGGATGATGTTAAAGTAGAATATTCTTGTATATGTAAGAACTGCTTAAAAGAACTATTTAAGCACTACTTGCTGGGCAAATTAATTCAATTCAATTCAAGTAGAGTCATCAGTGAGTAAAGACAACAAAGTTACCATCGTATTTGTTTTGTGTGTTTGGAAAGTAAATAAATCCTTTAACTTAATTTAAAACTCTAAAGTGCTATGTTATTATTTTGCAATAAAAGAACTAAAAGGAATAAACGTAACAATAATTTATGCCGAAGTAAACCGCTAACGGGTAGAGCAGAGATAAATCGTTGGGTTCATTTCCAGTGAAATGAGCGAATTCTTAATTTTCCAATTATAAACAAATTTCATCTTCCCATAACTCTTCTAAAAATTCAATTTAGACACATTTACCGCTTTTTTTGTTTTTTTGTTTTGGATGCATCATTGTTGTTTTTACAATGCCGCACCATATACCTGCAGCTCACGCTATTTCAGGGTTGAAAAACAAATTTTTGCTAGAAACATTTAGCACGGAGTCACACACATTAGTGGCCTTTTTATTTACCTTTTTCGCAGTTTGTAGTTTTACGATTTCAGAGATGTTGATATTCGGTTTGCATTGCTATTAGTGGATATAATTTTTTAACTATTTTTCTTTGCTAAGTATTCTTTATTCTTTTCGGGATAATACTTTTATGGGATATTAATGTCAAAAATTTTTCTCTCAAATATGCAAAAATATTGAATTTCGTAAGTAACTCAGGATTATTTAATATAAGAATTTTAAATCTAGAAATCGATTCCAATAAAATTTGGGTGGCCTTTAACAATTTTTTTTCTCAAAGCGTTTGAATTTTTTTTTTTTTTAAAGAGAAGTAGCACTTCAGGCAACAATGCCTATTTAGTCAAGTACCGTGCTACATTCTTTAGGAAAGGAATAGAGAATAGATGAAACAGGTGGTGAAAGTAGAAGGATAGTCGGAAATTCACTGTCGTATATAAGACAGCACAGCGACCAGGGACTTCATCGCTGAGCAGCCCCACCGACAGTCAATCTTTATTTTTTGTAGTGAAAAAAACAAGGTCTTCATTGGGAATCGAACCCACAACCCCCATAACTACAAGCTAGTACACTACCTACTAGCCTACAGGGGCACCTAATTGGCGTCTATATGGGTTTCCCTCTGGCTGCAAATGTTTATTTTAATATACAATTTGTCTCATTATTTTCTACTCACTACAAAAGCCTTTCAGGCAAAAGACTACGCAGTGATTTACATATGCTCCTAATTCATAACCGAATCATAATTAAGTTAAGCAATATTCTGCACTTGCGTGCGTGATAAGATTTACGTTAGCACCTAGCTATGTGAGCCATAACCCGACGGTGGATGTGATATGGCATAGCTTTTGACTTGGAAGCATTTAAAAAAAAAAGTTTTCATTAAATTTAAAAAAATTATTTTTGTTAACTGAACGAAAACTCCTGCTGCAAAATGTAGTTTCTTATTAGCAAAACAATCACATAATTGGCGTCACAACAAAGAAAATTTAATTTTAAAAGTCGAAAAGTAAGCATAAAATATGATAGAGATGCATGTGAAGAGTCTAAACAGGTGATAACTGCCAACTTGATATTGTGAAGTTGAGTGTCAGCTGTTTGGCCAGTGGGCTGGAAGCTAGTGCAACGTAGCTTAGGGCGAACGGCATTCGTAGCTGGAGAGAAAAGTATTTTGCAAACTTCCGCAATTACATTTATCCAGTGTAAAGACTTTAATGCGGCATTGAGTCTTAACGTAATGTTTTAAATAAACTTTTAGAAGAATTCTAAACTTTCACGTAATTTAACATTCTCTCAGTTTCATTTAATTTTTTTTCCGTTTCTAAAGAAATACGTTTTTAATATTAAAATTCATTCATGTCACTCATTCAATAGACACAGGACTATTTTAATTATCGACTGTAGGGTATAACATACATATTTCTATAAATGCTTATAAAATAGCATCTCTTGCATATCCCATAATGTTGAAGAAGCAATGTTAATGCATGAGTGTCATGTTAATTTTGCGGTCCTTTAAAGAAAAAAATAAACATAAATTCAATAAAGAGGAAAAAATAGACGTAATTGAAATACTTAATAATAATATTAAATAATACGCCTTGTGAAAGTTAATGGAAAGGAAAATTAATTGCAGGATGCAGGGCAACATGCGATGGCTATTGTTTTCTTTTTTTTTTTGTTTTTTGTTTCTCTCTAAATGCGTTTGCGATTATTAGAAAATAATTAAATAGTTTTGTTTAAATAATAAATAAAATAACATAAAGGGCAAATAACGAATATTAGGACTCAAATGTCGTAACTTTTTCCCACGAATGTATCGAGGAGAAATGCAATATTTTTGTAAAAAAAAATTAATGTAACATTTTTAACTAAAGAAATTATCTACGCAACAAATCAGGCGAAACTGTGTTATCTTAAAATAGTATTATCTTTATGGGAAACGAACTCAGGATTTTTTTAATATAACAATTTTAAATCTAGAAATCGGATTCCAATAAAATTTGGGTGGCCTGCAAAAATGTTTTTTCTTAAAGCGTTTTAATTGGCGTCTAAATGGTTTTCCCGCTGGCTGCAAATGTTTATTTTAATATACAATTTTTCGCATTATTTTCTACTCACTACAAAAGCCTTTCAGGCGGAAGACTACGTAGTAATTTACACATGCTCCTAATTCATAACCGAATGATAATTAAGTTAAGCAATATTCCGATCTTGCGTGCGTGATAAGATTTACGTTAGCACCTAGCTATGTGAGCCATAACCCGACGGTGGATGTGATATGAAGCATCACTTTCGCCCTAGGAACCCGAAGCATAATTCTATCTAACAGATCATTTCTAATCGCAACTTCGAGAGCTTGGAGCAGGCCGCCACACCTACTTCTTGCTTAAGAGTCGCAGACTATCCAACTTCGAGTCTTGAACACATGATGAGCATGCTCATTGGAAGTGGATCATTCACCCCGTGTTTTTTTTATGAGAAGTAGCACTTCAGGCAATAATGCCTATTCAGTCAAGTACCGTGCTACATTCATTAGGAAAGGAATAGAGAAGAGATGAAACAGGTGGTGAAAGTAGAAGGATAGTCGGAAATTAACTGCCGTATAAAGACAGCACAGCGACCACTGACTATGACTTCATCGCTGAGCAGCCCTACCGACAGTCAATTTTTATTTTTGTAGTGAGAAAAAACCAAGGTTTTCGTTGGGAATCGAGCCCACAACCCCCATAATGACAAGCTAGTACACTACCTACTAGTCTACAGTCATTCAAAGGTGAATGATCCTGCGTAACCACAGCCACCACGATGCTACCAAAGGGCCAACCTCAATAATCAGTCAGAGAACAGCTAAAAAGCTGAACTCTGGGGCTTACTGATTCCTATGGAAATAAGGTGGAGTTGTCCAGTTGGTTTCTGCTAGCCTTTAGGGGACTGGGCTGCCTTTTAACCCCGGTGAAACATATGAGACGGTGAGGTTCCGTCAAGACGTATAGATGTGCCCTCGGGGAGGATTCTGCACTTCCAATATTTAGCACATGCATAACCGTCTGAATAGCACAATAGTAACTAAAATATGTCATCATTCAATTTCCAAATCAACACTTTTAGACCGCCGCCCTAATAAGAAACATATTGAAATTATGCGGTATTATTGAAATATATATTTACAAACATATTGTTACGTTTATACCTTTTACTATAAACGTTTTGTTGTGAGTTCTTTATTGCAAAATAAATAACACAGGTTTTTAAAGTTTTTAAATTTATAAACATTTTATTTACTTTAACCACAGAAAGTTGAACAATTCAGAACAATTTACTTAAAATGCACGTCTTTTGTTTATGAGGTTTAATTTTACACTGATTGACTATCTACTCAGACGCTGGCCTATTTATATTTGTCCATTTAAAGTCTAGCAAATTTAAGAATCTTCTACTCACTTTGTATCACATTTTGTTGTTGTATGTTGTTTATTCGATGTATAGGCGCCTGTATGTCTGTGGGTATTTTTGTTTTTGTTTTTATGCTGACAAATTGGGAACATATACTTATATACAATTGACAATGTCGACGACCAATTCTCATTTATCCAAGGAAATGTGGATTTTTTATTCAAACAGTGCGTTCCAATTAAGACGAAACGGATCAATAATGATCAACCCCCATGGTTTACCGCGAAGATTAAATCACTAATGAGGACACGTGACAAGTCATACTCACGGTGGTGGAAATTTAGAACAGATGACCTTAAAGCAATACATAAGTCTGCTCGAAGGGAGGTGACAAAACGGATTCAGTCTGCTAAATGTGCTTTTTATCGGCGTCGATTTTCATCGGCTATTGATAATAGAGCTAAGTGGAGGGAAATTCGAAAAAAAAGCTTAGGTCGGAGTAGAATGTCACAGCATAATTGTGATGTTGACGTGAACCTTCTAAATGATAAATTTGTTAATATTAATGTTCCCATGCTGGCAAGTAGCGTTTACGACGATCTTTGTTATGTGCCAATACGAAACCCTTTTGGCCTCCGATGTGTAGATCAGCTTGAGGTTCTTAAGAGTTTTTCCGTTGTTAGATACAACGCGGATATTACTAATCATTACGCATTTCTTCAACTCTATCCTAACGAAGTCCAATTTTCCTAAGGAATGGAAGTCCTCCAGGATTATCCCTATCCCTAAGACTAATGGTGAATTCCGACCGATAGCTATTCTACCGTTTTTATCTAAAGTTTTTGAGAATATCCTCAGCAGTCAAATGAATGACTATCTCACACGGAATAAATTTTTATCCGAGGCTTAATCTGGTTTTGTTAGGGGCAGAAGTTGCATAACGGCTTTAGTGGATGTGGTCGAGAGCCTTAGAACTGAACTCGACATCAACAAAATGGATTTCTTGGTTCTACTGGATCACAGTAAAGCCTTAGATGTGGTAGATCACTCTATCACTGGTGTAAGTTATCTTATTTCAGATGTCAAATAGTGAGTGTTGATGATAGGAGATCTAATCCGCTTGTAGTTAGTAGAGGAATACCACAGGTCTCTATATTGGGTCCGCTTCTTTTCTGTCTCTACATAAATGACCTATCTGACATTTCTAAGAGCAGCAGGATGCACATGTATGCTGATGACGTGCAAGTTTATAACAGTAGCTGGATTAATGACGTTCCTATGTGTGTGAATGGGATAAATGACGATCAATCGCTGGGCCATATCTAATGGATTGTATATCAATGCTTGGAAATCAAAATGTATTGTCCTCACGAAAGCTAGGAGAACTCTGGTTAACTTTAATGTGAGAATTGACGGAAATGTGATCGAATGAGTAGAATCGGCATCTACTTTGGGCGTAATTTTTAATAATAGAATGACCTCGACTAATCACATTAATTTTGTCGTTGGCAGAGTTTACAGTAAACTTCGCACCCTATGGTCGTTAAAGGACTCTACGCCGTTTGATATTCGCATGCTTTTGGCAAAGACTTATCTGATCCCTTCACTTCTTTACGGTTGTGAAATCTATAGCAATTGTGACAGCACTGATCTGACTAAAAGGCGCATATAACAATATTGCCCGTTATATATTTCAGAAAGACTGCCGTGATCATATCTCATCATACTCTAATTTAATTTCTGGAATGACATTCGATGATCTTTTAAAATATAGGTGTCTAATTTCCTTGCACAGGATCGTCATCTCGGAACGACCCTAATATCTATTTGATAGGATAGGTTTTGCAAGATCTCATCGTGGTAGAAATATTATCCAGCAGAAATACAAGAGTCTGCTATCTCAACGCCCGTTTTTCATAAATGCAACCAGTCTTTGGAACTCTTTGCCAAATTCTATACAAAAAATAGGCACGCAAATTTATTTAAAAAGGAGCTTTATAAGTTATTTAGTTCTACCTTGACTTAATTTTATGTTAACACTTTACATTACATTTCTTTCGATTAGTCCTATCTTTATTTGTTATAACTAAATTATTGTTAATGCTTTGTTTTTAGATTTCAGTTTTATATTAAGTCAATGTGTATATGTTAAGGATCAACAGCACTGTCACTTATAAGATGTTATCATCTTGTTGTGTTAGTTGTTTAAAGAATAAATAATAATAATAATAATAATAATAATAATAATAATAAAGTTTCTGCTTGAGATTTATTTCAAAATATTTGTTGTTGTCTTTTGCAGAAAAGGTTTCTTAGAAAACTATGCAGATGGTAAATAGCATACATGTTTATTGTTGTCTTACGCGTATAAAATTTGTACGCAGCTAGTAAACAGAAATTTGTTTTTGTCTTGCATGCCCAACATAACAAATTGTTGTTGTTTGCGTTTATAAAATGTCTACGCAGTTTGTAACTAGAAATTTTGTTGTTGTACCATAAGTTTTCTTAGCAAGCCACGCAGTTCGTAAACAACATACCCGGTAGTTCGCTTCATTCCTTAATTATTTTATTTTAAAACTTAAGCAAGACACATCCGTAACAATAGTTATTTTTTATATAACGTGCCGATTAATCAAGACAAATTCTGCTTTTAAAAAGGGGCATACTAAAGTTGTCTTAACTATTAACACCAACTTCTTTTAATTTCATTCTATTGCACTCCAAGCCAACCTGTAGATCACGCTCAATTTTTATAATAAAATTTATTTTTATTTGATATTATTGTTTTGTAAAGGGTTCTTCAATAAGAAAATCTCCATCACGACCATGAGTCTTTTATCAATTTTTTCAATTCCTTTTTGGTTCTTATTTGTTAATCATATCACGGATTTAAAATTTTAAGGGTTAAATCGATTTGATTGGCTCCGTATAGCTTCTATCCTTAACATAGTCCCACAATCCAATAGTGTTGAATCACACGATCTGGCTGGACACTTAACTATTGATTGTTGTGAAACTTTGCGATCGGTAAATGAGTTTTGCAATGATTGTTTCATTAGCTGCGTGACATGTGGCACCGTCCTGTTGAAATCACATGTCATTGATATCCACATCGTCAGTAATAGGCCAAAATTGAGTCGTTAGCATATCACGATAGAGTTATTTATTGGCCGTTACCGCATTTTCAGCCTTCAAAAAAAAAAAAACGCCCCAATCACGCCTCCAAACCACATAGCGCTCTATACAGTGGCACTTTGAACATAAAAGAGCTTCTCAATTATAGCTCTAGAAAAACATTTGGGCTTTTGAAAATTCTAGAAATAGAAAATATTTTATTAATTAAAACTTTCCTGCTTTTAACCATTTGGGCCATACATATACACTCCTACGTAATTCAATGGCAGCTTGATGGCAACAGAAATGTGAGAATGAAATATCTGGAATTATTGTTTTGTTAATAATTTGTGAAACATTTTTTAAAACAACAACAATAACATTGATAATAAAAGTTTTTAAAAATAACAACTATAGAAATGATAATAAAAATAAAATATTGTTACTTAGACTCTTAGGAGATAAAATTACATATAGAACAATGAGGACTGACCACAATTAAACTACAAAGGGAAAATAACAATATAATTTTAAATCTTTATAAAGAGAATTATATTGATAAAATACAAAAAAATTGTCTAATATGCTCATCTGCAATAGCTCCCAGAATTTATGGTCTACCTAAGATTCACAAAGAAGGCACCCCTCTCCGCCCGATTGTATCATCAATGAATGTACCTTGCTACCAATTATCTAAATATATTCAAAACAATTGAAGGACCAACTGAAATCGGTAAAACTTCAGGATAACGAGATCCTAATATCATTTGATGTAGTTTCTCTTTTCAAGAACATTCCGGTACATATTGCAATTAAAAACATAATGAAAAATTGGAACACTATTCAAACTTTCACTAAGCTACCGAAATCTAAATTCTTGAAGATACTCAACTTTTGTCTGACTGATAATAAGTATTTTTTGTATGATGGTAAAATTTATAACCAAACGTTTGGAATACCAATGGGTAACCCTCTCTCGCCCACTATAGCTGACATTATACTAGATAACTTATTAGACGAGGCATTAGCTGAGCTTGAGAATAAGAACATCAACCTAAAATACATAACTAAGTATGTAGACGACATTTTAGCTATAATTAAACTTGACGATAAAGATGAAGTTCTTAAATCCCTTAATAGTTATCACCCGAAAATACAATTCACTGTGGAGATAGAGAAAAATGGAAAACTTTCATATTTGGACACAACATTGATACGAAATAATGACGGAATACTTTTCGATTGGCACGCAAAGGATAGATAGAGGATTGATAGAGTGCATCTGGGAGATTGATGAATTTCAATACCACACAACCCATGGCACAAATAATTAACACTGCAAGAAGCTTCATCTTTAGATTTTTGAACATTAGCGACGATCAATTTTACACCAAGAACATAAATAAAATAACGACAATACTAAGACGCAACAGTTTTCCGATTAAACTTATAAACAATTTAATAAAAGAGGCAGGAATTAAACTTAAGGCAAATTATCCTCAAACTAACATTACTGAACAGGACAATCAACAGAGAGCTTTTTACAGTGTAAAATATATACCAGGTTTGACTGACAGCAAAAGCTTGAAGTCAATAATAAAAACTGATAAAATACAATTTTCATACAAACCAAACAGCACATTGAACAGAATATTCACGAACATGAAAGATCAAATAGAAAAACAAAAACAATGCAATGTAGTGTATGAAATTAAGTGCAAAGGTTGTGAAATCGAAAGCTGTAATCTAACATACATTGGAACAACGAAACGAACATTGGAGACAAGAATGAAGGAACACAAAAATGATATTACAAAACGGAAAGAAACAACAGCATTATCGCAACACATACTTAAGACTGGACATGAAGCTGATTTTGAAAAAGTCAAGATTTTAGATATAGAATCCAGGGAAAGGAAAAGGTACACAATAGAAAGTCTACGCATTCAACAAAACATTGACAATACTACGAATCTAAAAGAAGACACAGGCATCATAAACACAAACTACAGTGCTGCAATGGCCAACAATTAAACGTTCATAATAAATTTAAGTTGTGTTTGTTTTATTTAAATTTAATTGTTTTGTTTTTGTTAATTGTCAAAAAATATATAAATGTGATTAATGGTATATTGTAAGTAATTTATTTTGGTGTATTAAAATTGTAATAAATTAAGATTTTAATTTTTAAATAGACGAAGCCCTTGAGGAAGTCAACAAAAATTGACGAAACGTTGGGCAAAAGTGAGATTAAAAACTGTTTTTATTGGCACAAATATTTTAGGCCTGATTAGCTAAAGCTTATGAAATCAACAACACAAAATTTCTGGATTGGCCAATTAATATAAATGATTAAAATATTATTACGTTTATTGTTTCTAATAAACGCTTGAGTTTTAAAATTGCAAAATAATAACAAACTACTTTAGAGTTAGATATGATTTTACGTCATACTTTAGAGTTTTAAAGTAAGTTAAACGATTTATTTACTTTCAATACACGCAAAATAAACACGATGGTAACTTTGTTGTCTCTACTCACTGAAGACTCCACTTGAATTGAATTGAATTGAATTGAATTCATTTGCCTAGCAAGTAGTGCTAAAATAGTTGTTTTTAGTAGTTCTTGTATATAAAAAAATATTCTACTTTAACATCATCCCATATTATTGTTGTTATTATTATTGTCATTCAGTTTAGGCGCCTGCTTGGATGTGTGTTTTGCTTTGCTCAGTGTTAGTTGTTTTTATCTTCCGTTGTTTATCTTATTTGGTAGAGTTTCTTATAAGCAGATTGTTGTTGTCTTGTGTGTATAAGATTTCTTAGAAAACTAGTCAAACATTTCGTTGTTTCGTTTAATATTTTTTACTGATAATTATTTTCTTTTAAAACTTAATAAATCATCTTCGTAACAATATCTATATAAAATTAAATTACTGAATGTAAAACATATTAGAAATTCAAATAATAATCTTAATCCATGCTTTGGTTTTGTTCAAGTCTTTTACATTTTATTCTTGTGAAATTCCAAAAATGCCCACACAGTCAACCAAGACCCGACACAATATTTTGTATTGTGTTCGGTTCATAAAAGAAAATTCAAACACTTTTTATAATCAACACTTATCCAATCCCTTACTTAAACACAGATACAATGAACAATGCTCACGCACACTTTCTTAAGTACTATCAGACACATTTTTATGTCCAAAGTATTGGCAGGTGTATCAAAAGTCTTGGTTGAAGTGGAAAAGAAATTGTTTTCAATAAAACAGACTTTAAATTGAAGTTATGAAATTCAACGCACATTCTATACGCGGAATGGATAAAAAATACAGAAGAGGAAAGAGGCGGTAAGAGTATAAGGAAAATGGTTGGTAAGAGAAACATAAACCAATTGATTTTAAGATGAAACATAGCACAAAAAATTGTTCTCTAGCACATAAACAAACACTCGCGTACAAGGAGCCATTCTGCACAAGTGTAATTTCCTCAAATATCAATTTAACATTAAATCCTTGTGGACTTTTTTTTTAGTTTCAACTATAATGGAAAAGCAAAGAAATGGCATCGTTATACCTTAAAAAAAATAATAACACTTTGGAAAAGTGTATAAGGAAGAAAATAAAAAAGCCATGAAAAGGATTTTGAACCATAAGTTGGTTTCTGATACAGGAAATATTGTGCAAATGTTAAAGGAATGATTTACCATGAAAGCGGTAAAGAAGAAAAAATGTTCTTCTTTTATGATTGTAATTATTAAATTGAATAGGGAGGTGTGTACGGCTGCGTTTGTATGTTTGTTTGTAAACACTCACACAATTCGAATTATCAGGATACTAAACACGTGCCAGCGATTGCAACACGTGAAATTGAAAAGAAATTATGGTTTGTGGGATGTTAAAACGCATCATTAAACGTTCTATTCCCTTTCAGCATTTGCAGCAATTTCAGGTTTGAAAGAATGAAAAATAGTTAATCAATAAATCTTAAATCTTTCCGCAAAAGAATTTAAAATTAAGCTTCAAAGAAGAAGCAAATTATGAATACAAAAATTGGAATCAAAAAAACTAGTTTCGAATTTAGAAAATGATATTAAGATTTTGTCTACAAACTTAAACAGATATTAATTGTCGTCACATTGCGTGACGTACTCGATATGGAAGATGCATTGGCAATTGTTGCAATGAATTCAATTTCGCAGGAAAATCGCATTAAAGTAATTAAAATCCACTACGAAATTGGTGGTTGGGTTAAAGTTAAATTTCATAAAATTCATGATATTTTCGCATCGCTATTAACAATTTGGTCGTTAAGTTTGAATCGAGAGGCTCGATACAAAATGTGCGAACACCGACGTGAGCCACAGTGTTTAAGCAGATCCAAATTAATTCAATTCCTCGTCGTTCTCAACAATTGCGTTTATGCAAAACCATCACATAGCGAATTTTGCATAAGGATTTGAATTTGAAGCCTTACAAGGATCAACTGGTGCAAGAAATGAAGCTGACCGACCATTCTCACCGCCGTAGATTCGATCTGTTCATTCAGGAACAAACGGCTGGTTTTTCTGAAAAAATCATTTTTTCAAACTAAGCCCATTTTCACTTGTCAGGGTGTGTCAACAAGCAAGATTGCCGCACTTGGGCTTCTGAAAATCCTAGAGCGATTTTTGAGAAGCCTTTGACGCATTGTGGTTTGGAGGATGCGGCTGTAAACGCGGTAATGGTCAATGGAGCACGCTATCGGCCTATTATTGACTCACATGTGGTTTCAATAGGACTGTGCCACATGCCACACAGCCAATAAACCCAAAAATTATTGCAAAACAAATCTGCCGATCGCTTAATATCACGACAATCAGCAGTTAAGTAGCCAGTGGTGTTAAAAAGTGTGATTTGACACCACTGGAATATTTTTTGTGGGGTCATGTAAAGGACAGATTATATACAGAGGGATTGACTCAAAATTAAAACTCAAAATCCTTGATGTGATTAAAGAAATAGAGCCGTCATTTTAACAAAAAGTGATTAACAACTTTAATGAAAAAAACGACCAGCTGTCAGTGTGGTCGTGGTGGACATTTGCCAAATATCATTTCTCATTCATAATTGACGAACTTTTCGTTTCGTTATACAATAAAAATTTTGAATCATCCTAAGTTACATTTTTTGTTTTATTTTGTTTAAGAAAACAAACTTCTTGTTGAAAAACCCTTTATATAAATTATAAATAATTTTAAACAATTTTAACCAATATTTTAAATTACTATTTTTTTAACAAAAGTTTTTTTTTTTAAATTATGCCAAAAATTTACTCTTCCTTACTGAAATTTTTTTAGCAATTTAAATACGAGCTGTGCATGAGCTGATAAAGCAGGATCGTCATGTAACATATCGCGAGATTGAGGCATCTGTAGGGATTAGTATGACATGCATCAACAAGATCTTGCATGAACATTTGCATGTGAAAAAGGTTTGTTCACGTTGGATACCGCATAACCTGACAAACGCACAAAAGAATGCTCATGTTGATTGGTGCAAGAAAATGTTGTAGAAATTCGCTCAAGCAGTTTATAATATCTGCACAGGTGACGAATCATGGATATACTCATATGATCCTGAAACAAAACAGCTATCCACCGTATGGATCTTTCAAGACGAGCGAAATCCCACCAAAGTTGTTCGTCGAAGAAGCACATCAAAGCAAATGGTTGCCTGTTTCATCGGCATTACCGGTCATGTGGCGACTGTGGCATTAGAGCAACGTAAGACGGTTAATTCGGCATGGTACACCACTATTTGTTTGCCAAAAGTCTTTGAGAGACTTCGGGAAAAGTCAAAGAAAAGACGCATCATTCTGCATCACGACAATGCGAGCTGTCACCGATCGGCTGAAACAATTGAGTTTTTGACAGGACAAAACATTGAATTGATGGGTCATCTGCCGTACAGCCCTGACTTGGCACCTAATGACTTCTTTTTGTTTCAAGAATAAACTACATGGACAACGGTTTCCTACACCTGAAGTAGCAGTTTCTGCATTCAAAACCAATGTTTTAGAAGTACCTAAATCGGAGTGGAAACAGTGCTTTGAAAATTGGTTCCAACGCATGCAAAAGTGTATAAATCTTCATGGAGAATATTTTGAAAAACAAAAAAAAATAGATTTTGTCTTTAAATGATTGTGTTTTCATCCTCAGGCAACAAATATAAATAGCAGCCCTCGTAAAATGAACTTTAGCCGAATATAAATTGTTACGATATCAAACAATTTGAATAAAAATTTCAAAAATGTTAAATTTTAATAAATGAAATGATAAAACCAGGACATAATAGGTTAAATAATTTTTTTTTACTTTAAACATAATTATGGTTGTATTAAGCAATATTATTATTGTTTAACACAATATAGTATCAAAAACAACAATATAATTGTATTATGTAGCAAGCAAAAAAATGTGTCAAAATTATATTTTTTTTTGTAGGAGCACCCTTTCACTTTTTATTTTAATTTCGATAATTGTTTAAAGAGAATATGCACTTCATTTGCTATTTATTTATAGCGGGGCTGCAATACAACTTCTGTAAAGCTATTATAAATCCAGAGATAGGGAAGTGCGATAGCTAAATAGACAAGCAAAAACAATTAGTTGTTGTGTCACGAACGCAATATGAATTAAAATTATAAAAATGTTTAATGTTAAAGTTCCTATATTTTTGTAGACGATCTACAAATATCGTTGAACATAAAAATTATAGCAGAAACTGAAATACAATTTGAATATTCGCAATCAAATAAAAATTTGTACTTACATTATGCGAGTAGCATCACGTTGGCGCACACTTTCATCACGATTTAATACTTCAATAATCATTTTGCGTTCATTTTCCGATAAGCTCTCAAACATTTGTGATGTGGCCACCGCCAAGTCTGGTCCCAGGGCGTCAGTTGTCCCACCTGATATCTCGTCTGATATCCCACCAGTGCTAACGTTTGCTGTTTGTAGTATGTCGGCGCTGTTGTCGTCTATGCCAGTGGCTTTTATCTGTTGTCGCTGATGATGAGGATGTTGGTATTGTTGTTGATGATGACTCATATTTGTAGCTAAACGGGATGAACTACTGTATGGATACATTGAATTATTACTGTTGGCTTCATTCAGCTTGCCAAGTGAGGTGCCAGTTGAAATGACTGTTGAAGTTGAGTTGGGTACCCATTGTTTATTGTTGGGAACGTTGGGTGTAGGTGGTAGACGAGCACTACGTCCACTTGACATAATCATAAAACAAAGGAAGTGTGTTTACAGATTCTTACTCTTGCTTTGTTCAACTAAAGCTCATGAAAAACAAATTATATTCCACTCCACACCTGTATCACTGTATCAATTTTGCTAAACTTGACGAATTTTTTTAAACTTCTTTAAGTATTTCGCATTGACATTGGTGTATTGATGCAAGCAAATATTTTAATTATTATTTAATATCCGGTTTTTGAAAATTATGCCATATTTTTAAATTTAGTATTAAAGTGCTTTTTATTTACTTCCACATTTTTTATTTATTTTTATGTTTTTATCCACCGTTGAAGCAAATCTACAATAAATTAAGTATTAAAAGTTTAAATGAATAAAACGTTATTTAAAGCAGGATTAAAATTTTGTTGAATCAAGCAATTAGCCAAACATAACAAAAACAATCCAGAGAGAATTAAACCAGGACACACAAAATTAAATATTCATTTATTTACCCAAACAATTTACCAGAAAACAATTTTTCATCAATTAGTTAGCAAATCGGATTAAATATTTAAATTTTTGTGTTGTGTGTTTTTTTTTCATTTACCGCTCTTAACTTATCATTATCTTAATTGCGTTGAGGTTTTAAATAAATTAATTTATATTAATGCAGTGAAATCAGTACTAAAACTTTTTCAGGCCGATAGAATTTCAAAACTTAATTTTTATTTTATTAAAAAAATACTTTGTTCTTCCAAAGATCAAAACAATGGCATTAACATTTAAAGTAAAATTCGGACTTACAGCCCTCGCTGCTGCTGCTCTTTAACGAAACTTGCTAGCCGTATTAAACGATCAGCAGGCGTCTATTTTTGCTGGCTTAACAGCACAATCGAATGATTTCGTGATCCTACTCGAAATAATCGACAGATGACAAATCTCATGACTTTAAAGGACAAATAACAGTTTTATTTCTTGAAATCAACCTTTCAATACGTCTATTATTTTATTTATTTATTTATGTTCAATACCTACACAACAAGAAATAATCTTTTTTTTTTTTAAAGAGAAGTAGCACTTCAGGCATCAATACCTATTTAGTCAAGTACCGTGCTACATTCTTTTAGGAAATGGATAGAAAAGAGATGAAACAGGTGGTGAAAGTAGAAGGATAACCGGATTTTAACTGCCGTATAAAGACAGCACAGCGACCAGTGACTATGCCTTCATCGCTGAACAGCCCCACCGGCAGTCAATTTTTATTTTTGTAGGGAAAAAAACCAAGGTCTTCGTTGGGAATCGAGCCTACAGGGGCACAGGGGCACAAGAAATAATCTTATTTGACCTTTAGTTTTTTCACGTATTAGTAGTAGATGTACCTAATGCATCTCCTAACCATGAATTCAATTTCGCACGAAAATCGCGTTAAAATAATTAGAACCCACTATTAAAATGGTGGTTCTGTTAAAGTTACATATCATAAAATTTGTTCTTCTGAGACCGCTATTAAGAATTTGGTCGTTAAATTTGATTGATACAAAATGTACGAACACCAACTTGAGTTCAACTGAAAATATCGCAGCCGGGAGGCACAGTGTTGAAGCAGTTCTAATTTCTGAAACCTTACAAGCTTCAACTGGTGCAGGAATTAAAGCCAACCGACCATTCACATCGCCATACATTCGCTCAGTTCATTCAGGAATAACCGGCTGATTTTTCTGCATTTCATTTTCACTTGTCAGGGTATTTCAATAAGCAACATTGCTTATTTGAGCTTCTGAAAATCAATTTGAGCTTCTGAAAATCCTAAATTGATTAGCATGCTCAACGTGTCACTGTATGGTGAACTATGTGGTCTGAAGGCATGATTTGGCCATTTTTTTTGAAGATGTCAATGGATCACGCTATCGAGAGATGTTAACAACTGAATTTTGGCCTATTATTGACGACGTGGATATCACTGACATATGGTTTCAACTGTCACAAAGGCAATGAAACCATTAATTTATTGCAAACCAAATTTCCCGATTGCATAAATTTGCGACAATCAGCAGCTAAGTGGCCAACCAGATCGTGCGAATTAACATCACTGGATTATTTTGTGTAGGGCTATGTTAAAGATAGAGTCTGTATGAAGCCAATCGACTCGATTTGAATAAATTTGGTCTTTTGCATTGCTTTTGGATATAATGGAATCAGTAGGGTCTATTGTCGGTTGACTTCATTTCGTATACAGCAATTTTCTTAAGTAACAAACCCGCTATCCTAAAACTGACCCTTAGCGCTGCATAAAATTTTGCCGTAGAATAAGCGATTATTTTCCAACTGCTCTAAAGCTCACTTAGCGAATATACAATGCTAAATATTGTGATATTGAAAAAATCACAGGGACAACTGCTATGTGAAACCAATATTTTTCCTTAATTTTAATTGTTTTAATTTTCGTAATAAATTTTAATTATCTAAACGTCCAAGAGATTATTAAATATGGACTAAATGACTGTTGCAATTTGAGGTCACATGCATGAGAGAGTTATTCTTACTCTATGTTTCAGCGATTTCCAATTTATTGTTCTTAAATATTGACTTGTTGAATCAACCATTTAAATTAAATTTAATTTTTCCTGATGACTCGAATAAAATTTAAGCATTATATATAAAAACCTCTTCAGGTTGACCACTTTTCTCTCCCCAGTAGCCCACAGTTAAGGTGGATCCCTTCCCATCTTGACATGTACTTTCGGAGGTAAATGTGGCACCATTGGCCTAGTCTAACAGAAGCCTAAAACTGGAAGAGAATTCCAAAACACTCGATGAGCGACCAGTAACTAAACAAACTGGTACCACGGGAGTCCGGGCTACGGCTTTGTACTAGTTATTGATAAGGTACTTGGAGAAATGAAATGATGGGTGTGGTTTAAACCTACAAACTTCGAGGAGATGCGGCGTTTTCTAACTGATGTGACGTTGCAATGCAAAAGAATGGCGCTAAGCTGGGGCGACAAGGAATTTAGATAAACTCCAGTTCTCAAGCAAGGAGTGGGGTCACTACCCTACTCGCAGTACTCTTGAAATTGCTACCTGAACTATGCATACACCTTCGTGGGTGGACGCATTGCTTTCATTAAGTGTTAAGGCTCCTGTAGGCTAGTAGGTAGTGTGCTAGCTTGTCAGTATGGGGGTTGTGGGTTCGATTCCCAACAAAGACCTTGGTTTTTTTCACTACAAAATTAAAAATTTACTGTCGGTGGGGCTGCTCAGCGATGAAGTTATAGTCACTGGTCACTGTGCTGTCTTTATACGGCAGTTAATTTCCGACTATCCTTCTACTTTCACCACCTGTTTCATCTCTTCTCTATCCCTTTCCGAAAGAATACAGCACGGTTCTTGACTACATAGGCATTGTTGCCTGAAGTGCTACTTCTCTCTAAGAAAAAAGAAATACACCGCTGGAACTAAATTTTTCAATTGTTTCTGTCGTTGTCTGGGATTATGTCTCAGGGTGTTTCCACTTTTTAATGCTGTGAGTATTCGTTCTTTGTGAAAAAGGTTAGTTAGTCTGTATATTTCTGGTCCTGTGTAAGTAAAAGTGTGCCGTCGTGTTGTATCGGTTGTCTCTTTGTCTTCTTTATTTCTGTTTTTAGTGTTGTATTGTCTAAGAAGTTTATCGATGGTAGTGGCCTTGTAGCCATTATTTATAGCTATGGCGTAAATTGTGTTGAGTTCTTTGTTGTACTTATCTGGAGTAGGGAGTGGGATTATCTTAAGTCTCTGTATCATATGTCTAAACGCTGCTAGTTTATGTTGGATAGGGTGGTTTGAGGTGTTGTGGATGGTAGTGTCCATCGTAGTTGGTTTTCTATAGATGTCAAATATTAAATAGACAGTTCCTCGTGTTATAGTGTTGTCCAGATAATGTAAACTTCTGTCTTGCTCTTTTTCCATTGTGTTAGTAATCCTACTATGAATTGTGTTTATGTTTTCTAGAATTTGTTCGCCGTTGCCTTGTTCGAGGATACATATAATGTCATGTACTTATCTACAGTAATGAGTTATTTTGTGTTTTTCCATTAGTGTTTTTACCTGTAGTGATTTGATATGTTGCATGAAAATTTCCATAAAGATTGCGGAAGTTAGGTTTCCCATACCGAGTCCGTCAGGTAATTTGTAAAAGAGGTTATTGATTCTAAAGTAGTTCTGTTTTATTATCGTCTTAGCAATATCTATAATATCAGTGATGTATTGGCTTTCGTATAAATTGTGTAGTGTGTTGCGTAGAATATCTAAGGTTTCATGTGTTGGTATTGAAGTATACAGATGCTTGATATCAAAGGAAACGAGTCGCGTGTTTTTCGGTTATTTTGATGTCCTTAAATTTATCGATGAGGTCTTGTGTATTACGTATAGTATATGTGTTTTGTAAATTTATCCTTTCCTTAAGTACGCAGATGAGGTGTTTAGCTAGATGGTATGCCGGTGCAGGTCTGTAGTTTATAATTTTTGGTTGTGCTTTGAGTGTTGGTGTTCCTGGATTCATGTTCATGTATTTGTATACTTTTCCGTCAGTAAACGTTTTGCAGCATTTTGCGTATTTCTCTTTGGAAGTATTCAGTTGGGTCATTTTTAAATTTAGTGCAGTTGGTCTGCTGTACAAATTGTTGTGTTTTGTCTTTATAATCCTTTTGTGTATTTCTCCTACCCTATTCCTTATTTCTCTAAGTGACCTTCTTTTCGAATTTTCAACCCTATATATTATTTTGCAGATGACAGCGCCATTTGTCACTCGTATTCATTTGGTAATAGACCAGGCTTAATCACGATCTTGCGACAATCTTGGAATGGGGTCGTGTGAATAGAGTAGAATTAAATGCTCGTAAGACGCAATGTTGCATGCTTACGCATAGATCTGCGTTTGGTAGTGGTGCTGCATCTGTTACTATGGGTGATGTAGGTATTACGGAATTGAAAGCTTTTAATGATCGTGGCATGAAAATTCTGTGTGATGTTCGATGGACTAAACACATTTTTCAGGTTTCTAAAGAAGCTTTCAAGTGCCTTGGTTTTCTAAAGCGGTGTAGAAGATACTTCACCCCATCCGATATCCGTACCATCTATACCACCTATATCCGTCCACCTCTCATATATGGGCCGGCACTCCAAAGTCTATTTTAGGGTTACTCGACCGCGTACAGGAGAGGGCCAAGAGGCTCATTGCAGACAGTAGGGTATCCAACTCTATTGATTCGCTAGAGCATCGACGCAATGTGGGGTGCATTTCACTGTTCTATCAATAATACAATGGTAAGTGCTCTTATGAAATTAGGGAGCTTGTTCCTTGTTTGCACGTTTTCACGTTTAACTCGATTTTCGATGAGAGCACATCCATTTGTGGTTGATTGGCCAGTGAATCACACTACGCATTACAGGGAAAATTCGTTTTTCAGCAAAACAGTCCGTATGTAGAATAAAATCCCTCAGGAGGTCTTTCCTATCACTTCCAATCTGAGAAAGTTCAAATCGAATGTTCACAGACACTTCTCTCTCTTTCCTCCTTCCCGTAACCTAATTTCCTAGTTCTGGCACAATGCATTGGATAGGTAGGGGTCATCCCCTGAGTGCTGGTCCTAAAGGAAAGAAAAAATTATTACAGTCGCATTTCCTTTGTCCGCCTTTGTAATTATTAGGTCATTGTCCCGTAATTTTGCCCTTCTTTGTTTAGCAATTTTTTGCTCGTTTGGATTCGTCTTTGCTTTATTGTGTTCAGCTTACTTACCGACCAACAACATGGTGTGGCATGATGCACTTCCATCAAAACTTGTTGTTTTTGGTGTCGGTGATAACTTCTCCAAATTTATATCGAATCTCACAGAAATCGCATTATACGAGTTGTTATAGATGGGATTTCAACAGACGAGTTCAAGATTAATTCAGGGGTACTGCAAGGTTTCTTTGTTTCTCCTACTCTATTTCTTATTTTTCTAAATGACCTTCTGTGGCGGAACATGAATGATACGCTCAATCACGATCTCGTGGCGATCTCGGAGTGGGGTCCTACGAATAGAGTTGATTTTAATGCCCGTAAGACGCAATGTTATATACTTGTGCATAAATCTGTGTTCGGAAATGGTGCCGTACTTGTTACTATGGGTGATATAGATGTTAGGGCATCAGAAGCTCTGGATGTTCTTGACAATAAAAATTCAGTGTGATGATCGATGGACTAAACACATTTTTCTAGTTTCTAAAGAAGCTTTTAAGTGTCTTGGTTTTCTTAAACGGTGTAAGAGATACTTCACTCCTTCTGATCTTCGTACTATTAGTACCACCTATATCCGTCGAAAAATGAAATACAGCAGGAGTTGCTTGACCGCGTACAGGAGAGGGTCAAGCGGCTCATTGGGAACGGTAGAGTATCCATCTCCATTGATTCCCAAGAGCATCGACGCAATGTAGATTGTATTTCACTATTTTATCGTTACTACAATGGCAAGTACTCTAACGAAATTAGGGAACTTGTTCCCGAAGCTCGTACATTTTTGGCTTGACTCTATTTTCGTTGAGAGCGGATCCATTTAAGGTGGATTGGCCAGTGAATCACACTACGCATTACAGGGAAAATTTTTTATCAGATCAATGCGTATGTGGAATAAACACCCTCCAGAAATCTCTCCTAGCACTTTCAATCTAGGAAAATTCAAAGCGAATGTCCACAAACTGTACTCCCTCTTTCCTCCTTCCCATAACAAATAAAATCGTGCGAGTGCACGGACGTGTTTATGTTGTGCTCGGTAAAAAAAATGTTGTATATGTATGTGTGTTTTTACAAAAACTATAAAACAATAACTCAACAAAAAAAGAAAAGCAGAAAAAAAGGAAAAATCAATTGTATTTATTGCATTTGGTTTTGCAAGTGAATTAACAAAGAAGGAGGAAAGAACGAAAAAATACTGTTTAAGATATACACACGTTCACACATAGATACATACATATAAAGAAAAATAATAATAACAAAAATTTGTTCTTAAAACTGTTCTCTTTTATATATTATTTATTTTGGCATTATTTTATTTGTTGTATATTGTTCGGGACATCACCTATTGTTTTGTTGTTGCTGATCAACCAACTGCTTTTTATGTTTATAAGTCCCAATTTACATTGGACGATTTTTGTCGCTGCAATTCTTAGTTTGTTGTTGTAAATAATCCGTGTAAAGAGAATAGGGGAAGAGAAGAACTCTTCCTAAGACTAAGCTTGCAGCTGTTTCAAAGTTACGCTTTCGAGTCGATAATACTGTTTAATTGCAAGAGTTTGTGATAGAGAATAAAAGCATAGCATTGCCAGACTAGTAAGAAATGTTTTTACTGGAGTGTGCAAACTTTTGTTTTTGTTTCAAATATGACATGAGCAAATAAAAGTTGTTCTGTTCCCGTTGGCTCTGTTTAAATCTCTATCATTTAAAGTGGTGCGCGCTTAAACCTCGGTATGCTGATGATATTTCTGATGCTACTAAAGGCCTTCATTGGACATGTTCAGATTGCAAAAATGTTGGAATAGAATTTTATAATATATTTAAAAATTCTAGGGATGAGGTTTTAAACCTGCTAAAGAAATTTGCCCAATTTGGAGAATTATTTACTAAATATCATCAATTGAAAAGTTTTGCAGTTTTTCATCAAAATACCTCCCCAAAACGTACAAAAACAAATTCTACATCTGGCACTGCACAAGACAGAAATGTCAATGCTGCTAACGCATCCGAATGTTTAACATTATCTCCGAATTTAACAACGCCAATTACCTTGATTTCGTTAATGTCGTCTGCAAAAACTGTTACTCCTGATAATGGAATGGCTTCATCATTGGCTAAAAGCCGTTAGACACAAATCGATATTACAAGGAATTTTTAAATTCGATTCTGGATCTTAATCCTTATCAAATTGAATGGAATACTGAACGATAATTACTTGATTTAGTTTTTGTTAATGATAACTCCGATATTACCGCAAATCGCTGTGATGCAATATCCTTACCTGAAGATGTCCATCAACCTACAATTGAAATTAAAATCAATATTTCTAACGAAAAACCATCTGTTGAGAATGATAAGGTCAGGATTAAAAAACCGTTCAACAATAACAAAGGCACAAAAATCTTGTCTTTTATTTGCAAATGATCAAACTTGCCCACATACTCTTTTTTGTTGTTCATTTTAAGGCAACCGAATAACTTGCAGTGTGAACACTGCCTTATTTCTATCATAGTTGGAATCATACTTATCAAATCGATATGTGCTTTGATTTTCCTACGAGGTTAAAATTACTTCTATTTGGGTACGGTTTTCCGTCGACCCTCGTCAGATTTAGTTAGTGAACAAACCGGTTTCGGCTGCTTGCCATCGAAAAGAACACTGAAGATGGCAAACAGCCGAAACCGGTTTGTTCACAAACTAAATTTGACGAGGGTCGACGGAAAACCGTACCCAAATAAAAAAAAAAACCTATCAAATCGTTTACTTGCCTTTTCCACTCATTTTGAATAACATTTGAACAACATTTGAATAACAAAAAGCAAGAAATCAAACATTGAAGTACAAAAAGCAAGAAATCATTGTGTATGAATTTGTTCATTTGTTCAAACATGTTGTATGAATTAATGAGAATAAGAACGTTTGGATGCAATGAATTTACTGCAAGCTTTTCTATTTCTCTTTTCTCTTGCCTGTGCGAACTTGTTCATAATTTGATGTGTACAGCAGAATGAATATGATTTTAAATCATCATTGAATTTTTCTTTATTCTTTAAAATGAACAAAAATTTTTGTGCTGAATAAAATCAAGAAAAATCATGATTTGGAAGTTCTCTGGTCAGGATCACATCATTTTGTTTCATTCAAACTAACTACAATTTGTTAAATGAACTGCTATTCAACACTAACTGGAATGATATATTTTCTCAAAATGACATCATAAATTTTCCTGGCAAAATCGATAGTTAAGTTAATATATATTTTATGAGAAAATATATGCATATATGAATCACAGCATTTCTAATATTGTTCATTCCAAAGTTCTGGACCACCATGCGGTGCAAACATGTTATCAAAACTAAAAAATAAAAAGAATAAACTGTATAAAATTTATTAAAAATCTGGATGATGGATGAGTATACGACTTGTTTGTTTGTTGCTTAACAAAATTACCGTATACGAAGTGAAGCCAACCGACATTAGACCCTGGTGATTCCATAATATCCAGAAGTTATGCAATATATCAAATTTCTTGAAAAATAAGGACGCAGCTGGTATCCTTAATAACGTTTGATGGAGATCATTATTAACGTAATTTTGTTTGAAATTATTAATGTAATTTAACCGGGCGATATATAGTTTTACGGCAAGCGTATACTTTGGACCACTCCTTTATCCTATTTATGCTAATGATTAACCTAAACTGCTCTTGTACAGTTGAATTTAAGCCGTCCAGTCATACTGTTGCTGAAAATATTTTATGACTGAATGAGAATTTAAATAAAATTTATTGTTAGCCAACTGCAAGTAGATTTATAAAAAATCTGGATGCTTTGTTGACTTTACTAAATACTCTTCTACACGAACACAATATAAGATTCGAAATAATCTTTATTGTGATCCAAGATCATTTTACAATTTTGTTAATACTAAGCGTCGCTCAGTATCATTTCCACCAGTAACGAAAATTGATTCTATTGATTCTGATAATGATTTAACAATAAACAATCTTTTTGCTGACTTTTTTTTCAAACTGTTGTGTATCCTTTTCTTCAGTCATCAATTTTGGATATATTTATTGCACCTGTGGATGCAGTATCTGTATTTAATTATCTAAATAAACTGAAATTGTCATAAAAATTCGGTCCTGATGATATCCCGAGTTATCTTCTCATTAATTATCCTGCTTCTTTAACTCCTGCTATAACATACATTTTTAACACATCAATTAAATATGGTTATTTTCCTACATTTTGCAAGGATTAATTCACAATTCCATTGTTTAAATCTGTCTGTAAAAGTAATATCGCAAATTATAGGGGCATTGCTAAGCTTATTACTCTGCCTAAACTTTGTGAACAAATTATTACGAATTAAATTTGGTTGTTAAAAAGGTTGCTCAACAATTACAAATCTCTTAAATTTTACAGCTGTTTTTAATCGCGGATTTGTTTTACAAAAAAAGCAGACAGATGTTATATACACCGACTTTACTAAAGTCTTTGACAAGGTCAATTATAAGCTTTTATTACACAAGCTTAAGATGGATTTCCTCTTATTTTTTGAACAAAATACAGAAAGTTTCCTTCAGGAATCTGACATCTAAGCCAATTCATGTTAAATCTGGTGCGCCACATGGTAATTATCTCGGACCATTGTTGTTTTCTTTGTTCATCAATGACTTACCAACGGTCATTAAGTTTTCATAAATGCTGAGGATGTCAAAATTTCTTTAACTTATAATTATTATCCGAATCATATTTTCTTGCAACATGATTTAGATACAATTAGTTACTGCTTAATTATAAAAAGTGCAGCAGTATGTGTTTGTTTCGTAGAACACATTTTAAGCTTGAATATGGCTTGAACGATGAAATATTGAACAAAGTTGAAGCAATTTCTAATCTGTCTTACTTGATCCTAAACTGAATTTTATACATCATATATCATTTGCGGTGAATAAAGTTCCAATCTGTCTTAAGATGTATAAACGCTGGGCTAAGGACTTTACTGACCCTTATATAACGAAACAATTGTATACATTTTTAGTTAGGCCTATTCTGGAATATGGCTCTATAGTTTGGGACCCAACCTACAATGTCCATATTAATACTATCGAATCTGTTCATAGACAATTTTTGCTCTTTTGCCTTCGTGGCCTGCAAAATCTTATAACAACAGACTGGCTTTAATTAAACTTCCGACGCTTAAAAGTCTAGAAGGGAAATGTGTCCTGTCAATTTTTAATAAATTATATCTGTTTTAATGTTCCATCACGTACTACACGTAATTTTATCCCGCTATCCGTAAAAGTGTACAGAGCTAATTATGTTAACTGGTATCCGTTATTAGGGATTGTTTCTAAATTTAATAAATATTACAGAGATATTGATTATTGTGAGAACATACATACTGTTAAGAAAAATATTGTTGTCTCGTAAAAATGTATTAAATCTTGTTATAATCTGTAAGGATATTGAATCTATAGACTAAGTTAAATAAATAAAAATAAAAAAAAATAACTTAATTTTCTAGTTCTGGTAAAAAAAAGTAAGCAAACTCGTATCATTTTAAGTGTTTTTGTTAATAAAAGTTTTTGGGGATTTTGCTAACCTTGCATCTTTACAATTTCTTACAAGAACTGCTGGTATATAAATTAATGAAAACAAAAATATCAGCAATAAAATCATTTAAATTTTTTTTGGAAATATATTGCAACTATTTAGTGGATGTCTAAATTTGTTAGTTTGAATATTTGTTACACAATCATACTTAAAGTCAAACCCCGATTGTGATGAGGCTTTAAATATATAATTTTCGGAGTAAATCATCTGAAGGGGAGCAGAATGAGTAAAAACTAAAGAGCTCTAAAAAAAATACTGTTAATGTATTAAACTCAACGTCCAACGTTTTGCAACATTTATCGTACTTCTTCACGTAGCTGGCCAAGCAACTTTCAATTTAACCATAATTTCTTGCTTATAATTGTTCCAATTGAAAAATTTCTACAGAAATTAGAAGCTTCTAAAAAATCATTTATTCATAAATTTATTTGTATCGAAAGTGGTTCAAATAACTTAAGAGAAACTCTATTACAGTCTCTATATTCATAAATGCATTTAAAATGGCCTCAATTTGCATATGTTAGTTTTCACACATAAATAATTATTTTCGTTTATTAAATTATTAAGTTTATAATGCATTCAAAAAGCCCTTCGGAAATTTTCTGCAAACACAAAAGAACGAGAAGCATATTTACGTCTGCATATTTATTAACGAAACGTAATTTTAAAACTAAAAACAATAGATGTTTAACTGAATTTAATTCCCAAAATTCATTGGAAATGATTTAGCAAAAAAAACTATATCTGTTAATTAGAGTAATTCACATTTCTTTACGACGCACACTGGGGATTTTTGTATGGAGGTGAGGAAAAAAATATATTTGTCAAAAAATATAGTGATTTCATTACATATTTAGTTTTATTTATATAGTAATACACAAATGTAATCAAAATAAAGAAAGTTAGAGAAATGTCGATTGCTACCTGCAATGTAAAAAGCATAGCTGTTAAGTAATGATTACTAATCGTAATAATTAGTAATTAGATTATTTTTTTTTTAAGTTGAAGTAATGATTACATTACGATTATTTTTAATTTCGCGCGCTTACTAATTGATTACATTACAGATAATCCAAAAATAATCAAGATTAATAAAAATTACGAGAAAGCAATCAAAAATAATAAAAAGTAATCAAAAAATAATTCGACTACTTTCAAGAACTATTTTCGATTATTTTTGATTATTTATTTTTATTTGGCAAAATTATGGCAAAACTGCCACAAATGCATGTGTTTACCATTCTTTAATAAGTTGTTTTTTTTTTTTCATTTTTTAGTTTTTATTATTGTTTTTCATCGATTAGATAATTGATAACCTGTTTGCATTCTTCATAATTTTGCATTCTGCTTGCGGTACTTATTGTTTTTATTATTAACATTTTCTTTTGTTTGTCACACATTCCACTTGTACAAGAGGACATATGTTTGTCATTTCGTTTCTAAACAAGTTTAAAATAAAATTATTACTTAAATTATTTTTTCTTTAATTGTGCTCTATTTGTGTAAATATAAATTTTATACTATAAAGTATATATTTCTTTTACGTATATTTTTTGGTGAGTATTAAATATAATTTTTGTAAACTCTTATTAATAATTAGAATTCTTAGGTCAAAATGTCTGAATATGTTTCTGAAACCGATTTTTCCGCAGACGATAGTATTGAAGATCCGGACTTTAATCCTACTACTAGTAAACGAAAAAACTTACTAAGTGAGGAATCCTGATTCCCAGCCCCAAAGTCTGTCTGTGTGAACTCACTAAAAATAATTTTCAACGAAGAATTTTACACAGAAGTAGAAAAAGTAAGTTTTAAAGTTTTTTAAATTAAAGCATACAATGTATTTACAATTTTTATTGTTAGATTTCGGATAAGACAACTTGTGCAAAGTGTGTTGCATGTCATCGAGTTATAAGAGGAAGCGGTGAAGTGACTTCAAATTTCATCAAACACTTGCGGGATCAAGCACAGTGAACTTTTTAAAATATACAAAAATTATAAAGCGGGTAGCCCTTTTAGCCGTAACACACAATCTAAGTTCGATGGTCAACTGTTACATGCAATAATTGATTGTTCATTGCCCCTTTCTATTCTTGAAAAGAAATCCTTTATAGATCTTTTTGAAACAACAGGTATGAAGGTGACGTGTAGGCAAACAGCGGCTAAGAAATTGGAAACAAAATATACCATAATGATAAAAAATGTAAAAGAACACATGGTTTGTTCTAAATATTTTTGTACCACAGCAGGTCTGGAAATCACAAAAGCTTCCTTGGATATACGTGTAATTGGCTTACAGACAATTTTGAACGCAAATCGGCAGCCTTGGCATGTCGAAGAATTTGTGGAGCACACACCGCAGAAAATATTGCGCAGATGATTACTGAAATCAACACTGCCTTTGGTTTGAACAGCTCAAACATTGTTTTGACCATTACCGACAACGGTTCAAATTTTGTAAAAGCATTTAGAGATTACGGTGTGGGAAATGAATTTTTCGAAGATGAACTTGATGATGAAATGCCAGTCTTTGAAAATGAAAGGTTGTTGCCTACGCATCAGAGATGTTGCTGCCATACTCTGAATTTACTTGCTTCAACAGATTTTAATAAAATTTTAAAAACTGAACAGCCACTGCATATCCAGCATAAGATGGTAAGTCGCAGAACAAAACGTATTCTTTTGCATTAAAAAAATAATTGGAAAAAAAGACGAAATTAAAAAAAATCTTCAAAATTGAATAGAAACTTCAAATTGAATCGTATAGTACATTCCAACTCGAATAATAAAATTGTAATACGTTTTGTACTTGTGAAAATGAGTTCAATGTTAATTTTTTTAGACATTCGATAAATGCTACAACTTGTGGAAGAAGTGCAAGTGGCCAAAGTCTTCGCAAATAATTGAAGAACACCTGGGATCATCGCTGCTTTTGCCCGTAGTTACGCGTTGGAACTCATTGTATGACGCAGTTCAAAAACTACTTTGCTTTAAGGAAAAGTTAAATAATCTGTGCGATAAGCTGACGTTGCCATATTTTTCTGCAATAAACATACAGTAACTGGAAATGTACAATTTGTTAATGGAACCAATTGCAAAGGCCCTCCTGGACTTTCTTCAAGGAGAAAGCAACATTAATTATGGTATTTTCATATTTTGCTTCTGTAAAATAAAAAAATTATATAAATATTATTACAATATTATTACAATACCAACTCTTATGACAGTAAGCAATAGGCTGCATAAACTAAGCAGATCCCAGGCACTGCAACAATTATCATCTGTTATTATAAAAATGGAACATAAGTTAAGAGAAAGGTTCCAACCATATTTCATGTTGAAGCCTGAAGCAAATATTGCAATTGCAGCAGCAGTACTAACTCAAAGCATCAAAATGAAATGGCTCAAGGTATTGCAACGACTAAGTCCAGAATTGCCAGAATTAACTGTCGAGAATATAACCAGCAGAGTTTTAGAAACACTTTACAGTTTTTACGCCAAAAATTGTAAAACATTTAATTTTGAAAAGAAAATTAATAATGTATCGACTATGCCCGATTTTTTTGATTTCGCTGAAGATGGTAAACTTATGCGTACATTTATTTTGTCTTTTACTTTAGAGACTTGACTTTGCAGATGATGAAATTGAAGTAAGCCCTTCTACACCAGTGTCACAAGAACAGATAAAAGTTGACCAACGATCCGCAATAAAACATCAGTTCTTCAGCTATTTAAATGATAATTCAACAACTGACGAGATTTGGCAAAAATATGATTTACTAAGGGATGCATTTATTTTTTTAACACGCCCTTAACGTCTTCAGCTCCAGTTGAACGACTGTTTTCTTTTGCCGGGATTGTTAATAGTCTGATTTTTATTTTGAAAAATTAGTTGTAATGAAGGCCAATTGTAAATATATGTAAATTTCTTTTTTGAAAATTGAATGTATTCTGACTGTATTTGTTTCGGGTTTATATTTTTTCACGTATTTTTCCTTTTTTTTGATTTAAGAAGTAGTAAAATTGTTATTGATTGTTTTGTTATTGAAGTGAATATATCTATATTTTGTAAGCAAAAACTATCTAATTTTGTTTTACTTCTTCAGAATTTTTTCCGTTGTAAATGCTAATTTTTCAAAATATAATGTATATATAACATGATGTAAATTCAAAATGTTTAAAAACTAATCGAAAATAATCACAAATAGTCCATGAAAGTAATCAATTATTTTTTGATTACTTTTGATTATTTTTGATTATTTTCTCGCAATCCTAAATAATCTTGATTACTTTTGGATTATTTGTAATCATAATTAATTAAAAATCACGAATTGTTTGAAAGAGAATTATGTAATCAATACCATTCCTTTAAAAATGTAATCTAATTGATTACTAATCGTAATCCAAATTTAACAGCTCTGATAAAAAGCCATAACTAACAAAAAAATTTAAATGAATATTTTTAATTTTTAATTTAATATTCTAAAAGAGCCTTAACTTCGTCGCTTATAACACTATGCTGTTTCTGGCAAAATGAAAGCGTCAAATGTGAAATCATGGGATGTGATATTACCATCGTTCTGTGCATAATATCTTAGTTCGTGGCAATTCGACTCCATTTTCTGGAGTGTCTAAGGCGATACTTTTTATAGTCTTTGTTACGACTTTCCTGAGCCTCTTCGGATAGTAGGCCTACAGGAAAAATTCACTTTTCAATTATATCTTTTCCATGAATCAGAATTTTGTGAAGTGTAGGTGGCATATTGTACCACTCGTACAGTGCAACAAACTCTTTTGCCGTCGCAAAACAAAAATCACCAAATTTTTTTGGATCTACTACCACGGTGATTGTTATAGCTTCGAGAATTATTGAAAACCTCTTGATTATGTTTTCATCTAGACCCGAGATTTCGGAAATCAAAGCAGGATTAGCAAAGAATCTTCGTGACATATTCCCTGAATTTGTCGTACCAGAGCCTTGCTTAACAGTATCAACGTGTATTCCAATTTTCTCTTTAAGTTCACGCTTTATCAAACATTTTCGGACTTCTTTTATCGGACGAGTACTTGAGTCGACTCTCCCATGTTTAAATTCAATATTATAAGCTTCATGCAAAAAACCCTCCATCAGCTTAATACCCGCATAAAGTGATGACATACCAAATTGCGATACTTTTTTATTTAGGGGCATAGCTTGAACTTCTTCGATTTTATTCATCTTGGATGTTGTGACTCCACAAATAAAACAAGAAGATGCTGCTGGTGTTTCTGTTACTGATTGTGTTGTCTTGCCGTCAATCATTGTAAAATATACTTCATGTTTTACTTTAAAATTACGATTATTTACTGTTAACTCAAATTCTTTTAGTTGAGATATCTCCTCATCGATTCCTCTCTCTTCTTCTCGTATAACTTGAGGTGTCTCTTTAACGTATGCAAATTGTAGTATTCTACAATAGCGTGGAAGAAGGTTAATTGTTGTTCCATACTAATTTATTTATGTCATCACTTAATGATAACTTAAGTGGCACAACTAATGTCATATATAAATGAGAATTAGAAAATTGATCATCTGAAAACCTCTGTTGGTATTCGCTTTGACTAGATGCCCCATCACATCCCTATTTATAGAACATTATTAGATTTCCGCTTTCAAGTTTATTTATTTCCTTTGATGACTTAGTCTGTAGGATTCGTTAAGCCGCATGATCCAACAGATTTTGCAGAGGTACACTGCCTGAACTTTCAGTAATACAAATTCCTTGCGTGTAACTGTTAGTTTTTTCTCTCGTGAGTTCTTTGAATGGTACGAGAATCATAAAAAAAATAATCAATGTTTTTTTGTGCGTATCTCGATCAAATTTGTTAAATTCATGCCTTTACTTAATTGTGCATAAAAGCGAAACGCGCTCATTGATTTTCATGAGTTATGTCTCATTTTGTTAATAGGTTATACGACTTTATGTGAAAGTAATAGAACTTGACACTCTTTTTAACGTTTTGGATTTTTTGTGAATTAAAAAAAAAAAATAATTACTTTTTAGGCAAACAATATTTTTTTTTCTTCATACATTTATTTATAACTTCGAAACTGTTGCAGGTAGCAAAACGTTATATAAACAGATGAAAGTCCTTGTAATTCTTGATTTTTTAAATTTGTTTAAGTAAAATCCGACTAGTGGTTCTTGAGTTATGTTAAACAAAATGGCCTCATCAGAATTGAGTCGCGAATCAATCAGCTGAAAAATGTTGTACTGCGTAATGCAACAAATTGAGAGGTGGCACCAAGTGGCACTTGAAATTGATTAAAAATGTTAAAACAGATATAAGACAATATATTAGTAATGATTTCCAACTGTAGGAAAGTATGGCTAAAATTGCAGGTCCAAATGTTTGGAGAAAAAAGAGATTTTTTTTAAAGCTCATAAAAATAAACAAACAAAAAAACTTAAGTCTCTGCAGAGTTAATTTTTTCAATTTTAGTATACTGAAATATCCTACTTTAAATAGAAAATAAAAAGAAAAACGTTAGCTCACATAATAAAATAATATTCGTTTTGAAAATCTTAGGTTTAAATTTAGTTGATTCAGTAAAACATACAGGTACTGAGCTTGAGACGGCTATAAAGAAAAAACTAGCAGTCAGATCGGAGTAATTCTTTTTGATTTGATTGTACCATTTAGTCTAAAATTTCAAAATATCACTGCCTATTGTATGAAGAGTATGTTAACAATTTGACTTTTTTCCGCGAAATCCCCCTGCGCCGTCCCAAGGATTCTAAATATTTGTTTAACGAATACAGATTTATTCTTTTTCACTTAAAATGGTCAAATTAAATTCCTGGTTTATATTTTAGAAGTCCTAAATATTATATTTAAATTGTTTTTCTTTAAAAAGCGTCTGATGAAAAATTATGTTAGAAAAAAGAAAAAAATTAATTAAACACAAATAGCGACGAAAAGAAGGCAGTTTTAAAAATATACTACATTTTTTGTGATTTCATTTTTGTAAGTTCACAGTTTTTTAAGCACACAAAAATTAAAGCTGTGTTCAATTATTTAAATTTTATTATTCAAAGAAAAATATTTTTTGGGATTTTGGGAATTAGCATCAATTAATCAGGCAATAACTATTATGACTGGGATTGTAAATTTTTAAAATCGAGTCACTTAAATAGTTATTTACCTTCTGCTGGATCACCATAGACCTAATATTTTCTATTTTACTTATTTATTATTTAATATTTGTATAGCTCTGATAAAAAAAAGGATAATTAACAAATTTTCATTAAGCTAAGGTTCGTGTTCATTTTTTTTTTGTATTTTTCTTCAAGAAAAATTTCATTTGTTTTGCTACATGCCTACAGTCTCACAAAAAATTTAACCAACCATAAATTGAACATGATTGGCTTACATAATGAGCAAATGTTCGTCAAAACTTTTTGGATTATACTTGTTTTTAAATTGTCATCCGCTATGCCATTATAATATACGACAATATACGCACATACCATTATAAAACATTGATTTTAAATCAACCTAAAAAAGTAACCTTAATTGCCCTTAATTACTTTAATTTTCAATGGAATACTGGCTCACAGCTACTTCCCCACTAATTGGAAAGTTGCTAGGATTATTCCGATACCAAAGTCAGGTTCTGAATATAGACCAATTGCCATACTGCCATATCTTTCTAAGGTCTTTGAGAGAATTAAACATAACCAAATTACTCGGTTTCTCGATAGGAATAATTTGATAACGGACAGGCAGTCTGGATTTAGAAGGAATCACGGGTGTGTTTTTGCAATACTGCATGTCTCCGAGGATATCCGGATGGAAATTGATAAGGGTAATATTGCGTTTTTGGTTCTTTTAGATCACTCTAAAGCTTTTGACACCGTCGAGCATAACCTTCTCTGCTACAATCACCATAACTTCTTCCATTTCTCATCCTCCGCTATAAGGTTAATATCAACTTATCTATCCAACAGATTCCAATATACGCAAATACTTGATAAAAAATCAAGCTCTAAGCCTTTGTCCAGAGGCGTTCCGCAAGGGTCAATTGATGGACGGTTACTGTTCTCTATGTATTCTAATGATCTTCCCGGCATATTGACGGATTGTAAAATTAGGATATACGCTGACGATCTCCAACTATATACATGCTGTGATATTGATATGGTAGAGCAATGCATAACTTCACTGAATCGACAATTACATGGTATTAATACATGGGCTTCTGCAAACGGCTTGACTATAAATCCTTTCAAGTCTAGATGCGTCGTTATGCAGAAGAGACTTTCACGATTCATAATTAGACCTGACATTTATATAGGCAATCAGAGAATTGAGATAGTTCCATACGCTAAGAATCTGGGTGTTTTCTTTAATAGTACTCTCACTTGGTCTGATCATATTATTTACGTATGTGATCGTTCAACGTCCCTGCTGAGGACAATATGGTCAACACATGATTATACCCCGTTGAGAATTAGAATACTAATTGCGAAAACGTATTTGATCCCTGTATTGTTATACGGATGTGAACTCTTCGCCAGCTGCGACTCAGTCAGTAAAAGGAAGCTAATGGCTACCTTTAAAAACGTTGTTCGATATGTGTATTGTTTGGATAGACGTTCTAGAATTTCAATGTTTTCGAGAGAATTGTATGGCGTCTCCTTTTGCAATTTGCTTAATGTTAGGGTATTAGTTTTTTCGCATAAAATAATATACACACCAGCCGGATTATCTTTATAGAAGATTAACTTTTGCAGAAGGTTGTAGAGGTAGGAGAATAAGGACACTTGGGTACAGGAGCTTAGTGTCAAATATTTGCAATATCTCTCTAGAATTCGATTCTCCATAGGTTACAAATATTAGGCAACTCACAAAAATTTTAAAATGATATTTTAAATTTCTTTTCTCGGCTTTGATAGTATTTATTCTTTTGTTTATGTAGAATTGTCTGGTGTTGTTCGTATTGAATTATTATATTTACTCAAATTAGCTTCCATTATGTTCCATTTTAATACATTTTATTTTAATTTTAGTAATTTTAACATTAGTAATTTTGTAATTAATTCAGTTCCGCACTGAAATATAAGACTAAAGGTCTTGTATGTGAGATGATACGTATGAATAAATAAAAATAAATAAATAAATAAATAACCAATAATCTTTTATAACAGTATATTGCATGTCAGTTGTGGCCTTTGGTATGAATGAGTATACGACTTGTTTGTTTGTTACTTAACAAAATTACCGTATACGAAGTGAAGCCAACCGACATTAGACCCTGCTGATTCCATAATATCCAGAATTCATGCAATATACCAAATTTCTTCAAAAATAAGGACGGAGCTGGTATCCTTAATAACGTATGATAGGGATCATTATTAAAGTAATTTTATTTGAAATTATAATTGAAATTTAACCGGGCGATATAAGGTTTTACGGCGACCGTAATCTTTGGACCACTCCTTCATCCTATTTATGCTAATGATTTATCTAAACTGTTCTTGTAATGCAAAATCCATATGTACGCCGACTATGTACAGTTGTATTTAAGCCATCCAGTCATACTGTTGCTGAAAATATTTCAAGACTGAATGAGAATTTAAATAAAATTTATTGCTGGGCAACTGCAAGTCGATTTTGTTTAAACCCTTATAAGCTAAACTGTTTTATAGTTCATAAAAAAACTATAAATCATAATACCGATGTTGATATTTTATTGATTAGAGATATTACCTGATATCAATAACTGCTTAATGTACAAGTTACAACGCTCTTGCCCCCGTTATATTAAAATCTTATCTTCTTCTTCTACATCAATGTCAAAAATTGTCCATGCAATTTTAATGAATTTATACCTCCTTACTGTTAATGTATACTCTCTCATGCGTCATGTTGGGGCTTTTAACAAAAAGCTTGTTTTTCAATTGTGCGCAACCCCAACAACCTGATAGTTTTGACATTTAGTTGTTTCGTATTCGTAGCATTAGCAATTGTTACAATGAATTCAATTCCGCACGAAAATCTAATTAAAACAATTAAAATCCACTATTAAAATAGTGGTTCCATTAAAATTACATTTCGTAAAATTTGTAATATTTTGAGGCAACCGCTATTAAGAATTTGCTCGTTAAATTTGAGTCGAGAGGCTCGTTACAAAATGTGCGCAGCCGTGAGTCACAGTGTTGAAGCAGATGCAAATTTGACAATTCCACAATGTTCTCAACAACTCAGGTAGTGTGATTCGTTTTACATCCGCACCTGGCTATGTAGCCTTAATCAGATGGTGGTCAAACCACTATTGTATAATTTGGAACGTCATAGGAAGCCGAAGACATAATTCTAAGCAACAGAACCACCTAGTTGCAGCTTTAATGATTCCAGGGCAGGGCTGCAAACCATCACACCTTGCTGAAGAGTTGGAGACTTTCAACTCCTGTCCAGAACACATGTCTAGCATGCTCCCTGGACTGGATCATTCACTTTCCGTGTCATTATCAGTGAGATGATCCTGGCCACCATAATAACCATTATACTGTTATGGGGCCGCGAAACCACAACCACCACGTTACTCCCATATAAGGGCCAACCTCAATGATCAGCCAGAGAACTATTAAAAGTCTAAAGAGACAAATAATGAACTCTGCAGGTTCACTGATCCCCGTGAAAATAAAGTGGAGCTTCCAGTTGACTCCCTGCCTGTCTTCAGGGGACTGGGCTCCCTTTTTCTATAAAGACCATATTTATATGCCCCTAGGGGGGAACAACTGAGGTTATCCAAAATCAAAACATGGCGAATTTTGCATAACGATTACACTTTAAAGCCATACAAAGTTCATCTGGTGCAAGAATTGAACGCCGCCGATCAAACGATTCGCCGTAGAATCGCTCAATTCATTCACAAACAGTCGGCTGCTTTTTCTGAAATAACAAATTCTTCAGACATAGTCCATTTTCACTTCTCTGGGTATGTCAACAAGCAAACTTGCCCTATTTGGGCTTCTAAAATTCCTAGAGCGATTATTGAGAAACCTTTGCATGCTCATCGTGTCAATGCATGGTGCACTATGTAGTCTGTAGTCTGGCAACGTGATTGAGCCGTTTTTTTCTCAGATAATGTTAAAAATGCGGCAACGGTTAATGGATCACGGTAGCGCTAGATGTTAATACCTCAATTTTGTCTTATTATTGCCGAGGTGGATATCAGGGACATGTGGTTTCAACAGGACGGTGCCACATGTCACACAGCCAATGAAACGATTAATTTATGGCAAACCAAATTTCCCGATCGCATAATTTCACAACAATCAGCAGTTAAGTGGCCAGCCAGATCGCGTTATTTAACGCCACTTATTTTGTGTGGGGCTATGTTAAGGACAGCCTATATACGAAGCCAACCGAATTGATTTCAGCCTTAAAATTCAAAATCCTTGTTATTATTAACGTAATAGAACCACCAGTTTGCAAAAAAGAAAAAAGTGATTGAAAACTTTGATGAAAGAATCGACATCTTTAGTGTGGTCGTGGTGAGCATTACCCAGATATCATTTTTCATTCATAATTGCCGAACTTTAATCTTCGTAATATAATAAATATTTGAATCATCTCAATAGAAATATTTTGCTTTATTTTGTTTTAGAAAACAAGCTGCTTGTTGTTCTTCTCCTTAGAGTTATTCCAGGTTTAATTAAGGCTTTACATTCGGCCTTAAAAATTTGCGTTCGATTTTTTGTTATTTAACTTGATAGTTTACAAAATTATTGCTATTCGAATTTAAGATGGCATAACTTTTTAAGCTGTTTTTCTATTAAACGTTTTTTATAATCCTGATCCTTGGAACTTAATCTGGAAAGTATATTTACAAACACACATTGCAGTCTCCAGATTAATCAAGTTAATGTATATGGAGCTTTGCTACAGTAAAATGTAAAATGTTTTAAACAGCATTTACGCATTGTTCAAGAGCATTTAGAATGTGTTAAGTTCTAACTTGTGAACCAGTCTGTAGCCTCTTCTGAAAACAGATGTTATTCAAAATTATACTCACTGGTCCAGGTGATACGCAGGAAAAATAAAGAACTCGTTAAGTTAAGCTCACAAATATTGTGTAGCTTTAATATAAAATTAATTATCTATTGAACGAAATACTTATTTGTGCAACAATGGAGAACTCACACGTGAATCCTTTATGTACACAAAAACAAAAATTATGAAAAAATTGTATTTTAACAAACCTTAACTTCAAATAATTTTTTTTGCTGCTTTAATAAATCTGCCCTTGAGTTTTTATTTATTGAGTTTAAATTTTAGTTAATTAAAAAGTTAAAAGTTTTCAACATTGCATGCACATGATGAAGTCCATCAATGGAATACCATGCATCAGGAATTTCGCGAAATAAATTTATTTTTTTTTTTTGTTATTTTTGTTCTAAACAAATACAAATGCCAATGAGATAAAATCATTAATTGAATGTAAACATTTTAGAAAAAATTCTATTTTCTTAGAAAAAAAATAATCGGCCAGATTTGTATAACCAACCATATTCACCACCCTCTTTTGCATTTTATGGAAGAAGTATCTTCAAACCCTTAAAATTACCCTTAGGAATTTCATTATGCTCGTGTGCAAGTATAAATTTATACCACAGGACACACACGATATAAACTTATAAAAAAAACTTGTTGCAGCCAATACTGGAATTCAACCAGTTGTGCTACTTGACACATTTAGTATCGTCCAATATGAATAAAAATAAAAACCGAAATGATATTCAATTCCATTGATTTCTATTGCCGTTTGCCTTGTAACATCATTCTATTCTATTTCAACAACATGACGTTTCGATACTAGCAAATGGATAAAAATGATTTACAATCAACGAAAGCATCACTAAAAAAAAAACAGAAAGGAAAAAGGACTCACGAACTTTAGTAATGAAAAAACTTGTGTGTCATGTACACACACACATTGGCTGCTACAATACAACAATTGAATGTCAAGTTGATGCTTGGTCACATTTCAACAAAGGTTGTTTAATTAAAACAACGAAAAGTCAAATGCTCTTTTATTTTTGCGTTTTGATGTCAGCAACAATATGGAGCAGTCTGACTGACGGATTTAGGTAACTGTCTGTTTTTCTATCAAAAAAAAAAAAACAGAAAAACGAATCATAAATGAACGTGTTGTCATTAATTTGTGGTTGTCAGCTGAAATAAAAATGTAACTAAAGACTTTCTTCGCAATTCTTTATTGAATCTTTAGCACAGATAAATGAACAGTAAAAATTTTTAAACGGTTTTTCAACAAGAAGTTTGTTTTTTAAAACAAAGTCTAGACAATTATAAATGAAAAATGATATCCCGCAAATGTCCATTACGACCATGGTGGCAATATAGCGGTCCTATTTCCTTAATCACATTACGGATTTTGAGTTTTAAGTCTAAAATCAATTCGATTAAATCTATGTATACCCTGTCCTTAACATAGCCCCCCACAAAAAATAATCCAGTGGTGTCAAAGCACACAACCTGGCTGGCCACATAACTGCTGATTGTCGTGAAATTATGCAATCGGAAAATTTCGTTTGCAATCAATTTTTCGTTTCATTGGCTGTATAACTCATTTCAAAAAACCATCCCAATCACACCTCCAGACAGGTGCCCCTGTAGACTGGTAGGTAGTGTACTAGCTTGTAAATATGGGAGTGTGTGATTTGTTTTACATCTGCACCGACCGCGAGGTCATAATCAGATGGTAGTTAATCCACTTAGTTGATTGGACACCAACTACGCCCTAGAAGGCCTTCAGATACGTATATCCTCCAGTCACTTCTAGTAGCAATTTAGAAAGTCCGGAGTAGGCCGTGCCCTCACTCCTTGCTGAGGAGTTGGAGACTTTCCAACTCCTGGTCCAGAACGCATGAAGCTCTTATTTATCAAGAACACGCCAGCATTCATACTCACTGGACCTGAACCATTCATTGTGTTAATTTGAATGGTCCGACCCACAAACTCTCACGAGGGTCCGAAACCACAACCACCACGATACTCCCATATAGGGGCCAACCTCAATAACCAGTCAGAGCACATTTTTTGTCTAAAGAGAGCAACTATTGTACTCTGGGGCAACTGATTTCCCGTGGAAATATGTGGATTGTCCAGGTGACTCCTACTAGCCTTTGAGGGGCCTGGGCTCCCTTTTACCCCGCAAGACACAAATCTAAATGGAATAGTAGGTTCCAAAAAGACTATAATGTGCCCCCGGGGGGAAATATGGGAGTTATGGGTTCGATTTCCAACGACGACCTTAGTTTTTTTCACTACTGTCGGCGGAGCTGCTCAGCGATGAAGGCATAGTCAGTGGTCGCTGTGCTGTCTTATATACGGCAGTTAATTTCCGACTATCCTTCTACTTTCACCATACGTTTCATCTATTCTCTATCCCTTTCCTAAATAATGTGGCACGGTACTTGACTAAATAGGCATTGTTGCCTGAAGTGCTACTTCTCTTTAAAAAAAAAATACACCACACAGTGACACGTTGAGCCTGCAAAAGCTTCTCAGTTATAGCTCCAGGATTTTCGGAAGCCCAAATGCGGCGATGTTGCTTGTTGACACACCCTGACAAGTGAAAATGGGCTTTATCTTTATTCTGAATAAATTGAACGCATCTGCGGCGATGTTAATAGTCGGTCGGCTTTAATTCCTGCACCAGTTGAACCTTGCAACGCTTCAAAGTCAAATCCTTATGCATAATTCGCCATGTGGCGATTTTGGATATCCCCAATGATTGAGAACGACGAGGAATTGAAATAGTTTGGATCTGCTTAAGCACTGTGGCTCACGTCGGTGTTCGCACATTTCGTATCGAGCCTGTCGATTTAAATTTAACGACCAAATTCTTAATAGCGATCCGAAAATGTCATGAAGTTTACAAAATTTAACTTTAACCCAACGACCAACTTCATAGTGGATTTTATGTATTTTAATGCGATTTTCGTGCGAAAATAAATTCATTGTAATAATTGTCAATGCATTTACTACGAAAACGTCAAAAAAAGAAAATGTCGAAACTAAATGTCAAAACTATAATGTTGTTGCTGTTGCCACATTAAAAAACACTTTCTTGTTGAAAAGCCCGATATTAATAGTTTGATTTTTTAAGTAAGTTAAGTTTGAAGCCAAAGGCGAGCGCTTTCGATGCGAATGCATCATTCTCAAGCCGCGTTGTGGTTTGCACTGGTGAGTCAATGTTCGCGTTCAGGCAGTTCTGTTGTTAAGTTCGTATCTATTCAGCTAAGCAGAATGGCATTTTTATGCAAAGTAAATTTATCGATACCTCCGTCTTTTAATATTATCTAGCAACATGTGTCCGTCTGAGGGTGTTTTTCGTTTGCCCGTTTGCATGAGTAGTTTTAATGGTGTAAAAATTATGTCTCAGGTCGTGTTTATCTGTTCGTTTATAATGTCACTGTTAGAAGTTTTTGTTTTGTAGATTTCAATGTTTTCAAGAATGTCTAGTCTTCGTCTTTTTTTGCTGGGATGTAGTAATGTTCACCTATTTCCCTTGGTGTGTGTCCGTGAGTGTCCAGGTGTAATGCAAAGTTCGAATCTTCTCTTTTCCGTTTGCATGAGCGTATGTATCCTGTGCTTGTTTTTAGTGTTCCTCCAGTTTGCCCTATATAAATTTGTTTACAGGTACAGGTAAGTCTGTAGGTGCCCATATAGGCTAGTAGATAGTGTACTAGCTTGTCAGTATGTGGGTTGTGGGTTCGGTTCCCAACGAAGACCTTAGTTTTTTTCACTACAAAAATAAAAATTGTCTGTCGGTGGGGCTGCTCAGCGATGAAGGCATAGTCACTGATCGCTGTGCTGTCTTTATACGGCAGTTAATTTCCGACTAGCCTTCTACTTTCACCACCTGTTTCATCTCTTCTCTATCCCTTTCCTAAAGAATGCAGCACGGTACTTGACTACGTAGGCATTGTTGCCTGAAGTGTCAGTTCTCTCTAAGAACAAAAAAATAACCCGCTGGAACAAAATTTGTCAGTTGTTTCTGTCGTTGTTCTGGGATTAAGTCTCAAAGTGTTGCCAGTGAAAAAGGTTAGTTAGTCTGTATATTTGTGGTCCTGTGTAAGTAAAAGTGTGCCGTCGTGTTGTATCGGTTGTCTCTTTGTCTTCTTTATTTCTGTTTTTAGTGTTGTATTGTCTAAGAAGTTTATCGATGGTAGTGGCCTTGTAGCCATTATTTATAGCTATGGCGTAGATTGTGTCGAGTTCTTTGTTGTACTTATCTGGAGTAGGGAGTGGGATTATCTTAAGTCTCTGTATCATATGTCAAAACGCTGCTAGTTTATGTTGGATAGGGTGGCTTGAGGTGTTGTGGATGGTAGTGTCCGTCGTAGTTGGTTTTCTATAGATGTCAAATATTAAATAGACAGTTCCTCGTGTTATAGTGTTGTGCAGATAATGTAAACTTCTGTCTTGCTCTTTTTCCTTTGTGTTAGTAACCCTACTATGAATTGTGCTTAAGTTTTCTAGAATTTGTTCGCCGTTGTCTTGTTCGAGGATACATATAATGTCATCTGCGTATCTGTAGTAATGAGTTATTTTGTGTTTTTCCATTAGTGTTTTTACCTGTAGTGATTTGATATGTTGCATGAAAATTTCCATAAAGATTGCGGAAGTTAGGTTTCCCATACCGAGTCCGTCAGGTAATTTGTAAAAGTGGTTATTGAATCTAAAGTAGTTCTGTTTTATTATCGTCTTAGCAATATCTATAATATCAGTGATGTATTGGCTTTCGTATAAATTGTGTAGTGTGTTGCGTAGAATATTTAAGGTTTCATGTGTTGGTATTGAAGTATACAGATGCTTGATATCAAAGGAAACGAGTCGCGTGTTTTTCAGTTATTTTGATGTCCTTAAATTTATCGATTAGGTCTTGTGTATTACGTATAGTATATGTGTTTTGTAAATTTATGCTTTCTTTAAGTACGCCGGTGAGGTGTTTAGCTAGATGGTATGCCGGTGCAGGTCTGTAGTTTATAATTTTTGGTTGTGCTTTGAGTGTTGGTGTTCCTGGATTCATGTTCATGTATTTGTATACTTTTCCGTCAGTAAACATTTTGCAGCATTTTGCGTATTTCTCTTTGGAAGGATTTAGTTGGGTCATTTTTAAATTTAGTGCAGTTGGTCTGCTGTACAAATTGTTGTATTTTGTCTTTTTAATCCCTTTATGTATTTCTCCTACCCCATTCCTTATTTCTCTAAGTGACCTTCTTTTCGAATTTACAACCCTATATATTATTTTGCAGATGACAGCGCCATTTGTCACTCGTATTCATTTGGTAATAGACCAGGCTTAATCACGATCTCGCGACAATCTTGGAATGGGGTCGTGTGAATAGAGTAGAATTCAATGCTCGTAAGACGCAATGTTGCATGCTTACGCATAGATCTGCGTTTGGTAGTGGTGCTGCATCTGTTACTATGGGTGATATAGGTATTACGGCATCGGAAGCTCTTGATGTTCGTGGCATGAAAATTCTGTGTGATGTTCGATGGACTAAACACATTTTTCAGGTTTCTAAAGAAGCTTGAAACCTCCGTTTTCTAAAGCGGTGTAGAAGATACTTCACCCCATTCGATCTCCGCACTATCTATACCACATGTATCCGTCCAAAAATGGAATATACCTCTCATATATGGGCCGGCGCTCCAAAGTCTAGTTTGGGATTACTCGACCGCGTACAGGAGAGGGCCAAGAGGCTCATTGCAGACAGTAGGGTATCCAACTCTATTGATTCGCTAGAACATCGACGCAATGTGGGGTGCATTTCATTGTTCTATCATTAATACAATGGTAAGTGCTTTAATGAAATTAGGGAACTTGTTCCTTGTTCGCACGTTTTCACGTTTAACTCGATTTTCGATGAGAGCACTTCCATTTGTGGTTGTTTGGCCAGTGAATCGCACTACGCATTACAGGGAAAATTCGTTTTTCAGCAGAGCAGTCCGTATGTCGAATAAAATCCCTCCGGAGGTCTTTCCTGCCACTTTCAATCTGAGAAAGTTCAAATCGAATGTTCACAGACACTATTCCCTCTTTGCTCTTTCCCGTAACCTAATTTCCTAGTTCTGGCACAATGCATTGGATAGGTGGGGGTCATCCCCTGAGTGCTGGTCCTAAAGGAAAGAAAAAATTATTACAGTCGCATTTCCTTTGTCCGCCTTTGTAATTATTAGGTCATTGTCCCGTAATTTTGCCCTTCTCTGTTTAGCAATTTTTTGCTCGTTTGGATTCGTCTTTGCTTTATTGTGTTCTTTTATTGGTTTTTTCGAGTATGTCGGCTAATCTGGCTCTTGTGTTCTTGTCGGTCAGCGTCTACAATCTGTATTTTAATCGTCTTCTGTATCCTGTCAAAAGGTAAATTATGTTTCATTCCTTTTTCCATTAGTTCCGTCTCGTTTTCATTGAATTGTATGTCTGTGACGTTTTTGACGCTTGACTGAAACTCCATCTTTATGTGATTGTCGGTTCTAAGCCCAATGCAACTTTCAATTTTAAAAATTAATAACAAATAAAAAAGAAATGTTACTCAATTTTTTTTTAAAGAGAAGTAGCACTTCAGGCAACAGTGCCTATTTAGTCGAATACCGTGCTACATTCTTTAGGAAAGGGATAGAGAAGAGATGAAACAGATGGTGAAAGTAGAAGGATAGTCGGATTTTAACTGCCGCATAAAGACAGCATAGCGACCAGTAACTATGCCTTCATCGCTGAGCAGCCCCACCGACCGTTGGGAATCGAACCCACAACCCCCTTATACTGACAAGTTAGTACACTACCTACTAGCCTACAGGGGGCTTATAAACCGATACATGCCATTGATATTCGAAAACAATTTAAAGCATATGGTTGCTACGACTGTTTTTAACGAAACGCAAGTTTAGCCGAGCATTTCTGCTTGTATATTCAAGAAGGTCAAATTGTAAATTGCATGGAGCCCCATATTTTCTAGATCTACGTGATCTGTGTTTCCAAACAAAAACTCATGGATCATGGTATCTACCATAAGGTTTAGTGACGCTACTAGCGTTTAACCTTTATCAAATTGAGCTCATGTTGGGCATAGTGGAGCTTGTGATGCCAATTGTTGCTTCATTTCATATGCAGTAATTTTCGTTATTAACAAAACCGTTAAACTAAAAATGACACTCATCACTGAACAGCTGATTAAGTACTAAATTGTTGACTGATTTTAAGAAGTTAAATTAGCATAATTTGGTAATATCATTCAATTAGTCATAATTCATGTTGATTTGACAGAGCATCCTGATCAAAAAGTTAATTATTGAGCAGTAAACTGTCCATGCACTCATATGTATGCTCTCTAATACGTAACTAGGTTTAGTCAACAAATCAATAAAGTTGTCTAGTAGGCTTTACATTCGGCTTTTAAATCTGTAATCGGAATTTTTATTATTTAACTTATTTTACAAAATTATTGTTATTCGAATTAGAGATGTCATAACTTTTAAGTTTTTTTTCTATTTAATATTTTATATTATGTAGTGTAAACGCTTTTTTATCTTGATTCTTGTGCTTTATTTCAAAAGTATATTTTTTATCATACGTTGTAGTCTTTACTTTCGGCGAAATAATCAAATCAATGTGCATGGAGCTTTGCTTGATGTATCCAACATCATCCAAGAGCATCTGAATTGTAATGAAAAAAAATTCAGATAAGTAGCTTAATTTAGTTACGTCCGCTTAATTAAGTTCTAATTTGTAAACTTGTCTATAGTCTCTTCGTAAAAAAGATTTAATTCAAAATTATACTCACTGGTCTAGGTGATACCTACAAGCAATAAGGAGCTCAATATATTAAGCTCTTCATGCAACGATTGTGTACATTTAAACGATAATTAATGATTACAAGATCTATTGACTAAAATTCATGATTTATTGAACAATAGCAAACGAACTTAAGCAGTTTGTTTAACAGTTTACCCTTTCGTAGGATTTATCGGGCTTAAGAAAGTCCTTTATTTATGCAATGTGGATTTTAGACTAAAGTGCACAGATGAACTCAATTCCTTAAATGGTAATGAAGCATCTTTTTACAGCACCATTAAAAACTGGTCTAACGAATTCAATCGTGGCCGAAAATCACTCCAGGACGAATCTCGTGAAGGTCTGTCGGCTGTTGTGCCAGAAAACATGGCAGCTGTACATGAGCTGATAAAGTATGATCCTCATGTAACATATCGCGAGTTTGAGGCATCTGCAGGGATTAGTATGACATGCATCAAAAAGATCTTGCATGAACATTTGCATGTGAAAAAGGTTTGTTCACGTTGGATACTGCATAACCTGACAAACGTACAAAAGGATGCTCGTGTTGATTGGTGCAAGAAAATGTTGCAGAAATTCGCTCAAGCAGTTTATAATATCTGCACAGGTGACGAATCATGGATATACTCATATGATGCTGAAACAAAACAGCAATCCACCGTATGGATCTTTCAAGACGAGCGAAATCCCACCAAAGTTGTTCGTGGAAGAAGCACATCAAAGCAAATGGTTGCCTGTTTCTTCGTCATTAACGGTCATGTGGCGACTGTGCCATTAGAGCAACGTAAGACGGTTAATTCGGCATGGTACACCACTATTTGTTTGCCAGAAGTCTTTGAGAGACTTCGGGAAAAGTCAAAGAAAAGACGCATCATTCTGCATCACGACAATGCGAGCTGTCACCGATCGGCTGAAACAATGGAGTTTTTGACAGGACAAAACATTGAATTGATGGGTCATCCGCCGTACAGCCCTGACTTGGCACCTAATAACCTCTTTTTGTTTCGGAACATCAAGAAAAAACTACATGGACTTCGGTTTTCTACACCAGAAGGAGCAGTTTCTGCATTCAAAACCCATGTTTTAGAAGTACCTAAATCGGAGTGGAAAAAGGACTTTGAAAATTGGTTCCAACGCATGCAAAAGTGTATAAATCTTCATGGAGAATATTTTGAAAAACAATAAATTAGATTTTGTCTTTAAATGCTTGTGTTTTTATCCTTAGGCCACAAATATAAATAGCAGCCCTCGCATTTGGAATGTTTTAATCAAATGGGTTTGGGTATGTTTACAGCTTTGTGGCTTTATGTTTTGTTACTCCCGCCTTAACCTACGTTTCACCGCAAAACAGAAAAAAAATATTTTAAAAAGGATGAACAATAAATTGATATCTGCGTATATTTTCCGACGGGGTTTAATTTATTTGTACTCTATATAGAGTATAAAGAGAACACTGAAGATGGCAAATAGCCGAAACCGGTTTGTTCACAAACCAAATTTCGACGTAAAACCGTACCCTAATAAAAACAATAAATTACTTCCTGTTTCATCCACATGAAGTAGGTTTTGCCAAACAAGTTAAGAATTATTATATTAGACTTGTGTTAAAGTTCTAACTTATACATTTTTGTTTTCCTTATTTGAAGCCACCGTATAGGCACTTTATTCGATACGTAAAATCGATTTAATTTTCTTAAATTTATATTTTAATATAATATATTTTTTAATATTAATAAAAACACACTAGCAACTTTCGATAACACATTAAATTACTTAATTAAAAGCATCGATTTTTTTTGTGTTATCTTTTTATCAATCATCATATATTAAAGTATACAAAAAGTATTATAATAATTAAATTTATTTATAATTAAGTCATCGTTCATATTTCTTTCACACAAATTTACGGAGATTTATATAATAAATTATTTTTAAATTTCGTTATGGCTACAAAAACAACAATATGAAATGAATAATTGAATTTTTCATTAGCAAATTACTTAATTATTGAGCAAAGCTATTTGCTCGCATCAATATCGTGCAAAATTTAATATCATTTTTAATCACTGTTTGAGTTGTGGAAAAAAGCTTTTAGAATTTTGTGCGGAAGAACGATTTTGTAATTTATATTTTATATATTATTCTATTAAATCATATAAAGTTGGTGGTTATATTTTAGAGTTTTTCATATGCTAAAAATTATAATTTATAAGGTTGAGAAAAAAAAACATTGCAAAAAAAGGTAAATAATTCATTTTTAACAGTGCAGTGTGAGAAGCTAAATCAGCTTAAAGATGGTTAACAAAAAACGTATAAGCGAAAATAAAGCGTGTTAAATTCTTTTCAATTATTCAATAATTGATCAAATAAAAGAAGCCATTTGAAACTTACAATACCAAATAAAATTACAAGAAAAATTGATATGCGATCCAAAAATGTCATTCATTCATTCATATTCTCCCAGAAAATAGTTAAAGGCAATCAAGAACGAGGTAACATTATACACTTGTTTATAATTTAACAAAATATTTACAAAAAATTATATTGTTCAAATTAAAAATCACTTATATTGTCATGTTGTTCGTAGTGCCCTAATAATTTTTACTGAACAAAAGTGATATAATACATACCATACAATTGTATCTAGGTTTTATGAGTTATATAACTAACATTCATTTATTTTATTATAATGGGTTTTTCAAAAAGAAGTTTGTTAATAAAATAACACCCACTATGAAAATGGTGGGTCTGTTAAAGCAGCATTTCGCAAGATATGTGGTATTTTCGGACAACATAATCGACCTTCTGAGACCGCTATTAAGAATTTGACCGTTAACTTTGATGCGAGAAGCTCGATACAAAATTTGCAAAGACCACAGTGTGTTTGACAGGGACGTTGAAGTGAAAGCATTGCAGCCGTCAGCTACAGTGTTGAAGCAGATCCAATTTTATCAATTCCTAAAAGTACTCAACAATTGGGGTTTTCCAAAACCACCACATGGCGAATTTTGGATAAGGATTTGACTTTAAAGCCTTACAAGGTTCAACTGGTGTAGGAATTGAAGCCAACCTATCATTTACATCGCCGCACACTGGAGATTTTTGTATGGAGGTGAGGAAAAAAATATATTTGTCAAAAAATTTAGCGATTTCATTACAAATTTAGTTTTATTTATATAGTAATACACAAAAGTAATCAAAATAAAGAAAGTTAGAGAAATGTCTCTCGCTACCTGCAATGTAAGAAGCCATAACTAACAAAAAAATTTAAATGAATTTTTTTTAATTTTTAATTTATCATTCTAAAAGAGCCTTAACTTCGTCGCTTATAACACTATGCTGTTTCTTGCAAAAAAGAAGGCGTCAAATGTGAAATCATGGGATGTGATATTACCATCGTTCTGTGCATAATATCTTAGTTCGTGGCAATTCGACTGTATTTTCTAGAGTGTCAAAAGCGATATTTTTAATAGTCTTTGTTACGACTTTCCTGAGCCTCTTCGGATAGTAGGCCCACAGGAAAAATTCACTTTTCAATTATATCTTTTCCATGAATCAGAACTCTGTGAAGTGTAGGTGGCATATTGTACCACTCGTTCAGTGCAACAAACTCTTTTGCCGTCTCCAAACAAAAATCACCAAATTTTTTTGGATCTACTACCTCGGTGATTGTTATAGCTTCGACAATTATCGAAAACCTCTTGATTATGTTTTCATTTAGACCCGTGATTTCGGAAATCAAAGCAGGATTAGCAAAGAATCTTCGTGACATATTTCCTGAATTTGTCGTACCAGAGCCTTTCTTAACAGTATCAACCAGTATTCCAATTTCCTCTTTAAGTTCACGCTTTTTCAAACATTTTCGGACTTCTCTTATCGAACGAGTATTTGAGTCGACTCTCCCACGTTTAAATTAAATCAGCTTAATACGCGCATAAAGTGGTGATATAGCAAATTGCAGTGCTTGTTCATTTAGGGGCATAGCTAGAACTTCTTCGTTTTTATTCATCTTGGATGTTGTTACTCCACAAATAAAAAAAGGAGATGCTGTAGCTGGTGTTTCTGTTACTGATTGTGCTGTCTTGCCGTCAATCATTGTAAAATATAACTCATGTTTCACTTTAAAGTTACGATTATTTACTATTAACTCAAATTCTTTTAGTTGAGATAACTCCTCATCGACTCTTCCCTTTTCTTCTCGTATAACTTGAGGTGTCTCTTTAACGTATGCAAACTGTAGTGTTCTACAATACTGTATGGAAGAAGGTTAATTGTTGTTCCATACTAATTTATTTATGTCATCACCTAATGATAATTTAAGTTGTAAAACTGATGTCATATATAAATGAGAGTCAGTAATTTGATTATCTGAAAACCTCTGTTGGTATTCGCTTTGACAAGATGCCCCATCACATCCCCATTTATAGAACATTATTAGATTTCCGCTTTTAATTTTATTTATTTCCTTTGCTGACTTGGTCTCTAGGATTCTTTAAGCAGCATGATCCAGCAGATTTTGCAGAGGTACACTGCCTGAACTTTCAGTAATAGAAATTCCTTGCGAATAACTGTTAGTTTTTTCTTTCTTGAGTTCTTTGTATGGTACGAGAATCATAAAAAAAGATAATCAATGTGTTTTTTTGTGCATATCTCGAGCAAACTTTTTAAATTCATACCTTTACTTAATTGTGCATAAAAGCGAAACGCGTTCATCGATTTTCATGAGTTATGTCTCATTTTGTTAATAGGTTATACGACTTTACGTAAAAGTAATAGGACTTGACACTTTTTTTATGAATTAAAAAAAATTAACTTTTTAGGCAAAAAATATTTTTTTTTTCCTTCATTTATTTATTTATAACTTCGAAACTGTCGCTTATGTAGCGAAACATTATATAAACAGATGAAAGTACTTGTAATTCTTGATTTTTCTGAATTTGTTTAAGTAAAATCCGACTAGGGGTTCTTGAGTTATGTTAAACAAAAGGGTCTTATCAGAATTGAGTTGAGAATCAATCAGCTGAAAAATGTTGTACTGTGTAATGCAACAAATTAATAGGTGGCACTTTAAATTGGTTAAAAATGTAAAAAGAGATATGAGACAATGTATTAGTGGTGATTTTCAACTGTGGGAAAGTATGGCTAAAATTGCAGGTCCAAATGTTTGGAGAAAAGAGGGATTTTTTTTATATGCTCATAGAAATGAGCAAACAAAAAAAACTTAAGTCTCTGCAGAGTTTATTTTTTCAATTTTAGTATACTGAAATATCCTACTTTAAATAAAAAAAAAAAAAACATTAGCTCACATATAAAAATAATATTCGTTTTGAAATTCTTATGTTTAAATTAAGTTGGTTCAGTAAAACATACAAGTACTGAGCTTGAGACGGCTGTAAAAAAAACTAGCAGTCAGATCGGAGTAATTCTTTTTGATTTGATTATACCGTTTTAGTCTAAAATATCAAAATATCATTGCATAAGGCATGAAGAAATTTGACTTTTTTCCGCGAAATCCCCAGTGTGCGCCGTAGATTTGCTCAATTCATTTAGGAACAACCGGCTGATTTTTCACTAGTCAGCGTATGTTAACAAGCTAAATTGCTGCATTTGGGCATTTGAAAATGCTAAAGTTATCAGTCAGAAGCTTTTCCATGCTTTACGTATTATTGTATTGCTATCTGGATCATTTTTTGTGCGGCTATGTTAAGAACAGAGTGAATACGGGGCCAATCGAATTGGTTTCAGCCTTAAAACTTAAAATCTATGATGTGATTAATAAAATAAAACCCCGTTTTTTTTTTTAAAGAGAAGTAGCACTTCCAGGCAACAATGCCTATTTAGTCGAGTACCGTGCTACATTCTTTGGGAAAGGGATAGAGTGTGATTTGTTTTACATCCGCGCCTGACCATTAGTCTTAATCAGATGGTGGGCAAACCACTATTGTATAATTTGGAACGTCATACATGCGTCCTAGATAGCCGAAGCCATAATTCTATGCAACAGAACCAAATAGTTGCAACTTTAATGATTTCAGTACAGGTCTGCAAATCATCACACCTTGCTAAAGAGTTGGAGACTTTCCAACTCCTGTCCAGAACACATGTCAAGCATGCTCACTGGACTGGATCATTCACTTTGCGTGTCGTTATCAGTGAGATGATCCTGGCCACCATAGAAAACCATTGGATATGGGGCCAACCTCAATGATCAGCCAGAGAACTATTATAAGTCTAAAGAGGCAAATAATGCACTCTGGGGCTTACTGATCCCCGTGGAAATAAAGTGGACTTTCCAGTTGTCTCCCTGTCTGACTTCAGGGGACTGGGCTCCCTTTTTCTCCCAGTTGCGCAGGTCCAGATAGTCGAGTATTCTATAAGAACCGATAAATGTGCCCCCGGGGGGTAAGGAGGAAAGGGATAGAGAAGAGATGAAACAGGTGGTGAAAGTAGAAGGATAGTCGAAATATAACTGCCGTATAAAAGACAGCACAGGGACCAGTGACCATGCCTTCATCAATGATCAGCCCCACCGACAGTCAATTTTTATTTTTGTAGTGCAAAAAAAAAAACGTCTTCGTTGGGAATCGAACCCAGAACCCTCATACTGACAAGCTAGTACACTACCTACTAGCCTACAGGGGCACCTTGCCAAAAAGTGATAAAAACTTTAATGAAAGAATCAACATCTGTCAGTGTGGTCATGGTGGACAGTTTTTCAGTCACAATATTGCCGAACTGTTTTCTTCGTAATATAATAAACATTTGAATCATCTTAATAAAAATTGTTTGTTTTATTTTGCTTTAGAAAATAAACTTGTTGTTGAAAACCCCTTTATAATTCTCTTTTGAAAAATGTTGCGCCCTTAAATTGATATGTTTCTACACAAGCTTACAGATCATTACTCAATACCGAATACTTTTTAAGTTTATTTCGTAGAATATAGAGTAGTTCTTTAACGGATTTATAACCCATTAATAGTTATTTGTGTAGTAGTTAGGTAGAAGGACAGGTAAACCAGAGATTTTATTTACACCACAATATTCCTTCTGATTTTCAGTCAAAGGGAGCGACGCGAGAAGGCGGTGTAAAATATATAACCTTTGAACGGATCGTAATTTTAATACGCGGTTTTTTCGTCTACTAGGTGAAATCATATACCTTCGTTTAAGGTATAAAAATTTAAAATCGACCGGTTAGCAAAATAGTTGTGATAGGTTTAAAAACACATTTTAAGTTTTAGCTGATTTTGGTACGAAAGTAAAGTTTTAGAACTTGTTCAAAGAGTTTGTTTTACATAAAGTCTTATATTTTGAGTCACGTTTAGAACGTACACTTAGTAAAAACTTAAATTTAGTCAGGTAGGGCCAAGCTTTGACCCCCGTGAAATTTTTAGTACAAAGGCTTAAGGTTGGTTTTTTGAAACAATTTGAGTTAAAAATTAGCTGATTAAGTAGCAAAAAAACATAAACACTTTTCTCTAGATAAGGAGGTATTTAAGTCCAAAATAAACATAAATACTACTCGCATATGTGAACTTTTGTTGTAAATTGATTAATACATTTTAAAGAACAAAAAATTTTAAAAGAATGAAATACCTACAGGCAACTCTTGCGTTTGGAAAAATGACTATAAATTAAACAATTTTAGTAAATATTTCCTCTAAACAGCCTTGATTTTCATCTTCTAGAAGCAGTTTGGGTTTTACGTCTAGTTCAATAGAAGTGGTTTTCCATTTTAGCCGGATATTGGAGATATAGGGATCTGATGTGCATAATAAAATAACAATCAAGTCTTCATTAGTACAATATCTAAAAGTTTTTTTTGCGCCTCTTCAGATAGATCTCCTATTGGTAGCATATTGTGTTGAATTATTTGTTTGGTACAAAATTAAATGAACTGTTGATGGCATATATGTCCAAGAATATTTTTTTTTGTTGTAAAGTATAGCTGTATTTTTAGCATACTCTCCAAATTTTTTGCATTTATCTGTCTGCTTCATGCTAGGACTTGTAAAATAATACTGAATCTCCTTATTAGTTCTAAATCTACTCCTGTGATAGCTGCTGCAGTTTCTGGATCTGTAAAAAATCTGTTTGCAGTGTTTCCATCATTTGTGTAAATTTTATTGGTCTGCAATATTTTGTATTTCATTTTTCCATACTATTTTACAATCAGTGCAAATTAATTTAAAAAGTAAAGTACTTTTGCGGCTGATTGCCGGAATAAAACAGTATGTTTTAAATGTCACGGTAACCATAAAAGCAGGGATTGTAATAAGGAAATTTTAAATATGTGTATTAATTGTAAAAAAGAAAATATTAGACTAAACATGGGTCTCGATGAAAATCATTCAACAATTAGCAAAGAATGTCCTGTATATAAAAATAAACTCAATTTAAAGAAAAAAAGGATTGGACTAGATATTGATATATAACAACCAGAGATAATACCTGGCATATACACAAATATTCAAGGGCTATTCAATAATTTCACTGAACTTGAAATAATAATTGAAAATAACGAACCAGACTTTATAATACTATCTGAAACTCATATGACTGAACAAATAGACGAAGAAGAGATTAAAATTTAAAAATATAATAAATATACCACATTGTCAAATTCAGCAAAGACAGGAGGAGTTATTTTGTACATAAAAAGAAATTGGAATGTATCGAAAGTAACCCAGCATACTGGGTTAAAAAAGAAAAGTTATCATTTATGTTAATTGCGATATATAGATCGCCTAGTTACTCGAAGGCAGAATTTTGTAATACTATGCAGGACCTAATGGAAGAAGTATGCGAGAGAAATTGTGATGTACTAATTGCTGGTGATTTTAATATCGATTGGAAAACAGATTTTTATAGGCAGAGAATCAAAAGTATCTTAAACGATAATGGAATGAAGCAGATAGTAAATGAAGACACCCACCCGTATTACCCAGAATTCAAAAACAATAATTGATTATATTATTACATATAGCAAAGTAATATCAGCTAATACCAATATTAATAATAAAATATCCGACCACGAAGCAATAGACGTATTTATCGAGTGTGAGAACAATAATTCAGAAGAGGAAAGAAAACAAATAGAGATAATAAAGACAATTTTCAAACGGAATTAAGTGCAATTTTAAAGTTTAACACAATATTGAATGTTAATAAAATGGTAGATACTTTCGATAAATGTTTACAAGACACAATATTAAAATTTACAACGACAAAAGTAATAAATGAAAAAAGTAACAATAGATGGTTTAATAATAGACTTAGAAACCTAAAATTACAAAAAGTAAGATCATACCAAAGAGCTATATTTGAGAATACAAATGAGTCATGGAGAAACTATAAAATAATTAGAAATAATTATAAAACCACGAACGAAAATTAAAAATGCAAATATATAAGTAATAAAATTGAACATTCAAATGATCAGAAAGAAATGTGGGCTGTAATAAAAGACCTTGTTTTGAGAAAACCCAGAAATGTGATAACAACTGTGATATTTAATCAAGTAAGAACAAATTTCAAATTGCTGAAAATTTTAACACTTATTTTGTCGATAGTATACAACAAATTAGAAATACAATTGAACACGTGCAATACATAAATGAAATACCTGTGATAAATTCTATTTTTAAGTGTCATTCAATATCTTTATTAGACCTAAAAACCATATTTAAAAACATGAAAAATAAACCTGACTACAAGAAAATTACAAAAAGCATTATTCTCGATACATGAAACACAACTGACCCTATTTTATTGAATATAATTAATAAATCTATGGAAACAGGAATTTTTCCCACAAACTGGAAAGAATCAATGATTACGCCAATAGAGAAAATCAAAAACACAAATAGATGCGAGGAGTTCCGTCCAATAAATGGGCTAAAAATATGTTAAAAGCTATTGAGAAGGTTGCAAAAAAATCAACTGGAGAAATATGTCGAAAATCATTATTTGCTGTCTAAACATCAGTCAGGATTTAGAAATAACTATTCGTGTGAAAAAACAGTGAAGTACTTAATAAACAGAATAAAAATAGTAAAAAAAAGTAACAAAATCTTATGTGTGTTCCTAGATTTTAAGAGAGCCTTCGAGACAATAGATCGTAATATATTAGTTTAAAAACTTCAAAAATATGGTTTACGTAATAATGAATTAAATTGGTTCAGAACATATCTGGAAAATAGAGAACAAATAACAAAAGTTTATAACATAGAATCAGGTAGAATAATAAACAACTTCAAAAATATGGTTTACGTAATAATGAATTAAATTGGTTCAGAACATATCTGGAAAATAGAGAACAAATAACAAAAGTTTATAACATAGAATCAGGTAGAATAATAAACAACTTCAAAAATATGGTTTACGTAATAATGAATTAAATTGGTTCAGAACATATCTGGAAAATAGAGAACAAATAACAAAAGTTTATAACATAGAAGGCTCAATTATAGGAGCTCTCTTATTCATAATATATATAAATGACATTGAACAGATACTTGATAAATGCGAAATAATACTCTACGCGGATGATACATTGATATTCACGGAAGCAGAAACAGAAGAAGAATGTTACGACAACATCAGCAAAGATTTTAGAAAAATAAATAATTGGATAAATATGAATAAACTAAAACTAAATGAAGCAAAAACTAAACTGATGGAAATTAATATGGACACTAATAAAACACTCGAAATAAATAATATTACAATAGAGAAAGTAGACAATATAAAATATCTCAGTTTTGTTATTGACACAGACTTAAAATGTAATAAACATATTGAATATATTTGTAAGAAAATCGGGAAGAAAATTGGTTTTTTCAAACGTTTAAGAAATAAAGTTTCAATTTCAACATCCATAAATATATATAATACAATAATTAAACCTCACTTCGAAAACGGGTCAACAATATTTTACTCCAGCTGTACCGAACAACAAATTGCTAGACTACAAAAACTACAAAATAAGGCGATGCGTGCAATATTAAAATGTAATCGTTTTACTTCAATTAATTGAATGCTCAACACGTTGAAATGGTTAAATATTAAGCAAAGACTACAATTGAATACTATAGCTTTCATACGGAAGCTAAAGATGGGTGAGGCGCCAGAATATTTATTAGTGCAGATGAGATATGTAGGAGATGTTCAGCCATATTATCTAAGGAATGCTATTGATTTTAGGTTGCAAAGAGCACACACCAATGCGATGCAGAGAACATTATTTTACAAGGGATTGAAAATGTACAATATGATGCCGAATGAAACTAAAATTGAACGGAATGTAAAAGTATTTAGGAACAAAGCTGTACATTATATCTATATATATAAAAGAGGATGTGTGTATGTATGTAAGAAATGGACTCGAAAACGGCTGGGCCGATTTTGATGAAATTTTCAGAGAATCTTCAGAATATTCAGGCGGGTGACACTGTGAAGTCCGATTTTTGATTTTCGGTCTGTGGGCGGAGGGGCGTGGCAAAACCCACCAATGACATATACATATTTATTATTTTTTTTTCTTTTTTATTTTATTTTTTAAAGCCATTGTTATGCTTTTCAAAACGAGATATCAATCTCTTAAATCGGTTATGTAGTTCCGAAGATATTTACAAAAAAAAAAAAAAAACTCACTAATATATAATAAAATATCAAAATTTTAAAACTTCCGAAATGTTGCATTCAAAAATCCGAGTTTTCAGTTTATTTATATTTACAAAATATTTACATGACTATATAATACAACATATTCCCCGCTACGCTGGTAAAAAATAACGGTACAATCCAACAAACTTTGCTGTTTTGTGTTCATAAGTGAGAAACCTATAAGTGAAATCAATTTAGTAAATAACACGTGTTTTTAAATTTACAATAGTGAAATAACTTCACAAATTATTTTTAATGCCAATTCATCAAATTGGTAATATGATTACTGTCGTTCCAACAACCAATAATAAAATGTTATAAAAGTAAAAAAACAAAACACATCATTGTTCCTTTTGCACTATTCCAGTTTACTAAAATGCCACCTAAAAAAACAGCTCTTGCTAAAAAAAACCATCGCAACGCGGCAGCAAAGGACAAGAGGAGCCGCTGAATCAGCTGAGGAACACGAATCACGTCTTCAGGAAAATCGTGAAAGGGCATCTACGTCCGCGAATCAAGATCAATCGAAGAATGTTGTATATGCTTTTACATATGCAATAGAATAAGACGTATATTAGCACACAAAAATATTGAATTGTGAAAAAAATAAAAATATTTAAAAAAAAACTAAAAACGAAAAAAAAAAGAAATTCTGTTCTTTCTGAATAATTTTCTTAAATGATTGAATTTTTTTCGCGCACAAATGACTTGCAAAGCAGTCACGGGCACGCTAGTTAAAAATAATTTGGTTCAGAGCATTTAACATTAAAATACATTTAAAATTTATTTAAACTTAATAATATGTAAATTTTAAAGTATTTAAAATACTACTTAATAATAATAATAAAAAAAATTTTTGTGACCTACTATCTATCAATTTACGTTATTTTAAGTAGACAAAATATTTTAGTGACCAACTGTGTATGACTTTGAAATTGACTAAAAATTTTAGTTTTCTTTCTGAAAATACACATATATTCATCTAACCAACGTCCCTCACAAGGGCCTTTTGAAAATGCTTTTGAAATGCTTAGAAAATAGCAAAACAGAAAAAAAATTTTTAATTCCATTTTGCAAAAACTTTTTGACCTTGTGTCAGAAAAATTGTTCTGGTGCTCACGGTCGGATCGTGCCGGGTATACAATGGGGTATAGGCGTATAAGGGAGGCTATGACACAGTGATAAAGCTTTTACATTCCCTAACGAACTTTAGAAGTTATGGTCTATTTAGTAAGAGAATTTAGAAAAAAATTGGACATCTAAAACAATTAATTCCAAAAAATCAAAAATCAATCAACAACATTTCAGTTTCCTTATACTAATAGCTAACAAATCACGCTATTATATAAATTTTGTTTAAAAAACTTGTACAACAAAAGAGTTATAGATCAAGAGTTAAAAAGCAAATATTTACTAAGAAATTTCCCCATTTTAGCAAAATACTTAAAATGCTCATTTTGAATCACCCTGTTCAGTGTGATATAGTTAAAATGAAGTTTTAATTTTTTGCTCCCAAGGTACACTACTATCTACTTTCGAACAAACTTTAAAACTTTACGATTGGGGACCATGAAACAAAAGGACTTTTAGCTGCCTTCTCGTGAAATGATTCACTGTGCGGCGTGATTTTTTTTTTAAATTTATTTCCTTTAAAATTTGCTTGAAAATTTTCAAATTAAATCAAAGCATTTCCCAAATTATTATATTGGTGTTTAGAAATTTATTACATAACACAAAAAACACAAAACAAACTATTAAACGACCTTATCATTTTGACTCAATACTCGTTATTAGCAAACACAACTTTTTCTACGCTCATATGTAAGTGATAATATCACTGATTGTTGAATCATTTGTATGCTCGTTTAAATAAACCATAATCTTATTATAACATTAACTAACAAAAACAACACATAACACGTTTATAAAAAAAAAATAATAAATTGATTTAATCACTTGGTAGTTATGGCGAAAACACGAGTACTTATCCTTATGACTGGTATGTGAATAGCCGAGATAGTAAAATTAATGAGTCACATTTAAAAGGAAAGAAAACAAATGAGAATATGAAGTTGTGATAATTTATTATGTTCTCCTCATGTTAAGAAATAACTGTCATGTCAAACAATAAAATTAGTGACATTTAACAACGGTCTTTTTTTACGTCACATCATGTTATCATTTTGTTCAGAATATTTCATTATACATGTGAATGTATGTATTTTACTAAATGTAGAGTATTTTTTTTAGAATATTTTATTTATTATGTCCATATTCAAAATATCACACAGTGCAGTATTAAGCATTAGAAGTTTTAATATTTTATACAACCGGAGTTATCTCAGTTTAAAGTATCGCGGCGTCATCTCACTTAGAAACATTAGATCCAGTTTTAAAATAGTTTAACACAGTACGGCTAGCGATTGACAAACTATTAGGTTTATCAAGAAGAATTTTGTTTTCAATTGCGGCAACACCAACAACATGATAGTTTGGACATTTAGTTTTTTGCCTTATTCGTAGTAGATGCATTGGCAATTGTTTGAATGAATTCAATTTCGCAACGAAAATCGCATTAAAATAATTAAAATCCACTATAAAAATGGTGGTTCTGTTACAAAAGCTACATTTCGTAAAGATCATGATATTTTCGGATCGCTATTAAAAATTGGGTCCTTAAATTTGAATCGACAGGCTCGATACAAAATGGGCAAACACCAACGTGAGCCACAGTGTTTAAACAGATCCAAATTAGTCAATTCCTCGACGTTCTCAACAATTGAGGATTTCGTGATAAGCTTTACATCTGCATATGGCCGTAGGCCTTACTCAGATGGTGGTCAAACCACTGGGAATGAAAAGCAACGTCATTCACGTCCTAGGAATCTGAGAACTAATTCTAGCAACAGGTCTTTCCTAGTTGCAATTTCAGAGGTTCAAAAGCAGAGTTGCAAACCACTACTCCTTGCTGAAGAGCTGGAGACTATCCAACTCCTGGTCCAGAACACATGACTAGCATGCTCACTGGATCCGGATCATTCACCCGTTGCTATTATTAAAGGCGAGATGATCCTGGCCCACTTAAACCGCAAAACCACAACCACCACGATACTCCCAAAGAGCCAACCTCAATAATCAGTCAGAGAACAGCTAAAAGTCTAAAGAGACAATTAGCGGAACTCTGGGGCTTACTGATTCCCGTCGAAATAACGTGGAGCTTCCAGTTGTCTCCCTGCTTGCCTTCAGTGGACTGGGCTCCCTTATACCCGCTGCAGCATAGGTCTAGATGGTCAAGTATTCCATAAAGACCGATAACTGTGACCCCGGCGGGCACTACAATTGGGGATTATGTGATAAGGTTTACATCTGCACTGGCAGTGAGCCATAATCAGATGGTGGCCATTACCACTGTGACTGAAAAGCATTACCATTCACGCCCTAGAAGGCCATTGAATAAGTATATCCTCCGGTCACTCCTAGTAGCAATTTCAAAAGCCCGAAGTAGGTCGCAGCCTTTACTCCTTGCTAAAGAGTTGGAGACTATTCAACTCCTGGTCCAGAACGCACAAAGCTTAATATAATTAAGAACACGACGGCATTCATACTCACTGGACCTGAACCATTCACTGTTTTCGTTGTGAATGATCCGACCCACAAACTCTCACGATACGGCTTACTGATCCCCGTGGAAATAAAGTAGAGCTTCCAGTTGACTCCCTGCCTGTCTTCAGGGGACCGGGCTCCCTTTTTCCCCCAGTTGCACAGGTCTAGATAGTCAAGTATTCTATAAAGACCGATAAATGTGCCCCCGGGGGGATCTACAATTGGGGATATCCAAAACCACCACATGGCAAATTTTGTGTAAGGATTTGACTTTGAAGCGTTAAAAGGATCAAATGTTGCATGAATTGAAACCAGCCGACTATTATCATCGCCGTAGATACGCTCAATTTATTCAGGGACAACCGGCTGGTTTTTCACTGATCACTGTATGGTGAAGATGAGGCTGGAAATATGGCAACGGTCCATGGATTACGCTATTGCGAAATGTTAGCAACTCAATTTTGGCCTATTATTTATTTACGACGTAGATATCACCGACATGTGGTTTCAACAGAATTGTGCCACATGTTACACAGCAAATGAAACGATCAATGTATTACAAACCAAATTTGCCGATCACATAATTTCACGACAATCAGCAGTTAAGTGGCCAGCCAAATCGTATGATTTAATACCACTGGATTACTTCTTTTGAGGCTATGTGAAGGATAAATTCATACGTAGCCAATCGAATCGATTTCAGGCCTTAGAATTCAAAATCCGTGATGTGATTAACGAAATAGACCGCAATTTTGCCAAAAAAAAAGTGATTAAAAACTTAGATGAAAGGATGGACATCTGTCAGCATGCTCGGGGTGGACATTTGCCAAATATCATTTTTCATTCATAATTGTCGAACTTTTCTCTTCTTAAGACAGTAAAACTTTGAAACATCATATCAGCGCCGACATAACATGTCTTTTCCATTTCTAATTGAAACTTCAGGGTTTTTTAAATACTGTTTCCTTACACTTTCCTTTTTTTTTAACAACACAATGGCCATAGCTTGTCAGAAAGAGAACGCACTCTAGGATATGTTGGGATTTGAACTCACATTCTTCTATTTAACGAAAAATCATCAATCTGCTATGCAGCCATTGCAGTCACTTGCTTTTATTTTGAAGTAACTTTTATTACCTTGATATAATAATAGCCAGTACTGGGGTAGAAAACAAGAGTTTCTTTATCACAAAATAAATAAATAACCAAGTGATCGCAGAATTTTACTAAAATATCTAGGATGTTGTTATAAAATTATAATAAAAGGTGTTTTTTTTCAATTCCGATAGAACTTTAAATTCTACAATATCACACAAAAATTTAAATATTCATCTCATCGTTTCGTTTGACAATTTACCGCGACAGCTGTTCTTGACGTAGCGTATTTTCGTAGTCAAATTTTGGACTATTGTTTTGAGCATTACTGTAAAACTATTTTAGGCTTCGGGACGTTTTAAGTATGGAAAGCATAAAGGAATTGAAAATATTTACAGAGTTTCAAGTCTAAAGTTTTTTTTTTCTTTTTGCTTAAAACAAGATAACAAACTTATTACACTTTTCCTTAGAGCGAAATTAATTGAAAACAAAATTAATACTTATAAATTCAAGACATTTTCTATATAAATATCATGACTACTACCCTAAAACTTACTATTTAATACACAATAAACTCTTTACAGTAGGTTATTTCATTGTATTACATTGTCGATATTCACTTGTACTTGAAGTCATAAGAAAAAATATTTTGATGTTTGGAAAAAAACGGTTTGTAGTTTCCTTTCAACATTTAGTTTTTGCCTTTTCTTCTTGAAAGTTTTATCATTTCCTAAACAAAACACTTGACTTGAACGAAAACAGTAGAAAAACTATCAACATTTCATCAAGATAACAGACATGACGGCGCACACAAACACATTCTTTGGAAATGAATAGAAAATATCAGCAACTACCCCAAGTCCGGTGGAAGTTACAAGTGTCAAAATAGTGTTTCCATTACGTAGCGTTAAGTGGTATTTGTTATAAATTTTGTTGGCTTTGTGACTGTCTTTTCTTTGACATTTTGACATTTATATTTTTATATCATTTTTATGTTTTTATTTAGTAGCTTTTTGTTTTTGTTTTTTGTTTTTGTTGTATCGTTAGGTTTGGCTTTTTTTACTTTTCAACTCTTCTTTATTGTAAAACAAATTGTACCCGCTACTTGAGTTTAATTTGTTTTATATTTAAAGCGTGTCAATAAAATCCCTGAAACTTTTTTAATTTTGTTTAAACAAAATATTTTTATTCAAGAAAAGAGACACAAATCAATCAATAAATACGAGTTTTGTAGAAATTTAATGTTTTTGCAGTCTTTGTATTGAATACTTTGTGGAGTCACCTTTTGTAGACACTTTAAAGCTGTGTGAAGTTTGGAAGTCAATGGCATTATATATTTAGTTTCAGATCAAAAAGCCTTTTGCGCCGGGTGCGATTACAGTACTGGTCTTGAACAGTGCTCTTCGATGCTGGCGCATCCATAAGCAACCGTTTTAAGCACGTTGTATCATGCCGGCGAATTTCGAAAATATAACGCCGATCCCCAAAAATTGCCACCCAATTTAGGTGCTCCTTAAAGCTAGTAGGTGTGCTAGCTTGTTAGTCTGGGGGGTTGTGGGTTCGATTGCCAACGAAGACTTTGGTTTTTTTTTTCAATACAAAAATAAAAATTGTCTGTCGGTGGGGCTACTCAGCGATGAAGGCGTGGACACTGGTCGCTGTGCTGTCTTATACGGCAGTTAATTTCCGAATATCCTTCTACTTTCACCACCTGTTTCATCTCTTCTCTATCCCTTTCCTAAAGAATGTAGCACGGTACTTAACTAACACTAGATTTACCACACCAGTCAAAATGACTGGAAAAACCTTTTATTTCATAAATATTTACTTTTATAAAAATGATCAAATACAATTAATTTAATAAGTTATTTCGATTTTGTACCAACAGAAAAAAAAAATATTTTTTATTTCTGGTACTTCTACCGGACCCAGTCATTTTGACTGGTATGAGTTTTTTTCGATTAATGTGCAAATGCAATATATTCTTCAAATTTTGGGAAAGTCCCTTACTACGGGGGAAACGACTAAAATGTTTTTTCTATTCATCTATGTGTATAACATATCGTTTTCGAGTATTCACCATCTTTCGCCGCATTATACTATAAATTTGATAGAAAAATTTGGTTCATCATCATTCAAATATTGTTTTATGTTCTTTACAGTGTGCACTTTTTTACGTGTCTGAAATAAATATTTATTTTTATTAAATAAATATCTCTTATTCTTTTTTAAGGTCTTTTTAAATTAAATTAACAATTTATATTTTTTTCTTTTCGATATTTCGCCTTCAGGAAAAATTTTTTTTTTATTTTGAAAACAAAAATTATTAACATATTGAAAAAATATGTATTGAAAAAAATAACAAATTATGTGTCGTTTGAATTAAGTACCTATAATTCTGAGCTAAATTGTCTGTGTCTGTCTTAAAATTTATTCTCCTTACATTTGGTACATTAATAATTTCTAAAATTTCTAGCATATAACGTCTCTTATAGTTTTTTTCTATATCTAATATTGATGCTTCGTCAAACTGAGGATAATGATTATATTTCTTACAATGTGAAGAAATATTCCTATATTTTTGCTCACACCTGTGACCAGCTAATCTCGTTTTAAGTTTATTTTTTGTTGTCCCAATATAAACTTTGTCACAGTTCACCTGGTCATTTCCTCCACATGGTATCCTGTATACTACATTAGATATTTTCATTTTTCCTATTTTATCCTTTATACTGCTAAATAATTTATTAAATGTGTTATGTGTTTTGTGTGCAATTATATATTTATCTGTGTCATATATTTTACACTTTCTTAATCTTCCTGATGTTCCAGGAACATAAGTTAATGATTTATAAATTCTTGGTTCTGCCGTAGTATTTCCTAAATTATGCCTATAACTACCATATTGTCTAATTAATCTGTTAGTTAATTCTACTGGAAAATCACTGTCATTAAGTATATCTTTTATGGTATCCTTATTCTTCAAATGAAATTCTCTATCACTTATAGTCAATATTCTGTCTATCATATTTTTCGCTGTGTTTATTATCATTTTTCTCGGTTGTTTTGAATAAAAATTAATAATCCTTCCAGGAGATGTTGGTTTCTTATACAAATCAAATACTAACTTATTTCTCTTCCTTATTATCAATATATCTAAATATGGAAGTCTAGATTCTAATTCTCTTTCCATCGTAAATTTAATATCCGGATGAAAACTATTCCATTCTGACAAAATATCATCCACTGGATCTTCTGATGTTATACAAAATAAATCATCCACATATTTTGTGATTATCTTTGGTTTAATACGCATTTTACTAATACATGAATTTAGTAATTCCTCCATTACAATATTAGCTAAAACTGGAGATGCTGGAGAGCCCATAGGGAGGCCCTCCTTTTGTTAATATATCCTATTATCAAATTGAAAATACCTATTGTCTTCAATGCAAAACTTAAGAATACGTAAAAATATTTCTTTTCAATATTTGTATTTTGTTCTATTATCTGCCATTTTTCCTCTATAATTCTCAAATCTAAACCTACAGGAATACTTGGAAAAAGTGAAACTACATCAAATGAAAACAATCTATCATTATCTTGTATATTTATTCTCTTGATTTTGTCCTTAAATTCCAATGAATTTCTAATATTATATATTGATTGTCTTGTTATCACCTTAAGAATATTCGTTATATACTTGCACAGTCCGTAGGCCGGGGAATTAATGCAAGAGCAAATAGGCCTTAAAGGAAAATTCTGTTTATTTATTTTTATTAGATCTATTGCTATATTTATTACCCACTAGTTGAATAATGGAAAAACGAAAAAAATTGAAATTGCAAGAGATACAAGACTTACTTTCTGAATGTTCAGACGTTGAAGGAGATGACTACATGTATGATAGTGAGTGTGAATTTTTGGGAAACGAAAGTGATACAAGCGATAATTGTCATGAAAGTATTCATATTGAAAGCAGTGATAACGAGGAACTTGATTAAAGTAATGGAGATGAATCGAGCGACGAAGAAGACAATGAAATTTTTCATAAAATGCAAAAGCGAAGACGTATGCGGTTTTCTTCGAGCTCTGAAGAGGAAAATACACAAAATACACAAATTGAAGTTTCTCCAAATGGCACCATTTGGAAAAAATTAGAAGAAGGAGGAGGCGTTGGAAGGTTACCAAGTCATTGTATATTCAAAGATTTATCTGGGCCTACAGCACATGCTAAAAGAAATATAATGGAAGAAGAGATAAGCAGTGCCTTCTTACTATTGATTGATCATCTTATACTAGAGCATGTAAGAAACTGCACTGAATTAGAAGCCTCTAGAGTTTTAGGGAAGAAGTTGACACTTACACAGGAAAAATTAAAAGCTTTCATTGGAATTTTAAATGGCCGTGGTGCATATGAAGCAAAAGGTCTCAAATTATCATATTTATGGAATAAAAAATGGGTTCCTGATTTTTCTTCTAAAAGTATGAGCAGGAATGATTTCACTGAAATTTTGCGATTTATTTGGTTTGACAAAAGAAATGAAAGAAGTCAACGACTACAAACGGATAAATTTGCGTTTGTGTCTACAGTTTGGGATAAGTTTATCGACAATAGTCAAAACTGTTTCAAGCCAGGAGCATTCATAACAGTAGATGAACAACTGTTTCCAACAAAGGCTAGATGCAGATTCACACAACACATGCCGACCAAACCACACAAATTTGGGATAAAATTCTGGCTGGCGTCTGATGTTGAAACAAAATATGTCGTAAATGGCTTTCCCTATTTAGAAAAAGATGAAAACCGAAATTTATCAACTCCTCTCGGTGAATTTGTTGTAACAAAACTAGTAGAACCTTATATCAGAAAAGGTAAATGTGTGGCAACAGGCAATTTTTTTACCAGCCTTCCTTTGGCTTCTAAGTTATTGGCCAACAATACTGCATTGGTTGGAACAGTACGTTCCAACAAACGGGAGCTTCCAAAAATTTGTAAAGAAAAAAAAGATGGAATGGAACGTTTTTCAACGTTCAGTCTATAAGAGTAAGCCCAACAAAAAAGTTGTTCTATTGAGTACTAAGCACAAAGGCGTCAAAATTGACACCAATTCGAAGAAACTTCCTGAAACCATAACTTTTTATAATAAGACCAAATTCGGTGTTGATGTGACGGATCAAATGGCAAGGAAGTATAGTGTGAAATCAGGATCCAGAAGGTGGCCCCTTCAAGTCTTTTTCAATATTTTAGATTTAGCCGGAATCAATTCATAGATTTTGTATAAAAATATAACGGGAAAAAATATTTCTAGGAAAGATTTTTTGTTTCGCCTGGCCAAAGAGCTCACGTCCGACTAACTGTCATCAAGTAAAGGAAGGGCAAGTGAAATTCACAATCCAACAACATCCCATCAAGCCAGCCCACCTCGTAAATAGTGCCAAATAGGACATTGTAATAACAACAAAACCAACCACAATAAATTGTGACGTCTGCAAGAAATCTGTGTGTGGAAAATGCACCGAAAAAAAAAATTCTATTTGTAAAACATGTACCAAGCTTTGATAATTTTAATTAAAACTAAAATAAAACTTATATTTTTTATCAATTAAAAATTTTTTCAATACTTTTTATAAATCCCTCAATAAGGTGAAGCATTAACTTATAAAACATTATAATTTTTTACAGGTTTTGGTATAAATAGGTAGGTAAAATTGTCGGTAAATCTAGTGCTAAATAGGCATTGCCTGAAGTGCTACTTCTCTTAAAAAAAAAAAACAAAATATGTTTTGCACTTTCTGAAGTAATGGAAAGTAGAATTAATTTTCATTTTGTGAGACCAACAGGTTACTTAGCGACCGTCAGTATAGATTTCATAGCGGACGCTCTATGGTTGACTTGCTAGCTTTCCTGGCGGAACAAGGGTAGAAAATGATATTTCTAATGCATTTGATAGAGTGTGGCATGATGCACTTCTGTCAAAACTTGCAGCTTTTGATGTCAATGATAATTCTTCCAGATTTATATCGAGTTTTCTTAGGAATCGATGTCTTATAGATGGCATTTCATCGGACGAGTTCAATGCAATACAACTCTCATGTATGGATCGACAACCCAAAGTCTATTTTTGAGTTGCTCAACCGCGCACAGGAGAGGACCAAGAGGCTCATTCGGGATAGTAGGGTATCCAACTCTATTGATTCTCTAGAGCATCGACGCAATGTTGGGTATATTTCACTGTTTCATCGTTACTACAATGGTAAGTGCTGTAATGAAATTAGGGAACTTGGTCCCGTTACTTGCACGTTTTTTTATTTAACTCGATTTTCATAGAGACCCCCCATCCACTTTACAGAGAAAATTTGTTTTTTAACGCAACAGTCTTTATGTGAAACAAAGTCCCTCCAGATGTCTTTCCTGTCACTTTCAAAATGATAACATTCAAATCGAATGTCCGCAGAGATTACTTCCTCGTCCCCATAACCTAATTTCTTGCTTCTTGGGAAAAAAATATTCTTCTAAAATCCATTTTTATTAGGAAGAATACAATGTATCAAGGTTCAAAAAATTGTTTATGTGAAATAGGTAGCAAGAAGGTATAGTACGCTTTTGTAAAGCAGAAAAATACTACTTAACTTTATTGCTAACTTCTAAATAGGCGGTAAAAAAATGTGAAAGACTATATTATATATTAAATTATCATTTAGAGGCATTTGGTAATCGATTTGACTTATTTTTAAATTCCTGGTATTCAAAATTTTAAAAAACTTAGGCGCCATTGGGAAAGTTGCAAGATAAAAATTAGCCAAAATCGATTTTCAGAATTTATTTTCTAATTATTTGTTTTAGGTGGCATCAACATTTAATTTTGAAAATTTTGTTAATCCTCCACAAAGTATAAATATAAAAATTCAATAGAAATGCTTATTGTGATTTAAAATTATTTGATGCTTTTAAACATATTATTACGAAGATGATTTATTAAGTTTTCAAAGAAAATAATTATCAGTAAAAAAAGTAAACCAAACGACTCAGTGTGCATTTTACAAACTGCGTAGTTTTCTAAGAAATCTTATATAAGAAATTCTACCAAATAAGTAAACAACAGAAAATAACAACAACTAACACAGAACGAAAAAAAACACACAGCCACGCAGGTGCCTAAACTGTACGCAGGAACCGCTTAAAACAACTACATAAGCACCACTTGCTGGGCAAATGAATCAGTTCAAGTTGAGTCACCATTAAGTGAAGGCAACAAAATTACCATCGTGTTTGTTTTATGTGTATTGAAATTAAATAATATTAAAAACTCTAAAGAACTGTGTTATTATTTTACTATAAACGAACTCAAAATAACAAAAAATTTATTAAAAGCAATAAACGTAACAATATGAATGGAACTTTATTTTCTTATTAACGCTATGAGGAAGCGAACTGACATTAAATTGGTCGCTTAGTACAAGAAAGATTTATCATTTTAGCATGGCATTGTCATATGGGAATCTCAAGGTGCCCCTGTAGGCTAGTAGGTAGTGTTCTAGCTTGTAAACATGGGGGTTGTGGGTTCGATTCCCAACGAAGACCTTGGTTTTTTTCACTACAAAAATAAAAATTGACTGTCGGTGGGGCTGCTCAGCGATGAAGGCATAGACATTGGTCGCTGTGCAGTCTTATATACGTCAGTTAAATTCCGACTATCCTTCTACTTTCACCACCTGTTTCATATATTCTCTAATCCTTTTCCTAAAGAATGTAGCACTGTACTTGACTAAATAGGCATTGTTGCCTGAAGTGCTACTTGTCTTTAAAAAAAAAAAAAGTGACTGTATTTTGGTACTCTGTGATTAGTTCAAGATAAAAAATTAAAACGATTGTCCCGTAATGGAGATTCAACATTTTCAATATTTTAAAGCGTTCTCTAACCTAAAATAATTTTATAATATTGCAAAATGCTTTCTTAAAGCCCACTGTTGATTAAGCTGGAGCAGTTTTGATTAATATGACGAGGGTACTCTAAAGCACGTTCTTAATGAAAGAATAGAGAATCATCCAAGATTAGAATCGTGACAAGCTTAATTTTTATCAGCAGAGCAAGAAGGACTTCTCAGTGGATAAATAGATTTTTGATTGCAGTGTTCTACCTGCTATTAATCCATTTGAATTCTTCAAGCAATTGCATACAAATTCAAGTGGCATTCCATTATTGAATATAAAATTAATTTTTTTAATAATAGAATTTTTGGATGCCACTATTTAGTGTGGTGGCTTTTGACGTAAGTACGACTAACACTACGGTAAGTATGCGTATCTGCTATAAGTTTTGGCAATATATTTCAAAGATTCTTGTCTTAAATGACCTTCTAAACCAAGTCTATCTAAAAGAGACTTGTCAACATAATTGAGCAAACCAGTCATATTTGACTTAGAAAAGTCTTAGAAATATCCTCTAAAAACAGGAAGTAAAGGATTTTTCAACAAGAAGTTTGTTTTCTAAAACAAAATAAAACGGAAAATTTAGATAAAGGTGATTTAAATTTTTATTGTATAACGAAGAGAAAAGTTCGGTAGCTAGAATGCAAAATGATATCCAGCATATGTCCACCACGACCACTCGTTGCTGAAATTGTAAAAACACGTCAATCTCGATTACATTAGAACTTCACACGGCTACAGTGTATATACGGTAATAGTATACAGAAAACGGCGCACACTGGGGATTTCGAGGAAAAAAGTCAAATTGTCAACATATTCTTCATGCAATATGCAATGATATTTTGAAATTTTAGACTTAATGGTACAATCAAATCAAAAAGAATTACTCCGATGTGACAGCTACGTTTTCTTTCATAGCCGTCTCAAGCTCAGTACTCAAGGTTCACTTTTACTGAACCAACTTAATTTAAACCTACGAATTTCAAAACGAATATTATTTTATTATGTGAGTTAACATTTTTCTTTTTATTTTTTATTTAAAGTAGGATATTTCAGTATACTAAAATTGAAAAAACAAACTCCACAGAGACTTAATTTTTGTTTGTTTGTTTGTTTATTTTTATGAACATATCACAATAATCCCTTTTTTCTCCCAACATTTTAGCCATACTTTCCCACAGTTGGAAATTACTACTAATACATTGTCTCATATCTGTTTTTACATTTTTAATCAATTTCAAGTGCCACCAGGTGCCACCTCTCAATTTGTTGCATTACTCAGTACAACATTTTTCAGCTGATTGATTCGCGACTCAATCCCGATAAGGCCATTTTGTTTAACATAACTCAAGAACCACTACTCGAATTTTACTTAAACAAATTAAGAAAAATCAAGAATTACAAGTACTTCATCTGTTTATACAACGTTTCGCTACATAAGCAACAGTTTTGCGATAAAACAACGGGTCAGTTGCCAACTGCTCTAGAGCCCAATCGGCGAAAGAACGACGCCTATAATGGTCTCGTGGCTTCAATTCCTGCAGCAGCTGGATCTTATACGGGTGTAGGCCGAGATCTTTGCGCAAAATTTTCCACGTAGTGGACGGACAGAGGCCCAATTCCTGCGACCGACGACGAATTGATAAATTTGGATCTTCTTTCACACTTTCGTTTACAGCGGCGATATTCTCTACAGTACGCACATTCCTTCGACGTGTTGGTGTTATTGCATCCTCTAGAGAGTATGTGGTACGAAATCTATCGACAGTTTGACGAATGGCTTGTTCAGATGCACGATTATGTACGCCATAAAAATGACGAAGTCGTCTATAAGTTGCGCGAATCGACGACTGATTTTCAAAGTAAATTTGGATAATTTCGTAGCGTTGTTCAAGCGAGAGTCTATTCATGATGATTTGTCAGAGTATACTGAAACAAATAAAAAAAAATGTTTCATCAAAATTTCATTTTTTGTGTTATTTTTTACTATTTAAAGTTCTATCTAGCTTAAAAAAACACCTTTTATTTCTTCTTTACAGAAAAATCACACTTGAAATTTAAAAAGGCGGTAACAGCAACCATTTGAACATAAAATATAAAAATCATTAAATTTTTTGAAATATTTTCCAATTATTTATTTATGATTTTATTTTCTCTTTATGGGGGTATTTCTTTTATATAAATTTTTTTTTCAATGTCAATATATTTCTATGTTATGATTTGGTTGGCAAAAATATTATTATTATTATTATTAAAACGAGCACAACACGCATGTGCTATTTTGTTATTAGTTTTACTTGCCTTTTTTAGGCTGAAATCATGAAATTCATTAAGAGCAAACACATTATTAAAATAGCAACAAAATGTTGCAAATAAGGCTTTATTAAATTTTAAGCTACAATAAAAACTATTTATTATATATAAGAAAATTTTAGCCGGAATAAATAGAAATCAGATGATGTATTAGAAATACAGGTTCCTCTGTGGTGAACAACAGTGTTGATTAGAATTATTGACCTTTCTACTCATCACCAAGTCTATTGCTACCCAGTTGAAATTTATTCTAGACAAGTTATTTCTAACCACCGGCTTATAATTGTAAACTTTTCTTTTTATTACAAAGCCTTGTTTAATTTAAAGCATTTGCTATATCCTGCAATTGCTTATGGCATTTACATCTGCTATATGTTGCTGCAACTAATCTTCATTATATTCTCAGCCAATACTCATACGACTCATGGCGCTTTCTCAGTAATTTTTTGTGACAGTCTTAAAACATTTTCTGGACATTTATCTATCATTTATTTATAAGTATCGCTTCAAGAACTTTCTTGCAAGAACTTTTTAAATACCACTCAAATCCGCTTGCATTTGCCTGTCTCGTACTGTACTTGAAAATGTATGAAATTCATTTGAAAGGACCCCCGAAGTAATTATTTTATATCTGCCAGGAAACACAATAATAAACTTTTGCTCTGTGGTTGACTTTTGAAAAAGTTATACAAAAATTATTTTATTTACGTAATTAGAACTGGTACTTTTTTACATCTGTAAATGTCTGTTTACTTTCGTAAAAGTGTATTTGTGGATACAGCTTTACCTGAATTTAATAATCGGTTTTCTTGTTTTCAGCTCGTTGAACACTTGTTTAATATCGAGTTTTTTGACAAGAAGTTAATTTTTTTTAAATTGTGGCAACACCAACGACATGACTTCAATTTCGCACGAAAATCGCATTAAAATAATTAAAATCCACTATGAAAATCGTGGTTCTGTTAATGCAGAGTATTATAAACTATTCAAGTATATTCTAAATTATAATTTTGTTTAGGCGTTTTTTTTTTGTTTTTCTAAGAAAGTTATTATTTTGAAATGGTGATGAAGGGAATAGTTAAATTAAGTTGTTTAGATTTGTTCCGCCAGCAAATGGATACGGTTATCATTTCGTTCCGTCTTTGCTAGCTTCGGTATGAACGGCAATAGATAATAATAAACCAGGGAACTATTGAAAATTAGCTCCGCATAAAATGTCAGGTGAAGGGCATTCTACCTACAGGAGTAAATACGATCCTAATACCCCCTCGGGGGCACATTGATATGTTTTGACGGAATCTCACGGTTATTACATGTGTCGCCGGGGGTAAAAGGGAGCCCAGTCCCCTAGAAGGCTAGCAGTAGCCAACTGGACAATTCCACTCTATATCCACGGGAATCAGTAAAGCCCCAGAGTTCAGCTTTTTGGTTTTTTAGTCTTTCAGCTGTTCTCTGACGTATTATTGAAGGAGTATCGTGGTGGTTGTGGTTTCGAGGCCTTCGTTTAAGTTGAGTGAACATTGATACAGGTCCAGTGAGCATGATTGCGGTTGTGTTCTTAAATTTTATTAAGCTTCAGGTTTTCTGGACCAGGTGTTGAATAGTGTCCAACTCTTCAGCAAGGAGTTTGCTCCGAGCACTTGAAGTTGCAACTAGGAGTGACTAGAGGATAGACATATCCGAAGACTTTCTAGGGCGAGGAAACATACATTACAACAAAGACAAACAATGTCTTGACAGGGAAAATTCGTTTTTTAGCAAAACAGTTCATATGTAGAATAAAGAGGTCTTTTCTATCACTTTCAACGTAGGAAAATTCAAATTGGATTTCCACAAACATTGAACAACTGAACTAAATTTAAAAATGACCCAATTGAATGTTTTTAAAAAGAAGTACTCAGCCTATTAAAACGCTGCAAAACGTTTAATGACGGGAAAGTATACAAATACATGAACACGAACCCAGCACCACCAACACTCAAATCACAACCGAAACTACAGAAAGACAACATACCAAAGAGACTACAGACCTGCACCAGCATGGCTAAACACCTCACCGGCCTATTTAAAGAAAATATAACTTTACAAAATACATATACGAAACGTAATACACAAGACCTTGTCGTCAAATTTAAAGACTTAAAAATAACCGAAAACACGCGCTTACTTAATTTTTATATAAAGACATTGAACGAAACTCCTTCTAGTATCTATCTAGCTATCAGAAAAGCAGATTGCTTTATAGCAAAACAACAATCGAGTGAAAGTTATAATAATCACAGATATACTATTTTATACCTTAAAATATCTTTGCTTTTTTCAATCACTACATTTTATTAACAGATGTTATTTTAAATTATAATTTTTTTATTTTTATAAAAAACTATCACACAAAATGAAATCTGTATTTTTAATTGTGTATGTATAACGTATGGTAAAAACATAGCTCAAAATATTTTCTCTTTTATTCCCAAAAGCTGTTTAAATATAAAATATTTCATACATAAGAACTACACAGAGAGAAAATTTTTATTCTTAAATGACCGAAGTCATTCTTTCTATTTTGTGCCAACATCGTATTTAATAATTAAACTTAGTTTCGCACTCAAGAACATGTACAACAAGCAGAAGCAGAATTGTATTACGAAGAGATAAGTGCCACAATTATGAATGAAAACAAAAATCTGACAAATGTCCACCACGACCACGCTGACAAATGTCGATTCTATTATCAAAGTTTTCAATCCCTTTTTGACAAAATGGCAGTCCTATTTGAGTTATTTGAGTTGAAGGACTGAAACCGACGCGATTGGCTCCGTACAGACTCTGTCCTTAAAGAAAAACAAAACAATAGAATAAAAAATAAAGAGCAAATTAAACTAAAACAACAGTGATGGCACAAGGGGCCATTTTGAAAGCAAAGAAAACCAGATCAGGGATTTTATGGCTCCTATGATAAAATTTGTGCTTTTTTCCGTCCCTCTTTTTACCTTAGATTACTAATGTTTTACTGTTGCCATTGTATTTTTTTTTTTAAAGAGAAGTAGCACTTCAGGCAACAATGCATATTTAATCAAGTACCGTGCTACCTTCTTTAGGAAAGGGATAGAGAAGAGACAGGTGGTGAAATTAGAAGGATAGTCGGAAATTAACTGCCGTATAAAGACAGCAACAGCGACCAGTGACTATGCCTTCATCGCTGAGCAGTCCCACCGACAGCCAATTTTTAATTTTGTAGTGAAAAAAACCAAGGTCTTCGTTGGGAATCGAACCCACAACCCCCATACTGACAAGCTAGTACACTACCTACTAGCCTACAGGGGCACCTAATTTTTACTTTTGCTGGATTATTTGTGATGAAGGCTTAGCACTGATCACTAAGTAGTCTAAAAAGTGAAGGGTAATGCATTGGTCGCAGTGTAGTAGTTAGAAGAGACAGATTTGAATTTCTTGCATTGTCATGGTGGGAAAATTCAGAATTGACTTCTGCAACATTCGTGGGCTGAGAGCGAATTTTTTCTCTGTATATGCTCACATTTGTCTCCATAGGCCGGATATTTTAGCCTTTTGTGACACTAAGGTGTCTGAGGACGCTGATTCACAGAGTTTTCAGTTACCTGGGTATCACCTACTATCACTATTTAATTTTCACTGGGGTATTGCAATTTATATTCGCACTGAAGTTGTGTACCAGTGCCAGCAATCATTGGCCATGAATGATCCTGAATGATCCTGAATTTAGCTGTCTCTGGGTTAAACTCAGAATCAGGTCACCCCCCTTGCATTTCGGGTTTCTTTATAGAAGTCCAAATACCGGGAAGGATAAAACCCTAGCTGGCTTCGATTTTATTTCCGACTCCATAACGAAAATTCTTGACAGTTGCCCGAACAGTGAAATTGTTGTTGGTGGTGATTTCAATGTTCACAACTGTTCTTGGCTTCACCATTCAGATCATACAACTACAGAAGTCCAGTATGCTGAGCTATTTGCCGCGCACAATAACCTTGCGCAATTAGCACAACAACACACATTCCTTGTGTTGATGGGAACCATAGCAATACACTCGACCTTTTTCTAACTCCACACCCCCAAAAGGATGAAGTTAATGTTTGTGCACCTCTCGGCAACTCCGATCACTGTACCATCTCCGCCTCCTTTTCATATTCGAAGCTTCACGATGTTTCGAAATCATATTTATGAGAAGGCTCGTTGGGCTGAGCTTAACGAATTTTTTAGGCAATTTGATTGGAAACTATGTTTCTTGAATAATAATGTCAGTGCCATGGCGGAAATGGTTGTAAACATAATTTTGTTTGGAATGAAAACCTTTATTCCATCCAAAACAATTTCGATTAAAACCAGATCAAAGTCTTGGTTTAATCAGACGTGCAAAAATGCAGTCAGATCAAAAGAGGAAGCATTCAATATCTGGCGTAGAAACAAAAACGCAGATACTGATTTGCTGCGCAAAAGGGAGAGATCTTCGTGTGCCAAAGTACTAAGGCGCGAAAAGCATCTGTACGAAGAGCGCCTTCATGCTAAAGTTCTTGCTACTTCTAGGGGTAGTAAGAACTTTTGGTCATTTGTTACAAAAGTACGCGATAATGCTAGTTCTTCGATTCCGACTCTTTTTAAAAATGATCAAATATTTACTGACCCGGTTGATAAAGCTAACCTTTTAGCTGGTATATTTGCAAATAATTCTTTTTTGCCGGAAAGCATTTAACCACCGCCAGATCTCTACAGAGTATTAGTTACTATACCGAGGATATTTTTTCGAGCTCGAGCGGTTAAAAGGGTTCTTACAGATCTCAACATAAACAAGTCTCCTGGGCCTGATGGGACACCAGCACTGGTCTTGAAGCAGTGCTCGTCGACGCTAGCGCGTCCATTAGCAGCCCTTTTCAGCACATTGTACCATGTCGGAGAATTTCCGAAGTGCTGGAAAGTTGCTAATGTAACGCCAATCCCCAAAAACGGGGAGGCTAACAACCCTGAAAATTACCTCCCAATCGCAATTTGTTCTACACTTTCTAAAGTATTTGAAAGTATGTTTAATTTCCATCTAGTGAGACACCTGGAGTCCAACAGCTTGCTTAGTGACCGACAATATGGTTTTCGTAGGAGGCGCTCTACGGGTGACTTTTTAGCATTCTTGTCGGAACAATGGTGTAACTCCACACATCATTTTGGAGAAAGCAAGTTGGTGGCTCTAGATATTTCCAAAGCATTTGATAGAGTGTGGCATGATGCACTTCTGTCAAAACTTGTTGCTTTTGGTGTCGGTGATAATTTTTTCAGATTTATATCGAGTTTTCTCAGAAATTGCACTATACGAGTTGTTATAGCTGGGATTTCATCAGACGAGTTCATGATGAATTCAGGGGTACCGCAAGGCTCCGCTCTTTCTCCTACCATATTCCTTATCTTTCTAAATGATCTTCTTTGTCGAACTTTCAACCCAATATATTCTTTTGCAGATGACAGCGCCGTTTGTCACTCATATTCATTTGGTAATAGACCAGGCCATTTGGAGGTTACTGCCAAAAGGCAAAACATTAATGATGAGCTTAATCACGATCTTGCGACAATCTTAGAATGGGGTCGTATGAATAGAGTAGACACAATGTTGCATGCTTACGCATAGATCTGCGTTTGGTAGTGGTGCTGCATATGTTACTATGGGTGATATAGGTATTACGGAATCGGAAGCTCTTGATGTTCCTGGTATGAAAATTCAGTGTGATGTTCGTTGGGCTAAACACATTTTCAGGTTTCTAAAGAAGCTTTCAAGTGCCTCGGTTTTATAAAGCGGTGTAGAAGATACTTCACCCCATCCGATCTCCGTACTATCTATACCACCTACATCCGTCCGGAGAGGGCCAAGAGGCTCATTGCTGACAGTAGGGTATCCAACTCTATTAATTCTCTAGAGCATCGACGCAATGTGGGGTGCATTTCACTGTTCTATCGTTACTACAATGGTAAGTGCTCTAATTAAATTAGGGAACTTGTTCCTGATACTCGCACGTTTTCACGTTTAACTCGAATTTCGATGAAAGCACATCCTTTTGTGGTTGATTGGCCAGTGAATCGCACTACGCATTACAGGGAAAATTCGTTTTTCAGCAGAACAGTCCGTATGTGGAATAAGATCCCTCCGGAGGTCTTTCCTGTAACTTTCAATCTGAGACAGTTCAAATCGAATGTCCACAGACACTGCTCCCTCTATCCTCCTTCCAATAACCTAATTTCCTAGTTCTGACATAATGCATTGCATAGGTAGGGGTCATCCCCTGAGTGCTGGTCCTATAAAAAAAAAAAAAAAAAAAGCCGAACAAAAAATAATCCAGGCGTGTTAAATCACACGATTTGGCTGGCCACTACTGATCGTCGTGAAATTATGCAATCGAAAAATTTGGTTTGAAATAAATGAAATAAATTGATCGTTTCATTGGCATCGCCCTGTTGAAACCCCATGTCTGTAATATCCACGTCGTCAATAATAAGTCAAAACTAAATGGTTAGCATCTCATGATAGCGTAATCCATTGACCGTTACCGCATATCCATCTTATCTTTGAAGAAAAAACGGCCCAATCACTCCTCCAGACGATATAGGGCACCATACAGTGATACGTTGAGCATTCAAAGGCATCAATTTTGCTTGTTGACATACCCTGACAAGTGACAATGAGCTTTGTGTGAAGAAATTATTTTTTCAGAAAAACCAGCCGGTTGTTCCTGAAGGAATTGACTGAATCTACGGCGATGTGAATGGTCGGTCGGCTTTAATTGCTAAACCAGTTGAACCTTGTAAGGCTTCAAAGTCAAATCCTTAGGCAAGTGATTTTGAATAACACCAATTGTTGAGAATATCGAGAAATTGACAAATTTGGATCTGCTTCAACACTATGGATCACTACTGCAATATTTTCAGCTGAACGGCGCGGAAAAAGACGCGTTGAAGTTCGCACATTTTGTACCGAGCCTATCGACTCAAATTTAACGAACAAATTCTTAATAGGACGATTATGTTGTCATATTTTAAAGCGATTTTCGTGCGAAATTGAATTCATTATAACAATTGCCAACAAACTAAGTGTCACAACTATCATGTTGTTAGTGTTGTCATAATTGAAAAACAAACTTCTTGCTGAAAAACTTGATATTATGCACAACTTAAGAGAACGCACCAAATTAAGAGGAAATTTTTTTTTGTCAGTGTATTATATCACACAACATGTTAAAGAAAAACAGAACGTAATCAAAAAAAAAAATAAAATAAATTTACTTTTATTTTTTAGCGGGTACACAAAAAATGCGCATAAAAACTGCTTCGGGCATTATTATTTCTGTTTATTTTTTTCATATTTTATCTGAAAAAAAAAAAATAAAAAATAACATCCCAGTATTTATACAATGAAACACAGATGCTCTTACAAACAGATGGGTTCATGAGAAAACCCATGTAGTGGCTGGCATTTTGCATCACTATCTTTATTGAGTATTAACGCCAACTTAACTATATTGTGTAAACTATTTGTAGTTTACTTAAATTAGAGCGCAACTGAAATTTAAAATACATTTTAATTATACATGAAACTACTTTTCAAGCCCAGTTTTCTATGTTACTTTAAACAGCAGCGATTTCCTTGATTGTCAACAAAAGAGTTGAGATGAAAATTAAAATCAAAAGTAGTGGCACATTTTTGTGGCCAATGATCTTGAGGAATCAAAAACTACATGCTCTGCTAGGTAGCACACAAATAACACAAACAATGAAGGTTGCGATGGCGACAATTGTTACTGGTGTATTATTATAAGCCAGCAACCTCGTTGGGCCTAAATTTTGATTTCAATAACTTGATACTTCGGATCGCCATATGGCATGGAACGACATCCGGGAAAAACCACATACATAAAATAATTGATTATGATTCATTAGTGGTCCTCATCGAGATGAGCTCATATTGCGTCTTAATTTTTAAAGAAATAAGGTATCGGGGTTTTCAACAAGAAATTTGTTTTTTAATTGTGGCAACACCAACAACATGATAGTTTTTTGCCGTATTCCTGGTAGATGCACTGGCAATTGATAAATGAGTTCATTGTAGGTTCTGTAGGTTCTGTCAAAATAACATTTTCGGACAACATAATCGTCCCTCTGAGACCACTGTTAGGAATTTGTCGTTAAATTTGAGTCGACAGGCTCGATACGGAATGTGTAAACAGCAGCGAGTATTCGACCGGGTCTTTCAACTAAAAAAAAACATAGCCGTGAGTTACCCCCTCGATCCTTAAAGTTTAGGTTGCGTGAGGTTCAAAAGTTAATTTCTGAGATAAACCCAAAAAAATCTCCTGGTATGGACGGCATAAGTAACAAAATGTTGAAGGAGCTTCCCAGTATTGCAGTCAGAATCATGCTATTAATTTTTAATGCCATTTTACGGCTTGAATACTATCCTGACCACTGGAAGATTTCTAAAGTTAGAATGATTGCAAAACCGGGTAAGGACCTGACCAAAACCGAGTCATATAGGCCCGTAAGTCTATTAGCAACTATTTCAAGGGTTTTCGAAAAGTTGCTTATGGATAAATTGTCTCCGATGCTAAGGGATAGTGGGTTTAGCCCAGACCATCAATTTGGTTTTAGAAGTAGACATAGCACAATTGAACAAACCTATAGATTGGTTTAGGTGATAAGAAGGACTTTTGAAGAGAAGAAGTATTGTTCAGCTATTTTTATTGATGTTTCTCAGGCTTTTGACAAAGTTTGGCATGAAGGTCTATTTCTGAAACTGACCGCTCACTTGCCTTGTAATTTAAGCAACCTACTGAAAAGCTACATAATTGGACGAAAATTTTCTGTTGTTGAAGGAGACTTCGTTAGTGTATCCAAACCAATTTCCTCAGGCGTACCACAAGGTAGCATTCTTGGACCAGTTTTATATTTGATATATACCTCCGATATGCTTGTAAGTAAAACTGTCCACACTTCTACGTTTGCTGATGATACAGCGTGTCTAAGTTCACATGAGAACTCCCATCAAGCATCCATAAATCTTCAGCAACATATAACTCAGTTAGAGTTGTGGTTAAAATTATGGAGAATTAAAGTGAACGTTCAAAAGTGCATTTATGTGACCTTCACCCTGCGAAGAGATAATTGTTCATCCATTCGAATCAATAATCACATTGTTCCTCACCATAATTATGTGAGATATCTTGGTATATATCTTAATCGCCGCCTTACATGGAAACATCATATTGACTCAAAGCTAACACAAATGAAACTTAAGCTAACACAATTACACTGGCTCATTGGCAGGAACTCGAGACTTGGCCTAGATTGTAAACTTCTAATTTACAAGAATATTTTGAAAGCAATATGGTCTTATGGAATCCAACTTTGGGGCACTGCCTCAGCTTCAAACGTAGATAGAATCCAACGTATGCAAAATAAAATTTTACGGTTGATAACTTCCGCTCCATGGTACATCAGAAATTCAAACATACATTGTGATTTAGACATACCGCTGGTGACTACAGAAATCATCAAACACGCAGGCAAATACTTAATGAAGCTTAAAGACCATCCTAATCCCCTTGCTCGCAATATCTTGAATTATAGTGTACATAGCCGATTAAAAAAGAGGGATACCGCAGCTTTAATCCTCAATGCTACAGACGACACATCTCAGAAATATTTGTTTGTTATGACAATTTTTTTTTTAACCCAAAAGATTAGGTCTGACATGGTCGGGACTAATGTAACTTTTTTTTTAGAATTTAAGATTTTAATAATTATTGTTAGTTCATTTTCTTGAAGATACAATAAATAATTATTGAGAGTAAAAAAAAAAAAGTGAGTCACAATGTTGAAGCAAATCCAAATTTGTCAATTCCTCGACGTTCTCAACAATTGGAGTTATCGAAAACCACCACATGGCGAGATTTGCGTAAGGATTTGACTTTGAAGCCTTGTAATATGGATCAACTGGTGCAGAAATTAAAGCCGACCAATCATTCACATCGCCGTAGATTCGTTCAATTCATTCAGAAACGACTGGCTGCTTCCATTTGTTTTCTTTTTATTTATTTTTTTTTTTAAAGAGAAGTAGCACTTCAGGCAACAATGCCTATTTAGTCGAGTACCGTGCTACATTCTTTAGGAAAGGGATAGAGAAGAGATGAAACAGGTGGTGAAAGTAGAAGGATAGTCGGAAATTAACTGCCGTATATAAGACAGCACAGCGACCAGTGACTATGCCTTCATCGCTGAGCAGTCCCACCGACAGTCAATTTTTATTTTTGTAGTGAAAAAAACCAAGGTCTTCGTTGGGAATCGAACCCACAACCCCATATTTACAAGCTAGCACACTACCTACTAGCCTACAGGGGCACTTTTTTATTTTATTTTATTATTAGTTGTAAATATTTGCATTTCCATTGTCCTTTAGCAACAATTTGGTTGTTCGAAAAATTTTAATTTTGCTCCGAAATTTAAATGTAAAAACAATTTCGCTAAATGTGTATGTTCTTTCAGGGATTATAATAAAACAACAACAAAGCAATTATAAAATTTTTTATTTAGCCCAAGGCATAAATCAGTCAAAAAGTGAAGATTCTTTAATAAAATAACTCAAATTTAAATCTATTAGTATGTAGGTGTGAGTATGTATATCTGTAACAACTTTTCACAAACAAACGCTTTTCTATTTTTTGATAAATTTTAATTGCTAAAATTAAGTGTCCGCCATTCAACCATAAATTACGAGTTTCCTTATCAATAATTATTCAAAATACCAATTAATTACTGCTTTCGCTTATGGTTTACGCACTTGAATTCACTCATGCTGAATTATTTTATCGTTCAAATTGCCTGCAGGGGTTAAGTTTTGTTATTAATAACTACAAAGAAAATAAATTTAACAATTTACTTAATTAGAACAGAGATTACTCAAAACGAGTTAAAGATAAAGCAGAAATATCTCTCTTAATAAACTGATCATAGTTCCGCGTTTTTATTTTAATATTTCATTTATCACTTATTTACTACAAATTAAGGTTCAAGTCCATACGCACGAACGCTTAACCGTATTGCTTTAAAGCATCTTTAAACACTAATTTATAAGATGCACACATTCCAGCTCATATCTCGTTGTGGTTCCTCAATATCACGGACTGAAGTGACTCAATCGTGGTCAGCAACATAGTCTAACAAGAAGTGCTGAGGTTAGTTGAAATGAGTTACGAGAAACAATCAAGATGAACTGAAGGCCGGGTTGCAAGAAGGGTACGTACCCCGCTTTGTGTTAACTATTAAAAGATAATTGCTCGACCATTTTCAATACACAAGATTGTTTTATTTTTGTGATATGGATATATTTCCGTTTTATAATCGGTCTTAGTATGGAATAAAATGAGAAATAAAATAGCTGCACCAGCCGCCAGCTAACGTTTCCGCTAAATAAATCATAAAATATACAGAACGCACAATTTTAAGCTGGATTCACCCATTTTGTCCGGACAAAATTTTTGTGAGAACAAATTTGTTTTCTGAGAACTTTCTACAACACGATTCACCCATTTCGAAAAATTAGCCCGGACAAACAAAGCTGCCATATGAGTACATATGTAAATAAACAAGTCATATTAAAGAGTCATATTAAAAAAAATATATTTTTCAAAAAATGTAGTGACTTCTACACAAATTTAGTTTTATTTATAATAATAATACACAAAATTAATCAAAATAAAGGAAGTTAGAGAAATGTTGATCGTTACCTGCAATGTAAAAAGCCATAACACACAAAAATGATTTTTTTTTTTTTTAATTTATTATTTATTTTAAATCTATTTTTAATTTATTATTCTAAAAGAGCCTTAACTTCATCGTTTATAACACTATGTTTTTCTGGCTAAATGAAGACGTCAAATGTGAAATCATGGGATCTGATGTTACCATCGTTCTGTGCATAATATCTTCTTCGTTCGTGGCAATTCGACTGCATTTTCTGGAGTGTCTAAGGCGATATTTTTTATAGTTTTTGTTACGAATTTCCTGAGCCTCTTCGGATAGTAGGCCTACAGGGAAAATACACTTTTTAATTATATCCTTGCCGTGAGTCAGAAATTTGTGAAGTGTAGGAGGAGGATAATGTACCACTCGTACAGTGCAACAAACTCTTTTCCCGTCTCCAAACAAAAATCACCAAATATTTTTGGATCTACTACCTCGGTAATTGTTATAGCTTCGATAATTATTTAAAACCTCTTTTCATCTAGACCCGTTATTTCGGTAATCAAAAAAGGATTAGCAAAGAATCTTCGTGACGTATTTCCTGAATTTGTCGTAACAGAGCCTTGCTTAACAGTATCAACGTGTGTTCCAATTTTCTCCTTAAGTTCACGCTTTATCAACCATTTTCGGGCTTCTTTTATCGGACGAGTATTTGAGTCGACTCTCCCACGTTTAAATTCAATATTATAAGCTACATGCAAAAGACACTCCATCAGCTTTATACGCGGATGAAGTGGTGACATACCAAATCGCTGTGTTTGTTCATTTACGGGCATAGCTTGAACTTCTTCGATTTTATTCATCTTGGATGTTGAGGCTCCACAAATAAAACAAGAAGATGCTGCTGGTGTTTCTGTTACTGATTGTGCTGTCTTGCCGTCAATCATTGTAAAATATAATTCATGTTTTACTTTAAAATTACGATTATTTACTGTTAACTCAAATTCTTTTAGTTGAGATAAGTCCTCATCGACTCTTCCCTTTTCTTCGCGTATAACTTGAGGTGTCTTTTTAACGTATGCAAACAGTAGTGTTCTACAATACTGCATGGAAGAAGGTTAATTGTTGTTCCATACTAATTTATTTATGTCATCACTTAATGATAATTTAAGTGGTACAACTGATGTCATATATAAATGAGAGTCAGTAATTTGATCATCTGAAAACCTCTGTTGGTATTCGCTTTGACTAGATGCCCCATCATATCCCCATTTATAGAACGTTATTAGATTTCCGCTTTTAAGTTTATTTATTTCCTCAGCTGACTTGGTCTCTAGGATTCTTTTAGCAATATGATACAACAGATTTTGCAGAGGCCTGAACTTTCAGTAATAGAAATTCCTTGCGGATAACTGTTAGTTTTTTCTCTCGTGAGTTCTTTGCATAGTACGAGTATTTTGTACCCTTCATTTTCTAGGTGCCCCTGTAGGCTAGTAGGTAGTGTACTAGCTTGTCAGTATGGGGTTTGTGGGTTCGATTCCCAACAAAGACCTTGGTTTTTTTTTCACTACAAATAAAAATTGACTGTCGGTGGGGCTGCTCAGTGATGAAGGCATAGTCACTGGTTACTGAGCTGTCTTATACGACAGTTAATTTCCGTTACTATCCTTCTACTTTCACCACCTGTCGCATCTCTTCTCTATCCCCCTTTCCTGGAGAATGTAGCACGGTACTTGACTAAATAGGCATTGTTGCCTGAAGTGCTACTTCTCTTTAAAAAAAAAAAAAACCAATGCATTAGATACTCGTATTTTTCTTTTGTAAGTTCAAGCTTTGTAAACATCCCCAAAGTTTTTAATATACAAATTGTGCATATCTCAAGCAAATTTTTTAAATTCATACCTTTACTTAATTGTGCATAAAAGCGAAACGCGTTCATCGATTTTTATGAGTTATGTCTCGTTTTGTTCATAGATTGTACGACTTTACGTGAAAATAATAGGACTTGACACTACTTTTGTCGTTTTGGATTTTTTATGAATTAAAAAAATTAACTTTTTAGGCAAAAAATATATTATATATATAATATTATATATATAATATATAAAATCCGACTAGTGGTTCTTGAGTTATGTTAAACAAAAGGGCCTTATCAGAATTGAGTCGCGAATCAATCAGCTGAAAAATGTTGTACTGAGTAATGCAACATCTGTTAAAACCAGGGACAGAAAATAACTGTTATTTTAAAATTTACATCAAAAAAGCACACATAAAAAATGATCGTAAAAAATTTTGGATTTCATCATTATGATACATAGGTGATGTACCTGCAAATTTTTATATGACTTTTAAGTTTGTGCTTTTTTCTATAAAAGTCAAAAAGCAACTTTTAATTTTGACTTTTATTTTTTAAGGCAAAAGTTAAAAGTCATGAAATAAATATTGCTAGTAATACGCAAGTTTTATTGCTTTCAATGCTATAAATGATAAAACATTCGTTATCACAATTTCAAGAAAAACGCTTAAATGTTGCAGCTGATTTACTAGAATATTGGGATAATAAAAAATTTACTCTACCATGGCTTCACAAACTAGCACTTATTGTACATTCTGCACCTGCAACTCAAGTCAGTGTAGAAAGATAATTTTCAGCACTCAAATTGATTTTGGGGAATTTGAGATATAATTTATCTGAAGAAAACTTGAAATCAATTTAGATGGTAAAATTAAACAGCTTAACAAATATAATAATAATAATAATTTCTAAAGACTTCTGTAATATACATTAATTATTATTACCTATAAATTGGAGACAATAAAACTTGCGAATTACTATGCAATGTTTAATTCCTGACTTTTATTTTTGCCTTAAAATATTAAAAGTTAAAAATAACTTTTATTTTTTGAATAAAATAATAAGAGTCAATAATAACTTTTAATATTTGGTATGTGCTTGGTTTTTCCGACGGGGTTATAATCAATATTATTTGGGTACGGTTTTCCGTCGACCCTCGTCAAATTTGGTTTGTGAACAAACCGGTTTCGGCTGTTTGCCATCTTCAGTGTTCTTTTCGTACTAGTTGCGTTCTATTGTCAGTTGTGTTTATATAGTTCGTGTCTTCCTTCGTGTTATTGCGTTCGTCCCTTTCTGTCGTTTTTGCCTGCCTCTCTCCTTTTTCGTTTGTCCCTTTTTACCTAATTTGTCGATCCCTTTTTCATTCGTCTTGGTTTTTTTTTTTTTTTTTTTTTTTTTTTTTTTTTTTTTCTTCTTTTTTTGTTCTAACTAAATCCTTTTACTGTCATGCTTGCGGTCCGTTTTTGTTATGCGTGAACCTATTGGGTTTTTTTTTATGTGACATAATAATCTGTCATTGTACGTTTATGATTTTCTTTATTGCTTTCGTCTTGTGCACTTGCGTAACGTTTTTGTGTTGGTGTAATGTTTGTTTTCCTGTAAAAATGTTTCAACGGTTCAAATATTGTTTATTTGTTCATTTATAATTCGTCCGTCAAATGTTTTTTGTTTGTATATTTCCATGTTTTCTAATACATTTAGTCTCCTTCCTTTGTGCTGGGTATGAAGCAGTTTAACCGTTGTCTTTATATGTCCTGGTGTACATTTGTTGTTAAATATATGGTTCGCAAAGTTTGATTCTGGAGTTGATTTTGGTTCTCGTAGTTTTTTGTTATAGTCTCTAATGTGTTCCCTAAATCTGGTCTTAATTTTTCGTCCTGTTTGCCCGATGTAGCTATAATGGCATGTACAAGTTAATTTGTACACTCCTTGTTTGTCTAGTATATTTGCCTCGGTTGTTTTATTCCGTAGTATTCTGCCTAGGTTGTTTCTTGTTCTGAATGCGGTATTGATGTTGTGTTTTCCAAAGAATTTCGCCAGTTTGTACGTTGATTTTCCCATATATGTTAATGTAGCCCATTTTTTTCCTTCCTTCTCCTGTTTTTTGTTCGTTCCAATTTGTTTTTTGATGTTATCTACGAGGCGCTTTTTGTATCCGTTGTTTTCCGCTATGGTGTATATTGTTTCCATTTCCTTCATATACATTTGCCGTGTTAGTGGTGTTCTCTCGAGTCTTGTTATTAACTGCCTGATCGCTGCGTTTTTGTGTTGCTGGGGATGATTTGATGAGTTGTGTATTATTGTGTCCGTTGCTGTTGGTTTCCTGTATATTTCATATTCGATTCTTTTCGAGATTATGTTCCTCTTGATCGTTAGGTCCAGATAATTAATCCTCCCCTCCTCTTCCTTTTCCATTGTAAATTTTATGTCCTTGTGTCTTCCATTCAAGTAATCTAGAATTTGCTCATCGTTGTTTCCTTCCACAACTGACAATAGAACGCAACTAGTACGAAAAGAACACTGAAGATGGCAAACAGCCGAAACCGGTTTGTTCACAAACCAAATTTGACGAGGGTCGAAGGAAAACCGTACCCAAATAATATTTTAATATTTGCCTTACAAAATAAAAGTTAAGAAATAACTGTTATTTCTGCCTTAAAAAATTAAAGTTAAAAAATAACTTTTTTTCCTGACTTTTTCGATAAAATTCATAACAGTTACGGTCCCTGGTTAAAACAGATACGAGACAATTCTTTAGTAGGGATTTCCAACTGTGGGAAAGTATGGCTAAAACTGCAGGTCCAAATGTTTGGGGAAAAAAGGGTTTTTTTATGTGTTCATAACAAAAAAACCAACAAAAAAAACTTAAGTCTCTACAGAGTTTATTTTTTCAATTTAGTATACTGAAGTATCCTACTTTAAATAAAAAATAAAAAGAAAACCATTAGCTCACATAATAAAATAATATTCGTTTCGAAATTCTTAGATTTAAATTTAGTTGGTTCAGTAAAACATACAAGCTTGAGGCTTGAGACGGATATAAAAAAAAACTAAGGGTCAGATCGGAGTAATTCTTTTTGATTTAATTGTACCATTTAATCTAAAATTTCAAAAAATCATTGCATATTGCATGAATAGTATGTTGACAATTTGACAAGCAGCAAGTGATTAAAAATAAAATGTGAAATTGCAAATTTTGTATTATTTTAACATTTTTCTTATTAAAAGATGGATGATAAAATAAAATTGCTTCTGTTAATGGCTGTTGCAATGCAAAAAGCTTTTTTTTCTTGCAAAATATATTTAAAAAAAAATTGCGAAAGAGAATTGCAGTAAAAGAAATATTAAAGCAAAGAAGGGCAATGGGATATTTTCACGCATTGGTTCCTGAGAGGCGCTTAAATGTTGTGGAATCATTTGTTAATTTTCATCGCATGGACCCCACTACGTTTGATGATATTCTCCGCATTTTAGGACCTAGCTTACAAGGTACACCTATCCCCAAAAAGCACATTATGCCAGCGGAAGGGTTGCCTTTGATACTGCGGTAAGTAATGTATCACACATACTAAAAAGTTGTAATAATTTTTGTTTTCGTAGATATTTAGCCAGCAGCGATCTAATGAATTCAGCTGGCTATTATGGCTTTCGGATTAGTGCATCTACGACTTCTAAGTTTATAAGGGAAACAACGGAATTAATATGGCAGAAATTGCAATTTGTGTTTCCCAAACCATCAACAAACATGTGGGAAAACATTGCCTGCAATTTTTACAAATAATTTTCTTTTCAAGAATACTTCTTTGTTGATCAACACAAACAAAACAATATGATGTGGCAACTCAACTCAGTTCAATTTTGACCGAACAAAAAATTAAAATTTAAGCAAATCAAGCTGAGAGATGTCTGGACAAAATAACTTCTCTCACACTTCTCGCACTCTCTCCGAGATATGTCAAACTACGTATAAAAAATGTTGGATGGATGAATCCAGCTTTAAACACAAAAGTATTTAATCAAAATAAATAATGACTTTTCTTATCACAACTAATGAATTAACAAAATTTTATTCTTAACTGCTTAAATTTGTCACTTTTTCATTTAACGCAGATATGATAATAAAAATCAATAAATTTTATTGTTTAGAAATATTAGCAGAAATACAAAAGCCTGGCTAAATTTTTTTATATCAAAAAAACAATCACAGCCATTTAACACATAACAAAAAATCACTCAATGCAAATAAAAGGTTAATTAATTAATAGAAAAAAAAAGCAATGAAACAAAACCCAGCAGGACAAAACAGAATAGAAAAGTTTAAATAAATAAATGAATCATCTTTGCACCTATTGCTGGTTTTAATACAAAAGCGATGATGATAAATTTAATATTATTTAGATAAACACATGAGAAAGACTATTCTTAAAACATGAAAATCAAAATAAAGAATGTTGCAAACATATTATGTGCAAACAGAGTAATGTTTGCCAACAACATGTCAAATATGAGCAGCAAAAAGATTCCAGTGGAAAATATCTGGAATACAATTTAAATGACCATTTCAAGTTGTGAAAATAAAAATGTTGAAACAAAATTTTCCGACTTTTAAATAGAAAATAATTAATTTATTTGTTTACTAAATAAGTGGTAAGCATTAAAAAACTCTATGTTTATAAATTCAATTTTTTCAAGCGGAAGGTAAACAATAATTATATTCGACGATATCCTTTTAACTTTAAGTTTCTAGCGAGCATATCACAATACCTTGACAGGCAATCTCTAAGGTGGTCAAGAGGAATGTCTATCCATTGCCTTAGAATTAGTTAGAAATCCACCGATTATGTTCTTTGATGAGCCTACCTCGGTCTGGACAGTTCCACGTGCTTTCAGCGCATAAATCTTTTAAAAATGTTTACTGAAGGTGGTAGCACTATTGTTTCTATACATTAACCGTCACCTCTACTCTTTGAAATATTTAATCAATTATATACTCTAGCAGATGATCAATGTGTCTACGAAACAATCAGTGTCTTTTTTGACTACCTTGAATTTGGAATGTACTAACTATTACAATCCCGCTAGTAACATTATTGAAAGGCTTCTCAATAATCACTTTAGGATTTTCAAAAGCCTAAATGCGGCAATTTTGCTTGTTGGCATGCCATAACAAGTGAAAATGGGCTTCGTCTGAAAAAATGATTTTTTCAGAAAAACCAGCCGTTTGTTCCTGTATGTAGTCTTAAATTCCTGCATAATTAAACCTTGTAACTTTTATTTTATGTGTGAACCTATTGGATTTTTTTCTTTTCTCTTATGTGACATAATAATCTGTAATTGTACGTTTGTGATGTTCCTTATTGCTTTGGTCTTGTGCACCTGCGTAACGTGTTTGTGTTGGTGTAATGTTTGTTTTCTTGTAAAAATGTTTCAATGGTTCAAATATTGTGTCCAAAGCAGTGTATATTTGTTCATCTATTATTTGTCCGTCAAATGTTTTTTGCTTGTATATTTCCATGTTTTCTAATACATTTAGTCTCCTTCCTTTGTGCTGTGTATGAAGCAGTTCAACCGTTGTTTTTATATGTCCTGGTTTACATTTGTCGTTGAATATATGGTTTGCAAAGTTTGATTCCGGAGTTGATCTTGGTTCTCGTAGTTCCCTGTTATAGTCTCTAATGTGTTCCCCAAACATGGTCTTAATCCTTCGTCCTGTTTGCCCGATGCAGCCATAATGGCATGTTCAAGTTAATTTGTACACTCCTTGTCCGCCCAGTATATTTGCCCCGGTTGTTCTATTCCGTAGTATTCTGGCTAGGTTGTTCCCTGTCCTGAATGCGGCATTGATGTTGTGTTCTCCAAAGAATTTCGCCAGTTTGTACGTTGATTTTCCCATATATGGCGCTACGAGGCGCTTTTCGTATCCGTTGTTTTCCGCTGTGGTGTATATTGTTTCCATTTCCTTCATATACATTTTCTTCATATACAACTGCCTGATTGCCGCGTTTTCGCGTTGCCGGAGATGATCTGATGAGTCGTGTATTATTGTGTCCGTTGCCGTCGGTCTCCTGTATATCCCATATTTGTAAAGCTTACAAAAATTCGAAATGTGGTGGTTTTGGATGACTCCAATTGCTGAGAACGTTGAGAAATTAACAAATTTGGATCTGCTTCAACAGTGTGGCTCACGACTGCGTTGTTTTTAGTTGAACGACCCAGTCGAACACGCGTTGGTATTCACATATTTTGTATCGCGCCTATCGACTCAAATTTAATGACCAAATTCTTAACGGCGGTCTTAGAAGAACGTTTATGGTGTCCGAAAATATCACGAATTTTATGAAATGTAACTTTAACAGAACCAGCATTTTCATGATAAATTTTAATTATTTAATGCGATTAACATGCGAAATTGAAAACATTGTAATAATTGGCAATGCATCTACTACGAATACATCAAAAAACTAAAAGTCAAAACTATCATGTTGTTGGTGTTGCCACATTTGAAAAATTAACATCTTGTTGAAAAGCCCATTACAAGTGGATTATTTTCATTCCTTTTTCTTATCCAATTGATTTTATTTCAAATTTCTTTTTCAAACTGTAATTGAACTCTCTTTATGGAGTAACAAATCAATTTGGATGTAGTTTTGGCTCAATGCATTTAACTTTCCTACATACTGATATTATCACCCCTCTAAGTAAATGAGCTGATTACACTCTTAAAATTAGAACGTATGCACTTGTATGTACTTTCGAGTATTTTGAACGAATAAAAGCGAAATTAGTTTTAATGTTTTTTTGCAAATACTTGCATTTTACGAACGTTCGTTGCTTATTAGTGTTTCGAAATTCTTCATTGTAGAAAACCTTTTCTTTTTTTGTTGCGAATGTCAGGTCAGGTCACTTTTGATACAAAACAGAATGAAAATTTTCTTTGCTTTTTTTTAACAAATATGTTTAAAGAACTGAATTAATACTTTAATCGTCATGGTTATTGTTGAGAATTAAATTGAAATTATGAATATTGTGTTTTTATTTTTATTATTATATGTATAATTCGCTTGAACTGTTAATTAGTAATTTAATTATTTTATGGAAACACTGTACATTTAATAATCGGGTCACTATGGTTTTGAGATTTTCACATATGAAAATGTCATTTTCACATATGATCGTTCGAAACTTTTTCCCTTTTTTAATAGCTGTAGCAGCTGTCGTATGCACATAAGGGAAAGTAAAATTTGGGTTACCCGACCGTTGGCCGCACTGGTATGCTGGCGTAAGCACCGGCTAGGGCTCGCCGTCTTGGGGGTGGTTCTTGCCAACGCGTCTGGTTTGTGCAGCAGCTACAAAAGTCATACCAGCTAACTGAAAAAAAAATATTGGAAAGGAATAAATTTGGAGGCCGAAGCAAGTCTAGTCAGCTCCCTGCCAGCAAACACACATAAAAACTCCATGGCCGATGTTATGCCATGCTTCTGCCCTCCCACAAGAAGTCCCGAGACCTCACCGTGATATCGTATAAAAATCTCTAAAATGTTGGATGTCCCTAGACATTGCCTTTACCTTTTCCCTTCTTCTTTTTACCCCTACTTACCGCTTATAAAACGTTTAGAACATCTTATCTGAGAAGAAAAATCTAATTAGAATTCCATATCCAATTTACATTTTTATTATTATAAAAAAATAATTTCAAAACAAAATGTTGCTAATTCCTACGTTTACCAAACAAAATTAGTTAAATGCACGATTCAATAAGGCAACAAAAATTCCAAAAAATGTAAATAAATTAATTAAATTTTTATACATATAATATTGCAGCAAAAATAAAAAGGAAACAAATTAACTAAATTTTTATATATATAATATCGCAGCAAAAATAAAAAAAGGAAACAAATTAATTAAATTTTTATATATATAATATCGCAGCAACAATAAATTAATTAAATTTTACATAACAAAAAAATGCAGGTTAAGTAAGTATATAAATTATAAAATAAACATTTGTCCTCCGAACAAACGGAATTTCTGTTATTCCCATTCGCCAGGCTCGTTCCCTCTTTGCTGGATCGTAAATCTGCCGCGATTTTGGTGCAGGAACTGCCGTCTGTCCGTCACGTGTCCTACGTCTGGATTCTTGGTCAAGGTATGTTTAGCAATTCACACAATATTACCTATATATATATATATTTCACTTTCGCCTATCTATTATATCTCTTTTCTAAGCTAAGGAAAACACTACAGTGGGAAACTAAAATACCCACGATCACGCGGCGAAAAACAGGTTTGAGCTCAATCCTAAACGCGCACTCTTGTCCTAAAGCGTCTCAAGAGGATTGAAATTTTTAAGCGGTAAGTATTTTCCCTAAATTCTTACAGGCTAGAGCTAAATACATTTATATAAACGTTTCAAATTACAGTCCGTGGGTCGTTCGTCGTTAAGTTTTGTCAAATGGCTGTTACCTGTTACTCCAGGAGTGGTGGCGTCTCTGGTGGTGGAAAACTTGAGTCCCTCGGTGGAAGCGACAGTGATGGCAGTTTTTATATTTTTAATTGTTTAATTTTCATTAATTTGGTTTTAAACTTGTTTAGTTTTTTTTTTTTTTGTTTCACTGAGTAACCGTTAGTGTCCTTAGGTAACGTTGTTTAATTAGTATTAATTCTAGTAGTCTCTAGCTACTTCATTTCCGTGTGAATTTAATTTTCTTTACGTATTGATTTCAATTTTTGTACACACAATATAAATTTTGTTTCAATGGCAATCTCCGTTACACTCAAAAGTTTTCTGTTTTCAATGTTTCAGCTTTGTGTTTTATTTGGTTCACTACAAAAAAATTGTTCACTCCAAATATCAACAAATATAAATTTTTGGACACCTTTTTTGTGTTTTTTTTTGTGTTTATTTTTTTTTTGTGCGGCCACCACTTCGCTCCGTAAGTATTTAAACGAAAAAGAACCCGATTCCGGCATCTTGCGTCCAGGAAACCTCCTAGACGCCACAATATGTCCTCCATCCACCGTTTTTTTCGATTTTCGGACATGGCGCTGCATGTTTCTCCTCTAGTTATCCTCTTCTTTCCCTATTCATAATTACCTAGTAGCCTACCATTGCACTCCCTTATCATTCACTGCACTGCCCTATCTTTTATTGCACTGCCCTATCATCCCACAGGGTGCACATCACATAGCGTCAATACCAGAAAGAACGCCGCACAGTGGCTCAGAATCGTATTTCATTGGCCAAAACTCTGTGCCTTTTGAATTAACAAATTTTTTTTACAAATTCTTTTTTTAGTCAATAGATAACATCCTAAGCTTTCATCGAGTTTAGGTTTTATTAAGATCGGTACAGCGCGCTGCACTTAAAATTATGCTTAACAATGCTTACATATTTTCTTGTTTTTGGTCAATTTTAAAATAAAACAGTGTAACTTAAGTTATCCCTAAATATATATTTATTTATAGTCATAAATAGATTGTAGATAAATAAATAAATATTTAATATTAATATTTGTATACTTTTTTTCATTCAAATATTAAATAAAAAAAATAATTATTATTCATTTTGCTGGAATATTTCCTGTAAATATTCTATATTCTGCTCTGTATTACTTGTGTCCTGTAGCAATGCCTTAGCTTTGTCATGTAGGTCTAAATGATTCAGTTTCCATTGACTTCGAAGGCTAGAGATGAAGGGATCTGACGTTGTCAATAATACATGAAATAAATCTTCATTTGTAGAACTTCGTGGCATTTTTCTGGTATTATGTTCTCTGTAAAATCTATAATCCTTATTTCTTTTTTCCTAGCTTCCTCTGACAAATCTCCAATTGGTAATAAATGGTGTTTAATGACATCTTCTTCATGATAAAGAACTTTGTGCACTATTGCTGACATATTACTATAATTGTATTTGGATGAATACATAGCAACGGTTTCCTTGGCATAATCACCAAATTTTCTAGCATTAATTGGTTCATTGCACGCAAGTACTTCAGTAATTGTTTTAAATCTTGAAATAACATCTATATCAACACCTGTTATACTAGAGGTAGTTTCGAGATCCAAAAAGAATCTTTTTGCGGTATTGCCACCGTTTGTATTGCCTGATACTTATTTTGGTTGATCTATAATTAACCCATGTTTGAGATATGCACCTTGAACTTATTTCTTTTGCAATTTTCTTTTCCCTTTGTTGGTGTCATTATTACTTACTGATCCCGAAGATCCACAGTCCAAATCATAGCTAATTTTCAGTATGTGTTTCATAAGCCTTATTCTCGTATGTAGCGGTGATAATCTAAATTCAAATGCATCATACTATCTACTGACTTTGTCGGTTCTTGGTTTAACCAACTTGATGTTGCCTTACATATAATACAGCTGGATGAAACTTTTGTATCAGTCAAAACCTGAGCAATTTTTCCGTCTATCATTGAAAATATTAATTGGTAATTCAATTTAATAGTCTGTTCATCTCTCTCTAACTCTAATGGTTTTAGTGTTGAAATTTGAGCTCTAATGTCACTTACTTCATTCTTAATGGTATCACGAGTTTCCTTTTCATACTCAAATTTTATTGCTCTCCAGTTTTTCGTAGACGATGGAGTGTGGTTTTTCCAAATACAATTTGTTTGCATTGTGCTGGATGAAGGTTTCGAGTTTTCTAAGTTCTTTATTAATCGCAATGACACAAATGACAGCATGAGCATATCTGTGTCAGAAATATCTTCAAATAAAAACTTTTTATTTTGTTTTTTCGCCCCCTCATTTACAAAAAAGAGTCAAACTGCAGTTTAGATTTTTTTCAACTCACTTCCTTTAAGTGATTGTAGCAACCTGTATGATCAAGTAGCGCTTGCAGTTGTAACTGTGTCATAATTGGTATGATTTTGATAGATTCCTTTGGAGGATAACGTTCCCTTTTAGCTGCGGTTATGTGATGATACGATGGGTATAATTTGTACTTTATATATCAGTACTTTACTGAAAGAAATTTTCAACATTTTTTTCCTATAATTTTTAGCAGGTAATTGAAACATCTGTGCAAAAATGCATGAAAAATGTAAGATGTTTTTAAAAGGATGTCAACCAGAAGAAATATTTATAGCACCAATAACTTTCCTCTCTTTCTCTCTACGTTTTGCTATCTGCAATTTGTATTTATGGCAGTGAATGGCTTCTAAAGTAAATTAACCAGCAATTTTGATAGAATTTTGTTTGTAAAAATTTTGAGTATTTTTATTAAAATAAAAAAAGCGTTCTACGGGCGGGTCCAGGCGGGTGCAAAAGTATATATAGGCTTAATGAGAACACTTTTGCCTTTCTTTGGATGGTTTCGATTTTTTGTCCTTTTTTGTCCTTTAAAAATTATACACTATTAAACTTCAAATTTTACGAATATATGGTGGTTTCAGATTTATTACATAATACCCTAACTACAAGTTATACAGGGTGCTCAAATACCATTTGTGAAAAACAACAGTTCACCCAACATAACAAAAAAAAACCGCAGCCCATTATCAATAACAGTTTTCAAGAAATCGTAATTATTATGAGATCAAATATTACAATTATTTTTTTTATTTTTAAGTTAACTTAAATTCTTTGCTTTTAGCAGCATGCCACGCCTACTACTGTGAATATTTTGACAAAATTTTTCGGCTACCTAGGTTTTGATCTGTTTACTTTCTGATGACATAAAAATGTTAAGAATTTATGTCAAGAAAAAATATAGGTTTTGGCCAATGAAAATTGATTCTAAGCCACCGTGCGCCGACAACTGCGATAAAAAAATTCATTGTAATGTAATTTTTTTAGATAATAAAACCAACCATTCAAAAGAAACTATTGCAAGCCGCGCTTTATTATAGCTCCAAAAAAAGCTCCAACATTTATACCAGTTGCACCACTTCTATACGCTCATTAATTTGCTTGCAGAAAATCTCAATAGAAACCACAGCAATTATGATAAATAAATTGATAAGAATTATTTGTGTTCTTTTTTATTAAATTGACCAGCAGTCACAAGTAGGAGTTCTGCTCAGGCAATGCATTGCTTAAAAAATGAAGAAAAGAATTGGAAATAAGAATTTGTGGAAATTTTTCTAACTTTAAAAGTGAAAAGAAAGACAGGCATTTTGCGTACAAGCAAAACGTCCATTGAAAATATTTACTCATTATGATTTGTGCTCTAGCAGGCAAGAAATAAATTCATTTAATGAAGAATTTATGTAAAGCAAAAGTGTGTGTACATAATATATTTACATTTAAAACATAAATCAAAGCACTTAATTTATATTTTTATAATCATGAAACCATATTTTATTATAGTGGCTTAAAAAAAGGACATCGAATGAAATAGACAATAAATTGTATTCAGTCTTACAAATGTATGATGACGAGTTTGTAGAGAAACCAAATGATTAAAAAAAACTCTTGTGGCTCGCTGTCTGCTCATGTGGAATTAATACGCTTTTCCTTAAGCTTTATTTATTTATGTTATAAAATGTCATTATACACTTTTTTAAGTAGTAGGAAATGGATTTACAAACTGTAAACTGTTTTTACAAACAACACTTTTAAAGAAAATTTCTCGGGAAATTATTTTTAAAAACTAAAATTAATTTTATAAGTTTAAACCTTAAAATCATGTGATCTGTGGGTTTTTAGAAAAAGTGACTGAAAATGAAAATGACAACTTTTTAAAATATATTGAAGTCTGAAAAAGTTTTGTTTCTCTTTGAAGAAACTTGATCGAAATGTAAAATCCTTTTCGATTTTATTTGTTTCTCATTGGTTTATTGCTGCCCCATTAACAATATTTTCGCTTACTTGTTGTTTATTGGGTGTCAAATATATTTAAACCTTTAATCACTTTAATTATTTTGTGACCTTTTAAAACAGGACATTTCCACTATTAATAGATGAGTAATATTTAGTTGAAAGTTTGATATAATATTATTGCATTGCAGCACAAAAATTAAATCAAATCAACAATTTTATTCAGGACTAAGTTCATAGTTTCAATAGAAAAAATCAAGCCTTAAGCCTTTGTCCAGAGGCGTTCCGCAGGGGTCAATTGTTGGACCGTTACTGTTTATGTATTCTAATGATCTTCCCGCCATATTGACGGATTGTAAAATCAGGATGTACGCTGATGATGTCCAACTATATACATGCTGTGATATTGATATGGTGGAGCAATGCATAACTTCGCTGAATCGACAATTACATGGTATTAATACATGGGCTTCTGCAAACGGCTTGACTATAAATCCTTTCAAGTCTAGATGCGTCGTTATGCAGAAGAGACTTTCACGATTCATAATTAGACCTGACATTTATAAAGGCAATCAGAGAATTGAGATAGTTCCATACGCTAAGAATCTGGGTGTTTTCTTTAATAGTACTCTCACTTGGTCTGATCATATTATTTACGTATGTGATCGTTCAACGTCCCTGCTGAGGACAATATGGTCAACACGAGATTATACCCCGTTGAATATTAGAATACTAATTGCGAAAACGTATTTGATCCCTGTATTGTTATACGGATGTGAACTCTTCGCCAGCTGCGACTCAGTCAGTAAAAGAAAGCTAACGGCTAAAAACGTTGTTCGATATGTGTATTGTTTGGATAGACGTTCTAGAATTTCAATGTTTGCGAGAGAATTGTATGGCGTCTCCTTTTGCAATTTGCTTAATGTTAGGGTATTAGTTTTTTCGCATAAAATAATATACACACCAGCCGGATTATCTTTATAGAAGATTAACTTTTGCAGAAGGTTGTAGAGGTAGGAGAATAAGGACACTTGGATACAGGAGCTTAGTGTCAAAGTGGCATTTCCATATATATGCAATATCTCTCTGGAATTCGATTCCTCATAGGTTACAAATATTAGGTAACTCACAAAAATTTAAAAATGATATTTTGAAATTCTTTTCTCGGCTTTGATAGCATTTATTGTTTTGTTTATGTAGAATTATTTGGTGTTGTTCGTATTGAATTATTATATTTACTCGAATTATCTTCCATTATGTTCCATTTTAATACATTTTATATTCCATTTTAATACATTTTATTTTAATTTTAATAATTTTAACATTAGTAATTTTGTAATTAATTCAGTTCCACACTGAAATATAAAACTAAAGGTCTTGTGTGTGGGATGATACTTATGGATAAATAAAATAAAATAAAAAATAAATAAATTTTTAAAGAGCAAAAAATAGTTACAAATAAAGTTTTAGTTTGTAAAAAGGACATCAGCTGGCAGATATCACGATACCATATGCCGAAACTGAAGACATTATCAATGGCTAATAAATGCCTCCACTTAGAGGTTGTATCTATCTATCTATCCTGGAAAATTAATGAAGCAAACACTAAGAAGCACTGGATAGTTCTCCATCTCCCATTTAAGTGTACGAGTAAATTTATCGGCGCATATGGGAATTTATGGGTGATGGATATCGTACCACAGGAATTTGTGAGAAATAATACACTCACAGGAACCTCAATCATTGATATCGACTGAATTAAATTAGCTTCTTTTAAGTATTGAACTACTACTTTAAACAACTCGACATGTTTGTCAAAAATATTCAATACTTTACCCTTTGAAGGATCACTTTGTTCATTAACCTAAAAATTCTTTTGCTGCGCTTTCTGTTTGACCTTCTACTGTAGATGTGGGCCTGGACTTTGCTTAATTGGAGCTCAGTCCAAAATAAGAACTTATTTTTAAATAGCTTGTTAGATACACTTGATATCTTTGATAGCTTAGCCAAGGAAATACCTCACAAAGATTCATACAAGTGTTATCCAATTTATTAAAGATATTTGAATAATAACTAAACTGAATATGTATATTCTGCAACATAAATGTGAATTGAGAATAAAACACAAAAAAATCGAACAAACATACAGATACGCCAATGTCGTTAAGGCAGGTCTTTTCTGAGACATGTTCTAAGCGTTTGACAAAGTTTATTACATCACTTAAGGCTAAATAAACTCTTTAAGTCAAACTTTTACTGACACGCGACCAGAAATATATAGATTAACTAACCTTTTTCACAAAAAAGGTTTACTCACAGCATTAACAACCAGCAACACATTGAGACATAATCTCAGGAAGTCGACAGAAACAACTGACAAGATTAGTTCCAGCTTCCTTATACCTGCCGATATATAGGACAACTATATAAGACAAGCTAGACGAACACTTAAAACAAGATTTGCAGAACATACGCTGATACAAACGAAAAAGAGAAAACTTCAAGTTTGCTCACGGACACACACCGAGGGACATAGATGAATGTATGACTTTACTACATCCCAGCAAAAAAAACAACGAAGACTAGACATTTTTGAAAACATGGAAATCTACAAAACAAAAACTTTTAACAGTGACATTAGAAATGAAAAGGTAAAGGCGACCTCAGACACAATTTTCACACCACTTAAACTGCTTATACACTCTAACAAACGAAACAAACCCCAGACTGATACACTTACCTCGATGATAATAATAAAAGACGGAAATATTTAATTAGCCCCGTATAAAATGCCAGGTGGCAGGCATTCCACCTACAGGAGTAGGTACGGCCTTAATGAAAGAAGTACTTAAACCCAAACACTGACTCACTAGTACAGTTTACAACACAGTTTGAGAATGATGTCATCATATTGCACTATAGGTCAAATCACAGCTTTCTCTGTGCTAAATTGGTGTAAATCAAAGTGACATTTTACTATTGTTGTTGTTTTTAATAGGAAATGCTTCAAAGCGAAGACATGTGATATTTTTTTTTCTTGCGTTAAAAGAAAACACCGTAACACATTTGTACGTTAAAGTCAATCAATATAATTTTTTCTACAAATATGTTAGATTGTTCAGTAGTGCAAGATCAACTTTACGTTTGTTTTTCTCGATTTGTGTTTATGATAACAATATATATTTAAATGGAAAATAAAGAGACAGGTAAATACTACTGTTTTTAATTATAATTGCTTTATATTTATGTCGATATACTTGAAAAGAACTCGTTAGACAACATCACCTTAAAAGGGTTTAGTATTTTTTTAACTTTTACATTCCGTAAGCGTTTAAAAATCTTGACCCCATATGACTTCTTTCAAATTGAAACAGTGGATTAAATATAATGTAATGAGTTAATTTGTTTTGTGACAAATTGCGATTATTTGCGCTTTCTGAGTTATGCCTTTTCTTGCAGGTAACGTATGAAAAAAAAACGATCTGTTTGCAATATGGCGAAATGTAATGTAATAATAAAGACAAGTTTGATGCAGTTTTAAAACACGTTGTTGACAAAATCAAACTTAATACTCTTTCCGAGGAAATTGATAAAAATATAAAAAAAGACCGACAAGGCCATCACAAATGCGAAAAATGTGTAATCACGATATCAAAAAAACCAATTCCACTTTCTGCGGATGAGGCTTAGCTTTCTTTGTTGAATACAATTTTTCAAAAGAACAATATAATGCAATACGTCACGAAAGCAAATCCAGAAACTGCGATATTTATTCACACTATAATAAAACTACAGCCGCAAAATTAAAATCGGTTGCATCACGCCCACAAAAACAGCCGTACCCAATAACCTGTTAGATGTATTTAATAGATGTATATTTCAGATCCTGAAGTTATTAAGCTATTATGTTCCAGCCAAGACGAAGAAATTAATGATATTGATGAAAGTGAAGAAGCTTTTTTTGATTAAATTTACAAAACTAATCAGATTTAAGCAATTTCTAAATGTTATAATATAATAAAAAAATCAATTCAGACGGACACACGTACCAACATAACAGTAAAAGACGGAGGTATCGATAAATTTACTTTGCATACAAATGCCAGGTGGCTGGTATTCTGCTTACCTGAATATATACGGACCTAATAACGGAACTGCCTGAACGCCAACACTGACTCACCAGTACAAACTAAACCGCAGCTTGAGAATGATGCATTCGCATCGAAAGCGCTCGCCATCGAAACCAGCCAGTTAGGACGGAAAATGGCAATATTATTTAATGTATTATGTTTGTTTTAATGATTGAAAAAGGGTTAATTGTCGGCTTTGGTTTGAATACTATGTTTTTCAATACATGTTTTTGTAATGATTGAAAAAGGGTTAATTATTGGTCGTTAATGGGATAAATTTCATTTTTTTTAAATAGGGTCAAAATTACTTATGGAATTCTTAAAGGCTTTGGTTCGAATACCATGTCTTTATAGTAGTTATTAATTTCGCACAGAAAAAATTCCATTTGACCTATAGTGCATCGAAAGGGCCTGCCATTCATACCGAACAAACAGCCACCAAAGACAAAAAGGAATGACAACGCTAAACTTTTTAAGCTGTTAAAAATTTATAGAATAGACAGAAATCTCATACCAAAGTAAGGAGATTCTTTTAGCTTGGCTAATAGAAGCTGAAGTTATGCAAGTTTATTCTTGTTGTATACTTTGAAAATGCCAACTTACAACACAGTCTATAGTTTAACATTTGCTGACGACCCAGGATTTTTAAGCAGCCACCAAAGTCCGCCAATAGTTACTAAATATCTAAAGACCTTAAATTTTAGACAATTTAGATAAATTGTAAAGGAAATAGAAAATTAAGCAGAGTTAACAAAAATATACACACACATATCGTCTATAATTCTTAAATCCTTATATTTGCATAAATAACCAAAATATACCATAACTATATGACTTCCGTGTACATCTTGATCACGTTCTCAATAAATGGGTTTACCCAAAACCACCACATGGCGAATTTCGCGTAAGGATTTGACTTTTATGTGATAGTGTGATTCGTTTTACATCCGCACCTGGCTATGTAGCCTTAATCGGATGGTGGACAAACCACAATTGTATAATTTAGAACGTCACACATGCGTCCTAGGAAGCCGAAGGCATAATTCTAAGCAACAGAACCACCTAGTTGCAACTTTAATGATTCCAGGGCAGGGCTGCAAACCATCACACCTTGCTAAAGAGTTGGAGACTTTCCAACTCCTGTCCAGAACACATGTCTAGCATGCTCAGTGGACCTGATCATTCACTTTGCGTGTCATTTTCAGTGAGATGACCCTGGCCACCATAATAACTATTATTTTTTTTTTTTTTAATAGGACCAGCACTCAGGGGATGACCCCTACGTATGCAATGCACTGTGCCAGAACTAGGAAATTAGGTTACGGGAAGGGGGAAAGAGGGAGTAGTGTCTGGAACATTCGATTTGAACTTTCTCAGATTGAAAGTGACAGGAAAGACCTCCGGAGGGATCTTATTCCACATACGGAGCTATGTTGAGGACAGAGTCTATACGGAGCCAATCGAATCGATTCCAGCCTTAAAAATCAAAATATTTATTTTATTTTGTTTTAAAAAACTAACTTCTTTTTGAAAAACCCACATATATATATATATATATATATATATATATATATATATATATATATATTCATATATTATATATATATATATATATATATGTGTGTGTGTGTTTGTTTGTGTGTCTCTTAAATGAATTTAACAATGAGGCGCAAAAGTTATTTACGGAGAGTATCAATAACAGCATATATACAGTTATACACATATATTTTAGTATGCGCACACACACAAGCTTGCATATTATACTTAATTTATTCAGGTATAAAAACGACTATTTTAACAACCTTTAATTCAGGGGGTACTCAAAATTCACTTCGGCCAAACATTATTTTCAAGGTGAAATCCCTAAACCTTGAATAAATTTTTTTAACATCCATTAATTTTTAGCAGACTTAACTGATAAATTAGTTTAATAATATCTGCAATCATATGAACATTAAGGTCTCATTTAGGTGCTAAGTTTGAAACAAATTAATTTTTCTCGTTTTCTGTTTTTTTTAGTTGTTGGATGGGCCAGTGAAATTAAGAATTTTTTAAGCAGACTGGAAATAATGTTTCACATTTTTTTTCCAATGTCACTACAAACGATTAAACAAATACAATGATAACGACAATAAACACAAAACAAAGAAAAAAAAAGTATAACTGAGCCGTAATAAAAAGAAAGGAGGAAAAATTTCCTTTAATTTCAGTAACAGCTGCAACCTTGTGCTTTTGTGTGATTATAAATGTGTTTGTTTTTACATGAATTCATTTAATCTTGAAAAATAGAATGCAAAGACTTTATAACTTGACATAAAAAATAGGGATTTTTCCACACTAAAGATTTTTCAGTTTGCATAAATAAACAAGAGATAAATCAGTGTTGCCAACACACTGTGGAACAAGGTTATTTTTTAACTGGCAGGTTTTTCATATCTAAAATATATAATTGGAAACGCAAAGTGTCAAGTGTACATTATCCGATAGTTAATTTTTCTGATGAAGTCTTATTTACTTCCGTCCTTTTTATTGTTATCCTGCAAAGGTTTCACACTAATCGCTCTAGAAATTTCAGAAGCCAAAATGCGGCAATTTTGCTTGTTGACATACCCTAACAAATGAAAATGGGCTTCGTCGGAAAAAGTAATTTTTTCAAAAGAACCAGCCAGTTTTTTATAAATGATTTTAGCGAATTTGCAGCGATGTGAATGGTCGGCCGACTTCAATTCCTGCACTAGCTGAACCATGTAAGGCAACGTGGTGTTTTTGGATAACCCCAATTTTTAAGGAACGTAAACGAATTAACAAATTTGGATCTGCTTCGATACTGTCGCTCACGACTGTGATGTTTTCAGTTGAACGACCTGCTTGAATACGTCTTTGTTTTCGAGTCCGTCGACACAAATTAAGCGACTAAAGTCTTAATAGCGGTTCCAGAAGGATGATAATGTTGTCCGAAAATATCACGAATTTTACGAATACCATTTTCGTGTAAAATTGAATTCATTGTAACAATTGCCAATGCATCAACTGCGAAGACTTTAAGAAACTAAATGCCAAAAATATTATGTTGTTATTGTAGCCACAATTGAAAAACAAATTTCGTATTGAAAAGCCCGATATATTACCCCTAAGACACAGCTCGTATAACATGAAAAATTTACTTGAAATTAAGGCGAATTAAAATTTATTAGAATACTTTCTTCCTTTCCATTCACTTCCAAAAATAACCTGCTGTTATTACAATTGAAAAACAAACTTCTTGTTGAAAAACGTTCGCATATTATAATATATTTTAGTATATGAAGGCGTTGAGATATGTCGTCGCTAAATAACTTACGCTTAATTTAATAAGTTAAGTGTTAATCTGAATGATATTGTAAACCGAGTTTAACTAACTGCTCCATTCTTTAAAAACAAAATGACGACAATAAGGGAGCACTGGAAAAATCATTAAAGCAGTTTGATGGATATGATATGAGAACTATTAACACTATCATTCAAAAGCTAGGTAAAGGGTCTACTAATTAATTTTTTTTTTTTGTTTTAAACGCTATAAACAAAACTACTGAATATTTTCTCAAATTTCTTTTTTTTATTTGAAAGTATAGCCCTTTCGATTAATAATAGAAAACAATTTCCTTCAAATGGCTGCCTCAGCTGGATGCAATTTTTAAGCACATTATCGATTGTGTGCAGCTGTATTCCACCAATGGCTTCACGAATATTGTCCTTGAAAGCGTCAATTGTCTCTGGCTTGTCGGCGTAACACTTATCTTTGACTGCACCCCACAAATAACAAACCAACGGTGTCAAATCGCAGCTATGAGTTGGCCAAACGTCATCAGCTCTGCGGCTGATAATGCGATCTTCAAAAATAGGGCGCAAAACATCGAGTGTAGCCTCGACTGTGTGGCACGCAGCGCCGTCCTGTTGAAAACAAATGTTGCCAATATCCTCCTCTTAAATTTTTGTGAACAAAAATTCGTTTAACATTGCCCGATAATGATCGCCATTAACTGTAACGGCCACTCCTTGCTCATTTTCGAAGAAAAATGGCCCAATTATGCCTCTGGACCAAAATACACACCAAACAATGACTCGTTTTGGGTGCATCGGCTTTTCAATTTATGCGTGCGGATTTTCTATGCCCCAAATGCGACAATTTTGTTTGCTTACATACCCGCCAAGATCAAAATGAGCTTCATCTGAAGACATGATTTTTTTTCGATCGCAGGCCCACTTAGCGAGGCGAAAACGCATTGGATGGTCCCTTGACTTCAACTCCTGAACTATTGGACTTTGTATGACATTATACCAAGGTCTTTATGCAAAAATTCGTTTCAATGATGTTTTTCGAAATGTTCAATTGTTGAGAGCGCTTCACGCACACTTTCTGCCACAGCAGCAATATTCTCGGATGTACGCATTGTTTGTGGCTTTTCACGCTTTGGTTTATCGATGAAGACGCCAGTTTCTTTCACTTTTTTTTTAAAAGATAACGAACATACGGAGCTGACGGTGCTTCTCTTCCTCCAAAATCCATACGCAATTTTCGCACACATTCTGCAACATTACCATGATTTTCAAAGTAATATCGCAATATTTCCCAGCGTTGTTCAAGCGAATACACAACCATATTCGTTCAGCGGAAGGATAAAACTAAATATGTGTCAAATTAAACATGAGCTAAGTGTTAACATTCACGGAATAAGCACTAGTTGAAAAAAAACAGAAAACGTTAGATGGCGAACCCTTTATATAAGACATTGATTATGACAGGCAGTTCATAAGATATGCAGAGGCACATACATTTTCTTGCATTCCTATTTTTCGCTCGTTTCATTAAAAGAAAGTGACTGTTGCAAAAATGTGACACAGGCTACCGAATTTTGAACAAATCGTTAGGTGGAATAGAAACGAAGGAGAATTTACTTAAATTTAAGATGAGATTGGAGTTTCTGTGTGGAGCAGCAGAACCTAGAGATTTTCCGATGTCAAACAAACACTTTGCTATTGAGAAAAATTGTAGCCATGTGTGTTATTATTAAAATCATCCAAGATAGTATCGTAATCACATTTAAGGCTGATGCCTTCTATATTCCCATAGAATAAATCTCTTTCTGAACCTTGCATGCAGGTATCGGACAACTTGAGCATAGCTCAAAGACCAAAAGCTTTTGACAATTCTGTTGATTTACCTCCTCAAGCATTGGAAATTATACTGTCCTAGAGTACGCACGTTTTCCACTAGAGCCTGTCTAATTCTCACACTACAAAACTTCATGATAGTAGTTAGAGGGTCTATATTTGCTTTAAGGATGTGTTATATCCACTATATTTTTTGTTAAATCTGAACCTTTGAGGGGCAGGAGGACGAGATTAATATTTAACCAAGACGTTAAGGGCATTTAGTTTCTGTTATCTATGTTAGTGTTACTGTTACTCTGTATTATTAGTGTATACTTCGAAAAGCCATTATACTTTATAGCGGACTACTATTTGGCTCTTTTTGAAACTTTAACAATGCACTGTTAGTGGTAATCATTCTCATTCTAATCCCAATATACTAATTCGTTCATCATAAAATAATTTGTATCGCTTTAAGGGTGCCCCTGCAGGCTAGTAGGTAGTATACTAGCTTGGTAATATGGGGGTTGTTGGTTCGATTCCCAACGAAGACCTTGGTTTTTTTTTACTACAAAAATAAAAATTGACTGTCGGTGTAACTGCTCAGCGATGAAGTCATAGTCGCTGGTCGCTGTGCTGTCTTATATGCGGCAGTTAATTTCCGACTATTCTTCTACTTTCACCATCTGTTTCATCTATTCTCTATCCCTTTCCTAAAGAATGTAGCACGGTACTTGACTAAATAGGCATTGTTGCCTGAAGTGCTACTTTTCTTTATAAAAAAACAAAAAAGGTTTTGTTAAAAAAGCTTGTTGTTGTTGGTCAGCGACGATGGTGTTCTGCCTGAAGATTTAACTAGCGAAAAATCAATAATCCGCTCTTCAAATTAATAGAAAGAGTAGGGGTAAACAGATTCGCCTTGTTATTATTAACTTTTTACCCAGAACCACCTGTACTATTTGTTATTTTACAAATGCAACATAAAAAAAAAAACAAAAATATCCAACCATAAGAAACGCAAGTTTTTAAGTTGATCAAGTTGATTTCAAGTAATAAACACCAGCACACCAAAATAAACACATAAAACTTTTATTAAAAACAATATCTTCTTTTCATGGCTGGCGAAACCCTAAAATAAATTACAAAAAAAAAAAAAAAACAAAAAGGTAAAAATTTGCCAAAATCCGAATTCCGCTTTTAGAAAGTCAAAAACATCTTAAAAAAAATATTTTTTTTATGGCTTGGAAAAAGGCATCCATCTAATCATCTATCCATCCATCTTTAAATGTCACTTAACATTAATCGAAATAAACTTTATGATTATAAAGCAACATTTGCACAAAACTTATCGCACAAAACCACATGACTTGAATCTATCACAAGCCTGCTTCTACACACATACTCGTACACATAAAGATTTATATTTCTTCAACACTAATACTATAACAACTCGCTATTGCCACAGAACTTTACACTTGGATGTATTTTTTAATTTACTGGCGGTATTATAAATAAATAAAAATGTTTATTTAGCATTTTAAGTTGAATAAAATATAACGATTATTCTCTGGCAAAAGTGAATAGAATATTATAAAAAAATGTTCATTTACTTTTGCATTAACTTTAAAGCATAAGTGAGGAGAGTAGAAAAGGGTTAATGTTAATACATTTTTATTTGGCTTATTTTTTATATCAAAATTTCATAAATTTAATCTACAATTCACTTGAATTAAAAGCAAAACAAGGTTTTCTGAATAGGAATTGTAATCATTTTAAGTTTAATGCAAAAATACACATCCTTTGAAGACTTCAAAATGTTTTTATTGTAATGTATTAAATTAGCAATAGATAGAAAATCTACCACTCTATATAACAAAAATATTCCGTGTGTACATCAATAATTCTCAGTCAGTTTGTTGTCTTATTTATGTTACATCGACAGTTTGTAGTCAAATTCTGAATATTTTTTGATTAACTAATTCTTCGGTAGACTGCCGATTGCAAAAAAATGAGCAATGAGACTTAACAATATGTGTATCAGTTTTAACGCCATCTTAATAAGCTTACAAGAACTGTCGCAATTTATCTGCCAGTTTAAGGCATAAACTTATCGAATTTCTTGGAGCGCTGATGCATTTCTATCATACAGTCGTACTTATCGACCAAATGCTTACCACTTATTCCACTGGGTTACAATGTCTAAGCAATGAGTGTATACATATTTAGAGAAAAGTTAGAATAAAAATGTTTATATATGCTGAAAACCTGAAAGAACTGAGCTCATCTTAGACAGAGAAAAGTTTGAAAATTGAATGAATGAAAAATGATATCTCACAAATATCCACCATCGATTCTTTCATCAAAGAATCGTTAATCGCATCACATATTTTGATCTTTTCAAAAACCCAAATGCGGAAATTTTGCTTATTGACATCCCCTAACAATGGATTTCGTCTGAAAAAATGTATTTTTCAAAAAAACCAGCTGGTTTTTCCTGAATAAGTTGCGCGAATATACGGTGATGTGATTGATCGGTCGGTCGGCTTCAATTCCTGCACCAGTTGAATCTTGTAAAACTTCCAAGGCAAAATTCGCCATGTCGTGGTTTTGGATAACTCCCACCGTTGATAACGTCGAGGAATTGACAAATTTGAATCTGCTTCAACACTGTAGCTCAGGGCTGTGATGTTTTCAGGTGAACGACCCGGTCGAACATGCGTTGGTGTTCGCAAATTTTGCATCAAATCAATCTACTTAAATTTAACGACCAAATTCTTAATTCAGAAAATCGAAGAAGAATTTTACGAAATGTAACTTTAACAGAGTCACCATTTTCTTAGTAGATCTTAATAATTTTGCGATTTTCGTGTGAAATTGAATTCATTGTAGCAATTGCCAATGCATCTACTACGAATAAGTCAAAAAACTAAATGTCAAAAGTATCATGTTGTTGGTGTTGTCACAATTGAAAAACAAACTTCTAGTTGAAAAATCCGATATATATCCGGCGAACTCCGTAACGTTTTTTGTAACATTTCGTTTTTTTTTTCGATTACAAAAATCAAGTGGAATTTAATTGAACTTCTCTAAGTAAAAAATGAGAGTGAATCCAAAGTAAATACTGAATCGAAGCGTTATACGTGTCCGCAAATTATCTTTTTCATTGAAGTGCTCCTTTTTTTGGTCTGACGTTAACACAAACAAAGCGGATGGTTTTCGAACTCGTGAACACGACACGTATAGCTGCCCAGGTGAAAAAAAATGATTTTCTAAATTTATCCCGCAAACATTAAGCGATTGGCCTTGCGACTTGCGAACGCAAGGCGAACCGGCAATTGCAATCATTTGAAGTCAAACGAAAGATCAGTCAGGATCATTGGTATTCGAGGAATACATATTTTTTTACCTGCGTACTTTCCGTTAATAATGGTTGCCTCAATCAAATCCGGCATAAGTCTTTTCACCACAAGCCGAGTAGCGTTGCAAAGTCTCGGTGGATTCAAATTACGCAACATCACAATAACTGAACCAACTTTGAGTTGCAAGTTATGTGGTGGAAATCCTGGTAACTCCAGAGAGTTCAAAAACTCCGTTGAATAATTTACTGCATCATCGGGATTTTTTATGGAATCAACGGATTTGTATGTCACTAAATCGCCATCGATTTTTGATTGAATGGTGAAATTCAGTGCGTGTACACCATCATTATTCTTTGGGGCGAGAATTGCTCGTTGACTTAACCAACCATAATTAATATAATTCTCACTATTGTTTGGGAAAACATTTTCTATAAACGCTAATTGAGAGTCTACAAAGTGGCAAAAGTCGTTGGTAAAAGTAATTAATCCAGCTGTTGCATCAATTGGAACTTTTCGATTTTCAACATCTAACAATTGTTTGGAAAACTGTGCAGCACTTTGATCATTTTGAAGTTGAACTCTCATATTAGTGTTTTTACGTTATTCCACAAGGGTGATGCCTTCAGGCAAGCATTCAATTCATCTTCAGGCGTTGCACGGGGAATTAGTGGCAACGTCTGCCTGAAATCGCCTGCCCTGTCAACAATATCATTAAGCCGCCAAAGTTGTTGTTATTTCGCCGAAGATCCTTCAATGTGAAGTTAAGTGCTTCAAGTGATTTCTTATGTGCCATTGTGCACTCATCCCAAACAATGACTTTGCATTGCATCAACAATTTTCCCATTACACTGGATCGGGAAATATTGCATGTTGGAGTATCAATTGTGTTTAAATTGAGTGGCAACTTAAGCACAGAATGTGCAGTACGACCGCCATCTAGAAGAGTCGCCGCAATTCCAGATGATGCTAACGCCAAAGCTATTTCTCATCTTGATCGAGAAGTGACCAAAATTAATGAAATGACAAATATTTTTCCTATTCCTCCAGGTGCGTTCAGAAAGAATAGACCAACAGTATTATTATCCGCCGCTTGCATAAATGTTTCGTATATTTGTGTTTGCTGCTCATTCCGCAACGGCACATTATTGTACTGCAGCTCTCGATTTAACTCCTGGTTGAATGCATCGTGCATCCATTTCTACTTCAATCAGTAGCTTGTTTGCAATAGTCAAGCATTGATCCTTAATCAGATACAATCCTTCATTATATATTTCATCGGTTATTTGCATGTCGGGATTATTCGTTCGAATGCGCAAGCGATGCAAGATATCTTCAGATATGTCGTCTTTGCATTTGTTCCATAACTGAATTGGTTGTCAAGGGAAACATGTGGTGATGATAATTGCGAGCAGCGTTCGTATTTGGTACGTATTTGATAAAACAATTGTGTTAAATCTCAATGAAAATCGTTATCCAGCAAACCCAATAGTTGACATGCTTCTCGATATGTTTGGCATTGGTGGCCAGCCACAGTTTTCAAATGCGCAAATTTTGGTCCACGTACATTTACCAACAGCAGTCGCAAATAAAAACATTCATCATTTCTAGGATGAACAGTATACATGCGACCTAGTCCACGGCGCCATCTGCTTAAAATGAAACGTACTTATTTTCGTGAAGAATACTCACACACCACTTACTGGTGCCATTGTAGTACACGCTTTATATCAGAGATGTCTTTGTTAGCCAAGCTGTATGTGAAAAATGATTTTTCCTGTTTTCCTACTTTTCTCTTGTAATTTTTCCTGAATTTTCTTTGCTATAAACCTCGCGGAGCCCGAGACATTTTCAACCAATGCAAAACCGTGGAAATCGCTTTGTGCATTCTGAAGTTATAGTGTCAGGTAGGAAAACCCATGATTGATACCTACAGTAAACATTTTTTAATTATGTTTATTGGTCATACAGCCCACCACAAAACTTCAAAATATTAGTTAGAAGGGATGAGGTGTAGTAGCTTAATATTTAACAAAGACGTTAATGGGAGTTTGGTTCTGTTATCTATGATAGTGTTAGTGTTCTCTATTAATAGTGTAGACTTCGAAGGGCCGTTATATTTTATAGCAGACTTGATGTATACTGGAAAGCTTAAAAGTCCACTCGTAATATTATTATATATATCAAGTTTACTTGCTTGACGAAATTCTGACAGTTAAAATCTAAGAATAATTATCTGAAATATATAAGGCCCATATACGCTGACTTAACCTAGTTTAATTATATAAATCATATATTGCAAATTTTATTGTACATCACAAAACTTTCCTTAAGCAAAGTGCGAAGCTGTTCTAATAATTTCTACATAATCTAAAAGGGTTTGTATGTATAGAACTTTAAGTTGGCAACCCTTTTTTAACTGGCCATTTTATAAGCTGTCAAATGATGATGATTATGTTTAGTTTTGCTTGAAATTTGAACACAAATAGATTGGCGCCTAAACAATACTTTCAAATTGTTCATAGTGGGCCTAAAACAGGATTTCCGTTGATTTTTATAGCCACTTTTGGTTAAATGGATACGTGAAAAAATAATGCCGCTATAATTGAAGTAATGACAGTTACGCATAAATATTTGGATACCAATACAGTGAGATTAATTGATGGGGCACTATTTTAACTGAACACATCAAAGAATTTCATATACAATTTATCGTCGCCGTCTTCACTTAAAGTATAAATAATTCCTGACAATTTGCAGTTGATTTAAGTAGAGTAGCAAAATTTGGAAAATGTGCCACGATGGAGCAAGGGTCTAAAGTTAACGAATATTATCATTTTAATGCTTAAGATTTTAAGGTTAATTTACGTTAACCGTGCCTGATATTCTCATGAAATATTGATTATTGTTTTAAACAACTAAAGTATATTCTATCATATATTTATTTATAACTCATGTTTCCAATTAAGACTACGGGAAGCACAATATAAAATATTATGGCCCTTTTGATTTTATTGAAAGTGTTTTCTGATTAATGTATACGTTTTGGTTCGCCTAGTTAGCAAGCAGAAGAGTTCAACATTTTTTCTCAGAGAAGCATTCTCTTTCTCGGAATACCCCAGCTGGAAATGAAACCGATGACGTACATATGACTTCGTAAGCGAAGCAGCTAAGTACTGACTACATAATGGAGCTGTAATCGAAGTTGTCATAGGCAACTAGACAAATTGTATTGTAAGGGAAAAATCATTGACAGTTGGTGGTATTGTTATTTGCTACGAAAATGAAAAGTGCTGTTTTATTTGTTTTTGCATAGCGTTTTGTAGTAGTGTGGACCTTATTTGTAGATACATATATATAAAAGTGCATTTTGCAAATATGTTGTCCAAAATGTATAAAATTTGTACACAAACAATAATATGTCCTTTTCCTCTTGTGGTAAGTATTATTGCACTGTAAGAAATGAAAAGACACCCTACTGATAAAATGTATTAACAATAAAATAAATATCTAATATTATTACGTCAAATATATTCTACATTTATACATATAGACTTCAAAACGAATCGGTGCTTTGAAAAATTTACACGTGTTTGGAAAATTGTATTTTGTGTATATAAAAATCGTAAGTTTCGAAAAAAATTATGGAAGGCTTTTCAGGTAGAAACTTAAAACGGTTAGCCAAAAAATATTGTGTAAAAGAGAGTGCAGAAGAAAGTGTTTCAGAAATAGAATTTTTAAATTATAGTGAAGTGGAAAGTGTTGATTTCGATAATGTAAAGGAGTATAGTATGGACGAAAGTGTTTGTGAAAAGGATTGTAAGGGAGCTTCTTTTGAAAGAGACCGGTTGTCACTAAGAACAAAATTGGAAGCATGGTACATAATATATAATCCAGGAAGGAATTGTGTAGATGAACTTTTAAAAATTTTAAAATCGGAGAATCTAGATGTGCCCACATCAACGAATGCGTTAATTGAAAAGCATCAAAAAATTATTGTGCGAAGCGTTGGTCCAGGTCAATACTTTCATTTAGGCGTGCGGAAATACTTGGATTTAATCAAATGCAAAATTATTGGGCACACAGAATTGCTTTTAGACGTGGGCATAGATGGCCTTCCATTTTTTAAAAGTTCCAGAAAAGGATTGTGGCCTATTATGGGACATATACACAATTTAAGAAACACAAGTATTTCTTATCGGATCATACTTTGGGGAAAAGAAGCCAGCAAACGTAAATCAATATTTGCATGATTTCTGTAACGAAATGATGGATTTACAACAAAATGGGTATGTAGTAAATGATGTAGTAGTGAAAGTAAGCATTAGGGCGATTATATGCGACTCCCCAGCACGAGCATTTCTTTGTGGAACTGTTGGCCATAATGCATTTAAGGGTTGCTCGAAATGTGTGCAAATTGGCAGAAGAGTTTCTAATGTGACGGTATAATCAATTTTACATGCATGAATGTAATAACAATCGGAAAATATTTCAAAGTAAACGGAACAGAAATGGCGCACTTAAAATATTTGCTACTGACTTATTTCTTTTAACAACATAAGCACCTAACAATTTCTGCTCCATATCGCCTGGTATCCCATTCCTGATTACTTCCTTTGAAGAAAGGAATGGTGAATGTTTTGTGGTCGGAAAGAAATTTGAATGTCTTACCAATTTTTTAAAATGCCACTGAAATCAGGTCCTGATATGGGAATCTTTGTAACTACAATGTCGGGTTTAAGTAGCATAGCAACATATTCCGTAAAACATATTCAATATAAATACATAGCACTACCATATAATGAAGAACTTGTTCTGATACCAATTATTCACAGTAACGACATTTTTTAATTGTAGTGTTTGAATTAAACATAACTATGTCGATGATACCTCAACAATCCTCTCTACTCACCAATACCGACAATCAAAACATTGCTTCAATGCTGCAAAAAATTTCTGAAACACAAGCACTTATACTACAAACACTCAACTCTATCCTGCAGTAAACGTATAAACAAATGTGCACTCCAACAAATTTTTACTTGTAAATTAGCTGCCACCATATGTTGTTATAAATGCCCACATTTGCTCTTAATTGTGTAATTAATTAATTGCATTCATTAATGGTGCTCTTTTCAAACTAACGCCATTACTTTTAATTTTTCTTTTAAAAACTAGTTTCAAACATATTTTATTAACAAACAAAAACCTTCAATAACTACCTTTCAGCTGATCAAAACAACACACAAGCCACCCTCAAAGAACTTCTGAAGAGAAATGTACCACCTTTGAGCAAATGCAAAATATTAACAGTATTATTTGCTCGAACCCAGATGCATATTCAAGTTTTTAAAACCACAAAAACATTACAACAAAATATTAATAAAAGTATTTAACTTATTTCCAGATTGCCAAGTTAAGCCAGGAAATTTGGCAAATAATTTCAAAAGAATTTTACATGAAGACCTCAATTACGAGGAATTCAAGGCACTGCACGAGGCGCTCTTCGGTAATTCTATGCCACTTTATAATATACATATTGCATTTATACTGTTTGTATAATCACAACATTTTTTTCCATTTGCAGAAGCTATCAAAGAAGAGGGTCACACACTCGAAAAATAAAAGAAAGACTTGCAACATTGCTTTAAAATGTACAAAAACAGGTTCTTCGCGCAGAAATGCAGAAACAAAAAAAAGCAATGCTAACAATACTAATAATAACAATAACAATATTAGTAACAATATTAATAGTAATTAATAGTAATAGTAATTATAGTAATAGTAATAAATAAAATAGTTTATAACTGCAAATTATCGAAAACATAGCATTTCTATAGTCTTTTAAGTTTTTCATACAATTAATAATTATAATTTACTTCCTATTACTCTTAATTTCAATATCCTTAAAATTTTAATTTAAATTTTAATTCTGTATGTAATAACAATAATAATACTAATAACAATAATAACAACAGTCAATAAAATATATTTGTCTGCTTTCAGCTGCAACTCAAATAACCATGCATTATTCTTTTAATTACAAAATCATTGCAATAGTGGCACCACACGTTAACCCTACCTTACATGCGCAAGTAAATTTGTAATCAACATTGCTTATTACTCCACTTACGATGTAAACTGAATTGTAGTGGCACTTGATGACGTCGTCGCTTACTTTGTAAGCGAGAGCGCACCGATTAAACAGCCTATGACACTTCTATGTTAAATGTAAGTGGCGAAGTAAGCGAACGCGTCACCACTGACTACCACTTAGTATAGCTTATGTAATCGCTTATGTAATGCATATTTTTAAAGCTGGGACGCTCACAAAACTAAAGAACTATATGCAAACTTAAACTAACAAAGCGACACGTCACAATATCCCACGATGAACCTTCAAAACTTCTGAACCTAGTAAGGAGAGGACGCGGTATAATTAGATTGTGCTTAACAGCAATTATACCATTAAATATCATGTGATTATTAAAAAATGCTTGGCTTATTAAAGGAAAGCGAGATTTCGAGAGATGTTGTTGCAGGAGTACTTAGCCATTGGCTTAAACACTAGCTACAACGTACACTGGGGATTTCGCGGAAAAAAGTCAAATTGTCAACATTCTCTTCATGCAATAGGCAGTGATGTTTTGAAATTTTAGACTAAATGGTACAATCAAATCAAAAATAATTACTCCGATCTGACTGCTAGTTTTTTATAGCCGTCTCAAGCTCAGTACTTGTATGTTTTACTGAACCAACTGAATTTAAACCTAAAAATTTCAGAACGAATATTATTTTATTATGCGAGTTAACATTTTTCTTTTTATTTTTATTTAAAGTAGGATATTTCCGTATAATAAAATTTTAAAAAATAAACTCTGCAGAGACTTAAGTTTTTTTTGTTTGCTCATTTTTATGAGCATATAAAAAAAATCCCTCTTTTCTCCAAACATTTGGACCTGCAATTTTAGCCATACTTTCCCACAGTTGAAAATCACCACTAATACATTGTCTCATATCTGTTTTTACATTTTTAATCAATTTCAAGTGCCACCAGGTGCCACCTCTCAATTTGTTGCATTACACAGTGCAACATTTTTCAGCTGATTGATTCGCGACTGAATTCTGATGAGGCCAGAAGAACCACTAGTCGAATTTTACTTAAACAAATTTATAAAAATCAAGAATTACAAGTACTTTCATCTGTTTATCTAACGTTTTGCTACATAAGCAACAATTTCCAGGTTATAAATAAATGTATGAAGAAAAAAAAATAATTTTTGCCTAAAAAGTTATTTTTTTTTAATTCATAAAAAATCCAAAACGGTAAAAAAAGTGTCAAGTCCTATTACTTTCACGTAAAGTCGTATAACCTATGATCAAAATGAGACATAACTCATGAAAATCGATGAACGCGTTTCGCTTTTATGCACAATTAAGTAAAGGTATCTAATAATGTACTACAAATGGGGATGTGATGGGGCATCTAGTCAGAGCTTTTCAGATGATCAAATTTCTAACTCTCATTTATATATGACATCAGTTGTACCACTTAAATAATCATTAAGTGATGACATAAATAAATTAGTATGGAACAACAATAAACTTTCTTCCACACAGTATTGTAGAACACTACAGTTTGCATACCTTAAGGAGACACCTCAAGTTACACGAGAAGAAAAGAGAAGAGTCGATGATGAGATATCTCAACTCAAAGAATTTGAGTTAAGAGCAAAGAATCGTAACTTTAAAGTAAAACATGAATTATATTTAACAATGATTGACGGCAAGACAGCACAATCAGTAACAGAAATACCAGCAGCATCTTCTTGTTTTATTTGTGGAGTCACAACATCCAAGATGAATAAAATCGAAGAAGTTCAAGCTATGCCCCTAAATGAACGCACTGCAATTTAAAATGTCACCACTTCATGCGCGTATTAAGCTGATGGAGTGTCTTTTCAATGAAGCTTATAATATTGCATTTAAACGTGGGAGAGTCGACACAAGTACTCGTCCGATAAAAGAAGCCCGAAAATAGTTGATAAAGCGTGAACTTAAAGAAAAAATAGTAATACGTCACGAAGATTCTTTGCTAATTCTGCTTTGATTTCCGAAATAACGGGTCTAGATGAAAACATAATCAAGAGGTTTTGCGATAATTCTCGAAGCTATAACAATCACCGAGGTAGTAGATCCAAAAAAATTTCATGATTTTTGTTTGGAGACGGCAAAAGCGTTTGTTGCACTGTACGAGTGTACAAAATTCTGATTCATGGAAAAGATATAATTGAAATATGTATTTTTCCTGTAGGCTTACTATCCGAAGAGGCTCAGGAATGTCGTAACAAAGACTATAAAAAATATCGCCTTAGACACTCCAGAAAATGCAGCCGAATTGCCACGAACAAAGATATTATGCACCAAATGATGGTAATATCAGATCCCATGATATCATAGTGTTATAACCGACGAAGTTAAAGCTCTTTTAGAATAATAATTAAAAATAGATTAAAAATAAATAACAAATTAAAAATTAAAAAAAAATCATTTAAATTTTTTTGTTAGTTATGGCTTTTTACATTGCAGGTAGCGATCGACATTTCTTTAACTTTCTTTATTTTGATTACTTTTGTGTATTACTATATAAATAAAACTAAAGTTGTGATGAAATCACTACATTTTTTGACAAATATATTTTTTCCCCACCTCCATACAAAAATCCCCAGTGTGCAACGCCTAAAATATATTTTTCATATGCTACTTGTTATAATAGCTGTATTTGATACAATACAATTATACAAGTTAATAATATCGATTTTATTGTTTAAAAAATGCATTTATTATAACAAAATAGAAGATTGATACACTATTCAAAATATTGCTTATCGATAGCTACTACTTTATCCCAGCTATCTAGTAGCATACGGATTCGGCGCCAAAAGAATTGATTCGGTAAAGAATACATTAAGACAATTTTCGATCGATCCAAACAAATGATTATAAGAAGGAGCAATGTCTGGGCTATAAAACAGATGAGTTAAAACTTCTCATACACTATTTTCAAAATAGCTTTTGATCGGCTTTGCAGCATGTGGTCGAGCGGTTTTCGTGATGAAAGATTATGGTTTCGATTTTTGGTTGACTATTCTCATCGTTTTTCATTGATTATTCTCTTCAAACCAAACAATTGCTTTCGATACAGGTCCCCTGTAATCATATGTCCCAATTTCAAGAGCCCATAACACGAAACACCCTTCTGACCCTACCATATACAAATCACTACCTTAGCATCATGGATATTCGGCTTCGGTGTTGATGTTTTTCATCAGTAGCAAAAATTACTACGTTTTGTAGCGTTCAAACATCATTTCCGACATGCCAAACCGCCATTTCATGTCTCTGGACTTCAATGCATGTGGCACCCAATTTCCCTGCTTTCGAATAAGTCCGAATGTTTTTAAATCTATAAGAATGGCAGATTGTGTGACTTCCAATGATAATGCACGTTTTTATTGCATTTGACAACAATCTTCATTGAGCAATGCTTCCAATTCTAACTTTTTCGAATGACCAGGCCTCTCCTTGTCTTGTGTGTCGAAATCACCACTTTTGAATCGCGCAAATCATCGGTCACAAGTTTCTTGAGTTGGTGCATGCTGACCGTAATTCCTACCAGTAATCGATAGTCTTCAGTAACCGTCTTTTTCCGATGAAGGAAGGCTATCAGACTTCTCCGCAAAACATCTTTTTTAAGCACAAAATAACGATAACGATTATTACAAATGTGTGTTTACACTTTAGTGTCAAAAACTTAATTTAATGACAGATGTTTACTCTCCAAAACACCATATTTGTTATTATTGTCACAAACCATATGTGATAGCGATAGTTATGCCAGTTAATGCTAGTTACTCCAATGTTATGTTATTTTAGTACAACCAATACAATTTACAATAGGTTATCGGTTCAACAATTATTTCTCACAAAACAAGTGCTAACGTTCGTTATTCTTGTAACTTGGCAAATGATGTAAAATATGTTCAATCATGTGTACAATTTTAATTAACAACAGATAAAAATGTGTAAATATAACGTTTTATTGATAGTTATCGTAGTTTGATTTCTTACTTTTTTTTGCTCTTTTTTAAATTGTTCTTTTTAACATTAATAATATTCATAAATTAAACTTTAATTTTTTCTTAATATTTTTTTATTTTACATATTTTGAGAATGTCAAAAGTCTCTTGTATTCAAGATGACTGTATAATATTTTCCATTATAATCAGCAACAATTGGTATAATGTAATATTTTTAATTTCCTTTTATCTGCCATTTAACTGAATAAATTTTAATGCATACGTATTTATGTACATCACAATTTGCCAGGAATTAAAAAGTGTACCAAGAATCGCTAGGTCAGAAAATAACAATTTGACTGATAGAATGTTTTTCAATTTGATTATATTGATTTTGAATCCAAGAACAAGCCTTTTAAGCCGAAAGAAGTTCAATTTCTATTTTCCTTCAAGTACTTTTGAGACATGAGACATCTAGTGCTTTAAATATTGTAACGAAGATGATTTATTACGTTTTAAAAGAAAAGCGACCCACTGTGCATATTACAAACTGCATAGTTTTCTAAGAAATATTATACACACAGGACAACAACAACATGCTTGCAAGAAATTTTACCAAATAAGATAAACAACAGAAAACATATAACACAGAACAAAACAAAACACACAGCCAAGTAGGCCTCTAAACTGAATGATAAGAACAACAGTATGATGATGTTAAAAAAGAATATTCTTGTATGTGCGAGAATCGCTTAAAACAAGTATATAAGCACCACTTTTTTTCGGACCGGCACTCAGGGGATGACACCTACATATGCAATGCCTAATGCCAGAGTTTTAGGTTATGGGAAGGTGGAAAGAAGGAGTGGTATTTTTGGACATTCAATTTAAACTTTCCTGCATTGAAAGTGACAGGAAAGGCCTCTGGAGGGAGTTTATTCCACATACGGACTGTTATGCTGAAAAATGAATTTTCCCTGTAATGCGATTTACAAGCCAACCAACCACAAATAGATGCGGTCTCAACGAATCTTAATCGAATAAAACGCAAAAACATAAGAGTAACAGGAACAAGTTCCATAATTTCATTATAGCACTTTTTTTTTCTTTTAGGACCAGCATTCAGGGGATGACCCCTACCTATGCAATGCATTGTGCCAGAACTAGGAAATTAGGTTACGGGAAGGAGGAAAGAGTGAGTAGTGTCTGTAGACATTCGATTTGAACTTTCTCAGATCGAAATTGACAGGCAGAACAGTCCAAATACGGACTGTTCTGCTGAAGAATGATTTTTTTTCTGTAATGCGTAGTGCGATTTACAAGCCAACCACTCACAAATGGATGCGGTCTCAACGAATCTCAATCGAATTAAACGCAAAAACATAAGAGTAACAGGAACAAGTTCCATAATTTCATTAGAGCACTTACCATTATAGTAACGATAGAACAGTGAAATATATCTCACATTGCGTCAATGCTCTAGAGAATCAATAGAGTTGGATACCCGGCCCTCCCCAATGAACTTCTAGGCCCTCTCCTGTACGCGGTCGTGCAACTCCGACTTTGGGGCGTCGATCCTTACATAAGAGTTGTATTTCATCTTTGGACGGATAAAGATGGTATAAACAGTACAAAGATCAGATTCCAAATGATCCTATGGGCCCCCTCCTGTGCGCACTCGATCAACATCAAAGTAGACTTTGGGATGCCGGCCCATAAATGACAGTTGCATTCCATTTTTGGACGGATGCAGGTGGTATAAATAGTATAAGGATCGGATGAAGTAAAGTATTTCTTATACCGTTTTAGTAAACCCAGGCACTTGAAACCTTCTTTAGAAACCTGAAACATGTGCTTAGTCTATCGAACATCACACTGAATTTTAATGCCAAGAACATTAAGAGCATCCGATTCCGTACTACTTCTTATATCATCCATAGCAACAGATGCAGCACCACTACCAAACAAAGATCTATGCGTAGCATGCAACATTACGCTTACGAGCATTGAATTCTACTCTATTCACACGTCTCCATTCCAAGATTGTCGCAAGATCGTGATTAAGCCTATCATTCATGTTTTGCCTTTTGGAAGTAAACTCCAAATGGCCTGGTCTATTACCAAATGAATATGAGTGACAAACGGCGCTGTCATCTGCAAAAGAATATATAGGGTTGAAAGCTCGACAAAGAAGATTACTTAGAAGGATAAGGAATAGGGTAGGAGAAAGAACGGAGCCTTGCGGTACCCCTGAATTTATCATGCACTTGTCTGATGAAATCCCATCTATAACAACTCGTATAGTGTGGTGCCTAAGAAAACTCGATATAAATCTGGAGATATTATAACCGATACCAAAAGCAACAAGTTTCGATAAAAGTGCAGTATGTCACACTCTATCAAATGCCTTGGAAATAACTAAGGCCACCACCTTACTTTCTCCGAAATTATGTATGGAGTTGGAAAGCCAACAAGTCACCCATACAGCGCCCCCTATGGAAACCATACTGTCGGTTGCTAAGTAAGCTGTTGACTCCATAAGCAGCACTTGCTGGGTGAACGAATTAATTTAAGTTGAGTTATCAGTGAGTAAAAACAACAAAGTTACCATCGTGTTTATTTTGTGTGCATTAAAAGTAAATAAATCATTTAACTTAATTTAAAGCTCTTAAGTACTGGATTATTATTTTGCAATAAAAAAAAAACTTAAAAGAAAACAAAACGTTTACTAGAAGGAATAAGCGTACAATATTTATATGGATAATACATGGGGACTATATTGAATACTTAGGAATACGGTGTTACCAACAAATGTCATTATGCGGACACGCATGTTAGTTGGAATGACAGCCGGCAAACTTTAAGCTGTAAACATTTCCTTAGAATAGAAACACAAACAACCATTTACACAGCACTCTCTCTCTCTCTCTCTCTCTCTTAGCTTACAATAATTTTTGAGAAAATTTTCCTTAACATTGTTTGCGTTATCGTTCTAAATGTTTGTTTTCTAATAAATCGATTCCGTTTAAAAAAAATATATATTTTCTTGCAACCAGAAATTAATAAATAGAGTTGATAACATGTATTTTTTGTATTTTATTTCACAATTTAAAATTCTGCATGCTAACGCAAATACCTGTTTTAATTAAAAACGTGTCATACTTGAAAGTCTAACAAAAGCGTAACAAAAATAAAAAACAAGGAGAAGCATACAAAAAATGTTAAAACAGTCAGGAAGAAATAATAAGAACAAAAGCCCATCAAAAACAAGCAAGTGGTTGTATATTCGTACAACAATTACTCGCAAAATTGCTTGTTTAAGTTATAATTTCAAATGCCACTTTTTTTAGCAAAAATTTTAAAAGTGAATTTAAATGAAACATTTCACAAATTGTAATTGTAAATAAGAAGTTTTTTTTTTAACTACTAAAAAAGGATAATTTTTATTTATATAAACCGCCTTGACGCCTTTTTTTAAAACACAAAATTTGATTACAAAACTCTGTAAAACCAATGAAGACATCGTATAAAGATTTTCTTGCTAATCCCAATTTGAAAACGTTTTATAGCTGTTGGAGCTGCTTAAAGTCGACAATTTTTTAGAAAGCAAAAATTAGGAGGCCTTGAAGAAAAAGCAAACATTTTAGAAGTGAAGTGTCAAATACATTGATGTTTTATCATTACTTTTTTGATATTCTTTCAAAGGTTTTGTTTATTTTTTTCCAAAAAGAAAGAAACAAAATGTTCATCAGATTCCCAACTTTTTAAGCAGTTTCCGGTTTTTTTGTTGTTTTCTACTTGGATTTACATTTTTGTAGGCATGCTGGTAGTTGGAGTATGGCATGTCCTTCTGGCTTATATGGTAGTTTGCAATAAAATTAAACAGAAAATAATTAAGTAATAAAGTAAACTACTGGTATAACTGCGTGACTTGCTACGAAAACTTATGCACGCAAGACAACAACAAATTTCTAGTTGTAAACGGCATAGGAATTTTATACACGCAAAACAACAACAATTCAATATGCTGTTAACTAACCGTAGTTTTCTAAGAAAATTTATGTACACAAGACAACAACAACTATCTTAAAACTAAATTCCAGGAACAAACTTTATCAGCATAAAAACAAAACCAAAAACACACACACAGACATACAGGCGGCTATACATTGAATGAATAACGTAACAACAACAACAACATGTGATGCAAAGGGAGTAGAAGATATTTAATTTTGCTAAACCTCCAGTGGACAAATATAAAAAGGCAGCTTCTGAGTGGATAGTCAGTTAGTTATAAAATAAATGTCGTGAAGTAAAGATGTGCAGCTTAAGTAAATTGTTCTGTAGTGTCAACTTTGGGTGTAGTCAGAATAAATAAACGTATAATTAATTTAGAAGCTCTAAAATCTGGTATTTTTATTTTGCCATAAAGAACTCACAACAAAACGTTTGTAAAAGATATAAACGTAACAATATGTTTTGCAAAAGTTTGGACACAGTGTAGAGGCATATGTTTTGTAATGCGTATCCGCGGCGTCAGCCTGTTCATTATCTGGTAATCCAACATCCGATGAATGTTAGGATTTTTATTTTAATGTTTCTAATTTCGGAGATCAGAAGTGAATCGTACAAGATAATCTTTAATGCCAAAGGAGACGAAATACTATCGAAATACATTTTTGTTTGTGTTTTGGATTACATATTTGGCTGCTGTATATATAACTAACACTTTGGTCGTGAAGTTGAAATAGAAATCAGTAATTGCCAAGTACACCGTAGCCAATGATCATAACATCTTTGCGTACAACAGCAAACGAAGAAATGTTATTTGATCTTGATCCATCGGTGAATGAAAATTGCCATCTGAGATTTGATAGATTAGCGTTAGCAGTGTTATAGAAAGGGCTTTTCAACAAGTGGCTTGTTTTCTAAGACATTTAGATTAAGACGATTTAAATTTTTATTGTTTTATGAAGCGTAAAGTTCGGCAATTAGAAATGAAAAATGAAATCTGGCAAACATCCACCACGACCACGCTGATAGATGGCAATTTTTCGTCAAAGTATTTTTACACTTTTTGATAAAATGGCGGCCCTATTTCACTAATCACATTACGGATTTTATATAGATTCTGTTAATAACATAGCCCACAAAATAAACCAGTGGTGGTTAATCACACGATCTAGCTGCTGATTGTCGTGAAATTATACGATTATACCAACAAATTGATCGTTTCATTGGCTGTGTAGCATGTATGGTATCGTCCTATTAAAAACATATATCAGTGATATCCACTTCGTCAATAATAGGCCAACATTGAGTTGTTAGCGCCTCGCGATAGCGTGATACATTGACCGTTACTGCATATCCAGCCTCATCTATGAAAAAAAAGCTGCCTAATCATGCCTCCAGACCACATAGCGCACATATAGTGATGCGTTGAGCATGCAAAGACTTCCAGGATTTTCAAAAGCCCAATTTCGCTTGTTGACATACCGTCACAAGTGAAAATAAGCTTCGTAGCAAAAAATGAAAAGCTAGTCGATTGTTAGTGAATGAATTGAGCGAATCTACGGCAATAATGAATAAATTGATCGGTCGGCTTCAAGTCCTACACCAATTTGAAACTTGTAAGGTTAATTCGCCATGTAGTTGTTTTGGTTAACCCCAATTATTGAGAAAGTCGCGGTATTAACAAATTTGGATTTGCTTTAACGCTATGGCTCACGGCTGCGATGTACCAGTTGAATGACCCGGTCGAAGAAGCGTTATTGTTTGCACATTTTGTATCTAGCAAATTTAACGAACAAATTTTTAATAGTGATCTCAAAAGGACAATTATGTTGTCCAAAAATATCACGAATTTTACGAAATATAACATTAACAGAATCACCATTTTCCTAGTGGATTTTAATTATTTTAATGCGATTTTCGTGCCAAATTGAATTCATTGTAACAATCGCCAAGGCATGTTGTAACGACACGTTCTCGCGTTATGCTGGGGTGAAGCCCGCGGCGTCCAGGGTTCTTTACAAAAAAAAAGTTTGCTTCACTGATAACACAAGAGACACTTTTGTTTTACTAATAAAATTTTTTACAGCACTACTGACCATGCCAACGACGATCCACTGCTTCTCACACTAGAGCGAATAAAATTCTGGTCCAGTCTAAGCAGAACAGTTGGCTGTCCACCAATTTTTGACTTGTTGCGGTTGTCACGAATAAGATTCTGAGACAACCTTTTCACGTCTAAATTGGTGTTGGCCTTGCTGAACAAAGCGCGGCCTCAGTCACCTGGGCGAATAAAATTCTGGCCAGGTGAAGCAGCGACAGAACTTGCTTGGCCGTAGATCTGAGCTATACTCAATTAATTCAAAGTCGAAAAAAGGTCTGACTCTGATTCACTGAGCTGAACCTATTTGCAAGACTATTTTTAATAAGTTGAATAAAATTCTAACTCACTTAAAAGAAGTCTTGCCCGGTTGCTTGCCCGTGGCCAACTCTCCTTAAAAACGTAATTATCTCGCTTTTATATGTTTCTGCCACGCACACATACACACCCATACCACTAAACGACAGCTGCTTGCGACTGTTCAGGGTTGTGTTTAATGGTATGTTTTCCTTACGCATGTATCTTCATGTTAATAGGTGGCGCTTCTTAATGGCTTTTATAATTTCAAATATTTCATTAACAAATAATAAATGTAAATATAATTATGAATTATATAAAATGAAAAGTGTATAATAATAATCTTCTCTTTTAAAAAAATTATGAAATTCATTAAACAATAAATATTCAGAAATGTAAAAAATTTAAAAATTTATAAAATTCAGTAAAAAAATTAAAAAATTTTAAAAATATATGTTAGAGTCTAATTGCTTGTGATTTAATTGCTGTGTGATCCAAAAACAAGCCTGCCGACTTTTGGTCGTCTCCATTTACTATGAGTATGTCAAAAAACTAAATGTCAATGATGTTGTCACAATTAAAAAGTAACAAATTTCTTATTGAGAAACCTGCTATTTTAAATTAAATTACCCGTTTTGCAGCTCTTCTAAGTCAGAAAGATTCATTTGCCTGTCTGATAAAACCATGAAATAGCTGAGTACTTTTAAAATAAAATGGTCCATTATTTATTATTTAACTTAACCAGGATATTTTTTTTTTTTTTTGTTAATCAAAAACTGACGAAAATATCTCTCTATAATCTAAAAAATCTAACTTTAATATGCGTACCTATCGTTACTACAATGGTAAGTGCTCCAATGAAATTAGGGAACTTGTTACTTGTTTGCACGTTTTCACGTCTAAATCGATTTTCGATGAGAACACATCCATTTGTAGTTGATTGGCCAGTGAATCGCACTACACATTACAGGGAAAATTCGTTTTTCCGTATGTGGAATAAAATCCCTCCGGAGGTCTTTCCTGCCACTTTCAATCTGACAAAGTTCAAATCGAATTTCCACAGACACTACTCCCTCTTTCCTCCTTCCCGTAACTCAATTTCCTAGTTCTGGCACAGTGCATAGGTAGCAGTCATCCCCTGAGGGCTGGTTCTAAAAGAACAAAAAAAATGCGTACCTATTTGCTAAGCTATAAAAAAATTATATTACAATATTTCAGGTACGGATGTTTTATTTTCACAGCAACAAGATATGTTTTGATTGTCAAGTCTCTGTTTAGCAACATGTTGCTAGATATTTTATAGAAATATATTTTTAGTTGTTTTCACATTTAAGCTTGCAGTATTTTCTCAATCAACTTTTAGACCACAAATAATAATAATATTTTCATTTTATATGGCTACATATGAACACATACACAAATTTTGTGCTTAAAAAACAATTTCTAGCTTAATTGCCTTTTAGATTGATTAGAAGATAAGTATTTACAAGTTTGTTTATTGCTATGCTCTACTGTAAACCCACACACTCAATCCAACTGTACACACACGTACAACGTATGAATAATGAATAATGTGTGACTAAAATTTAATATCAATCATACGACATGACATATAAGACATATGATAAGCTAAATTAAAAGAAATATATCATTTATGTTACTGTTTTTGGCTTTAATGTCATTTTTTTTTTGTTGCCGTAAATAACGAAATTCAGCTTTGATGAAAAACTCATTAGCAGATTTAAATTGAGAAATGTTACATTTAATTTGCCGCTTATCAAATATTAGGTTGCTTTTTTTTAGATATTTAGAAAGCCGGTCGGTACAACATTTTCGTTGGGCTGTGTGTGGACTTCATGTAAACAATTTAATATTGATTGATTAGGAGTATTCCTCGTATTTTTATTTACAAAATCAGTTCGTCAAATGGATGATGGTTACAAAGAATATAACCTAAGCTATATACGAACAATTGCATAGGCGGATATAAGGATCCAGAAGATCCTGCACTGTAACAATGAAACGGAAATAATAAAAAATAAATTTTCCTTCTAACAAATATACTTATTTTTTTTCAATTATTTAGCAATTGTTTATTTTTATTCTTGCCTGAATGGTAAAACCATTGTTTTCGATATAAAGCATGGTATACCTAACACGTGTACATTACATGCAGAATTAATTTGTTGCAATTAGCTCAATGAACAATAGTCTTTCTTTATTAAGTTTTAAAAGAAAATAATTATTAGTAAAAACGTAAACGAAATGACCTACAGTATATGTTACAAACTGTGTAGTTCGCTAAGAAATCTTATACTCACAAGACAACAACAAAATGCTTAAAAGAAATTCTAACAAATAAGTAAACAACCAAAAACCAAAACAATAGGCCTCCAAGTTAAAGGATTTTCAATTACTTTTATTAAAAAAAATTATTTAAAGGCTCCATCAGAGCCAGGGAACAACAACAAGATTATACTTATAGGTTTTACACTTTTTGTTTGATTTAATTACATTAATTTAAGTTATAATTAATTTACTTAAATTTAATTTTAACTGCTCTCGTTCGCTGCATAACCAAGACTGACTTTTCGTTGTTCCAAGCGTCACCTCAATAGCTGGATCATGTTACACCAGCATGAACTGGTAACCAGGTGCTGACCCAGCACAATCACTTTCCCAAGAAATAAATGCAATCAGGCAATTTAGTTGGATGCGCGTGCAGAGGCTATTGAACTGATTTTATGTTGGCCCAGCTTTTTACTTTAATATTAATTTTGTGGACAATAACTTCCACTTGTCTCTTAAACACAATAGACAAACATTTTTTAGTATTTTTATGTATGTTATAAAAACAAGTAAAAGTACAAGTAAACAAAAGGTGTTCTTATAGTGAGAGGACTTTAGCACATAAAGACTTAGTTTTTTCAACACTTTGTGCAAACATTTAGAGTTTACACGGAATAAATACAAACATGTCGGCTATTAGAATAAGTGTGAATAATAAATTCAAAAATTAAAGGCTGACAAGCTAGTACACTACCTACAGGGGCACCTGAAAATTTTTAAAGCAAATGTAACGCCATATCTGCTTGTACAAAAAAAGTACAAAAGAACGTTATAGGATGATCCCTAAGAAACGTGATTTTCTTCTAAATCTTTATAGACATAAACACATTATTACAACAATAAACTATTAAATCATAAAAAATTAATTTAAATAGTGTTGCACATGTAAATGGTATCCTTAGTGTCATACCAATTCACACTTCGTAAATTTATTCACAATTTAATTTAGTCTTTGATTGTGGATACAGATTAGTCCTTTTCTGTTGTCATTCTTAACATTTTATTTTAGCCTTTTTACAGGTTAAGAATATCGCTGGCTTAATTATGTATGAATTTTCGTGAATATTTTCCTCGGGCATTGGAATTCGTTGATTGATATTTAGTCGGAGCTATGGCATCACTGTTTAGTATTTTAAGGTAATTAAATCTCTCTACAGCATATCAACCGCCAGGCTTTTAAAGTTTGCTTCTCTTTCATTTTTATAATGTGCTGCACAGTGGTTTAAAAAAAATTTTTTTTTTTTTGAAAAATTCGGTAGGTCAAATTAATCAAATTTTACATACATAATAATATATTTCCAAGTGATGTTATGGATGAAAAATGTTCCACAAAAAAAATTTTTTTTCCCAAAAATTATCATCCTGGCTTTGTTAGCTACGGGGCTGTCAAATCCTTTTTAGAGGATGTAGCCAAGATATGGAGCTTTAATAATCTGTTTACTTTTTTTAATTGGTGCTTTGCATTCCGAGGAATTTTGTTGTAATTCACAAATTATGTTTGGATAGGGCTGGGGGCTGAACCGTTACAACTTTTGACGCAATTTTTAATTTCGCATTTGCTATAGGTCATCTTTCAAATATTTCAGAAATATTTACTAGTACTGAACAAATTTTCAATTATAAAGGGTTTTTCAAAAAAACAAGGATTTCTAAAACAAAATAAAACAAAAATTTATATTAAGATAATTCAAATTTGTTTTGGCAGAAAGGCAGAGAAAAGTTCGGCAATTATAAATGAAAAACGATATGTGGCAAATGTCCACCACGACCACGCTGAAAGATGTCGATTGTCTCATTTAAGTTTTAAATCACTTTTTGGCAAAATAGCGGTCCGATTTCGTTCATCACATCATGGATTTTGAGTTTTAAAGCTGAAATCAATTCGATTGGCGTCGTATAAACTATCCTTAACACAGCCCAGCAAAAAATTATCCAGTGGTGTTAAAACGCACGATCTGGCTGGCCACGTAACTGTTGATTGTGGTGAAATTATGAAATCGGGAAATTTGCTTTGCAATAAATGGATCACTTCAGTGGCTGTGTGACTTCATGTCAGTGATATCCACATTGTCAATAATGGGCTAAAATTAAGTTGTTAGCCTCTCGCGATAGCGTGATCCATTCACTGTTACCGATTTCCAGCCTCATCTATGAAAAAAAAACCGAATCACGCCTCTATACCATATAATACATCATACAGTAACACGTTGACTACGCAAAGGCTTCTCAATAATCGCTCTAGGACGAACGCAATAACACGAAGGGAGACACGAACTATATAAACACAACTAACAATAGAACGCAACTAGTACGAAAAAAATACTGAAGATGGCAAACAGCCAAAACCGGTTTGTTTACAAACCAAATTTGACGAGGATCGACGGAAAACTGTACCCAAATTAAAGTAATTTTATATTTCGCAATAGTCTCTTATCGACAGCGCCGCTGTAAGTGGTGGCTTGACCGTGTGACTGATCCTGTTGCGGAATTTTATAGTCCCTCAGTATTTTTAAACATGGCCAAGCCCAGCGATTACTACTAGGTGTACCGCTTATTGTGCCGTCTGTATTGCTGCCTCCAGTGCCGCTGACGCCTGTACCGCTGACGCCTGTACCGCTGACGCCTGTACCACTGACGCCTATAACGCAGCCATCCTCAGCGCTGTTGCCAGTGCCGCTGACGCCTGTACCCTCCTGTACCGCAGCCTTCCTTAGCGCTGTTTCCAGTGCCGCTGACGCCTGTACCGCTGCCACCTGCACCGCAGCCATCCTTACCGCTGCCACCTATAACGCACCTATAACGGTTTTTGGATAACCCCAATTGTTGAAAACGTCGAGGAATAGATAAATTTGTATCTGCTTTAACACTGTGGCTCACGGCTGCGATGTTTTCAGCACATTTTGTATCGGGCCTGTCGATCAAACTTCTTGTTAAAAAACCCGATATAAGCAAAAAAGACCGTACCACCTTTTTGGGAAAATCCTAGAAAAACATGAGAGGCTTATAACTTTTTAAGGAAACATGCTTTCATAACCAAACTTACTACTGTTCTATTATAAATTTTATCAAAAATACATCCAAATAACTACACCAAATCTAACTATACTAAGTTAAGATTGACCAAAAATTAAAAAAAAAATTCTAGCCCGATTCGCCAAAAATAAAGGAGATAACTTCGACACATCTTTGACATTTATAAAAAATGTTATGCCCGAGATACCCAATTTTGAGGGCATATTAAGAAGCTCCCCCAACTTCACACAGAAATACCTCTGTTTAGCTTCTGCGAAATTTCATTCCTAAATAGTTTATGAGCTGCCGAATTATTTCCAAAAACAAAACAAAAAAAAACGTTTTTAAACCACTGTGTGCTGTTATGTGTTCTGTATACTAAATGCAAAGCAACCAAATTATATTTTAAAAGAAGAAAAATTCACAAATGTTCGATATTACCAAAACAATTTTATTATTTACTTAATGTAATTTATTAGGTATTTATTACAAGCTTCTCTCCTGAAAAATTTATTTATATAACAGAATACAATAATGTAAAAATTAAAAAAAAAATTGCTGATACCTAAAAAGTACTTGCATAAAGCACTCCATACACACATACACACAAACACAAGAAAATTATTTACGGTCAGTAAACTTTATTTCTTTTATTCAAAATTAAATGAAATAAACAATAGCAACGTCAAAAGCCTAAACAACGGTAAATGATGCCCTTAATTTGAATGAGCGAACAAAACAAAAGAATTTACTTCAGTTAATTTTTTTTATACTTCTGCTGTCATGCAAATGTCATTTATAACTTCCATGAATTACGAATATTATGAAAAATGAAAATTATTATTGTATTCAATATTTTTCTTAAGCGGAAATAGCCATTAAACAGCATGAGTTTTAAAAATTGTTTTTATTTTTTTCTTATTAAGTTAAAAATATTTCAAGGCTCTAATATGACATGTTATGTCAAATATCATTACTTACTGCCGTAAAAATCTTAAATTTAAGAAAATAAAGGTAAAGAAATTATTTTTCTCAAATAATCACTGCATTAAAAGAATCAATTCATTTATATCTTTATAAGCAGCGGAATCAGATTTTTAATTTATTAATCCGCCTTTTACTGCAAACGTTCAAAGGTAAACGCTTAGTTGCCGCGTCAGTAAATACATTTGAATATTTACGTTAAATGTCAATTTTCGGTTTGTTTTTGTTTTGTTTTGATTTGTCTTTTATTCGGACCAGCAGTCTAGGGATTATCCCTACTCATGCAATGCATTGTACCAGAACTAGAAAATTTGGTTGTGGTAAGCAGGAAAGAGGAAGTAGTGGTTGTGTACATTCGATTTAAATTTCCCCACATTGAAAGTTATAGGAAAGGCCTCTGCAGGAGTTTATTCCACATAGAACTGTTCGGCTAAAAAAAACAAATTCTCCCTGTAATGCGTAGTATGATTCACTGGCCAATCGACCACAAAATGGATGAAATCTCAACGATAATCTAGTGAACGCAAAAAAGTTGCCTAAATTCATTAGAGCACTTACCATTTTAGTAACGATAAAACAGTAAAATACAACCGACATTGCGTCATGCTCTAGAGGATTAATAGAGATGGATACCCTACCGTCCCCAATGAACTTCTAAGCCCTCTCCTGTACGCGGTCGAGCAACTCCAAAATAGACTTTGGGGCGTCGATCCATACATAGGAGTTGTATTTCATCTTTGGACGGATAAAGATGGTATAAATAGTACAAAGTTCAGATGGAGTTATGTATCTCTTACACCGTTTTAGAAAACCAAGGCACTTGAAAGCTTCTTTAGAAACCTGAAAAATTTATTTAATCCGTTAAACAGTACACTGAATTTTCATGTCAAAAACATCAAGAGTTTCCGATTCCATAATACCTATGTCACCCACAGTAACAGGTGCAGAACCATTTCCGAACACAGATCTATGCGTAACCATGCAACATTGTGTCTTACGGGCATTAAAATCTACTCTAATCGCATAATCGTGCTTGATCGTGTCATTCATATTCCGCCTTTTAGAACTCACCTCCTACTGGCTCTGAATATGAATGAAAAATATTGTTGTCATCTGCGAAAGAGTAAATAGGTTTGAAAGTTTGACATAGAAGATCATTTAGAAAAATAGGAAATAGAGGAGGAGAGCGAACAAAGCCTTGCGGTAATTCTGAATTAATCTTGAATTCGTCGGATGAAATCCAATCTATAACAACTCATATAATGCGATTCCTGAGAAAACTCGACAAAAATCTGAAAAAATTATCACCGACACCAAAAGCAAAAAGTTTTGACAGAAGTACATCATACCACACTCTATCGAACGCCTTGGAAATATCTAAAGCCACCACCTTTTTTTTCCGAAATGATGTATGAAGTTGCGCTATTGTTCCCACAGGAAAGCTGGCAAGTCGTCCGTAGAACGTCCCCTACGGTCGCTAAGTAAGACTTCTGGTACCTCACAAGATGAAAATTTAGAAAGTGCAGAACAAATTGCAATTGGGCGATAATTTTCGGGATTGTAGGCCTCACTCTTTTTGAGGATCGACGTTACATTAGCAACCTTCCAACACTTTGGAAATTCTTCGACATGGTACAATGTGTTAAAAAGTACTGCTAACATACGCGCTAAGGACGAAGAACACTGTTTCAAGAACAGTACTGGAATTCCATCCAGCCCAGCAGACTTGTTTATGTTGAGATCTACTAAAACCCTTTTAATCGCTCAATCTCGCAAGAATATCTTCGGCATAGTAACGGATACTGTGTCGAGCTCAGGTCAGTGAATATTTGCTTATTCTTACTCTTTTACAAATGACCAAACTGTAGCACGAAGGCGCTCATTCTACAGATTATTTCACGCCTTAGTACATTGGCACACGAATTTCGTGTCCTTTTGGGTAGCGAATGCTTCCTCTTTGGAGCTGACTGCATTTTTTGCTTAAACCAAGATATCGATCTAATTTTAATCGAAATTATTTTTTGGATGGAATAAAAGTTTTCAATCAAAACAAAATGGTGTTTGCAACCATTTCCGCTGTGGCATTGAAACTATTGTCCAAGAAACATAATTTTCAATTAAATTGCCTAAAAAAAAATTCGCCGAGCCTTCTCATATTTCGAAATATTGTGAAGTTTTTAATATGAAAAGGAGACGGAGATAATGCAGTGTTCGAAATTGCCGAGAGGTGCACAACCAATAACTTCATACTTTTTGTGGTGTGAAGTTAGAAAAAGGTCGATCGTATTATTTTGGTACACTCCAACACAAGGAATGTGTGCTGGCTCATTCACTAATTGCAACAGGTGGTTAAGCGCGACAAATAACTCAATATATTACACTTCTGTAGTTGTACGGCCCAAATGCAAAAGCCAAGAACAGTTGTAGACATTGAAATCATCTGCAACAACAACTTCACTGTTCGGGCCACTGTCGCGAATCTTCGATATGGAGTCGGAAAGAAAATCAAAGCCAGCTAAGGTTTTATCCTTTCCTGTAGAGAAACTCGAAATGCAAGAGATGTGACTTGATTCTAAATTTAACCCAGAGACAGCTAAAATCAGGATCATATGTGCCTGGCGGTGACTGGCACTAATACTTAACTTCATTGGCCCTGATGAAAATTAAAAAGTGATAGTAGGTGGTACCCAGGTATGTGAAAACCATGTGGGTCAGCATTTTCACACACCTGAGTCTCATATAAGGCTAAAATATCCTTCTATTTGTCGCTAGCAACATGTTTCTGGCATCATATTCTTTCAACCACAAAATAACATGAGATTTCGTGATAAGGTTTACATCAGCACCGACCGTGAGGTCATTTCTGATGGTGGGTGATATGTAAGCATACACCGACGCCCAAGAAAGCCGAAGCATAATACTATCCAATAAGGTCATTCCTAGTGACAATTTCGAGAGCACGGAGCAGGGCCAGCACCCCTACTCCTTGCTGAAGAGTTGGAAACTACCAACTCCTGGTCTAGAATACATGGCATAGCATACTCACTGGATCCGGATCATTCACCATGTATTCTTGGTCAAAAGTGAGATGATCTTGGCCCCTTAATAAAATAGGACCTGCGAAACCCTTGTAGGCTATTAGGTAGTGTACTAGCTTGTCAGTATGGGGATTGGGGGTTCGATTCCCAACGAAGACCTTGGTTTTTTTTATTAAAAAATGCCTGTCGGTGGGGCTGCTCAGCGACGAAGGCATAGTCACTGGTCGCTGTGCTGTCTTTATATGCCAGTTAATTTCCGACTATCCATCTACTTTCGCCACCTGTTTCATCTAATCTCTATCCCTTTCCTAAAGAATGTAGCACGGTACTTGACTTGATTAGGCATTGTTGCCTGAAGTGCTACTTCTCTTAAAAAAAAAAATCACCACGACACTCCCAGAAAGACCGACCTCAATAATTAGTCAGAGAACAGCAAAAACTGAACTCTGAGGCTTACTGATTCCCGTGGAAATAAAGTGGAAGTTGCTCAGTTGGCTGCTGCTGCTAGCCTTAAGCGAGTGGACTCACATTTAACCTCCAGATCACACATATGTATCTTAACGGTGAGATTCCATGCAAACATATCCATGCGTAAGATGCCCTTATTTCTCGTTTAAATTTATATCAACAGCAAACAGAGTTGCTTACTTAAAGGAAATAAATATGGCAACTTGCTTAAAAATCGCCACTTTCCAATTGTTAAGTGCTCTAAGCGGAATAATTAAAGTTGCTCAACAGCTTTTGCAAATTTTAGCCGGATTCCAAATCTTTAAACAGAATATTCTACTCCGTATTTCAAGTTGTTAAAATTCACAAAATGTTCTTAATGTCAATATTTATGTGACTGCATTTATGTGCAACTGGGAAATAATATGAAATGAATACTTAAGGATAAAAATGGCAATTTCTTAATAAATCATGATATGGACATCACTCTATTTAACTGTCAATTAGTTTCTGATTCTCTATAATTATTTTATTTATTTATTTTTTTGTGGCTTCTTTTGCATCTGCATTAATTGATGTCAAATAGTTTGACTAGATTTGCCTAAAGTGGATTATAGATTTATGTTGCACAAACAGGCTATCAAACCGATAATATAATTTTATTATTATTTCGATAAGAATCAAACAAATAAGCAAAGAAGTTAAGGAAATTATAACTTTTCGTAATTTAAAACATTTTAGTAATTTTGTATGAAACTAAAATATTTCTGAAATTTTTCTTTATCGTTTTGTTGGAAAAATATCGAAATTCCTTATAACCCCAACTATGAAGCAGCAACAATTTAACTGAAAATTCAAAATAGTATTAATAGTAGTAGTATGGTATGGTATTATTATGCTGTGTTATGGAATAAAAATTTAATTAGTTTATGAAATTAAAACAAAAACTTACCTTTTATTAATAAAGACACTGCAAAGTAAGTGGCGCAATTATGATTTCAATTATGAATGCTGTGTGTTATAGTCTTCCTTTTACAAAGAGGATAACGAAGAGAAATTGTAGTTTTAACTTTCTGTTATTTTATAATAAAACTATTATTATTCCAAAATTGTTGATTTTTTTAAATTGAGATAATGTTTTGTTTTTGTTTTATTTTTCTATAGAATTTTGTTAATAACTTCGTTTTAACCTTATTTGTCAATGTATTGTTTCAACAGAATCACGTGTTATTGATATACGAATATTGATTAGCGTTTTCCTTATTATTTAATTGAAACAAACATTTTTACCGAATATTTTTGGAAATATTTTTGTTACAAAGAAATATTTATTCTTATTTTTTCATCACTGTTTTTTATTTCATTCTTTATAAATTTATTTCACTTTCATTTATGGCTTTAACAATTCTTTTTTAATTTTGCCTCCTTTTATCTGTTTTAGTTTTAAAGAAATTCTCCCAATTTTTTTTTTTTTGTATAATTTAAATTATTGCTTTAATTTTATGCTTTTTCTTTATCTAGAGTAATAAACATTTTAACTTTATTTTAATTAAAATTTTATTATCAAGCTTTTATATGAGTAAAAAAAAATCTATAAAAACTTAAATAAAAATTTCATTTTATTCACCAATTAAATGTTATTAAATATGCTTTGAAGAAGACTTTTAATTTAGAATTAGAATATGCTGTAGTTGTTATACCAATTAAATAATTGTTTCAGTTTTTAATACCAGCAGCATTTTTATTTCATAATGATATTATGGATCTGTAATAAAGAAAAATAATTTAATTTTACAATTTGATAAACATTTTCTTTTCCATTAATCATACTTAATTCTTTTAAAATAAAACTTATGTTGAAAGAAATTAAATGATAAAAAAGATTACTTTTTCACCTATAAAATCAGTTTACTCGAGACAATTATCATAAGGAGATTGATGCTTGGCGTTGTTCAAGCGTCAATCTCCTTATTGTCCAGTTATACTTTAAAAATCAATTATCAATTCCCGTTAGTTTTTCACTTTGTTTTTCCTTTTTCCATTCGGACCAAAACTAAGGGGATGGGACCTACTCATGCAATGCATTGCACCAGAACTAGGAAATTAGGTTATGGGTAAGAGAAAAAAGCGAATAGTATTTATGGATTTGGATTTTGATTTTCCTACATTGAAAGTGATAGGAAAGATCTCTGGAAGAAGTTTATTAGACATACGTGATCTGCTAAAAAACGAATTCTTCCTGTACTGCGTAGTGCGATTCAAATCAAACGCAAAAACTTGCGAGTAACGGGAACAAATTCCTTAATTTCATTAGAGCCGTTACCGTTGTAGTAACGATAAAACAGTGAGAATACAACCTACAATGCATCGATGCTCAAGAGAATCAATAGAAATGGATACCCTACTGTTGACTAATGAGCCTATTGGCCCTCTCCTGCACGCGGTCGAGTAACTCCAAAATAGACTTTGGGGTGCCAGCCCACACATGGAAGTTGTATTTCATTTTCGGAGGGATATAGGTGGTATAAATAGTACTAAGATCGAATGGAGTGAATTATGTCTTACACCGTTTTAAAAAGCCGAGGCACTTAAAAGCCTCTTTAGAAACTTGCAAAATGTGTTTAGGCCATCGAACATCCCACTAAATTTTCATGCCAAGAACATCAAGAGCGTCCGATTCCGTAATGCCTATATCACCCATAGTAACAAATGTAGCACCCATCCCCATCACAGATGTAGGCGTAAGCATGCAACATTGCATCTTATGGGCATTAAAAACGACTTTATTTACACGACCCCACGCCACAGCCTCTTGGAACTCACTACCAACTTTTTCGGTCTATTGCCAAATACGAATACGAATGACAAATGATCCTGTCATCTGCGAAAGAGTCAATAGGGTTGAAAGCTTGACTTGACGGGTTTGTTAATTAAAAAAAAAATAAATAAATAGCAACAACTATACAAATAATAAAGTACAGAGTATCTGTTGGGGAGGTATGAAAGAGAATGGATCTTATATTTATCGGCGCCTTTATTAGCCACACTCATACGAGCCCTTTTGAGTACTTTTTTCATTACATTCTTACACATTTCACTTGGTATTTTATTAATTTTATTACGATTATTTTGCTTGAGTTGGGTTTATGGTTTATTTGCATAAAACTTAGTTTTTATATATCCCCACAAATCAGGCGACCGTGGAGCCCTGAAACTTCTGGAAACTCTTATTTGGTTTTCCGTCGACCCTAGTCAAATTTGGTTTGTGAACAAACCGGTTTCGGCCGTTTGCCATCTTCAGTGTTCTTTTAGTACTAGTTGCGTTCTATTGTCAGCTCTGTTTATATAGTTCGTCTTGTTCGTGTTTCCCTTCGTGTTATTGCATTCGTCACTTTCTCTCCTTTTTGCCTGTATCTTTCTCTCTTTTTTCGTTTGTCTGTGTTTACCTAATTTGTCGCTCCCTTTTTCATTCGTCCTTCTTCCTAACTAAATCCTTTTACGATCATGCTTGTTGTCCGTTTGTGTTTATGTGTGAACCTATTGGGTTTTTTTTCTTATGTGACATAATAATCCGTAATTGTACGTTTATGATGTTCTTTATGGCTTTGGTCTTGTGCACCTGTGTAACATGTTTCTGAAAACAACTGGTTGTGAAAAGAGATATCGCAATAATTACAATGTGGCACCATCTTGTTGATACCACATATTAATCAAACTCAAAGCTTAAAGTTGTGGCATTAAAAAGCTTTCAATTTATCACGACATCGCCTACCATTCACAGTTACCGTTATGCCGTTGTGATTTTTGAAAGAAGTAAGGTCCAATGATTCCTCCTAACCAACTTGCACACCATAATTTCACTTTTAATGGATGCAAAGATGAATAATGAATAATTTGTGGGGGTCCCATTCCCTAAAACCGACTATTCTGTTTATTCATTTAAACGAAAATGTGCCTTTTATTTGGGTACGGTTTTCCGTCGACCCTCGTCAAATTTGGTTTGTGAACAAAGCAGTTTCGGCTGTTTGCCATCATCAGTGTTCTTTTCGTACGAAAACAGCCGAAGCCGGTTTGTTCACAAACCAAATTTGATGAGGGTCGACCGAAAACCGTACCCAAATAAAAGTAATTTTAGCCCCGTCGGAAAATCCAAGCACATATCGGAAAATGTACCTCGTCACTCATTATGATTTTTCCCTGAAAATCGGGGTTGTCATGGGCTAACTGTAATATCCTATGGGCATATGTACTGCGGCATAAATGGTCTTGTACCAACTGACTTCTATAGGGAAACGAATTCCTTGTGCAGAATTATGGCCAAAGTTGTTCTTCGAAGGCCAAGCTCCTGAGCAAGGCATCGAATTGAGGTTGATGGATTGTTTTGAACACTTTCTTGAGCAGCAGTAAACTTTTCAGTCGATCTATCAGTACGTTGTGGTCCATGGCTATCACTTACAGACTCTCTTTCTTCGACATCAATTACTACGCGATAAACAGTGCGTTTTGTTGGCTCGTTGTTTCTCCCAACATTTTTTGCATAACTATCTCATCGCCACAATAATCAATCATTGATTTTGATAAAATGTTTTAATATTTAAAACACGTTGTTTTACCAAAATGGTGGCAAAACAAAGGAGTATACCTTCCTGACGCACACCCTGTATAAGTATAACTTTTATAAAAATAAGATGAATTGTATATTTAATGATAAAAAGCTAAAGCAAGTTATTAATGATTTTACTTAAATAACAAACAACCTAAAAACAATAATCATAGACTATGTTGTCACAAATAATCAATATATTGCGGCTACCATAAATAGTGAAAATAAAATTTCAGATCATGAAGCAACTGACATAATAATAAATAATGTTACAAGCAATCCTAACCAAAGCACATAAAAAGAGGTTAATTATTTTAATTATAACTGCAATATATAAGTTAACACGCTTCACTATACAACTTGCTGACCCAACATAATACCGTTGCACCAACAAGTTCATTTACCTGTTGAACCAATATGCTGATAATGCACCTTTATGACTTCTTTGTAATATTTTTGTTTTAATAATAATTTAGTTTAAATATTTAATTTAATTATTTGCTGACTAACCAATAATTAAGTATAAAAGAATTGTAATAGAAAGTTATTGATTCATTCTGTCACTGGGAATAAAAAAGGTAATACAATATTAAAACTAACTTGTCTTTCATTTTTAATAGCGAACAAGAAACAAGGGTTGGCTCCAACTTTAATTTTTTAGTGTTCCCTTCAAGGGACACTTTAACTTATATATATATATATATATATATATATATATATATATATATATATATATATCTATATATATAAGGAAATATATACTAAGGAAATAATTAATATAATGATATAAATAACACCGTAAATCTATTCGATGAATATTTAGAAAATGCAGTAAAAAAGTTAACATCAAAAAAGATAATTCAAGACAATAATAAGAATTTATGGGTTCATAATGAAATAACACAGTTAAGTTAATAACACAGCCTAGCTGGATCGCATAAAAACATGATGCCATAAGGGCAAAGAATGAGCTTATCCGAGCTTTAGGTTCTGCAGGTTTTCCATTGAGAAAATGGACATCAAATTCCAAAGATATTTTAGTCGAAATTCCACAAGATCATCTTTTACATGAGGACTTTTTGAAATTAGAGGACAAAAGTTCCACAAAAACACTTGGCATACGGTTGAATGTGTGTTCGGATGAATTTCACTTTGTGGTAAATCCATTCCCAGCCCAGGGAAAATTTACAAAGAGAGAAGTGTTATCACAAATCGCAAAGTTGTTTGATCCCGCTGGCTGGGTGGCGCCTTGCATTGTTGTGGCTAAAATACTTATGCAAAAAATATGGATAGACGGTACAGATTGGGATGAAATGGGGTCACTCATTGCCCATTGACTGATTATTGCCCAAGTTCTGAAATCCAATTTCATGGGTTTTGCGATGCTTCTGAAAAAGCATACGCTGCGGCGTTGTATGTCCGAATATCCTTTTTCTATCCAAAACTAAAGTGGCTCCTTTAAGACGCTTTCTATTCCCAGATTAGAGCTTTGTAGGGCAGTTCTTTATTACGGTTAGAAGTTGAAAAATATTCTGTTTTCTGCTGGACGGATTGTACCCTCTTGACTGGCAAAATCGCCATGTTGCTGGCTAACTTTTGTGGCTAATAGGGTGTCGAAAATCAAAAAAATTTTGCCCCACTCAAGATCGAGACCTGTCAACTCTGACTCGAATCCATCAGATCTGGCCAATCGGGGTCTTCGGCCTCAAGATCTACGAAACAATAATTTATGGTGGGTTGGGCCACAGTGGCTCAAGGAAGAAGAACCTTCTTAGCAAGGTTTCATTCTATTTAATACGAATCTCGAGGCTAAGGCGATTAATGTGCACTTTCCTTATTTCACAGAGTTTGAAGATATTCCTCTTTTAGTCAGGCAATGCGAGTGATTGGGTATGCCTATCGATTTCTCTATAGGATACATCCAAGATATCGTTTAAATTTATCTAGGGATACAGTAGCTCCTTCTAGATCCGAGATAAGTGCCGCTCGTGATAAACTGATATCTGTTTTTCAGAAAGCATTTTATCCGCACGACTACAAGAATCTGTCTTTAAAACAGCCATTATCGAAATCTAGCACCCTTTTAAACTTGAATTCCTGCGGCCGTCTAGAGTCATACCTAGGCCTTTCTTACAATGAGAGACACCCAATTATTCCACCATACAATTCTTAGTTCTCCCGGCTACTAGTCAAGTTTTTCCATGACATAAGTCTACATGGAGGAAAACAACTACTTCTCCGCCTTTTCAGAACACAATTTTGGATCCTGAAGGCGATAACGTACTAAGACTACTGTAAATATATGCAAGGTGTGTATCATCTACAAAAAAGATGCCAAAGGCAACTAATGGCAGCCTTGCCAGCAGAGCGAACGGAAATAACTCGTCCGTTTACTCACACTGGCATGGATTTCGCTGGACTTTTTGATATTAAAAGTTATTTTGGTCGAGCCTGTCGCATTTTTAAGAGATGCGTTTGCGTTTTTTTCTGTTTTTCGACAAAGCCAATTCATTTAGAAGCCACGTGAGATCTATCCACTCAGATATTTTTGGGGGCTTTTAGCAGATTTGTATCTCATGGAGATTGTCCACTGCATCTGCACTCCGATAACGGTACCACATTCGTTGGTGCTTCTAAAGTTATAGCGCGAGTTACGTCATTAGCCAATACCCGTAAATTGGGTTAATCGAAATTAGATTAAGTTGTACATAATTAATTGAAATTAGATTAAGTTGTAAATAATTAAAAATAGATTAAGTTATAAATAATTAAAATTAGGTTAAGTTATTATTATTAAGATAAACACAAATGTCTTCTGTGTTTTTCCGATCATTAGGAAACATATGTAGACTGTGTTATTACAAGGGTAATTACACAAACGTTTAGAATAAACACAAATGTCTTCTGTGTTTTTCCGATCATTAGGAAACATATGTAGACTGTGTTATATTGATTACAAGGGTAATTACACACAAAGTAGATAATAAGAAAAAGAATACTAGATGTAAGACTTGAATTGGTTTAAGTTAAGGTAGAAGAAAAATACGGAGAATAAAGTTCAGTATTAAAGTGGTGTTCAAACAAAGAAGTGGTGCTTTTCATTATAAAATATATTTGTTTTATTTCTTTTAAGAAAAAGAAAAGAGAGAATTACATACGCTCGAACAACGTAATTGGCGCAGTCGGTAAACCATTCAGGACACTAAGATCCTCACAAAAGTGAACATTTGTTTTTAAATCCAAAGATTTAAAATTAAAATAATTAAGGGCACTAAGATCCTCACAAAAGTGAACATTTGTTTTTAAATCCAAAGATTTAAAATTAAAATAATTAAGGACACTAAGATCCTCACAAAAGTGAACATTTGTTTTTAAATCCAAAGATTTAAAATTAAAATAATTAAGGACACTAAGATCCTCACAAAAGTGAACATTTGTTTTTAAATCCAAAGATTTAAAATTAAAATAATTAAGGACACTAAGATCCTTACAAAAGTGAACACTTGTTTTTAAACCCAAAGATTTAAAAATTAAAATAATTAAGGACACTAAGATCCTCACAAAAGCGAACATTTGTTTTTAAATTCAAAAATTTAAAATTAAAATAATTAAGGACACTAAGATCCTCACAAAAGCGAACATTTGTTTTTAAATTCAAAAATTTAAAATTAAAATAATTAAGGACACTAAGATTCTCACAAAAGTGAACATTTGTTTTCAAAACCAAAGATTTAAAAATAAAAAAATCGAGAACACCAAGTAAAACAGCATAAGTATGGCACAACCAGAAATAACAACTGTTCCTGCAAGTGATCTTCTCAAGGAAGCTGCAAGGATTTGTGAATTTAGAGGAGACAAGGAATATGACCTCATGTCTTTCATAAGGGAAGTAGACCTTATTCTACCCCTATTCGATGCCAACCCTCCACTAAAGCAATTCGTGCTCCAAAGGTATGTGCTGAAAAAAATACAAGGAGAAGCACTTAAATGCATCCGAACTCTTGGAAACAACACCACATGGGAGATGGTCAAGCAAGAACTCATCAAAAGCTTCGGCATCAAGGATACATACTATGGACTACATCAGAAAGCCATGGCAACCAGAAACTACTCTAATGTAAGCGATTATTTTCATAAACTTAAGAATATTTTAGATGATTTAAACATAAAATATGAATTCGATGTAACAAAACCAGTAGAATTTTCACCCCTAGCTAACGAAAGTGCTATTCTGAACATTTTTTTAAACGGTATAAACCCTACACTATCATGTATCATACATAGTAGAAATATTACTACTCTTAGAGAAGCATACTATACACTAGAACAAACTAATATGCTCAGACATCTTCACAAAAAACCATACAACAAAGAGTTTAGGATAAATTCCCAGCAAAATTCAAATACACAAACTGACACTCCCCAAAATACACACCCAACTAGTAACACACACTTAAGACATCCACACCTCCAAGAATATCCGAACCAAAGATACCAAAACAATTATTATCAAAACCTTAGAGAAAGTTCAACCAAATCCAAACAAAATTCAAACAGATCAAGACAATCAAATTATAATAGAAACATTCCTGAACCAATGGACGTAGACCACATACAATCTGACAATGATGAAAAATATAGCAATACTGAGGGAAATTTTCAATCACCAAAGCCTCAACGAATTTACCGATAGTTGAGCTAACTATATCCAATGAGAAAATAAAATGTTTAATAGATACAGGCTCAACAACCTCATTATTAGATGAAAGAAAATTACTTAAATTTAAACGGCAACATATGGAAAAACCTCTTCACTTTAAAACACTCAACGGACAAACCAAAATTTTTACAGAAATCATAACTGACTTACCAATGGAATTTAATGAGAAAAATTTGATGAGCTGGAAAATCACCAAACTTCATAATAGACCATTTGATGCAATCGTTGGTCAGAACATACTTAAGCCAATGGGTGCAATAATAAATTTGTCTGACCAATACATGGAAATTCACGACACAAAAATAAAATTCATCAATTCATGTCCTTACGAATTTGAGGAAATTTACGAAATAGGAAAAAGCCCACCAAGAGAAGAACTCACGAAAAAACTCATTCATAATGAAATGAATGAAGAAGAAATAAGAGAACTGAAAAAATTAATATCTAAAAACTTTAATTTATTTTTCAAAGAAGGCGATAAACTTACTCATACACATGAAATCCAACACGAAATAATTACAACACTTAACAAACCCGTCTATGCAAAAATATACAGATATCCACAAATACACGAAACAGAAATCAAGGAACAAATTAATGAAATGTTAGAACAAGGAGTAATTAAGGAAAGCAGTTCACCTTATAACTCTCCATTATGGATTGTTCCAAAAAAAATTGACAATTCGGGCCAAAGAAAATGGCGCATCGTGATAGACTATAGAAAGCTGAATGAAATAACCGAAGATGACAAATTCCCAATGCCAAATATTGAAAGCATTTTGGAAAAGCTTGGTAGAGCCCAATACTTCACAACCTTGGACCTTGCCAAGGGATTTCACCAAGTGCTCATTAAAAAGGAAGACAGAAGAAAAACAGCTTTCTCGACTCCATTAGGCCATTATGAGTTCGTTCGAATGCCGTTCGGATTAAAAAATGCCCCGGCAACGTTTCAACGACTTATCAATTCCATTCTTCGAGAATATATCAACAAAATATGCGTTGTATACCTTGATGACATATTAATTTTCAGTACAAATATTCAGGAACATACGGAAAATATACAGAAAATTTTTAACAAACTAAAAGAACATAATCTTAAAATCCAAATAGACAAATGCAAATTTTTTGCCAAAACAACAGAATTCTTAGGCCATACACTAACAAATGAAGGTATTAAACCAAATATGACAAAAGTGGAAAGTATCCAAAAATTAAAATTACCTCAAACACAAAGGCAAATAAAATCCTTTCTAGGAATAACAGGTTACTATAGAAAATTCATCAAAGATTATGCCAAAGTAGCTCACGGCATGACTAAATATTTAAAGAAAGGAGCAAAGATAAACAAAAATGATCCCCAATACGTATATGCCTTTGATAAACTTAAACAACTCCTAATCAACCCACCTGTCTTAAGATATGTTGACTTTAACAAAAAATTTAAAATTGCTACAGATGCAAGTGATTTCGCTATAGGAGCGGTCTTAATGCAGGATGAGCATCCAATAAATTATGCTAGTAGGACGCTCAATGAACACGAACGAAAATTTTCCACTACAGAAAAAGAATTGCTGGCCATTGTTTGGGCAGTTAACTACTTTCGACCATACATTTATGGTAGATCATTTGAACTGGTAACAGACCACCAACCATTAAAATGGCTTCAGTGTAAACAAAACGGTAAAGATATAAATCCCAGATTACAAAGATGGATCCTTAAATTAGGCGAGTACAATATTAATATAAACTATATAAAAGGTAAAGAAAACAACGTGGCAGATTTCTTAAGTAGAATCAACACTAGCACTTGTGAAATAAATACCCTAGATGAGCAGGGCGAACTCGACAACATGAGTACATGTGCAACAATCCACTCTCAGGAAGAAGAATTAAATGACCACTTTCCAATTCTGGAAACAGCAGTTAATAGGTTTCATACACAGATAATCTTAACCAAGGAAAAAACAAGGGAAATTGACGTCATCAATAGAAAAAGGAAAATATATATAAGTCTTAGCGATATTGAAAGCAATTTAATGACAGATATTTTTCGCCGTTATTTGCACAATGGAAAAATAGGTATATATTCAGACCTAACGGAACATCAGTATCATTTGGTTCAGCTTAAATTAATAGAACTGTTTAATACGCAACTAAAATTTTACAAATGCACTCATCATGCTAGAGATATGGCAAATGAAGAGGAAACATTAAAATATATTGCCAAGTTTCATAAAAATGAAACCGGACATGCAGGCATTAATGAAAATTATGCAAACATGAAAAAACTAATTTACTTTAAAAATTTGAAAAAATTGATACAAAAATTTATAAATAATTGCGATGTCTGCAACAGAGCAAAATATGACAGGAATCCAATTAAACAAAAATTCAACCTTACAGAAACTCCAAATGATGTTAATCAAATTGTTCATATCGACACATACACAAACACCAAACATCATTTCTTAACATTCATAGACAGATTCTCAAAACATGCAGTGGCACTTCCCTTAACAGATAGAAACACTATAACAATTATCGAAAACATTCGATTATATTTATCGATTAAAGGTGAAAAACCCAAGCTTTTGATATTAGATAACGAATTCAACACCGTCAATATTAGAGATTTCCTTAGACAGGAAGGAATTAATGTCCACTTTACCAAACCCAATAGCCATACCGGAAATTCAGATATTGAGAGATTTCACAGTTCACTCGGAGAAAAAATACGCATTCTAGAAGCGCAAAACTCTAAAATTCCAATAACCGAAAAAATATTGAAGAGTACAGAATGGTATAATAAATCCATACATTCATCCACCAACACCAGACCAGTCGACGTTATAGAAGGACGAATAGATAAACAAAAACTATACGAGAAACTTACAAGAGACAAACAAAACAGAACTACAAAACTGAATGAACGAAGGGAACAATACGAATACAATACTCAAGACGAAGGTTACGTTAAAAACTATAAAGCTTTAAGACATAAGAATGAACCTAAATATAAAAAACTTAAACTAGAAAATATACACCCTTCAAACATTAAACGATCAAAGAAATTTACAGATACTTTAGATACCAATAGTTATCCTGATGGTTATGTTACATCAGACCGACAGAGCCCATACCATGGACAAAATAGATAGTAATGACGGTTTTACACAAATAAAATTGGATAATGTTGAAACATAACAGAATATGATATTTTAACGTCAACGAAAAATGTTCATCAATGTTCACGAAACTTTTAAGAAAAAAAGTAGCAATAGAAAGTAATAGAAAATAAATAATATATAAATATAAAAAAAAAAAAAAACAAGAAAAGACAACATAGCTCAGAAAACTCAGGAGAGTCTTCAATCCAAAGGGGGAGGAGTTACGTCATTAGCCAATACCCGTAAATTGGGTTAATCGAAATTAGATTAAGTTGTAAATAATTAAAAATAGATTAAGTTATAAATAATTAAGATAAACACAAATGTCTTCTGTGTTTTTCCGATCATTAGGAAACATATGTAGACTGTGTTATTACAAGGGTAATTACACAAACGTTTAGAATAAACACAAATGTCTTCTGTGTTTTTCCGATCATTAGGAAACATATGTAGACTGTGTTATATTGATTACAAGGGTAATTACACACAAAGTAGATAATAAGAAAAAGAATACTAGATGTAAGACTTGAATTGGTTTAAGTTAAGGTAGAAGAAAAATACGGAGAATAAAGTTCAGTATTAAAGTGGTGTTCAAACAAAGAAGTGGTGCTTTTCATTATAAAATATATTTGTTTTATTTCTTTTAAGAAAAAGAAAAGAGAGAATTACATACGCTCGAACAACGTAATTCGCGTGATTTTATCCAGTTCTCCCGGCAATATATCCTGAGTAATTATGCTCAGCAAAATATTTCATGGCACTTCATTCCAGCTGGTGCCCCATGGGTGGACTTTGGAAAACTGGAGTAAAATGTTTGAAGACTCATTTCCGCAAGGTCACAGAGTGTTACATATATATATATATATATATATATATATATATATATATATATATATATATATATATATATATAAAGTTTTTAATCACTTTTTGGCAAAATGGTGGTCCTATTTCGTTAATCACATCACAGATTTTGAGTTTTAAGTCTGAAATCGATTCGATTCGATTGCCTCCGTATAGACTCTGTTCCTGGCCGCTTAACCGCTGATTGCCGTGAAATTATGTGATCGGGAAATTTAATTTGCAATAAATTAATAGTTTCATTAGCTGTGCGAGATGTGGCACCGTCCTGTTGAAACCACATGTCAGTTATATTCACGTCGTCAATAATAGGCCAAAATTGAGTTGCTAGCATCTCGCGATAGCGTAATCCATTAACCGTTACCACATTTCCAACTTCATCTTCGAAAAAAAAACGGTCCAATCACACGCCAACCATACAGCGCACCCTACAGTGACACATTGAGCATGCATACATAGTCTTCCCAATAATCACTCCAAGACTTTCAGAAGCCCAAAAGAGGCAATTTTGCTTGTTGACATACCCTGGCAAGTGAAAATGGGCTACGTCTGAGAAAATGATCTTTTCAGAAAAACCAGTTGGTTGTGCCGTATGCATCAGCGAATCTAAGACGATGCGAATGGTCGGTCGGTTTCAGTTCCTGTACCAGTTGAACCTTGTAAGGCTTTAAAGGTTTTAGATAATCAAAATTGATGGAAACGTCGAGGAATTTGCAAATTTGGATCTGCTTCAACACTATGGCTCATGACTGCGATGTTTTCAGTTGAACGATCTGGTCGAATACGTTTTGGCGTTCGCCTGTCGACTCAAATTCTTAATAGCATGATGATGTTTAGCGTAAAAATTTACGAAATGTAGCTTTGTAACAGAACCACTATTTTCATAGTGGATTTTAATTATTCTAATGCAAAATTCATGAGAAATTGAATTCATTGTAACAATTGCCAATGCAATTGAAAGACAGCAAAACAAGCTAAAGCAGAGCTAATAATTTTTAAACTTAATAGTTATACTTCTATAAACGTTATGCTTGAAACATTGAAAGTCCAACCATATCACTTAAAAAATACTGAGCATTTTAGAATCAACTTTTCAGGTGATAAAACAAATTTCTAAAAATAAGCTTTAGTTTTTCAAAAACGTGGTTACAGGTTCTTCAACGATTTGAGTTGAGCAATCAATGGAATGGTCATAGGAACTAGTTTTACCACCAATAATCAATTTAGTGATTTTATTTCAAATACATTTGGGATATTAGCACACTGAAAACTTAACTAATATTTTGAACTTTAGTTGTTCAATCGCGCATTACAATCAATTGTGATCACTACCACACAATGATCAACGATTTTTTGTTTGAAAAAATAGATTGCAACTGCAACGACCGAATTATTTAAATGCACCCTTAAGCTCATCACTGGTTTTACCCATATTTAAATTCAAAACTAAATTAATTGAATGAGAATTATAATCAATAAGTATAGTAAAAAGACAATAAATTTTTAAAAATATTTTAACAAAAACATAGTCCATAAGTGGCCATAAAAATTTTATTTTTTTTTTTATTGTTTTTGTTTTTCTTCAAACACTATTAAGACTTATGGCCTGTTTCTGCAATACAATTGGTAATTCACACAAACGAGCGTTACACAAAGGAGTACGTAAGGAAATGAGTAGTTATAACACTCTCGTCTAACTAACGTCTTACTGCGTAGTTATTTTTGTATCGTTAAATTAAATTGTTACCATAATGTGTATTTAGGTATTTCGTTCAATTATTTCCATAGTAAATCATAATTTTTTTGTTACTAAATGTAAATGGCAACCCTAATTCAAAAGTAAGTAAACATAAAACAGCTGTTGAGAAAAATACGAGTTTAAGTGCAAATAAAAAACAATTTAACTTTTTCTTAAGAAAACAATATTAAAAATAAAAAATGTTTCCATCAGTAGAAATATATTTCAGTAGTGATAGTGATAGTGGCGATACTCGTTTGTGTCGTAGAAACGTCCGTGATGCTTCAAATGTGTTGGATTTACCAGAGGAGCGGTAAGTAAAAAAGTGATTCGTGCAAGTGCTTTTAATTTTGTGCAATGTCGTTTTTAGGTTTACTGCTACATTTCGAGTGTGTAAAGAGGTGTTTGCTATGTTATTGGAAGAAATAACGCCAAATTTTAAGGTAGCTTATAGGAACACTCACATTCCAGCACCTACGAAGCTGGCAACATTTTTAGCTTTTCTAGCTACAGGTGGCTACCAGGCATCAACAGGAAACGAATGTGTCTCCTCAATATCCAAGTCTAAAGTGTCAAAAGTAATAAGTGAACTTTTAATTGTCTTTGAAGAACGCTTGGGGCAAAAATGGATTAAGTTAGATAAAAGCTTAGAAGAAGAAAATAAAACCAAGTAAAGCTTCTATGAATTTGCTGGTATACCTGGTGTTGTGGGCTGTGTAGATGGGACACATGTTCGTATTAAATGAACCATTGTATTACAACCGGAGGGGTTACTATAGCATAAACGTAATGTTGGTAAGTATTATGCGAACAGGATATGTTAATAAAATGGCATTGCTTTTAATAAATGCAAAATTTTATTTTTATTAGGTTTGTGATCATAAGATGGTAATTATGTATGTCGATGCCAGACACCCAGGAGCAAACCCCGACTCTTTTATTTGGGACCAAAGTCTTGCAAACCACCATTTGAAGACTAATTATTCGAATGGAAAAAGAAACACATGGCTATTAGGTATATTAAAAAAATTAGTTAATATGAAAAAAAAATTGTTTTAACAGGTGATTCAGGTTATAAGTTGCAGCCGTATTTGATGACTCCATTTCGGAATCCAACGGAAGTTGAAAAGAAAAAATATAACGAGAAGCATTGCAAAATCAGAAATGTTATTGAAAGGTGCAATGGTGTATTGAAAAATCGTTTTCGGTGCATAGTCGGTTCGAGAGGTTTACATTACAGCCCGGAGAAAACTACAAAAATTATTAATGCATATTGCATTTTACACAATATTTGCATATCTTATAAAAATGATTTAGACCTTTTTAATGCTGATTCTTCTGAGTACTTAAATGATGCTGATGATGATATTGAAAAAATTTCCAAAGAATCAGTTGCAGTAAGTATTAGAAATAATATTGTAAGAAATTTGTCGTGAGTAATAAAACAATTATATTGGTTTTAAGTTTATTATAACATTGATTAATTTATTAAATAAAAGTTCATTACATGAAAAAAAAATTAAATTAAATGATTTTGTAGTATTCTTATATTATTATTACATTGATTAATTTATTAAATAAAAATTTATTAGTATATTTACCAAGGACTCTGCCATAATTTTTGAGGAGTTAGCAATTTCTTTTAAAGCATTTGCTTGAACCCTTGCTGCTTCAGCTTGTACTTTTGCAGCTTTAGCTTGTATTTTCGCAGCTTCTGCTTGTGCTTTCATTATTTGCAGTGTTTTGCTTTGTACGGCCATTTGATTCTCTAGAAGCGTTAATCTAGCATTGTTATCCTCAACGAGTTTTCTTTTCCTGTTTTGGTGAACTATTTTTTTTTTTGACTATATGATGGTTGGGATAACTGGTGTCCTGGTAGTGTAATGTTGGGCGTAAGTATATCTGTTATTGTGGGTGATGTTATGTTCGGCGTAAATATATTTGAGTCATGGTAAGGTTTATGATTACTACTATTCTGCTTAGAGGTAGTAGGCGTCACAACTGCTATCTTCTGCTGGATTCGGGGTGGTGTTATTGAAATCGGTTTATCAACAGAAGGCAACCCAAAAACTTTACCAGCGGGCGCTGCAGCTGATGTCAGGTAGCATATCCTGTCTATTTGTTGTGCCATTTCCGTCAAATTGCTCATATTGCACGGCCCAACACCACCATGCCATGAATACTTTTATTATTTTCCGATATTTTTTTCTTTACCCTGCATTTCTGATCGTGCCATACCTATAAAAATATACATATATACATTATTTATCATTAACAAAATGCAAATAAATTAACAAATACCTTTTCCCATCCGAATCCATTTCTTGTTGGGGGCCCGAACGCGTTGACTTCTTCTGCCACAGTGTCCCATGTGTTTTCTACTGCAGCTCGAGTGCTGCCAAAAGTTGGGATGCCTGTTGCAAGGGCGGAAATTCTTCCAACTTTTGGAATTGCACGTATATTGTTTTTTTTTATACTGTTTAATATTTAATATACTATTTAATTTTATTATATTAACATTTTTATTATTTCTTTATAAAATGTTTACTTACCGTTTGTTGCTATTTAAATCCATATTTTTTGCTAAATTATTTTTTTTGCCTTCGCACGACTGATAATTTTCACTTGTGTGTTTTTGACACAAATGACGTTTAAAATTGCTTTACAAAACCTTAAAAAGTGTTCATTAAGGCCGTGTTAGATAAAACTTTGTTGCTTTGCGTGACATTTGAAACTTTAAAGCAAAAGCGTAAATCAAGTGGTGTATGTCACAATAAACTTTGACAACACTCATGAATGTTTTGTTTACGCCCACACACAAACACAAATAATAAAAGCCAGGTGTTTGTCAAAGCGCGCAAAAAGTTGAATGTTGGTTAACTTTTCGCTTTGCGCTGCGTCAAAAGTTCTTTGTGTGGCAACTTTCATACATTTACGTACATTTTAACTCAAATGACAATGCGAAACTCTGACGCAACGCAAAGCAAAAGTTTTATCTGACACGGCCTTGAATGACAACAATTACATTTTCACTCAACAAAACTTGACGAACGAGTTACAGAACCGCAAAACTAAATTTTCTACTCATTTCAGCAAATCGTGCGATTCACTTGTAATGTAGAAACAGGCCATTAGAGTCCCTTTTTTTAATTGTCGATTAAAATGATTTACGTACATTGCATGCCAAGCATTTTTTACGCTAAAACTTTTTTAGTTTGGACAGCTGTTGTGTAAATATTGGAACGGTGAAATTTTAAAGCAATTTTTGATTTCGGGTTTTTCAACAACAAGTTTGTTTTTCAATCGTGGCAACACCAAAAACATGACATTTAGTTTTTTGACGTATTCGTTGTAGATGTATTGGCAATTGCTACAATGAATTCAATTTCGCACGAAAATTGCACTAAAATAATAACAATTAACTTCGCTATATTTTCGCATCCTTCTGAGACCCTTATTAAAAATTTGGTTATAAAGTTCAGTCGACAGGCTTGATACAAAATAAAATGTGCAAACACTAAGGCGTTTTCGAACGGGTCATTCAACGACGTTCTAAAACCACCACATGGCGAATTTTGCATAAGGTTTTTTTTTTTTTAAAGAGAAGTAGCACTTCGGGCAACATTGCCTATTTAGTCAAGTATCTACATTCTTTAGGAAAGGGATAGAGAAGAGATAAAACAGGTGGTGAAAGTAGAAGGATAGTCGGAAATTAACTGCCGTATGAAGACAGCACAGCGACCAGTCAAGTTTTAGTTTTGTAGTGAACAAAAACAAGGTCTTCGTTGGGAATCGAACCCAGAACCCCCATACTGACAAGCGAGTGCACTACCTACTAGCCTACAGGAGCACCTGCATAAGGATTTGATTTTAAAGCCTTGCAAGATACAACTGGTGCAGGAATTGAAGCCGCCCGACCATTCACATCGCCGTAGAATGACTAATTCATTGTGAAAGAAACATTTTTTCAGACGATGCCCATTTTCACTTGTCAGGGTATGTCAACAAGCAAAATTGCCACATTTGGGGTTCTAAAAATCCTAGAGCGCTTATTGAGAAGCCTTTGCATGCTCAATGGGTCGTTTTTTTCTCAAATGAAGTTGGAAATGCGATAACGGTCAATAGACCACGCTATCGCGGGATGCTAATAACTCAATTTTTTTCCTATTATTAACGACGTGGATATCGCCAACAAATGGTTTCAAAAGGGCGTTGCCACATAGCATAGCTAATGAAACGATCAATTTATTGCAAACTAAATTTCCAAATCGCATAATTTCATGACAATCAGCAGTTAAATGGCCAGCCATATCGTGAGATTTAACACCACTAGATTATTTTTTTTTGTGTTTTTTGTAGGGATATGTTAAGGACAGAGTGTATACGGAGCCAATGGAATCGATTTTAGCCTTAAAACTCAAAACCCGTAATGTGATTAACAAAATAGCACTGCCATTTTGCCAAAAAGAGATAAAAAAATTTTAATGAAAGAATCAATATCTGTCAGCGTGGTCGTGGTGGACATATGCCAGATATCATTTTTCATTTCTTCATCGTCTTAATCTAAATTTTATATTTTATTTTATTTTAGAAAACAAACTTCTTGCTGAAAATCCTTTAAAACTCCAAGCAGCTGCTCGTTTAAATGTTATTTTTATAAAATTGAATGATTTTTTCACCATTAATTAATAAATTAATCTAATACATAAGCATAACAGAGATAAGAATCATAACCTCAAAAGTAATTGACAACTAAATCTCAAATTTAGTAGATGACAGAATTATGATAAATTTTATTATTAAAATTTTTAAGGCAAAAAACTTTAATCTTCGGCATGTAAAATAGAAGGTAACCTAGCGTTTCATCTTAAGCTTCTTCGTTTTGTGTTAAACAACTTGTCATCTACAATTACACTAATTCTACTTTTGAACAACGTCTACAATGCCTTTAAGCATAAAGAGCGTGGTAAGGACGCTTAGCTAAACTCTAAAATTAACAATTTACAACAAATGTTAAATAATTCGAAATAATACAAAATAATAATTTATATTGAAAGCTTTATTTGCTATGAAAAGTTTGCTTAAAGAAATTAAGTTAAAATTCTTTAAAAAGTCACAGAAAAAATGATTTTTATTATTTTAAATTTTAGAAAAATTGGTTAATTGTTAATTTTTTTTTAGCTAATTTCATAATTAAGTTAATTAATTTGCTATTTTATGAAAAGTAAACTCATGCCAAGACATCATAACTGTGATAAAGTTCACTCTTGATTAAATGAGTATGTTAATAAATAAAATTGTCGCATTCAAAGCGAGCCTAATCCACATGCGAATTTCGAAAAACCATAACGTTTAAAGAAAATCATTGTGTTCAATATGTCACGCAGTATGTGATATATTTCAAAAAATATTAATTAAACGATAGATTATTTGAGAATAATGGTACTTTTATTTTGCCTTCAAGATCATCAGATTTAATCGTAGTGAAAATTTAAACTTCTCAAGAATTTTTAAGCAATCCGAATACAAAGAGAAGTTTTAATATGTCTTAAAATGGCGCTTACTACCAAGTGAATTGTAACATCTCTTCAATAGCCTTAATATTATAAACGAGACTGGGAATTATGAATTTCAAAGCTTTACGTTCATTTGACTAAAGCTATATAATTAAATCTCAACATGGTACACAATTAGTGGTAATAACCACTAATTACTCAATTAATATTGTCACGTTAATTCCTTTTTATAAAAGTTTTTTGTTATGTTGAGTTCCTTTACTTAAAAATAATAATTCAGTACTTCAGAGTTTGAAATTAAGTTAAGTGATTTATTAACTTTTAATACAAACAAAATATACACGATGGTAACTTTGTTATCTTTACTCACTAATGACTCGCACATATACAAGTATGTTCTACTTTAACATTACCCCATATTTTGATATTATTGTTGTTATTATCATTCAGTTTAGGCGCCTGCTTTGTTGAATGTTTTGTTTTGTTCAGTATTAGTTGTTTTTGTTTTCTGTTGTTAACTTATTTGGTGGAATTTCTTACAAGCGTGTTGTTGTTGTCTTGTATGTATAAGATTTCTTAGAAAGACATGCCCCATTTTTTTTTTTGTTTTCAAAGAGAAGTAGACCTTCAGGCAACAATGCCTATTTAGTCAAGTACCGTGCTACATTGTTTTAGGAATGTGATAGAGAAGAGATGAAACAGATGGTGAAAGTAGAAGGATAGTCGGAAATTAACTGCCGTATAAAACAGCACAGCTACTATGCCTTAATCGCTGAGCAGCCCCACCGACAGTCAATTTTTATTTTTGTAGTGAAAAAAACCAAGGTCTTCGTTGGGAATCGAACCCACAACCCCCCTACTAACAAGCTAGTACACTACCTACTAGCCTAAAGGGGCAAATGCACAGCATTTTTACCAATAATTATTTTCTTTTCAAAATAAATCATCTTTGTGACAATATCGAGGAATAATCTGCATTTATTTTCCTCGTTTTAATGAAAATTTATCAACTTTTTCGAACAAAAAGTGACGAATGCCCAATCCACTTCACTGACTTTGCTAGCTATTCTGGTGTAAGCACTTAGACAAGTTATTCAAAAGAGGTTAATTTCATTTGAAGAAATTCAATAGCTTTACGAAACAAATAAATTAAATTTCATTTATAATTTTGTAATGCACTGTATCCTTTAATCGATATTTCATACAATTTCTTTTTGTGGCATTTCCAATTAATAATAAAAACACCACAAGCTAAAATGATTTCATCGTAAGTGTTTAAAAAGCGGTCAAATGCGCTAAAAAATTTTAAATATATTTTTATATACTGGATAATTCTGCATCTGAAGTATATAATAAATATCGTTTGGGTCAAATGAAATAACAAAAAGGGGGGTTAATATTGCTACAACAGTTTGTCTGTAAAGTAAATTGCAGCAATTCTACAATCTGTAATGTAAATTATTAAAAATAAAAACAAAAGGATTTTCACTTTTTTTAAACATTATTTTTTATTTTTATTATTATTATTATCAATTTTGTTGATGCAACTAAATTCATATATACGATCTCGTTTAAGCCTATTTAATCTTTTGCGCCATATAGTATTGTGTACAGGTGCCCCTGTAAACTAATAGGTAGTGTACTAGCTTGTCAGTCTAGGGGTTATGGGTTCGATTCCCAACGAAGACTTTGGTTTATTTTCACTACAAAAATAAAAATTGACTGTCGTTGGGGCTGCTCAGCGATGAAAGTCGCTGTGCTGTCTTTATACGACAGTTAATTTCCGACAATCTTTCTACTTTCACCACCTGTTTCATCTCTTCTCTATCCCTTTCCTAAAGAATGTAGCACGGTACTTGACTAAATAGGCATTGTTGCCTGAATTGCTACTTCTCTTTAAAAAAAAACACCACGACAATCCCCGAAAGACCAACCTCAATAATTAGTCAGAGGACAGCAAAAGATGAACTCTGCGGCTTACTGATTCCCGTGGAAATAAAGTGCAAGCTGCTCAGTTGGCTGCTGCTGCTAGCCTTAAGCGAGTGGACTCACTTTTAACCTCCAGATCACACATATGTATCTTAACGGTGAGATTCCATAAAAACATATCCATGCGTAAGATGCCCTTATTTCTCGTTTAAATTTATATCAACAGCAAACAGAGTTGCTTACTTAAAGGAAATAAATATAACAACTTGCTTAAAAATCGCCACTTTCCAATTGTTAAATGCTCTAAGCGGAATAATTAAAGTTGCCTAACAATTTTTGCAAATTTTAGCCGGATTCCAAATCTTTAAACAGAATATTCTACTCCGTATTTCAAAATGTTAAAATTCACAAAATGTTTTTAATATGAGCTGCATTAATTTATTTAGCAATTTTTTAATAAATCATGATATTGGCAACACTCTATTTAACTGTCAATTAGTTTCTGATTCTCTATAATTATTTCATTTATTTATTTTTTGTGGCTTCTTTTGTATCTGCATTAATTGATGTCAAATAGTTTGACTAGATTTGCCTAAAGTGGATTATAGATTTATGTTGCACAAACAGGCTATCAAACCGATAATATCTTTATGTCTTTCCTAAAGAATGTAGCACCGTACTCGACTAAATAGGTATTGTTGCCTGAAGTGCTACTTCTCTTAAAAAAAAAAACGAAAAATATATACAGCCACAATTTATTTTTGTTTTTTTTCAATTTTAATATGCTATACCTCTATAAAAGAACACCCATTAACAGGGTTTTAATCAACTTAATCACCGAAAGTGTACATTAATGTTTTTTTTCTTTTATTTTAGTCTACGATGCTGTTTTTTTACTCAGCGCGCTCCGTTGAGATTTGAACATATCGCGTCCTAAATACAAAAGGGTCACAACTCAAAATACTAAAACTTTCGCAATTTAAAATAATTCTCTTTTGTTCATCGTGCAGAAGCAGCTCACTTAACACAAAAATAGACATAACTGTATTTTTCCAGTTAAAGAAAAATTTTTGCAGTAGTTAGAGATGTGTACTCTTAATTAATTTATGAAAAAAAGTCAGTTTTGGAAAATTTTGAGTTGTATTTAGGGTACGATATGATCTTGTTTATTTACCGATGAATTAGAGCCCAGCTCAGCTGCTTAACCTCATCCTTTTGGGGAATTGGCATTGCATTAGCAACCTTCCAACACTTTAGAAATTCACTAGCATGATATAATATGCTTAAAAGGGTTGCTAACCCGTTAGCGCTAGCGTCGAAGAGCACAATTTCAAGATCAGTGCTGGTATCCCATCGAATTCTGGTGACTTGTTGACGTTGGAAATCTGCTAACACCTGTTTAACCGCTCGAGCTCGAAAGAATATCTTCGACATAGTAACGGTACTCCGTCGAGCCTCAGTGGTGGTTAACTACCTTCCGCCAAATAAGAATTATTTGCAAATATACCAAACAAAAGGCTAGCTTTATCAAGCTGGTCAGTCAATATTTGATCATTCCCTAAAAGAGTCGGAATTGAAGTACTAGCATTATCTAGCATTATGATTTCACGTCAACCCGCATCAATTTTGGTTTTTGAAACCGGTTTTGGCTACATGCCAACTTCAGTGATCTCTCTATACTCGTTGACGTAAAATCATACCCAAATAAATTAAACCCCGTCGGACAATATACGCACATATCACTAGCATTATCCCTTAATCTTTTGACAAATGGCCAAAAGTTCTTGTAACACCTAGGAGTAGCAAGAACTTTAGCATGAAGGAGCTCCTCCTATAGATTTTTTGCATATCGAATCAGTGTGTGCATTTTTGTTTTAACGCCAGATACTGAATGCTTCCTCTCTTGATCTGATTGCATTTTTGCCCGTCTAATTAAACTAAGATTTCGATCTGGTTTTAATCGAAATTTTTTCGGATTAAAGAAAACCTTTCATTCCAAACAAAAGGATGTTTACAAACATTTCCGCCATGGCATTGATATTATTGGCCAAGAAACATAGTTTCCAATTAAATTGTCTAAAAAATTCGCTGAGCTCAGCCCAACGAGTTGAAAAAAGCCACCGAAAATTGCAACTTCAGATTAGACTACATCCCAAGCCAGCCATTATATGGCTAGAAGTCACATTTAAATTATAATGACGGAAGATTATCTTTCCAATTTGTTGATTGCAGAGGTGCAATCAATAAAGTTTTTTCTCTCTGATTATCCCACACTCTGTGACTTGGCAATTTCGCAAATATTCATATTTTAAGCCGGAGATGAAACTATGGTATCCTGGTCTGGTTAGTAGATACAAAAATTTTAACCTTCATACTGAACAAATAATAAATATTTTTTTCCTGATTCCCTTAATTGTTTAATTAATTTTACCTCTACTCTGCTTATCAAAATTTTGAATGGACAAACACCTACAAATGGACCTCGCCTACAAAAAAGACGACTTCATTTCTCTATTTGAAAGTTTTTTAAGCTTTAAAATGTTTCTTTGATTGTTTAACACAGAGAAGAGAAAATGGAAAAAAGCCGGCACTGCTAACTGCAAATGTCTGAATTGGTCTTCGATAGATTTAAGTCCCTTCTTTTGCGTCTACCAACTTCAAGTTGTGACATGAAAACAACAAAAATTTGCATATTCAAATATTAATATTGTTACGAAGACTATTTGTTAAGTTTGAAAAGAAAATTATTATTAATTAAAGAAGTATTCGAAACGACCCACTGTGAATTTTACAAAGTGCGTAGTTTTCTAAGAAATCTTATGCACGCAATGCGCTTATAAGAAATTCTATCAAATAAGATAAACAACAATAAACAAAAACAACTAAGACGGAGCAAAACAAAACACAAAGCCAAGTAGGCCCCTAAACTGAATGATAATAAAAACAACAGTATGGTGTGATGTTAAACTAGAATATTTTTGTATGTACGAAAACCGCTGAAAACAACTATGTAAGCACCACTTGAGGGGCAAATAAATTAATTCGCCGTATTTAGTTTGTTTATATTGAAAGTGAATAAATTGTTTAACTTAATTTAAAACTACAAAGCAATAAAATAACTAAAACTAAAAAAAAAAGTTTATTAAAAAGGAATAATCGTAACAATATGAAATTGATGAATATATGAATACGTCACGAATACATCATATAAAATTATGTATGCAATTAAAATATGTATTTTAATTGTTATAAAAAATTTAAAAGACAAATATTTGCATGCAATCTATTGCAAAAACTTTGTTTACAGTGATTTAGAGTTAAAATTTAAATTTTTTGCACTCCCATTCACTATCGATATATCGGGATTTTTAACAAAAAGTTTGTTTTCCAATTGTGGCAACACCAACATGACAGTTTGACATTTTGTTGTTTGACGTATTCGCAGTAGATACATTGGCAATCCACTAAAAAAATTGTGGTTCTGTTGAAGTTACATTTCGTCTAATTTGATATTTTCATTCTGAGACCGCTATTAAGAATTTTTTTTTAAGTAGCACTTCAGGCAAAAATGCCTACTACTACTACTACTACTACTAGACATATGATGCACAGGCTTGGGATAATTCCACTTACTCCAGATAAGTACAGGAGGGAACTCGACACAATCTACGCCATAGCTATGAATAACGGCTACAAAGCCACTACCATCAATAAACTACTTAGGCAATACAACACTAAGAACAGAAATAGAGAAGGCAAGGAGACAGCCGATACAACACGACGGCACACCTTTACTTACACAGGACCAGAAATATACACACTAACTAACCTTTTTCACAAAGAAGGAATACTCACAGCATTAAACAGTGGAAACACCCTCAGACACTATCTCAGAACAACGACAGAAACAACTGACAAATTTAATTCCAGCGGAGTATACAGACTTACCTGTACCTGCAAACGAACCTATATAGGGCAAACTGGACGAACACTAAAAACAAGGTTTACAGAACACATACGCTCATACAAACGGAAAAGAGAAGATTCAAACTTTGCGTTACACCTTGACACTCACGGACACACACCAAGGAGAATAGATGAATGTATGACATTATTACATCCTAGCAAAAAAGGACGAAGACTAGGCATTCTTGAAAATATGGAAATCTGCAAAACAAAAACACTTAACAACGACATTATAAACGAACAGGTAAACACGACCTCAGACACAATTTTCACACCATTGAAACTACTCATGCAAACGGGCAAACGAAAAACACCCTCAGACGGACACACGTACCTACACAATAGTAAAAGACGGAAGTATCGTTAAATTCACTAATTCGTATTTGTTAGGAATCGAACCCACAACCCCCGTCCTGTAAGCTAGTACACTACCTGCTAGCCTATAGGGGCACGTTAAATTTAAGTCGACAGGCTCGATACAAATGTGCGAACACCAATGCGTGTACGACCGGGTAGTTCAACTAAAAATTTCGCAGCCATGACCTACAGTATTGAAGCAGATCCAAATTTGTCAATTCCTCGACGTTCTCCACAATTGGGGTTATCCAAAACCACTCTATGGCGAATTTCGCATAAGGATTTGACTTTGAAGCCTTAGAAGGTTCCACTGATGCAGGAATTTATTCACATCGCCGTAGATTCACTCAATTCATGCAGGAGCAACCGGCTGGCTCCTCTGAAAAAATCATTTTTGCAGACGAAGCCAATTTCCACTTGTCAGGAAATGTCAAGAAGCAAAATTTGTGCATTGGGGCTTCTGAGAATTCCTAGGGAGATCATTGAGAAACCTTTGCATGCTCAACCTGCTACTGTATGGTGCGTTATATGGTCTGGAGGCGTGATTGTGCCGTTTTTTTTTGCAAAGATGAGGCTGAAAATACGGTAACAGTCAATAGATCACGCTATCGCAAGATACTCACAACTCAATTGTGGCCTATTATTGACGACGTGGATATCACTGAGATATGGTTTTAGCAGGTCGATGCCACGTATCACACAGCCAATGGAACGATCAATTTATTGCAAACGAAATTTCCAAATCGCATAATTTTTACGGCAATCAGCATTTAAATGGCCAGCCATATCGTAAGATTTAACACCACTGGATTATTTTTTGTGGGGCTATGTTAGAGACAGAGTATATACGGAGCGAATCGAATCAATTTTAGCCTTAAAACTCAAAACCCGTGATGTAATTAACGAAATAGGACGGTCATTTTGCCAAAAAGTGAAACTTTGAAACTTTGATAAAAAAATCGACATCTGCCAGTGTGGTCGTGGAAAAGATTTGCCAGATATAATTTTTTATTAATACAATAAAAACTTCAGTCATCTTGGAAAACATACTTCTGAATAACCCTTTGTTATTCAATTATTTCACTTTATTTTAATATTAATATGTGCATACGGTTTTATTACATTTTAATTAGAGATAAATTCTTTAATGCATTTTTCATCTATAATGTGCGATTTAGTGCGATTCCAATTTTTCGCCAAAATGAAAAGTTATCGATCCCATTGTGCGATTTATGAATATAAATTATACAGCAAAATTTTTATTTGAATATTTTTAATCGGATTGGGAAAACTTGAAAAAATATTTGTAAATGAAGGAGAGAAACACACATGTGTATAAATAAAATTTATATCAGCAGAAGATAAGAATGTTGTTATTGTTGTTGATGTTTGTATAAGACAACCTTTGTAAAATATACTTCGTTTTTCATAGTAAAAATAGCTTTACTATGAAAAACAGGAAATTAGAATTTAGCTGTAGGATAAATAATTAATAACAAGAAATTAAGTAGATCTCTTCTGTGATTTTATTCAAAAAAAAATCGATTACATTTGTTATTTAGATTTATTTTTATCTTTCAGTAAAGAATAAAAAATTTGGGGAAACAAATTTTTCTTGAGAGCAAAATATGCATTTTACCATGTTAGTTCCACACTCTACTTTACACCGACAAAAATTCACGTAGCGTATTTAAATATGGGCTAGAATTTCGAAGAAATATTTTGTTTTATTTTACACAGCTTTAGCAACCGTATATTATGAAAATGTAATATCAAGAGCAGCTGAAACGTGATAATTATAAAATGTATCATTATTTGGTCACCCTTGGTCACCCCTTACTTCTATTATCACTTGTAATGTAAAGATTTTTTCAACAAGACGTTTGTTTTCTAAAACAAAATAAAACAATAAATTTAGATTAAGATGATTCAAACTTTTGTTACGAAGAGAAAAGTTCGGTAATTATGAATGACAAATGATATCTGGGAAAAGACCACCACGACTATGCTGAAATATGTCGATTCTTTCATCAAGATTTTTAATCATCTTTTTGCCGAAATGGCCATCCTATTTCGCTAGATCGCCAAGTGGTTATGAATCGGAATTCTGTGAAATGTTTATGGAAATGTTGGATGCTTTGTGTGAGAAAACATGTGATATAATAATAACTGGAGACTTTAATATAGATTGGAATACTAATAATTTTTACAAGAAAAAAATCGAGAGTTTATTAAACGACAACGGTCTTAAACAGATGGTGAATGATTATACTCGGGTGACAAATACGACAAGAACTATAATAGACTTTGTTATAACGAATAATTACAAAATATCAGTACAAAATTACAATAAAAACAAAATATTAGATCACGAAATGATAAAAATATTGATAAAAGATGAAAAAAATAACCAGGAAAAGGAACAAAATATTAAAATAGAAGTATTTAAATATAAAAGGGACCTATTTTCAAGAGAAATAAACGCGATAATAAAATTTGAGGAAAATTTAAGTGTTAGTCAAAATGTATTAAGGTTTGATAAGTGCATCGAAGAAACTATACAAAAGTTTGCCGTGAAGAAAACAATAAAATATGAAAATAGCGTGAATAAATGGTTTACTAATGAACTATGGTTGATAAAAAGAGAAAAAGTAAAAAAATATCAAAAAGCTAAATTAGAGAACACAAGCGAGGCATGGAAAAATTATCGATCAATTAGAAATGTGTATAAAGTTAAAATTGAAAATGAGAAATATAAATACATAAACGGAAGAATTAATAATGCAATGGACCAACAGCAAATGTGGAAGGAAATCAAAGACTAAGTTATTAGGAAAAATCCATCTGTGATAAAAAATGTGATATTTAACAATGTAGAATGTAGGGATAACAACCAAATATCTAATAAATTTAATGAATATTTTGTAAACAGTGTTAACACAATAAGACAGTCAATAGAAGATGTGCAATATGCAAATAAAATACAAATGGTTAAATCGAAATTCGAATTCAGTGCAATAGCAATTTTAGAACTTAAAAATATAGTAAAGAATATAAAAAACAAACCAGATTACTGTAGGGTATCAGCAAAAATTATTATAGATAATTGGCATTTAATGGGCAAAATGCTTTTAAGTAAAATAAATAGATCATTAAACACAGGAGAGTTTCCAGAGAATTGGAAGGAAACTATGGTAACACCTATTGAAAAAGTGGCAAAAACCAAAAAATGTGAAGAATACCGTCCTATTAATACATTGAAAACTTGTGAAAAAATATTAGAAAGAGTCGTCAAGATACAATTAGAAAAATATATGGAACAGAATAACCTAATATCAGAATATCAGTCGGGTTTTAGAAAAACATTTTCATGTGAAACTGCTGTGAATTTTGTGATAAATCGGTGGAAAAATATAGAAAAAAACAGAGTAATTATGGCAATGTTTCTAGATTTTAAAAGAGCATTTGAGACGATTGACAGAGATATACTGATTCAGAAATTCTATATATGTATGGTATAAAGGATAAAGAACTAGAATGGTTTAAATCGTATTTAACAAATAGAAAACAAATTACTAAAGTTAACGGTGTTAAATCAAGTGTAATTAATAATGATTTTGGAGTTCCACAGGGATCTATTGTGGGTGCGTTATTGTTTATAATATATATAAACGATATGCCAGGAATACTTAATAAATGTGAAGTAGTATTATACGCAGACGATACTCTTATATACGCAGAAGGTGATACTAGTGAAGAATGTCACAACAAAATGTTACAGGATGTAAATAATATTACGATATGGCTAAAGATGAATAAACTTAAATTGAATGAGAATAAAACGAAAATTGTAGAAATAAATGAGACTAGTGAAACTATAATCAAAATTAATGATAACGTAATAGAAAAAGTAAAACATATTAAATATCTGGGTTTTAAAATCGACAATAAATTAAGATTTAAACAACATATAGAATATATGTGCAAAAAAATCGGGAAAAAGATAGAATTTCTTAAACGTATCAGAAATTAAATTTCTATAAAGACGGCGATGAACATATACAATACGATAATAAAACCTCACTTCAAATTTGGTTCAACCATATTATATACGTGCTGCACCGAAGCACAACTAGAAAGGCTACAAAAACTACAAAATAAAGCAATGCGATCGACTTTAAAATGCATTAGATATACACCGGTACGGATAATGTTAGACACACTCAGATGGATGAATGTTAAGCAAAGATTGGCACTCAACACCCTAATTTTGTATTAGAAAAATGAAAAATGAAAATGCTCTACAATATCTACGCGATCAAATCAGATACGTTGGCGAGATACAACCATATGGACTTAGAAATGCGGAAATTTTTAGGCTTCAAAGAACAACAACACCAGCAATGCAAAGATCTCTTTTCTATAAAGGATTTAAGCTATATAACTCACTATCAATTGGGATTAGAAATGAGGCAAATGTTATTATATTTAGGAGAAAATGTATAATTTTTATAAAAACTATGTAAACATAAGGTTACGGAATAATTTTAATATAAGATAAGAATGGAATATAAGAGTATTATTAATACTTATAAATAAATAAATAAAAAAAAATAATCATATCACGGATTTGGAATTTTAAGGCTGAGATTGATTCGATTGGCTCCATATAGACTCAGTCCTTATCATAAAAATAATTCAGTGGTGTTAAATCACACGATCTAGGCTGGCCACTTAACTACTGATTGTCGTAAAATTATGCGATCGGGATTAATGGTGGGACAGAAAACTTCACTTGTTGATTAAATAACCATTCACCAATAACAAAGGCACAAAAATCTTGTCTTTTATTAGCAAATGATCAAACTCTTTTGTTGTTCATTTTAAAGCAACCGAATAAATGTTGACTCGTAAAAATAATATTTTTTAAACTGGAATTGATTTAATAAATCAAACTTGTTCAAACTTTTATATATGTTGTTCATTTTAAGGCAATCGAATCACTTGCAGTTTAAACACTGCCTTATTTTTATCATAGGTAGAATCAAACTTGTCAACTCGTGTACTTGGCTTTTCCACTCAACACACAAAATTTTGATTAACATTGAAGTACAAAAAGCAAGAAATCATTGTGTATGAATTTGTTCATTCCTATCAATAACGGCAAGTTTTTGTTTATTTTAATTTAGAGTTGTTTTTGATGTACATCGTCATACAAAAACGGAACAATAAATAAAAAACGGTACAATCATGTTAAGTAAAACTCAACAATTTATTAAAATTATTACTTTTTTTTAACTATTAATTCATATAAGTAATGTAAGAACTTAAAAATTTTATTCTTTTAATTTTAATTAATAATAAGGCAATTTTATTTTTACTAAACTTCAAAATTTTTAAAATATGAGTGAAGGAATAGTAAGCTATTTACAGATTTTGATCCTAGACGGAACGTTTTAGTGCAATGAATTTACTGCAAGCTTTTCTCTTGCCTGTTCGAACTTGTTCATTAAATGCTTTTGTTCCTTCTACTTATAATCAGAATTTGATGTGTTCAGCAGAATGAATATGATTTTTAATCATCATTCTGTAATAACATTTCCAGCCAATGAAAATGCTCTTTCTGCTGCTGCACTGTTAGCAGGAATAGCATGAATTTTCGCTGCGATTTTAGAAAGGTTTGGAAAAGACTTTTCTCTTTTAAACACCACCACTTGATTATATCAGTATTATATTTTCCATACAGTACAATTCTATATCCTCTGCAGGAGAATTAGAAGTGCTTAAGTTATGGTTTCGAATCAATTAAAAAAAAAAGAAATTAATATCTTTTTGAATTTGAGACGAAGTTGAAGGTTTTATGTCTTTTGAAACGCTACCTACTCACTGCAAATGAAAATTGCGTTGTAGAATCGGGGGTAGATGGAATTTCTGTTATAGAATGTGATGATGTTGATGGCAGTGATAATGCGATACTGTTAATGGACGAAATGCAAAAATTTCACGCAAATCGGCATATTGAAATTTGTTTGCAGGCGGATATAAAAAAATGCTGTTTTATGCCATAAACTTATGTTTGCTAACCAAATTTTGTCGATATTGCTATTAATTTTTTCCTTTAATGAAGCTTTGGCACTTACATCTGTAGTCTTAGGAATACATAGTTTTTTGACTTTTTGAATAGACGGTATGACATAATATAAAGAGGAAGCGCTGCAAAGTTGCAGTTTTTTTAAATATGGTATAAAAATCATCGCATAAATCCACTAGTTCTTTAAGAGTTAAAATAGTTATTAACAATAATCGCTGACTTTCTTCCTTTTCTTTTAATATTTCATTTATATTGCACCAGTTATCTATTATCGATTTAAACATGGAAATTTGAATTCCAGCTAGTGGGGCATTCTTTTTTTAATGATGTTAGGAGCTGGTGCTGTAGGTTGACTTTTTTGAAATATTTTACAATTTTCTTGCAGGCCTCAACCAATTCTTTTAACTCCTCTGTTTCTTTAAAAGAGTGCTCTAAGCAATTTGCAAACAAATGGCTGCTGCAATTGAGTCGTACATTATTTTCTAATGCTTTAATAACATTCGATCCTCTATCCGTTATAAATTGTTAATGCCAAACTCCTAAAAATAAACTGTGCAATTCGCTTCTAGTATTGCAACCTGTTAATCTTTCGAAGTCCATCGATTTCAGTCCCAAAATTTTCTTATGTTCATTTGAACAGACATATTTGCATGTGTATTTCGGCGTATGCAATTCAACTAAATTTAAACCACAAAAGACAAGCAAACAATAAAAAAGCAAATGTTTATCAATGCTCAATTGGTTGGTTATGTTATTTGCATTGTTGGTATATCATATTGCTCAAGGCACACAGACGATCGGTTCAAACATGTTGTATCAATTAATGAGAATAAGAACGTTTTAGTGCAATGAATTTACTGCAAACTTTTCTCTTGCCTGTTCGAACTTGTTCACTAAATGCTTTTGTTACTTCTACTCATAATCAGAATTTGATGTGTTCAGCAGAATGAATATGATTTTTAATCATCATTGAATTTTTTTTTTATTCTTTAAAGTGAACAAAAATTTTTGGGCTGAATAAAATCAAGAAAAATAGTGATTTTGAAGTTCTCTATGGTGGATTATAAAAAATTTTCACTTCTCTTTATTTCTATCTCAACATGTGTTAGCAAAGTTTCTTCTGTTCCATTTTTTGGCAAGCACATATGCCACTGTTGTCACTGGTGGATAATAATAAATGTTCACTCATTTTTATCACATTTTAAATAACTTAACAGACAACAACAAGAACATAAAATTTTAACTTTGCCCTTGCAAATGTGTAAAGCGTTTCAAATCTTATTTTCGTAGTCTTTTTACACTTTAACTTTTTTGTTTGATATATTTTATACCCTTTACCTTAGGTGGTAAGCGGTACAAAACAATAGGGTAAAATTGGTCATTCCCTCTGTAATTTTAACAATATTCATTTCCGGTTCCGAAAGTGTAAATAGATATTCTGTATCCTTCGATATAGTGATATTTGTAATTGGGATGAAATAAGTGTTTCAGCGCCAGACACTGGGGATTTCGCGAAAAAAAGTCAAATTGTCAACATACTATTCATCTCAATATGCAATGATATTTTGATATTTTAGACTAAAATGGTACAATAAAATCAAAAAGAATTACTCCGATCTGACTGCTAGTTTTTTCTTTATAGCCGTCTCAAGCTCATAACTTGTACGTTTTACTGAACCAACTTAATTTCAACCTAAGAATTTCAAAACGAATATTATTTTATTATGTGAGCTAACGTTTTTCTTTTTATTTTTTATTTAAAGTAGGATATTTCAGTATACTAAAATTGAAAAAATAAACTCTGCAGAGACTTCATTTTTTTTTTGTTTCTTTATTTTTATGAACATATAACAATAATCCCTTTTTTCTCCAAACATTTGGACCTGCAGTTTTAGCCATACTTTCCCACAGTTGGAAATCACTTCTAATACATTGTCTCATATCTGTTTTTACATTTTTAATCAATTTCAAAAGCCACCAGGTGCCACCTCTAAATTTATTGTATTACACAGTACAACAATTTTCAGCTGATTGTTTAATATAACTCAAGAACCACTAGTCGGATTTTACTTAAACAAATTTAGAAAAATCAAGAATTACAAGTACTTTCATTTGTTTATATAACGTTTCGCTACATAAGCAACAGTTTCGAAGTTATAAATAAATCTATGAAGAAAAATATTTTTTGCCTAAAAAGTAAATTTTTTTATACATAAAAAATCCAAAACGGTAATAAAACTCTCAAGTCCTATTACTTTCACGTAAAGTGGTATAACCTCTAAACAAAATGAGATATCATGAAAATCGATGAAAGCGTTTCGCTTTTATGCACAATTAAGTAAAGGTATGAATTTAAAAAATTTGCTCGAGATATGCACAAAAAAAACATTGATTATTTTTTTTATGATTCTCGTACCATACAAAGAACTCACGAAAGAAAAAACTAACAGTTATCCGCAAGAAATTTTTGTTACTGAAAGTTCAGGAAGTATACCTCTACAAAATCTATTGGATCATACTGCTTAAAGAATCCTAGAGACCAAGTCAGCAAAGGCAAATAAATAAACTTGAAAGCGGAAATCTAATAATGTTCTACAAATGGGGATGTGATGCGGCATCTAGTCAAAGCGAATACCAACAGAGGTTTTCAGATGATCAAATTACTGACTCTCATTTATATATGACATCAGTTGTACCACTTAAATTCTCATTAAGTGATGACATAAATAAATTAGTATGGAACAACAATTAACCTCCTTCCATACAGTATTGTAGAACACTACAGTTTGCATACGTTAAAGAGATACCTCAAGTTATACGAGAAGAAAAGGGAAGAGTCGATGAGGAGTTATCTCAACTAAAAGAATTTGAGTTAACAGTAAATAATCGTAATTTTAAAGTAAAACATGAATTATATTTTGCAATGATTGACGGCAAGACAGCACAATCAGTAACAGAAACACCAGCAGCATCTTCTTGTTTTAATTGTGGAGTCACAACATCCAAGATGAATAAAATCGAAATAGTTCAAGCTATTCCCGTAAATGAACAAGCACTGCAATTTGGTATGTCACCACTTCATGCGCGCAATAAGCTGATGCAGTGTCTTTTGCATGTAACTTCTAATTTTTAATTTAAACGTGGGAGAGTCGACTCAAAAAAAGCCTAAAAATGTTTGAAAAAGCGTAAACTTAGAGAGAAAATTCAAATACAGGTTATCAACCTGTTAAGTTAGGCTCTGGTACGACAAATTCAGGAAATACGTCCTGAAGATTCTTTACGAATCTTGCATTGATTTCCGAAATCACGGGTCTAGATGAAAACATAATCAAGAGGTTTTCAATAATTCTCTAAACTATAACAATCGCCGAGGTAGTAGATCCAAAACAATTTGGTGATTTTTGTTTGGAGACGGCAAAAGAGTTTGTTGCACTGCACGAGTGGTATAATATCCCCCACCTACACTTCACAATTTTCTGACTCACGGCAAGAATATAATTGAAAAGTGTATTTTTCCTGTAGGCCTACTATCCGAAGAGGCTCAGGAATGTCGTAACAAAGACTTTAAAAAATATCGCCTTAGACACTCCAGAAAATGCAGTCGAATTGCCACGAACGAAGAAGATATTACGCACCGAATGATGGTAACATCAGATCCCATGATTTCACATTTGACGCCTTCATTTAGCCAGAAAAAGCATAGTGTTATAAGCGACGAAGTTAAGGCTCTTTTAGAATAATAAATTAAAAATAGATTTAAAATAAATAATAAATTAAAAATTAAAAAAATAATTAAAATTTTTTTGTTAGTTATGGCTTTTTACATTGCAGGTAACGATCGACATTTCTCTAACTTTCTTTATTTTGATTACTTTTGTGTATTACTATATAAATAAAACTAAATTTGTGATAAAATCACTACATTTTTTGACAAATATATTTTTTCCTCACCTCCATACAAAAATCCCCAGTGTGCGCCGTACTAACAGGTATAAAAAATAAAATTGAAATTGTTAAGGTTTTCTATCTCAATTAATTCATATATATGGTAGGACCACGTAAACGCTATAGTTGGTCAGATGTATATGAAGTTACAGATGCACAGGACCACTTAATATTTTACTCCATTACGGATAAGAATCTTGTTCACCAAAGTACACTTGATTCCAAATTTAATGTATGGAAGTGAAATATTTGTTAACTGTGACGCCGTTAGTAAGAGAAAATAGAATGTTCTATATCTATGGTTGGTGTAGATTTGACCACGTTTCAGCTATTTCTTTACGGGGTTAGCTTCGAAAGTCTTATAAAAATCCGTGTTCTGGTTTTTTAACACAAAATAATAAAGGGTTTTTCAACACGAAGTTTTTAATCAATTTTTGGCAAAATGGCGGTCATATTTAAGTTTTAAGGTTGATATCAATTCGACTGGCTGCGTATAGACTCTATCCTTAATGTAGACCCCCAACAAATAGTTGTTGGCAGCCCCATCTTCGAAAAAAGGCCTAATCACGCCTCCAGACCACATAGCGCACCATACAGTGACAAAAGCCCAAAAATGAGCATGCAAAGGGTTCTCAAGCAATTTTGCTTGTTAAGATACGCCAAGTGAAAATGGGCTTCGTTTGAAAAAAATTTTTTTTTTTTTTGAAAATGCAGCCGGTTCTTCCTGAATGAATTGAGCAAATCTACGACGATTCGAATGCTCGCTCGACTTTAATTCATGCACCAGTTGAACCTTGTAAGACTTCAAAATCAAATTCTTACCCAAAATTCGCCATTAGATGGTTTTGGAATTGATAAGAAAGTCGAGGAATTAACAAATTTGAATCTGCTTCACACTGTGGCTCACGGCTGCGATGTTGTCAGTTGAACGACCTGGTCGACATTTTGTGTCGAACCTGTTGACTCAAATTTAGCTACCAAATTCTTAATATCGGTCTGAGAAGGACGATTATGTTGTTCGAAAATATCACGAATTTTACGAAATGGTACTTTAATAAAACCACCATTTTCATAATAGATTTTAATTATTTAATTTAATCCTGTCTATTGTCTTCACTCTAAGGTTTTAACAACAGTTTTGGAATAGTACCCATTGTATTTACTGGTGCTTCATATTAGAGATTGCATATAACTTCTCTATTGTAAGGACTTCTCCTAGAATTTGTTGTAGAGCGAATAATTACTATGTGTATTAACCAAACAACAGCTGCAAAATAGTTCGTAATTTAAATAGAACTAAGAAACTCAAGAAGGGCAAATACAAAAGCTGTTTTCACTCGCAAGTATACCAACACTTGCCTGCAAGGTTTCTTTTTTTTTAAATAAGGAAATTGAAAGAATAACTTAAAATACAATTTTATTTTTTTTTTACTATAATTTGCTTACACAGGTTGCACGATAAATAAGCACATGTGATACTTTTACAACCAAAGAACAAACAACTTTCTATTTTTTATATATTTAAAGCGACCGGCTAAATACTATATATTTATTTGTTTAAAATTATCGTTTTGTATAATTTTGCAAATATTAAAATGTTTTTATTTATTTTTTTTTTATTATTTTTTTTTTATTTATTATTTTTTTTAACAAGTAATTTATTTTTCTAAAATTTTTGTAAAGCCCACAAACTTAAATAACAAATACACTTAACTATTTATTTAATGTAAGCGCGCGTTTGGCTGTTTAAGCCAAAGGATAAAAACGTTATGCGAAACATGTTGCTTCGATTTACTTTTATTAAAGCAACTGTTGCTCATTTACTTTTAGTTGCTGCTATTGTTTTTGCTATTTGCTGTTCGTCACACTTTAACCCCTTTACATGATTTCCTAACGTTACTATCCAATGTAACTTTCAAGTTTAATGCCTCTGAACAAGTAGTTACAAACACAATAGCCCACAAACAATGTTAAGCATGTTTGTTATTTGTAACAGTTATTTAAAAGGTTGCCAGATAAGTTTTTTTTTTGACCAGCATTCAGGGAAGGGGAGAAGAGGGAATAGTGTTTGTGGACATTCAATTTGAACTTTCCTATATTGAAAGTGATGGAAAAGACCTCTGGAGTGATTTTATTCCACATACAGACTGTTGTGCTAAAAAAACGAACTTCCTTGTGATGCTCAAGGCGATGTCAGATAAAACTTTGTTGCTTTGCGTGACATTTGAAACTTTAAAGCAAAAGCGTAAATCAAGTGGTGTATGTCACAATAAACTTTGACAACACTCATGAATTTTTTGTTTACGCCCACACACAAATACACAAACACAAATAATAAAAGCCAGGTGTTTGTCAAAGCGCGCAAAAAGTTGAATGTTGGTTAACTTTTCGCTTTGCGCTGCGTCAAAAGTGCTTTATGTGGCAAGTTTCATACATTTACGTACATTTTAACTCAAATGTCAACGCGAAACACTGACGCAACGCAAAGCAAAAGTTTTATCTGACACGGCCTTTAGTGTGATTCACTGCCCAACCACAAATGGATGCGCTCTCATTTTTGGATGGATATAAGTGATTTAAATAGTACGAAGATCGGATGGAGTGAAGTATCTTTTACATCGTTTAAGAAAACCGAGGCACTTGAAAGCTTCTTTAGAAACCTGAAAAAAATGTTTAGTCCATCGAACATCATTCAGCAGCACCCTTTCTGAACAGAGATCTATGCGTAAGCATGCAACATTGTGTCTTATGGGCATTAATATATACTCTATTCACACGACCCCATTTTAAGATTGTTGCAAGATCGTGATTAAGCGTATTATTCATATTCCGCCTTTTGCAGCTCACCTCCACCTGATTAAGTCTATTACTAAATGAATACGATTGACAAATGGTGCTGTCATCTGCGAAAGAGTATATAGGGTTGAAATTTGGACAAAATAAGAAATAAAAAGAAAGAAAGATCAGAGTCTTGCGGTATCCCTGAATTAATTTTGAACTCGTCGGATGAAATTCCATCTATTACAACTCGTGGAAATAAAGTGGAGCTTCCAGTTAACTCCCTGCCTGTCTTCAGGGGACTGGGTTCCCTTTTTCCCCCAGTTGCACAGATCTAGATAGCTCTTACGTACTATAAAGACCATAAATGTGCCCCCGGGGGGGATTACAACTCGTATAGTGCGAACCAGAAAAAACTCGATAAAAATCTGGAGAAATTATCACCGACACCAAAAGCAACAAGTTTTGACAGAAGTACATTATGCAACACTCTATCAAATGCCTTGGAAATATATAGAGGCATCATCATCCTACTTTCTCCGAAATTATGTATGCAGTTGTAGAGCGCCCCCTACGGAAACCATGCTGTCGGTCGCTAAATAAGCTGTTGGACTCTAGGTACCTTACAAGATGAAAATTAATTACACTTTCCATGACTTTAGAATGTGCATAACAAATTGCAATTGGGCTGTAATTTCCAGGGTTGCCAGATAAGTTGCATGTAACATTTTAAAAAATTATAGTTTCTCAGCGGATATGAACATGTCTTTGTGGGCACGCCGTAAACAATTTTTTTTTATTTATTTCAATTTGACATTTCTAGCGTCATTAATCTAATATGACCAATTAAAGAAATTATTTAAATTTACTCAGCTTTGTTGATTCACAAAGGCAGAAGTCATCGATATTAATATGTTACCATGTTAAATGGGTGAACAGCTAGATGGTGGCAAGTAGATTTGCCACATCTAATCATTCGCGTATTTAGTACGATATTCGTATACGATTAGAAAAGAATACAGAGCATGACAGATTTTAAGAATACTAATAACAGGAATTACTCCATACCAAAAGCCTAGCAACACCGGCCCAATCCAGTGAACTAAGCAACAATTAAATTCCAAAGCTAGCCTACAAACACACTTTTTTCTTATTGGGGTAACTTGATCAAATTTAATTCTTATTAAATTAAATTAATTCTCATCTTGATTAAATGTAATTCTCATTTAATCAATTGAGTTTACAATATTAGGATCTGATTTTTATATTTAAAATGTTTGTAAAATCTTGTTATGAATTCCTTGTTGGAATCCACTTTTTTAAATTTTTTTTTCGATTTGTGTAATCAAAGTTAAATAACTTATATTTGAAGGAGATGTTAAAGAAAATCTCTTCTGATTTACAATTATTATCCAGTAAATAGCTACAATCTTATGGTTTTTTTATGTTAACTATCTTCAAAAATTTTAATCTGGCAACAATAAATTTTTATTATAAAAAAAATTTTTAGTACAACGTGTTGCCTTTTTTACAACTACTTCTTTATATTCCATCATGTAACGGTAAATCTCTTTTTATGTGGTTTTTTTTACTCAAAACTCTCTCTCTTTGAGAATAACAGTCTTTGAGCATAATTTCACAATTGCAACTATGTTGCGCTCTTTTCACCTTAAATAATTCTACAGTAATAATTCTTGCATATATTTTTCTTTTGCCGTAAATGCGAGAAAACGAAAGATGCTACAACTTGTTGTGCAAACAGGTTGTCAAGGATTTAAAGAGAGAATACGGCAAACCATACAAGGTACAGGAATATAATAAATTGGGTCAGAAATGGCAGCAAATGATAATAAATCAATAAGTGTTGTCAAATCGATATTAAATTTTAATAACTGCTTTTGAATCATGATTCAAGGGTCTTTCTCTATGTTTACTTGATTATATGATAAAATAAGGACATATTTTTGTTTCATTTTTTCATTTTATAGAACTAAAGGGTGTTTTAATAGAGGTATAGAACTTTTAAATGAAGTAAAATAAATATGAATCTTTTAAATTGATATAAATTTACTTAATTTGAAATTTATTTTATGCTGACATTATAATATTAAGTATGACGTCAGGAATTCGTACGTGGTCTTATCTGGAGGTCCAATTTTCGCTGACATCTCTGGCTATATATCGGCAATAACTAGGCAAATATTGTCTTCTAAGTGGTTAACCATTTTGGGCTTATCGCCGTATACTACTTCACATACCCCTACAGAAAATAATTTAGCGGCGATAAATCACACGATTTTGAATCGAAAAAATGAAACCATGGTGTTACCCAACATTTATTTCAATAAATCAATTGCGGAACAAGCTGTGTTACATGTTGGGCCATCTTACTGAAATCGACAGCTTCTACATCATCGTCATCATCATCCAAATGCACTAGTTTTGTTTATTGACGTATCCATTGCAACAAAAGTGTAGACCGCAAAATGGTTGTAGAGCGCGATATACATTTTGAATGACTTTCAAAATTTGCACAATTCGTAGATGTTCTGCAGGCGTCAGCCTATTTCATGTTAGGAAAGCAAACCAAACTTAATATAAACTTGACAGCTAATAAAATGGCCGCCAGTTAGAAAAGTGTTACCAACCTATAGTTTTATATCTTTACAAAAAACGTTCTTCAGTTTGATTGCAAAACCAGCAACAAAATAATTTCAACTACTAGTTGGTTAAAGACTAACAACTTCCTTTAACTGTCCAAACAACAAAATTTTACGTTGTTGTTTTTGTAAGTATAATTAAAAAAAATAAAAAAACATACTTTCAAAAACTATAAGTCACATAATGTTTATATTATAAAAACTTTTTAATTGCGGTTCATGTTTATAAATCATTTTAGTGCTTGCAAATGAATTTGAGAATTAAAAATCAACATTTTTATTGGAAATGAAATGTAAAATATAAATAAAAAAATTTTAAATATACATAAATAAAAAAATATAAATAATAAAAATATATATTTATATTGTTGTTGTGAGATTGTTATTTTCGTAGACATTTTTAAAGTAACCAGTTATAATTATGTATAAGATAGCTTATCAGGTAAAAGGCCTCCAAAAACAAGAACAAGAACATGAACTTAAAGCAGAATCCTTTGCGCCAATTGCGGTCGAAGACGCTGCAAAGACTAAACAATTTTGAAAGCAGTCCTTCAATTTTTGTAATGGCCTGTATGAATATTTGGCACTGTCTTTTTCAAGGAATAACTGGTCTAACTCATTATAAAACTAGTAGGGCAAAGATAAAGAAACACTGCTATCATATAGCGAAAATGATTTCAAAGCCCGATGTCTTTTTATCTTTCACGAATATCAGAAAAAAAATTATGGTTAGAAGAACCATCCTATGTTTACTGTATAACAATAAATATATGATCGCAGTGAACAAATTATAATTGTTTAAAACAATGCTTGTCAGCCGTTTGTATTTGACAAGTTATACAACCCTAAAAGTGCAATACAGTCAAATGGAATTAAATAATGAAATGAAATGAAATGAAATTATATCCAAACAAAACATAAGCAGCCGTATGCATAAAAACTTAAAGCAGATTTAACTGCCGTTGTTAAGCACAATTTCCTAAAGTTGTATTCAAAAAACGCTTTTACCTGAACATACCTCTGTTAACTTTAAAGTGGAAAAAACCTACTTTAAACCAACAATAAATTGACAGTTCAATTTCATTATTGAAAGTTCAAAAACAAAACAAATAAACTGAGCCGTTTATTTTAAAAGTGGCATAAGTTACTTTGTTATTGACAGCTTCTTTATTTTAAATTAGTTTATAAAACATTTTAATTTTTAGCCAATTTAACTAGTCTGTATTTACTTTTCTTTCTGAAACGGATTTTTCTAGTGATTGTGTAGAAATAAAATCTTTTTTCTCCATGTTGTGTACTGTGAAGGATTTTTTCGACAGAGGGCTATTACTACTATTACTATTTTGTCCTTTACATAATTGCATTATGTGCGATAATATGCTTTTGAGTTGTGACATTCTTAGATATTTTATACAACACGAAGCAACTTCTTGAGAATAAAAAATAACAAAATTATGCTAATTATGTGTACTATATGAGATATCACTATAATATAGTAAACTGCACTATTTTTTCGTACTAATAAAAATAAGTCCAATAATCACAACAATACTTCATACATACTTATTACATGTTTCCATTTCTTTCACACGATGCTCCGTAATTAATTTCCTAAGTACAGCGACTTTTTATACCGTTAATTATCAACACTACTCTCAAACAAATCTCAATACTTCTCAGCTTATTAATTTCAAAAAAAAAATTTCATTTGTGACTTATGCCACTTTCAATGTAAACGGCTCAATTGACAGTTGTACTATGTTATTCCAAAAAATTTTTAAATTGTTTATAAAAACAAATTGTAGTATACAAATAATAATGAAAACTAAAACATAACATGTCATTCAATATAAAACATTTTTACATCTTTATTTTATATTTTACAAAAATATAATTATAATTAATTATTTAAAACAAAAGTTTTATTGATGTACATATAATCAATACAAAGCTAGTTATCTGAATACTTAGTTTTTTTAAATGAACAAATTCCTTGCAAGTTCTTCGTAAGCCTGGCAAATTGACCTTTTTGGGTTCTTTGCTTTTTATTAAAAAGATTAATAGAAAAACAAAAAAAAACATGTTGATTTTGCTGAAAACAATAAAAACATTTTTAATGGATCTAACTACCCGGATAAATAATATTCATTTTTATACATCGTTAACTATAAAGTGACAACTGAAAACAGTGGCATTGCCAGAATCAAAATACTAATTTTACTAAAGCATACATTAGCTAAAGTACTGTTTTTGATAACCATTTTTTAATAAACGTTTGTTAGCCTTAAAGTGTTTGTTAACTAACGTGTACTTTAAAGCTCAAGTAAGAGTATTCGAATACACTTAATAGTTTTCGTTGCAAAACAAGAAATGAAATTTACAAATACAAAATATCGAATCGAATAAAAAAATATATAAAAATATATTTTATATAATAGTTATAATTTTTTTTTTTCTTTTGACCTTTTTTAATATTTTTTAGTAATAAATTTTAAGCACTAGGCGAAATATCGAAAAATTAACAAAAAATAAAGTTTTTTAAAAAATTTTTTATTAAATAAGACCTAGTGCTTAAAATTAATTACTAAAAAATATAAAATATATTTTAATAAAAATATACATTTTTATGTTTTAAATTATTAGTCAAAATATTTTACTAAAGGGTTTTTCCGCAAGGAGTTTGTTTTCTAAAACAAAATTAAACAAAAAGTTATAAATGAAAAATGATTTCTGGCAAATGTCCACCATGACCATGCTGACAGATGTCGATTTTTTCATTAAAGTTTTTTAATTTCTTTTTGGGAAAATGGCGGTCCTATTTCGTTAATCACATCAAGGATTTTGAGTTTTAAGGCTGAAATTGATGCGATTGGCTCTATATAGACTCAGTCCTTAACATAGCTCCACAAAAAATAATCTTGTGGTGTTAAATCACACGGTGTGGCTGGCCACTTAATTGCTGATTGTCGTGAAATTATGCGATCGGCTAATTTGGGTTGTAATAAATTTATTGTTTCATTGGCTGTGTGACAAATAATACCGTCCTATTGAAGCCACATATAATTGATATCCACGTCGTCAATAATAGGTCAAAATTAAGTTGTTAACATGTCGCGTTAGTGTGATTCATTAACCGTTATCGTATTTCCAGCTTCATATTCGAAAAAAAACGGTTCAATAACGCATACAGACCTCTCTGGAGCACTATACAGTGACACTTTGAACATGCAAAGGCTTCTCAATAATCGCTTTAGGATTTTCAGAATTGCAAATGCGGCAATTTTGCAATTTAACATACCCTGACAAGTGAAAATGGTCTTCGTCTGAAAAATGATTTTTTTAGAAAAACCAGCCGGTTGTTGCTGAATAAATTGAGCGAATCTACGGCGATGGGAATGGTGGGTCGGCTTCAATTCTTGCACCAGTTGTAAGGCAAAATTCGCCAAGTGGTATTTTTGGAAAACCCCAATGGTTAAGAACGTCAAGGAATTAACAAATCGGGATCTGCTTCAACACAGTGGCTCACGGCTGTGATCTTTTCAATTGAACGACCCGGTCGAACAGGCGTCGATGATCCCAGACTTTACATCGAGCCTGTCGACTCAAATTTAACGACCAAATTCTTAACAGGCGTGTCAGAAGGGCGATTGTGTTGTTTAAAAATATCACAAATTATACGAAATGTAACTTTAACAGAATGACCATTTTCATAGTGGATTTTAATTATTTTAATGCGATTTTCGAGCGAAATAGAATTCATTATAAAAATTGCCAATGCATCTACTACGAATACGTCGAAAAACTAAATGTCAAAACTCTCATGTTGTTGCCACAATTGAAGAAAAAACGTCTTGTTAAAAAGAGTTATTGTGCCATTTCAGTGTATTTATATTGAATTTTACTTATTCAGGCTTTCAATATTCTATTCTTGCTTTAACTTTTGATAGACAATTGCAAATTTTTCTTGGGTCTTTCAAATTAAAAGCGTTCAACTTAACATTAAAAATGGAAAAAATTAGAAACATTTAAATAATTAGCTGTTAATAAAAATTTAATAATACAACTATCGGTCTAGAGATTACAGCTCTAAAATCTTTTAAACGAATTTTATTGAAACACAAAAATTTCATGTATCGAGTGTCCAAAATTTTACCTTATTAGTGGCCTTTCTAAAAGTATTCTTTTGTGCAAATATAAAAGGGAAAAGAAAATACGGAACTTGCCGCCTTTTTTGTAGGGCATTCAAAATAATTTAACAGCTCTTAGTTCAGGGATGCTAAAATTTCTTATCAAAATTTTAACAAGTGCTCCTTGATTATTTAATTGAAATGAATTATTTCATTGAAATAAAGCGAGGATATATATTTTTCCTTAATTTAATTGTTTTATTATTAATAATAATAATTTAATTTTCATATTTTTGAGTGCAAAAAAAAGGAAATGACTTTTATAAATAAAAAAAAATCAAATCGAATAAAAAGATCAGCAAAATTATATAAAAATAAGTTTTAATGAAAATAAATATATAATTTTTATATATTTTAAATTATTAGTTGAAATATTTTAGTATAACAACAAATAAGCAAACTGAGTTCAGCTATATATATCTGATATATAAATCAGAAATTTAAGGAACGTATACATTTGTTATTTAATTCCGCCACCGTTTAAGAATTATAGATTTATTTCCACGATTTTTTTTTTAATTCTATATTCTGATATTCTTATTCTGAATATAGTTCTTATGTGTATATTCGGTTAACACAAAGAATAAAGATTTAAGTTAACTTTGAGTGAGGTTAAATTATGCAGATATATTCGCTCAATATTTAATGTGGCATATGACTGTTTTGCTTGGGTTTTACTCCGTTTTATTGATTATTTTCTATTTATCACAAGGGGTTGTTGTTTTTGTTTCTTGTTAAAAAAATTATTTTTTTTTATGCGTTTGTGTTTTTATCGGAATGGAGAGGTTTGACACTTTTAATGTTTATATACATACTTATGTATTTGTACGCACGTATGTGTATGTAAATCTCTTGAGCATTAGTTATTTTAGAAGTCGTATTGCTTTACTCGAAATTGAGAAATTGACAAAAATGTGTAACAGTTAAAACAGTTCTGGTGTTACATTTTTTTGTTTTGTTTTAAAGAAACCGTGTCTCTGGCATGTTGTAACAAGTGGTCGGTGTTAAGAGACTGATATAAGAATTTAAAATATTAACTTTTTGTATTTAGAGAAATTTTTAATTATCAATCTCTTACACATACTCATTTAATTTATCTTCCTATTATCTTTGGCTGCACAGTAAATAGTTCACTAAGATCCCTTGAATCTTTTTTAAGTCTTTCACTAAGATTTTCAAGGTTGCATTTATTTAAAAGATTAAAAGGTTCTTCCAGTAAGAGGCTTAGAAACACAAAAAGACTTAACGTACGAAAAGGTAATGTCCTAGGTTCCACCCAGTTTACTCAAAAATATTATATAATCAAAAAATACTGGACAGGCTCTAAATTTAAATACTGTCGTTTAGATTAAACAAAACCATGCGTTACTTATATTGGATCCAGTGAGTGTATAATCAATTGCCAATCAATAAATTTGTAATATCTCTTTCTCCTTCTTCCTTCCCCGGACCAGCTGAAAGGGGATGACCCCTATACATGCAATTCATTGTACCAGAACTAGGAAATTAGATTTTGGGGAGGACGAAAGAGGGAGTAGTGTTTGTGGACATCAAATTTGAACTTTTCTACATTGAAAGTGACAGGAAGGATCCCTGAAGGGAGTTTATTTCCTTTGTTAAAAAATGAATTTTCTCTATAATGCGTACAGCGATTCACTGGCCAAGCAACCACAAATGGATGCGGGGACGATAACAAGTTCCCTAATTTTATTTGAGTACCTACCACTGTAGTAACGATAAACCAGTGATATATATCAATAGAGTTGCATACCCTACTACTCCCAATGAGCCTGCTGGCCTTTTTCTGTATGCGGTCGAACAACTCCAAAATAGACTTTGGGACGCCGGTACATACATAAGAGTTGTAATCTATTTATGGACGGATATTGGTGGTATAAATATAACAAAGATCGGATGGAGTGAAAACCGAGGCACTTGACAGCTTCTTCAAGTTCATCGAGCATCACACTAAATTTTCATGCCAAGAAAATCGAGAGCTTGCGATTCTGTAATGCCTAAATCATCCATTAAAACAGATGCAGCACCATTTCCAAATACAGATCTAATTTTATGTTTTAGAAAACAAACTTCTTGTTGAAAAACCCTTTATTAAAAATTTAATATCAATGAAGGGATTTTAAGATCCTCTAAATACGCTGCTGTTGCCGAGTAGACCTCTTTCTCCCACTTTAGAAATTTGTAAGTGAGGCAGCAACTTGTTTTAATTTGTTAGCGAAATTAAAAAAGCCTGAGCAATATCTCAATAGAATATTGTGTTATTCGTTTTCTCAGAGTTTATAGGATAAAAAATTTAATTACTTAGTCATTTAATACAGATAATAATATAGACTTATTCTTATCAACAGAATAAAACCTCATTTTCGTTTCTTTTTTTTTGGGATGTAAAGGAGAAACACGTTAAACATTAGTAACTTGTTTAACGTGTTTATCCTTAACAATGCAATTAAATTCTACTGTGAGCATTTTATAAACCTATTTTCGTAAATACTTTCTAGCCCAAAACGGAAACACTGGTCTCAGTTAATTTGCGTTCTTTTAGCTGGCAGATAGTAAATATATCTCGAATTTCGAATTTATCGATGTGCTATGAACTTGGTTTAACCAAGTTCAGTAATCATCTCAATATTTTAAAATAGTATTAGTTGAACCGATCAAATGTTATCAGATTAAAACTCCTTTTAATATTTTATTAACTCAATGAAGACTTTAGCTTAAAATTTGCAAGTCATTCTTTAAAACTCAACCTTATTGATTTTGTTAAGACACTATTAAATTGCGGACTAAATAAAAATCTTTGTAAATGTGTTCTGTGTTTTGCACGATGGATACATGTTGCGAACTTCGTAACCCTTGTTAAATGAATGCCGACCACTGCTTTAAATGCAATTACAAATTATTAACTAAAAAAGTTAATTGACTGTTCTAAAAACAAGCATAACATCTTGGAATATTTAAATATTTATAAACAAATGGTCCGTCCAAAAAAGGAAATTAGGAAAATTGCAAAACTTTAGAAGCCCAAAAAATCCATATAATCTTCAAAAACAACTTTGAATTTAAAAACTCTCACAAAGTACAAGTACGCGTGAGACAAATAAATAAAGATAAAAGGTAGAAAGACTAAACGAAAATAAAAACACACAAACAAATTTGTAAATAAAAACATAATTCAAAAAATCACAGTGGGCCAAATACAGTTAAAAGATATATTTTTTTTAAATTAGAACAAAAATAAACACTTTTAATCAAGCTGTAATTTAATAGGGAAATAAAATTAGAAGCGTTTTAGTTTGAATTTTATTATCAGTATTAAAAGTTAAAAACTAAAAGTATTTCACAAGTATAATTTTAAAGGCATGAAAACATCAGATTTATTTGCTCTTCACAGAATATAATTTACATAAATATATTTATTACAACAAACTAAGGCCAGTCTAGAGAGTTGTAATTTATCTAATGCTTTTAAAACGCAAACTCTTTTGTTTACAAATACAAGCACAGCAATTTTTATCATTACCCGGGCGGGTAAACAACCAATGGCTTTCTTTTCCAGAACAAAACAAGAAAAAAAAATAATTCTTTTTTACAGTCAATAATGCTGTTTGGGTTTGAACTCATGATCTGGGTTTGCCGACTACTCTACTCAGAATTTGTTAGCTATAGTTTTCTTTTATTGTATTCATTCACACAACACTTGCAGGCGGTGGACGTAACAATTTAGATTTTGTTAAAGATTAAATATAGAGTTTTCATGTGCTATTTGCCTAAAAATATATATAGATAGATAAACAATAGATAACAGATAAGTAAAAGTAAAACTCAAATACATATTCCCATTAAAAAAAATAAAATAATTGCGAAAGAAAATGTGATTTTATACCTTCCGAATTGTTATGAAATGATAAACTTTGAACTAGTGAAAAGTTTAAAAATGTACATGTTACCTACACACATAAGGAGATATATATCGGGGTCTTCAACAAAAAGTTTTATCCTCAATTGTGGCAATACCAACAACATGATACTTTTGACATTTAGTTTTTTGACGTATTCGTAGTTCGTGCATTGGCAATTGTTAGACTAGATTACACACATATACCGCATTAGAATAATGAAAATACACTATGAAATTGGTGATTCAGTTAAAGCTACATCTGGTAAAATTCATGATATTTTGGGACAACCTAATCGTCCTTCCGAGACCTCTATTAAGAACTTGGTTCTTACACAGGTTCGATACGAAATGTTCGACCGGGTCGTTCAACTGAAAAAATCCCATCCGTGAGCCACAGTGTTGAAACAGATACAAATTTGTCAAATCCCCGACGTTTTCAATAGTTGGGGTCATCCAAAACCACCACAAGGCGAATTTTGTGTAAAGATTTGCCTTACAACTGGTGCAAGAATTGAAGCCGACCGAACATTCACATCGCCTTGGATTCGCTCAATTCATTCAGGAACAACCGGCTGATTTTTCTAAAGCAAATCATTTTTTCAGACGAAACCCATTTTCACTTAAAATTTCTGAAAATTCTAGAGAGATTATTGAGAAGTATTTGCATGCTCAACGTGCTAACTGTATGGTACGCTATGTGCTCTGGGGGCATGATTGAGCTGCTTTTTTTAGAAGATGAGGCTGGATGTGCAGTAACGGTCAATGGATGAGGCTATCGCGAGAATACGTGACAAGATATACATAACTAGCCATGTTGCCATAACACGATGGTGGATCAAACCACTTTGGACCACGCCCTAGGAAGCCGAAGCATAATACTATCCAACAGGTCATTCCTAGTGTCAATTTCGGAAGTACGGAGCAGGGCCGCCACTCCCACTCCATGCTAAACAGTTGGAGATTATCCAGCTCCTAGTCTGACATAGCATGCTCACTGGATGCGGTTCATTCACCATGTGTTCTTGGTCAAAAGTGAGATGATTCTGGCCCCACTTAATCACTTCATGAAGGCCTGCGAAACCACAAGCTGCCGCGATACTCCACGAAGGGCCAACCTTAATAATCAGGTGCCCCTGTAGGGTAGTAGGTAGTGTACTAGCTTATCAGTATGGGGGTTGTGGGTTCGATTCCCAACGAAGACCTTGGCTTTTTTCACTACAAAATTAAAATTTGACTGTCAGTGGAGCTGCTCAGCGATGAAGGCATAGTCACTGGTCGCTGTGCTGTCTTTATACGGCAGTTAATTTCCGACTTTCCTTCTACTTTCACCACCTAAATAGGCATTGTTGCCTGAAGTGCTACTTCTCTTAAAAAAAAAATCAGTCAGAGAACAGCAAAAGCTGAACTCTGCGGCTTACTGATTCCCGTAGAAATAAAGTGGTAGTTGTTCAATTGGCTCCTGCTAGCCTTTAGGGGACTGGACTTTCTTTTGATACATTTTTTAGTGGTGAAATTCCATTAAGACATACCAACTTGCCACCGGGAGAGCGGGCTATCACGAGATGCTAACAACTCAATTTTGGCCTATTATTGACGACGGGGATATCAACCGCATGTGGCTGCAACAGGACGGTGTCACATGTCACACAGCCAATGAAACGATCAATTTATTGCAAAACAAATTTCCCGATCACATATTTTCACGAAAATCAACAGTTCGGTGCTCAACTAGTTCGTGTGATTTAACTAGTGCATTATCTTTTGGTGGTGTTATGTTAAGGACAAAGTCTATACGGAGCCAATCCAATCGATTTCAGCCTTAAAACTCAAAATCCGTGGCCATTTCGCCAAATATCTATCCTTAATCTAAATTTCTTTTGTTTTATTTTGCTTTAGAAAACAAACTTTTCGTTTGAAAAACTCTTTATATTCCTGAAGGCATATAATGAATGTAAATAAGATTTTACATTGAAATCAGTTTTAAGGCATTATCTGATGTTTTTCTATTCTATTTTCTGGTATAGTTTTTCTAAAGTAAGTATAATTTTTAAAATTCCTAGAACTAACAAAAATAAAGAGGAATAATTTAATTATACTAGCCGCAAATGAATTGAATTAAATTTTCTCTACTTAAAGGCACTTATTTAAATTAAATTGAATAAGCATCGAGTTCGATAAGTCCTAAAAACAATTTGAATGATGATTACTTTATTTATTCATGTATCCATGGGTAATAATGGCACCTCAATCGTAACTGCTGCTAGTTTAGTAGAACTCCTGATCCAGTCGATTTTAATGGCTGTAGGACGCAATCTGGCATCTAAAGGTTTTTCCTATCACTTTCAATAAGTCTTCTAAATCACGGCTTAGTTATAATTCTTAAAAAAAACCCTTAATAGATGCCATACAGCGCATTTTCTTAAAATAATAATAATATATTGGTCGTTATACACCGAACAACAACAATAACATTAAAGTTTAATGCAACAATATTTAATGCTCCCTCTCCATAAAAAAAACAACTTTTTCCATTCGCAAAAACAAAATTCAAGTTTATTTTTCTTTTGGGAAAAATGGATTTTAAATGGACTTTTTTTATTATTTTTATAATATTAAGATAATGCAGAAAGTGATGCCCCCCTTGGCACGCACTTTATATGGATCTCTTCGCTATCTTGTAATTTTTTTTTTATATAGAGAGAAGTAACACTTGAGGCAACAATGCCTATTTAGTCAGGTACCATGCTACATTCTTTAGGAAAGGGATAGAGAAGAGATGAAACAGGTGGTGAAAGTAGATGGATAGTCGGAAATTAAGTGCCGTATAAAGATAGCACAGCGACCAGTCACTATGCCTTCATCGCTGAGCAGCCCCACCAAGAAAAATGCCAAGGTCTTCGTTGGGAATCGAACCCACAACCCCTATACTGATAAGCTAGTACACTACCTACTAGCCTAAAGGGGCACCTTGGTCATGTGCCTTTGTGGGAAAAGGGCGACACTAGTCGCCTAGGCTAGCAGGAGCCCCAAACAGGAAGAGACATAGGACTCTCGTAGTCCGACCAATGAACTTAATGCAGCCACATTGGTTTAATGGGAGCCAGTTGTCCGCAGGGCTATGGATATTTGCTGAGGATCCTCGTGGAGTTACGTGATTACTGTGTTTTAATTGGTGATTTGAAGAAAGTATCCAAAGAGATGTTAACGCAGGTTTAACATCCCAGGTCCTAGCTTGCGCAGGTAACAAGATAAGGAGTTGAATAGTCTTCAACTGTGTACTCGAAAATTGCGACCAAGGCGTGCATCCGTCTTAGGGTGGGGGTTGGGAGGACCACCATTAGATTAAGGCCAACAAAGGCAGACGCTGACGTCAACCTTATTACATACATCTCACAGAAAGTGTGTCAAAAAGTTGTATGATCATCCGCCCTACTGTTTGTTTCACTATACCAAATCAAAACAAAATGTAAAATAAAACAAGATAACGCACCTGTGTATTTTAGACAGAACACAACAATAACTACAATATTATAAATTGCAAAATGATGATAAAAAGTTCGTACATCCACAAGCAAGTAAAAAAAATTCAAAAATGGTAGCAGGAAAAACACCCCAGGAAAAAGAAAAATACCATCATAATGATGATGATGCCTGGAATAGCCAGAGTAAAGGGCATTCAAAATATTCAACTCACATTAACACAAATATCTAAATCATTCACAAAAAAAGTCTTTATTTGAAAATAAGAAGAGTGTTCTGCCTTTGTGCTATTTTTTAAACACTTCCACAGCACTCCGCTGGACATTAATGAAACAATGGTTTTAAAATTCAATGTGCATATGTTTTCTTGTGAAAATAAGCACATGAATGTAACATAAATAACTACACAACTTTACTTTTATATATTTTACACATAAAAATCCATTTTTTATAGCATGAAAATTCGTTTCAACAGTCTGGCATTGTGTGTCTGTTCTTTTCTTTTGTGGTGTTGATTATATTTTACTCTACATTGGAGCACAATTACGCACGTACTAAGTAAAGCACCAACTTGCCTTACACAAACTCATGCATTAAGAATTATACGAGTATAAGTGTGAATGGGTTTGTTTCTCTTGTTGCTTTCAGTGCTTTTACTGCCAAAACCAATAAGTGGTGTATTGCGGCCATTAAATAATTCATAAGTTTTCTTTTCTACTCCTATTATTTTTATTTCAATGCTAAAGTTCAATGTTTTCTTAAAATTACGAGGGTTGGTTAACAAATAAATGTTATTTTTTATCATGAATTTAATTCTGCGTTAAAAGATAATAATTTTTATTTGATAATTATTTCCACTAAATGGTCACTTGACTGACTCCTAAAAGCTCTTATCGGATAGCCCAATTTTAGATCATTTTTTTTAGAAAATGCCATCTACTGAGTTTTTCAACAAGAAGTTTGTTTTTCAATTGTGGCAACACCAACAACATTATAGTTTCGACATTTAGTTTTTTAACTAAAAGTAGACAATGATATGCTGACAGATGTCGATTCCTTCATCAAAGTTTTTAATCATCTTTTGGCAAAATGGTGGACCTACTTCGTTAATCACATCGCGCAGTGTGTATAGACTCTATCCTTAACATAGCCCCAATACAAAATAATCCAGTGGTGTTAAATCACATGATCTGAATGGTCACTTAACTGCTCATTGTCGTGATATTATGCAATCGGAAAATTTGGTTTTTTTTTTTTCAAAAGAGAAGTAGCACTTCAGGCAACAATGCCTATTTAGTCAAGAACCATGCTACCTTCTTTTAGGAAAGGAATAGAGAAGAGATGAAAAACAGGTGGTGAAAGCAGAAGAATAGTCGGAAATTAACTGCCGTATAAAGACAGCAACAGCGACCAGTGACCAGGGTTTGCAATAAACTGATCGTTTTATTGGCTGTGTGACACCGCCCTGTTAAAACTACATTTCAGTGATATTGACGTCGTCAATAACATGCCAAAACTCATTAGCAAAAGTTCTTAGCACCGTGCGATAGCGTAATCCCATGACCGTTACCGCATTTTCAGCCCCATCTTCGACAAAAAGGCCCAAACATGCCTCTAGACCACATAGCGCATCATACAGTGACACTTTGAGCATGCAAAGACCTCAGTAATCGCTCTAGCATTTTCAGAAGCCCAAATGCGGCAATTTTGCTTGTTGAGATACCCTGATAAGTGAAAATGGCCTTCGTCTGAAAGAAAGATTTTTTCAGAAAAACCAGCAGGTTGTTCCTGAATGAATTGAGCGAATCTACGGCAATGTGAATGACCGGTCGGCTTTAATTCCTGCACCAGTTGATCCTTGTAAGGCTTCAAAGTCAAATCCTTACGCAAAACTCGCCACATGGTGATTTTGAATAGCTCCAATTGTTGAGAACGTTGAGGAATTGACAAATTTGGATCTGCTTCAACACTTTGGCTCATGGCTGCGATGTTTTCAGTTGAACGACCCGATCGAACACGCATTGGTATTCGCACATTTTGTAACGAGATTTTCGACTCAAATTTAAAGACCAGAAGGACGATTATGTTGTCCAAAAGTATCACGAATTTTACAAAACATAACTTTAACAGAACCATCATTTTTTTTAGTGGATTTTAATTATATTAATGCAATTTTTGTGCGTAATTGAATTCATTGTAACAACAATTTACTATGAATACGTCAAAAATGGCAAAACTATCATGTTGTTGATGTTGCCACAATTGAAAAGCAAACTTCTTGTTGAAAAATCCAATACAATCACATTCGAATTATGGTTTTTGTTGCCTGCTTGTACTGGACATACGTAAGTGCTATTTAGAGTAATTTCATCAAAAACGCATGCTTAATGTAAATACACAGAAAGAAAATATTAATCCAAATTTAAATGAAATTTTTTGCGAAATCGTATGCTGTTAAAGGAATCAGGAAAAAGACTATTTATTATTTTTTAAGTATAAAGGTTAAAATTTATGTATTTACTAACCAGACCAGGATATCACAGTCCCATCTCCAGCTTAAAATATGAACATTTGCGAAATTGCCAAGTCACAGAGTGTGGTATAATCATAGAAAAAAAACATTGTTGATTGCACCTCTGCCATTTGACCACGGCTTTTGTTTCAATGATCGTTTCTTTTGACGTTCAGCTACTTGGCGAAATGACATCAATTTACTTTTAAACCAAATAGAAAAGTGTTGTCGTGAATGTATGGATTTACTTTCACCCACTATCACATTAAAACGTTTCGGAATACAATAGACAATAATTTCACGTTTAATGAAGATTTGTTGAGTTCAAGCTGTCGCCGCATGTTTATTCTTATTCAGATTTGCCTCTCAGCAGCTATATTTTATTAATTCGGTTTTAAAAAAAGATTAGTTTCTGCAACAAATTCTTTCCCCTGTAGGCTAGTAGGTAGTGTAGCCTAGAAGACTGGGGGTTATGGGTTCGATTCCCAACAAAGACTTTGGTTTTTTTCACTACAAATAAAAATTGACTGTCGGTGGGCCTGCTCAGTGATGAAGGCATAATCACTGGTCACTGTGCTGTCTTATACGACAGTTAATTTTCGTAACTATCCTTCTACTTTCACCACCTGTTTCATCACTTCTCTATCCCTTTCCTAAAGAATGCAGCACGGTAATTGACTAACTAGGCATTGTCGCCTGAAGTGCTACTTCTCTTTAAAAAAAAACAAATTCTTTTCAAGCCCCTTTGTTTTTGGGAGCTTAAAAACTTGTAGAGTTGAATTCACACAATAAAAGGTTCCCCTAGAATTTAAATGTAATGTGTTCGTTATTTGTCGATAACAGAACATTCGTCAAATTCGAGATTTTGTTTAGGGAACGCTCCTTAATTTCAATTTTACTATTTATACTTTTTTATTAATGCGTAAGTTTCGGAGGTCTACATTGACGGCTTACGAAGCTACCTATAGATGTTAAATTCTTATCTTGAATGGGTCTTTGAATGTTAAATTTTTTGATTTACCGTTACAGCAAATATTCTTCTACATATACCATGTAAACCCCTAAAAATCATCAAAACACTTAATATTGTCAGGTTGGTAAACACAGTAATTTCCCCTTGTAATTTGGTTTCAGTGCTAAATTTTAAGTTTTTATTTTATTGTTCTTCTCTCTCTTCCCACTTTCGCATACAATAAGAAGTTGTAGTAAAAAAAAAAAAAAACAAAATATATATGTATAGTATTTGTTTTTGTTATTAAAAGAAACTGTTGCACTTGTCTGGATATTCGTCAGACATTTTCAGCTTGAAACAATTTACGAGAAGTTAAATTCCGTTGCCAAGGACAGCTTTGAAGTCCTTAAGTATTTCAGTTAAATATTTAAACAGCAATAACTTCTAGAGGCAATAAGTTTTTTTTTGAGGGATTATTAAACAGGCTTTATAAGGAAAAGTTGTTCACTTCAAAGTAAAATCGTCATATGCTTTCTATCAGGTTTTTCAGCAAGAAGTTTAATTTCCAATTGTAGCATCATTTAGTTTTTTAGCATATTCGTAGTAGATTCATTGGCAATTGTTTCAATTAGTCGACAGGCGCGATACAAAGTGTGCGAACAACAACGCGTGTTCATCCGGATGAGCCACAGTGTTGAAGCAGATCCAAATTTGTCAATTCTTTGACGTTCTCAAAAATTGGGGTTATCCAAAACCGCCACATGGCGTATTTTGCGTAAGGACTTGACTTTGAAGCCTTTAAAGGTTCAACTGGTGCAAGAATTGAAGCCGACCTAAATTTCACACCGCCGTAGATTCGCGGACAGCCGCCTGATTAGCAAACAAAATTGCCTCATTTAAGCTTCTGAAAATCCTACAGCGATTCAGAAGCCTTTACATGCTCAACGTGTCATTGTATGGTGCGCTATGTGGTCTGGAGGCGTGATTGCACCGTTTTTTTTTTGTCCAAGATGAGGCTGGAAATGCGGTAACGGTCAATGGTTCACGCTATCTCGAGATGCTAACAACTGAATTTGGGCCAACTATTGATGACTTTATTATCACTGACATGGAGTTTCAACAGAACGGTGCCACATATCCCACAGCCAATGAAACGATCAATTTATTGCAAACCAAATTTCCCGATCACATAATTTCACGACAATCAGCAATTAAGTAGCCACCCAGATCGTGTGAATTAGAATTAGTGTTGTTGTTATATACTCATTTGCTGTTAAACATAATAATAACATTGTGAAATACAGCCATAATTATGATTAATATAATAAAAAATTATTGTCTAAATCTTTATTTATCTTCATTTATTTTTTATAACTTAATTTTTACGTTCTAAATAGAAATCCTTGAACCTAAGGAGTATGCAAATACTTCATTTGCCCAAATATTTCGAAACATACGTATTAAGGTGAGCTCATAGTAGATGACTGAAATAGCTTTGAAAGCAATTCACCTTTACAAAATTCAGTTTAGCTGCAAAGAGGTTACCATGTGAAAGTATGTATAGGCCGCATTAACTAATGCGTTCAGCTGTTGTCGATTCGCCGCTGTATGTAACGCTATTAAAAACATGTCGAAGTCTAAAAGCATGTTGTTGTCGATATTTGCGGGGCTCCATGAAATCAGAATTTTTTCATGTGTACAGTAGTGTTTATTAAAATTTTATTTCAATACTCAATACATAAATATAGTGTGTTTTTATAGAGGTATAGAAGTTTTAAATGGAATAAACTTTAAACGGAATGAATTTTTTAAATTGACACGATATTTACTTTACTAAAAAGATAATCTTCTGGCTTTATAATTATTAAACACGCCTTCTGGCATATGATTGTCGCGGCCGGTTCGGACATAGTCAAATTTTCAATGACTTTTTCCAATTTCGGCTATATATCAGCAAAAAAGCGATGAATACAAGTCCTTCAAGTAGTCAATAGTTTTCGACTTATCGGCGTAGACTATCGATGAGCTCCCGGGAGCACATCGATAAGTAAATAAAAAGTTCATTCCGTTTAAAGTTTATTCCATGTGCTCCCGGGAGCACATCAATATGTTTTGATGGAAATCCACCATCATTACATGTGTTCTCCCAGGGGGCAAATGATAGTCTTTTTGGAACCTACTATTCCATTTAGACTGGTGTCTTGCGGGGTAAAAGGGAGCCCAGGCCCCTCAAAGGCTAGTAGGAGTCACCTGGACAATCCACATATTTCCACGGGAATCAGTACGCTCGCAGAGTTCACTATTTGTCTCTTGAGACAATTAGCTGTTCTCTGACTGGTTATTGAGGTTGGCCCCTATATGGGAGTATCGTGGTGGTTGTGGTTTCGAGACCCTCGTGAGAGTTTGTGAGTCGAATTATTCAAAATGAACACAATGAATGGTTCAGGTCCAGTGAGTATGAATGCCGTCGTGTTCTTAATTATATTAAGCTTTATGCGTTCTGGACCAGGAGTTGGAAAGTCTCCAACTCTTTAGCAAGGAGTGAAGGCTGCGGCCTACTTCGGCCTTTCGAAATTGCTACTAGGAGTGACCGGAGGTTATACTTATTCGATGGCCTCCTAGGACGTGAATGACGTTTGCAAATCATTCAAGTGGTTTGACCACCATCTGATTATGACTACCTAGTCGGTGCAGATGTAAATCAAATCACATCATCATTACATGTGTCAACGGGGAAAAAACGGGAGCCCAGTCCCCTGAACGCTAGTAGAGAGTCAGCTGGAAGCACCACGTTATTTCCACAGGCATCAGTAAGCCCCAGAGTTCAGCTTTTAGCTGTTCTCTGTCTGTTTATTGAGGTTGGCCTTCAGGAGGATTGTGGTGAGTGTGAATCTGATTAAGGGGCCAGCATCATCTCAGCTTTACTGCGAACATAAGGTGAATGATCCGGATCCAGTGAGTATGCTTGTCATGTGTTCTGGACCAGTAGTTGGATAGTCTCCAGCTCTTCAGCAAGGAGTGGGGGTTGACGGCCCTGCTCCGTCAATTGCAACTAGGAATAACCGAAATTGAAACTAGGAATAACCTGCTAGAAATTAATTTTCGGCTTCCTAGGGCGCGGCGCACGCATCAAAGCGCACCAAAGTGGCTTGAGCACCGTCGGTTTATGACATACACACGCTAGGTACCGACGTAAATCTTATCACGCATCACCACAGAAAATAGCCTAGCGGCGTTAAATCGCACGATCTTGGAGATCAATTCACGATTTCGAAACGTAAAATTACCACACGCTCTCTTCGATAGTTCAATTGTGGCCCGATCTGTGTAACATGTTTCTCCATTTAGTTTAAAATCACAGCTCCTGAACATTAAATAAGGTTGCAATAAAAGTAAGAGAAAATATAAATCCTCACAAAATTAAAAAATTTTTTTGTCGCCATTTCCAAAAATTTAGGGAATAAATCCTAGAGGACTACAATGAATACAACAAGGTTGTTTTAGTCGTTTATTTTGATGGAATTAAATTCATTTAATAAATTTTATTTAAACAATTCGTCACAAAAAATCAAAGGCATTCAAAACACTTGATAAATTAACAATCACTCGCAGTTGATCGAGATGTGAGAATATAGAAAGTGGATAGTTTTTTTACCATCAGCTAAGCAAAACAAACAAGAACAAAACTCTGCTCAGCTGAAAAAGTGCCCTAAATGGCCGAGTGCTTATATTTTTTTCCCAGCACTCAGGGAATGACCCCTACTCATGCAATGCGTTGTGCCAGAACTAGAAAATTAGATTATGGGGAGGAGGAAAGAGGGAGTAGTGTTCGTGGACATTTGAGTTTACCTTTTCTACATTGAAAGTGACAGGAAAGACCTCTGGAAGGACATACGGACTGTTCAGCTAAAAAGCGAAATTTCCCTGCGTTTTACCGGCCAATCAATCACAAATGAATCTTAAACGCAAAAACGTGCGAGTAACTAATTTCATTAGAGCACTTACTGTTGTAGTAACGATAAAACAGTTGCGTTGATGCTCTAGAAAATCAATAGAGTTGGATACCTTACTGTCCTCAGTGAGCCTCTTGCGCCTCTTAGCCTTGTACGCGGTCGATACATGCGGGGCATATACATGAGAGTTATATTCCAATTTTAGACGGATATAGGTGGTATAAATAATACGAAGATCGACCCCCCGGGGGCACATAAATATGGTCTTTATAGAACTTCGATCATCTAGACACAGTGCAACTGGGGAAAAGGGAGCCCAGTCCCCTGAAGTCAGCAGGGGTACAACTGGAAACTCCACTTTATTTCCACGGGAATCAGTAAGCCGCAGAGTTCATTATTTGTCTCTTTGGACATTTAATAGTTCTATGACTGATTATTGAGGTTGGCCCTTTATGGGAGTATCGTGGTGGTTGTGGTTTCGCGGCCCCATATCAGGTCTTTTGTTTAATATGGTGGCCAGGATCATCTCACTGTTAATGACACGCTAAGTGAATGATCCAGTCCAGTGAGCATGCTTGACATGTGTTCTGGACAGGAGTTAGAAAGTCTCCAACTCTTTAGCAAGGTGTGATGGTTTGCAGCCCTGCTATGGAGTCATTAAAGTTGCAACTTGGAAAAACCTGTTGCTAGAATTAGTCTTCGGCTTCCTAGGACAAGCATGGCGTTCCTATTTATGCAAAGTGGTTCGACCACCATCTGATTAAGGCTCCATAGCCAGGCGCAGATGTAAATCTTATCACGTAGTACGAAGATCGAATGCAGTGAAGTATTAAACAGTTTTGATTACAAACTCACACGCCTTAAGTTTCGCGTTTTTGCCGCATCAAATTTAATCGTTAGATTTAGTGAGTACTATTTACTCTTTCTATTTCTAAAAAAAAAAAAAAAAATTACGGCGAATAAAATCTGACTCAAATGAGGCATTAACTTCTGCAATAAAAATAAATTTTCGGAATCTTATTGTGTTAAGGATTTCAAAAAAATGTTATCATCTTTTTATGAAGTGTAAGTGTAAGAAACAGCATAATTTATGTCTTATGGAGTTTCAAAAGACCAAAACGAATATTTTTTATTCGCCTTAAGTTCACACATATTTTAATTTTGAATTTTTATAATTGCAGCACAAGATCTTTATATGAAAATTAAATAAATTGTATTATCATATTTGAAAAAGGAAAGGAAAGGAAAAATGTATAAACAATTTAATTAACTTATTGATTAATGCCACCTAAAGGTGTGGCGGAAAAAAAATTTATTTCTAAAATATTAAAACGTCAATTAACTGAAATTATGATTTTTATAACTAAATATTAATATTCATCGTATTCTTAACATATACTAAATTCCTTGGTTAAATAGATGATATTTACAATGCAGACAAGTACAAAGAATACTGATGACGGATAGACTGATCTAGAAAATGCTTAATTTTTTTTCAATTTTCTTTGAAAATGAACACAAAAAAACACAAGTCAATTTATATTTACTCGTACATGTGAACTTAAGCCGAATTAAAAATAAAAATATTAAAAGAAAAAATGTTTTTTTACGATTTTCAAAAGAAAAATTTAAGCGTTGTTGCCTGTTTTCAACAACAGATTCGAATTGTTCTCACAAGTTTAAAGTTTTCACAATTATTTTGATTTTTTGTTATTTTCACTCTGTCAGTTGATTATAATTGTTATTCCATAAATTTTTGCTTTAAGCATTTATATCGACAGTTAGTCGAAAATCAGTGATGAGCTAGGTAAGCGATATCTCTGTATTAAAAAATTATGAAGCTTAACTTTTACCAAAAATTATTATAAATAATAGTTTGACACATAGATTTTTGATTACAAATTTATTAAATTACTTACACTGTTTCTGATATATTTTAAATATATTTTTTTTTAATTTTTTATATATTATTAAGTGTTTTTTCTTTATTTTTTATTTATTTAATAATCATTTTATTGGCTAATATTGCACCAATAAACACAAAATAGAAGCATAAGCTACCAGCTCTAGCGGCTTAATTTCCTTTAAGCTTGAAAAATTTGGCTTAATTAAGCTATTAATTAATCTTAAGTCAAGTAAACAAATCTACACATTTTCCTTATTTTATTGCTAATTTATTTAATTTTTTTTTTATTTATTTAATTAAATTTAATCACTTTAATAATTTATTAACATTGCACAGTTTTTAGTTATTATCTTCATATTTGTTAATATTGTAGTATTTTGTATTTTTTTGTTTGTTTTTTGTTTTTCAACTGTTATATTAAGTTTTTCTTTAAAAAAAACACACGCGTTAGTAAGCAGAGTACGTTCTAAACTAAACAACAACAATCCAGGCACTGAATTTTTTGCCTCAAATAAAAGACACACAGAAACATATTCGCACACACTCACACAAATAATAAAGAAACTTAACAGTTTAATTTGCCTGGATGTCTAACTTCTATTGTTCCTGTTATTCAACTCCCAGGAGTTTAACAGTTGTACAGAAAATACAAAAGAAACGTTACAACGGAACTTTAAAAAAAAAAGCTCAAAGTATGGATATGTGTGCTTGAGTTAGAAGGTATATTTACAGACTGTTGCTTTCTGCGATGGGTGTTTGAAAATTAAGTTAATTAAACGATTAAAAAATAATTTGTCAGGGAAAATGGGTATTGCGAAATAAGTTTACTTTAGTTAACATAAAAAATGGAAAGCTTAAAAAAATAGAAAGCTTAAACATTCCTATAAACTTTTCCTAGAATAGAGTTGCCACTAAAATAATCCTAACAAATTAAACTGTTAATTGTTAAAAACCCAAGCCAGAGCGTCATTAAAAATATCGATAAAACTTTATATCCCACTCCTCGGTTTTGTTGTTTCTTTGTGAAATGGCTATCTTGACACAAAAATCCAAAATAGACACAGGTCATCGTGTACGAAATCGCTGAAATTTAAAGCAGGTGGTAACTCAACCTAACCTGAAAAAAATTTACTTTCACGGTTGTGAAGCCCCATGTTGTATGCAAACGAAACAAATAACGACTAAATATTTATTTGATTGGTATTAACATTTCGATACAGGGTACAGTATTTATTGTTATTGAAAGTAAGATTTGACAACTTATACACACGAGGCAACATCAAATGTTACATGGCTTAAATATCACTTTTTTTCAACATAGACAATGCAGCCACACAAGAAACATTAAAAACTCAATTCAGAAATATTAAATGAAGGAGAAGAGATAAAACTGAAAAACTGAAGAAAAAGAAGACCATGGCAGCAAAAGTTTGTTTATAAAAAAAGAAGAATTTTCAAATAAAGTTCTGTGAGGAAAAAAATTTTGTAAAATTAAAAAGAGATATATATATCTATCAAATATATATAACACAAGAAAAACTGTAAATATCGTTACCAAAAGGGAACATCGTGCTTCTTCCACCACTAAAATCTACGACTACAAAGGTTCAGATTTCGGAGATTTTCGGTTGGAAAAGTGTCAACAATTGTTAGGTAAATGAGCTGGCAACCACGTTTCATATTATGTCAGCAGATGAAATGTTGAAAACACTTGGCTGATATCGCCATGCAATGAGGAAAGTAACAACATACCATAGTCAAAAGGGAGATCCTGAAAATATGGATTTGAGTATCACCGGAACTGCATCATATTAAGGAAAGCTCGCAAGGTTCTTAAAAGCTTATGTCTAGTAAGAGAACGAATTTATTCTGAGCCACACAAAGTAAAAAATAAAAGGAACAAATAATAACATGGAGTAAATTGTCTCAGTTTTTTTTTTAAATTAGATGCCCCTGTAGGCTAGTAGGTAGTGTGCTAGCTTGTCAATATGGGGGTTGTGGGTTCGATTCCCAACGAAGATCTGTGTTTTTTTTTACTACAAAAATTAAAAATTGACAGTTGATGGGGCTGCTCAGCGATGAAGGCATGGTCACTGGTCGCTGTGCTGTCTTTATACGGCAGTTAATTTCCAACTATCCTTCTACTTTCACCACCTGTTTCATCTCTTCTCTATCCCTTTCCTAAAGAATGTAGCACGGTACTTGACTAAATAGGTATTGTTGCCTGAAGTGCTACTTCTCTTTTAATAAAAAAAAAATGTTGTTTCATAATTCATCTGATCTTCTCACTTTTATAAGTATCATCACATATCACAAACGGAATCAGTATTCAACTTTCATTAAAGATATAAATTAATACAAATTTGTGAGTCCCATAAGGCCAAGTTTGCTTATCAAATGGCTTACTAAAGTCGGTGTAAATAACATTAGTTTGTTTACGTTGACTAGCGTTGTTAATTCCAAAAAAATAGTAACGGTAGAACAACCCCTTCTAAAACCTTTCTAAGTATGAACCAATACAGACGATACTTGACAACAATTTTCTCAAAAAGTTTAGGTGAAGCGCTAAGTTTAGCAATATATCTATAGTCGGCAACCAGATTTAAAAAAAGGAATAATAAAAGAATCCTTCTATATTTTAGTAAAATAACTAAATTTCAACGAATAGTTGAAGACTATTATTAGAGGTTTTGCCAGTGCCATAGTACATTTTTTTGAAGTTGACAAACTTGGATTCGATTTAAAATTGTTTCGCATTTTATTTAAGTAAGTGAGAACAGAAAATTCAAAAATATTAACTCATTGAGGTATCAACGCAGCTGAAAGCTCATCCACTGGTGATCGATTGTCTTTCAATATAAATAAATATTAAATATTTAATAAATATTAACGGCTGTATGCATAAAAAACGCTTACTTGAGCTTTAAAGCGCACGTTAGTTAACAAACACTTTAAGGCTAACAGACGTTTGTTAAAAAATGGTATTCATAAACAGTACTTTAGCTAATGTATGCTTTAGTAAAATTAGTACTTTGATTCTGGCAATGCCAGTATTTTCAGTTGTCATGTTGTAGTTAACGATGTATATACATGAATATATTTATCCGGGTATTTAGATCCATAAAAAATGTTTTTATTGTTTTCAGCAAAATCAACATATTTTTTTTTTTTTATTAATCTTTTTAGTAAAAAGCAAAGCACCCAAAAAGATCAATTTGCAAGGCTTACGAAGAACTTACAAAGAATTTGTTCATATTAAAAAAATAATTATTCGGATAACGAGCTTTGTTTTTATTATATGTACATCAATAAAAGTTTTGTTTAAAATAATTAATTATAATTATATTTTTGTAAAATATAAAATAATGATGTAAAAATGTTTTATATTGAATGGCGTCTTATATTTTAGTTTTTAATATTATTTGTATACTACAATTTGTTTTTAATAAACATTTTTAAACATTTTTGGAATAGCAAAGTACAACTGTCAATTGAGCCGTTTACATGGAAAGTGACATAAGTCACAACTGAACAGTTTGTTTTCATTTTTAATAAATTTAAAATTAATAAGTTGAGAAGTATTGAGATTTGTTTGAGAGGAGTGCTGATAATTAACGGTGTAACAAAAATGTTTATTTTGAAAGCGGCGAAAGTCGCTGTACTCAGGAAATTAATTACGGAGCTTCGTGTGAAAGAAAAGAAAACATGTAATAAATGTGTATGAAGTATTGTTGTGATTATTGGACTTATTTTTATTAGTACGAAAGAATAGTGCAGTTTACTGAACTATATTATAGTGATATCTAATATACTACACATAATTAGCATTATTTTTATTATTCTCAGGAAGTTGCTTCGCGTTGTTTAAAATATCTAAGAATGTCACAACTCAAAAGCATATTATTGAACATAGACTTATGTGAAGGACAAAATAGTAATAGTAGCCCCTGTCAAAAAAATCCTTCACAGTGCACAACATGGAGAAAAAAGATTTTATTTCAACACAATCATTAGAAAAATCCATTTCAGAAAGAAAACTAAATACAAACTAGTTGAAATGGCTAAAAATTAAAATGTTATATAAACTAATTTAAAATAAAAAAGATGACAATAACAAAGTAACTTATGCCACTTTTAAAATAAACGGCTCAGTTTAATGCAAACACAATTTGTTTTCTTTTTGAACTTTCAATAATAAAATTGAACTGTCAATTTATTGTAGGTTTAACGTAGGTTTTTCCTTCTTTAAAGTTAACAAAGGTATGTTAAGGTAAAAACGTTTTTTGAATACAACTTTAGGAAATTGCTTCTTTACTAATAGAATTAAAAACTCTAAACACCTAATGAAAGATAAACAATTTTAAAACCTCAGCTGTCTTAAAGCTTCAATAGACTATTAAAGAATTATACCTTTCAATTATATATGTAAATTTTATCAAATCCCTTTCTTAATTTTTCTTTTTTTTTAATACCAAAACTTAAGTAGACGCAGGTGTATAAACATAAACAAAATAAAGTTAGCCATTATTATGGCCATGTAGACAAACATTAATTTATAATTACAAAACATAAAAGGCGAGATATTTCATTAAAACTATTTTTTCTGTCTCCTCGTACACTCACTAAAAAAGAAGCAGTGTTGGTTATCCCCCCAGATACTCGTACATATTTTCATAATCTATGCACATGTTTACTTCTCTTTTGCACTCTTTAACATAATTTAAAATGTAATGAAGGGGTGTTTTAAATATTGTACAACGAAAGAAAATAAGTTCAAAGTAACTGTTGCTCCACTCTGTTGCTTCAACAGTACGAACATGTAGTACATTGACTTACAGTCGGCTCTTGCAAATATTTTCTCCCCATTTTATTTAACAGTTCTGTTAACATTTTTACTATTTTATGTTAATTTATTTTTGTTTATATAAAATACAATGATTGTTAAGGCAAAAGCTTTTTGAAGAGAGCTTTTACTATATTTGTTTTTTAGTAGATTTCCCACTAAAGATGTGTTTTCTTATCTTCAATATTTTAAGCATAATTATTTAATTTTAGTATCGGGTTTTTTAACAAGTAGTTTGTTTTTCAATTGTGGCAACACCAACAAAATGATAGTTTTGAAATTTAGTTTTTTGACGTATTCGTAGTAGATGCATTGGCATTTGTTATAATGAATTCAATTTCGCTCGAAAATCGCATTAAAATAATTAAAATCCACTATGAAAATGGTGGTTCTGTTACAAAAGCTACATTTCGTAAAATTCATGATATTTTCACACAACATAATCGTCCTTTTGAGGCCGCTATTAAGAATTTGAGTCGACAGGCTCGATAAAACACATGGTCGAGCGGGTCGTTCAACTTAAAACATCGCAGCCGTAAGCCACAGTGTTAAAGCACATCCAAATTTGTCAATTCCTTAAAGTTCTCAAAATTGGTCTTATCCAAAACCACTACAACTACGTGCTAAGATTTACATCTGCGTCTGGCTATGGAGCCTTAATCAGATGGTGGTCGAACCACTTTGCATAAATAGGAACGTCATGCTCGTCCTAGAAAGCCGAAGACTCATTCTAGCATCAGGTTTTTCCTAGTTGCAACTTCAATGATTCCAAAGCAGGGCTGCAAATCATCACTCCTTGCTGAAGAGTTGGAGACTTTTCAACTCCTGTCCAGAACACATGTCTAGCATGCTCACTGGACTGGATCATTCACCTAGGGTGTCATTAACGGCGAAATGATCCTGGCCACCATATTAAACAACAAACCTGATATGGGGCCGCGAAACCACAACCACCACGATACTCCCATATAGGGGCCAACCTCAGTAATCAGCCCGGGAACAGTTAAATGTCTAAAGAGACAAATAACGGAACTCTAGGGCTTACTGATTCCCGTGGAAATAAAGTGGAGTTCCGAGTTGACCCCTGCTGCCTTCAGGGGACTGGACTCCCATTTTCCCCCAGTTGCACAGGTCTAGATAGTCGAAGTTCTATAAAGACCACATATATGTGCCCCCGGAGGGGTCCAAAACCACTACATGACGAATTTTTCGTAACGATTTGACTTTGAAGCCTTACAAGTTACAACTGGTGCAGGAATTGAAGTCGACCGACTATTCGCATCGCCGTAGATTCGCTCAATTCAGTCAGGAATAAACCACTGGTTTTTCTGAAAAAATTACTTTTTCAGACGAAACCACTTCACTTGTCAGGGTATGTCAACAAGCTAAATTGCCGGGTTTGGGCTCCTAGAGCAATTACTAAGAAGTTTTTGCATACTCAATGCGTCACTGTAGGGTGCGCTATGTGGTCTGGAGGCGTAATTGGGCCGTTTTTTTTTCGAAGACGAGGCTGGAAATAGGGTAACGGTCAATGGATCACGCTATCGCCAGATGCAAACAACTCAATTTTGGCCTATAACGCTGTATTACATTAAAACAAAATTTCAAAAATTTAACAGCTCTTGTTGCAAATAAATAATTTAATTGTTTTTACAACATTAAGCACGAGTACACATTGTTTAATTGTTCCAGCATTTCTATTGTTAATTAAATATTTATGAAAATTATGTTTTCCCATTAAGTGGTATAAAGTGCCATTGTTTATATTTCAAATTTAGTTGTTAAAAGTCAATTAAAACTTTTACTTGGTGGACATAAAAGTTTCGTTTTGTTTTGTTGCTTTTATCCATTTATTTTTAAGGTAATTAATTTGTTTTCGTTTTTTTTTTATTATTCCACCAACAATTAAAAACAATGTTAGCAACCCTCGAAATAATTATTTGAACTGTAACAAAAGCTGCGTTTTAAAAATATTTCACTTTTATTAAGGTATTTTTTTATCTATGTTAACTACAAGTTAAGGAAAAAAATATTAAACATTAATTTAAAAGCTACACACATACACAATTATAAATAGTTGCAAATAGAAGGAGAAAATTTTATTATGATAATTTCGTTTTCGATAAAGAACGTTGCAATTGATTAATTCTCAACCTCGCCTTATATTGTTTATATTAATGTACTCGTAAACACTCAATTTTATTGCATCAATTTTTATATTATAATAATTTTTACAATTTCGAGATAAAATTAAATTAAATAAATAATTGTACAAAATAAGAAAATTAAAAATCTTTAAATCTTAAGCGTTTAGAAATGCACAATTGGGTATTTTGATAGAAAAATACAATGTAAAGTTCCCTGGACACGATCTGTTTTATAAGCGCCTATGTGAGAATGTTCTTTACGTATTGATTTTTGCCTAGAAACATGAATGAAATAATGTTATTAATGTGTTATTCTTAATAAATAAAAAATAATTCTTATTGTTCTTTTTGCTCGCGGTAAGAAAAGGTTTTCAGCCGTGCATTCCATTCGATTCATTCATTCGATAAAATGAAGTACATATAGTTCTTTTCATTATCACGCATTAACACCTTGGCATTCACAAAGCAACTGAATTAAGAAAAAAAACCCTTTCGATTACCATGACATATTGCCGCCAACGCCCGCCTATAGTCTGCAAATACAAGGCATTTAAGTGTTTATTCAATCGTGTACAGATCCCTTAACTTCTTAATTTTATTTCATATGTTTTTGGAAAGTTGTATTGAAGCCAGACCGGGGTCATATAGTCATATATGTGACTCCTGTCTGGCTTTAAACGTCATTATGTAAAATCAATTGAATATGTAAAATGATCTACATCCACAAAGTTGTTACTTGTATTTGTGATAGACATGACTGAAGGATTTTAGTTTACTTTTTTATACACACTCCAGAATGACAATTACTCACCATAGGCAAATCTACTAAAATGGCTCCTTACCCACTATTGGGTCATACAAAACAGATTATCCGTGCTGGTTGTTAAAGAAGCTTTATTTAAACCGAAATAGAAATCGTTTATAAAAACAATGTTTTGATATTAATTCATTAGTCATATGATCACTTATTAATATAATCCACATGACACCAAATTTTCGCTTTTTATAAAAAAGTACAAAGGGACTAATTTTGTACCTCCAAAATTTAACATATTGTTACGTTTATACCTTTTATAAACGTTTTGTTGTGAGTTCTTTATTGCAAAGTAAATAACACCAGTTTTTAGAATTTTTAAATTTATAACAATTTTATTTACTTTACACAAAGTTGACACAGAACAATTTACTTAAAATGCACGTCTTTACTCGATGAGGTTTAATTTTACACTGATTGATTATCCACTCAGACGCTTTCTTATTTATACTTGTCCATTGAAAATCTAGAAGCTTTAAGAATCTTCTACTACCTTGTATCGCATTTTGTTGTTGTATGTTGTTTATTCAATGTATAGGCGCCTGTATGTCTGTGTGTATAGTAGTTTTTTATGCTGATAAGTTTTCTGCTTGGGATTTATTTCAATACATTTGTTGTTGCTTTTATAAAAAAAGTGTTTCTTAGAAAACCACGCAGATGGTAAACAACATGTATGTTTGTTGTTGTAAAATTAGCTTTTGTCTTGCGCGTTTAAATGATAAACAGCATACATGTATTTTTTTTCTTGCATGCCAGGCAGTTAGTAAACAGCATATCAAATTGTAGTTGTGTGTGTGTATAAACTTCTACGCAGTTTGTAACCAGTAAGTCGCTTTATTGCTTAATTATTTTATTTTAAATCTGAAGCAAGACACATTCGTAACAATATGGATATATCGTGTAGAAAACTAGATAGTAAAATATTATTACGGATGTGTCTTGCTTAAGTTTTAAAATAAAATAATTAAGCAATAAAGTGAACTGCTGGGTATGTTGTTTACGAACTGCGTGGCTTGCTAAGAAAACTTATCGTACAGCAACAAAATTTCTAGTTACAAACTGCATGGACAACAACAATTCGATATGCTGTTTACTAACTGACTGGCACGCAAGACAAAAACAAATTGCTGTTTACTAACTAAACGCGCAAGACAACAACAAACATGTATACTGTTTACCATCTGCGCAGTCTTCTAAGAAAACTTATTTACACGAGACAACAACAAATATTTAGAAATAAATCCCAAGCAGAAACCTTATCAGCACAAAAACAAAAATACACACAGCATGCAGGCGCCTATACATCGAATAAACAACATACAACAACAAAATGTCATACAAAGGGAGTAGAAGATTCTTAAATTTTCTGGACTTTAAATGGACAAATATAAATAGGGCAGTCAGTCTTAAGTAAATTGTTTTGTAGTGTCAACTTTGTGTAGTTAAAATAAATTAACTTGCTATTATTTTAAAAACTCTACAAACTGGTGTAATTTATTTTGCAATAAAGAACTCATAACAAATCGTTTATAAAAGGTATAAACTTAATAATAGATATTAGTTTCCATCTACTCGTACTCAAGGAGAAAACAATCGGCATAACAAGGTTTTATATATTTTGTTGGATCTTCTTATCGCGAGTTCGTTGAGCAGGAATACTTACGAAGTCCAAAGACATTATTTGCTACGCTTAATTATCTTACACTAGTTCACCAGGCTAAATCCTATTTATGACTTGAAACTGGAGGTCCCTGGTCGAAAACAGACTTGGGAAATGAAAAACTGCTAAAGGACTGCTTAGAGACATTTTACATAATAATATTACTATAATGTCCTACTCTCACCATTGTGCGTACAAGCGGAGTAATGGTGGTTCCGCTTGTTTAAACAATTTAAGTAAAACTTTCGTCAACTTCAGTTGACGAAAGTTTTACTTCAGTTGACGAAAGTTTTACGTAGATTTCGAGGTTAAATAAGACATATTTACTGTCATTATTGTAAAGCAAGCAGATGATACTGCTGGGTAGGGAGCGATAATGGAACTTACTGAACCATAATGAGAGCCGCATAAAAACCAACCTAAGCAAATACTAAATTGTTTTCTATATTCGGCAGATTGAAGGATTCTAGTATTCAAATATTTTCAATTATAATTTGTACTGTAAATTGTATATCGAAAAGAAAGCTGGTCTTAAAATTATTGTTGCAATAATTTTTATGATTAAATACAAAGAATGAATAAAATAGCACCGGATAACGAAACACTTGCAGGTATATAAGAATTGTGTTGTTTCTTTTTAACTTCTTCATTTCCAAGGAGGACTAAGGCTTTGGAATGAAAACATTGGGCTCATTATTTATTTTATTAATTTTCTTTTATTCTGCTAGAGAAAGTAAAGCAATCTCAAAATCTGTCAACGTTAACGAGTGTTTTAATTATTACTTTAGTATATTTAAAATAAAAATTAATATATAGTAGGGAAATATTATCTTGAATATAATAAAAATCGGTTCACCAAATAATGCCAAACAGGCTTTACTTTATTGTATTTTGGTTGATATGTCATTGGAATTTCGTTCTATTTTTTTCTCCCTCTCTTGCCCTCTCTCTCTCTCTTTCTATCGCTCTCTGTCTCTCTCTCTCTCTCTCTCTCTCTGCCTAACAAAAAAAAAAATTTTTTAAATTGTGTACTCTGGTTTTGTTAACGACAAAAGCAATTGTTGTTTGTTTCTTGTGTTTCCTGCCCTGGTCACATCAAGCGGCCACCCAACGTTACGTTTTATTATATAAAAATTAAATTTTTGTTATAGTTGGGGCAAAATAGTTTGTTAAATTATTTATGTTTTGATGTTTCTACATCAACTGATGTTGAGTTGATAGTTAAGTTTGTGTATGTATGTATTATTAGACTGATTAACACTAAGCGGAAATTATACCTGAATATGAAAGAGATACAAAGTTATAAAATTTATTAATCAAATTTAACGTAAAACTCAAAACAACACAACTTCGCTGTACCCATTGCAGTGTACAAATTAAATCAAAAATTAAAATTCTTATAATTCTGTACAAAAGATTTGGCAACACTTGTGTTGCCACTAATACATAGTAAAATAATGATATTTTCGAAAAATAATACGTCCTAGAATATTAAAAAGGTTGTAGTTGAGTTAGAACAAAATACACTCTAACATACTGTCACTTTTAAAATAAATTCGTGAAGTGGGCCACTCTTTATTTAAAATTTTATATTTTAGGCAGCAACCCTATGAAAATAACATTACAACTGGGACTCATATTAATTTAAGGTTTTTTTTTTTGCTTTTATAGTGAACTAGCAACGCTAGTCTGCCCAAATTTATATTCACAGTTCAAAACTCACGCCATTTATGTGAAAATGATCCACCAACTACAGCCAGTCGGCGCCTGCTGAAATCGATGGATGTGAATTATGCTGGTTTTTTCGTTTTAATTTTAGCAAACATGCAAGTTTATATAAAAACTATTTGCTAAAAAAGTTTTGGGTCTTGTTTTTTTAATATTATTACGTTTATTCCTTTTAATAAGCGTTTTGTTATTTTGAGTTATTTTATTGCAAAAGAATAACACAGTATTTTAGACTTTTAAATTAAGTTAAACGATTTATTTACTTTAAATACACACAAAATAAACACGATCGTAACTTTGTTGCCTTTACTCACTGATGACTCAATTTGAATTAATTCATTTTACCAGCAAGTGTTGCTTATATAGTTATTTTAAGCGGTTCTCGCACATATAAGAATATTCTACTCTAATATCACACCATATTATTATCATTCAGTTTAGGCGCCTGCTCGGCTGTGGGTTTTGTTTTGTTCTGTGTTAGTTGTTCATGTGTTCTGTTGATTACTTATTTGGTAAAATTTCTTATAAGCATGCTGTTGTTGTCTTGTGTGTATAAGATTTCTTGGAAAACTACGCATTTTGTAATATGCACAGTGGGTTGTTTAGTTGTTTTACTGTTAATTGTTTGCGTTTAAAACTTAAAAAATCATCTTCGTAGCAATATTAAATTATAAAACCACCTTTTTTTAATAATTTGAATACTTAATGGTGATAAAATTTTATAAAATTAATTAACAATTCATATAAATAATTTATTATCTAATCCATTTTCAATTTTTTCGTTTTATTATAATTACTTTTATTGTTGATGTAATATTTATTTTCAAACATGAAATTTTGACTTTGCTTAACAAATGGTGATCATTATATTTAGTTTTTTAGTGGTGCTGGCAGCAGTCTATTCGTTTATGTCAGCATAGTGAGAAAGCAAGAGTGTAGTGTATTCTACCGTAAGCTACACTTCAATTGCGGCTATTTCTTTCTTTTTTCCTTTTGGTTTTTGCAACTATTTATATTATCTTGTTTTTTTAACACTATTCAACATATTTTCCGACTCCGAGCAGAGTAGTTCGCCGAATGAAAAAATCATTAAAATTAGCATCAAATAACATCATATATCATCTTTATTTTTTAGTTTTATACTTGTTGTAATAAAATACGATGACATAAAACTAAGTCAACACTTTGAGTGTAATTTTCAAGTGATTCAATAAATAGGACCGTAAAAGTAAAGAAGAATTCCAACTTTGTTCAAATTTTATAACGGATACCCGTTACGTTTCAATAACATGTGTCTCATATGTCTCATTAAGTTATAATCTGTAAGTCTCATATTTTAGTAAAAAAATAGGTGAGAAACAACTAAGTTTTACGGGCACAAATATAAAAAATACAGACGAATTTATAACTTTCTCCTTTCTTGAATTCGGTTAAAGTTAAAATTATATCATAAACGTTTTTTTTTTTAAATGCACATTAATTTCAGATTGTACATGTTTTAATCCAAAGCAAATTTACATATGTATATGTGTCTTTACGCTGAAGAAGATGCTCAAAGTAACTTACCCCAATTCAATTTTATTATATTCTCCGTGAAAAATTTTTCAAATGAAAATGTTATAGTTATCTCATTTTACGCAGACTGAACTATAGAAAACTCGAAAAGTGTGTATAAAAAGATGACCACAATATTTTCATGCAGCAAACTTCTAACTCAAGTTACAGAAGCTTTAAAAATAAAACACCCGCGGCCTTTTTTATGTTAAGTTTTTTGTTCTTAAATTTTCGTTAACTTTGCAAAATATAAAATTTAAACAATAATTTGGTGATAATATATATTTGTTCTTAAAAAAATCTTTAACTTATAAAATAATTGCAAGATTTTCCAAATCCTTTTACTAGGGTAGAAACTTAATCGTTATCACTTTGATATTTGTTGATGGAAGTTATTGAACAGCACACATCACTAAATTTTAAATTCACCACGTATAAACAAAGCAGTAAAAGCACACTCAGCTGATATTTGTTTTCATTTTTTATTTACCCGGCATTAAATTTAATAATTTTCTGTGTAATATTTTTAATGATAAATGCACAAAAAAAAGGAAAATGTGAGTGTAATATAAACAATAAAATATATCAACAAACATTTTGAGCAAACAATGAGAAATTTGGTAACATCTGTTTAATAATAAGAATGTTGTGTTATTCTATAGAGTCATAATCAAAAAAGACCTTAATGCAAACAATTCCTTAGCATTTAATTAAAAATAAAACCTATCATCATTGCCTTGCAACCTTTAAGGATTTAAATATCAAATTGTTATTTAAATATTGGTAAGAACTGTTTTCATCGATATTGCCATCATACTACATTCTAAACTTTTCAAATTTTTTAAGCAAAATGTGTTTTGAAATTTATTGGAATAATGCAAAACTTAGTTCGCAATGTCAGGAGTTTAGTAGGAGTTTAGGCGGTCTTACCTTAAAAAGTATATAGACACAAGCAGACATTTTCAAGGAAAACTATATTTCTTCAGAACCATGTTGCTGTTAAAAGGCATCGAAAGAAAATGTGCAAACAAGAAATTATTAATAAAAACACATTTACATGTAAATGTTAATGCAAATGATATTGGCAAAAGCACGTCATCAATTTATAAGGTCCACACAACTATCTGTAAACACTAATCACAAAAGTGGCTGGCAGAGCAATCATATTTTGTCTGTCGACATTCATATACATACATATAATAATAATAGCATTTTATGAAGTAAAATTATTTGTTGTTCCTACATTACGATACATTTAAAAAGTGGGAAACATAAATGCGTTTTTAAACGCATTGCTGCCAAACCAAGTGCCAGCACTACAATAGAACATTTGTTCTTTTTCTGTAGTACGAATACGTTGGTGTCATAATTAATTAGCATTTGTTTATTTATTATAATTTGGTTGTTTTTTTATTTACAAACAAATATAAATACTTGCATACATATTTTGCAATAAAAAAGGGCTACAACATTATTATCTCTTACCGACGAAACCAAAATAACTTTTCATTTTTGTGATCTTGAGTTTTTACGGTTAGTTGCTTATCGAAGGGAGTCGTCATCGTTTGCGTACACATTCATGTTTTAGTGTCTCGAAAGAAGTTGAACCGTTCGGTCATAATTTATATTGCAAAAAAAGCACTTAAAGAGATTGTTGCAAAAAATTCATATTTTGAATAAATGTGAAACATTGATTTTTTAAATAAAAATAATATAGTCTTTGATAAATGCATAAAACACTAATTCATTTTATTTGAAAACTAAAAAGCAAATAAAAATTATTCATAAATATTAAATGTCTACAGAATAAATTTAATTAATAAAGATTTATTCAAACATAAAATGCTGGCTGTTTATACATATACATATATATATGCATATAGAAAAAAATAATTTAAATATATAAAAACATAATATTGTTGATTTCATGTAGGAAAGCATTACATGCTTACTTTAAAGAAGGAGATAAAAACATAACGAAATTTAATGTCTCAACATGTAATATTAAAAATAGAAATGCTTGTAAAACCGTTATTTTTAATACTTTTGTAACACATTTTTGTGGCAAAGTGTATTTATATAAAATGTATTAGAATCATGCAAAAAATCAGTTTAAAAAAAATCGGGGTATGTCGGGGTTTTCTGCATGAAACAAACAATATGTAAATTGATTAATTTTTAAATGTACACTTTCTGTAGTTTTAATCATTGTAAATTGTTAAGCCTCTATTTCTCTTCAACAATATCAGTAAAATAATATATTGACAAGTTTAATTCATTTCAACCTTTGAAAGTTACTTAACACGTTCGCGGGCGCGAATGCTATAGCATTCATTTTCATAGTGATGTATTGTAAAATGACGTGAATGCTATAGCATTCAAATTTTAAAGCCAATTTTTATTCATTTAATATTATACAAGCTTACGTTTTTGTAATTAATATACATTTCAAAATAATGACCAACTGGTTCATTAGTTAATTTCATATTATTTTATCTTTTCTCCATGTATTTACAAATTTCCTTAAACCGACGACACATTGAGTAAACTAGAAGTCTAATCGTCGTGGATGCTGTAACATTCATTGTATATAACGGTTAAAATACGATTTTCTGATTATTTTTTTAATACATGTCTAATTAGATTTCGGATATTACAACTAGTTTCAAAAATAATTGCCTGTATATTTTTGCAGCTCTTGGAAAACTATAAAAATTATCAAATAATAGTAAATGTTAAATTGAATATTTTTTTTTAATTTACTAAAAAATATTATTCTGAACGAGACATACTTCTCTAGTATACAAAGTGGACCTATAATCTCCTAGATATTTATTTAATGACGATTGGTGTGCTTTGCACGTAGCAAACAATAACTCGTTGGCCAGAAATCATGCCTTTTGTTTCCTATATAGACTTCGTAGCCATCAACCCAGTATAGTGATAAACTTTTGTAGGAGTCAAGCTCATTCTTCTTCTCAAACATTCATAAGCAAAAACTAAAATAGCGTAGATTAGATAGCATCATTATGGGTAAATATTAAACATGAGAAATTTTTTTTATATTGATACAAAAGTCACCTACTGACAGGTAACAAAAGACTTTATGACAAGGATAGATTTATTTTATTAATATTCAGAGGTAGAGTATCCACATATGTCTCACCAAGTTTTTAAACTAGTAGATTATTCTTAGTAAATTCTTTGTTTAGGTTGGCAGGTTTAGTGTATATATTCTATTTATTACAGGTAAGAGTTTTATTAGGAATGATATATAAATTTTTCTCCGCTTCCGTTGATTTTAAGAGCAAGAGTATAAGTTTATTTATTTTTTTTAATATTTACATTTATAATATTTTTAATTATAATTGCCACAACAGTTTTCTTTATTGTTTTTAATATAAGTTTGTATTATTAAAATTTTATTTTCGTTGAATAGTCATTTAAGAAACTTCAAACTTTTTAGAAACATTCTTCAATTAAAATTGCTTTAAAGTATTATTATTTTAATGCATACTTTTAACTGACTTTGTAAAAAATTGTTTTATTTTCTTTTATAGATAAATTTAAAAGTCTTCAAATCATCAGATTTTCCCTATTAAAACCTTCAAAAAACGCACAAACCCAACGAAACATAAGCTTCTGTAACTATTTCCTAATTAATAATTTTAACGGTGCACAAATAACAAAAACAATTTAAACGCAAAGCTAAAAAAATATCTTACAACATGAGAAAGATAATCAATAATCAAAAATAAAAATAATAAATTTATATCAAAGTGCAATAATATATTAAACGCAAGCTAACAATCTTAATCGGATCTAGTCAGTATTAAAAAGAAATTGAACAATGCACACGACAACAATTAAGACAACAACAATGCCGCTATAGCAATAAAATATAAATAATACCTATATTATTTGTATTAAGAAAATAATTAAAATGTGTATTTAATTAATTTTGTAGTTTGTTGTTTTTTTTTGTTTTAAGAAACAATAGCCAACAGCTGTAAAATGTCTTTTTAATACAAATAATTAAGCACCAAAAATAAAAGAAAAAAATAGTGATAAACCAACCAACAATCTAAAACTATAATCGAACGAACAACGCAGCCAGCCAACCTGCAGCAATTAAAACAGCGCAAACACCACAGCATCGTAATAAAAAAAAGCTGCCAATTGCAATTTGTTGTTGCATATGTTTTCACCTCAAACACTTCAAATGACGAATAGGCTCTCAACATCATTATTTATGAAAAATAAATATATTATAAATAAAACATTTGTATATTGCAACATTTACAAAAACAACAAACATATAAGAAAAATTGCGAACAACAACAATAAGAAAACAACAAATATTAATGCTTGCAATAAATTGTCAAAAACTATAAAATTATTGTGGTGGCTTTTTCTTCAGCATCATTGTAATTTTTTTAATTATTATTCCCAAAAACAACTAAAACATCATATTCGTAATTATTTTCAAACACCAGCAATTCAAAAGCAAACTTATACAAAATTTGTTGTTAATAATTTGAACTTGCCGTTAACTTTTTCGTTAACATTATTGAAAATTGTGGCGAGCAACAGCTATCATTCATACAAGTTTAATAACAGCTGACCATGAATAAACGTACCGTTATTATTATAGTCATTGTGGCCGTTCTATGTTTGGGCATTGGTGGTAACTTTTATTTTATGTATTATTTAAATAATGCAGAAGCGCCACTCTCTAGCACACGTGCCTTAGAAAATGTTATCCGTTCCAAGATACGTCATCTAAAGCCTGCCTACTTAAATCGTAATCCTCGTTTCTTTATGTATCGTAATAAGTTGCTTAAAAACTATAAACCTGCATCCTACGAAAATGCTTCCGTTCTATGGGACATAGCAAATTGGGTGAGTTATAACAAATCAGAGCTAACAGTAAAAATGTTTTCTTAATATTAGGTGTTTGCTTTTTTTAACAGTTAATTTATCATCACGTTTATTTTATTTTATTTTCGAATCTTACACAGTTATGAATATATTTCAAGATAGTTTTAGGATATAAATAATTTTAAACATTAAGCATACTTTTTACCGCTAAGGCATAAAATAGAAAATAGCGTTCTTGTTTTTTATTAGAGCATTATATTTGGATTTTACTATTTGTTAAAAAACAAAACGCATGAGAAATAACAACAAAAAACTTTTGTTTTAATTTCATTGAAATTTAAAGTTGTAGTGCACAACTGTCATTTTTTATCCAATTAAAAACTAGAATTAAATTAACGCTTAATAGCTTTTAAAATGAGATGTAATTTATTTTAATTTTAATCGAATTATTCATTGAATGGTTATTACTCTTTTAAGAGTTGTCTACTTTCTTCGTGATCAGCTCCACCCAATTACATTAATCCGCAAAAAATTGGTCCCTGAACATAAATGTGTGAAATATAGTGATCTCACGGTCAAACAAGCAAAAGCGGCGCATAATTGGTGTGAAGAATATGTAGAGTGTTAAAGCTTTTAATACCAAATACAAGCAAAATAATATACCATGTTAAAAAATAACTAGCTGACCCGGCAAACGGCAAATTCGATTTATTTAATTTTAATTAATCTTTCGTGTAGAGAATACCTTAAAAGTGCTATGTTATGTTATAGTTCGACTTGTAATAGAAGTTAAATGTTCCCAGATTGAAATATGCCATAAATATTGTTGATTTGATTTGTGGAAAAATCGTAATTTCAATGCAATTCTGCCGAATCACGTTTTTCAGGAATTTTCCGAGTTTTCCACTAAGAGTTTTCTATTTTGCAATTCGAAAAGCTACAACGGAACAATTACACACAAAATTCCATACTAAAAATTAATTTTCGATTTTTCCAATTTCCCGGCTTTTCCGTACGGTTTTCCCAAAATTTTCTTTCGTACTAACATTCTCCTGGCAATTACGAACAACTGAAAAAAAAATTTAGCCTAATCGACAATAAAATGTACACTTCTTTTTATATATATAGATCAGCATAAGTTAGTCATTTTTTAAGTTTTAATTAATATACAAAAAGTTCATCGATTTATCAATCTTTTTCAATCGATTATTCGTAAGCATATAGTCTTTACTAACTATTTTACTTATTTTACTGGCTAGCAAAAAAAAGGCCAGAGGCTCAAACCTTGTTATATAATTTTAATGGACTTTTATGTGCTGAATCCAAATCAAATTTCCGGCATTTTTTCTATCACGTCTTGTGATATTCTTCTATTGAAATATTTAATACCAACACAAGAAACCTTAGTCATGCTACGCGACACACTAAGCAATTTATACGACAACCAATACATCACCTACATTATAGATATTGGAAAGACGATAATAAAACATAACTACTTTAGATATTATAATCACTTTTACAAATTAGCTGACGGACTCGCTATGGGAAACCCGACTTTAGCTATCTTCATGGAATTAAAACACATAAAGACACTAAACTCATTACTATAGATAGGTTGATAACATCATATACATCCTCGAACAAGACAGCACCAACCAAATTCTAACAGACTTACAGGTGCCCCTGTAGTGTACTAGTTTGTCAGTAGGGGGGTTGTGGGTTCGATTCCCAACGAAGACCTTGATTTTTTACTACAAAAATAAAAATTGACTGTCGGTGGGGTTGCTCAGCGATTAAGTCATAGTCAATGGTAGCTGTGCTGTCTTATACAGCAGTTAATTTCCGACTATCCTTCTACTTTCACCACCTGTTTCATCTCTTTTCTATCCCTTTTCTAAAGAATGTAGCACGGTACTTGACTAAATAGACATTGTTGCTTCTCTTTATAAAAAAAAAAATTATAACATTGCATACGCAATAGAGAAAGAACAAGACAGAAACTTGCACTATCTTGACATTATAATAACACGAGGAACTAACTGACACTTGACATCTATAGAAAACCAACTGCGACGGATACTACCATCCACATCACCTCGAATTCTCCTGCCCAACGTAAACTCGCAGCATTTAGACATATAATAACAGACTTAGTATAATTCCACTTACTCCAGATAAGTAAAACAAAGAACCCGAAACAATTTACAGCATGACTAAAAATAACGGCTACAAACCCACTACTATCGACAAACTTCGTAGACAATACAACACAAAACTAGGAATAAAGAAAACAAAGAGACAACCGATACAACATGACGGCATAATTTTACTTACACAGGTCCAAAAATATATTGATTAACTAACCTTTTGCACAAAGAAGGTGTACATTAAAAACCAGCAATACTCTAAGACATAATCTTCGATAAGTTCCAACAGAGTGTTGTACTTGTACCTGCAAACATACTTATATGCAGGACAAACTGGACAAACACTAAAACAAAAAAGAGAAGACTCCAACTTTGCAATACACCTTTGCACTCACGGACACACACCAAGGGAAATAGATGAATGCATGGCATTATTACATCTTAGCAAAAAAGGACGAAGACTCGATATTCTTGAAAACATGGCAAAATACAAAACAAAAACTTTTAACAGTGACATTATAAATGAACAGATATACATAACTCCAGACACAATTTTCACACCACTAAAACTATTCATACACTCGAACAATCGGAAAACACTTTCAAGCGGACCCACATACCTACGAAAATTGGCCAGGGAAGTGTACTAACATAAGTAGATACGACCTTAATCAAAGAACTACCAAAATCCGCACACTGACTCACCAGTACAATTTAGAACACAGCTTGATAATGACGTCTTCACATCGAAAGCGCTCGCCGTCTATACCGAAGAAACAACCAGCAAAGACAGAAAGGAATTTAATATTATGTAACATTAAAAGTGTTATCTGCTGTTTCACGATTGATTTCCCAGCATACATCAGCTAACATTTCTAGGGACTACTTTACCACTTAGGTGCCCCTGTAGGCTAATAGGTAGTGTGCTAGCTTACATGACTGGGGGTTGTGGGTTCGATTCCCATTGGTTTTTTTCACTACAAATAAAAAAAAATTAATGTCGGTGGGGCTGCTCAGTGGTGAAGGCATGGTCACTGGCCACTGAGCTGTCTTATACGACAGTTAATTTCCGTAACTATCCTTCTACTTTCACCACCTGTCGCATCGCTTCTCTATCCCTTTCCTAAAATAATGTAGCACGGTACTCTCTTTAAAAAAAAAAAACACATTTCTGGGGACCACTTGGCCTTGTATCCTTTTTTCATGTGCGCAAAATCTTGGTGGAATATTTCACAATGCCCATCAGACACCGCCCCAAGGCTTTATGGGAAAAAATATATATGCGAATATATAAAGTGTATTTTTAATCACATGTTGGTGATATGGAAAAAAGAATTTTTTGCACCAGTTCTTTGTAATTTGCAAGAAAGTTGTAACATATATGTTCGAAAGACTTCTCATGCTCGTGCTCTCCTTTCTTTATCCGTCAACTTAGATTTGAATAGTTGGTCTTTAAAAACTACTCTTATTTGAGGACCAATAAATATCCCCTTTTTCAAGTTGGTCTCAGAAATATGCTTTTCGGGTGTTTAAATGCTTCTCCATCTCTATTCATAACTTAAACCAAATTTTTTTCTCAGCTTAATTTGATATGTAATGCTGATAAAAAAATATTTGCTCTTTGTGTACTAAGGGCTCATTTGCAATGTTTTTGCTTCCCGGAATCGCATTTGATCTTAAGGAACAATTTTGTAGTATGAAGTGGCACCCTTTTGCTCTACTACCCCACTCACATAAAAATCAACAATATATTGTGTATCCTTATAACTTTTGTCATGCAAACATAGCAGTCCTTTATGTGGTTTTTGGGCACCCTCCCTTTTTAGTCCCTTGCAACCAACCTGTCAAAACTGCGACATATCTCCCTTTTTCGTCTATTTCAGAGAAAGGAATAAATCCTTTTGTTTTAAGAACTTTTTAGGTTTTCTGCGAGCTTTGAAGACAAAAAGTTAGTTTTTCATTAAATATATCGGGTTTTTCAGCAAGAAGTTTGTTTTTCAGTTGTAGCATCTCCAACAACATGATAGTTTTGACATTTACTTTTTTGACGTATTCGTAGTAGATGCGTTGGCAGTTGTTACAATGAATTCATTTTCACACGAAAATCGCATTAAAATAATTAAAATCCACTAAAAAAAAAGTGATTCTCTTAAAGTTACATTTCGTAAAATTCGTGATATTTTCAGACAACATTATCGTGCTATTAAGAATATGGTCGTTAAATTTGAGTCGACAGGCTCAATGCAAATTGCCCCGCAGCCGTGAATCACAGTGTTGAAGCAGATCCAAATTTGTCGATTCCTCGACTTTCGCAACAATTGGGGTTATCCAAAACCGCTACATGGCGAATTTTCGATAAGGATTTGACTTTAAAGCCTTACAAGGTTCAGCTGGTGCAGGAATTAAAGCCGATACGCTCAATTGATTCAGGAACAACCAGCATCTTTTTTTCAGACGAAGCCCATTTTTACTTGTCAGGGTAAAAATAAACAAGCAAAATTGCCGCATTTGGACTTCTGAAAATCCTAGAGCGATTATTGAGCAACCTTTGAGTGCTCAACGTTACACTTTATGTTGCGCTATGTGGTCGGGAGGCGTGATTGGGCCGTTTTTTTTCCAAACTTCTCTCTTCGCAATACAATACAAATTTTAATTATCTTAACATAAAGTTGTTTTTTTATTTTGTTTTAGAAAACAAACTTCTTGTTGAAAAACCCTGTTTCATCACCAATTTCCAAATAACTCCGAAACAGTTGAGAATGAAGAAAAAATTATGTAAGGTTGGCATAAAGGTATCTCGCATCTTTTGGTGTTTCAATTATTCAAATCGAATAACAAGCCGTTAAAGTGTTTTACTAAAATAAGTTAGCGTGGTGGTCGCCTTGTTTAGGGGAAAATATTAGGCATGGTCATCAAAAAATCTGTACGTGATACGCGAAAACTAAAAGCGGATTTGATTATAGCGCGTTGAAATCCTTTATATTCCACATATTTATGTTCAGGGGCCAAGTTTTTGCAGATCAGAGTTATCGAATTGTGTTCTTTCAATTTCATAACACCGTAAACCTGTTATGTTTAGCTCGCCTAAACAGAAAATGTGGGAAATATAAAATATGAAGAATATTTTAAATTAGTTACAAATTAATTATTTAAATTATTTGCCTAATATAGCGCTCACTGCAAGATTAATAAAGTTCGAAGAAGAGCTTAAGAATCCTTTATATATTTTGCAGTGGCCACACGAAAATGAAATATATCCACAATATGATTCGTCTATGGGTCAACTACTACAAACGCTGCGCTTAGAACCAATAACAAGAGTAAATAATTTGGCAAGAGGCACTCAACTTAAGCTGCTTGTACGATTAGCAAATCTGCAAAAAGTCATATTCAAGCCGCAATGGTATCCACGTGACATAGTCATTGATGGTCCTGTCTATGGTGGCAAAGATCGTCATGTGGCCGAAGTGTATGCCTTTTATTTGGGTGCAGTATTAGATTTTCGCTGGACACCAATTGTAGTTGGAAGAATAGTAAATTTAAAAACCGAAATTTATGAGAAGGGTGACACAGAACTTCAAAATACTATGACAATAACAGAAGGTGAAAACGGAACCGAACAATATTGTCTATTTGGTAAATGTCATTACTGCAATGAGGAGGAGACTGTATGTGCAGATGAAAATAATAATATTGAAGGAGTTTTCATATACATCATACCAGGTCAATTGGCTAAAAGGCGATCACCTTGGCAGAGAACATATAAGGACGATAAACGGGCTCCCTGGGAAGATGACATGAATTATTGCAAGTTAGTTAGTTTTAAAATAAAATTTAATTTACTTTACTTTACATCTTAATTGTTTTCTTTATTAGAGGCTTAAAAGGTAAATTGGAGACTGAAAGACTCTTGGATTTAATCGATGTTGCCATATTTGATTACTTAATACAAAATGGAGATCGTCATCATTATGAAACCCGCGAAGAACGTGTTGTATTGATTGATAATGGTAAAGCCTTTGGTAATCCAACCAAAGATCATTTGGATATTTTAGCACCCCTGTACCAATGCTGCTTGTAAGTTAAACAAAAACAAAAACAAAAAAAAAACCTATCACAAATCCAAATTTTACTTAAATTTTGATAAATAATTTAGATTACGTGCTTCTACCTGGGAACGGTTACAAGTATTTTCTGGAGGTGTACTAACTGAACTAATCGATCGTTTAACAAAACCCGATGCTTTATATCCTCTAATAACAGATAAACATAAACGTGGCATAGAACGACGTCTGTTAGTCATATATGCCGTTGTAGAGTATTGCATGGACCGTGAAGGTGAAAAAATGTTTAAGAATTTATAAGACTTTCTTCTTATTTCTCTCTCGTATTATTTCAATTTGATCATTGCATATCATTACAAAGTAAGAAACGAAAAAGACATTTGTTTAAAATTTATAAGGTTGTATTAAAAGGAAAAGCTCTTTATTTTAGACGTTGTTAAAAGTTAGTTAGTCAATTAGTTAGTTAATAAGAAATTTGCATAATTAAGGGTGTTATTTCATTTTTTCACAGTATAATAGATTTATACATCTGTATGTAAGAATTTTATTAAATTTTTAACAGTTAATTATTGATAATTTAATAATTATGTATGTTAACACACAGTGGAACAAATTTTGAAATGAGTATCACTCAACGCTAGACCACAGATGGTCATTTTAATTTTCAACAACTGAAATCAGTATGTTAAGCTAAATTCTAAATATCAGGATTTCCAAAGAGTTGGAACGTTGCTAAAAGTAACGCCCAATTGCAAGTTGTTCTGCACTTTCTAGAGTGATGGAAAGTATGGTTGCTTTTCATTTTGTGTGGTACCTGGAGTCCAACAACTCACTTAGCGACCGACCGTAGGAGGCGCTCTATGGGCGACTTGCTAGCTTTCCTCTCTGAACAATTGTGCAATTCCATACACGTCATTTCGGAGAAAGTAAAGTGGTGGCTCTAGATATTTCCCAGGCGTTTGGTAGAGTGTGGCATGATGCACTTCTGTCAAAACTTGTTGCTTTTGTTGTCGGTGATAATTCTTTCAGATTTCTATCTAGTTTTTTTCAAGAACCGCATTATACAAGTTGTTATAGATGGGATAGCATCAAAGGGGTTAAATATTAATTCAGGGGTACTGCAAGGCTCCCTTCTTTTCTAAATGGCCTATGTCTAACATTCAACCCCATATACTCTTTCGCAGATGACAGCACCAGCTGTCATTCGTATTCATTTATTAATAGGCCGAACCAGCTGGAGGTGGGTTCCAAAAAGCAGAACATAAATAATATGCTCAATTACAATCTCCCAACAATCTCCGAATGGGATCAATTTTAATGCCCGTAAGACTCAAGGTTGCATGCTTAGATCGCATGCTTGCGCGCATTGTTCTGAGTTCGGTCACGGCTGCATTTGTTACTATGGCTGATATAAGTATTAGGGAATCGGAAGCTCTTAATATTCTTGGCATGAAAATTCAGTGTGATATTCGATGGACTAAGCACATTATTCAGGTTCCTAAAGAAGCTTTCAAGCGCCACGGTTTTCTAAAACGGTATAAAAGATACTTCACCCCATCCGAACTTCCTACTATTTATATCACCTATATCTGTTCAAAATGGAAATGCAACTCACATGTATGGCCGGTGCCCCAAAGTTTATTTTGAAGTTGCTCGACTGCGTACAAACGAGGCACATTCGGGAGCCAACTCTATTGATTCTCTAGAGCATCGACACAATATGGATTGTATTTCACAGTTTTATCCTCACTACAATGGCAAGTGGTCTAATGAAATTAGAGAACTTGTTCTTGTTACTCGCACGTTTTTGCGTTCAACTTGATTTTTGTTGAAAACGCATCCACTTGTGGTTGATTGGCCAGTGAATCGCACTACGCATTACAGGGAAATTCCTTTTTGTAGCAGAACCGTACGTATGTGGAATAAACTCCCTCCAGAAGAGATCTTTCCTGTCACTCTCAATATATAAAACTTTAAATCGAATGTCCATAAACACTACTCCCTCCCTCTTTTTTCCTCCCCACAACCTAATTTCCTAGTTTTGGCCAATGCACTGCCGGTGCAAAAGCATAAAAACAAAACACAACATTGCAGCGGCCTTAAATCACAAGAATGAGACGATCAATTGACCAAATCAATTGACCGAATCGAAAACTTACGCAACCGGGAAATTTCTCATACAATAACTGAATTATTTGGGTGGTTTGGGGCGCCGTCTTGCTAAAACCAGAGCTCTTAATGTAGTAGTGACACCAATGTCGACTTTGTATATTTATATAAAAGGCTATTGTAAAGCCTTCAAAACAGGCCTTGTTTTTATAGCGTTTAATTAAATTTTTCAAACAAAAGTTTTCTGTTGTCATCTCTTTCTGTCTTTGCTGGCTATTGGTTCAGTAAAAATGGTGCAGTAGTGACGCTAATGTCGAATTTATATATTTATATAAAATAGAATTAACTTCCACATAATTTTACGATAATAGCTTTTGGAATAACAATAAAAAATTAAGTGTATTTTATGCCAAAGAATTGCAAAAAATTATAATTAATTTTTAACTTAATCTACGTTAATAAAAAAGTATACAGTGGAAAGCACAACTGTCCGGATGTTTTGCATTAAGGAAGTAAGGTAATGAAAATAATACACATAAAGGTATATTATGAAATATATATATATATATATTTTAATTAATTGAACATTATTCTAAATTATAAAGCACAAAAACTCATATAAATTGCTTTAGGAAAATTAGCAAAATTAAAAGAACAAGAAATTCACTATTCGGACACTTTTGCACTATTTGCGGGGTTTGTTGAAAATCAATTAACGTTGCCAACTTAATATTTCGTCGAAAGGCCTTTATTTTTAATTATACTTTCAATACGTCTTGGCATACTCTCCATCAACTTCTGGATGATATCACGATCAAGAGCTCGCCATTCATGTTGTATTCTCTGCCAAAGCTCGTCAACATTTTTTGGTGGGTTTTTATACGATCCCAGCTTTCTTTTAACAAAAGCCCATAAATTTTCTATGGGATTCAGGTCTGGGCTTTGTGCAGGCCATTGTCCCAAAAGTTTGGTTTTGTAGCCAGCTTTTTACTATTTTGGCCGTGTGCTTTGGATCCCCGTCTTGCTGAAAAATAACCTCTTCGGCTGGATAAGCACTCTCGTCAACAAAACCTTTTAAATCCTCCTTCTTCATTATACCTTGGATTCTCACCAAAGGTCCAGTGTTCCACCAAGTAAAACATCTCCAAACCATAATACTGCCGCCACCATGTTTCATCGTTTCCTTCACATGGTATTTTTGGATGCGCTCATGCGGCCTATGCCAATAATATTCTTTTCCATCAGACTGGTACCGGTTGACTTTTATTTCGTCGCTCCAAATAACCCGTTTCCAGTCATCGACTGTCCAATTTTTGTAGGTTTTACAGAAATTCAGTCGTCTTTTCACATTGCTATTAGAAAGTGCTGGCTTCTTCTTTTTCACAATGGCTACTAAATCAATTCTATTTAATGCTCGTCTGACCGTCCAGGAACTGACATCCTTACCAATACTTTTTGCAGCAATTTTCGGTGTTTTGATGGTCTTATTGTGTAGCAAACGTTCAATCTGCCGGGCATCACCATCAGAAAGCAGTCTTGGTCGACCACCTTGGTTATTATTGCAAGCTACATTATGCCGTTTTTTTATATCACTAACCGTAGATTTACTTAAATTTAATTTTTTAACAATTTTACGGCATGAATAGTTATTTTGCAACAAATTGATCACATTGTTTTCAATGTCAGTTGGCGTTTTTCGCATTTTTAAAGATCTTTTATTTTTCTAATATAAAATCCACTTAATCCCTTCACAGCTCAAACAATAATGCACAAATAGAGAAAAAAAAACAAAACAAAAAAACAGCAGGTCAAATACCGTTACTTTTTAACAAAGCAATATCGTGATAATATTTATTTCTTGTACAGTGCAAAAGTGTCCGAATAGTGAATTTCTTGTTCTTTTAATTTTGCTAATTTTCCTAAAGCAATTTATATGAGTTTTTGTGCTTTATAATTTAGAATAATGTTCAATTAAATAAAAAAAAATATATATTTCATAACATACCTTTATGTGTATTATTTTCATTACCTTTCTTTCTTAATGCAAAACATCCGGACAGTTGTGCTTCCCACTGTATATTTGAAATGTATTACTGCAGATGAGAGCATTTTCCTATGGCAATTTCACTACTGCTCATACAGTGGATTTTACACAATTTTTTTTTATTTGAATAATAAATATTTTATGAGAATATCATTAAGTATTTATTAAAGGAATCCAGCACATATTAAAGTAGATTAAATTAAAAATGATTCCAAAAAATAAAATTGTTTATTAATTTTTAACTTTAATTTTTTAAAACTTTCGACCAAGAAGACAAACAAATTTTATTTCTTAGCACTAAAAATAGAAAATAGTTATTAATACAAACTTTGATAAGAAATGAGGACTATCTCATAAAATATTAAATACAATCAATATGTTCTTTTCTAACATTTTAAATCTTTTAGGTTTCATGAAAATAAAAATAAAAATACCATCGGTTTTAATTTTACATGCAGCCCAGCTGGTAGCATATTTCTAGTGGTCACTTATAACATGTTTAAATCCTAAGTAAATGAATAAATATTCTGCTTATTTATTTCTTTTAGGGTTATGAATAAAGATTATTTAAAAAGAAAATTTTCTAAAGCATAACACTAGATAATGTGTTACACAAGTTATTATGATGGTTTATATTTTATATTAGTACATTTACCTCTTTTGTAAAAATAAAATATTTATATATATTTATTATATTATTTTCAACCATGTTGTACATTTTTACATTTACATTAAGAAAAATAAAACAAAAATTTCAATTTTAGTTATAATATGATTATAGTTAGAGAAATTACTAAATAACGATGAAAACGCCGTGATTAATAATTAGTCAAAACAAACAAACAAACTAATTTTTATTGGCCTTTACATTAGAAAATGTAAATAGTTTATTAAATTTCTTATTTTGAGCCTTACTTGTGTTACCCTAAAAAGGAAAATATTTATAAAATAAAGAAATATTAATTAAATTTTTTATTTTTAATTTTATTTATTTTAGTAATACAATTATTACCTTGCCATGGAACTTTGGTTTAATTTCCGTGCCCTTAGCTTTTTGTGCTCCGCCTTTGAATTTCTTATAATCGATTTTTTTATAGTCGAAATTTGTTTGAACCGGTTCATCAGAAGATTGATGAGATTTACTTAAGTTATTAAACCGTCTTTTTTTGCTTTTATTCTTTCGATTCTTATTCATAGCTGGTTGTTGAACATTTTGTTCATCAGCTGGTCGTGAGGAGGTAGGTTTTTCTTCGGGTGGTCCATCATAATCGTCGTTCTCATTTTCCGATATTGTAGTAGCAGCACAAGACAACTGCTCTGCAGCTCTTTTCATATTATTTTGTTGCTTTAACTCTTTTTTGGTGGGAGGCAGATTAACAAATTTTAACTTAACATCTGTTGGGATTGTTTTTGGAACATTTGCATCTTCAGTCTTAATGCGTTTGGCTGATATTGCATTAGCTGCTTTCATTGCTGCAGATTCTTCGTGTTTGCGCTTCAGTATTTCTTTGATAGGCAAACTGTACAGACTATCATTTTCCATTTTAATATTTTTCACATCAACATCCTCAGGCATGAGAGTAGGTGCTTCAGGGCACAACTGGCGTTTCTTATTTTCAGCCTCAATGCGAGCTGCCTCTTCACGCTTTTCTTTTTCGACCGTGGGCAAAACAGCAATATAACGTCGGTATGGTAATAGAATTTTCTTCTTCTCAGAAAGTTGATGGCGTGTTATTTGTTCCTCCTTAAATAAAATTAGCTAAAGTTTAACACTGTCAAACTGTCAAATTATTTAAAAGGCAAATTACACCATGAAACTCCAAAAATGGAAGTATTGATATTTAGGAAAAATAATACTTTAAAATAAAATCCTTGTGATCGGGTATTTTTCAATTTATTGATTTAAATTTTTGATGCCTCTTTTTAGTTTTATTTTAAAATTTTGGTTGTTGCTAAAAATTTGATTTGTTTCAGTTTCAAGTTTAAGTAAATTTTAAATTTTTATAAATTTAATAAGAAGAACGATACAAAGGTCCATGTCGTGATAAATGCATAACCCTTAAAATTTGCCAGTAAAATAAATATGTTTTTTATAAATCGCAATCCCTTAAATTATGGCGACTTCATTCCCCAAATCTATGCTGGTGTATTTTATCTAAACCGAATTTCAAGAGGAAAATATTAAAAACATGCAAAACTAAGTTTCGAGGCTCCTTAAAGTATATTTAGAAATTTAAAATCCTCTTGATTGGTAAAAGCGTTTTTTAATGAAACAGGGTAAAAAGAGCAATTGTAGATATTTTTTGACTTAAAAATAAAAGAATTTTAAGGTAAAAGAAAACTGAGAAAAATCCATTTTTTTTTCTTTAATGTTTACTAAAATAATCGTACCCATAGAGGAGTATTATTTAGTTATGCAAAGAAGTAAATACATATAAATAAAAAGAATCTTAATTATGGCGTGAGAAAACCGTTATTATAATGTTTAAAATGGATATTGGTTTAATATGGATTCAATTAGTTGATTAAACATTATGAACAGAAGTTCCTACGATGACATTGAAACAGAGATTATCTTAGATATTTTAAAGCAAAAGTTTAACTATTCTTAAAAATGTTTAAAAACAACAAAGCTTTAAAACAAAGATTCAAAACTTTACTTAATAACACCACAAAAAAAGGGCCGATAGCATAAATTATTTACAAATGTTAAGCACTTACCTCTTCTGAATTCTCTGGTGTAGCAAACACACTTAAAACTGGCTTTTTTAAATGTACACCGGTGAATGTATCAATATAGTTATTAACGGCTGGTTCCTTTTCCTTGGTAAGGGTAAGTAAAGTTGGCAAGTCGTCTCTAAATTCCTCCTGATGTGACAAATCATGTGGACAAAGTAATTTACTGTTGTAGTCTTTAACGTTTGCATAAGCCACTCGGTGAATAGCTTCTGCTTCCAGTATTGGTTTAACTAGAGGTTGTTCGCGAGCTTTAAGTATAATCTGATGCAGAGCATGTAAATGTTGGCGTACCAAAGGAGGTATAGGATTACAACAAGCTAGAATACCTTGCATTTCACGCGGCAAACTTTCAGATATTTGCAACATCATGTGATTAGGCAAAACGTAACCATAGCTTTCATCTTCTAAACGTGCTATTGAATCACGCCATTTGAATATTTCGCTAAAAGCAAAAAGTTGGCGATTGTCGAAAATTCTTTTTGATTTACGGTAAAGATCCATATAAGACTCGGCGGTTATTATTGGTTTATTGTATCGTTTTTTACAAATCTCATTAGAACGCTGGTAAATGGAACGCAGTAGCTGAGGCTGCTGATTAGATGCTGCTAAAAGATCATTAGTAAGACGCTCATAAATGTATATAAGAAAATGTGTATCTTGTCTTGCATAAGCTACTAATTCTGAAGGTAGAGGGCGTATACGCCAATCTGCCAATTGAAAAGTTTTATCAATTTCAATATCACAATAATGTTTCATCAAGTAGGCCAAGGAAAGACGGGCAAAATTTAACGCCTTTGCGGCCTGGTGCGTATCAAACATATTAACGATATATAGTGAAAGATCACGCTGCAACCATTCAACGTCTAAGTCGGCACCATGAAAAATTTTAACGATTTTCGGATTCGTAAAAACTTGATTTAAAAGGTGCATTTCTTCCCTCAATTCTAAAGCATCGAATATGTAGTCTGTTGAACGATTAGAAATTTGAACTAAACATGTAAAGCCCAGAAATGTGCGATATGAATGATGTTCAACATCAATCGCCAGCTCAGTAGCTTTCTCTAATTCTTCCAAGGCTCTTTTAAGCTTTTCGGGTGTATCAACATACACCAGTTCGGTCTGGGAAACATCTTTTGGTTTTTGCGGTTGCCGGCACTTCAACAAACTGTTGGGCACTTCGAATTTCATTAACTCAAATTCGTATGGATGCAAATAGTTAATAACATTACCGGCCTCATCGTATTCTGGCAAAACAGCTAAAGGTTTAAGAGAGTTTGGTTTTTCTTTAATTTTAGGTATGAAAGGAGTACCGGCACTATTATCTACTGGTATTTGAAATTTCACTTGTGGTCTGGCTATATTTTTGGCAGTAATCAGCCTAGCAGCTATTGGACTATTTTCATTATTTTTCAAGTTCCAACTGCCTGCTCCTTTTCCGGTATTCGTTAATGTTGATATAGAATTTAGACGAGATTCCACTACTACTGTTTGAGGATTCTTTTTGATGCCACTTAGCTCATCCAAATTGGATTGTAATCTTTCGAACATAGCATCATTGCATTCTAATAACATTTCGAATTGCTCATCAGGCTGGCGGTGCTGTATGTTACCGCGTATATTTTGCCGCTTCAGCACGTGTGAAATAAGACCTAAAATTCTATGAGACTGTTCGTCGATTACACGACCAAATGTGGAATAAGCACAATATAGATCTCTTGCCGCTCCCTGAGGGAAAGCATTTGCGCATTTAGTGGCTTCTATTATTTCCATTAAACCTTTCTGCAAGCAAAAAACACTTTTGATGTAAAACCTTTTTTTATTAAATCACACACGCTTTCCTTTACATACCTTGGTAAACTTTTCAATGCTTTCGAACTCTCCTATGGGAGTAGTTTTCTGTTTTACTTTGTTTTCAGCAGCGCTATTTGCTGCATCTTTATTATTATCCATTATACTATTTTAAATAGGTTTTAGTTTGTAATATTTTTTTTCTTTTTAAAAGTAATTATAAAAATAAGAACTGCGTGGTGAAACAAAAAACAAAATTTGACAACGCTTCTTCTTCTTATCGTATTTTTCTAAGGGGAATTTAATAATAGGTCCCAATTTACATTGGACGACTTTTGTCGCTACAATTCTTAGTTTGTTGTTCGTAATTTTAAATGTGAAGTTAGCTGCAAATATATTTTGAAGCTTGTTTTAATTTCATATTCGTTTCTACTTGTGCGGAACAACGTTTGATTATTAAGTAATTCAAAAATTAAAAAAAAATCGTAAAAGTAAAAATAATTCTATTTCTGGAACAATATAAATAAAAACGGATAATATAAAAAGAGGTAAAATAAATGTGATTGTGCTTTTGAATAAACAGAAAAAAAAAACATTAAATAGAAAAAGTGATAGTTTTTCAGGTTTTGTTTTTTAAATCTTAACAAAAAAATGGCGTTACGGTGGAGTCGTGATTGCATGGAGAAGCTGATAATTCTAATTCAGCAACGACCTTGCTTGTATAATATTAAATCCAGAGATTATCTGGATAGGACGAAAAAGGCGCAAGCAATGAATGAGGTTGTAGCAGAGTTAAGAAAAAGTAATATTTTTATTACTTATGAAGACGTAAAAAGTAAATGGTGGAACCTCAGCACTCAGTTTGCGAGGGAATGGCGTTTGATTTGCCAGTCACAAAAAATTGGTGCTGGCAGATCTGCTGTCCACGTTCCCAAGCTATGGTGTTATGACCAGCTGGAATTTTTAAAAATATATTCAACAATGAGGACAGGGCAGGAAAACGTAGAGGTATAAATATGTTAAATATTCAATGACTACACGGCTAAATAAATATTTTCACCAAAATAGCCTCAAAACTCTCAGCGAACTAATTTGGATGAACTAGGAGGAAATAGTACCTTAGATGTAATAGTGGTTGAAGAGCAACCTCAGAAAAAATTCAAGGTACTTCATCAATTGTATTACATTAAATCTAATAATTATATAAATTTTTAGCGTGCCGAATGTATTAAGACATTACAAAAGGACCTTGTCAATTTTCAAAACATATTAGCTGAGAAGAAAAGTAAAAAAAATTTGCATGGCTGGGATCGCTCGTAGCCAATCAAATGGAAGATATTCACCCGAACAAGCAAGCTAAGGCTGCATGGGAGTTCCAATGCGTAATGCACAAGTTCACGAGTAGCTCAGACGAAAAAGAAAACACCTCATCGAAGAAAGATATTCTAGAGCTCTCAATGGAAGGTGTTTTTGATAAAGAGGATTTTATTTAAATTCTTACTTGAAGGTAATATATCTTTAAAATTGCGCTTCGTTTTTACTAACTATTCACTTTCTATTTTCCAGCTCCATCAATTCCTTTTCACGATTAGTATCAATTAATCAATCAATTATTTTAAGTGATGCAAATGAATTGTGATCTTTTTATTTAATATTTACATATTAATGTTTTAACGAATTATTACTTTAAGTGTTGCAAATGAATTGTGATCTTTTTATTTAATATTTACATATTAATGTTTTGACGAATTATTACTTTAAGTGATACGAATTGTGATTTTTTATAATATTATTAGAACTTTTTTTCCCAATATAAAAGTATTAATCTTAATAATGGTGTTTTTAAATAAATTTATCAAATATATTTATTTAGAAAGGCCATTATTAAGATTAATACTTTTATATTGATTTTTTTATAATTCCATTTATGCTTTAATGAGTTATTATTTTAAGTTATACAAGTGAGTTTTTCTTGTTTGTTTTATATTTACGTTTTTAATTATTTTATTCAAATATTTGCCTCAAAATAAAAGTCATTTATGTAGATATGTAATATTTTCTTTTTATTAAAAGGTTTTGTCAAAACACTACAAATGAATTGTATGAAATAAAAATGTTTACATTCAAAATAAATGATTTTAAAGTTATAAAGAATAAGGATTTGATTTTTAATATACATTTATTTAATGAAGTTGTAATATATTTTCGTTTTCAGATAAGGAAACGCTGGAGCATGTGGTTATTTCTAATTTGTTTAATATAAAACTTAAAATCAAAACAGTTTTCACATCCAATCTAATTTCCCTTCTTTGTTGAAGTAAGCCATAAATTCTTGTCTTAAAACTTCTGCGGCACCCTTTCGAGGATTATAACGGTTGTCAGTATTATTATTGTTTTCATTGGATGTGCACTGTGTAGTATTTATTGCGTATGTATGGTCCGTTTGAATCAAATAGTTGTGCAGTGCGCAGCAAGCAAACGTAATTATTTGCACTGTTTCCATCTTAAAATTCATAGGTGACAGAAAAATACGAAATCTGTTCGAAATCATGCCAAAACAATGTTCGACAACGTGCCGAGCCCGAGCAAGACGTTTATTAAATATTTGCTTTTCGTTGCAATTTGTATGAAATGGGTATGGCTTCATTTAATGTTTTTGCAGAGGAAAAGCATCATCTGCAACTACCACGTATGGAAGGCATCTTCCATTGCCAATTATTGCGTTAGGGGGTATTTCTATTCCCTCTTGCAAGAAACTGCACAGACTACTTTGCAAAAAAACACCTGCGTCATTGGAACGTTCATTAAAACCAACGCTGACAAAAATAAACTTACAAATGACGTCAACAAGTGCCATTAAAACTATACTGTTTGTTCCCGTGGAAAAAGACGCCGTCTATACGTGGTGGTCGGAAGGTAATGTGCTTCCCATCTAAAGCACCTAAGCAATTAGGGAATTGCCATTTTATAGCAAATTCCTTTGCAATAGCGTCCCATTCTGCTACTTTGTTGGGAAACTGTAGAAAAATATTGTTAATCACAGTAAAAAAAATAAGTATATGTATATATATTTTACCTTCAATTGTGTTTCGCTCAGTTTCTTCCAAAGTACTTTGCAAACTTCTGGAATTATTCTGGAAATACTACACTTCGAAACTCGGCTTTGAAATGTTTCTCCTGCAAAAAGTAATTAAAAGATGTAGTTTTATGAAATATATGGAATTGCTTTAAGAAATTACCACTTACAAGGAAACGCAAACTCAAAGCCAACTTTTCTGCTGCTGAAATGGCTTCTCTACATTGCGTGTCTTTACAACACAACACTTCTTGTTGTATTAAGTCCAACAAAGCTTTGAATTCAACTTTTGAAACTCGTAAATAATTTTTATACGAGGCTTCGTCACTAATCTCTAGCTCCTTTGTAATGAAGGCAAATGACCCACGTTCTTTTTTAATTTTCCTCCAACATTTCACCCACTGTCTTTTTTTCTTTCAGTAGGAAGGCATGTGGCTTTCATACATAACTCAGTCAGACCTATAATTCTCAAATTAATAATTTAAAGAAAAAAATGCAAATCTAACTTACCAATGAGTATGTTCTCCTTATCGCTGTCTGAATCCAATTGTGAGGCTACCGTAATGCTGTGAAGAGTTTTGCTTATTAGCTGGTATTTATCCATTTGTAATAACTAATAATTTATTATTAATAAATTTTTTTTATACTAAATTAATTTTAAAGCAACACAAATTTCTTATTGTTTCTTAACCGTATACGTATGTATTTATAAAAGAATATGTCAAACATTTCCTGTGTGTATATGGATAAAAATCGTCAAATGTATAGCGAATGCAACTTTAAAGAAAGAACGACAAAAATTGCAACGACAAAAATCGTCCAATGTAAATTGGGACTAGGTAATACTACGATCCCAGTAAACAGTTTGTCGCCCTGTTGACTGTAATATATTTATATTAATTTTACGTAAAACAAATTAAAAAATTTGCAACTTGAAAACGTATGTGTTCAAAAAAGGTGATAAAGCAAAATCATTTTCATTACTTTTTAATTATTTAATGCAGATTTTCGTTCCTTTTTAACTTATTATCTCAAGGGTTTATACCTGATAAATATGAAAATACATCAAGAAATGGTCAACGTTACATAAGGCTTTGCCAACTTATAAGCAACAAATTACGCCTTTACCTTATATAAGGTGGCTGACTTCTACATACATCCATTTTTTGCGAGTAGACATATTTATGAAAAATTAGGGAATCAACTAATACAACTTGCACAACTAATTCCAAAATTCAGTTACTGAAGTTTCACGCATATACCTAATTGTTTGTTGGCTTTAGTACAGATTTATTTCGCTTTGAAATAATTATAGGAATAAAAATTTTAAAAATCTGGCAAGACGTTTCTGTAAATAAAACGGCTTATTAAACAAAAAAATCGCTGACTTGCTAACATTGTTGCGCCGTGCTCAAGGAGAATAATCTGCACAGAGTGGTTATCTGTTAGCACTTTAAGGAATAAAATTTGCAAGTAGTTTTTTAGAAAATTATCAAATATCTTATTACGTATAGCTAAATATGGATATATTTAAAAACATTTTAACGCGATTTCCTCGCGGTGGATTATCTTACGTATTTGCTTACGGCTCCAGTGTCAAACAGCAATTGGGTTATTCTAAAGTTGGAAGACAAAAAAATTGTGTCATCGATTTAGTATTTTGTGTTCGCGATCCTTTAGGTTGGCATGCCGAAAATATGAGTCGCCATCAAAGTCACTACTCGGCCATGAGGCTCTTTGGACCAAATTTAATAATGAAATATCAAGAGAATTTAGGAGCTGGTATATATTTTAATACCTTAGTACCCTTAGACGATTTGGGAGTTCAAGTTAAATATGGTGTCATATCAGAAGAACATTTAGTTCAAGATCTACTTGAATGGAAACACCTTTATATTGCGGGACGTTTGCAAAAGCCCGTACAAGATGTTGTGCAACCTGATGATAAACTTAAATCATGCTTAGATGTAAATTTACGAAATGCTTTTCAAGTGGCTTTGCTTTTACTGCCCGAGAGATTTGGAACTTTTGAACTGTTTCACACCATATGTAATCTTAGCTATAAAGGTGATTTTCGCATGATCTTTGGTGAAAATAAAAACAAAGTGACAAACATTGTCAAGGCTCAGGAAAATGACTTCTTTGAACTCTATTCTCCTGTTATGAGAGATCTAGCTGAATACGTGGCTGTTGACTTTGCGGCTAAAGAAATAGGTAGAAGCGATCGCATCACTAAACGGTTCGAACAAGATAAATCTACAAAAGCTTTAGAATTTCATTTACGCCAAGCGCCAGCAGAACTACGACGACGACTCATTTGTAATTCTGCATTTACTGGTAACTATATGGACATTGTGCAAAACCTAGCCGCCTCAAAAGATCTCCATAAAATTGTACAAGCATCTGTAAATGATATTGTTTGGCGTAGTAGCATAAAGCAATCGTTGAAGAATATACCCAGCGCTGGTATACTTAAATCAATCCTTTATAGTTATCGAAAAGTTCTGAAAACTTTTTCCAAATAGGTCTGCAATAGCTCTTGTTATAACAAAGAAGAAGCATCAAACTTCAATCCCCTTATTTAAATTTTGGATTTAAATTCAAAATGCGAATCGATTTAATTTTCTTGTAATACAAAAAGTTGCCATTTCCAATGTATTCACATACATGAGATTTAATCGTTATGAGGACCATATCGTCCATTGTCCTGAAATGTGCTATGCATTATTTTAAGTTTTGTTTTGTTTTTGTATAAAATACAACTGGAATTACAAGTCATATTGAATATTGAAATGTTATATTCAGAAAAAATTTAAATATTATATTTTATGAAATCGACAAAAAAATTAAGTTAAAACGCTTATAAAAGAATTAATATAAGAAAATGTTAAAAAAAATCAATTCAACTATATAGATAAGAATTTTTTAAATATAAATAAAATAAAAGGTTATAAACCGTTCTGTTATCAAAACCGATTTCGATCACATATAAAGCTAATGCATAATAAATTTGGCATTGCATTTTAAGAAATAATGAAACCTTTTATCCTTGAAAAACTGAACTTCTTGCCTTTCTCCTTCCTCTATTATTTATATCATAAAATCTCTTGTATAAATTACTGTTCGTAGATCCTCATTTCATAAGCTTAATATATATTAAATAGTTGAATGGTTTATTTTTAAGCTTTTATATAAATACTTAGAAAATTGCACACACACATATATATATATATATATATATATATGTATTTATTTATTTTATATTTATTATTTATAATAATTCAAAAGATATTAAATTATTGTCGCAGCATATTGTTTTATTAATTTTAAAGAACACCTTTTGTATCAGTGTTAAGCAGATTTACGGCATATTTATTATGTGTAACATGTTCTACTTTATCAACATTTATAACTATTTTTCTATCATTACGTTATCAAAGTTAGGAAATTCATTTAAATTACAACAGTAACACGAATTGAATTATTATAAATAATATATGTATGTATACATACTACATAATTATTGAAAATACCATACAAAATGTTTAAACAATATTTTCTGGTGGTGGTTAGACCACTGGATGAGTACAATGCTTCTATCATTGCTCCCGCTGTGTAAAAAGGATCAACCTCAATTACTCGGCATGATATGGTTCTTCAGATGACAAAACTAGGATTAAATTTAATTTTTAGTTATGTGTGTATGTAAATATTGCCTTAGCTGTCGGGAACCACTTTGAATTGAATTTAATGCCGCATTTCATAATGGACGTTATACTGCCGAAAAACGCACATCTTTTCGGAAGATCTCAAGGGTAATGAGATCTTATCAGTGGTAATTTTTTTAGATTTTCCTTAAAACCACTTTATTTGCATTATATTTGGAACGCAACTTAAAAGCGCTAACTTTTTGATCCAAAAAATATTCATGATAATTAAAACACAAAAATTGTAAATTATTATAAGTCAGGTCTATGTAAAGAAAGCATACAATTAAGTGTCACTTTTGGGCTAGTGTGAGCCGTTTTAAGGAGTGGTTAAAAAACATATTTTCATTGTACTCATTCCATGGCAGGCTGATAGTTTTCTTTTAAAGAACTTTAGTATTAATATAGTAGTATATTTGAATTACTCTCCTTTAGAAATGTAATTGATTCTTAAATATACTTTTGCATATTTCATTAAATTTTAATGTTATAATAAAAATAATTCGTAGTAAAACTACCATCAATGGTTTTTCTTTTTAGTTTCTAATCATCAATTTTTGCATCATCCTCATCCCTTGAGAAATATTAAGAAAATATCACAATATGGCCAGTGTACCTGATTTTAGTAGCTCATCAACTATCTCATCTGAACAAGAGAGCAGAAGCAGAAAACTGCACCAAAAATATAAAAAGAAATCCGAGAAAAAGTATAAAAAGGCGAAAAAGAAACATGCGGAGAAGAAGAAACAAACACGCAAAGAAATGGAAAAGACTTTCGGTGACAAAGTCGATACACCGCTTCATATTCCTGCTGCATCGCTGTCGAAATATGAAAACATAAGTAACGCTGCAGAGACCAATGCGTTTGGTCCCGCCCTACCGCCACACTTATTAAATAAAAACAAAAATGACACCTTAGTTATAGGTCCCACAATTCCTATGGAATTATCAGGAAACTTGGAAAATTCAAAATCAGCAAATTTGACAGAAGATGATGTAAACAAATCGGAAAATGAAGATACCCTACAAGGCACATATGGACCACTACCAATAACTAATGAAGTGGAAATGACACCAACACAATTGCAATTAGAACAACGAGCGTTAGAGCTTAAAATGGCTGCTATGGATGGCATTACAGCTACTACAAATTTTCAAAACGTGAGAGAAGAATGGATGTTGGAATTACCAGAAGTGGGCTTAAAAGGCGGCTTAGCAGGATTAACCAATTTAAAACGGGGATTCCATCAAGGAAAGGAGAAACCCGACTTTAGTGATAGGTACTTATAACACCAATATTAAGCAATGTTTTTTTTTTCAATTAATTTGACAAATATTACAGATCCTCTTGGACAAAAACACCTAATTTTGGCAAAGAGAAGCCAAAACCTGAAAGTTTAAAAGAGAAGCAAGAATTGCGTGCTAAAGAATTGTATGAAAAAATGCGTGATGCTGAACAAGAAACAATAGCAAGAAAACACAGTAAGAAACATAAACGCGACAAGTCTTTGGTGGAAATACACCAGAAGAAAATGCGTAAACAAGAAAAGAAAAAGGCAAAAGAATTAAAAGAAAGTAACATGAAGCCCGAAAGACGACCATTCACTCGTGATGTTGATCTAAAGTTAAATAAGATCGATCGCAATCAAACCAAGCAAATAGTGGATAAAGCAAAAATTCTTAATACAAAATTTTCAGCTGGTCATTCAAAGTACCTTTAATTATTCATACACATGTTTTTTGTTTAGTAGATTATGTGTGATAAAATTTTTAACTTAAAAAACTATGAACATTATAAATAAAGTTTAGATATATTTAAATAAATTAACTGATTTTCAAGTAAAATAAAATTAACGTTGTGGTGCTGGTTTTGGTTTAGGAATCTTAGCCAAAAGCATTTGTATTTCGTCTTTTTCTTTCCAATCTTTCCATAATTCGAATAGATTCACAATCGCTCTTACTATTTCTTGGACTTTGTCAAGATCGACATTAAGTTCAGCAAACCATTGTTTCATAGAATCTCTTTGTAATATAACGCAGGCAATTTGCAAACAAGCAATGGCAATCTTAAAAAAAAGATTTTAAATGAAAAATCTTGATGATAGTCGCATAATATAATCTTTAGTGGCAGACTTATTGAATTAAAATGATGAATGAATCTTACCTGATATGGTGGATACAGCAAGCATACATCTGTTCGTAAGGAGTCATTTACTATGCGCCAACTAAGCGTTAATAATTGATCTTCCTGTCCCATATCCTGAACCAGTTGCAGTAGTGGTCTATAAGGCTGATACACTATTAAACAACAGTCTAAATTTTCTAACAAGTAAAATTCGCATTCCAAAATATGATTTGTACGATAGGGGAAATCTTGCGTATACGCATAATTAAACTTGCTTTTTATAACCGATTGACAAATAGATATTAAACGAGAATTTGAAATAACACCAAATTCTTCCACCTTGGAAGCCAACAGTATGCAGGTGGGAGCTAGCAATAGGGGATCAATATTTTTCAGCGAATTTCTAGCATAAAAACGTTTAAAGTATACCGTTGCAGTGGCAATGACCTGCTGGCGCAGTTTTAGTTGTTCGCCTAAAACCTGAATGACATTTGCGAAGAATATAAAGATTTTTTGATACTCCTCTTCACTGAGCAGTTGTAAATCATACTGCCGTTCTCGCATTAGGTCTTGCCGATCTAGAATCCACTGTTGAGAGTGAGAACTTTGCCAAAAATTCCCCGCCATTGAAAACTTAGATCAAGTTATCAAATTTTTTTGTTAGAACCAAAAAGTGATTTCCGATTACTGCCTTCAGTGCTCATCTACCTTTCTTTAAAAAATAGCCACAAGGCAAACTACAGGTGAACTCCAAATGGTTGCTGTAAAGTTAGTTTGTGACTGCATATGTAAACAATCAATATAATGTTGACCACTTTCACTGAACACTCTACTTAATAAAACTGTGCTGCCGGATCTTATATCGTTAAGAGTTTTGTAATCGCCAAGTATAAAAACTAGTATTTAAAAATAAAAATAGATAAATTAAAAACTAATTTATTGAAATCGAATATATAATGGCCTATATCAAAGTCACAAATAAAATATAATTTACGAGTTAAAAATTAGTTATGCCATGACATAAACATACACTTTAAATTTTCTGTTAAAAATAATTTTTTATTTTGCTCTTTTTAATTTCCGCAAATTTATTTCACTTATTTTTTTCATTTATCAAAATCAACAAGTTTATTTTTTACCTTTTTTTGGTTTGAAAATAACAAAATACCACCAGGTAAATCGATTGCATTTGATTATTGCGCGCATTGCCTTATTTTGTAGTTTCTGCATCCTTGATATCTGCTGTTCTGTACAGCATGTATATAACACAGTAGATCCAAATTCAAAATGTGGTTTTATCGTTGTATTGTATATGATTATTGCCGTTATAATTGATATTTTGTTCCTTATACGTTTAAAAACCCCGATTTTTCCACCAATTTGTTTGCATATGTATTCTATATGTTCTTTGAATTTTAAGTCCTTGTCTATCAGAACACCTAGATATTTTATATTATTAACTTTCTCTATTATTATATCATTAATTTTAAATATTATATTAGTATTCATATTTATTTCCATTATTTTAGTTTTGTTCTCGTTTAACTTTAGTTTATTCATTCTCAACCATTTCATAATGTTATCCATATCATTAGATAAATTAGCGTGACATATCTCCTCCGTTGCCGCTTCAGTAAAAATCATCGTATCGTCTGCATATAAAACAATTTCACATTTTTTCAAAACTTTTTCCATATCATTTATGTATATAATAAACAGCAGCGCTCCTAAAATTGAGCCTTGTGGCACTCCGAAGTCATTTCTCGTAGTATTTGATAATGTGCCATTCACCTTCGTAAATTGTCTGCGATATGTTAAATATGACTCAAACCATTTCAATTCAGTATCCTGAATTCCATATTTATAAAGTTTCCGTAATAAAATATCTCTATCAATCGTCTCAAACGCTCTTTTAAAATCTAAGAAAATTGCTATTATTTTGTTATTCCTCTTCATAAATTTCCACCTATTTATGACATAGTTGACTGCTGTTTCACAAGAGTACTTTTTTCTGAAACTCGACTGATACTTTGAAAGTAACTTGTGTTGTTCAATATAACATTCTAATTGAATTTTAACACTCATTTCAATTATTTTCTCAAACGTTTTTAACATGTTTATTGGACGGTATTCCTCACATTTGTTAGTATTTTTAACTTTTTCAATAGGTGTAATCATAGATTCTTTTCAATTATTTGGAAATATTCCAGTTTTCAGTGATTTGTTTATAATATTTAGCATAATATTTCCTATTGTGTTCCAGTTATCCAAAATCATATTGATTGATACTCTATTGTAGTCAGGTTTTTTCTAATATTCTTACATATTATTTTAAGTTCTTGTAAAGATATTGCACGGAATTTCAATTTCAAATTCATTGCAGGTATTATATTTTTATATTGCACATATTCAATGGAGTTTCTAATTTCCTTAATGCTATTGATGAAATAGCTATTATTATTTAACGTAAAAAGTTATTTTCTTTTTATTATCTGCCAAAAAAAAGTCAATAACAAAGTTTAAAATTAAAGTAGTTCCTAAAGAACCGTCTTTATGATTATGCCCCGAGTAAAGCTGAAAGTACCGATTTTATAAAGATTTTTTTTATCATCAATGCAAATGAATGCTTTGAAATTATAATCCTTGTAATAATTATTTTTACAAGCATAATTTATATTACTGCCGCTATTTCCTATAAAGAGAGATTATGGCTTCGGAATTTTATTTATGCTTAGGGAGAGCATTCAGAGCCTCTGGAGTTAAAAAGATTAGTTAGTGAGCGACGAGTTTGCTCTTTTGGGGCTCGTTATAGTAATATTTGGCTTAGTAAATAAACCATAAATTGGTGAAAAGAAAACAATTCAAAGGTTAATAATAATATTTCCTCTATACATTAAAGATCTAAAGGTTACTCCGAATTTGAATTGTTCAGTGTTATATGGAAAAATTCTTACAACAATATTTATGTTTAAAACACTGGATTTCGTTACCGTCTAACGAAAATAAGTAGCTGCAAATCCACCCGGTTTTTACACGAAAATGTTTCGTTTTTTATTTATTCTGTAACGACGTAGATATATTTTACAAGAATATCACCAAATTTCAATTATTTTAAATTTATATTATACAAAATTAAGTTCCCTCAATACAACGATAAACTCTAATATTTTACATATATAACGAGTATATATAAGCTACCTAATGTATATTTGTTAACGTAAAAGGGGGCAGAGTCTATTCAAGGGTTAACAGCAAAACTAAATGCACCCATTTGCAAACTTCATATCTTGGCAGCTGTCAATTAGTGCAGCCAACTTCACACGAATAAAATTTTCATTGAAAATCACCTTCAGTGGGCCCCTTTCAAAAGAAATATTTAATTAATAAATTGAAATCATAATGGCTATGCGAGTACTTGGCATTTCCCAAACTTTGCGTCACCTGGCCAGGGGAACAAACGTTTTAAAGGTATTTAAAATAGTTTATATATACAGCATTTTAAAGATTTTACCTGCATAATTACGTAATAAAAATCGTACATTGAATGGGTTTTGGCAAACAAATGTAAATCGATAGGAACTTTGTTTTGCATATTTTTCCATAGTTTATTTTATGCATTTATAAAATTTTTAAAATTTGTGTCGTGTGCTAGAAAAAGTTAGGTTAAATAAACAGAGCTAATTTGTTTTATTTACAGCGCTACAAGGTTTCTGATGCAGCTAGCTTGGCAAAGGCTCTCGTCAACATCCCTGCCACTCAGGTAACTCCCTTAGATAATTCTTTGCGTGTAGCGAGTGAAGATTCGGGTGCTTCTACTGCCACAGTGGGTCTATGGATTGATGCAGGTTCTCGTTCGGAGACTCCCAGAAACAATGGTGTAGCTCATTTCTTAGAACATATGGCCTTTAAGGTATACTGAAGAACTTTCAGTAAGCAAATAGAATTTCTTTATTTCTGTACTTTATTTTGATTTGAAGGGTACATCCAAACGCTCCCAAACCGATTTGGAATTGGAAGTGGAAAACATGGGCGCTCATTTGAATGCTTATACATCTCGCGAGCAAACTGTTTTCTATGCTAAATGTTTGTCCAAAGATGTGCCTAAAGCTGTCGAGATATTAGCCGACATTATTCAAAATTCCAAATTGGGTGAATCCGAAATTGAACGTGAACGCTCAGTAATTTTGCGTGAAATGCAAGAAGTTGAAAGCAATTTGCAAGAAGTAGTCTTTGACCACTTGCATGCAACCGCTTATCAAGGTACTCCATTAGGTCAAACTATTTTGGGACCCACTAAGAATATTAAGTATGTATGCTGCTATATTTTTCATGATTATTTTTGTTTATTAATAAAAATTTCAGATCTATTGGCAAGTTAGATTTGCAAGATTATATTCATACTCATTATAAGGCCTCGCGAATTATTTTGGCTGGTGCTGGTGGTGTCAAACACAACGAATTGGTTAAATTGGCTGAGCAAAACTTGGGTAAATTGGAGAACACCTACGATGGCAAGCCCCCAGAGGTAACGCCATGCCGTTTCACCGGTTCTGAAGTTCGAGTGCGTGACGATTCTCTTCCGCTGGCCCATATCGCAATTGCTGTAGAAGGATGCGGCTGGACCGATCAAGACAACATTCCCTTGATGGTTGCCAATACACTTATCGGTGCTTGGGATCGTTCTCAAGGTGGTGGCATTAATAATGCCTCCAATTTGGCTCGTGCTAGCGCTGAAGACAGTACGTAAATGCTTTTCACTTACCTTTTATTTAAAATAAATTCTTTTATTTTGACGGATAGATTTATGCCACAGTTTCCAATCATTTAATACTTGCTACAAAGATACTGGTTTGTGGGGCATTTACTTTGTTTGTGATCCCATGGAGTGTGAAAACATGCTTTACAACATCCAAAACGAATGGATGCGTCTTTGCACTATGGTTACTGAAGCAGAGGTTGAACGTGCCAAAAACTTGTTGAAGACCAACATGTTGCTGCAACTCGATGGCACTACTCCTATTTGTGAAGATATTGGCCGTCAAATGCTTTGTTATAACCGTCGCATTCCGTTGCACGAACTTGAACAACGTATTGAAGCCGTTGATGTCAAAAATATACGCGATGTTGGAATGAAATACATTTATGACAGATGTCCTGCTGTTGCTGCTGTGGGTCCTGTAGAAAATCTTCCCGATTATAATAGAATCCGTTCATCTATGTACTGGTTGAGAGTTTAACTTGTTCGTAGAGAGTGAAAGTAAAATTTAGGTGTTGCGAAGAGTTGATTTTGGAAACGTCATTTTCTAAAAACCTTAATTTAGTTTATATAATTTAAAAGAAATAAATATCCTTATTAAAAATGAGGTCTTATTATTATATACGATTTTAATCATGTGGACATGATATATGTACATCGTTTATACAAACAAAAAAAAAACAGACGAATTGAAAACGTTCCTCTTATAGCTTTAGGACACCTATTTATTTAAATTCCCATAATAGTGAAATATTGAAAAAAAAAAAAAATAATAAAGAAGGTAACGCTTAAATAATTGTTTGAAATTAAGAAAAATCCAAATAAACTATAATTAAATGACTTATAACCGCATGGTACTTTTTCTATTTTGATTGTGATTTTCTTCTTGAATGCTGAGATTTATAATTAAATTGTATTTAAAAAGCAAAATTAGTCCAATACTAAATAAAGCTTATTGCGAACTGGAAATGATAGTTAATTAGAAAAATATTTTAAGAGTTTTAAAAAAGCGTTTTTATTGTTTTGTTAAAATGCAAACAAATCTTAATGCTGAGAATATCTAATTGGTACTCCACTTAGACCTTTTTGAAGTTTAGCGGGTTCAGTTTGTCCAAGCGCAGGGTCTAGACCTTGCCATGTACGGTCTTCGAAGGTTAAACCCGTGTTAGTAATCATTTCTTTCATTCTTGGTTGTGTAGCTAGAGCCTGCTGTTGTTCGCTTAAAGCAGATAAATTTGCTGGTTCAACATCAATTCCACAGTTTGTAAGATTACGTATACGCCCAGTTAGTAAACTTATATCATCCTTATTTGTATCACTGGGATTAAATTCAAGAAAACTTTTTCCGTGTGGCAGTAGTTCTTTGAAATCCGTAACATACGATTCTGGGTAACGCATGTGCCAAGCGGGGTTTAAAGCCATTTCTGCTTCAAATACAGACACTATTGGTTTATAAAATTCTTTCGACTCGAACATGTTGTTAAATGCACAGCCTATCAAGACAAAACAGTCAATTTCTAAAAAGTTTGCTAGTTTGGCTACATTTATGCGACCAACGGATATAACCTTGGTCTTCATTCCACGAGACTTTGCCATCAACTGTAAATGCTTTATGACATCCAAATAGCCATCAGCTGTAAGTGTAGCCACTATTAATCCTAATGTTAGAGCATCCTTACATTTTTCGATATAATAGTACCGACGCCTTATAAAATTTGCTGTTAAAGGATTTTTCTCACATCCTTTGCCTGTTAAGGCATCATATATGAACCATTTTGCTGCCTTTGAGCTTAGAGACAAATTGAAAAATCTTTGATTATCGCTGCCAACAAATAAGCACAAACGCTTTTCATCTAATTCATTGATATATTGAGAGTAATTTTTAATCTGAGTGGAAATATCGCCCGAGTCTAAAAGTTCACCGAAACTGTCACCACAAAAGCACACAAATTGCACTTCTTTTGCTTTGAAAGTCCTCAAAATGTTTTTTAAATTATCTTGGAACTTCTGAAAAATATAATGATAACCTATGTCAAAGTAAATTGTAACCACTTTATCTTTTGCGTTTGCTCCAAATATTGATAAATAGTCATAAAATTTTTGTAAATCTGTTGCGAATTGGGGAAAGCAATAATATACTGGAAGGCGTAGTACTTTGCTGCGGCATGCATTGCCAAAGTGGACCAAGCAGTCAGCATCAACATGTGCAGCGGCAATCTGCACAAATATTTTGATAAATTGAAATTATATATGTAGCTATTGTCATTCACGATGTTTATAACCTACCTCATCAACACAACAACTGCCATAAGAAGTATCGGCCAATATGAAGACTTTAAAATCCCCACCACTCTCAGGTGAATTTTTGATTGCGTTCTTAATATGGGTAGATATAGCATCACTGTGCTTTAAATAGCTATCAGGAAATTGTAAACAAACCTGTAAAGCAATAATTACTTGAAATTTGCAATTGTTAGAAACATGCAGTACTAACTCTTTTGTAGCCATTTCTGCAAAGCCATTCAAGGCATTTTTTACTCTGTTCCTCATTCCATATTTGATGAAAAGATACTTCTCTCTCGTTTACTATTTCAGTTGTCCTTTCTAACGCTGCTGTTTCTGAACTGGAAAAAGCTGAAGCTGTTGTAGACATTTTTTGCTTATATTTTTTTTTTCAATTGTTTAAAAAGTTCTTTTGTTTACAAAATATATCAAACTTTCACGATAGAGTTGTAGAAACATTGAGTGTTTGGCGAATCAGTTATTATATATTGACTAATCAATACCAACTACCGAGTAGCTTTGAAATTATATTTTTTATTCAAATAAACAATGTAAAATTTTTGTATGTGGTAACGGGTGCATTGATCATTCAAGACCCGATACGAAATTGCCGTTATTATCGCAAAACGAACATATTTAAAAAACCAGTATTACATTAGCGATTTGTGTTAACAATGTAGGGATATTTTATTTGGCGATTGGAGATTTTATGAGGATTTTTGTAAGTATATTGTATTATTTTATCAATATTCCCATTCGGCTATAATCCCTCGGCTTTAATTCATTTTTTTTTTTCAAATCTTTTAGTAAAGCAACAAAATCATTGCTCAAGATAAACATCTATATATATATAAATTAAATGTTCCACGTATGTAATGAATTGGTGTGAGAACGGCTGGAGCGATTTGGCTGATTATTGTTTTATTCGATTCGAAATTTTCAGGAGATGGTTTGCATGAAAAAAAAATTAGAAAATTTTCCGGAAAACTTAGAAAATTCATTTATAAATGTTCTTCTGTTGTTGTTGTAAACACAAATAATTTATTCACGACTCGACATGTTCGTTCGAACTGGTTTTATGAAGCTATGTGGTTGTTTGTATGCTAATGAGTTTGTATACGTGCAAGCATACGTATGCATTCTTAGCATACGCTAAAAAAACCCGTAGATCAAATTTAAGGAAAAAAAACACAAAGCAAAAAGAAAACAAAATAAAAGACCAAATAGAGAGAGGCAACATTTTCAACTGCGAAACCAAACATTTTTCTAACGTGTCAACAGTCAAAAATGTATTTTTATGTTTGAAGATTTTTCAGGAGATGGTTTGTATGAAAAAAAAAACTATAAAATTTTCCGGAAAACTTAGAAAATTCATTTATTAATTTTCTTCTGTTGTTGTTGTAAACACAAATAATTTATTCACGACTCGACATGTTCGTTGGTTTGATGAAGCTATATGGTTGTTTGTATGCCAATGAGTTTGTATACGTGCAAACACACATATACATTCTCAGCATACGCTAAAAAACCCGTAGCTCAAATTTAAGAAAAAAACACAAATCAAAAAGAAAACAAAATAAAAGACCATATAAAGAGAGGCAATATCTTCAACTTCGGCGAAACCAAACATTATTCTAACATGTCAACAGTCAAAAATGTATTTTTTCGTTTGAAATTTTTTTAATTCATTACTATACATTTCTTCACAATTTTGGGGAAAAAATCTTACTTCAATTAAAAATCGCAATAAAATCACATGTACTTATGTATGTATGTAAATAGATTGCATGTTTGTCAATACTTTGAAATATGTATATTGTATAGAAAAATAAAGAAGTTCAAATCCTTTGGTGAATTTGTTTTCAATTTAAGATTCACTTTTAAATTTTTTTCCTTAAAGTGTATCGGCTGTATGCATAAAAACTTAAAGTAGGTTTAAGCACAATTTCCTAAAGTTGTATTCAAAAAACGTTTTTACCTTAACATACCTTTGTTAACTTTAAAGAAGGAAAAACCTACGTTAAACCTACAATAAATTGACAGTTCAATTTTATTATTGAAAGATCAAAAAGAAAACAAATTGTGTTTGCAATAAACTGAGCGGTTTATTTTAAAAGTGGCATAAGTTACTTTGTTATTGTCATCTTTTTTATTTTAAATTAGTTTATATAACATTTTAATTTTTAGCCATTTCAACTAGTCCGTATTTAGTTTTCTTTCTGAAACGGATTTTTCTAATGATTGTGTTGAAATAAAACCTTTTTTCTCCATGTTGTGCACTGTGAAGGATTTTTTCGACAGGGGGATACTATTACTATTTTGTCCTTCACATAAGTCTATATTCAATAATATGCTTTTGAGTTGTGACATTCTTAGATATTTTATACAACACGACGCAACTTCCTGAGAATAATAAAAATAATGCTAATTATGTGTAGTATATTAGATATCACTATAATATAGTTCAGTAAACTGCACTATTCTTTCATACTAATAAAAATAAGTCCAATAATCACAACAATACTTCATACATACTTATTACATGTTTCCATTTCTTTCACACGAAGCTCCGTAATTAATTTCCTGAGTACAGCGACTAACGCCACTTTCAAAATAAACATTTTTGTTACACCGTTAATTATCAGCACTCCTCTCAAACAAATCTCAATACTACTTAAGTTATTAATTTCAAATTTATTAAAAATGAAAAAAACTGTTCAGTTGTGACTTATGCCACTATCAATGTAAACGGCTCAATTGACAGTTTTACTTTGTTATTCCAAAAATGTTTAAAAATGTTTGTTAAAAACAAATTGTAGTATACAAATAATACTAAAAACTAAAATATAGCACGCCATTCAATATAAAACATTTTTACATCACTATTTTATATTTTACAAAAATATAATTATAATTAATTATTTTAAACAAAAGTTTTATTGATGTGCATATAATCAAAACAAAGCTCGTTATCCGAATAATTATTTTTTTAATATGAACAAATTCTTTGGAAGTTCTTCGTAAGCCTTGCAAATTGACTTTTTTTGGGTTCTTTGCTTTTTATTAAAAAGATTGATAAAAAACAAAAAAAAAATATGTTGATTTTGCTGAAATCGTGAACTACAACGTGACAACTGAAAATAGTGGCATTACCAGAATCAAAATACTAATTTTACTAAAGTATACATTAGCTAAAGTACTGTTTATGAATACCATTTTTTAACAAACGTCTGTTAGCCTTAAAGTGTTTGTTAACTAACGTGCACTTTAAAGCTCAAGTAAGCGTTTTTTATGCCGCATAAAAATTATACCAGCCGTATAAATTTATACCAAGAAAAATAATTACATATATAAAAAATTGACTTACATGTGTACATATACATACATACGTTTTAATAAATATCAGCTTTGCTTACAGAATTTGCCAGGAGAGCCCAACGAACATGATACGTTTTCAATAACTGGACTTTATTTCGAAGGAATTTTTCTTCGCATGAGAATATTTAAAGAGCAACTCGAAGAACTAAAGTTTTTAACACATTACATGAGTTTTAAGCAAAAGTATTAATTTTTTTATACATGTTTTTATTTTCACTTTTCAATATACTATGTATTAAATCATGTTAGTGAAAACATAAATAAATCGTTTTCACTTCTCAATTTTTTTAATTAGTGCTCAGTGATTTAATTTAGACGTGTTGAATAATACTAAAAGTGAAAATTTGAATATATATTTTATATACATATGGACATATGTATGTATGCATACTATCCGTGCTTTAGAATTTTTTTGTGCGATTTGATTCACATAATTTTAAAATTCATAGTTTTTATAACAGAAAAAACCTTGAAATAATGGATAGTGAGGGTTTAAAAATATTAAGTCACCGACAATTACATTTCACTTTGAAGTTCAAAAATAATTTTCTACTCGATGTTATTTTAACGATACATATATATATCGTTTATATGCTGAAAAATCCAAAATCAAAGTTCTTTTGTTCTAAAATTTTATTGCTAAAGTAAAAAATAAAACCTAAACATCGAACGATTTTGTTAGCAGTCAACATTTCTTAAAATTTGAATGATTATCTACGTCTAGGTTTATCTATCTATTCTTATATATTGTTAGACATTGGCAGTGGAAAAAACCGACTGAATCTACAACAGTCCAGATTTTCTTTCCAATGGGCTCTTGCCAATTCACAACGTCTAAAGACGAACTAATTGCAAAACTGTTCACATACATTGCTCAAAATTATAGCGATTAACTTTGGTTAAGTGAAAGAGCCATTTTGGCTGCAAAAAAAAAAATACGTTGATTAAATAAATTAAAATATCCAATGCTTAATTAATGGCGAACGGTATTCATATAAATCGATTGGTTCCATTACCGATCCCGAAAATATTGTTAACTACCCCGTAGAGTTCCTGACTTCATTAAACTTACCGGGAATACCACCACATAACTTCCAGCTTAACGTTGGAGCGGTAATAGTCATTTTACGTAACCTGAATCAGCCAATACTATGCGATGGTACTAAATTGGTTATCAAAACGCTGATGGCAACAACTTAGCAATAATAATTATAGGAAAGCTTGTAGGTGAAGAGCTGCTTACTCCAAGGATAACTATCATACCAAATGATTTACCATTTAAGTTTAAACTTTTCCAATTTCCCGTTCGCCTTGCATTCGCAATGACGATTAATAAATCCCAAAGACAATCGCTAAAAGTGTGGGGGTTAAACCTAGAATCCCAATGTTTTTCCCACGAGCAATTGTATGTTGCATGCTCAAGAGTTGGGACACCGTTAGCACTGTTTATTTTCTCTCCCAACAGAAAAACAAAAAATATTGTTTAAAATAAACTATATGCTTACCTTTTTTGTTTATTTATTTTTTAATCAATTACCTTAAGAACTATTAAAACAATAAATTGAAAAAAATTTGTGTCGTTTCTTCTTTGTACTGAAAATTTTTTCCTAACGCCATATGAAATATTAATCATTAGCAAATAGTTTCCGAGCGAAGCGGGGTCGTACAGTTAGTTTTTTATAAATTAGAAGACTTGCATAAGTGAAGCAGTAGATTTAGATAATTATTGTATTAAAACCGTTTTCTTTGATTAGTTATAGCAAATGCTGGTGTAAAATGCCTATTTTCGTCAATGAACATAGATAAAAACCAAAACAAGGGTTAATACTAAAATATTACAAAATATTAGTATAAACTTATTTCGAAATAAATAAAAAATAGAGATCATAACTTCTTTACGGCCAATAAACTAAATTTTGGCAGAAATTCAAAGTCAGGGACAGTTCAAAATCAAACTAATATTTATTTTGCATAAATAAAGTTAAAAAAATGTTTTTTAAATGGTTTTCTTGTTTTTAAGTTCGTTTTTATTCCTCTCTGTGATTTTAAGCTATAATAATATCGAACTTTGTTAAAATTTTATATGGGTGCCCGTTACAGTTCAACAAACATGTAAAAATCGTGAATGTTATGGGAGACCTTTAATTTTGAATATTGTGAATTTATTGTTTTAATCTGTTCAAATCAGTACAGATAGATTATCACAAATATAAAGAAATACATACGAATCGATAACTTTAGAGAAATTCTATATAGATGAAATTTGCAAAAGAATAAAAATTTCAATAAATTTAAATGTCACAAAATTCGAGTTGCACTAATAGTACTTTGATATTGCACGTAAACCGAATTTCACGACAAAAATATATATGCATGCAAATCAAAAATTTTTCTTTAAATTAGAATTAACACAAACCAAAATCATTTCTCTAAGACAAATATAATTTTGCTATTTGCAATTCATTAGCAAATAGCTTTAAGTTCGTAAACAAACCAGACTCCATAAAATACAAAGTTTTCACTGTTATTAAAAAAATGATTTCATTAATGGATCAAAAAACTAATTTTAATAGTGGTTCAAATTTCACCAAAAATATATTGAATATATTTTTTTTATACTTAAACTGTATAACTGAAAAGTAAAAATAAGTAATAATAAATAATAATAAAAGACTTATAAAATGTTATTATTATGATTTTGGAACACTTGACATCCAGCGTAGCTACCCAACAATTTTTTTCTTTATACTTAAATCTCTGTTGCAATTTCAGAACAAGATCTACTAACGGTGCTTAGCATGTTTTGATTTTCTTTGGCTGTATATATACAGTACCGTTATTGTTAATGTTAGAAATTTAATTTGGATCTGTATATCGTACAGTTGAATTTTTTTAACGGACAACAACATTATTATTTTTTAACTTTGTTATTACAATTAAGCAAAAAGTTTTTTTTTTTTTTATTTTCGATATAATATATTTTACGGTCTGTGGCATAATAAAAAATTTAACAGGTGCGCTATAATTATCACTGAATTTGTAAGGGAGTTACCACATCCACTGTTTTAATCTAGTCAAGTTTTGGTCTATCTATGACTAAAAAGGATATAAAGAGATTGCTAGTATATAATTTAATCTATAACAGTTCTTTTACCTCAGGAGGTTCTAATTCTCTCGTCAGGTTCAAGACAACAACACAAAGCAAAAAAAAGAGATAATACAAAAAAAAAAAACTTTACAAATAAAAACAAAATAGCACCACACAAATAAGGTGACAGATGTTGTTCTCCTCCATAGCCCTCCAAACCTTGCCAGGGGTAAGATTTCATACATATTTATTAATTAACTTATACTTACTTATTAAAACTATATTAATTTAAGCTCTCATTATAATTTTTGCAACTACTTGTTTATTCTACAACTAGAAAAAGGACGGTATTATAATAGAAAATTAATTTAAAATGAAATTTAATATTAAGTGATGTCATAAGATGGGCATAAGAAGGAAACACAGGAAATCCTATTATACGTAACGGCTGGTGATAGGTTTCTTTACCTACTTAAACGAGCGCTTACAGTTTAAATAAATCTAATACTCTAAATTTTATTTTAGGTACTTGAATAACATACTATAAAACCATAAATATAACTTCACCTAATACAGAGTAAGGTAAACACCAGTTTAAAAAAAGTATTAAATACAAGAACTTTTTTTCAAATTCATTTAGTTTTTTGTTTTTCTTAAAAAAAATGGAATAAGTGAATTTATAAACAGTTCTGGCTTTTTTATATGGCCATACCATACGGCAACAAAATTGTAATGACGGGCCGGGTCTTTTTTTCTCTAAATGTAATCCTATATACTCGCATCGTTTGCCGCCAAAAAAATTTGAAGAAATATTGCCATCTATATAGATATATATTTACATATTTTTTTCACAGTTAGCTTACCTAAAGGTCAGAGAAATAAATAAATAAATAAATGTTAAACCAAAAATTATGACAAAATATGTAGATGATTTGTTTTGTATTATGTCTGAATCTGCCATTAACAAAATGGTAGAAACATTAAATGAATTTGACCCTTCAATAAAATTTACAACTGAAAGGGAATGTGATGCTAAACTTCCATATTTAGATACTTTAATAATAAGAAAAAATAAAGAATTAGTTATAGATTGGTACCAAAAACCAACTGTTTCAGGAAGAATTATTAATTATTATTCTAAACAAAATAAAAGAATTATTATTAACACGGCCAATAATTTAATAGAGAGAATTTTAACAATTAGTGACAAAGAATTCCATAGAAAGAACAAAGAAAGGATTAGAAATATTTTAACTGGGAACAATTTTCCAATACGATTAACTAATAGGTTAATTAATCAATTTAAGTAGTGGAACGGAACCCAAAATATATAAATCGATAACTTATATACCAGTCTTGTCTGAAAGAATAGAGAATTCAAAAATTTATTATACAAATAAATATGATACAAGTAAAACTAAACTAAAACTCAGTATCTTCTTAATATTAATAATTAATACTTTAATTTTTTGTAACGTTTGGTCATTAAATTTATGTTTTTAGAATATATGTGTAAAATACTATTGTTTTGTAAATTTGTTATGTATTTTCAAAATTGTTTTTCATTTAAAAATTTTTTTTTCAATTTGTTTGTTCATTATTTTTGTTTTCCTGATGATGCCAACCAACGGTGTGGCGAAATATCGAAAAAAATAATAAAAAATAAGTTTTTTAAACATTTTTTATTAAAATTGACCTAGTGCTTTCTAATTAACTACTAAAAAAACCTTTTATTTTATATTTAACTGAATTTTCCACAACTTTATCTTTTTTAATATGGTAACAGAAGTAGTGAACTACGGATATCTAACAATAAAACACATATGACAAACATCCAACAACAGTTATCACATGCAAAGAAATTAGCACAACAATGTATACAAATCCTGGCGCTTTTAAAATTAACTGAACATATATACTGGACAACAACCAGCAAACAAACAATTGCAAAAAAAAAGAATGCAACAAAACAAAAAGATATCAATACCCTACTAAAGCAGACGAAGGTACACATTAACTTTACCTACCAATTCCCTGCAATTCAAGGATCTGCATCAATGCCACATACATATCTTACCCCCCAACATATTTTTTTGTTTAATTTTGTGAATACCTAAGTCGCGATGTCATATTTTCATTTTTCACAAGCGATTCTATAATTTCAAAATTTAAGTTGCTAGTTGTTGCCCACAGTTGTAATCTATATAATATTATTTTGTGCCATAATGTTAAATACGATTGAGGTCCTAAAAGCCAATACATTTTTTTAAGATTTGCAGTTTAGTTGTTGACGTTTTCTTTTAATATGTTCCCTCCATGTTATATATATTTGACGACTGCAGGAGTGCCGTGCCATTTTCTGAACTGATTTTCCTGTATTTATGTTCCATCTATTTAATCATTTTTCTACAAGAATTAACTCCGATTGTATTAACTTATAGGCCATAATTTTATGATTTCCATTTTTTTGTTTTTGTTAGCCAATTTAAATAATTATTTGTTTTGGAAGTGTGTCAATGAGTTTATTTCACTAAAATAGGAAAAAGTGGTCGTTAAAATATAATTTGTCATTGTAACACTTTTCATAAAAAATGTATATGACTATACATATAAGTATACATGTATGTATGTTGTGATACATCTATATATGTATGTATTCGTCATTGTACAGATATATGTACAATATCTCCGTTGATTTTCAAAAATGTTAATCCTTTTTTCGCACCTATATTTAAATTTAATTTTTACAAGTGTGTAAAAGAACCGTTAAAATATTTATGTTCGAAAATTCAGAAGCAAGCAAATTCAACGTGTTACAAGCACAACTAAGGTGACCATATTTTTTTACAAAATACAGAACTAAAATGCATAAAGTAAGCAACAAAAAGAGCTTAAGGTAAGAAAAGAGCGGTAAGATTAATTATTAAATGCACTAAAAACTAGAAGTGAGTGAGAAGTTCAATATAAAATATTAAAAATAAAATATTTTTGCAACACATTAACGTCTACAAATAGAGAAGTCAATTTCAATTTCGTTTTTCCTTTTGTTTCAAAATTCTTTGAACTCCATACAGTTTAATATTATCTTTTCTTTTGTTCTGATAACTACTCAGGCGATGACTCCTATTCATGCAATGCATTGTACCAGAACTAGGAAATGAAGTTATGAGGAGGAGGAAAGAGGGAGTAGTGTTTGTGGACATTCGATTTGAATTTTCCTGTATTGAAAGGGACAGGAAAGACCGCTGAAGGAAGTTTATTCCACATACAAACTGTTCTGGTAAAAAACGAATTTTCCCTGTAATGCGTAGTTCGATTCACTGGCCAATCGAATCACAAATATTTACGAGTTTCGGGAACATGTTCCCTAATTTCGTTAGAGCACTTTCCATTATTGTAACGATAAAACAATGAAATACAACCTACATTTTGTCAATGCTCTAGAGTTGGATATCCTACCGTCCCCAATAAGCCTCTAGGCCTTCTCCTATACGCGGTGGAGCAACTCCAAAATAGACTTTATGACACCGACCCATACATGAGAGTTGTATTCCATCTTTGGATGGATATAGGTGGTATAAATAGTACGAAGATAGGATGGAGTAAAGTATCTCTTACATCGTTTTAAAAAACTGAGCCACTTAAAAGTTTCTTTAGAAAACTGAAAAAGGTGTTTAGTCCATCGAACATCAGATTGAATTTTCATACGAAGAAAATCAAGAGCTTCGATTCCACTCTACTTGATGGTGGGCGAATAGCACAACGAATTAAAATATATTCTTTTTACTTTTTATCAAAAAGTTTGTATGTTAAAACTATTTTTAAGAAAACTGTGAACGTTAAAGTATAATTTATTGCAAAATTATACATCGCAAAAAGCTAACAATTTGACTGATCAAAGCGACGGCTTGGTCAGAGCTATTTATTAAAAATAAGGTAGATACCAAGCGATGACTAATTATTTAAAACATCAGCATATAAATAGATAGATTAATTACACGATACTGATTTGAATTATTAAACACAAAAACCACTATATTTCTGATCTGTTTCTGGGATATTTTCAGAGAGGAGAAAAACAGTGAAAACTGCAGAAGGAAAATATTTACATTTATGTTATGTAACTTAACATTATTATTTTATATAATAAAACATTCAATACTTGTAACCAAAGGGCAACCATGTTGGTGTACAAAGTTGCATAATAAAAATCTGAACCGAACAATAAAAATATAATGGCGAAGAACTTTTAGTGAAGAAAGAAAAACAAAATTAAAATTAAAATTAAATTTAAAAAATGTCCCTCTTATTAAGAAAGCGTGCTGCTTTTTTTGAATATAAAAATTCAATCTTTAAATATGTTTTTTCGGAAACAGCCTTTTCGATTAGAAAATGTCTCTTATATTTATGTGTTCGAAGTACAATGCCATATTAAACATTAGACCTAGCTGAGGTCGGGTACAGGAAGCTATTTATTGTATTAACGCAATTCAATCTCCATAAAATTGTGTATTTGCGTACCTTTGATCACAGATTTGAGGCTTCTGAGAATTTTCAATATGTTTTTTTCGAAAACAGCCTTTTCGAATAAAAAATGTGGTATCTTACAATTAGACTTAGGTAACGTCGGGTGCCGCAAGCTATTAATACAACAAAATGAAAGCAATTCAATCTGCATCAAATTTTGTATTGGTGTACCTTTGGTCACAGATTGAACACTTCTGAGATTTTTTAATATGTTGTCTATGAAACAACCTTTTCTATTAGAAAATGTTGTATCTTATATGTGTTTGGAGTACAGTTCCTTATTAATTAATTAGATCTAGGTAACGTTAGGTGCCGGAAGCCATGAATACAGTAAATGAATGCAATTGAGTTTCTTGTTTATTATTATTTGGAGTCAATATTTAAGCCATACATTTTGTTTTGCTGAGCAAGAAATATTCAAAAATGTTTAATAACTTAAAACATAATAAAGCTCAAATACAGAACTGTTCTGCATAATGATAACTTGTTGGTCACCGTACCTAAATATATTTTTAACCACAATAAAGGTAGAATCTCACAATTGTTATTGTAGCAATTCAAATAGAAGAATGGAATTAAAAATAAACATTTATATTAAATGCTCGTACATCCACAATATTGGCCATAAAAAAGAATATGACAATTGTAAAATTTATAAAAGTAAATAAATAAATAAATAATTCAATATTAAATATTCATAAAATAATAATAACTTGCCCAATGGAACATTTTTACATGCATACAAACATATTCCAATAAAAATATTTTTAAATTACATCATTCAACAAGTGTCACATATGACCGTTATTGTACTAACAAAATTTTGCTTGTATGTACCCATGCATCCATTTGTAAATATATACACGCAAAAGTTATTATTAATTAAAAGCAGTGACCAATAATAATTTGTGTTTAGTGTGTAAAAAAAGTGCTGCTAGGGTTACCAAGTGAAACTGGAATTTTTAAGATTCGGTATTAAGAAATTTCAAGTTGCTTAATGCTGAAAATGTAAAAAAATTAAAGGTTAAATAATTATTAATTAATTAAATAATTAAGAAAGCAAATAATAGCCATTATAGTCCTTAATCCTGGCAAACATATTTCAAAATTACCTATATTAAAGTTTTAGGGTTTGAGGTAGTGCAAAAATTTGCCCATATCGTCTTCACAATTGATCAAATCTGTATCTGACTTATGTACTTACAAGTTCACTGTACTCTTTATCGGATGCTGATTGTAGAAGACGTTACACCCAATGAATGCTTGCTAATTCAATAGGATTACAAACAACTTTTTGTATTGGTGTTTTTGAGGTCTGGAGGTTGAATAATATAATTGATATAGTAAGATAGAAAAATATTAAATAGTCTGCTTGACTCAGGAGGTTAAAAAACTTTGCTTTTTGAAAGACTAATATCTTCCAAGATAAAGATTGTACTCTTTATCGGATGCTGATTGTAACAGGCAATCTTTTGAACTATAAGTACGCAAATTTTGTTTAATTTTTAATAGTGAAAAGTACTTATCCACTAGTATAGAAGTATTATGGATATTCTATTTTTCATTTTATTTGATTTTTTATGTATTATAGACACTAAAAATATTTAGGCTTTGTAAAAAGTAAACTTTTGGGTGATTATGTAAAAACAGTATGCAGCGATATTTTGCCTTAATGTATTCACTCCAAATAATTTTCTGTCTACCGTAATTATCAGGTTTGCTAGCGCTTCTTTTAAGTACCTCTGTTCTGAGGGACTTATGCAAAGTTTTATAGTGTTAATGAACATCTTACAACTAAAAGGTCTAGATCACTAACATAATCATTCGTCTGCACTACCATTGGTCACAGTTATTAACGACAGAGATCAGTGTTGATGTTTCATAAAAGAAGTTATAAAACTACACCGTGAAGACATACCAGTTCACAGATTTATATCTCCAGATAAGGGTGTACATGGATCCATTTTAAAATAATGCAAACGACCCAGTAAGTGAATTTCTCATCTTAAGGGAAGATAAAAATAAAAAAAATATAAGAGAGTTGGGACCTTGGTCAAAACAATATGGATAAAACAAAAATAATCGTCAATTAATAAAAATTATTTTTATTTATTGTGTTTGGTTCCATAAAAGCAAACTTTTCACGATATTAACATTAAATTCATATTTCAGGTTCAAGAAAGTTCAAGATTCTAATGTCTTAAATCAAGGTTATTAAATTAGAATTGCGTTCAATAAAAAGAATAAAAACTAACAGCTTAATCCAGAATAGATTAACCATACATAACCTTGTGAAGTTTTGATAAAATCGGGTTAGCCAAATCCCCAATTGCCTTTAGAATTTAGAAGAAGTTCATATTTGCGAATATATAAGAAATAAATTGCAAAAAAAAAGCTCCGTTTTACGCCCGCCAAATACAAGTTCTTAAATATTTTAATTTACATTTCGTATTCAAATATTTTGGATATTTTATGGTTTGGTAAGCGGAAACAAGATAACGTAGATTGCGTTTAAGTACTAATAACGGAGGAATGAAATTTAATTTCAGCTACAAGACAAAAGAAAGACAAAAAATTTCCTTTTTTCTTTAAGGAAATCACGAAATTCAAACTTATACATATTTGAATAGAAAAACATTTATATTTCTAAAGATAGTCGTATGTTCTAGGAATAAAAACCAATAAGTTATTTTTGTTTAAACAAATCTAATGTACAGACCGGAAATACCATCAATATACACGTATTTTTCTCCTAGTAAGCAGCAATTTGTAGTTTTCTTAACATACTTATTTATGATTTTAGCTAAGTATGTACATATATGTATATGTATAATAAAATATGTACATATGTGTTGTGCCTAGCGTATGCATATGTAGCCAAATACAAACACAATAATACAAGTGTACTTTAAAGTCAGGCTTTTGACAATGCTCAACCGAAAGCAGCACCGACTACGAGAAACAGCCAAAGAGATAGAGAGTGTCAAGTTAATAATAATAATAAAATAAAAAATAAAAAAGAAAAGAATTAGCAAGTCCTAATTAAAAATGCAGATCAGGTACTATTTTGTAGAGGTACAAATAAACGACGGTACGCATTTAAACAGTCGTACTTACAAATGTACGAGTAGACTTATGCTTATGTAGTTGTAACATACATTTTCGTTTGTATGCTTTTTTTGTTTTTTTTTTGTACTTTAATAACTGAACGCATTTCAAGCCATAGTTAGGAATGATATGCTTAAAAAAGAACCCCATTAATAAATCGGAGTTTCTTTAAGTGTGTACAAGTTAATGTGGCTTTGCACCTTATTAGCCGTTTACTCCTACATATTTTGGTTAAATAATTTAAAATACCAAGTATTTTCAATTGATATTTTAAATCTTTCTTTTAGTTATTTGTGTGTATTTTTTTTTCAATATGTATAATTATTTTATATTATATGCACACTATAAGTTACAGTGTATATACATACATATTTGTACATACCTATGTGAAAAATTTCTGTGCTAGTTGTAGTGTCTCCAATATTGAAAAATTAAAAAAAAAAAGGTTTGAGGTGTGGTGCTAAGCTTGTCTCAGATTTTCAAAGTTAGTTGCCAATAAGACTTTGTCACTAACGGATTGAAAATCACTTATCTAATTATAAAAGAAAAATGTTGTACTTCAAATATAGTTTACAAAAAATAAACACTTATGCCAGTTATTACAAAAGTGATACCTTAATTAAAACAATTGATTAAAATATAACAAAATTAATGAAAACATCTATTGGTCAGTTGGCAAGATGTCGGCATAGCTGATATTAATCAATTCCAAACCCGCTATGCTGCATCTAGTCAATTATTTCAATAGAAAAAACACCAATTAATTTGTGTTTTTCATTTATATAAGTATTCCCAGAAAACCGCCATTTTAGAAAAAACTTTTAAGGAGCCTTGAATGGATCTAAAAGGTTGTATCTAGAGCAGCAAGCAAGGTGTATAATTAATTTTTCGGTATCTTTTTTTTTTTTTTTAAATAAACATGTTACACTCCGAAATTAATCTTCGCGCCTGATACACTGTTTAACATTTGCTTCCTATATGTAGACATTTTGTGAACAAAATAAATATGTAAATAAATCTAATAAATAAAATTTAAATGAACCTTTTTGATATATTTTGCCAACATATTCGAGAATCGTTATATAAAAACTGGACATGCATATTTATTTTAAAAAGTTTTTGCAGAGTTCTGTATAATGTACCAAAAAAAAAAAGAAAACATTAATCTTCATCCGGTCAAAAACTTATAGAAATTTTCACCATATTACTTTTCCTTAACTCGCCATCTTAGAAAGTCCCAGTCAACTTTTTGTTGAGCAGACATTTTAATGAGGGCAAGTAAAATATACGTACATACACTGATATCAAAGAAAAGCTACTGTTAATATCAATTCGGGTTAGTTTGGCAAGCAAGAAAGTTGTTTTTTTATTAATAATATAAAACTTAACTATTTATGAGTAGATTATTCAATTCAATTTATTATCTACTAAATAATATTTGTATTTACAAATGTCATCTTAATATTACATACATATAACTTTAATAGTTAAAGTTATATACTTTTGCTGCTTAACAATACCTAAAGCTTTCCAAGGGAAAGCGAAATATTGAAAAAAAAAATAAAATCGTTAAATTATTTAATAAGACCGTTAAAAGATTATTTCATATTTAATAAAATTTAAAAAAAAGGTCGAATAAAAATAAAAGTAATAAAACAAAACATATTTATATTTTATTTTTATTGTAGGAAAAATTTAAAAAACACCTATTTCAAATTTATTTTAACTAAAAGTCTACAAAAGACTAAAAGTTTAAGCTGATGACAAATCATAATTGTGAGTATACGCTGCACGATACCACTGTTTTAAAAATAAGCTTACAAACGACAAGATCGAATCGTATGAAGCCCGAGGGTTGAATAGAACCAGGGAAAATCACATAATATTTCTGAGATATTTGAAGTTTTTTTTTTTTTTATAAATATATGGAAGAACTGCACAGAATCAGTTTAATTCTTTCAGCCACAGTCTTGCATATATTATTTTAATAACAAAACTACTGCATTTTTGGTTTGATTAGGGTTTATGTATTATAAAAAAAAAGAAAAAAAATAATTTGCCCTTAAGGCCTTTTATAATAAAAACTAAATTCTGATGGAAGTCGGAGAAACATGTCTTATTTGTGCGTATGGAAAGAGGATCTTTGCAGGTTTTGCATTGCCATATAGTACGCACTGGATTCTTTTTGGTGCTCCATTTTGCACATCTTCGTGATGTAGATCGCTCTGGCTGATGCATACTGCTTTCTAGACGCAATTCTCTTGGTACTGATGGTTTGTGTTTCTTTATTTGTACCGGAAGTGGAGAAGAGGGTTCCGAAATTGAGCCTGATTTGGATTTTTCGCCTGAACTGGTGCTAGGATCTCGTGGTAAACACTTCTTCGAAGCAGTTGTAGTGGGTGTAAAATGTGCTTCTTTCTGCGTGGCATATAGATTTTTTTGAAAGCAGATTGTTTCAACTAAGTTTGCTGTCCAGAATAAGCGAAATAATTTTGTTGGTTTTATATTCTCCATCTCAACTATATCATCTCCGCCTCCTCGTTCATTTTGAACATTTTTCCACTTTGGCTGCCTAACTGCGGAGCTCGTAGTAGGTAACTGACTAGAAGTAGTACAGAAATTTGATAAAGGTATATCATCATCTGACTCAAAATAATCGTCAAGGTCTGGCTGCAGTCCTGAAGGTATATCACTGAGTACCATTAGATCGGTTTCTTTGTCATTTCTTTCTTCGTCTGATGCGAAACTACATACACTTTCGTCATCAGAAGGTATATCTTCAAACAAAATATCTGCGATATCTTGTTCAGTGAGTATGCGCGGCATTCTACATATATACATAACACAAAATTATGTGGGATAACAAATTATTTAGAATGTACTATAGTCACAGTGGTTAGTAATCTAACCACCATATTACTTACGTCTGCTTTTGTTTATTATGCTCTTATAACAAATATATGTTATCACAAAACAAAAATGAAGTAATAAATAACAAATTACCACTGATTTCGTTTAATAATTAACACTCTATGCTTTTTTATTTCAATTACAACCAACCTGTTAAAAATGCTAGAGAATCCACCGAATTGAAATAAAGATATAAATACAACCAATGAATCCTAGTGACAAAATCTCGCAACAAATAATCAGCGATGTCTTTAAAGACATAATTATTTAATAATTTGGCAATAGGTACCGGGAAAGCATGTTTTAAACAAGCAACAATAAGTGGTTAGATAACTAACCACCAAACCTGAAAGAGTTAAATACAAGCATTTTGTTTTTGGATCGATTATGATTCCTAAACATTTTACTTATTACTCCCGTAGCATTTCCCTATTTAGGAAAGTAGATATTACGAAGGAATATAACAAGTTTGCTTTTTCTTGTGAAATACATACATATATGGCTTGATTTTTATCTGTGTTTAATGTTAAAGTATCTTGCTAAGTTTTTCTAAATCTCTGTAAATTAAATTCTATGTTTTCAGAGAGTATATTAGAACATAACATTGCTCTATCCTCTGCCAATATGGAGATAATTGAGCTTACTCTCTCGTTGGGGTATATCTGAGATCTATAAGTTATATAAAATTGGCGAAAGATAATTTCGGTACAAGATGATCCGATTTAAACTTCAAAAGATTGATTCAAGACAAATCTATCGTCTAATTTAACTAAGAAAAGGGAAACTTAAAATTCATTTTGTAAACCAGCCCTTAGCTCAGCTCTACAGCACCAAAAGCAACTTTTGCATCTTGAACATAAAAAATTATTAATTATCTCTTATTTTGCATTTTTTCAGCCGTCGGAGCTTAAAATGTATGAATTTTTTATTAGATTTTTCATTTTATAATTTTCTTATCGTTACAATTTTATAATAAAAAGTTCCTTGGAGAAACATTTGAACATAACAACTTCTGAAATCGTCTTACACTTCATCGTCTATACAAGGAGTTCGAAAAAAGTTAGAAAATGATGGGCAGGTAATCATCAAATATGTATAAGAGAAGAATTGTGGAACATTGATGATAGAACATTTGCTATTAATGAAAAATTGCGAGAGACCCTTGTGGTAGGAATATTAAAATTTCACTGACGACATCACCAGCTAGTTGCAAACATTTGAATGCGGAACCTCTTAAATCCCCCAGATAAGGGGTATAATCTCATTTCTTTAATATGGCTTAGTACCAACAAGAAATAACTGATATTGTTACTATTGGAGCCCATAAATACTCTCGAAATTGATTTTGAGAACGCCTACTTCTAGTGCAAAAGTACAGGTCGGCTGTATATTCCTGAAGCAGTGTTTGTGCATGTTGCTTTTATTATGGCTGGTAGGACTATTTTATGACGAAAAAATCTTGATTCGTTTCGTTTTTACCAACATGCACAAACACTATTAAATTAAATTGCTGGGTTCTGCCAACATACAGGAAGTAGCCTACTTCAGGAATATACAGCCGACCTGTATTGTAAATAAAACAGCACTAAAAACCAGAAGAGCAAATTTTATATTCGTGTGAAAAATTATTTTCCCGTGCTTCCAAAACATTACAGGAGTCGGCACACATACGAATATTACCTTTTACAAGTCTTTCGTCTTTGACAGTTTTCTGCGCAACAGCATCTCAAATTCTTATTTTTGCACAATTACATTCATCTCATTGATACATTTAAGAATACCCACTGGCTTACGCTTTACGCACTGATTTAAATTTAACTATTACTTCTTATGATGAATCCAAATTGTCTCGTAGATATCTCGTCTACAAAATGTTAAGATATTTTTTAAATTTAGCTTTTGAAACAACGTTTATTGCAACAATTCTAACATTTATGTAATATAATCGGATTTCGATTTAAATGCATAAAATAGCGAAATAACAGAAGAGGTTGGTTGCTTCTGTCTATTTTCAAAAAATATTTGAGTTTCCTAAAAGACATTATCACACTTTCTTTCTAAGAGTTATGAATTAGTGTTAACATTATTAGACGTTTCGCATCTATTCATTTTAGGCGTCTAAGCTGCTTTTAAAAACTCGGCTTAAATGTAATTAAAATTTCTTATCAGTGTTAAAAATTCTAACTGCTTCAGAAAACTGGGCCCGTTTTAAAAAAATAGTTTATGTAGCACTTTTGAAATAAATTTATAGAAAATAAATTAACGAAGCGCGAATTGGACTCCTATACGAAGCCATATCGCATATGGCCAACACCTTAATTTCGGATTTAATCTATTTATTATTACATTAAATGGTGAAGCAAAATCAAGGTCCAAGAATGTTTGTTTTTCTTTTCAGAAAAAAGATTACGCGTTTCAGGTTATATTTGCCAGCGTTTTAAAACAATGACCTCGTTTCGCTTTCAGAATCAATTTTGTAATATTCTTCTTTTCAAATTTTTCACTTATATCAATTATATTTATATATTACAAAGCATACTGTGTGGTGTATGAAAAACAATAATAGACACAAATAAAATATTTTAGAATTTAAAACAATATTTTAAAACAGGTATCGGACAGTTAGTTTTTGACATACAAGATTAATATTAATACTTTTATACAATGAACATGTAATACACACTTCAAAAATAACTTGTGGTTATTACACAAAGCATAACCAATGGGAAATCAAATAAATCGAGTTTATTATTACTCGAATAGAGTTCACTAGATTATTTTTCTGTTCGAATAAGTAAAAAATTAATTTAAAAGAAATTTAAAAGAAATGTATATTCAATAACAAATATTTTATTAACTGTTGCAAAATTAAATAAATTTTATTTCCACACCATTGTGTGGCATCTTCATGAGGTGAAAAGTGTATAAACAATTTAATAAATGATTATATTGACTATTGCCAGTTCGTCTTACTTATGCGAGTATATTTCCGAAATCCAAAAATATCCTACATATAATTTAGGAAGTAGGGCAGCAACACAATGGTCCCTGGGTTCTCAAGCAGTTTTCATTTTAGATTTAAATGATGACATTGGGCCAGATTCAAATCCAACGCTTATTGGGACAATGTATACAATTCCAGAATCTAGCGAAAATGATCAGCTATCTAGAATGATCCGAAACTCACCGAGATATTGATCTACTGAGTGATCAATATCAACATCGTTCTATATATCACCATCTACAACAACAGCACAGAGTATTATCGCTGTAAAAGCCATTCAGATTTTAAAATCAATGGTGACAAAATATACAACAGCCGCGCACAAATGATATTCATTCTGGTAATTTGTTCCCATCTTCTAAAATATATGATTTACCTATTTTTATGGAAAACGTGAGGAGTGGTCATTATTTTATGCAAATTTTTAAGATAGCACTCATTTTTATTCTCTCATTTTAATATTTTATTATGTCTTCCTTGCAGCAAAGACTCCACATCCTGATAACAATTTTCAATGCCACTTTTAACTTTTTTGCAAAAAATAACTAACAGCTGCGATTTCTTTTAAATGATTAACAAAAAAAGGGGATATTAAAAAATGTAATATATTGTTACGGATATGTCTTGCTTTAGTTTTAAAAGAAAATTATTAAGCAAACTGCTGGGTATGTTGCTTACGAACTGCGTGGCTTGCTAAGAAAACTTATGGTACAACAACAAAATTTCTAGTTACAAACTGCGTAGAAATTTTATAAACCCAAACAACAACAATTTGATATGCTGTTTACTAACTGCGTGGCATGCCAGACAAAAACAAATGTCTGTTTACTAACTAAACGCGCAAGACAACAACAAACATGTATGCTGTTTACCATCTGCGTAGTTTTCTAAGAAAACTTATTTACACGAGACAACAACAAATATTTTGAAATAAATCCCAAGCAGAAACCTTATAAGCATAAAAACAAAAACAAAAATACACACAGGCATACAGGCGCCTATACATCGAATAAACAACATACAACAACAAAATATGATACAAAGGGAGTGGAAGATTCTGAAATTTTTTAGACTTTTATTGGACAAATATAAAAAGGGCAGCGTCTGAGTGGATAGTCAATCAGTGTAAAATTAAACCCCATAATGTAAAGATGTGCATTTTAAGTGAATTGTTCTTAAGTGTCAACTTCGTGTAGTTAAAGTAAATAAAATTTTTATAAATTTAAAAACTCTACAAACTAATGTTATTTATTTTGCAATAAAGCACTTACAACAAAACGTTTATAAAAGTTATAAACGTAACAATATTTTTAAAAAATATATTCATACACGAATGTGAAATAAATGTGTACCGTTGGACTGTATATCGTATGCTATAAAAAAAGTATCTACATTCCATTTATTTAAAACATTTTTATGACAATTTAAAAAGTTTTCTATGTTTTGTTAGGAAAAAAGTTAATTTAGACGATCCAAATAGATACAACTCATACTATACAGTTGCGTGGCTTCCTTATGGAGTGGTGAGTATTCTTTTTCAATGTGTTTGTTTGTGTTGCTTAGCACTTTAATGAACTTAAAACAGTGAACAACTCGGTTCCAGACAAATCCTAAGCCGTTTTTTTTCAGTAATCACAGAAAAAATTATTTTTTCTAGCAAAATAATGGTTCCGTTCATGAGAGCAACCAAACGGGACTCAGAAAATATTCTTTAATTAGATCAATTTCTTTTCCCTTTGCAGCATTAGAACATCTATATTAAATATATGCAAATCAAATTTTCGATTTTATTTTTAGTTTTAAACAGGTTGTTAATGTTTCTTCTTATATGCCATCTGGTATTTATTGCTTACAAGAATTTTTAATTTCCCTATTCTTTTCGATATAAAAGTTATAGATTTATATATTTTGGATTCTATTTTAGTTAATCTAGGTTGATTCATGAATTAATGAATTGTATTGCAAAATTTTTAATAATTTTCTAATCTTTTCTGCAATGTTTCTATGGAATTTTTATTACTTATTGTTAAAATCCTTTCTAACAAATTATTGGCCGTATTAATAAAAATTCTTTTATTTTGTTTAGAGTAATAATTAAAAATTCTACCTGAACCAATCAATCTATAACTTTTTTATTTCCTCTTATTATTAAAGTATCTAAATAAGGAAGTTGTCTAGGTGTCAAGGTGTCAATTAATTAAATGCTTCTAACATTTTGTTAATTGAAGATTAAGATGTAACACACAACAAATTATCAACATATTTTGTTCATATGTTTTATGTTACATCTGTTCCTCAACAACCTATCAACATATTTTGTTCGGTTGTTGAGGAAAACTGAAGATTAAATCCAAAAATTGAATACGCCTAATTATAGTACATAAAATACCTTGCAACGGCAATGATAAAGAAAATTGTAATAAATAAAAAAAAGGGGGACGAAAGGGGATGGTATACAATGGAAACTCTTAGAATACAGCGGGATATAGGGAATACTCTGAACCTAAAAGGGGACAAGGACAAGATAAATACTAACTATAGTGTTGTCATAAGTTTGTGTTGTGTAAAAACTAGAAAAATTATGTTTGATAAATCTTTCATAGTTGGTAGGTATATAATGTTAAACAAGGTTATATAATTTATAAAAACAAAAATACATTGTAAGTAGGTTTATGATGTAATGTTAATTGTAACAATAGAAGATTTCATTTAAATAGAAATAAACCCTTGAAAAAGTCAACGTCGGGAAGAGAGTGGAATAAAGTTTTTTTATTGCCATAAATATGTTGGGTCAGAATAAATATAAAATTCTAATTTAGCCGAGATTAAAAGAAAAACTATCGAAAATAAAATTTATTTGATTTTTATACAAAGACAAGGTCAATTATGTAGCTATAATTATTATTATTATTTTAAACAAGTTGAACATGTTAAGAGGTGAACAAATTTTAAAAGTTTAAACTTATTTATCTCAGATTATATTTTAATATGTCTCCCTGCAGCAAATGCTCTATCCTTTATGTCCTATGGTTGTCAAATATGGTCTACTAGATGTGCAAAGACTTACCTGAAGAAGCTGCAGATTATACAAAACAAAAACTTCAAAATTATATATAATCTACATAGGCGTTACTCCACAATGGAGTTACACAGAAATTTTAAGGAAGATTTATTGGAAACGCTATTTTGCAAATTGACACAAAGATTCAACCATCGCAACAGATCTTCGGACTATGATTTGATTCGAAATTTGTAGGTTTGACCTGTTTACCAATTCTCAATAAAGAAGATGGGAAAAGGATCAATGTTGAAAAATCATTTCGGACAAAATTTTATGTAGATTTAAGGTTTTAACTATCTTTTTTTCCTTAAACTTTTAATATACTTTTAATATAGTTTAAAAGTACTTCTTTTTATAAAATTGTTTAACTATTTGCTGTAATACTACTTAGTAATCTCTCAATCTTTGTATATATAATATTTTTGTATTTTAATGGTATGATGATAGTAAAAATAAAACAAACAAACAAATAAATATTCCAAATGCTCTATCCTGATAACGATTTTCAACGTCACTTTTAAGCTTTCAACTTATTTGCAAAAAATAAACAAAACCTGCGATTTTACTTTAAACGGTTAAGTAAAAGATTATTTATCCTTATCGATTTAATTGAAATATTAGTTATTTCTCTCGTTATTGATCTACCTTAACGACTAATTACATAAACGATTAATTTTTCTCATTTTAAATTTTTATAATTTTGAATTTGCATAAAAGACTTTGAAATTGTGTTCAAATAACTTAAAGATAAGTTATATATTTTATTGCAATACATACCTAAATCAGATGAATTGTATCCTTACTACAAATATAATCTATGTCCTTACTATTTGTCACGCCATTGTTAAAAACATTTTTAAATAAATAAAATATTTCACACTGTAGCAGCAATTCCAACTGAATCTTTTTGTTCTAAGAACCAGCAGTCACTGCCAGAGCTGCTGATTTTTACGCGGAACTCTAAACAGGCAACACTAAGTTAAAAAATATGGCGCCATCTGTTATGTAATAGGATTAAGTATATGACAAAATATAAAAGCAGCTGATATCAATACTTTTGACATTACACTTTCTTGCATAGTATAAGTTTTCAGGAGAAACATTTACAATAAAGTGCAAATTTATTTTGCTGATAGTTATTTAAACTATTTAGTTTGTCTAACAAACAAAGCAAAAAGTTAATTACTTCAAAATAAATACAGCGAATTTGGAAAAGTTTATAGTTACTTTAAAAACTACTTGACACCATAGTGATGGACAGTCAGGTGAGATTAAAGAAGAGTATTTGTTTAGATAAGTATTTTGTTGGATCTATTAATAACACATTGTTTGAATTAATTTTTGGGAAATAGTTCAGCAGCAAACAATATGAAGTTAATTATAGAGAACTTTAAAGGGTGTTTTTATTTCACATTGCATTACCAGTTTTTTATTTATTTTTATACTCCTAAAACTTCTAACTAAATTGCACTTTCCAAATACGTAAGCTAGTATGAATGTTTTTAGTGGTTTTGAGAATTAAATACCACCAAAAGTTGCAATGAGAAGATAACCTCTAGCTTCATTTGTATTACTACCCAGAAGCCAGTTATCTAGATATCTTTTGGCTTCAATTTAGCAAATGATTTTATTCCATTGCCCTAATAACAGTTTATTACAGAGAATAATGTATGTAAGTACATGCATGTATCTACGTGAAATATTAAGCCATCGCGCTTTGAGTAATGTATTGCTCGGATGGTTCATATAATTACATATGGTGACATATATATGGTCTCTTAAGATATATATTCTAAGGTGTCTAAAAACAACCTTAAAATAATATTAATATATATGTACATTTTGGATTTGTTTGACTTTTAAAAACTATAGTAATTAACAATTTCTAAAGTTTAAAAAGTATTAAGTATATTGTTATAAAGATATAAATTTCCCACAACATTAGCAAGATTGGGCACGCGTATTATTGCTGTTGAAGTTTTATACGCAAATTACGTCATTGAGCAATACATAAATACAAAATAATTTTCACTGAAATTAATTAACGTTCATAATAAATTTTTTTAATAGACAATGAAAAATCTACTCACACATTAACAAATTAGATAATAATAGTAATAACAAATGAATTTATAGGCGCCGGCTGATGGACATTTATTAGATATTGTTGACAATAGGTGGCGCGAAGAAGAACTGCCATTTGATCAGATTCTTGTACCGGCTGAAAAATTGCCTGATCCTGAAGCGGATGGTGGTGATTCGCATTTAACATTAAGTGAACAGGTAAATAAAAATGTTCCTGTATTTTTAATACTTTTTTTTTAAACACTTTAATGCAGGAACAAAAGTGGACCGATCTAGCTTTGGGTTCATTAGCGCCTGAATCATCTCTTAATGATCAACTTAATTTAACAACATTTTAAATATTAAAAAAAAATTAATATAATAATCAAAACTAATTATACAACTATAAGCTAATTACAAAATCAAACATCGACAATATGAGTTCAAATCAAAATCTTCATTCTATGACAAAACTCACTGAGTTTGCACGAGATTTTGAAGAAGAACCAGAAACATTATTCGGTCGCTTCGTTAATAAAATACAAAATGCATATAATCAGTCTTACAATACAGTAAATGATTTATCCAGTGTTAATCCCCAACAATCACCCACATCACCTGTAACTTCCAACACTTCCAAATCCGTTTTTTATGCCGATTCAAATCTCCAGCAAGATTATTTATCTATAACGCCAGGTAGTTCATCATCTAGCATTGGTTCAAATGTTTTACATCAAACTAAAACAAATACTGGTGGAATTGGTGATGAAAGCTCCTTAAATACGCCAGATGATAGCAGCTCAGTGGAAAAATCAGAGACATTGCGTATAGAATCCCATGAAGGTCGTACTATGGTAAATGTACTCAAACGGATGAGAGCAATGATGGTTTCAAAAAATAATGTAAGAGAATATTGAGCTAAAGTTTTGCAAAAACGTATATATTATATTTGATTTCTTTTTTGGTGTATACCATGCAAGTACCTTAATATCCGGGCAAATGTATAGAAAATAACGCTTAAACATCTTTTGCTACAGAAAAAACTTCAAAATGAGAAAAAATGTTTTAAGATTCAGTTACTTGGATGTATCATATTACTATGACACTGCCAAGAATTTAAAAGTTGACACCATAGTAGTTTTCTTTTATACTTAAGAATGGTATTATGATTATGAACAATAACCATATGCTTATTTATCAATTAAGCTGGTTAAATAAATAATATTTACAATCTTAAGTAAATAAAGTCAGGGATATAGAAGCGAATCAAAAAATGCCGCATTATTTCCTGCTAGTGGAAGTAATTTAATGCTAAAATTTGTAAATAATAATGATAATAACACCGTAAACTTAAGTAGAATTAAATTTATAAATTTTTTATTTATTATAAAGGCGAATTAGTTTTTTTCTCTTATTTAAATTAATATGTGTTTACTGAAGGATTTGCGAAATTATAAGGATACGGAATTGCATCGATTCTGGATGCCCGACTCTAAAGCTAAAGAATGTTATGACTGCACACAAAAGTTTTCAACTTTTCGCCGTAAACATCACTGTCGGCTTTGCGGTCAAATATTTTGTTCCAAATGCTGCAACCAGGTCGTGCCGGGAAAAATTATAATGTGTTCCGGTATATCAAAATTAATTTATTTTCCTATTATTTTTTTTTTTAATTATTTAATTTTAATTTAGGGGAATTAAAAGTTTGCAACTATTGTTCGAAAATAGTTCTCAGCTATTTGCGATCTCCAAACATAACAAAAGATCTTAATTCTGATTTACAAGCCTTACAGCAAGATCTATCTAGTAAATTGGGAACTAATATCAATGCAGAGCCAACTAATTTGATAACAGATCAACAAATAAAATGTTCGCCATTAGAGCGTAAAATTTCCGTAGGTTATCAAGAAGAAAAGTTTGCTGTACATCAGCCTGCAATAAGTTTAACAATGGACGACCGTAAAAATATTTTGCAACAATCTAATTCACTAATAACGCTTCATGAAGAAATGCGTAAATTTTTGCCAGCACAAAACTGCGGTGTGGAACTTATTGGGTTCCTCAACACCAATAATAAATCTTCAAACAAAGTTCAAGCAATAGCTATTTTAAATGCTATGTTAGATGCAGGATTTATACAACCGATTGTAAATGATTCAGATGAAACAGAATTCGATGAGAATTTACATTATCGCTTTGTTAGCGTGCTACCAAGGTAAGTATTACATATATTTGTAACACATAATTATTTCAATTTTCTTTTTAACTATAGACAAGCACTGGAAGCTATTAATTTTATGGATATTAATCAAGTAGAAGAAACATTTAGCCCTCAATATGAACAATTTGGTATGGAGCCACATCCGCCAAAATCTCTTGATTCCTCTTTTAATCTTGCAACAGCACGTGATATAGAATTAGAGAATTCTATGCACTCAACTACTTCTAAATTGTTAGAATCATACTGCGATCACGAAGAGCAACTGTTAACGCAAATTTTAAGGACTTTTAATTTAGATTTACAGTGGTCTAAAGTTTTAAATCCCTTATGCTGTCGCGCAGCAAATCACTTTAAACCGGAATACTGTACTAATGAGTTAATGGATATAAGAAATTATGTCAACTTTAAAAAAGTACCAGGAGGCAAGCGGGCTGAAAGTACAATTGTAGGTGGTGTTGTATTTTCGAAAAATGTAGCCCATAAAGACATGGCGACAAGAGTAGAACAACCACAGATCTTGTTGCTTCAATGTCCTATAGTATACGAGCGTATAGAAGGTAAATTTGTAAGTATTTCAACAGTTTTGTTGCAAGAGAAAGAATACTTAAGAAATGTATGCGCTCGTATAATGAGCTTCAAGCCGAATGTTGTGCTGGTTCATAAAAATGTAGCTGGCGTAGCTCAGGATATTTTAAGATCCAATGGCATTACTTTGGTATTAGATGTAAAACTTTCGGTAATGGATCGCTTGGCTCGAACGTTACAATGCGACGTTCTTACCAGCATCGAAGGTAATATTTCCCAGCCAAAGCTGGGAAAATGTGATGCATTCTATATACGCAATTATAATGATAGTATGGGCGCTATAAAAACCTTAATGTTCTTTGAAAAATTACAAAGTCCCAGGGGCTTTACTTGCCTCTTGAGAGGTAGCACCAATAAGGAGTTGGCCAAAGTAAAAAAAGTAGCTTCATTTTTAGTATATGCTCGATATAATTGGCGTTTGGAAATGTCATTCTTGCTAGATGAATTCGCCGAACCGTTAACTCCAAAGCCTCCCATATTTGATTCCAAGGAAACAAGCCCTGCTAATGAAAATACAAATATAAATGATACAAATCTTGAATTAAATCAAGTTATTCGTGACGAAAAAGATAATGAAGTTACACAATTACGTTCGATACCTTACAACAAACAACGTTTTATTTTAGCTGATCGCAAATCCGAAGAAAAAATATTAACTACTGCAACAGATGTATCGGCAGATTTTACAGATCCTCTACGTTCTAGTGAAACCCAAATTCCTGCATATAACTCTCACAGTCTTCAATTGGCTGTAGAACATCGCTATGATAATCGTTTTCGTAGTGCTCTTAGCTCTACTATACTATCAGTTAGTCCGTTTCTTACATTTCCTTTACCGTATTTAGAAACTGAACAGGGTCGCAAGTGTCCATTGCGTATTTTATTTCCGGCGGAATTGTATTATTCGAAATTATGGTCAAAAACAACTTCTGCTAATATAATTTCAATGAATGCTTCTTCCAACTATGAACGTTTAGAGAGTTCTGAAATTATTCCCCCTAACTTGGAGCAATTAGAGTTGAATCCGCCGCATGAGTTTTTAAAAATGAAAATAACTGCACCAATAGATAATCGGGAAATACAAACTCTGCTGGCAGAGTTTAGAGCTTATGGCGGAAGGTATCCCAAAAGACCCAGATGTAAGTATGAAACAAGTAAAATTATGTTAAGACAGAGTGTGCTATATGTAAAAAATTTCAGTTCGTAGTTAGAAGACAAAGAAATTTATTAAGATCATTAGTGAGATTAGTTAAAATCTGAAAATATTGCCAAGGAATAACTAATGTTGAGAAAAAAGATATACGTAAAGTTAGTATCACATCAGTGTAGAGTAATTCGAAAACCATGTACTCTAGACATCACTTAATAAATCGTTGAGGAAAGTAACATCTTAATGCCACCAGCTGCCAATTGTTTTACAAATAAATATTTCATGTTCTGGCAAACGCATATCGCTTAAAATTAGGTATTATGTTTTGAAATAGCAAAATAGATGTCAGTAAATCGCAATCACTGGAAATTCTTCGGCTTTAAACCGCAAGAATATATGCAACTATTTATAATTGAACTTCAAGATTTGATTTGAAAACGCGCAGAACAGTAATCCTATATACTGTCTATGTTAAAGGCATGTTTACGCAGTAACAGCGTCGTAACATAACAAACCCACAATTCGCAATTTTTTTACGTAGGTTTAGAATGAAAATATATTTTATATTCATTGATTGCAAGCAAAATCTTAAATTAAAATATTTGATAAATAGTCTCCTCCTCTTTTAGCATTTATTAAAATTTTTCTTTTTTCTGTTTCTATTTATTTTCAAGTGTTTAAATTTTGCAAAGAACGGCTTAAAGTAAAAAATCAAATGTCACAAAAAAATCAAGAGGATAACATCTATAAAGATGCACTTTATATTGAAAATCACCAACGATTACCAGTGTTGTTTTGTAGTTTCTTTTTCAATCCAAAAGGTGCATCATCTTTTTGTGCACCCCCTACCCTTTTGGATATGAAATTTTACGGCCAACAAGACATTATGCTGGGCCAATTTTTACAACGTTATTGTTGTCGTTTATCATCAATATGTACCCGATGCAATCTTCCGATGTTGGGCCATACCAGACGTTACGTACACTCAACGGGCTGTGTAAAAGTATTTTTAAGTGAAGACAATACAAAATCGGATCCTAATAGTATATATTTCACAGCCTGGTGCAGCATATGTAACGAGGTTACACCCAGCGTGCCACTTTCAGAAACTACAAAATGCCTGTCGTTGGCCAAATACTTGGAATTGCGATTCCACGGTCATGCCTATAGGAAGAGATCGGTAGTAGATGAAATTGGCACTGGCGCTAAGACTAATTGTCAACATTCCCTGCACCGTGACTATGTCCATCAGTTTAGTTATCGTGGAGTGGCAGCTAAATTTCAGTATACGCATCTGGAGATTTGGGAAATTGCTTTGCCAGAACTAACCCTAAATTTGCATCCGCCCAAGGACTTTAGCCGCTTTGAAGCCTTGGAAGACGTTAAAAACTTTTCAATGAAGGGGCATGAAGTTTATACACGCATACATGAACGTATTGCAGATTTAGCAACAGATGATGATAATTCGCCATTCGTTTCGTGTTTGAAAACGATTTTGAGCAAAGATCAAATCACTTTCAAACAGCATGTGGAAATAGTTCAAACGTTGTTAACTGAAAACAAAGCCAGCCCCTACGATATTAATGATGCATTGTTAATGTGCAAACGGGTTTTAGCTGAAAGTATAGACCAGTGGGGTCCACGACTAAATGAAATGGTTGTTGCTCAAAAATTTGCGGCCAAACAATGTCATGATTCGGGACACCATGCCGTGGATGCAGTAACTATTTGCACAGAAGACTTGCGTTCAGAGCATTCCGATATTTCTCCAACCGCAACACAAACGCCCGATGTCCCACGTTTGTTAGGAAGTGAGAATGCTCTAGAGACTACTCCCAACACAAGCGAAGCGCCATCAAGTGCAACTGACAAAAATATAACAGATTCGCATTTTGTAATGCCTGTGTCATCAGCGGCATCCGCAGATAAGAAAACTATTAAGAGAATGATCACTCAATTACTGCCATCAACTGGCCCAGTCAATATTTTACAGTCTCCTTTTAGTAATTTAGAGCATTACACCCTACAATTGGGGGCATTTCCCATGGTGGTACACGAACATGACTTAAGTTCTATAATTGCATATTGCTTAACTTCTCAAGAATATAAACGTACCTTGAGCGGATTGGGCACTCAACAACAAATTACGGCCGAAACAACATCAATATCTAGCAATTCGGGAGTTAATGCTAATTCAAGTCCTCACGTTAAAAAAAAATTTCAAGAAAGGTAACTTACCAAGCAACTTACTGTTAATTATGTCGCTATTTAGGTTAAAATAATTTTTAATTTCGATTGTTTGTAGTCATGAAGTCGATGACAATTGCAAAGAAAATAGTACAGCGTTACACTCAGCCACCGCAAATAACAATGATGAAGAACGCTCCAAGTCAAAGACGAACAACTCCCATATTGAAATAATTATTCATGACAATAATACACAATTTACATGCAGAATGTTATTTGCCCAAGAATTTGATTTAATGAGAGCCAGAACAATAAAATCTCCCAACTTGGATAAATCGTTTTATCGAGAAATCGAACAAAGTAAGAAGAGGGAGGAAATCAAAGTATCACAAAGTAAAAATGGCCCAAAGATAGAGTTGGTGCGAAAACCCAGCGATGCTAGTCAAAGTAGTTGTACACTTAATGATTGCCAATGGGAAAGCTACAACAACAACGACAAAAGTGATGATAATTCTCGTTCTATTGTTGATGCAATCGAAGAATGTCGTTATTATTTTGCTCGATCACTTTCCAGCAGTGTGCAGTGGGAAGCAAAAGGCGGAAAATCTGGATCACGTTTTTGTAAAACGTCAGGTTAAATTTGGTCATTTTAAAGTAAAATTAAATTTTGTTTCACATTTTTCCCCCCAGATGATCGTTTCGTATTAAAAGAAATGACTAAAACTGATATGAGTAGTTTCGAAAATTTTGGTCCAAACTATTTTGAATATATTGGCAAATGTCAACAACAAAATCAACCCACTTTATTAGCCAAAATCTTCGGTGTTTTTACAGTAACCATAAAAAGAAAAAAGTAAGTTCCTAACCTCCAAATAAATATGTGTAATTCCAGTTGGATTTGAATCTATTCTAAAATACCCGTCACCATTTTTTTAACAAAAACAAATGCATTTTTGTGTTCGATGTCAAGGAAGTACACTAGCATTTTAGAATAAAAGCAATCTCTTTTAACATAATTGAAACATGTAGAAAAATTAAAATTCACCAAATTACATTCTTTTTTACAGCTCATTTGTTGAAAAATCTTTGCTTGTAATGGAAAATTTATTTTATGAACGTGATATTAAAAATAAGTTCGACTTGAAAGGTTCAGAACGTAACCGTTTAGTAGAACCCATGAATCAACAACAAGGAGATATTGTTTTACTAGACGAGAATTTTGTACAAAGTGAATTAATCTTATATTGTGGTGGTTTGGTTGATTTTACTTATATTTCTTATTTCGTTTAGTGTCCTGGTTAAAACCTTTGTACATTTTAACTCATAGCAAAGTTGTTTTGAAAGATGCAATAAATCGTGATGCTTGCTTTTTGGAAAAAAATCAAGTCATGGATTATTCTTTACTAGTAGGGCTCGACGAAAAGAATGGTGTTTTGGTACTAGGCATTATAGGTAAGTTAAAGACATTTTAGTTTTCATTCTCATTGATAATTTTTGATATAACTGTGTGTTGCAGATTATATTCGAACGTTTACATTTGATAAAAAAGTCGAATCGTTTGTTAAACAAACCGGCCTCTTGGGTGGCATAGGTAAACTGCCTACAATCGTACCACCGGAACGGTATAGACTACGTTTTGCTGATGCAATGGATCGGTATTTTTATACGGTACCCGATCGTTGGGAGGGACTTTCAAAAATTTGACGGTTAAATTTGTACTAAATTTTATATATAGTATCTACCTAAATAAATAACAAAAATTAATTATTTCTGTACGTAGGATAAATTTTGTGTTACAATGTTCGTAATTAAAAAAATTATTTATAAAAAATATGTACAGTATGAGTTAATGTAAAGCAAAAGTAATTATCAAATAACCAAGTATCCAAAGTTGCAAAAAAAACTGTTCATAGAAACATTTAGTATTTAATATTTCAATAAATAGATAATTTGAAAAATTAATAATTCTATTTACTCTCTGCAAAAATATTATAGATTCAATGTGCAACGTAAGCCTTGTTGCATATGCACAATTCAATATATCCTAGATTTGATTGGCTGATTTTTCATTGAGCAAGCATAACTAAATTGTTAAAATTTGACCGGGAAGGCAAATCATCCAAGAATTTTAGTGAAATAAAAAATTTTGAATCGTAGAGTTTTCTTTGTGACGATTTCTTTGAATTTATTCAAATCAAGAATCATACTGGCGTTTTAGGTTTTTTTTTAGTTTTAGAATTTTTATATACACTCTTGCCTGGTACTTTGATTAATTTATTTACAATTCATCTAAGGGGAAATCATTAAAGATCTTCTGCAATCACCACGAAAAATATCCACAATTTAGTGGAAAATTATAGCAGTGCTCTTTAACTCATTTCCGTAAATTAAAAGTTCTCTAATTACCCTGTTTTTGCTAGGATGTTGTAATGTCATACATTCATCTATTTCCCTTAGTGAGTGTCAAGGTGTGATGCAAAGTTGACGTCTTTTCTTTTTCGTTTCTATGAGCGTATGTGTTCTGTAAATCTTGTTTTTAGTGTTCGTCCAGTTTGCCCTATATACTTATAGCCTGTTTCCACGACAGTTTGAATCTCGTGCTTCGCTCTCTGAAGCAAGTTTGTGAATCATGCTGTTTACACGACTCATTTATCTGCTTCGATTTGGCAGTTGTTATTAAACAGAAAACATAAGTTGAAAAACAACAACAACAGTTGAAAAACAACAGAGGATATCCTTCTTGCCGCGATAGCATTATGTATAATTTTTTTTCCTATCCATTTTTTTTTTAATTTTATAAAATTAAAATTAATTGGCACACCCACAAAACAATTATATTTTTTAAGTTTTCACTTTTAACTATTATGGTGTTTCCACGGCACCTGCTTCGCTCTCTATTCTTGCTTCACACCCCAATCATAAGCGAATCAACCTGCTTCGCCATACAAAATTTTGAGAGCGAAGCTGGTAGATTCATATTGAAGCTAGTTGCGAAGCAAGTAAAAATCCTCTCTTCCCTAATTTTTATCGTAAGTTTATCTGCACTAGTTATCAAAATTAAACGTTTTTGTAAACAAAGAAAATTTACAAACAAAATAAAGTTAAAACTTAATTAATTAATTTTAATTTTATAAAATTAAAAAACAAATGGATAGGAAAAAAAATTATACTTAATGCTATCGCGGCAAGAAGGATATCTTCTGTTGTTTTTCAACTTATGTTTTTCTGTTTAATAACAACAGCCAAATCGAAGCAGATAAATGAGTCGTGTAAACAGCATGATTCACAAACTTGCTTCAGAGAGCGAAGCACGAGATTCAAACTGTCGTGGAAACAGGCTATATGTTTTGTTTGTAAATTTTTTTTGTTTACAAAAACGTTTAATTTTGATAACTAGTGCAGATAAACTTACGATAAAAATTAGAGAAGAGAGGATTTTTACTTGCTTCGCAACTAGCTTCAATATGAATCTACCAGCTTTGCTCTCAAAATTTTGTATGGCGAAGCAGGTTGATTCGCTTATGATTGGGGTGTGAAGCAAGAATAGAGAGCGAAGCAGGTGCCGTGGAAACAAGGCATTATGTATGTTTGCATGTAAAAATAAGTCTGTATACTCCGCTGGAAGTAAATTTGTCAGTTGTTTCTGTTATTGTCCTGGGATTATATATAAAGGTATAATCATACATGCAGGTATTGTAATACATACATACTTATGTAGGAGGACTGCCACGAAAATTTTAAAAAGATGTGTTTATCATTCGTTACTTCGATACAGATAATAATTAGGTAAGTGCAATTACCGATTTTTTACCTCATGTATTTAAAAAGTTCATACGTACAATATATACATTCTTATGTTAAGTTAACCTTAGAACCTGAAAAAATTTTGCGCCACACTTTCACAATACCTTTTTTGTTTGATTTACTTTTAATATATAAAAAGTAAATTCTCTTTAACTATTTGATAGTCAATCAGTTAATCAGATGAGTAATAATGATTAAATATTGGATAAAGCTATTAATGATTTAACAAAACTTACATACATACGTACGTATACAAACGTATATTTGTCAATATACAGAAGCCATTTGAAATTTATTCAAATAAGATTTTGCACTTTTATATGCAATGCCAATTTTGAAATTTGAACGTAAAGATTTTGAATGTATTGTCCATATCGAAAATAAAATACCAATTAGAGATTAATGCCAAATTTCTTATTCGGTATCACTAAAAAAAGCAATTTGTTTATAGTCCTATAAAAATCGACATCTAAAAAATGAAGTATGTTTCTTATGATGTAAGTTTTTCCTAAGTAAAATATTAAATAAACATAATTTTACGAAATTAAACTAATAATTTTACGATAGATCAAAATAAAACGGTTATGGTAATTTGTTACATCACAAGCCCCTAGTTTATACAAAAAATAGAGTAAGGATATAAATTAAAGTAATGTGTTAATACTGTTTTCAGCCGATCTCAGTTAGTTTATGTTTTATAGGTTAAAAAAAACTTACTTCATTTTTAAACATTTTCTGTTTGTTAAAAGTTTGCTATACAAAATCTTGCAAATTTAAATATTTCAGAAAATGTTCAATACTAACTATAAACCATATTTTGCCCTTTACTGTTCGGTAAGTCATGTAGCCTATGTTATATATCACACAGAATAAGATTTTATAAGTATAAATTTTTTAACGTAAACAATAAGTCAAGTAGGTAAATGTGTCGCTTTTAATTGCGAACTAATTCAAATGGCAGTTGCAAAATTATATTTTATAACTATTTATGCTTTTGTTTACAATTACTATATATATTTTATAAATTCTAAAAGAAATGAAGACTTCTAAGCGCAATTTTTTATTAAAATTTTTTTACGTGTTTCCCTTTAACGTAACTAACAAGTAGTACATTTAATGTAACGCATAAGAGAAAAGTAAGTTCAACTAAAAGTTTGACAAATAGATGCATGAGAAGATATTCAAATTCTGAAAACAGAGTTGCAAAAAAGAAGTATTATCAATGTGCTTGACAGCATTGCATGAAAAAATGTGCAAAGAATTATTTAGAAAAAATTTTGGTTTAATTAGAATGAATAACTTTAAAACCATTTTGCGCGCAAATGGACAGAGACCAAGTAACAGTTGCCTAAAATATCAACTTTCTGAAAAAAGTTATAGCTAAAAAACTTTAAAAAATTAGAAAAAACGCTCCGAAGAACATTTGCCATATGTTTTTTTTCGATTGTAGAATAAGGTATGATGCAGTATGATAAGTTTAAATTAAAAATATCGTCACACTTTTTTAAAATTTACTATTTTATTATACTTTTAATTGATGCACCTGTACAAACCTAAAGACTATGAATAAAGGAATTAGCTCTATTAATTTCATCTTCCATGCTCGAATACATTACTTTTCAATGTAGTAATATGAATGTAGTGTATCTCGACTAATCATAACTGAATTTTAAAAATTTGAGAATTTTTTCAAAAGGAGATCGATTATATGAAGAGATTCAACTTACGGATGCTATATATAAACACAAACAGATGCTATATATAACAACAAACAAGATACGGAAAATAAATATTATTAATAAAAAAAACAAATTTTTATTGAAAAGAACACCATATTTATTAATTTACAACAGGTCAACTATTAAAAAATAAACAAACACTCTATATATTTAAAACTTAAAAAGTTGGCCGCTGCTAACTTCGAAAAGAGCCAGTAAGGTTTTTTACGCATTCGTTTATAATACAATTACGATTTATTAAAAAGAGAAGGATTTATTTTTTACGAAAAGAAAAATTTATTTTTAAGGTGCCGAATTTCTGAATTATCTAAGGATATGGTACTATTCATTTGAATTTAAAACCGCTAGATTCGTGGAAAAAATATTAAGTTTGCCATCACTGGTCATAAAGAAGTTGCAAGAGAGCAATTGCTGCATTTTTGTAAAAGTATTGCTAAAAACGGTTTATATATGCTATTTTTAATTTAAATATTATAATGAATTTTAACTGAAAAAGAATTTGTTTAAAATATAGATATTGGGAATGAAAGTAAGAATTTTTGGGAAGTAGAAGGCAAAAGAATTAACTTTCACACGCTGCAGTAAAAATAGTGAATGGCTCAAGGACCCACTTGTCAAATACATATGTATACTGCAGCATTAAGCAAGAAACTTGAAACAGTAAAAGAAGTTATTTTACAGTATTTATCGCAGTGAACGATGGAGATAATAGGGACCTTTATAAATATAATCCAAAGCATGTGCACGTCGCCCTTAAGGAATTAAAAATTGATTAGTTTGAGAAAAGTAGCAATACTACAACATCTATATACTTATGTATGCAGGTGTATATAACAATCCAACAAATTAAAAAGAAAATTTAAAGTGGCATTTACTTATAAAAAAATAGAAAACAAAAAGAAATAAAAAATTGAATTGATTATAATTTAAAAATGAGCTCCTCCACTGTGACATCTAATACAACTGCTCCCGTTTCTACGGTGATTACTGCTGCTACGAATTTAATAGCTTCTCTGCCAAGTAACCGCTCTCAACAGACATCACAACAACAAACTCCAGCTTTAGCGGGAGCATTGATAGCTTCTATGAATGCACAGTTTCGTGAAATACATAAAAATTCTTGGCTCAAACGTTTAACAGCAGAAGGCAAAAAAATCTGTGTGGGACCAAAAGTAAGTTAAGTCTTGCATTAATTTATTACCTATTTTTAACATACATTAAAATTATTAAGAAATCCGAACGCAGTTGGGTAGTATTTTGTGTTCACGATGATACAGAAGCATTGCTAGAGGGTTATGCTGAACCTCGACAGGCTCCTTCACATAACCCGGAATGGATTGTCTCAATGCAGGATACCTTACATATTTCTCACGCACTAATTCCAAACTCCCACGAATTTGAATTTGTTGTCACGCTCAGCAATGAAGTAGTGCGTTTTCATGCTATGTCATGGTAAGTTGAACACTTAATCATAATTTGAAGGGGAAGGTTGGCTAACTGAAAAAGATATTTGTTTGACTTAGTGAAAATTTGCTTACTGAACCAAAATCTGTATAAGAATCTTTCTATATTTAGAATTAGTATATATAAGCAATTTTATTTCGTGCTTGATTCCTTTAAATAAATATTTCATGATATTCTCACAAAATATTTATTACAAAAATTTTTATTAAAAAATAAAAATCTTATGATATTCTCATAAAACATTTATTCATATAAAAATAAAAATATTTGAAATGTATTGTAATGGGGGAGAGCACATCCATATTGCAATTTCACTGTTGCTCAAATAGCTCATCAGTGAATTTTACCCCAATGTTGTATAGAAAAACCTAAGAGTCTTATATCCAAAGCCAAACTGATTCTATGAGAATTTTTCATAAAATCAACATAGCATAGACAGCAAGACTCAAAGACACTTATATACAAACACTACAAAACATTTCAAAACAACAAAAAATATTGTTTATTTTCAATCATTTAATTATATATATATTATTATTTAAAAATTATTTAATTATTACGAATTACAGTTTTGATTTAACATTATATGGATCATGGTAACTTCCCTTTATAATTAACTAAATGACCTACTAACTACAATCGCATAACTATGTTTATGTTTTATTTATTTTTTTTCTTGTATTCGTATTTATAATTTGTAACAAAACTTTTTTACATTCTTCATAATAACTTCAAACAACAATATTAATCTGTTATTTAATAACAAATATCCAGGGATATTATGCAAGAATGGGTCGAAACATTACGTTCGAAATTAAGAGAAATGAAAATACTTTCACCGCGTGAAAACCTCTACACAAAATTACCAGAAGTAAGAGCTCCATTACTGCCGACAAGAGATCCCACTTCACCATTGCCGGCACCACCACCTGTGCCTGCTGCTATTGTTCCCGGTGTGGAAAGAGTTATACCTCCTAGTATTCAACAGCAAACCCCACCAAATTTTACAGCAGTAGATACTAATACAGTAAATTCTATCAGTAGTGCAATTACATCATCTTTAACAAGTGATTCTAATACTTTGGAAACGACAACGGCAACAATAGTTTACTCTACTACACAAACATTAACAACCGCATCCTCAGCACCTGTGACGGCAGCTGTATCGAATCTTACTTCAATGTCAAATACTCTCACACAGAACCTTTTAAACATGTTATCAGATCCAATTAGTGCTTACAGCGAACAATTAAATGATGCAAATTCTTCTTCATCATCTATAGAACCAGATGATGTTATAACGGGATCATCGTGTCTTTCATTAGCTATGGAGAGGGACTTAAATTTAAGCGATACCTCGGAAGAAGAATTCATAGGGCCATTATTACGTAAACCGAGTACAATTACCAGTGATATAAATGCTGCTTTTGCTAATAACAGTGTACGTTTGGACGTATTAGCAGCTCATCGTGCTTCCGCAGGTTAATATACCTAATTTAAAAATACATTATTCGACTTAAAATTAATGTGTTTTGTTTTACAAATTTCAGATCAAATAAGAAATTTAGAAAATATTCTTCAATGTGAACGTTACATACCACGGTAAGTAACATCAAAAATGTTAACGTTTAAAATCGAATTCTTTTGGACTTTGTTTTGTTTGAAAGATGATTTTTTTTATCAATAAAAAAGAAATGTGATTTATCAATTTCGATATCAGTGTTAATGAATTTTGAAATCGAAAGAGTAATTTTGAAATAGAATCCGCTAACATCGTATTTAAGTCCTTGTGGAAAATACAAATAACGTACTTTTTTTTACCAAATATCTCGATTTACACCTTTTCTATAGATTCGAATTTTTAAATCAGGCATTACATATTCCAAATTGTAGATAAAAAACTATGTTTCAGATTTTATTAAAATCAATTGAGTGAAATACCTGTTATTGGGTGGAACCAAGCTTATATTAGAGTATTAAAGGTAAAATTAAAACTTTTTCAGAAACTTTTGTATACATATCGAGCCATTTTTTCGATTTAGGTTTTAGCTGCAAAAAGTTGTATCATACTATAAATTTATAGAGTCTAATTTTTTATATATATCTACAGTAGTTACAACTATAACATTTTCAATCAAAGTTACCTTGGTATTTGAATTGCTAATATAGAATGCATAAAATCTTTAAAATAGTAAACTCGGTGTATAGAATAATCCGAATTCCGAGATTGGAGGTTATTCTCTCAAATGCCTTCTAGAAATAAAAACAAATTGAGGTCTGCGTATATGATGGCTATTTCGAAAATAGTAAAACGCAGAAGATTCTGCGGATTGTGTTATGGCATCCATAGTTGAATTTTAAGTTTTGGAACGTCTTTTTATAATAATTAAATTAATTTATTTGCTACTCGAAGAAAAATGTAAACAAATGTATATACAAATTTTTAAATGGCAAAATGTCATTTTATTTTTGGTTTAAAGAAGGGTAAAGCCAACAATAAAATTTTTGATTATAAAAACGATTTATTAAATGTTTTTTAAACTATTATTCGTTTATGAATGTAGTTTTATCAACATTTTCCTATTTAAGGTTTATTAACCTGTTTTAAGTTTTTATAAATATATATAAAATATATAAATAATAAAATATATATTTATATAATATATATAAAATATATATAAAATAGTAGAAAAACAAAATTTCTATTGGCGTTAAAATAATACATTTTCTATCGTCAGGAGTACGTAAATGAGTTTAATATTTTCTAGATTGATAAAAATAAAATTATGCTAAAAGTAGTTCAATAGTTGAAGCAAGAAACTTTACTTGCCACAAGAATTTCGTAATTTGATCGAGTAAAAAGTAAAGAAATGATCACAAAATTTCTACGCACAAGTTTTGATTAACAAAAAGTTTTTTATACCCTTCATGATGGCAGTGTAAACCTGGCTCCTTATGGGGTGAAATGGATGATAAAAGAGGCTGTAATGAGATATGTTTCATTAAAACAGACATTCCTTTAGAATGAGCAGCTTTAATACATAATTCACGAACATTTCCAATAAATTATTAAACTCGAGGTTGGAGGTTATTCTCTCAAATGTACTTGCCTTTTGGAAACAAACAAGTTGAGGTCTGCGTATATTATGGCTATTTCGAAAATAGTAAAACTCAGACAATCAACACCAGCACTCCACTGTTGAAAAGAAGGCGACATTCGAATATTATAGAAATTGGACCACAGCAGCTTTGCAAAGAAAAACGAAAAATTTCTGAAGAAAAATACAGAGACCTATGCAAAAACTGTGGCAAAGGTTTAAAGAAGCAAATCAAAAATATTAGGTGCTTTCTTTAACCCAGATAGAACATACGAAGGGGTTAATTGTCAAACGAACTGTCGTAATGCTCACTATTTGCTATTTGATTATGATGAATAGATTGACACTTAAACAACTCTATCAAAATATTCAGATTTGCTTGAAATATCAATCGTCAATTTAATTGGAAAAAGGTTCGGTACTTTATCGCAAATTTGTGTGAGAAGACTCATTTTTGGCGTAACGGATTTTTTTAATAATAAAACTGCTCATCATGCGCAGTATAGTAAGTAATGTAGACGTTGGCGGTATCTCTGGAACGCAGAGATCGCACTACGGTTATTGGCGGTTGTTACTGCATCATGATCAAAAATTTTTTATTTGAAAATATAGATGATATTGCGGTTTAAACAGATTATCGCTACATGCCATACAGCGACCGCAACCATCTACCAATTGAAATAAAAATTTAGCATTAAACTAATTTAGAGAAATGGGAAATATAGAGACTTAGCACTTATCGCTTAATTCCTGCAGTCACTGGCTAATCGATATCAAAACGAGTAAATGCAAATGTACTGCATTGAACTCAAGATACGTTGCCTGAAACCGACAATGAAAATAAATATTCTGTGTGATTAAAAGGTTATTTTTTATAATAGGTGTTATTTTTTTTATAAGAGATGGGAACATTTAATAAAATAATACTCTGACTGTCTGTGTTTAATTGGATTTATATTACGTCGATTTGAAAAAAATAATTTCATCGTAAGCGTAAGTTTATAGTCAATATACTCTCATCATGATCGCAAAAGTATCGCAAGTGACATTATATCTTAAACTGTTTGCAAATATCTTATTAAAAACGTAGCCATTGATAATGTAATTCCCCAGTTAAATAAATTAAGATATTGCAGTGCTCACGGAAAAATAAAAACAAAAACTTTCCTGTAAAATATGCATTTTGTTGCTTACGATATAATCGAAAATATGGTTTGAATGATTTTGCATTTATCTCGAACTTATTGAACTATCAAATATAAGAAACATTTATCTGCACTGCTAACTCTGCTTTTTACTAGTTAACGTCACTCTTGATGAATATAACAGTAGCAGTGGATTCTTTACAATTGATGGTTAAAAGCTGACTTATCCAACTTTATAAAACAAAATTAAAAATACATAAAATTTGAAACAAATATATTCGTAGCAAGAATGTTTAATTGACTGTCTCAGAGGAAATAAAATGGTGCAAACCGGCATCTACGATTTATTTTGTTTTTAATTTGTATTGCATCTTTAACATAATTGATTTCAACACTTGCACCTAGAACGGATAAAAGGTTAAAAACTCGCATATTTAAAGGAGTAAAAGGACTTAAAAGATATTTTGAACATAGACCCTAATCCCGAGCGGGACAAGCTACATTTGTTTTGAAAACATCCAGAGAGGAGATAAGAGGAAAACGAAATTTTTATTCATCTGAGCCGATTTTAATGAAAGTTTAAAATATGGATAGATCCTCATCCATAAGGATCAATAGACTATGTTTTTTTAGGATAAGCCCAGAAGGGGCTGCTAAAGACAGTAAATCAACATTTTTTACTCGAACGGACATATTAAAATGAAATCATAAACATGTCATCTAAAAGGCGCAATGGGTCATGTAGTATTAATGCTTATTTTTCCGAATTTGTTTATTTACCACCAAGTTTTTAAGCCATATTTATCCATCAATATCTGTTAAAGAACAACTGAAAGACAAATTATTAAAAAATTAAAAAAGTTTATCAAATAAATCAACGAAAATATATATTTTTGATGTAAAGATTGACATTATAAATATATTCGGATAAAATGAAAAAAAAAAATACTATTTTATATCACCATTTACAATATTTTGATATTTATCTTCAAGTGCTTTTAAGATATTCCATCCTTCACATTTATCCAATTCATTATGATAATTAATAAATATTTGTCGCAGTATTGAAAACGAATTGAGTTTGGCTAGTTTTAATTGCAATTTGTGCGATTCGTTTTGCAAAGTCAAACGGTTTTCGAATTTCTCCCGCAATTTTGTTTTGCTTTTAACAAATTTTCGACAAATATGGCGTGCTATAATGGATTTTCGTTTTTCGAATTCACATTTAACTTGTTTTTGTAACACATAGTGTAAGTCTAGATCGTATTTGCTTATAATATCTGTAAATTCTTTATCATCTGAGAATTGGGCAAAGATATGTTGAAAAAATTTAAATTCTGTTTTAACAACGCCACACTGATCCATATCTAAAAGTATTTCTCTTATATTTTCTAAAATATGTTTTTTTATATTGTTTAAAGTTTCTTCAAATGTTTCTCTTTCTAAACGACAGTTTTCAGCAATTTCTTTTAGTTTTATATTTTCATTTTCTTTTTCGGTCAATTGCAAACGTAAGGCTTGCAATTCAGTACTTTCATTATTCGATTCAAAATTTTGGTTTTCTTGCAAAATAGCATTCTTTACTTGCTGTTGCCCAAGCGTTATTTCAGTAATGAAGCCATGCGATTGAAATGTAACATCACTTACAGTTGCGAAGCTTTGGTTCGTTAAATTGGTACTATTCTGTTCATCCAACTCACGTAAAATGGACTCTAAATTTCGATTACAATTTTGTAAATTAGTAAAAGGCTCCTGCAGATAGCCCAATTCTTTTAGCTGTTCCTGCATGAGTGTGCATAGGCAATTCCTAGCCATTTTTTCTGCGTTGGATGATCGATTGAATATTTTTAACCATTTCCGGCATGTTTCAATATCATCGTGTTCTGCAGTTTTAAGTATTAAATCTCGTAATTCTGTTAGTTGTTCCCTATATAGTTGATCGAGGGTATCTGATTTCAATTCATAATCTTTTGATTTGTAACTGCTAAGTTCATCGCATTTAAATGAGTTTATTTTATTTAACTTCATTTTATTAAAATAATATACAATATTTTATATATTTTTTACTTTATTTTTTGTAAATGTATGCAATATAAATCAAAATTGATTGAAAGTTCAATGGCAAATAAAGCACTTGTTGAATTGCCGTAACTGCAAGTTATGAAAATTTCTTACAAATCGATAAAGTTATATGAAATATGTATTTGCGCCACAAAATTCTCATTGCTTTTTTTCGTTTCTGTTGTTACAAATATAAAAACGGTAGCCAGCTTTTATATTTTGTTTATTACATTTATATAATTTTAATATTTAAATATAATTTATGATATTTTTGGATGTGAATTGCAATTTTAGTATGTTTAAATTTTCAAAATAATTTTAAAAGGCCGTAATTAAGTTCATACTAATAATTAATTTTATATTTAAAAAATGTTCTTTGTAGACCACAAACATCACGCTCATTATCCGCTGGGGCTGTAGATAAATCAAAAAGACAAAATGTAAATAAAAAAATTGAGCCTAATAAGAAGATATCATCGGTAACAGCGGCCAATAGTATCAGTTGCAATAGTGGCAGTAGTTGTATGGGAAATAATGTAACGGAACTAGAAATAAATTCAGAAATTGCAACACCGTCACAATCTAACAACACATCTAAGTCGAATGTTACAATAATACAAGTTTCAACCGAAGAATATGCGTTCGAAAAAACGTCAAATAGTTCTAGTGAAAGTGATAGTGAACCGCCAAAATTACCGCTTAAAACAATAACAACAACAGCAGATATTTTCAAATTTCCCGATGCTCATGTGTCAGTCACAAAAAATATCAAACATGAATATAAAAGCAATGTACAAATTATTCCGTCCAGTAATAATAACAGTAACAATAGCGATAATCAAAATCATAGTAATAGCAGCACAATACAAGTAATGGGCAATTTAACAACAGCAACTATAGGAGCGCTAGGAAATACTCAATACACAACTCCAATAAAAAAAATATCCCAAATTCCAGCAGTTAATAATGGTGGTGCTGCAACATCAACAACAATAGATGAACAAAACAAAATAACAACAGTACATGTGGCAGGTTCTGATAATACATATGGAACATGCTTCACACCACCCTCATCATCAGCCACAACTTCTCATACGTCCACACCGAAAATGCCTAAAAAAATTATTTTATCAGCTAATACATCCGGAATAACAAATATTTCGGTAAATATTACAACGGCCGGTGATGAAATGGCTGCAGTGACGGTAGCAGGAATTGGTGAAAAAAGTGAAAATGATTTTGCAACTATCAGCAACAGCAGTACCAATACAACGAATTTAAATAAACATAATGGTCTTCACTATGAGAAAGTTTTTCTCTGCACGAATACTTTTGTAAACGCAACTGACCAAACAACAGCACCTTTTGTTCAGAATATCGTACCACAGTCACCGAAATGGAAATTACCTCATCATGGTCAAACCAAACTACGTGCTAAAGAAGATGCCTCAGTATCAACATTGGCAAACACAGCAGCTTCCTCAAATAGTGCTGATAAGAAAGTTAAACCTCAAAATACAACAGCGAAACAGCATAGTAGCGACAACCGTCACAAATCGCCATCACAAATACAGCAACAATGTATGGATCAAGCGATTTCAACGGTTAATATGGGTAGTCCCGCTTTGGCTAGAAGAAGATTTGTTTCACCCACAAATAGTAGGCCCGCGCTGCCAGCAGGTGCAACTAGACCTCCATTTCTTTTAACCAGAGGACTTACAGAAGCTGTTATAACAAGCAGACCCAGCCGAAAAGATTTTCATTTCCTGAACAAAATGTCGGCATCAAAAATAAAATCTCCAAACACTAATTCTAACAATAGTAAATCTTCTAATACGGCCAACAATAATGAAAATGGCACTGGTGCTTTCATCTCTTCTTCCTCAACACCATCACAAATACCAGCCTCTGCTCATTCAGCCATTTGCCGTACAACGTCTGAGGCCCTTGAACAGCGCAGGCGTAGTTCGTCAACTTCAGATGCTCAGTCTCAGCGTCAAGCAAGGGGTACCAATAACAATGAATCTTCTAATCGTTCTAACATGGGTGTTGGTGGACCCTTACGTCAGCCTCCTCAACCTTTTCGCTTAACAGAAAATATTCTTGGTGGCGTTAGTTCTAGTCCAGGTAATGCACCTCCTCATAATACGACTTCGCCAGCCAAACGTATGACTCTCAGAGAACAACAAGTAATACAATTACGTCGTGAAATAATGCATCCTGGTGGTGTACGTTTACAATTACGACGTAAGGATTGTGTTGGTTCAATTGCATGGGTGGATGCTTTTGGTGCTGTTTGGTAGGTGAAGCAAATCATCAGATTAATCAATGATTAAAAATGTCGATTGTTTTTTTGAATAGGGTTGCTGGCTGGAAACAAAGGGAACATCCTGTTTTGTATAATGCTTTACATATTGGTGATCAGCTACTTTCTATAGCAGGCATCACAATAAGTTCAGCAACAGAGGCTAACAAAATAATACGAAACACTAATACACTTTTTGTAAGCACAGAATAAGAATCTGGTTTACGAAGAGAGACACACAAATCCTCAATGTATTTATTACAGGTTGAAGTCTTAATACGACGCATTCCGTTTGGTCGTGGTTATGCCATACGGCGCGAAAGAGAAGGTCAATGTTTGGGCTTAATACGTGATGGCAATACTGCTACAATAGTTGATGTAGTTCCAAATAGCTTGGCAGCTAGACATGGCCTACCCCCGAAGGTAATATAATGAAAACTAAATATAATTTTGTTTACTTTATATTTTTTATATTTGTTAATTACAATTAAATGATTCATTTCCTTTGAATTAGGCTTCAGTTTTGTATTTTTGATTCTTTTTTAACAATAACAAATTATATTTAATTTTATATCTAACCGAAAGCTGGATTTCAGGCTACTAAAACTAAAGGGTGAAATGAAAACTAGCAGACGAGAAAAAATGAACTTGGCTTTCACTTGAAAAGGAGTACGCTTGTTGCAACTGATTTTTAGGAGTTTAGAGATTTTTAAAATTCCGAAATTTCGAAGTTTTTTCCGAGATTATAGAATTTTTGTGCGTATTTTTTTCGTGTTTCTGTTTAAAATATTTTTCACTCCTGGAAAACAATTTTAATTAGTATTTGCATGTTTAGTAATTTGCAAATCACTTGATTTAAAGTACAAGGAATTTATTTTTTATTATAACTGGGGAAAGTTTTCAATAAGTAGAAAAGTTAAGAATCATATTCCGATATTTTTTTCCAAATTACTCATTTTGCGTTAAAAAAATAATTCAGGTTTTTAGATCACTTTTATTTATTGCAAAACTACGGGAAGTTTGAAATATTTTTGAAATGTGGGAAAATTGCCACCTTTAGTCAGCAGGCGTCCGCTCTTTTCACAAAACCCTGAAGCATATTTTGTAACAAAGCTGCATTTATCTCTTCCATGCAGCGCCGAGTTTCATCTTTCAGAGCGTCAGATGTTTGTGGCCAATTGATATCGCCAAATCTAGAATTTACGTTCTTATGCTATAACTGACTTTTTTGGGTGGCTGTGCGACTTATAGTGTCGTTTTACTGAAACCAAAGTTCACTGATGCCAACGTGAGATAATGTTGGCTACAAAAATTGGTTATCATGGTTTGGTAGTGCAGAGAATTTACGGAGGCATTGATTCCTTACTCATTTAAAAAAAAGGACTAATGATGCCGACTGATCACAAGCCAAACATACGCTCACTTTCTTTAGATCTGTTTACGGGTTTTGTGAGCCCCGTATGCCACAAAATTAATTATTTACATAGGTTGTTATGAAAATGAGCCTTATCACTAAAGATTATTTTGTTGTGTATACTAGAAATGAAAATGTACAAACTATTTTTCACTATTGATCTAAAGCAAAATAAAACTAAAGTTCCAACTGTATTTTATTCGTTTAGTTTTTCAAATAACCAATTCACAAACGTTCGACGCAAACAATGGTCGGTCGGCTTCTTGAACAAGTTGAAGAAGATCTTTATACAAATGTTAGTCCACTACGAGCGTATTGTTTTGAGCCTCGCATTTTGCGATTAAATTATGCACAGAGGTCTCAGTACGTACGAAAAGAACACTGAAGATGGCAAATAGCCGAAACCGGGTTGTTCACAAACCAAATTTAACGGGGGTCGACGGAAAACCGTACCGAAATAAAAGTAATTTTAGCCCCGTCGGAAAATCTAAGCCCATATCGGATGATAGCTTACTTCATAACATTTAATCATTTGACTGACAATTTACTTCTTAATCTCAAGTTTATTAATAAATAATAGTATAACACTTCAATTGATAAATTAATTTTTTGTTTTTACGTACATTTTGAAGAATTCACGACTGGTATCTGTAGGTAAAAGTTATCTTTGGAAATGAAAGGCTTAGCAAGAGCTGCAATTCCTACTATTCGTACAAGAACTCAGTGGGTAAGAATTGAGCAAAACTTTATAAACACGTCAGTGTGGGTGCATTTTTAAGTGGAACACATTAAAAGCAAATAGTGCCATAAGGAGTACAGCCCAGGCTTCTTGAATTTTGTAACAAAAAGAATTTTCCTCAGTGAGATTTAGTGAGTATGAGTACTGGAGAAAGGCTCTTTCGACGATAAGGGAGGGCATAGAAATTAATTTTGGCAGGACACTATCCAAAAAAATATCCTGTTGGCGCCTTGTGTGCATGTGGGTTAGGCAGTTTTTATTGGTGAATCGTTGGTAAATGTGTGCAGTATTAATATGGAAGTCATATAGGTTATTGGATGAGTGTTCCACGCGGATATTCTAACTATTCAGAAAACCAAGTAATATTGTCTGAGCAGCACAAGTAGGCTTTAAAGTATCACAATACGAAATCAACGTACAATCATAACCAGTGCTGGGTACGAAGCATTACGACTTACCACGCGAAAAATAGATCTTCGATGAACTAAAGAGATTAGACTCCACTAATTAGTCACAGATCGGTTAAACTGCCGACCGGTCACTAATGCAACTCGAGGTAGAACTGACCTGTCCTGCAGTGATTTATCTTTATGTGGATATTTCAATAACTCTCATATATCTACGTTTTCTTAGGATCTTTTATGATGTAATTACGAGGACCCGTACAATAAGAGCAAGGACCAATTTTTTGGAGTATGTTTATTCTTCAGAAGATTTATCATGGGAATCATCTGGCTTAATGTTAGATAAAATGGAGATTTTAGCTAAACAATACAACCATTCAATTCAAAGAATCTTGAAAAAGAAAGTAATAGCAAGAATAATTATTTTCTTTTCTCTTTAAAAACTATTTCCGTAAAATAAATAAGAATCAAAAATACGAACTTAGGTGTAAAAAAATATATTTGTATAATTCTAATAACTCCACTTTAAAAAATTTATATTTTTCGTAGGCGCAGTCATGTGATGGCACTACTTTAACATTTTGGGTACTAACAGAAATAAATAGCCGTCCATTAAATTTATTTTTTAAAGAAAATGAAATTCGCGATCGTCTTAATTCGGTTGGTCGTGATATTTCAATATTGGTGCAGCCATCTGATTTAATAACCAAACTTAAGAAACAACTCAAGTCATTACGCGGCTATAAAGATTATTTGGTGCAATAACCCTAAATTAATTAACTTATACTGAATCTTACGCAGGCATAAGTTATTGAATTTTAACGACAGCTCTCATTGGTAAGATTTGATCATTTTTATTGATTTTTCAATGACATATTTAGTAACTAGAGCAGCATTCCAATTTTATTTATAAAAAAACAATAGTTATTGTCTCAAAAAAGTTTTGATATATGATATAATTTATATACATAGTCAGTATGTGGTATGTATATACATAGATATAACTATGTATGTATTTATATAGATGCGTTTTAGGCAAACATTAATTAAGTATATAAGTATAAATACATCAGTAGACATTGATATATATATATTATTAAAAAAATACATCACATTTATATACATACGTATATATACATATATATTTTTGAAATTAATATTTTATATACACCCATATGTTAATATATATAATCTTAGGGATAATATAGAATTTCTTCGCAATATAGATAATTTTTCTTAAATCGACTACTTAAAAAATACTCAACTCAATTATACATTTTTGACATCCTAGTTATCATTATAAAAATATTAAAATTATAGAAATCTTTAAGCGAAATTTGTTAATTAAATTAGACATAAAAGTTAAAAGAAAGATACTACTTTAGGCTCGCGAAAAAAAGTTAAGATAAATTTATTTAGTCAGTAACACTAACAGAAGTATGTATATTTTGTTATTCATTTTTTTAGTTTGTTTGCATTTTAAAATGTTAACTGCCATCATTATATAAAGAATAATTTCAATTTGAAATTAATTTTCAAAGAAAATTTTACTACAAAATTATTTAAGACTTGAACCCTAAATTATTTTTTATAAATATGGCAGTTGTTGTATAAATTTAATTGAAAGGAAAATATCCTGAATATTGAAGTGTGAGTTTAATGACATTAATATCTACATATTATTTTTTTTTTAAATTTAGTATACATCTTTTTTATAATATACGCACATATCAAAGAAGTAATCTATTAATTTGAAATAAATTTAGTGCTTTATAAACTTTGAAACTATTTCAAACCAGATACAGTTGACAAATTTTGAACCTTAATTATCAAAACTAAAGGGTTTTGCAACAAGAAACTTGTTTTCTAAAACAAAGTAAAATAAAATATTTAGATAAAGATGATTCAGATTTTTAATGTATTACGAAGAGAAAAGTTCGGCAGTTATAAATGAAAAATGATTCGGGCAAATGTCTACCATGACAACGCTGACAGATGTCGATTCTTTCATCAAAGTTTTTAATTACTTTTTTTTTGCAAAATGGCGGTCCTATTTCGTTAATCACATCACGGATTTTGAGTTTTAAGACTGAAATTGATTCTATTGGCTCCGTATAGACTCTGTCTTTAATATAGCTCTGGCTGGATTGGGAAATATTGTTTGCAATAAATTGATTGTTTCATTGGCTGTGTGATATATGACACCGTCTTGTTGAAACCACATGTTAGTCGGCAATAACCACATGTCACGTTGGCAATAATAGGCCAAAATTGAACTGTTAGTATCTCGGGATAGCGTGATCCATTGACCGTTACCGCATTTCCAGCCTCATTTATAAAAACGCCCAATCACGCCTCCAGACCACATAGATGGTACACTATTTGGTCTAGAGGTGTGGCACGTTAAGCATGCAAAGGCTTTTCAATAATCGCTCTAGGATTTTCAGAAGCCCAAATGCGACACTTTTGCTAATTGATATATCTTGAGAAGTGAAAATGGGCTTCGTCCGGTTATTCCTGAATAAATTGAGCGAATTTATGGGAAGCGGGGATGTTAATGGTAGGTCGGCTTTAATTCCTGGACCAGCTGAACCTTGTAAGGCTTCAAATTCAAATCCTTACGCAAAATTTGCCATGTGGTAGTTTGGGATAACCCCAATTGTTGAGAACGTGGAGGAGTTGACAAATTTGGATCTGCTTCAACACTGTGACTAACGGCTGTGATGTTTTCAGTTGAATGACCTGGTCGAACACGCGTTTGTGTTCGCACATTTTTAATCGAGCCTGCCATCTCAAATTGGACGGCCTAATTCTTAATAGCGGTCTCAGAAGGACGATTATGTTATCCGAAAATATCACGAATTTTACGAAATATAACTTTAACAACACCACCATTTTCATAGTAGATTTTAATAATTTTAATGTGATTTTTATGCGAAATTGAACTCATTGTAACAATTGCCAATGCATCTACTACGAATACGTCAAAAAGCTTAATGTCAAAAGTATCGATACCTTATTTCTTTAAAAATTAAGAGCAATATGAGTTAAAGTCGATGAGGTATCGCATCATGATCAATTATTTTATATATATGTGGTTTCACCCGGAATTCGTCAAATGCCATATGGCGACCCGAACTATTGAGTTATTGAAATCAAAATTTCAAAATAAGTTGATTACGATATATGGGCCCAATGAGGTCACTGGCATATGATAATGAACCAGTAACTATTGATACCTTCATATCCTAAATTGTTTGTGTTATTTATATGCAAGCTAGCAGAGCACGTACACGTAGCACACTCTGTAGATGTACTTTGCACCTATTTTATTAAGCGTAATTTAAAAAAAACATCTTTTTGTAACAAACTGTCAATTGCATTCGATTTGAGTTGAGAAAGTTACACTGTTTATTTTTCCTTGAGCACCTTCTTTTTGTTGACAAGAAGTGAATATTTAAAACCAAAAGTCAATATATTTGTCTCTTAAATTAAATTAAATTTTCTGAGGTAAAAAAGTGTTCGTATTTTTTTGTGTTCTATGCTAACTTTAGGCAGTTATTAATAGACTAAAGAACTTGTATAAATACCAGTGGACTTGCCAATGTTAACACATGAGCGGTTAAATTGTCATAATTTTTTGTATAAATAAAATGAATTCACACGGTAGCATTTTATGCACGTTTATACGATGATTTTTATTTGATTTTGTATGTTAACATGCTATCGCTAAGTTTTTCTTAGTTTTTCACTGGTTACAATAAAAATCATCATAATCATTTTTTTTTCTCTATAGAAGACAACAATTCAAAAGTGTTCAAAAAGAAATGATAAAAAATTTTATAAAAGAAGAGTCCTGTTTTTGTTTGCTACAACTAAAAAGGGCCTGTATTTCAATCATAAAAAAATCATCGTGTAAATGCCATTGTCATCAAACAAAACTGCTACATATATTATTTTGCAAGGGTTCCTATCGAAATTTTACATCGACGTGTAATTTCAATTCTCAATGTTTAGAAAAAATAATATTGCCATCGACCTTGGTCGACTTCACAGCGTCTTATTACAGCATAGCTTCTATAAAAAAATTCTTTTATATTTAACTGAGAAGCATATTTTGCTGAAATATGTTGTAGTATAAAGGTTGAACGCTCATTCTTACTTTTGTTCTGATTAGGTCTTGTGTTACTGTACGGTTTAATGATTCTTTGGAAATTTTTCTTAACAAAAAAACCTTAAAATTCGTCAGTTTCTACGTCATATACATAAGTATGTAGGTATAAGTCGATTGACAGCTCCTTAAGGTCGCTACTAAATGTTTAAGAATTTTTTTTATAAATAAAACTATAAATATTTAGTCATTAAATTTTAAAACTCCAAAATATACTTATTAATGGACGTTGATGAATTTGCTGAAGCAAATAAGAAAAAGGCAAACATATTAAGCTCTTATAATTTTTAACCTCTTTGTCTTATTTTAGATACTCGGATGCAATATTATAGTGCCTATTTTTCGATATAATATATACATACTTGATTTTATTTAAATTTTAAGTCTAATGTATTTTATGTTTGTAATTTAAAATTAATTCTATAAACGTGATATGATTTTATTTTGAGTAGGGTGTAAGTAAAATTAAATAATTCAAATTTTGTTTTTCATTTTTATGTTACAAAATAAAAGACATCTTAAAACAACACTCGTTTCAATAATTAATTTGCTATAAAACCATTAAGCACAGACAGTATTTTGAATGGCTGTTAATGTATTCTGTTTCCAAACACGGAAATTAAACTTGTTCGTATCCAGAGTGGAATAAATAAAGATAGGCATTGAGTTTGTCATAACCCAGATGGTACCATCTTCGTCAATCTGAAAATATGTACCAGAGAAGGAATAAAGAAATTATAATTTTCTTTTATTATATTTTATTACCGTCAAATCACTAGGATATATCATGGTTTCTTCATTCTGTGCCACTTGTCCGTGATTGGCAGATGAAAAAGGCTTGTGTGTATTCCAGCAACCAACACCATTACGTTGAATTTCAGCGTAAAACAAGACACCAGTAAAAGGATCGTATTTATGCATTGTCGATTGTTTTTGGTCACCACGACTTCCTAGCAGTCGAAAATCTGTTCCGTGATTTCCGCGTTGAGCATTTCTCTCATCTTGAAGCACTTTGTTGTTAACAACGAATTCATTATTACTAACCATGGCGTGGAAAAAAATATTTTGTGTGCCATCTCGTTCTTTTGGTCCTAAACTGACGGAAAAGATTCCATCATTCCAGCGGAAAGCCTGTCCACCAATTGTTAAGTCACCAGCAATTGGATCAAAGTTGAAATAATTATGCTCAAAAGACCACATTTTATTTAATTCCAGGCTAAAGTCATTTATATAAAGAAAATGGTAAGTTAAAAATTAAAATGTTTCCAATTTTTTTAGTTGTAAATGGAATGGAAAAGAAAACATGTGTACTCAGTGAAAAGAAACGAATATCATAAGTTCAAGTCCTAACAAAATTTTGGTGTTTAAAGAATAATCTTTTAAAGAACCAAGCGAAGAATTAATAAATAGTAGCACTGGAGTTTTAACTAGAAATGGAAAACAATTGTTGTGTACCGGCGGTAGATGATGAGATGGCACCAGTAACTGTATTAGTAAAAAAAGGAAACCGTGCTTAATCTCTACGGAATGACTGAGTTATTTTAAGGCCTGGTTGGTGAACATGAGTTCCGATCTTAATGAATATTAAACTTTAGATGGTTGAGAAAGTCTCTAAAAGCGTTTGTTTAAGAACAACAGTTCGTGAGTACAAATTTACTTAGTCACAGAGTAAGACATACAAGATAAAAATATAAAAAGCCAAAGCTGGCTGAATTATTGGTGGCTTATTTCTTTGGGAGACTGAGTATTATTAATTAATATATTTTATTAGAAAGAGGGGGATATTTGTACTACCATATAAGAATTTATTTACTAATCTTTATCTGGAAAACTACAAGAGTAAAACTTACAATTTAATGTATGTTGCTCTTGCAGGGGCACGGTTACCCATATATAAGGTAATTATTTATATCCTATCATCGACCAACTACAGTAACGATACTCATTTATGTAAAGTACCTGTTACAGCGATAATAAACCTTGCTTTTCCATGAAAAATTTGGGGTGTAAAAACATTGAGAATTGCATCTCTATTCAACAAGGTAATTTCTGGGTATGTTGTATTTAGAAAGTTACAAAACTGATATATTGAATAATGAGTAAAATTAATAATTAATAAATAAATTTATTTATTTTTATTAATCATTAGTTATCGCATGTTTGGAGAACTAATCCTAAGAGTGTTGGAATTTGATGTATGTTAGTTTAAAAATAAAATGCCTAGAATACTTCCGTATATACATTTACTTTTATATTTCTATTTAATTTTATGATGATGTGGAAGGTGAAGCACTATGGTAAGTCATGTAACTTAAATTATCCCCGTAACTATCTTTAAATCATTTACCTGTACACGTAAAGTCTATTATTAACCAAATCTGGTATATAGGCAAATGTTTTATCGCATCCTTTATCTGTATCTGGTGTTATACTAGCTAAACCACGTCCTTCAGTTACTATTGAAGTTGGTATTTCAAAGCGACGTATAACTTTATCCGTGCTTAGATTAATCACCCAAATCGAAGGTCTTTGTATTTGCATAAAATTATCTAAAAATTACAAAAACTTAAATATTGCAGATATTAGTTATAAAGTTATTAAGCAAATTACTGGGATACTCCAACATTCCGGTATCTATAAACCACAAGTTACCACAACTATCTACACTGGTGCGATAGACTGAAACTAAATGTTCAGAGTTGGGCTGGAAATATCAAACTTTTTACATTTTGTACTTTATAATGTAATAATTTATTTAAAAAAATACCATTAACTGATTAATTTCGAAATCGGGATATGCTCTTAATTTTGGACTTTCCTGTCTGCCATCTTTTTGTAAATCAATATAATTAAGAGTCGATGGTATGCCAACTCTTCGTCTTGGCATTGTAACAAATAAACGTCCCTTGTAATGTGTAGCTCCCATTGGTATATTGTTATACGGTATATATGATCCATTATTATTTACTTGTCGTCTGCTTCTCTTTCCTTGATATTGTCCCGGAAAGTATATAATTCCTAAAAAAAGGTTATTTTTGTTTAAAAATATTAAAAAAAAGGAAAAGAAAAATGGATAAACAACTATAAACTACAAATTGAACAAATATTTTAACTATACATGCATACATACATACATACAATTTTCTCAATTTTAAAGTTTATTCTTTTTGCTGATGGTACTTTAGCTATTTCTAACAATTTAAAAATGAAATATTTTCAAAGTTAGGGCAATGATTAACTTTAGAACAAAGTGAAGATAATGCCATTTTTTGTGAACTAGTATTTATTTTTGATCTGACTTATCCTGCTATTTAATGTATTTTTTGTTGTACTTACATAAATTTATTGCAATTCTCTTTAACTTCACCGTTACAAGGTATTTTATACACTATATAAGACATATTTAATTTTTTAATAATATATTTAGTGTTACTTATGTGACATCTGATAATTAGTTATAAAAAATTTTTGATTTCTCTATTCTGTCGGGTAAAACAGGTAAATAAGTTATCTTCTATATGTATAAAAATTAAGCCCAAAATAGGTGTCTGTTGGTTGCGAGTGTTTGACGAGATGCGCTGTCGCATTTCGAATTTTCACAGTACCTTCGTAATAGCCGTCCGCTGGTTTGTGTCTTTGTTTCATGCGTTTACGCACAATATTGCGTCCACAGTGCGCGTTTGAAACAAATAAATCCAAAATTTTTTGTCAATGTTTTGCATTAAATGAAATGTGTGTTTTCGTTTGTACCTTGCTGTGTGTGTGTGTGCTTGCACAGAATTCGACGCCAATACAAATCGAAATATGCTAATGTTCATAGCAAGTGAATCATGAATATTCCCTTGGAATTTCTTTCTCACGGAATTTACTTTTCTCGAGAAAAAATTCCTCCAATCACAAATTCCGCGGGAACAAAAATAATTAAAAAGTGGCATCGTTGAATTTTATAACCAACTGTTTTGTTTATTTACATTTATTTTTCCTTTTTTTGTTTGTAACTTAAGATTTTTTATTTATTTACAACGTTTATCAGAGAATTTTATTTTAATTAAATAAAGGAAAATATAAAAAAGTTCTTTTTTTTCCAAAATTTTGGAGTGCCTCTTTGTTGCCTTTGAAAAACGCGCACGCTATATCTGCTGTTTATTTAAAAAATTATAAAACTAAAAAAAATTAAAAACCAATCATTACTTACATTTTTGTGCAAACTCCCTTCTATAGGTATAGCAGGTGGAAAAAAACTTGAGAAATAACAATATTTTCTCCCTTTTTTTTCATTTATGATACCTACTTTTTTTCCCCGCCGAATTATTTTCTCTTCACACAGTTGAAAAAAGGGAAAATGTTTATTCATAATATACAATAATTAGAGTTATTTGAACTTTTTAATATTTTTTATCAGTTTATTTTTAAGCACTAGGTCATTATTTATTTATTTATTTTTTTCAATTTTTGATTAATTGTTTGTTTATTAATTTTGTTTGTCCTGATGATGCCAACCAATGGTTTGGCGAAATATTGATAAAAATAATAAAAAATAAAGTTTTTTAAATATTTTTTTATTAAATAATGACCTAGTGCTTAAAAATAAACTGCTAAAAAATTATTCATAATAGGAAAAAAGGGAAAAGGGAGAAAACTCACGCGGAATTTTTATTCATGATTGGGCTGATTGAGAATTTTATTTTCCATATTCTGTTGCATTTTGTGTGTGTGTGTGTGTGTAATTTGCATGTTCAATTGCAAAATGAACCATCAGCCGAACGTTTTTCAAAGCAATTGTTAGTTATTGGAAATGGCGCAATTCCAAATGACCCCATCACAAAAATGATTATGCTTCCAGATAATTTTTGCCATTTTGCACAACCAAAACAAGAATTGGTCACAAACGTATTTCCCGGTATTGCACAAAATTTTAGAAACCATGATTGGTTGGGGGAAAGAGCTATCTTAGCTACGAAAAATGCTTATGTTACCAATCAAGACGATGTTGTAAATTATGCAGTCGAATTTTGAAATTCGCTTGAGTTACCTGGACTGCCGATTATTTTGCTTAGAAATATCTGCCAGCCACGACTTTGGAATGGGACACGTTCAGTAGTCAAAAAAATTTTAAAAGGAAAATATAAGGGCGAGGATATGTTGATACCACGCATTCCTATGATTCCTCCAGATTTGCCGTTTGATTTTAAACGCCTTCAGTTTCCCATACGTGTTGCTTTTGCAATGATCCCTGTTTTGCGCACGGTCAATTATATGTATCATGTTCACGTGTTAATAAAGCAAATGCTTTGTTTGTCTATACCGCGAAACAAAATCGATCGGAGAATGCCGTATATGTAAAAGCATTGCAATAGAATAAGACGTATTATATAAGCACACAAAAATATTTAATTATGAAAAAGACAAATTTATTAAAAAACAAACAAAAAAAAAAGAATTGTGTTCTTTCTGATTAATTTTCTTGAATAATTGAATATTTTGGAGCACACAAAAAAGATATCAAATGCAGAATAAAACAACCCACAAATGACCTGCAAAGCAGTCACGGGGACGCTAGTAGATTTATATATTTTGGGTAATGTTAAATTTCTTACAAAACTTATTTTTCTTATTATTATTAAATTAGTTAATCAACCTATTAGTTAATTGTATTGCAGAATTGTTCTAATCTTTTCTTCATTCTTCATGTGGAATTCTATATCTTTTATTTTTAAAATTATTTCTATCAAATTATAGACTGCGTTAATAATAATTATTTTATTTTATTTTTGTTTAGTACCAATGCAATTTTAATTTTTTATTTTTTCTCATTAAGTTATCTAAATAAGGAAAGTAAGGGAATGAATGGGAAATGAAGGAATGAAACCTTTTCAATTGTAAATTTAATTGAACTGCTAAATTCATATAATGTTTCTATTTTGTTAATTGAAATTCAGATAAAACACAAAAAAAAAAATCAACATATTTTGTTATTATTTGTGGTTTCTACTATAGAGAAGCTGGAGAACCCATCGAAAGTCCTCTTTGTTGGATATACAGTCGCACAGTAAAGTCTACATACCCCCTTGAAAAGCAAGGTTTGGAGTTTTCTGTGAACATTCTAGCATTAAAATTTATTCCAAAGAAATCCAATCTATTAGCAAAAAATAAATTTTAACAAAAAAATTTTTATCCAAAAATATTAATTTACAAAAACAAACAAAATTCATTTTTTAAACACAGAGAAGTCTACATACTTCGCAAAAAGAATGTATTTCACTTAAAAGGAAATAAAAAGACAACAGAATTAATACTTGACTTGACCACAACTTTCTAGAACAGCATTTAATCTATTTTTCATGGAATTTACCAATACTTTTGTGTAATTATTCGAAATTAAATTCCACTCTTTAAGTAAAGCATTTTTGAGGTCCTGTTAAATGTCGTTTTCCCAATGGGGTTCAAATCCGGTGACTCGGGTGGGGAATGAAGTTGATGGGGCATATTATATAGTAGTCATTCCCTGAAAACACCAACGGTATGTTTTGGGTCGTTATATTACTGAAAGTACCAACCCACCGTAAGACACAGTTTACTCGCTGATTGCTTCAAATTAGCTTTGAGAATGTCCAAGTATACCATGCGATCCATATTAATATCAAAAAATGTTAAATTACCCATCCCAGCCGCTGACATGCAGCCCCAAATCATAATGGAGCCACCACCGTGCTTCACCCTAGGAAGCAAGTTTTTGGGCAATAATGCTTCATTATTTCGACGCCATACTTTTTGCTTGCCATCATAGCCAAACAAGTTGAACTTGCTTTCATCACTAAATAAAACAGCCCAAAAATCTTCGCCTGCATCAATATATTTCTTCGCAAATTGAACTCGTTTCTCCATATTTATTTTGCTGATGAATGGCTTCTTTCGAGGCACACGGTTGTGGATTCCATTGCTTCTCAATAAATGTCTCACCGTTTCTGGATGCACTGAAGTAATATCCTGATTTTTCAAGGTTTTTGCAAATTTTATTGCTGTTATTCTTAGATTTTCTTGCTCGTCTAACAAATTTTTTCGCTTGGCACAAGGAGTCAGTTTAGGTGGGCGATTACTTCCTGGTTTGTTTTCTACACTATTAGTTTGATTATATTTACGAATAATTGTTTGAATGCTTGCTTTTGGATGCCCGACCAGTTCTCCATTCTCTCTTAAAGATTTTTTTTTTCCTTATAATATTTCACAATTAGCTCACGTACTTTAACACAGATTTCTTTACCCATTTTGGTTAAATTAACACAACTACAATATTAATATCGATAAATTAAACTTATTTCTAACTAACGGTATCTAGTAAAGGCGTTTGAATTGATTAATAGCACTGTTTGAGAACAGACCTGCATTTTGTGTACTCCATTTCAAAGCCGTACGCAGACTTTTCTGTGTTTGAAAAATGAATTTTGTTCATTTTGGTTAATAAATATTTTTGGATTAAAATTTATTGATTGTTAGATTGGATTTGTTTGGAATATATTTTAATGCTACAATGTTCACAGAAATCTCCAAACCTCGTTTTTCAATGGAGCATGTAGACCTTACTGTGTAACTGTATATTATCTTCTATACAGAACTTGAGAATATGTAAAAATATAAATTTTCTTCTATTGTATTCATAACCAAATCAAGAAGAATAGTAGGAAATAACGATACTACATGAAAAGAAATTAATTTTGCTTGAAAGTAATTATTGATAAAATGTTAAAAAGTTCAATTAACTAAAATTATTATTTAAAATATACGAGGACGGGTCAATAAGTCTAATACTTTCGAACTTCGTTCGTAATTATATGAAATATTACACTGTTCCCATCAAATACTACCTGTTAATAGACTACTGTAATATTTTGCACAAGTGTCGTCATTTACTTTGCGTTTAACAGCTGTTCAAAGCATAAAACGACGTGTATTTTTCTAAAAATGGAAAAAGTAAATTTCGAGTGCTCATTATTTTTTGCGAAAAAAAAAACCTTAATCAAACCAAGAATGAGCTCGATAAATACTATTGGGACTCTACGCCATCGATTTCAATGGTAAAAAAAATGAAAAAAATGGTTAAGTGACTTTCGTTGTGGTCGCACAAGCACAAATGACTCTAAACGTTCTGGAGGGCCAATTGCGGCCAGTACACCCAAAAATGTCAAAAAATCCATGATATGATATTGGCCGACCGAAGGGTAAAAATGCATGGTTTCGATTGCAAATGATCAGCTGTATTTAAGAAAATTGTCTGCAAGATGGGTGCCGCGTTTGACAACTTAAAACGGATTGTTTGGAGCTGTTCAACCGCAATCCGAATGAGTTTTTGCGGCGTTTTGTAACTGTGTATGAAACATGGATCCATTACTGTATTTCGAAGTCCAAACAGCAGTCTAAACAATGGGTTTCTCCGTGCGAACTTGCCGGGAAAAGGACAAGGTAAGTTTGTCAGCTAATAAGGTGATGGCAACAGTTTTTTGATATGCACGTGGGTTAATCCACATCGATTACCTTCAAAATGGGAAAACAATAAACGGCGAATATTATGCCAACTTTTTAGAACGATTTAATGAAGATTTAACAAGAAAAACGACCCCATATGGCTAGGAAAAAAGTTCTTTTAAGGGTGCACACGTGTGCAATCTCAATGTCAAAACTCTATGAATTAGTCTTAGTATTGGTATCTCATCCGTCATATTCTCCGGATTTAATCCCTAGTGGCTACTTCCTATTTCAAAACCTAAAGAAATGACTCAGTGGAAAGAGGTTTACCTCCAACGATGAAAATATTAACGAAACAAATGTCTATCTTAAGGATCTCGAAAAATCCAATTTTTTGGAAGGTATACAAAAACTGGAAGATCGTTTGACTAAGTGTATTGAATTAAAAGGAGATTATGTTGAAAAATAAATTTTTGTTTTACAAAGAGTCATGAACTTATTGATCCGCCCTCGTAGTATGTAAAACTCAAAATGTTATTGATCGCTCTCTGTAAACTGGCAACAATAACCCATGTTACTGTTAATAGAAATTAACAAAAGAAAAAAGGATGCTTTATCTATCTATCGTTTAACACTTTAAATTAAGTCTATCAAATTTTATTTATTTTTACTTTTTCGGTATTTTATTGTGGCTTTTTAAAATTATTTTTTGTTTCAGAGGTCTGGACACTGTTAAAATACCAATTCAGCATTATATAGTATTTGTGATCAAATATTGCTGATCAAAAAGATTTGATTTTTGCCATGCTGGATGTTACATTTCGTTGGAGTTTTGGTGTTTGTTCGTCAAGCATGTACAAATTTTTCATCTTAAATGAGATTTTAACTTGTGCAGTTGGCAAAAAATATTGGAAGGAAAAAATAAATCTTACAATTTATTGACATATACTTCACTGTGGGACCAAAGAAGTGCTTAGTATACTAACTGTAAGCTAAAACATAGATAACATGCAATTTTATTGAAATGATGTAAAGCAGCATCCGAAGGATAATTTTGAAGAGATTTTAGCGATGACAGTTTTCAATATTTGGGCCAACTTTGTAAGTCTTAACTAAAACAATAAATAAAATGAAAACATCTCTTAAACTTTCATACCCAAACTAACACATAAATAATAATACATAAATATATTTTGCAGTATTGTCCATTTTTGCCTTTCTTTCCTATGCTTGTTGATTTCTTTCATCGATATACAGTGACTTAGTCTATTTCAACCAACCTCTTTAAGGTCTGCATAATTTTTAAATTAAACATCATGATATTCAAAAAGTTAAGACAGGATTTAGCAGAAGACTTTCCTATTTTTTAAATGAACATGATTTGACATCATTATTAACAGCTATAATCGTTTTTTTGCATAGAATACACTAATTTTAAGGGACTGCCCGCGGTTGCATTTGGTGGGGACTGTTTCACATGATCCAAGTCTGAACAATAAATGATATATGATTGATAGAAACGAAACTCATATCTAATACCCATTTTTTCGGCGGTAAATTGGTTTTTAAGATGTCGAGGTATATATTCTTAACTACTGTATACTGTACTGTATAGTAGGTTTTAAGTTTTTATTTTGCAACTCTGCGTTTGACTTAAGCCAGTTCAAATTTTGACCATCTGAGTCGAAGGTGCTAAATTTTGACTCATTTGGAAAAATCACTTGCTCCTAATGTTCTCTTTGGCGAATTTCAGATTTGTTTTTTGATTCTTTTTATTTATAAATGTTTTTTCCCGGGCTACTCTAATATTAAAATAGTGGTTTCTTAAGACACGGCAATATGTTTCTGCACTGCAAGTTTTATTTGATTCATTTTTAATTTCCGATTTATTGAAAATTTTTGTTTTCTATTTTTATATCTGAACCGTTAAACTGTTAAATCACTAACACAAACCATTTCAATTCGGGTTTTTTCTCATTTCAAAATGAAAGAAAACGAATGTTAAAGGGGTTTTCAACAAAAAGTTTGTCTTCTAAAACAAAATAAAACATAAAATTTAGATTATAATGATTCAAATATTTATTGTATTACGAAGAGAAAAGTTCGGCAAAGTTATTAATAAAAATTGATATATGGTAAATGTCCACCACGACACGCTGACAGATGTCGATTTTTTTATCAAAGTTTGTAACGACAAAAGTCCCGCCAGTCGTTTTTGTCCACATGGAAATATGTAGCGTAGTGAAGTCTCCACATTTCTCACCTTGTAGTACTCTAATTTCTCATTTATATTTACATATAAGAATATATATTGTTCTTTTTCTCTTTATTAATATTAACATGAATTTATATTTACTATTGGAATGACTTTCTGTTTATTAGTTATAAGCATTGTTTTTTTTTCTCTTCATTAATATTATCATACTTGGATTTGTGAAGTAACTTAAGTTGACGTGAATATTTTTTGAGGCAGTCGTGTGGTAGCTACCAAGAAGGTAAGAACGATATTGGCAATAACAATAAAGGTTCAGTAAGGAAACGAATGTCGGCGTCAGTGTAGGGACACCACTCCGATACCGCCATTCGTTTCTACTTTCTTGAGCGGCTGCAAGCATCGGGGAAAGAATAGAGTCACTGGATAGCTTGGACACAACAACCAGGGACTCTCGGCTTTCCACGATTGGCAGCGGGCGACTCCCGGTTAGGCTAGATAATTATAAGGAGTAGCGTGTGTTGACTAATAGCAATAAGAAAAATTGTAATTTAAAAGCTAAGCTAAGAAAAGAAAAAAAAGGAAAATTAATAAAACCTGTTTTTATTACATAAGTATCTTAAACGCGATTCGAATTGTTTAAGTGGAGGCCACAGGAGCAATTAGCTGTGCAACTAGGTGGTGGTGATTCTGGCCAGCTTGGGCACAACAGTCAGACCCACCACACACTGAGGGCCACGCGTGGGAGTACTGCACTTAAGGGAGCGAACGGTTAATCTGGTCAGATTGGACACAACAATCAGGTGCACCGTCCTCCACCCTTGAGATTGGCAGTCGGTAAGCCGGTTTGGTTTCCTTCCCTCCAGGGAAATTTAAACCAAGTGAGATAAAATTTACATCAGAGAATAGACTTCGACACTGGCCACCGCTGGACTACCCCAGCAACCAGCGGAAACGTGTCGTTACAAGTTTTTAATCACTTTTTGGCAAAAATGGCAGTCCTATTTCGTTAATCACATCACGGATTTTTAGTTTTAAGGCTGAAATTGATTCAATTGGCTCCCTATCAATTATATCCTTAACATAGGCCCACAAATAATAATCCAGTGGTGTTATATCACACGATCTGGCTGGACACTTAACGGCTGATTGTCGTGAAATTATGCGATCGGGAAATTTGTTTTGCAATAAAGTTATCGTTTCATTGGCTCTGTGACATGTGGCACCGTCTTGTTGAAACCACATGTCAGTTATGCGTGATAAGATTTACGTCAGTACCTAGCAGTATAAGCCATAACCAAACGGTGGATGAATTTTAGCGTTACCCACTCCCCAGGAAGCCTTCGGATATGTCTATCCTCCAGTCACTTCTGGTCGCAACTCCGAGAGCTCGGAGGAGACCGCAGCCCTCACTCCTTGTTGAAGAGGAGTTGCAAATATCCAACTCCCGTTCCAGAACACATGCAAGCCAATAACATTTCAGAACACAGCCACAAGCATGCTCACTGAACCAGGATCATTCATTGTATTCAATGTGAATGATCCGACCCGCACAACTCAAACGAGGGCGGCGAAACCACAACCACCACGATGCTCCCGAAGGCCTAACCTCAATAATCAGTCAGAGAACAGCTAAAAGGCTAAAAAGACAAAAATCTGATTCCCGTGGAAATAAAGTTTTGTTCTCAAGTTGGCACCTGCTAGCCTTTTAAGGGACTGGGCTCCCTTTTACCCCCGGTGACACATGTAATTACGGTGAGATTCCGTCAAAACATATAGATATGCCCCCGGGGGGATTCTGCACTTGCAATATTTAGCACATGCATAACCGTCTGAATGGCAGAATAGTAAGTAAAATATGTATTTCAATTTCCAAATCAAAAGTTTTAGACCTTCGCCCTAATAAGAAACTTATTGAAATTAACTAAGACCTAGACAAGAAGTATGCGATATTATTGAAATATATATTTAAAAACATATTTATTTCGTCTATAATATGTTCATTATCGTGCCGGTTAATCAAGTCAAATTCTGCTTTTAAAAAAGGGCATACAAAAGTTGTCTTAACTATTAACATCAAGTTGTTTTCATACGGTCATTTCTTATAATAAAATATATTTTTATTTGATATCATTGGTTTGTAAAGGGTTCTTCAACAAGAAAACCTCCACCACGACCACGATTCTTTCATCAAAGTTTTTCATACTCAATGTGCCCTCGGAGGGGGGGAACCACATGTCAGTGATATCCATGTCGTCTATAATAGGTTAAAATTAAGTTCGAAAATATCACGAATTTTGCGAAAGGTAACTTTAACACATTTTCATAGTGGATTTTAATTAGTGCGATTTTCAAAAAAAAACTATCATGTTGTTGGTATTTTGGCTGTCTGCTCTTATTCACGATTATGTGTGGGTTTTCCATTATATTCAAAATATTGTCTACTTTAATGCTGATATTAACTTCTACGTCTTAAATAACTCATTTTGATACCGGAAAATATGTTTGCATTAAGTTTTCAGCATTATTGAAAACATTGTTCAGTAGGTCGTATAAAACTGAAAAAATTACGTTTACATTAGTTAGTGAGTGAGTACAGAAAAATCCCGATAATTCGTATTCCGCATTGCAAAATTCTCTAAGATCGTGATTTATGATATAAAACATTTATAATTCGTAACACAAAATTAATATTTAAAAAATTTTTGTAAATATATTGTTTCGTTCAAGTTTTTTTCTGGGTTTAAATTTTATATGCTTGAAAGCGAAAGTTTGATAACCCTGTTATATGTCAGATTTATTATTAAAACCCAATTGAATAGAGTTCGTAAAAAACTCTGATCACTTGCGATTACGAATTATACTGATGCCTTTGTACAAAGATTATAAATCTGTGTATTTTTTTCGTTATCTTTAGCAAAATTAACCCTTTTATATTAATATTTTACAGATAAAGATATGTGAGCAATTCCATGAATGCGACAGCTACGGCTGAAAAAATGCAAACCCTTCATTGAAACTCTTCAAAATAAGTTGAAGAGTAAGACAAACGAAAACAGTTTAACTAGTGATTAAGTGTGAGTATTTTTAACATTTCCAAATCATTCAAATGGGCAAGGAGTAAAAGTAGAGTTCGATTAGCGATATTTATATTCACAAGAAGGCGGCAAGAACTGCGATCTAATTTTTGTCTTTTTTTTAATAAGCACCCAAGAACCTCGAAATCCAGAAATGTACGTTCTTTATTAAATTGTTCATATAATAATAATAATATTTAAGGCTGTTGTATTTATTATCACAACTTACATTTGTTAGTGAATTATGATCAATAGTAGTATTTCCGAATTCCTATGAATAAATGTAGGCCGATTGCGCTAACATATTACAGGGACGTTAAGGATTAAATTAAAATTAATTTAAGAAAATATTTTATCAATATTAATATCTCTACAAATTTTATTTGTATATTGAAAAAGTGTGAAATAAAATTTACCCGGGTAGATGACTTAATTTAGTATGTCATTTTTTAGTTCAGTTAACGTTGTTTTCTACTTGACTACATTCCAATTTTTTTTAATACCAATATCACCTATAATTTTATTAATTATTTTTAAAACATTTAATAAGCATCGATTTTAAAACACTAAATTGCAGCTTAAGATGCCTTTTATCTAACAAAAAAATTTCAATCTAGACAAAAGTTCTAGAATTTTGTCCGTCAATTCACAAAATGTGCCACTGTGCACCGTTAAAGACATTTGTCTTTTGCAAGATATACTAAAGGGTTTTTCAAGGTTTTTCAAAAAAATTAAGATTAAGATGTTTCAATTTTTTATTGTATTACGAAGATATCTGACAAATGTCTACCACTACCATGTTGACAGATATCGAGATTTTTCATTAAAGCTGTTAATCACTTTTTGGAATAATGGCGGTCCTATTTCGTTAATCACATCACGGATTTTGGGTTTTAAGACTGCAATCGATTCGATTGGCTCCGTATATGACAACATTGCCCCACAAAGAATATTCCAATGGTGTTTAATCACACGATCTGACTGGCGACTTAACTACTGACTGTCGGGTTAATTATGCGATCGTAAAAGTTAGTTTGTAATAAATTGATCGTTTTGTTGGCTGTGTGACATGTGGCACCGTCCTGTCGAAACCACATGCCTGTGATATCCACGTCGTCAATAATAGGCAAAAATTTAGCTATTAGCGTCTTACAATAGCGTGATCCATTAACCCTTACTGCATTACCAACCCCATCGAAAAAAAAAACGCCCCAATCACGCCTCCAGATCACATAGCGCACCACGTTGAAAATGCAAAGGCTTCTCCATAATCGCTGTAGGATTATCAGAAGCATAAATGCGGCAATTTTGCTTGTTAAAATACGCTGACAGGTGAACATGGGCTTCGTCTGAAAAAATTACTTTTTCGGAAAAACCAGCGCCGGTTGTTCCTAAACTCGCCATATGGTAGTTTTGGATAACTCCAATAGTTGAAAACGTCGAGGAATTGACAAATTTGATCGGCTTCTACACTGTGGCTCACTGTTGCGATGTTTTCAGTTGAACGACCCGGTCTAGCACACGTTGATGTTCGCACATTTTGTATCGATCCTGGTAACTCAAATTTAATGACCAAAGTCTTAATAGCGGTCTCAGAAGGACGACTAGTTGTGCGAAAATATCACGAATTTTAGAAAATGTACTTAACTTTAACAGAACCACCATTTTCATAGTGGACTTTAATGCGATGTTTGTGCGAAATTAAATCAGTGTTACAATTTCCAACACATCTTCTACGAATAAAAAAACTACTTCTATGTCAAAAAACTAAATGTAAAAACTAAACCCGATATAAAAAATATATTTGTAGCATATGGTATGTCACAAATGATATTAAATTCATTTTAAAATTATCCAAAAACTGTTTTTATTTAAATATGACGGATTGAAAAGAAAAAATATTTGCCCTAGAAAAAAAAATATGATAAATATCAAATTACACCTGCGTAAATGCAAAAAATTTTGCATATATTTTATCATATATCATGAAATCATATGTTATCATACATCATGAATCAAATGTGCTAAATTTATTTAAAAAAAAAAAAACTCTCCAAATGGCAAATAGAACGCTTTTACTATTTTTCGGTTACCACTATAATTGAAAAATGTATTTCACTGTATAGCGTAGAAATGGAAATACCCATATGTATATACAAACATTTGTAAATAAATTATATAAGCATGTTCATGTTATACTAAACTTAGGAATTATTATCAAATGTCTATTTAACTATCAATATTTATACACAAAATATTATCCGTCTACCAAGTACATACTACGTATACGAACATGTATAAAACAGATAATTAAATTAATTATGTAAACACTATCATTAATGCAACAAAGTATGTACTAGTAAGAAATTATTTTGAGTTTGATATCTTACCCGATTGTGGGCTAGTTAAACCTGGAACTGTTATCATCGAGCTACTGCCGCGATTGTAATAATCTATTTGCTTCCATTTAAAAACCTCGATCATCCCATCAGCATTTACATTTTTATTTAAATTCAGAACAATAAACGAACAAATGAAAATTAAATAAAAGAACATTTTAAGCCGCCTTCAATTTAACAATCAATAAATTTTACAAGATCTTATTGAAACGCTCTTGGCAAAAGAAGAACAAACACTAAATTCTTAACAACGTTGTTTATCAACTTTGAGCAAATGCTTATTCAAAAATCTATAAACAACAACATGTTTGATAAAGTCTGTGTGTGTATGTGTATTGTATGTATTAATTTTGATTGATTGATTTTAAGTTTAACATGAGTTGAGGTGATTTGTAAATTTTATTATTAAATGTCCGTTAAGCCTGCATTAAAATATATCTAAAATAATAGTTTTTACATTTTTCTTTATACTTTCTATAATATTGTTTTAAACCGGTTTGATTGTGTTTTAGGCTTTTAAGCCATTCTCATCTCATCTCATCTTGTTAATAAAGTAATTAAAAGCTTAAGAAGTATTACGATGTAATTTATACTGAAGCAATTTATTAAATAGGAAGCAGTTATATCTTAAATATTTTTAATATTGTTACGGGCCAGTGGGGCTGGCGAGATTTATACCCAGCTCTTTGTTTTCCTCCTCTCAGGTTATTCCAACTCTTCATACCAACTGCGTATCCGAGCATATTAAAAAAAATAATAAAAAACAAGATGAACAGAACTTTACGAAAAACTCCAGACTGATGGTGGTTTCATTTGTCCTCACAAATTTGTCATAGTTTATTCTTTCATAAACAAGAAACATCAGACCACTTCATCATTGTTAAATCTAATAAGCATTCAATAGTAATAATTATTATAAATATAATAATACTTATTAGACACAAATAAAAAATAAAAATACAATATTTATAAATAAATAAAAAAAAAAATCATAAGTAAAACATAAAAAAAAAGAATATAAATAATGTTGTCATTCCTTTCGGTGTTAGCCGTCATTGCTGGCTGTTAGTTCGATATGATCGGCGAGCGCTTTCGATGTGACGACATCATTAACAAAGCGCGATATCTAATATAATAATTTAAATAATAAAAATTTGGTAATAAGAAACCTAACACCAACATAATAATATTCGAAAATTATATCGGATTTTTCAATTAGAGGCTTGTTTTTCAATTGTGGTAACACCAATAACATAATTTTGATAATTAGTTTTTTGACATATTCGTAGTAGATACATTGGCAATTGTTATAAGGAATTCAATTCCGCAGGAAAATCACATTAAAATAATTAAAATCCGCTCTGACAATGGTCACGAATTTTACGAAATGTAACTTTAACAATATTTCGTAAAATTTATGATATTTTCGGACAAGATAATCGTGCTTCTGAGACCGCTATTAAGAATTTTATTGATAAGTTTAAGTCGACAAGCTCGATACAAAATGTGTATAAACCTAATTTCGCCATTATTTAGAATCTTTTTGCATGCTCAACGTGCCACTGTATGGTGCACTATATGGTCTGGAGGCGTGATTGGGTCGTTTTTTTTTCGGAAATAAGGCTCAACGGATTCTTGTTGAAAACCTTTTAATTTTTTTCTGATTTTTCTTTTTTTGATTTAATTTTGCACAAAAACTTATTAATCAATTGTATTATTGTTTTTTTTTTAGGGCTAGCGCTCACGCTTCTGTCACCATTTATTGAGGTAACGGATATTTTTATTATCCCTAAATGCTGGGGCACATAGAATCCGTCATACGTTGTATTTTTCAACTGACAAGTAAGTTGAAATACACGTTTTCTTATCAGCGTTGTCACAATCAATACGTCTCCGTCAACGCAAAGTGCGAAAGTTAGCCAACTTTTAACTTTTGACGTACGTTGAGTACTTTGACATTTTTCATTCGCTTCTTCTTCTTCTTGTTTTTATTTTTTTTTTTTCGCTCTATCGTAGTAAAATATTTTTAAAATAAATTATAAATAATAATAATAATAAATAATGGAATAAATAGTACAAATTACCATTAATAGAAAGTCTAAAATGTCGTCTAACTCCATTTCAAATGTGCACTTTAATAAAACTTTGCTGCAAAAAAATATAAAATAAGAAAAACAAAAAACAGCTGATTTCTTATCCGTCAACAAAGTACTCATTGTGCCAACCTAATCCGTTGTTACTTTGACTTCAGTTGAATCTGTCAAAGTATAACGCATGACGGATTCTATGTACCCCGGCCTTAAAAGAGCTCTCTGAGGTGGTAACTGTTTTCTTTAACCAACTACGATTTGCTTAAGCTCTATTACGTAAGAAATATTAGTTTTATTTGATTGAGTGTTAACTACTGTTGTTTCTCATCTATTTATATTTATTGTATACACACTTACACTGTTTTTCTGGCCAAGGGAACCAATAAAAAAATATGATACTATTTACTTACTTCATATTATACTACACAAAATCACAAATACTTTTAACTTGAGTTTTAATTGCTTAGTGCCAATACATTGATTTTACATAAATCTGTTTTTCTATATTATGAAATCTGTTTTTCTATATTATGCTCCGTTCTTTCCGAATTTATATATCATGTTCTTTAAATGAAATACATAATCATGCCGGTTTCTAAAATCTTCTGACTATTTTCCTTTGAAAATTTTGGTCTTAGATTATCATAGAACTTAATTGACCAAAGAGAACACCAAACTACAAAATTCCATAGCAATAAATGGATCGATTAAGTTTTATGATATAGTTTCTAAGTTTAGCTATGATATTTTCCGTTAGTGATTATTGTTTAAATTATACATTCAAGTATGTTGTGTTGTCCACTATTTTGTAATTTATTTAGTGATGTAAATGCAAACAAATTGTAAATTAAATTTAAATATTAATATTGAACTTCTAAAAATTATAGAACATCCCTGTAAATTTGTGGCAAGAATCATTAATTAAAAATTCTCCTTATGACGTCGAAAAAAAGCTGACCAATCGTTGAGCAAAACATGAAATAACTTGTTTACATTAAATTAAAATAAATAAACAAAAATACAATAACAATCATAATTGGTCATAAACAATAATCAAAGATAGTCATTCCTGTTTATTTAACGATAAAATTCAGTTTCAGCGCTTTGAAACTATTGGCGGCGAATATTTTATATATATTTCACCACTACATCGACAGAAAGCGATTAAGGTATAGTGGTTCACTTTAAAAGCCGAGCAAATCATTGACAGATTATTATCAATTATTTTAGATGTCATGGCTTATTATTTTTGAAAAACTTTTAATTACTTTTAATTAAGCATTTACTACACAATAAAATTTTATAGTAAAAACATTGCCAAGAATTTTCCCACACGGTATTTTAAAACTAATTTTTAAAAATTCTACAAATATGGTCATACTGAAAGTTGGTCAAAGCAAAAAAGTTATTTCAATTACCGTTATAAAAGGTGTTTTTTTAAGCTAGATAGAACTTTAAATTGTAAAAAGTAACACAAAAAATGAAATTTTGATGAAACATTTTTTTTTTTTATTTGTTTCAGTATACTCTGACAAATCATCATAAATAGACTCTCGCTTGAACAACGCAACGAAATTATCCAAATTTACTTTGAAAATCAGTCGTCGATTCGCGCAACTTATAGACGACTTCGTCATTTTTATGGCGTACATAATCGTGCATCTGAACAAGCCATTCGTCGAACTGTCGATAGATTTCGTACCACATACTCTCTAGAGGATGCAATAACACCACCACGTCGAAGGAATGTGCGTACTGAAGAGAATATCGCCGCTGTAAACGAAAGTGTGGAAGAAGATCCAAATTTATCAATTCGTCGTCGGTCGCAGGAATTTTGGCTCTGTCCGTCCACTACGTGAAAAGTTTTTCGCAAAGATCTCGGCCTACACCCGTATAAGATCCAGCTGGTGCAGGAATTGAAGCCACGAGACCATTATGTGCGTCGTTCTTTCGCCGATTGGGCTCTAGAGCAGTTGGCAACTGACCCGTTGTTTTATCGCAAAATTGTGTTCAGCGATGAGGCGCATTTTTGGCTTAACGGGTTTGTTAATAAGCAAAATTGCCGCATATGGAGTGAGACCAATCCACAACAGACCCTACAGACTCCATTACATCCAGAAAAATGCACCGTTTGGTGCGGTTTTCACGCTGGTGGCATCATCGGACCTTATTTTTTCAAAAATGAGGCCGGAGCTCGCGTTATGGTCAATGAAGATCGTTACCGCACCATGATCAATGATTTTTTGTTTGAAAATATGGATGACATTGATCCGGACAAGATGTGGTTTCAACAGGATGGCGCTACGTGCCATACAGCGAACGCAACCATCGACTTATTGAAATCAAAATTTGGCGATAAGTTGATTTCGAGAAATGGACCTGTCAATTGGCCTCCAAGGTCGTACGATTTGACACTATTCGACTATTTCCTGTGGGGCTACGTGAAGTCACTGGCTTATGCTGATAAACCAGCAACAATTGACGCCTTGGAGGACAGCATTGTTCGTGTTATTCGTGACATACGCCCAGAAGTGCTCGAAAAAGTGACCCAAAATTGAACGTCCAGAATGCGCTTCGTCAAGAACAGCCGCGGTGCCCATATGCCCGAAATCATTTTCAAATGTTAATGTCACGTATTGATCCTTCGAATAAAAAAGAAATTTTGATTACAATTTAATTTTTTGTGTTATTTTTTACAATTTCAAGTTCTATCGGGCTTAAAAAAACACCCTTTATTTGTTCACTTCTTATTATTTTTATATTTTAAGCGGTCAGTTCGTAATCTGAAAATATTTTCAAGTTTATTTGTAATCCCGCTTACAATCACACAGTCTACCTTAAAAGATCAAAAAATGTTTATTGATAGTTATTGGACAGAAAGCACATAAGGAAACACCAAGAAGAGTTTTAAGTAAAAACAAATTGCACAGTCGAGTGACGGGAAAAAAACTATTTCTCAGTTTAAAAAATATAAAAGATCATTCGAATTTTGCACGAGAGCATAAGTAGGATGAAGAGGGTTTTCCCCACCGGCAGCAATATAGAGCAATTAGGTTTATTTTCAATTGTTATCTATATTGCCGCTGAAAAATTCTTTAGGCAGTAATTTCCCCAACTTGCGAAAAAAGGTGTGACGGTGACTCAAAAAATAAAAATATACGTCGCTCGCCCGATTTCCAATTTAACAATGCCTCTATTTTAAAATTTATTTACCTAAGCATAAAACATTGCAAATGTAATTATGTTGCCCACTGTTGTTGTTGTAATATTTGATTTTTCAGCTCCAATGTAACAATTTTAAAATGTTACTGCACCGACATGAAAAATAAATTGCATTCTTTTTCACAACAACATTTAGGTGGGAAATTGTTAATAATCAAAACAAAGTGGGCTTGAATTGTACAAAATTATGTCAAATTACAGTGAAGCAAAAATGTTAACAATTTTAATAGAAAAACAAAGTAAAAATAATTGAAATTAATCAAAGTATAAAATATACGTTATACGGTGACCTAACAGTATATATCAATAGATTTCTTGTTTTGTAGCACGATAAAATTGAAATGCCGCGTTAAATTGGCGTTTTCTATGAACATTTGAACATTTGCTTCGCTCCTATGGCCAGTGTGACATCCGGCATCAACACAATGGAGAATTTTTGCACTAGAACACTAAAAAAACAATGAAGCATCATCAGTGATGGTGTGAGGCTGTATGGCAGCTTCAGGTGTAATAAACCTTCTGTTTATGGAATATATCATGGACAAGAACGTATATCTTGACGTTGTAAAAACTAATGTTAAAGAAAATGGGCGCAAGTCGGGTATTGCTAATAATTTTAAGTTTTATCAAGTACACATCACTGGTAGTAAAAAGCTGGTCGCTTTACAACTGCCCTAAGATCATCAAAACGTCTGCACAAAACGAACTTTGTGCATAACAAAACTCAGCTTCAGCCTTAAAACCAGTAGAAAATCAAAAACGATATGCAACCAAATATTTATTAATGCATAAACAATCGAATTTAAAAAACGTCGGACTTTCAGTTTGATTACAGTTTTAAAGTTTTTTTGAGTGTTTTTATTATTTCTATTGTTTTAAGAATGAAGTACCCAGTTTTTGTTTTGTTACATTTTTCTGTAATTAGTTGGCCGACTTTCGATTTGAACCACTGTAAGTTATGGGGAAACGTAATTGTTATTCGGATATGATGTGATCTGCAGATATTATACGACCTTATGAGACTTACAAGAAATGAAAAATAATAAGACAATTATCATCATTTTCAAATGAATTATATCTAGACTTCAATTTTAATTTAGAAGAAAGTTACTAGAAGACGAATGAATATATACCGAGTGCGGATCTATCTCTTGGCTACAAGAGATAGATACTTCGCAAAAAGAATGTATTTCACTTAAAAGGTAATAAAAAGACAACAGAATTAATACTTGACTTGACCACGACTTTCTAGAACAGCATTTAATCTATTTTTCATGGAATTTACCAATACTTTTGTGTAATTATTCGAAATTAAATTCCACTCTTTAAGTAAAGCATTTTTGAGGTCCTGTTAAATGTCGTTTTCCCAATGGGGTTCAAATCCGGTGACTCGGGTGGGGAATGAAGTTGATGGGGCATATTATATAGTAGTCATTCCCTGAAAACACCAACGGTATGTTTTGGGTCGTTATATTACTGAAAGTACCAACCCACCGTAAGACACAGTTTACTCGCTGATTGCTTCAAATTAGCTTTGAGAATGTCCAAGTATACCATGCGATCCATATTAATATCAAAAAATGTTAAATTACCCATCCCAGCCGCTGACATGCAGCCCCAAATCATAATGGAGCCACCACCGTGCTTCACCCTAGGAAGCAAGTTTTTGGGCAATAATGCCTTATTATTTCGACGCCATACTTTTTGCTTGCCATCATAGCCAAACAAGTTGAACTTGCTTTCATCACTAAATAAAACAGCCCAAAAATCTTCGCCTGCATCAATATATTTCTTCGCAAATTGAACTCGTTTCTCCATATTTATTTTGCTAATGAATGGCTTCTTTCGAGGCACACGGTTGTGGATTCCATTGCTTCTCAATAAATGTCTCACCGTTTCTGGATGCACTGAAGTAATATCCTGATTTTTCAAGGTTTTTGCAAATTTTATTGCTGTTATTCTTAGATTTTCTTGCTCGTCTAACAAAATTTTTCGCTTAGCACGAGGAGTCAGTTTAGGTGGGCGATTACTTCCTGGTTTGTTTTCTACACTATTAGTTTGATTATATTTACGAATAATTGTTTGAATGCTTGATTTTGGATGCCCGACCAGTTCTCCATTCTCTCTTAAAGATTTTTTTTCCTTATAATATTTCACAATTAGCTCACGTACTTTAACACAGATTTCTTTACCCATTTTGGTTAAATTAACACAACTACAATATTAATATCGATAAATTAAACTTATTTCTAACTAACGGTATCTAGTAAAGGCGTTTGAATTGATTAATAGCACTGTTTGAGAACAGACCTGCATTTTGTGTACTCCATTTCAAAGCCGTACGCAGACTTTTCTGTGTTTGAAAAATAAATTTTGTTCATTTTGGTTAATAAATATTTTTGGATTAAAATTTATTGATTGTTAGATTGGATTTGTTTGGAATATATTTTAATGCTACAATGTTCACAGAAATCTCCAAACCTCGTTTTTCAATGGAGCATGTAGACCTTACTGTGTAACTGTATATTATCTTCTATACAGAACTTGAGAATATGTAAAAATATAAATTTTCTTCTATTGTATTCATAACCAAATCAAGAAGAATAGTAGGAAATAACGATACTACATGAAAAGAAATTAATTTTGCTTGAAAGTAATTATTGATAAAATGTTAAAAAGTTCAATTAACTAAAATTATTATTTAAAATATACGAGGACGGGTCAATAAGTCTAATACTTTCGAACTTCGTTCGTAATTATATGAAATATTACACTGTTCCCATCAAATACTGCCTGTTAATAGACTACTGTAATATTTTGCACAAGTGTCGTCATTTACTTTGCGTTTAACAGCTGTTCAAAGCATAAAACCACGTGTATTTTTCTAAAAATTGAAAAAGTAAATTTCGAGTGCTCATTATTTTTTGGGAAAAAAAAACCTTAATCAAACCAAGAATGAGCTCGATAAATACTATTGGGACTCTACGCCATCGATTTCAATGGTAAAAAAAATGAAAAAAATGGTTAAGTGACTTTCGTTGTGGTCGCACAAGCACAAATGACTCTAAACGTTCTGGAGGGCCAATTGCGGCCAGTACACCCAAAAATGTCAAAAAATCCATGATATGATATTGGCCGACCGAAGGGTAAAAATGCATGGTTTCGATTGCAAATGATCAGCTGTATTTAAGAAAATTGTCTGCAAGATGGGTGCCGCGTTTGACAACTTAAAACGGATTGTTTGGAGCTGTTCAACCGCAATCCGAATGAGTTTTTGCGGCGTTTTGTAACTGTGTATGAAACATGGATCCATTACTGTATTTCGAAGTCCAAACAGCAGTCTAAACAATGGGTTTCTCCGTGCGAACTTGCCGGGAAAAGGACAAGGTAAGTTTGTCAGCTAATAAGGTGATGGCAACAGTTTTTTGATATGCACGTGGGTTAATCCACATCGATTACCTTCAAAATGGGAAAACAATAAACGGCGAATATTATGCCAACTTTTTAGAACGATTTAATGAAGATTTAACAAGAAAAACGACCCCATATGGCTAGGAAAAAAGTTCTTTTAAGGGTGCACACGTGTGCAATCTCAATGTCAAAACTCTATGAATTGGTCTAAGTATTGGTATCTCATCCGTCATATTCTCCGGATTTAATCCCTAGTGGCTACTTCCTATTTCCAAACCTAAAGAAATGACTCAGTGGAAAGAGGTTTACCTCCAACGATGAAAATATTAACGAAACAAATGTCTATCTTAAGGATCTCGAAAAATCCAATTTTTTGGAAGGTATACAAAAACTGGAAGATCGTTTGACTAAGTGTATTGAATTAAAAGGAGATTATGTTGAAAAATAAATTTTTGTTTTACAAAAAAAATGGGTTTCATTCAAAGAGTCATGAACTTATTGATCCGCCCTCGTAGTATGTAAAACTCAAAATGTTATTGATCGCTCTCTGTAAACTGGCAACAATAACCCATGTTACTGTTAATAGAAATTAACAAAAAAAGGATGTTTTATCTATCTATCGTTTAACACTTTAAATTAAGTCTATTAAATTTTATTTATTTTTACTTTTTTGGTATTTTATTGTGGCTTTTTAAAATTATTTTTTGTTTCAGAGGTCTGGACACTGTTAAAATACCCATTCAGCATTATATAGTATTTGTGATCAAATATTGCTGATCAAAAAGATTTGATTTTTGCCATGCTGGATGTTACATTTCGTTGGAGTTTTGGTGTTTGTTCGTCAAGCATGTACAAATTTTTCATCTTAAATGAGATTTTAACTTGTGCAGTTGGCAAAAAATATTGGAAGAAAAAAATAAATCTTACAATTTATTGACATTTACTTCACTGTGGGACCAAAGAAGTGCTTAGTATACTAACTAAGCTAAAACATAGATAACATGCAATTTTATTGAAATGATGTAAAGCAGCATCCGAAGGATAATTTTGAAGAGATTTTAGCGATGACAGTTTTCAATATTTGGGCCAACTTTGTAAGTCTTAACTAAAACAATAAATAAAATGAAAACATCTCTAAAACATTCATACCCAAACTAAAATTACATAAATATATTTTGCAGTATTGTCCATTTTTGCCTTTCTTTCCTATGCTTGTTGATTTCTTTCATCGATATACAGTGACTTAGTCTATTTCAACCAACCTCTTTAAGGTCTGCATAATTTTTAAATTAAACATCATGATATTCAAAAAGTTAAGACAGGATTTAGCAGAAGACTTTCCTATTTTTTAAATGAACATGATTTGACATCATTATTAACAGCTATAATAGTTTTTTTGCATAGAATACACTAATTTTAAGGGACTGCCCGCGGTTGCATTTGGTGGGGACTGTTTCACATGATCCAAGTCTGAACAATAAATGATTTATGCTTGATAGAAACGAAACTCATATCTAATACCCATTTTTTCGGCGGTAAATTGGTTTTTAAGATGTCGAGGTATATATTCTTAACTACTGTATACTGTACTGTATAGTAGGTTTTAAGTTTTTATTTTGCAACTCTGCGTTTGACTTAAGCCAGTTCTAATTTTGACCATCTGAGTCGAAGGTGCTAAATTTTGACTCATTTGTAAAAAGCACTTTCTCCTAATGTTCTCTTTGGCAAATTTCAGATTTGTTTTTTGATTCTTTTTATTTGTAAATGTTTTTTCCCGGGCTACTCTAACATTAAAATAGTGGTTTCTTAGGACAAGACAATATGTTTCTGCACTGCAAGTTTTATTTGATTCATTTTTAATTTCTGATTTATTGCAAATTTTTGTTGTCTATTTTCATATCTGAACCGATAAACTGTTAAATCACTAATACAAACCATTTCAATTCGGTTTTTTTCTCATTTCAAAATGAAAGAAAAAAAATGTTAAAGGGATTTTCAACAAGAAGTTTGTCTTCTAAAACAAAAAAAAACATAAAATTTAGATTATGATGATTCAAATATTTATTGTATTACGAAGAGAAAAGTTCGGCAAAGTTATTAATAAAAATTGATATCTGGTAAATGTTCACCACGACACGCTGACAGATGTCGATATTTTCATCAAAGTTTTCAACCACTTTTTGGCAAAAATGGCAGTCCTATTTCGTTAATCACATCACGGATTTTTAGTTTTAAGGCTGAAATCGATTCAATTGGCTCCCTACCAATTATATCCTTAACATAGGCCCATAAATAATAATCCAGTGGTGTTAAATCACACGATCTGGCTGGACACTTAACGGCTGATTGTCGTGAAATTATGCGATCGGGAAATTTGTTTTGCAATAAAGTTATCGTTTCATTGGCTCTGTGACATGTGGCACCGTCTTGTTGAAACCACATGTCAGTGATGCGTAATAAGATTTACGCCAGTAACTAGCTGTATAAGCCATAACCTGATGGTGGATGAATTTTAGCGTCACCCACGCCCCAGGAAGCCTTCGGATATGTCTATCCTATTGTCACTCCTGGTCGCAACTCCGAGAGCTCGTAATAGGCCGCAGTCCTCACTCCTTGCTGAAGAGTTGGAGACTATCCAACTCCCGGTCCAGAACACATGCAAGCCAATAACATTTCAGAACACAACCACAAATATGCTCACTGAACCAGGATCATTCATTGTGTTCATTGTGAATGATCCGACCCACACAACTCAAACGACGGCCGCAAAACCACAACCACCACGATGCTCCTGAAGGGCCAACCTCAATAATCAGTCAGAGAACAGCTAAAAGACTAAAAAGCCAAAAATCTGATTCCCGTGGAAATAAAGTTTTGTTCTCAAGTTGGCACCTGCTAGCCTTTTAAGGGACTGGGCTCCCTTTTACCCCCGGTGACACATGTAATTACGGTGAGATTCCGTCAAAACATATAGATATGCCCCCGGGGGGGATTCTGCACTTGCAATATTTAGCACATGCATAACCGTCTGAATGGCAGAATAGTAAGTAAAATATGTATTTCAATTTCCAAATCAAAAGCTTTAGACCTTCGCCCTAATAAGAAACTTATTGAAATTAACTAAGACCTAGACAAGAAGTATGCGATATTAGTGAAATATATATTTAAAAACATATTTATTTCGTCTATAATATGTTCATTATCGTGCCGGTTAATCAAGTCAAATTCTGCTTTTAAAAAAGGGCATACAAAAGTTGTCTTAACTATTAAACCAATTTTTTTTCATACGGTCATTTCTTATAATAAAATATATTTTTATTTGATATCATTGGTTTGTAAAGGGTTCTTCAACAAGAAAACCTCCACCACGACCACGATTCTTTCATCAAAGTTTTTCATACTCAATGTGCCCTCGGAGGGGGGGAACCACTTGTCAGTGATATCCATGTCGTCAATAATAGGTTAAAATTAAGTTCGAAAATATCACGAATTTTGCGAAATGTAACTTTAACACATTTTCATAGTGGATTTTAATTAGTGCGATTTTCAAAAAAAAACTATCATGTTGTTGGTGTTTTGGCTGTCTGCTTTTATTCACGATTATGTCTGGGTTTTCTATTATATTCAAAATATTGTCTACTTTAATGCTGATATTAACTTCTACGTCTTAAATAACTCATTTTGATACCGGAAAATATGTTTGCATTAAGTTTTCAGCATTATTGAAAACATTGTTCAGTAGGTCGTATAAAACTGAAAAAATTACGTTTACATTAGTTAGTGAGTGAGTTCAGAAAAATCCCGATAATTCGTATTCCGCATTGCAAAATTCTCTAAGATCGTGATTTATGATATAAAACATTTATAATTCGTAACACAAAATTAATATTTAAAAAATTTTTGTAAATATATTGTTTCGTTCAAGTTTTTTTTCTGGGCTTAAATTTTATATGCTTGAAAGCGAAAGTTTGATAACCCTGTTATATGTCAGATTTATTATTTAAACCCAATTGAATAGAGTTCGTAAAAAACTCTGATCACTTGCGATTACGAATTATACTGATGCCTTTGTACAAAGATTATAAATCTGTGTATTTTTTTCGTTATTTTTAGCAAAATTAAGCCTTTTATATTATTATTTTACAGATAAAGATATGTGAGCAATTCCATGAATGCGACAGCTACGGCTGAAAAAATGGAAACCCTTCATTGAAACTCTTCAAAATAAGTTGAAGAGCTAAACAAACGAAAACAGTTTAAATGATTAACTAGTGATTAAGTGTGAGTATTTTTAACATTTCTAAATCATTCAAATGGGCAAGGAGTAAAAGTAGAGTTCGATTAGCGATATTTATATTCACAAGAAGGCGGCAAGAACTGCGATCTAATTTTTGTCTTTTTTTTAATAAGCACCCAAGAACCTCGAAATCCAGAAATGTACGTTCTTTATTAAATTGTTCATATAATAATAATAATATTTAAGGCTGTTGTATTTATTATCACAACTTACATTTGTTAGTGAATTATGATCAATAGTAGTATTTCCGAATTCCTATGAATAAATGTAGGCCGATTGCGCTAACATATTACAGGGACGTTAAGGATTAAATTAAAATTAATTTAAGAAAATATTTTATCAATATTAATATCTCTACAAATTTTATTTGTATATTGAAAAAGTGTGAAATAAAATTTACCCGGGTAGATGACTTAATTTAGTATGTCATTTTTTAGTTCAGTTAACGTTGTTTTCTACTTGACTACATTCCAATTTTTTTTAATACCAATATCACCTATAATTTTATTAATTATTTTTAAAACATTTAATAAGCATCGATTTTAAAACACTAAATTGCAGCTTAAGATGCCTTTTATCTAACAAAAAAATTTCAATCTAGACAAAAGTTCTAGAATTTTGTCCGTCAATTCACAAAATGTGCCACTGTGCACCGTTAAAGACATTTGTCTTTTGCAAGATATACTAAAGGGTTTTTCAAGGTTTTTCAAAAAAATTAAGATTAAGATGTTTCAATTTTTTATTGTATTACGAAGATATCTGACAAATGTCTACCACTACCATGTTGACAGATATCGAGATTTTTCATTAAAGCTGTTAATCACTTTTTGGAATAATGGCGGTCCTATTTCGTTAATCACATCACGGATTTTGGGTTTTAAGACTGCAATCGATTCGATTGGCTCCGTATATGACAACATTGCCCCACAAAGAATATTCCAATGGTGTTTAATCACACGATCTGACTGGCGACTTAACTACTGACTGTCGGGTTAATTATGCGATCGTAAAAGTTAGTTTGTAATAAATTGATCGTTTTGTTGGCTGTGTGACATGTGGCACCGTCCTGTCGAAACCACATGCCTGTGATATCCACGTCGTCAATAATAGGCAAAAATTTAGCTATTAGCGTCTTACAATAGCGTGATCCATTAACCCTTACTGCATTACCAACCCCATCGAAAAAAAAACGCCCCAATCACGCCTCCAGATCACATAGCGCACCACGTTGAAAATGCAAAGGCTTCTCCATAATCGCTGTAGGATTATCAGAAGCATAAATGCGGCAATTTTGCTTGTTAAAATACGCTGACAGGTGAACATGGGCTTCGTCTGAAAAAATTACTTTTTCGGAAAAACCAGCGCCGGTTGTTCCTAAACTCGCCATATGGTAGTTTTGGATAACTCCAATAGTTGAAAACGTCGAGGAATTGACAAATTTGATCGGCTTCTACACTGTGGCTCACTGTTGCGATGTTTTCAGTTGAACGACCCGGTCTAGCACACGTTGATGTTCGCACATTTTGTATCGATCCTGGTAACTCAAATTTAATGACCAAAGTCTTAATAGCGGTCTCAGAAGGACGACTAGTTGTGCGAAAATATCACGAATTTTAGAAAATGTACTTAACTTTAACAGAACCACCATTTTCATAGTGGACTTTAATGCGATGTTTGTGCGAAATTAAATCAGTGTTACAATTTCCAACACATCTTCTACGAATAAAAAAACTACTTCTATGTCAAAAAACTAAATGTAAAAACTAAACCCGATATAAAAAATATATTTGTAGCATATGGTATGTCACAAATGATATTAAATTCATTTTAAAATTATCCAAAAACTGTTTTTATTTAAATATGACGGATTGAAAAGAAAAAATATTTGCCCTAGAAAAAAAAATATGATAAATATCAAATTACACCTGCGTAAATGCAAAAAATTTTGCATATATTTTATCATATATCATGAAATCATATGTTATCATACATCATGAATCAAATGTGCTAAATTTATTTAAAAAAAAAAAAAACTCTCCAAATGGCAAATAGAACGCTTTTACTATTTTTCGGTTACCACTATAATTGAAAAATGTATTTCACTGTATAGCGTAGAAATGGAAATACCCATATGTATATACAAACATTTGTAAATAAATTATATAAGCATGTTCATGTTATACTAAACTTAGGAATTATTATCAAATGTCTATTTAACTATCAATATTTATACACAAAATATTATCCGTCTACCAAGTACATACTACGTATACGAACATGTATAAAACAGATAATTAAATTAATTATGTAAACACTATCATTAATGCAACAAAGTATGTACTAGTAAGAAATTATTTTGAGTTTGATATCTTACCCGATTGTGGGCTAGTTAAACCTGGAACTGTTATCATCGAGCTACTGCCGCGATTGTAATAATCTATTTGCTTCCATTTAAAAACCTCGATCATCCCATCAGCATTTACATTTTTATTTAAATTCAGAACAATAAACGAACAAATGAAAATTAAATAAAAGAACATTTTAAGCCGCCTTCAATTTAACAATCAATAAATTTTACAAGATCTTATTGAAACGCTCTTGGCAAAAGAAGAACAAACACTAAATTCTTAACAACGTTGTTTATCAACTTTGAGCAAATGCTTATTCAAAAATCTATAAACAACAACATGTTTGATAAAGTCTGTGTGTGTATGTGTATTGTATGTATTAATTTTGATTGATTGATTTTAAGTTTAACATGAGTTGAGGTGATTTGTAAATTTTATTATTAAATGTCCGTTAAGCCTGCATTAAAATATATCTAAAATAATAGTTTTTACATTTTTCTTTATACTTTCTATAATATTGTTTTAAACCGGTTTGATTGTGTTTTAGGCTTTTAAGCCATTCTCATCTCATCTCATCTTGTTAATAAAGTAATTAAAAGCTTAAGAAGTATTACGATGTAATTTATACTGAAGCAATTTATTAAATAGGAAGCAGTTATATCTTAAATATTTTTAATATTGTTACGGGCCAGTGGGGCTGGCGAGATTTATACCCAGCTCTTTGTTTTCCTCCTCTCAGGTTATTCCAACTCTTCATACCAACTGCGTATCCGAGCATATTAAAAAAAATAATAAAAAACAAGATGAACAGAACTTTACGAAAAACTCCAGACTGATGGTGGTTTCATTTGTCCTCACAAATTTGTCATAGTTTATTCTTTCATAAACAAGAAACATCAGACCACTTCATCATTGTTAAATCTAATAAGCATTCAATAGTAATAATTATTATAAATATAATAATACTTATTAGACACAAATAAAAAATGAAAATACAATATTTATAAATAAATAAAAAAAAAATCATAAGTAAAACATAAAAAAAAAGAATATAAATAATGTTGTCATTCCTTTCGGTGTTAGCCGTCATTGCTGGCTGTTAGTTCGATATGATCGGCGAGCGCTTTCGATGTGACGACATCATTAACAAAGCGCGATATCTAATATAATAATTTAAATAATAAAAATTTGGTAATAAGAAACCTAACACCAACATAATAATATTCGAAAATTATATCGGATTTTTCAATTAGAGGCTTGTTTTTCAATTGTGGTAACACCAATAACATAATTTTGATAATTAGTTTTTTGACATATTCGTAGTAGATACATTGGCAATTGTTATAAGGAATTCAATTCCGCAGGAAAATCACATTAAAATAATTAAAATCCGCTCTGACAATGGTCACGAATTTTACGAAATGTAACTTTAACAATATTTCGTAAAATTTATGATATTTTCGGACAAGATAATCGTGCTTCTGAGACCGCTATTAAGAATTTTATTGATAAGTTTAAGTCGACAAGCTCGATACAAAATGTGTATAAACCTAATTTCGCCATTATTTAGAATCTTTTTGCATGCTCAACGTGCCACTGTATGGTGCACTATATGGTCTGGAGGCGTGATTGGGTCGTTTTTTTTTCGGAAATAAGGCTCAACGGATTCTTGTTGAAAACCTTTTAATTTTTTTCTGATTTTTCTTTTTTTGATTTAATTTTGCACAAAAACTTATTAATCAATTGTATTATTGTTTTTTTTTTAGGGCTAGCGCTCACGCTTCTGTCACCATTTATTGAGGTAACGGATATTTTTATTATCCCTAAATGCTGGGGCACATAGAATCCGTCATACGTTGTATTTTTCAACTGACAAGTAAGTTGAAATACACGTTTTCTTATCAGCGTTGTCACAATCAATACGTCTCCGTCAACGCAAAGTGCGAAAGTTAGCCAACTTTTAACTTTTGACGTACGTTGAGTACTTTGACATTTTTCATTCGCTTCTTCTTCTTCTTGTTTTTATTTTTTTTTTTTCGCTCTATCGTAGTAAAATATTTTTAAAATAAATTATAAATAATAATAATAATAAATAATGGAATAAATAGTACAAATTACCATTAATAGAAAGTCTAAAATGTCGTCTAACTCCATTTCAAATGTGCACTTTAATAAAACTTTGCTGCAAAAAAATATAAAATAAGAAAAACAAAAAACAGCTGATTTCTTATCCGTCAACAAAGTACTCATTGTGCCAACCTAATCCGTTGTTACTTTGACTTCAGTTGAATCTGTCAAAGTATAACGCATGACGGATTCTATGTACCCCGGCCTTAAAAGAGCTCTCTGAGGTGGTAACTGTTTTCTTTAACCAACTACGATTTGCTTAAGCTCTATTACGTAAGAAATATTAGTTTTATTTGATTGAGTGTTAACTACTGTTGTTTCTCATCTATTTATATTTATTGTATACACACTTACACTGTTTTTCTGGCCAAGGGAACCAATAAAAAAATATGATACTATTTACTTACTTCATATTATACTACACAAAATCACAAATACTTTTAACTTGAGTTTTAATTGCTTAGTGCCAATACATTGATTTTACATAAATCTGTTTTTCTATATTATGAAATCTGTTTTTCTATATTATGCTCCGTTCTTTCCGAATTTATATATCATGTTCTTTAAATGAAATACATAATCATGCCGGTTTCTAAAATCTTCTGACTATTTTCCTTTGAAAATTTTGGTCTTAGATTATCATAGAACTTAATTGACCAAAGAGAACACCAAACTACAAAATTCCATAGCAATAAATGGATCGATTAAGTTTTATGATATAGTTTCTAAGTTTAGCTATGATATTTTCCGTTAGTGATTATTGTTTAAATTATACATTCAAGTATGTTGTGTTGTCCACTATTTTGTAATTTATTTAGTGATGTAAATGCAAACAAATTGTAAATTAAATTTAAATATTAATATTGAACTTCTAAAAATTATAGAACATCCCTGTAAATTTGTGGCAAGAATCATTAATTAAAAATTCTCCTTATGACGTCGAAAAAAAGCTGACCAATCGTTGAGCAAAACATGAAATAACTTGTTTACATTAAATTAAAATAAATAAACAAAAATACAATAACAATCATAATTGGTCATAAACAATAATCAAAGATAGTCATTCCTGTTTATTTAACGATAAAATTCAGTTTCAGCGCTTTGAAACTATTGGCGGCGAATATTTTATATATATTTCACCACTACATCGACAGAAAGCGATTAAGGTATAGTGGTTCACTTTAAAAGCCGAGCAAATCATTGACAGATTATTATCAATTATTTTAGATGTCATGGCTTATTATTTTTGAAAAACTTTTAATTACTTTTAATTAAGCATTTACTACACAATAAAATTTTATAGTAAAAACATTGCCAAGAATTTTCCCACACGGTATTTTAAAACTAATTTTTAAAAATTCTACAAATATGGTCATACTGAAAGTTGGTCAAAGCAAAAAAGTTATTTCAATTTCCGTTATAAAAGGTGTTTTTTTAAGCTAGATAGAACTTTAAATTGTAAAAAGTAACACAAAAAATGAAATTTTGATGAAACATTTTTTTTTTTATTTGTTTCAGTATACTCTGACAAATCATCATAAATAGACTCTCGCTTGAACAACGCAACGAAATTATCCAAATTTACTTTGAAAATCAGTCGTCGATTCGCGCAACTTATAGACGACTTCGTCATTTTTATGGCGTACATAATCGTGCATCTGAACAAGCCATTCGTCGAACTGTCGATAGATTTCGTACCACATACTCTCTAGAGGATGCAATAACACCACCACGTCGAAGGAATGTGCGTACTGAAGAGAATATCGCCGCTGTAAACGAAAGTGTGGAAGAAGATCCAAATTTATCAATTCGTCGTCGGTCGCAGGAATTTTGGCTCTGTCCGTCCACTACGTGAAAAGTTTTTCGCAAAGATCTCGGCCTACACCCGTATAAGATCCAGCTGGTGCAGGAATTGAAGCCACGAGACCATTATGTGCGTCGTTCTTTCGCCGATTGGGCTCTAGAGCAGTTGGCAACTGACCCGTTGTTTTATCGCAAAATTGTGTTCAGCGATGAGGCGCATTTTTGGCTTAACGGGTTTGTTAATAAGCAAAATTGCCGCATATGGAGTGAGACCAATCCACAACAGACCCTACAGACTCCATTACATCCAGAAAAATGCACCGTTTGGTGCGGTTTTCACGCTGGTGGCATCATCGGACCTTATTTTTTCAAAAATGAGGCCGGAGCTCGCGTTATGGTCAATGAAGATCGTTACCGCACCATGATCAATGATTTTTTGTTTGAAAATATGGATGACATTGATCCGGACAAGATGTGGTTTCAACAGGATGGCGCTACGTGCCATACAGCGAACGCAACCATCGACTTATTGAAATCAAAATTTGGCGATAAGTTGATTTCGAGAAATGGACCTGTCAATTGGCCTCCAAGGTCGTACGATTTGACACTATTCGACTATTTCCTGTGGGGCTACGTGAAGTCACTGGCTTATGCTGATAAACCAGCAACAATTGACGCCTTGGAGGACAGCATTGTTCGTGTTATTCGTGACATACGCCCAGAAGTGCTCGAAAAAGTGACCCAAAATTGAACGTCCAGAATGCGCTTCGTCAAGAACAGCCGCGGTGCCCATATGCCCGAAATCATTTTCAAATGTTAATGTCACGTATTGATCCTTCGAATAAAAAAGAAATTTTGATTACAATTTAATTTTTTGTGTTATTTTTTACAATTTCAAGTTCTATCGGGCTTAAAAAAACACCCTTTATTTGTTCACTTCTTATTATTTTTATATTTTAAGCGGTCAGTTCGTAATCTGAAAATATTTTCAAGTTTATTTGTAATCCCGCTTACAATCACACAGTCTACCTTAAAAGATCAAAAAATGTTTATTGATAGTTATTGGACAGAAAGCACATAAGGAAACACCAAGAAGAGTTTTAAGTAAAAACAAATTGCACAGTCGAGTGACGGGAAAAAAACTATTTCTCAGTTTAAAAAATATAAAAGATCATTCGAATTTTGCACGAGAGCATAAGTAGGATGAAGAGGGTTTTCCCCACCGGCAGCAATATAGAGCAATTAGGTTTATTTTCAATTGTTATCTATATTGCCGCTGAAAAATTCTTTAGGCAGTAATTTCCCCAACTTGCGAAAAAAGGTGTGACGGTGACTCAAAAAATAAAAATATACGTCGCTCGCCCGATTTCCAATTTAACAATGCCTCTATTTTAAAATTTATTTACCTAAGCATAAAACATTGCAAATGTAATTATGTTGCCCACTGTTGTTGTTGTAATATTTGATTTTTCAGCTCCAATGTAACAATTTTAAAATGTTACTGCACCGACATGAAAAATAAATTGCATTCTTTTTCACAACAACATTTAGGTGGGAAATTGTTAATAATCAAAACAAAGTGGGCTTGAATTGTACAAAATTATGTCAAATTACAGTGAAGCAAAAATGTTAACAATTTTAATAGCAAAACAAAGTAAAAATAATTGAAATTAATCAAAGTATAAAATATACGTTATACGGTGACCTAACAGTATATATCAATAGATTTCTTGTTTTGTAGCACGATAAAATTGAAATGCCGCGTTAAATTGGCGTTTTCTATGAACATTTGAACATTTGCTTCGCTCCTATGGCCAGTGTGACATCCGGCATCAACACAATGGAGAATTTTTGCACTAGAACACTAAAAAAACAATGAAGCATCATCAGTGATGGTGTGAGGCTGTATGGCAGCTTCAGGTGTAATAAACCTTCTGTTTATGGAATATATCATGGACAAGAACGTATATCTTGACGTTGTAAAAACTAATGTTAAAGAAAATGGGCGCAAGTCGGGTATTGCTAATAATTTTAAGTTTTATCAAGTACACATCACTGGTAGTAAAAAGCTGGTCGCTTTACAACTGCCCTAAGATCATCAAAACGTCTGCACAAAACGAACTTTGTGCATAACAAAACTCAGCTTCAGCCTTAAAACCAGTAGAAAATCAAAAACGATATGCAACCAAATATTTATTAATGCATAAACAATCGAATTTAAAAAACGTCGGACTTTCAGTTTGATTACAGTTTTAAAGTTTTTTTGAGTGTTTTTATTATTTCTATTGTTTTAAGAATGAAGTACCCAGTTTTTGTTTTGTTACATTTTTCTGTAATTAGTTGGCCGACTTTCGATTTGAACCACTGTAAGTTATGGGGAAACGTAATTGTTATTCGGATATGATGTGATCTGCAGATATTATACGACCTTATGAGACTTACAAGAAATGAAAAATAATAAGACAATTATCATCATTTTCAAATGAATTATATCTAGACTTCAATTTTAATTTAGAAGAAAGTTACTAGAAGACGAATGAATATATACCGAGTGCGGATCTATCTCTTGGCTGTAGATACAATGGATGAGATTCATGAAGATTCACATAAATGTTCTATACAACAATTTTAGATGCTTCTGTATCCCATGTTTTGGATCTTTCCCCTAAGTGAAAATAATTACTGCGTTACAACCAATAGACTAGTATCGGAAAAAATATAAAGATATTATGTATTCACTATAATACACTCCTCCAGTATATCACGAACATTTTTTTCTTTCGAATTTTAATTTTGAAAATGGAAGTCATTCAGACTTTAAAAAGTACATTTTTGTATAAAATTTACGAAAAATAAGTAATAATAATAATAATATTTTTTAATTTCCAATATTTAATAATTGTTTATTTACTATTGGCAAAAAGGTCGAACATAATTAATGTAAAATTAGATATGTATATATTCACACAACATTTTATATTCATAATAAATTTTCATTTAATCAAGACAAGTAAAATTCTTAATAAAAAGATTTAAGAGGCATAGTGTAAAAATAGTTTTTAAATTATGCAAATATGAATTACATTTGCATAATTTAAAAAATATTTTAAAACAAGAAATATATAGTTTGACCACTTTTATAATTATGGGCGCATATGTTAATTATTTTTTGCAAACTTTACGGAGATTGTATAATAAATAATCTCCCAATTGATGAGATATATACTCGCATCAACATATACTCTGCTGCCCACATCTCTAGCAATTTCTCAAATTCGTTAAAATTGTTTCACTACAATTGGTAGAAATTCAAGTTACGTTCAAGTTTTAACCGAACGTTTGGTATTTCAAACTTGAGAAAATAATCTACAAAACCCATGAAAACTGTCGTGTATGTAACTGTCAGACAAATAATGTCCAGCCAACAATATTTATCAATTTGGCGGTAAAATTCTCAATAATTTAGTATTAAAATATTAAAAAGATAATATTATAATCAATCATCACCATCTTTGATCAGTGATGATGGCAAAACCTTGATGACGTTTCTTTTGAATTTTAGACATGGATTTCCTAACAATAATTGTCTCAATACAATTGCTAACTATAATTGAGGATCTAACTGACAAATTGCTGGTCATTTGTTAAAACTAAAATTCAATTTTCAGCACTGTATTAATTTTTTATAAATGTTGTTACTTTTTGTAAATAACTTCTTCTCAAGGTAAACTAAATATTTTGTTTTACCGCCATTTTGGTAAGCATTAGTTTTGACAGTTCATATTTAGCAGTCGTGAAGTAGGAACGTGGCAAATTTATTATGGAAAATTATTCGATAAACCAACGTGTTTTAATCCTTAAAACATTTTACCAAAATCAATCACCGGTTACAGTGGCGATCAGGAAATTACGTGAAATTTTTCGGAGAAACAACGTGCGAACAAAATGTACCGTTTATCGTGTAGTGAATGATTTTGAAAAAAGAGGCTCTGTAGGTGATAGGCCTTAGCATGGACAACAACGTAATGCAAGATCGACTAAAAACATTACTGCTGCGCAAGAAAGTATTCAAAACAATCCATCCACTTGGTCTTCAAAGAACAACTTTGGCCACAATTTTGTACAAGGATTTGCATTTGCTTCCATATTAGACTAAGTTGATACAAGAGCTTCTTCCACAAGACCATTTACGCCGCCGTACATATGCCAATAGGATGTTACAGCTCCGCTATGACAACCCCGATTTTCATGAAATAATCATAATGAGTGACGAGGCACATTTTTATTTGAATGGATATGTGAGTAAACAGAATAATCGATTTTGGGGAATGGGAAACCCTCAAACTATTCAACAGTCACCTTCGCATCCATTAAAAGTGACAGTCTGGTGTGCAATTTAAGCAGGACGAATCATTGGACCTTACTTCTTTGATTATGAAAACGGCATAACGGTAACTGTGAATGGGCAACTGTGCATGCTTTGGGCTTGATTAAGATGTTGTACTAACAAGACGGTGCCACATCGCATACGGCCATGTTTACAATGGAATAATAGCTTTCCATAACAAGTTCTTTCAAGAAACAAGTTATTTGACAAAATTATCGTGATTTAATTAATGAAATATCGCGTGAAATGTGTGAGAATGTAATGAAAAATGTGCTTAAAGAAGAGATCGCATTTGTGAGGCTAACAGAGGCGAATAGTTATCTGATATTGTATTTCATACATAATTGCCGACATTTTTTTTTTTTTTTTCATTCTCAAAATTATTTATTGTATCTTCTATAAAAAGAACTAACAATAAGTATTAAAAACTTAAATTCTAAAAAAAAGTTACATTAGCCCCGACCATGTCAGAACTAACCTTTTGGGTAAAAAAAAAATTGTCATAAAAGAAACAAAGCAAATATTCCTAAGATGTATCGTCTATAGCATTGAGGATTAAAGCTGCGGTATCCCTCTTTTTTAATCGGCTATGTCCACTATAATCCAAGATATTGCGAGCAAGGGGATTAGGATGGTCTTCGAGCTTCATCAAGTATTTGCCTGCGTATTTGATGATTTCTGTAGTCACCAGCGGTATGTCTAAATCACAATGTATGTTTGAATTTCTGATGTACCATGGGGCGGAAGTTATCAACCGTAAAATTTTATTTTGCATACGTTGGATTCTATCTACGTTTGAAGCTGAGGCAGTGCCCCAAAGTTGGATTCCATAAGACCATATTGGTTTCAGAATACTCTTGTAAATTAGAAGTTTGCAATCTAGGCCAAGTCTCGAGTTCCTGCCAATGAGCCAGTGTAATTGTGTTAGCTTAAGTTTCATTTGTGTTAGCTTTGAGTCAATATGATGTTTCCATGTAAGGCGGCGATCAAGATATATACCAAGATATCTCACATAATTATGGTGAGGAACAATGTGATTATTGATTCGAACGGGTGAACAATTATCTCTTCGCAAGGTGAAAGTCACATGAATGCACTTTTGAACGTTCACTTTAATTCTCCATAATTTTAACCACAACTCCAACTGAGTTATATGTTGCTGAAGGTTTATTGAGGCTTGATAGGAGTTTTCGTGCGAACTTAGACACGCTGTATCATCAGCAAACGTAGAAGTGTGGACAGTTTCACTTACAGGCATATCGCAGGTATATATCAAATATAAAACTGGTCCAAGAATGCTACCTTGTGGTACACCTGAGGAAATTGGTTTGGATACACTTACGAAGTCTCCTTCAACAACAGCAAATTTTCGTCCAATTATGTAGCTTTTCAGTAGGTTGCTCATATTACAAGGCAAGTGAGCGGTCAGTTTTAGAATAGACCTTCATGCCAAACTTTGTCAAAACCCTGGGAAACATCAATAAAAATAGCTGAACAATACTTCTTCTCTTCAAAAGTCCTTCTGAACCAATCTACGGGTTTGCTCAATTGTGCTATGTCTACTTCTAAAACCAAATTGATGGTTTGGGATACACCCACTCTCCCTTAGCATTGGAGACAATTTATCCATAAGCAACTTTTCGAAAACCTTTGAAATAGTTGGTAATAGACTTATGGGCCTATATGACTCAGTTTTGGTTAGGTCTTTACCCGGTTTTGGAGTCATTTTAACTTTAGAAATCTTCCAGTGGTCAGGATAGTATTCAAGCCGTAAAATGGCATATTGGGGAGCTCCTTCAACATTTTGTTACTTATGCCGTCCATACCAGGAGCTTTTTTCGGATTTACTTCAGAAATTAACTTTTGTACCTCACGCAACTTAAACTTTAAGGGTCGAGGGGGTAATCCAACTACGCTCGGCAAACTAACATCATCAGTACATATGTGTGGGGTGAATACATCTTTCAAGTAATCGGCAAATAAGTCACCTTTTTCAGCGTCCCTTCTTGCCCAATCTCCACTAATATTACGTAGGGGTGGCTTGTACTCAACGGGCCTTTTAAGGTTTTTTGTAGCACGCCATAAAGAATAATTGGAGTTTGGTGTAGCATCGAGGCCTTCCAGATATTTCTCAAAAGATGCAGTTTTTTCATATGCTAGTAAGTCTCTAAGCCGCTTTGTGCATTCTCTAAGTCTCTGCCTCTGCAGGGGCGATCTGTGTTGTTGCCAATCTCTCCTAGCTCTTCGTTTTTCCGCTACGAGACGTTCAATGTCTGAAGAACAGATGTGACCTAAAGCAGTCTGCGGATGTTTAGTTGTTGCAAGCTGTGCTGCTTGTTTAATATTTTCACTAAAAGTTGCAAGGCTACACTCCTCATCCTCCTTTGTTTCTAGCAAAATATTCTCCGAACAATGGCTGCTGAGATATTTTTTAAAACCGACATTTAACAAAACATTTATGAATATAAGATTCATTCTCTTTTATTTAATTAAAAATTGTAAACAAACACAGCAATATACCTTCCCGGCGGACACCCTGAGTTTTCACAATGAACACAATATAAATAAAAAATAAACAAATAACAATTATAGTTAATTGACCTTTTTAATATATTATAAATAATTTTTTCTCAAGCACAAGGTCTTTATGTAAAAGTTAAATAAATTTTATTTTCCATATTTCGCCACACCATTGGGCGGCATCTTCAGGAAAAGAGAAGTGTATAAACAATTAAAAAAAATCAATCAATAAGTTAAAAATTTCAAATTCCGAGCTTTCTAATCCAAAATTTTATTGTGCCCTTTTTTATTTTACTGTTTTATTTATTATGATTTTAATCATTCCACTTACGGCTGAAAATGAGATATGTTAAAAAATATATGCTGAATTTAAGGGTTCCGTAGCTACATAAATGGTAAAATGTAGCTATGTGTTTTCCTATAATAGTTTTCGTCTGGCATAACTCTTCATATCTAGAAAAGTGTTAGTGTTAGACCAGTGATGGGCGAACTACTTAGAGGTTTCAAAAAAAAAATTAATCACCTATTGAAAAAATATGCCCAAAAAATAAATTTTCATTATGTTTTAAAAAAAATATAAACTGACAATTCTAGCAAAAAAATGCGATGTTTTCATATTATATTGTGTCCAAACTGCGTAGTTTTCTAGGAAACATTGTACACACAAGAGAACAACAACCTTCTGATGCAATATTCCAAGAAGAAACATAAACATCATAAAACACTAACAACTAATATAGAAAACTGAACGTATAACATAACAACAAGTAAGTTGCAAAGTTAAAAGTTGCCAACGTACAGTTTTATTTGTGTAATTAAAATAATAAAGTGTATTGTAAATACCCCCATAAATGTCAATCGAAAATAGAAAGAGAAAAATTGATTCGGAATGTCGAGTATTTCAAGAAGAGTGGACATGGAAGTACTTCTCTATGAAATATAACCAAAAACCTGTTTGTCTTATCTGCCAAGAACCGGTAGCTGTACTAAAAGATTATAATCTCGCTAAGCACTTTAATTCAAAACATCTTGGGTCGAAGTACTATAAAATGACAGATGAAGACAAGAAAGTTCATTCAGAGAAATTGAAAAGAAAAATATCTAGTCAGCAAATGTTTTTTAAAAATCAAAGAAGTGTCCAGCGATCCTCCACGTTAGCTGGTCACATTGTTGCCTATAAAACAGCAAAAAGTAACAAACCGTTTTCTGAAGGAGAATTTATTAAGGATGTGTTAATTAGCATTGGAAAAGTATTATGCCCAGAAAAGGTAAAAGATTTCGAATCTATAGGGCTGTCACGTAGAACGGTCACAAAAATAATTGAAGCGATTTCTTCTAATTTAACCAATCAACTCGATGGACGTCTTAAAAAGTTTTAGTATTTTTCAGTCACTATGGACGAGAGTGTTGACAGGAGTGATACAGCCCAACTTCTAATTTTTATCAGAGGAATCGATGACAACTTTGTAATAACCGAAGAACTTGCTTGTTTGAGATCTTTGAAAGGAAAGACGACAGGAAAAATAATTTATAATGAATTTGGAGAGGGGATGGAATCTCTTAATGTCCCAATTTCCAAATTAATAAATTTAACAACTGATAGAGCACCTAACATGCTGGGAAAAAATACGGGGTTTGCAGGACTTTATAAAAGTCAGAATCCTGAAAGCGAAACAATTTTGTTACATTGTATAATCCACCAAGATATTCTTTGCAAGGCTGCCTTGGATATTTACCACGTACTTCATATTATTTTAAAATTAATTAATACCATTCGAGCCCGTGGTTTGTTACATCGACAATTTCAAGAGTTTTTATCGGAAGTTGAGGCAGAATTTTCAGATGGACTTTATTACACAAAGATCAGGTGGCTGAGTTGTGAGCATGCCCTCTCGAGAGTTTGGAGTCTTTTTGAAGAAATGAAAGTTTTTCTAAAAACCAAAACTGAAATTTGGGATGAGTGGGAAATATTGGAGGATAAGAATTGGTGCATTAAGTTTGCTTTTTTCACGGATTTACTCGAGCACTATAATAAACAAGAACAAGAAGTTACAGGGAAGAAATCAATTTATAGATGAAACTTGCGGCAGTTTGAGGTCTTTTAAAACTCAATTGTTTATATTTTCTAAATGTTTGAGAAAAAATGATTTGACTCATTTTCCAAGACTTAAATCTTTGAGGCCTGTGAGTGAAGAGAAGTTAAAAGTCTTTTCACCATCTTTATTAAAGCTGTATTCAGAACTTGAGGCCAGATTTGCTGACTTTAAAAGAATCCAACCATGATAAATATCTTTTTTTTTTAAGATCTTTTTTTATATATTTTTTTTTCTTTTCAATATTTCGCTTTCCTTTGGAAAGCTTCTTCAGGAAAAATTTTTTTATATTTTTGAAAACAAAAAAATTATTAACAAATTGAAAAAATGTTTCAAAACATTTGACAAAAACATATAAAATATTTTTTCATACATACATACAAAAATTTTAAATTTTCAAATATTCAAACATACAAAAACAAGGAAACGGAAATAACAAATAAATAATAAATAACAAATAACAAATTCTCTCTTATGAAATGATTATAACAAACTATGTGTCTTTTTAATTAAGTACCTATAATTCTGAGCTAAATTGTCTGTGTCTGTCTTGAAATTTATTCTCCTTACATTTGGTACATTAACAATTTCTAACATTTCCAACATATAACGTCTCTTGTAGTTTTTTTCTATATCTAATACTGATGTTTCATCAAACTTTGGATAATGATTATATTTCTTACAATGTGAAGATAAGGATGTCTTCTGTGTTGAAATATTCCAATATTTTTGGTCACATCTATGACCAGCTAATCTTGTTTTAAGTTTATTCTTTGTTGTCCCAATATAAACTTTGTCACAGTTCACCTGGTCATTTCCTCCACATGGTATCCTGTATACTACATCAGATATTTCCATTTTTCCTATTTTATCCTTCATATTGCTAAATAATTTATTTAATGTGTTATGTGTTTTGTGTGCAATTATATATTTATCTGTGTCATATATTTTATACTTTCTTAATCTTTTTGATATTCCAGGAACATAAGTTAATTAATAATTAAATTAATAATTAAAAGACACATAATTTGTTATAATCATTTCATAAGAGAGAATTTGTTATTTGTTATTTATTATTTATTTGTTATTTCCGTTTCCTTGTTTTTGTATGTTTGAATATTTGAAAATTTAAAATTTTTGTATGTATGTATTAAAAAATATTTTATATGTTTTTGTCAAATGTTTTGAAACATTTTTTCAATTTGTTAATAATTTTTTTGTTTTCAAAAATATAAAAAATTTTTTCCTGAAGAAGCTTTCCAAAGGAAAGCGAAATATTGAAAAAAAAAAAATATATATATATATATAAATAGATCTTAAAAAAGAAAAAAGATATTTATTAAAGATAAAAAAGATCGTTTAAAAAACTATAAAGAATCCAACCATGTTTAGATATTTTTTCATTGCCTTTTAATGTTAGTCCTGAGAATGTTCCATCTGATCTACAATTGGAAATTATAGAATTGCAATGTAATAATAATTTAAAACAGCTATTTTTAAATACAGATAAGCTTAATTTCTATAAATCCTTACCAAAAGGTGAATTTCCAAAGCTATGGCAATGTTTGCTTCCTCATATTTACGTGAACAGGCCTTTTCAGTAATGAAATGCAGAAAAATTCAATAAGAAACCGATTATCAGACGAGAGTCTATTTAATTTATTAAAAGTCGCATCCTCCCAGCTGGAACCAGATTTTCAGGAAATTATGTCAAGTCAGAAACAGATCCATTCTTCCCATACATCTGGAAAATCTTAACATCATAATAATCCGTATCTTATAAAATTTTTATGTTGTTTTAAAATATAACGTAATTTAACTAATAAATATATTGCTTAAACCGAACTATTAATTGAACAGCAACACCATAATTTTTTAATGAATGACCCTCTATGTTTTTTTTTAATTTAATGGCCCGCCGCAAGATTTTTTTAATTTATTGGCCCATCACTGTGTTAGACACAAAAGTTAAGACCGCTAATACAACAAATAATAAACTAAAGTTATTTTTAGATATGTATATGGTCTTATCTTTGACATCTCAAATAACACAGTACAAGTTTAACAATAAATTTTTAATTAACGAGTATCCCAATAAAGACGTTTTTTCCGCGTTACCATACATTCACACAGAGTGTACCGCGCTGCCTTTGCAAGTTTTTCTCTATTAATCTTTTAAACTGTGATAAGCAGGGAGTTTGTTATTTAAATAGAGTGTAAAAAATAAAATTGTTACTTAAAGGGGTGTTCCCACATAAGAGTGTTTGGATAAAATATAAAATTGCAAAGCTCCAAAAAATTGAGTAATTTGCTAACCTTATATAAAATATTACGGTTTAGTATAAGTGGCATTAAAACTGAGAGGTGATGTGTTTTTCTAATTATAGAAAAAAAATAAATAAATAGTACGAAGGTAGATAACAAGTTTTGTAAAAACAAAATTTTTTTGCGTCAATATTTTTTTAACAAATTTTCTTGTAGCAATATATCTAGCGATTTTTACGTGTATAGTCCTCAAAAACCTTTTTTGCACACTTTCTTCCCATATCTTTTACACTTTATACATTGAAACAAGAAAAAGTTGCTGTGATGCAGTCGATATGGTGGATACGATCAAAATTTTAAACATAAAAGCAAATATAGTAAAAGCATTCTTATATATCGCCATCGGTGAAATCCGTGTTGTTATTGTTGCCGCTACAAAAAGAACTAAAAAAATTTTTTTAATTAAAAAGTGCTAGAAAATCTGATATTAAAATATTAAAATCTGATATTAACAAATTTTTTAGCAGTTAATTAGAAAGCACTAGGTCAATTTTAATAAAAAAATCTTTAAAAAACTTTTATTTTTTATTATTTTTTCGACATTTCGCAACACCGTTGGTTGGCATCATCAGGAAAAACAAAAATAATAATGAACAAACAAATTGAAAAAATTTTTTGATTAACAAATTCAAAATAATCAAAAATTTTTTTCAAAAAACAAAACAAACAAAAACAATAAAAAAGCGACAAATTGCAAACATTTTTTGCTTTACATACATACAAACAAGTTTTCAATATTAAAATATTTTTTAAATGAAAAAATAATTTTGAAAATACATAACACATTTACAAAACAATAGTATTTTACACATATATTTTAAAAACATAAATTTAATGACCAAACGTTACAAAAATTAAAGTAATAATTATTAATATTATGCAGATACAGAGTTTTGTTTTATAATTTTATGCACTAAATGTCTATAATTTTGTGCAACATTTTCCGTATCTGCTTTAAAATTTATTCTTTTGGTTAATGGTACTTTAAATATTTGTGACATTTCTAACATATAACGACGTTTATAATTATTATCTAAATTTAAAATTGTAACATTTTCAAAATTTTTGATTAACTTTAGAGCAATGTATGTATGTAAAACAAAAAATTTTTTCAATTTGTCGTTTTTTATTGTTTGTTTTGTTTTTTGAAAAAATTTTTTGATTATTTTGAATTTGTTAATCAAAAATTTTTTTCAATTTGTTTGTTCATTATTATTTTTGTTTTTCCTGATGATGCTAACCAACGGTGTGGCGAAATATCGAAAAAATAATAAAAAATAAAAGTTTTTTAAAGATTTTTTATTAAAATTGACCTAGTGCTTTCTAATTAACTACTAAAAAATATTAAAAAGGTAAAAAAACTATAACTAATATATAGATATTAACAAATTCTTAAAAAATTTAACTGCAAATAATAAAAATATAAAATTAAAAGATGATTGAATCACTTTCATGTTTGTCTTATAATCTTAAGAAAAACCCCTTCATAGAGTTCTTATAGAAACCCAAAACTGTATAATTAACCATATTGAGACGATATACCCACGATGAGGGTTTTTTAATTTGCTTAAACAACGAATCGAATACTCTACTGAATAAGTTCCGGAGTATGGTTTGATAACAAGTATAAATTACGAACGTTTGAGCTGGGCCCCGAATGATGATCAGTTCAGGGGCTAACTATGTCTAACTTTAAAAACTAAGTTTTAAGTGTTGTCCTTAATAATATCTGAAAAGCAATAAAAAGAAATAATGAAAATTTCAACAGAGATCTTAAATTACATAAAAAGATTTTTTATCTTTTTCAAATGACACAAAAATAAACAAAAAAATAAAAAATTTCTACATGCAATATTAAACTGTGTTCTTCAATCAATGACATCAGTGGTATCATTTAGGACATTTGTCGAAGGACAAAACATTAATGTTTACTATTATCATTTTCGGCCGATTACCGTCTAAATTTTGAAATGAAAATTTTTACGAAATGATGTCGACAAAGTTTCAAACTTCATTTACATTCAAGGTATTGCTACAGTGTAGGAATTTTTCTTCACATATTGTCTGTGACTTAAATGCTTTTGATTAGCAGAAATTTTGCAATGTCATGTCATCTGAAAGTTTTTCTTGAATATGACATCAAGGAGCGCCCTGGTCAAATGTATGATTTCGCCTTTTGTTTAAGTTCAATCTAAAACTATATTACATCTAGGTACGGTTTTATTTGGGTACGGTTTTCCGTCGACCTTCGTCAAATTTGGTTTGTGAACAAACCGGTTTCGGCCGTTTGCCATCTTCAGTGTTATCTTTGTACTCAATAGCACCATATTGAATTCAGTTCACCATATACAAATTTAGATGGCTTTAGATTCATACGATAACAATGTCAAAGGGCCATTAAAACAAAAGTTGGAAATTTCAACTATTGCACGCGAATTTTTTAATTCCTGTGGATATTCCGTTTGTTTGTTTTAATTGATCCCAGAAGTATTAAACTACCGGAGCATACGTAACCCAATTGCTTAATAATATTTCGACAAGATGCATGTATTTGTCGCGTATTATCATATATAATTGTTGTTCGATTTATGTGTATTATAGACAAACTTTTTGAGAGGACAGCGGTTGTGTAGTATGTGATCTTGAAACGTAGTTTGCCTTTTTCTGTATTATTAAAAATGCTCTATATGTATTTCTTTAATTGGAACAAATGCATTATTGGGCCCCCGGGACCACATTGATATGTTTTGACGGAATCTCATCGTCATTACATGTGTCCACGGGGGTAAAAGGGAGCCCAGTCCTCTAAAAGGCTAGCAGCAGTCAACTGGACAATTCCACTACATTTCCACGGGAATCATTAAACCCCCAGAGTTCAGCTTTTTGTCTTTTTACCTTTTACCTATTCTCTGACTTATTATTTAGGTTGGCCCTTCGGGAGTATTGTGGTGGTTGTGGTTTCGAGACCCTCGTTTGAGTTGTGTGGGTCGGATCATTCACAATAAATGGTTCAGGTCCAGTGCAGGTCGCAAAACTTTGTAATCTATTCTTAGATGTCGAATAAGAAAGTTAAATATCTCGCTTCTCGTGGTTACTTTATAGCGTTTAACAGCAAGAGGCAATAAAAAGTTTTGTAAAATCCATTAAACAATCGTTGATCTTTTAATTTGTCGATTTTTTATATTGAATAAAAAATCTAAAAGAGAAAAGAACAAAGTATTTTTTCTCTCAATAGAAGAGAAATTACGACACATTATCCCAACAAACGTAAAACCAAACATATTAAATCAAAACCGTGTTCTTTTGGAAAAATAATAAAATAATTTTTATAAAAATCTGTATGCTTATTTTTAAATTAAGGGTCTTAAACTTAACGGTGGTTAAGTAACTATGCCGCGTTTAAAGAAAGTTTGATGAGATCAATAAAAATTTCGACAATGGTGCACTGCACAGGCTCCAAAATTGTTCCCCAGTAAAAAAGATTATAAAACATAAAAAAATCTAACTATTTATTATTAAAGTCGTACAAGCATTTTGACTCTTTGAAGCAGTCAAGTAGAAATTTCTTCTTTCTCTTCTTAAAGCAGCTTGAATAAACTATATTATTGTCCGTTCAAAAGTCATAGCACCTTTAATGGCTTCAGCAGTTTCTATTATTTGGACAATATACGAAGTAACTTAAATGGGTTGTTGCCAATTTGTATAATAACGTCTTCTATAACTTTGATCAGTTCTTCAGTTTCTGCTTCACTTGCACTTTAGGTTGCAACTAAAATGGTTGAAAATAAACAATGTTTTTTGTTCTTTTGAAATGTTTTACTGTGTTTGTGTAGAAGCGTTTTTGAATCTTGCTGTCTATGATTTTATGAAAATTCTTATTGAACCAGTTTGGCTTTGGCTATAAGACTCAGGCTTTCTATACAATATTGGGATAAAATTCACTGACGAGCTACTTGAGCAATGGTGAACAAATGTTTTAAGAGAATATCATAAAATGTTTATTTTTTAATAAATATTTTGTGAGAATATCATGAAACATTTATTTGAAGAAATGGTTCCAACAAATTATAAATTACTTAGTACCGAATTTAAATTATAATTTCAAAAAATAAAAACTGTAATTCGAATATATAAATCATTCAAAACGTTACAAGAAACCACAAACGTCATATTTTTGCTAAACGAAGCTTCCAACTTCACCATATCTTCATATTAAAGTAAAAATGTTGAATTAGCAGACAAATAATTATTTTTGCCCAAGAAAGTAAAAGTTTTTAATTTCTTTCAATAGCCAGAACACCGACGAAATTAATATTTACATGTTTTCTTCCCTTATTTTTAGTTAAAATGTAAACTTCTTAAAAATTTAAGGTTTAAAACCAAAATTTTAAATTTAAGTTCATCGAATAAACGTTTCCAATTTTTTTTAATTAAGCATTGCCATTTAAAATATTCTTTATAGTATTCCTGTCGCAATACTTCATTAACCAACTGAGAAAGCGAACTCAGAATTCGCATTAAAAAGCATAAACCATTATATTTTCAAAATGTAAGTGAAGGATAATAAATATTACCAATAATATTTTAGACATTGGATATGCATTTTTAACTTTGTGTTCTCTGTATTTATTATTTAGCCTGGGTAAGCCACGTTCAATTATTTTTTATGAAGCTTATATTTCGGATGACAAAAAGTTTAAAACTTTAATAAATTCTGACTAGTAGAAGAGTTTCTAAAGTTTTGTTCAACATTAATTTTTATATATCATAATTATAGTTACTTGACCTTTTTAATATTTTATTAGTAGTTTATTATTAAGCACCAGGTTTTTTTTATTAAAAAAATTTTTAAACTTTAGTTGTTTTTTGTATTTTTTTTATTTTTCAAAAAAATCAATAAAAATTTAAAATTTTTTTTTTAAAAAGGACCTAGTGTTTAATAATACTAAATATGTGAAACCTTCTAAAATATTCTTAGAATAGTTTAGAAAAATCGGAAAATGATTTTTAATTGGCATCGCGAAAGTTGGATATGTCAAAGTCTTATAATATGGCATCTTCAATTTACAACGAATGTGAAAACGAAGAAAATCCATACACGAGAAAAATTCAACAAATCAAGTGCACACAAAAATACTTATCGAAAAAAACGGTAAAAATTCATACAATTAAATAATAAAAACTATTAATTGATACAAAATTTAATAAAGAATATGAAATGGCTTAACGATATAAATTCAATGAGCTAAACTGAAAGTGGTTAGAAAAAATAAGAATTGAATTTCTGTGTATTAAATGGAGTCTTGCTGAAATCCATACATCCATCTAAAAGACGAAATAAATTAATGGTATAAAGAAGAGGAAGCAATTTAGTGTAATTTGCAACGAATTTCAAAAACAAAGCAAACTATGTGAAAATGCGAATATACATTGATATAGGAACTAAATAGAAAAAACCAAATTTTTATAAAGCGAGTACAGAGCTGTCGATTGTTATTACCATTGAAAGGGTTTTAATTTAACATTCAAAACCTACATATTTTTTAAAACTTAAAACTAGTGATATAGGGCAATTTAATTTACAAGAGTTTCTTCATGTATTATGAACTAAAAAACGCAAATGTTTTTCTTTAATGGTACATAAAAAACCGTTATTCAATCATAGCAAAAAAGGGAAAAACATCAAAATGGAAGCAAAAAAGAATAAAATGTGCAAAGTGCGTCTGAGGCGGCTTAGGCCAGATATGGTGGACAAATTAAAAGTTAAAAGAGGAATTACAAAGTCTGATATAAAACTTAGTTCATCCTCGTCAGAATCGGATGAGGAAGAAATGAATGTCGATGACGGATGTGAAAAAATTAGCGTAAAGTTAAGAAGTCCTTTAGCCTTAGGTAGCAATGAAGGCTTTGATCCTTATGCTCTATTAACCGAAGCACAGGCTGCCTTAAAATTAAGTTCCGAAAATGAATCTAATCGTATTGTTAATAAACCTCTAGAAAAAGGCTATGAAATAGCAACAAATAATGCGAAACCGGCACTAATGGCTATTGCAAAGCCAAACAAAAAACCAAAACATTGTAAGAAACACAAACCTTGTTATTATCCACCGCTGGAGGAGACCAGTGTAAAGTCTAAGAATATCAATAGCTCGAAATTTAAATCATCAATTGAAAGCGACATTTACGATTTGATTTATTATCATAGTGACGATGAGGGTCCGTGCAGTTACAATTGCAATCATGCAAGATCTTCTTCAACTGGTTCCGCGCTGCGTCTGGCGCCCACCGATCATCGCAGCAGTACTTGCAGTAGTTCGTCATTGTTATCTGATAAGTGCGCTATGCGATTTTCTAAAGACTGCGAAAATAATTGTATATCTGTTATGGACCATGAGAGTCCACCAACAGCTTTATCAAAAATTCTGTCAATTAAAGGGTTTGATCCATTAGCTCCTCAACGAATTCTCTCAATTATTACTAAATCCATTTCTCTTGGGGAACTAAGTCAACGTGAAGACAACATAGTTTTCATAGACATTGAGAAAAAGCGAATCCAAGAATTTTCCGCTATGAGTCCAGAAGAAAAGAAAAATTGTCCACTCAATCCATATATGGTAAGTGAAAAACAATATTTGAATTTAAAGAGGTAAAACATCTTATATTAATTTGTTTCCTTTTCTATGTAGTGTAGTTTTAAATCTATTACCGTCGCGAAACTGTTTAATCTTGTACTTCCTTGCAAAATCTCAGATTCTTAATTGCGTTCACCTCCTGAAAAAATTGTCATCGTAGTATTTAATCCTAAGATTTAAGGCCATAGCATAATATAGCAGGATTCGATAATTTCTCATATTGTCAACAGAAATTTTATTCCTATAATTAAATATAGCTAACTTTTTTCAGAAAAGGGAAAAGTAATGATATCCAGTTACAAACAGACAAAAATTTGTATACACAAAGATAGTAATGTAGTATGTCCGTAAGCCCACTTTAGAGTCATGCCAAGCACTAATTTGATAATACTTATTCACCAAAACTTATCAATTATTACATAAAACCAAAAGATAAATCGGTTGGAAAAGTTTGGTTCGTAAGAGAAAAATTAGAAATATTGCATTATAGCAGTATCCATGAAAATTAATTTTTAAAGGAAAACAATTTCAACAAGGTTAAAATAAAACTATGATCATAAAGCAAACTCTTTCTTGCCCTAGGCACACATAAGCTGATCTATATTGATTGATTGATTTGATTTTATTTAGCATTTAGTTGCTACTTAATATAATACAATTTTAAGTTAAATATCAAACTTTTTCACAAAAAAAATTTTAAATTAATTTAAAAATATACATTTAAATTATAATCTTTAGTTTTTTAAAAATTTTCTTTAACGTAATCAATGATCTTGCGTTTGAATACATAAAAATTAAGTTCTTTCTTCAAATCTTGAGGCAAATCATTAAAAACCTTCAGACCTTTATAAAATATAACATTTTGACAAAAACTAGTTGTTGCAAAGGATAGTCTGTAATCACTGGCGTTCCTCAAATTGTATGGCTGGACTTCAGCGACATTAACCAGATATCGCTGCATATAGCTAGGCATATTTCCTGTCTTGATTTTGAATATAAACAATAAAGTGTTCATCACCAAACGCTGATTAATTGAGAGCCATTGTAGGTTATCTAACATTGCACTTATATGTGTCCTTCTGTTGCATCTCAAAATACAACGCATGCCTTTATTTTGTAATTTTTGGAGTCTTTCTTTCATTTGCTGATTGCCTAAGAACAATATCGTGGAGCCGTACTCAAAATGTGGTTTTATAGTTGTATTGTAGATATTAATTGCAGTAATAGTTGAAATCTTGTAGCGGATTCTTCCCAAAAACGCAATTTTTTTCGATATCTTTTTACAAACGTACTCGAAGTGTGGAATAAAATTTAGATTATTGTCCATTATTATACCCAAATATTTTATTTCTTTTACTTTTTCAATATTTTCATTTTCTATACATATGTTGTGGTTTGAATTTCCATTGCTCAACAACGCTTTTGTTTTGTTTGTGTTTAACTTTATTTTATTCATTTTAAGATATTTTTCAATTTTGGCCAAATCTTCATTTAATTTTTTTACACATTCATCTGGATTTACATCAGACGTATAAATATATTAGGTTTAAAACCTCCATCTAGAGTAAGGAAAAAATATTTTATTTCTTCTTTTGAAATTTAACACCCAAAAGTAAACTAAAAAATATTAATCTAATCACTAGCCGATATCTTCGTAGACCCTCACTCTCTCATATTGTGCAGACTCTCTAGGATATATTATGTCGATAGTGTAGCCATGGTACCTCCTTGGAACGGTTTCAGCAGCATAAAGATATAAGATAAAGATGCAATAAACTTCAGCCATTTCAAATAATGAACAACAGGTACTGCTATGCAGACAAACTAAATCAAATATTTTGCATTAAAGTCTGTCTTTGAAACTATTAATCTGAGTAGGCGCCACATAAAAATACGTCTTGAACACAGTTAGGTTGCGTAAAGTGACGGTCAAAAATAATTCATTATTGTTATTAATTTTTAACTAAACTCTGAATATTTAATAATTTCTATGCTTTCTAGGATGCCTCCAACATAGTTGTTACTCACTCAGATGACGAATTTTTAACTTTTTGCTTATGCGAACATTGTGAAAAATATCGCGAGTTCGTCATATATATAATGGTGGAGCAATTTAAGGCTACTCATATGGTAGTAATGTTATTAGATGTTTTAATTAAATCATATGGACCTATGTTAAAGTATGTATAACATCTGTTATTTCAATTAAGTTTCAATAACTAAAATATTTAATCATTTCTACTGTTGTTATTTTCTTCGATAGAAACATTACCGCTTATAATAAGTTTGAAAAGTTACTCGATAGCAACAAGGAAATTTATTGGATAACATGTGGTGCTATATACCATAAAAAGTCTGAGCATTTGGACTTCATTTATGACGAATATCTATCGGATAACATGATATTCGTACTCTTCAGTTCCATGTAACAAACAAAAACAAAATTAAGATACTTATAATATTAAATTTTTTCCTATAAATTTTAGATTAATGTTAAACAATCCTTTGCTGTTACTGCAAATACTATCGTTTCATGTGGAATGTATTGTAAAAGCTTATGCAGAAGGTTTTTTGGAAATCTTTGAACCCGACAAGAGCAAAATTCCAGCTGATGAAATGATAAATTGTAAATAGTTAGAATATAAAATTTCATAACTTGTTGATATGGTTATTTCTTATTTTAGATATTCTTAACGGCTATGATGATCTAATGCGCATATCTGAGCAGGTAGCTTCTTATTTATTTGCTTTTGAAAACGATTTTTTGCGTAAATTCTCTTTAACTTGGAAACTACTGTGTCAACGTTTGTATCAACAACATGTTCATTTACATTTAGCTGACACTATGTTGGCATGTATTATAACCGTAATGAAAAAGTAAAGTAAGCAAAAGTGTCCAATATTTAAAAATATATTATATTTCTAGTTGAAAGAGGAGGAGTTAACTTCACACCACACAGATCTTATCAAGCGCTATATACAATTTGATGGCATTATGATTTATGTTGAGAAGCGTTGGGGCGAAGTTTGGATTGAACTGAATAAATTTAATTTATCAGAGGTGGAGCGTAATAGACGCAAATCTATTTTGGGTATATATCGGGTTTTCGATACTGTGGTACAAGATGCCATTGCATTTTCGCTGCAGGACAGCGTAGACGACAACGACTTCTATGATTTTCACTTTTTAAAGAACCGTCGCTTAGCGTGGAAAAATATAATGTCTTATACAAAAATGAAATGGCCTGATGGTTTCTTTCAACCGCCAAATACTTTAGTGGTAGATGATAAATGTCAAACCTGCAATGTGTCCTTAGAATATCATGCTGAGTATGTTTACCAAATACTCATATATGTAGACATTTATATAATTTCTTTGTATTAATCATGAAAATAAATTTTATACTTGTAGCTGTTGCAAATGCATAACCTGTTCTATAGCTGGTGGTCCTTTGCCACCAAGGCGCAATGCTGACGGCAAATGCTCTAAATGCTTGGCTCATGAAATTTTGGAGAAAGACGTGAATTTCTACGATTCTAAAATATTAAACGTTTGCGCCAATGATGATTTTCAAAATTTAGTTTCAAAGACTGGCAATAATGGCGTTAAACGTAAAAACAGTGCCCTTCAAGAGGTTGGGCAAGAGCTGTACCAAACCTTAGCCACAGTTGGGGAAATGTTATGCGTAAATGAACTGGATGCAGGCTTAGAAATGTCAGAACCAAGCAATAGCTATCATATTTCATGGGCTGTATTTAATCATTTAAATAGTAAGTTTTCTTTTTTAATGTTTAATTGTTTAACCTTCGAATCAAAAAACATTTGACTAATTCCTTAAACATTTTTATTTTTTGAGACCAAATAACTTTTAAGTAAGTGTAAAAATTTCAATTAGTACGTATTATTACTATTTATTGGGGCGATAAGAAAAAATGTATATTTCTTTCTAAATTTTTCATGTTTAAATTTTCATGCTTTAAATTTTGTTGCTTTTTCTTGGTTGATTTAATTCTCATTTATTAAAAAAATTTGTATAAAATCTATTGGAAGTAGCAAATTCACTTAAGAGATGTGTTTCTTCTTGTTATTTATTATGTTGATTAACACAAAATTATTGCTTTTAAAGGATATATATTTTTTTATGGAATTAAGTTTAATTGAATTAAATAATTAAAATTCGCCTATCTTGTATTTTTATTTTCAGATCGCAAACGTTACCCGTATGCTACAATTGAAGAAAAACATTTTTGTTGTGATTGCAAATTGCCCTCATGTCTTTTAGCACTTAAAATTTTAAATAACAAAATATCTCCATCACTCTCACAGGATCTGATACATTATTATCAGCCCATGTTGATGAGTCGTGAAGAATTACGTTCAATTTTACCTAATATAATGTTGTATAATCGAAAATTAGTTGCTTTCCAGAATGGATTAGATTTAATAGATGTACATGATTTAGTTGTAAAAATTTATTGGATTTTTATAATTTCCATATACGCCGTGTATTTTATTGATTATGATGTTGAAGGTAATGGCAATAATACCATTCAAGCTGCGAATAAGACAGGGGAAAAACAAGAGCAAAATGTAAATAAGTTGAAAACTTCCTACCGAGAAGTTTTTGTATTGTCAAATAATGACATTAAACTAAATGCAGATAAAATTATTGGCAATAAGGATGATACAAAGTTTTTGGAATTTCTCGATAAAGTCAAGAGGTAAGACGACATATATATATATATATATATTTAGTTTCTGCAGTCTTTATTAATGCTATTCAAATTGCAGTTTATCACCATATAATAACGATGTTGAATCCAAGTATGTATTGACAATAATTGATCTTAATTTGTCCTTATTTACATAAAAAAACTTATAATTTTCAGATTTGGAATTGGTACTGATGTCAATGATGAGGAAATGAGAAATAAATTAAACGATTTTTTAAGAATAACTGATAATCAAGAGTAAGTAAGACTAAAATATATTTTTAGTAAAATAGTTTATTTATTTGTTTAAAATAAAGTATTCCTTTGCAATGTGAAAATATACCACCGCCAATTATGATTCCCTCTGAAGATGAAGAACAAGTCAAATCTGATTTAACAGTCTCTAGAGCAGTGGAGGCACAGCCTAAAAAATCTGGCAAGGAAAAATCTAAGAAATGTATGGTCTTAACACAATATTATTTTAGTGTTTTTTTATGATAGTTATTTTTATTTAAGGCTGTTTTGATCACTCCGATGTAAGTGGAGAGCATTGCAAAGAAAATCATTCGAGTAAAAAACGTATAAAAAAGGTATTTTTATATTTTAAAATTCTTAAATTTATGATCTTAATTTTTTTTTCGATAAGGACTGTAATCATGTTCGTATGAATGAAACTAGAGATAGATTACGAAAAAAATTATCACAAATCATTAATGCGAGAAAGAATGCGAAACCTTTGCAGTTAATAGAAAGTTCACAAACGTCTCCGAAACCTACCTCAGGATATGTTGATGCTCGAAATATAATGGAACATTTTTTAAGCCCAGAGGAATTAAAACTGTTTCAACATTATTTGCCACGTCCGGATTTTTGGGATATTCATGACTTCGTTGCACCATTTGATCAAATTTATACTGAATCAAGACGGAATGAAGAAAGAAAGAATTTATGCGAATGTTTGCAAAATTTTAAAACAAATGCAAAAAATGAATCAAAAAATAAAAATAATACTAGAAAAATTCATTGCAATCAGCAACATTTGAAACAACTGCAATTGCCTTCACAACAGGAACAGGAACAGCAACAACAACATGTACGTGATAGCAATCAAACTCAATTGCAACAATTATCACTAGAACCACCAAATAAGAGATCAAATTTAAGTAACAACTCTACTCGCGATGCTTCGACTTCAAGCCAGGGGACAAAATCTAAAGAAAATAATTCGACAAGTGAGACAACACCCATGTCAACATCAAAAGGCGCTAATAATTTAGATTTTGTCAGTGAAATTTGTGAAATAATTGATAATTATTCCAAAGAACAAGCAAAGCGGAAATGGATAAAGGAGACTCTCAGTTTCATTGAAGGTCCTACAGCTGGTACCGGAAAGAAAAAGACACAACCGCAAACTTTAAATCCCAAAAAGGCTGCCAAAAAGGCAAAACAAAAACAACGCAAAGAGGAAGAGAAACGTATTATCGAACTTCAAGATCTAAGAGCACAGTTTCATAATATTTATTTTAAAGAATTTAGTGAAAAATTTAATTTAAGATGTTTGAAAGCAAACAAAAAAAGAGACAAGAAGAAAATAATGGAATTGGAGAATAATATAAAGAACTTACAGCGTGCCAAAGCTAAAGTTGAAACTGCCATATTAGAACTAATTGCAACAGTTAAACAGACTAATATTGAATTCAAATTTTCCTATTTGCCCACTAAAGAACAACAAATGGAAAAGGTTCGAGAGTTAGAAGGACACGATAAAAAGGAGATTGATAAAACTATTAAAGTTCGAAATTTACTACATCACAGTGCTAATGAAGCTGATACGTTGGCTCTAACTACTTCTTCTCCCTCATTTGCGATGACCCCTACTAACAATTTGCATATGGTACCAGAATCGTATAGCATGCCATACGCTCATGCCAATCACTTTCCTTACAATCTTGGCTTTGCCACACCAGCTGCGCCTGCTCCATTTGGCTTAATGCGGGCATCTCCAATGTGTTATGCGCCACCATCAGCAACAGATGTCGCTTCTATTCAACAGCAAAAGCAACAACAGCTGGTACCTAATGTTGTTGCAGCCAGTAACAATTCTATAGATCCCTCCAAACGTATAGTTACTATAAGGCGAGTAAATTTACCGAATGTACCAGAACCTCAAGTTACTGTTACAGCAAAAGGTACATCACCAGATAAAGACAAATTGCTATACACCTTTATAAATGGCCAATTAGTACAAACTGGCACAACCCCACCCATAACTATACCACAAATGCAAGCTGTAACACCAATTCAGCACTCTCAACCACTAACATCTTTACCCACATCCCGACAAAACTCCATCACAAAATATTCTGCGGAACATTTGCTTTCTATTCCACCCCCTCCACCACCAAAGCTTTCAAAGACTCAAATTAAAAAAGAAAGAAAACGTTTAGCTAAACTTCAAGCAGAAAGAGAAGCTGCCGAAGAAGATGATCATAACGGAGCTGAAGAGGAGCAACAAAAATTAAGGAAATTGAAACAACAAAAACAATTAGAATTAAAGCAGTCGCGGTTGCCGCAACAACAACAAAAACTGCAATTGAAAACGAAAATAAATGTTTCACAAACTCAGCAACAGTTGAAACTGTCTTGTTTTCAATCAACAACACCCCAAAGCAATAATTCATCATCATATAACAAAATGAAGCATTCCAATTCTAATTCTACATCAGCTCCTGCGAACGACATCATTGAGTCGCCAAAGTTACCACAAATGATGGCTATGAAAAACTCAGCAAAGCAAAAGCGTTCTGATTCTACAACAACCTCCTGCTCGGCAGCAACTTCAACATCATCAAATAATTCAACAAGTTCACAAATGAACACAAGGGATAATTCTGTCAGTAGTTTAAGGCCGGTGGATTTAAAAAACTGTTACAAAAACATTTCTTCAAAAGAACAAACAAACAAATGTTCAATGCAAAAATCGAATACTGCCAGCAAAATAAGCAAAACAAAGACAAGTCAGGTAAAGCAAAAACAAAATAAGAAAACAACACGATTACCGCCAACGCTATCAACCACGTCATCTGATGCAGAAAACGAAGGGAGCAGAGATTTGCCTAAAGCTAAAGAAACTAAACCACCGCCTTCTTCCCCAACTGAAAAAAAGCAAATAGTGGTCTCTGAAATTAAACCGCCCTTAAACAAACAAAAAAACATACAGCAAAAATTGAAACCGGCTCAAAGACCAATAACTCCACCTAGTTCCAATACCGAAATGGGACAGGAAGACGGTACAAATATCGAATCTTCGGTTGTAGAAAACAAAAAAAGGCGGCCCAAATTGGTGGATAATGGACAATTCGATAACAATCCATTTAAGTCTTTGCATATGCAGGATTCTGAAACTGAATGGTCATCAACAGAAGAAGATCAAAACGATGATAGTGAAAATGAAGTTGACACTAAAGCGATGAAAAAATCTATAGTAGAAGAAAAATTGGTGCAAAAAAATGAAATGAAACTGAAACCAGATGAAGGGAAGAGTAGCGTAAAAATAACTACAGATACTTTAAGAAATAATACTGATATTGAAATAAGAAAGAGCAAAGCATTTCACCCGTCGTCACCTATCTCACAAGTGAATAAAAATTTATCAAATAAATCTTGTAAAAACAACAAAAACATTAAATGTCATCCAGTTGAAAACTTTGATCCCACAGATTCAAAGCAAAATAATGCACCAAATGCACAACACACATTGCTTGAAGGTGAACATAAGTCGAACTGTAAAACACATTTCGTCAAAAATCCCACACAGAAAAACTCGAGTAATTTAAATAGTCGCAGAACAAAAAAAGATAATCTATCAAATGCAAACTGTTCTTTTTCTCAAACAGACATAAATTGCAAATTTTCGACCGCTATTTCCAATATTCGATATGAATCACTTAGTTGCTCCACAACCCTACGAAACAACAATGGAAATCGTAATAACAATAATCGAAATCAAAACAAATTAGATCAGAGTCAACAACAACAGCAACCTCAAAATAAAATTTTTCCATCAACTTGCATTAATGTAGAGAATAAGAGCCAATCCAGCAAAAGATCCCAACGTAGTAAAAAATATCAGCAGAAGTCTCAAAAACGATCCTCAAGTAGTCAGCATCGAAACTGTTGTTCGTCGGGAATACCCAACCATATGGGCTACTTTGATGTTAATGAAGTAAATCTAACATCTTCACCAGCCTCTAATACACAACAGCCTGGAAATAATAACACAGCATCCCAAAATCGTTCGTATCAAACTTTAACCGAACATATGCAAACCTTACGTTTAACTGGTCATCAAGTTCAATCGACAACTGCAATGGCGACGGCTCAACAACGACAGCAACATATCAATTCGGCAAATGTCAGTATTATGGATCAGTTAAATCGAGGAGTACAAGTAGAAAATCTTTCTCTGCCACCTGGCATTACATTAACCAAAGTTGATCCAATTAAAAGTGAACAGCTTCGACAAAAATCTGAATCGATTAAAAAATTGGCTAAACCTTTGCAGCAGCAACATCTATCACAAAATACACAAACATTCCACCATTCGTCGTCTGGTGCTACTATAATAGCTCCACCTATTGTCAATCCAATAGCCAGTTATTTTGGTTCACCATACATTAATGCTGCTACCGCTGGAATTAATTCCCCAGGTGGCGTAATAATGGTTGAAGCTAATCCTCCTAAGACTTGCAATATTTCCCAGACAATAATAAACAGAAATTGCAACAGTAAACAATCAAAAAATAAAAAAAGACGCAACAAATCTAAGGCTAATAACATTGCAACGTGCCCCATGAAAAGTTCTGGAAATAGCGAAAACTCTAATAAATCAGAAAAGGGTACCAGTGTTCACCAGCCGAAAATGATAACTTTAAGAAATCCTATGTTTCACAATAGTCCTACAGCTGGTGCTGCCACAATACTTCAACAGCCAGTTATTTTACCAGGTATAAAGAAACTGATGTTTTTAAATATAAATAAAATTTAACGCAAGTTTTAAACGTTTAAGGTCGACCTGTAGATGGCTTTCCAATGTCAGTCCCCTTGCCTGTTGATCAACCAGCAGCAATTATTAAGAATGAAAATGGTATGTACACTATACGTAATCCAGCACTTCATCAAGCTGTTACCAGTGGCTTAGCCATGGGGGGATATCGACAATTTGGTGGTAATGTTAATTACTATACGCCCCAAGAAGCTGCTGCTGAAGCAGCAAGAGCAACTCTTCAACAACAACAAAAACTGCAGCAACAGCATAGTGAAGATAGCATGTATTCTAGAAAAAATGCTAATAATCTGTCACTGCCACCGTCACCGGCACCATCATCATCATTTTCATATTTCTCAAATGACACTGTGCAAACAAATACTCCCCACAACAATATAAGCATTAGTTGTACTAGTATTGGTGGGGCCGAATTAAAAATGGCTAATAGTCATAATAGTGTAGGCGGTTTAATCGGCGATGCGGCTGTAATACAACGTCCTTCTCCACAACAACAACACCGTCCAATTTCTGCTATTGGCAGTGAAATTAAGAATGCTCAACAACAGAAACAGAAAACTAAAGTTGAACAGAAATGGTCCAATTTTGTTTCAGATACACCACTGCCTATTAACAACAGCAACAATGATAATTGTACGTTATCTTACAAGAAAACGATAATAACAAATAAAATTCTCTATAATCCATTTTTTTTTTCTATACAATATTTTTTCTACAGTAAACTGTAATACATCCTTTTTGGGTACAGTATCGGAAAGCGGTGCTAGTGCAGGTGGTGGCTACGGCGTAGTGCCCGTGAATGATTTATCATTACAGGAAAAATATCTGCAATCTAAGTATTATAATGGATTTGATATGTTTACTGGCAGCAGTGGTGGTAGTAGTAGTTCGGCGGCTACTTGTGCCCATGTTCATCATAGTTGTGGCGACGATTCACCACCACCCTCTATTACTAGCTACAATTCATACCTTGAAGGTATACCGAACACAGGCGTTATACGTTACGATGATGCTTCATTTTTAAAGAATTTAATACCTGGGCAAAATCTCAATAATGAGGTAAATTTTTTAATTCGTTAGCTTAATCATGATCTTTACTTCGGCAAAAATAAAAATAAATTTCAAAAGAAAAAAAAAGCATAACAAACAAAAATTTATTCTCAGTGTGGTGAGATCATGACTTTTGTTAAAATTAGTTTTATTTTCATTTCGCTTTATGGTAATACATATATCGAGTTTTTATTAGTGACATCTGGATATTTTTATGAAATTTTAAGACAGTGTGGGTTTTCTATGCTAATTGATCAAGCAGCCTTGTTCAATAAACTCACCCATTACAACCTATACACTATTTTTCTATTATTAAAACCATATGCTTTTTGCTACACAGGCTCCTTAACCATCTTCTGTTCTTAGGTACAAGTCGCTGTTGGGATTCGAAATCGTGATTCGTGGTCTTCAATTCTAACATACCATTACACCCCTCTACAAACGCAGATTTGAATCTACGCGCTGAAAAAGGTATTGACTAAAAAAATTTTACAACCACGGTCACCAATGAAGCCACCGCGACTGCAAACTGTTGCTTTGATTCTCTCCCATATATGTTTTTATCTTAAGAAACAATACGTTGTTTTTACGGACAACATTGGCTTACCTTTCCTTACCTTTTACATATTTTCGTAAAAATATTTATTTTATCCATTTTATATCAGTTAACTCAAAGTTAGCCCAGCCATATAATTTAATGACACCTTGTATATATGTATTTAATGTATGATTTCTGTCTTTTATTCTTTTTTTCCAAACTGTACATAACAAATTTAAAAACTCATTTAATTCCATTGTTTTTACAGGTGTCTATACATAATGTGAATGACTCAAATTTTTCACCTAATGACCAGTCACCGCAAACACACCGGGTCGAAATTACACCAGTCTATGTTAACAGACCGCCATCGACTAGCTTATATGAATCTTCTAGTGGACATGCTAATCAACCTAGTTTTAGAGGCAATTATTGTGATCCAATAAGTGACTACAACAATGGTAAATAGAGACACTAGATTAGGGCAACTTTTTGCATTGATATACGGCCAAAAACTTTCCAAAATAAAAAGATAACATGAAAAGATATCGTTTTAGAATCATTTGTTTTAAAAACTTTTCGATTTACAGATTATGGCCAAATGAAATAAATACTTTTATTTATATATTGCAGGTGCTACTACCATTTTTCCCAATAATATGCACCTGAATTTAAATGAATTAGAAGCCTCTATGAAATTCGATTTTAAGCAAACATCACCAACATCAGCAGCAGCTGTAACGAGTGACAATAATCGCACTTCTATATTGGATTTTAAAGAATTATTAATAAATAATGGACCAACTGGCCCAGCCAGTCACCGTACTTCACCTTATTTAGATGAAAATACACTGGAGGGATTTGTGCAAAATATGAACTCTTTACAAATTTCTTCAAGCAAATCGTGTGAAGAGCAAAGCTCTCAATTAAACGGCAGTAGCCATTGCGTTGGGCATGGAACTACTGCTACATCTAGTGCTAATAATTCTTCAAATGGATGGTGGTAAATAATACATCTTCGCACCACATTCTTAACTACTAAATAATAAAAAAATAATACGCACTCGATTTAACATTTATTCTAAATGTTTACTTAATTTTAAATTGTATAACTATTCGAGGAATAGATTATCAATAAAAAATGTCAACACACTCAATGATGATAAACAACTGTTATTGCAATAAGATAAAACTCCAATAAATCTTCAAAAAGAAATTTAAAATATAAAACAGATAATTATTGATAGCAACAACACATAACTCTTATAGAAAAATTAAATTATTTGTTTTGTTATTTTAGTAGTAAACAATACTATAAAGTTCTAAAAATCATAATAATTTAAACTATAAATGATCGTTTACAACGGGAGAGGAGGCACATTATGGCATTCGACATCGATCAAGATTTACATTTAAATTCAACTAAAATGTCTTTTAATATCGAACATAATTTTTATTTTAAAGAAATTAAATCCCTCCTTTAGATATTTGTCTGCTCAATTACGTCTAAACGGCCGAAACTATCCTGATGAAATTTACATTACGCATAGAACTTTTTGTGGGTTAACATGCAGGCACGAGTTTTCCGGCATTTTTAACCGTAAAAACTAAAAACAAGCACACTTTCAGGCGTAAAGAATAATTATGTTTATAACAAGACTTGTAATTTCATTTTCACGTAGTGCATACCAAGGCAAATCCATTACAGGTGAATACGTTTGTTAATGTGGCCTACATAAAATATCAAAATTGCTTATTTTTATTTTGTAGCATGTTTGACAACTAAACTGTATTTCGAAGAAGCATGAAAATTTCATATGTGGTAAATTAAATGCTTTTTTCGCGGAACAATTTCGATGTGTGATGGGATCCACGTTTTTTATTGTTTTGAAATTGAAAAAATATTTGTTTGATGACAGAATATAAGGTCAAATTATTGTAAAGTTAACCATTCGTGTAGTATTTAATTGCTTATAAATGAGTTTTTAATTGCGATTGTAAATGAGTTATTAGGCAACTATAATTGATTTCCTTTTTGATTTTGTAAGTAATTTAATTTACAATATTAAGACAAACGAAACTACATTATTTTAATATTGTAGATCTTTTATTAAATTATTCTGAGATATTTGTGGTAAATAATAATTTGTATAACTTTTTGACAAAGAAAAAAAATTATAACGCAATCGCATAACATTCTAACTCTGTGATTTGAATAAAAAAATTCAATAGTAAAAATGAAAAATTAAATAGAAAACAAAAATATATAATAGATAGAAGCGCTTTATCCTAACACTCAAATATTAAAGAGCCAGATGCATAACTAACACTGGAATCGTCCATACTTTTACATTGACTACTTTGAGCATATTTTAAAAATTTAAAGTTTATAGAATAACCTTGTTCTTGTAGAATTTTGATTGCACTTAACATAATACCGATTGGATGACGACCGCAAATGGTATTGTTAAACTCACGCAAGTAGGCAGTGAATGCCTCAGGCTTTAAAGTTTCTATAATATCCATGCCCTTAAATTAAAAAATAAGACGTTATTAAATTTTATATACAAAATCTTCACTAATACATCCTTTTACCTGTTTATCCAATTTTTCAATAGATTTATAGATAGAGCCACAAGATCTATCGTAATAGGTATAATTAAAACGATGACCCCAGTGGCAAAAATCCGATGATATCACAAATAAGTTTTGCGGATCCGTAAAGTAATTGGATAATATACGTCCATATAAAGCTTCTTGATCTGGATTCAAAGAACCCACCAGAATTGGAACAATTGTAAAATTATCTTTGAACCTAAAATAATTAATTAATGTATTAACCCACTTGAGATGTTTCAGTTTACAAAACATACTCTTCCATAACTTTGGCTATATAGGGTAAATGCATTTCAATGCTGTGTTCATTTTCATCCGTTTTCATATCCATCCACGAAAAATGTCCAGTCTTTTCAAGTTCGGCATTAACTGAAGTAAATAAAATGAAATATAAAAAATTAAATGACATATTTTCATCTTCTAAATATAAACACATTAGCATACCATCAATATCAATTTTAATATCATAAAGTGGAGTTTTGTACTTTTTAGCAATGGATAAAGCACATCCTCGCAGACGTACATGATGTGAAGGTCCCAAAATAAAAATTCGTTTCCTAAAAGTAGTAAATAGCAAACAAACAAAAATTAAAAACAACAAATCAATTAGTTTTTTAGTTTTACTCACACAACGGCCGGACTAACTTGTCGATAGGCAAAGGCACCACACGCTCCACAATACGTATAACCTGCATGGCTAGAAACACATTAAAGTTTAATAGAAATATATTTTTAATATATTAAAAATTTGCAACTTACGGAGCAATTATTGCTCTTGCAGGACCATGCGACAGAGTGGCAGCACCCAACCAATTGTCCAACAAGCGTGAAAGCTCCGAAGCTAATAGGTAGTTAAATTACATAAATTAATACTCTTGCAGAATACGCAATGAAACTAAGTTTATGCATAAAGATATTATGGCAAACGTAACTTTGGCAACTGTGACTGTATAGGGTTTTCCAACAAGGAATTTGTTTTTCAATTGTGGCAACACCAACAACATGATCGTTTTCGGCATTTGGTTTTTTGACGTACTCATAGTAGATGCATTGGCAATTGTTACAATGAATTCAATTTCGCTCAATCGCATTCAAATAATTAAAATACACTATGAAAATGGTGGTTATGTTAAAGTTACATTTTGTAAATAATCATCTTTAGCGACGAGGCATACTTTTACCTCAATGGACTGGTTAACAAGCAAAATTGCCGCACTTGGACTTCTGAAAATCCTAGAGCGATTATTTAGAAGCCACTGCATGGTGCGCTGTGGTTTGAAGGTGTGATTGAACCTTTTTTTTTTTGAAGAGAGTGTAGAAATGCGGTAACCGTCAACGAATCACGCTATCGCGAGATGCTGATAACTCAATATTGACCTATTATGGACGACTTAGATATCAATTTATTGCAAATTAAATTTCCCGACCGCATAATTTTACGACAATCAGGAATTACAATTAAGTGGCCAGCCAGATCGTGTGATTTAACACCACTGGATTATTTTTTGTAGGGGCAATTGAAGGAAGATTCTATACAGAGTCAGTCGAATTGATTTCAGCCTTAAAACTCAAAATCCGTGATGCGATTAGCGAAATAGTACCGCCATTTTGCCAAAAAATGATTAAAACTTTTAATGAAAGTATCAACATCTGTCAGCATGGTCGTGGTGGACACTTGCCACATATCATTTTACATCCATAATTGCCGAACTTTTCGTAATACAATAAACATTTCAATCATCTTATTTCTCGTTTTAGAAAACAAGCTTCTTCTTGAAAACCCCTTAACTATCTCGGCATATTTATGTATATAAACTTATTAAAGGATTTATAAAATTTGGGTAAAATCCATAATTGGTAGTGAAATGACCATATGGATATGCTTTCCCCATAATACATTAATTTTCAATTTAATTTAATGGAAATATAAAATATTTCTGTTTAAAGATATAAAGCACAATTGGTATAGATTAATATTTATTTGGTGTTTCTTAAATAGCGATTTTGCTGACTACTAATTGTAGATTATTTTATTTTTATCCTTTTAGTGCAATCGGTTTAAAAAAAGTAGTACTTAAAGGTCAAGTTAGTGCGATTATTAAGTTGTTTATAACATTCCCGAAGCCGTCACAAATAGCTTGCTTAATTTTGTTAATAAAGCGTTCATTTTTTACATTTTGTTATTTGAATTATTTTTCATATTACTACTTTGCTCTCTCTTTGCTAGTAAAATTACTGATATAAAATTTGAAGCATTCGTTCAATCGCCAATTGCCCCTGTAAGGTAGTAGGTAGTGTGCTAGCTTACATGACTGGTGGTTGTGGGTTCGATTTCCAACAAAGGCCTTGGTTTTTTTCACTACAAATAAAAATTGACTGTCAGTGGGGCTGCTCAGTAATGAAGGCATGGTCACTGGTTACTGAGCTGTCTTATACGACATTTAATTTCCATAACTATCCTTCTACTTTCACCACCTGTCGCATCTCTTCTCTATCCCTTTCCTAAAGAATGTAGCACGGTACTTGACTAAATAGGCATTGTTGCCTAAAGTGCTACTTCTCTTTAAAAACAAAAATTTACATATAAATATTTCAAAACAATCAGTAAAAAATATAAAACATTTTGATTAAAAACTCAAGGAACATTTAGTTTTATATTTATAGGAACAGTAAGTCATTTGGCAATCGTTGATAGATATGCCAGTGATTACGTACAACAACAGGTTTTTAATGTGTTGAGTAAGCTATCACCCTATTATGTTATTGATCTTGATAAAAGGTTAATCCCAGTATATGAAATAATCGATATGAAGTATTGTGACAAAAGCCCGCGAGACACATATAAATTTGCCATTACTTTTAAAGAATGCCTTACAATCCTTACAAAATTCTATCGTATCCAGGATTTGATTTTTAATAACAAAACTAGAAAAAAATTATATTCATGTGATGTGATGTCTTGAACTTAATATGTTGATAAAAAAAGCGTACAAGGAAATTACAATTGCACGGCTTCAGGTATCTTTGCAATAAGACCAAAAGCTTAGCAAAATAGGAAAACATGATTTTTAATCGGTAATTGTTTTATACCGATTCATTTATTAACTGCAACAATGTAATTGATAACTGCTTTTTGATTAAACCTGTCATCACGTTAGCAACCAGCTTTATTAATCAAACAAATTTTTACTTATTCAAAAGTAAATTTTTTTCCAACATAAAAATTTGAAAACTTTTTATTTTATTTCTTACCCAATTTTTTTTTTGAAACATAATGGAATGTGAAGGTGGCAGAAAAGACATGCTTTTGGAAACGATAACAAAGGAATTGGTTTCAATTATCGAAGAAGGGTAAAATTTAACAAAAGAATATTTATAAAATATGCACAAATATGTATGAACTAATTCAAATTAATTTCTAAAACAAAAATATCTTTATAAAAGTTCAGAGAACAGCGAAAGTGATTTGAAAGGACAGAATGTTGAAGAAATAACATCTTGCAAACCAAGTTCTACAAATACAAGCGGGCAAGAGGAAAATTCTGAAACTGAACTCTTAGCGAAATGTGCCGTTTTGGAAGCTAAAAATATTTCAGGCATTGACGGCGATATACAGAAAATGATATGCAACCTCGACGAAAGTTGTAAAATGTTTCAAGCTATAGGAAGACGATTTGAAAACATCAATTTAAGCTGCTTAAAAAATCGCATCAGGGATTTGCATTTGAGTGAAAGCAGAGTTGATCCAATAAAAACAATCGTCAAAGATTTAAAACACTCCTTCGATGAAAAGTACATGGAAAATCGTCTCAATGAATTGACAAAGGATATAGCATCAAAATTTCGTAATCATCCTGGGGAATTTGGTGATATACCAGAAATAAGCGAATTTTTTCGTACATGTACTAAGTTGGAACAAGGATTGGAAAAGTTAAGAAGGCAACGAGATGATTGTTTGAACTTACAAAATCGTATGACAAAAGTAGCAGAAGCTTCATACGATCGTGTTAAAAACATTCAACAAAAATTTATTAGGAAAGATTGCAAAAAACAAAACGAAGAAAATGTTAAGTAAAACATTTGAGCATATCGATATAAGAGTTCATTAAATTAAATTCAGAAAATAGATCTTTCCATGTTTGTTTTTTGATTATATAAAGAAAAATAAATAAGAATTTAGAAACAATTGTTTCTAGATCGTCACATGGTTTTATTTACAAAATGTAAGTGTAACTTTTAAGAGACCGATGATAAAATTTTAGCATTAACAAATTAATTATTGCTTTGTAAACTGTTGGTTTTAAAAAAATTTGAAGAACTACCAGGTTTTTATTGCAATGAATAAAGAGCTATCAGTTGAAAATAATTAATATATAAATAAATGAAAATTGCGCTATATTAACTTTCGCTTTGTGCCATAGCCTCAAAAATTAAAACAAGTCCGATTACATATGTATATTGATTTTGGGAAACACCAACATTTTTAAATAATACTGTAGTTTTAAATTTTATTATACGGTCAATAGGTCATTGATAATATAAGATGTAATTACACACTTTTATATTTTTTTACTTCAGTAATTTGGATTACCTTTTGCAAGATTATGCTTACCTGAATCCGTATACCAACTTCCAGCGTGGGATGCTCTTCTGCTTGACATTGCTTTGTTTTTATATTATTCTATTATGTATTTAAGTTTTTAGGATTGTGGTTAATAATTTTAGCTGACATGCACTTTTTTCTTATTTCTTTAAATAATGACAAATTCCTTGTATTCTGCAGCCAATTAGTGAAAACTAAATAGAAGGGAAAAAAACGAAAAATAAATGAAAACAAAAAAGGGAATGAGAGTACAAAAGCTACCAGATTCCTCGGCAATACTAGTAACAAAGCTAACAGCTGATAACAATTTGGTGATTTAACAACTGTTAACTTACATAATTTAGGCTCTTTCCACTATGTTAGTAGTTAGAACCATTATTAAATTTTAATAATTTTCTCTTAGAATTTCCTAGTTTTAAGTATAGAGAAATAAAGTAGGCTAATCCTTAATCCATTAAATACATTTTATATCATAACCTGCAAAACAAATATCTTATATAGTGGCAATTGTTAAAATATCATTTATCAAATTATTTTTTGTCTTTCAAAATAATAATTGTTTAGATTCCATTCCGTATTATTATTTCAACAGATAAATTTAATTATAAAACATATAAACAATAAAAAATATAGCAATATATAGTTTGATTATTTTAGTGTAGCGTTCATATCCTTTATTAGTTTTCGAATTTGCTACCATAAGTATATTTAACTGAGGAATTAACTAGACCTTATATAAATATTTACTTTAAAGTAGAACTTTATTTTATATATGTATGTATAAATTTTCCTTTTGGGACGCTTATAAATATAAAATTCTGCACAACTTTTTTGGATCTCTAAATATCCATATAAAAAGGTTATTACAGTCCAGTTAACATTATTTACATACTACGAAAAAAAAATCTGTTTTCGCATTTCTTCCATTAATTACGTCTCATTAGATCAGTGATGTACTTTTATGTGTCAAGGAATAAATAAAAACTTTTAAATAATATTTTAATGAAGTTTTTTTTGTTTTAGCAGAATATTTTATGCCCTATAAGAAATAATTGACAGAAACTGGTATTGACAAATTTTTTCAATTTACTCCGTCCTGTCCTATAACACAAACTATACACAGACGCGACACGACGCGCTATATATACTGGATATATGATTTCTCTTTTTCGCATAAGTTGGAGTCGCATAAGTTGGACTGTGCATATAACATGATGGTCAGTAGTAAAATCATTGTGCAATAATTTGTCAGTTGAGTGGAGTTCAACAGCTGATTGTTTTTTATTTATAAAATATTTGGAATTCAGATATCAAACTACATATTAAAAAAAATATTTTAATTGTCAACATTTATCTTTTAAAATATTTTGAATTCCCTTATACCAATGCTCAATTTTTTATGACATATAAAAGTCACAAATTAATTTTTTTTCCACTTTTTCTGATTGTACGTGTATAAAGTTTTATTGTAATCTACAGATTACAGTAAATATAGTCTTGGATATCTGTGACTTAAACTAGAAATATTTAAGCCTTAATTCGTAAATGATATAGGTAGTACTTTTCTAATAAAACGGTTGAAAATTTTAGATAATACTGTTTGAAATTCATCATTCTTTAGGGCTACTCGTTGATTTCTGTACTAATTTAAAAGTTACTAGTTGTTAGTCATATTCTATCTATTCGTTCAGAATTCGTTTGTTAGTTGCTTTTTGTACATTGCAGTAATCAGACATTCTTTTCGCATTGACGCCGCACATGTAACGGGTGTATCAAATAAATTAAAATTACATAAAATTAATGGTAAATTTGTAATGAAATATAATTTTCAGACGATTTTAAGAGAATTGAAAAGAGTTTTTCTTGGAAATATATAAAGTGAATAAAATTGTGGGTGAAAACTTCATTCGTTAATGATGAGTACGAATGAAAAATTAGAAGAGAAGCATGACGAGTAACAATAATTGAAAGTGGCGAATTGGTTGCAATCGGCGTCATTAATGTACTAAAACAGAAAAAAAGTGGCCGTGTGCTCGTTGATTTCTTTTCACATTTTCCGCCATTTTGAAAAGTACGAGTGTAAAGTTGGAATTTTTATGGACGCCTGCCTTGCTAAATAAAAAATTTTAAAACTCGTGATAATTTACAAAATAAATTTGTTTAAACTAGTTGAATTGTTCAAAAAATATACAAAGTTTAAAATATTTAGTGTTTTGAATGCATCTGTTATTAATAATCATAGATTTTCATTGAGAGAGGAAAACAGAACAGCATTGTTTAATTTCTTATTAATGTTTATTGTCGTAAGTAGCCGCCGCGCTACCAACAAAACTTCGCAAGTAAAAAGACCAACCACGTCTTGTACTCATAAATTGTGTTAAAAAGAAAAAGAAGCAAAAATTAAATATAACAATCGGAATTATTTAAAACACATCTTTTATTATTGTTTCCGAATTTTGTGCAAACTTTAAAATATATGCATGTGTGGTGAGTGTTATGATTATGATACTTGAAAAAAGTACAGCCTTCTTACTAAGAAATTTCATGAATAATTCCAAGAGATTGTTACTCCAGTTTAATTGAATTTGTGTGGTGATATACTAAAAAATATTGTTCTTTATACATAATTTTTGTGCATTCACGTTTCTTTTTCTCAATTATTTTTTTTTTTGCGTTTTTCAACCAATTCGCCGTATATTACTCGTTACAAGAAAATTTGCACACACATTGCTTATATTGACGAGTACTAAATGGAAAAAAGAGTACTGTAAAATCGGCTAAAGGAAAAGAATATAAATAAACCCCTTTGACAATGTTTTTTTAAAATTGAAACCGATTCATAAAAACAAAATGCCGCTTAATTTTTTAAATCTCATATTTTGATTTATGTTCCAAGATGCAAATTCTTGTTCGAATCATCTTATTTAGTGATCATATAGGTGTTAGTTTCCTATTAATTTATTTTGTCCAAATGGTGCAATGAGTAATTGAAGTTCCTTTGTGCATAAATAGAATCAAACACAGAATTCTCGAAGCGAAATTAAATTTTGGAAAAGAATTTCTATTGTGAGTGCTGCTGCCTTAAATAATGGTCATTCCCAAGATGATAAGCTGCGTATTACATATTTGTGGATTTTTTTTATAATCGCTTAACGAATAGTTTTGCTCCGCACGTCTTTTTGGATAATGTACCTACTTGTTTTATTTAGTTTCTTGTATATTAAGCACATGTTTTAGTATTCGATTTTTCAAATTGTTTGTATTGATATATTTGAAAGCTACCTTGACTTGGTTTTCGCTGCAAACAATATTTATCGTATAAAATTTTTCTGTCATTATTTTTTTTATTTATCGGGCAGTTTGTATTTCGATATCTTTCCTTAATTATTTGTTTACTTTTCATACATACGTATGTTTTTTATGCACGCATGTAAAAAATTAGAAATTTAACTCTTGTTAAGATAAAAAGGAATATTTTATAATTCAAATAACAATAATTGCTTTAGCTACCCATACAATTTGCATAAAATGATTTAAAAAGTAAGGAAGTAAATAAAAGAATATTCTTTATTTACCAACAGAGGCTTAAAACGATGAATACATAATTTTCTGCCGGAGTCTTTAGATTTTCTTTTCTAAAGTTTTTAAGATTCTCCGGTTTATGGACGACTTTTTACACGAAAGTATTATTGCTTTTCAAAGCACATTGTGCATTTAATAAAAGAAGCTATTAGACAGGCAAGTAATAGAAAAGTTAACACAAAAACAAAATACCTGTTTGAAAATGGATTCGTACCTAATTTCAAAAGTCTGGAAATCTGGATTGTGTGCACTTTGGGCAAATTATGTTCTCATGTTAGTTTTCTGACTTATGTGGATATTTTGTAAGTTAGAATACAGTACAAACACTGAGTCTTATGTTGATTCAAAGGATTTCTTTAAACTTTTTGATAGATCCACTTCGGGTATTGAGTGAGATATATATAAAGGGTCCAAACATGGGGTCTACGGATTATAGGGGAAACTAATTGAATAGGTCGTGGTTACTACATGTGAGAGATTCTAACAGCTAAAATTTTAAAATGCAAACGTCTATATTATATTAATTTAACAAATTATTATATGAAACTTTTAAATTCATTATGCATTTTCGATCTTATAGCGAAAAAACAATGGCTCGAATGCAGTGTACTATCAAACTCTTCTTTAGAACTAAATTTTAAAAACTTTATTTTTAGTTTGCTTTATTGTTTCTCGCTTCTCCCGTATTCCTTTTACGATCATAACAATAATAGCAGTTTCTTAGAAATGAATTAAAAGAATAAGAATAAGTATCGATTATAACTGCAATTGTTATAATACAATGATAAAACCTCATTTTGAAAACTGCTCGACTATTTTATACTCAAATTCCAACACAAAACAAATTGAAAGACTGCAAAAATTACAAAATAAAGCAATGCGAATATTAAAACTTAATGGATATAGGTAGTTCTATAGTTTTTAAGCTTGAAACATTAAAAGTACTTAATAAAAAACAGAGACTTGAACTTAGCCCTTTAAAATTCATTCGGGAAATAAAAAGTGATTAAGCGCAATAGCATTTGAAAGAACAAATAAAATAGCCTACGTAAGAGAAGTCTAACCATATCACATAACAAATACTGAGCATTTTAAAATCGAAAGGGTATTAAAAAGTGCTATGCAGCGATCATTATTTTATAAACATCTGCAACTATACAACTCTTTGCCTAATAATATTAAGGTGGAAATCAATAATAACATATTTAAAAAACTTGTTTATTATTTTTATATTGTATTATAGTGACAGGATTCTTTGGAATTAAACAAATGGATCACGATTGTTATATGTGCCATACACGGCAGAATTGATCCTGATATAGTATTTAATAGTAATAGAAGACTTCCATGCAAGATTTTAGCATGATTTTCAATTTTGAGTTTGGGAAAGATACTTTTCATTGACGAACAATTAGTTTATACCTATTGTATTTCGATGTAGCAAATCAGTCCAAAAATATTGAATAATAGGTTCATCCTTAAAATGGTGTAGTTTCCTTCAAAATCTTATTACTTATTTATTATATAAATCTCGCCAATCGAATGGTTTAAAATAGATGTTCAAGAAGTTTAAGGCAAATAACTGTAGCATTGATCCGCCTTATTCAAGCTAAGGCCTTTAATAAAAGAAGTATATATTCAAAACATAAATAATTACTTTGAATTACTTGTTGAATGCGTAGAAACAAAGATTGCAAAAAATTAAAACTTGTAAGCTTTTTGTGTTTATCTCTATATAAACAATTTTAAATATTAAAAATAATACAGTTAACTTTGAGGCAAAAATATGCATATTTTTAAATGTAAAACAGAAAACTAGGCAATTTTTATTCCTATGGTTGTCCGCATTGAAGGAAAAATTAACCAAAAATATAAAAATTGTATAATCAATTGAGTCATGTAATATTACATTGATGCCATTATAAAACAGAAACGTCATTTAATTCGAATATCATCAAATGTTTGTCAGATATTTGCCAAGAGCTAATATATTCGATTCCTTCGTGTCATTTGGAAGATAATGGGTGTAGTCTTTAAGCTATATAGAATAGAAGACACGTTCCAAAAATATATGTTCACGTGATTAAGAATGTGATTCCAAAAGTCGAAGTAGATATAAGCATCGCAAAGGGTAATAACTAAACAACCTTACTTATGGTGTTTCCAGTTCGTAAAATTTTATCATAGGTATTGAATTTAAATCAAAAATAAAAATTAAGTTTGACATTTAATTACAATTGTTTAATAAAGTTTTACTTAAAAAAACGCCACGCCAGCCTTTCCTTTTTTGTCTTTCTCTTTTAATAAAACAAAAAATTATACAAATATACAAACATTTATAAATTTATTCTTACAATTTTTATAGCTCCTCCACACATCTTTTCTTTTTGTGTTCAGTTAAATTTTTTTATTCAACAAACATTCATAATATAAAAAGTTAAAGTAATAAACTATTGCATACAAAAAAGTTTTTACTTTCTTTTTGGTTTGGTTTTTAAAGTTACAGAACTTAAAACAGAATTTGTTTCATTAAAACTTTTTTTGTTTATAATAAAAAAAATGTATACATTCATATATATATATATATATATATATATATATATATATATATATATATATATATATATATATATATATATATATATATATATATATATATATATATATATATATATATATATATATATATATATATATATATATATATATATATATATATATATATATATATATATATATATATATATATATATATATATATATATATATCTGTGTGTGTATATTTATTTATATGTTTTTATTGCTGAGAATTTTTATTTTTTGTTAAAAAGAATTTAAAATGTTTAAGCCATTTATTTTGTTTTTTCAACAAATAATAAAATACATCAAACCCATCAGAATAAAGAAGTTAAAAGTGACGAGTATATTTAAAACAATAATATTTATTTATTAAAAAGAATTATGCATATATATGTAATTGAATGCATTTAAAAAAATTTCAATTGAAATTTTGCAGACTATTACAAAAATTTTCGAATCGTAATGGTTGAACTATTTACTTTAGTTTTGTGAGGAAGAAAAGGGCGACCCATATATTTTTAATTCTGTATTCTACGTTTAGAAAACTTCAGTAGTCATTTGATTCTTATGATAAATCCAATAGCCTGCTTTTTGTATTCACATTAAAATTTAAATGAGCTAATCATACAATCTTCATAATAATGTGTAATGATACAATGCTCAGAAAAGTTTACAGATGCCTCAAGTCCTAGCACAGCTCGCAGAATTTTAATGTGCCATCGAATCTTTTAATGATGTTTGCAATAATTGGAATTCGGTTAATGTTCAAATTACTCTTAGAACTTTCTTGTTTAAACCATGACGTGGGATGGTTTCTAGACATTGTCATAATCAAGCGTAGCCCAAAAAACTACCCATCCAAGTTTCGTTGGAGTAAGTTAAAAAAAAACACCCTTTGCCCCTTTGTTATCTTATATACTGAATATGGATGATATATCAGCATAAGTAAAAATTATTGTTAAATTATTTGAGGTATTTTTTATACTTAATTTATAATCAATATTTATTTACAAACTCAAATAAAAGAAAATTGTAAAAGGAAAAAAACAAAAACAATAAAAATACGACCAAATCACTTTTATTTATACAATAACATTAAATTCAGATAAAGGTTTCAAGGAATTATAAATATTTGCCAATTAAAATTATTTCTATTTCACACTTTTACATTCGAAAATTTGTCTTTCTCTAATTTGATTAACCGAATATAGTATGCAACTAATACCAATCTCGATGTTTGAATACAAAACTTATGATGACAGGGAAAGTTATATCAGAAAGTTTTAACAGTTAACCAATTAACTAATAAACTAACCAAACTATTAGGATATGTACTATAAGGAAAGTTTCCTTGCATACATTATCATAAGCAATTTTAATTAAAAATTAATAAATTAATTACTTTTTGTATTAAACAAGATTTTATTAAAGAAATGTTTTCTTTTTTTTAAACTTAAATTGCTTTTTGTCGTACACTAATTGCTAAAATCTGTTCTGTGGCCGCATTATGTAAAGTCGCGCTTTTTCGCAAAAGTTCAATTAGTAAGTAGCCTTAAAACCTTTAGTAATTATTTGTTTAAAAATTTCAAAATTGTACAAAAATAGGCTTTATTTTAAATGTTTCAATAGGTTTAAACGCTGTTGGAACATTTGTAAACGAGATTATATATAGAAAATGTTACTTACCATCAGAGTTATGATACAATATAAAACTTCGACTCTTGTGTTTTTTTTTTTGCATTATTTATAATTATTCAAATAAAACGTAACTGACTTCGAAACGTCGTATTTTCCAGGTCAATTAGAGATAACTTGGATAACTTAAATAAAATACATATTTTATTTTATTACATCTGAATTTTGTTACATTTCAATGAATTTTTGTAAGCAAAGTTTCCTATACAACCTTAGACTTTTTAATATCTTCATTTGCATAACCGGTCCAAAAGAGCCTCACGTAGTTAATAAAAACTACTCTTAATAGACAAGAACTGTTCAAAATATATAAAATTAAATTAAAATAAAATTTGAGGCTTACATTTTTTTATCTAAACTTTATATGAATGTGCAATTTTTTGTGAATCTCATACGTAGATGTTGTTTTGGGAGATTGCATTAAGTTGACCATTTTCAACATTAACTAAAAAAAACAAGAAAAAAACAAAATTTTTAGTAAGATGCATGAGTTAGGTACTCATGCATCTTACTTACTTTAATAATTTAAAGCTAAAACCAATTAAGCCGTTTATCATTGTAAGTTTTAAGATTATTAAAATGTATTCTGAAAAACTGGAGGGACTTAGAAGAGTCAGCACATATCTTTATGTGTTTCTTCTACTATTGGGGTATATAATTCCATATATTTTTTGATCTTCGCCGTTTAGGTGAAAGATCTAAAACGAGAAATTAAAATTCATCTAAGTGAGGTATATAGCACGTCTTATATGGCTAGTTTTTCAGGAATTTAATACAGATTCGCCAGCATTATTTTTTTCTCTTGTTGTTGACTATTCTATTCTAACGGTTTCGTCGAAATAAAATTCTGCTGGAAAATTCGTTGTAGGGTATATATTGTTTCATTTTCTGCATTATTCAATTAAGTTAGGCGAAAGTTTTGGGTTTGTATTTTTTTATTTATATCCATCCATAGTCGCTGTCATTTCAGAAATAAAAACTATAAAATTAAAGGGAAAACCATATTTTTAGGTAAAAAAATTAATAACTTAAAGATCTCAATAACAAATATTTATATGTTCGTTTTTTTTAATATCCTTAAAAATAAATAGACCTTGATCAGACGCATCATTATCATCATCACGTATAACCAGCCCTTACTTATTCACGATATCTCGTTTCTGTTTCAAATTTAAATTAAATACTTTCTCAATACTCTTCAATGCAAAGTTTAGCAGAACCGTAGCACCCTACTGATAATAATTATTCAGCAGAGAAGTGACTTTGACGCAAATGTTTTATTTTAAAGTTGCAGAAATATACTTTAAATTTACACTATTATGAGTTTTTAATATAAAACTACTATTCCAGTATTGCTTACATTAAAATTATTAAATTTATGCGCTTATGAACAATTGTTTTAAATCACTAGGATTTTTACATAAAGTGTTTTGTCTATACCGATATAATTTATATTATGCCTGTAAGTCTCAATTTTTGTTAAGATTCTATAAACGCCTACTTCAATAGTTATGTGCCTCTTTGTCTTGGCATGTGCGCATTTTCAGAGCAAAACTGTTAACTTATTTAACATTGCTACCGTATTATGTAAAAATACGGAAATGTTAATAAATTTTTAGCCAAATATTTACCATCATAATATAACGTTTCATAGAGTCTGGAATAAATTTATATTGAAACTAAAAGTATTTTACACTGCTAAAAAATAAAATTCATTTAAAATAAATTTAAAAATCCAATAAAAAAATCTTACCACCTATGTAATGACTATTTTGAATATCTGCCTACCCACTAAGTGAATAAACTGTGATGTTAAATTTGTTATTATTTTTTTATGTCTCCTGTATATTATTGCTACAGTATATTACGGACATATATTTGTTCAGTTTCTCTGGGTAAACAAGAAGTGCACAAGTTTGAATGTTGATGATACAATCAACAAAACAATAACCAACCATACCATACCATTCTAATATTTCTATCAAAACTGGTTTCTATTTTCACTTTATTCGTTTGTTTCATGCTACTGACTGCTAAAGCTTTGCCGGTGTTTTTTTTTCAACTTTGTTTTTTATTCTTACTTTTTGCTTTAATAGGTTTTATTGTATTTTTTTACTACAGTTTGCTGGTTTCTTAAATAATTTTGTTGCCACTGTTGTCATTGGGGTTTAAAAGGAAAAATGTGTTTTTTTCTTCTTACTTTTTAATGTACAGCATTTTTAAAGTTTGGTTAAATTTAAAAGTCTAAAAACAAGTTTTATATGGAATATGTATACATGAAGGCAAACACAAGCGCATACACACACGCATATATATATATATATATATATATATATATATAAATGCATTCACTATGTAAGTGTTTTGTTACTGTTACTTTGAAATTGAAAAAAAAAACTAGTTGACCACAATTCTTTTATTTGATTATGTTTATACATATATTGATTTGTATCTAGTTATGTGTGTTTGGATTTATATACCAACGTAGGCAGGCGCCACTTAAATTCATTTAATACAAATTTTATGACGTTTTTGCTTTTATGCCAAAATAAAAATTAAAGTTGTTTTTAATAGTTTTTGTTATTGTATTATAAGTTACAGCCATAAACATGATATATTGAATTTTTATTTAAAACAGGTATAAAAAAGATTTGTAGCCTCATATTAATGTTATATTTTTTATATGTAAATGTTTGTGACCTATAATAAATGATCCAATTCTCTTTGTCTATATCATTTGAAAAGAAATGGAATTTTTTAATTTAAATATTTATATCGACCATTAGATTTCAGTTCAGCTTGTGAAAATTATTAAATAAACTGTGTCGTAAAAATTCCGGAAGATTCAATGAGCTGATCTTACCAATCAGAGAATAATAGCATTTCATTAATTATGCAAAGATTGAGAAGTAAAGCATTCTGCTGTTTCCTCAAACATGTCTTGATTATGATGTTCAACTTTTAAAAGTTTTTTCATATTTTAATAAATGAATTTATTGTAAGGTACACACTGATTGCATTAATTTTAAGTCATAATTTTTGAAGGAAGAACCAAATCAATCAAACTACTTGAGATCATGCATTTTTGCATGCTTCTTTTTTAGAAATTTATAATTCAGTAGTCTCATTTTGCCTTCTGAAGGGTTTATAATCTTCCTAACGCTTATGCTGTTGATCTATTGTCAGGAGTGTCTCTTTCTCACCTCATGTACTAAGGCAGTTTTGTTTTTTGCATATCACACATGTTATTTGCAGAATTGTTTTTGGCTTTTAATTTTACGGTCTGACCTCATCGGCAGGCTACGCTATGCTTCTTCGAGCGCCGTTATTGGAGTCCACGAATAAATTAACCGTATGCATAGAATAAGTGCTTTCTATTTATAGGTTAATGAGATTAACTATTAAAATTATAAAAAATGTGTTTTTTTTGCTATGGTGAAATGCACTTTAATTGTTTAATACAAACTCTTAAAATCTTATTGTTTTTTCAGTAGAGTACCCTCAAAAGCGTAGCCTTTCTACCTCTTAATTCATTTTCGGATAGGTTGAAAATAAAAATTACTTCTGAATTTTAAATAGTTAAAACTGCCTTAAAATTTTTTTAAAAATTATTAGCCATAACTATGGTCAAAGTTTCCTTCACACAAAGTGTTAGTTAGGTACCGATTGGCAGCTATATTTTAAGCAGCCAATATTGAATTTTGAATGACAAAACTCGACTGAAATTTATAATGGTTAAAGCTTAAGGTTCAAACTTTGTGATTATTAAATCAACTTTGGTATTTTTTCTGTTGAGGCATCTTAAAAGCATTATCTAGTACCTCGAAAAGGTTGATCGTCAATTACGTTTGCTCTAAAAAATGTTGTGTTTCAAAGAATAAAGTTAAGATAAAGGTAAAATACAGTTTTCAACATAAGATACACCCGGCAGCTGGGTAAGTGCCTTTTACGGGTATTGCTAGTATAATGACCTCCTATATCGGTTGTGTAAGATTTTATAGCGAAGCAGAATATAATTTTCATTCATTACGATTTAAGGCATAAGTCCACATATTTCAAAGTAACGTATTATTATGGGACACCATTAAAACTTTTTGTTTATGTAGATAAGTTAAAACCTATTTTTTTTTAAGTGGGTTAAAAATTTACTTTATGTATTAAAAAAAAATATTAATATGTTTTCACATAAATTGTGACTACTCTAACATAAAATTTTTAATTGAGGCTTGCCCTTTGGTGTTGTTTTATTTGCCCACATGTAAAGTAATCAATGATGGTGTTGGTCAGTCGTTTTGTATACGTCACTTGACGCATGTCTAATACACTCTTACTACAAAATAAGCATTTATTTTAATGGAAGCTATAGAGCAAAAAAAGAAGTTAAAGACAACATCAAAAATAAAAACATAATAGGTAGTAGTGTGCGTGCTTTCTGTGTAAATGACAAAGTTGTATATAATATATTTTAATGATGATTCCGCTTTTATACACATATAATTTGCATGAAGTTGTTTGTCACTTGGTTAGAATACATTGTAGGTATAAAAATGTTATCTTTAAACTGTCAATTAGTCCAACTGTTTGAACGCCTGTTTGCTTGGTTTCCTGCTGTCTATACTGCTCATACATATAAAAAGAACTTTTATTTATATATTTTTTACAAGATGACTTACTCGGTATTATTTCCTAGGTTTGCACGCTTCATACTTCCATTTGCACATTTCCACATTATTAATTTATTTTTAAATTTTGCTAGTTTTTAATAAACGTACATAAATAATAACTTCGACAACTACTTTTCAGATACGTACAAATGTACATACATATGTACATAAATACGTATTTCCGATAGCAATGAATGAACTGTATATTTCACAAAAAAAAAATATTAAAATAAACACGTTTTCATAACAATGAAAACTAAAAATCTTAAATTACTTTTAATTCCAAATATTTAATTAAATTTTACACGTCCAAGTGTAAGATTTTAGTAAAGAAATTTCAATTTACTCTTATTTCATAATAATAATGTGGAATATTTCTTAATGTACTCTTTAATTTGTCGTTTAATAAAAGATAGCTAAAACTATTTTTATTTTTTGACAACAATTGTGTTTCGGGAACACTGCATCTGCGTTTTAGCATTTTACACTAGCCAGTACTATTGCCCGATTTAACAGTTTCGTCTACTTTTTGTGTGGTTTCCTAATGTCAAGAGTCCTATATGTCAGCAAACTGCAGACTCGACGATCTCAGATCAATCCACAGTATAAAAACTTCTCGAAAGAAATTCTGTGAAGAATGGTATAAAATACCATAATTTGCGATATATATTGCCATATATTTGGGCAGAGGTCAAGCAACCGACGCCTTTCTAGTCTAAGATACTCACAGAAACAATACAAAAATTAAAAAATTACAGCCAAATAACATTTTGCCCTAAACTTGATGTAGCTTAAAAAATAATATTTATAACGCTTCAGTTACAATAAAATGAAAAATTTATGCATGAATTTTCATGATAAATGAGACAGATGTCGCATTTTTAGATAGGCATGCGATAACTCTTTCTTTATATTCAGGGCTTTCCTAGAATTAAAATCAGAATTTTTTTTTTGGTAATTTTTTTGGCATTTCTTAGAATTATAAAGCGATTCTGTTTTTGAATAAGTGTCATAAATCTTTCTTGGTTCTGTCTTGGTTAAATTGTAAGAAAAACTCATATTCTAATCGGCGATTTTTTTACAATTTAAACTAATTCAAATTTATTGGGGCTATTATGGAATTACACCAATTCATTAGCACAGCCAGAATCAGTGTAAGTAGATGTTGGATTTAGAAAAAAAGTTTTAGTAATATAACGAACATTAATTAATCCGCTGATTTATAGGATAGTATTATGGTATATAAAATTCTATTCAAATTTTTGGCAGAAGGAGCTTACCTAAATACGGATGAAAATTATTCAACCTCAAGTTTATTTAGAAGTACTGCACCAATTGCGATGTTCGCGAAATAAAAGTTTTAGGAAGACATATGCCCGCAATGGGTAAAACTAAATACAAAGGGAACATATAAAATATACATATACCTTTGCTAATTGCATCGAAGGGACCTACACCACAATTATAAATCTTGGTTTTGGCGACCACTTATATTTCAGCAGAAAAAGATATTTTAGTATGAATGTCAGGATTGTCGGAAACATACTTAAACTAAAAATCTACCATCTATTAAATGATCGTTTTGTTTTCCACTAAAAACAATATAGCAATTTTAATTGGAAATTTAATATACCAGCTTTATTCCAAATACGACAGTAATATTTATTTTTACATTAATGTAAAGAAGTTTTGGTAAAAAAAAGGTTGCCATATTTAGAAAATATTGTATTTCCCTAGTATAGTAAATAAAAATTTATGAATATGTATGCGTGTACGTAATTAAAAAAAGAAAAAAAAAACGATAACAATTCTGTATCATTCATTCAGTATGCCGCTAATTCTTAATGTTGCATTTAATAAGAACAAATGTTTTTTTTTAATTCTTAACTGTTATCGCACTTTTATTATTATGCGATAGATAATACCAAACTACAATATTCTATTGCAATAAACTAGAATATATAATACTGTCATAAAATTACATACATATATAACTGCTGTGATATTTTACGTTTTTTAAAGTTATTTAAGTGTTATAAACATCGGTGGAAAAGTGGGGTTTATACATGTACATAGCGTTTAATTTTTACTACTTTGCTCATTAACTACTTAACACTTTAATTTATATATGTTTGCTAATCAGTTTTTGTCCTAGCCGATCGTTAGCCGCAAGCATTTGCTTTGTCACCTTTTCGGAAAAAACATTTCCTATATCTCGTATTATTATATCGTTAACATTGAAATTTATTTTATTGTTTACTAAAATATACTTCTAAATAGATTTTAAATTACTTTAACACTATTCGACACAACGACTTTTTTCTTTTGCTAACTCTGAACTTATCTGTGATAAAATTGAAAGATTAATAATTAATTTTCATTTAGAGTAATTACTAGTTACTTAAATTTCCGGGGAATGCTAAAGAATAATGATTATGATTTTTTGCTTGAAAAATGCATTTATTGTAATAAACTGAGTTGATATGTTATTCAAAGTATTGTCCAACGTAGGCAACTACTTTTTCCTATTCCCTGCAAAAAGAAGCGAAGCGATTCGATTTTAAAGTAAAGCCTGTTGTGAAGTGAAGCGTATATGGAAACAAAAGGTGATTGGAAGGGGCAAGGTTTAGGCTATAAAGCGGGAAATTTCACATCCACTGTTTTCCAACATGTGGCCGAGCGTTGTCATGATGGAAGATTATGGGCTCGTGTCTGGTCGTTTTTTGAAACGAAGTAATAGTCTTCGGTACAGATCCCCTGATATCTTTTGACCAAACAAAAATATAAAATACTCAGTTACAATGGCTGGGCAGGTGGTTACCATCCACAATACCTTATTTGTTATTATTGGCACAAATCATATCTGTCAATTACGCCATATATTGTCCAAATCAAAATTATTAACTTGTACACCCAAATTCAGTTGCATTCGGTGCGGATTTTAATTTACCTATATCGGCTTCGCTTTCTGGTAGTAAAATTTCTTATTAAATTAAAGTGTGTTTTTAGAGGTTGTATAATATTCCCATGACATAAAGTAACGCAAAAGTAATGCATTTTCTTAATGTGAATTGGTTACCGTTTTTTAGAAATATATTGGAGGATTAACATTTTTATTTTAATTTTAGCTAATGTATGTAAGCTTGTTTATTGTTTGTTGGTGCGTCAGATATGATTATACAGTTGAATCGATTTTTATGCAGGTTATACAGAGCTACTTTTATTTTCGAAACGTGGATCTGAAGGAGGGAGGGTGCTAGAATTTTTATGCGTTCTTTAAGGGAAATTGTGTCTAAACCGTTTTTAATGAATTTTTGGAACATAAATAGGACATAGCATATTGAATGTGAGAAAAAGGGGAAAAACACATTTGCAATCTATCCATTTAAGGATAATAAGTAAATTTTTTTTGATACAGAAAAAAAAAGAAAATTTTGAAACAGATATTTACAACATATGTATTTCAAGTATCTAATATGTGTTCTATTTTAACTTAGAAAAATAGCAGGGGTTTATCGGGATAGACGCCAAACGCGCAATTTTATGTAGCTTACTGATTTGATCGAAATTCGGAATTGAAGATATCTGAAATTGCCACTAATACATTACAAATAATTCAGAACTCATGCTCATGCTTACCCAATAAAAATTTGAATAATTTCTATAATATTGGCGCTTAAAGTTCGGTCACTACCTTTCTATTTATTGATAAATGAACTAAATTAATTTACACAAAATAAAAACTAAATTTTAATATTTAAATAAAAATATACCTGAGGTGTTTTTATAAAGGTATACAACTTTAACACTTTATGTCAAGTGATTTATGTTTAGTTTGGGATTTCAACATGGGCAAATTGGACCCAAAGCAAGATTGACGTTAATCCCGAAAAATAGCCGTATTTGGAGTAATAATAATCATCAAGTTTATATTGAAACACCGTTACATCTAGAAAGACTGCCTGATTGGTGTGCTTTATGTGCTTGTGTAATCAGTGGTCCGTACTTCTCTGCGAAAGATGCTGCCTAAAACGTTACAGTCAACGATGTCTTCTAAAGAGACGGGGCAACATATCATACAGCTCGTGCCACAATTTGTTTATTAAAGGAAACTTATGATAACCGGATAGTTTCACGTTTCGGACCAATGAGTCGGCCTGCTGGCCCGATTAGTCCGAAATTGATTGACCACTTGACCGCGTTATTTCCGATGTACGGTTACAAATGTTAGTAAAATCATCAAAAATGGTTCTAGCCAGCCGTTGCGGTCATATGCAAAAACTGATATTTAAATTAACGTGTCAAAATAATAAAGTAATTTTAGAAAAATTCATCTATGTTTTACTCCCTTTCAAAGTTCTATACCTCTATAAAGAACACGCTTTATATGTATATATAATTCTAAGTTTATAAGTCTGTGTGCATGTGTACATAAGCAGATATTTTTTCATGCAATCGTAATAATTAAGCTGATAAGAATTTTGAATTATGTACATTTTTTTATACAATTGCGCTATTTCATTGAAATGAAGATCGTCAATTTATAATTTTAACTTTCCTTTTGCCCCCATAATACGTTACGTACTAATAAAAAAAAAAATTTATAAATAGAGCACTCAAAAATAATCAATTTGAACGACATACCTACATACACACTGTTAAGTACGATAAAATATTTTGACTGTTATGTTTCACTTTCCAAATCTATTAATCTAATATATTGACGAAAATAAAAAATAGTGATAATAATTTTAAATTTCATGTTTATTTATGACTTCAAAGATTTGTGGACTCTACAAATGACTAAACATACTCTACTTATGTTTATGTTTGTGTGTGTATTTAAAAAGCACATTAACGGGATAACATTAAATATTTTCAAGTGTTCCTATAAAAGGGCTTTGCTTGCTTGCGACTTAAATTCACTGTTGTAATTCATTCACTTTAAAAAGAGTTATTTCTTTGAGAAATTTAAAATGTTATCTGTTTGAGGTGTTTTTTTTTATTTTTCAATCATTCCTTTAATATTTAAACTTAATTGGCAATTGATATTAAATAAATTGATATTTTTATAATGTGGCAATTATCAAAATAATTGAAGGTCGAAGCTGATACAAAGTTACTTTTGTAAGGAGTTTGTTGATTCTTTCATAGAGACTTCTATTCTTTGCACTGCATGGTGGCAGTCACGATCACAGGTAAACAGTAAGAATCAGTCGCTGGCTCTGAAATATGTTTTTAACTAAACATTTTTAATAATTTATGTAGTCAACACAATTTATGCCATTAGTGTTAATTGATTGCATTTTACGGATCAAGTAGTACTCATTATATAGCAATAGAACTTCGTTACTATCAAGTTAGATTTATAGAGAAAGTATAGTTGCTTAACTAAAATCGATATTGCATATAGAAAGTGAAAAACATTTATTTTCTTTTATTAATTTCTTTATAAGTATTTTAAATAGTATACTTCAGTAATTTACATGATCTTTATATAATTTAATTTATATATGTATATAATTATATATTACAATTATATAATATAATGTTTTTAACATTTTGTTAAAGGTCTCTCACATAATATATCTGTTCTATAGTGTGCTATTTCACTTCAATATTGTTCTCATCGTACAATTTTGTAACATCTGTGTCAAAAATATATATATTTGTATGTATTTTTCGGACGGTTCATTATGTTAAAGTATTTAAGCGATACCTGAATGATTTAACTAACAGCTTAGAATCTCCCTGTTCGAATGATGCAACATTAAATTTATAGTAAACCTTGAAAAGTGGAAATACAAATCTGTTTTGCTGAGATATATCGCACCTTAAATACAAAAGGGTCAGAACTAAAATTACTAAAATTTTCACAACTCAAAATAATTCTTTTTAGTTCATCGTGCAGAAGCAACACGTTTGACACAAAAATAGACATAACTGTATTTTTCCAGTTAAAGAAGATAGTGATGTGACAGAAATTTTTGCAGTAGTTGAGATGTGTACTCTGAATTAATTTATGGAAAAAATGTCAGTTTTGGAAAATTTTTAGTTGTGACCCTTTTGTAATTAGGGTGTGATATGTATATCTGGTTAAAAAATATACAAAAACATAAATACTTATATTTTTTTCAATATTTTTTTTTGCTCCAAAAAATAATTTCACAAGCAGCTGCTTTCAGTAAGAATGTTATTGTATTCAGATTCGATTATCGTTTTGTTGTATTTTTTTTATTTAAAATCATATTGTTTGTGTTTTGTTATTTAAATGTGGCATTACGAATAAGTTATCATGTTTCCCCCTTGCTTTGATTTACACGTCAGTTAGCGAATTCTTTAGTGTAGAAAGTATATATTTTTATTGTTGTCAAATTTTATTTCTTTATATATCAACAGTGGCGTGAAAATAATGTAAATATTGCAAAAAAAAAAAAAAGATGTATATAATTCACGCATTATTCGGATATGTATCTTAAGCACTAAACTTATTCAAACTTTTTGAATAGGTAAATAAAGCAGTAAAACAAAATGCATTAATACGTACATATTATGTTTTATAAGCAAACCTTAATTTCGTTTTCGTTTAAAAAGTTATTCAAGCTTTATAGGAGTTTCTGAAATTTATAATTACCTTTAGCTATAAGGTTTATCGAAAAATTATTGAGGAAGGAGGTATCTCATAATATACTTGTTTCATTTAAAACTTGCTATCTAACCGACTGTCAGATCCCTATGCCACATAATGAATGCTATAATATGGACACCATGCTTCATCGGTTGCCTTAGTTGGTTCTTTTGATTATAATCATTCCACAGTTTCTAAATTTAAGTCTCATCAGATTGGATACTTCTTCACTTACTCTTACAAGTCTATTCTTTTTCTTTTTGTGTTTCTAACAAAATTTCAATCGATAATTGACGATTAACTGCTACAAGTTTGCGATTTTCGTCCATTGATGAAACTGTCACAGTTCTATTTTTGAAGTAATTTATTCTCATTCTCTCATTAACTAGTCCTTATTTTTTTATTATTACAATTTATTTTTTAGCTTACACTAAAGTTTTAATTTTTAAAGTTTCTATGTACATATGTTTTAAAATACATAATATCTATGAAACCAAAAATATATTTAATACGATAAATTAAACGAATTACAAATAATCCAGCTAGAGGAATACATTTTGCTTTTCCCTAAAATTTTCTATTTTATTTAAAAAGTATATTTGAAAAATAATTAATTTTTTTAGTTAAGTAGAAGTTAAGCCTGGGTAAGAATTGCTAATACTTATCAAAATTAATTTAATGCTATAATTAATTTACATACAAATAAAATCAAAACTAATGATATCTATTTTTAATTGAATCCATTTGAACTCGATTGTTAAGTGACATTAACATTTTTATCCTTTACAAAAAATATGATTTTTACATAATAAGTATTTCATTTTGTTCGTCACTGTTCTAGTGTCTAAATGTATATTCTTATGTTTATTGCTTTTTCGTATTTCACTTTTCCAATTCTATTGCTACATTTCACTGCGCCACATTTTGTCAGCGCCATTTGACTGGCTAGCCAGTAATATACTAATATATATATATATATTTTTTTTTTCTTACTAATAATTGTTACTTGCTGTTGTTGCATTTTTTTTTTTTTTGTTTTATTTTATTTTATTGCTTTATTATTGCAACGTATTCGTTTTTTTTTTGATACTTGTAATTTAAGCATTTGCTGATTAAACAATTTAAAGATCTCTTATATAGAAGAGTTTGTATGTGCAGCAAATTACGATAAAAAACGTGAAAAAAAGTGTGAAAAATAGAAGAACAAAACCACCGATTAACCGCGTGTACATACGTTCTAATCTTTATGCACGTCTTAAGAATGTGCGCATTCGTTTAATACAAACATTCATATATACATGCATACCTATGTACATACTTCTTATATATTTCTATTTTTAATTTAAATCTAAATTAAACTTTTCAACAACGGCAGGCATAAATAAAAATTACCTTTTTCAGAACATATTTAAGGTTATACATACATATGTATATGTATAAAATAAAACGTGTTGGTTTAAGTTCGTATTGCTCAATCTTTAAAAACGTCAAACAAAAAAAAATTTTTAAACTATGTATAACGAAATATTTATGTATTAAAACTTCTGAAAATACAGTAGCTGTCATAATGAAATACTTTTTCTTGAGTTGAAATAAATTTAATTTTTTTATAAACTGAATAACAAACAATTTTTTGATTATTTTATTACTATTAAAAAATGTACACGAAAAGATGTTTAAAATGTTTTATTTTCTTACTTCAAGGAAAAATAATGAAGATAGGCAAGTTATCTCAATATAATCAGTGTTGGCAGTGATTAATAAAAGTGCTGATGTAGAGAGAACAATTTTTTTCGTTTTTTCTTTGTAGAGGAAGTCTGGTGCAAGTTTCAATTATTTTATTCTTTAGTTCGAAAATACTTTTAATTAATTTTACTTTTAAGTCATTATCATGTGTGTTTAATCTATTATAGGTTGTAAAATTTTGTACTCGTGAATAGAAAGTGCATTATCCTGTTGTACTGTTAAATCATCAAATTAACGTTATTAATTATAGTTTAATCGCTTTAATAAAGTGTTTATTAAATGCATTTGAAAACTCCCAAACGTCGAACATTATTCTACAATTATATATTTGACAAGAATCTGAAGATTCATTAGCCCGAAGTATTTTTCCCAAATGCTTTTTCGCACTTTTTATATGCATTACTCGATTTTTTATATACTTTAAAGTATTATCAACTTTCCATGTTCTGCATAAAATGTCTCAAATTTAAATTAAATAAACTGTGTTTAATAGCGCGACATTAACCTTGATTTAATATGTAATTTTTTACATACATATGTATGTACTGGGAAAAATTTACCGCATGGTATATTAAAAAAAAAACTTATTTAACTCGACGTATTATATTATATTCAAGCACATGAGTTTGTTTACCTTTATATAAAAAACGAAAACGTTAAGCTTATTTAGCAGCTTTTAAAATTTTATTGACAATTCCATATTGTCAAATTATTCTCCAGATCAGCTATTTATTAATTTTCTGATTTTGATTTTTTACACACATTAACTTAAGAAAAGTTATACTCTAAATCATATGAAAACTGTTGTACTAAGCGAAAATTTAAACTGAATGAAGTTTTGCAGAATTGAATGTCAACAAATTTCTTTTAATTTGTAAAAATTGACAAAAAAGACACACTTGGTTATTCAAAAACCTATCCCTACAGAAAATGGATAAAGTTTATTTTTCTTTATATTTGCATAATATCTATTTATTTAAAAAGTTTATTTTTTTTCTTGGCATACAAAAAAAACCTCTTTTCATTGTGTTTTTATTAAAAAATTAGTGATGAAATTTCACCTTTTAAGGTTTGTTATACAATTTCAAAATACAGTAAAACAAAATGAAAATCACATTGACAACTCATTATGTGCATACATTTATACAATATATTTAAAGAATTCATATATTTTATTTACTAGAAAAGTGTCTTATTTGCAACAAAACAATTTTTAAAACAAAGCACAAAATTAAAATGAATTCGCGAAAAACAAAAATATTTTAGTTGAAGTATCATAATTTGCGTAAAGTCTTATGAATTGACGCAAATAATTTTTTTGAAGTGATCATTTTGCTTCTATTCTTCCTTTTTTTAACTTTTTACTTGGTCGTTTATTGCATTTTAGCGGTCTTGATATAGTAAAATATTGTACATATTCCATAAACAGTGAACCTAAGAAAAAAGTATAACACTTCCCCGATCAATATTTAGGAATTCAATTATTTTGTAAATCGAAGTATTTCTTTTTAGACTTACCCCACTTTACACAATCTTAAAACGGGGTAGTCTAAAAAAATGGTGCTGCTAGCAGAAGTATTTTCCATATTACAGTGTGGTATGAGCCGATTTAAAAAGGATGTGCAAAATAGGAAAAGAAAATGCAAAATAAACTGATATTTATTTATGAAGATATGGCACATGAAATTTAAAAAACTGGCTTGATTTTAATTTATTAATTACACTAGTAATAAAAAATGAAATAGAATTTTAAAATATGTTTTCTTAATTGCCTAAATTTACAACCTTCTGATTAAATATTTCTCCATATATTTTTATCTCGTTTAAATGAATATAATTAAAAAAAAAATTGTTTTTATTTTAGATTAAACGGAAATTCATGGTAAACGTTACGTGATGATGATGATCTGCTGATATGTTGTATTTTAATGATGGAAGATCAGCATACAACAAGAGGGAGTTGTTGAAAAACCGCCAAAAACAATATGAACAAAATTGGTTACAAAAACAACATTCGACGTAATTAGAGCGATATTTTAAATATAAAAAAGAGAAAGAGAACGAAGTGCAGTAGTACGTTTTTAGGCAAAAGAAAAAAATCAACATTACAAAACCGCAAAGCAACTAACAAACAAAAACCACACACATACACACACTTTGATCAAACTAAAATTGCTAAATAACAAAAATTTATTTTAATTCAGTTGAATTGAACTTGAATTTCAAATTCAAATTAATAATTTAAAGTCAAACTAAACAAAAATTGCAAAATCATCACATTGTTTTTTTAGAGATTGTCGTAAATTATTTTAACTTCTTTTATTCTTTATTATTATTTTTTTTCTTCAAAATTCAACAATTTAATTTAAGTTTAAAGTGTTCCAAAGCACATTAAAAAAATACTGCAAAAGAAAAAGAACAACTAGAAATACGTATGTAGTAGATTTTTACAACTGGACAACAAAGTGATAAGATCGCGAATTTGAAAACATACGTCCACGCAACACAAAAAAAAACTAAAGCTAAAATATTGAATATAGAGCTGGATCAACAATTAAACACAAAAAGAATTAGCAGAAAATAAAAAAAAAGATATATAAATATAATAAAATAAAAAAAGATAAGTCAAGTTAAACTGAAGAGACAAAGATATTAAAAAACAAAATTTAACATAATGGATAAAAATATGATGTTACCGAAACGTTCACGATTGGATGTCAAAGGTCCTTTTGCCAATGGCCCCATGCAGGCAAGACCATTGGTAGCTTTATTAGACGGACGTGATTGTTCAATAGAAATGCCGATATTAAAAGATGTCGCCACAGTAGCATTTTGTGATGCCCAAAGTACATCGGAAATTCATGAGAAGGTATATAATTCGCAAAAAATATTACCGAAATAACTAAATAAACAATTGTTATTTTTAAGGTTTTAAATGAAGCAGTAGGTGCACTCATGTGGCATACGATTATTTTAACTAAAGAAGATTTGGAAAAATTTAAAGCATTACGTATTATTGTCCGGATCGGCAGCGGTACAGACAATATAGATGTTAAGGCAGCTGGTGAACTTGGCATTGCTGTATGTAATGTTCCCGGTTATGGTGTTGAGGAAGTAGCTGACACAACAATGTGTTTAATATTGAATTTATACCGAAGAACTTATTGGCTGGCGAATATGGTGCGTGAAGGAAAAAAATTCACTGGACCTGAACAAGTTCGAGAAGCGGCACACGTAAGTAGTAATGTCGTTTAAACAATGCTGTTCACAAGAAAATGTAGTGCCTAAAATTTTGTAGAAATTTAAAATTTTCGATATACACAAGCTCGAATTAGGAAAAATCTTAAGTTGAGATGAGTTTTTCGAAGTTTTATATAAGAGAGATTAAAATACTTACAGCGAAATGCTGCTGATTTTACTTAGTATTTACCTTACATTGTCTTAGCCGGGACATTATTTTTAACTTTTGTTGGTAAGACATCAATTTCTATATTAAGCGAACCGTGAGTAAAGTTCAAATTGGTTTACAATAGGAGTTTTAATCCGTTTAAACTACCGAGGAGATATAATCGAGCATCTACCGTGCAGTTTATTTAGTAGGAATCAAAAACAAAACGTCAATTCTAAAGCTACATTAACTACTGTGCATACTGACAGGCAGACTACTTGAAAGGCCAAAAAGTCGCGCTTTTTGTAGAATATTTCTCTCGGTCTACGTACTACGCATCAACAGTGCTGTTTATGATCTAGTACAGACTTAGTTGTCCAGCTAGTCGATTTATCAGGAAGATATATCTGATCCAGGTTAAACTACAGAAAAACGACAACTTTAAGGATGCAGAAAATGCAATTATATAATTTTAGGACTATTATCTCTGGGAACTGCTTGTATGTAAGCCATGAGAAAGGCCTGTGTTTGATTTACCGTCGGATGTTTCAATATTTTAATTACTAGGTTAAATTTGTTTAAAATTTTCTCGTTTCTGTAAAGAATTTCTCATATAAAAATGTTGCAGTTATTTTTTTTATATAAGGCAGAACCAAAGTTAATAATATATATTAAAGTTGAAAAAATTAAAAATGTTCATTAACGTTTTTAAAACAAGCGCTATTTTTATGTTTGAAATTTCTCACTTAAGTTGCATCAACGATGAATAGGAGAAGTGACTCGCTGAGATTAGAAAAGCCCTTATCTATCACTATCTACTTTTCCAATAGCACCAAACATGTGTAAGCATTTTCCTTAAGATCACCGTTTAAGCAGTTTGCATAGTTTCGCCTTTATCTTAACTAAAACATAACCTAATGTTTCTAAATGGAAGAAAAGTTAAATTCCGATTAGAGCAGATGGCTGAGTGCGTACTATAAGAAATGATATAACAAATACGATATAATCTACAGCTGGTGGTTTCTTATATGATCGCTTGAATAATGTTATTGAAAGCGAGGCTAGAATCGAGTATGTGCTATAAAACAGATAGGCTTTTGCAGCCTGATATCACTCTGATTGCAGTTGATGACTGTTTACTGTGGACTTAAGCAGCTAAAGGTTTTTTTTTTATCATTTTGTATGCAAATTTCCTGGCATGAAAATCTGTTTAAAATTAACTAAATTCGCCACCTGAAATCCTAAAGAAGGATTCGTATATATTTTTAGTTTTGTGAACAACGTTACTAAATTAAATCACATTGTTTTTTTCTTTGACGCTTTAAGACAGTTATTTGTTTATTTAGAATATATCTTATACAGTAAATTTACAAAATTATATAAAAACGAAGGTGCTAGAAAATTTTCTAAAAAATTTTCTAAAAAAATAGCTACATAAATATTTCGAATTGGCTGCATCTACTATTTTTTTAAATTATTACTAAATAATGGTAAAATCATTTATTTCATTTTCAGGGCTGTGCTAGAATTCGTGGCGATACCTTAGGTTTAGTTGGTCTAGGACGTATTGGAAGTGCTGTTGCTTTAAGAGCAAAAGCATTTGGCTTTAATGTTATATTTTATGATCCTTATTTGCCAGATGGCATTGACAAGTCACTGGGTCTTACGCGTGTCTATACTCTGCAAGATTTACTATTCCAATCAGATTGTGTATCACTGCATTGTACACTGAATGAACACAATCACCACCTAATTAATGAATTCACAATTAAACAGGTAAGAATTGATACAAAAAAATCTAAAATTTAATTATTATCATTGTGTCTTTGTTTAACATTGCCAGATGAGGCCGGGTGCATTTTTAGTAAATACGGCACGAGGAGGTTTAGTTGATGATGAGACATTGGCGCTTGCCTTGAAGCAAGGTAGAATAAGAGCTGCAGCACTGGATGTACACGAAAACGAGCCATTTAATGTATTCCAAGTAAGATTGTGAAAAAAACATCATGGTTTTTATTAACGTTTGTGTTTTTTTTTTGTATTTTTCTATTACAGGGCGCCCTTAAAGATGCTCCCAACCTAATATGTACACCACATGCCGCCTTCTTTAGTGATGCATCTGCTACAGAGCTACGTGAAATGGCCGCTACAGAAATACGGCGAGCCATTGTCGGCAACATACCCGACGTTCTAAGGAATTGTGTTAATAAGGAATATTTTATGCGAACACCAGCTTCAGCAGTAGCGGCCGCAGCTGCCGCTTCGGTTTATTCAGAAGGTAAAATACCACCCATATTATCAAATCAAGAAAAGTGAAAACGAAAAACAAAAAAATTACAAACACAATTAATACGTTTACCATTACGATTACAACTGCTACTATAACAACAAAACATGAATTTTTTTTTTTTTTATTTAAAGAAGAAAACAAAAACCATTTTAAGAAAATTTTTAAACTTTTCGTTATGAAGATGAATACACAAAACACACATAAAGAACACTTTATATAAATACTATAACAAGTACTAATACATCTACAACTCCTTTCTCATGTAATCCCTGTCCTCTTGATTGAGCAAAAAAAGGAGAATAACAATAAATTACGCATAACGTATGTTCGTTACGCAAAAAAAACAATAAAACAAGAATAAAAAACAACAAATTTTTACTATACGAACATATTTATTATAATTTTTAAAACAAAAGATATGTATATATACATATACACATAAATATATATAACGATATTGGACAGTAGTTATAATAATAATAATAAATAGTATAAACAAAGTCAATATAAATTTTGCCGTTAAACGATTAACAAGATATACCAAGGTTAAGACGATGTTAATTCTATTTTATACATACAACCGATTTCTGCAATATAAGTTTAATAAACTTACAGCCAAAAAATACAACTTTTGTAGGAATTTTAATTTTTATATAACAAATATCCTTTTCTAAAAGAACATTTACAATTTTTTCAAATATTTCTTCAAGAAACGAAGACTTAACGTATTTCTTAATTGATTGTCTTACTGAACTCGTTTCGTTTTTTTAAATGTGTTATTTTTAGAGAAAATTAAAATTGTTTCCATGAGAGATAAAAATGTACAAAAGTATTAGAAAGCTTTTTTTGTGCTGCGAAAAAAAAAACACTTAAGTATTTTGAGAGTTAATTTTCAACCACACTTTTTTATATATTGAAATAAACAATAGGTAAATTGGAAATTTATTTGCAATCATTTGTGAGCATATCACGAAATTGTTTTTGGTTTTAGGAAATAAACATTTTAAAGGAATCACGCATAACATTTAACACCTCTAATTATTAACTATTAATATTGTGGCTCATTAATCCAAAGCCGGTTTTATTTTTTTAATGCTAAACCCACCCCCTAATTCGTGGTATTCATATTAATTGCGACTTAATGTGTTAAAATCGATTTGAACAATTTTAATAACTTCATTTATCTCTTTCTACAAACATATTTTGTGTTTCACGGAACCATAAAACTTCATAAAATTATGGCACAGGTACTAGTTTCTAAAGCAATGATTGTTAATTCAATTTGTTTTATTTTTCGAAGTAATTATCTTTTTTTAAGTAACGTAATTTAAGCTATTCCGCCATTTTTCTTAACTTCTCAATGTTCTCAAATTGAGTTATAACTTTCAACGTATGACTTTTTGAAGATTTTCTAATTCTATATAAAAACGAAAACTTGAGAACGGCTGGACCGATTTGGCTAATTTTTGTTTTGAATTATGGAAGTCCAGGGAAGGTTAAATGGTGAGAAAATTAAAATAATGGAAAAATACCAAAAACGACAATTTAGTTTTCGCATACAAAATGTTCCTAGCTGTCTTCCCTTGTTTAAAATTGTAGCTTAGTTGTTAAACATTAATATGTATTTAGACGTGAAATGAGGTGATAATTTAATCCCCTTGAATATTATTTTTGGTCAATAGAATGCCGCTGTGCTCCAATTCAACATATGCTTTAGGCTCAAATTTAACCTATTTATAAATTCAACACAACGTGCGTTTTCAGTATCATATCGACATGTTTCCCCTCGGATCCAAAAGATTTGTGGGTTTAGTATTAGTATAACAAATCTGAGGAAACTTGGCACCAAACTTCTGTAAGATCAGACAGGAAAAGCATAGAAGAAAAGTGCAAAAAGTTTTTCAAAACATTGCACAGAACTAAGAAATCATCAGTGACATTCGGTACGCGTACTATATTAGTCGTCAAAATCATCATTTACCTTTACCATTGATCGACACTGTGGTGAATTAAGATGAAGTTGTCAACTATCAAAGTGAATTCTTGACTTCGCTAAATTTGCCAGACATGCAACCCCATATTCCTACACTGAAAATCATTCTTCTTCAAAACATAAATCCACCACGACTTTGCAACGGATCACCGACTCTCAATCAAGAAAAGTGTGATCGGGGCAACAATTTTGACTCGGAAATTTAAAGGGGAAGACGTACTGTTGCCACGTATCCCAATGATCCCGAAAGGAAGGTATGCCATTCGAATTCGAACGGTTATAATTCCTTGTGCGATTTACTTTCGCAATAAATCCGTTCTACTTACATGAGCAGCTCTACTACGTGGGTGGCTTGCTCACGCGTCGGAAAACCTTCGATTTATTCATTTACGCACTAGATGGAATTGAAAAGAAACGCAGCAATATCGCATTTATTCGAAGTGAACAAAATCAATAAATTTACTAAAAATTAATTGATTATTTATTCCTTAAAATTTGTTTTAATTAGTGGCGTAGAAACTCGCGCAGGGTACAGCTAGTCTAATAATATATCTGCAGTGAAATCAGCTGATATTCTCCAGTTGCATATCTAGTGAAGCAAGGTAAATCACGAGTTGTCCCGATTGACACACCCACAGCAGTTCCATTAACAAAATATCCTCAAAACCGAAGCTTTCTGTTCATCAGTAACATATTAAAAGTCTGAACGAATTTTGTCATCTTACTAAAATTGCACCATGTATTAATGTAGTAAATAAATTAGTAAAATATTTATCGGGACAATTGTGAGCAGGTTTTGAAATTATATTTAGCAAAGCTCATTTACTTTATAATAGAGTATTAACTGCTGGAAATATGAAATTGTTCCAGTATAATTTCCACAAATTTCCAATATAGCAACATCGGTTGTACAGTTTTAACAAAATTAAGAGCGTAACAAACGAAATTGGTGAATATACTTTTTCCGGCTTGAGGGACAAAATAATAACTTCACGATTTTGAAGAGATTTGCAGATTAAAATCTATGTTGATTTATTGCTCAAATTTTACCAAAACAATAAAAAATCGCAAATAAAACCATTTGAATTAGCAAAAATGAAAAAGTCATTTACTTTTATTTCTTTCATGAACATAAAAAAATTGGAGGCATGCACACAAGATATGTTTTGTAGAAAGAAAAATCTAGTTGTTTTTAAAATTTTTGCATGTGATTTTATAACAACCTTTAGTTGGTTCAGCTTTAACAACCTCGTTTATCTTTTTAACTCTTAATAGGCCCAAAGAAAAAGTGCTCGCAGTGTTTTTTTATTCTTTTCGCTGCATAGAAAAGCACCTGTGATTTTTTTTGTTAATCTGTATCTTTGTAAATTCTTTCTTCTAAGCAATCAATTTCTCTTATATAACTCATACTTCTAAATATGGGTTTAAAATTTTAATTTTGGATTAAAATTTTTAATAAATTTTGCTAGGGTCCTAAAATTACTGTTTTATTTAGTTTGACTTTTTTTATACGATTACAAGATTATAATTGTAGCAGGAAGACATATAAGGTTAAATAAAACACAAATGGTGGACTAATAACATCTATATATTAAACGTACAAAAAACTTAATAAACACAAAATCAATGTAGAATGTTTTTGTTGTTAAAAACAAAGAAAAATGGGTCGTTAAAAAAATAAAAATTAAAAATTAATTTTGCTTGTTTGTCTCGAGTGGTATTAACAAATAAAAAAAAACAGTATAGGGTTATTTTTATGCAACATAATTTGGTATTTGTTAGCTTGTCTGTCTTAAATTTATATTTAATTTTTTTTTTATTATTAAGAAATCCTAACTGATTTTTAAAGTTTTTATTAAACATTATATAAATTATGAAATAATTGTAAAAAAGCTTATCAATTTACATATTTATCTGATGCTTGTTCTTAACCGTCAATGATTAAGTGTTTTAGTTGATTATATGTACAGGTATTTGTTTTTGTGCATTTTTGTTGTATTTACTATTTTAAAATTTTTAATCTACATACATTATAAAATTTCTATTACTCTATTATTTGTTCTTATTTTTATCTTCGTGCAACAACAACTAACCAGCAACAATACATTTTTGGTTTTTTATTTGCAAGTAATGTTATTGTGGCATCCATCAATAACGTGTTTTTTTATGATCACAGAAAATTCTTTAATTCGGTAAAAAATAAATAAATAAAACTTAAGTTTTAATTAAATTTTATTTTATATTATCATGTTTTTCCCAGATAAAGAGTCTTCCTTGTGGCCTCATTTCGAACACACCAAAAACAATTAAAAAAAATTTGGGAAAAAATATTCAAAATATCAGAAACAGAGCGAACTGCCTGTTTCAGGTTACTAAGTCTGCGATAAAGTTTTATACACCGACATTTTGTATTAAACAACCCTTAACAAATTTTAAAGTCCTAAACAAACGTTGTGCTTTAGCTATACCACAATAATAAATGATTTTGTATAATTAGTAAATAGTAATAGGATCTTTTTTGTGATGTTTATCTAAATTTTGATATTTTTAACATTTTATATTTATCCGAAGTATTACCGAATCATTCCTATTCTACGAACGTTTTGTTTTTGTTACTGGATTTAATATATTGCGTTCATTTTAAGCTCGATAATATATTAAATTGCAAATTGACCCATTTTTTTAGTCATGACACGTACAGCATAAACCAGTAACTTCAGGCGTCCCCAAAGGAATTAACAGACCCGTTTCTCGAAATCATTTCAATAAATAAATGGTTGCGGTTTATGGCACGTTAGCTGTTGAAAGCAACATCTTTTTCATCCACAAGCGGCAATTTTCTTTACTAACTAACCCGTTAGCCAAAGGCGAGCCTCTCATCGCTGAAAAGAATTGGTACAACATACATCATAAACATAAAAAACTAAGCCCACTATTGCAGTTCATTTCACGGTTAATCTTTTCATTATTTCTATCGGGTTTTAACAATGCCCGATATTTAAAATTTTGGATTTTATGAAAGGGTTTTTTATAAGATCATATATTTATGTCATTTAAACAATCAATATTGATTTGTCAGTTGTCAATGGGTCCAATCTTCTGTATTTATATGCATTTGTTTATATAACCTAATTATTCTGAAAAAGTACAAACTTCCTGATTTCCTTTTATATTTACTAAAATATTTACATCGTTTCTTTCTAATGCATTTTAAGCCAATTCGACATTGTTTTGATGTTAAGTTTAAAGACAATAGGGATTTACTATTTGTTTGTTAAATGCAATTTTTCGTGGATAAAAACTTTGCATTTAGCCGTATTAATGCTATGGAAAAAAATGTCACTATGTTTTTCATAAAGTTGAAAAAATTTTTAAAACTTTCAACGCGATTTTCTACTATAAGTAAAATATCAGTACGATATTAATTACTTACACACATTTTTTAATGCTTAATATAAATATCTATGAGTTAAAAATATTTTAAAGAATAAAAAAAAAGGAAATACAATGTGTTGGCCTAAAACTAAAACACCATCCAGCCATCCTCCTTAACTTTTTATTTTCTGCTACTCTTTTTTTTGAGCAAAAACAATATCAAATTATATACCAATTTTCTACCCGAGGGGCACATTTATATATCTTGACGGTATTTCACCATTTTTACATGTGTCACCGGGGGTAAAAGGGAGCCCTAAAGGCTAGCAGGGAGCTAACTAGACAATTCCACGTTATTTCCATGGGAATCTGTAAGCCCCAGAGTTCTGCTTTTTGGCTTTTTAGACTTTTAGCTGTTCTCTGGCTGATTATTGAGGTTGGTGGTTTCGCGACCCTCATGAATTCGAGTAAGGGGCTAGGGTCATCTCACCTCTTCTTAGAACAAAGGGTGAATAATCCGCATCCAGTGAGCTTGCTTGTTGTGGATAGTCGCCAACTCTTCAACAAGGAGTGGGGTTGGCGGCCCTGCTCCGAAACTTCCGAAATTGCATCTAGGAATGACCTGTTGCTGAAATTATGTCTTCGGCTTCCTAAAACGTGGGTGCACGCATCTTGTCACCCAAGTAGTTTAATCCACCTTCAAGTTAAGGCATACACACGCTACGTATCAAAACTAAAATTTTTTCCAAACTACCAGAATAATATGCAATTTTTTAAAAGAAACCGTTGTTTAATATTATATGGGCACATTAATTTAGCAGCATAAATTCAAATCATAAATGCTTTTTTTGTCTATTTATATTTTGTTAAGGAAAAAGTAGTGTTAAAGTAAATTCTCCAAGAGAGGTGCATTAGTTTTGGCGAATTCTGTAGAATTTGTTTACTAATTTACTTTATGTTAATACATTTTTACATCAGAATTGAAAAAATTTTCCCGATTTTTTTATCAAATCAATTTTTTCTTTTACTATAAATAAACAAAAAAACAAATCAAATCGAAAAGATAAATTTTCAAACAACGATTATATCTTTGATTTATTTAGGCTTAAGTTTTGACATATTTTTGCAACAATTTAATTAAAATTTGTTTGCCATATTCGTCCAGTTTTCCTTAAAAATAATTAAGAATAAATAACTATTTTTCACGCTCTAACATCAATTCCAAGATATAAAGATGCCCAATATAGTCCACATTCAGAACATACCTCCAGTAACCGAAAATGAATTCGATTAAAATCCTAGATAACAGCCATGCCGGAAAAAATAAAATATCAGGCAGAAATTTAAATAGTGTTTTACTACAAGAGTGTAATAATTTTAATTCAGATGTAGCCCAAAACTTTGGTTTTTCAATTTCAAAGCATACACAGGTTATAATAAAATATAAAGATGGCCCAACAAAATATAAGTTTATCGTTTTCCGAAACAATAGCTTACAGTATTTTAATTTATTACAACTCATTACTTTATTTTAAATGGTGAAAATTCGAGATAATTACTTTAATATTTTTTTTTGCAATTGATTACATGAGTGAATGCAATTAAATAGAACACAGTATGTATTGGGCAATTGTGTAAATAATGTAACGCCAATAGATCAAGAAAAGGACTTTATTTTTTATACAAAGTGTAGGAACCTTTCCAACCTTTTAAACTACTTGCACGACTAATATATTATTAATATTTATTGATACCTTGTGAAATAAACCTTGGTTAATACAAATTTAAAAAAGAACTAAAATTATCAAAAGTATTTGTCATAGTTTTATGTATGTACATTTTAAAATATATAATTGTAAGACAAAGTAATAATTCTACTAATAATAAGAATAAATAATTACTGACTTTCTATTTAATAAATAATACACTTCGCAATATGTTGACCAATATTTTTTATTTAAAAAAATATATTTTATAAAAGAAACTACAATAGAATAGTATTTTTTAAATAAACATACAAAAAATTAAAATTTGCTCTATACTTTAAATGGTCTCATCATCCGTGATTATTTTCGCCTTCTAAAGAAATTAAATAAGAAAAATATTAAAACCAACCATCTAAATATTTCAATATTTGTTCAATGGTCTTCAAAAATTAATAAGACAAAACTATTATAAATTAAAAACCTTAAAACATGCTTATAAATACTAAAAAGAAAAACAACAACATTATTGAAATAATACTAGTATTAGGACTTTTAGTATAAAAAGTGTACATTAAAAAAAATTCAAAAATATATTAAAATGAAAAAAAAAACGTAAAGAAAAATATTTATAGGTATATGTCTAAGAATGAAAGAAATATATTGTATAATTAAAAATATACATATGATATATTTGAAAAAAAAATATATAAAACAGTGCAAGAAGAGATTAAGTTAAAAATAAAAATTATTTTAGGACAAAATAATAAAATTTGCACAAGGCATTTTTAGTTTTTTTTACGTAATTCTTATTTCTTTGCCGAAATATAATTTTCAAAAAATATTAATACACATAATTTTTATTAAGATTATTATTAGGCACACAAACAATCAAACCCTTTCCCAGCTCCTTCTAGTATACAAAGTAATAATGAAATAAAAAAAAACAACACAAAAATTTTTAGGATTATGAAAACAAAAATAGTGCACACACAAACACACAGACACACAATTACACTTTATTAATGACTATTACGACTTTTTCCTTTTTGTTTTGTGTTTTTAATTATTTATATTAAAATACAATATTAAAAATGATACTTATAAAAAAATATGCAAAGTTAAAAAAATATTTTAAATAGAAACACAAATAAAAGTTTAAGATAAAAGAAATGCAAAATCGTAATATTTAAATTTAAATCAAATCCTATTTAAGGATTAATATGAAAATAAAAAGTAAATAAATAAACAATTAAAAAAAACAAGCAAAACAAAAACAAAATAAAGTTATTTTGTATTGTATAAAAATAAATATTTTTAATAACTGTGAAAGCTAAATAAAATTAAAAATTTCTCAAAAAAACTGAAAATAAAAAATAAACAAATGAAAATTTAACGAAATAAAAAAGTTATTAAAAACCAAAAAAAAAACATAATGCATAAATTATTTTTTAAAGTTCTAACTGAAATCTAATTCGATGTTTGTGTGGTAAGATAATAATAATTTGAAATGATGGGATGATGGAATCATTTAAAAAAGAGCAACCTAATAAATTTGTATTGGAATCCAAAACTTAAAATATTATTTCATTATTCATTTGTATATTAGCCAGCAACAACTTTTAGTAATTAGTTATTTGTAATAATTGTACTTACCTTTAACTTTGTAGATACTCTTTTTGTTTAAGTCAGTAATTATTTGTTTTTATTTATTTGTATCTTTTTTTTTTCTAATATGTATTTGCAAATTTTTAATCGTTTCCATCATTCCATTTATAACAAATAAGGCCATTGTTAAATTCTTTTTCTTTACAGCGTTTTTTTAGTTTTGAGCTTACGAAAAGTAAAAAATAATTTGTTTTTTAAATATTTTTATTCTAACTACTCCTCCAACATTTCTGCGTATTCTCAAGCAGTTGTTGCATAACTTACACTTAACATAAAACACACAAACTAATGTCGGTGATAAATTTAAGTATATCCGATTTGGATACATTTAATTGGCAGAGAGTTTGTATTGCTATCTGAAGTCTGCGTCTGTCTGTAATGAAAAACATAATCTTCTCAATCCTTTCGGCATTTTTATACTTGTTTTAACAAAATATGCAATGTTCCTCGACATCTACAATCGCCAAAAAGCTGATTATATAATACGGCTAATAATTTTTGTAGCTGTACAAGTACAAGTGCCTACTAATGCCAGCCAATTAAGAAACTTTTGCACTAGAAAAAAATATTTATACCCGTGCGTGCAGATAAACTGACATTGCTGAAGAACTTTTCTCGTTCTTGACATAGTTTTTACTCTTACGTAGATATTAACACGAATTTAATAATAGATTTTTGATAATTACATCTTCTATAGAAATTGCCTTGAATTTTATAGATTGCATAAATTTTAAGTTTCTGGTGGTTTTACGTGTCAAAAAAAAGATCAGACATTAAAAGCGCGGATCCATAGGAGCAATCTTTAATTGTTAATTTTTTAAATATGAAAAATCAAATAACTCACAAAAAAACTTAAATCTGTGGCTATATATAAGAATTACTTCTTTACAATAAAAACTTGCGCGCAGAAAACGAATAAACTGGCATTTTAAAGAAATTTTCTCGTTCTTGACTCGTTTTTACTCTTGCCTAGGGTGTAACGCTGGACACCAGAATTTGCAAATTTAATTAGGATATTAAAAGCTTTGTGATAATTAGATCTTATACGGAGTTTTATAAATTGGCGTCAAAAGCAAAAATCATACTTCAAAGGCACGAATCCATGGCAGCAATCTTTAAATGTTAATTTTTTTAAACATCGTTAACTAAAATGAAAAATCAAATAACTCATAAAAAACTTAAATCTGTGTGGCTACATATAAAAATTATTTCTTTGCAATAAAAACTTCAGTTTAAAATTTTTTGTTAATTACATGATTTAATTTTAGGTTTTCATAAATTCCATAGTTCTGACTATTAAAATCACTTCTTCAAAAGAAAAAGGTATATAAGCCAAACTTAATTCGAAATCGGTACGCAAATGACGGGTGCTCTGAAATAGCAAGCGTTAAACAAACCCGAATTGATAGCCTTCTTTTGTAAGTTTTGAGAAAACAACCAAGAATAACTGAAAATTAGACCCACAGGCACAGAATGAGTATGAGGATGTTAAATGTTAACATGCTAAAAAGTAAATATGTTGGCTAAAATTTATTTAAAAGTAAATAAAATCGAAAGTAATGGCAGAGATAACAGTGCTGCAGTATAGTCAGAGAAAATTGGTATGCAACAATTTAGTTAATATTATGACGGATGTGTCTTGCTTAAGTTTTGAAAGAAAATAATTGAGCATTAAAGTAAACTACTGGGTATGCTGTTTACTAACTGCGTAGTTTTCTAAGAAAACTTATCTACACAAGACAACAACAACTACCTTGAAATAAATTTCAAGAAGAAACTTTATCAGTATAAAAACGAAAACAAAAATACACAGACATGCAGGCGCCTATACATTGACTGACAACATACAACAACAAAATGTGATACAAAGGAAGTAGAAGATTCTTAATTTTCCTAGACTTTTAATGAATGTATATAAAAGGGCAGCGTCTATTGGGTATATAGTTAGTGTAAAAATAAACCTCGTGAAGTAGAGGCGTGCATCTAAAGTAAATTGTTCTGTAGTAGTTAAAGTAAATAAACTTGTAATTAATTTACAAAACTCTAAAATCTGGTGCTACTTATTTTGCAATAAAGAACTCACAACAAAACAAAATGTTTAAAGTATTTTCACCAAACCGATAAATTTTTATTGTGTGATCTGAAAATAGCACAGTTTATACAATCTTTATAAAAAAACAAAATTCAAAATTAAAAAAGATTAAACAATGTTCACTATTGACTTTGTTATTAGTTTTATTAAAAAATTTTGTCCCATGTACACTTTGAGTGTGTGATTGTGATTAAGACTTTCCTAATAACACGATATTTTGAGAAAATAGTTCTTCTGCTAAATTTTAACACAAGAGATAATAAGAGGGAGAGTTATAAGTTAAAAAACACTTCAATTTCGCCATGGTAATTTATTTATATTTTTGAAGAGAAGCTATTTGCCACAAAACAATTAAATTGAAAATGACAAATTTAAAAAATTTCTATACTCATCAATCTGAGAATAAAAAGTAGTTTCGTTAATAAAATCATCAAAATAATCAATAAATGTTACGACAGGCAGGCTTGTTACAGAATAAATGGATGCTCGTAACAGCAAAAAAGGTTAATAGAACTCATGTGCAGTCGTACTTGCAGTAAATGCAATGACTAAAATGTACACATACGCCAAAAAAAATTATCCTTTTAGTTCTTTAATACTCAATATACTTTAAAATGCAGTTGTAAATAACAAGCGAATTTATAGCAGGTTGACTACATTAGCTTTAATAGAAATTCGCTGGATTCGGCTTAGTAAAAAACTACATTCTTAAAAATCGAAAAATTGACAAAGTGCCATTTTTACTACTTGAAATCGCAAAATCTAGCAGGTGTGTCATAATTTCATTTTCAACCCATAAAGTTGGGTTTTTGTTTAACAAAATGACAATGAAATATTCTGGAGAAATTTGAAATACTTCAGGTATTTGCATTTAAAATTTTTGTAACACTATTACAACTTGGTTATAAGCCTTGCAAACTTACTGCAGCAATAAAGTTTCAAGGATGATATTTGCCTTAGATTCAATAGATATTAAGGAAGAATTTAATCTGCAGTTTCGGTTTTGTCATTAGAAGTGAAGAAGATATGATTTTTTTTTGCTTTGCAAGTTCATTGCAAGAAATGTTTAATGATTCGCATCAAATCGATTTTTTTTCAAAGCATCTAATCAATTTAATGCCAAGACGACAAAAATGTCTGAGATGTACTAGATGGCCCTGGATCAAGGCCTTTTGAAAACCAGGCAGAATTGATGTTAACTTTACTTTGGTTAGCTATGAGAAATAATTTTGAATAAAAAATAAAGCGAAAATTATATAAACTTTTAAATTTCCAGAATAAAACTACTGTCAGGGAAATATTTCGGAATAAAATAAATTGGTTTCTGGTGTTTTTTGGAGTTAACAAATTTTAGTTGGAGGATTCAAGTTAAAAAATAATCTAAGAATGCTGGCTCAAGCTTCAAATAAATTTGATTTATTGTTTGAAATCATTTTTAAGTTAACCTATGTTGATTGTGCTTAATTTCTTTAAACAATCAAAAAATAGTTTCTTGAAGATTACTGAGTTTTTTTATAAAATTTTTTATGAGTTTTGTTGCCTTTTTGCTGCTGTGTTGCTTGAATATAATTCTTATTTAATTAATTTTACTTGAGAATAAGATTCTTGAGTTTTCTATACAAAATTTGGGTAAATTCACTGATGAAAGGCCATATGGATATGATAGTAACAAACTTTATGTACATTTCATTAAAAAAACACCTGGCTATTTGGAGAAACAAATTAACCTGATTGATATCTGATTGAAGTATATACTTTTTAATTTACGGTTCAACAGTTGTCGTTTGGTTTTTATATTTGGATTTAGTTGTGAGAAAACCTTAATTAAATTAAATAAAACAAATTTATTTATTTATTAATTAATTACACAATTCTTATTTGTGCAAAAAGTTTTATCTCAGCATTATTTTTTTCACTTTTTGGGTATAATCAACATTTAGTATTTATGTTTACCCACTGTAACTAACTGTAGTTTTTCCTATTCTTTGAAAAACTGATCATTTCAATTTTCACTTTTGTACATGAATAGGGTAAAATAGTCGTTAGCTTTTACTGGAAAATTTTAAGTTTTAAGTGCATAGGTGTGATATATATTATATTTCACGATATTCCCGGAAGCAAAAAATAATTGCAAAAGTTTTTGGTGTTGAAAAAATCATTTTAGTTTAGAATTTAGTAGCACGCCAAACTAGACGAGCAGTTTGTGTTGTTTTCAGGTTTCTATTTGAATTACTTTAGCAGAGGAATGGCTAACTTTCAATTCTTACTAAGTATTGATATGTTGCATAAAAATATAGCCCGAATTTCGATAACTACCTTGTTTAGAATTAGAAGCCAAACAAGAAGCTTGAAAATCCAGATTCACCTTAAAATTTCTAACAATAAAAAAACATTCTTCAATTGAATTTGTTTTACATAAAATACTCATGTATAAAACAGGATTAAATGGAGGATATTATGCAGGCGCATTGCAACAGGCCCATAGTACAACACCACATGATGCCCCGCACAGTGTAGGAGGAGTACCGTTACCAATGGTAGGCGGGGCTCCAACGAATGTTAATCCATCACCAGTACCAACCGTACCACCAGTACATGTATTACCACAGGTTGGATTTCAGCTAGGACTTGTGAGTAGTAAATCGGTAGGTACCATCAACAAAAATCAACAAACTTTAACTTTAAAACACATATTACAATACACACTCATGCTTACAAAAGAACTATTTATGTAAAATAAAAAGAAGCAAAAACGAATAAATTGTAAATCAATCTAATCTCCCTTTCTTTCTCTTGCAATTAGAATTTGAAAATGTTTGTTATTACTTAAATTATTTAACTACAAACATCATTGTTATATTATAGTTGTTGCTGTATTATTTTTTTGTTTAATATTTGTTTTTTAATAAATTTTTTGTTTGTAAGTTTGACAAACAAAAAATCATATATTTGCAAAAGTTAAGAAATAAAAGCAATTTTTTCCTTTGAAAATCTATTATCGTTATATTAAAAATCATTATATACACATTTATTCTTTTTGGTATTTTTTGAAGTTGTTGTTTTTCATTTATTATCTCTTTAAAAATAAACGTTGTTGTTGTTGGTTGTTTGTTGTACTTTTTTTAACAATTTGGAAAATTATGAAATTAGTTTTTTGTACAATTAAAAAGCAAACTTTATTTTTAAAATACTAATATTGTTTATAGCGTTTGTTCAAGTTATTTCGCATATTTTCCCAGTTTGTTAAAAAAAACTTTCATAGTTCTAATTTTTCATTATAAAAGCAAACTATTAGGAATTATTATTAATTATTATATAATTTTGTGTTTTCTTTTTAGTTTAGAAAATTTCACTTTTCATGTTTGATCTTGTTCATGTTTATATTTTATTGTATATTAATCATTATATGAAAGTAGTCTTATGTGAATTGCTTTGTATTAACTCTTATTTCTTTATTGCTCGATCTTTCTTTTTACAGCCCCAGACGGCGCCAGACCCTAATAATCATCATCCATCTACATCTAAGCCAGAGTCATCGGAAGTTTAATAGTTCAAAAGCACCACAACCACCAATTTTTCATAAATATTTTAACACCATTTTTTTTCTTTTAATTGCAAAACGTTTCAAAAAGACTCAATTTTAAAAAGAGACAACAAAACAGCCAACAAATCATTTCTGCACACATTTCATATATTACGGAGCGCAATAGCCAATTTAACAGCGTCTTGATATTCTGATTCAATAAGGAAACTAACTCATCTACCTTCACAACGATAAATAACAAAAATTTGTCATGTTTTGCAAAAGTAAAATAAACCAGAGATATATTATAAACAACAAAAAACATCCTGCATATTTGTCAATCGTTTTAAGGGTAAAAGTAGACACAACCAAAACAAAAAAGAAAGTACGAAATATATTTTTGGCATCACTTTTATATTTTAAAAAAAATGCTTTAATCAGTAAAAACAAAAAACAAAAACAATTTCAGCGAATTTAAAAATTAATTAATTTAAAAAATTATTTAAAGAAACTCTTTGGTTTAATCATCAATGCATGCAATTCAAAAACTAAACAAAAAAAGCTGCCACAAGATTTATATGAGCTTTTAAAATGTAAATAAAACGCCAATTTTAAATGACATTGTAAAGTTTAAAAATCTTTTAATGTAAAGGCGTATTCACGTGCAAAATTTGTTTGTTTGTTTATTTGTTTTGGAATTAATTTTTAAAAAGTTACAATAATTTTAAAACTGCATATCGTCATATGATTATAAAAAACTCTTAAGATAAATCAAAAATCTATTTTTTAATTGATTATCAGGCACCGAAAATATTCATTTTCCTGCAAAATTTTACACTTCCACATTTAAAAATAATGTTCTTAACAGTAATTTCAAAATTTCAAACGCTCTAGGCACAGTTGAAAAATTCCTAAAATAAAAAATTTAACTTTCGCCTTTTCATAAAAAAATAATGAATGCGTTTGTTTTATTTGTTTCAAATCAGTAAATTTTAATTCTAGTATAAAAAAGATATTTTTCGTTTATTTTTATTACAGTTTTTGGCTGCTGTTACATTACCAACTTGTGTAATTTATGGTTTTTATGATTTCATATGACGATATTTAGCCATGCAATACAATTTTATCATTTTTTTAATTGGTTTTTCTTTTTCTATAAGTTGTTTTTAAATTATAAATTTTTTTAGTTTCCGTTTTAAAATCAATTGAATTTGATGACAGCCGTTTTAAAAGCGATCGACTTTTATATAAAAAATCTTTAACAAGAGACGTTTTCTTTAAATTGTTTAATTTTAAATTGGTTTCGCAAGCAAAAAATTTTTAGTTTCGATGTTGCTGAGGCAGATAATGTGCCATTTCTAACCATTCAACAATCTTTGAACAAAACAATCACTGACACAAATATATGTACTAAAGGCGAAAGTACTAAATATTTATGAATGTTAACAAAGAACAGCTCATTAAGCGAAATTTTCAAGAAAGAAAAATGCATTAAATTATAATAAGTTTTTATATATAAATAAAGAAACCTATATAAATATTTACATACATGTACATATGGCCGTATGTGTGTACATGTAAATAGTTTATTAAACAATCACAACCATCACACCAATATACACATCTGCCTACTCTACTTTACCAAACGCATCCATTCATCAAATTTTAAAATATAATAAATTCAGCTACAAAACTTTTATAATGAAAAATCCTAATTTTGAAGAGAAAGAAATAAAGGTCTACCAAAAACACAAAAACACGCTTATTAATTTATATATGTATGTATGTATGTACATCTATTGAAAAGCAACAAATATAAAAACGCGTATCAATATTACAAGTTATAAAAAAACATTAGCAATATTTTATATAAAGTTTTGCCAATATTAGTTCATAATAATTATCTTACATCTCTATACACAAATTATCATTACTATTGTTAGAATGTGGATTTTACTATTTTCCTTCGAGACTTTCTGAATCTTATACTGAAAAAGAGACTAAGTGTTTAGATCATTTGTATCAACATCATTCAAAATTCTCAAAATTTCCGTATTTGGAGCACTCTGCTTACAAAAATAAAAAAAATTCCGCTTCCTTCTTCCATTGGTTTTCTCCTTCTTCCTACTTTTTTAATTCATATCCTGAACATTTTTTGTAAAGAATGAAACAATTAATATTAATTAAATCTTTATTAAATGTTTAAAGGAAAAAATAAAAAAAATTGATAAAAACAATACATCAACTGTATCTATAAATATACGTTAATTTTAAGTATATTAAAATTATGTGTTAATTTTAAATTTAAAATTTTCTTATTATCTTTATTTTATGTTAATGTCGAAATCATAAGCTTTTTTTTTTTTTTTGGTATATTTCTATGTTAAAAATGAAAGCAAATAAGAAATTTTAATAAAATAAAATAAAACAAGTTTTAAATTCAGATTATGATTCTGGTAGTTTTTAAGATTATAATAAACGATAATTACAAATAAAATATATAAAACAGAGAAAATTCTGCATATTTTATTAACACACAACTTTAACGTATAGAAATGTTTAGCTCCAAGAAAAAAGAATAGATTTTTGTTTCCTTTAATAAATCGCCAAGTGCTAGTTAGACGCGCACACTAAAGGTTCCTTCCGCAACATGTAAAACTCTCCCTTAAATGTTTTATTTTTCTTTAAACTCAGCTTATACGTAAGCTAAACATCCTAGAGCTTCAATAGCAAATTTCTGTGATCACTTAAAAATAAAAAGCTTTTCGCCCAAAAATCAATTATTGTAAAGAAAATCTTTAAACTCAATTTCTTTGTAAGCCTGTTAAATAAAAAACATAATTAAGTGAGATCGAATACGTCATCCGATATCGATAGAAATTACAACGGAATTCCTACACAAATTTTGGTCGATATCGACATGCGTCCTCATGTTTTCTGACTTATAGAGAATGCAGATTGCAAGTTTCAAACGTTGGCCTGTAATGGTTTCAAAATTAAATCTTGCAAGTGAAAATGTTATTTTCTGACATACAAATTTTAATCTATAGCTGTTATAGACGAATTCAGACACTGCGAAAATAAAAGGTTTACGTTTTGAACTTTTGCTAACAAATCTTAAAAACGGACGGACGATCTTAACATGACACTTTAGAGACCTAATTCTGGCAGTCGAATCGAAAACAACTATATAATACAAAATTTTTTTTAATCTATTACTCTACACGAAAGGAATCGAATTAATGCTTTAGTGTTATAAAAAAAACACCAAATAAATATATTTTACAACATTGAAAAAAAGCTAATTAAAATCATATGTTGGTACAAAGTAGAGAAAAATCAAAAAATTATTATTTTCATGTTCTTCTATTACGAAAAGAACCACTCGTTTTCTTAGATAATTTGTTGAATCTTTGTTGGGTTGCGAGTAAAAACTCGCATGATTGCATTCGAACACGATCACGTTATCGAATGCCAAATTAAAAATTTCGATAACGAGGCAAAAAAGCCAGAAAAATCTGGGGGCAGAAATAGCCGCCAGATTTTTACTATTTAGTTCTGTTAGTAATTGCCAACATTTGTCTACGGATTAGGTTCCCCATAGCAACCACATTGAATAAATGTTTGGCCGTTCTCCTATATGTAATGAAAGCTACGGTCAATCTTCTCAGCCTTTTTCAGGCACAATCTTCAAGCATCACTCTCAACCAAGCTTAAGGTACACCGATTACATTCAAAAAAATTTCTTAGTTACGTGCTCGTCTAGTTAATTGTATTTAATTTTATCTGATTAAATTAATTGAATTTAATTTGTGATTATTAAAAGGAAATGAATTGTGAATGAAAAGTATAAATAAAATAGAATTATTAAAGTAAATCTCCGTGTTATTTTTATCATAAAGACGCAGTTGTTCGCGCCTCGATTATTTTTTATATAAATATATATATATTTTTTAGTAATTAATTTAAAGCACTAGGTAAATTTTAATAAAAAATGTTAAAAAACTTTTATTTTTTATTAATTTTTCGATATTTCGCCACACCGTTGGTTGGCATCATCAGGAAAAACAAAAATAATAATATAAAAACAAAAATAATAATATTTTTGTTTTTCCTGATGATGCCAACCAACGGTGTGGCGAAATATCGAAAAATTAATAAAAAATAAAAGTTTTTTAACATTTTTTATTAAAATTGACCTAGTGCTTTAAATTAATTACTAAAAAATATTAAAAAAGGTCAAAAAAATTATAACTATTATATACAATATATATATATATATAATATATATTAAATATACAACATAATAAGTTACACAAAAGGAAAAAAAATATGTTCAAAGTGTGTGCTGGGTAAATTAAAGATAAAACGCTCAATTAAAAAGCACCTGAGAGAACACCATGAGGGCGGTGGAGCTGGATTTGAAAATATCCCCTTCCTAATTGTGAGATTTGGTTATAAAATTAAAATAATTTAAAGCAGACAGGATACAATCGTTTGTGAAAAATATATTTTTTGATATGTGCGTATATTGTCCAACGGAGTTTGATTTATTTGGGTATGATTTTACGTCAACCCGCGTCAAATTTGGTTTGTGAACATACCGGTTTCAGCTATATACCATCTTCAGTGTTCTCCCCATACTAGTTGCATATTATTGTTTTAATATATTTAATTTGTTCGTCTTGCTCGTGTGATTCTTATTGCCTTCGTCACTTTCTTTCTTTTTGTCTGTATCTTTCTCCTTTTTCGTCTGTTTCTTTTTACCTAATTTGTCTCTCCTTCTCTGTCTGCCTCTCTCTCTCCCTTTTCCTTCGTCCCTCTTTCACGTTCATGCTTGTTATTTGTTTGTGTTTATAATAATCTGTAATTCTACGTTTCTGAGGTTCTTTATTGCTTTGGCCTTATGCACCTGCGTAACGTTTTTGTGTTAGTGTAATGTTTGTTTTCTTGTAAAAATGTTTCAATGGTTCATACATATATTGTATCTGAAGCAGTGTTTATCTGTTCATTTATTATTCGTCCGTCAAATGTTTTCTGTTTTTATATTTCCATGTTTTCTAATACATTTATGGCCGGGGCACATAGAATCCGTCGTACGTTGTATTTTTCAACTGACAGTTATGTTGAAATACACGTTTTCTTGTCAGCGTTGTCACGAAAGTTGGCCAACTGTCTTTTTTTTTTGTTTTTTCTCTATTGTAGTAAAATATTTTTAAAATAAATTATAAATAATAATAAATAGTGGAATACAAATACCTAAGATGTCGTCTAACTCCATTTCAAATGTGCACTTTAATAAAACTGCGGCAAAAAAATATAAAATAAGACAAACAAAAAAAAACAGCTGATTTCTTATCCGTCAACAAAGTACTCATTGTGCCAAACTCATCCGTCGTTACTTTGACTTCAGTTGAATACGTCAAAGTATAACGCATGACGGATTCTATGTGCCCCGACCTTTAGTCTCCTTCCTTTGTGCTGTGTTGTTTTTATATGTCCTGGTGTACATTTGTTGTTGAATATATGGTTTGCAAAATTTGATTCTGTAGTTGATTTTGGTTCCCGTAGTTTTTTGTTGTAGTCTCTAATGTGTTTCCTAAATCTGGTCTTAATTTTTCGTCCTGTTTGCTTGATTTAAGGCTTCAAAGTTAAATACTTACGCAATGTGGTGGTTTTGAATACCGTAAATGTTGAGAACGTCGAGGAATTGACAAATTTGGATGTGCTTTAACACTGCGGCCCACAGCTGCGATGTTTTCAGTTGAATGACCCGTTCGAACGCGCGTTGGTGTTCACACATTTTGTATCAAACCCTCGACTCTAATTTAACAACCAAATTCTTAAGAGTACGATTATGTTGTTCGAAAATATCACGAATTTTACGAAATGTAAATTTAACAAGAAACACCATTTTCATAGTGGATTTTAATGCGATTTTCGTGCAAAATTGTATTCATTCTAACAATTGCCAATGCATCTACTACGAATACGTGAAAAAAACTATGTAAATGTCAAAACTACCATGTTGGTCTTGCCACAATTGAAAAACAAACTTCTTGTTGAAAAATCCGATACCAGTACCGCATTGTAATTTTTTGTATACTGTTTAACCACAGTCAGTGGTTTTAATAAATAGGATTAACTGAACTGACTTATTAAAAGTCTAACCAGTTGCAATTTGTAATATTGGTGTCACTGTCTCATAACATAGTAATTCATAATTATTCATTGACTAATAAACGTTTTTTTCGATCACTGGTAGTTTTTTGAATTCTAATTTTGATAAAAACCAAACCGGATATTGGGAATCTGACAGGATGGTAAGTCTTTGAACCAAATCATTCTTTAAGACTCCTAAAGTCAAGAGTTCTGGTTATTTAACAGACGACACACAAAGTGAAAAATAAAAATTCAAAAAACATATTAATTCAACTTAAGGATCAGAATACGGTTTTTTCTTACTGTGCAACAACCGTAGTGACCAGTGAGCGAGGTTTCCCACAAGCTCTCTATTTAAGGCGAACATATCCGAGGAAGCTCCAACACTGTAACTTCACTGAGCACGCTGCGCATATAAAAAACACATATTATTCTCTACTTTACCAGGCAGATGTCATACACTACGTCTTTCTCCCATACATGTCACCAACAAATCTTATCTCCAGATTTTCCTCTATGTCAAATCAAAACATAAGAACAAAAAACATATTTAGAAAACAAAAACGAAAACTGCAAAGAAGTTTAGTTTAGACAACTAACAAAAACAAAAAGAAACAAAATTAACAAGCATTAGAAAACAAAAGTGTCTCATTGTGCCGCAACAACTGGAAACCCCAAATTTAAAAACAGGTGGCCAAAATTACAAGAAAATATAACAATAGGTAAAACGAAATACTAGATGTCGAATTTGCTTATAGATTCTAAACACAAAATTTTGAAATAATAAACAATTATTGCGCAGGCGCAGTATGCATTTAAATATTGACCAAACATCAGCTAACAGTCAATGGGGAATCGAAATCCTTTTTAAGCATTTTTTAACATTGAAACATAAAAACAATTGTTATTAGACGTTTTTGTAAATTTTGAATTTTATTAGGTTTTATTACATTGCCATTTACATAAATACTACATGCAACGAATAATAAATGCACGGACTACTTCTGTTAAAATTTTAATACACAATTTTTTTAAACATTTACAGCAAGGCGAATTCATATGTGACAGAAAAAAAAACGATTGCCTTCAATTTTTTTCTCATTCTTTCAAAAAATAACCCGTTTAGCTACAACGGTATTTCCTTACTGAATTCGCCTTGGTTAACAATAATTAACAAAACAATCACATTGAAACTAAAATACATTTTAATATATTACGATTTGTTTTATTTTTTTCCTTATTTTTGAAATATTTATATTTGAATCCCTTTTTTATTTTATTATTTAAATCAAATCTCTCGAATATATTTAGTAAATATGTTTGTATGTATGTATAGGTCTGTCACATATATGTATTTTAAATGCATGTTAAAAAAGAAAATAAAACATTACAATATATAAATGTATGTATGTATAAAATACTACATAGTAGATAGATTATGGGGAATGCTTCGTTAGGTGTTCTTTTATTAATATATAATAATATTATAATTTTATTATATATATATATATATATATATATATATATATATATATATATATATATATATGTATATATATTTTTTTTTAATATTGGAATATGACATGAATCATCACATTTTTATATACTATTCAAACATAAAGTAATATTTTTGTTTTGATTAATACACAGTAAACAAAAATTGTATATAAGAAGAGGGAAAATTATTTTATTTTCATATATCGGTTTTTCATTTATTATTATAATTAACTATTTTGAAATGAAAAACCAAAATATTTCTCTAAATGTACGGAAATAACAAAAATTGTTACTAATAATGTATTCTTATATATTTCATAAAATTGAATTTAAAAATACGATATTGCATTAAAATACGACCAAAAAACAAAAAAAAAACACAAATTGCCATTATGTGAAGTATGCACTATTATATAAATCGTATATATTTACTTTTTGTTTATAAAAACATAATCTTGCACTAAAAAAATTTAGGAAAATATTTATAATTCGACTGCCATAATAATCAATAAAAACGGGTTAAACGGGGTCTTAGCAACTTGTAAGCACAAATGATGGTTAAGCCAATAAACCCATATTTGAAGGTGTATTTGCAGATACGCGTACTTAAACTGGCCGGTGGGATTTCCATAATGGCTGGTATTGTCTGAGGATCTACCCGCCCCCACATCTTAGCTATACCATTGGCATGACCAATGCCCACAACTCCTACAACTTTGACGGGCTTATGTCTCCCAGCGCCATCTGATGGCGGCTGCGGCAAGGCCGCCAACTGCAGGGAGTGACATAAAAACAAATCTCTTTCTTTAACAAAAACATCTGAAAATGCTGGAAATTCCCCTGCCATTTCTTGCATTAGCTTTTCCAATAGATCTCGTTGTTTACATTCTTCAACTTCTTCAATGCTTATGGTATCAGTAGATGTTAAACGCCACACAAGTTTTACTGTTTGCCATAAGGAGAGTGCTCTTAAGGCACGATGCAATGTTACACGTATAGGACGATCACCTAGATGTAGCATACAGCCAGGTAACTTGTGAATTTCTTCGAAAGCCCGACGAAATTCTCCACCTGGTGCCATGCCCAAATCTTTGGCTATTTGTGCACTCATTTGCAGTAGTAAAATGAAAAATATACCATTAATAAAACCATGGGAAGAAATAATACTTCGAATCTGGAAAGCAATTATACATTAATAATTGACAGAAACATTTCGTTACTCCTTTCGTATAAAAAGGATGTAACTTAAAACTTTATTTTATATTCATACCTTTGTTATATTAAAATTTTTAGCTTCCTCCAATAGGGTTTCCTCATCTAGTTTTAAAATTGGAATACGTGATGGACATAATTCAACCATAACAACGTCTGGACGGACATTACGAATGACCTGAAAAATAAACAAAATTGAACTACAATAAAATTTAATTATTTATTTATCTATGCAATTAAATTAATTTTAAAGGCTTTTTTAACTCAGACACATTTTTAACCGTTATATTTAATGAATATTATAACATTTACGACAATATAAATAATAATTTTCAACTAGGAAATTTGTACATACACGGATTAAAGTTCAAAAATAATAAAAGTACATTATGAATCAATTGATTAATATATTAAATACAAAAACTTAAGGTAATAAAAATTAAATGAATTAAAATTGGTTTTAAAATTTAAATGCATCTCTAGAAAAATGGAATGGCATAGCATTCATATATGTATAGTGTAACCGAATGTGTTAACCATGTGTTTTTTTGAAGAACAAATTTAAAGTTAAATATAGTTTGTATTTTTTTACTCAGGAAAACTTTTCAATACATTTTGTATTTTCTCGAAAACAAACAAAATCAAATTTACAGAATGTACACCAGATGTTGCTCTCACTGCCTACTGAGCACTTTTTAATTCTTTTCACTAAAAGCCAGGGAGGTTTAAACGTTTAAAATAACTCTTGTTTATCTTCATAGGTTTGAAATAATAATTATTACTTTTAATTAATTATCTGTTAGCCACATATTTGATATACTACTTTGCCACGAAGAAAATGAATAATAAAGTCAATTGACGATTAGATCGCCTAATATTTCATTTTTATACATTTTTTGTTGGTGTTTCTATGTGTGTGTGTGTTGCAAGTGATTACCTGTAACGATTAAGTTCATGTCTCTAAGGGGAACTCTTTAATTTTTTAATTTTATTTCTTAAACTTATCCTTATAATACTTAACGTCCTTTGTCTCCAAAAGACGTTTCTATGGGGACATTTTGTAAAAATTTCGTGTCGTTCTTACAAATCCAAAGATAGAGCCGGTGACAGACATTGTAACAAAAGCAATAGGTTAACATTTTTACCTGTTGGATACGAAGCCCTAATTTTTTTTAAATTATAATTAAAAATTTCAATAATATAGATTTACAGTTGTAAATTAACTCAACAATATACTTACAAATGAAACATCATCCTGAGAGTCTTCACTAAAGTGTGCTGTGCCCACCAAGTAGACCCTACTACCAAACGGCGTGTCCAGCACAGTAACCGTCGATGGCAAATTACTTTCAAACTCTTGAAGACTGTCGTAAATTTTTATTTCTCGTTTAGTAGCCGGCTGTAAACTATTGCCAACAGAAGTCGAAACACCAGCAACAGCTGCTGATGATGCGGATTCAGCCGCAGATGCTTCAGCAATAGCAATATTTAGTTTTTGTTTGCTCGAATATATAAGTGATTCCGCTTTTCTACGTCTTTTTTCAGAAGCATGTTCAATCGGTAGTTTGTTGGGCGAAACACTTTTATGTGAAAATATATTAAAGGGCAATGAATTTCTATCTCTCTTTCTTTCAGAATTTTCCGTGTTATCATCATCGGATGAGGTTTCAATAACCAATACCGAATTTTCGTTATCCTGGTCCTTAATCGAATTTTCATTTATTTCTATAATTGACAAATTGGGATTATCAGTTTTAAATATTGTCTTATTTGCTAATTGAGATTTTGGATCAACTTCTTCCTGTGAGCTATAGTTCTCTGTACTCTCCGATTGTATTAATAATATGCTGTTATTTATTTTATTCATATCGACTGGCTTTGAAACAGCGGTACGTGGCGTAGAAAAAGTAAAATTGACACTCCTAAAATCAGTAGGACTTTTTCCACTTTCATTTACCTCTGCTGCATCCATTATAGTATCTGTCGACGTAGTCTTTATGATTTCAACCTCTTCTATTTCAGTGCCATTTATTGTTGTATCCAAATCATTTACTGACGAGGATCGAGATGATTTTAAATGTGAGGATTCGCTTGAAGATGTTGTCTTAGGAGTACTCAATGTTCTCGGAGAATCTAAAATACCATTACTATTGGCACTCTCTTCAGTTTGGTAAAAAAAGGAACAATGTATAAAAGAAATTATTTTAATTAAGATTTATTATTTCTAATATTTACCATTTGTGGAAGTGAGATTTGCTAAACTATTGTCTGTAGCAGTGCGATATAAACTACAACTGGCGGCGGTATCATCATATTTAGAGTTGTCTACACTGTTGTTTATTTTAAAATTGTTTTCCGATTCTGTCTGTTGAAGAGTAAATGTGTTGGTCGAAAATGTAGAACTTGATGATGCTAAGTCCATACTTGGAAGAATTGGTTGCAAAAAGAAATTCGATTTTTATTTTTCGGAGGATTAGTAGCGGTTGTTTTATACTCAAATAAAACGGGTGGTTTCATGTAATTAATTTTTAATTTTTATAAAACTATAAAGAAAATCATAATTGACATATCATAAAAAAATATTATTTTGTAAGATAAATTAACAGGGTATAACGAAGTATGCTCTGATAATAAAAAGTTGTTTGATCTGAGTTTACAATAAGCTAGTTTTATTCTTTTAAGGACCTTACATTCACTTATAAAACTATTTTCCGTCATTCCTAATTTATTTGGAAAGAATTTGATTTATTTTTTTTTTTATATTTAAATAAAACAAAATTGAATTCGGTTACTGGTAAAGTTGTACAACTTGATTTCTTATTCCCTTCCTATAAAATCAGTTTTACAGCAAGAAACCTGACTTAACATAAACCAAAATATATTTTATTAAGAGATTATATTTTTGATTTTAAAGATTTAATTTATTTAACTGAGCATTACATCATCAATGACTTGTTCAAACATGCAACAATTAACTGATATAGGTAATTACACATTAAAGATTATTATTATAGGTATCCCGTTTAGAGGTATGAGATATTTAGCTCCGCAAACGCCAAAGAGATAATTCTGATACGTGCCAACACCACAGTGCTATGACTTTTATAGCAGTATTTTTTTTATCAAAGTTCACATTAAAATAATTTTATGAACTATCAATACAGAAACAGTTAAATCAGCTAAGTTTAATTTTTTTTAAAACATGTTGGCTAAATATAATTAATTAAGATTAACATACAAATCTGAATTTTCTATCACAAATTTAGGTAAAATGCGCTATTGAACGAGGAAAGTAAAATGGTAAAAGGTCGGTTGGAGATATTTTCGATTTAATTTACTATAATATGAGAACATGTTATGAAAATAAACGATTTAAAATGAATTAATATAATAAATATATTGAAAAATTAAAGTTTTATTAAATATTTATTTTTTTAAATTTCAAAATTTTGTGTAATTTTTTATTTGCGGTGTAAAGTTGAAAGCTTATTTTGTCCAATTTTCTAATTTTTAAACTAATTGCTAATGTAGTTTTAATTTTTAATAATATAAACAAATCCCGTTAACTACTGCTCCAGTGTATCTGCTCTTATTAAAAATTTATACCCACACAAACGCACTTTGGAAATAGATGTTTTTCTTTTTCTGGAGTTCCATATTGAACGTCAGATTTTATACAAAGGTTAAAACCGCTACTAATAATGTTAGCTATTACGTATTATTTATTACCAACAATAGCTTGGTGAATTTGAAAGAAGATGAATTAATGGATTCGACTACACTAAAAACAAATATTGGATGAGAGTGGTAATAGCACCTGTCTTTCTTTTCTTGACCTAATTGGGCACAAAGGCACACAAAACGAGAACACAATGAAGATTTAAGATTGCATGTGTATTTGTAGGCATTCTATTCATATACATCTAGTTTTTTGTCCACGTCATAGAAATTTTTTTATTTTTTAAATAGTGTTTTTTATGAATCGTTTTTATTGTTTTAATTAAAACATTTATATTTGCACCCATGTATAAAGAAAATGAACAAATAAATGATTTCATGAAACTGTTTTACTTTACACTCACATAATCCTTTTTTAAAAACATGAATATTTTGGATTTTTCGATCTATAGTTTTATTTATTGGAAAGTTTTATTAGTAAAAACTTTTGTTATATTATTTTAATAAAATAAAAGAAAAAATATAATGCAAAATTTTTAAAACAAAAACCGAATTAAAATTATCCGTAGTTTTTGCCTTTTTCTTTTAGTTTGATTCTTCTTTTTAAAATTTTGACAGCAATTTTACTAGTGAACAGCTGTCAAAAAATAGTGATGCCAAAAGAATATCAAAGAATTAACTATGAATTCTGAATAGCGGATTTACATCATAGTATGGAATAAACCTAAACCGAAATTAAATAGTAAATAAGAATCTTTTAATCCTCTGGGCAAAAAAAAATTAAAATGAAAAAAATTAATTCGTCATTACTATTAAAGTGATAGAATATTCCAGACACAATTATTCCGCAGACTGTTTCTAACTTAAGTTATCTAAGAACATATCTTATATAATTTTTACGTATTTCTCACAAAACAAAAACAAAGATTTTATAAGAATTTAGGTTTTGATAATTACAATTCGTGTTATGTTTTTGCTTTCTGTTGCTAAATTATTATTACGAGACTTCCGGCATTTCTGTATAAGTCAATCGTAATCAGAATATGCATTTTGAATGTTGGAAAATTATTGTGGGATGCCTAGAACAGTTACATTTTCGAAGTACTCCATCGTGGCTCAACTACACAAACATTACCCGTTATACTTACGAACCAAAAAATTAATGATAACTAGATGACATTTTTTAAGAGCTTTATTCATGCGCTACATTTAAGTATGTTTGTTGTGTTGCTTTAACTTTATTTATTTGTATTAATTATTTACGCCAAATAAAATATCTTAGATTCATTTTTATGTTAATATGTGTTTGTGTAATTTTTGTAATTTTTTACATAAAAAATATTTTTTGATTTTTTTTTTGCTGAATCACATATTGCAAATGGCATTTAAATCGCAGGGTAAAAAGTTTTGCAAAAGAAACAGAAAATGACTAGTGCAATGCCTAACAAAAATACCGTTATCGGTTTACTCGTAAAAATCTATGTAAAAACTCCCACCCAAGGGGTATTGTAATGCGAGTATATTAAATCCTAAAAGAGTAGTAATAAGAAATAATTGCTTAAGTGAGCTTAAACAAAACTAAATTAAACATTATCGTCCACCTTACAACATCAACTTCTGTTAAGACAATTTTCAAAAACTAAAAAAGTACAAAAATTTTAACTCAAATAAATGTGAAAACATAGTATTTCTAGTAAATATTTATGTATATACTGTGTTATATATACAATTCCCATAGAACAAATTCTGCAGGGTGTAGTTTTATGCAGCCTAATACTGCACCAAATAGATATGAATTAAGAATCACAATAAACTATTTCTTAAAAAGGAGATTGACCAGAAATGACCCCAAAAAAGGTGAATTGAACTAAAGGAAGTCGAATAGGTTAGGCTTTTCAAAACTATCAGAATCACTTCAGCAACTATCACCAGTGCGATTCTTCCCGAAGCATTAAAATTCGGATCTGCCAACTACATACCCGCAAAGTGTACCTTAATGGCGTCAGCCACCGTCTCTATTAGCTTTTTAACTTTAAGTAGTTTTCAAAAGAAGTTTCACAGAAGTGCTATACCGAAGTTTACCATTATTGTAGTTTGGCGAAACTTCTTGTAGTGAAGCATTAAATTATGCTTCCCCTTACATTTTATTATTAATTGTACTTGATGCCATAAATGTAAATATTTTTCAAATAAATAGACTCCAAATAACTTATCCGTATTGATATTTATTTGCCGTTATTTTTATAATTTTTTTTAAATAAATATTTCTTCTAAACATGAATTGTTGAATGTTGACTGAATGATTAAATACATTTGAACTCTCTATACAAATTTTATAAATAAGTAATGTTTTATAAGAATATCATGAAATAATTATATTTGCAGGAATATAGCGTAATTAACATAGCTTAACATTTTTACATCTGGCATTATCACTAGTAAGTTGACATGTGGTTACTGTGAATTGTCTATTGTGTTTTGTTTTTATTAACATGTGGAGAGGTCTGTGATAGATGTTAGTGAAGTAATCTAAAAGTAATAAGGTTTTTCTATAAATTTTCTTGTAATGGCTTCAAGTGCGTTGTCATGTAAGGAAACGTTCCTGCAAGAAAATCAAATGCATTCGGAAATAAAGTTGACTGACGAATCAAAGCCCATAGGAAATTTGCATGAATTTGATTTGCTGGAAAATGAAATATGGTTATTACAGTGTCCAAAAGATATTAACATATCCGAGCTGCAAAATCAAACGTTAAAGATGCCTGGACGTACCAATATCAATAACACTGAAGCTGTATCGATGGAATTTAACGAAGGTAATGAAAAGCATGCTTTTGCATATTGCAATCGCAAGGGTCGTTATACTTTACGCTTGTTGCCTGTAAGAGGTACAATTGTAGTGAGAGATCGTTTAAAAGCTACAAATGCTGTAACCATTGAGCGTGCTGTAGAATTTTGTCCTACTGCTCAAAAAGTACCTATGCCTTCAAATATACGTGTTAGGCATCCATTACTTGGTGCACAATATGCAGATAAACTCAAAATGGATAAATCTATTGTACAACGCTTGCAAAAAGCCGATGAGGAATCCGCAAGGATATTAAAAGAAAGTTTAAATCAAGAAAGTAGAAGAAAGCGATGTACTGTGCTTGGAAACTCTAGTGAAAAAACAAACAATTTAGATAAAACAATAGATGCTAACAGTACTGATGATGACGTATTGTTTGTTAGTGAACAGAAAATTAAGAAGAAAAAGAAAAATAAACGTAAATACAGCGAAGGAAATACTGAGGTACATAACGGTGGTGATGTATCTAAAAGTAAGAAAAAGAAATCAAAGCAATCTAATATAAGCGAAAAAGATTTTATTTCAAAAGACTTACAATGGTTACAGGATATTTAATAAAATTTACTTTTCAAAAGTTATAAAATTATTTTATTATTATTAATTAAGTTGCTAGAACGAATCTTAAAAAGGCTTGAAGTTCACTAAAACATTGTTTGTGTTACAATTTAAGTTTTCAAATGATAATAATCATAAAGTTGTAGTTTGATAAGCCGGTGTTATAAATGTATTGAATGTAATTCGTGTATGGAAAATTTTAGATTTTTTCATGCTTGCCTTTCAATCAGGCGAACTGGCTTTGAATTCTGCTATGTCTCTTTCTTTTATATTATTTAATCTTTATTTTTATATCGCTTACACTATTTTTTTTTGTATTTGAGACGGAATTGTTAATTCTGTTCTGCTTATGTTTTCGCTAAAGATTGGTAAGTTAAAATGATGTTCATTGGGAACCGGTTTACTCTTTTTCCATTTATTCAATATCTATTTTGTAAGCTAAAGACGAATTAATTAACTTTGATAGTTAAATTGTTTTTAATAAAAAAAAATAGCCCTGTAAGTATCCTTTTACCAAAGTAACTAACAGAAAATTTTTTCCTGTTGATTTTATTTAAAAATCTTAAAAAAATTAAGAGTATCGTGTCAATTAAATGATTGAACTGAAATTGCATTGTTTTCCTATTAAAGTAAAACACTTTTATTTGTATAAATTTTTATTTGAGCTATTTAATATATCAAAAAGCATTATCATTCCCACAATAAAAATAAAGTAATTAAACTTGTTTTCTTTACATAAAAAAATTAATAAAAATACAATAAGAAGGTGGTCAGTAACCATAAAATATATAAATAAAAATAGTAATTATTTTAATTGCGTTTTACAATAAATTAAACAGTAACAAAAAAGAAAACAATAATACTCATTCTAGAGTTGAATAGTTATCATGAAGTGCACGTTTAATAATACAGATGAATTTTTCTTTTCTTAAATTTTCCACTGTACTTTTTGTGCTGATGTTAACAACAATATTTTTTAATTTTCACAATTTTTATACATCCAATTATTATTGTTTAAGGTATGTTTGTGTCTGCATATAACACTTGATAAACTTTAAATAGAATTTAAAGTTTGTTACTCCATGAATAGACCTCTGGTATAGATGATGGATATGATAGGTTGTACATTTGCGACTTGACAAATTCACACTTATTTTCAGGTTCGGGACGAACAGTTGCCAAGCCTGTAAATATAAATAGAAAAGTGGTTAGTGCATAATTTACGATTTCAGTACATAAAAAATTTGATTTAAATTTGTAGTTTTCATTGGTTAACTTGCCATTTTTGTAAGCATATTCCATAATATACACAGCTATTTCAATAGAACATTCAGTAATTTTACTTAAAGGTGGATAGAGGCTGCCTTTGGCTAAATCTTCAGGTTCGCACAGTTCTGCCAAGCGTTCAGCTGACATCAGGAACACATCTTCTGGTATGGTTAACATACCGGAACAGAGAACACCTAAAGCAACACCAGGGAATATATATGAATTGTTGCCCTGACCAGGATAAAACGTTTTGCCATTGTATTCCACAGGATCAAATGGAGAACCAGAGGCAAAAATGCATTTTCCCTTGGTATATGTGTAAGCTTGCTCAGCTGTGCACTCGGCTTTACTGGTTGGATTTGATAATGCAAATATTATGGGCATTTCATTAAATTCTGCCATCATTTCAAGTATTTCCTTTGTAAAAGCACCGCCAATAGCAGCTGCTCCAATAAGAACTGAAGGCTTCAGTTTCTCAACAGCCTCGGCCAGAGTATTGATTGGCTCATAATTTTGGGCAAAGTGAAGCTTGTGCTCTGTCAGACCACCAGCTGGACGGTCTTTAACAATCAAGCCTTTACTATCAACCATCCAAATACATTTCTTGGCCTCGGCTTCAGAAAGGCCTTCTTTCATCAATGCCATTAAACACAAATTAGCAATACCCAGTGCCGCTTCCCCAGCGCCCAAGAATAAAATTTTGTTCTCCTTCAACTGTGTGTTCTTGATTTTCAGTGAAGCTAACAGACCACCTACAGCTACCGAGGCAGTTCCTTGTATGTCATCATTGAATGTACAATAACTGTTGCGATATTTATCGAGTAAACGGAAGGCATTAGCATTTGCAAAGTCTTCAAATTGTATCAGGCAATTCTGACCGAAACGACGTACGACAGAAGTCATGAACTCATCAATGAAATTATCATAAGCTATGCCAGTAATACGTTTGTGTCTTAAACCGATGTATAGAGGATCATTTAAAATACTTTCTGTATTAGTGCCAACATCCAATGTTATGGGCAGACATTGTTGAGGTTTGATGCCAGCCAAGGCTGTATAAAGGGATAATTTTCCTACAGGAATGCCCATACCATTAGCACCTAAATCCCCCAATCCCAAAATGCGTTCACCATCTGTAACTACAATAGCTCGGACATCTGTTTCGGGCCAGTTCTTAAATGTCCATAATTTAATAAATATTAAAAATAATAACGAAATAAAATATGACTACTTACCTTCAAAACATCATAAACATGTCCTTTATCATTGATTGTTATGTACATACCCTTGGGATACTGAAAAATTAAACTGAATTTCTGACAGGCTAGGCCCACTGTAGGCGTATATACCAGTGGCATCATTTTAGCTACATCTGAGGCCAAAACTTTATAGAATAAACGTTCATTGCGTTCAGCTAAATTATTTAAATACATATATTTGTCCAAATCATTCTCTAAACGATCCAGCAACAAAAGACTGTGCTGAACTTGTTCCTCTTCCGTTTTGACTCTGGCCGGTAAAAGACCCTGGATACCTAATAACTGACGTTCTTCAAGAGAAAACACAAGACCCTGTAAAGTTAAAAAAAAATTATTAATGGATTTTTGCACATCAATAAAATATAAATTCATAATTATTAAATAGGTATTGGCCAATGCAGCGTTATATTACTAATTTCGAATTTATAACATTCAAACATTGTAGTTGTTGCAATTTTTAAAGCTTTTTCTGCTTAACTACAACTGAGAAAATACTAACATATTCTTACGAAGACGATTTGTTTAAGTTTTAAAAGAAAATAATTAGCAGTAAAAAAGTAAACGAAATGGTCTATTGTGTGATTTACAAATTGGGTAGTTTTATAAGAAATCGTACGTACGAGATAACAACAACAACATGCTTTTAATAAATTCCACGAAACAAGCTAAACAATAGAAAACAAAAACAACTAACACAGACAACGAGGCGTCTACAGTGAATGATAATAACAACAACAATATGGGGTGATGTTAAAGTAGAACATTCTTGTATATGCGAGAACTGCTTAAGACAACTATATAAGCACCACTTGCTGGGCAATTTAATTACATATTTGAAGTTGAAACGTCGCACATTGGGGATTTTTGTATGGAGCTGAGGAAAAAAATATATTTGTCGAAAAATGTAGCGATTTCATTACAAATTTAGTTTTATTTATGTAGTAATACACAAAAGTAATCAAAATAAAGAAAGTTAGAGGAATGTAGATCGTTACTTACAATGTTTTTTACATAACTAACAAAAAAAATTAAATTATTTTTTTTAATTTTAAATTTATTATTTATCTTTTTTAGTAGTTAATTAGAAAGCACTAGGTCAATTTTAATAAAAAAATCTTTAAAAAACTTTTATTTTTTATTATTTTTTCGATATTTCGCCACACCGTTGGTTGGCATCATCTGGAAAAACAAAAATAATAATGAACAAACAAATTGAAAAAAATTTTTGATTAACAAATTCAAAATAAACAAACAACTTTTTCAAAAAACAAAACAAACAAAAACAAAAAAAAAAAACATATTTTCAATATTAAAATTTTTTTAAATGAAAAACAATTTTGAAAATACATAACACATTTACGAAACAATAGTATTTTACACATATATTTCAAAAACATAAATTTAATGACCAAACGTTACAAAAATTAAAGTAATAATTATTAATATTATGCAGATACAGAGTTTTGTTTTATATTTTGTGCAACATTATCTTTAATAAATATCTCTTATTCTTTTTTACGGTCTTTTTAAATTAAATTAACAATATATATTTTTTTTCTTTTCGATATTTAAAGATAAAAAAGGTCGATTTAAAAAACTACAAAAATTCATTATTTATTTTAAAACTATTTTTAATTTATTATTCTAAAAGAGCCTTAACTTCGTCGCTTGTAACACTATGCTTTTTCTGGCTAAATGAAGGCGTCAAATGTAAAATCATGGAATTTGATGTTACCATCATTGGGTGCGTAATATCTTCTTCGTTCGTGGCAATTCGTCTGCATTTTCTGTAGTGTCTAGGGCGATATTTTTTATAGTCCTTGTTATGACATTCCTGAGCTTCTTCGGATAGTAGGCCTACAGGAAAAATACACTTTTCAATTATATCCTTGCCATAAGTCAGAATTTTGTGAAGTGTAGGTGGATATTGTACCACTCGTACAGTGCAACAAACTCGTTTGCGTCTCCAAACAAAAATTACCAAATTGTTTTGGATCTACTACCTCGGCGATTGTTATAGTTTCGAGAATTATTGAAAACCTCTTGATTATGTTTTGATCTATACCTGTGATTTCGGAAATCAATGCAAGATTTGTAAAGAATCTTCATGACGTATTTCCTGTATTTGCCGTACCAGAGTCTTACTTAACAGGTTGACAACCTGTATTTCAATTGTCTCTCTAAGTTTACCGTTTTTCAAAAATTTTTGGGCTTCTTTTGAGTGGACTGTCCCACGTTTAAATATAAATATTATAAGCCATATGCAAAAGACACTCCATCAGCTTAATACGCGCACGAAGTGGTGACATGCCAAATTGCAGTGCTTGTTCATATACGGGCATAGCTAGAGCTTCTTCGATTTTATTCATCTTGGATGTTGTGGCTCCACAAATAAAACAAGGAGATGCTACTGGTGTTTCTGTTAGTGATTGTGCTGTCTTGCCGTCAATAATTGTAAAATATAATTCATATTTTACTCTAAAGTTGCGATTATTCACTGTTAACTCAAATTCTTTTAGTTGAGATATCTCATCGACTCTTCTCTTTACTTCTCGTATAACTTGAGGTGTCTCTTAAACGTATGCAAACTGTAGTGTTCTACAATACTGTATGGAAGAAGGTTAATTTACTAATTTATTTATGTCATCACTTAATGATAATTTAAGTGGTACAACTGATGTCGTATATAAATGAGAGTCAGAAATTTGTGCATATCTCGAGCAAATTTTTTAAATTCATACCTTTACTTAATTGTTCATAAAAGCCAAACGCGTTCATCGATTTTCATGAGTTATGTCTCATTTTGTTCATAGGTTATACGACTTTACGTAAAAGTAATAGGACTTAACACTTTTCTCCCGTTTTGAATTTTTTTGAATTAAAAAAAAAAAACCTAAATCTTTACGAAAAAAATATTTTTTTTCTTAATTTATAATTATTCGGAATCATTTTCAATATAAGCAATTTTATTTCATGCTTGATTCCTTTAAATAAATATTTCATGATATTCTCACAAAATGTTTATTACAAAAATTTTTATTAAAAAATAAACATCTTTGATATTCTCATAAAACTACATTTCTATTAAAAATTTTACCACACAGAGTTAAGAGCGGTAGTTGCTTGTGAGAGACAGCTTTGGAATTACAAAATCGCTTGATTTTCATAACGGAATTCATATAAATTCTTGTCTAAAAAAAAACTGAAGTCAAAAACTAATAATCAGGATTTAATTTTAGCATCGGTGTTCGAACTAGTAAATGATTCTCTTACTCATTTTACAATTATAACTAAAGTATTCAAACTGCTAATTATAACCTTCGAAACTAGTCCGATAACATGTTTTTTAATTGTTTGTTTAATTGAAAAAGAAAGATATTGATTAGAAGGAGGGATTTTACAGATTGATAATAATGAAAAAAAAAAAACAACTAAAGCTTTTGAAGCAACTGTGCTATTTGTATATAATAAAGAACGTTAACAAAAATATAAAAATAAATATTTTTAAATAAATATCTGTAATTCTTTTCAACGGTCTTTTTTAATTTACAATATATATTTTTTTCGATATTTCGCTTTCCTGTGGAAAGCTTCTTCAGGAAATTATTTTTTATAAAAAATAAAAATATATATTGTTAAAAAAAATATATATATTGTTAATTAAAAAAGACCGTTGAAAAGAATTACAGATATTTATTTAAAATATAAAAAGGTCGATTAAAAAAATTATCAAATAAATTTTTTTTAAGTAGTTAATTAGAAAGCACTAGGTCAATTTTAATAAAAAATGTTTAAAAAACTTTAATTTTTTATAATAATTTTGATATTTCGCCACACCGTTGGTTGGCATCGTCAGGAAAACAAAAATAATGAACAAACAAATTGAAATAATTTTTTGATTAACAAATTTAAAATAATCACAAAATTTTTTCAAAAAAAGCAAAACAAACAAAAACAATAAAAAACGACAAATTGAAAAAATTTTTTCTTTTTCATACATACAAACAAATTTTCAATATTTAAAAATTTTAAATGAAAAACAATTTTGAAAATACATAACAAGTTTATAAAACAATAGTATTTTACACATATATTCTAAAAACATAAATTTACAAGCCTGTTCTGAAAATCACTTTTTGTCAAAGTGATTTCAAATCACGTAAAAGGTGTTCTGCGCACTAAAAATATTGAAAAAGCGTGATTTTAAACCGGTCACCTAAATGCTTGCCGATATGAAATCACTTGCTTATTTTTTCTAAGTATTTCCTCTAGAATATATAAAAATATTTATTATATATTTTATAGGATGTGTTTTCTATTTATTTTTGTAATAAAATTATATTTTATACACATAAAAACATAGATATTAAAAAATTTCCAAAGGTACTGCTTGTTTTGTAAAAAATAGTTTTGCTTTGTTTGGCAATGTTCGTGATTTACTTTTTCTCTGTAGCAGTCAGCTGGCTTGTTTTTCGAAGACATTTTTGAGGTTGCCAAATTGACACAGTTTTAAAAAGTCATGAAAGTCATGTGGTATTTATACCATTATATTCTTTACTTAACACAAAATATAATAATTGTTGTTGAATAATTCAATAATTCATAATTTAGCCATTTTTTTATTTATTTAGAAAGAAGTTAGTGCAACATGTAAGCAAATTTCATCGATGAAAACAGTGGCAACTTCGTAATTATTGTATTCTTATTTGGTTATTTTACATTTAGAATTTTTTTGCTTTTCAACTTTTATTTGACGCGAAATTTTAGGTGTGCTGTGGATTACATAAAAAAGAATGTAAGTAAATATTATAAACAAATAAAAATATATTAACCTAGTTTTTAACAGGGGACATTTTTATTTATTTAATTTTAACTTTAGTTGTTTAGATAAGAATGTAAGAAAGCAAACAGAAAAACACAGGTCTAAAAACCAGCTGTTTTCTCGTGTTTTCGAAAAATTAAAATCACGCCGAAAAACTTAAAATCGCGTGATTTGCAGAACAGCATCAAATCGTCTGCGTGATTTCAAAACCGTTCGTGGTTTAAAATCACGTGATTTTCAGAACATGCCTGTTAATGACCAAACGTTACAAAAAATTAAAGTATTAATTATTAATATTAAGCAGATACAAAGTTTTGTTTTATAATTTTATGCACTAAATGTCTATAATTTTGTGCAACATTCTCCGTATCTGCTTTAAAATTTATTCTTTTAATGGTAATGCTACTTTAATGGTTAATGGTACTTTAATAATTTGTAACATTTCCAACATATAACGACGTTTATAATTATTTTCTAAATTTAAAATTGAAACATTTTCAAAATTAGGATAGTGAATAACTTTAGAGCAATGCAAAGATAATGCTGTTTTTTGTAAACTAATAATTATTCCTGTATTTCTGGTCTGACCTATGTCCTGCGATTCTAGTTTTCAATTTAGTTTTTGTTGTGTCAACATAAACCTTATTACAATCTTCCTTATCATTACCGTTACAAGGCATTTTGTACACTACATTGGACATATTTAATTTTTGAATTTTATCCTTAGTTTTACGAAACAACCTATTTAATGTGTTTGTATTCTTATATGCCATTTTGTATTTATTTGTATCATAAATTTTTGAATTCTCTATTCTTTCAGACAAGACTGGTATATAAGTTATCGATTTATATATTTTGGGTTCCGTTCCAAGCAAGCAAAAAAGGGAATGCTAAATGAAATTAGATCAGAGCAGTTGGACATAAGGGAATATAAGAAGAATATTATCCATTTTTTATTGATGGGTATGTTATGTATCTTTTTATTTACTTTTATTGTATTTTTTTATCTAGGCTTGTGTTTTTGGTTTCTTTGTGATTTTGGCTATATTTGTAGGCACATGAATTTTTGTGTATGCAGCCATCTACACTAATTTTTCTTTTTATTTTATTAACACTCACTTGATGATGGTGGAAGTAACAACTTATTCTATTGTTTTCTTTATCTTAGGCACAATTCAAGAAACTTTTTTTCGTATTGTTATGAAAATGCTTAGTTAAAGTTTTAAAAGAAAATAATTATCACTAAGAAATTAAATGTATTGTGTCTTTTACAAATTATGCACATAGTTTCCATGAAATGTTATGAATACAATACAGTATTATTTAGAATTCCACGAAATAAAATAAATAAGCAGAAAACAAAAACAACTAACAAAGTACTACGATACACAGGAGCCTACGTCAAATAATGATAACAAAAACTATATGTGGTAATGTTGCAGTAGAATTTTCTTGCATATGTGAGAGAACTCAAAACAGGATACATAAGTTCCATCTGTTGGGCAATAAGGTGCAAACGTTGTCGAGTAAAAATATAAAAACAATAATGCAGCTTTTAGGCGTTAAAGTGGTAAAGTTACCCTCGTGTACTTTTTGCGCATATTAACGCGAATGAGGGAATATATCGTGTAACTTAATTCAAAACTCTAAAGTGCTGTGTATAATTATTTTGCAATAAAAGAACTCTAAATACAAAACGCTTATTAAAAGTATAAACGTAACAGTATATCGTATTTTTGTGTATGTATTGAACGCTTCTCGATGTACAGATATTTATTTTGGCGAATAAAGTTATATTTGAGGATAAACTTATGTTAAAGTTAAAAGTTTCATTGTAAACATTAGTTTTGACAGTTGTGAAGTAGACACGTTGCAAATTTATTATGTAAAAATATTCGATAAACTAACGTGTTTTAATCGTTAAAACATTTTATCAAAATCAATCATCGATTACTGTTATATGATTGAAAACTTTTTAACGCCACAACTGCATGCTGTGAGCTTAATCAACAGGTATCAACAAGACGGTGCCACATCGCATACAGCCACGATTACAATTGAACTCCTGCGAGACTTCTTTCCACAAGAAGTTATTTCAAGAAATGGTGATGCTAATTGGTCATCACGGTCGCCTGATTTGAATACTAGCGACTTCATTTTGTGAGGATATCTGAGAAGTAAGGTTCATGCAAACAAACCAGAAGCGTTTGAGCTACTCAAACAAATTTTCGTGATGAAATTAATGAAATACCGCGTGAAAAATGTGAGAATGTAATGAAAAATGTGCTCAAAAGAGCTCGCTTTTGTGAGGTTAACAGAGATATTGTATTCCATGCATAATTGCCGACATTAAATAAAACATTTATCAATATGAAATTCATTTTCTTTCATTTAATCAAAAATTATAAACAAACAAAGTAGTACACCTTCCCGGCGGACACCCGTTATAATGCTATCAATTATAAATACAATATCGGATTTATATTTATGAACATATCGATATGTATATGTAGCTCATATTTATTTTTTTATTATTGCAATATTTCAGACAAAAAAAAAAGAAAACATGGCTTTTTTAACCATAAAAAATAGAAAATAACTGTTGCAACTTCAAAATTAAACTTAAATAAAAATAATTAAAATTTGGCTATTGAAACCCAATAATAAAAAAGTTTAAATTAATTAAATTGTCATTTTTATGATATTGCGAATGACCGCTATGGTCTCTGGTAATTGAAATTATTCATTTTCCGTATTTATTTTTATATTTACTTTTAAATTGTTTATTTTCCGAACATTAATCATTTAAACACAAACTACTAAGACCACACTTATTGGTACTGATATCAGTATTAACCTTTGGTCAGCAATTACTTTTCTTAAATGTTTTTAACTTTTCATATTTTCTAATTATTATTACAAATGTTTTGAAGTGTACTTGACAAAGCCGTGCCCTGTGATCACGATAATTTGTGCCGACTTAATACCAAACTTTGAACATCATTCTTATCGGCATTTTAGAACTTTATATTTATTAAGTAATTAAAAATAAAAATTGTTTTGTCTATGGCTGATATTATTTTTAATTTATTGTTAAAGGGGAATAATTCATTTGTGTATAACAATAACTTTTAATTTCACTTAAGTGATGAAAAGAAAATTATAAGTCGATTATTGAATCATATGATTAACTGATAAGAGAATTTCGTAGCTGCAAACAATTAATAGATTAAGTAAGATAAGATAATTAACATTAAATATTTACAGTGTTATGAAAAACACACAATAGTTTTTTTTTTTAATTTTTGTTCAGAAAAGAGTTTAAAGTTATTTTTAATGCAATTGTCCAATTTTATCCTTCATTGGAGAAAATTAGTTCTGACAGCACAATCGTTCGAATTGAGAAATAATAATTTAAGCCTGTAGAGTTAAGAAAATATTTTTCTACTAATTCAATTCATTATTAATAGATGAAGAAGTGTTTCATTTTGCACCTGAAAGGATAATTGCAATAATTTCGTTGCTTATATATCACATAATTCGATGCAAAACTAAGTAATCTTGAAAAAGGATTTTCTTAATTTTTGGGACTTGCTGCCATGAAAAAAGTCGTTTTCATATTTCTAAAACACCGATTAAACTGGTTCCAAAAGCCTGTTTTTATTATATTTTTATTTTACTTTAAAAATTTCCTGTGATACAAAATAATTATATTCTTTTCACAGGTTAAGATTTGTTCGGTTAAGATGCTTTTTAGACCACAACTAACTATCTAACGGAATTCTGTCTTAATAAAGCTTTGCTTACATTACGTGTACAAGTCATGTCAAATATCAACTTTTGCAATACAAACAATGTAAACCTTATTAAAACCAGCATGTGTGTAATTTAGGTTTAGGGGAAGGATACCTCTCATTTGCAAATTGTTAAATTAACTGAATGTAATTATTTTATTTAGGTGCGAAAAATAAAATAGAGATATAAAACAGCATACATATTTATAAAAGCTTTAACTTTATTTGAAGCAAAACATAAATAGTTAAAATAAAACAAGTTTAAAAAAGATAAAATTCATCAACAGTAGTATTCGTAGTGCATGCATTGGCAATTGTTACAATGAATTCAATTTCGCATGAAAATCGCGTTAAAATAATTAAAATCCAGTATAAGAATTTGGTCGTTAAATTTGAATCGAAAGGCCTGATACAAAATGTGCGAACATCAACATGTGTTCGACCTGATCGTTCAACTGAAAATATCGCAGCCGTGAACTACAGTGTTGAAGCAGATCCAAATTTGTCAATTCAATTCAATAATTGGGGTTATCCAAAACCACCACATGATGAATTTTGCGTATTGATTTTGAAGCCCTACAAGGTTTAACTAGTGCAGGAATTGAAGACGACCGACTATTCAACATCGCCGTACATTTGCTCAATTCATTTTTCAGGTTTTTCCGAAAAAATCACTTTTTCAGACGAAGCCCATTTTCACTTGTCGGGGTATGTCAAGCAAAATTATTCAGAGGCCTGGAGGCGTGATTAGTCCGTTTTTGGTCTATTATTGACGATGTCAATATCACTGACATGTAGTTTTAACAGGACAGTGCCACATTACACACTGCCAATGAAACTATTAATTTTTTGCAAATCAAATTTCCGGATCGCATAATTTCACGACAATTAACAGTTAAGTGACTAGCCAGATCGTATGATTTAATACCACTGGATTGTTTTTTTTATGTTAAGGAGTCTTTACGCTTAAAACTCAAAATCCGTGATGTATTAAGCAAAATAGGACCGCTATTTTGACAAAAAGTGATTAAAAACTTTAAAGAAATAATCGACACTGTCAGCGTAGTCATGGTGAATATTTTCCAGATATCATTTTCCATTCATAATTGTCGAACTTTTCTCTTCGTAATACAATAAAAATATGAATTATTTTAATCTAAACTTTTTGTTTAAGAAAACCAACTTCTTGTTGAAAAACCTTTTATTTTAATAATGCAGTTAGCAGTGTGTGGCAAGTAATTAATTTTTTTTTCATTTCCAAATTCATCTTTATTAAATTAAATGTTATCTACATAATTTTCAGTTTTATTCGACCTTTTTTTATTTCTTTTAAATCTTAATCTTTTAAACGGTCTTTTAAATTATAACGATTTATTTTTTTTCCCGATATTTCGCTTTCTTGTGGAAAGCTTCTTCAGGAAATTATTTTTTATATTTTTCAAAAACAAAAATTATAACAATTACCTACACATTCATTTACAGTTTTGAGATATTATCTTAGATATTACAGCAAATTATGTTTTTAATTAAAGATATTGAAAGCTTTGTTATAAGTTTTTATTTTTTTTTAAGGGAAAATAGGAAAACCTTTATATACCAAAAAAGAAAGATGTTCAAATATAATTAGGAAATATTGTCTAATATAACAACACATTGCATACATAACATTTCCAATTTGGTGATTGTTGTTTTAAAAATACCTTTACGCCGACTCTCTACATTCTCTTATCAGCTGATAAGAAGAAATTTCTATTCTCTCAAAATATTTAATGTTGAGTCTCTTTATGAAGTCGTCAATTCGTTCATATCCCGTTTGGTCGTGAAGAAGCTGCGTTGAGTGTCTCCAATGTTTGTTGTGTATAGTCTTGAAGCATTTGTTTTGTATTATCTGAAGTTTCCTCAAATGAGTTTTTGCTGCTGTATACCAAATGGGACGTGCATATGTTAAGGCTGGTCTTATCACGCTTTTAAAAATTAAATTTTTATTTTGAAGCCCAAGTGAAGAGCGTCTAATCAGTAAAGGCCACAGAGCTCTGATGGCTTTTAGGGTTTTCTTGCCGATTTCGTCAATGTGCCTTGAATAATTAAGTTTCTTATCTGAACATACGCCTAGATATTTTACATCATTTCTTATTGTAGCGCTCTCACTTCCACATCTAATTTGTCGACTTGGTAATCGTTTGGGGGAGTTGTTATAAGGAAATATGATACATTGAGTTTTGTTAGAGTTGATTTTAATTTTCCACTTATAAAAATATTTTATGCATGTAGCAAATCCTTTTTCCATTTTCTTTAATAATGTCTTTGTCAGTTTGCTAGAGGTGAATTAAGCAGTATCGTCTGCGTAGTAGGCAACTTTCAAGTACGAGGGCGGTGAAAAGTCCGAAGTATAAATTGAATACAACAAAGGTGATAAAATTTAACCTTGTGGTAATCCAGTAGATATTGTTTTTGGTGACGATATTGCACCATTAACTGTAGCAATAAATGTTCTATTGTTTAGAAAATCTGCAATAAGCTTGCACAAATGCTTTGGTATATTAGTCTGGAGCAATTTGAATATTAAGCCGTTGTGCCAGACGGTATCAAATGCTTTTTCTATATCAAGAAGTATTAGGCCAGTAGACTGCTTATTTCGCTTATTCGCTTTTATTTTATTTGTAATGCGATTTATTTGGTGTACTGAACTGTGTTCTTGAAACCAAATTGTTCTTTAGCTATTATCGAGATATTTTCGACGACATCGCAAATTCGTTTATGAACTAGTTTTTCAAACAATTTTCCCAAATTGCTTAACAAGCTAATGGGTCTGTAACTGGTGGGACTATGCTTAGGCTTGTTTGGCTTAAGAATCGCAATAACTTTCGCTTTTTTGAAGTGTAAGGTGAAATAGTTGAGTTTTAAACAACTGTTAAAAATTATCATTAGTAAATGAACTGCTTTGGGGGGAAATATTTTATGATATTTTCATAAAATATTTATTATTCAGAACGAAAAATATATATTTGAAATGTATTACTGAGGGGGAGAGCATTTCCATATGACCATTTCACTACTGTTTATACAGCTCATCAGTGGATTTTACCCCAAATTTTGTATAGAAAACGCTTATGTAGAAAGATTGTATGCTGTGTTTTTGTATGCAGGTTTGTTGTTTGCAGTGTTGTTTAAATAAGAATTCACATTTATTCAATTTGGCGTACAATATAACACACTTGACTTTTCTATTAATGCCGTAAGGCAAGGTGTTATTCCTACTTTAACCATGAAAAGAAGATGTCTAGTTTTTTATTTTTATTTAACAAATTTTATTTGCTCAAGAAAATTTTATTCTATAAAGCCTTTGCATGAATATATTTGTATACGTTAAATGCAGTGAGCGACATGTAATTGGAAAATTTTTAAAAATATCCAAAATTTTGTTTGTACATACGTGTATGTACGAGTATATTTTGTTATGACTTTCATTATGACATTCATTGACCGTTCACTTTGATTATTTTCTTAAGACAAGTATCTGCTTCAGCTAAGGTCTTACTGTCGACGATTTTAAACAAAAGAAAAATCAGCCTTATCACAAAATAATATTTAAACAGGCAATATAGCTGGCTGGTTTTGAAAAAATATTGATACAGAAGAAAGCATGAAAAGAAGAAGAAAGAATGAAAAGAAAAAAGCCAATGATAGTTATATATTTGTGATACGGAAGCTGATATTTATGCTAAAATCTGTCTGCAGTTTTTGTAGCCTTTATTTAGAAAGTACACAAAAATATTTTGTGTTGTAATAAAAATGAAATATATGATATGATTCCAGTCGGGCCTTATTGTTAAGACCAATTATTAATAGACGAATGGAACTAAGGGTGACTTTTTACAGAAGGACTGAAAGTCGAACTGTAGTAGTAGGATCTTTTAGGTGTGATAGTCCACGAAAATTTTCCTAAGATATAGAATATTAACATTTTCACTGAAAAACCGTGATATTTAAACCATTTCGTCTGGTACAGTGAATTCATAAACCATACAATTACTCGACCCATGAAATACCACTGCAACAAAGAAAAAATATTATAATTTTTAGAAAGAATCATTTTAAATCTAAGCAATTTTATTTCGTGCTTGATTCCTTTAAATAAATATTTCGTAATATTTTCAGAAAATATTTATTATAAAATTTTTTTTAAAATAAAATGATTGAAAATAAACAATTTTTTTGTTGTTTTGAAATGTTTTGTAGTGTTTGTATAGAAATGTTTTTGAGTCTTGCTGTCTATGCTATGTTGATTTTATGAAAATTCTCATAGAATCAGTTTGGCTTTGGATATAAGACTCTTAGGTTTTTATTCACTGATGAGCTACTTTAGCGAAATTGCAATATGGATGTGCTCTCCCCCATTACAAAGCATTTCAAATATTTTTATTTTTTTTTTTATTTGAATAAATGTTTTATGAGAATATCATAGATAAATATTTTTTAATAAACATTTTTTATAATAAATATTTTGTGAAATTATCACGAAATATTTATTCAAAGGAATCAAGCATGAAATAAAATTGCTTAAATTTTTAGAAATATTTTAAATAAAATTACTCTTAGAAAAATGTCTTTGTAAAGATGTTTGTTAAGGTAGCGATCGCTTCAATAGCTGAAACTCTGAAGGAGAAGCTACAGATTTGTATTTAATATCAATAAAAAATAATTTTAAAGTTTATGATAGCATTGCAATGTGTGGTTGCTTATCCGAATATGGTTTGGTTTCAATTCATATCACCGCGAACCCAGTTTCATATGCGGAGAATATATCTCTTCATATGAAAATAACTGCGCAACAAAAACATACATAAATCGTTTCTAAAGAAAAAAGACTGCTACTAATAACTTGTTTTACTTTTTATCTTTATAAAACTGCTGCTGCATGTGTTATTTCAGTGCAACAGCAGATTGCTTTCGTTTTTTTTCTTAAATTTGTTTCCTCAAGGTGACACATACAAATTTAAACTTATTTCCGAATACGTCATTCGCTAGTAACCATGGATAAAAATAATGCAAGTAATTACGAAAACACTGGTGATTACTGTTTGTTTTTTCTCTCTTTAAAATGTTTTATAAATACATTATGATAATGCATGATTTGTATTAGTTAGTTTTATTATTTTACTTTATTTTATATTTTATTATTTCGCTATGAACTTATGGCAAACAAAAATTATTTCTTAATTTATTTGCTATGCCATACGTAAACTGTAATTTTAAACAGCATTGCATTAACAGATTGTTGTTTATGTCTAAATATTCGAAGTTTTCAAAACGCCACTTATTTATAAAAATGCTTAGAAAACTGAGAAAGTTGTAGTTTCAGGAGATATATAGAATAGGAACAATTACAATTACTAATTAAAAAGAAATAAGAAATTAGAAAAAGTCGAATAATTTGATCAAATATGTAGCCGATACATCCGATTATATCATTACAAGTCTAAAAAACTCTATCGGGACTTGAAGCTTCGCTTTACTAAAGTTAAGAAAATGTCTCCAAGTGAAAGATATAACAAAATGAAGGCCCAACCATAATATGCATAAGCTGGCTCAAGCTAATGTCAAAAATTGAACGAAAAGTCTGTCAAATGCTTAAGCAAATCATTGAAGACTTTAAGGTGGCTATAATGTACTTACTGGAAAATAGGAATTATTATACACAGTTGCGCATTTGTTTTTTATTCGCACTTTTGCAAAAAAATAAATTCCTTTCTAAATAAATGAAATTTGTTCACAAAAATATGTTTAATAATCACTGTCAATGTCCACTGCCTGATGGAGCTTGCAGAAACGTTCCCGTAGTAACTTCCATCTTTGTTTGCATTGCGCGACTTTATATAATTCATACCAGTATGAAAATGAAAAACGCAACCAGAATTCTCCACTTTTACTGCAATTTTCTGTTACTGTTTTCCATACTCATTTCGTTGAATTGTGGTTATAATAAAACGCATCTCTTTTGTCATATAAGCAATTTGTTCTTTCTATTAAATTCGCTTTCGTGCTTTATTGCAATTTATTTACTAATGCACAATGCAAAATCAGCTGCTTCCGTACGGAATGTACGATCAGTTTCATACTTTGCTTAAGCAATTGATATTTAACGAAACTTGACGAAAAGTTTTGTTAAGTACATCATAGTTTGCCACATATGATTATTAGGTATTTGTACAGTTGTTTAAGTTGGGTTAAGCTAGGTTATGCATATTATAGCTGGGCCAAAAATCTCTTTTTATATTTTATTAGGGGAGAGTGAGCAGAAACATTAAAAGAGTTATCAAATTTGCAAATTTCCTTTATAAGACTAACGTTAGTTTCGTCCCGTCGGCAGAGGTGAATAAAAAAAAGAGCTTCGTATTCAATAAACAGTGAAGCCAATCAAATAAAACAAAAGTTGGTGTATTGTCCTATTAACTCGGCTATACTGGTCGATCATTAGGAGAAAAAAGATTTAAATTTTTTTCAATCTTACTCTAATGATCGACCAGTATAGCCGAGTTAATAGGACAATACAACAAGAATTAAGAAAGATACCCTGGTCTATTACCTTAACATAAAACAAAAGTTATTGGCCTAAAGTACTGCTACCTTAAGAGAATATGAAGTTATGGTACTGTTTAAGACTTCTACAGGCTGGGTTACGAAACAAATTAGTAAAATCCTAAAACACTGAAAATAATTAATTTTTATTTAAATCTATACACAATTTATTGAAAGAAAACTGTAAATATGAATTTTAAAAATGTGATAAGATCTTAAAAAAGATTCTGTGTAATTAACAAAATGTTGGAATAAAAACAATACAACAAATTGCATTTTAAAAGAAAGTTCAAGTTAATAATTAATCATTTGAGTAAATTCTCCTTTATTTCACTAAAAATTTTTATTACACTAAAAGCATGTTGAAATGAACAAATTTGTAAAACTTAACTAAATTATTTCAGTAAATTTGAATATGGCTTTTTAAACTGAAATAAGATGATTAAAATTCAAAGAAACTTCTTTATATTTAATTTATTTAATTACAAAAAATTTAATAATTCAAGGAAACATATGGAGTGCAAATATTTTGATTTTTTATTTTAAATTCTTCTTTGCACAACTTTACACGTGTGTGCGACGTGTGAAGTGGAAAAATAATTTAAACACTTTGGAGATTATTTTTGGCGTCTTTCTAAATTTATTTACAAAAGAAAATAATATGAATTCGAAATGTATTTCAAAGTTTTTATAGAAGTAAGAAGAAGCAATAGTGTTCAAATTAATGGGAGAAAATCATTCAATCAAAACCTCTTGATAGTAATCGCAATTGAAATTAAAATATGTATAAAAAGTAGTTGTTTTGTTTTTAATTTCGTTGCAGGTTTTTAATTGATATATTAGATAATTTAAATAAAAACTAACTAAATAATATTTATTATTATTCTTATTATTTATATTGTTACGTTTATGCCTTTTATAAACGTTTTGTTGTGAGTTCTTTATTGCAAAATAAATAACATAGTTTTTAGAGTTTTTAAGTTAATAACAAATTTATTTACTTTAATTACACAAAGTTGACACTACAGAACAATTTACTTAAGATGCAGGTCTTTAGCTCACGAGGTTTACTTTTACACTGACTGACTATCCACTCAGACGATGCGCTTTTATATTTGTCTATTAAAAGTCCAGAAAATTTAAGAATCTTCTACTCTCTTTGTATTACAATTTGTTGTTGTATGTTGTTTGTTTAATGTATGTTTTTATACTTATAAAGTTTTTTCTTGGAATTTGTTTTAAGATATTTACATACATGTTTGTTTTTGTCTTGCATGCCACGCAATTAGTAAACAGCATATCAAATTGTTGTTGTTTGCGTGTATAAATTTTTCTACGCAGTTTGTAACTAGAACTTTTGTTGTTGTACCATAAGTTTTCTTAGTAAGCCACGCAGTTCGTAAACAACATACCCAGTAGTTCGCTTTATTGCTTAAATAATTTCTTTTAAAACTTGAGCAAGACACATCCATAACAAATAATATTTTTTTTCAATTTAACTTAATTTTTATCATATCAAAGGCCTTTTTAAATAGAATAGGATTTCTTGAATATAAAAGATTTTAAAAAATAATTCTTTTTTTTTTAAAGTATGTGTATCTGGGTTACAGTTTTTTAATTGTATGTATAATAATCCACTTTTTCCGATTATTTTAATGTTATTATTATTTAAATTATTGAGAATATGTCCTTTATATTGAATAATTATTTGAAATTGATGTAACAGTAAACGAGTCTTTGTTTTTGATTCGAAGTTAAAATATTTATTTGCCTTTGAGTAATGAAGAACAATATGCAATTTCAAGATAAGAAAATTGAACAAGTTGTTGATAATCAAATTTGCTTGTGTTTATTCTTGCTGTTAAAGGGTTTCAGAAATGGATATTTCTAAAAAAAACATTTGAAATTTAAAAATAATGTAGCAGTTTTCAGATTCAGGCTTATTGAAAAACTCGATTGATTGTTAGGCGGACAAAATTTAAAGTAATAATAAAATATGTATTGAATTTACAGAAGTTTAACATCTCAAAAGATTGTTAATGTTTTAAAAATGACAAAATATTTTAACAATGCAAAAGCTGCTAAAACAGCTTTACTCACATAAACAAAATTGTCATATTACAAACTCATCTGTACTGCCTATAAAGTAGTATTGTGATCCTTGTTTTTATTATTTTTTGAACCATGCCACATTAACAATAAAGTTTGCTTAGTTACACGACAACTTGTAGCTGTTTTAATTAAAATTAAATTAATTATGTCTTTAAAGCCAATTTATTTGTTTCTAATTGCAAAGCACATAATTTTTGCGTTTTTAATTGTTTTTATGAATTAGTATTATTTTGTTGAGCTAGCCGAAATTAAAACTTGGTGTGTAATCTGGACATTGCTTGACTCGACAGCAAACCCATATACAACAACCACAAAAAGTGATCAATGCAATAGCCATTATTTTATATACTTTTATGAATTTTATATAATTTGCACCATTTGTAGCATCAGTAAAACGTTTTCGGTTTTTGTTTGTGTGGCTGTCATTTGTACAATTATAGTATATAAGAAAGGACACAATTAAATTAAGCAACAATATTAAAAAGGAATTTGATTTTTTTGTTCAAAAAACATAAAAACAAACAATTTTTTGAGTCAACTTTAACTTTCGAAAAAAGTACTTGTTTGAAAAGAAATGTTTTGCTCATGATTTAATTTATGGCCGTTTTTTGGGTTTTTGCGAAATTGGTATTACATATTTTGCATTGTTCAGGGCATGTAATTGTAACATTTTGCAGACCGCATTTTAAAATCATTTAAAATAATATTTTACCGTTATTTAAAATATTACAAGATCTTAACAAAGAAATTCATTGTTAATATTTTAAAATGTAAGTAATGTACATAAGTATAGGCGGTATTTACAAATCAATTTGTTTACTTATGTACTTATACATACATACATACATATGTAAGTACATATGTATTATAACCACAACTTTAAAAATGTATTTGGTTTCGCCTAATGTAATTTATTACAATGTTGAAATAAATTCTGATGAGCATTTTTTTACTAAGATAAATCTGCACATGTTCATATGTATGTATTTATAAACCTTCAAATGTTGTCAGTCGTACATTAATGTTTTGCGTGATAAATGACCTTGAAAAGCGAACAAATATCAAAAGCTATGGACAATACGTAGAAATAAAAAATTAAAGATATGGCATGGTGTTGCCAGAGTTTTGAAAATTTTAAAATACAATTGGTTTATCACCTTTTTTGGCTTTAAACTCTAAAGAATAAAAACAATGCCTTTTAGTCATGTTATATTTCTTGAAAATATATTTCTTTAACAATAAAAAAATAAGCTACTGTTAACGTATAAAAACCAATTCCAGATAATTAGATCTTAAAATAACTTAATTGGCAAAAGCATAATTTTATTTAATTCAATTGCCAAACTGCAGTAAAATTTAAGACCATTTAACAAAAAAATAAAGTATATAAAATAAAATGTTTCAAAAAAAATTTAAATTTTGCGTTAACCGTTTCCAAGTCAACGATGCTTGTTTAAGGTTTTAATAACACCTTAATTAAAAAAATGAGAAAATAAATTCTATGATTACATAACATTTTATTAACCAGAATTAGGATTAATTGTCTCCTTGCATTATTATTTATCAATAGTTAAGGGATCTTATAAACTTATCAGCCTTTATTTGATGTTGTCACATTTTTCCTGCTATAAAGGAAAGCAAATTTAATATTAATAATAACAATAATGGAAAGTAAGCAACGATTTTTTTAAATAAACTAGCTAGAGGTTATAGAAGGAGAAGATATATACATATATCACAGATCATAGTTCGTTTTAATGAATATTCATGATGAGAATATCACGAACAATTAACTATTAACAAATAAGTCTTTTTTATTTAGAAATTAAATACAAATAACAATAATTAAAAACTACTTTAATTATCTGGCAACTTTGCTCATAAATAATAATAGTTACTTTTTGTTTCTAATTAAAAATAATTGTTTTGTTGGATATCACGATTTATAACGTATTAGTTTTATAGAGTTTATTTTTAGAAATTATACAACATTTTGTAAAATAACAAGTTTATTTTTGAATGTTTCAACTACTAAATCAAATCGATTCTTCTTGTTTATATTTACACATATATGTACATGTTTATATACATTTTGATGTATATAAATATATTTTAACCCTAAATGTTCCTTTGTACATACATATGTATGGAATTGTTCAAAATAAATTTCACAGAAAAATAGAACGCAAAAGAAATCTTAAAATGGTTTATACTTTTATTAACTCTCATCCTTTGTACATACATATGTATGGAATTGTTCAAAATAAATTTCACAGAAAAATAGAACGCAAAAGAAATCTTAAAATGGTTTATACTTTTATTAAATCTTAATTGGCATTGATTCGAGAGAATAATAAACTATAATTAATAAGCACCACTTAGATGTAGATAGTTTGACCTTATCGCAGTAACTCAGCATATATTTCCAGGGGAACAAATGCAATACTTATTCAGATTGATACTGACAACAATGAGAAACCTTAAAAGGATAACTCTCATTAACCGAAATATACATACGGCAAAAAAATATAGTGTCAAGCATATTGTCAGCTGTTTTAGAAACTCGAGGATGCCATACAATTTTCAAAAGTCAGCTTACGCATGTCAAAATCTCGTGATATATTGGGTAGATAACAAATTATTTGAGAGAAAAATGTTTTCAAATGACAAAATAAATAAATACTTCCATATCAATGTTTTAAAAATATGTATATCATAGGTACGTACCTACATATATCAGAAACAATTACACGAAGTCATATTTAAAAATTGTTATAAAATAAACGCTATTTTTTATATTTAGAAAAAATAAAAGGATAGCATCTTATTTATTTATTTATTTATTTGATAAGTTCAATACTTCTTTTTATTAAAGCTTTTATTAATACTTTTTTTGCATTTTATACTTTTTCGACTCTGTGTAATCTTCAATTATTTGCTTTTTATGGTAACAGAGCTGGAGTAAATTTTCTTTGGCAAATTCTATTTTAATAGAGAGAGAGAGAGAGAGAGGAAAGAATTATAAGCGGTAATATGAGTTCATTTTGTTTAAATGTTGAGTTTTAAATAAAAACAAATTCTAAGCAAGTTGAAAATAGTTGTTCTGTTAAAAAAAAAAACAAATACAAGAGTAACTTGTGTATGAAACGAACCTTATTATTAGATCCTTAATTTCTGGCAAATTTGTTTAAAAACGACCTTCAAGCAATAACCTTTAAATGTTATTCAATATTGTCTTCTGCTGGCCTTTGTATTACTGTATTTTTTGGGTTGTTAAAATAAATCTCCAAAAACAGTTGCATGGAAAAAATACTGCATGTAAGACTTTATTCAATATTTTGAATACCTGCTCGTAAAATTACTCAAAATTTAATTAGCTAATAAAAAATTTTTTAAAATAGTTTGTTAACTTTTTGTTTGAAACGAAGTCTTACAGCGAAAGTCAAAAACCAATATTAAACAATGATCAAATTGCAAAGGGCAAAGTATTAATTTACAGTTTATCTACATATGTATGCATATGTGTATATATGCATAAGAATATGTATTTAAGTGTGTACGTAAGGCAGAGCTTCATTGGCTGTGTTTTCGCTTATGTAAGTACAAAAGCATTATGATAAAAATTACAGCTATTAATCCAATTTCTATTATAAATGGTCTTTGTACAATTTCGCAGCACTATTTGTCTTTTTGTTTAAATAAAGTTTACTGAATATTCAATTAATGAACTTCAAATTAATTAAAACCATTTCTGTGTCTCTTGGTTTCATACATTTTAAGTGATTAATAATTTATGTGCATACTTATATGAATGTGTATGTACTTATGTATTTGGTACGGCTTTGCGTGGACAACTAACTGACCAATCATTTTATGAACTTTGCTGAAGAACACTTTCCGGTAAAATATTTAGTTGAATTATGGCATCAAATTAAAATAAAAAATTTTGCATGATAAATACTAAAGGGCTAGTTACCATAATTTTTCTTAAAAATAACAGTAATATTACTCGCCTTGTTGGCAGCAATGTTATAATCATTTGAAAAAAATTTAAATTGAAAAAAGTGCTTTATGAAAGATTTTGTTAACCATATTTGGTTGATAGTTTTGAAAATTACCAATCTAAAAAGAAAAATTTAAAAAAACTCTGTACCTTATTATATTTCTTGTTATTTAAACGTTGCAATCCAGAAACACTACCAGGTATATCATTGTCACCACCGGTACCCCACAGACCAAGGCGGTCGCGGGAATCACTTTTAATAGCACCATTATTTGTACAAAACATAGTGCAATAAGTATCCACTTTAAGTTTATATGGCGAGATAACAGAAATGAATAAATAAGTTAAACTTGGTCAAAAAAATGTTTAGAACATTAACATATCTTAGCAATCCTTTTAATTGAATAATAAATTTAAAGAGTTTTTCTTTTTCACACAATAATAATTAAACCGCGATTTTTATATATTTAACACCGTTATTTGAAACAAGCGAACGTTTTGGTTTTTATTTCCCGACGATATGACTAGTACTGATTTTAAAAAGCTTAGCAACCAACACCTTTCTCAACAACTCATATTTAATGGCAACAGTTGTTGTTGTTGCTTATATAGTCGTATGATTCCATTCGTTTGACTATTGCGCATAGCAGACATTACCGTTAATGTTGCCATATCCCACACTATTTAGACGATTTAACAATTATTTGACTGTTTGTTTTTTTCATTGCAAAATTTTTAGTGGCACCAATTAACAGCATAATATTATTTGGTACATATTTTAATGCTTGTATTATTGTCATTTTGCTCAACTCTGTTAAGTAATTTTTAAATAAAATATGGTTTAATCGTCTTTTTAAAGTAATTGCCAAATGATTTATTTGTAAAATATAAAAACTTGAAAAATAAACAATTAAATTAAATAATTTTTCAAAATACAATAAAGTATAGTGACATGAGTTGGGGCTAAGTTATGATTTATTTAGACAAGTTATTCAAATTTATATACACAAAAATACACAACGGTAACTTTACCACTTTAACGGCTAAAAGCTGCTTATCCAGGAAAATTCTACTTTCACATCATATATAGTTGTTGTTATCATTATTCAGCATAAGTTAGTCGCTTGTGTTTTTTGTTTGTTTATTTTATATTGGAATTTGAGATAAGCATGTTGTTGTCTTGTATTCATAAAATTTCTTAGAAACTTCGTGACTTGTAAACTGACACAGTAAATCATTTCGTTTATTTTTTTAGTGCTAATAATTTTCTTTTATAACTTAAACTAAGCATCTACGTAACCATATACATAATGTATTGAACTAAGTTAAAAAGAATTAAGAAAACTTTTGTGTACGATGATATTGCGATAAATCTTTTAAAGTGTACTAACCACACTTAGGTGAAATATTTTAAGATAGATAGTAGAGATAATTCTACTTTTATATTTCATAATTTTTAAATTTAATAATGCATTAATTTCTGTTATAGAAACAACCAATCATGTATTTTCTTAATTGTTTTCAGATCTCGAATACAGAATAAAATTTTATAGAGAGTTAAAACATTGTTCCCTATAACTTGCTCAAGAGGTGATTGCTATTTCAATAATGTTATTCAATAACCTAAAATTTAAGAACTAATTATTTTAGACGGTTTCATAAATATTTTTTTTTTGTTAATACTAAGGATAGATTGTTTAAAAATATGTTTCAATTTCTCTGCTATGGAAGCAATACTTAACAATATATATAAATATATGTGCATGTTTTAATAAGTAAATTTGCTAATTTCTTATTAATATACAGTAGAAACATTATTTTTTTTTAATATTTTTTGTAATCTCCTAAAACTATGAATTCAATAGAGCCTTTCAAATTTAAATTGGAAAAACCAATTGAAATAAAACATGTATGTAGATTTACACTCTTTTTCATGTCAATCAAATTTTCACAATAAATAACGAATCGAAGATTAGCCTCCAGCGTGGAATTGCAAAAAAAGGAAAAAATAATAATAATGTGCAAGCCCAAAAATTAATTGCTGTACTAGTTTATAAAAGACAATTTAATAAAGATTTTTTCAATTATAACATTGAATCGCAGTATATAATATATCATATATTCTTAATTTTAAAACTATGTTTTTAAAATAATCTTAAGCAATTTGCAACTTTTGCCCTAATTTCTAAACATTTATTTTTAAAGGTAACAAAAACTAGCAAATAATGTCTATAGGTAGAAATAATATACATATTTTTTGACGATTTTATTTTTGTGTGAATTTCGACAAATATCATCTGGCAACTATGATTTTAGCTGTAGATCTAGCATTCGTGTTGCTGTTTCATGCAATAAAATGGTTTGCTTTTATAACGAGGAAACCCCAAACTGCTCCATGGCTAGTGACGTCACTTATTGTTTGTAGCAGCAGCTGTTGCTTTTGTTTGTGGTTGTGTGCTGTTAATGCTATTTTTTATTACTAAAACCGCTCAACACTACTTAAAAACATTACGTAGTGTATTTACAATGTGCATGCATTTAATTTATTAACATATAAAAAAAGCATAATAAATTCAATAAAATTAAAGTCATCGTTGTTTATAAGTAATCGATTTCTAATATCAACAGAAAATTTAAAACTTTTATTTTTTTATTTAAATAAAACTGAACTTTTCTGAGCAATGATGATGTTCAATAATTTTGTTTTAAATATTAATGTTTTCGTAATTCAATTACTGATTGAACTTTAAATGTCTATTACTTTCTTCAAATGAAAACTCTAAAGTTTGGCATAACTTTAAACTTTCTGCAAACTTTTCTTTCTAACAAAAAGGGACGAATTTATCGTAATTAGCTGTATTAACTCGCTTCTGCAAAATCCAAAGCAATTTTAACATTTTAAAATAATAGAGACATGTTTTAATTTCGACGTGGTATGTACGATTAAATAAATAAAACAAATATTTTTTATATATAAATTTGGAATATTTGTGGTGAAAAAGATTTAACTCGACATTAGATAAAAGTTTCGCTTTAACATATTCAAATAAAAACAAAAAAAGTAAAAAAGCTGGTCAACCTAAAATAAATGGCGTTAATTTACTTGTGTTGTCATCAACTCTCAAAATAAGAAGAAGAATTTTGTTTACAATTGCTCGCAGTTGATAGTGTTGTCAGACTTTTCTGACTTATTGAAAATCGCTAAAATGCCTAAGTATGTTTGTTTTGTATTTACAAAACAAAAAAAAAATTATTTTGACATTTTTGATTAAAAAATATAAAAAATTCCTTATAACAATCTAAAAAAGTTTTCATATAAAATATGTAGTTCATTTATAATGATATGGACATTCGTTTTATATCACATAAAAAATGCATAAAAATATAGAATTTATTTAAAAAGTAAGTGACCGATTTATGTACCTTTGTACTTTTTTAATAAATTTATTTTACATTGCATTTTATTTTTCAATTTAGTTTTATTATAATTCAGTTAAGAAACAGAACTCATTTATTTATTTGGCACAAGCACCAGCAAAGGCGAATGGAAAATATATCGTAAAGCGATCTAATTTACAACTGGCATTGTAAATAGTTAACTTATTAGAGAACAATTGGGAAAATATCAAAAACTGACAATATTCCATTCGAATGTTCTAATTCAACAATGGTAAGATCAAGGCGAATCGATAATAGATGAATGAATGCATTAGCTAATGTGATCTGCAGATAGAATAGTAATTCTATAATTTTTTAGATTACAGTTGTCTTTGACGACAAATCGCCATAACCAGCAACACTGGTAGTTGAAGGTGATTAATAAATTGCTTAAAAAACACTGGTTGTTTCAAAACTTATTTAAAAATCAATATTGCCTTCGTCGGCAAGGAAGATTGCTTGAAAAGATGTCTAACAAAGATAAACAATTTACAAAACGGTAAAAATTTCAAACTTGAACTTTAAATATTTTAATATAAAAGAATTGCTTTACAGCAAGTGGCTCTTTTGGACACGAGATATGATTGAGAAATTTATCGTACTTTTAAAAGAACACGAATGTTTGTACAACAATAAAAACAAATTCTATTACAATCGTCACGTTAAGGACGAAATATGTGATTATATTTTACGTGAAATGCAAAAGGATAAACCGGCTATACAAATTGGTGACATTCGAAGGAAAATGAAAGTGCTGCGAACACAATTTGCCCGTGAGAAGCGTTTATTGGCATTAACACGACTCCAAGGCAGAGTATACGAACCCAAGCTGTGGTGCTATAATAAATTATCATTCCTGGAAAAACATACAACATGTGTTACTTCATTAAGTAAGGAGTTGGTAAGTTTTTGTTACTAAAAATAAGTTTTGCCTGTTGAAGAATGGTTTAATTGCCATCAATGAATAGTCAATTTTAGGCATAACTATATAGGATTTCTATATAAACAACAGCTTAAGCATCGTACGGATGTAATTTCTCAACATGTTGTTAGTTTATAGCAACGACAAACAGACAATGTAGGACTTTTCTGTTAGCTGGGAGCAAAAAAAAAAATATGTCTGACCGGACACACCTCCCGTTATAGTGTCATACCTCCGTCGATTTCTAAAAATTTCCTGCTTAGTCGGAATTCTTACGAAGGAGGAGGATTTTCTTCACCGTAGTATGATTCACAATAGGATTGGCTTACTAATGATTTCCTGCATTGCGAGATTGGATCATTATTGGCGACATTTGCAACCGGTAACAGAAAAGTACCGGTTTATTATTACAAATAAATTTCAAAATTATTATTATTAAAAGAAAGTAAAATAATTTTACTTCCACATTGCAGTTTTAAAATTCGGTGTGTTACAAAATTATTATATTATTTTATAATAAATTATATAAATTTGTGTGTACATGCTTCTTATTATAGTATAATGATTTGCAATTTCATTTTAGCCAAGTTCTCATGACGATTTTAATACATTTTCCGATGAGGAGACATTCATTTATGATGAGAACGAAGATAGTTCCTTGCTGATGGAAATATATAAAAAAGAAGAAACTTTAACCGATAACACACCTGACGCTCCAAATAAAGAGAACTCGAGCATAAAGGAAACTCATGAGGAAGATAGCAAAACATCTGCTTCAACTGAAAACGCTCAAATTAATAATAAAGTTCTAAGTGGAAAATATGACTGGATTGGAGATTTGGTCGTTTCACAAATGGAAGATATAGATTTAAAGCTTCGTGAGGACTTTGTATGGGATATACAGTGTTTGGTAAGAAAATATTTATTGAAATCAAAACTGTCAAATGAAAAGAATCTGGAAAACAAATCAAATGAAACAGAAGCAACTACAACGAAGGATGTTACATTTCATAAGGGTTCAAATATATCGGTAAATGTAAATTTTTTATAAATCATCAACATGCTGTAAATTTCATTAAAAATTTATTTAATTCCGTAGTTACTATTTATACTAAACGAATTTGTTTAAGCTAAGCTTCTTAATACATTGGCTTTAGTTCGATTTCTTTTAGCTGAAAACTAATTTTTTAAATCTACTTTTACATTAAGAAGAGATACAACTGGTTTCTTTTTTTGCGAGGGAGTAAGGAAAATGATGTAAGATTTTTACAGTGGATAAATATGTCATAAGAAGTGGTAACTGAAAAATCTTGATACGATTCTCTTTAGAGGAACCAGTGCGATATGTAAAGCCTTTGCTGTAAGAACATTTTGTGATATCTGTGAATAAAATGACTGTATTCGATATATGCCTTATTTCGATATGTTGCGATAATGTTGCAGCAAAAGCTTGATAAGAACTAGATGCCATAGCAACGTAGCAAAACAAAAACGGACTAAATCAAAATGCTGTGTTGGTTTAAAATAAAATGATAAAAAAAAACAACAATTATTGTATTAATATTATTTTTGAGATATTTCAAAGCATTTTGAGAGATAATCTGGTGTTATTACCAGTTCGTTTCTGGCTACGTGTATTTTTCAAGAAAAAACTATTTAATCTTGTTTACGATGTCCTCCTGTAAACTCCTCTCAACAAGTCAACTTGTTTAAGAAGCTATTCCGACAATTTTCAGAGCATTTTACACCACACCAATGTATTTATGTATGCTAAGTAGGAAATTAAGTATAATTAAATCAAATAAATTGTTAACTAGCAAATAAGAGTATAAAATTATGATTAAAACTTTATATTAAACTCAATACAAATGAGAAAATTTGTGATTATAAATATTTTAGTTAATGTGTGCACTTTTAGAACTTAAAGGGGCATCCTTTTAATTGTACTAAAAACTTCAGCTTTATTCATGATGAATTTAATTGAAAATATTAAAAAGTTCGCTTTCAATTTTTGCGATGATATAATAAAATTAATTGTACTATACTAGAGTATAGAGAGAACACTGAAGATGGCTCATAGCCAAAACCGGTCTGTTTACAAACCAAATTTGACGCGGAATGATGTAAAATCATACTCAAATAAACCAAACCCCGTTGAACAATATACGCAAATATTTAATAAAATTAACTTATATAACAATTATCTTTTCATTATTTATTTTAATTTAATCTAAATTAATGGAGTATCTAAAGAGAATATAGGAGCTTCATTGTGCTCCATCTTAGCAGATGGAGTACAAGAAAGCTCGTGAAGAATTTTGCCGAGCGTGGCACAATCGCAAGAAGGCCTTATCATCGAGATCCCTCAATTCGGACGCAGGAAACTATCGCTGCTGTAGCTGCTGCCATAAAATCCAATCCTGGTGTTTCGACAAGGAGCTTATCTGCTCAAATGGGTGTCAGCAGACAGTCACTGCAGACAATTTTACACTAAGATTTAAACTTATTTCCATATAAGATTCAATTAACAAACAAGAAACTTCCCGATTTGCTTGGTATTTTATGAGAAGATTATTCAAATGGCATTAGACAATGGAAACGTCTTGAACTGCATTTTTCTGTCTGACGAGACACATTTTGATTTAAACGGCAATGTTAACAAACAAAATTGTCGAATATGGAGTAATTTTTACCCACAGATACTCCATCAGATGCAATTACATCCACTTTGCGTCACAGTGTCGTGTGCAGTTTCCTCAAGGTTCATTTTCGCGCCTTACTTTTTCGAAGAAAACGGTCTTACTGTTACTGTCAATGGAGACCGTTAATTAAAGATGTTGAAAGAATTTTTCTTTCTAAAATTACGCCGAAAGAGAATCCCTTTCAACTATGTTTGATTTCAACAAGATGGAGCAGCTTGTCACATAGCCACCCCTATTATGACAGAGTTGCGGCAAAAATTCCCAATAAACTGATTTCAAGAAATTCCATATTCCTTTGGTCTTCCAGGTCTCCTGACCTCACTGCACCTGTTTTCTTTTGTGGAGCTATTGCAAAGAAGTTTACAAAAGAAACCAACAAATTTGGATGACTTAAAACAATCCATTCGAACAGTAATTGAGGCGATTCCTGCTGCAGTAATAAATAACTTCTTGATAAGATGTTGCACATGTGTCACCGAAGGTGGAGGCCATTAGAATTCAATTATTTTCAAAACTTCATGAATCACTTTAATAGAAATATATCATTTTACAAATGAATTAGTAAAAAATAAATTACATAAACTTTACAAAAAGTTATTTGAGTTTCTTAATGTAGCAAAATTGATCAGCCACCCGATATATTTCGTTGTATTTTCTGAAAACCTGACAAGGCTATTTTTAGTAAATGAAACTTATTAAATTTCAGATAAATATGATTTAGTTTAGTAACTTTGCGTTCGTAGTTAATAAGAAATACTATTGGATTTTGTTGCTACACAGTAATAAGAAAACTGAAACTGGTTTGTTCTAAATACTAAATCTGAGACTAAGTATAAATTTAAGAGTAGGTCACTTAAACCGCAAACCATCCTTCACTACATACACTTTAAAAAATGGAAGTAAAAAAATCATGAAATTTAAACGCATTTTTTTTAAATTAAAAATATTCATTTCATATATTAAGTTATAAAATAAACACACACGCAAACGATAACGATCGTTAAAGAATAATAATTAAACTCACATTCGCTTTTTTAGTTATTCAATTCATAAACTGTAGAAAGCCCGCTAACTTGACAGATTTTGCTATAGTTTTACGAATGCTATTGGTTATTTCCATGTAAAGGTTTGTTACACCACACAGAAGATTTGTATATGGTGGCAGAATGTTTTGTTTTTCACCTTTTATTTTATTTCATTTAAATTAAATTTTAATTTTTTCATTTCACCAATAAGTTGGTTATGATTGTTAAAATTCGTGTATTATTTGGGAATGAAACAATATTTTGAAAATAATACATATATGGAGGTTGCGAGTTCTGGAAAACGAAATTTGCCGCACCTGTGGTTTTGAAAACATTAATTTGACCAAACTTTTCGAAAATGTTTCAGATTTCATGTCAATTAAATTGTTTCTACCTGAATCAAATAATATTAATGCAAACCACATGTTGCTTCAAGAAAACGCTCCAAGTCTCGGTATGTATTGAGCTACATATGTATTTATTTACTCACTTTTGTGTTTTTTGTTATGCTTAGTATTGTACTTTTTATCTAATTTAGAATAATTCATAATTTGACTGACCTGGTCGACCTTTAAAATTAGTTATTTAAAATTTGCATAAAACTTATTTGAATATATCTTACAGACGTCACGATATTAAATATATTAAAAAAAAGTATAATTTACATTTTATTTTAACAAAGTTATTTTATTTTTTAAGCTCAGGCTCGTATTTTTAATTTAATATTTTTAGGGAGAACATAATTTTTCAAATAATTTGTTGATTTCTAAAGAGACTATACAATGTTATTTCGACAGCAGCGTAATGTAATGCGTTTTAAAAATCCCTACTCTGGTAAAGAAATAGAAAACTGTGGCAGCCTTGTCTACTCATTATTAAAAAAATACAACACAGCATCACCTTATCAACCTTTTTACACATACATCTGTTAATTGACACTTTCTTTAAAAGTAACGAAAAGAACAAGACAGCCTTCTGAAAAGAAAGCAACACAAAGAACTGAATAAAGATATAAGAATTGAAAACAAAACCAAACCGTTATTGCTTGATTTATAGGAAATACCTTTATAAGCTGATTAGCTGGCGTCATTTATTAATCAATAACAGTATTTAAAAAGCGAATTTCGTCATGTAAAAACTTTTTATGTTTTGTAATGCTCTTTTCCATTTAAAATCAATGGAGACTAGCAAAGCGAATTGAGTTCTAGGTAACTAGGTTAAGCCAATTATGGCAATGTATAATACATTTTCGCCGTTGTGCAGAATATCTAACTGCACAAGACAAGCAGTTTAGTTTTTTGGCTTAAAACTAGAAAAAATTTAAATTGTCGTTTATTGCATTTTATTGTTTGTTTTGTTGGAATGCCATTTTATACAGTAGAATTAATAAAAATATTAATAAAAATATATTTAATCGAAAATCTTTTTGCGACTACAAAGGGCGAATTGAAAAGAAGATGTCGAATAACGGTAACAATAATGCAGTTATTTTATTTGAGTAAAAAACAAAAACCACTAGAGCTTTAAAGAACAATAAAAAACAAAATTAAACTTGGCTTAATGGCGACATCATGTAGCAGATGATAAAATATGACACTTTGCTATGCTTAACCTAGTATTCAATTCGCCTTAAAGAATAATTTAATTATATCAAATTAACCGATTTTTATTTTATGCCTTATATTTATTTTGTGCAATAAAATTTTTACAAATAAAAAATAACCGTTTTTTTTTTTTTGTTTTTCAATGACACACATACATATAAAAATGTTTTTATAACTTAAATTTGATTACACAAAAATATTCTAAAATTTAGAAATATAATAAAAGATATATCTATTTACCTTGTTAAATTTCTTTTTCTGCAAGCGATCCAATCCTGAAACACTACCGGGCACATTGTTATCGTCTCCACTACCCCACAGACCAAGACGATCTCTAGAATCTTTATTTATTGAGCCGCTGGCACATGAAGTGGTAAAGTTAGCTCTTTGGTGCAAGTTAGAGTGCGATATAATATATTGTAAATTTTGATTTAAGGATTTTATAGCATTAACATTCTGGGTTAAGTCTTTCAAATCCGCTGATGATGGCAGTGTTGAAATATCTCTGCTGCAACAGCAATGAGGGCCAGTCGTTGTTTCAATTTGCTGGTAATCAGTTGTTTGTAGCGTACCATTTCCGTTAATTCTGCAGTAGTGATGCTGTGGCTGTTGTTGCTGTTCATTAATCGGTATTGTCGTTTTATAAAAGTGCTGTTCATTTGGTGTTTTTTGACCGTGAGACGGACTTTGCGAGTTTGCTGCTGTTGGATACACTGGTGAGCTGAAATTGAGTAAGACAGAAAAGCATTTTTTTGTATTACTCCGTCACAATAATTTATTTAAATTCAGAAAAATTTTTGAATACTTGTGTATTCCATTATTTTTTTTTTTATAAAATCTTGGTCTATTTTCGAAATTTAACTTAAGCTCATTTTTTTAGCGCAATTAATTTTTATTAAGGTATTTTCAGTATCTCAACTAACGTCCGTGAAGAGAATGTAAGATCCCTTACTTTCTTTGGGTTTATTTGATATCACGCTTGTTTTAATTAAACTCATACCGTTTTTTTTATCATTTTAAAACTAAATGTTATGCAAAAAAGTTTAATTATAAACAAAGATGTTAAAAATGATAATTACTTGCTTGCATTTCTTTTTTTGCTCTTAAAGTAAACATTAATTATTCTTAATAAGCTAGTACAATATGCTCCCTTTAGCATTTAAGGCAACGATATACAACACTATGGTTTTTTTCAGCTGTTCAAAATACTATATTGTAAATATAAGTACATCATTTTACTTTGTACTCAATGTTATACTATAAATAAACGATAAGAGAAACTAAATAACAATACCTCGTCCGATGTTGTGAATAAGATTATATTTCTTTAATAAACAAAAACTCAAAACAAAACTTTGTACCCACACATAAAAAACCAAAACGACAAAAAATTAACAGATGAGAACAGGAGATTCAAAGTTATAAACAACATGAGTAACATTTTGTGACGAACTTTTGACTTACCGGTTGCCGCAACGCAACACTCTCGATGACTTTAAAAGTGGCTGTAAAACTTTAATTTGCATAATTGATTTCGTCTGTTTTTGCAATGCGTACGTTTTATTTTTTCAAAATCGATAAAGGCAAAGTTAAGATGAAATAATGAACTTTTCGTTTTTACTTTGGAAATAAATTAATAACCGATAGACAAATTCTTTTCAAACATCCGACCGGCTTTTTGAACGGCTGTAAACAAACTAACTTGCTAACAACTAAGGCGAATTTGATTCGCCCCGCAAATAAGCTAGAACAAATTTATTGGAAAATCGTTCTATTAGAAAGTCAGTATCAGTTTGTTTATATTTTTATTTGCATATTGTTTATATTCTATTCTTTGCAGATATCAACAAAAATCGATTAAAAAGAAAACCAAACTGATGTGATAACATTTGCGAGGCTTGAAAAATGTGAGTTCATCCTTACATTTTATAAACAGACATTTTTTTGCAGAAACTATTTTATTAAAATAAAATAATAATAGAGAGAATTCAGTGCAGTTGACTTCAACTCAAATCAAGAGAAAAAAAGTATATTGAGAGAAATGTGTAAATAATTGTGCTGCCAGATATTTTCTTAAGCAAATAAAATTTCTCAAGAAAATAATATTCCCAACTTTATTCCGATTTTTAAACCGTTTAATAATATTCCATAACATCCTAATTCATTTTCTATTATAAAAGCAACAAAAGCAGTTTAATAGTTATAAATGTTTTGTTTTAAAAAATTCATGTTTAGTGTAACCTGATATCTTACTACAAAACCCTTGAGATATTGAACATAAAATTTACAAATTTACAATAAAATTTGTTTTTATTTACATAAAAACACTTCAGGCTTTATTGACTTATAACGCTCATTTGATAGTAGATATCAGCAAGATGTTAAGATTTCCTTTTTTAAAATTTCGTCAGAAATTTAATTCAACAATCGCAAATGCGTCATAAAAATTTATACCGAAATGGCAAAAAATCTATATCTTGTAAGAATTTTAAATTTAGTAGAAAATAGTTTAAGACAATTAAAATTAAAAGTTTTACCTTAATTCGAAAAATATAAAAAGGGTTTATTAGCATAACCCAGTAACTTTACGTGGTTCCATAGGAAGTAATCGAGGATATCAAATTTTACAACCTTCGAGACTAAATCATGAGTCAATTTCTGGAAATAAACTTATCACCAAGTTTTGAGACAATAAGTCAATATTTGTGGTTGCTGTAATACAGTGATGGGCGAACTACGACCCACGGGCCACATCCGGCCAGCGAGAGGTTTCAATCCGGCCCGCCGAGCGTTTTTAAAAAAAAAATTAATCACCTATTGAAAAATTATGCCCAAAAAATAAATTTACATTATGTTTTAAAAAAAATATAAATTGACAATTTTAGGAAAAAATGCGATGTTTTCATATTATATTGTGTACAAACTGCGTAGTTTTCTGGGAAATATTGTACACACAAGACAACAACAACTTTCTTATACAATATTCAAAGAAGAAACATAAACATCATAAAACACTAACAACTAATATAGCAACCTGAACGTATAAGATAACAACAACTATTATATGTGAGATCTAGAAGATTCTTTAATATTCGAGACAACATGCGCAACAAATATAAAAGGGCCAGCGATGGATTATTCAGCAATCAGTAAAAGTGTAAATCTCGTGACGTAAAGAATAAATTGTGAAGTAAAAGTATAAAGTACAGTTTTATTTGTATAATTAAAATAAAAAAGTGTATTGTAAATACCCCCATAAATGTCAATCGAAAATAGAAAGAGAAAAATTGGTTCGTAATGTCGAATATTTCAAGAAGAGTGATCATGGAAGTACTTCTTTATGGAATATAACCAAAAACGTGTTTGTTTTATCTGCCAAGAACCGGTACTGTACTAAAAGATTATAATCTCGCTAAGCACTTTAATTCAAAACATCTTGGGTCGAAGTACTATAAAATGACAGATGAAGACAAGAAAGTTCATTCAGAGGAATTGAAAAGAAAAATATCTAATCAGCAAATGTTTTTTAAAAATCAAAGAAGTGTCCAGCGATCCCTCCACGTTAGCTGGTCGCATTGTTGCCTATAAAATAGCAAAAAGTAACAAACCGTTTTCTGAAGGAGAATTTATTAAGGATGTGTTAATTAGCATTGGAAAAGTATTATGCCCAGAAAAGGTAAAAGATTTCGAATCTATGTCTGTCACGTAGAACGGTCACAAAAATAATTGAAGCGATTTCTTCCAATTTAACCAATCAACTCGATGGACGTCTTAAAAAGTTTAAGTATTTTTCAGTCACTATGGACGAGAGTGTTGACAGGAGTGATATAGCCCAACTTCTAATTTTTATCAGAGGAATTGATGACAACTTTGTAATAACCGAAGAACTTGCTTGTTTGAGATCTTTGAAAGGAAAGACGACAGGAAAAATAGTTTATGATGGATGGAATCTCGTAATGCCCCAATTTCCAAATTAATTAATTTAACAACTGATGGAGCACCTAACATGGTGGGAAAAAATATGGGGTTTGCAGGAGTTTATAAAAGTCAGAATCCTGAAAGCGAAACAATTTTTTTACATTGTATAATCCACCAAGATGTTCTTTGCAAGGCTGCCTTGGATATTAATCACGTACTTAATATTATTTTAAAATTAATTAATACCATTCCAGCTCGTGGTTGGTAACATCGACAATTTCAAGAGTTTTTATCGGACGTTGATGCAGAATTTTCAGATGTACTTTATTACACAAAGATCAGGTGGCTGAGCTGTGGGCATGCCTTCTCGAGAGTTTGGAGTCTTCTCGAAGAAATTAAAGCTTTTCTAAAAACCAAAACTGAAATTTGGGATGAGTGGGAAATATTGAAAAATAAGAATTGGTGCATCGAGTTTGCTTTTTTCACGGATTTACTCGAGCACTATAATAAACTGAACAAGAAGTTACAGGAAAGAAATCAATTTATAGATGAAGCTTGGGGCAGTTTGAGGTCTTTAAAAACTCAATTGTTTATATTTTCTAAATGTTTGGGAAAAAATGATTTGACTCATTTTCCAAGATTTAATTCTTTGAGGCCTGTGAGTGAAGAGAAGTTAAAAGTCTTTTCACAATCTTTATTAAAACTGTATTTATAATCTGAGGCCAGATTTGCTGACTTTAAAAAAATCCAACCATATTTAGATATTTTTTCAATGCCTTTTAATGTTAATCCTGAGAATGGTTCATCTGATCTACAATTGGAAATTATAGAATTGCAATGCAATAATAATTGAAAACAGCTATTTTTAAATACAGATAAGCTTAATTTCTATAAATCCTTACCAAAAGATGAATTTCCAAAGCTAATTAATCATGCGCAGAAAATTATGGCAATGTTTGCTTCCACATGTTTATGTGAACAGGCCTTTTCAGTAATGAAATGCTGAAAAAATTCAATAAGAAACCGATTGTCAGGCGAGAGTCTATTTAATTTATTAAAAGTTGCATTCTCCCAGCTGGAACCAGATTTTGAGGAAATTATGTCAAGTCAGCAACAGATCCATGCTTCCCATACATCTGGAAAATCTTAAAATCATAATAAATCGTATCTTATAACATTTTTGTAGCTTAAACCGAACCTTTAATTGAACAGCAACCCCATAAATTTTTAATGAATGACCCTCTATGTTTATTTTTAATTTAATGGCCCGCCGCAGGATTTTTTTTAATTTATTGGCCCGCCACCCAAAAAGTTCGCCCATCACTGCTGTAATATGTACTGTCATTCTATTAAAACCCCATCTGGCCCGGGTCAATGACATCCATATGTTCAAACAGATAATCATTGATCATCCTTCGTAACAACTACTTTTGACGGTAACGCAAAACCTTTTTTTTCAGTTTTTTCAAGGCCCATTTATAGTGTGCATAAGCAAACTTAAGCTGCTGTCAACATGAAATGAAGAATCAGTCAAATGTTGAGGTAATTTTAAACAAAAAATTTTTTGTGACCACAACCAACTTACATGAACTTATGCAAAGTTAAAAAAATTTTTGTAATATTCCCTCTTTTGGAATAATATTATTTTTTTATATAATTTATAAATAGGCGAAACTTATTTTCAAAATATAATTAAATAAACATGGTTAATGTAACCTCAGCTACATTAATAAAACCCTTTAATTTTTCTTTGAATTTTAGGTAAAGTAAAAAACCACTTATCTGCTATTTCAACAATGCATGGCAGAAACTACTTAAAAAATGCAACAGTGTTTTTTTTTTATCGAATTATTAAAAAATTAATAACAATTGGAAATATGAACCAGCATCAGTTTCGGCGAAACATAATTCGATTTTTTTAAGTATTCAGGCAAGGTTTAATGGAAGACGTCGTAAGCATGCAGCAGGGTCATGACACTCCACCGGGGACATGCAGTCGTGGTGAACACCTCACACACCATGACATTGCGTGATATGATTTACATCTGCACCTGGCAGTGAGCCTTAATCAGATGGTGGTCAAACCACTGTAGGTGAAAAGCAGCGCCACTCACGCCCTAGGAGGCCGAAGTCTAATTCTAGCAACAGGTCCTTCCTAGTAGCAATTTCAATGATTCCAGAGCAGGGCTGTAAACCACTACTCCTTGCTGAAGAGCTGGAGACTATCCAACTCCTGTACAAAACACATGACTAGCATGCTCACTGGATCTGGGTCATTCACCAGTGGGTGTTATTAAAGGTGAAATGATCCTGGCCACCATAAAAAACAGACCTGTTATGGGGCCGCGAAACCACAAACACGACGATACTCCCGAAGGGCCAACCTCAGAGAAACAGCTAAATGCCTAAAGAGACAAATAGCGGAAATTCTGCGGGCTACTGATTCCCGTGGAAATAACGTGGAGCTTCCAGTTGTACCCTTGCTGACTTCAGGGGACTGGGCTCTCTTATACTCCCAGTTGCACAGATCTAGATAGTCGAAGTTCTATAAAGCCCGATAAATGTGCCCCCGGGGCGGTCCCACACCGTGACATTGAACCATCCGGGAATAAAAGAGGGCACTGGTATTCTAGACCACAAGGAGTCTGAAATTGGAAAATAGGGACCGTCAAAGTCCGACCACTGACTAACCAACTGGCAGACGCATTATATTTCGCTCAGTGCTAAGACCACCGTTAGACTATGGCTTTCAACTAACGTTAATCTGTATCACAGTGTTGGTCGCTTTCACCAAACGTTGACAAGCCAATGCATGCCATATAAAAGCCTATTGGCAATATCAAATATCTGAATAACACTATGTATCACACATTACATCAGACTAAGTCCAATGTACGCATTTGAGGACGGTTGTTTTTTTGGAGCAAAGAAATTGTTAAATTTTTTTTTTAGTAAAATTGTTAATTAATTAGTCTCTTACTTCCAGTGTGCATTTGGGCTAAATGTGTTAAGCAATTGACGTGTTATGGAAATTGACGAAAATTTCTGTTAAGTACTATATTGTTTTAAACATATAATTTATATTAAGTTGGATTTATTCAGCTAGTAAATGAAATAATGTTGTCATTTCTTTCGGTGTAAGCGTCATTGCTGGTTGTTTGGTATGATCGGCGAGCGCTTTCGATGTGTAGTCATCATTCTTAGGCCGTGTTGTAAACTCTACTAAAGTACTGTACTAGAGTACAGTCTAGAATCGAACAAACATGCGTGATAAGATTTACGCGTGTACCTAGCCGTGTAAGCCATAACCTGACGGTGGATCATACCACTGTGGATGAAATGTAGCGTCATCCTCGCGCTAGGAAGCCTTCGGATACAATGCCCCACTCCTTGCTGAAGAGCTGGAGACTATCCAACTCCTGGTCCAGAACACATGAAGCTTAATAAAATTTAAGAACACAATCGCAATCATGCTCACTGGACCTGAACGGTTCATTGTGAATGATCCGACCCATACAATTCAAACGAGGGCCTCGAAACCACAAACACCACGATACTCACGAAGGGCCAAGCTCAATAATCAGTCAGAGAACACCTAAAAGGCTAAAAAGACAAAAAGCTGAGCTCTGGGGCTTTACTGATTCCCGTGGAAATAAAGTGGAATTGTCCAGTTGGCTCCTACTAGCCTTGTAGGGGACTGGGCTCCCTTTTACCCCCGTTGACACATGTAATGACGGTGAGATTTCATCAAAACATATCAATGTGACCCCAAAGGTTGGGGGATTACCGAACAAACAGCCAACAATGACTATTAAAGTACTGTACTGAAGGATGGTCTAAAACACGGCTTGAAAATGATGTCATCACATCGAAAGTGCTCTTCGATTATACCGCCGTGTTCCAAACTGTTCCAATGAGAATGTCATCATCCAATGAGAATGTCATCATATCGAAAACGCTCGTCGATTATACCGCCGTGTTCTAGAGTGAACTAAAGTACTACACTGAAGTGCTTGAGTAGTTAAACAAATATACGGTTTACACCGAAAGAAATGACAACAGTATTTAATTTATATTTATGTTTTTTCATATTACTTAAGTTAGCTTTAGCCATCCTATGGACATTATAGTTGGGTCCTCAATGTTGGCTAAAATTTTATGTCTATAAATTGCGTAAATTAAATCATGATTTTTAATGACAATCTGAGTAATTTGTAATAATTTGTATTGGCATATATTTCCTATTAATTTGCCAGACTATGCTATTCAGAAGTGTCAAAAAAAGCGCAGTATGACAGTTAGTTCGATAGCTAATTAAAATGTTTTTAATAACTTGATATTAGGAAAAGATCAAACATTTTTTAAGAATTAAAAGCTTTTTAAGAAATCATGCTCTTACCAAAATTTCACCAAGAAGCGAAAAAAAAATGTGATTTCAGAAAGACAACGCTAATTAGACGAGTTCAGTAAACTAAACACAGACATCTGTAGGTGCAACAAATAATAAAAATATTAAAAACATTAGGTCTGTCTGCGTACTTTTCCAGTAGCAAATATGTACTCAGTAAATTTTTTTGGGAGAGTAAGAACAATGTTACTCTGCCGGCTGAGAAAATCTGAAAAAGTACGCAGACAGTATCCAGTAAAATTTTGCAAGAAAACAGCTGATCGATGTGTAAACAATTGAAATAATAAAGCAAAAGAATTGTGGCGCATGTGTACGGAACGTTTGAACGCTGAAATGTTTTGTTTATTATAATTTATTATAAACATTAAAAATAAACACATTTGTAACTACTTACCTCTGCCATTGCTAAATTTAAATTTTTATTTTCACTTCACAACAATTATTTAATTCAAACACTATTAGAAAACAGCTGTTCAAAGTAGTTGCAAAATCTTGCAAGCAGAAATTTCTCCAGTAACATTTTGCAAGTTCTCTGACTTACAACTGTCAAAAAAAAAATTATCTTTTTAGCTCTCTTTTACAAGAGATTTTGAGTACACAGACAACATTTTGCACAAAATGATGCAAAATATGTGTACTAAAAAATATTAATTTATCACGTTTTTATATAAATTATACTACGTAACAAAATTAATAGCTACGAATAAATTCACAGGTATAAAGTTAAATTAAGCGAATCAATTTTAATGGGGACTAGTTGCAACAGCTGTTGAAATTTAAAATATTTTACAAGTTTAAACAAGCATTACAAAACTTCGGTATGATAAATTTATTATTTCTGAAATATTTCATTTAAAAATTATACATATTTAAGTATGTATTTCCATATAAATAATATTTAAATTTAGTTTTATTGAAATTATAACGTGCTTTTTGTTGAATTTCGTTATGGTGAAGTAAAAACGTTTTAAATGTTGTTAAATTACTGTATCAGCTGAATCATATACTGCGTGTCAATAATAATTAATTGAAAATTTTATTGTGATATTGGCACGATTATGAGGAAGTTGTGCGAATACATATACATACAGCGTTTTAGTAAAAAGAACAAACCGGTTATTTAAAAGAATTTACCAATTAAAAAAACTTATGACGCTTTAGCTAAGTTGGAGTTGGAGTGTCCGTTTGTATAAAAACAAGTTTATTATTTGTGTTTTCAAAACAATTTATTTTTCATAAGACTACTTTCATTTTTTAACATAAAAATTTAAAAGCAACTCCACCACATCACAAATAAAAAATAACAGAATCCGATAACAGATTATGGTAGAGAAAAAGAAAAACAAAAAACGCACATCGCCGTTTTGAAAGTATACGAACGTTTTATTTAAGTGGTGCTAACCATGCATAAAAAAATTAAAACCAACTCCACCACACCACTAATAAAAAATAACAAAATTTTAAATTCTGGTAGAGAGAAACAAAAACTAAAAACGCGCGTCGCCGTTTTGAAAGTGAACGAGGTGTCAACCTTGCATCACTTTTGCTTATTCTTATGTTAAATCGTAATAAAAAACCTACGATCCGTTTTATGTAAAACACTTTAAGCTTTTCAGCTTAAATAACTTAAAAGATAATATTGTTTATTAAGTTTTAAAAGAAAATAATTACCAGTAAAAAAAGTTAACGAAACGACCCACTGTGCATTTCACAAATTGCGTAGGTTTCTAAGAAATCTTATAAACGTAAAACAACAACAGGGTTATGAGGATATCCTCAGGGACTGTAGGTTATCCAACTCTATTGATTTCCTAGAGCATCGACACAATATCGGTTGTATTTTACTGTTTTATGGTTACTACAATGGTAAGTGCTCTAACGAAATTAGTGAACTTGTTTCCGAAACCCGTACATTTTTACGTTTGACTCGATTTTCATTGAGAGCGCTTCCATTTGTTGTCGATTGGCTAGTGAATCGCACTACGCATTACAGGAAAAACTTATTTTTATAACAGAACAGTACATATGTAGAATAAACTCCCGCCAGAAGTCTTTCTTATCACTTTCAATGTAGGAAAATTCAAAACGAATGTCCACAAGCACTGCTCCCTCTTTACTCCTCCCCCATAACCTAATATCGTAGTTCTGGTGCAAAGCATTGCATGAGTAGGGATCATCCCCTGAGTGCTGCTCCGAACGAAAAAAAATAAGAAATTCTACCAAATAAGAATTCTACCAATAATGAACAAAAAACAACTAACACAGAACAAAACAAAATACATCAGCCAAACAGTGCCTGCTAAACTGAATGATAATAACAACAACAATATGAGTTGATGTTAAAGTAGAATATTCTTGTATATACGAACCGTTAAGCGCTTAAGCACCCCTTGCTTATATGGCTGAAAGAATTAATTCAAATGGAGTCATCAGTGAGTAAAGGCAATAAAGTTACCATCGTGTTTATTTTGTGTATATTAAAGGTAAATAAATCGTTTAACTTAATTTAAAACTCTAAAATACAGTATTTTTTTTTAAAGAGAAGTAGCACTTCAGGCAACAATGCCTATTTAGTTAAGTACCGTGCTATATTCTTTAGGAAAGGGATAGAGAAGAGATGAAACAGGTGATGAAAGTAGAAGGATAGTTGGATATTAACTGCCGTATAAGACCAGTGACTATGCCGAACTGAGCAGCCCCACCGACAGTTAATTTTTATTTTTGTAGTGAAAAAAAACAAGGTCTTCGTTGGGAATGGAAGCCACAACCCTCATACTGATAAGTTAGTACACTACCTACTAGCCTACAGGGGCATCTAGCACTCTTAAATACTGTGTTATTATTTTGCAATAAAAAAAAACCGAAAATAACAGACGTTTATTTGAAGGATTAAACGTAACAATTATTGGAATACGCGACTTAAAACAAAAACATTTTTTCTTTTATATAAAGTAGCACCACATGAATATGTCAACTAGTCCATGCTGGTCTAGCAGCAAATAAGGAGAATGCCCGCAAATTTATGCTTGAACGTTAATGATTTACGATTGCGGACATAGCTCTTGGATTATATTTTGCATTCGGAGATCCTCTCACATATAAACGAGAACTTTTCTTACAGTACAAAATGATTTTCATCTCATCCGTGTTCAAATTATATTCCATTTAAAATATAAAACATACATTTAATAAGAGTGCTCTTATTTTGGTGGTGCTGTACGAAGGGTGTTTTTTAAAAAGCTATAGAAATTTGGAATGGAATAAAACAAAAATGATTTTTTTTTAAATCGACATGAAATCCACTTTATTTGATAAATAACCTTTTGGCATTATAATTTTAATACGATTTCTGGCATATGACCGCCACGACTGACTCTTAACTGAAAATCCAATTTTCAATGACTCTTTTCCAACATTTGTGGCCGTATATCCGTAATAATGCGGCGAATGTGGTCGATCGTTTCTGGCTTATCGACGTAGAGTAGCGACTTCACATATTCCCATAGAAAAAAGTCTAGCTGCGTTAAATCATATGACCTTGAAAGTAAATTGACCGATCCGAAACGTGAAATTTTGCGGCTATTAAAGTTTTCCTTTAATAAATCAATTGTAGTGCGAGTAGTGTGACATGTTGCGCCGTCTTGTTGAATCCACAACTGCTGCACATCTTGGTTTTTCAATTGTTGAACGAAAGTCATCTTGAAATGTCAAACCAGACTAAACATAAATCACTTGCTGGCTGGCAAAATGGCCGCCAGTTAAAAAATTATTAACCACTCAAAGTTCCATACCTCTATAAAAACACCCCGTATTAAAAAAATACTCACTTACAATACCTGTTTTCTATGCTTCAGTGATTTTATGTTCAGCTTTGCCAAACTTCATAAACGTGGCGAGTTAAATTTAAAATTTATTAAACGTTATTTTCTTATTGTTTTCTTAGTCACATGTGATTAAGATTTATAATATGTTTTAAAAAGTTAACACATGACTTAACTGTTTAATTGTAATTATTTCATGTGTTGACCTCGGAGTTTTATGTACTAAATTATCGTAAAACGTTTCTATTTGCTTAACTATCACAAATTTGTTTAAGTGTATCATATTCATGCTTAATATCATGCTTTTAAACCTTTAATTAAAAATGCTGTAAGTTGTTGTTGCTAGGAAATATTCTTAGTATCGAATTAATTACTCGTATATGTTGCAACAATTTATATTTAGTTCATGTATGTACGTGCGAAGAGTACTGCGTGTTTTTACTATAACGCATTTAACATAAAAAGGTAAAAAGATTAACAAAGTGAGAGTTCACCTTAGTCCCTATAAGAATCAGCGAAAGTGGCCCTAGAAATAGTGACGAACAATTAAATAAGAACAACTTCAATTTTAAATTTCCCGTGATTTTTCAGGAAAGTTGTTGCGACTGAATGTACGGATGACAAAAGATTTTAGGCTATCGTAGTGCTAGATATTAGGTTGACTTCGTTTAGTTACCTGTCGATTCTTCATCAAAATTTTTTATCTATTTTTGAACAAAATGGCGGTCCTATTTTGTTAATCACATCACGGATTTTGAGTTTACAGGCTCAAATCGATTCGATTGGCTCCGTATAGACTCTGTCCTTAACATAGCCCCCACAAAAAATAATCAATCTAGCTGGCCGCTTAACTGTTGATTGTCATACCCCCCGGGGGCACATATATATGGTCTTTATAGAACTTCGACTATCTAGACACAGTGCAACTGGGGGAAAAAGGGAGCCCAGTCCCCTGAAGTCAGCAGGGGTATAACTGGAAACTCCACTTTATTTCCACGGGAATCAGTGAGCCGCAGAGTTCCGTTATTTGTCTCTTTAGATACTTAACTGTTCTCTGGGTGATTATTGAGGTTGGCCCTTTATGGGAGTATCGTAATGGTTGTGGTTTCGCGGCCCCATAACAGTATAATGGTTATTATGGTGGCCAAGATTATCTGTTAATGACACCCTAAGTGAATGATTCAGTCCAGTGAGCACGCTAGACACGTGTTCTGGATAGGAGTTGGAAAGTCTCCAACTCTTTAGCAAGTAGTGATGATTTGCAGCCTTGCTCTGGAATCATCGAAGTTGCAACTGAAAGTTCTGTTGCATAGAATTATGGCTTCGGCTTCCTAGAACGAGCATGACGTTCCAAATTATTCAGTGGTTTGGTCCACCATCTGATTAAGGGTTCATGGCCAGGCGCGGATGTAAATCGAATCACACAGTTGTTGGATGTCATGAGATTATGAGATCGCGAAATTTGGTTACCAGTAAATTGATTGTTTCAATAGCTGGCGCCGTCGTTTCATCAACTGCCAGCGTCCTGTTGACACCACGTCGTCAATAATAGGCCACAATTCAGTTGTTAGTACCTCACGATAGCGTGATATATGCTCCTTTACCGCAATTCCAGCCTCATCTTCAAAAAAAGCGACTCAATCACACATCCAGACTACATAGAGCACCATACAGTGGCATGTTAAGCATGCAAAGGCTTCTTAATAATCGCTCTAGGATTTTCAGAAGCCCAAAATGCAGCAATTTTGCGTGTTGACATACCCTGACAAGTGAAAATAGGCTTTGTCTGAAAAAATGTTGTTTTTGAAGAATTTAACGAATTTATGGCCATGTGAATGTCGGTCGGCACCAATTTCTGCACTAAGGCTTCAAAGTCAAATCCTTACACAAAACTCGCCTTGTGGTAGTTTTGGATAACCCAAATTGCTGAGAACGTCGAGGAATTGACAAATTTGGATCTGCTTCAATACTGTGGCTCACGGCTGCGATTTTTTCAGTTGAACGACCACCTGGTCGAACACGCGTTGGTGTTCGCATATTTTGTATTGAGCCTGCTGGCTCAAATTTATCGACCAAATTCTTAATAGCGGTCTCAGAAGACCGATTATGTTGTTCGAAAATAGAAAAACCGAAAAACAGAAAAAAATGGAGGAAATAAGAGAAAGTACTCATTTGCACTTTATGTATCTATATAATAAAATTTACATTTAAAAGTTAAGCTGAAGCTTAAGGATATCTCAATATGCTCACCCATTGATTTAACACTTTAAGAACTTAACAGCGTTTTGTCAAGTTTCTTTGTTAGTGAGGTATGCGCCCTTATTCTGTTTGGCGACGGCAACATCTTTGTCACTTTTATACAACATCAATACTAATTTGGTATTCCCTAACAGTCTTATGACGTCGTTGCCTGTTTATCGACAGTGTTAATAAAATATAAGACACATATCTAATATAAGGCTCAGCTGATTTATGATTTGAAATAGTAAACAAATTTTTGTAAAATTGTTTCGATAAAAATTAAAATTTTGTGAAAAAAATTGTATTAAATTGAAATCAAATTAATTAAAAAATTAAAATAAATCAAAATGTTAATTCTTCTAACTATGATTCGTGTGATGAAGAAAATGAGAAACAAATAATGGTGGGAAGAAGACTTCTTAGACAGAAGTCAAGAATCTTTTAATTGCCAGATGAAAAGTGATAATTTTAAAGTTATCCATTTTAACTTAATGCTTTTTTATTTTATTTAAGATTCAAAAGTTATTTCCAACTTAATAAAATAGCATTTCTTCAAGTGTAGGATATAATAGAGCCAGCTTTAAAAAAATTATTCAAGCAACTTTTTTAGTCCAGCTCAGTGTTGGGAACGATTTCAACCTGGAACTATCGCAATATATAATGTCTAACATTTTGTCAGGGACTCTAGATGTCATGGAAAGCAAAGTTTGTCCATTATGGATAAAGTTTAATATGACACAAGCTGAAACAATTTTTTTTTTTTGAGAAAACAAACTTGTCGGGTGTTGTTGGGTGTGTGAACGGGACTCATATAAAAAAGAAGATCGGTATCTGTGTTTTAATCGCAAAGAATATTTTACTTTAAATTTAATGATTATAAGTTTGTAAAGCATTTTTGTTTTTATTTTGTATTTAAAAATATTTCAGTGCTTCTGCGAAAACCTCTGGCAGTTAAAGGATTTTTGTTTGCAGACAACACGACACCAAAAAGCAAATGACATTATCAACGGCAATTTAAGGTAAAATCAACGTGAAATTTTCTTACAAAATACCAAACTTGTGTTGCCAATCATCGATAAATAGCAATATTGCCAATGAGAATACGGATTTACAATAGACGATGAAAAGCGCCGTCGTCTTGCATTGCTGTCACCAAACAGAATAAGCGTGACTGACGACTATTTGAATTAAAGGGATGATATACTCATATAAACAGTGTTACTAATAAGTAAGGGAAATATAACGACTATAACGGAAATGTGATGTATAATGAACCTGTCTTCTTGGTTGTTTGGCCTCAGGTTTTATGCTGCTAAAATGATTAAGGAATAATTTGAACCCTTTATTGGAAAAATAGTTTTTGATTCAACAGAAATTTGTGCTAAAATACTCGTAAAGCAAAACAAACATTTTTTCTAATATAAAACAGATCTCTGTACAATAATTATAAAACACAAAATTACTTTGTCATTAATTTAAGTTTTGCTTTTAACACGTATTTGGTGTAGGCTACCTAAGGTCGTCTATACTTTCTTACTTATTTTAATTAGACACCTGTTTAGTTAGTATAAAATAAATACAGGTTTTATTAAGTATTTGAACCACTTGACTTTATTCAATGTATTTCTAGCGGGTTTTTCAACAAGAAATTTGTTTTGTTGCAACACCAACAACATGACAGTTTTGATATATTGTTTTTTTGACGTATTCGCATGCATTAGTAATTGTTACAATGAATTCAATTTCGCACGAACATCGAAATTAAAATATTTAAAATCCACTATGAAAATTGTGGTTCTGTTAAAGTTACATTTCGTAATATTCGTGATATTTTCGGACAACATTATTGTCCTTCTGAGACCGCTATTAAGAATTTGGTTGTTAAATGTGACCAGGGTTGTCCAAACCCCTAAATGGCGAATTTTGCGTAAGGATTTGATTTTGAAGCCTTACAAGGTTCGATTGGTGCCGGAATTGAAGCCAATCAACCATTCGCATCACCGTAGATTCACTCAATTCATTCAGGAACAAATGGCTGGTTTTTCTGAAAAATTTCATTTTTTCAGACGAAGCCCATCTTCACTTGTTAACAAGCAAAATTGCTGCATTTGGGCTTCTGAAAATCCTAGAGCGATTATTGAGAAGCCTTTGCATGCTCAACGTGTCACTCGATGGTACGCTATATGGTCTGAAGGCGTGATTGGATCGTTTTTTGCGAAGATGAGACTGAAAAAGCGGCAACGGTCCATGGATTACACTACCGCCAGATGCTAACAACTCAATTTTGGCCTATTATTGACATGTGATTTCAACAGTTCGGTGTCAGATGTCACACAGCCAATAAAACGATAAATTTATTGCAAATCAAATTTCCCGATCGCATAATTTCACGACAATTAGCAGTTAAGTGGCCAGCCAGGTGGTGTGATTTAACACTACTGGGTTATTTTTTGTGGATTATTTTTGTTACGGAGCCAATCGAAGCGATTTCCAATTTAAAACTCAAAATCCATGATGTGATTAACGAAAAAGGACCGTTATTTTGCCAAAAAGTGATTAAAAACTTTATTGAAAGAATCGACATCTGTCAGCGTGGTCGTGGTCGACATTTGCTCTTCACAATACAATAAAAATTTGAATCATCTTAATCTAAATTTAATGTTTTATATATAATAGTTATAGTTTTGTGACCTTTTTAATATTTTTTAGTAGTTAATTATAAAGCACTAGTTCAATTTAATAAAAAAAATTTTTAAAAAACTTTTATTTTTTATTATTTTTCGATATTTCGCCACACCGTTGGTTGGCATCATCAGGAAACCAAAAATAAAAATAAAAATAAATAATAAAAAATAAAAGATTTTTAAAAATTTTTTATTAATGTTTAATGCTTTAATGTTTTATGTTGTTTTTTGGAAAACAAACTTCTTGTTGAAAAACTTGTTATAAAACAATGAGTACGTCATTTGCGTACGAGCCATTTCATTTAAAAACAATTAGTCCGTTTTTTAACAGAATACGTTTTCGTTTAACCACTAGAAATAATCAAATCTTGAAATTGTATCTGAAAGTCACTTGAAGGATTTCAGGTTTTTTCGTCAATGTTTGATATAATTTGCTGTTATACTTGCGTGTTAATTCATAAAATATTTTTTGTTGTCTATAGAAAATTAAAATAGAAACATTTGTTTGCGAATGAAGTCATTAATTTTAAATAAATAACTTTCAAAAAATATTTAAATTAAATAAACTAGTTGCGGTTTATTTTATTATTTTTAAGTTTAGTTAAAAAACATAAAAACAGTTTTACAAATTTTATTTATTTATTTATTATTTTTCGTATTTTTAACTTATAAGCAAAATAAAGCAAAGATCTTTGGAAACATGCCCCCCCTCTCCCCTTAGCTTTATAAATTTATTTTTATTCTATATACGGATAAAAACATGAATATCAATAACATATAGACGATTCCATGAATATATGAATGTAGAAGAATTTACAGTATCAAAAAGAGCTAAAATAACAATTTAAATTGATGATCTAGCGATTAAAATCGTATGTTGTTAACATTGCAAGTGAATGTTACAACAAAAAATAACTGCATTCATGGAGAAAGAGAAAAGGTAGAATTCGATAAGTGATATCATATCATTTGCTTTTGATGTGCTATTCTAATTGCACATACGCCGTAAAAACGAGCAGTCAGTTACAAGTGTTGTGAAATAAAAGTTAAAAGAAAAAAAAAATTAATCGGGTTTTTCAACAAGAAATTTGTTTTTCAATTGTGGAAACATTAACAAGATGATAGTTTTGAGATTTAGTATTTTGACGTATTCGTATGCATTAGTAATTGTTACAATGAATTCAATTTCGCACGAAAATCGCATTAAAATAATTAAACTCCACTATGAAAATTGTGGTTCTGTTAAAGTTACATTTCGTAAAATTCGTGATATATTCGGACAACTTAATCATCCTTCCGAGACTGCTATTAAGAATTACCAAATGTGTAAACACCAAAAGTGATCGACCCGTTCAACTGAAAATAACGCCTCATGAGCTGCAGTGTTGAATCAGATCCAAATTTTTCAATTCCTCGACGTTCTCAACAACATAGGGAATTTTGTATAAATATTTGACATTGAAGCTTAACAAGGTCCAGGAATTGAAGTCGACCGATCATTCACATCGATTCGCTCAATTCATTCAGAAACAACCGGCACGTTTTTCTGAAAAAATAATTTTTTCGGACGAGGCCGATTTTCACTTGTCAGGGTGTGTCAACAAGCAAAATTGCCGCATTTGGGCTTCTGAAAATTTTAGAGCGATTATTGAAAAGCCTTTGCATGCTCAAGGTGTCATTTGTATGATACGCTGTGTGGTCTGGGGGCGTAAGATGCTAACAACTTAATTGACGTTGTGGATATCACTGACATGTGGGTTCAATAGAACACTGCCACATGTCCCACAGCCAGTGAAACGATCAGTTTATTGCAAACCAAATTTCCCAATCGTATAACTTCACCATAATAAACAGTTCAGTGGTCAGCCAGATCGTGCGATTTAACACCACTGTATTATTTTTTGTGGGGCTATTCGATAGGTGCCAAACTTTAAACACTATTTTCAGTTGGTATAATAATGTCGAATTTTGTGTTGTGCGGAGAAGTCTAATAACCTTATTTCATTTGAAGAAAAAAGCAGCTGAAAGTTATCGATTGTTGGTTCTACCAGCGTAGAAGCATACAGTCATCATGCATCAATTCAACTTGTGAACAATGGTTCGCGATTTTCATAAGTGGTGATTTCGATATACAAGACAAGAAGAGAAAGTATTACTCGACGAAAACTGTTCTGAAACCTAAGAGGAACTAGTATTATTATTATTGGGAGTCACGCAACAAGCAATTTTTCTACGTTTAAAAGTTTGAAGATAAGGATTTGGAAGCATTACTCGACGAAGATTGTTGTACAAACCAAGAGGAACTAGCATTATTATTGGGAGTTACGCAAAAAACCATTTTTCTACGTTGAAAAGCATTGGGATTAAGTTAAAAGCATGAAAATTAGGTCCTATCGAAATTGAAGCTGAGAGACGTTGAAAGGCGATTTTGTATGTCGGAAATGATGCTTGAGCGGATACTTTAAGATAACTTAAAAAGTGCCAAAGCAACGCCGAAGCCGAATATCTATAACGTCATTCTTTATATTAAGAGCTGCTGAAATTGTATCGATCACTGGGGACCTGTACCGAACACAAATGATTCGTTTGAAAAAAGCAATCAACAAAAAATGACTAAAATATTCGGTCTTCCCTCATCGCAACGTTCAGCGGCCACATGTTACAAAACCAGTCAAGAACTATTTGTAAAACAGTGGGTGAGAAATTTTGGCCTGGCCTTTGGGAATACAATTTGTTTCGATCGATGCAGAAGCTTCACTTCAGAAAAGGGTATAATAAAATTGGCTTGGTTCATTCTTTACTTCAAAACTGGAAGATGGGAAAAGGTAATTGCTAACGACGGACAATATTTTGAATAGGGTATCAACTTATTTTGTTATTAAAATAATTGCGTTTTTCGAGCAAAAAAATTGACATTATTAACTTGTATAACATAAGAGAAAAATGTATAACGTACTTTATACTAGAAATGATATTAAATTTTATTTGTTTTAAAATCATCCCAAGAATTTTTATTTCAGTATGACAAAATCATATGTCTCAATACATATGGCTTCAAAATTGTTTTTATTTAGCTAGAAATTTCAACAACAATATATCAAATTTATATATAACACATTCAAAATTTATTCCACTATAAAATCGTTAAAATATCACGTACGATGCTATAAATATTTCCATAATACATATACAATTTTTTGCAATTTTTGGGCAAATTTATCAAAAAGATGTAATGAACAACACAAAATGTTTTTGTTTTAACTTTGAAATTTATCACGTGAAATTGTAAATTTCATATGGTTGGAGACATTAATTAATATCGGAAAAATTATTAAAAAAACCTTTGTTTTTAAAGTAACTATTTGACATTTTTGTTACAATAGTTAATTGTTCAATAGCGAATATTAACGAAGAGAATTGCTAATAATAGAAATACATCGTAGCGTTTTGGCGGTTTACTGGCGTTTCTAAAAATCCTTTTTGCACTCTGGTATCAGTGGAAAGTTTGTTTTTTCCTTTTTTATGACCAAAGATATCTTGGAAATAGGTTATATAAATAAACCAATAATAATAAGGTACCAATACGAGACGGTATTCTGGATCATTACGTGAAGCCAATCGCTTAAGTCAATTTTATAGTTTCACGTGCCACAATTATGGCTGTTTTATTCGTTTATTTTAGCAGTGTGGCATCACAAATTTCTAGTACATTTAGTAATTTTGTATTTTGGTACTAAGCCCATATTTTGTAAACAGATAAGTTATAATTTTGCCCAAAAAAAAAATGTTATATTCATTATTCCTCATAAGAACTTAAGCGATATATAAAAGTCCTATTAATTAAGTCAAAAAACATATTTTTTCTGGCGATAATTCTGGAAAAGTTACCACCAAAAAAAAAGAGGAATTATGAGGCTTTCATGTAATAACAATTTTGTTTTTTTATTTGAGAAGTAGCACTTCAGGCAACAATGTCAAGTACCGTATTACATTCTTTTAGGAAAGGGATAGGTAAGAGATGATACAGCTGGTGAAAGGGGAAGGATAGTCGGAAATTAACTGCCGTATAAGACAGCACAGTGACCAGTGACTATGCCTTCATCGCCGAGCAGCCCCACCGACAGTAAATTTTTGTAGTGAAAAAAATCCAAGGCCTTCGTTGGGAATCGAACACACAACCTCCATACTGACAAGCTAGTATACTACCTACTAGCCTACAGGGGCACATATTACGTGATAAGATTTACGTTGTTACTTAACCATGTATCCATAACACAATGGTGGATCCAACCAATTTGGGTGATGTGTAGCGTGCACTCACACTCTAGAAAGCCGAAGCATAATTCTGTCCAACAGGCCATTGCTAGTTGTAACTTCGAAACCGTGCAGCAGGGCCAGCCTGCACACTCCTCGCTGAAGAGTTGGAGACAATCCAATTCCTGGTCTGGAACACATGACATAGCATGCTCACTGGATCAGGATCATTCACTCTATGTTCTTGTTCAAAAGTGAGATGATCCTAGCCCGTGAATCATTTCATGAGGGCCTGCGGAACCACAACCATCACGATACTCCCCGAAGGGGAGACAGAGAACAGCAAAAGCTGAACTCTATGGCTGACTGATTTCCGTAAAAATAAATTGGAAATTGTACAGTTGGCTCCTGCTAGCCTCTAGGGGACTGGACTCACTTTTATCCCCGGATAACACTTGTTTTAAAGGTGAGATATCATTAAGATATAGCAATGCGCTTACGGGGGGGAACTTATACATATGTATTACGTGATAAGATTTACATCTGCGCCTGACAGTGAGCCTTAATCAGATGGTGGTCAAACCACTGTGAGTGAAAAGCAGCGCTACACACGTCCTAGGAGGCCGAAGACTAATTCTAGCAACAGGTCCTTCCTAGTTGCGATTTCAGCGGTTCCAAAGCAGGGCTGCAAACCACTACTCCTTGCTGAAGAGCTGGAGACTATCAAACTCCTGTCCAGAACATATGTCTAGCATGCTCAGTGGATCTGGATCATTCACCAGCGGGTGTTATTAAAGGCGCAAAACCACAACCACCACGATACTCCCGAAGGGCCAACCTCAATAATCAGTCAGAGAAACAGCTAAATGCCTAAAGAGACAAATAGCGGAAACTCTGCGGGCTACCGTGGAAATAACGTGGAGCTTCCAGTTGACCCCTGCTGCCCCTTAGGGGACTGGGTTCCCTTATACCCCCAGCAGCACAGGTCTAGATAGTCAAGTATTCTACAAAGACCGATAAATGTGCCCCCGGGGGGAACTTATACATATGTATGCTGAAATTTAATCAAATTTCATTAATATCGTTCCAATTGGTGACATTCTTATTGGTTTAGACTTCAGCCGACTTTCAGCCAACGCCGTGTTTTTTTGTTTACAGTCGGCATAGCACACTAACACGCACTGGACTATAAATCAAGCGAGCGCAGCTTCGTAGTAATTTGAAACGATTAATAAAAAATATAAATTAAAAAATTTCTTACTAAGTATTGAAAGTTTTCAAATTTATTAATTCGGGTTTTTTTTTTAAATCGGTTGATTGATTTAAATATTGCCGAATATAAATATAAAATAATATACACACACGATTATATAGCGAACTTCCCCGTGTTTTGAATTCACTTAAAAGACTTTGGCTTATTTAGTTTTAAGTTTAGTTCTGTCTCGGTAATTTAAAGCTTAATTGGATGTATTAGTTTATAAGTAACAACACAGGTTATTTATTTGGAGAATATTGAAAAATAAATCTCTGATTCAAATATCGCTCAATTAAAACTTACCCAGTTTCCTCAAAATTTCGTACAGCGTTTTTGTTCGAACAAATCGAATTACCCATGGTGAAAACAGTTAAAGTTAATATTTATAAATTTAGAAACAAAAACTTTAATAATTAAAGGAAATCGTTAAACAATTTTAAATATGTGTGTTTTGTTTTGTTTTAAAAATTGTATTCTTATAAAAATGTTGCCAAATGTAAAAGGGAGGTGTTAATAAATTTATTAAAAAAGTGACTCGACTCGAACATCACGTTTTGGTTGCAAATACACAAATGATACACATACACACACACATACACACACGATTTTCTATTAATCCAAACTGGTCACATTCAAATATAAAGTGGTCAAAACCATTTTAAATGCTTTATGAAAAATTATTCAATAATTCGCTAAACAAAAATTATTAACACTGTTAAAAGCACTTGGTTTGTGTTTTATTTATTATTTTTTATTTTACTGCAAACGATTATTGAAAATTAGCAATATTTGTTTTATTAGTTTTCTTTGTTGTTGTCTTTTGTTTGGCGCGTATTATTCTGAAGCTTTCAATGCGCAAGTGCGCTAACAAACCTATTGACTTGAAAACAATTTGACGCTTTAAACTCGATTGAGTGCAAATGAGAATGGATTTTTTGGTCAAAGCTAAAACAATAAATAAAAACAAATAGTAGAATTGTTAAACATGCTCTAAAAATGACTGACTACATTCAGTTAATTGTATGTTTAATAATATAATCATACATATAATAGACGTACATACATACATATGTATATATATATATTAATTCCTTTACTTATTTCTATACACTCACACTTGTATTGTTTTAAAATTTTGGTTTGCCATGGTGACAAATTTACCATTGTGGCTCTAAAAACAATAAGTTTTTTAATTGTTTAAGGTAAAGTAGAGTTAAATCTCCTGGACTATTTGTTGTTTAAATTTACCATAAGAACAATTATTTGAACCCTCTTGCCAAAGCTTGCAAGGAGAAAACCGAAGCACACCACTTCTTTAATAGATTCCTTTTCAACTTGTTAGGTGGATAACTACATTTGTATGCACTCCTTTCGTGCTCATTCTTCCATTAAAATATTTTTCCCTTTCCTTAAGTACTAATCCTTGATAAATACCCCTAACAATATTTGCATCAAAAACCTCTCTCGCATGGACAATATTCTCCCTAGAAATTTTTACACTTTTCCCTTCGCTTGACTTTATTTTCTTCCGGCCAACTGCATACAGTGATCTCGCGGAAACGTAAACTAATTTTTACCGAGGGTGTTCACGTTTTCGATTTTGTTCACGTTTAAGATTGCATTTTTTCTATAACATATTTTAGTCTCTTTTTATCTTTTATTTAATTTAAAATAAAGTACGTTATTTTTCACCTATGAGACATGTTTTGATTCTAGTTTTTGTAAGTTCCTGCCATATTTTAATATATGTACTATGCTACTATGGGTTGCAAAAGGGTTTCTAAAATACTAATTCCTAAATTAGTACAGAGATCTTTGCATTTTTGGAAGCTCCGAAGAATGCAGTGTTTTCCATTTTCCAGGACCCGAAAATGTATTATTAACACGTTTCGAAATTGCATCTTTTTTGTTTTTTATTCAACAAATCTACGATTTGACGACATTATACTTTTTCGACAAACCAGTTACAGGTGAACCTTTCCATAAAAGCTCTAAAATATCTGACTTTTCTTGAAGAGTTAATACTTTTGGTTTTTTATTAGTCATATTTTCAATAAAAATATATTAAGAGATCACTTGTTTATATTATTTATATGCATAGTCAGCACAGAGAGATGCTTCCAGTAGAACTGCCGCTGTAATACCAAAACTACTTATCCTGCAACAGAAATTGTTACAACAAACAAACTACAAGATTCTTCTGCGAGAAATCCCAAAATGTTTAAATAATCTTACAAAATTGAATTTTAACGTTCGATAAAAAGTTCACGTTTTAGAGCCTTCAGCCTTTGTTCACGTTTTAGAGTAGTCAATGTAAGAAAAAAAGTTCATGTTTTTGGAGGTTCATGTTACTGGATATTCACGTTTCTGCGAGTTCACTGTATATCGTATGCACAGACTTGAATGGCTGGGCCAACATATCTTTCAATTTTCGTTTTAAATAAATAAATTTCTGGTCACATAAATGTACATGTTCATTTATGAACGTTGAAATTTTATAAAATTTCTCATAAATGAACGAGAAAAAATTTTCTACCTACGATCGCAGTTTACCGTAAAATGTAGTAAAAACACATGTGTAAATATTAACTCAAAATACAATATTGCAATATATTCTAAAAGAAATAAAAAAAAACATTTTTTTGTCCTGCATACGCCGACAATTGCGCATTATCAAATATGTGCGTTTATGTACGCGAATGCTTAACGCACATATTTTTACGACCTTTTCATTTATGAAAAATTATCAAAATTGTAAATATTCAAAAATTAACACTTGTGTGTTTCTCATTTTTTCACCTATGGATAGAAAGAAAAAAAAATAAATCGTCGCATTCACAAATGAGAAAACACAAAATAATTTGTAGTCTCTCACACATGTGTGAGAAGAAGCGGCTAAAAAATGAAATGCACATATTCATACATGTATGAACAGTGAGTGAATACTTCGCTACTCTGATATAATTAGATTCTTAGTAAAACAAAATTTGTCGTTTCGAGGACATCGTGAAAGTGTTCATCAGGAAAACATCGATTTAATGGAAAATAGAGGAAATTATCTTGAGCTTGTTGACTTATTGGCTAAGTACGATCCAGTATTATGAGAACACGTAGTAAAAACTAAGATGGGTAATAAATATGGTATCTCTTATTTGTCGCCGAAGATTCAGAACGAATTTATAGAGCTATTGGGAGGCGCAGTCAGAAAAACAATTATGGATCAAATAAAGCAGGCTAAATACTTTTGTATTATATTTGACAGCACTCCTGACATTTCACACAAAGATCAAACCAGTCAAATATATAGATATTGATGGTAGCGAAGTTAAAGTTGTAGAATCGTTTATTGACTTTGTAGAAACTAAAGAAAAAACTGCTGGTGAAATCACAGATATGATTTTAACGAAATTAGAAAATAACGGTTTAGATATAAAAAATTACAGAGGACAAATGCAGAATTTGTAGCATGTACAAATCATTCTTTAACCCTGGCATGTTTACACGCAGCTTCTACAGCTATCAATTCCACCACATTTTCTGGAACTATCGAACAGTTGTTTTCTTCTTCCACTCATAGATGGAATGTTTTAATTTCTGTCACCGGTCAAGGTGTTAAACGCAGTGTAGAAACTCGTTGGAGCGCTAGAGCTGCCGCGGTAACTATAGTAAAGAAATATTTCTTTTTAAATTTTAAGCGCTTTGGAAAAATTGACATCTGAAGAAGAAAGTAGTAAAACGAGATCAGATGCTGGAATATTATTCAATTCTATCCAATCTTTTTCTTTTCTACGTTACTTTCATTTATGTGAACCCGTCCTTTTGGAAATTAATTACGCTCAAAAATACCTGCAAATAAAAGGGTTAAATGTCCACCAATGCCATAGAAAACTAAATTCTTTGTAAACATATTTCATGGAACAAAGAGATACGCTAGTACAAAACGCTGTTATAGCAGTCAAAATAATTTGTGAAGAGTTGGAGATATCGAACTGAGCGTCGAGTTAGAAGGAGAAAAAATATGAGTGGGGAAAATTCACAAGAAGCGGGGCTATCCTTAGAAGAAGAGGTTCGAAGAGAAATGTTTTCATTTATGGACAGAATTATAAAAGAAATAAAAGAACGCTTCGATCAGTTGCATGGCCTTGTAAGGAAATATTCGTGTATAATACCGTGTAACCTACTAAATGAAGAATTTAAATGTCAAATAAATTACTTGATTGACATTGATAAAGAACAGTTCCAAATTGAATGAAAAAGGATCCAGGTTTTTATGGCTGTGCCTACACTAAAAGAAGAGGCAAAACATTGGAAAAATGGAGAGAAGCGCCCTTTTGATCTGCTAAAATTTATTCAGCAGTATAGGTTGGAAAATTCTGTTCCCAACATCGTAATTTTGTTAAGAATTTTTTTAACAATTTCAATCAGGGTCGCTAGTTGCGAAAGAAGCTTCTCAAAACTGAAGTTGATAAAAAATTATCTTCATTCTACAATGAGTCAATTAAGACTACAAAATCTTGCAATATTGTCAATAGAACAAGAAACTACAAATAATATAAATTTTGAGATCATTATACACGATTTTTCTAGTATGAAAGCTAGAAGAGTAGATATTATATAAATATGTTTACGAGTGCATACAAATATGTCTAAAAAAATTTACTCTGTGTATTAATTAATATTGATTAAATAACTTAATAATTTATTTATGTGTATTAATTTATAAAAACCACCATTTGATTGACTTATAATAGAAAGGGCGGCAAACTGGAGATCGCTCTGGGCGGCAAAAGTTCTAGGTACGCCACTGATGGGGTATCTAGAGAATTAAACTCCATTGATTATGCGTGATAAGATTTATGTCGGCACCTAGCCATATCTCGGCGGTGTATTAAGCCACTTGGGTGATATGATGCCCTAGAAAGCCGACGACATAATTCTAGCAACAGGTTAATCCTAGTTGCAATTTCGAAAGTTTCGGAGCAGGGCCGCTAACCCCCACTCCTTGCTGAAGACTTGGAGACTATTCAACTGCTGGTTCAGAACACAGGACAAGCATGCTCACTGGATCCGGATCATTCATCCTTTGTTCTAAGGTGAGATAATCCTGGCCCCTTAATCAAATTCATGAGGGCCGCGAAACCACAACTACCACGATGCTCCCGAAGGGCCATTCTCAATAATCAGTCAGTGAACAGCTAAAAGGCTAAAAACACAAAAAGCTGAACTCTGGAGCTTTACCGATTGCCGTGGAAACAGAGTGGAATTGTCTCCCTTTTACCCCCGGTGACACATATAATGACGGTGAGATTCCCTAAAAACATATAAATGTGCCCCCGCTGGGCTCCATTGATTATGACGTGATAAGGTTTACATCTGCACCGGCAGTGAGCCATAATCAGATGGTGGCCATTGTGTACCATTGTGGATGAAAAGCAACATCATTCACGCCCTAGAAGGTCTTCGAATACGTATATCCTCCGGTCACTCCTAGTAGCAATTTCGAAGTAGGTCGCAGCCTTCACTCCTTGCTAAAGAGTTGGAGACTATCTAGCACCTGGTCCTGAACGCAAGAAGCTTAAAGGCCGTGTCAGATAAAACTTTTGCTTTGCGTTGCGTCAGAGTTTCGCTTTGACATTTGAGTTAAAATGTACGTAAATGTATGAAAGTTGCCACATAAAGCACTTTTGACGCAGCGCAAAGCGAAAAGTTAACCAACATTCAACTTTTTGCAAGCTTTGACAAACACCTGGCTTTTATTATTTGTGTTTGTGTATTTTTGTGTGGGCGTAAACAAAAAATTCATGAGTGTTGTCAAAGTTTATTGTGACATACACCACTTGATTTACGCTTTTGCTTTAAAGTTTCATATGTCACGCAAAGCAACAAAGTTTTATCTGACATCGCCTTAATATAATTAAGAACACGACGGCATTCATACTCACTGGACCTGAACCATTCATTGTGTTCATTGTGAATGATCCGACCCACAAACTCTCACGAGGGCCTCGAAACACACAGCCACCACGATACTCCCAAAAGGGCTAACCTCAATTAATCAGCCAGAGAACAGAGAGACAAATAGCGGAACCCTGCGGGCAACTGATTCCCGTGGAAATATAGTGGATTGTCCAGGTGACAGGTGACCAAGACACCAGTCTAGATGGAATAGTAGGCTCCAAAAAGACTATTATGTGCCCCCGGGGGAGGCTCCATTGATTATGTAGAACATCGATTATCTAGAATATTCACTTCTTTATCCTTACTATAATGGTAAGTGCTTTAGAGAACTTGTTCCGGCTAACCGCACGTTCTTGCGTTTAGCCCTATTTTCGTTGAGAGCGCATCACTTTTTTGGCTGATTGAGCAGTGAATCGCACTACACATTAAAAGGAACATTTATTTTTTAACCAGAACGGTTCGTATGTGGAATAAAAGCACTCCAAGTCTTTCCTGTCACTATAAATGTGGGAAAATTCAGATCGAATGTCCACAAACACTACTCCCTCTTTCTTCCCCTTCCCCAATAACCCAATTTCCTAGTTCTTGTACAATGCATTGTATGAGTAGGGGTCAACCCCAGAATACTGGTCCGAGAAGAAAAAAAATCATGCTGCGAAGCTAACTGAAAAATATATAACTTTTAGAATCTTTTGAAATAAAGCCACTATTTCCGAAAAAACTATATTAAATTCTAAAAAGTTAAGAATTTTCAATTTTCAAAAAACACTTCTTGTTAATTATAAGCACTAAATTTACGGTTTGTTCTTGGTATTGAGCGTCTAATCAGGACTTTTTAACTTTAAGCAATCGGACGAAAATTAAAAAGGTCTAACAAATATTTACATACGTACCTGGCACCCTATAGCACCGCTTCTGAAATGTTTAGAAAGCTCAATTTTAAATTGTAGCTTCAATATCTCCACTGGTACAGTACGAGTAATTTTATTTTAATAAGTAGAGCGTGGTATAAATTGCTTATCTATTTCCACAATATTTCGCTCCTGTTCCACAATACAAATTATTTATTCCACATTCACAACTTAAAAACTTGTGTTGAACTTTTTTCTTTAAAGTTAAAATTTTTGCGAGTGTACATAATTGTGGTTTTTCTATTACATTCAATTTTTTAAGTTATTTTTGTTGTAGTGTATGACTGTTTTAGTTATTAGTTACAGGTTTTTACACCATGAAAACATTTACACTTGGTATGGAAGGTTTTTCTAAATGACTACCATGGTTTTCGCTCATGTGGTTTGTTGTGAAACTTAAAGTTAAAGGCAATTTTATAAAATAAATACTATTATTAAAGTTTTATTAATGAAGATAATAAATTAATGAAGTGATATTTTAATTTTACCTGTTAGAATTATGGGTTTAAGACAGATAAGCTTGGCTTGCAACCTTGAAAATTAAAAAAAAAATTTCCACATATTTATTTGTTGTATCATAAAAAAAAAATTAATTGATTTAACAAATTAAGTTAATTAATATAATTAAACACAGCCAATGCTAAACAAAAACATTATTTTTCAAGGCTACTGTTGATATCTTGTATTAATCTCTGCAGTGTTCTCAGTCGCTTTTGTTCGTTGTTCTAATGCGGTTAAAGCTTTTTTAAAATACGTTGCCACATCTTGGTTGATTGAAGCTTGTTCTATGGCTATGCAGAGGTTCATCAAATACTAAATACGTGTGGAAGACTTACGCCTTTTTTTGAAAACTTGTCATTTTTAAAAAATACTACGATTCTCAATATCCCAGAATCGTTTGCAAAGAAATAAGACTTTAACTAAGTTTTGTTCTTTAGACAAAACAATACCTAATATTGAGTTTTTGTGGAATAAAATTTCTAATGCCCACTTTATATAATTTTTAATTTTTTTAAATTTCAACAACAAATTAGACACCCTTTAATTTCTAATTCAATATATTCTACTCGCTATTTTAAACCATATACAGCGATACTTATACTATAAAAAATGTTTTGTCTAGTCAAACTAAATCATCTATGGGAATAGCCTATAAATTTAACTTTAATGTGCTATACTTTCTTCTATGGGCGCATATAAATGATAATTCTATGTAAAATACTACAGAACCATAATTCCCTTAACTTTATTACGACACTTTGCCTTTTGTCCTTAATTTTATTTATAGCTAGTGACTTCATTACACCGTATTAAAGAAATTTGATCTGTATCAACTTCGACTCTATTATTTATTTGTTAAATAACTCACCTATAAATAAGGTTAGCGTTGAATTTCACGTGCCGTAAACATAACGGCGCAAAAAAGCTGTACTAGCTAGATTTATCGATAAACCCTGTATTCGAAAAAAGCCACATCCACAATTCACGGCTCAACAATTCGTTAGCGACTGCAGTTCGTCAGCAGATTTTTTTTTTTGATATATGAACTCTTTTAAGATTCGTTAGCGAACTCTATATAAAAAAATATATTTTGAATGCCAAAAGTAGCTAATGCATCTAACCCATAAATCAGTGCTGTATTTCATAACCATATTACCGTAGTTATGAATTAATTTTAATAGTCTACTATAATCATATATAGCTAAGTGGTGACTGGATGTACGTTTGCTTTTGTACTTGTATTTTTCACATCCATTGATGAGTTTTAATTTACATTGTCAAAGGTACGTCACCAGGCAAAGGTACGTCTCAGGACATTAACAGGAACAATTGAGAAAGTACTTCCAGAACTATTTAAACCCAAGAATGATTTCTTCACATCGTAATACTAAGTTCACAGTTGTGCTTTTGTACGCGTTTAAGCAAAGTGTTTTCAAACTTAAACACAGCCGTTCTCACTATAATTGAGTTGTTTAAGGCTGCCATTTTATCTACTTTTTTTACCTTAAAAATGATTTTTTTATTGTTTTTTTAGTGGAAACAGCCGAGGTTTTAGTTGGGAATCAAACCCAAAGCCTCAGACTGATTAGCTAAGTACACTACCTACTAGCCGTGTTTAAATCAAAAACAACTCATTTGAGGTGTTTACCAAAACACGTCAATGTATGGTAAAACATCTCAAAATCAATGTGTTTAATGCTTAAACACGATTGAGATGTTAAACACGCTAGGTGTGAACATTGTATAATACTAAGTTCACACTTCTATTTTTGAATGCCTTTAAATAAAATGTTTTAAAACTTAAACACCCATTCAAACTATAATTGAGATGTTTAAGGCTGATTTTTTGTAGTGAAAGCAGCGCCGTTTTAGTTGGGAATTAAACTCAAAACCCAGACAAATTAGCTACTTGCACTACCTACTAGCATACGGGCGCAAAAACGCACTTAGCACATACCAAAATTAAATGCAATTCAGAGTTGTATTTGGAATTTACGTGTTTAACGATGTGTTTAAATCAGAGTAGCGAAGTATTCACTCACTGTTCACACATGTATGAATATGTACATTTCATTTTTTAGCCGCTTCTTCTCACACATGTGTGAGAGACTACAAATAATTTTGTGTTTTCTCATTTGCGAATGCGGCGATTTACTTTTTTTTCTTTCTATCCATAAGTGAAAAAATGAGAAACACACAAGTGTTAATTTTTGAATATTTACAATTTTGATAATTTTTTTATAAATGAAAAGGACGTAAAAATATGTGCGTTAAGCATTCGCGTACATAAACGCACATATTTGATAATGCGTAATTGTCGGCGTATGCAGAAAAAAAAATGTTTTTTTTTTTATTTCTTTTAGAATATATTGCCATATTGTATTTTGAGTTAATATTTACCCATGTGTTTTTACCACATTTTACGGTAAATTGCGATCGTAGGTAGAAAATTTTTTCACGTTCATTTATGAGAAATTTTATAAAACTTCAACGTTCATAAATGAACATGTACATTTATGAAAAATAACATTAATGAGAAGTAGCTAATTTATCATTTATCACATATGAATAAGACTAATAATTCTTGTTGTTCGCATTCATGTATGAAAATAACCAGAACATTTTTTGCTGTTCGTTTATGAGTGTGAAAAATAAATATAAAATTTTAGATTTCTCATTTATGAAAAATATCATGAATGTTGATTTTTGAATGTTCATAAATGAAAAATTCTGAACCCTGGTTTAAATCTAAAACAACTCATTTGGGATGTTTAACAAAACACGCCAATGTATGGTAAAACATCTCAAAACCGATGTGTTTAATGCTTAAGCACGATTGAGATTTTAAACACGCTAGGTGTGAACATAGTATAAGTGGTCCCCGTTCTATTTATGTTCAGTTAAATGCTACAATACGTTGAATTACCTTGTGTTATGCTGGTTGTTGCCTGAAATGGTTATTATTGTTGTTTAATATAGATATTTATATGTTATCAGCTTACCCCTGTATCGGTTGTTATCTTTGCTGCACCATGTTATCCATTTTAAAATAACAAACGTAATTATAAGTTTTCTTAGTCGAGACAATAACCAGTCAAAACAATTTACAAAAGTGACTTATGCAAAAGAGGTGACAGCTTGCTGATAACATGTTTAAATCAGAACCAAATCTCTTACATTGATTGCTTCTCTGCTAATAGAAGCTTTCGGAAAGTTCATTTCCTATCCCATTTTATCAAACTCCCTTACTGAGGAATTGCTTCTTATATGACAATATAAAGACTCAACAATATCATGCATATGCTGGCTTAAGGCAACTTAAGCAACTGTGCAAATACCTAATAATCAAAAGTGGCAAACTATAATGTACTTAACAAAACTTTTCGTCTAGTTTCGTCAAATGTTACCTGTTTAAGCAAAGTACGAAACTGATCGCACATTTCGTACATTGGTAAACAAATTCCAATGGAGTGCGAAGGCGAAAAAATATTTCATCTGAATTTAATAAAAAATGTACAAAGAAAAAATAGCTTAATGACATAAGAGACGCGTTTTATTGTAATGGCAATTAAAAGGAACGGCCATGGAAGTAGCAGGAAAATGTAGTAAGAATTTTGTTTGCGTTTTTCATTTTTATACTGGCACGACAAATTATATAAAGTCGCAAAGTGCAAACACAGATGGAAGTTACTACGGTAAAGTTTCTGCAAGCAAATAAAGAGGATGGAAGCTCCATCAGGCAGTAAAAAGAAGGCTATATTGAGGAATGGCTACAATTGCAGTCTATGATGTTTTTTGTAAATCCCTCCGGTATACGGTTGAATATTCTTAACTTTTATTACAATGTGGATCTTTATTTTGTAGTGCTTGTGATAACGTTGAACAACTAGCCACTCTTCAATAGCCTTAATATTTTAACGAGACTGGGAATTATGAATTTCAAAGCTTTACGTTTATTTGACTAAAACTATATAATTAAATTTCAACATGGTACACAATTAGTGGTAATAACCACTAATTACTCAATTAATATTGTCATGTTAATTCCTTTTTATAAAAGTTTTTTGTTATGTTGAGTTCTTTTACTGAAAAATAATAATCCAGTACTTCAGAGTTTGAAATTAAGTTAAATGATTTATTAACTTTTAATATAAACAAAATAAACACGATGGTAACTTTGTTATCTTTACTCAGTGATGACTCGCACATATACAAGTATGTTCTACTTTAACATGTTATTAATCATTCAGTTTAGGCGCCTGCTTTGTTGAATGCTTTGCTTTATTCAGTTTTAGTTTTTTTTGTTTTATTTTGTTAACTTATTTGATAGAATTTCTTATAAGCATGTTGTTGTTGTCTTGTGTGTATAAGATTTCTTAGAAAAACATGCACTTTGTTTAAGAGAAGTAGCACTTCAGACAACAATGCCTATTTTAGTTAAGTACCGTGCTACATTCTTTTAGATGAAACAGGCGGTGAAAGTAGAAGGATAGTCGGAAATTAACTGCCGTATAAGACGGCACAGCGACCATTGACTATGCCTTAATCGCTGAGCAGCCCCAACGACAGTCAATTTTTATTTTTGTAGTGAAAAAAACCAAGGTCTGCGTTGGGAATCGAACCCACAACCCCCTACTGACAAGCTAGTACACTACCTACTAGCCTACAGGGGCAAGAGTACAGCACATTCACTAATAATTATTTTCTTTTAAAAATAAATCATCTTTGTGACAATGTCAAGGAATAATCTGCATTTATTTTATTCGTTTTAATAACCTAAGGGTCTTTAAACATTTTAATTTTTTTTTTTTCATTTTTTTTAACATACAATTTACAACAAAATATAATTTTTTATTGTTTATATATTCAACGATGCACACAGTTGCAATTTTTAGTACTTTTGGCCCAAATAATACAAACAGCGATATACAGTAAACAAAAAAAAACTTGTACAGTTACCAACTCAGAATAACGAAAATCAAAGGAAGAATGATTTATTAAACACAAATTAAAGCTTGAGATCCATTATATAAATGCATATCAAAATTGGTTTTGTAATGTTTTTATATAACGAGAAAAATAACACCAACAAAAATATGTCAATTTTCTTGGCCAAAAAAAAAAAAGCTTTGTAAATTTCTTATTTTCTTTGCACAAAAAGTCTCGTTACAAATCTTTTACTCAAGACTTAATTAAATCGAGTTTAAAGTTAGGCAATTTAACTAATTGGTCACGCATTTCGGAATATTGAAAAAGGAAATGGAGAAAATAACAAATTTCAAAAGATTTAAAAGAACCGTTTATAAATCTATGGAAGGAAAATAATTCAATACGTGAAATCGGGAAAATAGTTAAAAAAGCACACTGTACCGTACACAACGTAATAAAAACCTACCAAAAAAGTAATTCTCTAGAAAGACCCAGTAGAAGTGGTCGCCCCAAAAAAATAAATGCTTCTCAGATTGAGCGAAAAATATTAATTTTGTGAAGAAGGATCGAAAAATTTCTGCTGTAAATATTGCTAAAGAACTTAAAAACTCTAAAATAGTTGGTTTGACTACACAGACGGTAAGAAATTTCCTCAATTTGACACAATTGTATGGATATGCAGCTCGCAAGAACCCCCTCCTTTCCAAATTAAATACCCAAAAGCGCCTAATGTATGCCAATGAGTTTATTGGCAAAGACAATGCTCTCTGGGATACCGTTATTTTTACAGACGAATCCAAATTCAATATACAGCGACGGACGAAAATTTGTATGGAGAAAGGAGAAGCTTTGAATTCACGCAATATAATACATACTGTTAAGCACGGTGGTAGAAATGTAATGGTTTGGGGTGCTATGTTTTTGTAGAAGGAAACAGGAACAAAATGGATTATTTACATATTTTAAAAAACAATTTGGCTTAATCTGTTAAAAAAATTGGTTTGGGTGATAGCTTTGCATTCGTCCAAGATAACGATCCAAAGCACTCAGCCCTTGTAGTAAAGGAATGGCCGCTTTATAATACGAAAAAAGTATTGCCTCATTCTTCACAAAGCCCAGATTTAAACCAGATAAAGCCTTTGTGGGCATATTTATTTATTTATTATATGTCTATGGAAACATTTCCTTACAGACAATTAATGGTACTAATAAATGATATTAAATTATTATTACACAAAATTAAATAAATTACAAAAAAATATAAAATGAAAATAAAATAAAAATACAAAATTATGAGTTTAGAAAATTTACAATTGCATTCTTTACAACATTAGCATTTAATGAAAAGTCTATAAATCTATACAATTGATTAAATTCGTAACACATTCTTCTAAGAGGATCAGCATCAGCATAATTAGCTCTATAAACTTTTACCAATAGAGGAATAAAATTGCGGGATGTACGTTGAGGAACATTACACGAAATTTCGTTGATCAAAAATCCGGAACAGATATCTCCCTTAATAATATTGAAGACAAATAATACGTTCAGCATAGTTCTACGGCTTTTTAGAGTAGGCAGCTTAATAAGAGCAAGTCGAGACGAATAAGAAGGCAAGTTTACTGGGTTAAATCGTAATACACGAAGACAAAATAACATGAATTGCTTTTGCACCGATTCAATAGCATCAAAGTGAATTTGATAAATGGGATCCCAAATTATTGATCCATATTCCAGAATCGGACGTACAAGTGACATGTATAATGTTTTCCCAATGTACGGGTCATTGAACTCTTTTGACCAGCGTTTAATAAAGCCAAGTATAGCTCTAGCCTTATTTATTGCAAATGTTATATGATCGATGAATTTCAACTTAGGATCTAGTAAAATACCTAAGTCTAGAAAACTTTCTACCAAATCCAATTGATGATCACCAATGACATAATTTGCAATAATATGATTAGATCTTGCAAATCTCATTAATTTACATTTATTTAAATTAAGCTCCATTAAATTTACGTTGCACCATTCATAAAGTGAATCCAGATCCATTTGAAGCAGTTTATGATCCATAAATTTATTATAACTTAAAAAAATTTTTACATCATCGGCATACATCAAGACAGATGAAAATTTTATTATCGTTGGCAAATCATTAATAAATAATGTAAAAAGAAGCGGACCAAGATGGCTTCCCTGAGGTACACCTGAAGGTACAGTTATGCTTTTAGAAAGTTTGTTTCTGAAACGAACTATCTGTGATCTATTTGTTAAGTACGAGTATATCCACTTTATGCTTAGATTTGTAAATCCCATTGTTCGAAGTTTCTTGATAAGAAGTAAATGATTAACTTTGTCAAATGCTTTTCTAAAATCTGTGTAGATAACATCTGTTTGCATCCTATGTAAAAAGCCTTTATTTATTGTGATCGTAAGGTGAAGAAGATTAGTGGATGTAGAACAACCTTTTTGAAAACCATGTTGAGACGGGGATATGATACTTGCCACTTGATAGTAAATATTGTCAGTTATAATCTTTTCAAACAATTTAGGCACAGTACTTAACTTTGCAATTCCACGGTAATTTTCAATTTCAGATTTGTTGCCAGATTTAAACAATGGAACAATAAAGGAACTAAACAAAAGGATTACCGGATTTCTAGCAAAAAAACCCTAAAAATCGCCTTAAAGGATATATGGAGTTGTATTCCTGGAGATGTAACAAAAAATCTAGTCCGTTCAATGACGAAAAGACTCTCAGCCGTTAAAGAAGCTAAAGGTCAAAACACAAAATACTAAAATACGTCAAATTTCTTTATTTATTGTTGTAATTTTAGGTTGTATTCTTACTGTACAAGTTTTTTTTTTGTCCAAGAATATTGACATATTTTTATTGTTGTTATTTTTCTCGTTATATGTAAGCATTACAAAAACAATTTCGATGTACTTTATAATATGGATCTCAAGCTTTAATTTGTATTTAATAAATCTTTCTTTGCACATTTTTATTAATTTGCCTTTTTTTTTTATTTGAGTTGGTAAGTGTACAAGTTTTTTTTTGTTAACTATATGTATGTGTTATTTTTCTTTTGTAATTTTTTTAAAACTGTTAAAAAAGTTATAAATTTGTATAAGGATTATTGTTGTTAATAAATTTCATTTATTTAAAAAGAAATTATTTTTTTGCAAAAGTATGAATAAAACAAATGTGCACCTGTGCATAATAATTTCTATATTCATGTAAGTACAATGTAGGCACCTAAAAGTCTTCAATAAGTTGCTTAAGCATTTTAGCCATTCATCGTCAGTCTATGTAATTAAGGTATGACGAAGCAAAAGTGCAAAAAACTTCGGCCACCTCATGCTTGCAGGGAAGTGTTGAAAGCTTAAGCTTATTGAAAAAAAATGGACTAAAATCTTTTGATTGGCGAATAGCACGGAAACTAAAAGAGAAAGTAAGGAAAAAGTAATTCATTATTTTTCATATGAAAAAGCATCGTTTTTAATGAAATAATTACTTCAGAAGAATATTAGTAGCACTTCAGGCAACAATGCCTATTTAGTCAAGTACCGTGCTACATTCTTTAGGAAAGCGATAGCGAAGAGATGAAACAAGTGGTGAAAGAAGAAGGATAGTCGGAAATTAACTGCCATATAAAAGACAACACAGCGACCAGTGACTGTGCCTTCATCGCTGAGCAGCCCCACCGACAGTCAAGTTTTATTTTTGTAGTGCAAAAAAACCAAGGTGTGCGTTGGGAATCGAACCCACAACCCCTATACTGACAAGCTAGTACACTACCTACTAGCCTACAGGGGTAGCTGTTAGCCTCTTAAGCCTAATATAGTAATAGAAGCAAAAATAATTATCGCATATGATATTTAAAATGGTAAAGAAAAATCGTTATGTGTGATAAGATTTACGTCAGTACCTACAATAATTTCTTCAAAAGTTGCCTGCAGGTAATAAAAAGTTTTGGAGATTAACAAAAGCAATCAAAGGCAAACAATCAACAATAGATAATTTAAAAGTAGATGGCGTTGATGTACACAGCAGTGTTGATAAAGCTAACATCAACTTTTGATCGTGAGGTACAAGAACACATACAATGGTTAAATAATCAAGCTATCGATATTGACATACGGCATAATACAACGAGGCATGAAGTAAAATTGTTTGTAAATTCTCTTCGGAATTCCAAAGCTCCAGGTATTGAGAGCATTAATGCAATAATAGTGAAAAATATGTCAGACACGTTTTTTAACATTCTTACAACAATATTTAATTGGTGTTTAAGAAATGGATATTTCCCAAAGATTTTTAAGAATGCCAAAGTTGTACCAATACTGAAAGCTGGTAAGGATGCCAAGTCTCTAAAAAGCTACCGAACCATTAGTATGCTAAACAGCCTTGATAAAGTTTTTGAAAAAATAATATTAGCAAGAATAAATGATTTCACAGAAAATAATGGCATCTTGCAGAACGAACAGTTTGGGTTTAGAAAAGATCACTCTACAACGCATCAGGTTAAAAGAATCGTTAATATTATTCAAAACAATAAAAATAATAGACGGATTACGGGGCTGGTATTTCTAGATATTGAGAAAGCATTTGATTCTATATGGCATAACGGCTTAATTTTTAAACTTGGAGCGTTTGGATACCCTATTTATTTGCAGAAAATTATAAAAAGCTTTCTATCTGAAAGAACTTTTGTCGTAAAAGTTGTCAAACAAACGCCAAATCCCCGCTGGTGTACCACAAGCTTCAGTGTTATCCCCTGTTCTGTAGTCCATATACATATCAGAATTTAAAACATTAAGAGATCAATCCTCAGCGCTGTATGCAGATGACACTGCTCTAATAGCAAGTGGAAAAATTTCAAACGCAATCATTAAAAAAATGGAAAAAGCTTTGACTGCAATTAAAAGATTTTTTGAAAACTGGAAAATTAAATTGAATGATATGAAAACACAGGCAATCATATTCCCATTTAACAAATCGCCAAAGCGAATACCTAGTCGTAGACTATCCATTTTGGGGTCGGAAATACCAATGTTAGACTCCGTTAAATATTTAGCGATAACGTTGGATAAAGTATTGAGTTTTAAGCAACACGTTCTCCAAACTTGTGCTAAAGCTATCAGTTGTGGAAGAGCTCTTTTTCCACTACTTAATCGAAAATCAACTCTTCATCAGAAAAACAAATTATTGCTCTATAGAATGTGTATTAGACCAATTATGTCCAATGGTTGTCAAATATGGTCTGCTAAATGTGCAAAGACTTACCTGAAGAAGCTGCAGATTATACAAAACAAAAACTTAAAAATTATATATAATCTACATAGGCGTTACTCCACAATGGAGTTACACAGACATTTTAAGGAAGATTTATTGGAAACGCTATTTTGCGAATTGACACAAAGATTTAATCATCGCAACAGATCTTCGGACTATGATTTGATTCGAAATTTATAGGTTTGACCTGTTTACCAATTCTCAATAATGAAGATGGGAAAAGGATCAATGTTGAAAAATCATTTTGGACAAAATTGTATGTAGATTTAAGGTTTTAACTATCTATGTTTTAACTATCTATGATGCTCCCGAAGGACCAACCTCAGAAAACAGCTAAAAACCTGCACTCTGTGGCTTACGGATTCCCGTGAAAATAACGTGGCTCCTGCTAGCCTTTAGGGGACAGTCCAGTCTTTTAGCACCGGTGACACATGTAATGATGGTGAGATTCCATCAAGACGTATCAATGTGCCCCTGGGGGTGGTGGGGGGGGTAAGTAGAAAAACCGTCATATGTGGCTAGAGTAAGGTATTTAAAAAATATATTCCCAAGCCCCCATTACGGCATCCGAGTAAGAACTGAAATCTATTTGTTTGTTTTCCCTGAGCTGAACAGTCACACACTCATATTGGTGCTATAGTTCAAAAGATTTAATTTTCATGAGTTCGAGAAAACTATTATTGAACATGATCCCAACAAAGCGCCCTGTATAGATAAAATCACTAACAAAATGATTTCAAAATTACCAATACAAGCCACAAGGATAATTCTTTTCATTTTTAATGTCAACGTCTTGAGCAGCTTACAAAATAAAAGTTTTTGCTCGATAAAATGGTAACCAAGCCAGATAAGGACCCACTAAAGTGGAATCTTATAGGCAAATAAATCTGCTACCAACATTGTCAAAGTTTTTCGATAGCTAATTTGAGCCTTCTTCTGAATGAAAGCAGATGAAAGCAATTCGGATTCAAAAGAAAACAAAGTGCGATCGAACAGACGCTTGGACTACTATAAGCCATAAGGCAAATTTTCAAAGAAAAGAAATATGCTCAGCCCTATTGATAGACGTTTTACAAGCATTCGACAAAGTGTGGCAGAAAGGTTTAAGGCATAAAATAAAACAAAACTGGCCATTTAACACTCAAAGGCTATTGGAAAGCTATATTACCGGCCTAAAATTCAACATAACTGAAGGTGATTTACTAAGTATTCCTGAGTCAATGCTTGTAGGGGTTCACCAGCTAATTATAATATTCACACGCCAACAGTCGTATATTGTACAGCTTTCCTAAGCATTCACAATAGTTTTCAGGAAGCTTCCCAACAGTTATACTTCCACATAACAAGGCTTTAAGCAAAGGAAAATGAATGAATGGAAAATAGTGAATGAAATGAGACGTTAAGTTGACTCAATTGAAATGAAAATCGGCTCTGATATACTGGCTAATTAGACAGCTAACCACTAATATATAATTCCAACTTAAAAGAAATATGATGTTATGGTGTTGTTGTGGAGCACTGTTTGAGCCTTCAACATGGAAAAATACAGAGGTGCCAAAGTGAAATTTTCCGTATGGTTTTTTAACAAGAAGTTTGTTTTCTAAAACAAAAAATTTCGATTAAGATGACTCAAATTTTTATTATGTTACGAAATGAAAAGATCGGAAATTATGAATGAAAAATGACATCTGGCAAATGTTCACCATGATCACGTTGATAGATATCGATTTTTTCATCAAAGTTTTGAATTACTTTTTGTTAAAATGATGAACCTATTTCGTTAATCACATCACGGATTTTGAGCTTTAAGGCTGAAATCGATTTGACTGGCTACGTATAGACTCTGCACTTAACACAGTCCCACAAAAAAATAACCCAATGGTGTTAAATCACATAATCTGACTAGCCACTTAACTGCTGAATGTCATGAAATTATGCGATCGGGAAATTTGGTTTCAATAGGTCAAAATGGAGTTTTAGTCGGTCGAACACACGTTGTATTTCGTATCAAGCCTGTCGACTCAAATTTAGCCACCAAATTCTTAATAACGGTCTTAGAAGGACGAATATGTTGTCTGAAAATATCACGAATTTTACGAAATGTAATTTTAACAGAACCACCATTTTCACAGTGGATTTTAATTTTTTTAATGCGATTTTCATGCGAAATTGAATTAATTGCAACAATTGCCAAAGCACCTACTATGAATACGAAACTAAACGTTGGTGTTGCCACAATTAAAAAACAAACTTCTTATTGAAAAACCCAATATTAATATCTAAGTTAAAGTGTCCCTGGAAGGGAACACTTAAAAATTAAAGTTGGAGCCAACCCTTGGCTCTTGTTTGCTAATTAAAAAGAAAGACAAGTTAGTTCTATATTCAATTACCTTTACTATTCCCAGTGACAGAATGAATGAATAACTTTCTATTACAATTCTTTTATACTTATTTATTGGCTAGTCAGCAAATTAATAACTAAATAAAATATTTAAAACTAAGTTGTTATTAATACAAAATTATGATAAAGAAAGTATAAAGGTGCACGATCAGCATTCTGGTTCAAGAGGTAAATGATTTTGTAGGCGCAACGGTATTATGTTGGGTCAGCAAGTTGTATTGTGAAATGTGTTAACTTCCATACTAAAACTAGATATTCACATAAAAAGGCATGTCAATAATAAAAGTATTTTGGCTACATCAGAACAATTTTTTAGTTTTACTACTTACTTTGCTTTTAGAGATTAGGCTGTTCTCATTTCCCGAATTTTTTTTCCATTTATTTGCTATCTATCGCAGTTAGAATATCACGTTTTTATTTTATTTTAAATAGTAGTTATAGTTTTTTCCCCTTTTTAATATTTTTTAGTAGTTAATTATAAAGCACTAGGTCACTATTTAATAAAAAAATTCTAAAAACTTATATTTTTTATTATTTTTACGATATTTCGCCACACTGTTGGTTGGCATCATCAGGAAAACAAAAATAATGAACAAACAAATTGAAAAAATTTTTTTGATTAACAAATTCAAAATAATCAAAAAATTTTTTCAAAAAAAAAAAAACAAAACAAACAAAAGCAATAACAAACAACAAATTGAAAAAAATTGTTGTTTTACATGCATACAAACAAATTTTCAATATTAAAAAATTTTTAAATGAAAAACAATTTTGAAAATACATAACAAATTTACAAAACAATAGTATTTTACAGATATATTCTAAAAACATAAATTTAATGACCAAATGTTACAAAAAATTAAAGTATTAATTATTAATATTAAGCAGATACAGAGTTTTGTTTTATAATTTTATGCACTAAATGTCTATAGTTTTGTGCAACATTCTCCGTATCTGCTTTAAAATTTATTCTTTTGGTTAATGGTACTTTAATTATTTGTAACATTTCTAACATATAAAGACGTTTATAATTATTTTCTAAATTTAAAATTGGAACATATTCAAAATTAGGATAGTGATTAACTTTAGAGCAATGCGAAGATAATGCTGTTTTTTTGGAAACTAATATTATTTCTGTATTTCTGGTCTGACCTATGTCCTGCGATTCTAGTTTTCAATTTATTTTTTGTTGTGCATATATAAACCTTATTACAATTCTCCTTATCATTACCGTTACAAGGAATTTTGTACACTAAATTGGACATATTTAATTTTTGAATTTTATCCTTAGTTTCACTAAACAACCTATTAAATGTGTTCATATTCTTGTATGTCATTTTGTATTTATTTGTATCATAAATTTTTGAATTCTCTATTCTTTCAGACAAGACAGGTATATAAGTTATCGATTTATATACTTTGGGTTCCGATCCACTACTTATAACTCTTTTCCTCCTATTATTAAATTGATTAGTTAACCTATTAGTTAATCGTATTGAAAAATTGTTCTCAGTTAAAATATTTCCAAAATTTCTTTGTTCTTTCTATGGAATTCTTTGTCACTAATTGTTAAAATTCTCTCTATTAAATTATTGGCCGTGTTAATAATTATTCTTTTATTTTGTTTAGAATAATAATAATTAATTCTACCTGAAGCAGTTGGTTTTTGGTACCAATCTATAACTCTTCTTTATTTCTTCTTATTATTAAAGTGTCTAAATATGGAAGTTTAGCATCACATTCCCTTTCAGTTGTAAATTTTATTAAAGGGTCAAATTCATTTAATGTTTCTAACATTTCGTTAATGGCAGATTCAGATATAATACAAAACAAATCATCTACATATTTTGTCATAATTTTTGGTTTTACATTTAATTTTTCAATAACATTATCTAACAATTTTTCCATAACAATATCTGCCACAATTGGAGAAGCTGGAGAGCCCATCGGAAGTCCTTTTTGCTGAATATATATCTTTTCATTATACTGAAAATATCTATTATCTTCTATACAAAACTTGAGAATACGAAGAGTAAACCTTTCTCTATCTTTGTAAAATTTTCCAAAACATCCCATTTCTGTTCTATTGTGTTGATCGCCAAATCAACAGGTATACTTGGAAATAATGATACTACATCAAAAGAAATTAGCTTTTCATGATCCTGTACATGAAGGTTTTTAATTTTTCCTTTAAATTCAATTGAATCTTTTATATTATACTTAGAACCCTCAGTGATCTTCTTCAATATGTTAGTAACATATTTACACAACTCGTAAGATGGTGAATTAACAAATGAACAAATTGGTCTTAAAGGAAATTCCTCTTTGTGAATTTTTGGCAGTCCGTATAACCTAGGTGCTATAGCAATATTAGTTTTAAGCTTATTTCTTTCTGTAATATTGATAACTTTAAGTTTAAAAAGTTCTTCTACTACATCATTATTCATCTTCTGCAATTTGGTAGTAGGGTCCTTATTTACTTAATAAATCTTTATTATTCTTCAAGAACCTTTCAGTTTCTTTAACTTTATCAAAAATAAACCTATGTATCTCTGTTTGTCAATATCATTTTGTTCAAATGATTATCTACAATTGCAGTTAATTTTGTTCTTGCTGTTTCTTGATCTTCTTTTCTTTTTTCAATTTGTCGTTTTTTATTGTTTTTGTTTGTTTTTGAAAAAATTTTTTGATTATTTTGAATTTGTAAATCAAAAAAATTTTTTCAATTTGTTTGTTCATTATTTTTGTTTTCCTGATGATGCCAGCCAATGGTGTGGCGAAATATCGAAAAAATAATAACAAATAAAAGTTTTTAAAAATTTTTTATTAAATAGTAACCTAGTGCTTTAACTTCTAAAAAAATATTTTATTTTAAGTAATAATTCATAAAATTCTCAGTAAAGGAAACAATGTCCATCCAACAAGGCTACGTATGTGCAGGTCTCTGGTATGCGTGATAAGATTTACGTCAGTACTTAGCTGTGTAAGCCATAACCTGACGGTGGATCATGACACTGTGGATTAAATGTAGCGTCATCGTCGCCCTAGGAAGCCTTCAGATATGTCTATCCTCCAGTCAATCCTAGTTACAACTTCAGGAGGTCGGAGCAGGCTAACGCCCCCACTCTATGCTGAAGAGTTGGAGACTATCCAATTCCTGGTCCTGAATGCATGAAGCTTAATAAAATTTTAGAACACAACCGCAATCATGCTCACTGGACCTGGACCATTCATTGTATTCATTATGAATGATCCGGACCACAAAACTCAAACGAGGGCCTCGAAACCACAACCACCACGATACTCCCGAAGGGCCAACCTCAATAATCAGTCAGAGAACAGCTAAAAGGCTAAAAAGACAAAAAGCTGACATCCCGCGGAAATAAAGTGAAATTGTCCAGGTGGCTTCTGCTCCCTTTTACCCCCGTTGACACATATAATGGCGGTAAGATTTTGTCAAAACCTCCCGGGGCAGAGGTCTCTGGCATTCGAGGTCGACTGGTATACAAAGTCTTTATGACTTAATTAAGCCAGCATCCTAGCAATGCTATACTATGAGCCTGTTATAGCCCGCTACCATGAGAATATATGTGTGCCTGCCAATCGATGGCCAATGAAATTATCAATAATGAAATTGTTTCGTAAAATTTATTTTACTAAAATAGTAATGCGAGTATTTGCTTATATGTTTATATGTCCCTATAGGCTATTAGGTAGTGCTGGCTTATTTGACTGAAGGTTGTAGGTTCGATTCCCAACAAAGACTTTCTTTTTTCACTACAAATAAAAATTGACTGTCGGTGGGGCTGCTCAGTGATGAAGGATGAAGGTATGTAGTCACTGATCCCTGAGCTGTGTTTACACGACAGTTAATTTCCGTAACTATCATTTTACTTTCACCACCTGTAGCATTTCTTCTCTATCTCTTTCCTAAAGAATGTAGCACGGTACTCGACTAAATAGGCATTGTTGCCTGATGTGCTACTTCTCTTTAAAAAAAAATGTATGTTGCTTTAATAAAAGGTCCATCAATTAGTCAATGTAATGAATTCTTTCTTTGCCTTTTACGCCGATTACATTTGCAAAGCTACAATCTTCGGTGTTTTGCTAACTCAATGCATCTCTTTCTGTTTTTTGTTCGAACAAATTTAACAGCTTCTACTTTTGTCTTCTCAAAAACTGCAATCTTCGGCTTAAGCAAGGATATAATGGCATAAGAAGAATAGTGTTAAATTTTCCAGCTTTCAGGATTTCAGTGTCGAAATTTCATCATAATTTCTTAAATCTTTAAATCTCATTTCTTGTCAACTGCAACATGTGTGGAGATTTTATATGCTACAAATGGCTATTTGAACAACAAATATATAAAAAGGAATAATAAGAGACATAAAAGAGAATGGTAAAAAAATATTGTGATATAAAGAATTTTTTTAATGCAGCCATTTTTGATTAAAATCAAATTTCTTATTCCCTTTAATAACATTTTTTTTTTAATTTACATACAAATCGATAAATTTATAACTGCCTGCTTAAAGTTACTTTATAAGCAACGAAACGCAGTTTTAAATAATTTTCTCCCCTCTTTTTTTTAAATTATGCGTGATACTTAAGTGACAGATTAATTAATTTTTAATTTTATTAAATATGAAATAATCTTTTAACGGTCTTATTAAATAATTTAACGATTTTATTTTTTTCAATATTTCGCTTTCCTTTGGAAAGCTTCTTCAGGAAAAAATTTTTTATATTTTTGAAAACAAAACAAAAATATAAAAAATTTTTTCCTGAAGAAGCTTTCCAAAGGAAAGCGAAATATTGAAAAAAATAAAATCGTTAAATTATTTATTAATTTTTAATTTTAGAATTTAGTTTTTAGAAAAAGCTACACCTAGAAGTTCGGGATACATTTGCTTAAGTTAATAATATGCAGTGTGCATTATACTGCTAGTGAAATATGAAAAGAAAATGTTACGAAGATGATTTATTAAGTTTAAAAAAGAAAATAATTATCAGTAAAAGAAAAGTAAACGAAACAACTCACTGTGCATTTTAAAAACTGCTTAGTTTTCAAGAAATCTTATACACACAAGACAACAACAACATGTTTATAAAAAATTCTATCAAATAAGATAAATAACACAAAACAAAAACAACTAACTCAGAGAACAAAACACCCAGCCAAGCAGGCGCCTAAACTGAATAATAATGACAACAACCATATGGGGTGACGTTGAAGTAGAATATTCTTGTAAAGGGTCTGCCAAATAACTTTTTTTTTTCTTTTAAATGCTATAAACAAAACTACTGAATATTTTCTCAAATTTCTTTTTTTATTTGAAAGTACAATCCTTCCGGTTAATAATGGAAAATAATTTAATTCAAATGGTTGCCTCGGCTGGCCATACAGTAGCTTACACGATCGGTCCAATTTTTAAGATTGTGTGCAGCTGTATTTCACCAATCGCTTCACGAATATTGTCCTTGAAAGCGTCTATTGTCTCTGGCTTGTCGGCGTAACACTTATCTTTGACGGCAGCCAACAAATAATAGTCCAACGGTGTCAAATCGCTGCTCCGAGGTGGTCAAACGACATCAACTCTGCGGCTGGTAATGTGATCTTCAAAAATAGGGCGCAAAACATCGAGTGTAGCTTCGGCTGTGTGGCACGTAGCGCCATCCTGTCGATACCAAATGTTGCCAATATCCTCCTCCTAAATTTTTGTGAACAAAAATTTGTTCAACATGCCCCAATAAAGATCGCCATTGACTGCGACGGCCACTCCTGGCTCACTTTCGAAAAAAAATGACCCAATTATGCCTCTGGACCAAAATCCGCACCAAACAGTTACTCATTTTGGGTGCGTCGGCTTTTCAATGTATGCGTGCGGGTTTTCTGTGCCCCAAATGCGACAATTTTGCTTGTTTATATACCCGCCAAGATCAAAATGAGCTTCACCTGAAAAGATGATTTTTTTTTGCAAAATCGGCATCTTCTGTAAGTCGATCACAGGCCCACTTAGCGAAGCGGAAACGCATTTCATGGTCACTTTGTTTTCGAAAAGTTGCTTATGGATAAATTGTCTCCAATGCTAAGGGAGAGTGGGTGTATCCCAAACCATCAATTTGGTTTTAGAAGTAGACATAGCACAATTGAGCAAACCCATAGATTGGTTCAGGTGATAAGAAGGACTTTTGAAGAGAAGAAGTATTGTTCAGCTATTTTTATTGATGTTTCCCAGGCTTTTGACAAAGTTTGGCATGAAGGTCTATTTCTAAAACTGACCGCTCACTTGCCTTGTAATATGAGCAACCTACTGAAAAGCTACATAATTGGACGAAAATTTGCTGTTGTTGAAGGAGACTTCGTAAGTGTATCCAAACCAATTTCCTCAGGTGTACCACAAGGTAGCATTCTTGGACCAGTTTTATATTTGATATATACCTGCGATATGCCTGTAAGTGAAACTGTCCACACTTCTACGTTTGCTGATGATACAGCGTGTCTAAGTTCGCACGAAAACTCCTATCAAGCCTCAATAAATCTTCAGCAACATATAACTCAGTTGGAGTTGTGGTTAAAATTATGGAGAATTAAAGTGAACGTTCAAAAGTGCATTCATGTGACTTTCACCCTGCGAAGAGATAATTGTTCACCCGTTCGAATCAATAATCACATTGTTCCTCACCATAATTATGAGAGATATCTTGGTATATATCTTGATCGTCGCCTTACATGGAAACATCATATTGACTCAAAGCTAACACAAATGAAACTTAAGCTAACACAATTACACTGGCTCATTGGCAGGAACTCGAGACTTGGCCTAGATTGCAAACTTCTATTTTACAAGAGTATTCTGAAACCAATATGGTCTTATGGAATCCAACTTTGGGGCACTGCCTCAGCTTCAAACGTGGATAGAATCCAACGTATGCAAAATAAAATTTTACGGTTGATAACTTCCGCCCCATGGTACATCAGAAATTCAAACATACATTGTGACTTAGACATACCGCTGGTGACTACAGAAATCATCAAATACGCAGGCAAATACTTGATGAAGCTCGAAGACCATCCTAATCCCCTTGCTCGCAATATCTTGGATTATAGTGGACATAGCCGATTAAAAAAGAGGGATACCGCAGCTTTAATCCTCAATGCTACAGATGACACATCTTAGAAACATTTGTTTTGTTTTTTTTTTAATGTCAATTTTTTTTTTTTACCCAAAAGGTTAGTTCTGACATGGTCGGGACTAATGTAACTTTTTTTTAGAATTTAAGATTTTAAAACTTATTGTTAGTTCTTTTTATAGAAGATACAATAAATAATTTTGAGAGTTAAAAAAAAAAAAAAAAAAAAACTTTGCTTCAACTCCTATACCAACTGGACTTTGTATGGCGTCATATCAAGGTCTTTATGCAAAATTCGTCTCAATTATGTCTCTAAAATGTTTAATTGTTGAGAACGACGGTGAATTGATGTTGATGGCGCTTCACGCACACTTTCTGCCACAGCAGCAATATTCTCGGGTTTACGCACTCTTTTTGGCTTTTCGCGTTTTAGTTTATCGATGATGCATGCCAGTTTCTTTCACTTTTTTCACAAGATGACGAACATACGGAGCTGACGGTGCTTCTCTTTTTCCAAAATCCGCATGCAATTTTCGCACACATTCTGCAGCATTACCATGATTTTCAAAGTAATGTCGCAATATTTCTCAGTGTTGTTCAAGCGTGCACACAACCATATTCGTTTAGCGGAAGTTTCAAACTAATTATCTGTCAAATCAAACATGACAAACGTTAGATGGCGGACCCTTTATATTCGAGAACTGCTTAAAATAGATATACATACTTATATGCACCACTTGCTGGACAAATTAATGAATTCAAGTTAAGTTATTCAACAAAGTTACCACTGGGTTTATTTTGTGTGTATTGAAGGTAAATAAATCGTTTAACTTAATTTAAAACTCTAAAATGCTGGGTTATTATATTTTAATAAAACAACTCAAAATAACAAAACATTTATTAAAAAGGAATAAGCGTAACAATATGTATTCAAAATGATTTCTTTCGTTTGTGCAAAGTATGAGATGAACACGAGAATTTCTTTCATGGATAATGAAAAAACAAAAATAAATCCATAGTTTTTTCATGGATATTGAAAATAAAAGAAGAGCGAAATACGTGTGTGTTCTTAGAGAAGTGCAGAAATTTAAGAAAGCAAAACTTTTTATCTGGCCGCCATTTTGTCAACTGTCAAGTGATTTATTTCGTTTAGTTTAGTTTGGCATTTGAATATGAAATTGTGCAAGTTGTAAAACAAAATAAAGCTCCCTTTTGTTTAAATAAACAAAACTTTATTATTTATAGTCACACTATTACATCCAGACAAATTGGTTATTTGGTGTGCTTTATGGGCGGGTGGAATCATTGGCTCGTACTTCTTTAAAAACGATTGTGGCCAAATCGTTATAGTCAAGAGTGATCACTCTAAAACCAGGATTACTGACTTTTTCGTTGATCAATTGAATAATCAGGATATGCAGAAGATATGATTTCAAGCAAATGGTGCAACATGTCACACAGCTCATGCTACAATTGATTTATTGAAGGAAACGTTTGTAAAGTTGCTAGTCTACGTCGATAACCCTGAAATGACTGACCATTTGGAAAACATTCACTGTGTTATTGCCAATATATGGCCATAAATGTTTAAAAAAGTCATCGAAAATTGGACCACCAGATTAGACTACGTCCAAGACTACCCTGGCGGCCACAAGCCAGACGTTATATTTAAATTATAATGCCTGAAAATTATCTTTCGAATTTCGTGTCAATTTAAATAATTTATTTTTGTTTTACTCCATTTCAAAGGTCTATATCAATAAAAACACTCTTTATAGATTAACGGGTTTTTCAACAAGAAGTTTGTTGTTTAAAACAAAACAAAACAAAATAAAACAAAAAATTTAGACTAAGATGAATAAAATTGTTATTGTAATACGAAGAAAAAAGTTTTGCAAAACTGACGATCCTATTTTGTTAATCACATCACGAATTTTGTGTTTTAAGGCTGAAATCGATTCGATTGGCTCCGTATAGACTTTATCCTTAAGATAGCTCCATAAAAAATAGTCCAGTGATGTTAAATCAGAGAAATTATGCGATCGAGAAATTTGGCTTGCAATTAATTTAACGTTTCATTAGCTGTGTGACGTGTGTTAAAACCACGTCGCACAGCGGATCATTTTACGAGAAGTCGGCCAAAAGTACTTTTTTCATGGTCCCCAATTATAAAATTTTAAAGTTCGTTCGAAAGTAGATACTAGTGTACCTCGGGAGCCCAAAAATTGAAACTTTATTATAACTATATCACACTAAACAGGGCGATTCAAAATGAGCATTTTCAGTGTTTTGCTAAAATGAGAAATTTCTTAATAAATTTTTGATTTTTAAACATCTATAAATAACTCTTTTGTTGTACAAGGTGTTTAAACAAAACAAAATTTGTATAATAGCGTGATTTGTTAGCTATTAGTATAAGAAAACTGAAATGTTTTTGATTGATTTTTGATTTTTAGAAATTAATTTTTTTAGAAGTCCAATTTTCTTTTAAATTCTCTTACTAAATAGAGCATAACTTCTAAAGTTCGTTAGGGAATGTAAAAGCAATAGCACTGTGTCATAGCCCTATACGCCTGTATCCCATTGTATACCTGGCACGCCCCCAGGGGCATATAAATATGGTCTTTATAGAATATTCCACTATCTAGACTCAGTGCAACTGGGGAAAAAGGGAGCCCAGTCCCCTGAAGTCAGACAGGGAGACAACTGGAAACTCCACTTTATTTCCATGGGGATCAGTGAGCTCGCAGGGTTCATTATTTGTCTCTTTAGACATTTAATAGTTCTCTGGCTGATCATTGAGGTTGGCCCTTTATGGGAGCATCGTGGTGGTTGTGGTTTTGCGGCCCCATAACAGTATAATGGTTATTATGGTGGCCAGGATCATCTCACTGATAATGACAAGCAAAGTGAATGATCCAGTCCAGTGAGCATGCTAGATATGTGTTCTGAACAGGAGTTGAAAATTCTCCAACTCTTTAGCAAGGTGTGATGATTTGCAGCCCTGCTCTGGAATCATTAAAGTTGCAACTAAAAGGTTTCTGTTGCATAGAATTATAGCTTTCTAGGACGAGCATGACGTTCCAAATCATGCAGTGGTTAGATCCACCATCTGATTAAGGCTTCATGGCCAGGTGCGGATGTAAATCGAATCACACAGTTGTATACCCGGCACGATCCGACCGTGAGCACCAGAACAATTTTTCTGACACAAGGTCGAATAGTTTTTGCAAAATGGAATTAATTTTTTTTTCTGTTTTGCTATTTTCTAAGCATTTTATTTATTTTTAAATCGCCTTTACGAGGGACGTTGTTTAGATGAATATGCATATTTTTAGAAAGAAAACAAAAATTTTTAGTCAATTTCAAAGCCATGTACAGTTGGTCACAAAAATATTTTGCCTACTTAAAATAACATAAATTGATATAATTTAGGTCACAAAAGTACTTTGCTATAACTTCTTGAACACACTGCCGAATGGTTGTTAAATACGTTTGATTCTTATCGCTTGAAAAAACTTGAAAATAGCAGCATTACTTTAATTTCTAAATGGCGATGTGAGGGATACTCTGGTCAGAGGCAATACAAGCAATTGATGTGATTTGATTTACATCCGCACCTGGCCATGAAGCCGTAATCAGATGGTGGATCAAACCACTGCATAATTTGGAACGTCATGCTCGTCCTAGGAAGCCGAAGCTATAATTCTATGCAACAGAAATCTTCTAGCTGCAACTTAGATGATTCCAGAGCAGGGCTACAAATCATCACTCCTTGCTTAAGAGTTGGAAACTTTCCAACTCCTGTCCAGAACACATGGCTAGCATGCTCACTGGACCTGGGAACATTTCACCAGGTAGGTGATATTAAAGGTGAAATGAACCCGGCCACCATTAAAAACTGACCTGTCCGTTATGGGGCCGCGAAACCACAATCACCACGTTACTTCCATATAGGGGCCAACCTCAATAACCAGCCAGAGAACTATTAAATGTCTAAAGAGACAAATAATGAACTCTGCGAGCTGTGGGAATAAAGTGGAATTTCCAGTTGAACCCCTGCTGCCTTCAAGGGACTGGGCTCCCATTTTCCCCAGTTGCACTATCTAGATAGTGGAATTCTATACAGACCATATTTATGTGCTCCCGGGGGGCAATACAAGCAATGTAATGCCAAAAATTCATCAGACGCTGATTTATTTATGATATTATTCGTTCCATTGCGATTAATAAAAAGTTATACCGAGTTAGAGCCGTCAACAAGAACAGCAACAGAAATCGCTATATGAAAAAATGAAATACCCTCGTCAACAAAATATTGCAGTCATAACTGAAGAATTCCGAAAATTAAAGATGAAGTTTAAGACCTTCAACCTGTAATATTTACTGTTGATGAACAGGAAATCGAAGTAAGTTTTAAAATGTATCTCACAATGATTGATGGAAAAGTGGCACAAGCTTTAACAGATGCAAAAGCATCATCAAGCTGCATTTTATGCAAAAAGACATCAAGTCAATTAAGCCATTCAGTTCCAGAAGTTTAAATTTTTAAGGCAGCATACGAATTTGGATTGTCCCCTCTTCATACTAGAAAACGTTTTATGGAGCATATTCTTAAACTGCGTTGTGATTTGGATTTTGGTCCGTTAGGCGAAACAGTGAGAAAAATAAGGAAAATGAAGAAAAAAGAAACCAAAAAAAAAAAAACAAATTCAAAAAAAATATTTAGAACAAGGCCTAATCATCGATCAGCCAAAATAAGGGGAAGTGAACACAAATGATGGAAACACTGCAAGAAAAATTTTTTCAGATCAAGGAACTACAGCATCTGTCACAGGAGTAGATTTGGAACTACAGCTGTACTTTACAACGAAAAATATTCTGGGAGATATATGCCATCCACAGTTCATAAAAGTTTGTACCATGGAGAACAAATAATTCAACACAATATTCTACCAATAGGAGATCAACCTGAAGAGGCGCCAGAAAAACGAAACAAAGACAAACTAAGATTCCTTCGCGAGCACAACACAAGAAAAATTTCTAGATATTGTACTAATGAAGACTTGATTGTTATTTTATTATGCACATCAGATCCCTATATGTACAATATCTGGCAAACATGGAAAACTACTTCTATTGAACTAGACGTAGAAGCTAAACTGCTTCTAGAAGATGAAAATTTAGGCTTTTTAGAAGAAATATTTACCAAAATTGTTTAATTAATAGTCATTTTTCCAAACGCAAGAGTTATCTGTAAAATTAAAATTTGTTGTAGATTAATAAAGTATTAATCAATTTACAATAAAACTTCCCATATAAGAGTAGTATTTATGTTTATTTTGGACTTAAATACTTCCTTACTAAAGTAAATTTGAACCTCCTTACTAAAGTATATTTTATGTTTTTGCTACTTAATCAGCTAATTTTTAAATCCAATTTTAAAAAAAAACCTTCGTACTAAAAATTTCACGGGGGCCAAAGCTTGGCCATAACTGACTAAATTTAAGTTTTTAATAAGTATAAGTTCTAAACGTGACTCAAAATATAAGACTTTATGTAAAACAAACTCTTTGAACAAGTTGTAATACTTTACTTTCATACCAAAAATCAGCTTAAACTTAGAATGTATTTTTAAACCTATCACAACTTTTTTTCTAACCGGTCGATTTTAAATTTTTAAACGAAAGTCTATGAGCTCACCTAGTAGACAAAAGAAACCGCGTATCAAAATTACGATCCGTTTAAAAGTTATATATTTTTGACCGTCTTCTTGTAAAAAGTTCCCACAGCGCGTCGTCAATCCACGTCATTGATATTCACGTCATCAATAATATGTCAAAATTAAGTTGTTAGCTTCTAGCCTCCAGACCATATAGTGCACAATACAGTGGGTCTTTGAGCAAGCAAAGGCTTCTCAATAATCGCTCTAGGATTTTTAGAAGCACAAATGCGACAATTTCGTTTGTTGACATACCCTGACAAGAAAAACCAGCTGGTTGTTCCTGAATTAATTGAGCGAATCTATGGCGATGTGAATAGTCGGTCGGCTTCAATTTCTGTGCCAGTTGAACCTTGGAAAGCCTCAAAGTCAAACTCTTACGCAAAATTCGCCATGTGGTGGTTTTTTATAACCACAATTGTTGAGAAGGCCGAGGCAATAACAACACTGTGACTAACGGCTGCGATGTGTTGAGTTGAATGCCCCGGTCGAACACGCGTTGGTGTTTGTACATTTTGTATCGAACCTGTCGACTCAAATTTAACGCCCAAGTTCTCAATAGCGGTCTCAGAAGGAAGGAAAATATCACAAATTTTACGAAATGTAACTTTAACAGAACTAACATTTTCATAGTGGATTTTAATTATCTTAATGCAACTTTCGTGCGAAATTGAATTAGTTATAACAATGACATTGTAATTGCATTTACAACTAATACGTCAAAAAACTAGATGTCCAAACTATCATGTTGTTGATGTTGCCACAATTGAAAAACAAACTTCTTGTTAAAAAAAAAACAATATATGTATATGCCGCCGATATGTGAAAAACATACGACTAAATTTTATGTTCATAAAAAGTATGCGTACTATTCTCTTTTTTAATAAACAAACGAGCAAAAGAATGTGTTTAAAGGAAATAATTTGAACGTATAGCAGCCATTTCAAAACGTAAAATTCAATGTAAAAACAACCGTTCAGATATTTGAACAATATAAGATGAAAATTAAGGCTACTGAAATTACCACTGTTAAAAATGCTACTTATTACCTTCACATAACTAGTGTACTATAAGTTTTTATAGCCACCTAGTGCGTATAAGCATTATATGTATACGAATGTAAAGTGTGACCAAATTTCTTTCGGCGCAAAGCGTTAAGTGCTAAATGGAACATTAACTGCTAAATTTAGTTTTAAGACTACATAAATGCCCCATAAAGACTTCAATTGTTGTCTGAATATTGATGGTACTAAAGTGTCTAAGTACTAAGCCAAAAACTTGTTGGTGTTTTAACAGATAACAAGTTCGGATATATATTTCATCTATTCCATTAAAAATTTTGATTTTTGCAGAAAATTCTATTGTTGGCCAGCATTGTTAGTCTATACATAATTCTTTGATGTGCTGCATCTGTTAACACAAATGCACTAAAGCTTTTAACAATACCATTCACGTTACCAACGTACTTATTCAGGCGTTTAGCAAATACAAAGTGTTCAGAAAGAGTAGACAATTAAAAACTTCAACAATGTGAGTTTATAATTTAATATCGGTTGTGATTAAAAATTTAATAAATACGTGATAAATTTTTCAAAGTTTTTTCCCCTTTGGTAGTTACAGTTTTATGCAGTCATTTTTAATTTAATTTAACTCTTCGAGTATGTGGTGATTAGATACGTGGGTGGTTGGAATATTTTGTTATTCTCGGGCAGAAGGCTATAAAAGGAGAAATTTTCAATTTTAACCTCTCTAACTCCAGTTCATTATGTGGATCTCTACGAAAACAGAATCACATAAACTCAGGTGAAAAATTTAAACACTAAAAATCTTCAGGTTAAAATCTAAAGCGACAGATTATAAGCGGTAGGTTGTTTTTTGCTCTGAAACCAGAAAAGGCCATTATGCAAAAGTCTTGAAATGACACAAAAAGTAATGACGTGACGTGATAAGGTTTACATCTGCACCTGGCCGTGGGCCCTAATCAGATAGTGGCCATTACCACTGTGAATGAAAAGCAACGCCATTCACGCCCTAGAAGGCTTTCGAATACGTATATCCTCCGGTCACTCCTAGTAGCAATTTCGAAAGCCGCAGCCTTCACTCCTTGCTGAAAAGTTGGAAACTATCCACCTCCTGGTCCAGAACGCATGAAGCATAATATAATTAAGAACACGATGGCACTCATACTCACTGGACCTGAACCATTCATTGTGTTCATTGTGAATGATCCGATCCACAAACTCAAACGAGGGCCTCAAAACACACAGCCACCACGATACTCCCGAAGGGCCTACCTCAATAATCAGCCAGAGAACAGCTAAATGCCTAAAGAGACAAATAGCGGAACTCTGCGGGCTACTGTTGCCCGTGGAAATATAGTGGATTGTCCAATTGACTCCTACTAGCCTTTAAGGGTACTGGGCTCCCCTTTTCCCCGCAAGACACCAGTCTAGATGACAGGGGGGAACACAAAAAGTAATGACTGTTCTCTAAGCTCCACAATGATGTTGTAACGTCTAGAATACACTAATATATCCAAGATGTATCGGCTGCCATAAAATCAACGCTGGTACACGCATACTGAGTATATAATGCATATTGTATGATCGTATATAAAAAAGGCCTCGATCTTGGCAATTACGTGTTATAGAATACTGACTTAAAGATCGAAGAAAAACAGGTTGAAAATTACTTGTCGACGGCCAAAAATAACTGAAGATAAAAGAGCTGATGATATCTATTAACGATATGAAACCATTTTTAAAAAAGACTTTCTTTTGCGACTTTAATTGTTTTGTTACGCTAGTCACAATAAATTGTTAAAACTTTCACCCGACCTCTGGAGTTGAACTTATATCTGCGACATTTTCTCATACAACCTAAACGATAGCAGGTCTTAATATCATTACAAGAAATGCTTATTGTTTTCATAAGGGTGATCCTCTTTCCTAATAAGAACAATTGCATGTGGCGCACCTACTTTACTTTGTTCCAAATTTCAAAATTCTTTTACTCGTTCAACAAGAAATTGTGATACCTGAAACAGTCAAAGTTTCACATTGAAAACCATTTACATTTGTAGAATTATTTGTCTTTGGAGCTTGAGATTTTTTTAACTTTCAAATTAGTACAGTTTAGTACATGGCTTGGGAATAATGTCATCACATCGATAGCGTCGGCATTCATACCGAACAAACAAACACGAAAAGGAATGACAAATTCCTTCAAATTAAATTCTTTCAAATTAAATTGAAATTGGATTTGCTTTAGAAGAAACTTTGTACTCTTTGCTTTTAATACTATTTTTATACTTCGGAACCTTTATATGTAGAATCATGAAATTTAACAGAAGATGTCGCTATAACTTAGTAACAAAAACTAAAAATTAAAGGATCTGATTTTAAAGAATATGACACTGTCTGTGATGCATGATAAGATTTATATCTGCGCCTAGCTGTAAGCCATAATCAGACGGTGGTCAAATTACTGTGAAATGAAAAGCAACGTCATTTCCGCCCTAGGATGCCAAAGACTGATTCTATCAACTGGTTATTCTTAGTTACAATTTCAGCGGTTCAGCAGCAGGGTTGCAAACCACTACTCCTTGCCTAAGAGTTGGAGACTATCCAACTCCTGGTCCACAACGCATGACTAGCATGTTCACTGGATCCGGATCATTCACCCATTGTTCTCAGTAAAGGTGAGATGAGGGGGCCAGGCCTCTAATCAAATTAATGAGGGGCCGCGAAACATACAGCCACTACAATACTCCCGAAGGGCCAACCTCAATAATTAGTGAGAGAAATAGCTAAAAGTCTAAAGACTACTACTGATTCCCGTGGAAATAACGTGGAGCCACAAGTCTAGTTGGTTAAGTAATCTATAAAGACTGATAAATGTGACACTGTCTGTGATTTTAAAGAATATCGTATTGTCTTTATAAAACTTAAAAAATTGACAACTGAAATTAAATAGTGAAAAATCATATTTCAACTTATACGCCGCCCTATACAAGACGTCATTTTTGGAATATAGTTTTTTAATGGTAACATTTAAATTTTATAAGTTTACACAGATTGCTTGTTAATATTCCTGTTTTTTATTTTATTTTCTTAATAATATTGTTACGTTTATAGTTTTTATAAACATCTTGTTGTGAGTGTGCAAAGTAAATAACACCTGTTTTTTGGAGTTTTTAAATTAATTACAAATTTATTTACTTTAACTACACACAAAGTTGACACTACAGAACAATTTACTTAAGATGCACGTCTTTACTTCACAAGGTTTATTTTTCAACTAATTTAGTATCCACTCAGATGCTGCCTTTTATATTTGTCCATTAAAAGTCTAGAAAAGTTAAAAATATTTTACATCCTTTTTATCACATTTTGTTATTGTTATGTTATTCATTTAATGTATAGACGCCTGTATGTATGCGTGTATTTTTATTTTTGTTGTCTTGTGTACATAAGTTTCCTTAGAAAAATACGCAGCTAGTAAACAGCATACCTAATTGTTGTTGTTTTGCGTGTATAAAATTTCTACGCGGTTGGTTATTGTGCATAAGTTGTTTTAGCAAACCACGCAGTTAGTAAACAACATACCCAGTAGTTTACTTTATTGCTTAATTATTTAATTTTTAAACTTAAGCATAGTACTTTGTTCTAATTTGCGAAAAGTGTTGAACAACATTTGATATTTCGCTTGAAAATTTAGACAATGTGTTGCCAGCTGATTCTCTCTTTTTATCTAATATTAATGTTGCACATTTCGGCAGACAAGATGATTCAGATCGTGTTGTTCGCAATAAAATTATGACTTATTTTAATTCCGACCTCTGTTACTTGGCAGCGAAAATTCGCTTTTTTGGAGGAGATTCCTACTTAAAAATAGTTTACGAAATAAAAAATTTATAATTTCACTAAAGAGGCTTTAAAAATAATTAAAATGATCAAAATGCTTTAATAAAAAGATCTGTTTTTAAGCAAAAAAAATATTTTTTTATTAAATAACATTTAATAAGGTGGATACATAAGGCAATAGATTTTATTGCAAAGAATAACATAAACATGTACTATTATTAAAAGAAAAACTTTGGCTACTATAAAAAAATTCATATACTTATTTCAGCCTTTTGTTTTGTGTGGCCATTTTTTAAAAAATTTGAAAACTCTTATTTTACTATGTAAAAATTACTGTTATGCATTAATATTAAAAATAAGAAGAGCAGAGATCTCATCGTAAAGCAGAACAATAACTCTTCATCGTACATTTTTGCCAATCTCATTAGGTAATTTTAACTACAAGGAATTACTATAATTATATATAACTGAGTAAAGGCGAGTTGACATTATTTTGGTTTTGTTGTTTTACCATATCCACCAACGTTGTCATTACATCTGCCACCTTTGAGACACCTGCCCACTTTCATTTCGATATACGTTTTTCGATGAAACTGCTGTGTTTTTCTAAAACAAAATAAAAATCTGTAAAACTGTAATTAAAGTTACGTTTTAAATTAGAATAATAAAAAATTGGTGTCTACTTACATATAAATAAGTTATTTTTTTCTGCGGTGGCGTAAGAGACAGCATCTGAGAATCAGATAAAATATCTTGCGTGGGCTGCCGATCTGGCGTGCTTAAAAGCTGTGAGCAACTGGTTTTACAATCAAAATTTACATCACTTACGAAAGTTACAACAAGCAACAATAAGTTAGAATAATAACACGTAAGTTCTCAATTTCGACGTCTCAGTGAAGTCCTCAGAAAACTCCCAGGGATCCTGAGATTCGTCTGAAGAAAACTGCAAGTCGCATCCACTACCAGATTTTTTGATGCTTTTCGTTTTTGGTTGTAATACCGTTTGCTACTCAAAATACTCCTCCATACATACGTGTGCATATATATTTCAATCCTTACCAGGTTTTCCAATCTCTTTAGCAATATCTATCCACGATGATTTCGCGGCACTGCGGTTAGAATATATCATTTGGGACTTATCCCAAATAACTTTTCTGTTTTTTTACTGCAGAAATAAGGATACACTTTTCTGTGTCATTAAATTTTCTTTTTTCTTTTTCACTTTTTAAACATGCTGCCAGAAACATTTCGTGACTTTTTCAAAAATAAACAGAGTATTAGTTCAGCAACATTATTTCTTATTTATTTCCTACGAATGATTTTTATATGCGCTTTGATAGCATTTCGCACTAAATTATGAACATAGTATCAGGCTTTAAGCAAGACACATCCGTAACAATATTATTTTTTACACATTTGATTTACAAGTCATGGGAAATTAAACTGGCCGAAAGCAGCGTTTCTATTGGATAAGAAATAAATTAATAAAAGCTTAATGATTGGTCGTCAGTTGACATGCCATTAATACCCAAGGTAAATAATTGTAATAATTGTAAAAATGTCTTAGAGATGGGGATGCTGGAAAGTGGTTTCACAATTAGTTACTATAGAAACTCAAACTCAGGACAATAAAATTTAGGGGTAATAAAAATAGTTGGGATTTCAATTTAGTTTAATCATTTTATCTGATGTTTGCAATACCCTTAGATCCATTTTGAAGTAATTTCATTAAAAATCACATTTTTTTCAATTTAATTGTTTTTTAATTCTAAACTTTAAATACTACCTACCACAAACGATTTACATCCCAGCTGACATTTTTAATAGTAGAAAAGTTTTTCCTCTGTTCGAAGCATTCATCATCTGTGAAGTCGTATGCCTATCGCCAAGTTCAGTTTAAGGGAAAATATGTGTCCAGACTATTTTGAAAATATTCGCGTAAGAATTTTTTATTTTTACTTCAAATAAGTGCTGGAACACTATTTTAAGTCCTAAAAGTAGGTTTTTTGCGGTTAAATTTTTTTTTGTGATATCACATATATGTATTTATCGTATTCTAGGGATCAAAATCAGAAACTTTGCCCGAGGAACCATTACCTATAAAACGAATTCTGATGTTCCAAGTTTTGAGTCAAACTTTTATTTTGGGTAACATTTTGAAAAATCCGTCTTTGACCCATTTAGAGTCCCTCTATCGAGTCCAAATGTATGACCGGCCCTCACTAACTTTGGAGTGCCGATCAACCCATGCCAGTGGCACACCCCCTGGAACTGCCCTGAGGGGGTTCCCCATTCAAACATTTAAAAAAATCAACATTTTTGGTACTTTACATGAAAAAATCAGCGAAATGTTTTTTCTTTATTTTTATTTATTTATTTATATATTTTAAATAAGTCAGAACAAATGTAAATGAAAAAATTAATTCAACTTAGTTATAAAAAAGAAACTAAAAAAAAATTATGGTTTGAAGTCTTTTTTACTTTCAAGTCTGAGCAATTTCGCACGGCTCTCTAATGTCGTCGCCATAACAGCCTCTACATTTTTAGTCGTTTGGAAACGCTGACTAGCAATTGAACGTGTCGTTCCGTTCCTTGTATGTGTGATGGAATTTTTGGAGCATTAAACGTTGGTACATCTTTATTCAAATATTCTTTCAATGCATCAAATACGTTATTTACGTCATTCATATTGATCATTTCCGTGTCACTTGTGCAATTAAAGTTTATATCCGGTTTTTTATAAGCTCTAAGTTGCGTTGGGTCGTCAACATCGGTTCGATAACGTAGAATTATCTTGATAGCACAGTCGCGCTTTTCTTTGCTATCATCAAACAACATTGATAACAATATATTTTCCGAATGCGCATAATATGAAATATCTGTAATTACTTGATTGACAATTTTTCGTAAACGAGGTTCTAGAAATCGTGACCAAGTAATGAACTTGCAAAATAATGCACTACCGTACACGACGGAACTGTAGTACTTGACTCTGAAGTACATTGGCACATAAAATTTAATTATAAATTCAACCAGAATTCTTAAATTTGCGTCTGGATTTTCCGTTGTCATATATAATCGTAATAATCTAGCGGCCTTGGTGAGTCAGCGAGAATGTACAATTTTCCCTGGTTTGATGTTAGCCAGATCCAGCGAAACCACACCGCTAGAAATTGCATGGGCCATATCGTATAAGTACTTCGAATCGGTGAAGAATTCAATTTCTTCCGCAGCAGGGGGCATGTTTTTCAACTCAATTCAACAATTCAAAATCTTGGAAAAGAGCTGTTGCCAATGCTGATGCTACTCTATCAGGCGCACCAAATCTGTCACATATCAAGGCCAAAGTTAAAGCAATCGTATCTTTCTTTGTATTGTGGTCTTTCTGTGTATTGTGATCTTTCGCCTCTATCCATATCTTCTTGAACCGATGGCGGTGGGTATGTTGAATCATCGGGATATTGGTACGTTGCTCCTTGCTCTTCTATTTCCATCACAAATGCATTCACTGTAAGTCTTTTCTGATTATGTTGATCGTGCAGAAAATCTTTGAGGCGTTCTGGAAACAAGCCACATGCACATGAAGCTGCCTTCAAATCGCATTTGCATGTTCCAATGTAAAAAATTGTTTCCACAGATTTTACATACTCTGGAAATTGTTGGGTTAGGTTTTTTCTCTTGGTTCGGTCTTGATATTTGTCAAGAAATCTATTCAATTTATTAAATACACTTTTTTTCTACATTATTTCCATACCAAGTACTTGAATAGTGAATGATGTATAGGAAAACTTTTTTGTTCTGTTTTAGCACTTTCGCTTAAGTAAAAATAATATCTCAAGATATCCAGATGGGTTGGTAAATTAAGATTAATCAAATCACTAGACACACCAAAAACAATAACAGCATGCCTGGGTATATGACTCATTGGGTTTGCGATAGTTCTTGATGTTATTGTTGTTTCATCTTGCGTTGTAGAGGATGGTGGATTTATTGTAAACTTTTTGATTTGGAATGGTTACTTCACTTCTTATTTTTTTAAATTATTTTTTTTTCTGAAATAAGCACACTTCGAGTTCTTCACAACGATTTAATCCATTCACAAAAACTGTTGCGTTATATATGGTTTACAAGACGAGGTAACAATCAAATGGTGGTTTCAATTCTATCTGTAACCGATTTTATTGTCAAAACTGCATGTAAATTAAACGTTAGTGAGGGTCGGTCATACATTTGGACTCGATTTAGGCACTCTAAATGGGTCAAAGACGGATTTTTTAAAATTTGACCCAAAATAAAAGTTTGACTCAATACTTGGAACATCAAAATTCGGTTTAGAGGTATGGTTCCTCGGGCAAACTTTCTTATTTTGATCCCTAGAATACGATTTTCACTGAGCAGTGGGCGATTTTTTTGCCTCTCCACAAATCGACCCGGCCTAATATTTATATATATATATATATATTTTTTTTTTATATTAGCTAAATCCTTTACTCGGGCTCCTCCATTTTTTGGGATGTTAAATAATTTATTTGTTGAAGCGTTGCCAGCTTCTGAGACTTTTAAAAAACGGGCCTTTATAAAAATCAAGAAAGATTAGAATGACACAAAATAATCAATTTCATGGAAAACCTTATTTTTAAAACGCGTTTAATAATGATCACGAAACATACTTTCAATTAAAACCAAGCGAAAAGTAGAGTAAAATACGATCGTTGTCTACTACTACAAAATGATACACCGTTCTAGGAATCTTCAAAACGACTATCAAAGCCATAATTTGAAAAAATAAAACGTAAATTTATTTGCATAAACGTCTAAACGATTGAAAGAAGACTTGTACTCGTTACACAATCTTTTAGATGCCAGCTGGGTTATTACAGTACATCCATCTCTGCATACATACTTGTATTATGATACAAATAAATGTATAATTGCATGCAATCATGCATAAGGGTATCATCACTGTTTTCATTATTATTTGCGATGTTTGTTGTTTGATATCAAAATTTATTGAAATTAATGGGAATTCATTCATATTTGCCTACGTTTTTATTCAGATTTATGCTTTTGAATATTATTGAAAAAAATATATATACATACATACGTATGTACAGCTAGCATTGATAATATTTTATTTATTTTAAATTCAAAAATATTACTGTAATCAACTATTTACATTTACAAATTATTAAAGTAGCACAGTGTTGTGTTGTAGTATTAAGTATATTATGTAGTTTAACATATTTTTGTTTAAATTAAATAAAAATGGAATTTTGCCTTACAATAAGCTGCCATTAACGTTTGTCCAACTAAATCAATTTTATTTCATTTTTAGAGTCAAACAACTTCAGCTGATACGAGTAACCACGAGGCTGATAGAAAAAGACCACCGTAAATTACATTTGAAATTAATAAAAGAAAATATTTGCTTCAAAACTACTTGATATTTTTAAAGAATAAAGTAATGTCAATTTACGTTAATGTAGCAATTCCTTCTGTCAAAAAATATCTATATAAAAAAAATTCGAGTATGATATCTTAAAATTTGGATAAACACTCCTGATGAGCTATATGAGCAGTAGTAAAATGGTTATATGGATATGCTTTCCCTACAGTAACACATTTAAATTTTTAAATAATAAATATTATTACGTGCTTAGATTTTCCGACGGGGTTGATTTTTCCTTTATTTGGGTACGGTTTTCCGTCGACTCTCGTCAAATTTGGTTTTTGAACAAACCGGTTCTCTTCGAGTACGAAGAGAACAGTGAAGATGGCAAACGGCCGAAACCGTTGTTTACCGTCGACCTTCGTTAGGTTTGGTTTGTGAACAAATCGGTTCTCTTCGAGTACGAAGAGAACTCTGGAGATGGCAAACGGCCGAAACCGGTTTGTTCACAAACCAAATTTGACGAGGGTCGATGGAAAGCCGTACCCAAACAAAGGAAATATTGTTACGTTTACTGTTGTCATTCCTTTCCGTCTTTGCTGGCTGTTTGTTCGGTATGAACGGCGCACAGTGGGAATTTTTGTATGGAGGTGAGGAAAAAAATATATTTGTCAAAAAATGTAGTGATTTCATCACAAATATAGTTTTATTTATACAGTAATACACAAAAGTAATCAAAATAAAGAAAGAGAAGATTAGAGAAATGTCGATCGTTACCTGCAATGTAAAAAGCCATAACTAACAAAACAATTGAAATGACTTTTTTTAATTTTTAATTTATTATTCCAAAAGAGCCTTAACTTCATCGCTTATAACACTATGCTTTTTCTGGCTAAATGAAGGCGTCAAATGTGAGATCATGGCATCTGATGTTACCATCATTCGGTGCATAATATCTGCGTTCCTGGCAATTCGATTTGAGGCATTTTCTGGAGTGTCTAAGGCGATATTTTTTATAGTCTTTGTTACGATTTTCCTGAGCCTCTTCGAATAGAAGGCCTACAGGAAAAATACACTTTTCAATTATATCCTTGCCATGAGTCAGAATTTTGTAAAGTGTAGGTGGCAAATCGTACCACTCTTTTGCCGTCTCCAAACAAAAATCACCAAATTTTTTTGGATCTACTATCTCGGTGATTTTTATAGCTTCGAGAATTATTGAAAACCTCATGATTATTTTTTCATCTAGACCAGTTATTTCGGAAATCAAAACAGGATTAACAAAGAATCTTCGTGACATATTTCCTGAATTTGTCGTACCAGAGCCTTGCTTAACAGTATCAACCTGTATTCCAATTTTCTATTTAAGTTCATGCTTTATCAAACATTTACTGGCTTCTTTTATGGGACGAGTATTTAGAAGCTACATGCAAAAGACACCGCAACAGCTTAATATGCGCATGAAGTGGTGACATGCCAAATTGCAGTGCTTGTTCATATACGGGCATAGCTAGAGCTTCTTCGATTTTATTCATCTTGGATGTTGTGACTCCACAAATAAAACAAAAAGATGCTGCTGGTGTTTCTGTTACTGATTGTGGTGTCTTGCCGTCAATCATTGTAAAATATAATTCATGTTTTACTTTAAAATTACGATTATTTACTGTTAACTCAAATTCTTTTAGTTGAGATAATTCCTCATCGACTCTTCCCTTTTCTTCTCGTGTAACTTGGTGTGTCTCTTTAACGTATGCAAACTGTAGTATTCTACTAATTTATTTTTTATGTTCCATACTAATTTATTTATGTCATCACTTAATGATAATTTTAGTGGTACAACTGATGTCATATATTAATGAGAGTCAGAAATTTGATCATCTGAAAACTTTTGTTGGTATTCGCTTTGACTAGATGCCCCATCACATCCCCATTTATAGTACATTGTTAGATTTCCGCTTTCAATTTTATTTATTTCCTTTGCTGACTTGGTCTCTAGGATTCTTTAAGCAGTATGATTCAACAGATTTTGCAGAGGTACACTGCCTAAACTTTCAGTAATAGAAATTCCTTGCGGGTAACTGCTCGTTTTTTCTTTCGTGAGTTCTAATCAATGCATATTTTTCTTTTGTAAGTTCAAGCTTTGTAAACATCCCCAAAGTTCTTAATATACAAATTGTGCATATCTCGAGCAAATTTGTTAAATGCATACCTTTACTTAATTGTGCATAAAAGCGAAACGCGTTCATCGATTTCCATGAGTTATGTCTCATTTTGTTCATGATTATATAACTTTACGTGGAAGTAATAGGACTTGACACTTTTTTTACCGTTTTGGATTTTTTATGAATTAAAAAAAAATTAACTTTTTAGGCAAAAAATTATTGTTTTTCTTCGCAACTGTTGCTTATGTAGCGAAACGTTATATAAACAGATGAAAGTAATTGTAATTCTTGATTTTTCGAAATTTGTTTAAGTAAAATTCGTCCAGTGGTTCTTGAGTTATATTAAACAAAATGCCTTATCAGAATTGTGCGTGAATCAATCAGCTGAAAAATGTTGTATTGTGTAATGCAACAAATTGAGAGGTGGCACAGGTCCACATGTTTGGAGAAAAAAGGGATTTTTTTATATGTTCATAAAAATAAACAACCAAAAAAAACTTAAGTCTCTGCAGAGTTTATTTTTTCAATTTTAGTATACTGAAATATCCTATTTTAAATAGAAAATAAAAAGAAAAACGTTAGCTCACATAATAAAATAATATTCGTTTTGAAATTCTTAGGTTTAAATTAAGTTGGTTCAGTAACACATACAAGTACTGAGCTTGAGACGGCTATAAAAAAAACTAGCAGTCAGATTGGAGTAATTTTTTTTGATTTGATTGTAGCGTTTAGTCTAAAATTTCAAAATATCATTGCATATTGCACGCAGAGTATGTTGACAATTTGACATTTTTCCGCGAAATCCCAAAACCTATATTTTTTCTTGACATAGATTATTGATATTTTTACGCCATCAGAAAGAATACAGATCAAAACTTAGGTAACCGAAAAATTTTGGTAAAAATTTTCGTAGTAGTAGGCGTGGCATGCTACTAAAAGCAAAGAGTTTAGGTTAATTTAGAAATAAAAAAAAATTGTAATATTTGACTCAAATTAATTACGATTACTTGAAAACTATCATTGGTAATGTGCTGCGGTTTTTTTTATTACGTTGGGTGGACTGTTCTTTTTCATAAATGGTATTTGAGCACTCTGTATAATTTTTAGTTAGGGTGTTATGTAATAAATTTGAAACCACCATATATTCAAGGCTCCGTTCTTTCTCCTACTCTATTTCTTATTTTTCTAAACGACCTTCTTTGTCGAACTTTCAACCCTATATACTCTTTTGCCGATGACAGCGCCATTTGTCACTCATATTCATTTCGGAAGAGACCAGGCCATTTGGAGGTTAGTTCCAAAAGGCAGAACATGAATGATACCCTTAATCACGATCTCGCGACAATCTTGCAATGGGGTCGTGTGAATAGAGTAGTGTTTAATGCTCGTAAGACGCAACGTTGCATGCTAACGCATAGATCTGGGTTCGGTAGTGGTGCTGCATCTGTTACTATGGGTGATATAGATATTACGGAGTCGGAAGCTCTTGATGTTCTTCGCATGAAAATTCAGTGCTATGTTCGATGGACTAAACACATTTTTCAGGTTTCTAAAGAAGCTTTCAAGAGCCTTGGTTTTCTAAAACGGTGTAAAAGATACTTCACTCCATCCGAACTTCGTATTATCTATACCACCTCTATCCGTCCGAAAATGGAATACCACTCTCATGTATGGAGCGGCGCTCCAAAGTCTATTTTGGAGTTACGCGACCGCGTACAGTAGAGGGCCAAGAGGCTCATTGGGGACGGTAGGGTATCCAACTCTATTGATTCTCTAGAGCATCGACGCAATGTGGGGTGTATTTCACTGTTCCATCGTTACTACAATGGAAAGTGCTCTAACGAAATTAGGGAACTTGTTCCCAATAGTCACACGTTTTTGCGTTTAACACGATTTTCGTTGAGAGCACATCCATTTGTGGTGGATTGGCTAGTGAATTGCACTACGCATTACAGGGAAAATTCGTTTTTTAGCAGAACAGTCCGTATGTGGAATAAAATCCCTCCGGAGATCTTTCCTGTCACTTTCAATTTGGGTAAATTCAAACTGAATGTTCACAGACACTACTCCCTCTTTCCTCCTGCCCGTAACCTAATTTCCTAGAGTGCTGGTCCGAAAAAAAAAAATATTCGAAAAATTTGATGTTTAATATTTTATAACTTTTAAAGGACAAAAAAGGACAAAAAATCGAAACCATCCAAAGAAAGGCAAAAGTGTTGTCCTTAAGCCTATATATATTTTTGCACCTGCCCGGACCCACCCGTACAACACTTTTTTCTTTTAATGAAAATACTCAACATTTTTACAAACAAAATTCTATCCAAATTGCTAGAAATTTACTTTAGAAACCACTCACTGCCATAAATACAAATTGCAGATAGCAAAACGTAGGGTGAAAGAGAGGAAAGTTAGAAGTGGTATAAATATTTCTTCAGATGCTTGACATCCTTCTAAAAAACTCCCTAGAATTTTTCATGTATTTTTGCACCGACGTTTCAATTATCTGTTAAAAATTATAGGAAAAAATGTTTAAAATTTCTGTCAGTAAAGTACAGCATGAATTTTAACAGGTACAATTTTCCGTTTTATGGAATGTTATGGAATGTTATCTAGGTACAGTATAATAATGTACTGTTTATTTTCGAAGCCTAATTTAAGGACAGTAATTTCGAAATAAATTTTAGTTTCCTACAAGTATTCGATTTAAAAACATTGACACATTTTTGGAATTTTATTTTAAAAAAATACATTATTTTTAGCTTAACTAAAATATGGAGACTTCCAGGTATAAAAAATTGACCGAAAAACAAAAATAAAGAAGATGTTCTAGTCCATATTCGAAGAAAATTGAACATAAATGTTCAACATTGAAACACAATTGGCAATAAAAAACCAAATATCTGATTTCGTCAAAATATTGAAAAAAGCTACAAGAAAGTTCACTTTAGTAAAAGTAAATTTTACAAGCGCTTTGCAAATTAGTTGCAAGGTGAACTTCGTATCCAGGTGATTTCAGAAACCACATATGAGGAGAGCGGTGGAAAACCACAAAAATCGTTACATAACTGTAGCGATAGATCTAAGAGACGAAAACTAAAGAATATAAATGAAGAAATCGGATGTGAAACAAAAATAATTAACGGAGGTGGATATCATTCAAAAAGTCCTTTCTGCTAGTCCAGAGAGACCAAAACGGGTCCTTAAAAGCATTCCAACACCAAACGAGGAAAACCACTTCACAAATGAGGAAGCGCTTGTATTATTTCTGGATTTAAAGTTGACTTGAGTTGAAAAAACATGGAAACTGCAATTTAACCCTTTTTTTGCAAATGGTTATGCGATGGACCTTCTGGACAAAAACAATATAAACAATTTTTATGTGAAGATATTTCTGGCACAGACAGAAGTAATATAGAGCAGAATATAGAATATTTACAAGAAATATTCCAGCCAAATAAATAATAATTATAATTTGCATTTAATATTTGAATGAACTAAAGTATACAAATATTAAATGTTATCAAAATTTTTCTATATTCTATTTTTTGGGCTACAGGTCACTATTCTGATTTAAATAAAAAACTCTTGTTTATTTTTTAAAAAATCAGATTTTGTAAAGAAAAATTTTTTTCTCTTTGTCGTCTTTTTTATTTTTTATTTTCTATTTTTTTTCAATATTTCGAACACCATCGGTTCAAACATTAAATGTTATTTTAATTATCTACAATCTATTTATGGTGAAGTAAATATATAATTAAAGTAAAATTAAGCTACAATGTTCTATTTTAATGACCAAAAACTAGGAAAAATGTTAAGCATAAAGTTAAGTGCTGCGCGCTGTATTGATCTTAATAAAGCTTAACTCGATAAAAGCTTAAGATGTTATCTATTGACTAAAAAAAGAATATCTAAAAAATCGTTGTTAGTTTAAAAGCTACAGAATTTTGGCCAATGATAACAACCTCAAGCGTTTTATAAACTGTACAGCACACGGCTTGAGAATGATGTCATCACATTGAAAGCGCTCGCCGTTCATACCGAACAAACAGCCAGCAAAGACGGAAAGAAATGACCACAATATTTCATTTAATGGCGAAACACATCCAAATAACTTAATACCGTTATCTTATATTGAGTTCTTTTATTGCAAAATAATAACGTCATACTTTGAAGGTTTTAAAATAAATTACACAATTTATTCACTTTAAACACAAAAATACACAATGATAAATGCACCCCTTTAACGCCTAAAAGCTGCTTTATTTTCTTTATGTCTTCACTCAACGACGTTTCAACTTAAACTAACTTTATTGCCCAGCAGATAGTGTTTATATATCGGCTTCAAGCCGTTTTCACATTAGATTAATGTCATCATATATTCTTGGTGTTATCATCATTCATTGTAGATACCTACTTGGCTGTGTGTGTTCCTTTTAGTTCTATGATTTTTAAGAAACTATGCAATTTGTAAAAAGACATAATAGTTCTGATATGTGCGTAAATTTGACGAGGGTTGACGGAAAACCGTACCCAAATAAAAGTAAATTGAACCCCATCGGAAAATTTATGCGCATATCAGAAAATGCCTGTCAGTCCTACAATTTAGACACAATTGGACTAATAACAATTTACAAACGACGACAATTAAAAGTTATGCCAACAAAGGCTAATATTTGGTTCAACAAACAATGCCTCGCATCGAATGTTACACCAAAATATGCCAGAATACAGATTAAAATCAACACCACACCAAGCAGGAAGACAATAAAAAGAGCACAGAAAGACTTTGCAAAATTCGAAATACGAAACCTTTACGCCAAAAAAGAAATTACGAAATCGGAAATACTAGACATTCATCTTAAACTAGCAGAACGACTCCCAACCGACGTACTCATGAACATATTAGACCAAATACGAGCAGAAAACGCGAAAACAATAAAACAAAAATATGCAACTTTAAACAGGAAACTCGAGACACTAACACATCCGACAAACAACAAAACGCGCAAAAATAACAATTTTACTAGATTTTTTAATCTAACAGAGGTCACCATCAGCAGGCAAGAGGCTCAATTATTGGAAAAGGAATTAAAACACAACATCACAGAAACAAACAAGAAAAAGGAAATAGAACAAACCATTGTGGACACAGAAGTCGCAATAGCGATGATCCCAAACGAAGAACAGGAGCAAGCCAGGCACATCTGCAAACAAATAATAGAGAAGGAGGCTAAATCTACAAAACACTTAAACGGAGAGTAACAAAAGCAGACAAGGGAAACACAACGGTGCTCATCGGCAAACATGACTACATCGAAAAGACAGAACAGTTAATGAAAGAAGTGCAAGAGAATTGGTAATGAGATTACGAACGAATACGAAACAAAAATTAAGGAGATTATAAAAAAGGCAAAAAGGATAATAAAACCAGATATATCGCACACATTAACAATGATGAACCCATCCGCACCATCTATGATAGCACTACCAAAAATACACAAACCAAACACACCGATGAGACCCATAATTAATTACAAATCTGCACCGGGCTACAAACTTTCGAAATTTATAAAAACAATACTAAAAGACACCTTCGACCTGGAATATAGGCATACAATAGCCAACACTACAGTACTGATTGATAAACTAGAGAATGTAAAAACAGAGAACACAAAACTGGTCTCTTTTGACGTAAAAGACTTGTATCCATCAATTCCAGTAACGGATACATTAAACATTGTTCATAAGACAATAAAAAACAAAACGAAAAACAAGGAACTGGCAATACAACTCACAGGCACACTGAAAGCGACACTAGAACAGAATTACTTTAAATTTAACAATAATATATATAGACAAATAACAGGACTAGGGATGGGAAATCCAACATCTGCCACCCTCATGGAAGTATTTATGCAGAACTTAGAAGAAGAATGCGCAAAGGAACTAAAAACAAACTTCGGAGTAATATTCTATGCAAGATATGTCGACGACATCATATGTATACTGGAAGGAAATAACGATGGGCAAATTCTAGATTACTTGAATGGAAGACACAAGAACATAAAATTCACAATGGAAAAAGAAGAGAAGGTGAGAATTAATTATCTAGACCTAACGATCAAGAGGAACATAATCAGAACAGAGTCAAATATGAAATATACAGGAAACCAACAGCAACGGACACAATAATACACAACGGAAAAAGGAAAAAATGGGCTACATTAACATATTTGGGAAAATCAACATACAAACTGGCAAAATTCTTTAGAAAACACAACATCAATACGGCTTTCAGAACAAGAAACAACCTAGGCAGAATACTACAGACTAAAACAACCGAGACAAATATACGAGACAAACAAGGAGCGTACAAATTAACTTATACATGCCATTATAGCTATATCGGGCAAACAGGATGGAAGATTAGGACCACATTTAGGGAACACACTAGAGACTATAACAAAAAACTACGGGAACCAAAATCAACTCCAGAATCAAATTTTGCGAACCATATATTCAACAACAAATGTACACCAGGACATATAAAAACAACGGTTAAACTGCTAAATACACAGCACAAAGGAAGGAGACTAAATGTATTAGAAAACATGGAAATATATAAACAGAAAACATTTGACGGACGAATAATAAATGAACAAATAAACACTGCTTCGGACACAATATTTGAACCATTGAAACTTTTTTACAGGAAAACAAACATTACACCAACACAAACACGTTACGCAGGTGCACAAGACCAAAGCAATAAAGAACATCATGAACGTACAATTACAGATTATTATGTCATAGGAAAAACCCCAATAGGTTCACACATAAACACAAACGGACAACTAGCATGATCGTAAAAGGATTTAGTTAGGAAGAGAGACGAATGAATAGGGAGAGACAAATTAGGTAAAAACGGACAAACGAAAAAGGAGAGAGAGAGAGATACAGACAAAAAAGAAAGAAAGTGACGAATGCAATAACATGAAGGGAAACACGAACAAGACGAACTATATAAGCACAGCCGACAATAGAACGCAACTAGTACGAAGAGAACACTGAAGATGGCAAACGGCCGAAACCGGTTTGTTCACAAACCAAATTTGACGAGGGTCAACGTAAAACCGTACCAAAATAAATAAAACTCCGTCGGAAAATATACGCACATATCAGAAAATGCCTGTCAGGCCTACATTTTGGACACAATTGGACTAATAACAATTTACAAACGACGTCAATTAGAAGTTATGACAACAAAGGCAAATATTTGGTTCAACAAACAATGCCTCGCATCGAATGTTACACCAAAATATGCCAGAATACAGATTAGAATCAACACCACAGTAAGCAGGAAGACCATAAAAAGAGCACAAAGAGACTTTGTAAAATTCAAAATCAGAAACCTTTACGCCAAAAAAGCAATTACGAACTCGGAAATACTACACATTCATCTTAAACTAGCAGAACGACTTCCAACCGACGTACTCATGAACATATTAGACCAAATACGAGCAGAAAACGCAACTTTAAACAGGAAACTCGAGACACTAACACATCCAACAATTTGTCAATTCCTCTACGTTCTCTACAATTGGGGTTATGACCAATTTTGCGTAAGGATTTGACTTTGAAGCCTTACAAGGTTCAACTAGTGCAGGAATTGAAGCGGACCAACCATTCACATCGACGTAAATTCGCTCAATTCATGCAGGATTTTCAGAAGAAATCATTTTTTCAGACGAAGGCGATTTTTACTTGTCAGAGTATGTCAACAAGCAAAGTTGCCGCATTTGGGCTTCTGAAAATCTTCTGAGCGAATATTGAGAAGCCTATGGAATGCTCAACAAGACACTGTATGGTGCGCGTGATCAATTGACCGGTAACGGTAACGCTATCACGAGTAGTTAACAACTCAATTTTGATCTATTATTGATGACGTCGATATGACTGACATGTAGTTTCAACAGGACGGAGCGAATGATCAATTTATTGCAAACCAAATTTCCCCATCGCGAAATTTCACGACAATCAGCAGTTAAGTGGGTAGCCAGATCGTGTGATTTAATACCACTGGATTATATTTTGTTATTTTGGCTATGTTAAGGACAGAGTCTATACGGAGCCAAACGAATCGATTTCAGCCTTAAAACTCAAATTTGGCGAGGGACGACGGAAAACCGTACGCAAATAAAACATAATACTTCATTTGGTTTACATTTTTACTGACAATCATTTCTTCTTTTACTCGTTTCTTTATTCCTCTGCTACTTATGTTATGTAAATTACAGGTGACCAGCTATAGAATTTGAAAATATAAAACGTAAAAATTCGCTTTATAGCGAAATGTAAATTTAGAATGTACGTTACTAATCGTTCAAAAGACAAGATAAATTAAATTTTAAGAGAAATTAATTATCAGTAAAAAAGTAAACGAAATGACCAACTGTGCACATTTTACAAACTGGGTAGTTTTATAAGAAATCGTATACACGCAACACAACAACAACGTGATTATTAGAAATTCTATCAAATAAGATAAACGACAGAAAACAAAAACAATAAAAACAGAACAGCCAGGCAGGTGCCAAAACTGAATGATAATCACAACAACCATATGGGGTGATTTGAAAGTAAAATATTCTTGCATATGCGAGAACCGCTTAAAACAGTTATATAAATACCACTTGCTGGGCAAAAGAATTCAATGCAATTTGAGTTCATCAGTGAGTAAAGACAATAAAGTTACCATCGTGTTTATTTTGTATATATTGAAAGTAAATAAATCGTTTAACTTAATTTAAAACTCTAAAGAACTGTTTTATTATTTTGCAATAAAAGAATAACAAAATTTTTATTAAAAGGAATAAACGTAACAATATAAATGAGAATTACGTCTCTATGCAGGCACCCTATAAATTTAATTTCATTTGTTTGTTGTTGTTCTTGTGGTGGCTAGAATAGTTATACAATCTTTAAGAGTGTTAACTATGTGCGGTTTTACACGCTTCAACTTTTGTTGCTTAACTTTAGTTTTTTTCCATTAGAAAGAAAGAGAAAGCTTTATACCCCTTTTCTTTCTTTCTAATGGAGAAAACAAAAGTTGAGCAACAAAAGTTGAAGCGTGTAAAACGTCATTATCTATTTAGCTATCAAGGCCTGTAACAAATGGACAGACATTGTAGCAAAACACTAGGGTAACATTTTTATTTTTGTTTTGGGTACGGAACCATTAAACAATTTATTTGTTTTGCAGATATTTTTTTTAAATTTTGCGTCTCTATTTTTTATTTTATTTTGATTTATTTCTTTTTATGTATTTCTATTATTGCAATATATTAGAAAATTGAGGTTAGGTTAACAGTTATAATTATTTTTGTACTAAAAATAATTTTTTAAATACTATTTTATAGAAACATGTTTAAATATTCTGTTAAATATAGCAACGCTTTATTTAAGTCCTTAAACAAATTACAATTAATGAATTTTTCATTGTATGTCAAATAAATTTATAAAATATAAACGTGCACACATGATGATGAAGTTTTGTAGGTTTTTATGTATGTTGTGTGTGTGTGTGTTAGATAAAATTACCCAGAGCATAGTTGGTTGTAGTGGTCTGCCACTTTTAATGCAGCGGTAATGCGCATTGGTTTTCAATAATAATTTTTTTAATGAACAAAAAAGGGGGGGAAATATTTATATGTGCGAAACATTGTTGAAACTAAAAGTTTTATAGAGTCACAGAAGCCACCACATACCGAGGATATAAAAATCAATTGCATCACAAGCAACACACTATTTTTAAAAAATATAGATATATACACACTTATTTGCATACGACTATCTGTAATGATTTTTTTTATAAAGGTATAGAATTTTGATGTGGAAGATAAACTTTTTAAATTGACCTAAAATTTTCTTTTTTCAAAAATAGCAAAATATTTTAAATATGACTTCTGGCATATGATGGCAATGGCTAGCTAGGAAGTGGTCTAATCTAAAGGCATCCAATCGATGCCTTTTTCCAATGCTGGTGGCCGTAAAGGGACAATTACGAGGCAAATGTTGTTCTCCAGCGATGCTAAATTGTACGATCTTGAAGGCTAATTCAATTGCGGCACGAGGTGGGCGTCATGTTATCCCATCTGGTTAAACCCACAGATTCTGCACGTTATGGTTGTTCAATTGTTGAATAAAAAAGTCACAAATATTGGCTCTGTAGCGGTCACAATTGACTGTACGTTTTCACCAGCATCGCTTTCAAAGAAAATTCCGACTAATGACTCCACCAGCCCATAAACCACACTAAATAGTCAGTTTTTCTGAATGTAACGGTGCACACTGGGGATTACGCGGAAAAAAAGTCAAATTGTCAACATACTATCCATGAAATATGCAATGATTTTTTGAAATTTTTGACTAAATTGTACAATCAAATCAAAAATAATTACTCTGATCTGACTGCTAGTTTTTTTACAGCCGTCTCAAGCTCAAGTAGTTGTATGTGTTACAGAACCAACTTAATTTAAACCTAAGAATTTCAAAACGAATATTATTTTATTATGTGAGCTAACGTTTTTCTCTTTATTTTTTATTTAAAGTAGGATATTTCAGTATACCAAAATTGAAAAAATAAACTCTGCAGAGACTTAAGTTTTTTTTGTTTGTTTATTTTTATGAACATTTAGAAAAATATCTCTTTTTTCTCCAAACATTTGGACCTGCAATTTTAGCTTTACTTTCCTGCAGTTGAAAATCACCGCTAATATATCGCCTCATATTTCTTTTTACATTTTTAATCAATTTCAAGTGCCACCAGGTGCCACCTCTCAATTTGTTGCATTAATCAGTACAACATTTTTCAGCTGATTGATTCGCAACTCAATTCTGATAACGCCCTTTTGTTCAACATAACTCAAGAACTACTAGTCGGATTTTACTTAAACAAATTCAGAAAATTCAAGAATTATAAGTACTTTCATCTGTTTATACAACGTTTTACTACATAAGTAACAGTTTCGAAGTTATAAATAAATGTATGAAGAAAAAAATTATTTTTTGCCAAAAAAGTTAATTTTTTTCTAAATCATAAAAAATCCAAAACGGTAAAAAAGTGTCAAGTCCTATTACATGAGACATATCTCATGGAAATCGATGAACGCGTTTCGCTTTTATGAACAATTAAGTAAAGGTATGAATTTAAACAGTTTGCTCGAGATATGAACAAATTTCTGACTCTCGTTTATATACGACATCAGTTGTACCACTTAAATTATCATTAAGTGATGACATAAATAAATTAGTATGGAACAACAATTGACCTTCTTCCATACAGTATTGTAGAACACTACAGTTTGTATACGTTAAAGAGACACCTCAAGTTATACGAGAAGTAAAGAGAAGAGTCGATGAGATATCTCAACTAAAAGAGTTTGAGTTAACAGTGAATAACCGGAGTAGGCCGTAGCATTCTCTCCTTGCTAAAGAGTTGGAGACTATCCAACTCCTAGTCCAGAACACATGAAGCATAATATAATTAAGAACACAACAGCATTCATACTCATTGCACCTGGACCATTCATTGTGTTCATTGTGAATAATCCGACCCACCAACTTTAGAGTAAAACATGAATTATATTTTACTATGATTGACGGCAAGACTGCACAATCAGTAACAGAAACACCAGCAGCATATTCTTGTTTTATTTGTGGAGCCACAACATCCAAGATGAATATAATCGAAGAAGTACTAGCTATGCCCGTATATGAACAAGCACTGCAATTTGGTATGTCACCACTTTATGCGCGTATTAAGCTGATGGAGTGTCTTTTGCATGTTACTTCTAATATTGAATTTAAACGTGGGACAGTCTACTCAAAAGAAGCCCAAAAATGTTTGAAAAAGCGTAAACTTAGAGAGAAAATTGAAATACAGCTTATCAACCTGTTAAGTAAGGCGACAAATTCAAAAAATACGTCATGAAGATTCTTTACGAATCTTGCATTGATTTCCGAAATCACGGGTCTAGATGAAAACATAATCAAGAGGTTTTCAATAATTCTCGAAGCTATAAAAATCACCGAGATAGTAGGTCCAAAACAATTTGATGATTTTTGATTGGAGACGGCAAAAGAGTTTGTTGCACTGTACGAGTGGTACAATATCCCCCACCTACACTTCACAAAATTCTGACTCATGGCAAGGACATAATTGAAAAGTGTATTTTTCCTGTAGGCCTACTATCCGAATAGACTCAGGAAAGTCGTAACAAAGACTATAAAAAATATCGCCTTAGACACTCCAGAAAATACTTCAAGTCGAATTGCCACGAACGCAGATATTATGCAGCGAATGATGGTAACATCAGATGCCATGATCTCACATTGGACGCCTTTATTTCGCCAGAAAAAGCATAGTGTTATAAGCGCCGAAGTTAAGGCTCTTTTAGAATAATAAATAAAAAGTAGATTTAAAATAAATAATAAATTAAAAGTTAAAAAAAAATCATTTAAATTGTTTTGTTAGTTATGGCTTTTTACATTGCAGGTAGCGATCGACATTTCTCTCACTATCTTTATTTTGATTACTTTTGTGTATTACTATATAAATAACTCTAAATTTGTGATGAAATCACTGCATTTTTTGACAAATATAAGTTTTTTTTCCTCACCTCCATACAAAAATCCCCGTGTGCGGTGTCGCAACATATATTTGAGGATTTTCATAACTCCAACTACGGCAATTCGATTTATTAGGTGTATCCATTTAAACAAAAATGAGCTTAATCATTAAACAAAGTGCTCTTATTAAAATCGGCATCAAAGGTAATTTTATTTCAGGCCCAATGTGCACAATTCGGAAGCGTTTTTTAGGTGTCAGTTTAGTCATGTGGAAATGCCCAACCAAACTAAACATAAATCGCTTGAAAGTAGAAAAATTGGTTGCCAGTAAAGAAAGTATTTTCAACTTAAAGTTATATACCTCTATAAAATTACCCTATACAAGAATTTTGTATAGACTTTCTGAAAGAGAGGCAAAAAAACAAAACATTCATCAAAAAAATATTCGATAAATACCCATAGTATGTGTAGACATTATAACGATGCTATTATGGTAAACATTTTGTAGCAAAGGATATGGAAATTAATGTGTATTAGGGAGGTTACAAAAAATAAATTTTGGATTTTTCATCATCTAACACGCCTAATGTGCCAATTGCCTAGAATTGCCGCATTGAGGTTAAAGTTTTAAGAAAAACAGCGGTTGTACATAAATAAATAAATATTTTCAATAGCCTTTCTCTCTAAATTAGTTAATGATAATTAATACTTCAAGGCAATTGCCTTGAATAGCTCCAAATACTCTACAGGTGATTGTTTCCGATGGTAGACGTCCTAAATTAATTAAGCAAAGTGGGATGAATTCTTTATAATCATCCCGGGTCTGGCGAATTTTTAATTGATATGTGCGTGTATTTTCCAAAGGGGTTTAAATTATTTTTATTTAGGTACGGTTTTCCGTCGACCCTCGTCAAATTTTGTTTGTGAACGAACCGGTTACGGCTATATCTTTAGTGTTCTCTTTATACTTTATAATTATATTTTTTATATTTTGTTGTTTATTGTTTAATAAGACAATTTGAAATTTGTTCCGGGTTACCATTTTTAATTTTTACATTTTTATCTTCCATAACTCTTTTGTATTTATTTTTGTCTATTTTTGATCACCCAGTCTGGAATTTTCGAAAAATTTCTGACAGAGAGGCGGTGGATGTGTCCATTTTACAATCAAAAACTTGTTTTAATACAATTTCTAAAATGTTTTTGCTAATAATTGCTCTAGCACAAAACAGATTCGCTTATGGCGATCAGTACTTACTGCAGTGGTATCAAAAGATATTCTCTAAATTTTTTCATCTGCTCCCGACTTTTCAATTGCTGATAATATAACTTTTGCTTGAGTACTATTGCCCTACTATTTTCAAGAATTATATCCCTATCAACTGTTCGTCATCACCAAAAGTATTTAAAATTGCTAAACTCCCTACAGTTTCATTACTGCAGAACTCTGAAAGCAATTTTCAATAGCAGTGCATAACAGCTTGCTCTAAATTTAAATTTCTAAATCTACTTTTGATTAAATTAGTTCGTTGTTGGTAAAATTGTCGTCTGTTTTTTCGTATGGCACTTCTGGTTATAACAAAATTTAGTGGTATAATTCGGGTATAATTCGCACTCCACCTCTATCAGAAATATAACATCTTTCCAATAATACAGACAATTTTTCAGTAATATTCTCTTCGGTACCTCGACAGTACCTTCTCTTTTTTATTTCTGGTCCTTCTTCGGAATCTCTGTGTCTGTATCTTTTTGCGTCGGCTGTTGTTCCTCTAAAGTGCTGCTAAGGCTTGCTGTAGATTCCAGTTCTACATATTGTTCACCTTCTAAAATAATATATTAAAGTTAGTTAGTAATAATATTGCCATTTTCCGTCCTAACTGTCTGATTTGTATTCGATGGCGACCGCTTTCAATGCGAATGCATCATTCTCAAGCCGCGGTTTAGTTTGTACTGGTGAGTCGGTGTTGGCGTTCAGGTAGTTCTGGCATTTATATGCAAAGTGAACTTACCGATACCTCTGTCTTTTATTATTATGTAATGTACGTGTGTCCGTCTGAGGGTGTTTTTCGTTTGCCCGTTTGCATGAGTAGTTTCAATGGTGTGAAAATTGTGTCTGAGGTCGTGTTTACCTGTTCGTTAATAATGTCGTTGTTGAATGTTTTTGTTTTGTAGATTTCCATATTTTCAAGAATGTCTAGTCTTCGTCCTTTTTTGCTAGGATGTAATAATGTCATACATTCATCTATTTTCCTTGGTGTGTGTCCGTGAGTGTCAAGGTGTGATGCAAAGTTTGAATCTTCTCTTTTCCGTTTGTATGAGCGTATGTGTTCTGCAAACCTTGTTTTTAGCAGAGTAGCGAAGTGTTCACTCACTGTTTATACATGTATGAATATGTACATTTCATTTTTTAGCCGCTTCTTTTCATACATGTGTGAGAGACTGAAAAATATTTTGCGTTTTCTCATTTATGAATGCGACGATTTATTTTTTTCTCTCTATTCATAAGTGAAAAAATGAGAAACACACAAGTGTTCATTTTTGATTATGTACAATTTTGATAATTTTTCATAAATGAAAAGATCGTAAAAATATGTGCGTTAAGCATTCGCGTACATAAACGCACATATTTGATAATGCGCAATTGTCGGCGTATGTAGGAAAAAAAATGTTGTTTTTTTATTTCTTTTAGAATATTTTGCAATATTGTATTTTGAATTAATATTTACCCATGTGTTTTTACTAGATTTTACGGTAAACTGCGATCGTAGGTAGAACATTTTTTCTCGTTCATTTATGAGAAATTTTATAAAATTTCAACGTTCATAAATGAACATGTACATTTATGAAAAATAACATTAATGAGAAGTAGCTGATTTATCATTTATCACATATGAACAAGACTAATAATTCTTGTTGTGCGCATTCATGTATGAACATAAGCAGAATATTTTTTCTTGTTCGTTTATGCGCGTGAAAAATAAATATAAAATTTTAGATTTCTCATTTATGAAAAATATCATGAATGTTGATTTTTGAATGTTCATAAATGAAAAATTCTGAACCCTGGTTTTTAGTGTTCGTCCAGTTTGCCCTATATAGGTTCGTTTGCAGGTAGGGGTAAGTCTGTATACCTCGCTGGAATTAAATTTGTCAGTTGTTTCTGTCGTTATTCTGAGATAGTGTCTGAGCGTGTTTCCACTTTTCAATGCTGTGAGTATTCCTTCTTTGTGAAAAAGGTTAGTTAGTCTGTATATTTCTGGTCCTGTGTAAGTAAAGGTGTGCCGTCGTGTTGTATCGGCTGTCTCCTTGTCTTCTCTATTTCTGTTCTTAGTGTTGTATTGTCTAAATAGTTTGTCGCTGGTAGTGGTTGTGTAGCCGTTATTCATAGCTATGGCGTAGATTGTGTCGAGTTCCCTCCTGTACTTATCTGGAGTAAGTGGAATTATCCCAAGCATGTGTATCATATGTCTAAGTTAGTAATGTTATTATTTAATAAATTAATAATTTTTGAAAAATACGAATTAACCTTTTTTATTTTTCAAATCTTGCCATCTTAGCTGGCTGCTTGCCTCAATTCTTTTGGTCGTTCTACATTAGCAGATTTCATGCCAACGCGTCCCATGCAGCCAAGACGTCCTTTTTCTCTCTGAAGTAACAAAAATTTTCTATCTTCTTCGGCAGTCTTGGTAAGAGCAACCTGATGAGAAACGTCAAATAGGTCGATCAAAGCTTGACCTGAATTCCTTCTCCTTTTTGAAGTTTGAGTGGTGCTTGCTTAGCTTTTAGCCCTTTTTTTGCAGTTTTCTCCATTCATCATACAGTTTTTCCAGCTTGGTGATACAGTGTTGAACATCTTTGGTTGGTATTCAGGCTTGCTTTCAAAAAAGAGGATCCTTTGTTATTGTGAGTTTAGCAGCTTCTCGATTGTTAAATTTTATTTGACGCATTATAAAATAAACAACGTAAAACTTGACAATTACAAGGTAATTTACTGCCAATTAAAAAAATCGCCGAGTAACCACCCTACTGTGTATGCACATGAAAATATTTACGATTTATTTTGGGTGTGTTTGGTCACTTTTTTTGATTGAGAACAAATAAGTAAGCTGTCGCATTTTAAGTTATTAAAATTTAACAGAAAATACAATAATAAAAAACTGTATGTTTGAAATATGAGTTAAAGCAACATAAGACAACAATATCGAAAATCTGTATTAACTTTTGGTTATGTTGAAGAGCTCTTGCTATCATAAAAACAAAAATCGTTTTTCATAAGAAGTTAATCTGGGTATAAATAATTTTTGTTTAATCATTTTTTTATTTTTGTTATTACCTGTTTAAAATTCAAAATAATGCCTTTGGGCCGTTGGGGCGGTTATTAGAATGAATTTTGTATAAAAAAATATTTTCAAAAAACTGAAACTTCTTCCACAAATTTGATATATTAATTTGACTTCTAAAAAAGCTGAGATACATTTTAAATTCACATAAAATTTACACGAATTTAAGTATTTGTTAAAGCAGAAAATTTAATTTGAATACAGTTTTTAAAGGAATTAAATTTATTTGTAAAGCTATACATTTTTATTACCAATTTTATTTACTTTTTCAAAAATTTATACAGTCAATGAATAAATTTTTGATTATTGTTTTTAAATTGTTAACTAAATTTTTGTTTTATAAAAATTAATTTCCTGAAGAAACAATCCAAGGGAAAGCGAAATATTGAAAATAAAAATTGTAATTTAAATAAAAAGACCCTTATAAAGATAAATACTTATTTATTTATGTTAATGAATAAATTAAAATATTCTCAAAAAACTACATAACAATGTCCAAAAAAGGGAATTTTTAGATTTCTTACTGCAAGCCAAAATAGAACAAAATTCTATTCATACTGTAAGAAAAAATATATTGTAGCATTTCAACGAGCTCTTAATGTTCAAATTTCATTTAATCTATGGGAGAAAATTTTGCTTAAGTTGATTTTCCGCAGGAAAAATACAAATTTTTGATTTTTCGCAGCACAAATAAAAAATTTGAATTTTTTTGTGTCATATTTGTGTTATATTTTGTTTAAAAATAACTTTCACAACACTAAAAATATTTTTCCTTGTGATTTACAATTTTTAGATACCTACAACCTTAAAAAAATTATAAAAGACTCGATATTTTCCTACAACTTTTAACATAGAAAACACTTTTTAGCTTTTTTCCAAAGACTAAAAACAATTAATTACAATCCAGAAAAATAAGTTCCCGAAATATCTGAAGGATTTTTATTTTTATTCCGCTTGTGGTAAAAAGTAGACAAAAGTTACAATTTTTTATTTTAACCCTGGAGTATCATACTTCGTCGAATTGACGAGGCATATTTTTATTTTATGTTTTCTCTCTCTGTTTTTAGTTTTTTTTTATTGCGTTTTTGTACAGCTTCAGTCGTTGTTATGCTCTTCGTGTGTGCTCATGTTTAGCTAACTACGCAATAGGTAAGGTTATTTTTTCGGAAAATGCGTCGTCGAAATGACGATATATAATATTTGTGTAATTTTTTGAAACATAATTTTCTTTCATAGCATTAGTTTTTTAATATTTTTTTTGGCTTCATATTTACTCGTTACTATTAAAATGACAACTGGTTTAACTGATGAAGAAATTGAAAGATTTCTTTCAAATTGCGACGAGGAAATCGAACTGGGCGACGATAGCGAACAAAATTTATATAATTTAGAGAATAGCAATACGTCAGATGATGAGTTAGAAGTAGAAGAAGGAAGTTCATCAGATGAATCAGTCGATTCAGATGAGGACGATGTTCCTTTAAATATTTTAATGTGTAAGTCCAATATAATACCGTTCACAAAATCAATATTGCGGGGAAATGATAAGAACAAGTGGTCGACCAGAAAAGCTAAATCTCACCATAATGGACTTAATATCGTTCACCAAATAAGAGGACCGACAAGGGAGTGTAAGAATATTACTGAGCCTCTGCAGTGTTTTCATATGTTTATAATAAATGATATTATTACTGAAATAGTTAAATGGACAAATGGTGAGATAGCCAATCGAAAATCGAACTTACTTGTTACTACAGATGAGCCGCAAAGGAGGGAAACTTCATTACTTGAAATATCTGCCCTCATAGGTATATTAGTTTTGGCTGCTACCAAAAAAGATCAGCATCTGTCTGCTGATGAATTGTTGAGCCGATCCTTTTCGGGAGCTCAATATTTGTCTACAATGACTAAGGCCAGGTTTAGGTTTCTTTTATCTTGTCTTCGATTTGGTGATAAAGCTGTACGCATTCAACAAGTTTGTGACAAATTTGCTCCAATAAGAAAAGTGTGGGAAATATTTGTTCAGAAATGTAGAGACAATTATACTCCCGGGCCGTACCTAACAATTGATGAACAACTTCTGGCTTTCAGAGGTAAATGTAATTTCCGAATGTACATACCAAATAAACCTGCAAAGTACGGCCTAAAAATGGTAATGATGTGTGACAGCGGAACGAAGTATATGGTTGATGCTGCACCGTATTTAGGAAAAGGTTCAAACCAAACTAATCTACCACTTGGCGAGTATTATGTAAAACAACTAGCAAAAACTGTTTATGGAACAAATAGAAATATTACAATGGACAATTGGTTTACGTCAGTTCCACTTGCAAAATCCTTTTTACGTAAACCATATAAGCTGACGTTAGTTGGTACGCTGCAATCAAACAAAAAGGAAATACCTAAAGAATTAAAAAATAAAAAGGGACGTAAATGTGGCACATGTATGTTCTGTTATGACAACGAATTAACGTTACTTTCTTATAAACCAAAACCAAACAAAATGGTTTATTTGCTATCATCATGCAATTAAAAAGGATCAGTCAATCAAACGTCCAATAAACCTTATATAGTTGAGTTTTACAATAAAACAAAAGGTGGCGTCGATACTTTCGATCAAATGTGCTCTACTATGAGCTGCTCCAGAAAGACAAACAGATGGCCAATGTGTCAGTTCTATGGTATTTTGAATATGGCTTTCATAAACATCTACGTTATTTATGCACACAGTATGTTCGAAGCAAAACTTAAGCCTCTAAGTCGTAGTGAGTTTATGAAGAAATTACATTTTTCGTTTGTCCAAATGCACATATCTGAAAAGCTTGATATACCAACCTTGAGAAATTCGGTGAGCGAAAATATCGCAAGTGTATTGCCGCATAGTACGGAAAGCAGTGACGGTGTGTGCCAGCAACGAAAGAAAGAGAAGAGGAAGGTATGTGCATTTTGTCTTCATTTAAACGGCGTATGACAAAGTCATTATGTTCAAAATGTAGAAAAAGCCTTTGTGGGGAGCATAAAATAGAACTCTGCGCCTCTTGTATAAAATAAAGACTGAGACTTTGAAACTTAAAAGTTTTTTCTAATACAATATCAATATCTTTTAAGATAAAAGATTTTATATGAATTTTATGTTTTTATGTTATCCTTTTTGATCGTTTTATTTTTGTTATATTTTATTAATAAGGCAAATGAAGGAGTGCTGTAAAACTTTTTTTTAGGATTAAATTTTATTTAAAAACGACATTTATTCGTTTTATTTCAATAAAATACATAAGAAACAATTGGAAAAGCTAAGCATTGAAAATGTTCACTATTTAAATAATCCTTTGCATCCTTTTGAATATAGCCGTAGTCGATTCGACGAAGTATGACGTTTGCGATATAAAAATAAGTATGATATTCTAGGGTTAAAAACCGAATATCTCTTAAAGTGTAAGAGATAGTGCATATTAGGGTTGCAAGAAGGCGGTTTCCTGGGCCAGCGCGTACGAGATAGTTTCGGTGAAGGATGATTTCTGCGCTGCACAAACTGCATCTGCATCCGTTATGCCATTCACAAATGCTTCAATTTTAAACTGATCCAGGAATGGATGATGTTTACCTGGATAAGTAAGCTGCACCAAACGTTCAATCTCCATGTCAAAATCTTGCTGCGTCTGATTTGCCTTCTGCACCCTGCTTCGTAACTCCATTCTGTATAGTTCTCTCTTATGCTCGCCGCCGTACTTGCCTTGTAAAGCCACCATTATGTCCTCGTTATTATTTCTGCAGGTTCCTGGTAAGCTTGAGAGGATTTCGGCAGCTGCACCTTTTAAAGCCAGAATTAGCTCAATAGCTCTCTCTTCATTGTTCCAACTATTTTTGCTGGCCACTATTTTGAACTGGAACTTGAATACATTAAACGGTGCGCAACCGTCATAGCTCGGGGTGTTTATCTTGCTGGAGTACTCAGAGACGACTCTCACCGGTCCTTCTCGAATATGGAGGTCGTCCATTTTCGTTTTTAGTTTTTGCGTTTCTCCGTCTATTTTTCTTTCTAGATCGGACAATTTTTCGTCAAATTCGCTGACTTTCTGTTGCACAGCTTCCACTCGTTTGCCAAATATTTTTGATATTTCTTGAAATTTTTGGGTTACCTTACTTACAAGTTTTTCTCCGTTGGCTCTAGAGCTTTCTTGGATTGCATCAATTTTTGCACTGTTGGTTCTCGAGCATTCTTGAATTGCATCTAAAAGTTTGTCATTTGTGCCATCCATTTTCGCCATCATAGCCGCAAGTATTATTGAATCCAAGCTTGCATTGGTGTTTGCTGATGGGTTATATACCTCTATCTCTTCTTTGTCTCCAAATTCATATGTCCCAATATCGAAGTCATGCTGCTTAAATTCATCAATCAACCGCTGCAATTCCGCTTTACTTCCAGTTTTTAGCAGATCCAACTTATTCAGCTTCTTCCTTAGCTGCCCAACTTTCAGTTCTTCCAACTTCATTGTAGCTGATTTATTTCACTTTATTTTTTGCAATTTCATTTCTGAACGTTTTGTTGTGAGTTCTTTATTGCAAAATAAATAACACCAGTTTTTAGAGTTTTTAAATTATTAACAAGTTTATTTACTTTAACTACACACAAAGTTGATACTACAGAACAATTTGCTTAAGATGCACGTCTTTACTTCACCAGATTTAATTTAACACAGACTGACTATCCACTCAGACGATGCCCTTTTATATTTGTCCATTAAAAATCTAGAAAATTTAAGAATTTCCTACTCCCTTTGTATCACATTTGGTTGTTGTATGTTGTTTATTCAATGTATAGGCGCCAGTATGGCTGTGTGTGTATTTTTGTTTTTATACTGATAAAGTTTCTTTTTGGAATTTATTTGCTGTTGTCTTTTGTAGGAAAGGTTTCTTAGAAAACTGCGCAGATGGTAAACAGCCTACATGTTTGTTTTTGTCTTGCATGCCACGCAGTTAGTAAAGAGCATATAAAATTGTTGTTGTTCTCGTGTACAAAATTTCTAAGCAGTTTGTAACTAGAAATTTTGTTGATGTTGTACCATAAGTTTTCTTAGCAAGCCACGCAGTTCGTAAACAACATACCCAGTAGTTTGCTTTATTGCTTAACAATTTTATTTTAAAACTTAAGCAAGACACATCCTTAACAATATGTTTAAGCCTTTTTTTTAAGTCTAGGAATAAAGTCAGCAAAATGAAACGATTAAAGTAAAGGAGTGGCAATCTTGTGAAAAGGTGAAATCAGCATATTTGCATACAAACGTTTAAAGGACCAGTCGATAAACAGCTTAAGTATGTAAAGCCTCCATGAACGTAGAAAGCTTCGGTGGTGTCATGGCATTGATTGAAGTTATTTTTAATTTCCTGAAGTTTTTCGATTGCATCGTATTCTATTTTTGCATTCTTCAATTTTTCAATTGTTGTATAACTCTTTAATTTTGTTGTTTCTACGTCGATGATTGTGGTTAATGCCATTCATATTTCACAAAAAAAAAACCATTGATTATGGTGCAGTAACGATCTCTATTAACCGTAACACTAGCTCCGGACCTATTTTTGAAAGATGATTTTTTGTGGATAATATGGAGTCTGTAGTAGAAGTTGCGGTTGGGTTTCAAACCAGATGCCTCAATTTATATAATTTTGCCAGGATAAATCTATATACAGTGGCTCACAGCCCATTAAATTTCGAAACGAAGCAAGATATTGAAACAAAATTAATTGGGGCTTAGAGATTAATTTCTAAGTATACGAACAAAAGTTTTATTTAGTCTTCAAGTTAATATTTATAAAACCTTCAAAATAAAAACTATAAATAAAGGTACATAAATAGTCACAGCTTATATCAACCAGTCACTTCTATTATCTATTAAATAGACATCACTTGGCGAATAACGCCAAATTTCCAAGCATTTTTTTTAATAGTTATGTTTTTAATTATTTAAATAAGGTTTTAGAGTGATTTTGGCAGTTAAGTGAACCAGTGGCGCATTTTTTTACAGTGGGACGACGCACTACTATAGGACAAAGGGAATTGGTTATAAGCCATTTTAAAAACGGCCATTCCCGCCGAAAAATTGCTGCAATGATTTGTCTTAGTGATTCTACAGTCCAAAGCACAATATCTTGTTTCGTTCAAAATATTCGGATACATGATAAGGGCAGAAAAGCTCCCAACAAAATTTTTAATGAAACTGATGAGCGCTATATTGTCAGAAAAATAAAAGAAAAACCCAAACTGGCTACAGAAGTTAAAAATGAGCTAAAAAAACATATTGCGCAGAAACCATTCGCCGTGTACTTCGAAATCATGATTTTGATGGTAGAGTAGCGAGGAGAAACCCCTTTATTAATAAGAAAAATCAGGCAGTGTGTCTAAAATTCGCTAAGAAGCTCACTACCAAAGACTTACAGCCGTATGCATAAAAACTTAAAGCAGGTTTAACTGCCGTTATTAAGCACAATTTCCTAAAGTTGTATTCAAAAAACGCTTTTACCTCAAAATACCTTTGTTAACTTTAAAGTAGGAAAAACCTACTTTAAACCTACAATCAATTGGCCGTTCAATTTTATTATTGAAAGTTTAAAAACAAAACAATTTTTGTTTACAATAAACTCAGCCGTTTATTTTAAAAGTGGCATAAGTCGCTTTGTTTTTGTTATCTTATTTATTTTATAAAACATTTTATAGGGAATATCATGGTAAAATTGAATCCATTGACTTTTTAGCCATTTCAACTAGTCTGTATTTACTTTTCTTTTTGAAAAGAATTTTTCTAATGATTGTGTTGAAATAAAATCTATTTTCTCCATGTTGTGTACTGTGACGGATTTTTTCGACAGGTGGCTATTCCTACTATTACTATTTTGTCCTTTACATAAGTCACTATGTGCAATAATATGCTTTTGCGTTGTGACATTCTTAGATATTTTATACAACACGGTAGCAACTTCCTGAGAATAAAAAAAAAAAAATAAAATAATGCTAATTATATATAGTATATTAGATACCACTATAATATATAATTTAGAAAACTGCACTATTCTTTCGTACTAATAAAAATATGTCCAATAATCACAACAATACTTCACACACACTTATTACATGTTTCCATTTCTTTCACACTAAGCTCCGTAATTAATTTCCTAAGTATAGCGACTAACGCCACTTTTAAAATAAACATTTTTGTTATACCGTTAATTATCAACACTCCTCTCAAACAAATCTCAATACTTCTCAACTTATTAATTTCAAATTTATTAAAAACGAAAAAAAAAAACTGTTCAGTTGTGACTTATGCCACTCTCAATGTAAACGGCTCAATTGACAATTATACTTTGTTATTCCAAAAATTTTTTAAAAATGTTTATTAAAAACAAATTTTAGTATACAAATAATAATAAAAACTAAAACATAACATGCCATTTAATATAAAATATTTTTACATCTTTTTATATTTTATTTTAACATTTTATATTTTACAAAAATATAATTATAATTAATTATTTTAAACAAAAGTTTTATTGATGTACATATAATCAAAACAAAGCTTGTTATCCGAATACTTAGTTTTTTAATATGAACAAATTCTTTGTAAGTTCTTCGTAAGCCCAAATTAACCTTTTTGGGTTCTTTGCTTTTTATCAAGAAGATTAATAAAAAAACAAACAAAAAAATATGTTGATTTTGCTAAAAACAATAAAAACATTTTTTATTGATCTAACTACCCGGATAAATAATATTAATTTTTATACATCGTTAGCTACAAAGTGACAGCTGAACAGTGGCATTGCCAGAATCAAAATACTAATTTTGCTAAAGCATACATTAGCTAAAGTACTGTTTTTGAATACCATTTTTTAACAAACGTCTGTTGGCCTTAAAGTGTTTGTTAACAAACGTGCACTTTAAAGCTCAAGTAAGCGTTTTTTATTTTTATGCATATAGCTGTTAAACTTTTGGCAGCTGTTTATTTTTGCGGATGAATCCATATTTAATATATTCGGTTCCGATAGTCAGTCTTACGTGTGGCGAAAAGCAAATACAGAACTCCAAAATAAAAACTTAAAACCAACTGTCAAACATGGTGGTGGAAGTGTTATGGCGTGGGCGTGTATGTCATCATCTGGGGTAGGAAACTTGCAGTTTATTGAAGGTACAATGGACAAAAATATATATCTTGACATCCTAAAATCCAATTTATTGTAAAGTGCCACAAAACTGGGTATAAACAACTAGTTTCGTTTCTATCAAGACAACGACTTATTTGGTACTGTCCCCACTTAATGCAACCGCCGACACAATCACCTGATCTAAATGTAATTGAAAATCTATGGGCAATTTTAGATCAAAACGTCCGCCAACACCAGATATTGAATAGGAATGATCTTAAAACAGCTCTTAAGGAGGAATGGGAAAAAATAACTCCTCAAATAACACAAAAATTAGTGGAATCCATTCCGAAAAGGCTAAAAGCGTTAATTGACCAAAAAGGAGGTCATACTTAATTTTTTTTTATTGAATCTTTCCCGAAGGAATTAACAATAATTATTTAAAGCTTAACCTAAACAAAAAAAAGTTGTTACTGCCACAGCGGTAGACAACTAAAACATGCTGGTGTACATTCACCTCAGTAGGTCAGCGGTTTGCAGTCTCTTTAGGCGTCTGTGACCCTCAAATAAAAGTAAGTCTCTGGCAAGACGATTAGGATGACTTCCAAGCTTTCCCAAATAGTTGGTAGCTGCTTTCGTAATTTCCTCCCTCGCGAATGGTATGTTAAGATCCCTATGGATGTTGTTGTTCTTGATATACCACGGTGCACCTGTTATTATTCTGAGAAATTTAGACTGCTTCCTGTGGAGCATCTCTAAGTTCGATGTACGCCATACATCCAAATAGGTTTTAGTACCACCTTGTACAAAAGAATCTTAAGGTCTAAGTCGATAGGTGACTTACTGCCAATAAGCCAGTAAAGTTGTGCAGATCTGAGTTTCAGATGGGTTATTTTATCTGCTATATGGTAGGATCACGTAAGGTGACGGTCCAAGTGTAAGCCTAGATATCTTACATTATTATGTTCCGGCACTTTTACACCATTAATCAGGATGGGTGGGCAATTTTCCCTTCTCAGTGTGAACGTTATATGGACGCACTTAAAAGCATTAACGCCTATTTTCCATTTTTGTAACCAAATTTCAACCTCATTGACGTGGGCTTGCAGTCTTTGGGATGCAACTGTCGACTCTTTGTGGATACTCAAAAATGCTGTGTCGTCGGCGAAGGTAGACTTGTGAGTCATTTCACTCATAGGCATGTAGGCTGTGAACAGTAAGTAAAGAAACGGCCCCAGAATACTTCCCTGCGGTACGCCAGCGGATATCTTTCTACGTGAAGAAATTGTGGATTTGGCTTTTACTTGGAAATATCTCCCATGCAAATAGCTTTCTTGCAATTTATGCACATACACGGGTAGCAACTGCGTGATTTTAAATAATAGACCTTCGTGCCAGACCTTGTCAAAGGCTTGAGATATGTCGATAAACAGCACGGATTGGTAGTGTTCTGTGCACTTGTGGAATGGTGCTGTGTGTCTCCTTCGAAATCCAAACTGATGATCAGGAATTATTACGTTACCATCCGTGTGACTAACTCAATTTTCTAGAAGCATTTTCTCGAACATCTTAGAAAGAATGGGCAGCAGGCTTATTGGTCGATGTGATGATGCCTGTGTGGCATCCTTGCCCGGTTTTAGAATCATAACCAAATTCGATAATTTCCAACATGCGGGAAAATAACCGACTCGTAACATGGAATTAAACATGAAAAGAATAAAACGGGCAGCAGAAACAGGCAAATTCTTAATCATTGTTGCCGTAATTTTGTCGCAACCGGGTGGTTTCTTCACTTCACTTCCATCTCCTTAATAAGATTAATCATTGCAGACATCCGAAACTTAAGAGGCCGTTGTACCACATCAGCAATGTTATAGGGATCGATTACCGAGCTAGTGCAATTAGGGGTAAAAACTTTTTCTAAGTGGTCGGCGAATATCTCTACTTTTTCATTTGCACTTTTTGCCCACAGACCATTTTGTTGCCGTAAGGGAGATTCATACGTGGTAGGTCGTTGCATTTTCTTCGTGGCTTTCCATAGGCTATAGTTCGACCCTTTCGTTGCATCCAAGTTTTGAAGGTATATTCGCAAGTTCAATTCTTTGCCTTCTTTCAAGGCAGCCCGCAAAAGCCTATTACACTCGTTAAGTTGGGACTTGAAACTTGGTGAACGGAACTCTTGCCATTGATGTCTTATTTTTCGTTTCTGTCGCAACAGTGCTTCTATTTTGCGAGATCCGTGGTATTGTCTCCTTTTTGGCAAAGTGGAATCAGATGCAATAGCCATAGCAGCTTTAGTTAAAATATTAGTAAAAAGTTTGACGCCAGATTCAATTTCATTTTCAGTCTTTAATGAAACATTTTGCGGCAGATGTGAGCTAACATACATTTTGTACTTCAACCAATTTATCCGCAGAAAATATTGGGGATTTTGGAATGAAAGATCCGTAACAGTATGTTAGATATGATGGTGAGTGATCCGAAGACAAATACAGTGATGGAGACAACCGAACATTTTCACGTTTTATACTCCTCATAACCGCGAAATCTATTACATCCGGGATTTTGTTGAGGTCAGAAGGCCAATATGTCGGATGTCCAGCAGACAGAGCATCCATATTGTTGAGAGCTATCGCTTCTAAAAGTTGTCTTCCTCTTGGAGTAATAAGGCGAGATCCCCAGAAAGAGTGTTTGGCATTATAATCACCAGCTGCAATAAATTTAGGACCCAATGTGTTATAGTAATCAAGAAATTTATCTTTACTGATATTGTGTCTGGGTGGGCAATATATCGCCGATATTGTTAGACCAATTTGGGTTATAATAATTGATATAGCCTGGATGTAGTCTTCGTCAAACTCCGGCAGTGGGAAGTGCGTAATGTCCCTGTAGACAAGTATAGCTGTTCCTCCGCATGCTCTACCGCTTGGGTGGTTTGTGTGATAGGTGTGGTAGCCATTGACTCTAAATTCTGTATTTCCATCTTATGCTGGCTCAGCCCGTTCGCATTCCAAAAGCACATTTTAATGGATTTCATTTTTTATTTACTAAAATCTGCGTCATCATGGTTTGATTCTGGAGTAACTGCATGTTGGTTATAAAATTGTTCATAATTTGTACAAGCAAGTCAATTGAATTTAGAGCATTATTATCTAGAGTGGAAATGCTTTCTTTTACAGCGTTGGAATTTAAAACAGTGTCAGTGAATTTCCGTGAAGCTTGGAGGGTATTTTTCACGTTCCCCTGTTGAGGAATGATGCTCTTAGGTAAGCTTAGGAAGTTTGCCTCACGGTACGGAGCGACTGCGGGTCTATTAACAGTCACCCTATTCTTGAGCTTCAGAAAAACCTTGCAACCACGGTAATTTGCGATATGATTTTCTCCGAAATTACTGCACCTTTTGCATGCAGTTTCCGCTTTAGGTTGGGGACATTCAGTACTCTTATGTATGTCAACACATCTGACACAAACTGATGGTAGTTTGCAGAATGACCTCCTGGCATTTCTGACACTGTGGAGGACCTGTACGTTTTATCGGTTCCTCAACGTGTATGCTATGATTTAGTAGATACCTAAGGCCATAAATAGGATGACTATCACCCTTTTTCTTTATATCTGAGGGGTTAAATGAAACTTCAACTCTAAAGAGAGGCTGGGGAACTTTGTTTCTGTTTAGGATGTTATGGACCGATTTAACCTCAAATCCTTCTGACTGTAGGGAGTCTTTTATCTCCTCAGATGGTACTGAACTATCGATACCTTTTAGGATGACATTTAAACCTCTCGCACTCTTTAGCTGATAAGTGAAAGAGTTTTCATCCTTCAGCTGAATTTTATTCTCTTGAATGTTTCCTTTCCCTTTCTCACTGAGATAACATAAAAGTTTTCTTTCCCTACCAGTTGAGTTAACATCGTCACCAAATCCTTGCCTGTGGCCTCGCGAAGATACAGTGGAGGGGGTTTGACTCTCTTCGTCACAGGGGTTGCGTTTTCTAGCTCCTTATTTGCAAGTATTGCAAAGCGATTCTCACTTGTGGTCAAATTTTTTGCCTGTTTGGGAATCGGTTCCAAATTTGAGGCCCTAGGGCTAAACTTCCGTTTAGTTACGGTTATATAGCGATCCATCCCTGTAAGGACCTTCTCACGATTTTCGGAACTTACCACTGTTCTGCCAATTATCGTTTTCGTTGCTCCCGTATTAAAAACGGATGGTCGAGATTCTACTATATCTCTAGAATTTCTAACATCACCTAAGTAAATGCCCGTGGAAGAAGTTGGATTGTCCTCAAGACACTTATCAAGATTGGGTGCACTTGAACTGTGATTTAAGTTAATTCACTATATATCAGAAGATATGATTATATATGATATATGGAAAAGGAAGAGGAGGGGAGAATTAATTATCTGGACCTAACGATCAAGAGGAACATAATCTCGAACAGAATAGAATATGAAATATACAGGAAACCAACAGCACCTGACACAATAATACACAACTCATCAAATCATCCCCAGCAACACAAAAACGCAGCAATCAGGCAGTTAATAACAAGACTCGAGAGAACACCACTAACACGGCAAATGTATATGAAGGAAATGGAAACAATATACACCATAGCGGAAAACAACGGATACAAAAAGCGCCTCGTAGATAACATCAGGAAACAATTTAGAACGAACAAAGAACAGGAGAAGGAGAGGAGAAAATGGGCTACATTGACATATATGGGAAGATCAACGTACAAACTGGCGAAATTCTTTGGAAGACACAACATCAATACCGCATTCAGAACAGGAAACAACCTAGGCAGAATACTACGGAATAGAACAACCGAGGCAAATATACTGGACAGACGGGAAGTGTACGAATTAACTTGTACATGCTATTATAGCTACATCGGGCAAACAGGACGAAAAATTAAGACCAGATTTAGGGAACACATCAGAGACTATAACAGAAAACTACGAGAACCAAAATCAACACCAGGATCAAACTTTGCGGACCATATATTTAACAACAAATGTACACCAGGACATATAAAGACAACGGTTGAACTGCTTCATACCCAGCATAAAGGAAGGAGACTGGTTGTATTGGGGGACATGGGAATATACGAACGGGGAACATTTGACGGACGAATGATGGGTGAACGGGTGAACACTGCTTCGGACACGATATTTAAACCGTTGGAACATTTTTACGGGGGGACAGACACTACACCAACACAAGAACGCTACGCAGGTGCACAAGACCGAGGCAATGGGGAACATCATGAACGTACAATTACAGATTATTATGTCACATAAGGAGGGGAGGGAGAAGAAAAAAAAAAAAAAAAAAAAAACCAATAGGTTCACACATGGACAGAAACGTAAGACGATTTAGATAGGGAAAAAAAAGAAAAAGACGAATGGAAAAGGGATCGACAAATTAGGTAAAAAGAGACAAACGAAAAAGGAGAGATGCAGGCAAAAAAGACAGAAAGGGACGAACGCAATAACACGAAGGGAGACACGAACTATATAAACACAACTGACAATAGAACGCAACTAGTACGAAAAGAACACTGAAGATGGCAAACAGCCGAAACTGGTTTGTTCACAAACCAAATTTGACGAGGGTCGACGGAAAACCGTACCCAAATAGAATATATATATATATATTTGTTTTCCTATTTTTCCTTTTTTTTCTTTTAAATATTTATTTATATACTAAATTTTGAAATTAAAAAAATTGTTAACATTTAAGTTTATGTGTTTTTATAATAACTGGTTGAAATAAGCTGTGACTACTTATGTACCTTTATTTATAGTTTTTATTTTGTAAGTTTTGACAAAATGAACTTAAAGACTAAATAAGACTTTCTTTCTTTAATTTAGAAAGGAATCTATAAGCTCCAATTATTTTTTTTCAGAATCTTGCTTCGTTTCGAAATTATATTGGTTATATTTTTTTAAAAGAGGCTGGTTGAAATAAGCTGTGACCCACTGTACGTTAATATACCCAACTATGCTTGGTCAATACTAATTTCTATCAGGCTTAACAAAACACCATATACATTGTAGTTCCTTAGATAAGTTTTAATTTCCTGAGTATTCTTATATTCCACCCAATTTCATATATTTCATTCAGTTTACTTTAAGTTAATTTTTACACACCCTCTGTACTGAATATTTATCCTAGTTTTGAAACTTTTCCAACGGCAAGTTATAATAGAATGAGATGCTAATTGTATGAACATAACTAGAGATAAAAGGTATGAAAAAGTTAAATGGTGTTTATTTCCGAGGTAAATAATATTAATTTAACAAATGAAAACAATTGTAACTCAATAATTGAATAACGCAACAGAAAACAAACTTGTTTTTGTAAATTTTCTTTTTAATTTTTGTTTGACACAACAAAGAACGATTCAAATTTAATTAGCTTTCATCTTGTTTATTTCTTTTCTTATCGAAGAACGAGTATGTGCGTGAGTATGGCCTCAATTTAAATCCTTTACAAATTCAATAAATTTGAAACATAAGAATATTGATATTAAGACAAATATTTACATGCACACATACATACATACATCACATACATACTCGAAATTAAAATTACATTTTGATGTCAGATTATTATTGGAAAATTGAGTTAAAATATACAAATAAAATTGCCTTTTTATGTGAAGGGCATTTAAAGTCAAAAGGTTTATTTAATTGCATTTTTATTGTTCAAAAAAAGGGAAAAATAATTGATTTGAGTGATTACACAATTAAGGAGAAATTAAAAAACCATAAGAAAACGCTAAGTAAAATTTATATTTTATAATACGAGTAGGGTTGTTAGCTTGTAAATTTATGTTTAGCTTTAAGGTTTTACAATTAATTGAAATAATAAAATATTGTTCCGGATGCTTCTTAAAATAATTAAGTAATAAAATAAGCAACTGGGTATGCTGCTTACTACATACGTGGCTTGCTAAGAAAATCTATGCACGCAAGACAACAACAAATTAATAGTTACAAACTGAAAACAACTATCTTAAAAAAAATTCCAGAAAGAAATTTTATCAGCATAAAAACAAAAACAAAAATACACACAGCCATACAAGCGCCTATACATGGAATGAATAACATAACAACAAAATGTGATAAAAAGGGAGTAAAAGATTCTTAACTTTTCTAGACTTTTAACGGACAAATTTGAAAGGCAGCATCTGAGTGGATAGTAAGATAGTATGTACACAAGACAACAACAACTATCTTAATATAAATTCCAGAAAGGAATTTTATCAGCAATAAAAACAAAAATACACACAGACATACAGGCGCCTATACATGGAATGAATAGCATAACAACAACAAAATGTGATATAAAGGGAGCAGAGGATTTTAATTTTTCTAGACTTTTAATGGACAAATATAAAAGGCAGCATCTGAGTGAATAGTAAGATAGTTGAAAAATAAACCTCGTGAAGTAAAGTCGTGCATCTTAATTAAATTGTTCTGTAGTGTCAACTTTGTGTGTAGTTAAAGTAAATATGTAAATTTGTAATTAATTTAAAAACTCCAAAATCTGGTGTTATTAATTTTACAATAAAGAGCTCACTACAAAACGTTTGTAAAAGATATAAATGTAACAATATGTTCATTAAAAACACAACAACATTTTAGTAGAAAATAACATTGAATTTTTGGAGAAACCCAGGACAGCCTGTAGCTTAGCACTCAGTTATAATTATAATTACAATAATAATAAAATTAATTAATTAATTGCGTTGGATTTTACGTCATCCCGCGTCGAATTTGTATGGTAACCATACCAGTTTCGGCTTTGTCCCATTTTCAGTGTTCTTTTTGCGATGCAATATGAGTATAAAATAGTCGAGCCGAATACAAAATGAGGTTTTATCGCTATATTCGATACTTGTCTCCTTATTCCTTTGAAAAAACTAATTTTTTTGTACTGAGTTTTTTCCATATATAATCAAGATGATTATTAAATTTAAAATTTTTATCGATAATGAAACTCAAATATTTAATTTCGTTCACTTTTTCGATATTCAGCGATATGATAATTTGTTTCATATCATGGATTATAACATCCCAGCATTGTTCAATTGAATCTACTTCTATGAATATAAGCGCATCATGTGCGTATAATGTGATTCTTCTTGACAAATTGTTATGTTTATACCTTTTATAAACTTTTTGTTGTTGCTAAGTACTTTATTGCAAAATAAATAACACCAGATTTGAGAGTATTCAAGTTAATTACAAGTTTATTCACTTTAACTACACACAAAGTAAAAAATTTTTACGTTGACACTACAGCACCATTTACTAAAGATCTAAGTCTTTACTTCACGAGGTTTAGGTTTTAATTACCTAACTATCCACTCAGACGCTGCCTTTTATATTTTTCCACTAGATGTCTAGAAAAATTAAGAATCTTTTACTCCTTTTGTATCACATTTTGTTAGTGTTATCTTATGCATTCAATGTATAGTCGGTGTGATTTTTTGTTTTTAATTTAATGCTGATACAGTTTCTTTCTGGAATTTATTTTCAGATAGCTGTTGTTGTCTTGTGTAAAGAAGTGTTCTTAGCAAATTACCTAGTTGGTAAACAGCATACCTGATTGTTGTTGTTTTGCGTGTAGAAAATTTCCACGCAGCTTGTAACTAGAAAGTTGTTACTGACTTAAGTGCATAAGTTTTCTTAGCAAACTATGTAAAGAGAATATCTAATTGTTGTTGTTTTGCGTGTAAAAAATGTCTATGTAGAATGTAACTAGAAAGTTGTTGTTGTCTTGCGTGCATAAGTTTTAAAAGCGCATCTGAAACAATATATACAATGAACAATAGGGCACCGAAGATCGACCCTTCTGATACTCGATAATTATTATGTATATATATAAAAATAAGTCGGGTTTTCCTTCCTGACGCTTTAACTCCAGGACGCACGAACCGATTTCCACGGTTTTGCATTGGTTGGAAAGGTCTCAGGCTTCGTGAGGTTTATAGCAGAGAAAATTCAGGAAAAATTTCAAGAGAATGTTTTCATTTGCGACTGCTGATAATGCAGTAAATTATCCAACGGAGTTTTTGAACTTTCTAGAGTTACCAGGATTTCCAACACATAACTTGCAACTCGAAGTTGGTTCAGTTATTATGATATTGCGTAATTTGAATCCACCGCGACTTTGCAACGGTAATCGACTTGCGGTGAAAAGACTTATGCCGAATTTGATTGAAAGTACGCAGGTGAAAATGTATGTATTCCTCGAATACCAATTATTCCGACTGATCTTCCGTTTGACTTCAAAACGAATGCAATTTCCGGTTCGCCTTGCATTCGCAACGACAATTAACAAGTCGCAAGGCCAATCGCTTAGTGTTTGCGGGATAAATTTAGAAAATCATTGTTTTTCACATGGGCAGCTATACGTTGCATGTTCACGAGTTGGGAAACCAACCGCTTTGTTTGTGTTAACGTCAGAAAAAAAAAACAAAAAATGTGGTTTACCAAAGAGCACTTCAATGAAAAGGATAATTTGTGGACACGTATAAAGCTTCGGTTCAGTATTTACTTTGGATTTATTTTCATTTTTTACTTAGAGAAGTTCAACTAAATTCCACTTCATTTTTGTAATCGAAATGAATTCATTACTGTTGTGCAATGAAATAAAATTAATCCTTTTCAAATATAAAACAAAAAAAATAATTTTTCTTCATCTTTTAATCCCCAAACGAAATGTTACAAAAAACAAGGCCATCTGGTGGCCAAACGGAGTTCGCCGGGTTTGCTAGTTAATTATATTTTCGAATTTCTTATTGTTTACCTTTGTAGCATGTGTTGTATTTGATAAATAGGATTTAAACCTATTTAGTTCGGTGTTCATGATGTCATATTTATACAGCTTTTATAGGTGTATGCCTCTGTCGATCGCCTCATAAGCTCCTTTAAAGTCGAGAGAGAGGGCGTCACTATTTTTTTGTTTTTTCTAAATTCTCCATCTGATTATTAAGTAATTAACGGCTATTTCGGATGAAAACTTTTTCCTAAAAGCAGATTGATACTTTGTCAACATGTCTTTAAAGTGTTAATAGGACTTCAAAGTCTTCAAAGTTTCTCATATTTTCTTGTTTTGTGATCTTTTCCAACTCTCGGGGAATTATTCTGTCCTTAGCGATTCCTTAATGATATTCAGCATAGTTCTTCCGATTATATTCCAACTATTAAGTATAATTTTATTACGTATTTTATTGTAGTCAGCTTACGTACTTATAATTCAATTATTATTTCTGAATTTTTTTTTCTAGTTTTACACTTTTTGATTAAGCTAAACATTTCGCTTAAAAAATTCTCCAAACTGTTTCTTTTTTTATAAATATTTTCTTCTGAATGATTGTTATTCTCCAAATAATTTTGCATGACCTGTTGAGTAACAAATAATTATTTTGCTGACTAACAAAGCTTCAGGTAAACGAGTCTTAAATTAAACAGTAAACAACTGAACTTAACTTAAAAATCAAACGACTTTGTTGATAGCAATTCAATTTTGCTTGTTCTTGAATATTTCATGAATATGAGGATATGAATTTGATTATGTACAGGCCATATTAAAAGTACATTGGGCAAAGTTTGAAAAGTATCTGCTGTGCAGATCCTAAACAAGTCATACATGCAAAAACAAATGCATACAAGTAAATTTGCGTTTCAGTGAACTTGTCACAACAAATCGACTTTGTAGACTATATGCACAAAAACAATTTAGTGTTGTACAGAAGTAAGCCACAAAAACAAAATATTGAAAACTCTTTGCAGAAATAAAAAAGATTTCCTCAAAAGCTTTCGAAAAATAACTAAATGATTTATAGATTAATGATATGATAACCTCAATATTCTCATGCAGAACACTGAGAAAAGAAACTAACCCTGATACTAAACTAAGCTAAACAATTTCTTGGTGTTCAGTAGGAAATTCTCAGCAGTAAGAATATTATACCTACTCCTGGTGATGGAAAACGATAGCTCGAGACTATGTGTCTATGTCAGAGGCGTTGGAAGTAGTGTAATTCATTTTAAAATAAAGTTTTAAGCACTACGAGTCGAAGATGAGTATTTATTAGCTCCACTTCAATTATGGGATTTTTTGTGTCAAGTTCTCTTTTAAGGTGGATGCAAAATACCACCGATATTACAAATGACGATTGATGGAGACAAAAAAAAAAGATTGACAGCACGTATGCTGGACAAATGAAATGATTTGCTTTAAAACACAAGCCGCAGTTGATATCAAAGACGTAGAGTCAAATCCAAGCTGTTCAAGGGACTATGGAGCAACTTTTACTATTGTATCTTTACTAAAGTGTCTGTTCAAGCCGAAATTTAATAAATAAACTTTGAGAATATTCCCACTAATAGTGGGAGCTCAAATCCACTGGAAGTGTAGTCAAAAAATGGACAACGATATTCTGCAACAGGTATGCTGGACAAATGAAAAGATTTGCTCAAAAACACAAGCCGCAGTTGATATCAAAGACGTAGAGTTAAATCCAAGCTGTTCAAGGGACTATGGAGCAACTTTTACTATTGTATCTTTACTAAAGTGCCTGTTCAAGCCGAAATTTAATAAATAAACTTTGAGAATATTTCCACTAATAGTGGGAGATCGAATACATTGGAAGTGTAATCAAAAAATGGACAACGATGTTCTGCAACAGGTATGCTGGACAAATGAAAAGATTGGTGCAAGAACAAAAGCTGCAGCAGATATCAAAGACGTAGAGTCAAAATCAAAGCTGCTTAAGGGACTATGAAGCAACGTATACTATTGCTATTTGGGTAGGATTTTACGTTGACCCTCGTCAAAATTGGTTTGTGAACGAACTGGTTTTGGCTTTTTACCATCTTCAGTGTTCTCTTTATACTAGTTGCGTTCTATTGTCAGCTGTGTTTATATAGTTCGTCTCGTTTGTGTTTCTCTTCGTGTTATTGGATTCGTCACTTTTTCTCTTTTTTGTCTGTATCACTCTCTCCTTTTTCGTTTGTTTTTCACCTAATTTGTCTCTCCCTTTTTATTACCCGCTTCCCTTCCTACCTAAATCCCGTTACGACCATGCCTGTTATCCGTTTGTGTTTCTGTATTTACTATTGTGTCTGTTCAAGCCGAAATTAAATAAATGATCTTTGAGAATATGCCACTAATAGTGGGAGATCGAATACATTGGCAGTGTAGTCGAAACTGACACGCATTATTTTCCTAGATTCAACAAAGACGAAATAGAATTGGCAAGAGACAAGGCCTAGCAATGTTTAAAATCTTTACAGCCTAAAACATTTTAGTGAATAACAAAATTTAATCAACCGGTATTTAAAGAGCCCTTAGATAGCGAATTCCTAATAACCGAAGATATCATCTGGCCACCCTAAAAAATAAACGTGATGTTTGCTGACTTTGGCCTAAAAGAAGGTGCTATGGTAGCATATCTCGTTTGCAAACGTTCAGCATTCTCTAGCATTTAAATCACAATCAACAGGATGCAAACTGAATATGGAAGCCAGGCCTTTGTTAGACGACTGGATACAAATGAAAACAAAATGTGTTGTCCACCAATAGTCCTTCACTTTTCAAAAACACCTCGGGTCACAGAAAGTAAAAATACACATTGTTGTTATAGTTTTAATTGTTGAACCCTGTAACAAGTTGTATGGACAACAACAACAAAAATCCATTGAAATTTATGTGTAAAAAGTTTACTATTGGAAAATCACGTAACTGGCATGTGTGTTGTATCGAAAATGTTATTGGTTGTCTTTTTGCTCAGTCAACTATGACAAAACGAAAACAAAAAAAAAATATTGAGTATAAAAGGCGAACGAAAATTGAATTTTCATTACAAATTTTGAACGAGTAAAAAGCATCAGGATGCAACAACTGTTTGTACATTCAAAAAAATTGTTTAGTTGTGTTGTGTGGTATAAACAGGAACTGGTTGCAGCAGTGTATTCAGAATCAAGAATTTAAAAATTTTCGTTTTTGGTTGGTTTGTTTAAGGTTTCGCACACATGTACTTTCGGGTGATTAAATGTGTGTTTGTGTTTTACTAACTTTTAGGTCGAGAGGTTTATTGTTGGTGTTATTGAAAAAAGTAACCTACACAAGATTAAACAAGAATACGCACACACACACACACACACACATACACACACACACATACATACACACATGTATAGAAAATATTCAATTTAAGATTTGTAGATCAATAGATGTTTGCTGCTGCCTTTGCAGTTGTGTGCACATTTTAAATTCATCATTCTTGGCCGAACTTAATTGTTCCTTTTAGGTTCGGGCTTAAGTTTTGTGTGAATATTTTTTCGTTTTCACTTTCAAGACTATTTTTTATGCCACTTCTGGCCGGGCTAATGCTACACGGATGAATAATTGCTGTTTGTCTAAACATAATTGACATTAGATTGCTTTGTAGATATTGTTCGAGTGGCGGGTACTAGTTAAGCAAAATTATTGATTCGAAAGCATTAAAATTCGAAAAGACCTCTTACACCTTTATAAATATTTGCTAACACTGCGATATTTACCATTAAAGCGTAAATATGCCACATTTGAAATTAGTAAAATAAGAAAAGAAAACCTGTTGTATGCGTAAATTTTCTGACGGAGTTTAATTTACTTTTAGTTGGGTACGGTTTTCCGTCGACCCTCGTCAAATTTGGTTTGTGCACAAACCGGTTTCGGCCGTTTGCCATCTCCAGTGTTCTCTTCGAAGAGTACGAAGTAAAAGAAAAAACCTGTTGTCGCTTAAGAAAATGCCTGTGCAAAATAGGCAAATTAGTGAGTTTCAAATTAAGCCGAGTCTAACTGTTACTCTCTGTAAGAGTTATTCAATCTGTAAGTCAATTCTCCTTCCTTATACTCCTCCTCGATTTCCTGTGCAGCTTTCGAGATGTATTTCTGTTCTAAAGAAACAGTGGCAACTTGATTGTTAAAGAACATTTTTACGGCAGTTGTCAAAATCAAGTTTAATAAAGTGTTTCTTAGATTAAAAAAAAGATTTGTTCGAAAAAGTAAATTTCGAAATTTCTTGCGGGATTTTAAGCTAAAGTTTGTTGTAAGTTGGTAATCTTATTCCTATATGATATTGGCAACATTGTTTCTTTTTCATATTCTTGTACAACTTTTCTTTATCTCACTTGCCTTTAAATTATTCGAGAGAGAAGACGTTTTTAATAAAGATTTTTTAATAAAGATTATTTTCAACAAAGTTCCAACCTTAAAACCTTCAAACATGTTATGAAGAAACAAGTTTATTTATATTAGCAGTATGTTCTTCTGCATCTATAATATTATGTATTATTTATGTAGAGGTAAAGGGTTTTCCAACAAAAATTTTGATTAAGATGATTCAAATTTTTTTGAAAACCGCGACCACCCTGACAAATGTCGATTCTTTCATCAAAGTTTTTAATCACTTTGTGATGTTAATCACTTTGTGATGTTAATCACTTCACTTATTTTGAGTTTTAAGGCTGAAATCGATTCGTTTGGCTCCGTATAGAGTCTGTCCTTAACATAGCCCTACAAAATATAATCCAGTGGTGCTAAATCACACGATCTGGATAGTCACTTAACTACTGATTGTCGTGAAATTATGCGATCGGGAAATTTGGTTTGCAATAAATTGATCGTTTCATTGGCTGTGGCACAATTCTGCTTAAACTTCATGTCAGTGATATCTAAATCGTCAATAATAATTGACCATCTTTGAAAAAAACCCGCCCAGTTACGCCGCCAGACCACATAGCGCACAATACAGTGACACGTTGAGCATGCAAAGGCTTCTCAATAATTGCTCTAGGGTTTTCAGAAGCATAAATGGGGCAATTTTGCTTGCTGACATACCCTGACAAAATCTGAAAAAATGATTTTTTCAAAAAAACCAGCCGGTTGTACCTGAATGAATTGAGCGAATCTACGGCGATGTGAATGGTAGGTTAGCTTCCATTCCTGTATCAGTTGAACCTTGTAAGGCTTCAAAGTCAAATCCTTACCTAAAATTCGCCACGTGATGGATAAAGTTTTGAATAACTCCAATTGTTGAGAACGTTGAGTAATTGAAAAATGTGGATCTGCTTCAACAATGTGGCGGCGATGTCTTAAGTTAAACGACTCTGTCGAACACGCATTGGTGTTGGCACATTTTGTATCGAGCCGGTTGAAAAAAACTAAATGTTGTTGGTGTTGCTACAATTGAAAAACAAACTTCTTGTTGCACAACCCGATATTTCCTAGTGAACGCAAAGCAAAACGAAGCATCAATTTAAATTTTAAATATTTTTTCTCTTTTTTAGAACAGTCTATCTAATGATAACTCCATAGAACTTCAAGAATATCGGATAAATTGTTGTCTTGAAAATTCAGTGAAAGATCGTGAGAACAAATATCCAGTTTTTATATAGTTGATGATGTCTTCTTCATCTTTATCCTGATATTAAACTAAAAATTTGACTTGTTTTCTCGAGTGGCACAAAGGTTGTTGGCACTAGAATAAAGTTAAGAATTATAATATATAAAAATCAAATATTCTGTACACCCTAGAGAAGGCAATGAGTGTTAGCCATATTGCGAAATTGCCCTGCAAATAGTATTACAATCAACTCGCAAGGGAACCTATTTAACCTCAAATAATTATAGTGTAGAAATGTATTAAGATCAGAATTCGATATTTTTAGGGAAAAGAAGAAGGGTATATAAACATGAGAGCTTAATGATGGGTAACCGCCCAATAGAATTGAAACCATTGTAACGACACGTTTTCCTGGTAGCTGAGGTATGCTCAGCGGCGTCCAGGGTCGTGTTGTGTCGATTCCAAAAAGAAAGACAAAGCCTTACTCACAATGTTGCTCTTTATTCAGGAAAGGGGTTGCCCTATTCCTAGTGTGATTTGGTGTGTATGCAGGCAGCTTCAGTAAACATCTTCTACTTCATGCGGTCCGTATTCGGCGAACGTCACTGTCTAAGTCGACTGCGGGCACAAACTCGGCTGGGTATTACCACGGCTGTGTTTGTGGTCGCTGCGTCGCAGTTCTGTCCTGTCTCAGGGTATAGCTTCGGCTGGGTATTACCACGGCCTTATCTATACCCTGACTACCAGTCCCAAAATATAAATAAAAAAGTAGAAGAAGATATTTACCATTGCTCCTGTTGCCGGTCGCACACCAATTGATTTATTCTGATTGATGTTTGCGCTTTTATACTCTTTTCTCCCCACACACAAATGCACAAGCCCACCTACCTCATTTCGGTAGTAAGTACACCACAGCCGACGGCTGTTTTCACCACCGAGCTACAGCCAGTTTTACAATATCAATGTTACTAATTAAATACTCGTATGCCCTCTTGGCTACTTACAATAATAACTAGAACTAAATCTTACGTCATCATAAATGCTTACAACTACATGCGTATATAAGTAAATACATGAATTCATATTTTTAGTAAATGACTCTTTAACGAAATAAATTCATTGGAGAAAATATAACAATTTAAATATAAATTCATTATCTTAGTAAATACGTTTACAATAAAAGATAGGGATTGACCTGTGACTGTTGTGAGACAGTTCTATGTGTGACCAAAAACGACTCCGGACTTTTGGTCGTTACACCATAGCAACGAAACGGAGAAATGTTCTTCAAATATGGCAGCGTTAGGTTGTAACTCTTTGAAAGTATTAAAGCTAAAAATAAACGTAATGATTACGTGTGGCATTCGGTTGAATATTAGCGGTCTATTTTTATGCTAAGTGTTCAAATATCATTGAATCCATTATTGCTCTGTTTTAATTTAAATTTAATTTAAAAACTTATTTTTTATATTATTTATATTTATTTCCAAACGAACACCTGGCTCACTGGTGACTGAATTAGATATAAACTCCCACTTATAAGTGAGAATTGTGAAATGTTTTTGAAATTTTTTTTACTGTTATTTCTGTTGCTTTCTCCTTAACAATGTCTTAAGATATTTGTCGTCATCATTGATACTTATGAATGTTAAAAAATGAAGAAAAGTAAACGAAGCGTTGGTTAATAAGTGGAATAAAGGAGAACATTCGTGTTAAAAAAGAAAAAATATTAAACTAATGTATGTATGTAAAAATGTACAACTACTAGAATTTAATATAAAAGTGTCATACAAGTGAAGTTGATAGAAAACGCTGAGGAATATTTAGTTTGAGTATTCTTAATGGATTATTGAAAGTTTTAACGATTTCTCTTGTAACAAAATTAAGCAATTAATTTTTGCTTGGAAAAAGAATTAGTTTTTTTATATTTTAAGTATTTGAATTGTTATGTGTTAATTATTTACAAATTATGACTTTATGATTCACGCTTTGTCTGTACACATAAAACAGCGACTGGAATTAGGTCACTAAAAATATTGAAACTAAATATTTTTTTTAATTTCTTATCGCTGACTTTTATGCCATTGCACTCAATGATAACTGGATATGCTTTCATTGCAAGGCTTTCGTATCATAATTTAAATGACCGAATTCCAATATTTCATTCGTTGTTGCTGTTGCACTTATCCACTCAATTAGCAGAAATATTTTAATAATAACTTAGTTTAAGGCAGTGATGAGCGAACTACGAGAGGTTTCAATCCGGCCCGCCGAGCGTTTTTCAAAAAAAAAATTAATCACCTATTGAAAAATTATGCCCAAAAAAGAAATTTACATTATGTTTTAAGAAAGATATAAATTGACAATTTTAGCAAAAAATGCAATGTTTTCATATTATATTGTGTCCAAACTGCGTAGTTTTCTGGGAAATATTGTACACACAAGAGAACAACAACCTTCTGATGAAAAATTCCAAGAAGAAACATAAACATCATAAAACACTAACAACTAATATAGAAAACTGAACGTATAACATAACAACAACTATTATATGTGAGATCTAGAAGATTCTCGATAATTCGAGACAACATGCGCAACAAATATAAAAGGGCCAGCGATGGGTTAATCAGCAATCAGTAAAAGTGTAAATCTCGTGACGTTAAGAATAAATTATGAAGTAAAACTATAAAGTTGCCAAAGTACAGTTCTATTTGTGTTATTAAAATAATAAAGTGTATTGTAAATATAAGTACAATAGTAAAATAGTTTAAGTTTTTTACCCCCATAAATGTCAATCGAAAATAGAAAGGGAAAAATTGATTTGGAATGTCGAGTATTTCAAGAAGAGTGGACATGGAAGTACTTCTTTATGGAATATAACCAAAAACCTATTTGTCTTATCTGCCAAGAAGCGGTAGCTGTACTAAAAGATCATAATCTCGCTAGGCACTTTAATTCAAAACATCTTGGATCGAAGTACTATAAAATGACAGATGAAGACAAGAAAGTTCATTCAGAGGAATTGAAAAGAAAAATATCTAGTCAGCAAATATTTTTTAAAAATCAAAAAAGTTTCCAGCGATCCTCCACGTTAGCTGGTCACATTGTTGCCTATACAATAGCAAAAAGTAACAAACCGTTTTCTGAAGGAGAATTTATTAAGAATGTGTTAATTAGCATTGGAAAAGTATTATGCCCAGAAAAGGTAAAAGACTTCGAATCTATAGGGCTGTCACGTAGAACGCTCACAAAAAGAATTAAAGCGATTTCTTCCAATTTAACCAATCAACTCGATGGACGTCTTAAAAAGTTTAAGTATTTTTCAGTCACTATGGACGAGAGTGTTGACAGCAGTGATACAGCCCAACTTCTAATTTTTATCAGAAGAGTCGATGAAAACTTTGTAATAACCGAAGAAATTGCTGGTTTGAGATCTTTGAAAGGAAAGACGACAGGAAAAATAATTTATGATGAATTTAGAGAAGGGATGGAATCTCTTAATGCCCCAATTTCCAAATTAATTAATTTAACAACTGATGGAGCACATAACATGGTCGGAAAAATACGGGGTTTGCAGGAGTTTATAAAAGTCAGAATCCTGAAAGCGAAACAATTTTTTTACATTGTATAACCCACCAAGATATTCTTTGCAAGGCTGCCTTGGATATTAACCACGTACTTAATATTATTTTAAAATTAATTAATACCCTTCGAGCCCGTGGTTTGTTACATCGACAATTTCAAGAGTTTTTATCGGAAGTTGATGCAGAATTTTCAGATGTACTCTATTACACAAAGATCAGGTGGCTAAGTTGTGGGCATGCCTCCTCGAAGAAATTAAAGTTTGTCTAAAACCCAAAACTGAAATTTGGGATGAGTTTGAAATATTGGAGGATAAGAATTGGTGCATCGAGTTTGCTTTTTTCACGGATTTACTCGAGCACTATAATAAGCTGAACAAAAAGTTACAGGGAAGAAATCAATTTATAGATGACACTTTAAAAGACCTCAAACTTGGGACAGTTTGAGGTCTTTTAAAATTCAATTGTTTATATTTTCTAAATGTTTGAGAAAAAATGATTTGACTTATTTTCCAAGACTTAATTCTTTAAGGCCCGTGAGTGAAGAGAAGTTAAAAGTCTTTTCACAATCTTTATTAAGACTGTATTCAGAATTTGAGGCCAGATTTGCTGACTTTAAAAAAATCCAACCATGTTTAGATATTTTTTCAATCCCTTTTAATGTTAATCCTGAGAATTTTCTATCTGATCTACAATTGGAAATTATAGAATTGCAATGTAATAATAATTTAAAACAGCTTTTTTTTAAATACAGACAAGCTTAATTTCTATAAATCCTTAGCAAAAGATGAATTTCCAAAGCTAATTAATCATGTGCAGAAAATTATGGCAATGTTTGCTTCCTCATATTTACGTGAACAGGCCTTTTCAGTAATGAAATGCAAAAAAAATTCAATAAGAAACCGATTGTCAGACGAGAGTCTATTTAATTTATTAAAAGTCGTATCCTCCCAGCTGGAACCAGATTTTGAGGAAATTATGTCAAGTCAGCAACAGATCCATGCTATCCATACATCTGGAAAATCATAAAATCATAATAAACCGTATCTTATAACATTTTTATGTTGTTTTAAAATATTACGTAATATAACTAATAACTATATTGCTTAAACCGAACTATTAATTGAACAGCAACACCATAATTTTTTAATGAATGACCCTCTATGTTTTTTTTTTAATTTAATGGCCCGCCGCAAGATTTTTTTTAATTTATTGGCCAGCCACCCAAAAAGTTCGCCCATCACTGGTTTAAGATATTCAAGTAAGACTCATTGTTATGATTAAGATCGACGGAACATTTATTTAAAAAAGTTTTATTAATGATTAATTAAAAATAAAATAAATAATGAATTCATAGAAGAACCATTGATATGATAGAATATTTAAATAATAATAAAATTATAAAATAGAGTATATGCTATTAAATATTCCTAAGAGTATGATATTTCAGAAATTAGGCTGCTGTTATCAGTCCACAGGCAAATTATTTTTAAATAAAAAACTTTTAATTTTAACTTTTTTGTAGGAAATAGATTTCAAGAGTCATCCAATGAAGTACTCAGAAAGTCGCAAATCATAATCAGTTAATAAAAGTATTTTTGGAGTTAAAATTAATGAAAATTAATGCATATAAAATTAACCATTTGAATAACTAATGTGGTAAATTTTCGAAATGTGCTTAAATTTTCCGACGGGGCTAGATTGACTCTAAGTTTGTAGCCTGGTGCAGATTTGTAAATAATTATGGGTCTCATCGGTGTGTTTGGTTTGTGTACTTTTGGTAGTGCTATCATAGATGGTGCGGATGGATTCATCATTGTTAATGTGTGCGATATGTCTGGTTTTTTTATCCTTGTTGCCTTTTTTATAATCGCCTTAATTTTCGTTTGGTATTCGTCCGTAGGATCTTTACCAAAAAAGAGAGGAAGAGGAAAAGAAGAAAAAAAACCCAATAGGTTCACACATAAACACAAACGGATAACAAGCATGATCGTAAAAGGCTTTAGTTAGGAAAAAAAGACGAATGAAAAAGGGAGCGACAAATTAGGCAAAAGGGACAAACAAAAAAGAAAGAGAGATACTGGCAAAAAAGGAGAGAAAGTGACGAATGCAATAACACGAAGGAAAACACGAACGCAACTAGTACGAAAAGAATACTGAAGATGGCAAACGGCCGAAACCGGCTTGTTCACAAACCAAATTTGACGAGAGTCGACGGAAAACCGTACCCAAATAAGAGTTGTAAATTTTCATTGTATATTTTTTATATGAAATAAGCAATCCCTGCTAAAACGTTTTCTTAAGGAAGAGAGAAAAACCTAGTACGTAATGGACATGTAGGGCAGTCGATTTTAGTGTTTGGAGAAACATATCGCGTACAGCAGTTAGGTTCCCATTTTAAGAATTAATAAAAGGGAATTGACAAGCAAGCAAAGTGTGTTATTTAGAGTAGTCCGTAAACTAACTTGACTAAACAAAAATAATAGGCATTAAAAGAACCTATTCACTTTGTTAACGTGAAAAGCAGCAAGTGGTTAGCAATGTTTGACCGTCTTGAAGCGTCCGTCGCTTATTGTATTGGAAACTCATCGTCGCTTCGGGACGGTCAAACATTGCTATAATCAAACCTTTTCTTGCTACTTTAATTTGTTACATTTTTTGTATGATCAGTTGCAGTGAAGATTTTAAAGTGATAAGACGTTTAAACGGAAAACATTCAAAGAACAAAACATACATGTGTATAAATAAAAAAAACAATAAATACAACATAAAAATATTTAACTTAGTTTTTTTTTTTAAATAAAAGGAATTTAAATGAATTAATTGCAATTCTTAATATTAAAACAACTTGAAACAAGAAGTATATTTTAGCATATTTTTACTTAATTTTTTAAATTACATTATACGTTTATTAAATAGATTATTTGTAAGAAGTCTTGGATTTTACTAAATGAGAGATCAAAAATTAATTTCAATTATAATTAATTATTTTGATAATATATTCTTTAGCAATTTATAATCCAAAATAATAAATCGGAAAGTTATTCAACCCTTTCTGAACAGCTCAAATTACCAAGCTCGAAAGAAGATGTGGTGAGCTATTAAGCGGGGCAGGTGGATATAGAACCACCTGTCTTTTATACAGTGGTTTCACGTTCTAGGCAAACAAACAAGCCATGATTAATCTTTAATTTTAATGCTCAGCTCCTGCTTAACTTCTGTCGATTGGATCGCCTGATATTAATTTTAATAAACTTTTATTTTTATTCGACCTTTTTTTAAATTTTATTAAATATGAAATAATCTTTTAACGGTCTTATTAATAATAAAAAAATAAAATCGTTAAATTATTTAATAAGACCGTTAAAAGATTATTTCATATTTAATAAAATTTTAATAAACTTACGAAACTTAAAAATATTTTATTGGCAGTGGAAATTAAATAAGCAAAAATTTAAATCATTTCAATTTACTTTTTATTGTTTTCTTTTTCTTTTCGTTTACAGCCAAAAATATAAACTCTTCTGAGGAGAAAACGAGTGGACCGTGCGAATATATTTTAAAACGGAAATAAGTGATCATCCCAAGTACTTTGGCTTTTATTGCATTGCTCATTGTAGCCGCCATTCTGGGGAGTAAGATACTAAATAAAATGTTTATTTATCTAAAAACTAATTTTTATGTAAATCTTTAAGTGACAATAATAATGACAAATAAATTTGACAATAAGGCAGTAAATTTATAAAGTCTATATGCAATAATTAATTAAAAAAAGTGTGAGAAATTGTAAAGTGTTCAAGTTTTTAAGAAGTAAGCCCCATACACACTTTGTTATACTTTTATATTAATTTTTAAATTCTTTATTTAAATTTAATTTCCAATATTTCTATCTAATTATTTTCAACTTAATCCTCAATTTATTTATTCGGTTTTTATCACCACTTCTGTATAAATCTGACGTCATTTCGCAAATTTATGCAAATTTGAAGAAAAGAAAATGTGAAACGTAATCAATAAACTAAACGTTTGACATTACGGAAAAAGTAAAGGCTTTTAGGCATAAATAAAAATAATGTTTTCACATGGTTTTTTTTTTATATAGTTTTAGCTTCTTGTTTGTTAAATTTTGCGACTATTGTAATGCCAATTCAAACAGCGTAAAAAGCCTTAGTTGTAATAACATGCTTAAAGTCATTTAACAGGAAGCGCTTCATTGCTTCTCATGTATCTCTATGAGTACGTTGTTATGCATGTGAGTGTGTGTGTGTGTGTGTTGCTGCCTGGCTGTTGTCTTTTATTTTCATATAGATTTTTAAGTATGTACAGTGATGGAGAAAACCATTTGAATCGCGCCTGAAACCTTATTTTAAACAATTGTGTATTCAATTCTAGCTTAGCAATATTTTTTTTGCTGCTTAAACTGTTAACAAGTTTTCTATAAAAAAACAAAACTTCAAATTAAATGAAACTGGGTTTCCAGAGTTTACATTAATATTTCCATTCTATTTTGTGAAGGTTAAATAACATAACAGTGTGTGATGCTTACGCCAAAAATCTTTTATTTTGTATCCAAGATTGAAATAAGAAAAGAATAATAAAACAACAATGCCTGACAGTTGTACCACGCTTTTCAGATATTTTTTTTACTCTCTATTTAAAAATTTAATTCACCAAATATTTGCTCAGTTTGCATAAATTTATTTCGAAATTTCGAAAAAGCCGAAAAATTAAATTTTAAAATATTAAAAATTATTATAAATTAGGTCTGTAAATTAAATAATGAGATTGGCAACGATACGTTCGATCTGACAACACTGGATGTGCTGGGCTTGGAGGGGTGACAGATGCACATGTGATTTGACTTCAGTGCAAATTTGACATCACTCGAGTCATTTGATCGTTACTAGCGAGTTGCTTATTGAAACAGTTTAACGGTTGTGTTCTTAAAATGAGTGACATCAGCCTCGAAAAACGGTGCGCTACCAGGTTTTGCTTCAGACAGTGCAACGAAAACTCTTGCCAAACTTCAGCAGTTCTACAGAGATAGTGTTTTATCAAGAGCCCAAATTTTTCGGTGGTTTAAGGTATATTCGGAAGAAAGAGAATTGTAGATAAGCCACAGAGGGGAAAGCTTTCATCTTGAGGAACCCATGCAAATGTCGACAGAATACAGGATCATTTAGATCATCGATTGATAGTCAGAATGATCGGGTAAGATTTGACTCACACCGCCAAGCATCGGATTTTAAGCAATGAATTGGGGATGAGAAAAATCTGCCCAAAACTGGTTCCAAAAAACCAAAAGGAAGTCAGACAGGAAAGGTGCTTTGATTTTATGCATTCAACTGTAAATGAGCCCCATTTTCTGGAACATGCCAGTACTGATGACAAGCCTTGGGAGTTTGAATACGACCCAGAAACCAGATGATAGAACTTGGAGTGGCACACTTCAACCTCTTTAAGGCCCAAAAAGCAAGGATGACAAAGTCAAGGATCAAATGCATACTGATTTATATTTTCGATATCCACGATATGCGCAAAGAGTATTTACCTTATGGGTAAACATTCAGTTAACACTTTTATCGGAAGGTTCTTGAAAGTAGGGTCATTTGTGTGTGGCCAAATATCAAGAACAACTAGGTGTTGCATTACGATAATGCTTTTTATCATACAGCAATTTCAATAGACGAGTTTTTGGGCAGTAAAAACATTCTTTGGCTCCTCAGCCTCCATATACGTCTGACTTAAGTCCATGTGATTTTTTCCTCTTCCCGAAGTTGAAAAATCATCTTATCTAATTTTGGGACAATCGAAAGCATTCAAATGGCTGTAATCGACCAGCTGAAGGCTATTCCAGTATCGGAATTCCAGCACTGCTATGAGGAGTGAAAGAACCGTGTTCAGCGCTGTGTGGTTTCAGAAGGAAGTTATACTGAGGGGACAATATAAAATTGTAATTTTATTTGAATAAAAAGAATTTATTAATTTATTTATTTATAAGTATAATCCCACACACAAGACCTTTTAGTCTTATTTTTCAGTGTGGAACTGAATAATTTACAAAATTACACATTAGTTAAAATAAAATATATTAAAATGGAACATATAAATCAATTATTCAACACATCCATGAAATACTATTACATTAAAATAGAGAACTATTATGCACAAAGTAAATAATTGTCATTATAATAAGGAATTAAATTAATTAAAAAGGAAATTATGTAAGCCGAAAGCTTCCAAATATATTAAAAATAAGTATAATGATGAAACAAATTAAGATAATTTGGGTGTAAAGTAAAATATAATAATTCAATACGAATAACACTAAATAATTTTACATAAACAAAACAATAAATACTATCAAAATAAAATTTTTAAATTTTTGTGAGTTACCTAATATTTGTAATCTATGAGGGATCGATTTCCAGATTGCAAATATATAGAAATGCCATTTTTCCTTATTCTTCTACCTGTACAACCTCCTGCAAAAGTTAATCTTTCATAAAGATAATCCGGCTGGTGTGTGTATATTAGGTTAAGCAAATTGCAAAAGGAGACGCCATACAATTCTTTCGAAAATATTGAAACTCTAGAATCTCTGTCCAAGCAATACACATATCGAACAACGTTTTTAAAGGTGACTATTAGCTTCCCTTCGCTGACTGAGTCGCAGCTGGCAAAAAGTTCACATCCGTATAACAATACAGGAATAAAATATGTGTTTGCAATCAGTGTTCTAGTTCTCAGCGGGGTGTAATTTCGTTTTGACCATATTGTTCTCAGCATGGACGTTGAATGATTACATACGTAATTAATATGATCAGACCAAGTAAGAGTACTATTAAAGAAAACACCCAGATTCTTAGCGTATGGACCTATCTCAATTCTCTGATTGCCTATATAAATGTTAGGTCTAATTATGAATCGTGAAAATTTCTTTAGCATAACGATACATCTAGACTTGAAGGGATTTATAGTCAGACCGTTTGCGGAAGCTCATGTATTAATACCATTTAATTATCGATTCAGCGAAGTTATGCATTGCTCTACCATATCAATGTTACAACATGTATATAGTTGGACATCGTCCGCGTACATTCTGATTTTACAATCCGTCAATATGCCGGAAAGATTATTAAAATACATAGAGAACAAAGGCTTAGGGCTTGATCAAGTATTTGCGTATATTGGAATCTGTTTGATAGATAAGTTTATATTAACCTAATAGCGGAGGATGAGAAATGGAAGAAGTTATGGAGTTTGTAGCAGAGAAGGTTATGCTCAACAGTGTCAAAAGCCTTAGAGTGATCTAAAAGAACCAAAAACGCCATATTACCCTTATCAATTTCCATCCGGATATCCTCGGAGACATCCAATAATGCAGAAACACACCCTTGATTCCTGCTAAAACCAGACTGCCTGTCCGTTATCAAATTATTCCCATCGAGAAACTGAGTAATTTGGTTATGCTTAATTCTCTCAAAGACTTTAGAAAGAAATAGCAGTATGGCAATTGGTCTATATTCCGAACCTGACTTTGGTATCGGAATAATCCTAGCAACTTTCCAATTAGTGGGAAAGTAGCTGTGAGCCAGTATTCCATTGAAAATGAAAGTAATAAAGGGCAATAGCAGTGGTAGAAGAATTTTTAAAAACTTTGTATTCATGCCATCAGCACCTACAGAATTAGACTTAATAGACAATAGGCGGGCAAGTACATCGCACTCGTCAATAACCTCAAAGGAGAAAGAAGAAACAGAATGATTATTGATCCGATTGCCATAATATTGCAGATCAGCATTCACCGATGAAATATCCAAAAAATTATCATTAAGAACATCAACATTAATTGCGCTGGCTACACATGTTCCCGTTTTACCAATACCCATTTCCCGAATTGTCTGCCACCTTCTTCTGGAGTCAAGGGCCGTTTGAATTTCTCGACATAAAAATCAGCCTTTGCTTTTCTTATTAACCTATTAACCCTTTTCCTGGCATTGCGGTAATTATCTTTCAATTCATCTGTCCTTAATCTTTTAATGAATTTAAATAATTAGTCTTATTACTTAATTTATAGACCTCGTATACATGCATGAAAATAAATGTAGTAAATCAAAGATTTCCAAATAGAAGAAATGTATTCACATCATCTTCGTTAGATTTTTATATTTTGTTTAAAGTAAATAATTTTAACACTTAATTAGTTTTTAGGTCTTTTTGTCTTTTGACAGAATAATTCAAAAATTTTAATTGTTTCAGCAAGTTCAGAACTATTAAGAATCAAGTCCAAGTCCAAGTGTATATTTATTTTTCATTTTTCATTAACAATTCTTATAACATGCGAGCTGACAACAATCCTAAAAAAACTTTAAATAAAATTTGCTGTTCCCAAAACTTGTCTACTAAATGAAAGAAATTCTTCATAATAGAGGAGAAAATCTCCTAAACTGACAAGGTTGAATGGCCTGGTAGGAGTGATCCTCCTCCTTCTTTCTTAGGTGCCCCTGTAGGCTAGGTTGGTAGGAAGAGTACTAGCTTGTCAGTATGGGGGTTGTGGGTTCGATTCCCAACGAAGACCTTGGATTTTTTTTCACTACAAAAATGAAAATTGACTGTCGGTGGGGCTGCTTAGCGTTGACGGCATAGTCACTGTGCTGTCTTTATGCGGCAGTTAATTTCCGACTATCTTTCTACTTTCACTACCTGTGTCATCTATTCTCTATCCCTTTCCTGAAGAATGTAGCACGGTACTTGACTAAATAGGCATTGTTGCCTGAAGTGCTACTTCTCTTTAAAAAAAATAACTTCACAAAACAACAGAGCAAGGTATTCTATACCAACAATTCTTCTTAGTTTAAGATCAACAATCAAAGAGGATATTGGTTTATATAGTGCAGGATTAGTTTATGGAACTACAATTCGTTTGCCATCTGAAATTTTCAACATATCATTCAGTGATATGATATATCTCTATTTTATTTATATTATATATTCTATAAATTTTAAAATAAATATTAATTACACTGAGTACGTAAATAAGCCGATTAAGCTATTAGAACTGAGGCGATAAGCTGTTATTCTAGTGTGTTACTCTGCTACGAGTAATTTAGATAATTCATTAAAAGACTTTGATTAAAACTAACGACTCAGATCTGTAGTTAACTGTGAAGGCATCCCATATCTGCTAATTCGAATTCGTTCCATACAACACTTAAATCAGCTATCAAATGTCATATAAATGAAAATTAGACTGATTTTATACCAACAATCCTTCTTGGTTTAATATCAACAATCAGTAGTGCAGAATTGGTTTATGGAACTACCATTCAATGATATGATCCATATATATATATATATATATATATATATATATATATATATCTTATTTCAAGTTCACAAACGATTCTAAAGGCTATAACTTGAGTACATAATTATAAATTGAACAAGTTAAAACTCCAGTGGTTCACTATAAGCTGGCATTTGCAATCAATATGAACTACCAGATCTAAACAAATATTAAACATACTAATATTTTGATAATTACTATAGTTATGCTTATTTTATGTGCGCAATTGTAAGATGTTAAACATTTTTCTAAAGGCTGTTTGAAAATGCTAAAGTCCTCGTTCCATTAAAAGTCGTGTAACAAAAATAAATTTTATATCTTTTTCTTTCGTAATTTTTTATGGGCTTTTTTTATTATTAAAAACTAACTGTGCGTGCGTACATACATACATACGTATATAATATGGGAGAGTAAGTGTAAGTGTTATTGAGTTAGTGTTATATGTGTGTGAAATGTAGCATAAATGTATGATGAGTATATTTACATTAGTCATATTACTTTTATTTTCATTTGTTATTTACACTTTTACGCGTCTGATTTAATGTTTATTGTAAGTAAATAATAAAAAAAAGTATATTTATTTTTATAAGCTCTTTTTTATTTATTTATTTTTATTTTGCACAGATATTATTTTTTAAAATTTTTATACATGTTATCAATTACAAAACAAAATACATTTGACTTTCGAGTATTTACTTAACGACACACTTACATTTTTTGTATAATTATTTAGAATTTAAGTACAAAATTCAAATAAATATTGAACTTCTCAGTGGATGAATATATATTTTGGCAGACGCGTAACTTGACTGAAAGCTTGTCCTTAAAGCCAGATATTGTAGTGTTACATTTACAAAAAATTATCAATATAATTTGTGGTATAAAGTTTGAAAATCAATTTATTATAATCTATTTCTTCCCGACGCTATAACTCCAGAACGTACGAACCGATTTCAACGGTTTTGCATTCGTTGGAAATGTCTCGGGCTCCGTGAGGTTTATAGCAAAAAAATTCAGGAAAAATTTCAAGAGAAAAGCAGGAAAATAGGGAAAATCATTTTTCACATACAGCGCCATCTCTGATACATGGCATGTACTACAACGGCAACAGTACATGGTGTGTGAGTATCCCTCACGAAAATAAGTACGTTTCATTTTAAGTAGATGGCGCCGTACGCTAGGTCGCATGTATACTGTTCATCTTAGAAATGATGAATGTTTTTATTTGCGACTGCTGTTGGTAAATGTACGTGGACCAAAGTCATTTGCGCATATAAAAACTGTGAATGGCCACCAATGCCAAACATATCGAGAAGCATGTCAACTATTGGGTTTGCTGGAGAACGGTTTTCATTGGGATTTAACACTTGCGCTTTCAGTTGTTTCATCAAATGCGTACCAAATATGAACGCTGTTCGCTGTTAGCATCACCACGTGTTTCCCTTCGCAACCAATTCAGTTATGGAAAAAATGCAAAGACGACATATGTGAAGATATCTTGCATTGCTTGCGCATTCGAACTAATAATCCCGACATGCAATTAACCGATGAAATATATAATGAAGGATTGATTCTGATTGAGGATCAATGCTCGACTATTGCAAACAAGCTACCGATTGAAGTAGGAATGATTGCGCTAAATCGATCGATGCACGAAGTAAGAATTAAGTCGAGAACTGCAATACAATGAACAGCAAAAAGTAATATACGAAATAATACTGCGGAAACGTTTGTCATTTCATTGATTTTGGCCACTACTCGATCAAGATGTGACATGGCTTTGGCGTTAGCATCATCTGGAATTGCGGCGAATCTTCTAGATGGCGGTCGTACTGCACATTCTGCGCTTAAGTTTCCACTCAATTTAAACACAATTGATACTCCAACATGCAATATTTCCCGATCCAGTGCAATGGGAAAATTGTTGATGCAATGCAGGCTCATTGTTAGGAATGAGTGCACAATGGCACATAAGAAATCACTCGAAGCACTTAACTTCACACTGAAGGATCTTCGGCGAAATAACAACATCTTTGGCAGCTTGATGATATTGTTGGCAGGCGATTTCAGGCAGACGTTGCCATGCAACGCCTGCAGATGAATTGAATGCTTGCCTGAAGGCATCACTTTTGTGGAATAACGTAAAAACATTATCGCTAACCACTAATATGGGAGTTCAACTTCAATATGATCAAAGAGCTGCACAATTTTCCAAACAATTGATATCTGTTGGAAATAGAAAAGTTCCAGTTGATGCGACAGCTGGATTAATTACTCTTACCAACAACTTTTGCCGATTTGTAGACTCTCAATTAGCCCTTATTGAAAATTTTTTCCCAAACATTAATGAGAACTATCAGAATTATGCTTGGTTAAGTAAAAGAGGAATTCTCGCCGCAAAGAATAACGATGTTGTACATGCACTGAATTTCACCATTCAATCTAAAATCGATGGCAATTTGGTGACATGTTGATTCCACAACAAATCCCGATGATGCAATAAATTATCCAACGTTAGTTGTTATGATATTGCGTAATTTGAATCCACCGCGACTTTGCTACGGTACTCGACGCAGGTGAACGATTGCAATTTCCGGTTCGCCTTGCGTTCGCAATGACAATTAACAAGTCGCAAGGCCAATAGCTTAGTGTGTGTGGGATAAATTTAGACAATCGTTGTTTTTCACATGGGCAGCTATACGTTGCGTGTTCACGAGTTGGAAAATGTGGTTTACCAAAGAGCACTTCAATGAAACGGTTAATTGGCGGACACGTATAACGCTTCGGTTCAGTATTTACTTGCGTTTCACTTTCATTTTTTAATTAGAGAAGTTCAACTAAATTCCACTTCATTTTTGTAATCGAAATGAATTCATTACTGTTGTGCAATGAAATAAATTTTTTCCTTTTCAAATATAAAACAAAAAAAAATAATTTTTCATTATCCTTTAATCCCCAAACGAAATGTTACAAAAAACGAAGCCATCTGCTGGCAAACGTGGCGAACGTTCGCCGGGTTTGCTAGTATTTTATATTTATCCACGTTAAATGTATTAAATTCCCTTAAAGATAAATATATAGAAATCGTTATGTAGAAAAGTGACAATGAAAAAAATAGTTTTTGAATGGTTACGGTGCCTTTGTGTAAAGATTTTTTAATTTTTGTTGTCTTTTTGCTTTGTTGGTTGAACATAATTCTTATTTAATCAATTTATCTAAAATATTGTTACGTTTATACCTTTTATAAACGTTTTGTTGTGAGTTCTGTATTGCAAAATAAATAACACCAGTTTTTAGAGTTTTTAAATAATAATAATTTTATTAACTTTAACTACACAAAGTTGACACTTTAGAACAATTTACTTAAAATGCACGTCTTTACTTGAGGAGGTTTAATTTTACAGTGACTGATTATCTACTCAGACGCTGCCCTCCGTTTAAAGTCTAGAAGATTGAAGAACCTTCTACTTCCTTTGTATCACATTTTGTTGTTGTATGTTCTTTATTCGATGTATAGGCGCCTGTATGTCTGTGTTTGTTTTTGTTTTTAAGCTGATAAAGGTTTCTGCTTGGGATTTATTTCAATACATTTGTTGTTGTTATTTGTAGAAAAGGGTTTCTTAAAAAACTACGCAGATGATAAATAACATGTATGTTTGTTGTAAAATTAGTTTTTATCTTGCGCGTTTAGATGGTAAACAACATACATGTATTTTTTTTCTTGCATGCCAGGCAGTTAGTAAACAGCATATCAAATTGTAGTTGTGTGTGTGTGTGTATGAACTTCTACGCAGATTGTAACCAGTTGTTTCCTTTATTGCTTAATTATTTTAAAACTTAAGCAAGACACATTCGTAACAATATAATTAAAATAAATCATTTCCAAATCTTTAAAATAAAAAATTATATTGTAGCAAGTTTATATTTTTATATTATGACAACATTTTGCATTGGAAATAATTCGGCAGCTTATGAAGCACTTAAGATATCCTAATTGCTTAGAGGCTAAGCAGAGGTATTTCTGAGTTAACTTACGGACGATCGGGCCCTTAGGATAAAGTGGGCTGTTCTAAAAAAAGCGACGCGTGTAAAAATCTTAATCAATTGTGAGTATAGAAGTCATAAATGTTATCTACTTGTATAAAGAGGATATACTTAAACTTTAAAAGCTTCGCAAACCTCGCCTTCTAATGAAGGTTTTCTCTTTTTTCTATATAAAAAGCAAAAACTTTGGAGGCATACTCTTTATCCTAGGAGGCCGATTGTCAGAAATTTCAGTCAGAAATACATCTGCTTGGCCTGTGTGGATATCTTAAGTGGTTCATGAGCTACTGAATTATTAAAAAAAAGTTTTCAAACCACTGTGCATGGGCTTACTCCATTATTTGTTCACTGCATTCAAAATTGTGGCCAGAAATAAATTTATGCTGATAACACTGGTTAATATAAAATTAAAAATTAAATATTATTTAGTAGATCGCTTTCTTTTATAAATGTTTTCTACTGTTGATTTCCTAGCAGAAATCAGTTAACATTTTTGTGGACCTCTTGCCGTTGTAAATTTTTTTCCATATGCACAATACCTTAGTGGAGTCTTTCACCATGTTCATCAGACATCGCCACTAGACATTTTGATATATAATTTAAATGTTGCATCCGAGTTGGTGGTATGAAAAAAGATGTTCTTGCACCAGTTCTTTGTTTCTCGCATACCATAGATTTAAATAATTGGTCTTTAAAGATTATTTTTATTTGGGGACCAACAAATATGCCTTTCTTCAATTTGGCCTCACTTACGCGTGAAATTGAACTTTTCAGGTTTTTAAATTTTTCTCCATCTCTATTTAAAGCTGTTAACAAATTTTTTATTAAGCTTAATTCGCTAGTTATTACTGGCAAAAATGTTTGTTATTTGTGTGCAATGATTTTGTTTTCCGGAAACGCACAGTATTTTAAAGTCAAACTTTGTTGTATGAAGTGACACCCTTTTATTCTGCTATCGCATTCACATAAAAAGCAATAATATTTTGCGTAACCTCCATGTTATCCAGCTAGTATAGCTACAAATTTTAAATCGGTACATATATTCCACAAATAGCGAAGAAATTCCGCAATACGTTTATCCTTTTTTTTGTTTGTTATATTGAGATCTTTTATCGCTAAATAATAACACAGCACTTTAGCAATTTAGTTTTAAATTAAATTAAACGATTTATTTATTTTGAATACACACGATAGTAACTTTGTTGTCTTTGCTCACTGATGACTCAAATTGAATTAATTCATTTGCCCAGCAAATGGTGTTTGTATAGTTGTTTTGGGCGGTTCTCGCATATACAAGAATATTATACTTTAACAACACGCCATATTGTTGTTGTTATTACCATGTTTTGGTTTTGTTCTGTGTTAGCTGTTTTTGTTTTCAGTGTTTGTTGTTTATCTTATTTCGGAGAATTTCTTATACGCAGGTTGTTGATGTCTTGTGTGTAAAAGATTTCTTAAAAAATTACGCAGTCGTAGATTGCCCAGTGGGTCGTTTCGTTTACTTTTTTTTACTGATAATTAATTACTTTTAAAACTTAACAAATCATCGTCGTAACAACATATATGTTGTGATTTTGTATCTGAAACGTGAAATGCAAATTGCGCATAAATATGTTATACAATGTTTGCCAAAGTCGGTGTCTGCACTAAATTGTAAATAAAATCAACATTTGTGTATCGATTTTCATCATTTATGATTTATTTTATTCCCAGTATAGCTAGATTATCGAATAAGGAATATAAAACATTAGCTGTTTTATATTTTTTTACGATTTTTATAGAAACATTTTTGTTTTTCGTTACCAATTTCTGAATTATGGAAGGTTAACTTTAAGGTAATTGTATCCCTCATCTTCGAAAGATTACAGTTATTCAAATCAATCGAGTCGTTAAAGAGTTATTTTGAAATAAATTGGCGTGGTCGCCTTGTTTAGGGGAAAATATTAGGCATACCCATAAAAAAATCTATACTTGATTCGCGAAAACTGAAAGCGGATTATTCCACATATTTATGTTCAGGGACCAATCTTTTTTGCAAACCAGTCTAATTGAATTTAGTTTGTACATTTTTCTGATTACTAAAAAAATTATGTAATAAGTAATTTTTGCTAATACCGGAATTTAATTTTCATTACCATATTTTCTATCATTTAATGAAGAAAAGCAAGAATCACTAAATTTTAGTCAAAAATTAATTTGCACAACTTTGTCTTTTAAATATAACAAACATGTCATTTATAGCACCTTCAATTACGTTCAAAATTAATAAATGATTTCACTTCAAGACAGTTTCTTACCTGTGGTCAAGATGCGTAATAAATTTATTTTGTATTGTATTTTTAAATTTGTAAATGTACATGTTTACTTACTTGTAATAAATTAAGAATTACATTATAAGTAATATTTCATCAATTACTGCAATTTTTCAATTACTTTCTTCTTTATAATCAGTAAAAATGTTCTGAATTTATTTTGAATATAATTTTACCAGCACCACAAGAAGCTTATTTATGTTTAATACTAATTTCTAAATCACTGGAAGCGAATTTTCTACAAAATACTTTTAAAATTTAAAAAACAAAAATTTAGTCAAGTATTTGCTTATGATGCTTTTTTTCTCATTATGGTTTTTTTTTTAAAGAGAAGTAGCACTTCAGGCAACAATGCCTATTTAGTCAAGTACCGTGCTACATTCTTTTAGGAAAGGGATAGAGAATAGATGAAACAGGTGGAGAAAGTAGAAGGATAGCCGGAAATTAACTTCCGTATATAAGACAGCACAGCGATCAGTGACTATGCCTTCATCGCTGAGCAGCCCCACCGACAAACAATTTTTATTTTTGTAATGAAAAAACCAAGGTCTTCGTTGGGAATCGAACCCACAACCCCCATACTTACAAGCTAGTACACTACCTAATAGCATACAAGGGCACCTAAATAACCAAATAACCAAAAATCTAACATTTTTTCCTAAAAGAGTGTTTTTATATTGTAAGAGTAAGTCTGTAAATAAATCTATTCGGCCTTAAAAATTTTGTCATTTTGTGGCCATTTACTTACGTTACTTACACTTTGAAAACTGTCATGCAGGAGCAAAAGCATTAGTTGCTCTTTTTCGGAATAAAATCTGGCTTATAAATGCCAAAGAAGAATGCAGTCGAGTGGTGCGTAAATGTATTCATTGTTTCATGTATAAACCGAAACTTATGAGTCAAATATTGGGCAACTTGCCCGCTGATAGGGTGAGAGCTCTACAACTATTCAAAATATGTGTCGTAGATTTTTGCACTCCGAATAACGTAGTTTTAAAAATTCGCGGACGTCCACCCATCAAAATGTATATTGCTGTGTTTATATGCTTCGCTTCTAAGGCCGTTCACTTCAAACTGGTTAATGATTTAACTACCGATTGTTTTCTCTTATGTCTTAAAAGGTTCATCGCCAGGAGAGGGATGCCGGCGAAAATTTATTGCGACAACGCCACCAATTTCGTCGCATCCAGTCGGGAAATACGAGAGGCCAGCGGAGAAATTTTACAGCAAGCCGAATTATTCGCCACCAACAGAGGGATGGAGTTCATCTTTATAAAACTCAGGGCTCCGCACTTCGGCGGGCTATGGGAAGCATCGGTGAAGTCAGCCAAAACCCAAACGTTGCAAACCGTTGGCAGCACGCTCTTGACAGCAGACGAGCTGGCAACATTGCTCGCATTGATGTGATTTGATTTACATTTGCACCAGGTTGTCATAATCAGATGGTGGTCAAATCACTTTGAATGATTTGCAAATGTCATTCACGCCCTAGGAGGCCATCGATTACGTATATCCTCCGGTCGCTCCTAGTAGCAATTTCGAAAGCCCGAAGTAGGCCGCAGCCTTCACTCCTTGTTAAAGAGTTGGAGACTTTCCAACTTCTGGTCCAGAACGCATGAAGCTTAATATAATTAAGAACACGACGGCATTCATACTCACTGGACCTAAACCATTTATTGTGTTTATTTTGAATGAACCGACGCATAAACTCAAACGAGGGCCTCGAAACACACAGCCACCATGATACTCCTATATAGGGGCCAACCTGAATAACCAATCAGAGAACAGCTAATTGTCTCAAGAGACAAATAGTGAACTCTGCGGGAGTACTGATTCCCGTGGAAATATGTGGATTGTACAGATGACTCCTACTAGCCTTTGAGGAGCCTGGGCTCCCTTTTACCCCGCAAGACACCAGTCTAAATGGATTAGTAGGTTCCAAAAAGACTATCATGTGCCCCCGGGGGGATTACTCGCAGAAATAGACGCTCGCGCCCAATTTTCCCGAACAGCAGCGATCCCAACGACAGAGAAGCCCTCACACTAGCCCATCTGTTAATGGGAGAGAGCCTTCGAACGCAGGTTAACGAATATCAGTTAGAAGCGTCAGTCAAGCTGCAGTACTTGAAAAGATGGCAGCGTATTTCCGCACTCAAGCGAATGTTCTGGCGATCTAGGGCAAAAGACTACGTCCTGAGCCTGCAAGTGGTCCGACGTAACGCTCAACGTCGTCGTCGACAAAATCGTCGTCATACACGGCGACAATCTTCCACCAATGCAGTGGCTGATGGGTCGAATAGTAGCCGTGTTTCCCGGCCAAGACGGCAGGTAGCAGAAGTGAAAATTAGAAGCGGTATGCTGAAGCGGTCCATCCAAAACCTGGCTGTACTTCCTGTTAATTGAAGACCCTTTGTCCTTTAATGCGCCCGTCATGTTTGGCCGTAACAATTTTGCTGTTATAATATTGAATTTCTGTATTTGAATTAAAATCAATTGAACTAACTCCCTTAAGCATAATACTTAGTACTTTGTGTACTTAAGTACTTTGTGAAGAATTAGTAGTAACTCATGGCTTGGGAAATTTTCTGTAATAAGTGTTATACCATATAATGAAGACTCCATTTTTTATAAATACATAAAACACTTTCGTTTTGAACACCGAACAATACATATGTGTACCAACCCTATAATCTTTTCGTGGCGATATAGTTTAAAATTTTTATTTAATTCGTATTTAGTAGTGAAAAATAGCACGTAACAATATCAAGAACATTATCACACTATTTGCTATTCGTAATATTGGCCGGAATTTCAACTAAATGACAAAATACCAGTACAATCATGCTCTGAACATCGTTTGCGGATAATGTCGACTATGATGATAATATTTTCGTGGATACTTCATAATAATGTGGTCTTTAATGTTGACATTATCTTTACCCTGGAATTGAAAGTAGAAACACAATAATGAAGTTATGTAATAAATGATGATGAATATATTTTAGGTGATAATGTCGTTGCTGTTAAAAAAAAAGTTGACGATAACATTGATGAGTAAACAACATGACAACGCTGCTGTTCAAAATGTAAATAGTTCTTTGTTACTTCTCGAGTTCAAGCATGTATGAAAATACTTTGATTTTCATAAACACGCAGCGAGATAAACATGCAGACAGTCACTGTGAATATTTTATTTTTTATCACCTGTGGTTTGAATTTTAAAATTAATGTTTATGAGACTGTGCTGTGTGCAAGTGATTGCTTTTATTTTTCCTTTACTTTAATAACGCACTGTGGAGCTTTTATGATATTGTTAACATGAATTTAAATTATAAAATAAGGTAACTATATTTTTATATTTAATCTTTATATAGTAAGTGCTTTAAATAAACTGTTCGCTTAACAATCCAGCATCAATTAAAAGAAAGGGTTTTTTATAATATTATTGATACGAAGATGATTAATTTAAGTTTTAAAAGAACATAACTATCGTAAAAAAGTTAACGAAATGACCTATTGTGTATTTTACAAAAAATCTTAAGAAATCTTATACATGCAAGACAATAACAATATGCTTATTATAAATTTTAGGAAAGAAGCTAAACAACAGAAAAAAAGAACAACTAACACAGAACAAAAACAAAACACACACTCAGACAGGCACCTACGCTGAATGACGATAAAGACAACAACAACAATATGGGATGATGTTAAAGTAGAATATGCTTGTGATGTGAAGACAACGAAATAAAGCATTTTTTAGGCGTTACAGTGGTGAAGTTACCATCGTGTTTATTTTGTGTGTATTGAAAGTAAATAAATCGTTTAATTTAATTTAAAACTATAAAGTGTAGTGTTATTATTTTGCAGTAAAAGAACTCAATTAAACAAAAAGGTAAAAACCACGACTTTTTATTAATTACATTTCGATTACTTTAGTTCGTAGCAAAAGTTAAAAAGGCGAACGAACTTTGTGGCAAATGTTATCTCGTAATACTATTGTATTAGGAGTATAATAAAGCAGATCTCAAATTTCTGAGTTTTACTTAACGTCCTTTGTACCTACTGATTTCTGGCATCAAATTGGTAATTTAAGGCTACATTACATTCTTTAAGGTTCGTGCCAATACCAGCCTTTAACACTTTCTTTATGATAAAAACTAACTAACAACAAAAAAATTAAATTTTAACCAAAAAAAAAAAAAAAATATATATAGAAAATAATAAGACATGACTACTGCGGTTGTTGTTAGTTAGGCACGTTATGGGCATCTATATACGGGTCAGCAAAGCCTCAATTCTCACAAGCTAATAAACGTAGGTCAAAATGACTGTACCTGTCTCTACAGAAAACGTTTGCCATCTTGAAGACCGATTGTTGTACGGCAGCACTATTTTGTTGAAACCACATTTACCCCCCACTTATATATGGTCTTTGGAGATGGCAACAACAGATGCAATTTGGGGAAAAAGGGAGCCCAGTCCCCTGAAGTCAGCAGAGGTACAACTGGAAACTCCACTTTATTTCCACGGGAATCAGTGACCCGCAGAGTTACGTTATTTGTCTTTTTAGACACTTAACTGTTCTCTGGCTGATTATTGAAGTTGGCCCTTAATGGGAGTATCGTGGTGGTTGTGGTTTCGCGGCCTCATATCAGTCTATGGTTCTATGGTGGCCCGGCTCATTTCACCTTTAATAACAACTACCTGGTGAAATGTTCCCAGATCCAGTGAGCATGCTAGACATGTGTTCTGAACAGGAGTTGGAAAGTCTCCAACTCTTAAGCAAGGAGTGATGATTTGCAGCCCTGCTCTGGAATCATCGAAGTTGCAACTAGAAAGTTCTGTTGCATAGAATTATGGCTTCGGCTCCCTAGGACGAGCATGACGTTCCAAATTATGCAGTGGTTTGGTCCACCATCTGATTAAGGCTTCATAGCCAGGCGCAGATGTAAATCTAATCACACAGTTGAAACCACATTTCGCCCTTTTTATTTTTAACAATCTCCATTAAGCACAAAGCAAGCTGCGGCTTCGGTTTTGAAGAAATAAAAGATGCATTTTGCTGGATTCTGCAGTGATGTGGCTATTGCTTACTAATAAATTCGTAAGGTCAAAAACAGTGCTACCGTTGTCATACCTTTCGGTGAAAATTGTCGTACCAAACCGTTTGTTTGGTACAGTTGGCGAGTGCTTTCGTTGCTATAACATAATTATCCAGCCGCGTTTCAGATAGTACTGGAGAGTTAGTATTATGTCCATTAGTATAGTGTTGAGTTTAAGTAGTTTTCGTATTAGGGTCGTGTTATTGTATGTAGGAAAATTGCCTGTTACCCGGCAGCATTTTATTCAAGGTTAATTTAATGTTCTCATCTTTTATTATTATTATTAGCTAGCCTGAGAGTGTTTTTCGTTTGTTAGAGTATACGAATGGGTTCAGTGGTGTAAAAATTGTATCTAAACTCGTGTTAAGCTGTTTGTTGTTTTGCTAGAATCTAGTGATGCCATACATTCATCTGTTTCCCTTGGTATGTGTCCGTGACTGTCTCTCTTTCGTTTGTACGAGCGTATGTGTTCTGTAATTTTCTTCTTTTGTTTAATGTTTATCCAGTTTGTCCTGTATAAGTATGTTTACAGGTACAAGTAAGTCTGTATACTTCGCTGAAATTAAATTTATCTACTGTGTCTGTAGAGGTCTTGAGATTGGGTCTCAATGTGCTGCAGATTTTTATTGCTGTGAGTAAACTTTCTTTGTGAACAAAATATTAGTTAATTTATATAGTCTGTCGTCGTGGTGTATCGGTTATTTCTTTGCCTTCTTTATTTCTGTTTTAGTGTTGTATTGCCTAAGCAGTTTATCAATGTTGTTGTCGTTGTTGTTGTTAGTCGAATAGGGGATAGCATTTTATGCGCTTCCGTCTTCTGCGCTTCTTCTCCAATTTCTAACAATGAGGTCTGCGAGATGTCGCTGTTTTGGTCGTCCTCTCCTCCTTACCGGAGCTTCTTTACTCATTCACACAACATGTCCTAGCCAGCGCAGTCTTTGCAGTTTTGTGCGCTTGGCAATGTCATCGGCCAACTTATATAGTTATGTTGTTGTTAGCAGTGTTGTAAATTTTTGTACTTATCTGGAGAAAGTGGAATTATCTTAAGTCTGTCATAATTGTCATAGTAAATTTGAATAGCTTTTTGTGGTTGCTCCAGCATAAATCTATACAGGATAATTTTGCATTATAATATTTTGTTTGAAAGTTATCGTTTTCGCAAGATCTATCAAAATTTAAAAACAAAATAAAATATAATGCAAAAATATATAACACTTTCTAATAACGTCCCACTGTGATGAGAAATATGATTTGTAAGTCCCATGCTTAAGTTCGAGGAATTAATTTATATGGTTTACTTAGCGAAGAACACTGTACTACATTAACTGCTTACTTACTTATCATTCCAGAACATTTTTGTTGGTTGGCATGTGATACTGATTTGCAGTTCTTATTGTTTCCCTTTTTTTTGGTTTTTTTGTGTCTTCTTCTTTAAACTCAATGCTTCCGTAGAACAGGTGACAAATCGGTTTTGCGCTGTTTAAGTGTTATGCCCGCGAAATATTTTTTAAGTTTTGTGATGATTTATGAACAGCATAAAATTTTTGTTCCATTTTTCTCTTTTCTGCTCGCTACACATTTCATACTTAATCCAACTGACAGTTAAAGATGTCTTTTCTTTAACGGAGTGTTATTCTTACTTTTTTTTATTTTTTTTATTTTTTAATTTTTATTTTTATTTTTCGTAAATCAAGAAGAATGTGCTGGCTTACATTTGTGTTTTGTATTTAAAAGATAATAATGTTTTAAACTACTTGAATATATTTTCTACTGTTTATTATTTAAGTGCCATTTAATCATGATTATTTCGATTTTGAAAACAAATTAAAAAATAAAAAAAAATCCTCTCAACTAAAGGGTATTTGGATGGAAAAAGCTGTAACTTATTGTGTTAGATTAATATGTACACTTTAAATGGAATAAAAACCCATTTATAGACACATTAGATTACAAACTACACATATATACATGCACATCCCTATAAATAGATTTTCATGTACAGTCATATACACATTTGGATTTAAACAAAATGTAAATAAACCACAATTTTGACAGTTTGACATCACAATAGACCAAGCTCTACATATTTGCAAATATACATGGATATAAATATATATATGCACAAACAAGTTGCTTTAAAAATATTTGTATGCAAATATATGTAACGATAGATGTGTGCGTATTATGCGTATATTCGAACTAACTTACTCACTTAATGTCGATACTTAAACAATTGTTAATGTTTGCTAGAGACAACCAACGTCCCTTTGCAATGCTACAATATTAATGGTTTCAAATGTTAGAACGTATAATGTATATGATGACGATAGTCATTGCTAGATCGAGAACACACATATATGCTACATATACACATGTATGCCTGTATGCATGTATGTATGTATGTGTGACATTTGTATGTTGAATCGATTTTCGTATAAATTATCATCAGAAATAACTTCCACTAACTAAACATTGTTCGGCATTTAAAAAGCAACATAAAAAATTTATACCAAACATTTTAGAATAGTTTCACACTTTTGGCTTTTGTCTAAAAATTGTATTATAAGCTTACGTTTTCGAATATAAAATAGATACAAAGTTAAACGGCTTAAAAGTCATATTGGCACAGTACGCTTGATAAGTCATCGGAAATTCAAAAACAAAAAATGCAAATTGAAACAAGAGAAATATAATTTTAAAACATCGGGTTTTTCAACAAGAACTTTGGTTTTTAATTGTGGCAACACAAGAACAACATGATAGTTTTAACATTCGCAGTAGATGCATTGCAATTGTTACAATGTATTTAATTTACCACGAAAATCACATTAAAATAATTAAAATTCACTTTGAAAATTGTGGTTATGCTAAAGTTGCATTTCGTAAATTTGTGATATTTTCGGACAATTTAATCGTTTTTCTGAGACCGTTATTAAGAATTTGGTCGCTAAAGTTGATAGGCTTGAAACGTGCGAAGAGAAAGTCGTTTAACTGAAAATATTGCAGCCGTGAGCCACAGTGTTGAAGCAGATTCAAATTTGCCAATTCGTCGACGTTCTCTATATTTAGAGTTGTTCAAAACCACCACATGGCATAAGGATTTAACTTTGAAGCCTAACAAGGTTTAACTGATGCAGGACCATTCACATCGTCGTAGAGTCGCTTAAATCATTTAGGAACAACCGGCATTTAGTTGTTTGACGTGCTCGCTGTAGATGCATTGGCAATTCAATTTTGCACGAAAATCGCAATAAAATAATTGAAATACACTATGAAACTTGGTGTTCTGTTAAAGTTACATTTCGTAAAATTCGGGATATTTTCGAACAACATATTCGTCCTTCTGAGATTGCTGTTAAGAATTTGGCTGCAAAATTTTAGTTGACAGGCTAGAAACAAAATGTGTGAACACCAACACCAATACTTGATCGACCGTATCATTCAACTGAAAATATCGCAGCCGTGAGCCACACTGTTGAAGCAGATCCAAATTTATTAATTCCTCGACGTTCTCTACAATTGGAGTGATCCAAGACCACTACATGGCAAATTTTGCGTAAGGATTTGACTTTGAAGCCTTACAAGGCGCAACTGGTGCAGGAATTGAAGTCGATCTTACATTCACATCGTCATCTAGGACCTTCTGAAAAAATCATTTTTTCAGACAAAGCCCATTTTCACTTATCAGGGTATGTGAACAAGCAAAATTGCCGCATTTGGGCTTTTGAAAATCCTACAGCGATCATTGAGAAGCTTTTGCATGCTCAACGTGTCACTGTATGGTGCGCTATGTGGATTGGAGGCTTGATTGGGACGGTTTTATTTTTTCCAAGATGAGGGTGGAAACATGGTAACTTTCCATTGATCAGGCTATTGCGAGATGCTACCAACTCAATTTTGGCCTATTATTGACGACGTGGATATCAGTGACATGTGGTTTCAGCAGGACGGTGTCACATGTCACACAGCCAATGCCGCGATCAATTTATTGCAAACCAAGTTAAGTTAAGTGGCCAGTCAGATCGTGTGATTTTTTGACCAATTGAATCAATTTCAGCTTTAAAACTTAAAATCTGTGCTGTGATTAACGAAATAGGACTGACGTTTTGCCAAAAAGTGATTAAAAACTTTGATAAAACAATCGAAATCTGTCAGCGTGGTCGTGGTGGAGATTTGCCAGACATTATTTTTCATTCAAAATTCAAATTTTTCTCTTCGTAGTGCAATAACAATTGAAATCATCTCAAACTAAATTTTTTGTTTTATTTTACAAAACGAACTTATTGTTCTCAAACTCTTAACATGAAATCATTCTTAAAAAAAATCAACTTAAAGAGAGTAAAACGCGCTAGGGGGATCTTGAATATTAAAAGAAAATTGTCATGGCCCTTCTAAAATGATTTAAAAGCTGAGTGCATATACATAAAATTATATCACCTATGAAGATACTTTTTCCTATATTATTGTGTTTGACTATAGTGTTTCAAAAGAAAGGTCCAGATAAGAAAATTACGCCATTAAAAATGACACAATGGCGTAATTTTCTTATCTGGAACTTTCTTTTGAAACACTATAGTGAAATTACGCCATTGTGTAATCTTTAATGGCATAATTTTCTTATGTTCTTTAATTTATTTTATTGGGAGCTATAGTGATACTAACTTTGATAATTTATATATGATGTATGGGTGTGTTTATCATACTCCTGAATAGACGTGTCAATATTATTTTGCATGAGGACACCCTTTAATTTTAATAATTGCGAAAATGAGGATAATCAGTCAGCATCATTTTTCAATTCAAATAATTTTTTTCATGAGTGACGAATGAGCTTAAAGGCGGCTAGAAAGAAAAGTTAATGAAATTGAGAATAACTCGAAATGAGCTAATTTTTTTTTATTACAGCAGGTGGCTCAAACTGTACACATGACTGAACACATGAATGTGCTCCTGAATGTATTAATGAGTGTACTTATGTGATATTAAAAATTGCCTACTGTTCTCTTAGAAATACCCCCCGGGGGCACATATAAGTGGTTTTTATAGAACTTCGACTATCTAGACACAGTGCAATTGGGGGAAAAAGGGAGCCCAGTCCCCTGAAGTCAGCAGGGGTACAACTGAAAACTCCACTTTATTTCCACGGGAATCAGTAAGCTCGCAGAGTTCCGTTATTTGTCTCTTTAGACATTTAACTGTTCTCTGGCTGATTATTGAGGTTGGCCCCTATATGGGAGTATTGTGGTGGTTGCGGTTTCGCGGCCCCATATCAGGTCTATTGTTTAATATGGTGGCCAGGATCAATTCGCTGTTAATGACACGCTAGGTGAATGATCCAGTCCAGTGAGCATGCTAGACATGTGTTCTGAACAGGAGTTGGAAAGTCTCCAACTCTTAAGCAAGGAATGATGATTTGCAGCCCTGCTCTGGAATTATCAAAGTTGCAACTAGAAAGTTCTGTTGCATAGAATTATAGCTTCGGCTTCCTAGGACGAGCATGACGTTCCAAATTATGCAGTGGTTTGATCCACCATCTGATTAAGGCTTCATGGCCAGGCGCGGATGTAAATCTAATCACACGTTTTCTTAGAAATAAAATCAGCATCTATTAATGAGAAAAGTTAATATGAAGTTAATGAAATTAAGTTTTACATATTATATTGGCTAAATTAACGCCCTCAAGGAAATATACATATATATCCTCCTTTTAAAGAGTTTAAAGTTGTTGCTTGCCAAATATCTGACTTAAACTTTTTGATTTCTCATCCAGTATGAGCTTTTAAAGTTTGCAATGGTTAATTCGTTGCGATAAACGCAGATTTTGAAGAATGTGAAAAGGTAAGTCTGGTAAATCGACAATGAAGATCATGCTGTGCCGAAACAACAGTAATAGTAATAATTAATGTAAGGTTTGCCCCGCTCCATTAGTCATTGTTAGCTAATTTTTTATTTCTCAGTGACATTTGACGCCAGCCAAAATTTGTACAAGGACCTGCTTCTTGATCTAACCTAGAAAATTGTGCTTCGCATGTTATCTTCGTTAACCTCTTTCAGAAGGCCCCCTAATGTTAAAAATATGTTCACCCGATTTTCTTTTTTTGCCAGCACGCCTAGTAGCGACATACAAATATCCAAACGTCGCAACGATGAGCTACAAGTTTCACTTTACTGGGAAATATCACTTTAGTTTGAATTTCCTTCAAAGATATTATTTATTGTGAAGTTTCTATTTTTGTTTTTAGTTTGAAAATTTTTATTTTGTTTTATTATGAAATAGAATTTATCGGAAATATTATAGGACCGATAAGCCTGCATATACAAAATACAAGTGTCTCTAGTAAAAGTCATAGTACTGTCATGACAGTTAACATAAATTAAAATGTAAAAACTACAACATAGTATAGTACGAGGATGTGTATGTACTTTTGTAATTATTGATTGTATTCTTATTTATACACATACATATATGCATAAGTCTTCATGCGGGAGTGTATGTGAACAAATCTAACATATGTTACCACATTTAGTCAAATATCTAACATATTTGAATACCAATAAATAAATGTATGCATTCTTGTACTCGTATGTAGGCATTTTTAGGTATACGCAAGGGTATTCAACCAATTAGTCGTTAAATAATAAGCCGATTGAGTTTTTACATATAAATTTGGATTGAATACTCTTTTAAGTGAAATTTAAACATTTTATTTCTATTTTTAATTTTTGGAAAATTTATAAAGCATATACATACGTATGCTTTGTATATGTAAAAAAATTGTAAAAATTTTAATATGCATACAGCTTGTTCAGTGAATTTTAAATAGTTGTGTTTGAATTTATTACAAAATATATAGTTTTTCTGATTAATTTTAATTGACAAATTTTGTAAATTCTTTTTACCTAAAACAGTTTTTAGTTTTTTAAACCGCGGTGAATTATTTTTATTTCATTATACGGCTTCATAACGCGCTAGTTTTCTTTTCAAAATGTGCAAAATCATGGTTAATCAAAGACTATTTTCGTGTTATACGATCGCCAGCAATGTAGGATGTGTTTCATTATTTTATTGTTTTTACAGTGAAATTTACTTTTATGAAGTCAGGAAATTGTTTCCTAAAAATTGTAGTTTTGTGCGCACAACACGTTATTCATTAACAGTACATCACTTTGTTGCTGATTTTTGTTTTTAAAAGAAAAGTAGCACTTTAGGCAACAATGCCTATTTAGCTAAGTACCGTGCTACACTCTTTAGAAAAGGGATAGAGAGGAGATGCGAAAGGTGCTGAAAGAAGAAGGATAGTTACGGAAATTAACTATCGTATAAGACAGCTTAGTGACCAGTGACAATGGCCTTATCACTGAGCAGCCCCACCGACAGTCAATTTTTATTTGTAGTGAAAAAAACCAAGGTCTTTGTTGGGAACCGAACCCACAACCCCTTGTCATGTAAGCTAGCACACTACCTACTAGCCTACAGAGGGTCTTGTAATTAAAATTTTATATACTGAATAAACTTGCAAGTTCTTTTCTGTCTTTTTCAATCTGAAAGCATGAATTTGAATGCCGACCAATACTAATTTCTCTCTCTAACTTACCCTTTCAACAACTTAATGTCCTTGTTTTAAAATAATGCACTGCATGAGTGAGCATCACTCTTGAGAGTTGATCCTTTTAAATGGAATCACGCCATTGACAAATATTTTTAACAAAATACGTGGTATCTAAAAATTAGAATAAATTTAATATTTATTGAAACATTTTTTAATTAGTTACATTAAAAAACTAGCCACATAATTAGCCTTTTTATTTAATATTAAACCATTAGTCTTCCAACTAATTAAAAATATCAACAAGGATCAAGTTGAAATTGACTATGATCAATTAAAAAACATTTTCTTCTAAACGAATATCCGGACACAAAATTCTTCGTAGTCATATGGCCCTGTAGGCTAGTAAGTAGTGGACTAGTTTACCAGTCTGGGGGTTGTGGGTTCGATTCCTAACAAAGACCTTGGCTGTTTTTACTAAAAAAAAAAATTAAAATCTACTGTCGGTGAGGCTGCTCAGTGATGAAGGCATAGCCATTGGTCGCTGTGCTGCCTTATACGACAGTTATTTTCCGATAACATTAGCCTTCTAGAATTAATAGTTGCCCTGGTAGGCTAGTAGGTAGTACGGCTGGTTGTTGTCACTACAAAAATAAGAGCTTGCTAAAATCAATTACATCAGGTATTTTTGTTGGCCCGTAAGTCAATAAGATTTATTGAAACATTTAATTATTACTTAAGTTAAAACAATCAGTCACATCAATAGCTCGCTCACTATTTTTATTTAATATTAAACCGTTAGTATTCAGACTTATTAAAAAATATCAATAAGGATCCATTTAATATCATAAAATAAGTAAGAAATCTAAAGTGAAGATTGGTGGTACGAATTAAAACCACACTTTTACTTAAACGATTATCTAGATACAAAATTCATTGTACTTGTATCTAATACTTACAATAGTTATAGATTTTATTTATATGTATATCACCTACACATGTAATGGAATGCATAATTTTTACCGAGCATTTTGTTCTGAGGTCATTAGGAATTGCTGCCTATATTAAGTTGTATTTTATTTCTTATTATTATCTTAAAATAATTTTATTTATCCCATTTGAAAATGATAAGTTTAAAATAAATGAAGACCAGGATTTTAGATTTTTAGAATATTTTTATTTATATTTTTCCAGTATGAAAATTTAAAACTTATTAAAATTTTGCGATTTGGTTTTAATTATGTAATTAATTTTAAATAAATAATTATTAATCTTAGTAGCGGTCTTTTTGAAATCAAATTAACATTATATATTTTTTTTCAATATTTCGCTTTCCTGTGGAAAGCTTCTTCAGAATGTGATCCTTAGAGACTTAATTATGTATTTTTTACTTAAAAATATAATTCGTTGTTCAAATAAACAATTATATTACGATTTACAACATCTAATAATAAAGAATAATTAATAAATTTATAAAAATTAAATTTATTAACAAGCAACATAATACCAGACACAGCCAGTCAGGCTAAGGTAATGCTGAACAAACTAACTAATAAGACTTTACAACTACCCAAGACGATCGCAAACATACGCTACAACAAATAATGTATTGACAACAACATTACGCCACGCTACGCAACTGTTAACATCACCACAAAAACCTACGTTTCACAGCAGGCTAAACGTACAGCAGAACTAACATGGATAAAGACTGAAATACGCTCACCTTACATCAAAAAAGACAAACTTAACAAGGAATTGTATAGAATTCACTAAGAGGTAGCCGACATATTGACTAGACATAACCTATTCCATATATTTCCACCATTTTTACACAATCTACGCGATAGATACAAACGAATGGAGCGTAAATTATACAAAGCTAACAAAACAAACCGACAATCACAATAGGGTGGAGTTTCATTCACGCATCAAAAACCTCACAGATATACGATTCAATGAAAACGAGACAAAACTAATGGAAAAAGGATTGAAACATAATTTACCTTTTGACAGAATACAGAAGACGATTGAAACACATATTGTAGACGCTGAGGCAACTATCGCTCAATTACCAACCGACCGACAAGAACACATGAGACACAGAGTGGCCAACATACTCGAGAAAACGATAAAAGAACACAATAAGGCAAAAACGAATCCAAACCAGCAAAAAATTGCTAAACAGATAAGGGCAAAATTACGGGACAATGACGTAATAATTACAAAGGCTGACAAAGGAAATACGACAGTAATAATGCACAAAGAAGATTATATAGACAAAACACAACAATTTATACAGCAGACCAACTGCACTAAATTTAGGAATGACCCAACTGAATCCTTATAAAAGGAAATACGCAACCTATTAAAACGCTGCAAAACTTTTACTGATGGAAAAGTATACATGAACATAAATCCAGGACTACCGACGCTCAAAGCACAACCAAAAATACACAAGGAAAACATACCAATACCACCTAGCTAAACACCTCACCGGCGTACTTAAGGAAAGGATAAATTTACAGAACACATATACTATACGTAATACACAAGACCTCATTGATAAACTTAAGGAAATCAAAATAACCGAAAACACGCGACTCGTTTCCTTTGATATCAAAGATCTATATACTTCAATACCAACACATGAAACCTTAGATATTCTACGCAACACACTAGACAATTTGTACGAAAGCCAATACATCGCTGATATTATAGATATTGTAAAAACGATAATAAAACAGAACTACTTTAGATTCAATAACAACTTTTACAAATTACCTGACGGACTCGGTATGGGAAACCCAACTTCCGCAATCTTCATGGAAATATTCATCCAACATCTCGAATCACTACACGTAAAAACACTCATGGAAAAACACAAAATAACTCATTACTATAGATACGTAGATGAAATTATATGCATCCTCGAGCAAGACAACGGCGAACAAATTTTAGAAAACTTAAACACAATTCATGATAAGATTACATACACAATGGAAAAAGAACAAGACCGAAATTTACATTATCTTGACATCACTATAACACGAGGAACTGACTATTTAATATTCGACATCTATAGAAGACCAACAACAACGGACACTACCATCCACAGCACCTCAAACCACCCTACCCAACACAAACTAGCAGCGTTTAGACATATGATACACAGGCTTGGGATAATTCCACTTACTCCAGATAAGTACAGGAGGGAACTCGACACAATCTACGCCACTACCATCGATAAACTACTTAGACAATACAACATTAAGAACAGAAATAGAGAAGACAAAGAGACAGCCGATACAACACGACATCACACCTTTACTTACACAGGACTAGAAATATACAGAATAACTAACCTTTTTCACAAAGAAGGAATACTCACAGTATTAAAAAGTGGAAACACCCTCAGACATTATCTCAGATCAACGACAGAAACAATTTACAAATTTAGTTCCAGAGGGGTATAAAGACTTACCTGTACCTACAAACAAACCTATATAGGGCAAACTGGACGAACACTAAAAACAAGGCTTACAGAACACATACGCTTATACAAACGGAAAAGAGAAGATTCAAACTTTGCATTTCACCTTGACTCTCACGACTTTATTACATCCTAGCAAAAAAGGACGAAGACTAGACATTCTTGAAAATATAGAAATCTACAAAACAAAAACATTCAACAACGACATTATAAACGAACAGGTTAACACGACCTCAGACACAATTTTCACACCATTGAAACTACTCATGCAAACGGGCAAACGAAAAACACCCTCAGACGGACACACGTACCTACATAACAGTAAAAGACGGAGGTATCGATAAATTCACTTTGCATACAAATGTCAGGTGGCTGGTATTCTGCTTACCTGAATATATACGAACCTAATAACAGAACTGCCTAAACGCCAACACTGACTCACCAGTACAAACTAAACCGCGGCTTGAGAATGATGCATTCGCATCGAAGCGCTCGCCATCGAATACAAACCAGCCAGTTAGGACGGAAAATGGCAATATTAAACTTATTAATCTTTAAAAATATTTCGAATTGGATATTCATTTGAATAATTATTTCGGAAGAATTGTAAGAACAGATATATTAAGCAATATTCTGCGGCTTTTCAGCGTTGGAAATGTCAGTAATTTCAATCTGATGTTATTTACACCGTAGTAAGGCGTTGGATAAGGTCAGCCATAAACTTCTGATAAGAAAACTTGACTAATTTTCTTGAGCATCGACGCAATGTAGGTTATATTTCACTGTTTTAACGTTACAACAATGGTAAGCGCTCTAACGCACGCCTTTGCGTTTAACTCGATTTTCGTTGAGAGCGCATCCATTCGAGGTTGATTGGCCAGTGAATCTCACTACGCATTGTATGGAGAATTCGTTTTTTAGCAGGACAGTTCTTATGTAGAATAAACTCTCTCCAGAAGTCGTTCTCTTCACTTTAAATGTAGAAAAATTCAAATTGAATGTCCACACACTACTCCCTCTTTCCTCTTCCCCATAACTTAATTTCCTAGCTCTGGTACAATGCATTGCATGATTAGAGGTCATCCCCTGCGTACTGGTCCAAACGAAAAAAAAATACTTGTGTGCATAAATTCATATCTGTTAAACAGAACTCAACAAGTTCGTTATAACACGCTAACTTTCCAAGAAAAATTTGTTTCATCTGTTGTGTCGCAAGGTGGTCATTTGGGTCCTTTTAATGATCCACCCAATGCCAAACGATCAAATTTCTATTATATGCAGATGGCATGTAGATATTTCGAACATATAATGGTCACGCTTATCATATTCTCTTAGACTTGGATTCATTTAGTTATTGGTGTAATATCAACCCACGAAGTCGAACCTTAAAAAGTGCAAGTACATGGACTTCTTCCGAAGATGTTATACAAGCGTGCAATACATTTTAAACTATCATGAACTTGACAAACTGAATATAGTTTCAGATCTTGATAGTTTTGTGGATGTTAAATTAAATTTTATACAGCATATTTCATTAGCCACTAACAAAACATGTGCAGTTCTTGGATTTTTAAAATGCTAAGCGAAGGAATTTGATTAGCCATATGTCACAAAACATCGTTGTACTTGTTTTGTCTGGAATATGGCTTAATAATATCTATTCTGGAATCAGTGCGAAAGCAGTTCTGATTATTTTGCATTTAAATTCCTTAATTCTAGCATCCTATACTAAATAGTATACTTGCTATAAAAAAGCTGCCAAATTTATTTTAAATTTAATAAAACGAAACGTCTGTTCAGATTTTTTGAATAGTAATATTATTTTAATGCATTGGTAATTGAAGTGTTATTGTAACACTGACCCGTTTTTAAGAACTTATTAACTGAGTTTAATAAATTTTATAAGCATCTGGATTTTTATTTAAATGCTAATGCTGTTTAATGTTATCTACTTTTATATTTGAATAACTGAATTTAAGTTTTATGTGCTATTATTATTTACTGTTTTAATGTCTGTAGGGATCTTGATTCAATCGACTAACTGCAGATAAAATAAAAAAAGAAGATCGGTTAGAGTAAAAAAGATAACATCCAGACTGCCATGCTAAACCTCGTAAGTAGAAAATTAGAAATTGCTTCTGAAGAGATTCAACATGGTTACTATGCACATAATATTGTGGATCCCATATTGCTAAATTGGTCGTACAACTGATGTATATAACTGTATGGATCAGTAAACTCTTTAGCCCAGCTTTCAATGAATGCAAGTACACTTCTAGACCTCATAACGGTCATGTGAATATTAGATATGAAAGTTAGTTTCGTGTACAAGAAAACGCTCAAATCTAAGATGTTATCTACCGATTGCAACTAATGGTTTCCTAAAAAGCAGTGATCATCATACAGTTTTTTTTAGTAGATTTTAATTTATTAAATTTATATTGCAGCGAGCTATTCAATTCAGATTGAAAATGTGATTGTTCTGATAGATTAACATAACTGAAGAAAATTTTGACAATATTCTCTGCACTCAGGGGATAACCCCCATATACATGCAATGCATAGAGCCAGAACTATGAAATTAGGTTGCGTAGAGGAGGAAAGAACGAGTAGTGTTTGTGGACACTCGATTTGAACTTTCCTACATTAAAAATGACAGGAAAGACTTCTGAAGGGACTGCTCTGCTAAAACATGTATTTTCCTTGTAATGTGTAGTGCGTTTCACTGGCTTATCAACCACAAATGGATACGCTCTCAAGGAAAATCTAATTCATCCTTACAATTGTAGTAGATAGGTGCCCCTGTAGGCTAGTAGGTAGTGTACTAGCTTGTCAGTATGGGAGTTGTGGGTTTGATTCCCAACGAAGTCCTTGGGATTTGCACTACAAAAATAAAAATTGACTGTCGGTGTGGCTGCTCAGAGATGAAGGCATAGTCACTGGTCACTGTGCTGCCTTATTGTACGGCAGTTAATTTCCGACTATCCTTCTACTTTCACCACCTGTTTCATCTTTTCTCTATCTCTTTCCTAAAGAATGTAGCACGGTGCTTAACTAAATAGACATTGTTGCCTGAAGTGCCACTTCTCTTTAAAGAAAAAAAACCAGTGAAATGCAACCCACATTACGTCGATGCTCTAAAGAATCAATAGAGTTGGATACCTTACTATCCCCAATTAGCCTCTTGACTCTCTCTTTTACGCGGTCAATTAACTGCAAAATAGACTTTGGCCCGCCGGCCCATATATGAAAGTTGTATTTAATTTTGTACGGATATAGGTAGAATAAATAGCACGAAGATCAGATGGAGTGCAGTATTTCTTACACCGGTTTTAGAAAACCGAGGCACTTGAAGACTATTTCAGATATTTGAAAAAAGTGCTTAGTTCATCAAACAGAGCTTTCATTTCCTTAATACTTATATCGCCCATAGTAATGCATGCAGCACCATTTCAAAACACAGATGCGTAAGCATACAACATTGAGTCTTACGGGCATTAAAATCGACTATCTTCATACGGCTCTATTCGGAGATTATTGCGAGATCGCGTCATTAGCTATGAGCGTATTATGCCTTTTTGAACCCACCTCTCCAACTTTTTCGGTCTATTACTGTTGGAGAAGTGGATAAACCTTTGAGAGATATTAAGAAAAAGGGAAAATAAAATTGGTTCAAGATAAAACTAAGATATCTCTCGAGTTGTTTTTTTTTTTTTTTTTTGTTAAATCCATGTAAGGGTATTTGTAGTGAAACCAAGCAAGCTCAATTTATGTAAAAGAAATTTCTCGAAAGTCCGTATAAATAACACCAGTTTGCCCATCTTCGGCAAAACCCCGATTAATTATTGTAGCAAAATGTAATAAGTTGCTAAGAGTTTAACATAGTTTAACAAATTTTAGGGAAACTATGTTGATAAGGTGTGATTGCAGAAACAATCTAATATAAGTTTATTTACTTTAATATCTTTTATTAATTAATTACTGGAATTGTTTCAGATTTCTTTATATTTAAGTTTTTTACAAAACAAATATAATTTTTGCAAGTACCTGCCAACTGATATATTTTTTCCAAATTTTTGTTAGCACAAACATATTATTGTTGAGGTTTGTTTTTAATTTTGATTACTCTTATAGCTTATCTTGCAGCTAGTAAGGGTATATTACAAAAATAAAGTCGCTATTGATTATTGCTTTTATTATTTTGTGGTAAACTCCATTTGGCTTTTTGGCAGTTGGTGAAAAGAAAAAATGTAAATATAATAAGCAGCCTAAACTTATCCAAAATATGTTTAAAAGTTCACTGAAAAATTAAGTTGGGTAATCAGTGACATCAATGACATACATACTTTTTCACCAATCATAAATTTTAGTTATTTTAGTAAAAAGTAAAATTTGGGTTATTAGTAGGATGAAGAGTGACCTTCAACATAAATATCTAACAATATTTTAAATTTTATAAAAAATCCCTTTTCCTCTATTTAGATTCTAGCTTTGGTGAAAACCACATCGCATTTGACCTTTTACATGGAACCTTTGTGTATAGAATCTATAGAATCTATTTAGAAGCTCCCTCCCCCCAGGGCACATTTATATGTCTTGACGGAATCTCACCGTCATTACATGTGCCACCGGGGGAGAAACGGGAGCCCAGTCCCCTGGAGGCAGGCAGAGAGTCAGCTGGAAGCTCCACGTTATTTCCACGGGAATCAGTAAGCCCCAAAGTTCAGCTTTTTAGCCTCTTAGCTGTTCTCTGTCTGAATATTGGCCCTTCGGGAGTATTGTGGTGGTTGTGGTGTCACGGCCCTCATCAATTTGATTAAGCGGCCAGGATCATCTTAACTTAACTGAGAAAATTGGGTGAATGATCCAGTGAGCATGATTGTTATGCGTTCTGGACCAGGCGTTGTATAGTCTTAAGCAAGGAGTGGTGGTTGGGGACCGTGCTTCGAAACTTCCGAAATTGCAACTAGGAATAACCTGTTGCTTCTGAGACCGCTATTAAGAAGTTGGTCGTTAAATTTCAGTCGGCAGGCTCTATACAAAAAGTGCGAACACTAACGCGTGTTCGAACGGGTTATTTAACTGAAAAAATCGTAGCCGGGAGCCACAGTGTTAAAACAAATTTGGATCATTTGTTAATTCCTCGACGTTCTCAAAAATTGGGGTTATCCAAACCACAACATGACAAATTTTGCGTAAGGTTTTGACTTTAAAGCCTTACAAAGTTTAATTGGTGCAATAATTAAAGCCAACCGACCATTCCCATCGCCGTAGATTCACTTAATTCATCCAGGAACAACAGGCTGGTTTTTCTGAAAAAATTATTTTTTTCAGACGAAGCCCATTTTCATTTGTCAGGGTATGTCAACAAGCATTACCGCATTTGGGATTCTGAAAATCCTACAGCGATTATTAAGAATGGCACGCTATGTGGTCTGGAGTCGTGATTAGGGTTTGTTTTTTTTTTGTAAGATGAGGCTGGAAATGCGGTAACGGTAAATGAGTCACGCTATCGCGATATGCTAACAACTCAATCTTCTCCTATTATTGACGACTTGGGTGATAGTGATGGTATGTGGTTTCACGACAATCAGCAGTTAAGTTGCCAGCCAGATAATGTGAATTAACACCACTGGATTATTTTTTGTGGGGCTATGTTACGGACAGAATCTATATGGAGTCATTCGAATCGATTTAAGTCTTAAAACTTAATATCCGTGATTACGAAAATGAAAGAATCGACATCTGTCAGCAGTGGTCGTGGTGGACATTTGCTAAATGTCATTTTTTATTCGTAATTGCCAAACTTTTCTCTTCGTAATACAATAAAAATTTGAAGCATCTTAATCTAAAGTTTTTATTTTAAAAATCAAACTTCATATATAGCGATTTAGCAATTTAGGCCTTCATCGATAGTGGTTAAAAAAACAAACTGGAGCACTCAAACACAGTCATCTATATGGGCGGACTTTAACTTTGATTTATCATTTATACTTCCTATTAAATCGGACATAAAAATACGTATAACGTGAAAATTTCAAATGTGCGTCTATAACACTTAAACGATAATGCTGTATAAAGGAAATTTCACTACTGTTTCAATGTGTTATTTTAAATACTTACTGTTTCTGCTGCAACATATTCTGTGTAAATTTCAAGTGTTTTAAAAGATAGCGCAAAATAATTGAAATAAAGTCATCTTTGTTAACACCCTTTAAATGAGTTATTTTTTTATTACTTTCTGGCATTGAAAGCTATTGTGATATCAACTTTGCTAAAATTTTATTCGTACTCCGAACGTTTCAACAGATATGTAAAAAACACAAGTGTTATATGAGGGCACTCGTTAATATTTAAAACTTGACCTATTAAGCGGCCAGGATCATCTTAAATTAACTGAGAACATTGGGTGAATGATCTGGATCCATTGGGCATGCTTGTCATGTGTTCTGGACCAGGAGTTGGATAGTCTCCAACTCTTGAGCGAGGAGTGGGGGTTGGTGGCCCTGCTTCGAAACCTTCGAAATTGCAACTGGAATAACCTGTTGCTAGAGTTAGTCTTCGACTTCCGAGGGTGCGGGCGTATGCATCATATCGTCCCAGAGGTTTGACCGCCGTCGAGTTATGGCATGCACACGTTAGGTACCGACGTAAATCTTACCACGCATCTGTTTAGAAGCACAAAAAATCTTTGCCCCCCCTCCTGATCCACTGGTATTTGTATGTATGATATTTGTAAGAAGGGTATCTGCAGCCTTGTTACAAATATTTATTATCCGTGTTCAAATTTTCACTAAAATCGGTTCAATTGCTAAGCCGCGGTTGACGCTCCAACAAAAAAACTTAATATTTTTATATGGGCTTATGACAATTGCTAACATAAAGGCATAGACAAGTTTAAATATTTAATTGACACAGCTCTTTAACACAAGTACAGCTCAACGCAATGACCTTAAGCTGATTTCTGAAATTGTTGCTTTCGCATCAAAAACCAAAAAAAAAGAAAGAATACTCGATAAATTGAATGAACACCCTAATCCAAATGCATATTTTGTGGTATAAAGGAAATATATGAGAAGGTCTGTGCTTTGTCAATATGTTCAAATGTATTGATTTTAATTACAATGGGCAAAAAGTCATTTCACTCATCTATTCATTGCATTTGTATGCATCCTTTTCAATGTTAATTGCTCTCTAACTTCCATTGCTGTTGTAAAATCTTTATGTTTTTTAGTTGCTATCATCACTACTACAACTAATATTAGTGTATATTAGCTCTTCCTCAGCTTGTTGTGGGCATTGCCTTTACTACTGCTGGGGTCTATATATAACCTCAGCCAATTACAAATATGTTTCTAAGTGTTTTGAAAAAGCAACCTCTTTTATGCTTGAATGCATATGTGTATGTGCATATATAAAATCATTTTCAATATGCTTCTGTGTACAATAAAGTATTTCAATGAGTTTTCAAAAAAACATTTGTAGAGAATAAATATTTCTTCTTTTTTAGATTAAGATTTCAAGTAGTAAAAAGCAACAATTCTTTAAGTCTTATTTTTTTAATTTTGATTTTAACAAAATAAAACAAAAAACAGATGGAATTTTATTTATTCATCAAACAATCAATCAATAACGTTTTCCTCTGGCATTAGCACTCATACGCAGTTTCAAGTAAAATACAAATAAAATAAAAATTCCTTCTTTTATTTCAATACGTTCTGCTTGATCCTTCAATTATTTTTATTTTTAATAACTTAGATTTTTATTAAGTAAAGTTACAAATTAAGTGAGTAAAGATTTTGTTTTTTAAATCATTTTTAGATGTGAGTTTAAATAGTGATAATTAATAATAAGAAGTAAAACACCAAACATATGAATATTCAGCGATTAAATATCAACAATTTCATTCAATAGCAAAAAGCACAACAACAAGATTTTCATAAGAAAACAAATTTTACGTCACGTATTGGTATTAAAAAATAATTTTTTGCTTAAATAATTTGGTTATGCTACTGCCAGTCGTGCTAATGAATCAATCAGATAGTGATAGTGAATCAGTTAGTCACAACTGTTTCAAGGTGTTAAGGAAACCCTAAAGTTGTTATATTTCCTTAAAGTTCTAAGTGAGACTATCTTACGTTAACGGAGTGTACTATGAGTTCTAGAAAGAAGGTATTCTTTTCAATGTCTAGCAATAACAAATACTCCACATCGGTATGCACTTTAAAATTATTAAAAATAGCAGGGTTGAGAATTTTTCATTTATGAACATTCAAAAATCAACATTTATGATATTTTTCATAAATGAGAAATCTAAAATTTTATATTTATTTTTCACACTCATAAACGAACAACAAAAAATGTTCTGGTTATTTTCATACATGAATGCGAACAACAAGAATTATTAGTCTTATTCATATGTGATAAATGATAAATTAGCTACTTCTCATTAATGTTATTTTTCATAAATGTACATGTTCATTTATGAACGTTGAAATTTTATAAAATTTCTCATAAATGAACGAGAAAAAATTTTCTACCTACGATCGCAGTTTACCGTAAAATCTAGTAAAAACACATGGGTAAATATTAATTCAAAATACAATATTGCAATATATTCTAAAAGAAATAAAAAAAAAACATTTTTTTTCCTGCATACGCCGACAATTACGCATTATTAAATATGTGCGTTTATGTACGCGAATGCTTAACGCACATATTTTTACGACCTTTTCATTTATGAAAAATTATCAAAATTGTAAATTGTATGTTTCTCATTTTTTCACTTATGCATAGAAAGAAAAAAAAAAATAAATCGTCGCATTCACAAATGAGAAAACACAAAATAATTTGTAGTCTCTCACACATGCATGAGAAGAAGCGGCTAAAAAATGGAATGTACATATTCATACATGTATGAACAGTGAGTGAATACTTCGCTACTCTGAAAAATAGTATTAACTGCATTGAACTAATAAACTAAAAGCAAATGTGATACAGATTAACGCTAGCGCCTGGCCGTTTGGCCCTACTCTGACGCTGGTCTTACCACTGGATGAAAACAAAGCGCATTCACACCTAGGTGCATACTTGGTTTCCTAGTCGCCCTGGTAAACGACCGACTGTTACATACGCAACACAGCTCATCACTTGTGTTAAAAAGCCAATTGATCTTCCCACTTTGGGTTTTGTAAAGAACAGCCACCACGTTACTAGCGGTTACAGAGCTGTAGGCCTACGGGCAATTGATTTCCGTGGCACCAGTGTGGACAAAGCAGTCACTGATTAGACTTCGAGAGGCCCTTTATTTCTCTTCCAGTTTCAGTTGTGTGCTAGCCTAGGCGACTAGTGCTGCCGGCTTTTATCCCCAAAAGCACAGGTCAAGATGGCAAAGAGATCCATATTAACTGTGTGCTTCGATGGGGATTGCACTGTCGACTTATTTGGGATACACAAGTCGGTTAATCGCTGACATAAATCTCTTTAAAAATTAAAAAGTAATAATTTCCAATGCCCTGGGCGGCAGCTGGATCATTTTTTATTACAGGGCCTGTCAACACCAGAAGGAGTTCCTAGTCAATATCGTGGAGATAAAACTTCAGTGGGTCTGCTACTTTAACATTTCCAGATGGCAGTTTAATTAGGCCAGTTGTATTATTTGGATTAAAAATAATTTTTAAGCATTTAACAAATAAATTGCTGTTTATTGTCCTTCGTCCTGTCGAAGTTCGCAAGTGAAGCCACTTAAGATTTGTGTTTGTAGGTCATAGCAATTAACTCGACGGTTTAGTTCCATCGAGGGCTTTTAATTCTTCCTTTTAATTCTACCAGTTCTTTTAAATGTTTCGTGATCCTTTTAGTCAACTTTTAAGCTTAAAAGATCTGCCTCATTGCCATTGTTTTCTAGCTTTTCTGTTTCATTTAAGAGATGCACAATATCGGAAGATTAAATTATGATTGTTATATAGTTTGTAAGGCGCTACTAGAAGGATATACGTTATCTGGTGCACGCAATAATGGGTTCTTACGTATTTTTTAAACTTTAAAAAATTTGTGGACGTAGCTTCCCTTTTGAACTATAATTTCTTGAGGTTGCATAAAGTTGCTGGGGTGTGTGAATGATCGCTTGGAACTCCACAACAATTACATCAGGTATTTTTGTAGGTCAGTAAGTTGGTTGTCAACTCATTTTGGAAATAGCATTTAGAAATTAGTCATGATGGAAAGAATATGTGTTTTTCGTTGTAATCGTCAGTCGCTATAAAACGAAATTTTAGTTATTCGGTTCACAGCTGAAGCACATTTTTATATTCATCTCAAGACTAAGCTCTAAACATTGGTGTGAGTGTGCATGTGCGTGGCTATTGGAAGGCAGCGAAATTGTAAATCATCGAGTTAGTTGGTCATGAACAAGCAACCGGGCAGGACATCTCCTTTGAGTAAGTTAGAATTTTTTTTACCTTAATTAGAAAAGAGAATCTTGTCGAAAAGATGCTGCTTATTCTACTTTAATTAGTTGGGATACACCCAAAAATTTGGAAAAGTGAGTCACTTTACTTGGTCCGAAATTTATTCCCCTAAGTAAGGAAAGACAAAACCTGAAGATTAAATTAAGGAAAGACAAAACCAAGTCTTTCTTTGTTCAGTGCAGCCAGAATCTTATTCGAGCTAGCTGAACAAGATAGGACAAGTCGGATGTTACCAGTTAAGACGCAGATGAGTTGATCTAAAATTTTATTCGCATCAAAAACGACAGTACGTAACTGGTGGGCAAGGCTACTGCTTGATCAGGCGGGAACAGAATTTTATTCACTCCAACGTGAGACGCAGTCGGCCAGCCATCGGAGAAATTGAGTATCGGCTTGCATCAGTCTAAGAAATTCACGGTACATGAAAATTGTTAATGACGCGATATTTAACATCGTGTAATAGATTTAAATTTTTAATATTGAAAATTTGTTTGTATGTTTGTATAGTTATAAACAGTTTTTTCAATTTGTAGTTTTTATTGTTTTTGTTTGTTTTGTTTTTTTTTTTGAAAATGTTTTTGATTATTTTGAAATTGTTATTAAAAATATTTTTTCAATTTTTGATTAATTGTTTGTTCATTATTTTTGTTTGTCCTGATGATGCCAACCAATGGTTTGGCGAAATATTGATAAAAATAAAACAAAAAAGTTTTTTAAATATTTTTTATTTAATAATGACCTAGTGCTTAAAAATAAACTGCTAAAAAATATTAAAAAGGTCAAATAACTATAATTATTGATTTTAAGTTAATCTAAGAAAAAAAAAACAATTAACAAATAAAAAAAATAACGTTTAAAAAAAAGAGGAGTGTTGCTCTTTTCTATTATTTAGAAAGACAGGAGACACTCATTCTGTGGTTATCGAGCAACAAAGAAATTTTTTTCTGTAACGAACCCTGGAAGCTGTGATCTATATCAATGCAAAAGGTGAAAATCCGTCTTTACATCCGAACTGTTTTTACATTTTTCTATGGCTTCGATTTCTAACAAGTCAGACCTCAAAAAAATGGGTCGAGTTTTAAATATTAACGAGTGCCCTCATATAACACATGCTTTTTACATATCTGTTGAAACGTCCTCCCCTGGGGGCACATTCATCGGTCTTTATGGAATTCTTAAGTATCTAGACCTGTGCTGCTGGCAAGCAGGGAATCAACTTTTATTTCCACGGGAATCAGTAAGCCCCAGGGTTTCCGCTAATTGTCTTTTTAGCCTTTTAGCTGTTCTCTGACTGATTATTGAGGTTGGCCCTTCGGGAGTATCGTGGTGGTTGTGGTTTTGCGGCCCCAAGCATGAACTGATTATGGTGGCCACGATCATCTTGCCTTTAATCGCACCAACGGGCGAATGATCCGGATCCAGTGAACATGCTAGTCAAGTGTTCTGGACCAGGAGTTGGATAGTCTCCAGCTCTTCAGAAAGGAGTAGTGGTTTGCAATCCTGGTTTGTAACAGCTGAAATTGCAACTCGGAAAGACCTGTTGGTAGAATTAGTCTTCAGCTTCCTAGGGCGTGAATGACATTGTTTTTCATTCCCAGTGGTTTGACCGCCATCTGATTAAGGCTTACGGCTAAAGTGCAGATGTAAGTCTTATCACGATATATCTGTTGAAACGTTCGGAGTACGAATAAAATTTTAGCAAAGTTGATATCACAATAGCTTTTTAATGCCAGAAAGTAATAATAAAATAACTCATTTAAAGGGTGTTATCAAAGATGACTTTATTTCAATTATTTTGCGGTAACTTTTAAACCAAGTCGTTAATAATAAGCCAAAATTGAGTTGTTAGCATGTCGCGATAGCGTGACCCATTTACCGTTACCGCATTTCCCCAATCACGCTTCCAGACTACATAGCGCGCCTTACAGTGACACGTTGAGCATGTAAAGGCTTCATAATAATCGCTGTAGGATTTTCAGAATCCCAAATGAAAAGGTCCTCGTCTGAAAAAAATAATTTTTCCTGAAAAACCAGCCTGTTGTTCCTGAATGAATTGAGTGAATCTACGGCGATGTAAATGGTCGTTTGGCTTTTAATTACTGCACTAATTAAAATTTGTAAGGCTTTAAAGTCAAAACCTTACACAAAATTTGTCACGTTGTGGTTTTGGATAACCCCAATTGTTGAGAACGTCGAGGAATTGACAAATGATCCAAATTTGTTTTAACACTATGGCTCACGGCTGCCATTTTTTCAGTTGAATGACCCGTTCGAAGACGCGTTAGTTGTCGGACTTTTTGTATAGAGCCTGCTGACTGAAATTTAACGACCATATTTTTAATAGTGGTCTCAGAAGCAACAGGTTATACCTAGTTGCAATTTCGGATGTTTCGAAGCAGGGTCGCCAACCACCACTCCTTGCTGAAGAGCTGCAGACACTCCAACCCCTGGTTCAGAACACATGACAAGCATGCTCACTGGATCATTCACCCAATGTTCTCAAATAAGTTAAAATGATCCTCGCCGTTTAATCAAATTCATGAGGGCCGTAAAACCACAACCACCACGATACTCCCGAAGGGCCTGCCTTAATAATCAGACAGAGAACAGCTAAAAAGCCAAAGAGCCAATTACCTGAACTCTGGGGCTTACTGATTCCCATGGGAATAATAACGTGGAGCTTCCAGTTGACTCCCTGCCAGTCTTCAGGGGACTGGGCTTCCGTTTTTCTCTCGTTGACACTATAATGATGGTGGATTTCCATCAAAATATATCATTGTGCCTCCGGGGGGGAGTCCGATATCGTTTGAAAATGTACATTTGAAATTTTCACGATATTATAGGAAGTAAAAAAGATAAATAAAAGTTTAAGTCCACCGCCATAGGAGACTTTGTTTGAGTGCATCAGTTTGGTTTTTAAATTTTACCCAGTATGTTATACGTGCTATAGAACAACAAGTATAAAATACAAGTATAAATTTAAGCAAAGTGCTTATGTGTTCGTTTTGCAGTTTGTTTATTTGCATTAAAAAATTATTAAAATTATTGATTGATTCACGTTCAATCAGATGTTGATATAAATGTTTTGGATTGGAAGTTACATGTACATACACACATATATTAATACAAGTTTAATTTATATTGAACTCATTTGATGTGACCTTCATCTACAATAAATCGTATAAAGCGAAAATGTGCAGTAGTAATTGAGAGAAATTTTCTATATATATAAACCTGGGATATCAAATAGAAAGCAACATATCGGGGTTTTTTTTCCTTTCCATAATCGTGTTTTGTAGTTAACATTTTTAGTAATTATTTCACTGAATTTTTCAAGGTTTCAGGTTATCATTGTTAGTTTATTGCTGAATATATTAAATTGCTTTCAATCCACAACTTTAACTTGTGTTTTGTAAGCTTAGCTGCTTTTTGTTTTTGTAAATTCGTTTATTTTTTGTCATTTTGCTTATTTGGTTAAAGGGCAAAGTGCGTCGATTGTAAAATCATATTTGTAGCATTAGTTATGACAACAGAAAACAAACATTATACACTTTTATACTTGAGATTACAAACTTGAAAACGTACTTCAAAAAGTATTAACGAATCAAATTTCTTAAAAAAAAAAATACAAAAAGTTGTTATGCTTTAACACAAAAACACATTTTGTATTTCATATTTCATGTCACTGTTAAGGTGGTATTTTCAGAATGGGCCAACATTTATTCAAGCTTTTATATATAAATGTGGATTTACTAAGGTGAAAATGCTTACTTGCGACAACAAATTAATTTGATGTTAACAACTAAAAAATGTTAATTAAAATTATTCGATTTGTTATTTGAAATTTAAGCCAAAAGTGAAATTCCCACATATGGCAAAAATCATGGATTTAAGCTTTAAAGGAGGGCCGATCAAAAGACTTAAAAAATGAGTAAAATAATGAATAAATTATGTTTGGCTGAAAGTAATAGTTGAGTGATATATAAAAAATAAATCACACATTTTTGTTAACCAAAAGTTTTAAATAACCGATCTTGGCAGACTCTTAGATCTACAATCATTTTTTAACCATTGAAGTGTTTATTATTATTAGCACATCAAATATACAGACTATACATATTCAGATAAAATTAGCTATAAATTAATTATATAACCATTCGAGTATTTATAATTTATTATTCGGAATAAAAATATTTAAACCTTTTTGCGTTGCTATTAAGTTGTTGTTCTTAAAGAAAAACATTCCAAAAACGCGATTCAGATAAAAAAACTGCCATTCAGATTCGAGAGAACGGTCTAACTGATCTATCTAAATTGATTTTATCCATAAGATATTATTTTAAGGCATTTCCGAAAAAATTATTTTATGAAGAAATAAAATACAGGGATATTAGGAGGTGGAGGAGATTGCTGAATGCAAGTTTATAAAGTTTCGCAAAAGATTGGGAAACATAATCCTTTCTTCTCACTCACTTTTTCAACAAGAAATTCGTTTTTCATTTGTGACAACACCAACAACAAGACAGTTTTGACATTTAGTTTTCTGACCTATTCGTAGTAGATGCATTGGCAATTGTTACAATGAATTCAATTTCACAGGAAAATCGCATTATAACAAAATGATGGTTCTGTTAAAGTTACCATTCGTAAAATTTGTGATATTTTCGAACAACATAATCGTCCTTCTGAGACCGCTTTTAAGAATTTGGTCGTTAAATTTGAATCGACACAAAATGTGTGAGCATCAATGCATTTTCAACCGAGTCGTTTAACTGAAAACATCGCAGCCGTGAGCCACAGTATTTAAGCAGATGCAAATTTGTCAATTCCTCAACTTTCTCGATAATTGGAGGTTATCCAAAACCATTACGTGGCGAATTTTGCATACGGATTAGACTTTGAAGCCTTACAAGATTCAACTGGTGCAGGAATTGAAGCCGATCGACCATTCACATTGCCGTAGATTCGCCCAATTCATTCACGAACATCGGTTGGAGGCGCGATTGGGCCGTTTTTTTTTTTTTCAAAGATGAGGCTGGACGACGCCAACTACTGAATTTTGGCCTATTATTGATGGCGTGGATACCACTGACATGTGGTTTCAGCTAACGAAACCATCAATTTATTGCCAACCATATTTCCTGTTGTATTGTTACGAATGTGTCTTGCTTAAGATTTAAAATAAAATAATTAAGCAATAAAGCGAACTACTGGTTACAAACTGCGTGGAAGATTATACACATACAACTACAATTTGATATGCTGTTTACTAACTGCCTGCCATGCAAGACAAAAAAAATACAAGTATGAAGAAATAAAATACAGGGATATTAGGAGGTGGAGGAGATTGCTGAATGCAAGTTTATAAAGTTTCGCAAAAGATTGGGAAACATAATCCTTTCTTCTCACTCACTTTTTCAACAAGAAATTCGTTTTTCATTTGTGACAACACCAACAACAAGACAGTTTTGACATTTAGTTTTCTGACCTATTCGTAGTAGATGCATTGGCAATTGTTACAATGAATTCAATTTCACAGGAACACGAACATCGGTTGGAGGCGCGATTGGGCCGTTTTTTTTTTTTCAAAGATGAGGCTGGACGACGCTAACTACTGAATTTTGGCCTATTATTGATGGCGTGGATACCACTGACATGTGGTTTCAGCTAACGAAACCATCAATTTATTGCCAACCATATTTCCTGTTGTATTGTTACGAATGTGTCTTGCTTAAGATTTAAAATAAAATAATTAAGCAATAAAGCGAACTACTGGTTACAAACTGCGTGGAAGATTATACACATACAACTACAATTTGATATGCTGTTTACTAACTGCCTGCCATGCAAGAAAAAAAAAATACAAGTATGCTGTTTACCATCTCAATGCGCAATACAAAAACTAATTTTACAACAACAAACATCCATGTTGTTTACCATCGCGTAGTTTTCTAAGAAACACTTTTCTACAATAAATAACTTAAAATAAATCCCAAGCAGAAACCTTATCAGCAAAAAAACAAAAACAACTATACACACAGACATACAGGCGCCTATACATCGAATATATATATACATCGAATAAACAACATACATCAACAAAATGCTATACAAAGGGAGTAAAAGATTCTTAAATCTTCCAGACTTTAAATGGACAAATATAAATAGCGCAGCGTTTAAGTGGATAATCAGTCAGTGTAAAATTAAACCTCATAAAGTAAAGACGTGCATTTTAAGTAAATTGTTCTGAAGTGTCAACTTTGTGTAGTTAAAGTTAATAAAATTGTTATAAATTGAAAAATTCTAAAAACTGGCCTTATTTATTTTGCAATAAAGAACTCACAACAAAACGTTTATAAAAGGTATAAACGTAACAGTACAATTTCACAACAATCAGCAGTTAAGCGGCCAGCCAGATGGCCACTGAATTATTTATTGTGGGACCATGTTGAGGACAGCGTCCATACGGAGCTTACTGAATCAATTTCAGCCTTAAAACTAAAAATCCGTGAAGTGATTAACGAAATAGGATCACCATTTTGCCAAAAACTGATTAAAAACTTTGATGAAAGAATCGACATTTGTTAGCGTGGTCGTGGTGAACATTTGCCAGATATCATTTTTCTTTGATAATTGCCGAACTTTTCTCTTCGTAATACAATAAAAATTTGAATCATCTAAATCTAATTTATTTTGTTTTCAAAATCAAAGACTTTTTGAGATAACCCCTTTATAAGACATTTAGCTTTCTTTTAACAGTAGAACCACATCCAGCAAATTACCTCAGAACAAGATAAGATTTTGTAGTAACAGTTGCCGTATATTAAGAGGTGTATAGTGATGTAATGATCAAATGCACCTAAACTTTGTGTAAGTCCAATCCACAAGTGAGTTAACATGGTTTGTCCAATTAAAATTGTTATTGATTGTTTTTGTGAGGTTTTTGACAGCATTTACGGTGGTAATTTTTTCCCATTTATTAAAACATCAACATTGGTAATATAACTGATAGGTTGACTTATGATGATTTAAATAAAAACTCTATTTGCAGTTGCCCAACAATAAATGATTTCAGTTTTGAAATATATTTAGCAACAGAAATGACCCGACTGCTTAAATACAGATGCAATATCATCTACGTACATATGGATATTGTAGTTCAAAAGTCAAAGTCAATCATTACATTAAACAAAAACAGGCGTGGTCCAAGAATTGATCCATGAGGCCCCACACACCCCCCCTTTGATCAATATAACATCGAAGAGTGAAGATTGTTTGATAACACAAACTGCCAACGACTACAGAGGTGTGAAGATAGCACTCGCATGGAGGTTTAAGAGAAGTTGAAAAAGTTTAGTGGAAATAAATTTATTTTTCCGCTCTCCTTTATTTTTGTTATAGTTCATGTTCTCTTTTAAAAAAACTACAGGGTTGTATCTTCACCTTGCTTATTATTCCATAATGCTAATTAAGTTAGACGTTTTCAAAAAGTATCACTGAAATGTGAACTGAATATGTTTATAGTTTTGCAAATCGGAAGCATATTTAATATTTTGTCCCTTTTGAGATCAGTATATTTTGTGTATAGAAGTATAGTTCAGTTTTTGCTTTATTATAGAATTTTTTCATATTCCAAAGTGTTTGCAATATATGACGCTATTATACGTTTACAAAGCTTTTAACGGTAATACGATTATATCGTGCAAAGTAATTTTACAAATTGCATTGACTAGAGGATTAAATTATAACCTTAACTTTAATTATAAAATTAATTTGATTCTATTGATATATTGCTGAGGAAATATTTTGCACAAAACTACATTTAAGAGTATAAATTACTTGTATACTTTTAAAGTATACTTAAAGTATAATTTCCGACTATCCTTCTGATTTCAGCACCTGTTTCATCTCTTCTCTATCCCTTTCCTAAAGAATGTAGCGCGGTACTTGACTCAATAGGCATTGTTGCCAGAAGTGCTATTCTCTTAAAAACAAAAAATTAGTTTTTTTAATGTATACTTTAAAATATAAACTAGTTTTATAATTTTAAAATATAAAACTAGTTTATACTAGTTTATACTTTTAAAGTATATTTAAAGTATAAACTAGTTTTTTAATGTATACTTTAAAGTATAAACAAGTTTTATACTTTAAAAGTATAATTTTAATGTATGATTATAATTTAAAGTATAAACTAGTTTTATAATTTTAAAATATAAACTAGTTTTATACTTTAATAGTATAATTTTAAAGTATAAAACTAGTTTATACCTTAAAATATATATATTAAAAAGAAACTAGTTTATACTTTAAATATACTTTAAAATTATAAAAATAATTTATACTCTTAAATGTAGTTTTTTTTTGTGCAAACTATTTCCTTAGCAATATATTATGTCCTATAAAACATCACTAGAAACGTATAATTAAACTAGTTTTATACTTTAAAAGTATAACTTTAAAAGTAACAGCTAGTTTTATACTTTTAAACGCTGGATTGAAGCTAAGCTACCTTTTTTTACCGCTACAAGTCTATGTGTGTGCGGTAGACAGAATAGAAGATAAGTTGGGGAATAATTATTGCGGTGGCTGTTAGTTTCACAAACGGAAAAGAAGATCATATTGAGTAAAAAGATAAATAATTATTCTTTGGTAAATCCCTTAGATGGATTGCTTAAGGCGTCTACAATTGTAAACAACAGTTTAAAATTCACTGCAGCCTAAAGAAGATATAATGAAAAGAATTGTTAGCAACAAATTGCTAAAGGTGACAGTTAGAAAACCAATAGTGAATTCTAATTTTTCTTTGCAATAGAGAGATATGTTGGAAACTTGTTGGGGTCAGAGAGTAACAAAATAATAGTAACAAAAACACTTCCGCTTTTGTTTTTGCAATCAAAGAAAAAGCCCAACATGTGAAAAAATGAAACACGTGCTTAGCATTAACTAAATAATTGTGATGGCGTATTGCTTTGAGCAACTAAAATTTTTAAATAGCCACACCTTTAAATTACCTCCATTTCAAAATGATTGATATTGAAAATGAAGTAAAAAAGGTTTGACAGTATTGAACTTTTTTCATATTTTAGATCAACGTATCAACTTTGAGTTTCATTTTTCATTGAACAAAGAGTCACGTAATCAACGATTCTATTTTAGATAAAAAGTTTGGTTAAATGTTTGTATGCGGGTGTATGTTTATGTATGTGTAAGTATATGTTGTGTTTTTCAACTGTTGTGAAAGACAAGTAGTTATAATAACATGTCGCAAGAATAAAAGTATAAAAATAACAACATAAAACTAAACTTGCAGAAAAAAATAAATAAATAACAAAAATCTATGAAAGAATAGCAACAGTAGCAAAAATAGCAAAAAATTCAAAAATAATATACATTTTATAATAAAAAAATTTCTTAAGGAAAACGTAAATGATGAGACACGAAAATGAAGAAATAATAAAGTATAAAAAATATATTATACAAAATTCGAGGGGATTATATCAATACGAAAGAACCAAAAAATTAAAAAAGAAATCACAATTTATTAATGCTTTCTTACTTACTTCTTTTCCTTTTTCCTTAAATTCTTTCTGTTTCCTTTTCTTATTTTTTATTATTATTATTATTTTTTGTTTGTTTGTTTGTTTGTTTATCTTTGTTACAATGCAATCAAAAATGTTAAAGGGCGTAGGGAAACGTTTAGAAATAAATTACAAAAAATCCCTAAATAAACGCAAAACAATACAACAACATTAAATTGTATAAAGTTACGTGAGAAACGGCAGTGATTTGAAGACAAAAATATTAAGACAAAAGGTACACACTCGTATTACAAGCTGCAATATTAAGAACAACTGCAAACAATGTATAGAAGAATTTGTACAAAGTTTAATAAAAGTGAATGGATATTTCTTTAAGACACAACAACAACAACGTCGCTTGAAAAAAGTCAAGTATATTAAAAATAAACTTAATTTTCTATTAACAATCTATCAAATTTCTTAAAGCAAATTGACTGTTGTTTTAGCTTACGGACTTATTTCGAAAATTGTTTTTAGCGCTCAAATTTTAGATTTTTTAAAAGTTCGAACAATAATCCAACGAATTGTCACATAAACAGCAAATAAAGATCAAAAGCCGCCAATATCTAAAGTTTCATAGTGTCAGATTTGGCCGAAAAAAGGGGGAGAAATTCACATAAATCTGGCACAGGTAACTTTTCACATCAGCAAGAGCACCAAATACCGACGACCTGTGCTGGTTTATACTTTAAAGTGTACATTAAAAAAAACTAGTTTATACTTTAAGTATACTTTAAAAGTATAAAAGTAGTTTATACTGTTTGTGCAAAATATTTCCTCAGCAATATAGCAATAGATTATGCCCTATAAAACATCACTAGAAACGTAAAATTAATCAAATTACTATTTTATGATTAAAATTAAGGTTGTAATTTAAACCTCTAGTCAATGCAATTTATAAAATTACTTTGCACGATATAATCGTATTACCGTTTAAAGCTTTATAAACGTATAATAGCGACATATATATAAAAAATTCTATTATAAAGCAAAAACTGAAAGAAGTTATACACAAAATATCCTGATCTCAAAAGGGACAAATATTTAATATGCTTCCGATTTGCAAAACTAAAAATATGATCACTTCACATTTCAGTGATACTTTTTGAAAACGTCTAACTTAATTAGCATTATGGAATAATAAGCAAGGTGAAAATACAACCCTGTATTTTTTTAGAAGAGAACATTAACTATAACAAAAATAAAGGAGAGCGGAAAAATAAATTTATTTTCACTAAACTTTTTCAACTTCTCTTAAACCTCCATGCGAGTGCTATCTTCACACCGCTGTAGTCGTTGGCAGTTTGTGTTATCAAACAATCTTCACCCTTCGATGTTATATTGATCAAAGGGGGGGTGTGTGGGGCCTCATGGATCAATTCTTGGACCACGCCTGTTTTTGTTTAATGTAATGACTTACCTAAACAGCTTTTAAACTACAACTTCATATGAACGTAGATGATATTGCATCTGTATTTAAGCAGTCGGGTCATCTCTGTTGCTAAATATATTTCAAGACTGAAATAATTTCTTGCTGGGCAACTGCAAATGGAGTTTATATTTAAATCATCATAAGTCAACCTATTAATTATTTTACCAATGTTGATGTTTTAATAAATGGGAAAAAATTGCCACCGTAAATGTATTCGTTTGCCATAAGGCTAAATTTGAGTATGTGAGCATCTTGCGATAGTCTCATCTTTGAAAACAAAACGGATCAAACACACCTCCAGACCACATAGCGCACCATACGGTGATACGGTGAGCATGCAAAGGCTTCTCAATAATCGCTCTGGAATTTTCAGAAGCCCTAATGCGGTAGTTTTGCTTGGTTAACATTTCCTGATAAGTGAAAATGTGCTTTGTCTGACAAAATTATTTTTTCAGAAAAACCAGCCAGTTGTTCCTGAATAAATTGGGCGAATCTATGGTAATGTGAATGGTCGGTTGCACTAGTTGAACTTTGTAAGGCTGCAGGTGTCCCTGAAGGCTAGTAGGTAGTGTACTTGTAAATATGTGGGTTGTGGGATTGATTCCCAACGAAGACTTTGGTTCTTTTTTACTACAAAAATAAAAAATGACTGTCGGTGTGGCTGCTCAGCGATGAAGGCATAGTCACTGGTCGCTGTGCTGTCTTATATACGGTAGTTAATTTCCGACTGTCCTTCTACTTTCACCACCTGTTTTATCTATTCTCTATCCCTTTCCTAAAGAATGTAACACGGTACTTGACTAAATAGGCATTGTTGCCTGAAGTGCTACTTCTCTTTAAAAAACAAAAAAAAAAAAATTAATTCATTTGCCCAGCAACAGGTGCTTTTAAGCGGCTCTCTCACATACAAGAATATTCTACTTTAACATCTTTCCACTTTAACTTAGATCTGTAATAGTTGCTTGTGTTTTCTATTGCTTACTTATTTGATAGAATTTCGCCAAGTGGTGGTTTTTGGTAACCCCCACTTTGTGATGTTTTCAGTTGAATGACCCGGTCGAACACGCGTTGATCTTCGCACTTTTTGCATCGAGCTTGTCGACTCAAATTTAACGGCCAAATTCTCAATAGCGGTCTCAAAAGGATGATTATGTTATCCGAAAATATCACGAAATATTATGAAATGTAACTTTAACAGAGCCATAATTTTCCTAGTAAATTTTAATTATCTTAAAGCGATTTTCTTTCGAAATTCAATTCGTTGTAACAATTGTCAATGCATCTTCTACGAACACGTTAAAAAACTAAATGTCAAAACCATTATGTTTTTGGTATTGCTACAATTGAGAAACAAACTTCTTGTTGAGAAGCCCCATATAAATAATGCAAAAAAGGAATAAATATTAATATTGACCAATAGCGAAATGTGTGGTCACGTTATATGACACAAAAAAAAACAAACACAAATGTGAAAGTGTATAAAGTAAACGTAAATCAAGATTAAGTTTCATAGCACAAATATAAAACTGTTAAATGTTTATTTAAGTAAAATACTAGAAAACACTAAACACAAAAACAATAACAATATTAAAACTAATCTAACTGGTAATCACGTACTAAATATATGTGAGATATAAAGTGTTCGGTAAATTTTATTCCTTTATAAGCCCTTTGACATTTTAATGCCAGTAGCCGGAGAATTCGGCTTAAGCTTCAATTCATTACATGCCCCGAAATTGACTTAATTGCGAAAGTCTTAATAAAATAAACGTAAACACACACACACACACACACACACGCACACGCACTCACAAACTTAAATTCTGAACAATTTTAAATATTTTGTCTTAATTAGTTCACATATATTTTTATTTTAATAATTATATTTAATCGTTTTTACGTTTATTTTCCTTGTGTTGTTGTTCGTTGGCTGGTAACTGTTAAAAGTTGCAGTTAGTTGACTTTGACTATGTTCACAACTAGCATTTACCTAAAGTATGCTACAGCCCCTAAACTTCAGTGCTAAATATTAGACAACAGCTATGGCCACAGTCAATATACATAATTTCTTTCGCATTTTTTATTTAAGCCAGGTAATTTCTGGCTACTATCGAAGCTTAGCATTTATTGAATTTCTCCTCGACTTTTTGTCTGAGTGCTGTTAAGCTCCCGACGTTCTGTTAAGTGCTTAATTTATTTCATTTTACTATAAATGGCGTCATGTGGTAGGTTTTTGTAATATGAATACGCTGTTTATTCCTTTTAATAAACGTTTTGCTATTTTGAGTTCTTTTATTGCAAAAAAAAAAAAATAACACAGTACTTTAGAGTTTTAAATTAAGTTAAACGATTTATTTACCTTTAATATACACAAAATAAACATGATGGCAACTTTGTTGTCTTATTTCAATGATGACTGAACTGAAAGGTGCCCCTGTAGGCTAGTAGGTAGTGTACTAGCTTTTCAGTGTCGGGGTTGTGGGTTCGATTCCCAACGAAGACCTTGGTTTTTTTTCACTACAAAAATAAAAATTGACTGTCGGTGGGGCTGCTCAGCAATGAAGGCATAGTCACTGATCGCTGTGTTGTCTTTTATACGACAGTTAATTTCCGACTATTCTTCTACTTTTACCACCTGTTTCATCTCTTCTCTATCCCTTTCCTAAAGAATGTAGCACGGTACTTGACTAAATAGACATTGTTGCCTGAAGTGCTACTTTTCTTAAAAAAAAAAAATTAATTCATTTGCCCAGCAAGAGGTACTTTTAAGCTTTTTTATTTGGGTACGGTTTTCCGTCGACCCTCGCCAAATTTGGTTGACGAGGGTCGACGTTTGCCATCTTTAGTACTCGAGTACGAAAAGAACACTGAAGATGGCAAACGGCCGAAACCGGTTTGTTCACAATCGTACCCAAATAAAAATAAATTTAGCCCCATCGGAAAATCTAAGGTCGTACTTTTAAGGAGTTCTCTCACATACAAGAATATTCTACTTTAACATCACCCCTGTGTATTTGTTTTGCTTTGTTCTGTAATAGTTGCTAGTTTTAGTTTTCTATTGCTTACTTATTTGATAGAATTTCTTATAAACATGGTGTTGTTGTCTTGCAAGTATAAGATTTATTAGAAAATTAAGCAGTTTATAAAATGTATAAAATGTATTATTTTATTGATATTTTTTTTCTTTTGAAAGATAATAAAACATCTTCGTAACAACTCCCATTGTTTTCGGCTTGCCCAATTCTAGCTTAGCGACGATGCTCATTTCAAAAATTGAATCGGTTAGACATCTCTGCCCACTTCCTTTATACATGCTCAACTCTAATTTCATCATGTCCATCATGCCATGAATGCTTCTACAACAGTTAGTGTTAGCTGCTAAAACAGACTAGCCTACCTTAATTAGGAAATTACAGGCATTTCTGCATAATCTTTTTGGTTGGTGTTACCTTGAAGGTTGAGTTTTGCAGTCAGCTGCAGTTTGTCATCGCCAAACTTGCTCTTTTAACAAGATGTTTTTTTTTTTCATAGAAATTAAATACACAGGCAAGTCTATAAGTAATCCAAATACTGACAAGTATTCATAGTACACAAAGCATTTTGCTGTTTTACCTTCGATTTAAAAGTGAGTAATTTTATATAGTTCACCCTTCTTAATTAAACTATTCATTTAACAATCACTATCACAGCTTTGACATAAATGAAAGTCTAGATACTGGTACAGATATTTATTTTTATTAAAATTGAACTTGAATTGAATTTCAGAATTGAAATTAAAAGCATTTTCAACTAAAATGTTTTAAATGTTTATCTATGCCATCTTCTTGAAAGTGACTTAGTTAATTTGATTTTATTATCTGTGCTTATTTTATATTTTCTTGCTAAAAAACTTTCTTTTACTAAAACAAATTTTCATGCTTAAATCTTTATTTCTTAAAATTAAAGATAAACATTATTAGGTTCGCTTTCTCAAAGCAGGAAATCGATTTGCATTAAATTAGAGAAATGACCTTAAATATAAATAAAAAATTTTCTAGCTACTCGAAAGGCACATTAACCAAGCGGAAGCATTAAGCCCAATAACACCCTTGACTTTTAGTCTTTGGCAATAAGAATAAAACCAAATTTTAAAACGGCATTATGATAATAAGCAAAAAATTAGAAAAATATTCAATACTTTTACAGCTTGAAGCTTTTCAATAACGTTGATTGATTGGCTTTTTAAGTAAAGAAAAGAAAAGAAAAGGTTATTCATTAACGTAATAACATTTTACATTAGCATACCATTTGATGCTTTCAAACTATACAAGAAGTAGAAGATTTATGTATAGGGTGTTTTTTTTTTTGTAGAGTTAGAGAACTTTGTAGTGGAATTAAACAAATATGACATATTGACATGAAATTTATTACTTTTTTCGAAAGATAATTTGCTGGCATTGTAATTTAAATATCAAGCATCTTTCTTCAAAGCTTGAAAAGATAAGGCCATACTTGCCACAATTATGGTCTTTAAGGAAACATCCTGTAATTTTAAAATTTAGTTTTCCCACTTAGTTTTGTAGCTGACATATTTGTACATACTCTACGTAATTTTGTTCTTTTTTAGTTTTTAATTCCTGTGCTACTTCTTGTAACGAACATTAAATGCATAAATTCTAACAGTTATATATGGGTTTTTCAACAAGAAGTTTATTTTCCAATTATGGCAACACCAACAACATGATAGTTTTGATATTTAATGTTTTGACGTACTCGTAGTAGATGAATTAGAAATTGTTACAATGAATTGAATTTCTCACGAAAATCGTATAAAAATAATGAAAATTAACTATAATAATGGTAATTTTGTGAAAGTTACTTTTCGTAAAATTCGTAATATTTTCGGACAACGGGTTGTCAAATTTGAGTCGGCTCGATATAAAATATACAACCACCAACGCTTGTTTGGCCGAATTTTTCAACTGATAACATCGCAGCCGTGAGCCACGTTGTTGAAGCAGATCCAAATATGTCAATTCCTCGACGTTCTCAACAATTGGGGTTATCCAAACCCCTTTCAAGACTAACAAGACTAAACTGGTGTAGGAATTGAAGCCAACTGACCATTCATATCGTCGCAGATTCGCTCAATTCATTTTGGAACAACCGGTTGGTTTTTCTGAAAAAAATCATTTTTTTAGACTTAGTCCATTTTCACTAGTTAGGGTATATCAACAAGCCAAATTGCCGCATTTGGGGTTCTAAAAATCCTAAAGTGATTCTTGAGAAGCCCTTGCATGCACAACGTGTCACTGTATGGTGCGCAATGTGGTCTGGAGGACTGATTGGGCCGTTTTTTTGCGAAGATGAGGCTGGAAATGCGGTAACGATCAATGGATCACGCTGTCGCGAGATGCTAACAACTGAATTTTGGCCACTGCTATGTGGTTTCAACGGGACGGTGCCACATGTTACACAGCATACCAAATTTCCCGATCGCATAATTTTACGACAATCAGCAGTTAAGTGGCCAGCCAGATCGTGTGATTTAGCACCACTGGATTAGTTTTTGTCGGTCTATGTTTAGGACAGAGTCTACATGGAGCCAATTGAATCGATTTCAGCCTCAAAACTAAAAATCCGTGATGTGATTAACGAAATAGGACCGCCATTTGGCCAAAAAGTGGTTAAAAACTTTGATTAAAGAATCGAAATCTGTCAGCGTGGTCGTGGTGCACATTTGCTAGATAGTATTTGTCATTCATTCGAACTTTTCTCGTCGTAATACAATAACAAATTTTAATCGTCGTAATCTAAATTCTTTTTGAAAAACCCTCTGTTATCCTGTCATTTATATTTCACGTTAAAGTGGTTGTTTGAAAAATAAATATAGAATTTGAAGTGCCACAATATCTAAACGGAAAAAATATATAAAAGAGCCTTTAATGAAAAAATAAAACTTGAATTTATTTTAATTTAATACTTAAACGGGGCAAAATGTTCCAAAAAATGTTTTTTTTTTGTTGACTACGGGGCTATCAAATCCTTTTTGAAGTATGTAGCCAAGATATGAAGCTTTAACAATCTGTTTACTTTTTTCAATGCACTCCGAGGAGTTTTTATGTAATTCATAAATTTCATTTCAAAATTGGCTATGCTTGGAAAGGGCTGGACTGAACCGTTACAATTTTCTCATTTGCTATAGGATGTCTTTAAAATAGTCCAAAAAAATTTATTAGTAACCCCACCACCTTTTTAGGGGAAATCCTAAATATGCTATCAGAACCAAACTCGCTATTGTTTTAAAAATCTCATCAAGAATGCAGCCAGAATATTAATCCGCAAATAAATAAGTGCTCCACTTTAAAAATACTAAGTTAAGGTCGGCCAGAAATTAAATAATAAATTTTGTAACCCGATTTTCTACCAAACTAAATGGGGTAAACTAGATATGTAAGCATATTCTTTGTGATATTGTCAAGGTCAACTTAAGTTCAAAAACTCTTGAAATTTAAAATATATAGAAACTTTTTATGATTTTTCCAAAAATTGTATGCCAGGTACTCAATTTTAGGGGCATACCCAGAAACCCTCCTTTACTGCTTAGACCCTGTGCTTAGACTGCTTAGACTCTGTAAGGATATCTTAAGTAAAGGGTGTTTTTTTAAGCCCGATAGAACTTGAAATTGTAAAAAATAACACAAAAAATTAAATTGTAATCAAAATTTATTTTTTATTCGAAGGATCAATACGTGACATTGACATTTGAAAATGATTTCGGGCATATGGGCACCGCCGCTGTTCTTGACGAAGCGCATTCTGGACGTCCAATTTTGGGCCACTTTTTCGAGCACTGCTGGGCGTATGTCACGAATAACACGAACAATGCTGTCCTCCAAGGCGTCAATTGTTGCTGGTTTATCAGCATAAACCAGTGACTTCACGTAGCCCCACAGGAAATAGTCGAGTGGTGTCAAATCGCACGACCTTGGAGGCCAATTGACAGGTCCATTTCTCGAAATCAACTTATCGCCAAATTTTGATTTCAATAAGTCGATGGTTGCGTTCGCTGTATGGCACGTAGCGCCATCCTGTTGAAACCACATCTCGTCCGGATCAATGTCATCCATATTTTCAAACAAAAAATCATTGATCATGGTGCGGTAACGATCTCCATTGACCGTAACGCGAGTTCCGGCCTCATTTTTGAAGAAATAAGGTCCGATGATGCCACCAGCGTGAAAACCGCACCAAACGGTGCATTTTTCTCGATGTAATGGAGTCTGTAGGGTCTGGTGTGGATTGGTCTCACTCCATATGCGGCAATTTTGCTTATTAACAAACCCGTTACGCCAAAAATGCGCCTCATCGCTGAACACAATTTTGCGATAAAACAACGGGTCAGTTGCCAGCTGCTCTAGAGCCCAATCGGCGAAAGAACGACGCATATAATAGTCTCGTGGCTTCAATTCCTGCACCAGCTGAATCTTATACGGGTGTAGGCCGAGATCTTTGCGCAAAATTTTCCACGTAGTGGACGGACAGAGCCCCAATTCCTGCGACCGACGACGAATTGATAAATTTGGATCTTCTTCCACACTTTCGCTTACAGCGGCGATATTCTCTTTAGTACGCACATTCCTTCGACGTGTTGGTGTTATTGCATCCTCTAGAGAGTATGTGGTACGAAATCTATCGACAGTTCGACGAATGGCTTGTTCAGATGCACGATTATGTACGCCATAAAAATGACGAAGTCGTCTATAAGTTGCGCGAATCGACGACTGATTTTCAAAGTAAATTTGGATAATTTCGTAGCGTTGTTCAAGCGAGAGTCTATTCATGATGATTTGTCAGAGTATACTGAACAAATAAAAAAAATGTTTCATCAAAATTTCGTTTTTTGTGTTACTTTTTACAATTTAAAGTTCTATCTAGCTTAAAAAACACCTTTTATTTCAAGAGCTATTGAATTATTTCCAAAATAAAACGTTTTTAAACCACTGTGCGTAACTGAATACTAGGTTTATTTTTCGTTAAACTATGCCGAGACTCTGCTGACACAACATATGATGAGCAGAAATACTACAATAACGTTCCGATCTTTTTGTAAGTGTATGATATTTTATTGCATGTGTAGTGATCTTTAGATTACTAAGTGTAAGTGATCTCTATAATGAACTGACAGATATTGGTACGAGGATGATTTGTTAAACTTGTCTTATTATGAATGCCAATGAGACTAAAGTTATGCACATAAAGCCACGTCACCTAGTCGAGAGAACTGTTACGCTGTAATTTAATGTCCCAAAATGTCTTCACAGCAAGGTTAATACGATGAAAATGCAGGCTGACGATTGCACAAGTTTCATTTAACAAGTTTACAATTATAAATACTTTAGTGTGATTATTGGCAGCAATTTTAAATGGAGAAAACACATTGAAAAATTACAGAGGAAGCTTAGGAAAGCGTCGTTTATTCTGCACCATTTAAGCAACTGTTTTACATATGAAGTTCTGCATTAGTGGAATCGTATATTCGGCATGAAGTAACGACTTGGGGTAGTGCAAAGTATGTGCCCCCGTAGGCTCGTAGATAGTGTACTAGCTTGTCAGTATGGGGGTTGTGGGTTCGATTCCCAACGAAGACCTTGGTTTTTTTCACTACAAAAATAAAAATTGACTGTCGGTGGGGCTGCTCAGCGAAGAAGGCATAGTCACTCGTCGCTGTGCTGTCTTATACGGCAGTTAATTTCCGACTATCCTTCTACTCTCACCACCTGTTTCATATGTTCTCTATCCCTTTCCTAAAGAATGTATCATGGTACTTTACTAAATAGGCATTGTTGCCTGAAGTGCTACTACTGTTAAAAAAAAATACAGTAGCACTCTTCAAAAAACGCAAGACCAAATTCTAAAAATTTTTCATAAAAGAAACAATCCGAAACTAGAAACAATAATAATCATGATTATAACATTAACATGAACACGAACGTACGCAGCACAACGGCAAACGGCAACTACGCAATCAGCATGATAGACAACTTTAGCAACAATCTTCAGAGAGCAACGGACGACAATGAATCAGACAGAAGCCTTATCAATCCTAACAATCGGACCTTGACAAGACTTGCCAGAGACCTGCAGGTTTTTAGCGTGAAGAACATCTATTATGCAACCTTAGCCAAAGAATTCTACAATGAACATGCTCACAACACGCGGAGACAAGCTCAACGAAGATTCAAAGTTGAACGATTTCCAAACCAGTACGGAAGAAGTTCCTTTCTCGTAACATTGCCAACAATTTTGAACAAAATACCATCTGAAATAATGCGCATAGCGCACGAAAACAAACGGAATAAGCTAATAAAGGAATGCCTGATAGGCTCACAATAATTCAAAACTTATTACTACAACGACTGTGAGGTATAATTTTAAATAACTAATTATAAACAAACTTATTTATTTTTTTAAGTTTTAATATTGTGCAGACAAGCATAAAAGCTTTGCGGGTTTAGAAATTGGAAGATAAATTTGTATAATAATAAATGATGAATATAATAAATGATAAAAAAAAATTATCAGTAAAAACGTCAATGAAACGATCCATTATACATTTAACAAACTGCGTTGTTTTCTAAGAAATCTTATACACACAAGACAACAACAACAAGCATGTAAGAAATTCTACCAAACAAGATAAATAACAGAAAATAAAAACAACTAACACAGAACAACATAAAACACACAGTCAAGCAGACACCTAATTTGAAAGATAATAACAACAACAACAATGATTTTAAAGTAGAATATTCTTGTGTATGCGATAACAATTTAAAAGCGCTACTTGCTGGGCAAGTGGAGGAGTTCAGTTGAGTCATCAGCGATCAAAGACAACAAAGTTACTATGGTATTTATTTTGTGTGTAAATGAATCGTTGAACCTAATTTAACCCTCTAAAGCAGTGATGGGCGATCTTTATGGGTGGAGGGACAATAAATTAAAAAAAATCTTGCGGCGCGCCATTAAATTAAAAACAAACATAGAGGGTCATTCATTAAATTGTGGGGTTGCTATTCAATTAAAAGTTTGGTTTAAGCTATATATTTATTAGTTATATTACGTGACATTGTAAAACAACATAAAAATTTTATAAGATACGGTTTATTATGATTTTAAGATTTTCCAGATGTATGGGAGCATGGATCTGTTTTTGACTTGACATAATTTCCTCAAAATCTGGTTCCAGCTGGGAGGATGCGACTCTCGTCTTACAATCGGTTTCTTATTGAATTTTTTCTGCATTTCATTACTGAAAAGGCCTGTTCACGTAAATATGAGGAAGCAAACATTGCCATAATTTTCTGCACATGATTAATTAGCTTTGGAAATTCATCTTTTGGTAAGGATTTATAGAAATTAAGCTTATCTGTATTTAAAAATAGCTGTTTTAAATTATTATTACATTGCAATTCTATAATTTCCAATTGTAGATCAGATGGAACATTCTCAGGATTAACATTAAAAGGCATTGAAAAAATATCTAAACATGGTTGGATTTTTTTAAAGTCAGTAAATCTGGCCGCAAATTCTGAATACAGTTTTAAAAAAATTGTGAAAAGATTTTTAACTTCTCTTCACTCACAGGCCTCAAAGAATCAAGTCTTGGAAAATGAGTCAAATAATTTTTTGCAAAACATTTAGAAAATATAAACAATTGAGTTTTAAAAGACCTCAAACTGCCCTAAGTTTCATCTATAAATTGATTTCTTCCCTGTAACTTCTTGTTCAGTTTATTATAGTGCTCGAGTAAATCCGTGAAAAAAGCAAACTCGATGCACCGATTCTTATCCTCCAATATTTCCCACTCATCCCCAATTTCAGTTTTGGTTTTTAGAAAAGTTTTAATTTCTTCGAGAAGACTCCAAACTCTCGAGAAGACATGCCCACAACTCAGCCACCTGATCTTTGTGTAATAAAGTACATCTGAAAATTCTGCATCAACTTCCGATAAAAACTCTTGAAATTGTCGATGTAACAAACCACGGGCTCGAATGGTAATATTAATATTAATATTAATAATATTAAGTACGTGGTTAATATTCAAGGCAGCCTTGCAAAGAACATCTTGGTGGATTATACAATGTAAAAAAATTGTTTCGCTTTCAGGATTCTGACTTTTAAAACTCCTGCATACCCCGTATTTTTTCCCACCATGTTAGGTGCTCTATCAGTTGTTAAATTAATTAAAAATTGGGGCATTAAGAGATTCCATCCCCTCTCTATATTCATCATAAATTATTTTTCCTGTCGTCTTTTCTTTCACAGATTACTTCGGTGATTACAAAGTTTTCATCGACTCCTCTGATAAAAATTAGAAGTTGGGTCATATCACTCCTGTCAACACTCTCGTCCATAGTGACTGAAAAATTCTTAAACTTTTTGAGACGTCCATCGAGTTGATTGGTTAAATTATAAGAAATCGCTTCAATTCTTTTTGTGGCCGTTCTATGTGTCAGCCCTATAGATTCGAAATCTTTTACCTTTTCTGGGCACAATACTTTTCCAATGCTAATTAACACATCCTTAATAAATTCCCCTTCAGAAAACGGTTTGTTACTTTTTGCTATTTTATAGGCAACAATGTGACCAGCTAACGTGGAGGATCGCTGGAAACTTTTTTGATTTTTAAAAAATATTTGCTGACTAGATATTTTTCTTTTCAATTCCTCTGAATGAAGTTTCTTGTCTTCATCTGTCATTCTATAGTACTTCGATCCAAGATGTTTTGAATTTAAGTGCCTAGTGAGATTATAATCTTTTAGTACAGCTACCGGTTCTTGGCAGATAAGACAAATAGGTTTTTGGCTATATTCCATAAAGAAGTACTTCCATGTCCACGCTTCTTGAAATACTCGACATTCCGAATAAATTTTTCTCTTTCTATTTTCGATTGACATTTATGGGGGTATTTACAATACACTTTATTATTTTAATTACACAAATAAAACTGTACGTTGGCAACTTTATAATTTTACTTCACAATGTATTCTTTAAGTCACGAGATTTACACTTTTACTGATTGCTGAATAATCCATCGCTGGCCCTTTTATATTTGTTGCGCATGTTGTCTCGAATATTCAAGAAACTTCTAGATCTCACATATAATAGTTGTTGTTATGTTATACGTTCAGTTTTCTATATTAGTTGTTAGTGTTGTATTGTATAAGAAAGTTGTTGTTCTCTTGTGCGTACAATATTTCCCAGAAAACTACGCAGTTTGTACACAATATAATATGAAAACATCGCATTTTTTTTGCTAAAATTGTCAATTTACATCTTTTTTAAAACATAATGTAAATTTATTTTTTTGGGCATAAATTTTAATAGGTGATTAATTTTTTTTTTGAAAAACGCTCGGCGGATCGGATTGAAACCTCTCGCGGGCCCGCTGGCGGTAGTTCGCCCATCACTGCTCTAAAGTATGTATTGTGTTATTATTTTGCAATTAAAAAACTCAAAATAACAAAACATTTTTTCAAAGAAATAAACAACAACAATATGCTGAAGATCATTAAAATCTAGTGTTGCAGAAATGTAGACCTTAAAGAGATCAGTATGTTATCGTAGTGTTGACACACCAATTTTCAAACGAAACAATAAATTTTAAATTCGTGCTCTTTGTACGCTACGTTAGGGTGCCGTTTTTTTTTTTGTTTTCAAACTCTCTGGTTTAGACACAATTAAATAAGATTATTTGGGGTGGCAAATATTGAAATAAATTAAATTAAATTATAATTTTATAAAAAGAATTAAAGAAACGCCTATTTGTCCTTAATTTTCTTTCAACAAACTAAAATTATGAAGAAAAAGTTTTGAATGGGCAAAAGATTCTATAAAATACAATTGAACAATTAAACAACAACACATATATATGAGTGTGTGTGTGTGTAAGTTAGATAAGCTAGGGTATATGTATGTAGTTTGTAAAAAATCATTATTAATTCTTGTCGTTTTCATAATATGATTTAAAAACCAGTACCACGTGTAAAAATCACACTTTCAACTTCCACAATTTCAAAATAAAGAAATAAAATTTCATAAATCAAAATTATTTCTTATTGCTATGACAGCGATAACAGGCGTTGTTTTTGACAAAACGTTTCTATTTATCCTGTGCCATAGTAATTTTTTCTTTCGTGTTTTTTATTAATATCTTTTTTGTACGCTTTTTAAATGGACAACAAAACAGTATGTTGTTTATTTAAGTTAAGCCGTAGCCCTTAAATTCTCCCCAAGCAAGAAATATTGCCAAAATGAAACTTCATCATCAGCATCATCATAGACACAAACACATAGTTGATGTCCAATAGAGTATTTTATGCTAGTATTAACTTAGTGAATATCTAAGACATAACTAAAATCATTATCATTACTATCATTGTCATCATCATCATCATCATCACATATAATGAATGGCGCTGTTAATTCCTTTTTAAATCTCGATTCGTATATGTGATGGTTTATTACCACGTATGTTTTTATGTTCCTAAAGAAGCAAATGTTTCATGTGTTAGTTGTTATGGCTATATGAAGAAAATATTTGCTCAAATATCTTTATAAAGATTAAAGAATATTTTTACGTTAAACTTAATATTTTGCTCTTTCAACTTTTAGATATTTCCTGAAGGCTAAACAAATTTTTAATGGTGCTTGGAAGCTTAGAACTCTGAAAGAAAACAGATGGGAAGAAAAAGGATAGAGATATAGTTATAGGCAAGACTTAATGTCAGAAATGCTACAAGTTTCTTGTCTCACAATGCCTGGCCTATTTTATTTTGCCTATGCTTTATTTTTCTTTTTTTAATAGCTACAATAACATGCAAAACTTCGGTTATTATTGATGCATCACTTTCTATATTCTACTTATAAATTTAATAACCAAACTTTAGCAAAAACACACCTATTACGTTAAGAAGTTTTGCAAGGAATGAGATATAATAAATAAATGTAACAATACTTTTAAATTTTTAGTATAATTATTATAATTTTTATTTATTTCAAATATAACTCGTTATTGAGGAATTGTTATTGGGTTTTAGTTTCGTTAAAGTCATTAAGTTGCTTCAAAGCTTTAAATGAAAACTCTTTTAAAAAGTTAGTTAACAACATTTAACTTATGCAGAATATGGTTAGTTTGAGTTTTGTTAGTTAACAAGTCAAGATATTTTTTCAAAAAGTTAGAAAAAGTTTGTTTTAGTTTTTTTTTTCGTTTTTTGCAATTATACGCGAATTTTGTATTACGTTTTATGCAGCTTGTGCCATTTCTTTGGAGGAGCAAATATGAACTTTGCCAAGTAAATTATTAAAAGGAAATTTGTTTTAAAATAAAATTTTAAAGTCAGTTAAGCAGAATTAAATGTACTAAAATGAATGAATGTTATAAAGATGATTTTAGGAAAAAAATATTCTCTTAAATTGTTGCTTTTTTTATAGGTTAATTTTTACTGTTTAACATCATATTTTATTTAAGTACAACAAAATATTTGATTAACACAAGCAGCATACTGATTATGATTATCCTAATTTGTTTCCCCTTCTTTTGTTATTGAATGTTCAAATATGAAATAACAATAAGTTGTCAAATCTTTAATCTAGAAATAATGTCAGACATACACCTAGTGGCAGAAAATGAATGATGCTCAAGACGCCTCATCTGTAGCATTGACAACTAGATCCTTAGTGTCCCTCTTTTTTAGGCGAATATTGCGAGCAAGTGGATTAGGATGGGATTCGAGTTTTGTTAGGTATTTTCCTGCGTATTTAGCTATTTCAGCAGTCACTAGTGGCATGTTTAAGTCCCGACGGATATTAGAATTTTTGACGTACCATGGAGCTGATGTTACTAGGCGCGAAATTGTATTTTGTCTGCGTTGAATCTTCTCCACATTAGAAGCTGATGCAGTGCCCCATAGCTGGATTCCATAGCACCATATTGGTTTCAAAAAGTTTGCAATCCAGACTCAGGGTAGAATTTCTACCAATGAGCCAATGTATCTGAGCCAATTTTAGCTTTATCTGAGTCAGCTTTGCTTCAATGTGATTCTTCCACATAAGTCGTCGATCAAGATGTATACCAAGGTATTTCACATGCGAATGTTTCGGAACGATTTCGTTATTGATTCGAATGAGGGAGCAAGTGTCCCTTCGCAGTGTGAACGTTATATGAACACACTTTTGTTCGTTCACCTTTATTCTCCATAATTTCAACCCTGTTTCTAGCTGGCTAATATGATCTTGAAGATTTTGAGATGCTTCGCGCGGGTTTTCGTGCATACTAAGACAGGCTGTGTCATCAGCAAATGTAGATGTGTGAATAATACTACTCGCAGGCATACCACAAGTATAGATTAAATATAAAACTGGACCACGTGTACTGCCCTGTGGCACACCTGCGGTAATAGATTCGAGTGGACTCATGAAGTTTCCTTCTCTAACAGTAAACTTCCGGCCAATAATGTAACTTTCCAAAAGCTTTAAAATATTGACTGGCAGATATGTTGTCAGTTTTAAAAGCAGTCCTTCATGCCATACTTTGTCAAAAGCCTGAGATACATTTATGACAAGAGCAGAACAAAACTTCTTTTGTTAGAATGTCCTTCTGATGACTTGAAACAATCTGTGCGTTTGTTCAATGGTACTATGGTGACTTCTGAAACCGAATTGATGATCCGGAATGCACCCACTATTTGTTAGGATAGGCGACAATTTACTCATGAGGAGCTTTTCGAAAAGCTTTGACATTGTTGATAACAAACTAATTGGCCTATATGACTCAGCCCTGGTAAGATCTTTTCCTGGTTTCGGAATCATTTTGACTTTGGCAATCTTCTAAATTTGTAGATAATATTCAAGTCTTAAAATTGAATTGAATATAAATAGCAAAATTCTAACTGCAATAAAAGGTAACTCAGTCAGCATTCTGTTACTGATACCGTCGATACCCGGAGCCTTCTTCTCGTTAAGTTCACCGATGACTTTTTGTACATCACGCAATTCCAACTTTAATGGTCGCGGAGGTAAGACAACTACGTTCGGCAATTCAAGAACACCCGTACTTGTATTGGGGGTAAATACATTCTTTAAATGTTCAGCAAATATTCTATCTTTTTCAGCATCAGTTCTTGCCCAACTTCCAGTCAATGTGCGCAGAGGTGGTTTAAAATCAACGGGTCTTTTAAGATTTTTAGCAGCACGCCACAAAGAGTAATTAGAGGCTGGTGTGACATCAAGACTCTCCAGATATTTTTGAAAAGATGCAGTTTTTTCTTTTGCTAGCATATCTTTGAGTTGTTTTGCGCATTCTTTAAGCCTGTTTTTAGTTTGAGGTGATCTGTGTTGTAACCATTCTCTTCTAACTCTTCTGTTTTCTCTTACTAAGCGCTCTATATCAGCATAATAAATTTTTTTAAATCCAGTCTGCGGGTGAGTGGTTGTAGCATGTTCAGCAATCTGTTTAATCTTTTCTTTAAAATCGTCTAAGTTGGATTCAACATCCTCGGGTGTTCGTAATCTTATATTTTCCGTGCAGTAACTACTTAGATAACTTTTGAATTTCCGCCAATTAATACGATTGATAATGTGCACATTTGAGTGGGGTAAATTACTCTTTTGTTTGTTACAGATTGTAACAATAGTGGGAGAGTGATCTGAGGATAAATCTAGAGAGGCCTTAATATGGACTACGTCCCTAGAGATATTTTTCATGACGCCAAAATCTATAACATCAGGAATTTTATGTACATCTGTAGGCCAGTATGTGGGTTCCCCACTAGCAATGACATCCAAGCTCATTTTTGAAATTACATTGAACAACGCTCGACCCATAGGCGTAATAAGGCGAGAACCCTAGTATGAATGTTTTGCGTTATAATCGCCAGCTGCTAAAAAATAAGGTACAAGCGATCTGTAGAAATCCTCGTATTGATCGTCAGTGGTTGTGAATCTGGGAGGAGAGTAAACTGATGATATTACCAAGCCTCTTTAAAAATGGATGTGTAATATTCTGCTAATGCGAATAAATATCTCCTATTTCAGACGAAAAAACGTCCTGCGTTTCCAGCAGAGTTTTCGAAACAAAAGGAACCAATGAAATCACCTGTCTATAATCCATACTAATCTGCCTCTCACAGTGATTTCGCTTACCTTTCGAAAGAGCTGTAAGTACATTTATATATTAAAGTCTTGAAGACGTTTTAGTTACCAAATGATAATACATTAAAACTTCTTCTTCTTCAGTAGCTGGGTTATGTATTCCTCATGAACGCTTCGATTGTTCGATTGACATCACATTGTTTTAAATATCCTTAAAAAAATTGATAGCACCTGCATTGCAATTCTATTAATATTTCAGATATACAAGTTTAATGTTTCTATTTTATTTTATAAAAGCATGAAGAAAGTATCTTTACGCAAAATCCGTGGGCAAGAAAACAGTAAAATATTATAAATGACCTTCTTATTAAAACTTATTTTAATCCCATTATTAACCCTTATATGAACAATATTTAAACTTATAATAAGGAATTTTGAAATTTTTTAGATACATTTTCTGGTTATTTTTAATAATCCATAATAATGCTTATTTTTGTCTTGATGTCTTTCTTTTGCAAAGCAGCAAATAAAGTGGCACAAAAAAATGTTTCCTATCTCGCATGAAAATGTAAGGTAAAAGAGATATCCAGCTGAGTTGTTCTCATTCTACCTTTTATTTACATTAACAGGTACCGCTTACAATATATTAAATAATTATTTAATAACTTTTCTTTTAATAAGGCTTAGAACGTACAATTACTTGACAACAAAATATCCTAAATGCAACAAAATCTGATGGAAAAACTGAAACTGCCAGCACCGATCTAAATGGAGTCAATTTTTTTTTTAAATTACAATTTGTATTCGGTTTTAGCACCTAAATTGTTAAGCTTTTAAAGAGTACCAATTGAATAGCAATATAACAGAATAGGATCGAATAGTGTAATATTATTATTCTTAAATATTCCTGATCGTATTGTTTTCAATCTTTTAAATAATATTTTTTTTATAGTATTTGTATATTCTTTATTTATTTAATTGCTCAGCTTGGAGCAGTAGAATATTTTAAAAACTCAACTGGGAGCTTGGAGGAATTAATTATAACTGAATTAATGTTGAACATATCAGTCGCTTATATACCGACTATGAGAATGTTGTAACTAATCTAGAGTAAGTGAGAATGGAACTCACTCAAACTTAAAAACTATTCTTACTATATCCACTATATAATCAGTATTGGTTTCACCAGGCAATCATAAATTTAGATAGTATCCCAAAATTAGTGATTGCTTGGTTCTCCAATATATTAAAATAATTATGTAAAAATACTATTAATATCCTAAAGTAGTATTTGTATTATAATTTTGGCGAAAAGTGTAATTTGATCTAAATGTTACTGCATTTATTTTGGGATTGTTTTCCCACAAAATAAATGTGTCACCTGAAACGCACCGATCAGTACAACAACAACACAAGCAAAGTCTATATTAGTTGAAGGCCGTTTAATTGCCGTATGCGTAATAATAGTAAACATGTATGCACTGCTAGTGCATTGTACTTTGAGAAATTTGAGTTTGGTGTAAATATTTACAATTTATATTAGGATGGTTTCACTACAATAGGTTAGAATTAAATCGAGTTCAATATAGTTGAAATGAATGGACAAAGAGAAGTTGCACTTACTAACGGCATAGCGTGTTTCCAGATTGAAATTTAAAAAAAAAGAAATAATTCTTTCCAATATAAACTAAATTGAATTATAAATACAAAATTCTTCAAATAAATAATAGATTCAATAGATTAATTATAAAGGGTGTTTTTTTAAGCCCGATAGAACTTGAAATTGTAAAAAATAACACAAAAAATTAAATTGTAATCAAAATTAACATTAACATTTGAAAATGATTTCGGGCATATGGGCACCGCGGCTGTTCTTGACGAAGCGCATTCTGGACGTCCAATTTTGGGCCACTTTTTCGAGCACTGCTGGGCGTATATCACGAATAACACGAACAATGCTGTCCTCCAAGGCGTCAATTGTTGCTGGTTTATCAGCATAAACCAGTGACTTCACGTAGCCCCACAGGAAATAGTCGAGTGGTGTCAAATCGCACGACCTTGGAGGCCAATTGACAGGTTCATTTCTCGAAATCAACTTATCGCCAAATTTTGATTTCAATAAGTCGATGGTTGCGTTCGCTGTATGGCATGTAGCGCCATCCTGTTGAAACCACATCTCGTCCGGATCAATGTCATCCATATTTTCAAACAAAAAATCATTGATCATGGTGCGGTAACGATCTCCATTGACCGTAACGCGAGCTCCGGCCTCATTTTTGAAGAAATAAGGTCCGATGATGCCACCAGCGTGAAAACCACACCTAACGGTGCATTTTTCTGGATGTAATGGAGTCTGTAGGGTCTGTTGTGGATTGGTCTCGCTCCTAATGCGGCAATTTTGCTTATTAACAAACCCGTTAAGCCAAAAATGCGTCTCATCGCTGAACACAATTTTGCGATAAAACAACGGATCAGTTGCCAACTGCTCTAGAGCCCAATCGGCGAAAGAACGACGCATATAATGGTCTCGTGGCTTCAATTCCTGCACCAGCTGGATCTTATACGGGTGTAGGCCGAGATCTTTGCGCAAAATTTTCCACGTAGTGGACGGACAAAGCCCCAATTCCTGCGAGCGACGTCGAATTGATAAATTTGGATCTTCTTCCACACTTTCGTTTACAGCGGCGATATTCTCTTCAGTACGCACATTCCTTCGACGTGTTGGTGTTATTGCATCCTCTAGAGAGTATGTGGTACGAAATCTATCGACAGTTCGACGAATGGCTTGTTCAGATGCACGATTATGTACGCCATAAAAATGAAGAAGTCGTCTATAAGTTGCGCGAATCGACGACTGATTTTCAAAGTAAATTTGGATAATTTCGTAGCGTTGTTCAAGCGAGAGTCTATTCATGATGATTTGTCAGAGTATACTGAAACAAATAAAAAAAAATGTTTCATCAAAATTTCATTTTTTGTGTTACTTTTTACAATTTAAAGTTCTATCTAGCTTAAAAAAACACCCTTTATGTTTAAGTAAAAGAAAAAAGAAATACATTTTAAATAATTCTAAAGTGAAATCGATTAAAAATTTAATTAAAATTTATTCTAATAAAATAAAACATTTAACAGATAAAATCTTTTTATGTGAAACTGAAGAGAATATAATAAAATAGAACAGCGTAGAATAGTTTAGAACGTAATAGAATAAAATAGAATAGATTATAATAAAAAAGAATAAAATATAATAAATTCGAATAAAATAGGATAGAATAGAGGGTATGTAATTGAAAGTTGTTACGAACATCATCCATTCTGAACCCTGCCAAATGAGAAAGCACTTTGTTTAAACCTTCCTTTCTGGGGAATCTCGGTATTAAGATTGGTTGTAATTTTTCCAGATCATTATCTTTTAGGAATCACCATCCAGCATTACATCAATATTTCTTTCCGAGAGGAAATACTCAAGCTCATTTTTATGTTGGCGAATGCCGTTTGCGATCCAGAAACATAAGCTTAAAGAATTCATGGTTTACTAACTATTGCATGAAGGAGTGTATTCTGCATACGCAGCATTTCCTGCATTAAGCTAGTCATGTTCGTTGTAAAGCTATTTATGGTTTGCACCAAGTTGTCTATAGTAGCTTCCAGTCGACTGAAATTGATGCTAGAGTTCATATTAGATAAATTCTCTGGTGGTGACAATTTTTGAGAGGGAGCAGAGTTAGTCTTCAAAGCTTCAGTATACGAAAAGTGTGTGCTGACTCGTTGGCCCACTTGTGGGTGAGTGGTAGGTACGGAGTTTATTGTTTGGATAGGTACAATTTTTGATTTTTGTATGATAGTCTGTTTAACAAACCAGTACACAGGACAGCCTCTATAATTAGCAGTATGATTGCCTCCACAATTGCTACCTTTTTTTTTTGTTTTATGTCTTGTTTCGGCTTATTATTGATTATCCTAATGGTCATTATAAAAAATAAAACAAAAACTTAAGATTAATTGAGATATTAGCATCTAGCGGTAACTAACCCCCCAGCAACACATTGATATGTCTTGATTGAATCTCGCTATGAAGGCATGTGTCAGTACCCTAATGGCTAGCAGGAGCCAACTAGACACCTTTCGCTTTATTTCCACGGGAATCAGTAAGCCCTAGAGTTCAGCTTTTGCTGTTCTCTGACTGATTATTTAGGTTGGCCATTCGGGGAGTATCGTGGTGGTTATAGTTAAGCAGTCCCTCATGAAATGATTAAGGGGCCAGGATCATGATTGATCCGGATCCAGTGAGCATGCTATGTCATGTGTTCTGGACCAGAATTTGGATAGTCTCCACTCTTCAGCAAGGAGTGGGGTTGGCGGCCCTGCTCCGTACTCCCGAAATTGCCACTAGGACTGACCTGTTGGATAGTATTATGCTTCGTCTTCCTAGGGCGTGGTTGTGCGCTACATATCATTCAAAGTGGTTTGTTCCACCATCAGGTTATGGCCAAATGGCTCGGCACTGATGTAAATCTTATCATAAAATCTCAAAATCCATTAACCGCTGCCACATTTCCAGTCTCATCTTCAAAATTGAACGGCCCAATCACGCATCCAGACCAAATTGTCCATAGTTGCGCTAGGATTTTTAGAAGCTTAACGCGGCGATTTTGCTTATTGACATACCCCGACAAGTGAAAATGGGCTTCGTCTGAAAAAATGATGCTTTCATAAAAATGGTCTGTCGGCTTCAATTCCTGCGCCAGTTGAAGGATTCAAAGTTAATAAATAATAAGTAATAAAATATGATCAGTGGAAATAAAATAAATATCGTCCAAGAAGAAGAAGAATATCTAAGCTCCGAAAATTTGGGGAAGGAACACAATAACAGTCAAAGAAGCACAATTCTTTTTGATCAAAATCTTAAATGGAGATAATATTTGCATGGAAATTTTAAAACAGCATATGATTCAGTGCACTTCCATTAGGCTCTATTAAAGTGAAGACTTAACTTCTAATTTGTTAGATAAAAGCCGCCTAATGAAAACACATTTATGAAAGCACGCACTCATATATTATCACAACATACAAAAAAATAACATGATCTGAAGCACTGTATGGAATACTTTAAACTGACCAATTCAATTGTATATAGATTAGATTTTGTAATGACGATAGCTGCAATTGTTGTAGCGAGAAAGAGAAACGAAAAAAAAAAACACATGTCACTATCTATGCCCATGCTCTGCGTTAATGTATTGTAACGAAGATGATTTGTTAAATTTTAAAAGAAAATAATTATCCGTAAAAAAGTAAACGAAACGACTTATTTTGCAAGTTACAAATTGCGTAGTTTTTTAAGAAATCTTATACACACAAGAATACAATATAAGAAATTCTACGAAGTAATATAAACAACAGAAGACAAAAACAACTAACACAGAACAAAAAGAAAACAGACAGCCAAGTGGGCGCCTACACTGAATGATAACAACAACAACAATATGTGAAGGTGTTAAAGTAGAGCAGATACGAGAACAACTGAAAACATATATATATATATATAACCACCACTTGATAGGCAAATCAATTACCTCAAGTTGACTGATCGTTGAGAAAAGACAACACAGTTACCATCGCGTTTATTTTGTGTGTAGTGAAAGTAGGTAAATCGTTTAATTTAATATAAAGTTCTAAATTTAATGTAAAGTAAAGTAATTTAATGTAAAGTATTATGAGTTTGCAATAAAAGAATCCAATACAACCAAACTTTTTTGAAAGGAAATAAACGTAACAAGAGAGTCGTACTCAATGCTGTGGTTCTTCTACCTTTAAGAAAATGGAGGAGTTCAAAGATATGGAGCCTAGAGAAATTGTAAAATATGCGAAACATGCGAGAGCACTTGGGAGGATTAAGAAGAGTGCACGAAGGAAATTAGAGTAGTTACTATGATTCAATAATGTCATTGTAAAATTACACACCTTGTAACCTGACTTATGTGTAAATTGGTACGGCCAGGCAATTTTCCGTTGTTTTTGTTTTTTGCTAAAAGAGAAGCAACTCTACTATTCAATATTATATAAGAATGCGGGAGAGAAGAAACAGGATTAGGGGTGACTCATCCACGACTAACATACGCTGGTATTTTTACATTCTCTTCGGGGATTATAGCAGGATATGAACTCACACACTTTTATATACCAAGCAGCCATTTTTAATCAACACATTTAACTTATTGCGGAGATTAAAGAAGAACTTATGTTGTAAGAATTTTAGCTTTTTAAAAAGCTTTAATGTTTCGAATGTTGTTTTAATTTAGTTGAAAAAAAAAAAGAAAATCAAAATAGTCGTGGCGCTTAATACTTTCTGTTCTTTAGTGTCGACTTGAAAATGAGGTAAAAAAAGTAATGAAGTACACTGTCGTTCTCTTTTGCTGCAAATACATTAACAAAGTCAGCTGAAATGTAATGGCAGCAGGTGAAAAAAAAAAAAAAAACATTTAAAAAACTCTTTTTGATGCCCTTAAGTCATTGTTCCACCACAAAGTAGACAAGTATGAGTGTATGTATGTATGTATTTTCACGTAATTGAAAAGAGAAAACACCTTACTGTAATATAGACGCTAGAAAAAAAATATTGACTACTATACCATACTATTCATTTACAATAGCAACGACTGTTAATTGGAAAAGTTTTTTTTAACAACGTACAAATACAAGTGAAAAGAAGAAAACTTAAAGTGTAAGTGTTAAGTACAAATACATACAGTAGAAAGTTTAATGTAAATAAGGCAAAAAGATGTAAATCTTTATAAAATTTTCATGGTATTCAAAATTGTAAAATATGTGTAGTGAGTGGCCTTATTTATTAATAAAATTCATGCGCTTTTAATCCGCGTAGCTATATAGACTATAACATGCCGTGGACCGGGTAGAGCAGAACTTACGATCTAGTATTTTACCAACCAAACCCTTTTATATAACACAATCACCACTGACACGCATGATTGTCTTATAATTTTCCTTTCTAACGAAGGCCCCATTGAGCTTTTGCTCCTTTATCTATTCTTATAATAATGCAGGAACATTTCGTTTTGCTTAAGAAGCAACTGGTTTTACGCTGTATCGATTCCATTTTCACTATACGGTTGGCTTAAATTAACATCTTGTGTTAATATTGTAATGTGCAGGTGCCTTTAGCAAGTCATTTTTCATTATACAGGGTGGCTGATGAAAGCTGCTACCAAACAAAAATTATAACTTATTTTCTGTGTAACCTATTCCACTTTTATTTTATAGGTGCCCCTGTAGGCTAGTAGGTAATGTACTAGCTTGTCAATATGGGGGTTGTGGGTTCGATTCCCAACGAAGACCTTGGTTTTTTTCCCTACAAAAATAAAAATTGACTGTCGGTGGGGCTGCCCAGCGATGAAGGCATAGACACTGGTCGCTGTGCTGTCTTTATACGGCAGTTAATTTCATACTATCCTTCTACTTTCACCACCTGTTTCATCTCTTCTCTATCCCTTTCCTAAAGAATGTAGCACGGTACTTGACTAAATAGGCATTGTTGCGTGAAGTGCTACTTCTCTTAAAAAAGAAAAAAAAACTAAAATGAAGAATTGGGACAATGAAATAAGAATTTGGATAGTGCAACGCTTTCACGGTTTAGAGTCCGTACTTTGCGTCCACTTTTGGTGGCGCAACCCGTAGCAGATAACGGGGATCATGAAGAATTTCGCCGAGCGTGACACAATGGCAAGAAGGCCTTATCATCGAGATCCCTCTGTTCGGACGCAGGCCTCCCCCCTGGGGGCACATTTATGGTCTTTACGGTACGTAACAGCTGTCTAGATCTGTGCAACTGGGGGAAAAAGGGAGCCCAGTCCCCCGAAGGCAGACAGGGAGTCAACTGGAAACTCCACTTTATTTCTACGGGGATCAGTGAGCCCCAGAGTTCATTATTTGTCTCTTTAGACTTATAATAGTTCTCTGGCTGATCATTGAGGTTGGCCCCTATATGGGAGAATCGTGGTGGTTGTGGTTTTGCGGCCCCATAAGGGACTATGAAATTTATGGTGGCCAGGATCATTTCGCTGATAATGACACGCATGGTGAATGATCCAGTCCATTGAGCATGCTTGACATGTGTTCTGGACAGGAGTTGGAAAGTCTCCAACTCTTTAGCAAGGTGTGCTGATTTGCAGACCTGTACTGAAATCATTGAAGTTGCAACTAGGTGGTTCTGTTGCATAGAATTATGGCTTCGGCTATCTAGGACGCATGTATGACGTTCCAAATTATACAAAGTGGTTTGTCCACCATCTGATTAGGACTATATAGTCAGGCGCGGATGTAAAACAAATCACACTCTGTTCGGACGCAGGAAACTATCACTGCTGTAGCTGCTGCCATACGATCCAACCCTCGAGTTTCGACAAGGAGCTTATCTGCTCAAATGGGTGTCTACAGACAGTCACTGCAGACAATTTTGCACCATGATTTAAACCTATTTCCATAAAGGACTCCATTAACAAACAAACTGAACCCAAGAGACTTCCCGATTCGCTTGGAATTTTGTGAGAAGACCATTCAAATGGCGTCAGAAAATGAAAGCGTCTCATTTTTTCGGACTCCTACACATGCAATGTATTGTGCCAGAACTAGGAAATTAGGTTACGGGAAGAACAAAAGAGGAAGTAGTGTCTGTGGAAATTCAGTTTGATTTTTCCCAGATTGAAAGTGACAAGAAAGACCTCCGGAGGGATCTTATTCCACATACGGACTGTTCTGATAAAAAAACGAATTTTCTCTGTAATGCGTAGTGCGATTCACTGGCCAATCAACCACAAATGGATGCGCTCTCAACAAAAATCGTGTTAAACGCGAAAACGTGCGAGTATCGGGAACAAGTTCCCTAATTTCATTAGAGCACTTTCCATTATAGTAACGATAGAACAGTGAATACACCCCACATTGCTACCCTACCGTCCCCAATAAGCCTCTTGGCCCTCTCCTGTACGCGGTCAAGTAACTCCAAAATAGACTTTGGAGCGCCGGCCCGTACGTGAGAGTTGTATTCCATTTTTGGACATAAAAATGCAGTCTTGAACTGACGAGGCACATTTTGATTTAAACGGCAATGTTAACCAACAAAATTGTCGAATATGGAGTAATTCTAACCCACAGATACTCCATCAAATGCACACTTCGCGTCACAGTGTGCAGTGCAGTTCCTTCAAAGGCCTTAAAATCGGTCTTATTGTTACGGTCAATGGAGACCGGTCAAAGAATTTTTCTTTCCAGAATTACGCCGAAAGAAAATCCCTTTCAGCTCTGTTTGGTTTCAACAAGATGGAGCAACTTGTCACACAGCCACGCCTGTTATAACAGAATTGTGGCAAAAATTCCCCAATTAACTGATTTCAAGAAACTCGCCATTCGGTTGGCGTTCCAGGTCTCCTGACCACACTGCACCTGTTTTTTTTTTGTACGGTTATTGCAAAGAAAAAGTTTACAAAAGAAACCCAACAAATTTGGATGCTTTAAAGCAATCCATTCGAAGGGTAATTGACACAATTCTCGCTGCAACACTCCAGGCAGTAATGAATAACTTTTTGATAAAATGTCGCACATGTGTCACCGAGGGTGGATGCCATTTGAATTTAATTATTTTCAAAACTTCATGAATTACTTTAATAGAAATATATTATTTTACAAATGAATTATTAAAAAATAAATTACATAAACTTTACAAAAAGTTATTTGAGTTTCCTAATGTAACAAAATTGATCAGCCACCCGATATTAGTCGTTTTAACGACAACTAACTCCTTTTCTCTTCTTTCCACTTCGTTTGTACTAATTTTGGGAGAAACTGGCATATAAATTTTATTTCCCCAAGTTCGCTTGCTGATTCTCGTGATTGACGAATAGTACTGTTATTTACTAATCTGGTAATAACATTCTTAGTGATAGCAACCGTCGAGTATGATCTCTTATCTTTTTAAAATAATCGACTTTTCACTGCGTTATGTGCAATATAAATTATGATCTAAAAGTGCAAAAAATTAAATAAAAATCTTATTGCTCTCAGTTGTGGGTTCGATTGCCAACGAAGACCTTGGTTTTTTTCACTACAAAAAATAAAAACTGACTGTCGGTGGGGCTGCTCAGCGTTGAAGGCATAGTCACTGGTCGCTGTGCTGTCTTATACAGCAGTTAATTTCTGACTCTCCTTCTACTTTCACCAACTGTTTCATCTTTTCTCTATCCCCATCTTAAAAGAATGTACGGTACGGTACTTGACTAAATAGGCATTGTTGCAGGAGTGCTACTTCTCTAAATAAAAAAACCTGCTTTTTGCTCTTTTTACATGGTTTTTTAACACGAATTTTTGTTTTAACACGATTTTCAGTATTTTGTAAATTTTTCTTGCATCTCATAGAAGCTTACTGTATTCATTGTTTGTTTTACCATAACGGCTTAGGTTATTTGTTTAAGATCATCGTGTTATCGCATCTAGAAAGGATGAGCGAATTTGGGCTGTTATGCATGGAGTAAAGATGTAATGTACTTTTTACGCAGTTTTGTTTTTGGTTTTGAGAGTTGAAAAGAAAAGACGTTTAGTTGTTGTGGGTATTTACTTATGTACGTATATAATTTTCAATTTCCGAATGTTTGCATTATTAAAATGAAAAATCTTGAGTCTAAAAAATATATTATTCAAAATTTTTTAAGTGATCAGAAGATTTTGTTATTTAAGCTCTAGGACGCTTAGCTTAAGAGTAAATTGAGTTTAAAGATTTTCATTAAAAAATTGATTTTTGAGCTTAAAAATACATTTCCAAAATTTTATTATTGATTACAAGATTTTGTTATCTAAACTCTAGGAAGCTCGGAGAACGCTTGGTTTACTAGTAAATTGAGGTTAAAAATTTTTGTCAAAAAAATTGATTTTTGCGCATAAAAAATCATTTATTTTAATTTTTTTAAGTGTTCAGAGAATTTTGTTATTTCAGCTCTAGGACGCATATTTTACAAGTAAATTGAGTTTTATTAAAAAAATTGATTTTTGAAACTTAAAGATTAGTTTTTTATACGAAAAAGGTTTTAAAAATTTTGTATCTCCATAAATAATAAGAATTTCCAGAAAATACGCTTATTTTGTGATCACCTATGTATTTTATAAGAAATCGATTTTTATATGAAAGTTTAATAAAAATTTAAGAATGCTTTATCTTCGTAAAGAGTAAAAATTTAGAGAAAATAAGCATTTTATTTATATGGAAAGTAGATTTTTGTGTGAGGTTTACAGTCAATATTGACCGGTATAGAGCCATATTAATGACTTTCTCGTTCATCAATTGCTGTGGTTACAACAAGACAGCGGTTTGACGTCCAAGATTGTGCGATTTAACGCCGCTAGACTATTTTCTGTAGGGAGATGTGAGGTTGCTAATGTAATGTACGCTGATAAGCCCGATATACGGCCAAAATTTAATGCGAATTAAATTTCATGTGAATTAAAAACATCATATTTGTTTTATCCAAAGTTCTATACCTCTGTAAAACGCACTCTGTACTTTTGTCTAATAAATTGTTGGAGAATAAAAATTTACTGTTTTTAACTGTGATAAAAATACTCGTATATTTTGTGTGAATCGATTGTATTGAAGCTTCATGTGCAACTCATGTGACTGCGTGTGAGTGTATTTTTATTTTTCTTTAATTACACATTTGTGAAAGTGAGTTTTTATTTACTTTAATATTTTATTTTAACTCTTTTTTGTTAATAAAAATTTTTAAATGTCGTTGACATTATCCATTTGTATTTGTTTTGTATCCTTTTTTTTAATTTTTACTTGGCGTTGTTTTTTAAATTGCTCTTTCGTGCATAAAAAACGATATCTAGGGATTTAGTTCAACCAAACTGCAGTTAGCAAATAACAAATTACATTTTTGTTTTACAATTTTCTTTACTTTAGGATTGTTGCAGCAGATTCTGCAGTTGTCATTTTTACTTACTTTATTACGATAAAGTTGTATTTCAGTTGACATTAACAATTGATGTTGTTAAAAACCCTCAATAGGAGTAAGAGTAATTAATTATATTCTAAAAGAAATAATTTTACAAAAAATGAAAATAAAAAACAAGTAGGGACAGCATCAGCAAATTTCATAAATTATAATGAAATCAGACAATACCAAAAGTGCAACAATTCGCCGTCGAAAAATATGGAAGCGTAAACCTTCTTCATCTAATCGTCAACAGCTACGTGGCTGAAAATGCTCTCTATATTGTTTTCAACAATGTTGAAGATCAATATGATGAAATGTTCCTTCAAAGCATTGCCAAGAAGAGATTGTGACATATACAATATATAGACATTAACTGTTTAATACATGTTATGTATTATTTGTTTTTAATTTAATAAATTTTTATTTATATCTGCACATAGTTCATTTATGTTAAATTTAGTCCCTCTTTCGAAATAATGTATTTAGAGAAATTATTTAGAGAAATACATTAACGAAAAAATATTTCTATTAATTAATTTACAAGGTCATTAGGTAGTTCTTGAAAGAAGGTATATTTACTTATTAAATAATATCTTTAAATGCTTTGCCTCAAACTAATAACTCTCTCGGACACAAGGATAAATTTTGAAACAGACACGGATAAATTTTGCGGGCATACGTATCGACATATTGTTTTAGTATAAAGAGTTTTTAGGAAGCATTGCATCTTTCTAAAAGCTCAATTTTCTAATGAAGCTTGAAATATAGGTTGTACAGCATATGATTATGCATGCGTCACAGTATTTATTAGTGTTTATTTTATTAATTATTAGTTTGTTTGCACTTTAGTTTGTTTGCACTTAAAGAAGTGTGTTACATTACCGTACTTTTTACCTTGATACACTTCATCTTGTTCTTCTCCACATAAAAAATGTCTTTTCTACTATGAAAAAAATCGAAAAATAATCATCATTAGTGAAAAACCTTCATTAGGGAAAATAAAATCAAGTTGTATTGTATTATCTTATATATTGGGTTTTCAACAAGAAGTTTGTTTTTCAATTGTGGCACCACCAACAACATGATAGTTTAGAGATTTAGTTTTTGGACGTATTCCTTGTAGATGCATTGTCAATTGAATTCAATTTTACATGAAAATCGCATTAATATAATTAATAGTGGTTCTGTTAAAGTTACATTTCGTAAAATTCGTGATATTTTCGGACAACATAATCGTCCTTCTGAGACTGTAATTAAGCATTTGGTCGTTAAATTTGAGTAGGCTGGCTCGATAAAAAATGTGCAAACACCGCAACGTCTTCGACCGGGTCGTTCAACTAAAAACATCGCCGCCGTGAGCCACAGTGTTGAAGCAGATCCAAATTTGTTAATTCTTCAACGTTATCGACAATCGGGCTTATGACGTGATAAGATTTACATCTGCACCTGGCTGTGGGTCTTAATCAGATGGTGGATCATTACCATTGTGGATGGTATGTAGCGCCATCCTTGCCCTATAATGCCTTCGGATACGTATATCCTCTGGTCAGTCCTAGTTGCAATTTCAAAAGCCCGGAGTAGGCCGCCTTCACTCTTTGCTGAAGAGTCGGAGACTATCCAACTCCTGGTCCAGAACGCATGAAGCTTAATATAATTAAAAACGCGACGGCATTAATACTCACTGGACCTGGACCATTCATTGTGTACATTCTGAATGATACGACCCACAAACTCAAACGAGAGCCTCGAAACACACAGCCACCACGATACTCTCGAAGGGCCTACTTCAATAATCAGACAGAGAACAGCTAAATGCCTAAAGAGTCAAATAGCGAAACTCTGGGGCTCACTGATTCCCGTGGAAATATAGTGGATCGTCCAGTTGACTCCTACTAGCCTTGAAGGGGACTGGGCTCCCTTTTACCTCACAAGACACAAGTCTAGATGGTTGTTGTAGGATCCATAAAGACTTATAATGTGCCCCCGGGGGGAAATCGAGGTTATCCATAATCACCACATGGCGAAGCCTTACAAAATTCAACTGGTGCAGAAATTAAAAACGACCGACCATTCACATTGCCGTAGATTTGCTCAATTCATTCCGAACCAACCGGCTGGTTTTTTTGAAAAAATCATTTTATCAGACGAAGCCCATTGTCACTTGTCAGGAGAAAATTGCCGCATTTGGGTTTCTGAAAATTCTGGACCAATTATTGCGAAGCCTTTGCATGCTTAACTTGTCACTGTATGGTGTGCTATGTGGTGTGGAGGCGTGACTGGGGCGTTCGGTTTTCGAAGATTAAGTTGGAAATGCTATCGCGAGATGCTCATTTTTCGCCTATTATTGAAGATGTAGATATTGCTGACATGTGGCTTCAACAGGACGATGCCACAATTCACACGGCTAATGAAACGATTAGTTTATTACAAACCAAAATTTTTGATCGTATAATTTCACGACAATCAGCAGTTAATTGGCCAGATCGTATCGATCGATTTAAAACCACTTGGATTATTTTTTGTGAAGCTATGCGAAGTCAATCAGCCTTAAAACTGAAAAGCCGTGATGTGATTAACGAAATAGGAGCGCCATTTTGCTAAACCGTGATTAAAAACTTTGATGAGAGAATCGACATCTGGCAACGTGGTTGTGGTGGACATTTGCCAAATATCATTTTTAATCTATTTTAAAAAACAAACTTCTTATTGAAAAACTCTTTATTTAAAAAATCGACTCTTGTAAGAAAATAAACTTAAAATTTTAATATAATTGCAGTTTTGTTAATAAAAGGATTTTACATAAAATAATTTTTGTTTGTGAAAAACCTTCATTAGTGAAAGAAAGTAAGGTGTATTGTGTTATATGTTAACGAAAGTGCTATTATGCGAACAATTTTAAATATTTAAAAGAAAAAAAGGGCATGTCTCTTGGATTCAAATCTTGCTCAATTTTAATACTTTTTTTTTTTGCTAGACTGCCTACTTTTCCCAGACTCAACTACTATTTCTATAGAAGTTAAATAATATTTTTTGTAAGAAATAGTTTTTTACATTATACATTTCGATGTGATGAATGTTTTCTGTCATTTTGAATAAAATAACAATAATGAAATAAAAAATCTTCACTTAAAAAATAAAGCTTGAATTTCAAAAATAAATACAAGTGATAAAATTTGGCTTTTTGTCTGGCTGGCCACAGACATCAAGTAAAATAAAATATAAAAAAGAGCCTAAATCTCCATGTAGTTGACCCTACTATTCGTACATATGATATGAATGATATGTCATGCCAGTTGAGCAACTTGTTTCACTGGCAGATGTTACACTATGTATTGTTCTTTCCTTTTGTTTTTTGCTTGCATGAGTGAGAGCAGAATCGAAAAATGTTTGTTTTTAGTAAAATAAGTCTTGATACATAGTTTTTAAGGGTACAATTTAGTATAAAAATTTTAATTATTTATCCTATAATATTTTATCCAATTATATTATTTTATTATAATATTTAATATTTCTTTAATATGAGTGTATGAAAAATTTTAAACATTTTAGTGTTAATATTTTTATATGTATAGAAAAGTTTACTACAAAAAAATCACCCTTTATACAAGGGTATACATATATAACTATCTTAGAGCTCATGTTTTAAAATTTGATGGACATGCTGAAAATATAACATTATGCTGTGTTATTCAATCTTTTTATTCTAAGAGAAATAACACTACAAAGTCAAGTTTTTCTTCTATGCATTAGTTTTCCATCCGGTGAAAAAAAAATAAACTATAGATGGCAAGTACTGCTAAAGTTGAAATATAATGGGGTATGTTAAGCTTAAAGAATAAATACTAGCGTGTAAAATGAATACATAAATATATTAACAATGATATCCAGCTGGCATTTGAAAAATGATTTGATGAGCGCGTTCACATTGCTGCACTTTTTTTAATCGTTTCGACGATTGTACATGCAGAATAATATTTTGCTTTTGCTAGTTGCTTTAAAGTTTTTTAAAACTGTGAACTTTCTTATACACATTTTGGCAATTATTGTTAAATTGTTAGTACTCGACGATCGTATCTGTCTGTCTTTAATAGAGCACATATTTCAATGCTCATGAAGAAACTATTGATTTCCGTTTTGTTTTTTCATTGCCGCCAAAAGAAATGTGACACGACGCTCACACACACATATTTTTTCTTCATGAATATTTGCTTTTCAAACTGATCACAACTTAATGTTCATGAAGTAATTTTTGTTCAGCTTCCTTCCTTTTTACCGCTCACGAAACATGAAACAGTAAAACCTTATGATTGAACATATTCCTATTGCTTTAAAATATCTTCTTCGTACATGAAATAAATGAAGCAATTTTTTATCATAATCCTCTCACACTTTATATAAACGAAAAAAAAAATCGAATTCATTACATACTCAATGTAAAGAGAAGAAAAAAGAAGCTACTCAGACTTCATGAAGAATGAATACGTGATGATCAATTTTGGCTTCAAATTCTGGAGGTTAGTATTAGATCTGTTAGTATAAATAATGTTGGGTCTAGGTTCTAGTTCCTTCATTACGGTCGTATCTATTTATGCATTAGTTGTTAGGTAAGTGTATTCATCTGAAGGTGCTTTTCGTTTGTTAGAGTGTATAAGTGTGTAAGAGTATGACTGTCTAACCTTTGACACATAGAAAACCAGCTACGACGCACATCACCATCCGCATTAACTCAAACCATTGCACCGAACATAAACTAGCAGCATTAAGTCAGATGACACACAGACTAAAGACCACTTACTTTAAATAAGTACAACAAAAAACTCGACACAACTTATACCACAGCTAAAAACAACGCTTACAGAGCCACTACCATCGACAAACTGCTTAGAAAATACAACACTAAAAATAGGAATAAAGAAGACAAAACGACAATTGTTACAACACTACGACATACGTTTATTTACACACGAACAGAAATATATAGATTAAGTAACTTTTTTCACAAAGATAATCTGCTCACAGCATTGAAAACCAGCAACACTCTGACACATAATCTCGAGACATTCACAGAAACATCGAACAAATTTAATTTATCCTAAAAACTTTATATTAGAAAAACCAAAAAAAAAAAAAAAATGCACAGCATAAAGCACCTGCTATTCTTAGGACTTCTAATAGGCTCGTTTTGGACTCATAAAGGTATTTGAAGTGGGAATAAAAAAGTCTGACATAATTGTTTGTCTTATGAAGAACTCGTATTTAGGAAATAGTTTTTTTCCTTAAACTGAACTTGCGCGAACACAATACCACAAACCTTTAACTTCTTCGCCCATTCTGATAGCAAAACAGTCTTCTTTCATTAAAAATGTTAGCTGGGATACTATACTCATGCACATATACAAACATTGTACATACATGCTTACTTACATACATACATATATACAAATATGCATGCATGCATACATATATATATATATATATATATATATATATATATATATATATATATATATAAAGGGTCCGCCAAATAATTTTTTTTTGGTTGCTTTAAATGCTGCATACAAAACTACAGAATATTTTCTCAAATTTCTTTTTTTATTTGTTAATAATCTATAATATAAAAATAAGTCGGGTTATCCTTCCTGACGCTATAATTTCAGAACGCACGAACCGATTTCCACGGGTTTGCATCCGATGGAAAGGTCTCGGGCTCCGTGAAGTTTATAGCAAAGAAATTTAGGAAAAAATTTCAAGCGAATAGCAGGAAAACAGGGAAAATCATTTTTCATTTACAGCGCCATCTCTGATACATAGCAAGTACTACAACGGCACCAGTACGTGGTGTGTGAGTATCCCTCACAAAAATAAGTACGTTTCATTTTAAGTAGATGACGCCGTGCGCTAGGTCGCGACTGCTGTTGGTAAATGTACGTGGACCAAAATCATTTGCGTATTTGAAAGCTGTGAATGGCCACCAATGCCAAACATATCGAAAATCATGTCAACTACTGGGTTTTCTGGAGAACGATTCTCATTGGGATTTAACAATTGCGGGTTCAGTTGTTTCATCAAATGCATACCAAATATGAACGCTGTTCGCTATTATCATCACGACATGTTTCCCTTCACAACCAATTCAGTTATGGAACAAATGCAAAGACGACATATGTGAAGATATCTTGCATTGCTTGCGCATTTGAACTAATAATCCCGACATGCAATTAACCGATGAAATATATAATGAAGGATTGATTCTGATTGAGGATCAATGCTCGACTATTGCAAACAAGCTACCGATTGAAGTAGGAATGATTGCGCTAAATCGATCGATGCACGAAGTAAGAATTAAGTCGAGAACTGCAACACAATATTGATACATTGCAGGAATTCGTTCGAAATAATGTGCCGTTGCTGAATGAACAGCAAAAACTAATATACGAAATAATACTGGTGGTCTATTCTTTCTGGACGTACCTGGAGGAACAGCGGAAACGTTTGTCATTTCATTGATTTTGGCCACTATTCGATCAAGATGTGATATAGCTTTGGCGTTAGCATCATTTGGAATTGCGGCGACTCTTCTAGATGGCGGTCGTACTGCACATTCTGCGCTTAAGTTTCCACTCAATTTAAACACAATTGATACTCCAACATGCAATATTTCCCGATCCAGTGCAATGGGAAAATTGTTGATGCAATGCAGGCTTATTGTTTGGAATGAGTGCACAATGGCACATAAGAAATCACTTGAAGCAATTAACTTCACACTGAAGGATCTTCGGCGAAATAACAACATCTTTGGCAGCTTAATGATATTGTTGGCAGACGATTTCAGGCAGACGTTGCCATGCAACGCCTGCAGATGAATTGAATGCTTGCCTGAAGGTATTACCTTTGTAGAATAACGTAAAAACATTATCGCTAACCAATAATATGAGAGTTTAACTTCAAAATGATTAAAGTGCTGCACAATTTTCCAAACAATTTGTAGCTGTTGGAAGTGGAAAAGCCCCAGTTGATGCGACAGCTGGATTAATTACTCTTACCAACGACTTTTGCCGATTTGTAGACTCTCAATTAGCTCTTATTGAAAATGTTTTCCTAAACATTAGTGAGAACTGTCAGAATTATGCTTGGTTAAGTCAACAAGCAATTCTCTCCCCAAAGAAAAATGATGTTGTACATGTACTGAATTTCACCATTCAATCAAAAATCGATGGCGATTTGGTTACATACAAATCCGTTGATTCCATAACAAATCCCGATTATGCAGTAAATTATCCAACGGAGTTTTTGAACTCTCTGGAGTTACCAGGATTTCCACCACATAACTTGCAACTCGAAGTTGGTTCAGTTATTATGATATTTTTGATTTGAATCCACCGCGACATTGCAACGGTACTCGACTTGCGGTGGAAAGACTTATGCCGAATTTGATTGAGGGAACCATTATTAGCGGAAAGTACGCAGGTGAACGATTGTAATTTCCGGTTCGCCTTGCGTTCGTAATGACAATTAACGTCGCAAGGCCAATCGCATAGTGTTTGCGGGATAAATTTAGAAAATCGTTGTTTTTCACATGGGCAGCTATACGTTTCGTGTTCACGAGTTGGAAAACCATCCACTTTATTTGTGTTAACGCCAGAGCAAAAAACAAAAAACGTGGTTCACTAAAGAGAACTTCAATGAAACGGTTAATTTGCGGACACGTGTAACGCTTCACTTCAGTATTTACTTTGGGTTCACTTTCATTTTTTAATTAGAGAAGTTTAACTAGATTCCACTTCATTTTTGTAATCGAAATGAATTCAATACTATTGTGCAATGAAATAAAATTATTCCTTTTCAAATATAAAACAAAAAAAAATAATATTTCTTCATCTTTTAATCCCCAAACGAAATGTTACAAAAAACGAAGCAAATGTGGCAAACGTGGCGAACGGGTTTGCTAGTGGAAAATAATTTCCTTCAAATGGCTGCCTCGGCTGGCCATGCACTTGCCTACACGATTGGTTCAATTTTTAATCACATTATCAATTGTGTGCAGCTGTATTTCACCAATGGCTTCACGAATATTGTCCTTTAAAGCGTCATTTCTCTCTGGCTTGTCGGCGTAAAATTTATCTTTGACGGCACCCCACAACTAATAGTCCAACGGTGTCAAATCGCAGCTCCGAGGTGGTCAAACGACATCTGCTCTGCAGCTCATAATGCGATCTTCAAAAATAGGGCGCAAAACATCGAGTGTAGCTTCGGCTGTGTGGCACGTAGCGCCATCCTGTTGAAACCAAATATTGCCAATATCCTCCTCTTCAATTTTTGTGAACAAAAATTCGTTCAACATGGCCCGATAGCGATCGCCATTGACTGTAACGGCCACTCCTGGCTCACTTTCGAAGAAAAATGACCCAATTATGCCTCTGGACCAAAAGCCGCACCAAACAGTGACTCATTTTGGGTGCGTCGGCTTTTCAATGTATGCGCGCGGGTTTTCTGTGCCCCAAATGCGACAATTTTGCTTGTTTACATACCCGTCAAGATCAAAATGAGGTTCATCTGAAAAGATGATTTTTTTTTGCAAAAGCGACATCTACTGTAAGTCGATCGCGAAGCGAAAAGGCATTGTATGGTCACTTGGCTTCAACTCCGGAACCTATTGAACTTTGTATGGCGTCATACCAAGGTGTTTATGCAAAATTCGTAAATTGATGTTTATGGCGCTTCACGCACACTTTCTGCCACAGCAGCAATATTCTCGGGTGTACGCACTCTTTTTGGCTTTTCACGCTTTGGTTTATTGATGAGGATGTCAGTTTCTTTCACTTTTTTCACAAGATAACGAACATACGGAGCTGATGGTGCTTCTCTTCTTCTAAAACCCGTAAGCAATTTTCGCATACATTCTGCAACATTACCATGATTTTCAAAGTAATGTCGCAATATATCCCAGCATTGTTCAAGCGTATAGACAACCATATTCGTTCAGCGGAAGGATAAAACTAATTATCTGTCAAATCAAACATGAGCTAAGTGTTAACATTCACGAATTAAGCACTAGTTCAAAAAAAAAAGTTAGATGGCGGACCTTTTATTATATTTATGTAAATTTTATTGAGATGTTTGGTTTAGACGTTAGATTTTGTCTGAGCTATTTTTATTTTTACTAATCCTTTAGGATTAAATTTATGCATATTTTACTTGTCAATAATAAAATAAAATTCATTCAAAAATGATTTTGATTAATTTTTCCTTTTAGGATTAGGTTATTTTCAAATTCTAATGTAGATGTTGTTATTGTTATTATACGATAACAAGTCAATAAGTGCCTTCAATAAGTTTTTTTCTTTTTCTCATGCTCATTCAAAGTCCAATTAATCGATTTTAGACTGTTTCCCCATTCTCAATTTCTAGCTGTAAGCAATTACGTCACCAATTTTATCGAGTTCTTGCATTGAATCAGTAATTTAGGGCAGTTTGAAAATTCTGCGAGCTTTTGTATTTGCAGTCAAATACTAGTTACTTTTATTCAACACTGCTCACATTAACTTTAACCTGCTACTGATCCACTGATGATTTTTGAGTAAGCGTAGTTTACGCGAATTGGGCAACTGCTTTTCCATCTAGATTTAGACCTTCGCGAATGTTATGTTTCCAACCTTGAAGAAATGGCTGGATTATAAGAAGTATATGTCAAGCGAAGAAAGACTATTTTAAGGCCTCGTGATAAGATTTACATCTGCACCTGGCTGTAAGCCTTAATCAGATGGTCTTTCCGAGTTGTAATTTCAGCGGTTCCAAAGCAGGGTTCCAACCACTACTCCCTGGTAAACACAATCTCAGACAGAATTTTCACAGCACTAAAATTACTTATACACTCGAACAAACGAAAAATATCCTCAGACAAACACACGTCCCTGAATAATAATAAAAGAAGGAAATGTTAAAAATTAACCGGCACAAAATGCCAGGTGACGGACATTTTCGTGATAAGATTTACATCTGCACCTGGCCGTGGGCAATAATCAGATGGTGGTCAAAACACTGTGCGTGAAAAGCAGCGCCACTCACGCCATAGGAGGCCGAAGGCTAATTCTAGCAACAGGTCCTTCCTAGTTACAATTTCAGCGGTTCCAGAGCAGGGCTGCAAACCACTACTCCTTGCTGAAGAGCTGGAGACTATCCAACTCCTGGTCCAGAACACATGAGTAGTATGCTCACTGGATCCGGATCATTCACTCGTTGGTGTTATTAAAGGCTAGATGATCCTGGCCCTCATAATCAAATTCATGTGGCAATAACAACAATACTCCCGAAGGGCCAACCTCAATAATCAGTCAGAGAACAGCTAAAAGTCTAAAGAGATAATTAGCGGAATTCTGGGGCTTACGTGGAAATAACGTGGAGCTTCAAGTTGACATCCTGCTTGCCTTCAGGGGACTGGGCTCCCTTATACCCCCAGCAGCACAGGTCTAAATGGTCAAGTATTCCATTAAGACAGGTAAATGGGCCCCTGGGCGGGGGGCTATTTTAAGGCCTTGCAAAATTCTACTGCTATTAATACTGTCTGCAGTAACTGACTGGAGTTGAGGTCATGAGCAGAATTTATAATTTTTTTTTTATAAACGAACAGGTGAACACGACCTCACATACAATTTTTATAACTCTAAAACTGCTCACACACTAGAACAAACACAAAACTCTCCCAGAAGAGGCCAGGTGGCGGGGATGCTACCTACATGAGTAGATACGAACACGGCCTGAGAATGATGTTGATATGTGCGTGTATTGTCCGACGGGCTTTGATTTATTTGGGTATGACTTTACGTCAACCCGCGTGTTTGTGAACATACCGGTTTCGGCTATATGCCATCTTCAGAGTTCTCTCTATACTCATACCCAAATGAGAATGATATATGCACCTAAGCGCTCACCATTCATATCGAACAATCATTTTTTTTTAAAGAGAAGTAGCACTTCAGGCAACAATGCCTATTTAGTCAAGTACCGTGCTACATTCTTTAAGAAAGGGATAGAGAATAGATGAAACAGGTGGTGAAAGTAGAAGGATAGTCGGAAATTAAATGCCGTATATAAGGCAGCACAGCGACCAGTGACTATGCCTTCATCGCTGAGCAGCCCCACCGACAGTCAATTTTTATTTTTGTAGTGAAAAAAACCGAGGTCTTCGTTGGGAATCGAACCCACGACCCCCATACTGACAAGCTAGTACACTACGTACTACAGGTACCCCTGCAGGCTAGTCGGTCCTGAACAACCGGAAACAAGTTCGCCATAGTAAAATTGGGAGAGCTTTTACTCTGCACTTCATCTTAGTTGTGTGAAGCTTGTATCTTCGAAGTAGATACATTCAATAACAGCATGTTTAACAAAAATAGCAATATTTAATAAAAAAAGCAACAAACATTCTTTTAAACCAACCGAAATAAATTGACTTTTGAATTTTGCTATTTGTATGTGTTTGTAAAGCCATATTGTTCTGGTCTCGTATAATACAATGCTTATGAATAAGCCTGGCGTTCATGTAAAATGAAGACTGAATATTTGCTAAAATTAATTCTTGTTATTGTCTAAGTCAAATGAAACAAAAACAAAAATATGGTTGAGGCAAGGATTTTATCTTTAAATATGAAATTTTTTATTATTTTATTATTATCTGCAAAATGTTTTGTTTTAAAAACAATGGATTTAGAGTGACCGTGGTATTTATTTGTTTTAAGAAATGGTAACTTAAATTGGTGTTTAATTTTCTTTAAGTCTCTTTAGTAACGCAGATATAAATTTAAATTGGTTGCAAATAAATGTTATTACATTGTTATTTGCAATCTATCTGACAATAATAAGCAAATGCGTTAAGTTAGCAAAAATAATATGTTTGATTGCTTTCAATTGAAAACAAAAATTTAAGTTAGATATGAAAACAATATTTACATATATAGAGTTAAATTAAATAATTAATATTAGAAACATTATAAATTTTTATTTATTATTATACTCTCATTTCATTACGAACGTTAGTCGAACTTAAATGTAAGGGAGATCAAGGAGATGATTTCGTTTGAGCCTTTTAACCTGGTCAGTCTCATCGAAAAGCGTAATTGCTAGTATGTTTGTATGATTACTAAGCCTTTCTAAATAATTGGAGCTGAATCTTCTAATTTCGGATTGATTTAATAAAATATATTTTTAGGTCGTTGTGAAGAGCTTTGTTCGTTACATAAAAAGGATCAATCGTTATAGACCGCAAAGCTTTGGATTGGAATCTTTGCAATATTTCTCTATTAGAATTACTACTAGTAGTGCCCCTTAACTCTACGCCATAACTCCATATAGGTTTTAAAATAGTTTTGTAAAGCAAGACCTTATTCTCCAACGAAAGTTTAGATTTACGGCCCAGAAGCCAGCACATTTGCTTAAATTTGATGTCAAGTTGTTTTCTTTTCGCGCTAATATGTGCTTTCCATGTGAGTCGTCGGTCTAAATGAAAACCCAAGTATTTGACAGTGATCATACTAGGGATTAAAGTGCCATTGAGAAACACAGCTGGGCAATTTTCCCTTCTTGTTGTAAACGTGATGTGACTTGACTTCTGGGTGTTTATAACAATGTTGCATTTTGTAAGCCAATCATAAAGACTATTTAGCTGCAGCTGTAAAATTCTAGAAGCTTCTGTTGGGGTTTCTCTACAACATAAGAGTGCTGTGTCGTCTGCATAAGTAGTCACTGTTACACATTCTTTTGTCGGCATGTCATACGTGTATATGGTATACAAAATTGGTCCAAGCTTGGACTGCTTCCCTGAGGGATCTCAGCTTCAATTTGACAAATATGAGAAAAATCTTTGTTGACTCTGACAAAGAAATATCTGTGGTTTAAATATAATAAAGAGAATAAATAAAATGGCTCAGAAAGTAGGTTTTTCAATTTATATAATAATCCCTCATGCCATACTTTATCAAAACCCTGCTGAATATCCACAAATACAGAAGAACAGAATTTGTTATTTTCAAAAGAATCAGATATCAGCTTAATAATTCGATGACACTGTTCTAATGTACCATGTTTATTTATTTATTTAATTTAAGTCTATGAATTTATAATTCTTACAGACTATTAGTACATATTCATTTATATATCTATAAAACTAATGAAAGCGGAAAAAAAATATGACAATTATATGCAATTATTTAATGAGAACAAAATTTTACATTTTATCAGATTTTCATTTAAGGCATAATCAATACCATAGTATAATTTATTAAAGTGTTTACAACATCTAATGAAAGGATCAGAATTTGCATAGTTCGTTCTAAAATATTGAATGTCCAATGGATAAAAGTATCGAGTAGGTCGCCGCGGAGCACAAAAAGATATATTTTCAATTAAGAAGTTAGAGGAGGTATTCCCATTAATTGTATTTAAGGCGAACATGGCAATAAGCATAGTTCTGCGACTTTCCAGAGATAGTAACTTGATAAGAGCAAGTATAGGTGTATAAGATGGTAAACATAGCGGGTTCCATTGTAGTCTACGTAAACAAAATATAAGAAATTGTTTCTGCACAGATTCAATTGAGTTACTGTAAGTTTTGTATCGTGGATCCCATATAATTGTCCCATATTCCAGAACTGGACGAACTAGTGACATATATGGATTTTTCGTGATATAAGGATCTTCAAATTCCTTTGCCCAACATTTAATGAAACCAAGCTGACATCTTGCCTTGCTCACAATTAGAGAAATATGTTGAATGAAATTTAGTTAATGGTCAAGTATAATTCCAGTAGCAGTAGCATCCATACTTCAACATTTGCCGATGATACGGCCTGCCTTAGTTATCACGAAGACCCTCGTATGGCATCTCAGGTTCTTCAGGAACATATTACGCATCTGGAATTGTGGTTGAATTTATGAAGAATAAAAGTAAACGAGCAAAAGTGTGTCCACTTAACCTTTATTTTAAACAGGGAAAATTGGTCCCCTATTCGTATGAACGGCCAGATTATTCCTCACCACTTGCACGCTGAATATCTTGGCATAATCCTTGATCGTAGGCTTACATGGAAACACCACATCGACACAAAGCTAATCCAAATGAAAATCAAGTTATCTCAAATATACTGGCTAATTGGCAGCAACTCAACTCTTAGTCTGGACTGTAAACTTCTATTGTATAAGTTGATTCTGAAACCAATATGGTGCTATGGAATTCAACTATGGGGCACTGCTTCAGCTTCAAATGTGGAAAAAATTCAATGCCGACAGAAAAAATACTACGATTAATTACATTAGCTCCATGGTACATGCGAAATTTAATTATACATCGTGATTTGGATATTCCACTCGTGACTGCTGAAATTGCTCAATACGCAGGCAAATATTTAACTAAGCTCGAGTGCCACCCGAATACCCTTGCGCGGAACATTTTGAATTTTAGAGGTCATATCCGATTAAAAAGGAGAGACACAGGGGCATTGGTCAATAACCCTCCTAATGGAAATGGAATCTCTTGAAAATAGTTTTTATTTTTTTTTTTATATATATTTTTGATTGTGAGAATTTGTTAAGATTTTTTTATTGCTGTCACTAGAATTATGTCTGACACTGGTCGGGCCTAATGACTATACATTTAGATTTAAGATTTGAAAAATTGTTGATAATTCATATATATGAAGATACTATAAATAATTTATGAAAAAAAAAGTATAATTCCAAGGTCTGTGATCTTGCAAACATTTTCCAGCTCATTGCCGCTCAAAAAATATCTAACGTTTAAATGGTTCCTTCGGAAGAAGCACATATATTTACATTTATCAAAGTTCAATTTCATTAGGTTCAATTCACACTAGGAGTATAAAGAATTTAAATCTGCTTGTAGCAGCATATGATCATCATATTTATTATAAGTAAAAAATACTTTAACATCATCCGCATACATTAGTATAAAAGAATTTTTGATGACAACAGGTAAGTCATTGAGAAATAGTGAAAAAAGAAGGGGTCCAAGATGGCTCCCTTGAGAACACCAGATGAAACGGAGATTGGCTTAGGGATCGAATTTTTGTATGCAACATACTGTTTCCTGTTTCTAAGGTATGAATTTATCCATTTTAAACAATTTTGTGTGAATCCCATATAATGTAGTTTCCTGATAAGTAGTTCATGGTTAACCTTATCAAATGCCTTGCTAAAATCCGTATAAATAACGTCAGTTTGCATTTTATTGACAAAACCACAATTAACCAAAGTTGTGAGTTGTAAAAGATTAGTAACAGTAGAACATCCTCTACAAAAGCCATGTTGGCTAGACGATAATATTGAAGACACTTGATGGCACAAATGATCCGTAACTTATTTTTCAAATAGCTTAGGTATTACACTCAGTTTAGCAATTCCCCTGTAATTTCTAATATAATTTTTTTTTACCAGACTTAAACACCGGAATAATGAGAGAATGCTTCAATACTGCGGGAAATATACCAAATTGAATTGAGTAATTGAATAATATTGTAAGAGGAGCTACAAAAGCCTCTGCGCTGTTTATAAGAATGCAACTTGGAATATTGTCAAGTCCACTCTTATAAGAATATTGTAGTTTTTTCAAACCATGATGTACAGATATTTTATCCAAACATGGCAGTAAAAAAGTTACTTATTTCAGTATTATCAGCTGATTCACATTCATTTAATGTCATAGAAGGTGGAAAGGTAATTGATTTTCTCTTTATATTCACAAAATTATAAAAAGACATAAGATTGTTCTTAAGGTTGTTCTTAATTTTTGTCAGGTAACAGCTATAACGTTCTTGATTTAATTTGTTGTATTCAGCACGGGCAACAGAGTATTTCGTAAAGTCTGCAACTGACTTCGAAAACCGAATTAATGATCGGGAATAATATTGTTTAAACGTTTGATAAGCAATATTTCGATAAAATAGGTAAGAAGCTAATAGGCCTGTACGACATCATTATATTTGCTGGTTTACCTGGTTTTAAAACCATTATAATTTCAGCACACTTCCACTGTAAAGGAAAGTGTTGGAGACGTAATATGGAATTAAATGTTAAAGTTGGAAATAATATTCCCTTAAAAGGCAAAGACTTTATTGCAGCCGCATCAGTTTTTTCATATCCCATAGATTTCTTATTATTAAGGCCGCATATCTCCATTTTAATTTCATTAGGTATAATATGCTTAATAGGCAACTCCATTTGACAAGCTATGTTCAAGAAGTGAGCTTCATCGTCGCCATAAGTACTCGTTTGATGAGGCTTAAAAATTGATTCTAGATGTTCTGCAAATGCAATAGAGTTTTCTTTGTCAGTTCTGAGCCAAGCATCATTAGCATTTTTGATGGGAACATTTCTTTTTGCAGGTCTTTTGAGAAATTTAGTAGCATTGTACAGTTCATGATGTTAATTTTTGTTTTGAGGTTTTAGTTTTTTTAGATATGAACTAATATTTACATTTCTCTCTTTCGCCAACATTTCTGAGCATAATTTGATTGCCAAATTTCAATTACCCTTATCCCTTGGGTTTCCGGTTTGGTGCCACATTCTTCTTAAACGTCTAGATTGTTTTATTAAATCCCGAGCAGCGGATGCATGCACTTTTCGACCTAAATCCTGTGTACGAATGGATGACGGAGGGGTAGATAGGGACGCAGCTTCATGTCTTAATAAGTTAAAAGATTCTATGACGTCATCTAAATCTTCCGCTGTGTTAATTCCGGTTTTCAAATTTAAATTATTTCCACCAAATTCTTTGAAGAAGTCCAAGTTCTGTTTGATTAGTTTTTTATTCTTAGATGAAATTTTCACATTAGCATTAAAATTATTTATAATCGGTGTGTGGCCAGAGCTTAAGCTAACGTCATTTAAAATATCTAGCGACTGCCTAGAGATTCCAGAATACATAGCAAAATGAAGAAGATTTGGTATCTTTGCTACATCCGTGGGCCAATATGTTGGGTTTCCCCCAGAAAGTGTTGAATAATTGTTTCCTGAAATACGTTTGTATAATTCTTTACCCTTGGGATTAGTAAGCCTGGAGCGTCACCAAGGGTGCTTTGCATTATAATCACCAGCAACAATAAAACGGGGTCCTAAAGATTTATAGAAGCTTTTGTAATGTTCTGTAACTGTGTTAATTAATTAAATAAAAAATTTTATTTAAAACACAACCTATTTTTTTTGATTTAAAAAATAAAGCAAAATTAAAATTAGTTATGCATGTGGGATATGCTTGCAGTGGCGCTGGCAATCATCTGTTTTTCAATTTTGCTTAGAATGTGTTTATACAAAGTATTGATTTTTACATAGAAAAATAGAAAAACTTCATTAGAAAGCGAGGTTTCCGAAGTTTCTATAATTAAACTATTTGATCCTTATACAAGTAGATGGTATCAACGGAAAGCTTATGACTTCTAGATAAACAATTTATTAAGATTGCTACGGATGTGTCTTGCTTAAGTTTTAAAATAAAATAATTAAGCAATCAAGCGAACTACTGTAATGTTGTTTACGAAGTGCGTGGCTTGCCAAAGAAAACTTAAGGTACAACAACGAATTTTTTTGTTACAAACTGCATAGAAATCTTATACAAAAACAACAACAATTTGATATGCTGTTTACTAACTGCGTAGAAATTTTATACGCGAAAGACAACAACAAACATGTATGCTGTTTACCATCTGCGTAGTTTTCTAACAAACCTTTTTTACAAAAGACAACAATAAATATTTTGAAATAAATCCCAAGCAGAAACCTTATCAGCATTAAAACAAAAATACACACAGACATACAGGCGCTGATACAATGAATAAACGACATACAACAACAAAATGTGATACAAAGGGAGTAGAAGATTCTTAAATCTGCCAGACTTTAAATGGACAGATATAAATAGGGCAGCATCTGAGTGGATAATCAGTCAGTGTAAAATCAAACCTCAAAAAGTAAAGACCTGCATTTTCGGTAAATTGCTCTGAAGTGTCAACTTTCTGTAGTTAAAGTAAATAAAATTGTTATGAATTTAAAAACTCTAAAAACTGGTGTTATTTATTTTGCAATTAAGAACTCACAACAAAACGTTTATAAAAGGTATAAACGTAATAATATTTACTAGATGTCATTTACCTGTAAAACTATAATTTCACCTTAAAATATAGTATTTGAATTATCACAAAATCTTAACAGATATTGAAGTGGTAAAATAATTTTTTTATTTATTTTAACACATAAATTCCTTAAATGGGGACAAAGTGTTCCAAAAATATTTTTTTTTCCGAAAACTCGTCATCCTGGCTTTGTTAATTACGGGGCTGTCAAATTATTCTTGAAGTATATGGCCAATGTATAAAGCTTTAATTATCTATTTACTTTTTTGTATCGATTCTTTGCCCTCCGAGAAATTTAGATGTAATTCATAAATTTTGTTTTAAAATTGGCTTTGCTTAAATATGGCTGGAGGGTGAATTATTAAAATTTTTGACCCATTTCACTTTTATTCGCATTTGCTGTAGATTGTCTTTAAAATGGTCCACAAAGAAATTTGATAGTAGTAAGTAACTTCAACTATATAAGCAAAAACATCATACCCCCTTTTAAGGGAATATCCAATTCAGTTTTTTACATTTTTTCCAATTCAGAGGCTTGTAACTTTAAAAAGAAACATGGTATTCTATCAAGAATACAATCAATATCATGGAATGATAATCCAAACATAAGTAAATACACCTCGTCAAAAATTTTAACCCCGAACTACTCAAATTTGGGAGCAAACCTAGGGGGCCGAGTGTCCGCAACTTCACTCAGAAATATCTCTGCTTGGTTTCTGTGAAATTTTATGGGAATATCTTGTGTGATTCAGGAACAGACAGATAGTTGCTACAAATACGGGAAACAGTTTACTATCGGGTTGCTTGTAAACATTAGAATTAGAAGTTTTAAAATAATATCAAGGAGAAAAATGAATATGGTAAACCTAGTCAATCATTGCCATCAAGCACAATATCTTTTCCTTTTTTTTTAAGAGAAGTAGCACTTCAGGCAACAATGCCTATTTAGTCAAGTACCGTGCTACATTCTTTAGGAACGGGATAGAGAAGAGATGAAACAGGTGTTTCACCACCTACTTTCACGTAGAAGGATAGTCGGAAATTAACTGTTGTATATAAGACAGCATAGCGACCAGTGACTATGCCTTCATCGCTGGGCAGTCCCACCGACAGTCATTTTTTATTTTTGTAGTAAAAAAAAAACCAAGGTTTTCGTTGGGAATCGAACCCACAACCCCCATACTGACTAGCTAGAACACTACCTACTAGCCTATAGGGGCATCCACAGCATAACCGAACTATAATTTTTCGACGGTCATCCTGTTTATCTGATTGATAATAATGAGTAAATGAGATCTATTGGTTTAATAATGGGTGAGTGGTGAAGTTGGCAAATTAGAAAATACTGGAATGTGAGAGAAAATTCTTACTATATTAATGAAAAATCTAAAATTTTTTGTTAATCACAATTTAGAATTCGATTAGGAGGCGGAAATAAAATTATGATATTAAATAAACTCACTTTAAATTTAAACACATTAAGTATTTTATATATAAATTTAAAGTTCCTTAAGCTATTCTAAAAATAGTACTCAACGTAAAATACATGGAACTCTGTGTCTAGAATTAAATGAAAAAAATTTATTTTCTTTAAAAATTTCTAAAACATAACACTAACACGTTAATTATTTGCTTACCAAGTATTATAACCAGCTAACCAAAGAAAATTCATGTACGGTTTTGTTTCATTTTGTTTGAAGAGAAATTTTAGCTAAAGGCCATATCAGACGAGCTAAAAATTTTAATAAATTAGCATAATAACCATTGTTTTGTGTATGCTTGTTTTTAACACACATAAAATACTGAGTTGCTTTGCTAATGTTTTTTTTTATGAATAAAAAAATAAAATTGTAAGTTCAGATCCCAATAGAAACTTGACTGGAAAGTAAACCGCATTGGATGAATTGTTTAAAAGCTGGCTGGTTAATAAACAGCAAATTATGAGTTTCAAATATTGGCATATGCTAAGAGAAGATAGTGACATAATGACATATTTATTTTTAAAGAAGGGCTTATGTGATTTAATTTCATTATATTTATTTCCATGGGCTGACTTACTGGAGGATTAGATTCACCATTGTGATATTCACATTATAATGGACGTGGCAAAATAGTGTGAACTCAAAATTTATGCTAAATTGAGTTCTTAAGCTCAAAAAGTGTATTTTTATTAACTTAGCATTGCAGTATTGCCGTAAACGAAGTAGTAGATGGGCATCTGAAAAATGAATCAGTATATATGTTTGTGGTTCAGTACCTAGCACAACTTGGTATGATATAGTTCGAACTATCATTTACCAGTGGTTGGATTTCATACATATTGTTAAAAGAAAATAATTACCAGTAAAAGAAAAGTAAGTACAAACTGCGTAGTTTTCTAGGAAATCTTGTACACACAAAACAATAAAAACATGCTTATAAGAAATTCTACCAAAGAAGCAAAAAATAACAGAAAACAAAAACAACAGTATATTAGCTTGTCAGTATGGGGTTGTGGGTTCGATTCCCAATGAAGACCTTGGTTCTTTCACTGCAAAAATAAAGCTTGTTAAGCTTGTCTTATTATAAATGCCAATAAGACTAAAGTTATGCACATAAAGCCACGTCAACTAGTCGACAGAACTGTTACGCTGTAATTTAATGTCCCAAAATGTCTTCACAGCAAGGTTAATACGATGAACAATCAGGCTGACGATTGTACAAGTTTCACTGAACAAGTTTACAATTATAAATACTTTGGTGTAATTATTGGCAGCAATTTTAAATGGAGAAAACACATTGAAAAATTACAGAAGAAGCTTAGGAAAGCGTCGTTTATTTTGTACCATTTAAGCAACTGCTTTACATATGAAGTTCTGCATTAGTGGAATCGTATATCCGGCATGAAGTAACGACTTGGAGTAGTGCAAAGTAGGTGTCCCCGTAGGCTAGTAGGTAGTGTATTAGCTTGTCAGTATGGGGGTTGTGGGCTCGATTCCTAACGAAGACTTGGTTTTTTTCACTACAAAAATAAAAATTGACTGTCGGTGGGGCTGCTCAGCGATGAAGGCATATTCACTGGTCGCTGTGCTGTCTCATACGGCAGTTAATTTCCGACTATCCTTCTACTTTCACCACCTATTTCATCTCTTCTCTATCCCTTTCCTAAATAATGTAGCACGGGCAAATGAATTTATTGAAGTTGAGTCATCAGTGAGTAAAGACAACAATGTTATGATCGTGTTTATTTTATGTTTATTTAAAGAAAATAAATCGGTATTAAGTTCTTGGTATTTGTTTCGCCAGTAAATGAAATACTGTTGTCGTTCTTTTCCATCGTTGCCGGCTCTTTATTCAGTATGAACGACGAGCGCTTTCGATATGAAGACATCATTTTCCAGCCGTGTTCTAGTCTATAATGGTAGTATGTCCGCTACCTGGATCTTTATGCGTGGCTAACCTTATTTAAAACTCTAAACTATTGTGTTATTATTTTGCTGTAAACAATATGAAAAGGTGGCAGGGCAAAAAAGGAATTTGGTTACAGTTGAATTATATTGTATGCTATAATAATAATAATAATAATAATAATAATAATAATAATAATAACTATTTCAACTATTATTAAAAAATAGAATGAACTTGAATGAATGGTGCCTAAAGAAGGAAAAGTAACAAAAGCTCACAAATGGAGCATATGACCATCGTTTGGTCCTATTAGGATTAGTATTATAAACAGTGACATATCAGGTATAAACGGCAATAGATGTACTGATGCTGATGATTTTTGAATATTTACCTTTAATTAAAATAAAATAAAAAGTGGCAAATGTTAGCGATTTTTTAATATTTTTTCGCCTTGTCTGATCTGACCAATTTCATTTATTTGAGTAAAGCAAGAACAAAAGACATGTACATGTACATGAACACGAACACGAACACGAACACAGAAACGTATAACAAGTTGGCACTATATAAATAAATAAAAAATAAAATAAAAGAAAAGAAAAATACAGAACATATATTTAAAAAGTTCAAAAATAAAATAAAAATAATACATTACCGATGCTGTGAAAAGCATTTAGGACAAAAGTACAAAAAAAAAAAAACAAAAAAAGAAAATGGATTATAAAATACTAGTTGTGTATGAAAAGAACGCCAACAATTTAATGGCGTGTGGATGGATGATACCAATGCAGCACATGCCGGATATAACAAAGGACACAACGGACACATGCAGTCACTAAAATATCTATTATTTTTAAGAGAATGTAAGGCATGGTATGCATGCCATGCCACTCATATGCAAGTATGTGAACAAATATATTTGTGTGTGTGTATCTCTGTGTGTGGCTGTGTTCAAGAGAGGCTGGCTGTCTTAATATATTTAAAAATGTGGCCATAAGTTTGGACATTGAATGAATTAAAAATAATAAGTAGTCTAAGTGTAACAAAATACAAACTGATAATGTGAAAGAGAAAGGAAAATAAAAGGAATAAAAAAACAACAAAAACAAAAAACGAAAAAAAAAAATTAAATATAATGGACAGCAATCAAAGAGACATGTACAAAATACATACATTAGCAATTTGGCAACATACACATTGGAGTATTATTTTTGTGTTTGTGTTTTTGATTTTGATTTTGGTTTTATTTTTATTTTTGTTATAGTTATAACTATTTTTATTTGTGCAGAGCTGGATGATAAGATTATATACTATTTTAAATTACATTAGTCTAGTGCCATACGCACACTTTTGCAATTTAGAACAGACAAGTGCAGCAGTCATGGTATCTCTATATTGCTGTAGTTGTTATTCTTGTATTTCAAAGCTATTTCCATAAAAGCGATTAAAGTTTTATGTAGAAATAATTTAAGAAATACCATATAAATAATTGCTTGGAAATATTTTTGCCGCAGAATAAAACGCTGCATAGTGGTGCAGAATCTAAATCTAGTTTGAAATATCTTAGCAATTTGTTTTTTTCTAACAAAATTATGTATTTGAATATTTACATGGGTATGAGAGGCTTCAAAATTTACTCGTTAAACAACCGAATTTCCCTTTTCATTTTTTATTCGGTTAGAAATAATAAAACATCCAGACTAAAATATACTAATATGTCATAAAATATACAAAAATATATGAATATATACTAAAATACATATTAATATATGCTACAAATATTAAAATATTTTAATATATAAAAATATACAAAATATTATAAAATATACTAAAACATTTTAAAGTACACTAAAATATGTTAAAATATACTTAAATATATGAAAATATACTAAATTATATGTTAAAATATATCAGAATATGCCAAAACCAATTAAAATATTTTAAAATATAATAGAATATATTAAAATGTTCTAAAATGTAATAAAATATATTAAAATATATTAAAATACATTAAAATATAATTAAGTATATTACAATAGATTACAATATACTAACACATACTAAAATTTACCAAAAATATACTAAAATGTATTAAAATATGTTAAAATATATGAAAATATACTAAAATATATATTAAAATATGTTACAATAAACTAAAATATTTAAAAATATACTAAAATATATGAAAATATACCATAATATATATTAACATATTCTAAAAATATTAAAATATTTTAAAATATAAAAAGATACTAAAATATACTAAAACATTTAAAATATACTAAAATATGTTAAAATGTACTTAAATATATGAAAATATAGTAAATTATATATTAAAATATACTAGAATATGCCAAAACATATTAAAATAAAATATAATAATAAAAAATATTAAAATATATTAAAATACATGAAATATATTAAAATATATTACAATAGATTACAGTATACTAACGTATATTACAATTTACCAAAAACATATTAAAATATGTAAAAATATATTAAAATATACTAAAATATATAAAAATATATTAAAATATATGAAAATAAACTAAAATATATATATATCTTAAAATGCATTAAAATATACTGAAATATATTACAATATACTAACATATATGAAAATATACCAAATATATACTAAAATATATGAAAAAATGCTAAATTATATAAAAATATCTTAAAATATATGAAAATATGCTAAAATGTATATTAACATATGCTAAAAATATTAAAATATTTTAAAATATACTGAAGCATATAAAAATAAACCAAAATATAATAAAATATACTAACATATATTATAATAGATTACAATATTTAAATATATCAAAAATATGCTAAAATAATATTAACATATGCTAAAAATATTAAAATATTTTAAAATATACTGAAGCATATAAATAGACCAAAATATAATAAAATATACTAAAATATTATTGTAATAGATTACAATATACTAACTTAGAATTAAAATATTCAAAAATATGCTAAAATATATTAAAATATACTAAAATATAGTAAAAATATATTAAAATATATGAAAATATACTAAAATATATATATTAAGATACATTAAAATATACTTAAATATATTAAATACATTACAATATACTAACATATATTAAAATATAACGAAAATATACTAAAATATATATTAACATATGCTAAAAATATTAAAATATATTAAATATACTAAAAATATTAAAAATATACTAAAACATTTAAATATACTAAAATATGTTAAAATATACTTAAATATCCAAAAATATTTTGAAATATACTAAAATAAAAATGATGAAAACTATTGAGAAAAAACATTTTAATTGAGATATTTTAGACTTTTGATCTTAATAAACAAAGTTGGACATACAAAATTTCTAAAACTGTTATTTGAAAGTTTTGAACAAAGAATATTTTGTATAACATGATATTAAATTTATAGAATTCAATTCTTTTTTCAAGACTTTCCGTTTAGGCTTTTGATTAGCATTAAAAATATCTCACTAATGTTTTAACTAGTATAGAGAGAACACTGAAGATGGCATATGTCCGAAACCGGTCACTCAGGTTGACGTAAAATCATACACAAATAAATTTTTTAAATCTTAAAATAATATAAAAATTTAATATATTTTGTATATTTTACGTTCAGTATTGTTAATTTTGTGACTACAAAAATATAATGCGCACATAAAGTTATTTCGGGGAAAGTCAATGAAACGTTACGTTTGAAGTTTTGCGCTTATTTTCAAATTTTTTTTTATCTACAAGAGAGTTTCTTACGCTTTCACAGCATATTTAGCACCATGACCTTATTTTCAGTACTACATTCGGTTACAATTGAAAAGATTAATGGGAAGCATTAACGGCAACAGCGATATGACCCATTGTAGCTACAGCATGCATCATTTTGACGTCATTACTCTCCGGTATATCAACGAAACCAGTATCAGTGGTACTCACAGCAGCTTTTCTAAAGTGACATGAATCATCAATGCCTTCATAGGGTAAGATTTTTTTGTATCAGTTTTGTTATTCCTAACCGAATAAAAAATGAAAAGGGAAATTCAGTTGTTTAACGAGTAAATTTTTAAGCTCCTTGTACCCATGTAAATATTCAAATACATAATTTTGTTAGAAAAAAATAAATTGCTAAGATATTTCAAAATAGATTTGGATTCTGCACCACTAAGCAGCGTTTTATTCTGCGGCAGCGTTTTATTCCAAGCAATAACTTATATGTGTTTTTCTTGACATAACGGAAAGCGTTGTCCATTAAGCACCATTGCTGCCATTATTGCCATAGCTGGCAGAGCAATCGACTAAAATTTGTCGACGCCAGTCTTACGAAAATGTTGATCGTATGAGAAGGCCCAACATGAACCGCAATTCAAGGTCATCGGTAACATATTGACGCCAATCCAATGACTTGGATACAGTAACATGAGCCGGTAAAATATAAGTTAATCCAGTCAAACTCGATTCACAATCGAATACTCATGGAGAACGGAGTAGTAGATAGTAATTGCTCAATTAAATCTAAAATATTTTAATACTGCTCCACTGTACGCAACCTTTTTTATCTTAAAGAATATAAAATTGATGCTGCTTAAAAACAGTTTTGAAATATTTAAAGAAATATAGTGCTATCAGTAAAAATAATAGACTTTAGAATGGCTAGTCTGCTAGTAGTAATTTAAATTATATTATTATTACTAGATTTGAAAATAGCTATAAAATACAAAATTTTCTTTAAGATGTTTGGAGATTACAGTCGAAATATTTTGCTTCGAAACATTTTGTTATATATTTAGATATGTATGTAAGTCGTAGTTGTTTGAATTCAAACATCAATTCACAATAACATTAAAATAAACTAAAAAACTGCTTCAACCTAAGTCGAAAAATAATAGCTTATATGTAGGTCTTCTCGTTTTGAGGGGTTTAAAATTTACTTTTTGACATAGAAGCCAAATAATTACATATTAAATATCTAAAAATAAAAAGGTCACAGAAAACTGAAAACTATATAAAATACCTTTTGCCATAAGGCTTCATCTAAGCTAAATGGCAAATTAAGTAAATAAGAGCTTTAAAACGTTTTATACTACTTATAACTCTTCTTTTGCTTTAAAAACAACTTGCTTCATGATATTGTTATTATGACCATAAATCGTAGTACTGGCAAAACATAATGGTCGTTAAATGCCATAAAAATGATAGAAACACAGACCGAAAAACCAATAAATAAGAAATGTTCTACACGTGGCTGTTAGACAACACAAAAAAAAAAAAACAAAAGGAAATAAAAATATGAATAACACTCAACAATTTATAGATTTTTAATGCTTGAGCATTCGCATCATATCTATGCATTTTTTGCTATTGTTTTACATAAAAATGGAAAGAATTCATTGCTAAAAAAGATACTAAGACACCCTGTGTCTTTATGGGTAACACAAGATTTAAATAAGTTTAAGGTCATACTTTTCTAAAAATGAGTAAGAAAAAACGTAATAAAAAGAATTTAAAGAAAAACGAATAAAAATAAAATCAATACATTAAAAAAAATACAAATACTTTCATTAAAAACTGAAAAAAGTCTTTAATGCGATAAAAAGACTTAAAGGAGATAGAAATAGAAAGAAATAATCTTATCTACCTACAGCTAAAGAGAAAATTTTAAGAGTAAGATCAATAACTCTATGAGTCATAAACAGAGTAATATTGTTTTTGTTATTTATTTCCGTCTTTGCTGGCTTTTTGTTCTGTGTGAACGGTGAGTGAACCATAGTCATTCTACGCGAAACACTAGAGACTTTATTCGACAACCAATACACCATCCACATTACAGATATTGCAAAGATGATAATATAAATTACCTGATGGACTGATCTTCACAGAATTATAAAACTCGCCTTCTGTTTACCCATTCTCTGTACTCTCTGCGAATTTGAACAGGAATAGCTTGTGAACCTAGTATATTAAACCCAATTACTTTAATTTTTGATAAATTAATATGAACAAAATTTGAATGCATCCAGTTATCGAACCTACAAAATGTATTATTGACCACCACTAAGAAAATGGTTCGTGATATTTTCGGAACCCATCTGAGATCGCTATTAAGAATTTGTCGTTAAATTTAAGTCGAAAAGCTCGATACAAAATGTGCGAACACCAACGCGTTGTCGACCGGGTTGTCCAACTGAAAACATGGCAGCCGTAAGCCAGAGTATTGAAGCAGATCCAAATTTGTCAATTCCTCAACGTTCTCAACAATTGGGGTTATCTAAAACCACCACGTGGTTATATTTGCATAAGGATTCCAACACAATTTATAATACATTACAAACATAATGGAAAAAGAACAAGACAGAAATTTGCGTTATCTTGACATCACAATAACACGAGGAACTGACTGTTTAATATTTGACATCTATAGAAAGCCAATCACGACGGACACTACCATTCATATAACCTCAAACCACCATATATGATAGACAGATGCAAGATAATTCCACTTACTCCAGATAAGTACAACAAATAACTCGGCACAACTACTATCGACAATAGTCGATAGAAGAAGACAAAGAGGCAACCCATACAACAGGATGGACGGCACAATTTTACTTACACCGGACCAAAGAAGATTTACTCACGACATTAAAAACCGGTAACACTCTGTAACATAACCTCAGGAAATCGACAGAAACAACTGATAAATTTAGTTTCAGCGGAGTATAAAGACTTACTTTTAATTGCAAACATACTGATATAGGACAAACTGGACGAAACTAAAAACAAGATTTACAGAATACATACGCTCATACAAACGAAAAAGTGAAGAGACATCAAGGGAAATAAATGAAAGTAGTACATCCTAGCAACAAAATAGGACGAAGACTAGAGATTCTTAAAAACGTGGAAATCTATAAAGCAAATACTTTTAACAGTGGCATTATACACGAACAGGTAAATACGACCTCAGATACCATTAGAACTACTTACTCATAGACTCGAACAATAGAAAAATACCCCCAGACTGACACACGTACCTGAATAATAATAAAAGACGGAAATTAGTCCACATAAAACTGCAGGTGGCGATTATTTGACCTACATAAGTAGATGCTACCTTAATGAAAGGACTACGTTTAGAACACGACTTAAGAATGATGTCTTCAAAACCGAAGTGCTCGCCGGCCATATCGAACAAACAGCCAGCAAAGACGAAAAGAAATAGTAGTTTTAAAAATGTAAATATTAACGGGTCCGCAATCTAACGTTTTTTTTCTTTTGCCAACTGGTATTTATTTTGTGAATGGTAACACTTAGCTCATGTTTGATTTGACAGATAATTAGTTTTATCCTTCCGCTGAACGAGTATGGTTGTGTATAGGCTTGAACAATGCTGGGATATATTGCGACATTACTTTGAAAATCATGATAATGTTGCAGAATGTGTGCGAAAATTGCATACAGATTTTGGAAGACGAGAAGCACCGTAAGCTCCGTATGTTCGTTATCTTGTGAAAAAAGTAAAAGAAACTAGAATCTTTAGCGATAAACCAAAGCGTGAAAAGCCAAAAAGCAGTGCTACACCCGAGAATATTGCTGCTGTGGCAGAAAGTGTGCGTGAAGCGCCATCAACATCATTTCACGAATTTTGTATAAAGACCTTGGTATGATGCTATACAAAGTCCAATTGGTTCAGGAGTTGAAGCCAAGTGCCAATCCAAGGCGTTTTCGCTTCGCTAAGTGGGCCTGCGATCGACTTACAGAGAAGATGACGATTTTGCAAAAAAAAAGATCATCTTTTCAGAAGAAGCTTATTTTGATCTTGACGGGTATGTAAACAAGGAAAATTGTCACATTTGGGGCACAGAAAACCCGCACGCTTACATTGAAAAGTCGGCGCACCCAAAACGAGTCACTGAGTGGTGCGGATTTTGGTTCAGAGGCATAATTGAGCCATTTTTCAAGAGTGGCCGTTACAGTCAATGGCGATCGTTATCAGGCCATGTTGAACGAATTTTTGTTCACAAAAATTAAAAAGGAGGATATTGACAACATTTGGTTTCAACTAGACGGCGCTACGTGCCAGACAGCCAAAGCTGTGAAGTTTTGTTTATAGCATTTAAAACAAAAAAAAAAGTTATTTGACAGACCCCTATTTAAAATAGTATTAAAAATATATATTTTTAATTTTTAAAAAACCTTTCGTTTAAAAAAATTAACTTAAAAATATATATTTTCTGTTTTTTAAAAAGTTTTCACCGAAAAAATTTAAAATTAAAAAATATATTTTTTAATTTATTATTTAATTATTATTTTTATTCCACCTTTTATATCTTAAATAAATATGTATTATTCTTTTTAACAGTCTTTTTAATTAAATTTAACAATATATTTTTGGAAAGCTTTCTCAGGAAAGCGAAATATTGAAAAAATATATTGTTAAATTTAATTAAAATGACCGTAAAAAAGAATAATACATATTTATTTTTTAATTTATATACAACATTTCAGCTGACACTGGCTTAATTTTTTATTTTCTTGTGGTAACAAGACAAATACTTTAAAAAATGCATTTAGTTTTAAGAAATAAAAAAATAAAAACAATAACAATTAAACAAGGAGTGTTAAATATTAAATAGAAATATATTATAAAAAATGATTTATTGACTGTTATTGATAACAAAAAAAAATGTTTTTTTATCAGCGGTATTTATAAATTTAAAAAATTATTCCGAAACTCTTTTCAAAACTTTGTCGTGTAGAGTGGTTTGAATGATCCAAAATAAATTTTTGTTTCTTTATTTATTTACAAACAAATTTTAACAATAAAAGCCTTCTTCTAGCGATAAAATCATATTGCAATAAAAGCTTAAATAGCATCCTAGTAAGTATTCTAAACGTTTAAAAATAAAATAATTTGGAAATTTAGAAGTTATCGAAGTTCACAGTTAACAATGCCAAATAACAAAAATATTATCTCTCTGGCTCTGATTGCAGATTATTTAAGTGCTGTGTTGTTATTGATGAATAACTTGAGTAGAAAAATAAAAATATCTTAATGCAGGCGGCAAATGACTCTATATTCGCGATATTTTAAGCTAGAAATAATTACAAAATAATATGTTCCCAGTAGAACTGGTAGTTGAAGTAGATCGTCTTTACTTGTTATGCCAGCCAGACAGGTAGTTGGAGTGCAAAAGGTTAATAATATTAGTAGTATAAAAGAATGAATCAATGTGATGCGATGAATTAAGAACGCAAGGTTTGAATTTTTAACTAATTTGTACCAATTCTTTAACGGTTTAACTGACAAGAAGTTTGGAAAGCTACTTTTTAAGAATCAAACAATATATTCCGAAAATTTTCTTAATTAAGATTTTAATTGAGATCTTTCCTAAACTGACATTAGTAATTGACGTCCAAGAATAAATTTCTAAACAATTTATGACACTAGTAATGCACGGGCTACTTTATATCTGACACGAAAGAGCAAAAGTATATTTAGAAAGTATAAACGACGGATAGTGTTAATTAACTGTAGAAGATACTTTATTAATGTGATAGAAATAATTTAGTTTTTTTTTTTAAGTAATACATCTAAAACTCGCCTTCCTTACCCATTCATGCTATGCATTCTCTGCGAATTTGAACAGGAAGAGCTTGTGAACCTAGTATTTTAAACCCCATTACTTTAATTTTGATAAATTAATCTGAAGAAAATTTGAATGCATCCAGTTATCGAACCTACAAAATGTATTATTGACCACCACTAAGAAAATGGTTCGTGATATTTTTGAAACCCATCTGAGATCGCTATTAAGAATTTGTCGTTAAATTTGAGTCGAAAGGCTCGATATAAGATGTGCGAACACCAACGCGTTGTCGACCGGGTTGTCCAACTGAAAACATGGCAGCCGTAAGCCAGAGTATTGAAGCAGATCCAAATTTGTCAATTTCTCAACGTTCTCAACAATTGTGGTTATCTAAAAGCCTTACAAGGTTCATGTGGTGCAGGAATTGAAGTCGATTGATTGGTCACGTCGTTGTGGATTCGCTCATTGAGGAACAACCGGCTGGTTTTTCTGAAAAAATCATTTTTTTAAACAAAGCCCATTTTCACATGTCAGGGTATGTCAACAAGCAAAATTGTCGCATTTGGGCTTCTCAAAATCCAAAGCGATTACAGAGAAGCCTTTGCATGCTCGTGCCACTGTATGGTGTGCTATGTGGTCTGGAAGCGTGATTGGGGAGTTTTTTTCGAAGTTATTTGCAAGACGCTACAACTCAATTTTGGTCTATTATTGATGAAATGGAGATCACTGACACGTGGTTTCAACCGGACGGTACCAGATGTCACATAGGTAATGGCATAATTTCGCGACAATTAGCAGTTAAGTGGCCAGCCAGATCGTGTGATTTAACACAACTGGACTATTTTTTGTGGGGATATGTTAAGGATTGAGACAATATGGAGCCAATCGAATCGATATCAGTTTTAAAGCTCAAAATCCGTAATTTTATTGATGAAAAATGTCTGCTATTTCGCCAAAAAGTGACTACAAATTTTAAGAATGATTAGTCGTGGTGGACAATTGCCAGATATCGTTTTTCATTCATAATTCCCGAACTTTTCTCTTCGTGATACAATAAAAATTTGAATCATCTTTAATATACATTTGTGATTTTATTTTGTTTTAGAAACTTCTTGCTGAAAAACCCTTTATAAAAATAAAAGCAACACGGTACAATTCAAGACTTCATGTCGCGAAATGAGTGTAAATATATTTTATCAAGGCTATGAAAAATATGAAAAATGTATTATCATCTAAGTAGTTGAATATCACACAACGAGAACATTTCTTTTAAGTTTACTGGTATTAAACTTAAGAAATAACTGTCTGGTTTGTCTTTGTTTTTTTCTTAATAGTAAATGTATAATTTAATAAAATAGGTTTTGAACATCACTGTATATAAACACACATGGAAGTATGATGAAAGGAAAATACGCAACGAATATTAAGTTTATTTATTTACATTTAAATTAAATAAAAATATTTTCTTTTCATTTCGTTAAAAAAATTGCTTTCATATTTTTCTTTTAATATTATTTGAGTAAATAATACATTTTTAATCAACTGAATTTCAAGTTCAGTACGAGGTTAGAGAAGTTTTAGTTAGAAAGAAAAATTTTTAAACAAAAAAAAAAATCATATTTAAAATTAATATTAAAAAAACACTGAATATTTTTTTAAGCAGATATTTTTTAATAAAGTGTATTTATAGAAGGACTTTTAGAGGGTGATGGTTTCCATGAGGTTTCTTATTAAACAGATATGAGATCTTTTTATCACCATTGTCGTTTTTGGAATACAATAAATATTTTTTAACATTTTTTTTAACCAACAGCAATTAAATTTTAAGAAATTGTAAATATAGTTAAAAAATAGTTAAAAATAGTTAAAAAATTAAATCCAAAAATTACTCCCTGGAAGTTTAGAAATTATGATAAATTTTTAATATATTAAAAGAATTTTCTCTATTTCTATAAAGGCCGTTTTGTTATAGAATATAGAACTTGGAAATAAAATAAAGGTGATATTTTTTATTAATATTTTTTTATTCGAAAGATAATTCTTCATATAACCGATACGCCTGGCTCGAACGTTGTCTTCAGAAATTTTTCAACATTTGTGGACGTATATCCTTTAAGAGGTCAATCATTTCAGGCTTATCGGCGTAGGCTAGCAGCATCACATATTTTTACAGAAAATAGTCTAGCGGCGTTAAATCCCGGAGGCTAATTCATTGGTCCGAAAAAAATGAAACTATGCGATTACCAAACATTTCCTTCAATAAATCAGTTATAGGCCGAGCTGTGTGACGTATTGTGTTGTCTCGTTAAGACCACAGCTCTCGCACATCATTGTTGTTCCATTAATGAACGAAAATTTAAGTAATCATGTTCCTATAGCGGTCAACTTTGACTGTAAAATTCTAGTCAGCATAGTTATTAAATAAGTGCAGACTAAAAATTCTAAACACACAAAACAGCCAGATTCTCTGCATGTAATGGTGTCGCTACATACACTTGGGGACCAAACATTTGTGGCATGAGGTGTGTGACATGTTCTGCTGTCTCGTTGAAACCACAGCTCCTACACATCATGGTTGATCCATTAACGAACAAAAAAGTAAGTAGTCATTTCTCTATAGCCTTTGGCCAGCGTAGGTTAAAAGAAATACGGACGAAAAATTCCACCAGCTCACTAAGCATACCAAACGGGAGAGGGTCAAAAGACTTTGGAGATGGTAGGGTATCCAACTCTATTGATTCCCTAGAGCATCACTGTTTTATCGTTACTACAGTGGTAAGTGCTCTAAGGTAATTACTGAATTTGTTCCCGAGACTCGCATGTTGACTGTAATTTCGTTGATAGCACATCCTTTTGTGGTCGATTGGCCAGTGTATCGCACTACTTATTACAGGAAAAATTTATATTTTAGCCAAATATTTTGTATGTGGAATAAACTCCTTCAGAGCTCTCTCCTGTCACTTTTAATGTAAGAAAATTCAAGTCGAATGTCTACAATTACTACTCTCTCTTTCCTCCTCCCCATAACATAATTTCCTAGTTTTGGTACATTGTATTGCATGAGTAGGGGTCATCCCCTGAGTGCTGATCCGAACGGAAAAAAGGTTAATTTTTGTGAATGTAACTTTACCCTATATACACTTGAGCACTGTCATCATTCTATATACAACAGTTTGGTTTATTAACGGATTCAATCAAATAAAAGTGAACTTCAGTGCTAAACAAAATTCACTTATGAACGTTGGGATTTTCATAAGCTTAAATTGAACATGCGTGATAAGATTTACGTCGACACCTAGCGTGTGTATGCCAAAACTCGCCTCAGGAAGCCGAAGACATAATACTAGCAAGAGGTCATTCCTAGTTGCAATTTAGGATGTTTCGGAGCAGGGCCACCAACCCTCATTTCTTGCTGAAGAGTTAGAGACTATCCAACTCCTGGTCCAGAACAAATGACAGGCATGCTCACTGGATCCGGATCATTCACATCATTTGTTCTAAGCAGAGATGAGATCATCATGGCCTCTTAATCAAATTCCCGAAGAACCAAGCACAATAATTAGTCAGAGAACAACTAAAAGGCTAGCTGTACCCAGAGGTTTACTGATTCCAGTGGAAATAACGTAGAATAGTCCACTTGGCTCCTACTAGCCTTTTTGGGGGACGTCTCCATTTTACTCCCAAAAACACAAAAAATGACGGTGGATTTTCGTCAAAACATTTTATTTAAATTGCACATAACGTGATAAGATTTACATCTGCACCTGGCTATGGAGCCTTAATCAGATGGTGGTCATACCACTGGAAGTTAAAATCAAACGTCATTCACGCCCTAGGAAGCCGAAGACTAATTCTAGCAACAGGTCTTTCCTAGTTGCAGCTTTCGTGATTCCAGAGTAGGGATGCAAACCACCACTCCTTGCTAAAGAGTTGGAAACTTTCCTACTCCTGTCCAGAACACATGTCTAGCATGCTCACTGGACTGGATCATTCACTTTGCGTGTCATTATCAGTGAGATGATCCTGGCCACCATAATAACCATTATACTGTTATGGGGCCGCAAAACCACAACCACCACGATACTCCCATATAGGTGCCAACCTCAATGATCAGTCAAAGAACTATTAAATGTCTAAAGAGACAAATAATGAACTTTGCGGGCATTACTGATTCCCGTGGAAATAAAGTGGAGTTTCCAGTTGTACCCCTGCTGACTTTAGGGGACTGGGCTCCCTTTTTCCCCCAGTTGCACAGATCTAGATAGCTGTTACGTACTATAAAGACCATAAATGTGCCCCCGGGGGGAGCTTTAATTGCACAATTTAGAAATGTTGTTCAGACACCAGTCTACTCATGTCGATATCCCAAGCTAAACATAGATCACCTGACAGATGAAATAATTTCTGCCAGTAAAAAAAGTGTTGCCAACTTAAAGCAAAGGTGTTTAATAATAAATATTCACACCTGTAAATATTTTTTATTGAACCTGTTGCGAAATATATTTGTTTATTCTTATTATTTATGATTATTTATGTGGCTCTTAAGAAACGATAATTTTTACAAACAAATGAAATTAATTCAAACAATGTCACTATTAAACGTAATTAAGTCCTACAAGGCAAATAAAACAAAATTAATTTATCCGAGTTGCTGACAGGTATATTGATTAAATTCTCTATAAGTCATAAATTTAACAAAGTTTTAGATGACATGAATTTAAAGTAGATAAGAATATCTGTTGAAGTTGCTGCTAAACTGGAAATAGCGAGTATTTTAAAAATAGAACTAATCACATGCCAAATGTGGTTAATATTTGCCAAATAAACAAAATGTTTGGAGGAGCGTTTGAACGTTTAGCAATCCTTTTTATACGTGTATATAATAAAGGTAAGAAAATAATTTCTCATCAATTTGTAACGTTTTGTTTCAGTTCAATTTTTAGTTTTTTTTGCAACCACATGAACTTAATATCAAAATGATTCTGATACATTGTTAAAAAATGTTAAAGCTCTTCGTTAAGTTTAAAGTATAAAACACCAAAAAAAAAATATTTAAACAAGAAATTTGCTGGAAAACATTATTATATTGAGTGCTAATCTTCTTCTTTCATTCGAAATGATAAAATTACTGACGAAACCTCGGGCACTACCAATTTTTAATCAATATGCAAACGCACGTTTTCATTCAAAATCAATGCATTATTGAATGTACGGAATCGTTTTGCTATTTTTTCGACTCTTAAATTTGTGTTCTTTAGTCTTGTTCTGATTTTGGTTTCATTCACAACTTTGTTACTTTAAATAACTATTTGAGTGTGTAGAGTTTATTTTGTATATTTTATTATATTTGAAATAACCCGCTACTTCATAACTTGATATTTTGTCTCGCTGTATAAAAATTGTTTGGTTGTGTGTTGATTGTTACTTTACTGATAATCTGCATGTTATACGAGTAAATGCAAATACATACATACATACATACATGTAAAAGAAAATCTAAGGGCATGTCAATGTAACTACGAATGAATATTTGTTTCGCATTCTGTAGTGAAAACAAAAACAGATTTTCAGCTTTTTGACTGACTCTCATGTAGTCAACTGCTTGGGGGGGGAATCTTTAATTTAAATAAAAAATTTGTGAACAGTTTCCTGAAGAACTAAGTGAGGGTATGGATATAGGGACATGCTTTCACATACAGTAATAAATATTGGTAAATTTAAATTATTTAACATGGTACTTATAACACATAATATCATTGCGGGAACAAACGGTTTTTGAAGATACTTTTTAAATACAATTGATTCAATGCAGTTCGTACAATAAGCGTTTTATGATATTGCCCGAAGCTACCAATTACTTGTTATACTGCAAAGTTTTTTTATTTTGAAATATTTTCTTTATACATCTTTTAAATATTATCATCCCTAAATTTATTTGCTTGAAAAAAAAACTAAAATATTTTTTGGTTGCATTAAAATTTTTGTATTTCATTTCAAATTAAAAATCTCAAAATTAAAATTATAGAACCCATTTTAATTTTTACAAAGGACGAATTTAGAAACTACATTTAATTGTATAGCATTGTCAAACAATATTTTTAAATTAAATTGTAAAATTTTTTCCGTGAACATTCTTTGTATGCACTAAAGTCAAGATAAAAAGATTTTTAAAAGCTCTTGGCATAAAAACTATGATAAAAAAGGCCAAGATCGTTAAAGGTTCTAGTAACAGACTAATGAAAAAACTAACTGGGTGATGTTGTAAGTCTGTCTGTCTGTTGTTATGCATATAAAGTATATGTAGGTAAACACAAATTTATTTTAACTTAAATTTAGAAAATCGTAGGGTTAAAATTATCAAAAGAATTAACCGATTACCAAAACTATTTAAGCTAATATGAATATTTTTATTTTCGAAAAGCAGTTTAATACTGCAAAAAGGCAGATAAAAATAAAGAAGGCATGATGAACCTTCTTTACGTTCTACAATTTTAACATGTTTAATTATAACACTTGTTTAATTATTTAGTTTAGATTCTAACTCTCTTTCAATCGTAAATTTAATATCTGGATGAAAACTATTGAATTCACACAAAATATCATCCACTGCATCTTCTGAAGTTATACAAAATAAATCATCTACATATTTTGTGATAATCTTCGGTTTAATATGCATTTTACTAATACATGAATTTAGTAATTCCACCATCACATATCAGCTATAATTGGAGATGCTGGAGAGCCCATAGGAAGGCCCTCCTTCTGTTGATATATCCTATTATCAAATTGAAAATACCTGTTGTCTTCAATGCAAAACTTAAGAATACGTAAAAATAATTCCTTCTCAATATTTGTATTTTGTTCTATTATCTGCCATTTTTCCTCTATAATTCTCAAAGCTAAATCTACAGGAATACTTGGAAAAAGTGAAACTACATCAAATGAAAGCAATCTATCATTATGTTGTATATTTATTCTCTTGGTTTTATCTTTAAATTCCAATGAATTTCTAATATTATATATTGATTGTCCTGTTATTAACTTAAGAATATTCGTTATATACGTAGGCCGGAAATTAATCCAAGAGCAAATAGGCCTCAAGGATTTTTATTTTTAAAATATTTTTCTTTATATTGGATTTTTCAACACGAAGTTTGTTTTTCAATTGCGGCAACACCAACAACATGAAAGCTTTGACATTTAATTTTTTCACGTGTTCGTAGTAGATGCATTAACAATTGTAACAGTAAATTCAATTTCGCACACAAAAAAATGGCATTAAAATAATTAAAATTCACTATGGAAATGGTGACTCTGTTAAAGTTACATTTAATAGAATTTGCAATATTTTCGGACAACATATTCGCCCTTCTGCGGCGGCTATTAAAGACTTGGTCATTAAATTTAAGTCGTCCCACCAAAAATAATGCAGTAACGTTCAGCCACACGATATGGTTGGCCACTTAACTGCTGATTGTCGTATAACTATGGTAGTGACATGTGGCACCGTCCCGTTGAAAGCACATTGTGATATCAGTGATATCCACGTCATCAATAATAGGCAAAAATTGAGTTGTTAGCATCTCACGACAGCATGATCCATTGACCGTTACCGTATTTCCAGCCTCATCTTCGAAGAAAAACAGTCCAATAACGCCTTCATTTTGCTTGTTGATACACCCTCACAAGTGAAAATGGACTTCGTCTTCAGGTTGTCCCTGAATTAATTAAGCAAATCTGCGGCAATATGAATGGTTGGTCGGCTTCAATTCCTCCACCAATTAAACCTTGTAAGACTTAAAATTCAAATCCTTAAGCAAAATTCGCCATGTGATTTTTTTGGATAACCCCAATTGTTGAGAACGTCAAGGAATTAAAAAAATGTGGATTTGCTTCAAGACTGTGGCTCATTGCTATGATGTTTTCAGTTCAATGTGCCGCTTGAATACACTTTGGTGTTCGCACATTTTCTATCGAGCCACTCGACTCAAACTTGACTTAATTCATAATGAAATTCTTAATAGCGGTCAGAGAAGGACGATTATGTTGTCCGAAAATATCACGAACTTTACAGAATGTAACTTTAACAGAATCACCATGGATTTTTTTTTCTTTTCGGACCAGCACTCAGGGGATGACTCCTACATATGCAATGCATTGTGCCAGAACTAGGAAATTAGGTTACGGGAAGGAGGATAAAGGGATTAGTGTCTGTGGACATTCGATTTGAACTTTCCCAGATTGAAAGTGACAGGAAAGATCTCCGGAGGGATTTTATTCCACATAATTTTAATTATTTCAATACAATTTTCCTGCCAAATTGAATTCATTGTAACAATTGTTAATGCATCTACTACAAATACGTCAAAAAATTAAATGTTAAAACTGTCATGTTGTGGGCTTTGACACAATTAAAAAACAGATTTCTTGTTGAAAGAACCCAAATATAACTAAATAAATGATTAATTTTGCGAAAGCTGCCTCTATATTTTATTTCTCAAAAACAATTTGAAAATACTAATTCAAATTAAAATGTTGTTTTTAATTTTTCTATCTCAATTGAATACTGAAAGAAATTACGTGATAAGATTTACATCTGTACCTGGCTATGGAGCCTTAATCAGATGGTGGTCAAACCACTGGGACTGAGAGGCAAACGTCATTCACGCCCTAGGAAGTCGCAGACTTATTCTAGCAACAAGTCTCTCCTAGTTGCAAATTTTATGATTCCAGAGCAGGGCTGCAAACCACCACTCCTTACTGAAGAGCTGGAGACTTTCCAACTCCTGCCCAGAACACATGTCTAGCATACTCACTGGACTGGATCATTCACCTAGGGTGTTATTAATGGTGAGATGATCCTGGCCGCCATATTAAACAACAAACCTGATATGGGGCCGCGAAACCACAACCACCACGATACTCCCATATAGGGGCCAACCTCAATAACCAGCCAGAGAACAGCTAAATGTCTAAAGAGTCAAATAGCGGAACTCTGGGGCTTACTGATTCCTGTGGAAATAAAGTGGAGTTCCCAGTTGACCCCTGCTGCCTTCAGGGGACTGGACTCCCTTTTTCCCCCAGTTGCACAGGTCTAGATAGTCGAGCGTTCTATAAAGACCATAAATGTGCCCCGGGGGGTAACTGAAAGAAATATGTGATCCCACTAATTTTCGAAGAACTGTTAGCAATTTTTAAGATTCTTATGCGCGATATCGAAGAACCTGAATAGACGTTCGCCATTAAATGGTCGCCATAAACAAAACAGCGTTATCTGCACATTTTACAATTTTATAAGGTACTATTTTTTTCTTCAATGTTATACAATCAGTGATAACCTGTATACAGTTCTCTGGCACATATCAACAAATAAATATTTAGTATAATTAATATTTATATTAATTATTATTTAAAAAAATTACAAAACGAGAAAAATTTTTATATTTAAAATATTTTATTTTTATATTTTTTTCACTATTTCATAAACTCAAATAATATTTTTTTTCTGAAATAAGACTTAGTATAAGTAAATTTGCAATTTCGTAAAAATTTGTTTGCAAAAAAATAATATTCACAGTAACATTTATTAAACTAAATGATACAGTAATAAAAATTAAAGTTTTAAACCAAAAAAAAAGACTTCAAGTTTGTTCTGTGTACTCCCAGGCGTCAATCAGTGGTGTATCATTTGAATTATAAATAAGTTGGAATATTTCATTTAAAAATATACTTAGAAATAAGCAGAAATGCTACGTATATTAACAAAACTACAAAAGAAATAATTTTCACTTGGTTTATAAAAGAAAAATAAAATAAAATAAAATTTGTAGAAATATTTATTACATATTTTCTTATTCTTTCTAGTTATTTAATCATAATATTTCTATTTGATTTCATTTATTTGTTTTTTTACAAAAATAAAAAAAAACACAGCTTATGAAAATATGACTTTATATTTTGTAGTTCTATCTTGTATACTCATATTTATACGTATGTATTTGTATATATTTCTATATTTCTGTTTGCTTGAATTACGTTTTGCTTTTACTGTGATGTCGTTTGGGTATTTAAATTGTGTTTATTGAAATATTTGCTATAATTTTCTTTGATATTTTTCCATTTCTTCCATTTCTAATATTGCTCACATTCCTTGAAGATTGTTTTCTTTAAATGTCGAGTATTTTAAAAACTTAATATTTAATAAAGATTTCTTTTAAAGAAAAAAAAAAAATATAGTATATACAAAAACAATATATATATATATATATATATATATATATATATATATATATATATATATATATATATATGTATGTATGTATATTTGTTTTGATGTTTTATTATAGCACAACGAAACAAAGTTATTAAAATAAACTTAACTTATTGCAAAGTGCAGTTAAAATAAAAATAATTTAGTTTTTATTAAAATCTAAATTAAACCAAATTTTGTGTGAATCGCCAGTAATGTTCGGACAACATTAATTTTTTTTTATTTATTCTTTTTTTTATGTATCTTCAAAAATATTTCAAACTAAGAATAAGTATTTAGATCTTAAAACAAGAATTTTCTAGTTAAGTACAGGCACTGCTAGACAAAATATATATTTCACGCAGATAATTTATTTGCTTAAATTATTGGCATCTTATTCAAATTCGACCAAGGGTCAAGGTGTCTCTCCTCTTCAATCGAATGTAGCCACTTTCGTTAAGAATGTTGCGGGCTAGGAGGTTTGGATGATATCCAAGCTTGTTTCTATAAATAAGTGCGTGCTTAACAATCTCTTCTCTTACCAAGGGAACGTGGAGGTTCTTATGAATATTGGAATTTTTGATATACCCTGGGACGGTTGTGATCATTCGAAGGATTTTATTTTGTCTCTTCTGTATTCTTTCTACATTTGTCACTGAGGTAGTGCCCCATAATTGAATACCATAGCACCAAAGTGGTTCTTGAAACCACTTATATAGTCTTATATATTAGAAGTTTGCAGTCCAAGCTCAGTGTAAAGTTTCTTCCAATCAGCCAATGCTCTTGAGCTGTTTTTAGTCTTAATTGAGTCAGTTTAACATCTATATAGTTTTTCCAAGTCAAACGCCTGTCCACGTGATAGTCGAGATATTTAACCCTCGAGTTTTGAGGTATGATTTGACCGTTAATTGCAACTGGAGAGCATGTTTGCCTACACAAAGTAAATGTTATATGAACACACTTTTGCTCATTGACTGCTATTCTCAATTTCTTTAACCATTTTTCCAACTTAAATACATTAGTCTGAAGGTTCTGTGATGCCCGTTGAGGGCAATTGTGTATGCTGAGAAAAGCCGTATCGTCAGCAAATGTAGAAGTGTGGATTCTACCATCGGTTGGCAAGTCAGATGTAAAAGTAAGATAGAGGAGCGGTCCCAGAATACTTCCCTGGGGAACCCCTTCTTCAATTGGCTGAGGCGAACTCATAAAATCCCTCTGTCGTACGACAAATAGCTGTCAAACAAGTTGCTAAGGTTTATAGGTAAATTCTGTCCCATCTTGTACTTCAGCCCTTCGTGCCATACCTTATCAAAGGCCTGAGAGACGTTAATGAATATGGCAGAACAATATTTTTTTCCTCAAATGTTTGTTTTAATTCATTTGTTACTCTGTGCACCTGTTCACTTGTACTATGTTTTCTTCTGAATCCAAACTGATGGCTCGGGATGCACTCTTTCTCATTCAGAATCTGAATTAGTCTATTTGCTATTATTTTTTCAAATAGTTTTGACATGTTAGGCAACAGACTAATGGGCCTATACGATTCCACCTTTGTGTAATCCTTTCCAGGCTTAGGGATCATGATGATCGCTGAGACCTTCCATTGTTGCAGAAAATAATCGAGTCTCACTATGGCATTAAAAATAAACAGAATAATTTTAACTACTGAGCGAGAAAGCTCAATTATAATTTTGTTGTTGATATTATTAATACCCGGAGATTTCTTGGGCTTCAATTCTTTAATGGCTCTTTGAACCTCTTGAAGCTTAACCGTTATGCCAACAGCTGATACATAATTGTACGAGCTCAGATCGATAGTATCAGATGCAATGTTCGAGGTAAATATTTTTTTCAGATGTATGGCGAATCTCTATATGAATTGCACAAAGGAGATTTATTTATCGTCTTTTTAGATTTCTTGTTGCTCGCCATAGTGAGTAATTCGGTTGGGGAGTTGCATCTAAGCTTTCCAAATATTTTTTAAAAGATGCAACTTTTTGAGACTGTAACAAGTCTCTTAACCGTCTTGTGCATTCTCTTAACTTGGCTTTAAGTTGTGGTGATCTGTGCTACTGCCACTCTCTTCGACCCCATCTTTTTTCGACCAATAGTCGTCTGGACATGTCTGGAAATTTGGCTAGCGTGTTGAACAGAGTTAATAAAATTTTGCTCAAGGTAAACAATGGAGATGTCTATATCCTCTCGTGTTCTAAGCATAATATTTTCCGAGCAGTGGGTACTTGGATATTTCTTATATTTCAACCAATTTATACTTGTCCCTGACAACGGTAATCCTTTAGATAAATTAGATATCCGATCATTACGTATAGAAACAATAGTTGGTGTGTGGTCCGATGACAAAACTAATGAGGCTTCAACACATACCTCATCTTCGGGGATGCCCCTTAGCAAGCCGAAGTCAATATCGTCTGGAATTTTGTTTCGATCTGTAGGGTCTACAAGATCCTACCTTTCGGTGTTGTCAGACGTGATTCCCAGTAGGTGTGCTTGGCGTTATAATCCCCAGCTGCGATAAACCTGGGGCCTAATGAATTGAAGTAGCTGCAATACTGGCTTTCGGATATTGAGTATCTAGGTGGACTGTAACTTGACGATATCACTAGGTTGTGATTAAACTCTTCAAGGCTTAGGAAGTTGCCTGGAGGCAATCTTCACTAAACTCACCATGGAAATGGTGTTTGAGACGGGCCTTGATAAGTTTTGCCGAGCCACCACATGCTCTGCCCCGCGGATGTTTGGTATCACATATATTAAATCCATTCATTTTAAATGAACTTCTTGATGTTAAGTGGGTTTTTGATATCAACATTACATCGATCCGATGATCCGTAAGGAAAAGTTCCATCTCATTTTTATGTTGGTGAATGCCATTTGCGTTCCAGCAACAAATTTTTAAGGTGTTCATGGCATTCTAATTACAGACTGCATCAAAGCTGACTGCATTTTTACCAACTTTTGCATCATGAAGCTAATGGATTTTGTGAAATTGTTCACCGTTTGCACCAGTGTCTCTATTGCAGCTACCAGACGATTAAAATTGAATTCCTGAGGAAGCTGTTTGAAAATTGGATTATGCGTACTTTTTTGTGGCCCAGACTGTGCTGAAGTATAATTCGGTCTCAAGACATCAGCATAAATAATTTGAGCGTTAGTTAGTTGTGGTCTACTCAATCGCAATCAGCGGAAACGGTGTTGAGTAAAAACTATTAGCACCCAAGTTCACCCTGATCCGGTCTCTCCCAATGGCGACTGTAGGCAGAAACCGTGCTGAGTAAAAACCCCTACATAAGTTTGTGGCCTCAAATTATTAGCTGGAGAGAATAAGAAATATTTCCGAGCGATACTCTTTAGTCAAAATATTACCACTTATCTAGCCTACTAGCTAACTAACTAAGTGCGGAGACTCCTCCTTATATACCTATTTGCCTTTTCCCCCGGGGGCACATTATAAGTCATTATGGATCACACAACCATCTAGACTTGTGTCTTGCGGGGTAAAAGGGAGCCCAGTCTCCTTCAAGGCTAGCAGGAGCCAACTGGACTATCCACTATATTTCCACGGAAATCAGTGAGTCCCAGAGTCCCGCTATTTGTCTTTTTAGGCATTTAGCTGTTATCTGTCTGATTATTTAGGTAGGCCCTTCGGAGGTATCGTGGTGGCTGTGCGCTTCGAGGCCCTCGTTTGAGTTTGTGGGTCGGATCATTCACAATGAACAAAATGAATGGTCCAGGTGCAGTGAGTATAATTGCCGTCGTGTTCTTAATTATATTAAGCTTCATGCGTTCTGGACCAGGTGTTGGCTGGTCCTGCTGCGGGCTTTTGAAATTGCAACTAGGAATGACCGGAAGATATACGTATTCGAAAGCCGAGGATGACGCTGCATTTCATCCACAGTGGTAATGGTACACCATCTGATTAGGGCCCACGGCCAAGTGCAGATGTAAAATTATCACGTCATACCCATTTGTAATTTCACACAACTACATACACACACACGTACACCATCTCTACGGCTGATGTATCAAACAGATGGTGGCTGCGTCCATTATCAGCCGCTGTCACTCGAAAACGAAATTAGGAAAGCTTTAATCTGATATGTCCAATATATATATATATATATATATATATATATATATATGCCCATTCGTGTACATTATTTCTATATTATTGCTTATTCATAGATTTTCTCTTAATTTTAACTAACAATAAATCAAACGTTCTCTCTGCAATCATCATCATCTCCACAAGCTTAACCCTTCACACATATATATATCTATAGTTACCAAATAAATTACATCTATACATTAAAGTTTGGAATCACGTATGCTTTGGCAAGCAAAGTTCTTATCCGTAATGGAGTGAATGACCAACTAAGTCGAGAAATCTAACCTTATTAACTTATTAATTTCAATGTTGTCGTCATACAAAACAATGTCTCTTGAAAAAGTTGTCGTTGTTTTGCTTATTACAATACACTTAAATTTATAAGGGTTCAAGCAGAATCCGTTTGCACAAGCCCAGTGATAAACTTTCCTTAATTTATTATTTAAATTCAATAGACCAGTGGAAGCATTTTCAGTTACGGCACCTTGTGTAAGTTGTATATCGTCTGCTCATAGCGGATGTTGCATTTTGAGAGCACTTTTCAGAAATTATTCAGATACATATGGGTATTTAAAATAATAGTAATTTTAGAATAGACTATAACAGAATAGACTGCGCACTTCTGATAAGTGACAGTTTGTCAGACCATACTTTATTCATAAACAACGACTGTGCACTCACTATTCGATTTATATGAGTTAATAAGAAAACCTGAAAAAGAAATTTAATTTTCTAAGTAATATATAATGTTTGGGTATGGTTTTACGTCAATATATAATGATTCATCGTGTCAAATGTTTTAGAGTGGACTAGAAGTACAAAAAATATTTGATCCCACTTTCCAGTTTCTGTGGTATTTTTCAATTACTTCTGCAAGAGCAGTAATGCAGCTGTAGTTCTGACATCGATGTATGACAACAGTTACTGATATAACATTTTTTAAAACTTCTGATGAAAAACAAACACTGGCCATTGGCCTGTAGTCAGCATTTGCTTTGTAAATTAAAAAAAAAAAATATATAAAATAAAATGTTTAGTTTACGAATAGTGGTTGCATTCAGATTTATATCCAGGCAGATTCAATTGGTGTTCAAGTAGGAGTCGTAATATTTCCAGTTTTCAGCTATCATAATTTTATCAATATTATAGAAATAAATCCGCACATCTTCTCACTATTAGACAACGCCAACCTAATTAGTGTGAAAAACAAATATAAAGAAATTTGATTTATAAAGGTTTTATTGGTAATAATTTTTTTATTTAATCCTCAGTAATATATTTTATTAAAAATACAAATATTTCTTTTATGTATAAATCAATAACCGATTAACCAATGTCAAGCAATAAAAAAGGGGCCAGAATATTTTCATTTCATAAAAGTAAACAAAATAAACTCACATAGTAAATGCAGCAATAAAAACACACATACTAAATGAAATAATGACAAATAATTTTACGCACAAACACATTGATTCGACTCAGTCTTAGTCCCTGTTCACACACTAAGAAGAGAAGCTAAGAAATTGAATATGTTTCCATTTCACTGCAGTATGGAGCTGTTTGTACCCGGGAATATCGTTTTGTGTTTCCATTCGTAATCATATACACAAAGTTGTATTTTTTTTGCATTTTTTACATTCCTCCTTATTCCCTGTTGCATTGTTAAAAAGGAATGTTCAAATTTCATCATAAAATTGCCGGAGTTAGCGATGCTCATCCATAAGCTTGTTTTCTGTAGTAACAAATATTCTCTAATATTCTTTTAAGCTAAGTAAATTCCCGTAGACGATAGGAATGTGTTTCCAATATTTTATCATCTTTACAACATTTTTTTTTATCTTTAAACACACATTTATCGCTAATAATTACGATTAATGACAAATATATTTATATAAGGAAATTATTGTATATTATTATGTTAGTATTTAAGAGAGATATTTTGGAAAATAAAAGTAGTTAATAATAATAATTAGTAGTTCTTTATTATTAACCAGTATGTCTTTATTTTATAAAAACTGTTTTAAAAATTTATTTTTTATTATATTTCAATATTTCTTCAAACCATTGGTTGGCATCTTCATGAAATGGAAAACTTGTTGACTAACAAATTCAAAACAATAAAATTTTTTTCAAAATTCCATCTTTTTCACTGTCCTCAAAATCCCATATAATAATGTCTTCTCCAAAGCAGTCAGTTGTAGACTCCATTATATACGTTTTTTTCTCTTACATCCATTTTTGTTCAATAAACACTTTGTTTCAACTCAAGTTTTCCATAACTTGTATGAAATAAAACGTCAAAACTTACGAATTTTGAGGCAAAGCACAACACGCAAATTATTGACCCAAATTGCTGCGTGTAGACATTACGACAACTTTATAAGAAACAATAAGCTACAAAAGTGGAAGCGTGTAAACAGAGACTTACACATATACAAATACCAGCAAATGAACTCTTACATGAATACAACTGCACACTCAATTACACTTCATTTTCTTTTTTTCTTATTTTAGGGTGAAAGTTAAATTAAGGATAACAAATGAACAGCAACAACAACATTAAATGTTATGAAAAGGCAGAAGAAAGATTGTGGAGTTTATACAATATGTCGGCATAAATGATACTTAGTTAAAAAAGAAAACGCAAAAAAAAAATAAAAAATAAATAAAAAAAATACGAAATAACATACAGGATTAAAAAGGAAAAATACAAAATAAATTACAAATAAAAAAAAAACAAATGAAAAGGAATGTCAAGAGTAACGCCTATTAAAGCTGTCATAAAATGAAAAGTTATTTTGATTTATTAAATGATAACAACACACATACATCATTAAACCTTCATATCACTATTTTACACTGTACACAGAAAAAACATAATCATTGTATCAAAGGAATTTTGGAATTTTAAGAATTATGTTATTATCAAATAGAAATAATAGTTAAAAAGTAATATCATGATAATAACATTTAGTATTTCATTTAACAATAATTGGGATAGTGAAAGAAACTTAATTATAAATAAGACGAAATTTTATTTAATTTAAAAAAGAGCCTTTAAAAATAGTTAAAAGGAAATAGTATAAATAATGTTTTTTGTATAATATTTGTTGTAGAAATAAGGAAGTAGACAGTACTGGATCAACACATCTGAAAACTCTATTCTCTTTAAGGCAAGGTGGAACTTCAATAGTGATTTGGCTACAAAATATCAACGCATCTTTATTCATTAATATTTTTACTGATATTCTTTACTACTGGGGTCTATTAAAGGGGGGTAAGCATTAGTTTAGAAATAAAATAATGCAGATTTTAGAACAAATATTTATTTGAAATCGGTTGGATACCTATGCAGATAATGCAGATAAATATGAACGGATATAGCAAAACATATATATCCGTGCAGAGTAACTCTCGGGGATACATTGATATGTTTTGACGGAAACTCACCGTCATTACCCCCGGTAAAAGGGAGCCCAGTCCACTACTAGGCTAGCAGGAACCAACTGGATAATCCCACTTTATTTCCACGGGATATACTAAAGCTCCAGAGTTCAGCTTTTTTATCTTTTTAGCCTTTTAGCTGTTCTCTGACTGAATTTTGAGGTTGGTCCTTCGCGAGTTGTAGTTCGAGGCCCTCGTTTGAATTTTGTTGGTCGGATCATTCATAATGGACACAATGAATTGTCCACGTCCAAAGAGCATGAACAAGAGACAGATCATAGTTGCTACAAGAATCTATCAAATGATATCAATAATATAAATAAATGATTAAAGATGAACAAATTAAAATTAAATGAAAATCAAACAAAAATAATGGAAATAAACATGAATACAAATATTTAATTCAAGGACTTAAAATCCAAGGAATTTATTGACTAAATATGTACAACAAATCGGGAAAAAGATCGGTTTTTTTCAAAAGATTAAGAAATAAAATATCAACGATAACAGCAATAAATATATACAATACCATTATAAAACCACATTTTGAATATGGAACGACAGTGATATGTACATGCTGCATAGATGTACAAATTAAACGACTACAACAACAACAAAATAATGCTATGCGCGCAACATTAAAATTAAATCGATTCACATCGGATAAATTTATGCTAGACACATTAAAATGGCTTAATATACACCAAAGGCTTAGAACTCAACACAATTAATTTAATACATAAAATAAAAATTGAAGAAGCACCAGAGCATCTGACGGAGTAGTTAAGATATGGACGGGGACGTACAACCATACAACCTGAGGAATGCTTTCAACTTTAGAATTCAACGAGCGACCATGAGCGCCATGCAGAGATCTCTATTTGTTAAGTGATTGAACAAATATAATAATATACCAAACTATGTTAGAAATTAAATGAATAAAAATATTTTTAGAAGAAAGTTTGTAACCTTTATAAAAACTGGTAATGAAAATCAGATCTAGAATAATTTAAATTAATCTATTTAATATTATATTATAATTGTAATTAAAAGTATAAATAAAATACTACTAAATATTTGAAAAATAAAAAAAAATTGGCATGTAATAGGGACGATTTTAGTTGAAATTTTGAATGGATCGTTAAAAATGGGATATTTTCTACAAAACAAAAAGGAAACTATGGTAACACCATTTGAAAAAGTGAAGAGGCGAGAAAATGTGAAGAATATCGTGCCATAAATATGCTGTAGACATATAAGAAAATATTAGAAAAAATAGTAGAAGTTCAGTTGGAAAAAAATATGGAGGATAATAAATTTTTCTTAAAATATTTATTGGCTTTTAAAAAAAATTCTTATGTGAAATGGCTGTAAATTTTGTTATAACTCGATGGAAGAACACTGAGAAAAATAGAAAAATGATGACTATATTTGAGGACTTTAAAAGAGAATTCGAAACTATTGACAGGAGAATATTAATTCGTAAATTGTACATGGATGAATGGTTTAAATTATACCGGGAAGACTAAGATTAACAGAAAACAATCTGATATAATAATCGATGATTTCGAACTTCCGCAAGGCTCGAAATTAGGTGCCCTATTGTTTATCATATACAATAATTATACACCAATTATTCTAGATAAATGTGAGGTTGTATCCTATGTTGATGACACACTTATATACACAGAGGGATCCTCAGGTGAAGAGTGTCAGGACAATATAACACAATATTAACACGGTTAAAAATGTACAAATTAAAATTATGCGAAGAAAAGATTAAAATGCAAGAGATAAATACAAAATAACGTTTAAAATTAATAAGGAACTTAGAGAAAAAGTTTAAAGTATAAAATATCTGCGATTTGTAATAGATCGGGAAATAAAGTTCTACAATCACATGAAATACATGTGTAGAAATATTAATAAAAAAATTGTTTTTTTTTCGAGAGCATTAGAAACAAAGTGTCTGCAATAACTGCGATAAATATTTACAATACAATAATAAAACCTCACTTTGAATTCAGATCGGCATGTATAATGCAATGAATCACAATTGCAAAGATTATAAAAATTACAAAATAAGACAGTCCTTATTGCCATCTTAAAATGCAGCAGATATACAACGATATAAACTATGCTTGATACATTTAAATGGATGAATATCAAACAACGACTCGAATTCAATACTCAGTTTTATTCATAAAATTAGACATGGTAATGCGCCAGAATATCTATGTAAACAGATGGAATATGGCGCTGAAATACAACCATATAAGCTACGAAATGCCGATAGTTTCAGGTTAAGGAAAGCAACTATGATAACGGAGCAGAGATTACTATTCTATTAAGGGCTGAAATTATTTAACACACTAACGACTGACATAAAAACAGAACGAAGTTATATTTCGTATTTAAAAGAAAATGTGTGAAGAAAGAAGGAATTTCCTATGAATAACATAATTTAGAATGAATAGATTTAAATGTATTGTAGAGTATTATAAATATTAATCAATAAACAAATAAAATAAAATAAAATAAAATAGACACGATATTTTTGGCAATAGTATTATTTTTTCTATCTGCCATATATTGTGCACATTTTAAATATTGTTATATTAATTCCTTTACTACACATTTTGTTGAATTAAGTTCTTTTTTGCAAACAAAAAAAAAATAATTACACAACACTTTAGAGTTTTAAAGTAAATTACACGATTTATTTACTTATTCGCGTTTTTGCACACAAAAATACACGATGGCAACTTTACTACTTTAACGCCTAAAAGCTGTTTTATTATCTTTATGTTTTAGCTCTACAATGGTGTTTATGTATTCTATATGCTCTACTTCAATACCATGACTTATTGTTATTATCATTATTCAGTGCAGCCTATTTGGTTGTGTGTGTGCGTGTGTTTTTATTTTTGTCCGGTGTTAGTTGTTTTTGTTGTCTGTTAAGTTATTTTGTTGGAATTTTTAATAAGCATGTTCTGGTTGTCTTGTGTGAAATAACGTATTTTGTAAAAAGTCACAATAGGTCATTTCCCTTACTTCTTTTTTTACTAATAATTGTTTTATTTTAAAACTTAAACAAAGCGTGTTTGTAACAATATTACCTATTTAACCACACGACATAATATATTCTTCAACAACAATTTTATAAACTGAACTTAAGCCAGATTAAAATTATTCGTTTGGTTGATTTAAAATCTTCAATGATATTTTATAAATTTTTTATTTATTGGTTTCTGCCAATCTGTTTTAATAAATATTTTTTCTCGCTGTACACACATTCTTTTACTTTTATATATAATTATTAATTTATATACAATTTTTATTTATAAGTACGCTGGTGCTGAATATATGTCTGTTACTTTATAAATGTGCTGACGTAAGACTTAAACTGTTTTACAAAATTTTTTGAAATAAACGAATTTTAAATCAACACAAAAAAAATGAAAAATTTTTCTAAGGAGCAACAGTAGAATGGATAGCATATCTTGTCCTACATCTATTAATATGCAGCAGTGCTCATATTAGTAGAACATCTCTCTATTGTTTTTACGAATGTCTATTTTTCGTAACGTCTGTTAATTTTGTTTTACTCATTATCAAAAATTTGTTTTTTGTGAATAATTATTTTATATTATTTTAAAGCGTATTATTGAGTTAAATGTTAAATTTTAAGGAAAAGTCATTTAAATTGGTTTTTGTTGAGGAAACATATCTGTATGTATGTTGATTGCTCGGCTTAACATGACAATACACTTTTAATAATGGTATGCTATCTTTACAGAGAAAATTAATTGAATAAAAAATATGGGAAACAATTTAAAACATAAAACTTTAGCTAAAAGCCAATAATCAATATGTATAAATGCATAAATTTTTATTACCAATTTTAGAATAATATTTATTTAGTTTAGTTTTTGTTATCAATAATGGCCATGTTATGCAGTTTTATTTTTATTTTGCAAGTTATTTTAAGTATAAACAATTATTTCTTTATAAATAATAGTTATAATTTTTTGACCTTTTTTAATATTTTTTAGTAATTAACTTTAAGCACTAGGACTTATTTAATAAAAAATTTTTAAAAAACTTTATTTCAGGATGATGCCAAACAACGGTGTGGCGAAATATCGAAAAAATAATAAAAAATAAAGTTTTTTAAAAATTTTTTATTAAATAAGACCTAGTGCTTAAAATTAATTACTAAACAAAATTATTTCATTATTTAATAAATTAAGAACTTTATTGCTTTAAAGAAAATTTGTGTTAAAAATAGTTATTAATATTAACGATATAATTTGCTGACTTTTGTGACATCATCTACAGGTATCAACATTAAACGTGTAAAAACTTAAGATTAAATTTAGTATAGGTTTTTAAGAACTAAACAGATAGTTCTATTACTCATCGCTCTCAAACTGGGATGTTACTAAGGAACGAAGCACAAAGTTCGTCATACAACACATTCTTGATAAAAGGGCTAAAAATTATAGTTGATAGGAAACTCTATAACAAACATCAACAACTAGCTGCGATATTTTCTTTACTAAATTTATTTGTTGTAATAAGTTTGCATGAATATTTTACTTTTTATCATAGTCCTCGTTGTCATTTATCGGCGACTGTCAACTTAAACATGTTTAGCATTTTCTAAGAAAATATTACTTCGGCTATGATGTTATTCTCGTTGTTTAAGGTGTTGAGTAGTATTGTATGTAAACAAAAGCTTAAAACTAACAAGGTAGCTAAAAAATAATCAAAGTAAGGAAGCAAAGTATAAAATATAAAACAAAAAAAAAAAAACAAAAAGAAAAGTATGGTGACTAAACGTCCTTAGTGCACCCAGCAAATAGAAGTAGCAAAAAAATGTTAAAAGGATCTTACAAAAGGTTTCTTTCAAATATGTTATAAAATAGAATTCTTTTTAGAGATTTGGCAGGTTAAAAAAAGTAAAATGTCCAAAAATAATATTTAATCAGCTTTTACTGAGCCTCTAACAAAAACATACAATAAGCCCTAAGAATTTAGTTCAGGGTATTCTGTGCTAAAGTCCTTTTGATATTTTAGCAATAGTTGGTTATTTGTGGTGGGTGGGTTTTTTGTCTCCACCAAACGCAGCACTTCTCTGTAAATCCAAAATTTCTTTAAATGAAAACAGTTTTTCACTCCACAGAACAGTAAATGCCATTTAGGCATAGTAAAATCCAGCCTAGCTATTGAGGCTAACATTGAATTGTGTTTTTTAATTAAAGTTAACGATAAACTGTCTACATTGTCGTTCAACTGCTAGAAAAAATCAAATTAATGCTGACACTGAAGGCGAGTAAGCAATGGCAAATAGAATAATTTTTAAAATATTATTTCAGTTTTTTTTCGTTAACAGTACCTGATTCGTTCAACAAATAGAACTCTTATTTTAATAATAATTATTATTTTTATCTAGAAATAGCAAATATGAAATATATTGCTGTTTATAAAACTTTTTAGGTGATTTTCCCCAAATTTTTGTAGGGAGAATTTTATTTAATCATTTTATTTTCCAAATTTATATGTTAGAAATGTAACAAATAATTAAAGTACCATTAACCAAAAGAATTAAGTTTAAAATTTATAAAGTTTAAACATTGTAGACATTTTGGGCATAAAATTGTAAAACAAAACACTGTACCTACATAATATTAATAATTAATACTTTAATTTTTTGTAATCTTTGGTCATTAAATTGTTTTGTAAATTTGTTATTTTCAAAATTGATTTCATTCATTTAAAAAATTTTTTTAATATTGAAAATATAATATTTTTCCAATTTGTAGTTTTCATTGTTTTTGTTTGTTCTGTTTTTTGTAAAATTTTGAATATCATGTATTTGTTAGTCAAAAATTTTTTCGTTTTTTGATTAATTGTTTATATACTTTTTTGTTTATTCTGAAGATCCCAACCAATGATTTGGCGAAATATTGAAATATAATAAAAATTGAAGTTTAAAATTTTTTTTTAAAATAAAAACCTAGTGCTTAATAATAAAAAACAACTAACTATATATTATTAATAATATTTTTTGTTTATTCTATCATCTTTACAAGTAATGCATATTAAAATTACTTCCGGTCGTATGCATAAAAAAGTGTTACTTGAGCTTTAAAGTACACATTAGTTAATAAACACTTTAAGCCCAACAAACCTTTGTTAAAAAATGGTAAGCAAAAACAATACTTTAACTAATACAAAATTTTAGAATCCATGATTGGTTGGGGGAAAAAGCTATCTTAGCTGCGAAAAATACAGATGTTTCGGATATTAATGTGATTATTTTGAAAGAAGTTCCCGGGGAAATTTTTACCTACAAATCGGTTGACTCTGTTAGCAATCAAGATGATGTTGTAAATTATCCAGTCCAATTTCAAAATTCGCTTGAGTTACTTGGACTGCTGCCCCACCGCCTGCAAGTGAAAGTTGGTGTACCAATTATTTTGCTTAGAAATATCTGCCAGCCACGACTTTGCAAAGGGACACGTTTAGTAGTCAAAGAAGTCATGAAAAATGTGATTGAAGCAAACACTTTAAAAGGAAAATATAAGGGCGAGAATTCCTATGATTCCTCTAGATTTGCCGTTCGATTTTAAACGGCTTCAGTTCCCCATACGTGTTGCTTTTGCAATGATCCCTGGTTTTCGCACGGTCAATTATTTGTATCATGTTCACGTGTTAATAAACCAATTGCTTTGTTTGGCTATACCGCGAACCAAAATCAATCGAAGAATGTCGCATATGTAAAAGCATTGCAATAGAGAAAGACGTTTTATATAAGCACACAAAAATATTGAACAAACCACAAATGACTTGCAAAGTAGTCACGGGTACGCTAGTGATGTATAAAAGTGAATATTATTTATCCGGGTAGTTAGATAAAAACAAATTGGTTTTATTGTTTTCAGTAAAATCAACATATTTGTTTTTGTTTTTCTTATTAATCTATTTAATAAAAAAAAAAAAACAAAAAGTTGCTTCGTGTTATTAAATATATTGTGACTTATGTACAGGATAAAATAGCAACATAAAACTGACATTAACTTGGATGAAAATTTTTCGGTCTTCCGAAAACGTAATCGAAATTATGGATCACAAATTTTCAATTTCCGGCCATACTTATCAAATGAGTGAGTTTGGTGTAATAGAAATCACCTTAAAAAAGTAAATGTTCTATATATTCCAAATCACTGTTATAGCGTGATAGCCGCCTGTCGAAAAAAAAATCCTTCACAGTACACAACATGGATTTCATTTCAAAACAATCATGGGAAAAAAATGTTTGAAAAAGAAAAGTAAATATAGACCAAAACAAAGCGAATTGGCTAAAATATAAATGGATACGATTTTACCATGATATTTTTTCCCTATAAAATGTTTTATGAATTAACTATAAATAAAAACGACGAATTAAAACCACAGCGACTTTTGACACTTTTTTAATAAACGGCTCAATTTATTTTAAGGTAAAAACGTTTTTTGAATACAACTTTAAGAAATTTTGCTTCACATGATTTTAGTGCGTTATCGCTGTAGATGCATTGGCAATTGTTACAATGTATTCAATTTCGCACGAAAATCGTATTAAAATAATTTGAAATCTACTATGAAAATGATGGTTCTATTAAAGTTACATTTCGTAAAATTCGTGATATTTTCGGACAACACAATTACTCTTCAGCGACCGCTATTAAGAATTTTGTCGTTTAATTTGAGTCGATAGGGTCGACACAAAATATGCGGACACCAACGCGTTTTTGACCGGGTCGTTCAACTGTAAACGTCGCAGCCGCACAGTGTTAAAGCAGATCACTTCCTCTAGATTCTAAAAATTGTGGTTATCAATCACTACCACATGGCGAATTTTGTGTTAGGATTTGACTTTGAAGACTTACAAGATTTGAGTGGTGCAGAAATTGTCGCCGTAGATTCGCTCAATTCATTTAGGAAAAACCGGCTGGTTGTTCTGAAAAAATAATAATAAAAAAAAAATAAATAAATTGCCGCATTTGGGCTTTAACGCTATATGGCCTGGAGGCCTGGGCGGGAAATGCGGCAACCGTCAATTGATGACGCTATCGCGGGATGCTAAATAACTAAATTTTGGCTTATTATTGACGACGTAGATATCACTGACATGTGATTTCAATAGGACGATGCTGCATGTCACAATGCCAATGAAACGATCAAATTATTCTTAACCAAATATCACGATCGCATAATTTTATGGCAATCAGCAGTTAAGTGGCCAGCCAAATCGTGTGATTTAATACCACTGGACAGAGTCTATACAGAGCTAATCGAATTGATTTCAGCCTTAAAACTCAAAATCCGTGATGCGTTTAAGGTAATAGGACCACCATTTTGTCAAAAAGGGATTAAAAACTTTGATAGAAGAATCGACTTCTGTCATGGTCATGGTGGTCGTGGTTGACATTTGCCAGATATCAGTTTTCTTTCATAATTGCCGCACTTCGTAATACAATAAAAACTTAAATCATCAATAAATATCTCTTATTCTTTTTTACTGTCTTTTTAAATTAAATTAACAATATATATATTTTTTTTCGATATTTCGCTTTCCTATGGAAAGCTTTTTCAGGAAAAAAAATTGAAATCATATTAATCTAATTTTTTTATTTTATATTATTTTAGAAAACAAACTTCTTGTTAAAAAAATCCTTTCTATACTTTTAAAAGGAAACTTTTTAGTTTTTAAAAAAATAACCAACTCACTCTTAAATCGACTTCATTTCGTCGGAAGCTGGCAAAGATAACAAAGTTACAAATTTGTAAATATACAATGGTCTGAAGATCTATTTGGTATTTCAAATCCTTGACTTATTTTACTTATTACCGTTGAAAGCATATCTCGGTGAACTTTTCTATGTAAAAGTTTCGTCCAATGTCGCCTTGGTAAATTAAAAATTAATTTTTGAGTTTTGACTTTGAATAATTTGATTGTGTATTTTTCTTTCAAAATTAATCATTACCTCAGCGCTATCGTGCAACTGTTAAGCAATTAGGCTTAATACGAAAAATGTATGAAAGTCTTTCGAAAAAAAAATTCTGAACGTAAGAGTTTGCACGATGAAAAGTATCTCCCATCTATACTTTCTTGCTTGTGAAGGAATCTTCAATGGTTTCATACATAATTTTCGTAAATTTTTTTATAATATCGACTACATCGTCATAAAAGTAATTAAATGAGTTGCCTTCTTAAAATATTTTCTCAGAAAGTATATAATTATTTAAAATAAAGAGATGAGCCATATAAAGATTTTAAATCCTAGAAATTTATTATTTCCTGATGTTACTTTTATTTCAATATCCTTCAAATAAAGCGTTTACTATTAAATACTTTAAAGGGAATACACGCACATAATGATAACCCAGCCTTTATTTGTTTCCTCTTTAAATGCACGTCCCGTTACTCAATTGTAGATATGTATGAGAATATATTTAATAAGTTGTTAATATACAATTTTACACCGATAACTAAGCCACCAATAAAATTTCCAAAAGAAAAAATTGCTTCAGAGAAACGTTCTAATTAATTTTGAAATAACAACAACATACTTTTGTTGATCATATTTGACGTCCGTAGGCAGGCCATTATTAATTGTATGAGGGTCTACTAACGGTTAAATACTGGAATTAAACCTCTACCACATTGTATAGCTTTATCACATGTTTTTAGAATATGATGTTTTTTTTAACTAAAATAATTTCACTTCTATCAACAACAAGGCTGCCAGATGGAATTCTTTTTTGTTGATTTATTGTGTGGAAAAATTATGTATTTGTTTGGCATTTTTTTTACCATTTCGTGTAGAATTTAAGCGTGTGTAAGAGGCCAGTCTCCATTTTTTCAATGAGTGCACTTGAAACTTTTCCTCTTGTAATTATGCAGTATCCTCAGTATACAATGCTGCAGAGTGATCTCTAATTTTAAAACCAGAAATAGATACAGAATATAAGGTGGGTAATAACATTAACATCTTATGACATCCTAGCAGGAATATTTTGTGGCTGGAAAAATTGATCTTCAATATTTATCATATTTACAAAAAACTGTCAATGATTTTCAGTTGGACATAATAGCAGAACTCTTTGAGTTTATTAAGAAGACCATTTAAATATTTCACAATTTACTAAAGTATATCACAATATACTAAAATATATTAATATTACAATAAAATATTGTTACGAAGATGATTTGTTAAGTTTTGAAAGAAAATAATTATCAGCAAAAGAAGTAAGCGAAACGATCCACTGTGTATTTTACAAAATGTGTAGTTTCCCGAGAAATCTTATACAGACTAGACAACAACAACATGTTTATAGGAAATTCAACGAAATAAGATGAACAACCGAAAGCAAAAACAAAACACACAGCCCCTGTACCCTGCTAGGCTAGTAGGTAGTGTACTACCTTGTCAGTATGGGGGTTGTGGGTTCGATTCCCAACGAAGACTTTTGTTTTTTTTTTCTACTACAAAAATAAAAATTTACTGTCGGTGGGGCTGCTCAGCGATGAAGTTATAGTCACTGGTCGCTGTGCTGTCTTATATACGGCAGTCAATTTCCGACTATCCTTCTACTTTCACCACCTGCTTCATCTTTTCTCTATCCCTTTCCTAAGAGTGTAGCACGGTACTTGACTAAATAGGCATTGTTGCCTGAAGTGCTACTTCTCTAAAAGAAAAGCCGTCTAAATTGAATGATATCAACAACAATATGGGTTGATGTTAAAGTAGAATAATCTTGTATGTATATGTAAAAACCACTTAAAACAACTACATATATAAACACCACTTGCTGAGCAAATGTATTAATTTTAGTTAAGCCATAAGTGAGTAAAGGCAACAAAGCTACCATCGCGTTTATTTTGTGTGTATTGAAAGTAAATAAATCGTTTAATTTAATATAAAACTCTAACGCATTGTGCTATTATTTTGGAAATAAAGAAGAGAACCAGAAAACGTAACAATATATTAAAATATACTAAATATATTTGTTTTGGAAAGTATCAAGCACAATTAGCCTAAAAAAGCTTAAACACTGATAACAAAATTCATATGAATACAATACACTTGGTCTATGTTTGTGTGGTTTTTGGTTACCAATGTTAACTTTCATGTAAAAAATTAAATGAAAAATAAATAGAAAGACAACTACATGTTCACTTTTGTGAATAAGTGAACTCCGTTTTAGAGAGAAAAGAAAAGGGATAACGATTGTAGAGTTTACTTAATTTTTTTTTATTAATTACATATGAATTTTGAATTTTTTTTTTCATTTGAATTATATATTTAAATGATGCAACATGAAGTTGAAGAGACAAACAATTATAATAAAAAAACATAGCAAATTATCCTTTGAGCGTTTTGAAATCTCGACACTGAATAAAAAAACCAACTGCGCGAGTTTTCGTGAGTATGCATTTCTGCATTAATTATTTAATTTAAAATTTTGCTGTCATTTTTCTATTTTACTGAATAATAGTTTTTAAACAACATTTGGATAAAAACCAGAGATAACATATTGTTACGGTTATAACTTTTATAAATGTTTTGTTATAAGTTCTTTATTGCAAAATAAATAAGACCAGTTTTTAGAATTTTTAAATTTATAACAATTTTATTTACTTTCACTACACAAACTTGACACTTCAGAACAATTTACTTAAAATGCACGTCTTTACTTGATGAGGTTTAATTTTACACTGACTGACTATCCATTCAGACGCTTATCTATTTATGTTTGTCCATTTAAAGTCTAGAAGATTTAAGATTCTTCTACTCCCTTTGTATCACATTTTGTTGTTGTATGTTGTTTATTCGATGTATAGGCGCCTGTATATCTTTGTGTATTTTTGTTTTTGTTGTTATGCTAACAAAGTTTCTGCTTGGGATTTATAACAAAATATTTGTTGCTGTCTTTTAGAGAAAAGAGTTTCTTAGAAAACTACGCAGATGGTAAACAACATGTATGTTTGTGGTTATAAAATTAGTTTTTTTCTTGCGCGTTTAGAAGGTAAACATACATTTATTTTTTTTCTTCCATGCCAGGCAGTTAGTAAACAGCATATCCACATGTAGTTGTATGTGAATAAACTTCTACGCAGTTTGTAACCAGTAGTTCGCTTTATTGCTTAATTTTTTTATTTTAAAATTTAAGCAAGACACATTCGTAACAATATATAAGAGACTTCGGCGATTAAATTTATTAAAGCGCTTAAAGTTTCGGAATTAACAAGAGTTATAGAATATTCGCCTTTTTTATATACAAATATCATATTCCTAAAAATGCGCAGCTTAAAGGAAAAAAAAACGGATTTATGTTTTTCATTTGTCATTTGTTTTCTTATGTTATATTTGTCATATTTGCAACAACAACAACGATAAAAATGTGCTTTGTGCTATTTGAGTTTTTCCGATTTTTTGATGTTTCTTGTGTGTTTCTTAAGAAAGAAAAACCAAATGATTTCAAGATTAATTTCTTATTTGCTTATTTTATATATTTTTCCTTTGTACGTTTTCTGCCTTTTATGTTCTTGGTTTCTGCTTAAGTGGTTTTAAAAATTTTAAACGTTGCCACGTCGCATTTATTTTAATGTTTTTGCCATGTTTTTGTTTGTTATTAATTTTTTTATTTAGTGAAAAATAGTCTTTTAAATTGGTTATTTTAAATTATGTGTGCATGTGCTTTTGCTTTTGTTTTGTTGTTTTTATTAAATAATCATTTTAATAGAAAGAATTAAGATAATAATTTTCAATAATATGCACATACTATGTTCTATTAACGCTCTAAGTTATTCAACAGGTTTTGGAGTTCGTGACAAAAAAATGGCATAATCGAAATTGCTATATGTTTTAAGATATTTAATGTAATTTCTTTTAAAATTAATATTTCTTTAATATTTATTTTGTTACATTTATTTGCTTAAAAACTCATTTAACATAGTGTCGAACACATTATTCTTTTTTCATAAAGTTTGAAAAAATTTGTTAGAAAATAATTATCAGTAAAAAGTATACGAAATCACCCAATGTGCATTTTACAAACTGGATAGTTTGCTAAGACCACAACAACATGCTTATAAGAAATTCTATGAAATAAAGTAAACAATAGAAAACAAAAAATAACTAACACTGAACAAAACAAAATACACAGCCAAGCAAACGCCTAAATCGAATGATAATAACAACAACAATATAGGATAATAAAGTAGAATATTTCTGTATATGCGAGTACTGCTTAAAACATTTATATAAGCACCAGTTGCTGGGCAAATCAATAAATTGAATTTGATTTATAAGTGAGTAAGGACAACAAGGTTACCATCGTGTTTTTTTTTTGTGTATTGAAAGAAAGTAAATCGGTGTTAAGTTGTTTGGATATGTTCTGCCAGTAAATGATATACTGTTGTCATTTATTTCTATCTTTGATGGCTGTTTATTCGGTATGAACACCGAGCGCTTTCGATGCGAAGACATCATTCTCAAGTCGTGTTCTAAACTCTACACTTATTAAGATCATATTCAAAATGTCCGCCACCTGGTAATTTATGCTGCGCTAATTTTCCATATTTCCGTCTTTTATTAATATTTAGCTACGTGTGTCTGTCTGAGGGTGTTTTCTGTTTGATCGACTATGTGAGTGTAAAAATTGTGTCACAGGTCGTGTTTACCTGTTCGTTTATAATTTCACTGTTAAAAGTTTTTGTTTTGTAGATTTCCATGTTTTCAAAAACGTGCAGTCTTTATCCATTTCTTGCTAGGATGTAGTAATGTCACACATTCATCTATTTCTCTTGGTGTGTGTCCGTGTGCGTCAAGGTGTAATACAAAGTTGAAGTCTTCTATTTTTCGTTCATATGTGCGCTTGTGTGTTAAGTATATCTTGTTTTTAGTCTTCGTCCAGTTTGTCCTTTATAAGTATGTTTAGAGTACAACTAAGTCTGTATACTTCACTTGAACTAAATATGTCCGTTGTTTCTGTTGATATCCTGAGATTATATCTCACAGTGTTGCTGGTTTTTAATACTGTGAGTAAAGCTTCTTTGTGAAAAAGGTTTGTTATTCTATATATTCCTGGTCCTGTGTAAGTAAGCGTGTGCCGTCATGTTATATTGGTGTGTCTTCTTTATTCATGTTTTTAGTGTTGTATTGTCCAAGAAGTTTGTCGCTATTAGTGGGTTTGTAGCCATTATTTTTAGCTATAGTGTAAATTGAGTCGGGTTTTTTATTGTACTTATTTGGAGTAGGTGGAATTATCTTAAGTCTGTATAGCATATGACTAAATGCTGCTAGTTTATGTTGGGTAGAGTGGTTCGTGATAATGTGGATGGTAGTGGCTATCATAGTTGGATTTCTATAGACGGAAAATGTTAAACAGTCATCTGACTCTTGTTATTGTGATGTCAAGATAATGCAAATTTCTGGCTCTTCCGTTTTCTATTGTGTATGTGTTGTTATTATGGATTGTGTTTAAGTCTGTTAGAATTTGTTCGGCGTTGTCTTGTTCGAGGGTGCATATGATTTAATCTACGTATTTGTTGTAAGCCGTTATTCTTTATTTTGTAATTAAATTAAAAAGAGAAGCACATATTTTGCATCGTAAAACTCTTTCAAAAATAATATTTCATAAAATATTTATTATATACAACTAAAATATGAAATACGTTAGCTTTAGGGAGTGCATAACTATATGGCCAATTCACTTCTATTCATATAAGCCATAAGTGCATTTAACTGAATTTTGTATATACATTTCAAGATTGTTATATTACAAACTAAAACTGATTATATGAGAATTGCATTTCTATAAAAATTAAATGATCCATTCAATTGGGAACACAAGGAAAGTAATAGAAACATTAAAAACTGCAAAGTGGTCCATACATTATTTAAGGTGCTGTGTAAGTGAATGCAACTTTTTGTTTTTGTTCTAAAGTTAAGTTTTTATCAAGATCAGTTACAAAGGAATATATTATTATAGTGACCAAAAAAAAAATTTAAATTAAAACATATTTTCATTGCTGTAATAATTTTTACAGAAATAAGACTATAACAGATTATATTAAAAATACTTTTTTGTCATTCACATAGCAAACAATGTTATCAGGCATTTTATAAATAAATAAATAAAAAATTTTAAGGAATTAAAGTAAATAAATAAAGTAAAATACGCTTAATAGATAATTGTATGTTAAAGTTTTAATACAAATGCAAATAAAACATAAAAAATACCTGGTTAAATAATAACGCATATTTTATGAAGCGAAGCAATAGTGAATTAATAGTAAGTGTGCTTTTTGGTTAGTGTGGGGTTTTTTTGTTTTTCTTTATTCGAAATTAATTTAATTACATTTTTATGTCGATAATTGAACTTTAAAGTAATTGCAAGTACTTTAACGCATTGTAATGGAATGTAATAAAATAGTCATTAAATGCATATTCTTATTTATGCAATAAGGTGCCAACTGTTATTTGTCATTCAAAAAATCCGTGAAATTAATTTTTACTAATTTAAAAGGAAATACACAAAGTTTAGAAATTCATAAAATATTTTTTTGTTTGTTTTTATTTACAAAATTGTTGCTATTTTATTAAGATTTTAATTATATTTTAATTTTATTCTAATTTAAGTTGCTACTTATTTTTGATTTTTGCATATGAATCATTTGTATCGCATGGACTTGTTTTTCATGTTAATTGTGTATTTATTGTTGTTTGCTTTCAGCTTGAATTTTTAACATAAATGATTATATATAACTTTTTATTGTAGTGGCTGGTAAATAAATTAAATGAAATTTTAAAATTATCTTTTCTTTATTGGAAATCTGTTTAATTAATCGTTAATAATTTGTAACAAAATAATATTACAAATTGTAGTCAATTTAATTCTGCTAGACCATCCGTAATCAACTGTATGAATTTTTGTTTTTTTAATTATCAGTAGAATATCATTTAGCAAATAATTGGTTATTTATTAAATAAAGTTAGAGTGCAACTTCAAAAAGTTAACATAATAAATTAATTAAAAAAAAAAACTCCAGAAATTGTTGATATGAAATTTAAAAGATGTGAGTTAGGCCAGAGTAATCAAAATAAAAAAGAAAGAAATTTAATCATGAATAATTAATTTAGATAAAGAAAGAATATTAATAAAATCAACATTACTTTTAGTGGGTGAAGCTGCCTAAGCCCTGCTGTGGTGATATTCCTCGAATTTTGAACACTAAAAATAAAAAGACAATTTAATTGATCACTCTTTCTTTTGACTTGTTTTATTTATTATTTTCAGTTAAATGTTACACTGACAATTTCTTTCACAAGATTTTATGTTTGTAATTGAATTAATATTTTTGCAAGCTTCTCGAACGTTCTTTTCCTTCAATGCAAAGTATACTTAATGCCGCAAGTATTTTTCTTTCTTTTCTTCTTAGAGATAATATAAAAGTAAAAGATATAATAAATCGATAAAAATGGTGTCCATCCAGCGATTTTGCTGTGGCGGCAACAATTACTTTTAGCTATTTTTGAGGCTGTAATAATAGCCGTTTAGTTAATTTTTAACTTATCTAGCTACTACTCGCTGACAAATGGAATGACATGTAAGCTGGTTAATTAGCGTAAAATTTTTAACCTTTAATATTTCACCGTTTGCGGTTAAAATTTACCGATTTAAAAAATGTATACCTTTTGAATTTTGTGCGCGATTATCTTTAGATATTTGGCTAAAATTCTTTTCGCAGAACTTCTGCCGATGTTTTGTTTTATTGCAATGTCTTTATATCCTTTCTATCATTATTAAATGCAAACTTGCATGCTTACGGCCGACATATTTAATGTATCTAATTTAAATAAGACATTCAACCAAAAGCCTTATAGTTCTCTAAAATCGTGCATGCTGCTACGAAAATGATTATCCACGCTGTTAAAACAACAAGTCGAAAATTGGTAAAAAAGAAGCGGCAGCGATTTCATGCATACTTTTAGGTATAATATCCTTTGTTTTGTTAACTTTATTCTTGTCAATAGGGAATGCAATACCTTTAAAAATTTTCGATACCGGCATTTCGGTACTTTCGGTTTCAAAACCGGTAATACGAGTAATATTATTATTTAAAAAAAAAATAAGATAAAATTTACTTACTATAGGTTATGTTGTTATTCAGGGGTATTATAAATTTATATCTCAAATGCAACTAATTTTAAAAAATAATTTAACTAAATTAAATCCAACTTTTTAATATATGCAAGTGATTTTTAGTTTTAGCGCAAATTGAGATATGATTTTGAAAACATATTAGATCCAATGTATCGTACATTTTTTCGAAATCCGTGGGAAAAAACAAAAATTCGACTATAAAAATTTAAGAAAAGAGCTAAAATTAAGTTAGACGCACCATTTTCATTATCTGCTGCTATATTGCTTTTAGTTCAAACTTTGCTACTTGCCCTGGAGTAGCAAGTAAATAATAACGCCACACAGAATTAACGTTGCTCCCTTTTTCGGGTTCTGGAAATATATTGTATTCCGAATTCATACTCTTGATTATATTTTACTGGTCGAAAATCGAAAAGCCGCTCTTCAAAAGTATGAAAATTGTGGGTGTTATGTCCACTTAAAGTTCGCAAATTTTTCGACTGTGAAAATAAACTAAATTTTGCACAAAAACTTCTTAGGTTTTAAAATAATTTTTTACACAAAGTTTGCAACCGATTTTTCCTTTTTTTATTTTGTTAGAAAATGTTGCTTGTTATTTATTTAAATTCAACTAAAAAATCCGTTAGGTTTTTTTACATTAGTAGGCGGAGTTTTTCAAAAGCCCTATAATTGGATAGTGGTTTGGAATTGTATAGAGTGGAATAATAAAGTCACACGAAGTTTGAAGGGAAGTATTGATACCTACACTTTGTCTTTATTGAACACTAACTATATTAAAAAATTTGGCTGCCCGATTCTGCCCGTTCACTTGCAAGATAGAAAAGACCATCATAACTTTGTAATTAACCAAAAATGCGTAGTGTAGTGGATATATATGTCTATTTTCATTTAAAGTGATATAATTTTTACCTGAATAAAGATTTCGTCAAGATTCAAAACTAAAAAAATTCCGATAATATGAATTAACTGCTCGCAAACATTGCCACACCTATTAAGGGTGTAAGTAATTTCCACTGAGTATAAGATGTTGATTTAAAAAAAGCAACAGGTAATTTATCACTAATTCCCTTAGATTTCAAAATATTTATGTATGAAATACTAATATTTTTGACAACTTAGTCTGCAACTTAGTCATATGCAGATGTGGCAGAATTAGTAACAGGTAGTCTCCGCATAATCCATTATGTCATATTAAAGACACAAATGCTCATCAGAAATACACACTGTTATTTTGGTTAATCTCAATGATTCTGTAAGCTGCTACCTGTTTAGAATATATTTGTCGTATAGTATTGTATGATTGACTGTATCCCTGCCTAGGGATAATAAGTATTAAATAATTATAGTCCTCAAATGAGTTTTCAAAACCGTTGCATGCTAGAATTAGGTGTATTGAGTTCATTTTGAAGCTGCCATATACAATTCCACGGATGGGAGAAACTTTTAACGCGAATGCACCAACAAAGCAAAAACAAATGATAAGAAAAAGAGTTATACAAGAAGAATTTTTTAAAAAACTTGGAATAAAAGTAGACTATCCAAAGTATGAATATGGAAATACAAATGATGGCAATACCGCGAGATCATTTTTTAATAATGATGAAATGACTGCTTAAATTACTGGTGTGGATATGAATGTTATAAAAAGGTTTGTCGTTATGCTTAATGTACAAAACTGTAAAAAAAAGTTCAATGGATCAAAATTTGAAGAACACGCATCAGAAACTGCCCAACATTTAATCCAAATGTATGCCCAAAAAAAGCTTGCCACCACGGTAAAATTTAATGCAATATCAGTGCTTACCAATTGGAGAACTTTCACAAGAAGCTCACTCCTGAGCAGAAATAAGGACTATAAAAAATGTAGATACACGAACCCCTGCAAGATATCACGCATTAGAGAAAGTGAAGATCTCTTCATTTCTTTTTTAGCAGATTCACTCATTTCATCACGAAGACATGTTAGATCACGGAAGGATTTGGTAAAAATAACTTTAGTTCGGAAATGCTAAGTTTATTAGATATTGCTCCCAATATACATAAATACTTTGTAAAGAACTAACCAGTAGAAGGTAATATAATAAAAATATTCCACCATGATTAAAAGCTCAAAAAGATAGTTTTATATATAAAAAAAAAACTACAAAAAATAATTATAGCTGTCATTAATTTTAAAAATATTTAAATGATATAAATTTTTGACGCCAATAAAATTTGCACAAAAAAAAATTTTTTTTTTATCTTTTATATATCTTTCACCACCTTCTTGAATTTTTAAAATATCTTTATTACTTCAAAAGTTGTGATTTTTGCAACGGATAAAGTCCAAACGAGCCGTTGTGGGTCGTTTAATCTTGATCTTATTTTTGTTTTTATATATTGAGCAGCCGAAAAGGCTCAGTCTGACTCCACACTTGTTAGTGGTATTGTCAACAAGCATTCATAAGTAGGCTTTAGATGCACCCCTACCCCCCAACTCCTTGCTGTTAAAAAAAATTTAATTTTAATTTTATTTCTTATCTTTTTTTTTGGTTCTTTGGCTTTGGAGCTTTCGTCATTGCCTTGTTAATCATATTTTCTAATTTATTTTTTAATCAAACGGTTGCAGTATTAATAGCGGAGAGAGATGTCACTGATATATCTTCATCTTCACTGTCAGTTTCATTACGTTTAACTCCTCGTCGTTTTACACGCGGAATTAATATTTTTGTAATATAAACTTTTTTAAGTTTAGGTTATAAGTCTGGTCTGTTGTATCATTGTATTCTCTTGCATGTAGCATTTTTCTTCTCTTCTCCGGGATTCCAGGATTTCACATAACTATTCCTTCTTTTGATTTTGTAAATAATAATGTAATGTTTTTAATAGCTTTTGACTAGAAAAAGACGCGCCATTTCATTATCTGCTGTTACATCGCTTTTAATTTTTAAATTTATGTTATGTTGGGTTTTCAAGTGGGTGTGAAGGCCACTTGTGGTTATCAAACTTTGCTACTTGCCCTGGAGTAGCAACTAAATAAAAATGCCAAACAGAATTAACGTTGCTCCCTTTTTCGTGTTCTTGAAATATATTGTATTCCCAATTCATACTCTTGATTCTAAACCAATTATTTTAATTAATTAATAATTTTGAAAAAGTAAAGTACGAGGTATGATCAAAAAATAAACGTTATTTTCAAATTTCATGTGTTACGTATGTTCGATTTTCACATTTTTTTCTGTTATGCTGGTACACATGTCTGTTATATATACTGTTACGTTTATACCTTTTATAAACGTTTTGTTGTGAGTTCTTTATTGCAAAATAAATAACACCAGTTTTTAGAATTTTTAAATTTATAAAAATTTTATTTACTACACAAAGTTAACACTTCAGAAAACAGAAAATAAACACGATGGTAACTTTGTTGTCTTTACTCACTGATGACTCATCTTGAATTCATCCGTTTGCCCAGCAAGTGCATGTACAAGAATATTCTACTTTAAAATCACCTCATATTGTTTTTGTGTGCCTTGTTTTGTTCTAAGTTAGTTGTTTTCTATTGTTTATCGTATTTGGTAGAATTTTTTATAAGCATGTTTTTGTTGTCAGATTTCTTGAAAAACTATGTAGTTTGTAAAATGCACAGTAGATCATTTCGTTTACTTTACTTGATGAAGTTTAATTTTACAATGATTGTCTATCCCCACAGATGCTGCCCTAATTACATTTGTCCATTTAAAGTCTAGAAGATTTAAGAATCTTCTACGCCCTTTGTATCATATTTTGTTGTTTATTAGATGTAAAGGCGGCTGTATGTCTGTGTGTATTTTTGTTTTATGCTGATAAGGTTTCTGCTTGGGATTTATTTCAAAATATTTGTTGTTGTCTTTTGTAAAAAAGGGTTTCTTAGAAAACTACGCAGACGGTAAACAACATGCATGTTTGTTGTTGTCAAATTTGTTTTTGTCTTGCGCGTTTAGATGGTAAACAGCATACATGTTTTTTTTTGTCTTGCCTGCCAGGCAGTTAGTAAACAGCATATCAAATTGTTGTTGTGTGCGCTTTATTGCTTAATTATTTTATTTTAAAACTTAAGCAAGACACATTCGTAACAATATTAACAATATCAGGTGTTTTGGATTGTTAGTTTATTTTTGATAGATAAAAAAGTTGGTCGTGTTGTAGTTTGCTATTCGATATCTTACTATTCGAAAACGTATGATTAGATTTATATCCGCGCCTGGCCATGAAGCCTTAATCAGATGGTGGATCAAACCACTGCATAATTTGAAACATCATGCTCGTCCTAGGAAGCCGAAGCTATAATTCTGTGCAACAGAACTTTCTAGTTGCAACTTCGATGATTCCAGAGCAGGGCTGCATATTATCACTCCTTGCTTAAGAGTAGGAGACTTTCCAACTCCTGTCCAGAACACATGTCTAGCATGCTCACTGGACTGGATCATTCACCTAGCGTGTCATTAAGGACGAAATGATCCTGGCCACCATATTAAACAATAGACCTAATATGGGGCCGCGAAACCACAACCACCACGATACTCCTATTAAGGGCCAGCCTCAATAATCAGTCAGAGAACCGTTAAATATCTAAAGAGACAAATAACGAACTCTGGGACTTACTGATTCACGTGGAAATAAAGTGGAGTTTCCAGTTGTATCCCTGCTGACTTCAGGGGGCTGGGCTTCCTTTTTCCCCCAGTTGAACTGTGTCTACATAGTCGAAGTTCTATAAAGACCATATATATGTGCCCCCGGGGGGTGTGTGCCGGGTATACAATCGGATATAGACATGTAGGGGACATTTAGGGCTATGACACAGTGCTAATGCTTTTACATTCAGGGGACTGGGCTCCATTTTTCCCCTAGTTGCACTGTGTCTAGATAGTCGAAGTTCTATAAAGACCCCCGGGGTGTTTACTATTCGAAAAAATGGATCAAAGAAACTATTAAATCTGGTGTTAAAAATGACATTAAATGTGCAAGAACCTTTGAAATGTTGACTATGGCGTTTGGCCAGTCTACTATGAGCAGAACACAAGTTCATTTGTGATATAACCGGTTTAAGGAAGGCCGAGAAGATGTCAATGAACATGCCCGTCCTAGTCGCCCGAACGCGATAACAACCTATGAAAACATTGGCAGTGAAGGAAATGATTTTAGATTATCGTCGAATCACTATTAGAGGGATTGCTGATGTTGTCAAGCGATTTTTACGGATATTTTAGTTTTGAAGCGTACCGCAGCAAATATTGTTTTAAAATTTGCTCAATTTAAAGCAAAAACGACGTTGTATGGACATCACTCAGGATCGAGATTTGCTCAAATAGGTCATAACTAGTGACGAATCATGGATATGGTATGGCTATGACATTGAAGGTAAAACCCAGTCATTCCAATGGAAGACCGAAATGCACACGTTAAGTGCGGTCAAATGTGAAGGTTTTGCTTACTGTGTTCTTCGACTGCAATGGCGTCGTGCATCAAGAATTCTTGCCACAAGGTCGTGCGGTACTTTTATTTGGGTACGGTTTTACGTCGACCCTCGTCAACAAACCGGTTGTGGCCATTTGCCATCTTTCGTGGTTTCTTTATACTCTGAAGATGGCAAATGACCGAAATTGGTTCGTTCACAAACCAAATTTGACGAGGGTCGACGTAAAACCGTACCCAAATAAAAATAAATTAAATCCCGTTAGAAAATATACGCACATATCAAGGAATACTAGCTTGAAGTTGGACTTGGCCCCCACTGATTTTTTCCTCTTCTCAAAACTGAAGACACCGATGAAAGGAAAGCGTTTTGCTACGATTGAGGAGATAAAATACAAATCGAAAGAGGAGCTGTTGACGATACCAAAAAGTGCGTTTCAGAAGTGTTTCGAGAATTGGAAAACACATTGGCATAAGTGTATTAAATCTGATGGGATTTACTTTGAGGGAGACAAGATAGTTATTGATGAAGAAATAAATACTTTTTGAAAAAATTTAAAATAACGGTTATTTTTTTGTCAGGAAATTATCTAGGATACACATGTTTCACGGTTCTTAAACTCTAGTACTACCAAATTTATTAAAATATATTAATTATTGCACAAGTAGGAAAATAATATCTTCCAATCACAGTTTGTGTATACGTACTGAAAAAACATTTCGCACTGAACTACCAGCCTTTATCTTCAGTGAAAGGGATCTCATTTGATTTTAAGTAAATAGGGGATTATTCGAATAAAGCTTTCGTGCAACGTGTATCAAATAGGGCTAAGGTATTCCAGTTTTCGATATACTTGTATACCGCTATTGCATTACCTACCTACCTACCATACAACACTGTTATTAAATTAAAACACAAACTTGTTTAGGCCGTATGATTAATATTTAATTCTTTAACCGCAAAACACATACGGAGAGGTCAGCTAAATTTAAATGCAAATTAATAAATTTGTCCAAGGCGCCGCCAGTATTTAATATAGAACACAATTGGACTAATAAAAATAGAATAAGATTTATTTCACGCCACTTGTAATCGTAATGGGATTTTTTTTGTTTATTATATTTATACTTTTTCTTCGCTCGATGTATTTCTGCATTTATTTATGACTTTGAAAAATAGAGATTTTTGTGCTTTAATTTGAAAAACTGTTTTTCCAATTACTCGTTTTCCTGCTGACTTTATTTTTATTTTTATTTGTATTTTGTTTTTCTGTTTTGTTACTTAAACAAATGTTTTTAAAATGTCTGTTCATTTAAATGGCTTCGCAATCTAAGTTTATTAGCTGGTGTATGTGTGTGTGTATGTGTGTTTGTTTATGGGCTAAATCAGATTGAGATATAAAATATTTTAACAAATTTATTCCCATTATATTGACATTAATTCATGCTTTATAAATATGCTTAAATGTTTTTTTGATTAATCAAAGACATTCTCACTTTTTCTCTTCCCCTGTTCTTAATTTTCTGGCGGTTTAACTCATGGGAGTTTTTGTTGTAAATGAAGAAATTACGTTGTTAATAAAAAAAAAGCCTGAAATTCCTTATAACCATTAAACACATAAACAAAACAAGGGAAAATAGAAAAAAGTTAATGAAATGAAACAAACCAAACCATACCAAACCCAAAAGAAACAAAATTAAAAAATCCAAGAAAAAGAAAAATCAGAACACTATAAATAAAAAGAGACATTCAAATAATATGACAACAACGAGAAAAATATATTGTAGATGATCCAATGGCGCCATAAGCAATTGCCACTTCTTTTAGACGACAATGGTGGCAGCTAAATAGACAAACCACTTGCTCTAACATCAGCAAACAATTTGTTCGTAGTATTTGTGTTTTTCCTTTTTCTTTATTATTCCCAGATAATTTTCTTACAAATCCACAATGTAGACATCATAATAGACAAAGACTAGCTACAGCAAAAATGACAAAACCAAAAAAAAAAAAAAAATATGTTATCTCACACCATAACGTGTTAAAGTAAAAACGCTGTAGGCCTCCCAGTGTTCATTTTTATGCTCGTTTTTGAGACACTGGTTTCGATTGTGTTTTAGGAACTCATTTAAAATATCTTTAAGAATTTTTAATTTAAAATGGTAAAAGTTTTAATTTTATTAAGAAGGAACATTATGTTCAAACATTTTTGCACTCTAAGAATGTATTAATTTAAATGTCGTTCAGAAAAAAAAAACTCCAAGAACGAGGGACTTTTAAAAACTTGGTTGCAACTGTGTAGCAAAGTACACAATACAGAAATTTTTTTTTATATAATAGTTATAATTTGTTGACCTTTTTTAATATTTTTTAGTAATTAATTTTAAGCACTATGTCTTATTTAATAAAAAATTTTAAAAAACTTTATTTTTTAATATTTTTTCGATATTTCGCCACACCGTTGGTTGGTGGTTAAAATAAATTACTAAAAAGAATTTTTTTTTTGAAATACTTAATAATTTAGAAGACATAATTTTCAAATTCCATACAAAATTTGGCCAGGATATAGATACAACATCATCAATGCTACAGAGAGTAGTAAGAAATATTTATAAAATTAAATCTTTTCTATTTTAACAAGAAGGTTAAGAGATCACAAAGATCATATTTCGCTAACTATTTGTAATGACTCCATTGCGAGTTCCCGCTTCATTTTTGCAAAATAATATCACCAGCATGTAAACCGCGCACAAACTCTCACTTTTCTTAAAGTAATCGTCGAAAACAAAACAGGTTTTATTATAGCGGGTTTTTCTACAAGCAATATGTTTTTCAATTGTGGCAACACCAACATTTACATTTAGTCTTTTGAAGTAGTATGCATAGATACATTGGCAATTGTTACAATGAAATTTAACTTCGCACGAAAATCACATTAAAATAATTGAAATCCATTATGAAACTGGTGGTTCTGTTAAAATTACATTTCGTAAAATTGGTGATATTTTCGGGCAACATAATCGAGCCTCTGACATCGCTATTAAGAATTTGATCGTTAAATTTGAGGTGACAGATTCGATACAAAAGATACGAATACTAAAGCGTGTTTGAACGGGTCGTTTAATTGAAAACATCACAGCCGTGAGCCACAGTGTTAAAGCCGATCAAAATTTGTCAATCAACAATTGGGGTTATCTAAAACAACTAGTTGGCGTATTTTGACAAACGATTTAAATTTGAAGCCTTACAAGGTTCAACTGGTGCAGGAATTGAAGCCGACCGACCATTCACATCGCCATAGATTCGCCGGCTAGTTTTTTTGAAAAAAGCTCGTTGTTACTTGTGAGGGTATGTCAACAAGCAAAATTGCCGCATGTGGGCTTTTGAAAATCCTAGAGCGATTATTGAGAAGCTTTGGCATGCTGCTCAACCTATCACTGTATGTGGTCTGGAGGCGTGACGAGGCCGTTTTGCTTGCGAAGATGAGACTGGAAATGCGGTAACAGTCAAAGAATCACGTTATCGCGAGATGCTGACAACTCAATTTTGGCCTATTATTGACGACGTGGATATTATTGACATGTCGTTTGAAATACGACGGTGCCACATGTCACACAGCCAATGAAACGATTAATTTATTGCAAAATAAATTTCCCGATCGCATAATTTATTGTCGTGAAAGCAGCAGTTAAGTGGCCAGCTAAATCCTGTGATTTAACACCACTAGATTGTTTTTTATGGGGAAAAGTAAGGATGGAGTTTATTCGTAGCCAATCGAATCGATTTCAGCTTTAAAATCCTTGATGTGCTTAACGGAATAGGGATGCCATTTTGCCAAAAAGTGATTAAAAATCGACATCTTAAGATGATTAAAATTTTTGTTGGGCAATTATAAATGAAAAAATATATCCGGCAAATGTACAACACGACCACGCTAGTGTTGTACATTTGCCGGATATCATTTTTCCCTTATAATTACCGCACAAAAATTTTAATCATCTTAATCTGAATTATTTTTTTATTTTATTTTAGGAAACAAACTTCTGCCTGTAAAACCCTTTATTCACTAGACGTTTGTTAAGCCCAAAATTAACTGACTTAATTGATTATTGATTTCGAAAGGAACATTTAGCCGTTAATTCACTCTTGATGATTTCACAGATTTAACCAATCATAAATGTTTTTAAAATAAAACTAAGTTTATTGTTAAAGTACTTAGCTCACTAAATCACTAAATGTTTAAAATCTGTACCACAGTACCATCGAAGATAAATAAATACTGTAATCGGAAAAGCTGTGCATCTTAAAAATGCATCTGCAATTTTCAGTTTTCTTTCAAAATGTATTATCATGACGATAGAATCTTAACTGCAGTACGGCATTTTGCTTGTTGTTCGTTTTTCTTTTCTTTTCTAAAGAACAAGAAACATATTTTACTTTGTACACTTTGAATACAAACATATTAAACAATTTTTCACCCCTGAGCCATGTGTATGATTGTCTTGTTTTTTGACTCCTACTAATCATAGTCGTGACTACAGAGATATGAGATTCTATATTTCTGTCTGTGTTGAATTTTTAGAGCAGTGATTTTTATTGTGAATACGCTCACTTTGTCAAAATGACATTTTCGTTTTTATTTGCTGGATAAAGCAAATTTGTTCAAATCTTCAGCCACTAGTCGTTGTCTTGAAATTGGTATTTTTGTGTATTCTTTTGCTTTTATTTTTCTTTTAACATTTTTTTTTTTTATTTTCTATTACTTTTGTCTTTTGTTGAAAGTCATCATAAATTTTTTTTTAGCTGTAAATATTTGTGCATTAGAGAACACTTGGTATGATTTTTATTTTGACAATGACAGCAATTGGGTTCTTTGTCACAAAGGGAGATAAGCCTGGATTTTTATTTTTATTTTATTTTATTTTTTATTTAAATGTCAGTCAGTTTATACAGATATTGAAGTGTGAATGGGTTGGTGAAATTTGGCTTTGCTGGTTTTGCTTTTTTCTTTAACTTTTTTATTTTATTTCATTTTATTTCATGTTTCTTTTTTTTTGCGCGCGAGGCGTTTAAAGGCAGCTATTTAAGGTGGTTAAGCAAATCGGGCGCCAGATTTATTGGTGTAGTCAGCTCTTTCGCTGATTGTTATTTAAGCGTTTATCAATAAAAAAAAAATATTTTAAATAAATTGGTGTCTTTCTAAAGCCACATACGGCCTTGGTTTTAATATGTTTGAAATTTCTATAAAAGAATTTAACAAAAAACTTAAATGAAAAATGAAAACGTGCATGATTTATGAATAAAAGTTATACGTGATAAGATTTACATCGTTACCTAGCCATGTGGCCATCACACGATAGTGGATTAAACCATTTGGTTGATATATAGCGTACGCCTATGCCCTGGGAAGCCGTGGGTATCTCTACCCCCCATCACTCCTAGTTGCAATTGCGGGAGGTTGTCGTAGGACCAGAACCCCACTCTCTGCAGAAGAGTTGGAGATTATCCAACTCCTGGTCCAGAACACATGACACAGGATGCTCAGTGGATCCGGATCATTCACCCTGTGTTCTTGGTCAAAAGTGAAGATAATCCTGACCCTTTAATAAAACAACTACCACGAAACTCCCCAAGGGGTCAACCTCAATAAGCAGACAAAGAACAGCAAAAGCTTAATCCTGAGGCTTATTGATTCCCGTGGAAATAAAGTCTAAGTTGTCCAGTTGGCTCCTACTAGCCTTAAGGGGACTGGACTTCCTTTTAACCCCGATAACACATGTCTTAATAATGAGATTCCATTAAGATATATCAATTTGTTCCCGTGGGGGCGGGGAGGGTGATAAAAGTTATGTCGTAATAAGATTTACATCTTCTGCACCTGGCCGTGGGCCTTAATCAGATGGTGGATCATTACCACTGTGGATGGTATGTAGCGCCATCCTCGCCCTAGAAGGCCTTCGAATACGAATATCCTCCGTTCACTCCTAGTTGCAATTTCGAAAGCCCGAAGTAGGCCGCAGCCTTCGCTCCTTGCTAAAGAGTTGGAGACTATCCAGCTCCTGATCCAGAAGGCATGAAGCTTAATATAATTAAGAACACGACGGCGTTCATACTCACTGGACCTGGACCATTCATCGTGTTCATTGTGAATGATTCGACCCACAAACTCAAACGAGGGTCTCGACAGCCATCACGATACTCCCGAAGGACCGCCCTCAATAATCAGTCAGAAAACAGTTAAATGCCTAAAGTGACAAATAGAGGAACTCTGGGGCTTTACTGATGTGTGATGCATAAAAACTTATAATGTGCCCTCGAGGGGAGGATAAAAGTTATGTAAGATTGTTTTAATTTCATACGAATTATTTTATATAATTTTATTTTTTCACAATAAGTTTCTCCTTACCTGGTACAAAGAGCGTCGCTTCTCAATTGCCAGTTAATTGCCGTATTAGTAATGCTGTCGGACTCGTAATTAAGAAATATTTAATTATTTTCCATAATTTAGTTTTTTTGGAAATAAGTCGATAGCTCATCAACCACTTAAGATATCCTTATAAAATTTCACAGAGACCAAGCAGAGGTATTTCGGATGAAAAATGTGTAGAACTGAAAAAATGGAACATGGCATGAAAAATGTATTTATACACGTTTTTAATTTTTACATACAAAAAAAAAGGGAAAAATTTTATTAGAAGGCGAGGTTTGCGAAGCTCCTACTGTTGAAGTATATGCTCCTTACACTGGTAGATAATATCAAAGGTATGCTTATGACTTCTAGATTAACAATTTATTAACATTTTTTTACGCGTCGCTTTTTTTAAATGTTATTTACCTTTAACACTCTAAAAAATAAAAAAATATTTGAATTGCCACAAAAGTCATACGGATCGAATTATTCTTACAAAATTGTGAAATAATATAATAAAAGAGCCTTAACCGGGGAAAAATGTTCCTAAAATTGTTTCTTTTTTCGTTAGAAAACTGGTCATCCTGTTAACTAAGGGGCTGTCAAATCCTTTTGCTGTATGTGGCCAAGATGTGGAGCTTTGACATAATTGACATAATTATTGGAAGTGACATAATAAGTAAGATTCGATTGGCAGAAGAACGACAAACACTAAGCTTTACAAAAATTTAGAGAAGACGTAGATAAGTTTAAAAAAGTTTAAATACTAAATCAAAATGTATTTGTTTGGTGAGATACGGCCATTGGTTCTACATAGTTTAAAAAGGCTTGAGTTGATAAATTGCGGAACATTAACCATTACCGGATCTAGGGTTTTAAGCAAACTTATTATTTTCCATATTTTTGATTAGCTGTGAATGTGAATATACGTTATTGGGCATTAGAATGATTACATTGCTAAATAGCTAAAGACGATAAAATTTGAATCCTTAAGCAAAGATTTTCGCATGTACGTATCGTTATTTATAATCAACTTCCAAATTGTTACGAACATAATTTAAGTTTTAATATAAAATAATTATCAGCGAAAAATAAAGGAGGTGATCAGCTGTGCATTTTATAAATTGCGTAGTTTTCTAAGAAATCTTATACACGCACGAAAACAACAACATTCTTTTAAAAAATTCTCTCAAATAAGTAAACATCAGAAAACAAAAACTAACAAAGAACAAAACAAAATACACGGCAGGTTCCTAAACTGAATGATAATAACAACAACAATATTGGAGTGATGTTAAAGTAAAATATTCTTGTGTATACGAGAACTGCTTAAAACAACTATCATTTGCTGGGCAAATGAATTAATTGAAGTTGAGTCGTTAGTGAATAAAGACAAAATTGCCATCGTGTTTATTTTTTGTGTGTATTGAAAGTAAATAAAATCGTTTCATTTAATTTAACACTTTAAAGTACTGTGTTATTATATTATTTTATTAAAGAACTTTAAATAATAAAAGGAATAAACGCAGCAATATTATTGATAATCCACAGGACAACTTGTTAGGCAGTGGCATATGAAACAGATGATGAAAGTATAAGAACAGTCGAAAATTAACTGCCGTATATAAGACAGCACAGCGACCAGTGACTATGTCTTCATCGCTGAGCAGCCCCAGCGACAGCCAATTTTTATTTTGTAGTGAAAAAAACCAAGATCTTCGTTGGGAATCGAACCCACAACCCCCATACTGACATGTTAGTACACTACCTACTAGCCTATAGAGGCACCTAAAATACTACGATTGATGTATATTATAGACAAACAATCATTTAATTATTGACTTATATTCCGACTTATATTCCGAAATATCTTTAAAGTTGTGAATATGTTTCTGTTAGGACTAATTCTAAGAAATCTGGATTGGATTAACTATATGAAGATCCATTTGAGGTACTTGGACAAATTCAAATTATTCTAAACTAAAGCATAATTCAATGCCTAAGAACGCTGCAATAGATAGTTCGACACCGGCATATAAAGACAAAAACCTTACATCTGGAGACATGAAAATAAAAATTGTACCTTTTTTTAAATAAAAATCTTACGATTAGGACATAATGTAGTGACGTAGTTAATTTAGAAATACCTGTTGCCTTGGTTTTTTGTTTAATTTTTTTAATTTCAGATCACGGCAAAGTTCTCTTATATGTTTTATTTATTTATAAAACGGATATCGATTTATGGGAACTCATTATCAAAATATTGAATGTAGTTTATGAAAGTAAATGTTATCTACCATGTTTCATAACACCAAATATATTATCAGAGCTTCAGAGCTTTTAAAGCTTCTTGAACTGAGGACAATTTTATTTAAGCTACAAAGTTACACAGCTTTTAAAGCTTCTTGAACTGAGGACAATTTTATTTAAGCTACAAAGTTACAGTGTTTTAAAATTGATAATAAAATTGAAAAATGGACAGGTTTTCTGGATGCTGCTAAATTGTTTCTTTGGTTACTTTTTCTAATTTGTTTAAATCATAGCATTAGCTATCTTTAAAACCAAAGTCAATATAATTTATATTCGAAAATGAATTTTATTTACTTTATCCTACATCCTGCTGTGTATTTGGAAAAATATTTAATTATAAAATTGTTTATTCAAACAAAGTGATTCTAGCATCCATAAAATCAGTTTGTTTAATAATTTGGTTTTATGGAAATCCGAAGTAAAATATTTTTCATTGCAAATTTTTTAGATCATTTGACTTTTATTTAACATTGATTTGTATACACAGGACCGACCCAGGGTTTCTAGATTTTTTCACGTCTAATGACCTAATTAAATAAGTTGTTATCCCCAAGAAAAACCGCAGAAGCTTAGCCCTTAATTTTATCTAAAATAGTCAATAATATTATTTTAGAAATTTTTAATAATTCTCATTTAGTTGATATTGCGGTTACAACTGTTAAAAGCCTTAAACACAAGCATTTCCTGTAGACAATTAAAATAGAATTAATGTCAATTATATCTACTCTTCAGGTAGTCCTAATCCAACAGCGTTGTGGTAACAGTTATTCATAAATTTGTTTAAAATGTTTGGATTTAATCATTTATCAAGAGCATATTTTTAAAAGCTTTAAATAGCATAAAATTTCACAGAAATTACTTAAGCATTTCTTGTGACCACTTTATGCCTGAAAATTATTTCTTTTTCTCTTCGAATGACAAAATAATAATCTGTCTACTAAATATAATGGCAAGTATAACGATTAAATATGCAACACTTTAATACGTTTTTTTTTTAGCAATATTTTTGTCGCCTTAATTAAAACATTGGAATCAAACCAAGTTGGAATAATGTGCAAAATAATCTAAAATATCGATTTTAATACATTAATAGAATTTGTTTTCTTTATTTTGTGAACAAAGCCCCTAATAAGAACATTGGCAATATAGCAGTCATTTTCAGTTTACCTTATATATTATTGTTACGAAGTTATAACATGGAAATTGTCGCAAAATTCTACTTGTTCTCTAAATTTCGCCTGCCATAACTCCAATTGCAATTAATTTTCAAGGCCAAATACTATTTTTCGTTGCCAGGTTTGGCTAGAAATCGCCATAACTAAAAGCACTGCTCCGAATATATGTCCACCTGGCTTTTTAGAAATTACTTATTATTTATTTATTAGAATATAATCAGTCACACACACACGCACTAGATTCTAGTGAATCTAGTAGTACTATGTGATATGTAGTAAGATTTTACATAAAAAAAAAAATTATTGAAATGAAAGAGCACAATGTAATTAATAAAACATGGTTGCACACTGGGGATTTCGCGGAAAAAAGTCAAATTGCCAACATGCTCTTTATGAAATATGCAATGATATTTTGAAATTTCAGGCTAAACGCTACAATCAAATCAAAAAGAATTACTCTGATCTGACTGCTACTTTTTTATTTATAGCCGTCTCAAGCTCAGTACTTTAAACCTAAGAATTTCAAAACGAATAATATTTTATTACGTGAGCTAAGGTTTTTTTTTCTTTTAAGTAAGATACTTCAGTATACTAAAATTGAAAAAATAAACTCTGCAGAGACTTGAGTTTTTTTTGTTTGTTTATTTTTATGAACATATAAAAAAATCCCTTTTTTCTCCGAACATTTGGACCTGCAATTTTAGCCATACTTTCCCGCAGTTGGAAAGTGTGTCATATCTGTTTTTATATTTTTAATAAATTTCAAGTGCCACCAGGTGCCACCTCTCAATTTGTTGCATTACCCAGTACAACAATTTTCAGCTGATTGATTCGCGACACAATTCTGATAAGGCATTTTGTTTAATATAACTCAAGAACCACTAGTCGGATTTTGCTTTAATAAATTTAGAAAAATCAAGAATTACAAGTATTTTCATCTGTTTATATAACGTTTCGCTACATAAGCCACAGTTTCGAAGTTATAAATAAATGTATGAAGAAAAAAAATATTTTTTGCCTAAAAAGTTAATTTTTTTTATTTCATAAAAAATCCAAAACGGTAAAAAAAAGTGTCAAGTCCTATTACTTTCTCGTAACGTCGTATAGCCTATGAACAAAATGAGACATAACTCGAGAAAATCGAAGAACAAACTTTTGCTTTTATGCACATTAAGCCTTTATTAACAATTCGCTCGAGATATGCACAAAAAAAACATTGATTATTTTTTTATGATTTTCAGAATTAAAAAAAAAAGTAATAAACAAAAGCTTAATTCAATTTTATGATTGCAGTAGTGAAGTGATTTTTCTCCGGTTTTTTAATTATAACTGTAACTAAGGTCCAAGAGTTTTACGACAATGGAAAGTGTTTCTATTTCACATGGGGTTTTATGCTCGAAGCTTCTGGAGTTTGGCAGCGACAGAACAAAATTAAAACGGTTTTTGCAATAATCGTTGCACGTTTGCTGAAACGAAGCTAGAGCATATGAAATTTTGGATATAATATATAAAGGCTTTTAACCTAACTTCAAACAAAGATGGCAGGATTCTAATCATACCAAGTCGCGATTTAAAAAAAAGAGTGCAAATTGGCTTGAACGTACATTTATAATTAAGTTTACTGAGGCTGAATGTTCTACCAGTTCTATACTTGGTCGGCTACGTAAATCGTTTGAGGAGTGCTGGGATCGCGCCAAACGATTCAAAAGGGATAAAGTATGTGCTATGTTTCCTCAAGAAGTAATTGATTTTACTTCTAGTATTTCGAAAACCAACCACAAAATTTGTACATTAAAAACTTTGGAAATGTTTGAAAAGAAAAATAGGAGTATCTAATGCACTGGTTAGAAAATGAAGGGTACAAAATAATCGTACCATACAAAGAACTCACGAAAGAAAAAACTAACAGTTATCCGCAAGGAATTTCTATTACTGAAAGTTCAGGCAGTGTACCTCTGTAAAATCTGTTGGATCATACTGCTAAAAGAATCCTACAGACCAAGTCAGCAAAGGAAATAAATAAAATTGAAAGCGGAAATCTAACAATGTACTAAAAATGATAAGATGGGGCATCTGGTCAAAGAGAATACCAACAGAGGTTTTTAGATGATCAAATTTCTGACTCTCATTTTATATATGACATCAGTTGTACCACTAAAATTATCATTTAGTGATGACATAAATAAATTAGTATGGAACAACAAAAAACCTTCTTCCACACAGTATTGTAGAACACTACAGTTTTTGCATACGTTAAAGAGGCACCTCAAGTTATACGAGTTCACAGTAAATAGTCGTAATTTAATATAATGCATGAATTATATTTTACACTGATTGACGGCAAGACAGCACAATTAGTAAGAGAAACACCAGCAGCATTTTCTTGTTTTATTTGTGGAGCCACAACATCAAAAATATATAAAATCGAAGAAGTTCAAGCTATGCCCTTAGATAATCAAGCATGTCATCAATTCATGCGCGTATTAAGCTGATGGAGTGTCTTTTGCATGAAGCTTATAATATTGAATTTAAACGTGGGAGAGTCGACTCAAATGCTCGTCCGATTAAAGAAGCCCGAAAATGAACTTAAATAAATAAAAAATTGGAATACAGGTTGATACTGTTAAGCAAGCCTCTGGTATGACAAATTCAGGAAATACGACACGAAGATTCTTTGCTAATTCTGCTTTGATTTCCGAAATCACGGGTCTAGATGAAAACATAATTAAGAGGTTTTCAATAATAATTATCGAAGCTATAACAATCTCTGAGGTAGGAGATCGTAAAAATTTTCTGATTTTTTTTGGAAACGGCTGTACTGTACGAGTGCTACAATATGCCACGTACACTTCAAAAAATTCTGATTCATGAAGAAGATAAAATTAAAATGTGTATTTTTCATGTAGGCTTACTATCTGAAAAGGCTCATTAAGGTTGTAAGAAGACTATAAAAAATATCGCCTTAGAAACACCAGAAAATGCAGTCGAATTGCCACGAACGCAGATATTATGCACCGAATGATGGCAATATCAGGTACCATGATCTCACATTTGACGCCTTCATTTAGCCAGAAAAAGCAAAGTGCTATGCCATTTGGCAAAATGGCGATTCTATTTCGATAATTTTGAGTTTTAAGCCTAAAACCGATTCGATTTGCTACTTATAGACTCTGTCCTTAACATAACCTCACAAAAAATTATCTTGTGGTGTTAAATTAAACGATCTGGCTGGCAACTTAACTATTGATTGTCGTGAAATTATGCGATCGGTTTGCAATAAATTGATCGTTGTGACATGTGGCACCGTCCTTTTGAAACCACATGTGAGTGATGGCCAAAATTGAGTTGCTTGCATCTCTCGATAGCGTGAGCTATTGATCGTTACTGCATTTCAAGCTTCATTTTCGAAACAAAAAAAAAAAAAAAAATACGGCGTAAACACACCTACAGATAACTTAGCTCACCATACAGTGACACGTTTAGCATGCAAAGGCTTCTCAACAATCGATCTATGATTTTCAGAAGCCAAAGTGAAGCAATTTTGCTTGTTGATATGCCCTGGCCGGCTTCAATTCTAGCTTCAGTTGAACCTTCTAAGGCTTCAAAGTCAAATCCGTATGCAAAATTCACCATAGGGTGATTTTGGATAATCCCAAATGTTGAGAACGTCGAGGAATTGAAATATTTCGATCTGCTTCAATACCGTGGCTTCAACACGGCAGCGATGTTTTCAGTTGAAAGATCTGGCCGAACACACGTTGGTGTTCGCACATTTTGTATCGAGCATGTCGACTCAAATTTAGCGATCAAATTTTTAATAGCGGTCCCATGTATTGTCCGATAACGTCACTAATTTTCATAGTGTATTTTAATTATTTTAATGCGATTTTCGTGCGAAATTGAATTCATTATAACAATTGCCAATGCATCTACTACGACCACGTCAAAAACTAAATGTAACAGCTATTATGTTGTTGGTGTTGCCACAATTAAAAGAAAAAAACTTCTGATTTGTGTGGCACTTTGCTGCTGTCACGTCCCGGCCAAATGAGATAAAATATATTAATTTGGTTTATTTTATTTTAACAATTTAAGACTAACTCCTGCTGGAAATTTGTTTCTTTTCGTCGCACAGATAATTACAAGGTGAAATGGTTAACGAGAAATATATGTCCTTTTCCTAAGCTCATATCGCTTTATCTGATGCTGGCAGATGGCGTTATTATGCGTAATAGATAGATAGAGCTTTAAAACAAAAAGATCGATGCCGATAAATCATATTTCAGAACGTATTTTAGTTAAATTTAAAAGAATAAAATGCCAATTTTTGTTTATAATTTTTATTAAATAAAGTTTTTTACAAAACATTTTTGTAAACAGTCGTGGCAGTCCAATGTAAGTGATTCAAATCATATAATCGGGAGTGTTTGGTGCTTTTTCCTATACTTAGTTTAAACCTTAAAAGAGGAAAAATTTTTAAATAAAATAAGATATTTAGATAGGCGTAATAAATAAACAAATACTTACGGAATGAAAACAGTATGGGAAATACACTGTTTACAATAACAAAATAGCTAAAAAGCAAACAGCTTTTTTCAATCATATTTTATTGACTTTATTTTAATAATGTGATTTTCAATAAATAATTCCACATAACTAAAATATATTTTATATATTTCATCATTTCCGTCTGTCGCAATATCAATACAATCATTCGAGTTTCTGCTATTCAAATCTACATACAAATAAATCCATCTCTTTAATGTGCTTAAATTCTAAATCCCTCTTAATTGTTAACTTAAATATTAATTCATGTAACATTTTAAAATTAAATCAAACAAAATATAATTGTAATTAACTTTAACTAAAATTAAGTATGAAATGTTGTAAATTTAGCTAACTTCGCCTTCGTGTATTTCTGCTGGTTTCCACAAGCAAATGATAGACACATTCTGTATGCCACAAATTCACCAAAGTGGTTATCATTAGAACATAAATTAAACGCCACCCATTACAACTTATAAATTTGCCTGCATTTTAGTTTTATATAATTGAGAGCAGCATTTTAGCCATCAAATAGAGAAAGAAAATCAAATTAGAAATTTATAGTTTTTCAAATAAAATTGCATATTATTATTGCATTTTAGCACAACTTACATTCAATATGAAATTGTGATTGGTAAAATTTGTTAACGCTATTCGCGCTACTACTTCTGCCCAGTAGTCGTTGTTTATTGCTGGTATCTGCCAGTGAAAGAATTATTGCACGTACTTTTGTCTCGCGACGCACACTGGCAATGTCCATTATATCGGCAACACATTTCAATTCTAAAACCTCACTCTTACCAATGAAACGCTGATCATCCACATAGATGCGTAATGGCAAATTGCTGGCCGATAAAAGGAAACCATCTGAGCTGCGTGAAATTTCATTGATTTGTGGCTGCACCGTTGCCATTGATGCCTGCAATAAGTTTAAATAGATGTTTGTAATGAGTTTGTGAATATTTGGCTGTTCTTTCAAATGCAAAGTCAACAAAATAATAAAAAAAAAAAATTATGTTATCAAATTAAAATTCAATAAGTTTTTGTATTAATTGTGCTACAGATTTTTAAAATATTTATTTTTATAGTTTTTAAACGATCTTTTTTATCTTTAATAAATATGTTTTTTTCTTTTTTAAGATCTTTTTTTTATAAAAAAATATATATAAAAAAAAGATCTTAAAAAAGAAAAAAACATATTTATTAAAATATTTATTTATATTTTAATTCAATTTAATTTTTGTTTTAACAAAATGCCATTTGAAAATAAGAGGCGAAGGGAAAATCTTTAAAAAGAACATAAAAACAAATTTATAAGAAATAAGTGGAGCTTATATGTCTATCGAAAATCACAGGATTTGCTAATCCGCAAATGTTATAAGATTAAGTTTTTTGGTTGTGGTTATGGAATTTTTGAAAAAATGAGAGAAATGCTGCTTTTTAGGGTTTCAATAACAGAAAAAAAAAATAAAGAAACATTCTGTCTGTCCGTCTGTCAAAACCCTATATCTTCGAAACCGGAATAGATAAATTTTGAAATTTTCACAAACGGCTGACTGACGTGTGAGAGGCACATGAGCAAATTCCATGTCATGTACAAATCTCTGAGCTAGAGCAACAAGTATAAAATTAAAAACTTAAATTAAAGGGTCTTCCAAAAGCGTACATAGGCACTTAATGTGTAGGTAGTTTTATGTCCCTTGCAAGAAACAAGAACAAATTGTGGCAACACCAACAAAACATGATAGTTTTGACATTTAGTTTTTTGACGTACTTCTAGCCGGTGCATTAGCAGTTATTACAATGAATTCAATATCGCATGAAAATCGCATTAAAGTAATTATAACTCACTATGAAAATGGTGACTCTGTTAAAGTTATATTTCTTCAAATTCGTGATAATTTTGGACAACATAAGCCCAAATTCACTTGTCAGGGTATATCAACAAGCAAAATTGCGGCATTTGGACTTCTGAAAATCCTAGAGCGATTATTAAAAAGCTTTGCATGCTCAACGTGTCACTGTTGGGTGCGCTATATGCTCTGGAGGCGTAATTTGGTCGTGTTTTTTTCGAAGAGCAGGCTGTTAATTTCCCACTATCCTTCTACTTTCACCACCTTTTTCATCTCTTCTCTCTATCCCTTTCCTAAAGAATATATTTAGTCAAGTACCGTGCATACCTGACATAAAGACGATCTCTGTTTAATCCTCCTAATAAAGTATAATTGGAATTAGAAAACCAGTCAGCAATTATGACTCCACGTAAATTAAAATAATTCGTAGAAAATCAATTAACTGAAAATAATCAAAAATATATTTTTGATAGTGTGCATTATTTATTCACTAAAATTTTAATACTTCCGATATTAAGTCAATTAATTTTTTTAGTAATTAATTTTAAGCACAAGGTCTTATTTAATAAAAAATTTTTTAAAAAACTTTATTTTTTATTATATTTTCGATATTTCGCCACACCGTTGGTTGGCATCATCAGGAAAAACAAAAATAATAATGAACAAACAAATTGAAAAAATTTTTTGATTAACAAATTCAAAATAATCAAAAATTTTTTCAAAAAAAACAAAACAAACAAAAACAATAAAAAACGACAAATTGAAAAAATTTTTTGTTTTACATACATACAAACAAATTTTCAATACTAACAAAATTTTAAATGAAAAACAATTTTGAAAATATATAACACATTTATAAAACAATAGTATTTTACACATATATTTTAATCGTACGGATTAACAATATTGTAGGAGATATAACTAAATACACCCAAGTAAATAAGGACGCTACTACCAAATTGCAGAAGATTAATAATGATATAATAGAAGAACTTTTTAAACTTAAAATTATCAATATTACAGAAAGAAATAAGCTTAAAACTAATATTGCTATAGCACCTAGGTTATACGGACTGCCAAAAATTCACAAAGAGGAATTTCCTTTAAGACCAATTTGTTCATTTGTTAATTCACCATCTTACGAGTTGTGTAAATATGTTACTAACATATTGAAGAAGATCACTGAGGGTTCTAAGTATAATATAAAAGATTCAATTGAGTTTAAAGGAAAAATTAAAAACCTTCATGTACAGGATCATGAAAAGCTAATTTCTTTTGATGTAGTATCATTATTTCCAAGTATACCTGTTGATTTGGCGATCAACACAATAGAACAGAAATGGGATGTTTTGAAAAATTTTACAAAGATAGAGAAAGGTTTATTTTTTCGTATTCTCAAGTTTTGTATAGAAGATAATAGATATTTTCAGTATAATGAAAAGATATATATTCAGCAAAAAGGACTTCCGATGGGCTCTCCAGCTTCTCCAATTGTGGCAGATATTGTTATGGAAAAATTGTTAGATAATGTTATTGATAAATTAAATGTAAAACCAAAAATTATGACAAAATATGTAGATGATTTGTTTTGTATTATATCTGAATCTGCCATTAACGAAATGTTAGAAACATTAAATGAATTTGACCCTTCAATTAAATTTACAACTGAAAGGGAATGTGATGCTAAACTTCCATATTTAGACACTTTAGTAATAAGAAGAAATAAAGAATTAGTTATAGATTGGTACCAAAAACCAACTGCTTCAGGTAGAATTATTAATTATTATTCTAAACAAAATAAAAGAATTATTATTAACACGGCCAATAATTTAATAGAGAGAATTTTAACAATTAGTGACAAAGAATTCCATAGAAAGAACAAAAAAAAGATTAGAAATATTTTAACTGAGAACAATTTTCCAATACGATTAACTAATAGGTTAATTAATCAATTTAATAATAGGAGGAAAAGAGTTATAAGTAGTGGAACGGAACCGAAAATATATAAATCGATAACTTATATATCAGTCTTGTCTGAAAGAATAGAGAATTCAAAAATTTATGATACAAATAAATACAAAATGACATACAAGAATACAAATACATTAAATAGGTTGTTTAGTAAAACTAAGGATAAAATTCAAAAATTAAATATGTCCAATGTAGTGTACAAAATTCCTTGTAACGGTAATGATAAGGAAGATTGTAATAAGGTTTATGTAGGCACAACCAAAAATAAATTGAAAACTAGAATCGCAGGACATAGGTCAGACCAGAAATACAGGAATAATATTAGTTTACAAAAAACAGCATTATCTTCGCATTGCTCTAAAGTTAATCACTATCCTAATTTTGAAAATGTTTCAATTTTAAATTTAGAAAATAATTATAAACGCCGTTATATGTTAGAAATGTTACAAATAATTAAAGTACCATTAACCAAAAGAATAAATTTTAAAGCAGATACGGAGAATGTTGCACAAAATTATAGACATTTAGTGCATAAAATTATAAAACAAAACTCTGTATCTGCATAATATTAATAATTAATACTTTAATTTTTGTAATGTTCGGTCATTAAATTTATGTTTTAAAATATATGTGTAAAATACTATTGTTTTGTAAATGTGTTATATATTTTCAAAATTGTTTTTCATTTAAAAATTTGTTAGTATTGAAAATTTGTTTGTATGTATGTAAAACAAAAAAAATTTTCAATTTGTCGTTTTTTATTGTTTTTGTTTGTTTTGTTTTTTTTTGAAAAAATTTTTGATTATTTTGAATTTGTTAATCAAAAAATTTTTTCAATTTGTTTGTTCATTATTATTTTTGTTTTTCCTGATGATGCCAACCAACGGTGTGGCGAAATATCGAAAATATAATAAAAAATAAAGTTTTTTAAAAAATTTTTTATTAAATAAGACCTTGTGCTTAAAATTAATTACTAAAAAATATTAAAAAAGGTCAAAAAATTATAACTATTATATAAGTCAATTAAATAATATTAGCTGAACATTATAATAAGTAATATAAATATATGTATGATCTTTTGGCTGTATAATTTACATACCATTTCTGGCTTAAGATGGCTGGCTCTGGGCTACTCTAATCTAGAGGTCCAATTAACGATGAGTTTTTTCCAACATTGGGGGCCGCATATCGGCAATGACTTATCGTCGTAGACTAGATAATTCTCATATCCCTACAGAAAATAATCTAGCATCTTTCAAGCACACGATCTTGGAGACAGATTCACCGGTCGGAAATGTGAAATGATGCGGTTACCAAACGTTTCGTTTAATAAATCAATTGTGACATGAACTGTATGGACATGTTGATGACCGAAAATGTCATTATTTATGGCTCTTAGTGGTTACCATTGACTGTACGGTTCTTAACAGCATCGTTTTTAAAGAGGCACAGACAAATGAAACCACCAGCCAATAAAGCGCACCAAACAGTTAGTTTTTCTGGATGTAAAAGTGATTCAACATACAATTGAGGATTATCATACTCCAACTATGACAGTTTTATTTATTGAAATATCCATTCAAATAAAAGAGTGTTTTATCACTAAACAAAATTCGCTTATGAAAATCGGGATCAACGGCAATCTTCCTTTGGGCCCAATATGCACCATGTTTAGGTGCCCAACAAAACTAAACTGCTGAAGAAATTGTCGCCAATTAAAAAGGTGCTGCCAACTTAAAGTTATTTGTCTCTACAAAACTACCTTTTATAATATAGTTACGGATGTGCCTTGTTTAAGTTTTAAAATAAAATAATTAAGCAATAAAGCGAACTACTGGTTACAAACTGCGTAGAAATTTTATACACAAACAAAAACAACTTGAGACTGTTTACCAACTGCCTGGCATGCAAGACAAAAACAAATTTCTGTTTACTAGCTGCGTGGAAATTTTATACGCAAAAGACAACAAGAAACATGTACGCTGTTTACCATCTAAACGCGCAAGACAAAAACTAATTTTACAATAACAAACATGCATGTTGTTTACCATCTGCGTAGTTTCCTAAGAAACCCTTTTCTACAAAAGACAACAACAAATATATTGAATCCCAAGCGGAAACCTTATTAGCATAAAAACAACTATACACACAGACAAACAGGCGCCTATGCAACGAATAAACAACATACAACAACAAAATGCGATACAAAGAGAGTAGAAGATTCTTAAATCTTCTAGACTTTAAATGGACAAATATAAATAAGACAGCGTCTGAGTGGATAATTACTTAGTGTAAAATTAAACCTCAGAAACAAAAGACGTGCATTTTAAGTAAATTGTTCTAAAGTGTCAACTTTGTGTAGTTAAATTTATTTTGCAATAAAGAACTCACAACAAAACGTTTATAAAGGTATAAACGTAACAATATGTAGCAACAACGCTATGTAATGGTATGTTCATCTATGTAAAGGTCCTATAAGGATGTGTTCCCTATAGCCCTTTCTTATTTGGTTAGCTACACTACAAGGGTTTCAGCTAGTGGGTTAGGCGTTCAAAAGAACTGCCAGAAGACTGAAACTATGAATTGAAACAAGGCATGTACTGCCAGCTAAAATTATCAAGTAATAGTCTGTTTTTATTTAATTTTCTATGGCTTATATACCACTTATGAAAATCTAACTTATAATCTAGAATTGAGTGTTTACAAAGTCACTCAATTTTATCATTAACATATTAAATATAAATATTCTTTTTAAGTTGTAGACCTTTTTATTGTAAATTTTTCTTTTTTCTTTTTTTCGGCTTAAGGTCTTGTTCAATATATTGAAAAAAAAGAAAAAAAATTAAAACATTTGCTCAAGTTTAAAACAATTTATTGTCAATTTTTAATTTTTCCAAAATTCTTTTCTTTAAAAACCAATATTTCGGCCAACTTTGTTGGTCATCTTCAGGGCTTTTTTCTACAATAAACATTAACAACAATAATTATAGCTAATCAAAAACCTTAAAACACATTTCACAATGAATATTTACATTTAAAATTTTTATATTAAAAACTTCTGAGTACGTAACTAAACTACTAAACTTTGTCATATACTGTTTACTAATAATTGGAAAATTTTATTTTTCCTTTTTCCTTTTCAGTTTTGTGTTTGTTAATTGTATGCCGATATATGTGGGCACAATTGTCCGTATCAGTCTTGTAGTTAATACGTTTCTCTGTTGGGATATTTATTATGTGGAGCTTTTTTTGCATGTATCTCTTTGCATAATTATTTTCTCTCTCCAGAACTCTTACTCGTCTTAATTCTGGTTTATGTCCAGTTGTTGCACAGTGGGATGTAAGTGCAGTTTTGTGGTTTAATTCTCTGTTGTTTGTTTTTAAGTCTGACTTATGTGATGCCAATCTTGTCTTTAGTTTCGTTTTAGTTGTACCAATATATACTTTTTGGCATATATCGGTGTCGTCTCCATTACATGTTATTTCATAGACTATATTCGATTGGTCCATTTTGTCTAATTTAGACTTCATGTTGTTGAATAACGTCTTTGTTGTGTTATTTGTCTTCATTGCGAGTATGTATTTATCTCTGTCATAAATATCCGAGTATTTAACTCTTTCCGATAGTCCAGGAATATAGTCTACTGATTTGTAGATTTTCGTCTGTATTCCAGCGGTTTTGTCATTATCGATTCTCCTTCCTTTTTGTTCCACATGATTTATTAAATTTATTATTGTCTTTACAGGAAAGTCATTTTTAATAAGAATGTTCGTGATTCTTTCTTTATTCTTCTGATGAAAGTGTACATTGCTGATATCCAACACTCTGGTAATAAAATTAGTAGAAAAGAATTTTGGAAAAATTAAAAATTGACAATAAATTGTTTTAAACTTGAGCAAATGTTTTAATTTTTTTTTTTTTTTTCAATATATTGAACAAGACCTTAAGCCGAAAAAAAGAAAAAAGAAAAATTTCATATTAAATATATTTATTCTTTCTTTGTCTTATTGTTTACATGTGTCGGTAACATGCAAGCAACCACAAAGTAAATTACAAGTATTCCCACAATTGGACACACTTGTCCTAATTTACTTTGGTGACACACTTCAACAAGTGTATCCCAATTAGTTGTTATGCTACACTGCTGAAGTTGGTCTGTAACTACTGACATGCCACATGACGATATATGCATACTACACCCTCACCCTGAAAAAAATCTTACTGTTTTTGAAATAAACAGGGTGATTTTTCCTGTGATGTAGTAGTGGCTATAAACTTATTTGTATGTTCTTAAATTATATGTTATAAAATTTCTGTAAAGTGATAATTATTGTCAAATTAATCTTTCTTATTAATATATTTTTATTATATTTTTACAAGTTATATTTGCTTGAAATGTTATAAAATAATATTGTAAGTAGTAATTAAAATATGGAATTTTATTCTAAGTATAACTATTGAACTATTTATATATGTATATATTTTTCTTATTCTACAGTTTAGTATATGGTTTTAGGATGTTATTTGAAATTCTTTTGGTTTTCCATAATAGTCTACTTGTACGGGCCCTTATAACAATTTTGGTTTTTTTTTTGTTTTCCACTTCTACTAAAACTAGGTCTCCTATACTTAAATTAAGTTTATTTGTATATTTATTATTAAAAATTCTCTTTTCCTTAGTTTTGACTATTAAATCCTTTGCTCTATTTAGAGCGTAATGTAATCTTACTTTGAGTTCTTTCACATAATCGTCATAGTTATAAAATTTTCGCTCACTGTCCATGGTGTCATATGGTAAACATGGTAATCTTCCGTATACTAATTCAAAAGGCGTGTGAAATATTGAATCCACTTAGCCCATTCGTAGTCATTTGCAGTGGTTAACAAAAATTCATTTAAAACTCTATGGTTTCTTTCAACTGAACCTAAGGTTTCGTGGTGGTAAGGTGTTGAAAATACTTGTCTGATCTTCAGTAATGAGCATCTGTTACGCATTGTCTTATTTGTAAGCTCTGTCCCATTGTCCGATTTGAGTATTTTAAATTGGCCATATTTTAGTATGAAATGTTCAACCAATGTTTTTGCTGTCGTAATTGCGTCCTTTGTTGGCATAGGGTGTGCAACAACCAATTTTGTCAATTCACATTGCATCGTTAGAATGTAGCGGTATTCATTTGAAATACGAAGAGGACCTACAGTGTCGATCGAAATCACTTCAAAGCTATTATTTGGTGTGTCTGTGAGTGTAAGTGGTTTTTTTATGTATTTTGTTTGTTTGTTTTTATTGCAACTGTCGCAATTTGATATAAATTTCTTTATCATTTTATTCATGTTTTTCGATATGTAACGGTGTTTTAGTTTTATAATAATTTTTCTTATACCCAAGTGGCCGTTCGTGTGAAATTCATTAATTAGTTTATACTTAAGTATGTCATCTATTATTCTTTTTGGAGGCTTGTATATTATAATTTTCAATTGAGGTTCTTTGTTATTTATAAATATCTTTTCATATGTTTCTTTAAAATTTTCTTTAGTATATACCTTGAATATTTTATCTTCTGTTGAGAGCGCTATTTCTTTTATATTTTCTGTATTAATCTAAGACATCAGCTTCCTCAGAATCGAATCTAGTTTCGCTGAATTATTACTGAATCTTGCTAGCTTATTATCTTCCTTATCATATATATTCTGGGTACGTAATTTCTTCGTGATCGGAACTGGTTCCGATGAATTATCATTACGACCTATATGCAAACAAAATCCTTCTCAATTATACAAATAACAATTCCACCCAGAACAGAAATTATTCAATCTTTCCTTTTTTTTAATAAAAGTATTTATTATATGTTTGGTGTTGCATGTTTTTTTTCAAATTTAGTAATTTCTAGATTCATAGCACATAGAAGGAACTGTTTAAATAATTTTTTTACTTTTTAACTGAATGAAATGCAGTAAGTTTGTTAGAATTTAGTATTTTTGCAATATATTTTAAAATATATAAATAGAGATTGGAAAAGTAACTTTACAAAATTCCCTTCAATATAAAGTTTTGTGCAAAAATTTATTTTTCTTCTGTTTACTATATTTATATAAGTTTATTGAAATTCAATTTAAAATTATTGAAATTTTTGTTTTACCCAACATTTGTGGTATCTAGTTCAATTTCTATTTTAACTTGCATCTAGTAGAATTTAAAAAAAAAAAAAAAAACGAAAAGAAAAACAATGGGGATAAAAATTTAACCAAAACATACCATTTTCCAATTACAGTTTTAATCAACAAAAAATGTCAACTTTTAACACCAAAACAAAATCATTTAAGCTGCAACAGCACGCATTTTATAAAATGTTTCGATTTTTGTAAAAAAAAAAACAAACCCCAAAAACAAAATACACATGGTGCAATAAATCACAGCTATCTAGTGGCAACAGAAATTTATTTAAAAAAATACAAAACAGAGAAACTAAACTTTCGAAAAAATACCCAATGATGATTTAAATTGCTTTTAGACACAAACACCAACTAGTCAAATGGATAAATCTAGTATATAATAGTTGCGAGTACACTTAACAAACAGAATAGTGAGTAAAAAAGAACAATGGCACTGATGATTGACTTACAAAAACTGCATTAGCTTTTATTTATAAAAGAATAAAATTCTGTTGTACATGCGATCGAAAAATACCATTAGGTGCAATTTTAGCCCTTTAATTACTTTATTGTTATAATTGTAGAATCATCCTTTGCCATATCAGCGAACTTTAAACCGAAACTGTTATGAAGAGCAAAATTTTGATTAAAAGTTATTCAAATAATTATTAATCTTGGTAGCGGTCTTTTTTAGATGAATTTAACACTATATTTTTTCAATATTTCGCTGAAAATTAATCTTAATAATAGCAAATATCCTTTATATTATTAATTTGGCTTAATTAATTCTGTATATAGACGAGCTTTCCTGCTAACACGTTGTAGCCATGGCTAGTCTAATGCTATCGTATTAATATTGGCAGTTGAAATAAGAGCAGACATATCAGTTATATTCCTTTATAAAGTATTGGCACATAAATGGTTATCTTAACATTTCCTTTGCACAGATGTTAAGTGGATAACAGTATTTTAAATCTAACCTGCCACATTATAATTTAACGAACTAAACTCTTTTATAGCTGTGCAAGCTATTAAAATTCGTGTTTATTTTGATAAATAATTTTTTCTTTCATCCACAAGACCTTATATACAAATTTAGTAAATTTTATTTTTATTTTTTATATATTTCGCCACTCCATTGGGTGGCATGTTGAGAAAAAAGTGAAAAACCAATTTATTAAACAATCAATAAATGAAAAATAATCAAAATAATCCTAAAATGTTTTCAAAAAATAGAAACTACAAATTGAAAAAATGCTTTAATTACACATACATATATACAATTTTCTAATACTAAGAACTTTTCAATTTATATTCCAATAAGCACAAATTTTTTATGAATTCCAATGTTGGAATTCCAGTGTGAATTCAAGCTTGAATTACATTTGAAATCCATCCACTTTCCAGTCTGTTTGAAGTTTGTTAAAAAATAGTCAAAGGCAGCTAAATGTCAATCATAAAATATTATAATATTAATAAATAAATATTTAATATTATTAATTAATGGAGAACAACTTTACAACGCGAAAGTCGCAAAATTTTTAAAGTGAAAATAAAGAAATAAAAGTGAAAATAAGCAAAACGTAAATAAAGAATATAGAATCGAAAATTAAACAATATAAAGAAATTTGGAATAAAAATGTATGTATGTATGTAGTCAAAGCCAAAAGCAGATGCTCGTAAAATTTTTGCACTGCTTACCCAGAATCAGCATATTCTGGGAAATGAACAACCAATGGGAATAGTTTTGAACGATGAACCGTCTGTCTGTGAGGGCACAATTATAGAAGAAGATGGTATATCTGATACTAAAATTAATTCTGTGGGAGACAGGGACTTAAAAATACAGCTGGCTGTATGAACGATCCAACATAATATTCCGAATGCTGCAATAAACAGTTTAGTGGAAATCCTTCCCCAGCATCATAAGGATTTGCCATTGGATGCCCAAACTTTAAAGAGCACTGCGAAATGTCCATATATTGAAGCTATGGCTTCGGGTGAGTTAATGTACTATGGCCTTATAACACTATTAAATACTGTTGGAACATTGCTTGAATAACAATAAAATTCTATGCTTGAATTCAACGCTAAAAATAGGTTCGGTTCGAATTGAATTCCACTGCAATTTCGTGCTAGAATTCCAGTATAAAAACAGGTTCGGTTCGACTTGAATCACATTGTTATTTAGGGCTGGAATTTTACTATAAAGGTACTGTTTTGTTCGACTGCAATTCAATGGTTAATTTTGCTGGATTCGCCATTGAATTCAACTGTGTTTCAACTGTAATTCAACGCTGGAAATTAGAAATTGTGACTGGATTTCAAGTGTAATTTCACTTGAATTCCAGCCAAAACGCTTATTGGGTATATTCCCAATAAGCACAAATTTTTATGAATTCCAATATTGGAATTCTAGTGTGAATTCAAGCTTGAATTACATTTAAAATCCATGCTCTTTCCAGTCTGTTTGAAGTTTGTTAAAAAATAGTCAAAGGCAGCTAAATGTCAATCATAAAATATTATAATATTAATAAATATATAAATATTAAATCGATATGTGCTTGGCTTTTCCGACGGGGTTATAATCAATTTTATTTGAAAAGAACACTGAAGATGGCAAACAGCCGAAACCGGTTTGTTCACAAACCAAATTTGACGAGGGTCGACGGAAAACCGTACCCAAATAAAATTAAATATTAAATAGTAATAATTAATGGTGAACAATTTTACAACGCGAAATTACAGGGAAAATTCGTTTTCAGCAGAACAGTCGGTATGTGGAATAAGATTCCTCCGGAGGTCTTTCCTGTTACTTTTAATCTGAAAAAGTTTAAAGTTTTTAAAGTGAAAATAAAGAAATAAAAGTGAAAATAAGCAAAACGAAAATAAAACAATATAAAGAAATTTTGAATAAATAAATATAAAAGTATATATGCAAAGCCAACAGCAGATGCTCGTAAAATTTTTGCACTGCTTACTCAGAATCAGCATATTCCGGGAAATGAACAACCAATGGGAATGGCTTCCAACGATGTACACGTCGCTTTGAACGATAAACCGTCTCTCTGTGAGGGAACAATTAAAAACGAAGGTGGTATACCTGATATTAAATTAATTCTGTGGGAGACAGGGACTTAAAAATACAGCTGGCTGTATGGGCGATCCAACATAACATTGCGAATGTTGCAATAAACAGTTTACTGCAAATCCTTAACCAGCATCATAAGGATTTTCCATCGGATGCCGGAACTTTAAAGAGCACTGCGAAATGTCCATATATTGAAGCTATGGGTTAGGGTGAGTTAATGAACTATAGCCTTAACACACTATTTAAGTACTGTTGGAACATTGGTTGAATAACACTGAAATTCCATGCTTGAATTCAACGCTAAAAATAGGTTCGGTTCGAATTGAATTCCACTGCAATTTCGTGCTTGAATTCCAGTATAAAAACAGGTTCGGTTCGACTTGAATCACATTGTTATTTAAGGCTGGAATTACACTGTAAACGTACTGTTTTGTTCGACTGCAATTCAATAGTTAATTTTGCTGGCTTCGCTATTGAATTCAACTGTGTTTCAACTGTAATTCAACGCTGGAAATCGGAAATTGTCACTGGATTTCAAGTGTAATTTCAATTGAATTCCAGCCAAAATGCTTATTGGGTTTATTTGAAAACAAAATTTACAAAACAATATAATTTTCAACAATAACTTTGTTTTCTAAAACACAACAAAACAAAAAATTTAGATTGAGATAATTCAAATTTTTATTGCATTACGAAGAAAAAAGATCGGCAATTATGAAAGAAAATTGATATCTGGCAAATGTCTACAATGACCACCAAGCTACAAGGTTTTTCATCACGATCTGGCTGGCCACTTAGCTGCTGATTGTTTTGCAATAAATTGGTCGTTTCATTAGCTACGTGACACGTGGCACCTTCTTGTTGAAACCACATGTCAGTGAAATACACGGCGCGGCGTCATAATAGGCGAAAGTTGAGTTGTTAGCATCTCGCGATAGCACGATCGATTGACTTTTACCGCATTTTCAGCCTCATCTTCAAAAAAAAAACGGTCCAATCTCGTCTGCACCATACAGTGACACGTTAAATGTGCAAAGGCTTCTAAATAATCGCTCTAGGATTTTCAGAAGGTCAAATGCGGCAATACTGATCGTTGACAAACCCTGATAAATAAAAATTGTTTTCGTCTGAAAAAATGGTTTTTCCAGGTTGGTTCTTGAATGAATTGTGCGAGTCTACGGCAATGTGAATGGTCGGCCGGCTTCAATGCCTGCACCAGTGAAACCTTGTAAGACTTTAAAGTCAAATCCTTATGCAAAATTCGCCATGTCGTAGTTTGGATAGTCTCAGTTGTTGAGAACGTCGACAAATTGACAAATTTGGATCTGCTTCAACACTGTGGGGTACGGCGGCGCACACTGGGGTTCTCGCGGAAAAAAGTCAAATTGCCAACATGCTCTTCATGCAATATGCAGTAATATTTTGAAATTTTAGACTAAATGGTACAATCAGATCTAAAAGAATTACTCCAACCTGACTGCTCGTTTTTTTTGTTTTTATAGCCGTCTCAAGCTCAGTGCTTGTATGTGTTACTGAACCAACTTAATTTAAACCTAAGAATTTCTAACGTTTTTCTTTTTATTTTTATTTTTTATTTAAAGTAGGATATTTCAGTATACTAAAATTGAATAAATAAACTCTGCAGAGACTTAAGTTTTTTTTGTTTGTTTATTTTTATGAACATATAAAAAAAACCCTTTTTTTCTCCAAACATGTGGACCTGCAATTTTAGCCATACTTTTCCACAGTTGGAAATCACTGCTAATACATTGTCTCATGTGTGATGTGTTTTACATCTGCACCGACCGCGAGGTCATAATCAGATGGTAGTTAAACCACTTAGTTGACTGGACACCAACTACGCCCTAGAAGGCCTTCAGATACGTATATCCTCCAGTCACTTCTAGTAGCAATTTAGAAAGTCCGGAGTAGGCCGTGCCCTCACTCCTTGCTGAGGAGTTGGAAACTTTCCAACTCCTGGTCCAGAACGCATGAAGCTCTTATTTATCAAGAACACGCCAGCATTCATACTCACTGGACCTGAACCATTCATTGTGTTAATTTGAATGGTCCGACCCACAAACTCTCACGAGGGTCCGAAACCACAACCACCACGATACTCCCATATAGGGGCCAACCTCAATAACCAGTCAGAGCACGTTTTTTGTCTAAAGAGAGCAAATATTGTACTCTGGGGCAACTGATTTCCCGTGGAAATATGTGGATTGTCCAGATGACTCCTACTAGTCTTTGAGGGGCCTGGGCTCCCTTTTACCCCGAAAGTCACAAATCTAAATGGAATAGTAGGTTCCAAAAAGACTATCATGTGCCCCCGGGGGGAATATTGTTTCATATCTGTTTTCACATATTTAATCAATTTCAAGTGCCACCAGGTGCCACCTCTCAATTTGTTGCATTACTCAGTACAACATTTTTCAGCTGATTAATTTGCGACTTAATTCTGATAAGGCCATTTTGTTTAACATAACAAGAATCGCTAGTCGGATTTTACTTAAACAAGTTTATAAAAATCAAGAATTTCAAATACTTTCATCTGTTTATATAAATTTCGCTATAGAAGCAACAGTTTATAAATAAACGTATGCAGAAACAAAAAAAATATTTTTTGCCTAAAAAGTTAATTTTTTTTTTACTTTTATTTGGGTACGGTTTTCCGTCGACCCTCGTCAAAATCCAAAGCGGTAAAAAACGTGTCAAGTCGTATAACCTATGAACAAAATGAGACATAACTCAAGAAAATCGAAGAACGCGTTTCGCTTTTATGCACAATTAAGTAAAGATATGAATTTAAACAATTTCCTCGAGATATGCACAAAAAACACATTTATTATTTTTTTATGATTGTCAGAATTAAAGAAAAAAAGAAATAAATTTGAATTTTATGATTGCAGTAGCAAAGTAATAATCGCTAATAAATTTGCGTGCACAATTAAAAGGCAAAAAGAAAGTGCACTTGGGTTTTTTTCGTTAGTTACCTGCATGATTTTTTTTACAGAAATTGCACCCAGATTTATGAGTGCTCATGCTTTAGAACGTACGCCTGCAAAATCTGTTGGATCATACTGCTAAAAGAAATCCTACAGAGCAAGTCAGCAAAGGAAATAAATAAAATTGAATGCGGAAATCTAACAATATACTATATATGGGGATGTGATGGGGCATCTAGTTAAAGCGAATACCAACCGAGGTTTTCAGCTGATCAAATTTCAGACTCTCATTTATATATGACATCAGTTGTACCACTTAAATTATCATTAAGTGATGACATAAATAAATTAGTATGGAACAACAATAAACCTTTTTCCACACAGTATTGTAAAGAGACACCTCAAGTTATACGAGAAGAAAAAAGAAGAGTCGATGAGGTGTTATCTCAACTAAAAGAATTTGAGTTAACAGTAAATAATGGTAACTATAAAGTAAAACATGAATTATATTTTACAATGATTGACGGCAAGACAGCACAATCAGTAACAGAAACACCAGCAGCATCTTCTTGTTTTATTTGTGGATTCACAACATCCAAGATGAATAAAATCGAAATAGTTCAAGCTATTCCCGTAAATGAACAAGCAATTTGGTATGTTATTACTTCGTGCGCGTATTAAGCTGATGCAGTGTCTTTTGCATGTAGCTTTTAAATACGATAAAAGAAGAACGAAAATGTTTGATAAAGTGCGAACTTAATGAAATTGGAATACAGGTCGATACTCTTAAGAAGGGCTCTGGTTCGACAAATTCAGGATATACGTCACGAGAAATTCTTTGCTAATGCTGCTTTGATTTCCGAAATCACGGGTCTAGATGACAACATAGTCAAGAGATTTTCGAAGCTATAACAATCACCGATGTAGTAGATCCAAAAAAAAATTTGGTAATTTTTGTTTGGATACGGCAAAAGGGTTTGTTGCACTGTACGAGTGGTACAATATGCCACCTACACTTCACAAAATTCTGATTCATGGAAAAGATATAAGTGAAAAGTGTATTTTTCCTGTAGGCCTACTATCCGAAGAGGCTCAGGAAAGTCGTAACAAAGACTATAAAAAATATCGCCTTAGACACTTTAGCAAATGCAGTCGAATTTTCACGAACGAAGATATTATGCACCGAATGATGGTAACATCAGATGCCATGATCTCACATTTGACGCCTTCATTTAGCCAGAAAAAGCATAGTGTTACAAGCGACGAAGTTAAGGTTCTTTTAGAATAATAAATTAAAAATACATTTAAAATAAATAATAAATTAAAAATTAAAAAAAAAAATCATTTAAATTGTTTTGTTAGTTATGGCTTTTTACATTGCAGCTAACGATCGACATAATGCTAATGCATCGACTACGAATACGCCACAAAAAAAACATATTGTTGGTGTTGTCACAATTAAAAAAAACTTCTTGTTAAAAAACATTCAAACATAAATTTTAAGTTTTAAAACATTACAAAAAGGTATTAATTATTAATGTTAAATTTTAATAATTTTGTCCAACATTTTCTATATACGTATCTTCCATTTATTCTTTTTGTTGCTGGCACTTTTACTTTATTGTTTCTAATATTTCTAACATATACTGACGTTTATAATTCTTAGCTAAATTTAAAATTTAAACATTTTCAAGTTTAAGATAGTGATTAACGTACAAAATGCCATTTTGTGTGAACTAGTTATCTCTGTATATTTGATCTGACTTATATCCTGCTATTCTAGTTTTTAATTTTTTTTTTGCTGTGCCTACATACATTTTATTATAATTCTCTTTAGCCTTACAAGATATTTTTTACACTATATTTGACATATTACATTTTTGTAATCCATCTTAATTTTTACTAAACAACCTATTAATTGTGTTATAATTATCATATTCCATCTGGTGTTTATTGGTAGCAAAAATTATGCAAAAGCATAAAACGGGTATATAAGTTATATATTTTTAAATGTTTATATATTCTAGGTTCTATTAAATTTCTTGTAACACTTTTCTCTTTATTATCAAATTCAACTTATTAGTTAATTGTATTGAAAAATTGCTCTCACTTAATGAATTTCTAATCCTTTTTTTATTCTTTCTAAGGAATTCTTTGTCAGTTATTGTAAAAATCCTTTATATCAAATTGTGCTATTAGCCTTAATAGTTTTTTTATTTTAGAGTACTAATTAATAACTCAATTTAAAGCAGTTGGTTTTCGGTGTCGATGTACAATTAATTTTTTGGTTTATTCTTATTATTAAGGCATCCAAATAAACATTTTATTTACTTTCAATACACACAAAATAAAATACGATGGTATCTTTGCTGCCTTTACTCGCTAATGTGCTGCTTATATAGTTGTTGTAAGTATTTTTCGCATATAAAAGGTGTTTTTTTAAGCTAGATAGAACTTTAAATTGTAAAAAGTAACACAAAAAATGAAATTTTGATGAAACATTTTTTTTTATTTGTTTCAGTATACTCTGACAAATCATCATGAATAGACTCTCGCTTGAACAACGCTACGAAATTATCCAAATTTACTTTGAAAATCAGTCGTCGATTCGCGCAACTTATAGACGACTTCGTCATTTTTATGGCGTACATAATCGTGCATCTGAACAAGCCATTCGTCGAACTGTCGATAGATTTCGTACCACATACTCTCTAGAGGATGCAATAACACCAACACGTCGAAGGAATGTGCGTACTGAAGAGAATATCGCCGCTGTAAACGAAAGTGTGGAAGAAGATCCAAATTTATCAATTCGTCGTCGGTCGCAAGAATTGGGGCTCTGCCCGTCCAGTACGTGGAAAATTTTGCGCAAAGATATCGGCCTACACCCGTATAAGATCCAGCTGGTGCAGGAATTGAAGCCACGAGACCATTATATGCGTCGTTCTTTCGCCGATTGGGCTCTAGAGCAGTTGGCAACTGACCCGTTGTTTTATCGCAAAATTGTGTTCAGCGATGAAGCGCATTTTTAGCTTAACGGGTTTGTTAATAAGCAAAATTGCCGCATATGGAGTGAGACCAATCCACAACAGACCCTACAGACTTCATTACATCCAGAAAAATGCACCGTTTGCGGTTTTCACGCTGTGTTTTCTGTGTTACTTGTTTTTGTTTTCTATTATTTATCTTATTTCGTAAAATTTCTTATAAGCATGTTGTTGTTGTCTATTGTGTACAAGATTTCTTAGATAAATACCGTTAGTCGTTTCGTTTATTTTTTTTTTACTGATAATTATTTTTTTTTTAATCTTAACAAATCATTTTCGTAACAATATGTTTGTAATATATTTATAAAACTCATAAGATCGCGAATAGCAATATTTGTTTTAAACTTTTCTTTATTTCTGTAATTTTATGCCTGAACTAAAAATTATTTATTAAATACAGGGTGTCCGCTGGGAAGGTATACTAGTATGTTTTGTCACCATTTTTGTTCTTCTTGATAGTTCATATTTGGCAGTCGTGAAGTAGATACGTGGCAAATTTATTATGGAAAAATATTCGATAAACCAACATGTTTTAATCCTTAAAACATTTTATCAAAATAAATCATAGATTTTCATGAAAAAATCATAATGAGGGACGAGGTAAATTTTTATTTGAATTGATATGTGATTCTGGGAAATCCTCGTATTATGCAACAGTCACTCAGCTTTGCATCCAATTTGGTCAAGAGGAATTATTCGACCTTTTTGGTAATGGAAATGGCGTAACGGTAACTATGAATGGTAGCGATATCGTGATGTGATTGAAAACTTTTTAACGCCCCAACTGTATGATTTGGGCTTGATTAACATGTGAAATCAACAAGACGGTACTAAATCGCATACAGCCAGGACTACTGCGAGACCTATTTCTACAACAAGTTATTTCAAGAAATTTGACTCTGAGAACATCTGAAAAGCAAAGTTTATGCAAACAACCTAGAAACGCTTGAGCAACTCAAACAAGATATTCGAGATGAAGTTAATGAATTACCGCCAATGTGTGAAAATCCATTAAAAATGTGCTTAAGAGGCGGATTCCTCTAATATCTAATATTGTATTCCAAATATACTTACCGACATTAAATAAAACATTTATCAATATAAAATCCATTCTCTTTCATTTAATAAAAATTTATAGACAAACACTGTGACGACCAAAAGTCGGCAGGCTTGTTTTTGGATCACATAGCAATTAAATCACAAGCAATTAGACTCTATATATATATTATTAAAATTTTTTACTGAATTTCATAAATTTTTACATTTTTTACATTTCTGAATATTTATTGTTTAATGAATTTCATAATTTTTTTAAAATAGGTCATTATTGTTATACACTTTTCATTTTATATAATTCATAATTATATTTTATAATTACATTTATTATTTGTTAATGAAATATTTGAAATTGTATTAGCCGTTAAGAAGCGCCACCTATTAACATAAAGATACATCCCTAAGGAAAACATACCATTGAATACAACCCTGAACAGTCGCGAGCAGCTGTCGTTTAGTGGTATGGGTGTGTATGTGTGCCTGGCAGAAACATATAAAAGCGTTTTTAAGGAGAGTTAGCCACGGGCAAGCAACCGGTGAGTTAAGTGAGTTAAATGAGTATTCAACCTAATTAAAATAGTCTTGCAAATAGGTTTAGCTCACTTAATCAAAGCCATAATTTTATTCGACTTTGAATTAATTGAGAATAGCTAAGGTTTCCGGCCAAGCAAGTGCTGTCGCTACTTCACCTGGCCAGAATTTTATTCGCCCAGGGGACAGAGCCAGGCCACGCTTTGATCAGCAAGGCCAGAATTTTATTCGCCCTAGCTGAACAAGATCGTCAAAAGACTAACACCAATTTCGAAGTGGAGAGGTTGTCTCAGAATCTTATTCGTCAAAAATGGACAGGCATACTGTTCTGCTCAGACTGGACCAGAAACTTCTTCGCTCCAGTGTGAGAAGCAGTACGCTAGCCGGCGGAGAGAACTCTTGAGGGCCACGAAGCGGTGGATCGTCGTTGGTCAGTAGTGCTGTAGTATAATTTTAACTTAGTTTAAGAGTGGATTATAATAAATTTTATTAGTAAAACAAAAGTGTCTCTTGTGTTATAAGTGAGGCAAACTTTTTTTTGTAGCGAACCCTGGACGCCGCGAGCTTTACCCCAGCATAACGCGAGAACGTGTCGTTAGAATACTGTATTAAAAATTTTATTTCACTATAATTATTATTCGTGTTTACTATTAACTCTTAAATATGCTAACAAATATAAATAAATTTAATTCGTATACATATTTTACTGAAAAAAAAGTACTAACTATGTTTATATCTATATAGATCAAGCTTCAAAGAACCAAAAATTTATTTATTTACTGTATACAAAAAGGTAAAAAGTTTATTAAATAATATTTTTCAATGTTTCTAAAAATGAATACGTTTCGAAATGCAATAAAAACAAACAAATGAACAAAATATTTATGTAAAAAAATATTTTGTGTATTTTGTAAATAGATGGATTTAGAAAAATAAAAATATAAAATGTATAAAAGTAATCAAACATACCGTTTTATTATTGATATACCATGTAAGTGTTGCCGGAGGATTTGACCACTCTGAACTGCAATTTAAAATAATGGAATCGCCGTATCTGTAGGTTTGCTGTAAACCATTGATAAATGGATCATTTTTTGGTAAAACTGTAAGAAAACAAAAAAAAATTGCACTAATAATAATAACAACAACAACGTACAAAGGGATGCATGCTAGACAATATGCGAAATATATGTTTTTACAGCAACAATTATGTTGTGGGTTAAGAACGTTTTTGTTTGTTTAATTTAAAAAGTATTTATAATAAGTTAAAGAATAAAAATTTTGTTATATGTTGATTAAATTAAAAATCTTAAATTTTTACAAGTTCTAATGTTTTAAAGTTATTATATCGTAATTTTTGTCACTCACTTATACCGGTTTTGCGTAATAAAAATCTTAATTTCAAATTTGGTAATAACTTTTTTTACACTATAGCCAAAAAAATACATGCTAAGTAAAAAGAACTTTAAATGGATGATAACTTTAATAAAGCAAATGTTTGGTCATCCATCTCTGAGCAGTTGAAAGAGGTACAAAACTTAAAAATCTCAAACTTGGTTCATTAAAATAAATAATAAACAAATTTGTGAAAATATATTAAAAAAAAATAAGTAAATTATAATTATTCGGAATCATATTCATTATAAGCAGCAATATTTATTTTGTGCTTGATTCCTTTTTTAAATAAATATTTCATGATATTCTCACAAAATATTTATTTAAATAAAAATAAAAAATAAAAAATGAAATGTATTGTAATGGGGGAGAGCATATCCATATTGCAATTTCACTTTCGCTCACAAAGCTCATCAGTGAATTTTACCCCAATATTGTATAGAAAAACCTAAAAGTCTTATATCCAAAGCCAAACTGATTTTATGAGAATTTTACCATAAAATCAACATAGCATAGACAGCAAGACTCAAAGACACTTTCATACAAACACTACAAAACATTTCAAAAAACAAAAAACAAAAAAACATTGTTTATTTTCAATCATTTCTACATAAGGGTTGCCATTGGAAACCATTCATATGCAATTTGAAAATTCCAGAAAATAAAAAATATTTGTAAATAGTTTTACAAAAAAGCAACGAGCACATGCAATGGAAATAAGTAAATTATAATTATTCGGAATCATATTCATTATAAGCAGCAATATTACAATACATTTCATTTTTTATTTTTTATTTTTATTTAAATAAATATTTTGTGAGAATATCATGAAATATTTATTTAAAAACGGAATCAAGCACAAAATAAATATTGCTGCTTATAATGAATATGATTCCGAATAATTATAATTTACTTATTTCCATTGCATGTGCTCGTTGCTTTTTTGTAAAACTATTTACAAATATTTTTTATTTTCTGGAATTTTCAAATTGCATATGAATGGTTTCCAATGGCAACCCTTATGTAGAAATGATTGAAAATAAACAATGTTTTTTTGTTTTTTGTTTTTTGAAATGTTTTGTAGTGTTTGTATGAATGTGTCTTTGAGTCTTGCTGTCTATGCTATGTTGATTTTATGGTAAAATTCTCATAAAATCAGTTTGGCTTTGGATATAAGACTTTTAGGTTTTTCTATACAATATTGGGGTAAAATTCACTGATGAGCTTTGTGAGCGAAAGTGAAATTGCAATATGGATATGCTCTCCCCCATTACAATACATTTCATTTTTTATTTTTTATTTTTATTTAAATAAATATTTTGTGAGAATATCATGAAATATTTATTTAAAAAAGGAATCAAGCACAAAATAAATATTGCTGCTTATAATGAATATGATTCCGAATAATTATAATTTACTTATTTCCATTGCATGTGCTCGTTGCTTTTTTGTAAAACTATTTACAAATATTTTTTATTTTCTGGAATTTTCAAATTGCATATGAATGGTTTCCAATGGCAACCCTTATGTAGAAATGATTGAAAATAAACAATGTTTTTTTGTTTTTTGTTTTTTGAAATGTTTTGTAGTGTTTGTATGAAAGTGTCTTTGAGTCTTGCTGTCTATGCTATGTTGATTTTATGGTAAAATTCTCATAAAATCAGTTTGGCTTTGGATATAAGACTTTTAGGTTTTTCTATACAATATTGGGGTAAAATTCACTGATGAGCTTTGTGAGCGACAGTGAAATTGCAATATGGATATGCTCTCCCCCATTACAATACATTTCATTTTTTATTTTTTATTTTTATTTAAATAAATATTTTGTGAGAATATCATGAAATATTTATTTAAAAAAGAAATCAAGCACAAAATAAATATTGCTGCTTATTAAAAAAAAATAAAAATAATTAATTTTAGCTGAAGAACTCGTTAGTTTATGTTCTACAATTGTTTTTTTAAAATTAGATATTAAGTCAGTTAAAAACGAATTAAAAATATACTTTAACTTTTAAATTATAGTTTTATTTCTATTTAGCACGCAATAAGTTTTCGTCTTCAAAGAAAATTACATTAATATTTTGGAGTTCGTGAGGTATTCTTTATTGATCGACTATAATTATGGACCGTTGTATATTGTTGTGGGACCTCTTTTATTCATATTGACATGAAGAGTTTACCTGATTTTGTAAGAATCCTTTATCTTTGCAGAAATTATGTTTTTTTTTTAGAAGTAGAAAGCAAAATTAACCAAGAAGTGTTCTTCAGTGGACATTGTAAAATTGGCTCGTTTGAAACATTATGCTTAGGCATACACCTTCTCACGCTTAGGCATACTCATTCTATTTTCCAGTTTAAATAAAAACTTTGGCAACATACATGCACATTGATATTTAGTGCACCGAGTTTTTAAGAATTCTATTCTGTACATTTGCCCTTGCGTATTCAAGGTTGAGTTGCTCATCGCTTTTAATTTTGGCCAATTTATATGGTTTGGAAAATTTTCATGAATACTACCTTTGCATGAACAGTGAGAATTAAAATAAAGTGAACAACTTGGTTTCACATATAAATACTTTACATATTAAAAACCTAATTATTTTCCAATTCAATCAGTATCAGTATCGCTAATAAAACCTGTTATTGTACTCATACCAAATTATTTAAAAAACAACATAAACAGTAACTACCTACTAGCCTACAGTACCCCTAATTGTCAGTATGGGGGTTGTGGGTTCGATTCCCAACGTAGACCTTGGTTTTTTCACTACAAAAATAAAAATTAAATGTCGGTGGGCTGCTCAGCGATGAAGGCAAAGTCACTGGTCGCTGTGCGTAACTATCCTTCTACTTTCACCGTCTGTCTCATCTCTTCTCTATCCCTTTCCTAAAGAATGTAGCACGGTACTTGACTAAATAGGCATTGCTGACTGAAGTGCTACTTCTCTTTAACAAAAAACAAATATGTATACTTCATTTATTACGCGTCTTGCGTAGCTTGACTTGCCTGTCGGAAAATATACGCACATATCAGAAAATGCCTGTCAGGCCTACATTTTAGATACAATTGGACTAATAACAATTTACAAACGACGACAATTAAAAGTTATGACTGCAAAGGCAAATATTTGGTTCAACAAACAATGCCTCGCATCGAATGTTACACCAAAATATGCCAGAATACAGATTAAAATCAACACCACAGCAAGCAGGAAGACAATAAAAAGAGCACAAAGAGACTTTGTAAAATTCGAAATCAGAAACCTTTACGCAAAAAAAGAAATTACGAACTCGGAAATATTAGACTTTCATCTTAAACTAGCAGAACGACTCCCAACCGACGTACTCATGAACATATTAGACCAAATGCGAGCAGAAAACGCAACAGGAAACTCGAGACACACATCCAACACATCCAACAAACAACAAAGCGCGCAAAAATAACAATTTCCACACTAGATTTTTGAATCTAACAGAGCTCACCATCAGCAGGCAAGAGGCTCAATTATTGGAAAAGGGATTAAAACAAAACATCACAGAAAACAACAAGAAAAAGGAAATAGAACAAACCATCCTTTAACTGAAAACAACGCAGCCGTGAGCCACAGTATTGACGCAGATTCGAATTTGTCAATTCCTCTACGTTCTCTACAATTGGGGTTATGGCCAATTTTGCGTAAGGATTTGACTTTGCAGCCTAACAAGGTTTAACTAGTGCAGGAATTGAAGCCGACCGACCATTCACATCGACGTAAATTCGCTCAATTCATGCAGGATTTTCTGAAGAAATCATTTTTTCAGACAAAGGCGATTTTTACTTGTCAGAGTATGTCAACAAGCGAAATTGCCGCATTTGGGCTTCTGAAAATCTTCTAAGCGAATATCGCGAGAAGCCTTTGAATGCTCAACGAGCCACTGTGTGGTGCGCTATGTGAGCTGGAGGCTGGAAATGTGGTAACGGTCAATGAATCATGCTACCATGAGTTGTTAACAACTAAATTTTGGTCAATTTTCGTCAATAATAACGACGTCAACATCACTGACATGTAGTTACAACAGGACTGAGCGAAATGATCAATTTATTGTAAATGAAATTTCCCGACCGCATAACTTTACGACAATCAGCAGTTAAGGGGCTAGCCAGATCGTGTGATTTAATACCACTGGATTATTTTTTGTGGGGCTATGTTGAGAACAGAGTCTATACGGAGCCAAACGAATCGATTTCAGCCTTAAAACTCAAATTCTGTGATGTGATTAATGAAAATGGCGATTCATGTTGCCAAAAATGTATTTAAAAGTATGATGAAAGAGTTGACATCGGTCAGCGTGCTCGTGGTGAACATTCAGATATCAGTTTTCATTTATGTTGCCGAGCTTTTACCTTTTCTAAATTTTTGGTTTTGTTTCTTGTTGAAAAATCCTTTGTGTTATAACGAACTTTTCGTGTGTGAGTCCGCCATGCACTTAATGGAATTTCATTAAAAATTGCTTTAGTTTTTAGTTGAAATAATCAAGAATCTAAGTAGATTGTGGGTCAATCTAGTGTTTTTGAGTTCTATTTACTGGATTTCTATTATCTATTAAGATAAGGTAACACAACGTATACAACAAGTTTCTTCGATGTTTGCTGTTTTGTTGTTAGCATATTTAGTGATTTTATAAAACTTCGAAATATTATAATATCAGCAAAATGATCCTTGAGAGTGCTTTATAGAACTCTTTTGCATTAATGTGACCTGCTGCTCGCTATTTGTGAATAGAGCTTATTCGCTTTACGCAATTAAAATGACATGAATTTTAAAATTCGTTAAAATCATGATGTTCCGTTCCATTTTGTAATTTACATACTTTTAATTTGTAATGTAAAAGTGATAAAAATATCACATAAAAATAAATATTAAAGTGTTTTAACTGTTTTTCTTTAATGTTGAAAGAATTCCTACAATTTGCTCAAATAAAGCGCTTAATTTTTTGTAGAAAATTTTATATATTACTTTCGGCGTTGTTAAGAAATAATAAAAGCAGAATTTAAGGAATGAAATGTGACAATAAGATGACAATTCTTGACCATATAAAATTCGTACTTAATGCACGCACTTAAATTAAGAAAAGAATGCATCGCTGAATACATATAATGTTGGGAGTCGCAAAATGCTAATTATTTCGGTGTCCTTTTCGTTGTTCTTATTGCGACTACTTGTGCACATACATTGAAGTATTTGTATCAAACAAACAATAACATTTTTATCGATGCTGAGGATATCGTGTACGAAAAATAATATTAAAATACACACATTTGTACGCATCGAAAATGTTAAAAAAATATTGTAAAGGGTGTTTTAAAATGTGTTGCCAGTTTATATTTTAAAAGTGATATGAAAATTCCTTTATTCTGGCAGTATCATTTAAGTATTACTTTGGACATAGTGTAATCTGGAGGTGTAATTTTGATGCCTTTTTCCAACATTTGTGACGGTATTCCGGCAATAATGCGGCACATATTGTCCTTCAATCAACACTCATCAAAAGTGAGCTTATGAAAATCGGGTCAAAAGCAATATTGTTCACGCATCAGTTTATTCGTATTGATATATTAATCCAATTACACATGAATCATTTGACAGCTGAAAAATTGACCTTCAGTTAAGAAAGTGTTGCCAACTTAAGGTTATATACCTCTATAAAAACAGTCGTTACAAAAAAAAAATAAATTTTTCGACTTTGAAGACAAAATTTCAATCACAATAAAATAATATCTAAATTATTCACATTTATTTTAAGAAAACCAACTGAATAAACTTAACTTAAAATTAAATTCATTTAAAATAAGAATTTTTTTAGAATTACTAAATTAAAGAAACAATGATGAAGTTGTGTTTGTTTGTATATAGTTGAAAAAAGACTTCCGCTTAGAACAATTGTGTAATGCGTAGTTAAATTCACTAGCCAATTGCATATAAATGCAATGGACTCTTCAAGAAAAGCACATCATGCAAAAATTGCTGGTAAGGTAAATAGGTATCTGATCAGGGCTAATTGAATTGTTGTAATGATATACTAGAAAATACGTATCACTTTGATTGACATTTTATTTTTTCGTTGGATGTCTATATAGCTAATTGGAAATCGCGCTGGATTTTCAAAACAATACTATTAAAACACTTTTTTTTTTAAAGAGAAGTAGCACTTCAGGGAACAATTGTAGTGTATTAAAATATGATACTATGGTTAGTTTTAAAATAATAGCATTGTTAAATTTTTGTACTTCCTAAAGTACTGAGCTTCCACAATCTTAAATGTTTTTTCAATTTTATAATTTTTAATTTAAAGTTTAAATTTTAAATTAGATACTTTTACTTTTTGTATTTACTAAAAGGATTCTAGTTCTTCTGTATTTAATGCGATATCAAAATATCCAAAATAAAATAACTACAAATGAAATATTACTCTAAAACATAAATACACAGTTTGTGTTAAGTTTTAAAAAAAAATTTTAAACTTAAACTTTTAGAGTTGAAACTTTTATTTTGAGTTATTCTGTTAAAAAATCACTGTACCCTGAGTGGGTTTCTACTCTACAAACTAAAATAAATTTTTCGAAAATACATTATACAAATATTCAATTCATTTTTAGTCATTTTATGGATTTTTTTATTTCGAGTAGCATTTATTTTCAATTTAATATCATTTTTTGCGTAAACGTATAATTCAAAGGTTTTTCGACACGTAAGCAAGATACATAGAATTGCCCAAATGAGAAGTATGGATTCCGCAAATTTAATTTACACATTTGCACCGATTATCTTTCTTTACTTTAACATCACCCCATATTGTTGTTGTTTTTGTTGTTCAATTTAGGCGCCCGTTTTTGGCTATATATTTTATGTTGTGTTAGTTGTTTATGTTTTCTATAGTTTATATTATTTGATAGAATTCTTTAAGCATGGTATTGTTATTGTTTTGTGTGCATAAGATTTCTTCAGTTTGTAAAATGCACAAGGGGTCGTTTCGTTTACTTCTTTTTACTAATTATTATATTGTTTTAAAATTTAATGTAACATTTTCGTAACAATATCAGCTTTTTACCTCAATAAAATAAATGGCTCTTCGACCACATTTCTTTGATCACCGAATTTTTTTTCGAAATAATTTTTATATTTTTTGTAAATCCACCGCTTGATGTGGATTGTGCTTTTTGAATGCTTTGCTGCAGCTCTTAAGTATAAATTTTTAATTTATGTGCTGATTAAAAATTATACTTTGATTATACTAGTGTGATATCCTTAGGAGTAGGATGTTTACTAAATAAGAATGTCATAAATTTTCGGTTTGATTTTTAAAAAACGGAAAGGAAAACATAAAGCTGATATGCTTTATCCTTGTAGGAAGGCGACTAAAAGCGAAACCCTTGCAGGAATCAATTTGTTAGGTGAATTTGCCAGTTCTGCGTCACCTAACAGATATAATTTTAACAGATTTGTATTTAGTATCAGATTACTTTTTGGTACTGTTAGACTATATAAATTACCAATGAGTTAAAGATTAGTTGGTCCTCAAGGAGATAATATTTAAACTTCTTTGATTATTATTTTTACTGGAACTCTTTTTTTAAGTAGATAAATTTAAATCTTAGTAGCGGTCTTTTTTAAATAAATTTAACACTATATTTTTTCAATATAAAAAATAATTTCCTGAAGAAGCTTTCCACAGGAAAGCGAAATATTGAAAAAATATTGTGTTAAATTTATTTAAACACGACCGCTGCTAAGATTAATAATTATTTATTTAAACTTCTTGAAATTACTCTCAGTTTAACACATTCTTGTGTAAAAATAATCCTTAAAACATAAATATCTCATCATCAGACATACGAAATTCTCAAGTTGTAGTCAGTTTTGTTTGTCTTGACTTAAAATTACACACACGTTAAAAATAACACATTTATTTTTTCTACATTTGATCTTTAATCTGAAGCCATGGATTGGAATTCATGCTGAAGTCAGTAGAGTACGAATTTCTTTTCAAAGTGAATGAAAACGACCAGCTTGTAAGAAAAGAAATGTGTTAAATTATTTAAATAAATATAAAAAACAATATTTTTATTTTTCTTTCGTTTTTATAGAAATAAAAAAAGTGTTTAAAAGCGACTCAAGTATTTATGTGAAAATAAAAAAATAAATGTTTTTATATAAAATAAAAGCATTTAATCTTTATTGCACAAGTATTGGCGATGCTTCCTTAACATCTGTTTTTAAAATAAATTTTTTTTGAAAACATAATATGAATTAAGGACTTATTGGAAAGCTTTAAACATATTTGGGCCAAGCCATAAAGTTTTAGCTGTGAAATGCACACAATACATCCAATGAAATTTGTAATTTGAAACAAACTCCGCGATAGGTTGGTTTTTATTCTTTAACTCGACAAATGACGAACGGTTTGGTGTAGAATGAACGCTTTTATTTAATCTTTAAGATTTGTTTCTTAGTCATCCCTTTTGTTATTATATTCAATTATTGTTTATTTTTCAAGTATATGGATAACTAATAAATTATAGCATTAAATTAATAAATTAATAATTTTATCGTTGTAGTAGAGCTTTATTCCTCGCACTTACGCAAAGCGTAGCGTTATGCTAAATTTGCCATTTGTCTCAGTTTGATTTTTACCAATACAATTACAATTACATGATCCTTAAAAAAAAGAAAACAGTCTAAACATACATATAATTGTTTTAATTATGCGCAGGCTTGCATAATTATCAAGTAACATTTTGTCCACCACCTTTCCAATATTTAAAATCTAATGAGATATTTCATCAACGTCAATTAAAAAAGTAATATTTCTTTGTTTTAAATTTTTTACAGGACCAAAGACACCATTTAAAGCCACCAAAAGTAAAATATAATTTTTGTTATTTCTTACCCTCTTTGCTGGGTGTATGTTTGGTATGAATGGCGAGCGCTTCCAATGTGAAGACATCATTCTCAAGTTGTATTCTTAACTGTACTGGTGAGTCACTGTTCGGGTTTAGGTAGGTAGAATGTCTATCATCTGGCTCCCCCCCGGAGGCACATTTATGATCTTTATAGAACGCTCGACTATCTTGACCTGTGCAACGGGGGGTATAAGGGAGCCCAGTCTCCTGAAGTCAGCAGGGGTACAACTGGAAACTCCACGTTATTTCCACGGGAATCAGTTTGCTCGCAGAGCTCCGCTATTTGTCTCTTTAGACATTTATCTGTTTTCTGGCTGATTATTGAGGTTGGCCCTTTTTGGGAGTATCGTGGTGGTTGTGGTTTCGCGACCCTAGCATGAATTGAATTATGGTGGCCAGGATCATCTCGCCTTTAATAACACCCACTGGTGAATGATCCAGATCCAGTGAGCATGCTAGTCATGTGTTCTGGACAGGAGTTGGATAGTCTCCAGCTCTTCAGCAAGGAGTAGTGATTTGCAGCACTGCTCTGGAACCGCTGAAATTGCAACTAGGAAGGACCTGTTGCTAGAATTAGTCCTCGGCCTCCTAGGGCGTGAGTGGCGCTGCTCTTTACTCTCAGTGGTTTGACCACCATCTGATTAATGCCCACGGCCAGGTGCAGATGTAAATCTTATCACGAAAATGTCCGTCATCTGGCATTTTATGCCGGTTAATTTTTAAAATTTCTGTCTTTTATTATCATCCAGGTACGTGTGTTCCTCTAAGGATATTTTTCGTTTGTTCGAGTGTATAAATAGTTTTAGTGCAGTGGAAATTCTGTGTGAATTTGTGTAGATTTCCATGGCTAATCTTCATTCTTTTTTTGCTAGTATATAGTAATGTCATATATTTATCTCTTTCTCTTGGTGTGTGTCCGCGAGTGTCAAGGTGTAATGCAAAGTTGGAGTCTTCTCTTTTTTTTGTTGGTTGTGTGAGCATATATGTTCCCTAAATCTTGTTTTTAGCATTCATCCAGTTTGTTCTATATAATTATGTTTGTATACGCTGCTGGCACTAAAATTTGTCAGTTGCTTCTGTCGATATTCTCAGATAATGCCTCAGAGTGGTTCTGTTTTTAATGCAGTGAGTAAACCTATAAATTTCTGGTCCTGTGTAAGGTAAAAGTGTGCCATGGCCTTGTATCGATTGTCTCTTTGTCTTCTTTATTTCTGTTATATTGCCGAAGTGGTTTGCACAATAGTGTAAAGTGTGCCTTTATTGTAATTATCTGGAGTAAGTGGGATTAACTTAAGTCTGTGTGTCATATGTGTAAGTGCTGCTAGTTTATGCTGGGTAGGGTGGTTCAAGGAGATTTGAGTGGTATTTTCCATCGTAGTTGACTTTCTATAAATGTCAAATGTTAAACGGTCAGTTCCCAGCGCAAATTTCTATCTTGTTCTTTATATTAATTATAGATTGTGTTTATGTTTGTTAGAATTTGTTCGGTGTTGTCTTGTTCGGGGATGCATATGATGCCATCTACGTATCTATAGTAATAAGTTATTCTGGGTTTTTTCCAAATAAAAAAAAGAAATAACTTCACAAGCATATTTTCATTTCAAAAAAAATTGTTTCGCCTGAATCGTTTTAGAATGGAGAGTACAGACCTGTCTTCGATTTTTATAAAAAATAATCGTAAGAGGACTACAGTTGACAAATCCATTAGGTTTTTCTTAATTTAGTTGTTAAGTTTATCAAGTTCTCAAAGATGTTTTACTTTTGGATTCTAGTGGCTCGCTAAGCTGTTTTTATTGGCTTAAAGAGACCTCTGTAGTAAATTCGTTTGGCAGAATGATTGTTCTCATCAAAAAAGAATTTTCTGTATAAAAATGCGGAGTGTGGGAAACAGTTGACTAATTTTAGTAGAGCATATTTCACACTTTTTTGTTTGCGATTGAGTTGATTTAAAAAAAATCGTTGAAATACCGGTCCACAGATAAAATTTATTCTTAAAGAAAAAATCTCTTATACAGCTTTAGAATACAGAAACTTTTGATTTTGTAAAATTTTTTTTTCAAAATATAGAGCACAAACAAAAGGTGGCATTAAAGAGTACTTAATGGAATCCTTTATATCTCACAACTGTGCAATTTTATGTTTATGTTTACTTTTAGCAGCAAATCTTATGTTAAATTAACGGGTAATAAAATTTGAGATATGAAAAGCTATTTTGTTCTTTACATTATGCTGGGCTACATTATGGCAGACAAAACATAAGGGTCAGCAGAAAAAGGAATTTAATAGTGGCTGGGATATAAACCCGGGCTTGGTTTTTAAAAATTATTTCAGCTCCAGTATTCTTAGAGAATATTTTTAGATTGTGATAGGTAAAATTGCAGTAGACTGTAAATGAGATGAAGATAAGCGTAATGCGGCTTCAGTTTCTATTTGTTTTATTTTTTTTTTTAATTTATAATCAATAACATAAGGTATTATTTGCCGATTTATGGGTCAGTAAAGCGTCTAACAACTCGAGATCATAATTAAATTTACTCCAGAAGTAGCATCACACAAAATCCTACTTCGTTGTGATTAGTTACGATTCTAATAATGTGTTTATTGTTATAATTGCTAGTTACTATATGACGACGCATACTGGGGATTTCGCGGAAAAAAATCAAATTGTCAACATACTCTGCATGCATTATGCAATGATATTTTGAAATTTCAGACTAAATGGTACAATCAATTCAAAAAGAATTACTCCGATCTGACTGCTAATTTTTTTAAAAGCCGTCTCAAGCTCAATACTTGTATGTGTTACTGAACCAACTTAATTTAAACCAAGGAATTTCAAGACGAATACTATTTTATTATGTGATCTAACGTGTTTCTTTTTATTTTTTGTTTAAAATAGGATATTTCAGTATACTAAAATTGAAAAAAAATATTCTGCAGAGACTTAAGTTTTGTTTGTTTATTTTTAAAAACATATAAAAAAAATCCCCTTTTCTCCAAACATTTGGACCTGCAACAGTTGGAAATTACTACTAATACATTGTATCATATCTGTTGTTACAGTTTTAATCAATTTCAAGTGCCACCAGGGGCCACCTCTCAATTTGTTGTATTACACAGTACAACATTTTTCAGCTGATTGATTCGCGACTCAATTCTGATAAGGCCCTTTCGCTTAACATAACTCAAGAACCACTAGTCGGATTTTACCTAAACACATTCAAGAATTACAAGTACTTTCATTTGTTCATATAACGTTTTGCTACAAAAGCAACAGTTTCGAAGTTATAAATAAATGAATGAAGCAAAAAAAATATTTTTTGCCTAAAAAGATATTTTTTTTAATTCCTAAAAAACCCTAAACGGTAAAACAAGTGTCAAGTCCTATTACTTTCACGTAAAGTCTATAACCTATGAACAAAATGGGATATAACTCATGAAAACCAGTGAATGCGTTTCGCTTTTATGCACAATTAAGTAAAGGTATGAATTAAAAATATTTGCTCGAAATATACACAAAAAAACATTGAATATTTTTTTTATGATTCACAGAATTAAAAACAAAGTAATAAACAAAAAAAAAAGTAATAAACAACAGCAGCATCTTCTTCTTTTATTTGTGGAGTCACAACTTCCAAGATGAATAAAATCGAAGAAGTTCAAGCTATGCCCCTAAATGAAGAAGCACTGCAATTCCGTATGTCACCAATTCATGGGCGTATTAAGCTGATGGAGTGTCTTTTGCATGAAGCTTATAATATTGACTTTAAACGTGGGAGAGTCGACTCAAATACTCGTCCGATAAAAGAATCCCGAAAATGTTTGATAAAGCGTGAACTTAAAGAGAAAATTGGAATACACGTTGATACTGTTAAGCAAGGCTCTGGTACGACAAATTCAGGAAATACGTCACGAAGATTCTTTGCTAATCCTGTTTTGATTTCCCAAATAACGGGTCTAGATGAAAACATAATCAAGAAGCTTTAAATAATTATCGAAGCTATAACAATCACCGAGGTAGTAGATCCAAAAAAAATTGGTGATTTTTGTTTGGAGACGGCAAACGAGTTTGTTGCACTGTACGAGTGGTACAATATGCCACCTACACTTCACAAAATTCTGATTCATGGAAAAGATATAAGTGAAAAGTGTATTTCTCATGTAGGCCTACTATCCGAAGCGGCTCATGAAAGTCGTAACAAAGACTATAAAAAATATCGCCTTAGACACTTTAGCAAATGCAGTCGAATTTTCACGAACGAAGATATTATGCACCGAATGATAGTAACATCGGATCCCATGATTTCACATTTGACGCCTTCATTAAGCAGAAAAAACATAGTGTTATAAGCGACGAAGTTAAGGCTCTTTTAGAATAATAAATTAAAAATAAAAAAAACCATTTAAATTTTTTTGTTAGTTATGGCTTTTTACATTGCAGGTAACGATCGACATTTCTGTAACTTTCTTTATTTTGATTACTTTTGTGTATTACTGTATAAATAAAACTAAATTTGTGATGAAATCACTACATTTTTTGACAAATATATTTTTTTCCTCACCTCCATACAAAAATCCCCATTGTGCGACGCCTAACGATGACTCGGAGTCCCTGTAGTGACAAAAACCATATAGTAAATGATGTTTGATTGTTGCAATTTTTAGTTTAAGGGAAGTAACAATTAAAGTAAAAACTGCAAAAATAAAAGTAATAAAAAGAGGAAGGAGGCAAAGCAGTTGTTTTTTTTTTGGGGGGATTCGCTTTTCATGTGATTTATTTTTTAAATAAGTATTAAGAAAAAGTGAGACAATTGAAAGACTCTAGACCGAATAAACAATAAACCATTTTAAGGTAGAAACCTCAAAAATTAACTTTTGGGTTTTGTAATCAAAACAGAGTTAGATAATTAGCATTTTCTCCAATTTAAATTTGTTGTTGGTATTTATTGTAGGAAAATCAATTGTTTTCTTTTTAACTTGCCAACTGTTTTCTTACTGCTTTCTATTTTAAAGCTCGAACAGATATAAGGAGTTTCCTTTGTTTATCTTTAGCAGTCATATTACAGTGTTATTGTAAAAGGGTAATTGTGAGTTTTGTTATGGCAGTGTGTCACCACGAGCTCTAATGAACCATAACTTTTTCGATAATTTATTATTCACGTTTCTATGTTATTAGTTGTAAAGGGTGTACTTAAGTTAACTCAAGTTTATAAAAAGTAAAATGTATAGTTGGTATTGCTATCTATTTGAATCGTTTAATACACAATAGGCAAGGGGTCTCCATTTGTAAAGTCATTAATTTTATATAAACTTTTAAAGCGACAATTATCTTTAATTATACGACCTAGGAGAGAATATTAATCAGCAGAACTAACATATTTTAATGCTGCCTACATAAAACTCAACCACTTAAAGAAGAAATATTTCTGTTCCATTCATATAAAATCAATAAAAAATTCTTAGCCAAGAGGACTGATATAACTTACGCTACACACCGTCTAGGCGAGCGAGCCATCAATTTGTCCAGCTATTAAACCACTGCTTGTTTAAACATGAATTCGATGAATACAAAATGATTCAAACGATACAAAATGATGATCGTTATTAATTTCATTACGTATTGCCACACTATTCTGTGGGCTCTTGGGAGAAAGAGAGATAGAGAGAGAAAAACACTGGAAAGTAATGTGTTTTTTGAAATACGATAAAGAAATTAAATATGAAAATATTTGTAATATCTTAAGCTGCTTTAGCGTGAGATGTATCTTGTATCTGACTTTCTAGGCCCAAATATCGGTAAGTATTCACAGCAGCTACTAACAGATGCTCTATTAGAATCATGTAGAACGTGCTATTAGTTCTATACAGACCATGCTTCAAACTGTTTATACGCCATGTAGAAATATTAAAGTAAGAAATTTTGTGGATGTATAATAAATGCTATGAAAAATCAGTTTGCTCCCTTTGCTTTTGTAATTTTAGTTCACTCTGATATTGCATTACTTGATTGTTTTATGCTCTAATTTTTCTCACCCAGTCTTTGTTACTTGCCTATATCTTTTCCTTTTTTTCTTTTTTTTTTGGTACTTCCAACACTTTACTACTTTACACTTTGCGAATGGCGTTAAAATCTTATCTTCTCTTAATTTTTGGACACTCTTTGCATTTTCTGGTGTCTAATAAGTATTTGTCTTGCTATAAATTAACTTTTTCCTGGAGAACGACAAAGTTTTCTAACAATTTTCATTATTGATTGCACAAATTTATAAAATTATTTCCATCCCCTATTTCTTTTCTATGACTGTCTTGGGCATAAATAATTTTTAATATTTCATTTTTATCTTTGCTATCAAATTGTTGTCCTAATCAGAATTTATTTCAAAGTAATTTTGCTTTGTTATTAGTGCTGTAGAAAATTTATTTTGCCCAAAACAATAATATGGTGATATAATTTTGTGTAAATTTTAAAAGTTTTTTTTTCAACAATTATACGGAGTTATACAGGCGTGCCGTTACCAATTGTTTTTGTTTTATTGTTAACTCTAATACAAAAAATTTATTTCAAATGATTTGAGCACCAATTATGGCAGCTTGATATACATTGTTAATTAGTTTTCGTTTAGTTAAAGATTTTTAAATATCCTTGTAAAGGATATATATTTTTGACTTTGATAGAAAACGTATAATTAAGTCCATTTGTATGCACGTAATTTGAAAGGAAATTTTTTTTGCAAGATTGTCATAAATTTTTCATCTACCAAGGATCACTTTTTCAAAGTCCATCTAATTTAGTACAAGAAATTAAGTCTATCTAACTTGACAACAGCTTGTCCTTAATTACTTTCAAAAATAATTAAAAAAAGTAACATTCTCATAAGTAATGGAGTCTTTTCTAAAATTAGCGAAAACTACTTGAAAAGCGGAAAGTAATTAATACAGAAAAGAATTGATTTTCAGAGATTTCGTGAACATCTAAGTGATGGAGTTCCTGTTATTGCACTGTTCAATCTCAATGTCTGAAGAATAAAAAGACGATGAGATGAATGATTCAAATCCACAATATCGTGGAACATGAAGATGGAGGCAATTTTGGGGAATAGCCATTGCATAAGCAATCAAAATCGTGTTCGCGGTTTAAGAACGAATTAATTTGACATCGAAACAAATGAAATAAGGATTCCTAAAGTAGGATTTAAGCCATTGCGTCACATCTAGGGCCTACAAATTTGTTGTGCGCTTCAGATTGTTAATAGAGTCTATCTGCAAAGATATGTAAAATTGGCAAATTACATGGTTTTAATGACACTACCGCAAGCTGTGTGAAATTAAAAGAGTGGCTTATATTGTGTTGTAAAAAGTGATAGTATTTTTCATTGTCAAGCCGTGTTCTGGACTGTACTTTATATACCTAAATACCAACACAAAAAACCTTAGTTATCCTATCCAATACTTCACCGAAACGATAATAAAACAGAACTACTTTAGATTTAATAACAACTTTTACAAATTACTTGTAGAACTCGGCACAAGAAAGCCAACTTTTAAATAAAATAAGAGGATTACAGTTCAGAATATGGCTTGACAATGATATCATCGCATCGAAAGCGCTCGCCGGTCACATCGAACAAACAGCTAGCAATGACAACAGTATTTCCAAAAAATTTAATAATTGAAAGTATTCTTGCTTCGCGTCGTCATCGAAACGAAGAGAAAGTATTCCCATGGAGAAAATATTTAATTGCCATTTTAGTAATGTAAAGATTTTCTTTTTATAAATGTAGGAGAACATCTTATGGATTGAAAGTGTTCTCGAAAAAATTATAGTTATTTAGAGTCACATGTGTGAAAGATACACCAAATGGATTAAATATGTTATGAAGAAATATTTGAGCTAGTTTTTGAGCTTTCGCCATTTCTATTTCTCTCTGGACTCCGATGGAAATTAGCTTAGTTTTATATATAGGGTCCGCCAAATACCTTTTTTATGGTCTATTTTTTAAATTTTATAAACAAAACTACACGGCTTCGGCTGTGTGGCATGTAGCGCCGTCCTGTTGAAACTAAATGTTGCCAATATCCTCCTCAATTTCTGTGAACAAAAATTCGTTTAACATGGCCTGATAACGATCGCCACTAACTGTAACGCCCACTCCTGAAAAATAACCCAATTATGCTTCTGGACCAAAATCCGCACCAAACAGTGACTCGTTTTGGGTGCGTCGGCTTTTCAATGTATGCGTGCGGGTTTTCTGTGCCCCAAATGAGACAATTTTGCTTGTTTACATACCCGCCAAGATCAAAATAAGCTTCATCTGAAAAGATTTTTTTTTGCAAAATCGGCATCTTTTGTAAGCCGATCGCAGGCCCACTTAGCGAAGCGTTGTTCAAGCGTATACACAACCATATTCGTTCAGCAGAAGGATAAAACTAATTATCTGTCAAATCAAACATGAGCTAAGTGTTACCATTCACGAAATAAGCACTAGTTGAAAAAAAAACGTTAGATGGCGAACCCTATACATTGCAGAGTTTTCTTTTTCATTGAAGGCTTAAAGCCACCCAGAAAATGAAGTTATTGATTTTGTAGTCATTGATTTCAAGTTTTTTATTATGATTGAAAAAACATTTTAAAATAAAGGCTGTCGGCCGGGAAGCGCTACTTTGTTTTGCCGCCATTTTGATTTTAGCGTGAAGTAGACAGGTGGCAAATTTATTATGGAAAAATATTTTAACCAACGTGTTTTAATCGTTAAAACATTTTGTCAAAATCAATCATCGATTACTGTGACGATGAATGAGAAGGTTACATGCAATTTTTAGGATAAGCAACGTGCCAACAAAACGCAATATTTATCGTGTAGTGAATGATTTAGAAGAAAGAGGGACTGTAGGTAATAGGTTCAATCACGGAAGATCGGTCGAAAATATTACTACTGTTCAAGTAAGTGTTCAAAATAATCCATCAACATAAATTCGACCCCGTTCTCAGGAGCTTGGTTTTCAAAGACCAAATTAGGCCACAACTTTGTACAACAACTTACGTTTGTTTCCATTTAAGATTCAATTGACACAAAAGCTTCTTCCACAAGACCGCCGCCATACCTATGCCATAAGGATGCTACAGCTCGGAAATGACAACCCCGATTAATATGAAAAATATATAATGAGTGACGAGGCAGATTTTCATTTGAATGTATAGTGAATAAGCATAATAGTCGGTTATTCACCAGTCACCTTCCATCCATTAAAAGTGACAGGCTGGTGTGCAATTTGATCAGGAGAAATCATTGAACGTTACTGCTTTGACAATGGAAATGATATGACAGAAAACTTTTTAATGCCACAACTACATACTTTGGGCTTCATTAACATGTGCTATCAACAAGATGGTGCCATATCGCATAAAGCGAGGATTACAATGCGAGACCTCTTTCCACAACAAGTTTTTTCAATAAATTTTGATGCTGATTCGCTGATTTGACTACTCCAGACTTCTTTTCGGGGGCATATCTGAAAAGCAAGGTTTATTCCGACAAGCCGGAGATGTTTGTGCAACTCAAACAAGATATTCGAGATGAAACTAATGAATTATCGCGTGAAATGTGTCAGAATGCAATGAAAAATGTGCTTAAAAGGACTCACATTTATGAGGATAACACAGGGGACATTTATCTGATATTGTATTTCATACATAATTGCCGACATGAAATCAAACATTTATCAATATAGAATCCATTCCCTTTTATTTAATCAAAAATTATAAACAAACAAAGTAGTAAACGTTTCCACCAGACAGCTTGTATTTGTGCAATCACAGATTATTACTAGATAGTTCAATATATCATCTATGTAGTTCGATAATGCAGTTTTCGGTGGTTTATCGGTTTATCTTTATTCTGTACAAAATAAATAACGTCCCTTTTAGGAAAATATTAATGCAAGAAACAAACTCTGTATGTGTTATAACTTATATTAAGTGATATGTGTTTGTTCATCACTTGCTCTAAAACATCATAGAATAAATTAAAAAATTAAATTAAAAAAAACGCACTCAAAATATTATGTATAGAATATAGATACAAACAGAATAAAAAAAACTTGTCAGTTTCATGAAAAACAGTTTTAATCAGTTTTTAATTTATTTCCAAACTTTCAAACAAAAAAGAACTTTATGGCCAATGTTCTTGTTGTGTGCGCTAGTTTTTTTTTATTACACTTTTTAAGCCTCAAGGGTGCAATAAAAAATATTATTTTATTTCTATTGTTGTTTTAAAATGTCACATCCAAAATGAAACTAATTCAGTTTGTTTAATAAATTTAGTTTGCAGTACTTTTGATTGTAAAATTTTTGTATTTAAGTAGCCAATTTAAACATTGACAAATACATATACATATGTATGGGTATGGTCATACTTCAAAAATTGTTTGCAAATAATTACAAAGAATATGTTCTTCTATTATGCTTTCGTCAAAAGTAAATTGACTACTAAATTCCAACATTTTCTTATGACAATTACACCTGTTGTGTTAATTCTAAATCTGTGGAAGGAAGTACGTAATTAAAGGGTGCTTTTTTGTTTTATAGAAGTATGGAATTTTGAAATAGAATAAAACACTGATAATTGACAAACCTAATTTGAGAAATAATCTTCTGGCATTATAATTTAAATATGACCTGTGGCATATGATCACGACAGCCGGTTTGGACGAGGTCTGCCTTGGAGGTCTAACATTCGATGACTTTTTAAATATATGTAGACGCATATCAGCAACGCTGTCCTACTTGTGTGTTCACGTTCTTCCACAGAAAATAGTCTAGCGGCTTTAAATAGCACGAAGTAGAAATGCCAAATAAAACTAAACAACAAAACTAAACATATTGTAATGAAGTGACAGAAATTGGCTTCTAAAAATCCAATCTTTCTCTTATGGCAACTACACATGTTGTATCAAACCTGTCTGTGGGAGCAAATATGTAGATAAAACATATGATTTTTCTAATTAACATGATATTTACTTTGTTCAAAAGATAATCTTCTGAGATTATACTTTAGAAATTAATTTAGGCACATAATTACTACAGTTGGCTCGGACGAATTCTAATCTGGGGTTTTAATTTAAAAAGTTTGTCACTTTATATTGGTAATAACTCAGCGAATGTTGTGCTCCAAGTGCCTAATCGGTTTGCCAAACGTTTCATTCAATAAAGCAACATCTGTATGGCATGTTGCTCATATACATCATTTGTATAATTGGGAAGCGTTATTTAGGCGTCAGTCTCTTAATAATGTCAAACAAACCTAAAATATATCACTTGGCAGCTGACAAAATGACCGTCAGCTAAAAGATATTGTCAACTTAAAGTTTTATGAAATTTTTTTATAATATGCTATTTTTCATGATACAATAATCCGTTTAAAGTACTCATATTTCTGCCTAAACACTTTTTCAATTTTAATAGTAAAAATTATAAAGTGAAAATTTTTATTCGAAATATTTTCGGTTATTGGTAAAATTTCGGTGATATTTTGTAATTTTTGTTTGCTTGTTTTTGAAATGGTTTGTTTGTAGTCTAGAATTATAATTTTAATCTAACTTTCTTAAGTCAGATTATATTTATTTGTAAATTTATTAGCTAGGAACCATTTTTTTTGCAAGTGAATTAAAAAAACAGGAAAAATTAGACGGTGGCAAAATGTCATGCAACATGTTTCGTTTCGCCATTTCCTTTAGCAGCATTCTCTGCCTTTACCTAATCAAATAATTTAAGAAAGTTGAATATGAGCACTTGCTCCTAATCAATCGCTATTAAGTTTTGTTAAGTTCGCAAACAACTTATAGTTTTATTGTTTTCTTTATAAATCATCACATATATTTATTTGCTATTATTTTCCGCTCAATATCATTTAAGCAAAAAATGTGATTTATTTTTCGATACTTTCTTCTTCTTCTTGTTACACTAGATGCTGTTTCAGTATTATATGTGAGGACAGTATGAATATGCGCTGCTCTGTTAGTAATTTAAGCATTTATAATTTTGCAGTTAATCGTTACTGTTTTCATTTATTTCAGTGTTATATTCAAATGCTTAAATATTAATCTGCCTTAAGGATGCAGGACAGGTGCTTAAATTTTTAAATGTAAAAAAAAATAATTTTTAAAATTTTTGGTTTTTAGTAAATTGTAGGCTCTTCAGAAAATTCTTGTTTGCTTTAGTGAGATCCTCTAAAATTAACTAAAGTCTTATTAAAAATTCTTACTTTTCAAAAGATTGGAATTTTTTAGACTTTGCACCATGCCATTCATATTTGGAGCTAGAAACATAAAGTCAGAAGAGCATAAGTAACGAAATACAGACTATTTTAGAACTGTTTTCATTGCCAGATTTAGCTTTCCAGTTTTGAGTTTTTGCAGCAGATAGGTGGCGTGAGTGGCTTAAATAAATGGGATTTTTTTTACCAGATTAATCGGCTTCATTTTTACAAGTTGCTGCGAAGCAACTCGGAGAAAAAATTTCTAAAATACTCAAAGTTCGACAACACAATTATAGCTTTGTTGCTCCTTGCAAGATACTTCGCTGATAAACTAGGATCTCTTTATGTTTGGAAGCCAACATGGTTTTTTTTTTTTTTTTTTTTTTTAAAGAGAAGTAGCACTTCAGGCAACAATGCCTGTTTAGTCAAGAACCGTGCTACCTTCTTTAGGAAAGGGATAGAGAAGAGATGAAACTGGTGGTGAAAGCAGAAATTAACTGCCGTATAAAGACAGCAAGAGCGACCAGTGACTATGCCTTCATCGCTGAGCAGCTCCACCGACAGTCAATTTTTATCTTTTGTAGTGAAAAAAACCAAGGTCTTCGTTGGGAATCGAACCCACAACCCCCATATTTACAAGCTAGTACACTACCTCCTAGCCTACATTGTTCGCATTGTCGTGACATAAAGCCAACAATGGTTAAGCAAGACAAGTCACGGTGACTATATAGCATATGTCCGGTACATTTGCAAGTTTTACTGCCATGAATTGATCATTCCAATAATAAATAATTTATTAACCTTTAATTTTTTTGTATTACTTTTTACAGTTTAAAAGTATTAAAAGTACGAATACAGGCGAGTATTTAAGATACTATTAACTAGTTAGCTGCTTTGCAAAACGCTCGCTCAGATAATAATTTTATTCAAATATACAAATCGAAATATAAATAACTTTAAATATTAAAACGTGCTTAACGTATTATTTATAAAATTTTAAATATTGTATTGTATTGGCAATAAATTCCCCACGGCTTAAAGTATCATTCAATTGTCTGCATCCCCTATGGGATTGTACGTGTGCAAATATTTTAATACTATGAGTGAAAATTTCTTATCGCTCTTGAAAAAGATACAATCAAAACAAAATTGTATCGCAAACCTTTTACACACACACATACACCTATATAATTATGTAAATCGCTTAATTTACATACATTGGCACAGCGAGCGAGATGACAGTTAGAAAATATAAATAAAAAAAAAAACTAAAACGATTTGTACTTACTGCCCACTGTCATATTTGCTGTTTTATTGATTAGTTTGAATTTAGGCGCATCTCCGGAAACTTCACAACGATATGATCCAGAAGAATGCATGTTCAGGTTTTTCAATTCAACATTGCAGAGGAACTGATTGCAGTGTGATGAACCTTCGGCAATAGTAACACCTCGAACGGGAAACCAGTTTGTAGTTGGCAGTGTAAGAGGTGAATATCTGCAATAAAAGTAAAAATAAAAATATTCAGTAAAATAGATGAGCTTAATATGAAATGTGGTGATAAAAGGGAAAAGAAATTATAGAATGTATACAAAAAATTTCGAATATTAAATGTTTGCATTGACAAACAATGACAATGAAAAATAAAACAATTTTAACGAAATTGTTTTCAATTTTCCTTAAAAACTATGCATTTCTGAATTGCTGTAACAATATTAATTAAAATCCATCCATAAATGGCTCTTCACAACCCTGCTGGGTCTTGGGCCGAGATTAGTATATAGTTCCAAGCGCTTCGATCTTCTGCGTTTCTTCGCCAGTTTTGAATCAGATCGGCGTTATTTTCCTGGACCTGATCTTTCCAGCGGAGCTTTGGTCGCCCCCTTCTGCGCGCACCTTCAGGGCCGTATTCAAAAACTTTCCTTGCTGGAGCGTTTTCATCCATTCGAACTGTATGTCCCATCCCTCCCCCCGGGGGCACATAAATATGGTCTTTATAGATTATTCCACTATCTAGACACAGTGCAACTGGGGTATAAAGGGAGCCCAGTCCCCTTAAGACAGGCAGGTGGTCAACTGGAAACTCCACTTTATTTCCACGGGGATCAGTGAGCTCGCAGAGTTCATTATTTGTCTCTTTAGACTTATAATAGTTCTCTGGCTGATCATTGGTGTTGGCCCCTATATGGGAGCATCGTGGTGGTTGTGGTTTTGCGGCCCCATAACAGGTTTTGTTTATTATGGTGGCCAGAATCATTTCGCTGATAATGACACGCATGGTGAATGATCCAGTCCAGTGAGCATGCTTGACATGTGTTCTGGACAAGGAGTTAGAAAGGCTCCGACTCTTTAGCAAGGTGTGATAGTTTGCAGACCTGCCCTGGAATTATTCAAGTTGCAACTAGGTGGTATCTGTTGCTTAGAATTATGTCTTCGGCTATCTAGGACGGTTGTATGACGTTCCAAATTATACAAAGTGGTTTGTCCACCATCTGATTAAGACTACATAGTCAGGCGCGGATGTAAAACGAATCACACTCTGTATGTCCCATCCTTTCCCCCCGGGGGCACATTATAGTCTTTTTGGAACCTACTATTCCATTTAGATTTGTGTCTTGCGGGGTAAAAGGGAGCCCAGGCCCCTCAAAAGCTAGTAGGAGTCACCTGGACAATCCACATATTTCCACGGGAAATCAGTTGCCCCAGAGTACAATATTTGCTCTCTTTAGACAAAAAATGTGCTCTGACTGGTTATTGAGGTTGGCCCCTATATGGGAGTATCGTGGTGGTTGTGGTTTCGGACCCTCGTGAGAGTTTGTGGGTCGGACCATTCAAATTAACACAATGAATGGTTCAGGTCCAGTGAGTATGAATGCTGGCGTGTTCTTGATAAATAAGAGCTTCATGCGTTCTGGACCAGGAGTTGGAAAGTCTCCAACTCCTCAGCAAGGAGTGAGGGCACGGCCTACTCCGGACTTTCTAAATTGCTACTAGAAGTGACTGGAGGATATACGTATCTGAAGGCCTTCTAGGGCGTAGTTGGTGTCCAATCAACTAAGTGGTTTAACTACCATCTGATTATGACCTCGCGGTCGGTGCAGATGTAAAACAAATCACACATTGTATGTCCCATCCAGCGCAGTCTTTGTACCTTAATGCGCTTCACAATATCAATATCGGCATACAGTTCATACAGCTCATGGTTCATGCGACGCCGAAAGTCTCCGCTAACGCAAACAGGTCCATATATTTTTCGAAGAATCTTTCTCTCAAATACTCCAAGCACGGATTCATCTGCTTGCGCGAGCACCCATGATTCTGCACCATACAGAAGCACAGGTAGTATGAGCGTCTTGTAGAGTATTATTTTCGTCTTTGGAGAAAGGGCTTTACTTTTGAATTGCCTGATTAGCCCAAAGTAGCATCTGTTTGCAAGCACTACTTTTCTTCGTATTTCCAGGCCGATGGTGTTCGTTGTATTGATGGATGTACCGAGATATACAAATTCATTAACAACCTCAAAGTTATAGTTACCAACGCTCACAGTTTCACCTAATCTTGTAGATTTTCTGTTCGTTGAAACCATAACCTTGGTTTTGCCTTCATTAACCGCCAAACCCATTTTCCGTGACTGCTTCTCAATACACGCAAAGGCAGCAGTTGCATCTCGCAATGTTCGGCCTATGATGTCAATGTCATCCGCATATGCGAGAAGCATATGGCTCTTGTCGAAGATAGTGCCATTCCTATTAACCGCTTCGTCTCGTATAACCTTATCCAATAGGATGTTAAAAAGGTCACACGATAAACAGTCACCCTGTCTGAATCCTCGCGTGGTGGTAAACGGGTCCGAAAGATCGTCTCCTATTTTCACCGAAGACTTCGTGCCCTGCAAGGTCATTTGGCAAAGTCTTATCAACTTCGCCGGTATCCCAAATTCAGACATGGCCTGATAAACATTTGCGCGGATCGGACTGTCACAAGCGGCTTTATAATCAACAAACAGGTGGTAGGTGTCAATTTGCTTTTCATGGGTCTTTTCCAGGATTTGGCGTAGCGTGAATATCTGGTCAGATGTGGATTTACCAGGTCTGAAACCACATTGGTAAGGGCCAATTATTTAATTGACCTTTGGTTTCAGTCGTTCACACAAAATTGTCGCCAGGATCTTATATGCAATGGGCAGGAGACTTATGCCTCTATAGTTAGAACAAACTAATTTATCTCCTTTTTTGTGGACAGGGCATAGCACACTGAGGCTCCAATCATCGGGCATGCGTTCCTCCAACCAAATGGCTTTAATGAGTCGATGCATGCTCCTAACCAACTCATTGCCTCCGGCCTTAAATAGCTCTGCCTGCAAGCCGTCGGCACCAGCTGCCTTGTTTTTTTTTGTGGCGCGATATAGCTATTTGAACCTTGTTTTGGCTGGGTGGTAGACATTCAACGTTGTCGTCAGGTATTGGGTAGCTCTCATCACATACCAACAAGTGGGAGAAATGTTCCCTCCATATCCTCAGTACACTTTGTGAATCAGACACCAAATTTCCTTGCTGGTCTTTGCAGGACGTAATTCCAGTACTGAAGCCCTCAGTTTAAAGTCTGACCTTCTGATAAAACTTACGCGCTTTATTATGCGTCCTATACATCTCAATTTCCTCGCACTCGCGCCTTTCCATTTCTCTCTTCTTCCGTCGGAACAGGCGTTTTTCCTCTCCTCTCTTCTCCCGATATTTCTCATGTACAGCTCGCGTTGCTACTGTACGGAGAGTTGCCAAATACGCTGCATTTTTCTGTTCAGTAGCTTGGCAACATTCATCATCGTACCATGGGTTCTTCGGTACTGGTCGTTGGTACCCAAGTACGTTACGTGCAGCGTTCTCCATTGAATGAGCGATGTGATGCCACTGATCATGAACACTATCGGGACGAGGAGTGCTCTCTTGGAGCAACTGGCTGACTCGAGCGGAATAAGCGATCTCATGCTGTTGTATGCGCAGCTTTCCGACGTCTAATTTTCTCCTTCGGAACGATGTTCGTACGTTTCTAGCCGAACGTAATCGGGTACGTACCTTGGCTGCGACGAGGTAATGATCCGAGTCGATGTTGGCACCTCTGATCGAACGTACGTCCAAGACACTGGAGGCGTGTCTACCATCGATCACAACATGATCGATCTGATTTTTTGTAACCCGATCAGGTGACGTCCATGTCGCTTTGTGGCTATCGATATGCTGGAATCTGGTGCTGCTAACTACCATGTTACGTGCCGCTGCAAAGGATATCAGTCTCATGCCGTTATCGGACGTTTCCTCGTGGAGACTGAATTTTCCGACCGTTGGGCTAAAGGCACTTTCTATTTTGGCACTATTTTGTCGTTAAAATCACCCAGAACTATTTTAACGTCATGGCGGGGACAGCGATCATACACTTCTTCCAGGCGCTCGTAGAATATGTCTTTAGTCTGCTCGTCCTTATCCTCTGTTGGGGCATGCGCACATATTAGGCTGATGTTAAAGAATTTTGCCCGTATGCGGATTGTAGCTAGTCGTTAATCAATAGGCTTGAATCCCGAAACTAGGTGACTAATTTTTTACTAACTACAAAGCCGCATCCAAATTCGTGCCTTGTCTCATGGCAGCTATAGTATATGTCACCTTTGGGTGTTCTGGTGACGCCGTGTCCAATCCATCGTATTTCCTGGATGGCAGTTACATGGAATTTGCATCCCTCAAGCACATCCATCAATTGGGTCTGCGCTCCTGGTCTGTACAAGGATCGTACATTCCAGGTGCAGATCCTCAAATCATGGTCCTTTTTACGTTTGCGGGGTCCGTCAACAGTAGGGGTCCGTTTCTCTATTTTCTGTTTCTTTTTCATTGCAATGTATATTCCATCGGTGGTGGGTTGCAAGCCCAACGCACCGAAGCCTATTTTTTAAAGTTCTTAGGTGAACTTTTGCGCAGCACATGTTAGTTCACTCCCCAGACGGTTGACTGGGAGAGCTATCCAGATGGCACCACGAGGAGGTATGTGTCCACGACTTGAGATAAGTAACAACAGGATAGGATCTGGGTCTTACCAGGCTAAAACCGATCAGAGTCCGTTGCCTGCTGCATTTATCGCCAGCCATTAATTAAAATGGTGGGCTTTTTATTGCAAGAAAAATTTTTACCGCAAGCGAAACTTATATATTTTGCAGTCCTTTCTTTTGTTAGTCATCTCAAAACTCAACTGCAAAAACTATGGGGGCAGATAGCATTCGGTAGCTCATGAACCACTTAAGACATCCTAATGAAATTTCACAGAAGCCAAGCAGAGATATTTCCAGTAAAGTTGCGGACGATTGGCCGTCTAGGATAAAGGGAGGCTTATGGGTATGCCAGACCAGGGACATACTATAAAAGGTTCATTTATTACTCAAATATTAAGAGTTTTCGACCTTAAGTAGGCCTTGAAAATATCTAAAAAAATATGTTAACATGTCTAAGTTACCTCATTTAGATTGGGAGAATATCGGGCCGACGCACGGTGGCTCAGAATCAAATTTCATTGGACAAAACCTATATTTTTCTGACATAGATTCTTAAAATTGTTATGCCATTAGAAAGTAAACAGATCAAAACTTAGGTAGCCGAAAAACTATGTCAAAATAATCACAGTAGTAGGCGTAGCATGCTGCTACAAGCAGAGGATTTAGGTTAATTTAGAAAAAAAATACCATTTCCTGAAAATTATTATTGGTAATGTACTGCGGTTTTTTTTGTTGCATTGGGTGGACTGTTCTTTTTCAGAAATGGTATTTGAGCATCCTGTATAATTTGTAGTTAGAGTGTTATGTAATAAATTTGAAACTACCAAATAATCGCAAAATTTAAAGTTTAATAGTGTATAACTTTTAAAGGATAAAAAAGGACAAAAAATCGAAACCACTCAAAGAAAGGCAAAAGTGTTGTCTTTAAGCCTATATATACTTTTGCAAATATAGAACATCTTTTTTATTTTAATGAAAATATTCAAAATTTTTACAAACAAAATTCTTTAAAAATTGCTAGAAATTTACTTTATAAACCATTTACTGCTATAAATACAAATTGCAGATAGCAAAATGTAGGGAGAAGGAGAGGAAAGTTATAAGTGGTATAAATATTTCTTCAAATGATTGAAATTCTTCTAAAAACCTTCCTAGAATTTTTCATGCATTTTTGCACAGATTTTTCAATTACCTGCTAAAAATTTTAGGAAAAAATTTTTAAAATTCCTTTGAGTAAAGTACAGAATGAATTTTAATAGCTCAAATTTTCCGTTTGATTTTATGGAATGCTATTTAGATATAGTATACAGCCTACTATAAGGACAATAATTTAAAAATAACTTTAAAGTATTCGATTTAAAAAGGTTGATACACTTTTGGAATTTTATTTTATAGCTCTGCAAAAATACATTATTTTCTGCTTAGTTAAAAAGTGAAAACTTACAGGTATAAAGAATTGACCGAAGAATATTTTAAGAACAAAAATAAAGAAGATGTTCTAAGAAAATTAAACATTGAAATACAATTGGAATAAAAAAACAAAATATCTGATTTCGTCAAAATATTGAAAAAAACACTACAAGGAACTACACTTTAGTAAAAGTAAATTTTACAAGCGCATTCCGAATTGGTTATAAGGTGAACTTCGTGTCCAGGTGATTTCAGAAACCACATATGAGGAGAATGGTGGAAGACAACAAAAATCGCTAGATAACTGTAGCGATAGATCTAAGAAACGAAAACTGAAGAATATAAATGAAGAAATCGGATGTGAAAATATTAAAGATAGTTTTCTTCGCAATCTGCGATCACAAAAATAAGTAGCGAAAGTGGATATCATTCAAAAAGTCCTTTCTGCTAGTCCGGAGAGACCAAAACGGGTCCTTAAAAGCATTCCAATACCAAACGAGGAAAAACAGTAAACAAATGAGGACGCGCTTGCATAACATAACAGCAGTATACTCAACTCAGATTGCGTGCGATCGAAAAAGGCTCAAATTTATACCCATCATATCATCACATAACTGCAGCTAAAAAGGAAAAATTTTCAAAACATTTGACAAAAACATATAAAATATTTTTTTCATACATACATACTTACATACAAAAATGTAAATTTTCAAATATTTAAACATACAAAAACAAGGAAACGGAAATAACAAATAAATAACAAATAATAAATTCTCTCTTATGAAATAATTATAACAAATTATGTGTCTTTTGAATTAAGTACCTATTATTCTGAGCTAAATTGTCTGTGTCTGTCTTGAAATTTATTCTCCTTACATTTGGTACATTAACATTTCTAATATATAACGTCTCTTATAGTTTTTTTTCTATATCTAATATTAATGCTTCCTCAAACTGAGGATAATGATTATATTTCTTACAATGTGAAGATAAGGAAATATTCCCATATTTTTGGTCACGCCTATGATCAACAAATCTTGTTTTAAGTTTATTTTTTGTTTATACAAGGTGGCGCAAAAATAACCTTCCGATGTTTTTTGGCTGTAATTAAAAAAATAAATGAAAAACTTTGATTCTTCTTGTGGATTATTTTTATTTGGTCTTTTAATTTTTTTACATCAAGTCGAGAATATGATGTCATGTAAATGGCCGCCGCCACAGTTGATTGTCATTTGAGCCCTTTTTATGGCATTTTCCATCACTTTGGCCAAAACTTCCGGCGATAGGTCCTCACATTCTTGACGGATATTGTCTTTAAGAGCTGCAAGAGTCTGAGGCTTGTTGACATAAACCCGCGACTTCAAAAAGCCCCACAAAAAGAAGTCTGCAGCGCTCAAATCAGGCGATCTTGCTGGCCAGTGCAAATCGCCAAAACGGCAGATTAGGCGCCCGGGAAATGCATCCTTCAGCATATCGGTTGTGGCACGTGCAGTGTGTTCCGTTGCACCGTCCTGTTGGAACCACATATTTTCCAATCCCAATTCATCAAGTTGCGGCAAAAAGAACTCGTTGATCATTGCTCTGTAGCGCTCACCATTCACAGTAACCGTTTGGCCCGCGACGTCTTCGAAGAAGAAAGGTCCGATGACTCCTCCAGCGAAAACAGCACACCATACAGTGAGTTTGAGCGGGTGTAATGGCTCTTCGTGGGTTACACGCGGATTTTCAGTGCCCCAGAAGCGTAAATTTTGCTTATTTACGTACCCGCTAAGATGGAAATGGGCCTCATCACTCATGATTATTTTTGATGAAAAATCATCTTCCTCTTGGTGGTGATTAAGGATGGCTTGAGCGTATGTTAGACGCGATTGGCGGTCAGCAGCTAACAGCTGATGCACCGTCTGGACTTTGTACGGAAACATCTTCAAATCTTGTACCAAAATTCGCTGTAAAGACCGTCGACTGATACCCATTTGCGTGGCACGTCGTCTGGTCGATGTCGACGGCGCTTTTATGACATCCTCGCCTACAGCAGCAATATTCTCTGCAGAACGGCTACTCCGGGGTCTGCCACGCCTGGCAGCGTCTCGTGTTGTGCCAGTCTCTTCGAGGCGAGCGGCTAAACGTCGCAGTGTTTCACCAGTAGGCGTTGGACGGCCAGGAAATCTGCGACGAAATTCACGTTGTGCCAAAGTCACCGAGCGATTATTGGTTAAATAAATAGTCACCAATATTCCGCGTTCTGGAGCAGTGTAGCGTAACATTGTGTATTAACGTGTGTTTCGCATGTGTTTACTACACAAATGTCAAAACAGAACTGACATTAGGGGCCAATCGCAAAATTTATAGCATTTTCTGATAGGAGGATTTCTTTTGCGCCACCTTGTATTTTGTATAACTTTTCTGGATGGTATAGCTTTTCTGGTGGATGATATTTTGTCAGAATTGAATAGTTTTCATCCGGATATTAAATTTACGATTGAAAGAGAATTAGAATCTAGACTTCCATATTTAGATATTTTGATAATAAGGAAAAGAAATAAGTTAGTATTTGATTGGTATAAGAAACCAACATCTTCTGGAAGAATTATTAATTTTTATTCAAAACATCCGAGAAAAATGATAATAAACACAGCGAAAAATATGATAGACAGAATATTGACTATAAATGATAGAGAATTTCATTTGAAGAATAGGGATACAATAAGAGATATACTTAATGACAATGATTTTCTAGTAGAATTAACTAACAGATTAATTAGACAATATGGTAGTTATAGGCATAATTTAGGAAATACTACGGCAGAGCCAAGAAATTGTAAATCAGTAACTTATGTTCCTGGAATATCAGAAAGATTAAGAAAGTGTAAAATATATGCCACAGATAAATATATAATTGCACACAAAACACATTAAATAAATTATTTAACAGTATGAAGGATAAAATAGGAAAAATGGAAATATCTGATGTAGTATACAGGATACCATGTGGAGGAAAGGACCAGGTGAACTGTGACAAAGTTTATATTGGGACAACAAAAAATAAACTTAAAACAAGATTAGCTGGTCACAGGTGTGACCAAAAATATAGGAATATTTCAACACAGAAGACATCCTTATCTTTACATTGTAAGAAATATAATCATTATCCAAAGTTTGATGAAACATCAGTATTAGATATAGAAAAAAACTACAAGAGACGTTATATGTTGGAAATGTTAGAAATTGTTAATGTACCATATGTAAGGAGAATAAATTTCAAGACAGACACAGACAATTTAGCTCAGAATTATAGGTACTTAATTAAAAAGACACATAATTTATTATAATTATTTCGTAAGAGAGAATTTGTTATTTGTTATTTATTTGTTATTTCTGTTTCCTTGTTTTTGTATGTTTAAATATTTGAAAACTTAAATTTTTGTATGTATGTATGTATGTATGTATGAAAAAATATTTTATATGTTTTTGTCAAATGTTTTGAAAATTTGTCCAATATGTTAAAAATTTTTGTTTTAAAAAATAAAAAAAATTTTTCCTGAAGAAGCTTTCCATAGGAAAGCGAAATATCGAAAAGAAAAAAAAAATATATTGTTAATTTGATTTAAAAAGACCGTAAAAAAGAATAAGAGATATTTATTAAAGTTAAAAAAGGTCGATTAAATCTCTACAAAAAAAAAATATAATTTGAATTTATTATTTTAATGAACTAAAGTATACAAATATTAATAATAAATGTTATTTTATTTATCTACAATCTATTTATGACTATAAGTAAATATATAATTAAAGAAAAATTAAGTTACACTGTTTTATTTTAAAATTTACCAAAAACTAGGAAATATGTTAAGCATAAGGTTAAGCGTAGCGCGCTGTACCGATCATAATAAAGCTTAAATCGATAAAAGCTTAAGATGTTATCTATTGACTAAAAAAGAATTTTTAAGAAATCTTTGTTAGTTAAAAAATTACAGAGTTTTGGCCAATGATATACGTTTCTAAGCCACTGTGCGACGTGGTGTACTTTTTATCTTCGGATTAGTAATCTAAAATATTAGCTGTTATAGCTTCTTTGCTTATATAATCGAAACTGACTTGGGTAGTAGTAAAATGTTTTACACTATTCTAAAGACAACCTGTAGCAAAGGCGAATAAAAGAAAAATTACATAAAAAATTGTATCAATCAGTTCACCCTCCAGGCCTATATAGCCAATTTTAAAACAAAATTTATCACCAACATCAAAATTCCTCGGTATAGAAAGCACCTATTGAAAGAAAGTAAACCGATTATTAAAGCTCCATAGCTTGGCTACATGCTCCAAAAAGGATTTGATAAAATCCATTTTTTGAAACATTTTTCTCCGTTTAGGGAATTAGTAGTTTATGGGTTAAAAGTAAAAAAAAAATATTTTATTTTACCATTTCATTACAAACTCTTTTGTATATATTGCTTTAAAATTTTGTAAAAAGAGCTCGATCCGTTCAGATTTTGTGGGAATTCAAATTCTATGTTTTATTTTTCAAACAACCACTTCACCGTAAAATTTAGAGTTTTATACGTAAATGACATTTAAAAACAGCGACGCGTAAAAAACTGTTAATAAATTGTTAATCTAGAATTCATAAGCTTACCGATGATAGCCTCTAACTTAACAGGTTTATGAGCTAACGAACTATTTCCGAGAAAAAAAATAATAATTTTCAATTGTGAGACGTTTTAGTTACAAAAGTAAGGTGACATTGTTGACAAGCAGGCCATACCTTGAAAAGTAATCACTTAAATAGTCTAATGCAATGTAAAGTAATGCACTTCATTACGACGCGTCGCCAATGTACAATGTGAAGGTTTATAATAGACAGACGTTTTTATCTGCAAAATAAATTCAGCAGAATGATTTAGAAATTCATACTGAAAATAGATGATGAGAGGTAGGAAAAAAGGAGAAACAAGTAAAAAGTCGTAAAATTTTTGGATCAAATATACGGAAATTTGAAACAAAGTAAATAAAGTTATTTATATGAAAAACCGCAAATCTACAAGCTACGTTGGAGGATCTATTGGAAAAACATCACAAAATTATATTCTTATGAATATTTTGCCAACTTGAAAATAGAGATTAAATAAATATTTAGATATTTAAGCTTCGCAAAAGCTGGTTAAGGACATTTTTCATTTAACTGGGATAAAAAACGAGAAAAATCTGATTTACTGGCTAATCATGTTCGGTGTTGCGAAGCAAATGTTCATTTGCTGGAGCGTCTAGAACTCAGCACATTGCAAAGTGTGTGATCACAGATAGATATATGAATATTGAATACGATTATCATGGAAGATGTTCGCCTGGAGAGTAAAAGTAAAACTTAAATTATATAATTATAACTTGGTAAGTGTAAAGAAAACCACATTCAGAACAGACAGATGGTCATATGAAATAAAACTTGTATGAAATAATTCCCTAAGATTACCTTTAAAGAGTTAAAAACTGGGTGTATATTATTGAACGTACTTTTTAAGAGAGTTTAAACTGAATAATATATACGAGTATGTCAATTAGAATATTTTTAAGAGCGCCCTTAATTTTATATATTTTAATAATTGCTGTAATGGTTTATATTACCATTACGTAATTGATAATAATTTGAAAGTTTCAACAGATAATGCCCTTTTTTTGGTGCGTTAAAAATAAAGTGATTTAAGAAACACCCAAAACAATTATTGTTTGCTGCACTTTAAGAGAATTTAATTTGTATATGCTATTGCTAGTTAACTGTTAACATGAGTATTACCATTAATTTAAAAATCTAATGTGCTGTTTTTCTATAACAAAAAATCAATCCATTGGAAAATTGTATTAAAAGCACTCATGTTAGTACTTATTTTTTGTGTATACAGGGATTGTTTATTATATAGAAAAAGTACATATATATATATATATATATATATATATATATATATATATATATATCACGCAAATTAATCTAAAGAATTTACAGTCAATATATATTGTCATCATTTTATAGATTCTAATAAATTTAAATAAAATTACCACTTTGCATGGCATTAAAATTGAAAGATTTTCTTTTATCACGACGCATACATTTTTCGTTATGCTTGCGTGGCTAGAGCTCCAAATTTAAATACTTAATAATAATAAAGAAACATACAAATGTAATACATTTCGACTGACATCAATAAATTAAAATATAAAAATGAAGTATTAAAAACGCCATTATGTCTTGCAAATTATAAAAAAAAAATTATTAATTTTATGTTGAAATTTTTATCGGTTTGCTGACTTTATTTGTAAAAAATGTATTATAAATCTATTCCGTTCACTGGCTATGGAAGTTAATGAAAAAATATATATACCGATATAAAATATATAGAGTTCGAGAAAAATAATTTTAAATATCAAATATTGTAATATTATAAAAAATAAATAATAAATAACAAGTAAAAGCAAAAATCTGTGGTTTACTAAGAATTACTGGATATGTCGACGTAGATCGGCTTTACTTAACTCATGTGAAAATTTCTTATATTATACAAACTATCAGTAATTTTAGCTTAATTTCGTTCTTAAAACTTCTACTTATTTTAAAAAGCTGTACTTCTCCTATCAACAAAACAAAGTTTAGCGCCACTGTAACTTTCAACTAGTCAGAGCTTATTTTTATATTTCAACTAATTGAAAAATATTTTGAATGTTATGCTTTTAATTTTGGAAAATAACAAGCTGTAGACTAAATTGTCAGTAAAGGAAAGCTTTTGTTCTAAGTAAGTTTTCTATGAAAAATGTCTTTAAAATATTGTCACAATATATTCAAAAAATAATATCGCGTTTTTTTCTATTAAATTAATTATAAAATAATTTAAAGACTTTATGATTTCTTGTTTTTCGAATTTCGAATTTTTTTATTATATTATTTTATTTTATTTATTCTTTTTTGTATTGTATCTTCAAAAATATTTCAAACTAACAATAAGTATTCAGATCATAAAACTGGAATTTTCCAGTTAAGTACAGCCACTGCCGGACAAAATATACATTTCACGTAGATAATTTATTTGCTTAAATTAAAGGCATCTTATTCAATCCAATGTAGCCACTTTCGTAAAGAATGTTGCGGGCTAGGAGGTTTGGATGATATCCAAGCTTGTTTCTATAAGTTAGTGCTTGTTTAACAATCTCTTCTCTTACCAAGGAAACGTGGAGGTCCTTATATTTAGAATTTTCGATATACCCTGGGGCGGTTGTGATCATTCGAAGTATTTTATTTTGTCTCTTCTGTATTCTTTCTACATTTGTTCCTGAGGTAGTGCTCCATAATTGAATACCATAGCACCAAAGTGGTTTTTGAAACCACTTATATAGTTTTATATATTAGAAACTTGCAGTCCAAGCTCAGTGTAGAGTTTCTTCCAATCAGCCAATGTACTTGAGCTGTTTGTAGTCTTAATTGAGTCAGTTTAGCATCTATACAGTTTTTCCAAGTCAAACGCCTGTACAAGTGAATGCCGAGATATTTAACCCTCGAGTTTTGAGGTATGATTTGACCGTTAATTGTAACTCCTATATGAATGCACTTCTGCTCATTGAACGCTATTCTCCATTTCTTTAACCAGTTTTCCAACTTAAACACATGAGTCTGAAGGTTCTGAGAAAAGCCGTATAGTCAGCAAATGTAGAAGTATGGATTCTACCATCGGTTGGCATGTCAGATGTAAAAATAGGATAGAGGAGCGGTCCAAGAATACTTCTCTGGGGAACTCCTGCTTCAATTGGCTGAAGCCATCTCATAAAATCCCCCTGTCGTACGACAAACTTTCGACCGCTCAAATAGCTGTCCAACAAGTTGCTAAGGTTTATAGGCAAATTCTGTCCCATCTTGTACTACAGCCCTTCGTGCCATACCTTATCAAAGGGCTGAGAGACGTCAATGAATAGGGCAGAATAGCATTATTTTTCCTCAAATGTTTGTTTTATTACATTTGTTACTCTGTGCACCTGTTCAATTGTAGGTAGTTTTCTTCAGAATCCAAACTGATGAATCGAGATGCATTCTTTCTCATTCAGAATCTGAATTAGTGTATTTGTGATTAGTTTTTCAAATAGTTTTGACATGTAAGGCAATAGACTAATGGGTCTATAAGATTCCACCTTCGTGTAATCCTTTCCAGGCTTAGGGATCATGATGATCGCTGAGACCTTCCATTGTTGCGCAAAATACTAGAGTCTCACTACGGCATTAAAAATAAACGGAATAATTTTAACTACTGAGTGAGGAAGCTCAATTATCATTTGTTGCTGATATTATCAACACCCGGAGATTTCTTCGGTTTCAATTCTTTAATGGCTCTTTGAACCTCTTGAAGCTTAAACCTTATGCGAACAGCTGATACATAATTGAAAGAGTTCAGATCGACAGTATCAGATGCAATGTTCGAGGTAAATATTTTTTTCAGATGTATGGCGAATGAATTACCCTTTTTCTAAATCGTTTCTAGCCCAATCTCCATATGAATTGCGCAAGGGAGGTTTATTTATCGTAGGTCTTTTCAGATTTCTTGTTGCGCGCCATAGTGAGTAATCCGATTGGGGAGTTGCATCAAAGCTTTCAAAATATTTTTTAAAAGATGCAACTTTTTGAGATTGTAACAAATCTCTTAACCGTCTTGTGCATTCTCTTAACTTGGCTTTAAGTTGTGGTGATCTGTGCTGCTGCCACTCTCTTCGAGCCCTTCTTTTTTCGACCAAAATCGTTCAACATCTGCTGTATAAATTTTATTACACCTGACTTGTCTGGAAATTCGGCTAGCGTGTTGAACAGCGTGTTTGAAATTTTCCTCGGGGTAAACAATTGAGATGTCTATATCCTCTCATGTTCTAAGCATAATATTTTAGATATTTCTTATATTTCAACCAATTTATACTTGTCCCTGATAACGCTGGTAATCCTTTAGGTAAATTACTTATATAAACAATAGTTGGTGTGTGGTCCGATGACAAATCTAATGATGCTTCAACACATACCTTACTTTCAGGGATGCCCTTTAGCACGCCGAAGTCAATAACGTCTGGAGTTTTGTTTCGATCTGTTGGCTAGTGTGTGGGCCAATATTATAAATTTTATATTTTATATTATAAATTTTCATATAAATATGGTCCGGATTGTATTCCGAGTTGCATTCTTAATAAATGTGCTATGACACTAGCAAAACCTCTTACAATAATCTTCAACATATCATTGAAATTTAGTTATTTTCCGAAAATGTAGAAGGATTCTTTTTTACCACTATAGTGGTATTGCTCAATTTAGCCCTGTACATAAACTTTTTGAGAAAATTGTTGTGATCATCTTCACCAACAAGTTTCGTCTATATTGGTTCCTCCTCAGCATAGTTTTAGACGCTAACCAATCGGGGATTTGTTTAACGAAAACACACCAACGTTATTTCTTTAACCGCAAACTTCTGATAAGGAGACTTGACCTTATGGGATTCACAAACAATTAATTAATGGGGATTAATTCATATCTGTTAAACTGACGTCAAAACTTTCGTTTTAACACGCTTACTTACAAGGACGTTTTTGTTTCATCTGATTTGCCGCAGGGTAGGTAGTTTATTAATAAACTGCCCAATGCCGTTAAATACTCAAACGTTCTTTTATAAGCGCACGGCATGAAGACATTTCGAAAATGATGCTGCATCTGTTACTATGGGAGAAATAAGAATTACGGAATTCGAAGCTCTTGGTGTTCTTGGCCTGAAAATTCAGTTCGATCTTCGTACTAATTATACAACCTATATCTGTCCAAAAATAGAATACAAATCGTTGCCCCATACTCGACCACGTGGAGGACAGGACCAAGAGGCTCATTGGAGACAGAAGTGTATCCACTCTATTGATTCTCTAGAGCAATGTGGGATATATTTTACTGTTTTATCGTTACTACAATAGTAAGTGCTTTAAAGAAATTTGGAAACTTATTCCCATTACTCGCATGTTTTTGTGTTTAGCTCGGGTTTCGTTGAGAGCGCATCCATTTGTGATTGATTGGCTAGTGAATTTGCACTACCAACTACAGTGAAAATTATGTTGTTGTGTTAAAAAAACTCTCTCGAGGGGTCTTTCCTGTTACTTTCAATGTAGAAAAATTCAAAACGAATGTCCACAAACGCTACTCCTTCTTTCCTCCTCCTCATAATCAAATGTCCACACACAGCCAACCGAATGAAGGGAATATTCTTGTATGTGCGAGAACCGCTTCAAATATATATATATATATATATATATATATATATATATATATTATATATATATAAGCACCACTTGCTGAGCAAACGAATTAATTCAAGTTGAGTCATCAGTGAGTAAAGAAACCAAAGTTGCCACCGTGTTCATTTTGTGTGTATTTAAAGTAAATAAATCGCTTAACTTAATTTAAAACTCTAAAATGCTGTGTTATTAGAACGAAACGTTTATTAAAAGGACTAAACGTAATAACATAGATAAAAAGTAACGATTATTTACTTATTATTTAATTTTGCTATTTTTGTTCAAAATTCATAATATGTTTATGAAAATGTTGTTTACTAAACTTTTTATAACTTAAAAAATATTATATCTTATAATACGGTTTGTAAATATATTTTCGCTGAATCTAAGGAGATTTCATTCATTAAGTTTAAACTTGTACACGCATATAATTGAATGAATTTACATTCTTTTTAAATGTTTTGCTGACTTTAATTTCTTCGCTTCGCATGGTTAAAATTAAATAAATGAAAAAGTCGTACTGAATTTAAATTAATGTAAAGTATTTACATTTTTGTTCGTAGTGCCAGCAACACCTAAATAAATTGTTTCATTTTAGCAATTTATTTTTTCCTTTTTCCATCTCTTTGTTTGTTAATTTGCTTTCATGGCTAAATTGTCTTTTTCTATGGATTTCTTCTATTTTGTATTCTTATATTGCCTTCTTTCTATTCACAGTGCAATTAATAAAACAAAGTGTTTTTTGTTTAATATTGCTGCAACATTTTACAACGTTCCATCGAAAATCCAATTCTTGCCAATACCATACAATATTTTAATTGCTAATTTTTCGTTTTATTTAACCATCTGTTATTCCTTTTTTTCATTATATTCTCTTTTTATTATTATTTTTGGTTATATTAAGCAAATTTTATTTGTCTTTACATTGAATTACAAAAAACCATTCGGGCAGCTTTAATCAATTGTGGCTCCAAGTCTTTTTTGTTTTTGTGGTGCATAGTTATAAAAAACATTATTTTCATTTAAATGCTTTGTATTTAAAGAGACGGTGCCGTTCTAGCATATGTAATTGTTCAAACTATTTACATTCTTTTGCAAATATGTTTAATGTTTTTTAACGAAGGAATAATTTGAAATTTTTGTGGACTATTTAATTTTTATAAGATTTTTTTTAATTCCTTTTTGTTGAATAATATAGGGCATAGGTATGGGATATGTCCAAAATAACACTTTTTATAGAGGTAAAAATGATGTAAAAGTTTCCTTTTTCCTTTGTTTTTTAACTATAGTCATTCAAAATACCTAAAAAAAATATATTCTGGGTCGTTATACGTAGAGAGTCGATTTAACGATATTTCCCTGCCTGTTCACGCCTCTCTTCCGAGATTGTCCGATATGAATATTTGAATCCTTCAGGTTACTTGAAAATTTGTCTAGCATGAACTAATGTCCTGCTGGAAATAATAAGTTCCAGCCGGGTCCATCAGGTAATTTATCTAATCTTTGACCTTTAAAGAAAACCAATCACGACGGGCACTACTATCCACATACCTCGAATTACCATAATCAATATAAACTAGCAGCACTTGAGGGGATAATTCCTACTCATGCAATGCATGGTACTACAACTAGCAAATTAGGTTACGGGTATTCGAGAGAGGGAGTTCATTTAACATGGGAATCGTCCATCCAAAAAATGAACTTTCCCTGTAATGCTTAGTGCGATTCAGTGGTCAAGAAACGGAAAAATGTGCGAGTAACGGGAACAAGTTCCTTACTCTTTGGGGATCGGCTACCTTCCAACACTTTGAAAATTCACCGGCATGATACAAAGTGCTGGAAAGGCTGCTAACGGACGTGTTAGCGTTGAAGAGCTTTGTTTCTTGACTAGTGCTGCATAGTAAAGGATACAAGAGCAAGTAATCCTTACTTGCCGTCAGCCAAAAAGTTAGTTTTATCAACCGAGTCGAAATTGATGAACTATAATTATCCCTTACTCTTTTAACAAATGTTATCCCGAGAAGTAGCAAGAACTTTAACACGAAAGCGCTTTAGTACATTGATACTCGAAGATCTTGCTCTTTTGCGTCTGTTTTTTTGCTTTAACGCCAGATACTGAAAACCTCGTCTCTTGTTCTGATTGCATTTTTGCACGTCTGAATAAATCAAGACTTCGATGTGGTCTTATTCGAAATTTCTTTTGATGGAAATAAAAGTTTTCATTCACAACGAAATGATATTTACAACCATTTTCGCAATTGCATCCAAAAAACCTAATTTTCAATTAAATTACCTAACAACGAGCCTTCTCATTAATATCTGTTAAACGTTTGGTAGCTGGTTTCGAAACATTATGAAGCTCTGAAGGCGAAGATGTTGCAGTGATCGGGTGTTGCCAAGAGGTATACAAACATTAGCATAGACAATACAACACTAAAAACGGGAATAAAAACCTCAGAAACAATCTTAACACTATACACGCTAAGAACGGAAAAACACCCCAGACGGACACACTTATCCAGCAAATGAAAACACTATATTAGCTCCGTATAAAATGGCAGGTGGCGGGAAAATCTACCAGCATGAGTAGATACGACGCTAATAAAAGAACGACATACCTCAACACTATTTCTACTAGCAGACATAATACTAACTTTCCAATACTAGGAGTATCAGAAGGCCTTCTAGGGCGAGGATGATGCTATATTTCATCAGCAGTGATATGATCCATCGTCTGGTAATGGCTTAGACAGCTAGATACAGACGTAAGTAAATCGAATCACACAACTCTCCAATACTAGAAACATGGCTTGACTTGATTATTATCGCATCGAAAGTGCTCGCCAATCATACCGATAGTATGGACGGTTTTTTTCTGAGGAGAATGAAAACAGAATTTAAGGGTATAACTAATTATACCCAGAGTTGGAAAATGAAATTCAGTTGGCGCCTGCTGCTAACTCAACTCTCTAGACAGATAATGATTTGTTATGTTAAACAGTCCCTCGAAGAGTATAATGAGGTCAGTGGTACTACAGTTCCCTGAGACAAGCAAAAGATATCGGAGAGAAAAAATGGAGACACATGACGGTTTTTGATATCTCTAGATGTCACCTAGATACTCAATATCCGAAAGTCAGTATTGCAGCTACTTAAATTCATTAGGCCCCAGGTTTATCGCAGCTGCGGATTATAACGCACCTACTGGGGATTGCGTCCGATAACACCGAAAGGTAGGGTCTTGTATGATTCTATTATTAAAATGGATTTGAATGTCATATCAAGTGGCCAGCCCACATACTGGTCAACAGATCGAAACAAAATTCTAGACGTTATTGACTTCGGTGTACTAAGGGACATCCCTGAAGGTAAGGTATGTGTTGAAGCCTCATTAGATTTGTCAGCGGACCACACACCAACTATTGCTTATATACGTAATAACCGGATATCTAATTTACCTAAAGGATTACTATCGTTGTCAGGGACAAGTATAAATTGGTTGAAATATGCTCGGAAAATATTATGCTTACAACACGAGAGGATATAGACATCTCCATTGTTTACCTCGAGGAAAATTTTAAACACGCTGTTCAACACAATAGCCGAACTTCCAGGTGTAATAAAATGTATGCAGCAGATGTTGATCGACTTTTGGTCGAAAAAAGAAGGGCTCAAAGAGAGTGGCAGCAGCACAGATCACCACAATTTGAATCAAAGTTAAGAGAATGCACAAGACGGTTAAGAGATTTGTTACAATCTCAAAAAGTTGCATCTTTTAAAAAATATTTAGAAAGCTTAGATGCAACTCCCCAATCGGATTACTCACTATGGCGCGCAACAAGAAATCTGAAAAGACCTACAATAAATAAACCTCCCTTGTGCAATTCATATGGAGATTGGGCTAGAAACGATTTAGAAAAAGGGTAATTCATTCGCCATACATCTGAAAAAAATATTTACCTCGAACGTTGCATCTGATACTGTGCTCGTTCAATTATGTACCAGCTGTTCGCATAAGGTTTAAGCTTTAAGAGGTTCAAAGAGCCATTAAAGAATTGAAACCCAAAAAATCTTCGGGTATTGATAATATCAGCAACAAAATGATAATTGAGCTTCCTCATTCAGTGGTTGAAATTATTCTGTTTATTTTTAATGCCGTATGAGACTCTAGTATTTTGCACAACAATGGAAGGGCTCAGCGATCATCATGATCCCTAAGCCTGGAAAGGATCACACAAAGGTGGAATCGTATAGACCCATTAGTCTGTGTCAAAGCTATTTGAAAAACAAATAGCAAATAGACTAATTCAGATTTTGAATGAGACAGAATGCATCCCGAGTCATCAGTTGGGATTCAGAAGAAAACATAGTACAATTGAACAGGTGCACAGAGTAACAAATGTAATAAAACAAACATTTGAGGAAAAGAAATACTGTTCTGCCCTATTCATTGACGTCTCTTAGGCCTTTGATAAGGTATGGCACGAAGGGCTGAAGTACAAGATGGGACAGAATTTGCCTATAAACTTTAACAATTTGTTGAACAACTATTTGAGTGGTCGAAAGTTTTACGTACGACAGGAGGATTTTATGAGTTCGCTTCAGCTAATTGAAGCAGGGGTTCCTCAGGGAATTATTCTTATTCTTATTTTTACATCTGACATGCCAACCGATGGTAAGTCCATACTTCTACATTTGCTGACGATACGGCTTTTCTCAGCATACACAAATGCCCTCAACGGGCACCACAGAACCTTCAGACTCATGTGTTTAAGTTGGAAAAATGGTTAAAGAAATGGGGAATAGCAGTCAATGAGCGAAGGTGTGTTCATATAAGATTTACCTTGTGTAGCAAACATGCGCACTAGTTACAATTAACGGTCAAATCATACTTCAAAATTCGAAGTTTAAATATCTCGGCATTCACCTGGACAGGCGCTTGACTTGGAAAAACCATATAGATGCTAAACTGACTCAATTAAGACTAAAAACAGCTCAAGTACATTGGCTGATTGGAAAAAACTCTACACTGAGCTTGGACTGCAAACTTCTAATATATAAAACTATATAAGTGGTTTCAAAAATCACTTTGGTGCTATGGTATTCAATTATGGGGGATTGCCTCAGTGACAACTGTAGAAAGAACACAGAAGAGACAAAATAAAATCCTTCGAATGAAAATAACCGCCCCAGGGTATATCAAAAATTCCAATATTCATAAGGACCTCCACGTTTCCTGGGTAAGAGAAGAGATTGTTAAACAAGCACTAACTTATAGAAACAAGCTTGGATATCATCCAAACCTCCTAGCCCGCAACATTCTTTACGAAAGTGGCTACATTGAATTGAATAAGGTGCCTATAATTTAAGCAAATAAATTATCTACGTGAAATATATATTTTGTTTAGCAGTGGCTGTACTTAACTGGAAAATTCTAGTTTTAAGATCTGAATACTTATTGTTAGTTTGAAATATTTTTGAAGATACAATAAAAAAGAGAAAAGTTAAAAAAAAATATTAAGACAGTTAGTAAAAATTATAAAACATTTAGCATGCTAATTAAAAGTGAAGTTTTATAAATTTAAAAATTATAAATTATTTGATTGGTACGTATAGAAGTTATTTAGTTTTACTTTGTTTAAGGCGCCATAACACGTGCCAAACCGTTCAATATTGAACAAATAACCATACTGCACTTTCGATATTTATGATCACTGCACATTATCAAGTTATGGCGTAAAGATATATAGACGTTTGAAAAGTGCTAGCATGTCATTCAGATTTACTTAAAAATCAGTCAACAATTCGCAAAATTTATAGATAAAACTGCGACTTTTATGGTGTACATAATCGTCCATCTGACCATCCGTGGAACTATGATATATTTTATACCACATACTTTTTATATAAGGCAAATGTGGGCAATTTTATCGTATAAGTTCCAGCTGGTGCAGAAATTAAAGCTGCAACACCATTATATGCATTGTTCTTTTGTTAATCGCCAAATTATATTCGATGATAGGGTTCATTTTTAACTCAGTGGGCTTAGTGATAAACAAAATTGCCACAAATAGTGTGAAGAAACTTTGTCAAATGCTATGGTATTTAAATGCCAATAGCATCATTGAACCTTATTTCTTTAAATAAAATACCGATCACGGTCGAGAGTTCGCAACATTTTTGGTATCGAAATAAACATATGATGAAGCTACGTACGAAGGCAAACGAAACAATCGAAAGCGATAATTTGATATCGACCAATAGATTTGTTGATTAATTATACGATTAATACCTCTTCATTATTTCCTATGAGGCCACATGTTGTGTTGACAAACTAGTGAAATTTAAATTATGTGAATTTTTATTTTGTATTGTTTTTATCTGACAGCCACTTGATCTAAAAGCCCCTTTAAATTAATAATTAGCATTTTTCTGTGGATAACATTAATGAAAAATTACATAAATCATTGTCACCATATGCTATTCCTTTCATTAATTTTTTGTTATTTTTTGATATTTGCATTTACCTTAATTCCTATTATATAATTTATATTTTATTCCTTTTTTTTTGTAAATTGATTATAATTAATGATAACTTTTTATTTACGTTCACTCTGTTTAAATATTAAAAAATTCCATCATCATCATCATTGACGTCAGTGTAATTTAATTATGTTTCATCACAAAAATGCATTCATTTCATTTGCAAAATTAAATCAATTTAATGGATTCTGAACACAAATGAACAAAAAAAGAAGAAACAAAAAATAATTAAATATATAAAAGAGACCAATAAAATGTGGCAATTAAGTATTATTAAAAAGTTGCAAATACATTCACATCTTTTTTATTAAATGATATATTTTGTTTTCGAATTCCCTCATTCAGTATGAAATTAGAGAAGAAATTCCAATTTTCATATTTTCGTCAGTGGTCAGCGTCTTACTGTTTTAAATAAAATTTATAAAATTTTTGTAGGCCATGGTTACAAGGAGGCTTTATTATTTTAAATATAGATGCTATTCGAAAGAATTTTTTTAATAATTTTTTATATAATATTTTTATCATGCTAAAAGACATTTTCATCTTAAATTCAGCTGAATTGAAATTTTTGTTTAATAAAATGTGAAAGTTTTAGGGCGGGGACTTAATTTAAATGCCAAATATGAAGAAGTATTGGGTTTTTCATCAAGAAATTTATTTTTCAATTGTGACAACACCAACATGATATTTTGGACATTTAGTTTTTTGACGTATTCGTAGTAGAGATGCATTTGGCAATTGTTACAATGAATTCAATTTCATACAAAAATCGCATTAAAATATCGCATAAATAATCCCACTATGAAAATTATGGTTCTGTTAAAGTTACATTTCTTAAAATTTGGGATATTTTCGGACTATTAGTCCTTCTGAGACTGCTATTTAAAATTTTGTCGTTAAATTTGCGTCGCCAGGCTGGATAAAAAATGTGCGAAAACCAACGCGTGTTCGACCGGGATATGCAACTAAAAACATTGCAGCCGTGACCCACATATTCAAATTTGTCAATTCCTCGACCTTCTTAACAATTGGAGTTATCCAAAGCCACGAAATGGCGAAGCTTGCATAGGGATTTGATTTTGAAGCCTTGCGAGGTTCAACTGGTGCTGGAATTGAAGCCGACAGACCATTCAATTCATTCAGGAACAACCGGCTGGTTTTTCCGAAAAAATCATTTCTTCAGACGAAGCCCATTTTCACTTGTCAACGCATGTCAACAAGCAAAATTGCCACATTTGGGCTTTTGAAAAACCTGGAGCGATTATTGAGAAGCTTTTGGATGCTTAACGTGTCACTGTATGGTGTGCTATGTGGTCTGGAGGCGTGTTTGCGCCGTCTTTTTGTTTTCGATGTGGCTGGATATGCGGTACTGGTAATGGATGTGTGATCGCGAGATGCTAACAACTCAATTTTAGCCCATTATTGACGACGTAGATATCATGACATATCACATAGCCAATGAAATGATTAATTTATTGCAAAAAAAATTTCCCGATCTCATAATTTCACGACAATCAGCAGCTAATTTGCCAACCAGATCGTGAATTATTTTTTGTAAGGCTATGTTAAGGCTTAAAACTCAAAATCCTTGATATGATTAACGAAATAGGACTGCCATTTTGCTAAAAAGTGATTAAAAACTTTGATGAAAGAAACTGTGTGGTCGTGCTGGGCATTTACCAAATATCAGTTTTCATTCATAATTACCGAACTTTTCTCTTCGTAATACAAGAAAAATTTTAATCATCTTAATCTTAATCTAAAACAAACTTCTTGTTGATAAAACCCTTTAGTATCTATATGATATTTGTTGATAGCTAACTTCATTGTATTCTTTCGAAATACGATGCAGCAATATTATTACGTATAGTAATGTTATTTGTGATTGTGATAAGGTGGCAGCGTTGATAAAATTCGTTTCTCAAGGCCTTGAATAAGGGGTTTGGGGTTAGCTCAGATGAAATAAGGCTAATTGATTTCACCAGGAAGTAAGATATAAGAGACGCTAAATACCTTCAGCTCTATTCTATGATAGACTGTTTTGGAGTGGAGATATATAGGAGTGACTAAAAAAAGTTTTCAATGCTTTTTACAGGATACTTAAGATGCAATAATTGGCAATTCTACCATTAAGAGTTTGATGTTGCACTTTTGTTGGGCATTCCAATAGGTTTCGTAGTCAAAACGTCGACATAATATTAACTCAAGGTTTTGAATAAGGATTAGTGAATTTAGGAATAGTAGGACATGCGAATATCCTGCTGGTTGAGAACTGAGAAACTAAGTGAAAGTTTTTAAAATAGCTTTCTAATGAATGGGGGCAATGCGGTAATTTTAACTTATTAATATTTTTGTTTAATCTATTCGCATCACATCATGTTATTTGCTCAGCTTCTTCTTACTTCAATTTTTCGTCATCATAGGCGTAACCAGAGAATTTTTGTAAAGAGCAAAATTGTGTATAGTTTAAGTAATTCCGTAAGCTGAAAAAATATGGCAAATTTATCAACTGATAGTTATATATAAATAAAGTATTTTTTTCTTCTAATTTTTATCCTTTAAATTTATATTGACTATACCGTTATGGGATTCATAAAGTTTATTCAAATAAGTGCTTTTAAATATTGACTGGATAAACTTAATTATTTCATTAATGTGTAATGTTAAACATCCCCAAACGCTTTCCTTAGAACTTTTGCTAATAATCGAGATAATATGTCTGGATTATCATCAGCACGGTGGCGTTCTATACTTGACGAAATAATTATTCGTACTTAATATTACCCACTTAATTTTTTGTAGTGTTCGATCCTTTTTGCAAAAGTAGGAGGAGGATTTTTGCTGACAATGTTAGCTATTTTTCTCATTTATTTTTATTACTTTAAGCGGGGTACTGAGCAGGAATATTAACTTTTAACTTGCAGTTGAACGTTAAATATTTACGTTAATAAAACAGTCACTCAGGATAAGTTTTAGATTTATTTTGCAAGTGCTCTAGCAGTAGTCAAATTTTCTAAAATACTAAGTTGCCATATTATCACCATACTGATTTCAATGATCATTTAAAAATTGTATTGTCGCTGATGGAAAGTGTTATAACTCTTTGCTCCCGTTTTTCTTTGCTAAGCGCCTGAGCAACTAAATACGATAATTAAAAGAAAATGTCAAACATTCATACTTAGTACTGCAAGGCAGACTTAATTAAAATATGTCTAATTAAAATATTGCTGTCATTCCCCTCGATAAAAACCGCCGTTACTGGCTAATTATTCGGCAAGCGCTTTCTGAGCGATGACATCATTTTCAAGCCACGTTTCTAGATAGCGCTCGCCGATCATACCAAACAAGCAGCCAGTGATGACGATTTGTACCGAGAAGAATGACAACAGTATTTCATTTACTGGCGGAACGAATCCAAACAACTTAAATAATACAAATTGCTAAAAAAAACATGTATCGGAAATTTAACATACCTGAAAAACTCTTGGCCATCTTTGTACCATTTTACTGAATTAAGTGTTTGGTTGGACATCTCATAACTGCAAAAAAGTTTTGCTTTTTGTGAGGCATCAATTATACGCGGGACGGAAAGATTCGTGAGGTACAATGCATGAATCAGGTGTATGTCTATGAAGTAGAAAAATTAAAAAAAAAATGTAATAAAACGTTTATTCATTTATTAAATAAAATATAGAGATTTTCACTTAAATAATCCAGTATGCAACCAGGTATTAAAGAGTTTCTTTGTATGTGTGTGTGAAAATGAAATATCCTCAATTTTTTATTAACAAACATATGCACACCCAAATGTAAGGTATAAAAATATAAGTTATATGTCCTTTTTTGGGTCTTATGTAAACTCATTTATATCAAAGGATAATGAATGAACACATTATTTGCCTACAATGGCACTGAAGTGCCATATGATCTACACTTTTATGCATTTGTTGCATGTACACATAGATTTAGTATGATACTTTTAGAGCTTCATACAGTTTTTCTGCTGTAGTGAGTTCATTGAATGCATAACTGTTTTTTTTTTTTTTTGTTGCCAACGCACAGTGGGTCATTTTTCTGAAATCCGTGGCAGAAATAAAAAATTCGACTATAAAATTTTGAGAAATAAGCTAAACTATATTATAAGTTATATTTTACTGGTCAAAAGTCTAAAAGCCGTTCTTAAAAGGTATGAAAACTGTAGGTGTTTTGGCCGTTCGTAATTTCTTGGACTGTAAATTTTTGACAACAACTTTAGGTTTCAAATGAATTTTTCTGCACAAAGTTTGCAACCGATTACTATTCTTTTTTTAATTTTGTTAGAAAATGTTGCTTGTTTTTTATTTAAATTCAACTAAAAAATTTGTTAGGTTTTTTTCTTTTACATTAGTAAGGGGAGTTTTTCAAAAGCCCTATATTTGGGTAGTTTTTGCGAAATAAATAGATTAGAAGTAATAAAGTCACACGAAGTTTCGGAAAGTATTGCTATGTACGCTTTGTCTTTCTTATACACTAACTATATTAAAACATTTGGCTGCCCGATCCTGCCCGTTCACTTGCAAGAAAGAAAAAAACTTATTAAGGCAAAAATACGTAGTATATATCCAATACACTACGTATTTTCTTTATTGCAAGTGAACGGGCAGGACCAGGCTTTTTTCGTTAAAAGTGATATAACTTTTACCTGATTGAAGATTTCGCCAAGATTCAAAAAGCATTTAATAAAAAACTTCCAACACTCGCAAACATTGCCATGCCCATAAAGGGCGTAACTACTTTCCACCAAGTATCAATAATTACAATTTTTTAGGTAGTAAATTATATTAAATACATTTAAGCAATTGATTTTAATTTATCACTAATTTAAATTATGTATGAAAAACTAGTGTTTTTGACAACTTGGTCAGCCAAGTTGCTTATAAGCACACATGCACATACTTACTTATGAACATGTATATATGCAGATGTGGCAAAATTAGTATCAGGTAATCTCCGCATAATCCATTAAGTAAAATTAAACACAGAAATGCTTCTTAGAAAAATACACTGTTATTTTGATTACCCTCAATGATTCCGTAAGCTGCTACCTGTTTAGAATATATTTTTTGTATAGTATTGTATGATTGACTGTATCTAAGAAGAACTTTCAGAAGAAGCCCAAGAGTGCAGAAATAAGGACAATAAAAAATTTATACTTGCAAGATTTCACGCATTAGAGAAAATGAAGATCACTTCAACATATTGCTTTCTTCATTAGATCCAATCACTTCATCACGAAGACATGCTAGATCACGGAAGGATTTGGTAAAAAATAACTTTAGTTAAGAAATGCTAAGTTTATTAGATATTGCTCCCAATATACATAAATACTTTATAAAGAACTAACCAGTAAAAAGTTAATGTAATTAAAATATTCTACCATGATTAAAAGCTCAAAAAGATAGTTTTATATTAAAAAAACTACAAAAAATAATTATAGCTAAGTCATTAATATTAAAAATATTTCACTAATATGAATCTTTGACGCCAATAACACATTTAATAAAACTTAAAAATATAAAATTTGCAACAAAAACAATTTTTTTTAATTCTAAATGCGATTTTTTCAGCACCCTGTACTTATTCAAATATATATGATATACAGTTTTAAAGCAGAAGATGGTTTCTTTCACCACTTTCGTTATTATCCTAATTACTTTAAAAGTTATGATTTTTACAACGGAAAAAGTCAAAACGAGCCACTGTGCAACGTTATCGGCTTACTTTCGATGATTATAAATTTAATAATTTTAACATGTTTTCATGTTGGGTTTCATGGATAAAAAAGTATTCGTAATCCTTTATTTTTAAGTGGATTTTTTTTATGGTTGAAAATTGAATTAAGATAAAAACAGCAACAAAAATTGTTACAAATTCGGTAAAATATTGTTATAACATCCATTTTGTATTCGTTTAAATCAGTCAACGGCTTAACGACTTTACAAAAAAAAAAAAAAAAAAACAAGTAAAAACCAACAACTTTCATTTACTGGACTTAAATGTATTGTGTAATATTTTGAAATAAATATTTCGGCTAAAAATAGCAAGGAAAAATTGTTCAATATTGGAAAATCGACAGGAAAATTTGTAGTTAGAAAAATTATAATAAAAAAAGAAACGTTCTTTAAACTTTAGATAACCTTTAAGGATATGAATAGGTTTTTCCTCAAAGGCTAAGTCTATCGAATATGAATTAACAGTTTAGTTAATTTATATACCAAGTATTTTTTCGTTCTTTATGTTTCCAAAAGTCTTTTTTAGGCCATTATAATTCATCCCAATTCGTGCAACAATTATAATACTTTTTCAGCATTTGTATACTGCGGAATATTAACGGTGTCTCGTACAAAGATGTTTTTATTTTTATATTTTTTGAAAATGGAAAAATGTTTAACTTGAATCTAGTTAGTATTGTATGCCAACAGCATAACACAAGTGTGATTTGTTTGCTACAAAATTTGTTTTGTGATTAAAATACAGAAAAATATAGAAACTAAATAAGAAAAAGTTATATTTAGAAAATTTAATTATATACTGTTACCTTTATTCCTTTTAATAAACGTTTTGTTATTTTGCGATCTTTTATTGCAAAATAGTAACACAGTACTTTAGAGTTTCAAATTAACTTAAACGTTTCATTTACTTTCAATACAGACAAAATAAACGCGACAACAAAAACATGCTTATAAAAAATTCTACCAAATAATATTAACCACAGAAAACAAAAAAAAACTAACACAGAGCAAAACAACATATACAGCAGAGCAGACGCCTAACTGAATGATAAAAACAATATTTGGTTATATGCGAGAACCGCTTAAAATTACTTTGCTGTATGTTTTGTTCTGTATTAGTTGTTTTTGCTATCTGTTGTTTATCTTATTTGGTAGAATTTCTTTTAAACATATTGTTGTTGTCTTGTGTATATAAGATTTCTTAGAAATCTACGGTTCCTTGCTGCGCAGTACGAGTGAATTGTATCAAACTGTATTTTCAGGGTGAAGTTTTGATATCGTTTTTTAGCGATCAAAAAGAAAACCCCTTCAATCTTCCTACAGAAATAACTTGGTGCTTCATGCTCGTTGCTATATATTTTATACGGTAACGAATTTTTAGGGTCGTGTTTTAATGAATTTTAACTTTGCTGTAGTCCACTTAAATGACGATACCTATTTTATAAAACAATAAAATTGAAATTTCTAAAGGCTATATATTACCCAAAACTATTATATTTTCAAGCTTTTCTTCCTTATTAACTAAAATATCTCTAAGTAAATAAAATACATAGGTAAAAAACCGTTTGCACTAATCCCCTTTCGTACTTCTTCATAATAACTTTCGCTTACCAATTTTATTCTTATATTAATCCTTAAAAAAATGTTGTTCGATATAATTCAAGGTATGAACTATTTCAAAAGAGTTATTATCAAATTCCTGATAATTTTAGTTTAGCTGTCAAAAATGTAGAGACCATATATTCTATACCTTCAATGTTAAGAATACAAAATTCAACAATACTCACTGCATTACAAAGTATTGTTTTGATAAAAAATTGACACAATTTCGTCTTCTGAACAACTTTTGCTCTTGCCATAAGTGTATAAATTTCAAATTGTTTACAAGTTTTATTTAAAGTATTTTCAAATGTGTAATAAAATATGTTTAAATAATTCCGTTTCAAATGAGCATAATATGCAAAAAATGGAAGCGCAAGATAAATAAACGAAAAGTACAAAATTTCGAAACCATGTCTTCTGGTAAAAGTGGGTTTTTTTATAAAGGTATAAAATGTTGGTAACGTCTTTTTAACTGGCGGCCACATTATTAGTTATCAAGAGATTTATGGTTTGGCATTTTAACACATAAAGGCGCGTTCCAAATTGTGCGAATTGGGTTTAAAACAAGATTGCTTTGATAAGCAAATCTTGTATGCATTCAGTTTGGTTTTAATCGATACATCAACAAACAAAACTGCCATGTTTGGAGTGATGATAATTTTGATTTTGATATATTGACACAACGTTACATTCAGAAAACCCAGGCTGGTGTAATTCATTGGTGCATACTTCTTTAGAAACGATGCTGGTTAAAATATTTCACGCAATGGTAACTATTATAGAGTCATGATTATTAACTTATTCGTTCATGAATTCGGCAACAATATGTCATGCAGCTTGTGCCACAATTGTTTTATTCAAAGAAGTATTTGATAACAGCATATCTTCACATTTCGAAGCTATGATTGGGCCATCAAAGTCATGGCTAATTTATTGATCCCTTGTTGGAAAAAATTCAACTCGTTATTGCCGATATACGTTCGCATGCCATGTACTTAATGCCATATTTCAATTATAATACCAGAAGATTATCTTAGCATATGAAAAAGTTCATGTCAATTTAAAATTCATTTTTTGTATTATTCCATATCAAAGTTCTATACCTCCATAAACACGACGTTCATAAACTAAAAAAAAAGAAAATTTAAATTAAAGTGTAATTGTAAAGCAGTATACTTCAATTTAAAGATACAAAATCAACATCATACGTATGCGTTAAAGTTGTAACACATGAAGTGGCCACAAAATAGTAGAAAAACTAAAATTATGTTGCTATCTTCCTTCAAAGAACATAAAGAAATAGTGTGATTATTGTAAAAGGAAAAGTTTTAAATTTTATTGTCATTTTAAAATAGTCTTTATCAATTCTAAACAGAACAAGTATAAAATTTAAATAATAATACTAATAATTGTTATGAGTCCTGGAGTCAATAGAATTAAAATGTATATTTTTGCAATATGGAATGAGGCAAGTTTCCCTCTACTGATGCCTTTTTATTGCTGTAATTTCAGATATTTTGCTCTTGAAGTTTGGATCAATAATTTGTAGAAAGTCCTTTCTTTCTAGTTTAATGTATCTATAGTGGCTTAATTTGATTAGGATAAACAGGTTGTGGTATGTTTCAAGACGTGTCATATATGTTCATGATTTAAGATTTTGGCTGTAACCATTAGAAGGTTTAGTATTTTTGGATTTTCTATTTTTTTATGTACCAGGAGCATGGGATATTTTCCAAGCAATATTATTATATAATTATTACGATAGCATTAAAATATAAAAGTTTACAATCTAGCATAGATTGTAATATTATTTGGTAATTAGATGTCGACAAAAAACTTAAAAGGATGTGCCATTAACTGGAGTATATGAAGGTACTCGTACGACGATTTAAATGGCACTTGGTAGCTTATTAATGTATTTGGGAAGGTTTTACTTCAATTTGAATAATTGACCTTTATGCAATAGATTTTGATACATAGAACTACTTTAATTTCATATCATATATTGTAGTGGTTTTTGATTGTTTGGTTTAAAAAAAAACCTTTAACCTATATCGCAACAAAAAAAGCAAAAAGAAGATTCCACGCTCAAAACTGGAACCTTTTGCCATCACCAACTTATGTTGGCATAATCTGCGCTGTAATTGTCCCATCTTAGTCACCTTAAAAAATAGTGATGCTACCCCTTCAAGCAGCTCATTGCCTCCCTTTTCCATTCGTTACTGTTGAAGTTTAATCGACTTTTAAAATAATCGTTACTTTACACTACAGGTAAAAAGCTTAAAAGTGAATTTAATGTAGCCTTCCCACCACATCTTGGGTTCTTGAAGTTTGAAACCCAAGTAAAAATATATAACAATCTAAAAATTTTAAATGGCATAGACTACTACCCGCACTATCTGCTGGACAATAAAGTTTGTTGAAGTGAAAATATCATCGAGGGAACACATAAAAGCAATAAAGCGGCTTTTTGGCATAAAAGTGGTAAAGTTACCACTGTGCATTTTTGTGCGTATAAATGCGAATAAAACTAACTAAATCCTGCAATTTAAATTAAAACTTTAAGTTATTGTGTATAATTATTTTGCAATAAAAGAACTCACTGCAAGAACATGTTTATTAAGGGATAAACGTAACAATATTTTAAGCTGTGAAAAATATATTATACGTCCATATAGCGATGGCCTTTTACTTAAATTAAAACTAAAAAAAATCGGCTGCATTAAATATTAAAATTGTTCAATTTGATTCTGATAAACTTGTCCCTTAGAATGTCTACTTTAATATTCATCTGATCTGCGTAACAATTTTCTATATTTCGGAGGCATGTCCTGTTATGGCTACTTCTGTAAAGAAAAGCAAAATAAAATTTTTAACCCCACAGCACAGAAAGCAGAAAACTGGCTTGGTAAAAAGAAAAAATTATATATAATTTTTATTTAAACTTTCATTTTAAATATTTTTATTAAAAAAAAAAAGTAAAACAAAAATTGTTTTTAGTATTCCGAATGAATGAAAAATGATATCTGAAAAATGTCAACCGCGACCATGCTGACAGTTGTCGATTATTTTATCAAAGTTTTTAATTATGTTTTGACAAAATGGCGGTCCTATTTCATTAATCACATTACGGATTTTGACTTTTAAGGCTGAAATCGATATAGACCCTGTTCTTATCATAGTCCTATAAAAAATAAATCACACGATCTGGCTGTCACTTAACTGCTGTTGAAATTATACGATCGGGAAATTTGGTTCGGAATAAATTAGAAGTTTCATTGGCTGTGTGGCATGTGGCACCATCCTCTTGAAACCGCATTTTAGTGACATCCACGGTGTCAATAATACGTAAAAATTGAGTTGTTAGCATCTCGTGATAGTGTGATCCATTGACCGTTACCGTATTTTCAGCCTCATTTTCAAAAAAAAAAAACGGCCAAATCTCGCTTCCAGACCCTGACAAGTAACAATGAGCTTCGCCTGAAAAATGATTTTACAGAAAAACCAGATGGTTATTCCTGAATGAATTGAGCGAATCTGGTCAGTTGAGTTCATTTTCTGTACCTGCTTTAAAAACTTCAAAGTTAAATCCTTACCTAAAATTCGCCATGTGATGGTTTTCGATAATCCGACGAATTTGGATCTGTTTCCATACTGTAGCGTACAGCTGCAATGTTTTCAGTTAAACGACCGGGTCGAACGCACGTTTGTGTTTGCACATTTCGTATTGAGCCTGTCGGCTCATATTTAACGACCAAATTTTTAAAAGCGGTCTCAGAAGGACGATAAATAAATGCTTGATAATGGGTGAAAATTCTTAAAGCAGTTCTTGGCCTTTGTGAAGCAAAGAGAAACCTCGTATTTCTCATATTCACAACGGCTGTACTAGCAATTGTTAGGCCAGTGACCGACATTATTCATTCGAATGTCCTTAGGTGGAACATGTTGAACGGGTTCCCATTTTTTCTTTGCCTGAATTTCGTCTTCAACGATGTTACTGGCGGTGGGCCTTCCTCGGTTGCCACAAAGAGAAAATGCATCGTCGACATTATCCAGTACTTCGCCTAATTCCAGCCTATATTGATACAAATTTAGGAGTTTTGAATCAGCAGTACCTTGGTTTAAATCTTTATATGCCAGCCATGAATTAATACACCGATATGTCCAACAAGTGATAAAATATGCGCATGTACTACTTACGGCTTTTAATAGTAATGCGATACCTGCCGATGAAGCTATCCATAAAATCCACTCCACCCATATGGCTATTATACTTTTTTCTGATACTTGGGCAAGAAATATTAATTTTACTTTTTGTTGATGTGTGTGTTTTTTTTTTAAGAGAAGTAGCACTTCAGGCAACAATGCCTATTTAGTCAAGTACCGTGCTACATTTTTTTTAGGAAAGGGATAGAAAATAGATGAAACAGGTGGTGAAAGTAGAAGGATAGTCGGAAATTAACTGCCGTATAAAAGACAGCACAGCGACCAGTGACTATGCCTTCATTGCTGAGCTGCCCCACCGACAGTCAATTTTTATTTTTGTAGTTAAAAAAAAACCAAGGTCTTCGTTGGGAATCGAACCCACAACCCCCATGCTTACAAGCTAGTACACTACCTACTAGCCTACAGGGGCACTTTTTGTTGATGTGTCAAAACGTTCTACTTGAGAGACAGGTTCCGCACCAACATAGGAAGATATACGTTTGACAATCTTGTTGTCTTTCCAAGTAACTGCTGTCAAATTAACATCTTCAAAAGTGGTCACTTGTTCCTCATAACTTCCACGGGAATTAGATTTTCTAATCAGAACCTTTTTGTCAGTAAGTTTTGCAATTCACCAGTCTATTAGTTTGAATTGTACCCGAGCTATAGATTTTTTATTTGGCGAGGTGAGTAACGAGTGGCACAGAAGTGTAAAAGTTATCAAAGTAAATTATATGATTTACATGCCTTGGCACACCGCGACAAGACAAATGACGACATTTCCTACTGGTCCAAAATCTGGCTCGTCCTGAAACCGCTCACTTTCTTGCCCAGTGCATATTTAAAATTTATGAGCGTAGCCTTTAATGCTGCACATCACATATTATTCGAATCCCCATTTGTGGGGCTTATTCGGTAAATACTGCTGCATAAAATATGATACTTTTGTAGCACACATCTGTTCATCTGTGAACAATCACTGTTCAATGGGAACTGTTGCGAATCATTTTTCCAAATGCTCAATCAATGTTCTTATCTTATGGAGCCTGTCAAAATTCGGGTGTTCTCTTGGCAAGTGTTTCCCATTGTCGTTGAAGTGAAGACATCTACGAATATCTTCAAATCTGTTTAGAGTCATTCGATTTATGAATGAATAATAATACTCCTATGAACTTCTAAGCTCTGTCATCGTCACGTTCCAAGATTTTATTTCGTTATTTTAAATGGAATATAGATTAGATTCCTCCACGCCTCGGTGAATTATCTCAGATGTGAAGAAGTGAGAAAAAATAGCGTAGGGAGTTTTTTTTTTGTGATTCACGAGGGCAAAAGGTGTGGCCAAGAAAAGCCGTCTGGTCGGAGTTAAAAACTAAGTTCTTTGACTTCCAAACTAAACCATAGAAGCTCTGCGACTTGCTTGACTTGTTGATGGAAACGGATTTTATTTGCTACTATTGGCTCTTCTATGAGAGGAGTATTAGCGAAATCATTGATTTCTTCGTTCAAGAGTCGTCAGATGAAAATCTCATCCACTTCTGCATCAGACTGATCGAGATCACCATCAGACCTTTCTCCGTCATTGATTTCATTGAGATATTCTTCGATTTGCTTTGGGTTTAAAAAGATCATCTAACATAAAACAAATGGCAATAAAAAACCTAATTCTCTCTTGTACATGCATAATGTTGCAAGTTTGCAACATTTGAAAATTGCTAAATAACAAAAGCTACAAAAGCTTTCCTTCCTAATAAGATAGATATATTTAAACCCACATATTAGCTAATACAAAATTATTTTTTGATTAACTCTCCTTTGAACGTTAGGAATTTAAACAATAAAAAATTTGTGTAATTTGCAGGTGTTAAACATTTTTGACAACCTTCAATTGTCAACGCTAGCTTTACACTAAAAAAGGCTTTGAAGAAAACAAATGTAATGAATCCTACTATAACCTATACTGTGGAGATTGATCAAAACAACAACATTACGCATCGAGGATACGATAGTTGCTTTGAGGCCATTCTAATGGTATGTTGCAGTTTTACAACAGTATGCATTTAAGGGTTAAGAAATGTAACTTTTACAGAACCACCATCCCATATGATTGAGACAATGCGCGTTGATTAAAAATTGAGTCTAAAAAAAAAATTATTTTCTGCTTAAAAATACAATGAATTAACAACACTTAACGAGGTTATAATTAAATTTGTAAACGACGCTGAATGCAGGCATGACAAGATCTTTTTGACCAATGCCTGTATAGGAAATACATCAGCTATACAACTATTCATACAAAAATGCAAGTGGAATTTTCAAATTAAAAAGAAAAAATAAAAACTTTCAGAATTACTTTGTTTATTTGCATAAAATCATTTTACTAGTGCCACCACAGGCACGTTTGTAATATTGTTCCCAGATGAAAATAAAATCACAAATTGTGTGTTAGATGTTGTAAATCTGGAAAATTTTCAAAATCCCACAAACGCGAAGAAATTACAAAATAAAGCTTTGTGAAATTAAGATGATTCTTTAGTTAGACAACTTCTAAATTCTCAGTTTATACAATTGCAAATAGTGATGTCTCCATGTCTCCAAAAGATTTGTTACGAAAAAAGCAATGCAATGTAATAGAATATTTGCAAATGTCTTTGTAGCAGGGACCGACCGCATTTATTTGTAGTTGGCAAGATTATGTAGATAAAAATGTATAATGTTTTATATTTGCTTTAAATTTCAACAGCGCATCTGGTGAAAGCGTTACTTGAATATGATGAGATGAACGACATTTTATAGAGTTGTCAAGCACAACGCACACATTGTATTCTTACAAGTACAATCTCATGTAGTCATACGAATATGACAGGAAAATTGAATGCCATACTCTATTTATAACATAAGAGTGATGATGCTGATGATGATGATGATGATGATGAAACTGCTGCAAACAGAAATCACTAAGAATATTATTTATGAAATAGGAGTTTTAAAAACATTTTACACAACAAAACTGTTTAATTTTTATATATTTAGATTTTTCGTAAGGAAAGCCAAAAGGAGATATTCATGCGAGGACATGTGTGCACTCATATGATAAAAACAAATTCGTACAATTTTGAAATTAAGAGTTTGCATATCGAAGAAAAATTTATTCTTTAAATAATTTTTAAAATTTTTTTAATAGTTTCAAAACTTACTCTTTAAAATTGTGTACTGAGGCAAATTTCATAGGTATGAGTACTTGCAAAAAAAAACTTTTTCTAGTTACAATTAAAATAAATAATTTAAGTTGATAGTTATTTAAATCAGATTCAAATTTATGTAAGATTTATTCAAATTGACAAAGTTTGCTCAAAAATAGCTGAAGAATAATAAAGCATATGGATATACGATTTACATACTAAAAACAATACATTTATATTGGATAAATTTAAATTCAACTTCCAAAAGAAAGAAAGAAAGAAAGAAAGAAACAATGTAAATAATTTATTGAACCAAATTTTCTTTAACTTTACAAAATGTTTATTTACTAAAAACATGTAAATTTAAAGAAATTTTCTAGAATCTAACAAATTAATTTTGGTAAAGCAAAATTTGTTTTTTTTTTTAAATTAAAAAAGAAACACTCGTAAATTAACAGCAACTTGTGTAAAAATGAAGAAATTTTGTTAAATAGAATTTATTTACTTCATTTACATTATTTAAAATCTTTGAGTTAGAAAATAAATTATATGCTCTTGAGATTAGTTTTAACGTGCTTTTCTAAGTTAGATTATTTCGACAAGAACTTTCAATTTTTCAATTTTGGCAACATCAACAATATGATAGTTTTGACATTTAGTGATGTTACAATGTATTCAATTTCGCACAAAAATCGCATTAAAACAATTAAAATCTACTATAAAAATAGCGGTTCTCTTAAAATTACATTTCGTAAAATCTGTGGTATTTTCGGACAACATTATCATCCTTCTGCGATTGCTATTAAGAATTTGGTTGTAAAATTTGAGTCGACAGGCTCGATATAACACCAACGCGTGCTCGAGCGGGTCGTTCAATTGAGGCACAGTATTGAAGCAAATCCAAATTTGTCAATTCTTCGACGTTCTCAACAATTGGGGCTATGCAAAACCATCAGATGATTTAATGTTGAAACCTTACAAGATGCAACTGGTGCAGGAATGGGAGTAGACCGACCATCACAGCGCCGTTGATTCGCTCAGTTCATTCAGGAACAACCGGCTGATTTGTATGAAAAAATCATTTTTTAAGCGAAGCCCATTTTTACTTGTCAGGGTATGTTAACGAGCAAAATTGCCGCATTTGGACTTCTGAAAAATCTAAAGGAATTATTGAGAAGCCTTTGCATGCTCAACGTATCATTGTTTGGTGCGCTATGTGGGCTGTTTTTTTTTTCGAAGATGAGACTGGAAATATGGAAACGGTCAATGGATCACGGTATCGTGAGATGCTAACAACTCAATTTTGGCCTATTATTGACGACGTAGATATAACTGATATGTGGTTTCAGCAGGATTGTGTGATATAACACCACTGGAATATTTTTTTTGTCAGCCTTAAAACTCAATATCCGCAAAGTGGTTAACAAAATAGGACCGCCGTTTTGTGAGAAAGTGATTAAAAACTTTGATTAAAGAATCGATAGCTATCAACGTGGTCGTGGTAAATATTTGCCATATATGATCGATCACTCATATGATTTGTTCTTCGTAATACGATGAAAATTTGAATCATCTTAATCTAAATTTTTTATTTTGTTTTGTTTTAGAAAACAAAATTTTTGTTGAAAAACCCTTTACTTCAATCTATAGAAACAGCAATAATTTCTAAATGCACAACATAAAATCTTAATAATACTTTTTGTTGCAAGCAAGAACATTAAAATTTCATTTAAAAATTAATACTTTTATTCAAAACTTATGTCTTGTTTGACAATTTACTTAATTATATGGTCAGACTGAAAAAATAAAGCAAATAACGCTGCACAGTGGACCATTTTACGAGAAGGCGATCAAAAATATATAAATTTTGAATGGATTGCAATTTTCATACGCGGTTGTTTTTGTCCAATAGGTGAGATCACAAGCTTTCGTTTAAGGCATACAAATTTTAAATCGACCAGTTAGAAAAATCGCTGTGATTGGTTTAAAAGCACATTCTAAGTTTTAGCTGATTTTTGGTATGAAAGTAGAGTACTAAAACTTGTTTAAATAGTTTGTTTTACCCAAAGTCTTATGTTTTGATTCACGTTTAAAGCTTATGCTTATTAAAAACTTAAATTAAGTCAGGTAGGGCAAATCTTTGACCCCCATGAAATGTTTAGTGCGAAGACCTAAAGCTATAAACACAACTGGGACGAACGACGAATTTCGCCCAACATGACGAATACACTGGTTAAAATTCACTGTGTAAGTTCGTCGTATGAAGCACAATAACGATAAAAAAACAAAAACATCTGTTATAGTGAATAAAGTTGTTTATTGTTTGTTCAAATTAAATGAATCAAAGAATTTCAAATTTGTAAAAATAATTAAAATAATGAACATCATGTTTATTATGGTACAATCCTTTTTGCTTGTACGTAAACGCTTACGAATGAGGTGGTGGGTACGGCCAGTGAACTTAAATCGAAACGACCTAGAATTCCAAAAATGGCCACATAATACTGATTTGTTCGTCGTTCGCCGGCGTAAGAAATAGAAATAAATCTATTTCAAGTTCGCCGCGTACAACGACGTTGTGACTGTGTGCATTTTCATATACACCAATGTGTTTTATTTTTGGCGGCGAATATTCGCGGGGAAAAATTCGTCGTTCGTCCCAGTTGTGTTCATAGCATAGGGTTGGTTTTTTGAAACAATTTGAGTTAAAAATTAGCTGATTAAGTGGTTTAAACATAAAAAATATACTCATTGGTACTTTAGATAACGAGGTATTTAAGTCCAAAATAAACATTAATACTTTTCGTATATGTAAACTTTTATTGTAAATTGATTAACACCTTATTAATGTACAAACAAATTTTAAAAGGATGAAATACATACAGATAACTCTGTTTGGAAAAATTACTATTAATTAAACAACTTTAGTAAATATTTTTTCTGAATAGCCTTGATTTTAATCTTCTAGAAGCAGTTTAGCTTCTACGTCTAGTTCAATAGAATTAGTATTCCATTTTTGTCGGCTATTGGACTAATAGGGAAGATGGTTATAATAAAAGAAAAATCAAGTCTTCATTAGTACAATATCTAGAAATTTTTCTTGTGTTATGCTCACGAAAGAATCTATAGTCTTCGTTTCGTTTTTCTTTCGCTTCTTCAGATAGATCTCCTATTGGTAGCATATTGTATTGAATTATTTGTTCCCCATGGTACCAAAATTTTATAAACTGTTGATGGCATATATATCCAAGAATCTTTGTGTTTTTGTTGTAAACTATTGCTGTATTTTTAACGTACTCTCCAAATTTGTTTGCATTTATCTTTCTGCTGCATGTTAGAATTTGTAAATTAATACTGAATCTCCTTATTAGTTCCATCTACTACTGTGATAGATGCTGCAGTTTCTGTATCTGAAAAATTCTTCTGGCAGTGTTTCCATTAATTGTGTTCTCTTCCCCTTGCTATCACTGATCGATGATTAGGCTTTTTTCGAAATACTTTTCTTCTATTTTTTTTTTTTTTTTGGTTTCTTTTTGCTTAATTGTCCTTATTTTTTCTCACTGTTTCTTCTCCGTTAGGCGAAATCCAAAATCCAAATTATAACCAAATGTAAGAATATGCTCCATAAAACGTATTCTAGTATGAAGAAGGGACAATCTAAATTCGTATGCTGCCCTAAAAATGTTATCTCCTGGAACTAGCTGGCTTCATTGACTTGATGTCCTTTGGAATATAATGCAGCTTGATGATGCTTTCGTATCAGTTAAAGTTTGTGCAACTTTTCCATCAATCATTGTGAGATACATTTTAATATATACTTCGATTTCCTGTTCATCAACAGTAAATATAACAGGTTGAAGGTCTTTAATTTCATCATTTATTTTGGCACTTCTTCAGTTAGGACAATTTATTTTCTTTTTGGAAAGTAAATTTTATTGATCTGCAATATTTTGTTGACGAGGGTATTTCATTTTTCCATACTATTTTACAATCAATTTAAAAAGTAAAATTATATCAATTTATGTTATTTGAAGTAGGCAAAATATCATCTACACATTGTCCCTCATAAAGGCGATTTGAAAAATAAATAAAATGCTTCCAAGATAGCAAAACAGAAAAAAATGTTTTTAATTCCATTTTGCAAAAAATTTTCGATCTTGTGTCAGAAAAATTGTTCTGGTGCTCACGGTCGCATCGTGGGGTAAAGGCGTGTAGGGAACATTTATGGCTATGATACAGTGCTAATTCTTTGACATTCCCTAACGAACTTTATAAGTTTTGCTCTATTAAGTAAGAGAATTTAGCAAAAATTTGATATAAATAAAAATTTAATTTCTAAAAATCAATTAAAAACATTGCAGTTTTCTCATACTAATAGCTAATAAATTACGCGATTATACAAAGTTTCGTTTCGTTTAAAAATCTTGTAGAACAAAAAAGTTATAGATGTTTAAAAACCAAAAAATTTACTAAGAAATTTCTCATTTTAGCAAAATACTGAAAATGTTCATTTTGAATCACTCTGTTCAGTGTGATATAGTTAAAATAAAGTTTTAATTTTTTTGGCTTTCGAGGCATACTAGTATCTACTTTCAAATGAAGTTTAAAATTATAAAATTGGGGACCGTGGAAGAAAGTACTTTCGTAAAATGGTCCACTGTGCGCCGGACGGCTGGAACCCTGTTATCTGATTTTAATTCACTTTAGCGTGCTAAATCCAAATCAGTTTAGAGATTAAATTGTTCATGTCTAGTTTTGAGATATTCTTATTTAAATAAAATACTAATATTGAAATATTTAATAATTATTTATTATAAGAAGAGTAATTAATTTAAAATACGTTAATTTGTGTTTCATGCCTCTCCAAAAAATAAATATTTTATGATATTCTCATAAAATATTTCAATATTTGTGCATCGATTTTCATCATTTATGGCATATTTTATTCTTAGTATACGTAATTTTCCGTATAAGGAAAAGCCATTAAAAAAAATAGTAACGATGCCCATAAAAAATCTATATGCGATACGCGAAAACAGAAAATGGGATTTGAATTTATTTATATTCAGGAACCAATTTTTTTTTTTGCAGACAAAAAAAGCAATTTTTACGAAAAACACCAAAAAATTTGTTATTTTCCTAATTCTCTACATAATTTTATCATTTATTTAGTTAATCCTGTCTAATTCTGTTAATAACACGGAAACTTGCACTTTACGAAACGTTTGTATTCGACGATTTGTGACCATAATGCTCGAAACTACAATTGCTACTACAGAAAGATGTGAGAACTTGTTTAACTTGTTCTTTCGATTATCCCTCAAATGAAGCAGTCAAATTAAGCGGATGTGTGGACATTTTTATATCAGTTTGATTGAAGCCAAGATAGATTACAATATACTTAACTAAAGATATTTTAAGATATACAGCGGAGATTAAATTAATGAAATGTATGTTTGGACTGGTTGTCTGCCATTTGAAAGTCAAAAACAAAACATGATTTCTATATTGTAATGTGAGTATTCAGTATTTTTGTATTTCTATAAGTACAAAACAACTCGTATTTTTTAATTTAGGACCATTAAAGCAGTATAAGCTGCTTTGAGCAAAAACAATTGCTACAATAAAGGATACAGTAGAATTAAAAAAGTAACTGTTTTAATGAGACCCCATCTTCTATTTGTTAATTTCTTCAAGTTTCATATTCTATTTAAGTATTTCGTTTGCACACGTTTACAAATTATCATTGTCAACTGGTCCTTTATAAAATTTCTTTCTAAAATAAGATTATATTTTTCTTAAGACAATAGTCACACATGAGCCTATTTGATGAGTTAAAAAGAAATTATCACAAAAAAACAATTTGTTTGCCATACAAATGAGTTTCTTTTCATGTTTCTTAATTGTAGTTTTTGTCTGTTTTATATTGTTTGTGTCAAAACTCATTTAATAATTGAAGCATTATATTCAACTTAAAGAATTTATACACAATAAAATGCTATTCATTTATTGTGTGTATAGTTTTTTCAGTAGGTATTTTGTTTTTACTAAGTAATATTAGTTTCTAATTTCTCTTTTCAAATCATTAAGATAAATATCTTTTGTATAGTTAGAATTTTGTTGTAATATTAATTAGGCTCTAGGTCTGGATCATGAGAAAATAAATAAATAAGAAAACTCCAGGGTTTATTAAAGATTAATTAGATATTTAATTTTTAATTTCAATATTTCGGACACCTTTGGTATACTTCTTCAGAAAATTTTTAATTATAAATATATTATCACTGCTCTCAGGGTGATGACTGTCATCTGTCATATTACAGCAAAATTTTAAAAACCCCGAAAAAGGTCGAATAAAATAAAAGCAATTTGATCTTTTGTATATTTTTATATTAAACAAGCAAACCATGCGAACTCCGTTCGCCACGTTTGCCACCAGATGGCTTCGTTTTTTGTAACATTTCGTTTGGGGATTAAAAGATAAAGAATAATTAAAAAAAAAAAATTTATTTCATTGCACAACAGTAATGAATTAATTTCGATTACAAAAATGAAGTGGAATTAAGTTGAACTTCTCTAAGTAAAAAATCAAAGTGAATAAAAAGTAAGTACTGAATCGAAGCGTTATACGTGTCCGCATATTAACCTTTTCATTGAAGTGCTCTTTGGTGAACCACATTTTTTGTTTTTTGGTCTGACGTTAACACAAATAAAGCGGATGGTTTCCCAACTCGTTTACACGCAACGTATAGTTGCCCATGTGAAAAACAATGATTTTCTAAATTTATCCCGCAAACACTAAGCGATTGGCCTTGAGACGTTAATTGTCATTGCGAACGCAAGGCGAACCGGAAATGGCAATCGTTCACCTGTCTACTTTCCGTTAATAATGGTAGCCTCAATCAAACTCGGCATAAGTCTTTTCACCGCAAGTCGAGTACCGTTGCAAAGTCGCGGTGGATTCAAATTTCGCCATATCATAATAACTGAATCAACTTCGAGTTGCAAGTTATGTGGTGGAAATCCTGGTAACTCCAGAGAGTTCAAAAACTCCGTATGATAATTTACTGCATCATCGGGATTTGTTATGGAATCAACGGATTTCTATGTCACCAAATCACCATCGATTTTTGATGGAATGGTGAAATTCAGTGCGTGTACATCATTATTCTTTGGGGGGAGAATTGCTCGTTGACTTAACCAAGCATAATTCTGATAATTCTCACTAATGTTTTGGAAAACATTTTCAATAAGAGCTAACTGAGAGTCTATAAATCGACAAAAGTCGTTGGTAAGAGTAATTAATCCAGCTGTCGCATCAACTGGGACTTCTCCATTACCAACAGCTGACAATTGTGCAGCATTTTGTTTATTTTTTTTTTGGTAAAGAGAAGTAGCACTTCAGGCAATTATGCCTATTTAGTCAAATACCGTGCTACATTCTTTAGGAAAGGGGTAGAGAAGAGATACGTTAGGTGGTGATAGTAGTAGGATAGTTTACGGAAGTTAACTGTCGTATAAGACAGCTCAGTGACCAATGACCATGCCTTTATCACTAAGCAGCCCCACCGACAGTCAATTTTTTATTTGTAGTGAAAAAAAAAACAATGTCTTTGTTGGGAATCGAACCCACAACCCCCAGTCATATAAGCTAGCACACTACCTACAAGCCTATAGGGGCACCTATTGAAGTTGAAGTCTCATATTATTGGTTAGCGATAATGATGCCTTCAGGCAAGCATTCAATTCATCTGCAGGCGTTGCAGGGGGAATTACTGGCGACGTCTGCCTGAAATCTCCTGCCAACAATATCATCAAGCCGCCAAAGATGTTGCTATTTCCCCGAAGATCCTTCTGTGTGAAGTTAAGTGCTTTAAGTGATTTCTTATGTGCCATTCTGCACTCATCCCAAACAATGAGCTTGCATTGCATCAGCAATTTTCCCATTATACTGGATCGGGAAATGATGTGATTTGATTTACACCTGCACCGACTAGGCAGTCATAATCAGATGGTGGTCAAACTACTTGAATGATTTGCAAACGTCATTCTCGCCCTAGGAGGTCATCGAATACGTATATCCTCCGGTCACTCCTAGTAGCAATTTCGAAAGCCCGAAGTAGGCCGCAGCCTTCACTCCTTGCTAAAGAGTTGGAGACTTTCCAACTCCTGGTCTAGAACGCATGCAGCTTAATATAATAAAGAACACGACGGCATTCATACTCACTGGACCTGAACCATTCATTGTGTACATTTTGAATGATCCGACCCACAAACTTTCACGAGGGTCTCGCAACCACAACCACCACGATACTCCCATATAGGGGCTAACCTCAATAATCAGTCAGAGAACATCTAATTATCTAAAGAGACAAATAGTGAACTCTGCGAGCGTACTGATTCCCGTGGAAATATGTGGATTGTCCAGGTGACTCATACCAGCCTTTGAGGGTCCTGGGCTCCCTTTACTGGATCGGGAAATATTGCATGTTGGAGTATCAATTGTATTTAAACTGAGTGGCAACTTAAGCGTAGAATGTATAGTACGACCGCTATCTAGAAGAGTCGCCGCAATTCCAGATGATGCTAACGCCAAAGCTATGAATAGTGGCCAAAATCAATGAAATGAAAAATGTTTTCCCCGTTCCTCCAGGTGCGTTCAGGAAGAATAGACCACCAGCATTATTGTCCACCGCTTGCATAAATGTTTCGTGTACTTGCTTTTGCTGTTCATTCAGCAACGGCACATTATTTTGAACGAATTCCTGCAATGTATCAACATTGTATTGCAGCTCTCGATTTAATTCTTGGTTGAATGCATCGTGCATCGATCGATCATTCCTACTTCAATCAGTAGCTTGTTTGCAATAGTCAAGCATTGATCCTCAATCAGAGTCAATCCTTCATTATATATTTCATCGGTTATTTTCATGTCGGAATTATTCGCTCGAATGCGCAAACGATGCAAGATATCTTCACATATGTCGTCTTTGCATTTGTTCAATAACTGAATTGGTTGTGAAGGGAAACATGTTGTGATAATAATAGCGAACAGCGTTCGTAATTGGTACGCATTTGATCAAACAATTTTTGGCATTGGTGGCCATTCAGAGTTTTCAAATGTGCAAATGATTTTGGTGCACGTACATTTACCAACAGCAGTTGCAAATAAAAACATTCATCATTTCTAGGATGAAAAGTATGCATGCGACCTAGCGCACGGCGTCATCTACTTAAAATAAAACGTACTTATTTTCCTCAGGGATATTTATCAGAGATAGCGCTGCATGTGAAAAATGATTTCCCTGTTTTCCTGCTTTCATTTTGAATTTTTTTCCTGAATTTTCTTTGCTATAAACTTCACGGAGCCCAAGACTTTTCCAACCAATGCAAAACCGTGGAAATCGGTTCGTGCTTTCTGAAGTTATAGCGTCAGGAAGGAATACCCGACATATTTTTATATATAGAGAAGATGGTTAAAGATGAACAAATTAAAATGAAATGAAAATAAAACAAAAATAATGGAAATAAACATGAACACAAATATACAATTCAAGATAAACCATATAATTATAGAAAAGGTGAATTCAATTAAATATTTGGGTTTCGTAATTGATAAGGACTTAAAATTCAAGGAATTTATTGACTATATATGTAAAAATATCGGGAAATAGAACGGTTTTTTTCAAAAAGATTAAGAAATAAAATATCAACGATAATAGCAATAAATATATACAATACCATTACAAAACCAAATTTTGAATATGGATCGACAGTGATATATACGTGCTGCACAGATGTACAAATTAAACGACTATTAAAATGGCTTAATATACACCAAAGACTAGAACTAAACACAATTAATTTAATACATAAAATAAAAATTGGAGAAGCACGAGAGTATGTGGCAGAGCAGTTAAGATATGTAGGGGACGTAAAACCATACAACCTGAGGAATCCTTTCAACTTTAGGACTCAACGAGCGACTACGAGCGCCATGCAGAGATCTCTATTTGTTACGAGATTAAACAAATATAATAATATACCAAACTAAGTTAGAAATGAAATGAATAAAAATATTTTTAGAAAAAAATTTTAAACTTTTATAAAAACTGTCAATGTAAATCAGAGCTAATATAATTTAAATTAATCTATTTAAAATCTATGTTATAGTTGTAATTAAAAGTATAAATAAAATACTACAAAATATTTACACAGAAAAGAGGGTGTATAGACCTTTAACTCTAGAAAGATAACGTTATTTTTTAGTACGGTAAAGATAACGTTACATCTAAAAGACGTATGGTTTCTAATATACTTTTAAGGACTTAAAAAAAATAAAAATTGGCCTAGGAGTTATTTAGACCATTTACTTATTGAATTTTCTCTTTGATAACTATTAGAAAGCTACTGAGATCAACTGAGAATACAGAGCGTATACATTTTCTCTCACTACAAACCACAGAGATGGCGTACAAATTTAAAAAGGAATACGTTTAATAGACGTAACTTATCTATGAAGGGTTAACGAAGAAAAAAATTGTTTCATGTAAGAAAAATTTTACCCTAGAGCTAAGTTGTTCTGGTAGTATCTTTTCTTTTCCGTATGTTTTAAAAACTGTAGAAAATCCTTAAACTGTTAGCAGAAAAAACTATTACTTAAACCTGCTTAAATATGAAATATTATGAAAAACTAAAAATTGTAAATTGTATAAAAAGTAATGCGTTAAAATACACAAAAAAAAATATTTTCTCAATTTTTGTTAAATTATTTTTCGTTACAAAAGCAAACTACGTGTTAGTAAAATAATGGCAACAACATTATATTATAAACTTTGCATTTAACTGGTAAATGCTCTTTTCATTGTATAAAGTTTTCAACAACATCAAGTACATGAAAAACATAAATTTTTCTAAATTTTAACAATATCAAATTATTTTCAACTCCTCTTATATTTAATACAACTTCATTTTATAGACATGCTTTTTTCTAGAGAATACTATCCTTGTAAGTTTTGTTATTGAGAAATATATTATCAATTTTCATCATTGTGCATTCAATTTTCTATTAGTATGTAGCTGTGATTTCTTTTTTGCCTTTGATATTGGTTTCAAGTATTTTTTATAGGAGTTGTTTACATTTCTTAAGTTATTAAAGTTTAACGATATTATTTTCCATTAGACAGCATCATTTTTTTTGTTCAAAAAATTGATATCGTTAACTAAAACCTAAACCACTTTTGGGTCATTAGTATTAATTGTTAAATTTTCAAATATTTAAATATTTTAATTATACAAACAATATTTTGCTAACATGCTTTTTTCAAAAGGTACACAACTTAAAAAATAATATATTGTTACCAAGCTGATTTCTTAAGTTTTAAAAGAAAATAATTAACAGTAAAAAAAGTAAACTACCTACCAACTGTGCATTTTAAAAACTGCGTAGTATTCTAAGAAATCTTATACACACAAGACAACAATAGCATGATTATAAGAAATTCTACCAAATAAGCCACCAACAGAAAACAAATACAACTAAGACAGAAAAAAACAAAACACACAGCCAAGCAGCCGCTTAAACTGAATGATAATAACAACATATATCTGCGCTTAAAAAACCTCTAGAAGTACCACTTGCTATGTAAATGAATTGAGTGAATGAAACTTAAAATAAAAAAATATTTATTAAAAGGAATAAACGTCACAATAGGTATTAATATTTTTAATATCAATAAAATTGGCTTTATGGCCTTATGGGCGCCAAAATTGATACGTATGCAACTTCACCCATAATAATTAAGTATATACATAAATAATAATATTTGCTGGCAATATTATCTTTGGGAATATTTTATTAAATTTATTTTTTCTGCAATGTTTTTCAGTAAGTTAGGTCCGAAAAGCATACCAAACATTCTTTGTACATTATGTAAACTCTGAATACGATAACTCTGAATATACACGTAGCATTCAATGAAAGTGAACAAATAGCAAAAGTTTGCTTAGGCTGATGATATCCAATTACTGACTGATGATAAATGAAATGGTTGTACCTTTTTAAAGCAGAAAGTTAACAATGACTTACTTATATTTAATAATGAAATGGTCGAAAGACAACTTTATTAACTTAAATTCTTCAGAAAAATTGATGCATATGGTAAACCTAATTTGTCATTGAATTAAATTTATATCATATTGTTAAGGATGCGTCTTCCCAGGAGGCCATCAGATACGTATATCCTCCGGTCACTCCTGGTAGCAATTTCGAAAGCCCGAAGTAGGCCGCAGCCTTCACTCCTTGCTAAAGAGTTGGAGACTTTACAACTCCTGGTCCAGAACGCATGAAGCTCTTTTTTATCAAGAACACGACAGCATTCATGGTCACTGAACCTGGACCATTCATTGTGTTAATTTGAATGATCCGACCCACAAAATCTCACGAGGGTCCGAAACCACAACCACCACGATACTCCCATATAGGGGCCAACCTCAATAACCAGTCAGAGAACAGCTAACTGTCTCAAGAGACAAATAGTGAACTCTGGGGCAACTGATTCCCGTGGAAATATGTGGATTGTCCAGGTGACTCCTACTAGCCTTTGAGGGGCCTGGGCTCCCTTTTACCCCGCAAGACACCAGTCTAAACAGAATAGTAGGTTCCAAAAAGACTATCATGTGACAAAACAGCAAGAACTATCTTAAAATAATTTCTATAAAGAAACTTTAGCAGGATTAAAACAAAAACAAAAATACACACAGAGCAACAAGCGCCTATACATTGAATGAATAAAATAACACCAACAAAATGTGATACAAACGAAGTAGAAAATTCTTCATTTTTCTAAACCTCTAGCGGACAAATATAAAAAGACAGAATCTAGTGGTTAGTTAAAACATAAACCTCGTGAAGTAAAGACTTGCATCTTAGGAAAACTGTTCTGTAGTACAAATTTTACTTTTGTAAATAAACTTCGAGTATTATTTATTTTGCAATAAAGAATTCAGTAACAACAAAACATTTATAAAAGTTATAAATGTAACAATATTATAAGATATTAGAATGACACTTAGTTAACAACTTTAGCTTTGATTATCAAGCAAATTATCTTATCTCTAAGATAAGTTTCGTTCTAAGGAAATTACACATCACAGCTTTGTATTAACCAAACAAAGTAAAAATCTATGTTGCCATGTAATTATGTCTTCCTACATTATTGTAAGGTTTAGAGATTTTTTCAGGTTTATGACAGACCATTCTTAACAGATTAAAACAGTGGTTCTCTAGAATTGCTCGTAGAGTTCTGCAATGCGACTTTAGAAGTTTTGTGATTTTGAGCCTAATGCTTCAATTTTACAAGGTCTTCAGTTACTAAAATCCTGAGTGTCTCAGAAACAGATTTAGTTTTTGTCACTTTTTATAGTAGGGGGGGGGGGGGGGGGGGGTTTATCTTTCTATATTATAAATATTTAAAATTTTAAGTTATTTTTTGTATTTGTCAGTTAAAAAAAAATGGGATTAATTAGTCACTAGGGCCTTAGTCTCTATAATTAAGAAATAAAATAAATAATAACGATTTAGAAAGTCTGTAATTTGTAAGCCTTAACCGGAAAATTTATTCAATATAAAATATTTAGCCGTAAAACAACAGTCCAATTTATTGTTGAACAAAAAAGCATTATCATTTGAAGGAGATGAACGTTGCATTAAATAAAGGTTGCTTGAATTTGTGCTGATACTTCACTTATAAAGTTCTTCTACGTAAGAGCAGTATGGAATTGAGGTGACGATATAAGGCATTAAAAAAAAGCATTTGTGTCAAAATGTAATACAAACAACATGATTTGTTGTGGTAAACAAAATTATTATTCCCTTTTTTAAATTCCGAATTTGCTTTTTCATTAATTTTATAGGAATAAGTTCTGAATTATGTGATCGTATATCATCAGAAAGTATAAACATATTTTGTATAAATCTTGAAACGCACTTGTGAGAGTATGTGGCAAAGAATATAATTCAACTATTTTTGAGCTACTGAAAATTATATATTGTATAAAGTACAACACATTATTGAATATGCTCTTGTCATTTCTATTGCTAAATTATTATTTTGAGACCTATAACAAAATTTAATTCAAATACAAGTTACAAAAAAAAGGATTATAAACCTTCTACGACATTCAATAAATATATGACCAACAATTTGTAAGTAAAGTAGCAAATCTGAACATAGAAACATCAAAAAAAAAAAAAAATATGAAAAATGTTTGTAGCATACATTTGCTTGTGTTTTGATTAAATAAGTATTAGTATCAATTTATATGGATGTCGATATGCTTTTGAAAAGTTATTTGAATTCTTTCATCTGGCAAAGATTAATGACGTAATAATTGACATAGACATTTTAAAAGACTTTGAGTTGACTCTTGCAAACGCACGGATTGATGGCACTAACTGGCAGTATTCAAAAAAAAAAGTACGCTTACATAATGTTCTGGTTTAAAAAAAACAGCATGCTATTATAGCGTACTGTTCAAAGAACACAAATGCTGGCCTTGTTTTTGACGTTCTTATATGTTAACGTAAAGAAAATATCGTACAAAACAATTCTTGGCTGATGATCATAAACACTAAAATACAGGTGCCGCTGTAGGTTAGTCGGTAGTGTAATAGCTTGTCAGTATGGGGTTGTGGGTTCGATTTCCAACGAAGACCTTGGTTTTTTTCACTACAAAAACAAAAATTGACTGTCGGTGGGGCTGCTCAGCGATGAAGGCATGGTCACTGGTCGCTGTGCTATCTTATACGGCAGTTAATTTCCGACTATCCTTCTACTTTCATCAGCTGTTTCATCTCTTCTATCCCTTTCCTAAAGCATGTAGCACGGTATTTGACTAAATTAAAAAAAAAAAAAAAACGTGCTGATGTGAAAATTTTATGTATATGTACTGACTACTATATTCTGGCACCGGCTGCTCATACTATTATTATCTCCATACTCATACTATATTTACTCCTTTTTATTAACTAATACATTTAGTAGTGTTCTCGGTTTGTTTGTAAAAATTAATTCAGAAAAGGATCTGTTGGTTACTATCGATGACGTCTTTTTGTAATGGAGTAAGAATTTATTTATTTTCATATCCCAGCTTAAGTCCTTCATTTTAACATCTATCATTAACTTCTTGTGCCTGTTCACCAATTTGCATAGCGCTACCATTTGATTGAGGATGTTATGACGGCAGTTTTAATACGACCATTCCGTTCTATCTACAAAATATTTTTATAGTCTGAACTAAAAGGTGCTAAATTATCACTAAAAAAGTCGTAGGCAATCCAAAAATTGCAAGCACCGTTTTCAACTTTTCACAAACAGGACAAATAAATTTTTTTGGTAAATTTGCAATTTTACAAAAATCTATTTGAATTCTCTCGAAAGATTAAGCAAATTGTTTCCATGTTGTTTAAATATGTTTTGTTGATTTTTAAACACTTTGGCAGGGACCACAACTATCGACAAAATCTTCAATGTTTCTATAAATGCCAGGTCATCATACATAACTACGTGCAATGCTTTTCATTCAGACTATGTCTATATTCCCCTCGCGAAACAGTTCTAATGTACTATATATCATGCTCTTAGGTATGACTAATCTTTCTGCATAAAACAGATACTCATTTTCAGTATCCAGTGCATTACATTTGTTTTAAAAAGGTTTTTTTTTCTCCGTAATATATTGTGGCCATTTATCATGGTTAACGTAATCATATACCCTATTCAAAATAGCCTCATTTTGCATTGAAATATCTAGTGCTATCGAAAAATTGTTTTAATATTTTTTTTAAAAAGAAATAGCACTTCAGGCAACAATGCCTATTTAGTCAAGTGCTGTGCTACATTCTTTGGGAAAGAGATAGAGAAGAGATGAAACAGGTGGTGAAAATAGAAGGATTGTTACGGAAATTAACTGTTGCATAATACAGCTTGGTGAACAGTGACTATGCCTTCATCACTGAGCAGCCCCACCGACAGTCAGTTTTTATTTGTAGTGAAAAAAACACCAAGGAATCGAACCCACAATCCCCATACTGATAAGCTAGTACCCTACCTACTAGCCTACAGGGGCACCTACCGTTGTTTATACTAATTTCTTTTACTTCGATAGCTTTATCTAAAGATAATCTCGACAGATCGTCCGCTTGTTTCATTTCTGAACACTTTCTATAACATATTGAATACTCACACATTGATGAAAATCATTGCCAAAGCTACAGCCTGTTTGCTGCGACTGGGCGTATATTTTTTTTCCAAAAATATCATGCAAGGGCGGCTGATAATCAGTGTGAATGGTGAACTGACGTCCATAAATATATTCGTGGATATAAAAAAAAAATTATTCAAAGAAGCATGTAAAATAGACATGTTTTTTTTTCTTTTTTCACAATTTAAACGTTTAATAAATTAAAATATGATCAGAATTTAAATATTCTTGGGATTATTTTGATTTAACATATTTTGTAATACTTCAGATAGTTGTATTATTCAAGTCAGTAGTAGAAAGCCATCCAACCAAAACCTCTTGATGACGGCAAGTGAAATTGAAAGATAATAATGTCTGATTTTTTAAATTTCGTTAAAATGCTTTTAATTTATTAAATTTGTGGTTTATTTTAATTAATAATTAAAAAATTTCAATAAAAACTAAATACAATTAATAGTTTATTTAAATATTTCCTTTATTTATTTATTTTTGTTTTATTTATTAATTAATTTATTCAAAATCTGCACAACACGAAATAATCTCAAATTCAGAGAACAGGAAAGTGCTATTAATAAATTATGTTATGGCGGCAAATATTCAGACAAAATTAATTCTAAATTAGTTATATATAATGATACCAGTATTTATTATTTATTATTGGGAATAAAAATTAAATTAATAAAAACTGTTTAAAGCTTTTTGCATTGCTATTCAGTTGCTATTAAGCTGAAGCTGGGAGAGCAACTGCCATTGAGATACAATACAACGATGTAAAGGAATTGAAATCTTTTCCCCTAACTGATCTGGCAAACCTGATTTTATCAACGAGATATTGTGACATTTCTAAAAAAAAAACGATTTTATGATAGAAATAAATGCACACGGATATTAAAAGAAACTTCATATAGTTTCGAAGAAAATTAGGAAACATATCTAATGATATCCTTGTATAAGTTCGTTTAGCTTTCTTTTACTAGTAGCTTTTTCACTAGTAGAGTATAGTTCACAACCATAGATTAAACTAGGAACAAGGTAAGATTTAGCCAGAAGCTGTCTTATTTTAAAAGGTGAGTTTTGGTTTAGTGTATCCTACTAAGACTGTTTTTGATTATTACTTCGAGGTTTTTGCCAGCATTTACAATAGTAATTTTTTCTCCATTTATTAAAATATCAGCGTAAAATATCATATCGGTAATATGATTAATAATTATAATACATTTTAACTCATCAGAGTTGAAACAAAATCCATTTCCAGTTGCTCAGCAATAAATTTTATCCGGTTCCTCTTTCAGACTTATCAGCATAAATAGAAAAAAGATGTGGTCCAAGGATTGATCCATAAGGTACACGCATTGAAGATTGCTTAACAACACAAACTGCCAACGGCTACAGAGGTCGCGTGGAAGAAAGTTAAAGAAGTGTCGAAGTTTTATGAAACGTATCAGGGGCTTGGGGTGGTCAAGAAGTACCAGGAAATAAATTTATCGTTCATCAAGTTTACGTCGTATGTTCTCAGTTATATACAATAAAGCAGCAGTTCATCTGTGATTTTGATGAAAGCTAAAATTACATTTCGTTGAATAATTATAAAATTTTACTTGTAAAATTCGGATAATGTAATCGTCCTTCTGAGACCGCTATTAAGAATTTGGTCGTTAAATTTGACATTCTCGATGCAAAATGTGCAAATGCAAACGGGTGTAAGATCGGGTCGTTCAATTGAAAACATCGCAGCCGTGAGCCACACTATTGAAGCAGATCCAAATTTGTCAATTCTTCGACTTTCTCAACAATTGGAGTTGACTATGAAGCCTTAAGGCGACCGACTATCCACATCGCTCAATTGGTTCAGGAACAACCGGCTGGTTTTTCTGAAAAAATCATTTTGTTTAAACAAAGCCCCTTTTCACTTACCGCATTTAGGCTTCTAAAAATCCTCGAGCGATTATTGAGCAGCCTATGCATGCTCAACATGCCACTGTATGGTACGCTATATGATCTGGAGACGTGATTGGGCCATTTTTTTCGAAGATGACGCTGCCAGTGCGAGATGCTAATAACACAATTTTGGCCTATTATTGGCTCCACGTCGCCATCATCACTGACATGTGGTTTTAACTGGACGGTGCCACAATGAAGCGATCAATTTATGGTAAACCAAATTTTCCGATCGCGTAACTTCACGACAATCAGCAATTAAGTGGCCAACTAGATTGTGTTATTTAACACAATTGGGACAATGTTAAGGACAAAGTCTATACAGAGCCAACCGAAATGATTTCAGCCTTAAAACTTAAAATCCATGATGTGATTAACGAAATAGCACTGCCATTTTGTCAAAAAGGAATAAAAATCTTTGATGAAAAAATCAACATCTGTCAATGTTGTGGTGGACATTGGTCAGATATTTTTCATTCATAATTGCCGAAGTTTTCTCTTCGTAATGCAATAAAATTAAAAAAAAAAACAAACTTCTTATTGAAAAACTTTTACATGAAAAGCATTATATTTTAATTTGAGAAAAAAAATCATGTTTTTTCCATTTACTTACTTTAGTGTTTTACCTAATTATTCATGTAAGCATCAGCGTGACTACATAACTAGAGGAACAGGAACAAGATACTTCTGAGTTTAGTCCTGTATCTGTGTCAATCGACAAAATTTCTCTTCTAATTTTTATTTTTCGCCTGGATGTGCAGTGCTTTTGTTACCTAAGCGAATAGGTAATCGCAAGACTTGTAGAATTTCTTTAAAAATCTGCTACTCTAGTCGATCAATAAAATTTTACTTGAAATTTGTAAATATTTGATTTTTACATTATAAAAAGTTTTTTATAATTCTTAACACATTTTTCACTTCTTTTGCTTTTACTTTCCTTTTAGAAACAAAAGCTTATATTTTAAATATTCCTCTGACCTGTTGTGTGTCTTCAGATAATCATATTAGCAATATAAATAGAAAAATAAACAAGCTTTATTCCCGTCATGTCAAACTTAATACCATTTATTTATAAAAATTTTGAAAATTCTTTATTCTTTTTTTATACAGAAACATGCACCATGCCAGCAGAATCTCTTTATGTGGCACTAAAGCTGTACACAGATTCATTTATTGCTTTTGTCTCATGTTTTTTCTTTTTATTTTTTTTGAGTAAAAAACTCAATGAAAAGTTGCTGAAAAATATTAAAGTTTTTTTTTTTTTTAACGGAACGGAAAGAAGAAAACTTTTTCTATACTGTTAAACAGAAGAAAAAAAAATAAATTATCCCCAACCACAAGTTTAATAAATTTTGCTTAATATGAAAAATTTATAAAGATTTTTGTTTTATATCAAGGAAATGTCAGGGCTGTTTTAAAAGTTTCGTTTAATAATCTCATTTTGGGGATTTTTTAAAGTAAATAAAAATTTCGCATAACTTTATAATTAAGAATCTTTGACTGCTTACACTTAAAGCATACATGTGTGTTTATAGGCAAGAGCTATGTATGAGGAATTTGATGTTATTCAAATGCATTTTATAATCATTCTAAATTTTTAAATAAGACTTCTTGCTGGGCTAATTTAGAGAGTTAATTAATAACGCATTAAAAAACTAAAAACTAATAAAATAAAAAATTATTTATTATTAGTTAGTTTACGTTGCTCTGATGCTTTTACAACTTAAACAACAAGAAATACATCTTTTGGATAATAGTGATAGTATTTACACAGCAACATGGTTGGATTTGCAGAATAGGTGGAACGTGGAAACGACTGAGCGGTGGACGACGAGGCTCATTCCCAATATAGAGGGATGGGTTCGAAGGCGTTTTGGGGAGGTTTACTACTTCCTTTTCCAGTTTCTCTCGGGTCACGGATACTTTCGAAAGTATTTATACCTGGTGGATAATTCTGGCTGTATCTATGATGACGTGCGATGATGCTGCGCACACAATCTTCCGCTGCACGAGGTGGCATGCTGAAAGGAGTGCGGTATAGGAGTAGATTGGCGGGTACAAATCTGTGAATGTAGTTTTTAGAATGCTCGAATGCTGGAGCAATTGGAATGTTGTGAAAAACTACGTGGAATACGTCCTAATTAGGAAAAAGAGAGACCTTGATATATTACGACAAAATCAGGTCTCACAGGAGGAGACTGAAAGAAATGTGCCAACAGTCTCATATTGGTTAATAACTCTGCAGACATGGGTATCTGAGGGAAATGGTCGACTGACTTAGCTCTGGGTCCCTTCCCGAAATAATGCCGAGAGCGGTTCTGGGAAGGAAATTTCTTCAGAAAAGGAACAGAGATTGTTTTGGTGGGAGCACCACTCGAAGCAGCTGACGACGGTCACTGTAAGTCCGAAAGCATTTCAAACCCTACCTCACTCGCCAAAAAAAATTAGCTTAGATCGTAGAATGAATAATAATAAAATAATAATGAATAATAATAAAAATTAAATAATCTAAAATATAAAAAGGAAATAATAAAAAATTTATTGATTGATTGATTTTTAAGTAAATTAGCAGTTTCTTTTTAAAAATATAAAGTATTGCTTAAAGTTTGAATGTGTGAGGGTAACCTGTTCGAAAGACGGTTATTTTCGGAAGCCTAAACTAAATTAATATAATAAACCTTTCACATATTCAAATAACTTAAGTTGGAATATGGCACTGGCTAGATAGATATGCGGAGAAGGGCTAAGAATTCTGGCGATGGCATTGCAGAAATATTTAGCGTTATGATAGCCTTCAACTTTTCCTGTTGTCTTTAAACTATAACGATAATTTTTATATTTTAAAAGATTTTAGAACTAAAAAAAAATAAAAAAACAAAAGCATACAAATTTAATTACGGCATACGATATGGATGTACATATTTGTATGAATTCGATACTAATTATAAACGATCTCGAAATATCTATTTTGCCCCTTTGGCTAAAAATTTCTCATTGAGTTGAAAACTATTCGTTTAATTTACTTTGCTTTGGGTGCTTTTGTATGTATAGTCAGTCGGCTTCTAGTGTAGGGGCAGACAGCAAATACTGCAGGCGACAATTAACTCTGGTCCACAAAATATAAATATGTAGGATATAGTAATCTTAACTTGCTAAATTCAAATCGGATTTCAGTTTTCGCGTAACACGTTCAGATTTTTTTAGATTTATTTATGGGCAAGGACAATATTTCCTTCAAACTAGACGACCAAGGCAACACATTTCAATATAATTCTTTAACGGCTTGTTGGATTTGAATAATTTAATTACCATAAGATGTGGCATAAAATTATTTTTAAGTCAAGATTGTATAACTTTTTTCAACTGTTTCGGAGTTGTTCAAAAATGGGTGGCAAAAATAAAGAAAGCCATAAATGATGATAATTGATGCACAAATTATATTCAGAATTAAGTGCAGGGGTACCCAATTTGAAAAACATTATAAACACATCAGTAAATGACATTCTCAATTCTCTGATGTAGTTTCCAAAGTACTAGATTTAGTTAATTGCATCGATCCTCTAAGACTTCTTCAAGAACTACAGCTGCCTAATGATCCAATGGCTTGAAAACTATTCATTGATTCATTCAAACTCAGCCTGAAAGTAGTGTTGCTACATAATGGAAATCAATATCCATTCATATCGTTAGCTCATGTTGTAATTATGAAAGTGAGATACTAGAACACGAATTTATTATTGAACAGAATTCAGTACAACCGCTTTTTGTGGAATATATGTAATGATTTTAAACTAGTGGCTATAATAGAGGGATCACAAGTAGTATGCACAATAAATTATTGTTTTTTATGTAAGTAGGACAGCAGAGCTAAAGGGTGTCACTTCATAAAACTAAATTTGCTCTTACGATCACACGGAATTCCGGATAGCAAAAGCATTGCAAATGAGCCTTTTTTTAAAGAGAAGTAGCACTTCAGGCAACAATGCCCATTTAGTCAAGTACCGTGCTATATTCTTTAAGAGAAGAATAGAAAAGAGATGAAATAGGTGGTGAAACTAGAAGAATAATTTCGAAAAATTAACTGTTGTATAAGACAGCTCAGTGACTAGTGGCTATGCCTTCATCACTGAGCAGCCGCACCGACAGTCAATTTTTGTTTGTAGTGAAAAAAAAACAAGGTCTTTGTTGGGAATCGAATCCACAACCCCTAGTCATGTAAGCTAACACACTACCTACTAGCCTACAGGGGCACCTAGAAGGAAACAGCAAATATTTTTGCCAGCACTACATAACCAAATTAGGCTTAATATAGATGGAGAATATGAATAGAAATTGAATGTAAACACCTGAAAAGTATATTTCTAAGAACGTAAGTGAGGTTAAATTCAAGTAAGGCATAATATTGTTGATCCTCAAATAAGAGAAATATTTAAAGAGTAATTATTAAATCTTAGTTGGTCGATAAAAAAAGAATGACTAAGAAGCTTCCAAAAATAGAAGAGCTGCAACATACAAAGTACTGGTAGAGTAACTTCTTGCTTTATAGCACCACTCGAATGCTACATTCCATTAAAAATACACTTTTTACACTGGCATTTAAATTTTTTCTCAGAAAAGGCATAAGTGGACAAGTAGTCCTTAAAACTGTTAGCTGATTTCTGCTGGGAAAATTAATGGTGAAACAGCAGATAACATAAAAGAAGGCAATCTACCAAACAATAATTCATGTTTAATGTTATATAATTATTTTTGAATTTGTTATTGTAAATATGTATTACCTATTTAAAGATATAAGTATTTTATTTAAATAAGAATATTTTAAAAACTAAACGTGATAGGAAAAAATCTGTGATTTGGAGTAAGCACGCTAAAGTCCACAACAACCACATAACAAGGTTCGAGCTTCCGGCTTTTTTGCGATCTGTGCCATTAGCCATGCACCATAACATCACCAGATATATCTTTACTACATCAAAGAAATTATATACCCCAATATGAGCCTATATAAGATTCGGAGCAGCCAAAAAAGCACTCATACTTGTTTGCGTTAACAGTTCTGATTATGAAAATATTTAAAAATTTTTTATTATGAAAATATTTGTTAAAATTTTAAGAATACAGAGTGGCAGCTAAATAAATCGCTGGTAAGGTCTTGAGAATTTTAAAATTTTACTGATTCGGAGGTGTAAGTATTAAAAGTCTATTAGCTGAGAAGAATTTTTAGCCTTATGAAATCGCTACCAGGCACCAGATTATTGGGGGACCAAATAAAATGGAATTCGTTTTCCAAGGAGTAGTATATCCGATTACCAATCTAAAATAATGCTATGAACATAAAAAACAATGCTAAAGAAAGAAAGAAAGGAAAAAAATGCTAGTGTTATATCTAAAATAATCTGAGAATAACGTAGGAACTAATGCATAACATTTGGGGATCAAATAATCGATTTCGGGATCAAATACGTTTTTATATCGAAAGATATTTTTTTAATATATCTATTAACCAATTTGTGATATTTCTTCTCGTTTAAATTCATATTTGTTTTGATGATAACAATTTGTTTATTTATTCGATTATTAAGTAATGTGTGGAAATATGTAAATGTATTTGGAAAATAGCTTTAAAGAATTTTTAATAGTTTCTGGAAAATAAATTTTTAATCTTTAATCTTTGATACTTCACGTGATAGTTGAAACGAATGCCATCTGTAGTGCGATTTAGCAACTTTTAACGATTCGATACCATCTATCTACACATGCTATCTATACATTTGAGTGTTTGCACTAACGATAGTGCGATTCAGTAACTGCTTGTTATTGCTAGTCGACAAACATTGAAAACGGCATCTCCGTAAATATATACCAAAAGCACAAAGAAGAATGCATAAAAAACAAACACAATTAAAAAGGCTAAATATATATATATTATATATAATATATTTTACATTATATTATATATAATATATTTTACACAAATTTTTATGTATGTTAAACATAATAATTGGAATAAAAACAAACGAAATGAAAAAGTCATTGCATATTATTTCAGTTTTTGTACATGGTAAGGCTACATTTAATCAAAAACAATTTGAAATTAAACGGTCTTGAGCACGTTTTGCTGTTGCTGTTGGATCACCCTGGCTTACTAGATTTTCGCTTGTTTCAACTTCCAAAATATCGTCGAGCTCGTTTCCTTGTTCAGCTATATGGATATTGTGCAAAACTGTGCATGCATCAACAATTTTAGCAGTATATTCGGGATCCTTTGCCTAGATAAACACCGCCACGTTCCTTTAAGGACACCAAAAAGCCTCTCAATTGAATTGCGAGACTTGCACAATGCCTCATTGTAGCGGAATTTAGGGCTGCCTTCCGGTTGATTTGCTAACGGAGTCATTAGCCATGGCTACAACGGGTAGCCAGAATCACCTGTAGGCATGTTTTTTTAATTTATTTTAATATAGCTTTCTTTAAGCAGTTCCCTGTTTGTTTAAAGCTTACCGATCAAAGCACGTCCATATATATGAATCGTGTCGTGCTCCCGGATATTTTGCATTTACGTTTAAAATTTTCAGGTTTGGATCACAAATCTATAACACAAGTTAATATTAAATTTCGATAAAAGTTTGCTCCTAATATTTGGTTTTACCATTTGCACATTAAGAGAGTGGTAACCATGATAGTTAGCATACGTCCCCTCATTATTTTTTGGAGCCAAAACCGATACATGCGTACAGTCGAAAGCCCCTATAGTACCTCCCACAAAAGGTAATGGCGATGAAGCAAAAATTGCTTTCGTCGCTTGCCTCTCCACTTGCCTCATCAGAAATCTCACCTCTTCATGGAACATGGAACTGTTGATTGCAGTGGTCACACGACGAATGCAGCTTATTGAAGATTGACTCATTGAAATTTACTATTGCTCACCTACTGACCGTTGGTAGCTAGGACCTAATAAATTAAATGATATCAAAGTAATGTGCTTATATGTTAAAAAAATTAACCTGTTTTTCGGTAGATATTGATATTACTCTTGATCCTCTTAATTGGCTGTCAAGGCAAACAACTAGATCTTCAGTTAAGTCTGGAGTTAACCGGTAAAGATGTTGAAATTGTGTAGGTGACAAATGAAATGAATTATCTATTTCTCTTAGAAAACGTCGATTCACTATTCGATTACTTCGATCACTTTGTGATAGCTCGTAAGATAAATATTCAAAAGCCATAATTACACAAAATATTTTTTTGTTTGAATTTCTACAAATTTTATATGGTTTCGTATTACCTTTTTTTGTTTACTTTTACTTTAAATTGAAAATTAATTTATTTTTTAATTATGTCGACTATTATAACAACGAAAATTGAATGTGAGTTAGCTAACGATTTTTATCGTCGACTACAGTAACTTAACAACAACGAATGTTGTTTTAAAAGTTACTGAATAGCCAAATCGACAATTTTGTTGTTAAAATTTTTTAAAAATAATAATTGTCGTTATAACATAATAGTGAATCGCACCACTGGTCGCTATTGAATACATTTTTTTATTATATTTCTTACTTTTTAAGGTTCTATTGCATTAAAGTCGAGAATTGTGGCTTGTAATTAAAATATAAACTATAGTAAAAAGTTAACTTTCGTAACTTTTGTGACACTATCATAGTTTGGAATTAGTACTCGGTTTTAAAAACCAATTTACGATTTTGATTAAAAGCAATACTTTAAGCTTTAATTTTAATTTTGTTAATAAACCACAATTTGTATCCAATTTGTGTATGACTAATACTAATACGACAAAGTAAAAAAAAAACTTCAAAAAAAGAAAACAATTAAAAATCTAGGAATTTTTTTTGCATTCTCTTTCTTATTTTTGTATATACGGTTTAAAGCAGAAATAAAAGCATTAATTTTAAAGCCACCACACAATTTGAGTTTTCCAATACAGTGACCACAAAATTTCTTTTTCTTTTTGGTTGCCTTTTCAACCTTAATCTGTTTAAATCCTTGCAACTTAAACACTCATTTTATAGGACTAAACTGTTAATTTATGTAGATAGATATAAAATAACAGCTACACATACACTGGTCGAATAACATTAAATATTTGCACACTAGTCTAAGGCTAATATCGTTGTGTGAGTATATAAAATTATAGTCAGATTTTGTTTGTTTGTTTGTTTGTTAGTAATGGTCAATATATTGCTAATTTGAGCCTATTTTATCAATTTTACCCAAATCCCTTTAAAAACATCAATTTAAAAAGCCATTAGTCATTTTGGTTTCTACCTACAATTGCTCACTCCCTCTTTTTATACGAAATTCTTTTTGAATGCGAAATTTTCTAATCGCACAAAAACTACATTTGAACAATAACAAGAAGCTCAAATAGTGAATATAGAAAAAACCAATAACTGTGTAAATACCTCACACCTCGTTTAAACTTCCGTTTGGCCATCATAGAAGTTTATACTCTTTTACAAATACACAATAGAAATATGTGAGTTAAGCACAGTAACATGGACACAAAATTTATATACTCTTAAGTGGATGTGTGTAGTAAGGATGAGCTTTTTCCATGCTCCCTTTTAAGTTTTTATTTCTTTGGTTTGCTTTTAATTTTTTTATTTTTTTTTTATTTTTTTTTTCGTTGATATTTACGACTTTTGAACGCCATTTAGGCCAAAATATATTTATGTGGGATTTTTATGGTTTTGGTATATTGGCTGCTTGTTTGTGTTTATTTGATTTCTTGGTTGAGCATTTCTTTCTGTTTCAGTGTTTTTTTTTTTTTTTTGATTTTTGGAATTTAAACATTTTTATTTTTATATTTTTGTCTATGGCTTACCATATTTTTCGTGAATTATGTAGACGTTCCTTCTCAATAGAAAAATAAACAAGATAATACCAATAGATAGGCCCAAAAAAGTATTAATATTTTTCATTAAGTTGGCACTTACATTAAAAAGATTGGAAATGAACATTCCTCGTGTTCATTGTTTGACCCCGCGTAGAGCATATTGAATATTATTAAAAAAATATTTCATAATCTGCGAAAATATTTCATTTAACAATTAATGCCTTATTAATTTAAAACCGCCAATAGTGAATTTAATTCGCACACTTAAAGTATTGTATAAAGCCTGATACTCTGTTCATAATTTCGTACGAAATGCTGTCAAAGCCCATATAAAAATAATTCTTACGAAATAAATAAGAAATAATGTTGCTGAACTAGTACTCTGTTTATTTTTGAAAAAGTTACGAAATGTTTCTGGCCGCGCGTTTTACTAAATGATAAACGTTTCAGGCAACATTTTTTTTTCAACTACGTAACAGCAGCACTTTTTTCGCACGGAATTGTGAGCAACAGCTGATCAGTTAAGTATTTGTATTTTTAATTTTAAATTTGTTGTGCCAAAAAGTAAAAGTATGGAGAAAAGCGTAAATTTATTAAAAAGTGAAAAAGAAAATTTAGTCACGCAGAAAAGCGTATCCTTATTTCTGCAGTAAAAAAAAGAAAACTTATTTGGGATAAGTCCCAAACGATATGTTTTAACCGCAGTGCCACGAAATCATCGTAGATAGATATTGCTAAAGAGATTGGAAAACCTGGTAAGGATTGAAATATATGTGCATATGTATGTATCATCTTTTTTGATTATTATTAGAGGAAGCATGTAAGCAAAACTGGAGGAATATTTTGAGTAGCAATTGGTATTACAACCAAAAACGAAAGTCATCAACAAAATCTGGTAGTGAATGCGACTTGCAGTACTCTTCAGATGAATCTCAGGATCCGTGGGAGTATTCTGAGGACTTCACTGAGACGTCGAAATTGAGAACGTAAGTGTTATTATTCGAACTTATTGTTGCTTATTATAACTTTCGTAAGTGATGAATATTTTGATTGTAGAACCAGTTGCTCACAGCTTTTAAGAAGCCCACGCAAGATATTTTATATTATTCTGAGATGCTGTCTATTACGCCACCGGAAAAAAAACAACTTATTTATATGTAAGTAGGCACCAAGTCTTTATAATTCTAATTTAAAATGTAACTTTTATTAGAGTTCTACAGACTTTTATTTTGTTTTAGAAAAACACAGCAGTTTCATCGAAAAACGTATATCGAAATGAAATGTGAGCAGGTGTCTCAAAGGTGGCAGATGTGATGACAACGTTGGTGGATATGGCAAAACAACATAATCAAAATAATGTCAACGCGCCTTTCCTCAGTTATATATAATTATAGTAATTCCTTGTAGTTAAAATTCCCTAATGAGATTGGCAAAAATGTACGATGAAGAGTTATTGTTATGCTTTACGATGAGATCTCTGCTCTTCTTATTTTTAATATTAATGCATAATAGTAATTTTTACATAGTAAAATAAGAGCTTTAAAATTTTTTTAAAGACTGGCCACACAAAACAAAAGGCTGAAATAAGTATATGCATTTTTTATAATAGCCAAAGTTTTTCTTTTAATAATAGTATAAGTTTATATTATTCTTTGCAATAAAATCTATTGCCTTACGTATCCACCTATTAAAAGTTATTTAAAAAAAAATCTTTTTTTTGGTTTAAAAACAGATTTTTTTATCAAAGCATTTTGATAAGTTTAATTATTTTTAAAGCCTCTTTAGTGAAATTATAAATCTTTTATTTCGTAAACTATTTTTAATTAGGAATCTCCGCCCAAAAAGCGAATTTTCGCTGCCAAGTAACAGATGTCGAAATTAAAATAAGTCATAATTTTATTGCGAACAACACGGTCTGATTCATTTTGTCTGCCGTAATGCGCTACATTAACATTAGATAAAAAGAGAGAATCAGCTGGCAACATATTGTCAAAATTTTCAAGCGAAATATCAAATGTGGCTCAACACTTTTCACCAATTAGAACAGATTACTAAGCTTAAATCTATAAGCCAAAGCTTAATTATTTATTTTATCTTTATTTCATTTGTTGTTTGAAAATTAAAATTATCTACCTTTTGCGTTTGTATATATAACGCCATATTCCTGAAAAACGCAACATCTGTGGAAACACCGTTTTATTTTTAAACTTCGTGCTTTTCTTACAGGCACGCAATCTGTTTATACTGTGTATAGAGTTTCTATCTATGATTATTACGGATGAAAAACTAAAGCCATGTGGAAATTTCCGCAGAAGAGTTTTTGTCGTTTTTAGATCGCAAATAGGTTGAACATAATTTAACCTCATTAATCTAATATACTCAGTTGCTTGGTCATGGCATATTAAAAATATTTGACATTTCTGTGGAAATGCCCATATGTCGAAATGTTAAAATCACATGTCGTCAACAATACCCCGAAATTTAGTTTTAAGCATCTCGCTATAGCGTAATCTATTGACCGTTACCGAAGATAACATAGCGCACCATACAGTGAAACGTTGAGCCTGCAACGTTTTCATTAATCGCTCTAGGATTTTCAGAAGCCCAAATGCGGCAATCTTGCTTGTACTACTACAATATTATTCCTTATTTTTTCCCTTACTTTTTAACGTAACAAAAATAAATCGATAACTCAATTAATCGAAAGCGAAATTTTTATTAAAAATAAATCCTTAAAACCAAAAAAAATTTATAAACAAATTTTCAAGCACAATGTCTTTATATCGGTTTTTTTAGCAAGAAGTTTTTTTTTCAATTGTGCTAACACCAACAACATGATAGTTTTAACGTATTCGATGGTAGATTCTTTGGCAATTGTAACAATGAATAAAATTTCGCACGAGAATCGCTTTAGAATATTCAAAATCCACTATGAAAAATGTTGTTCTGCTTAAGTAACATTTCAAGTTTACGGACAACATAATCGCCTTTCTGAGACCGAATGCCAAATGGTGTTGAATCGGGTCGTTCAATTGAAAACGTTGCAGCCATGAGCCACAGTGTTGAAGCAGATCCAAATTTCCCAACAATAGGGGTTATCCAAAACCATCACATGGCGAATTTTGCGCAAGGATTTGAATTGAAGCCGACTGACCAGTCATATCGCCGTAGATTCGCTCAATTTATTCAGGAACAACGGGCGGGTTTTTCCGAAAAAATCGTTTTTTCAGACCAACAAAATTGCCACATTTGGGCTGCTGAAAATCCTAGAGCGATTATTGAAAAGCCTTTGCATGCTCAACGTGTCACTGTCACGCTATGTGATCTGGAGGCGCGATTGGGCTGTTTTTTTTTTCCGAAGATAAGGCTGGAAATGCGGTAACAGTCAATGGATCACGCTATCGTGCTAACAACTCATTTATATCCTATTGTTGACGACGTGGATATCACTGACATATGGTTTCAACAGGAGGGTGTCAGATGTCATACAACCAATGAAACGATCAATTTATTGCAAACCAAATTTTCCCATCGCATAATTACACGACAATCAGCAGTTAAGTGACCAGCTAGATTGTGTAATTTAACACTTTTTGATTATTTTTTGTGGGGATATGTTAGGGACAGCGTCCATACGGAGCCAATTGAATTGATTTCAGCTTTAAAACTCAAAATCCGTGATGTGATTAACGAAATAGGATGGCCATTTTGCCAGAAAGTGATTAAAAACTCTGATGAAAGAAGCGAAATTTGTTAGCGTGGTCGTGGTTGATATTTTCCAAATATTATTCTTCATTCATAATTGCGGAACTTTTCTCTTCGTAATAAAATAAACTTTGAAGCATCTCAATATAAATATTTTGTTTTATTTTAGAAAACAAGCTGCTTGTTGGAAATTGCTGCAATCCATCGGAACATAAATTTCAAGTGTGGATGTGCATAAGCAAGCATTCCAAACTGAAAAATGCACAACGATTTAGTCTTGGGTACGATTAAGCTTACAAATGTATTGCATTGCAAACGTTTGCCACGCTTCATATTCTGTCTGCCAAAATAACTTACTAAAATATTGTCAAATTATTTTCCCATATTTAGTATAAAAATATTTTTTGTAAACAAACTAGAAGTAAGAACTGGTGTATAAAGAGAATAATTTTCCTTGATAAATGTCATAGTAACACAAAAGTGCTAGCTGGACTGCTAACTCGCTAAACAACAATGTCACAGCCGGAATTCTGCAAAGTAAAAAACTCTTATTTCATTATATTGTAGGTATTTCAGTACTACTAGTTACTTGTACCTTTTTATTCATGAAACACTTTAAATTTATTTGGCTAATTAGCTGTTTTGTTTGCTAAACACCAGTGAGTCTGTTTGTGCGCTGAAAGCCTGTTAAGCTTTTAACTACTACTAGCTTTTTTAATGCTCGTACATTTTTCATACATCATTTTGCGGTGTATTTTCACTTTCTATTAGCAAAATCTATTATTCATACCCTAATAACTTCAACAAGGGTAATACCAACATTAAAAGCCAGAGAAACAACAACTAAAACAATAAGAGGATCAGAAGCATCAGTACCACTACTGCATTAAAAACAACTAAACTGATTTAAAAACATATGAAAACAATCTAGCAGCAGCAGCATTTACAAGCGAGAAAAAAGTAATAATAAATAAATAAAACAAAAACCTAGAAAAAGAGTTTTTCCAAGGTAAATAAATGCTTTATGAAGGAGGCAAAATAAAAAGTTCAGAAATTGCTAAACACATACACGTGTGTATGTGAGCATGCAGTAGTAAAAGTACAAATTTCACGCTAAAGTATTAATTTACACTTAAGTAAGTTCTGTATCTGTAAAAGGAGTACATGATGAATAAGCTACATACATATCCTTAAATTTATAGCATTGGCATTGACGAAACAAAAATGCATATTACAGAGGTCCTTACAAAATCTGTATGCATTTTGTAATGAAAATAGTAATGTTTAAATGTTGCTTGCATATCTAAACCCTGTTAAATTTGGTACGATTAACGTTACCAACACAAAATAATATTAAACATATTTAAAAAAGGAATGTTTCATCATCGTCCCAAAGTGGTGTTGTATTAAGTTTAAGAAGCTTCCACCTTATATCACAAGACTTTAGTGAAGGTATGTATGTGAGAAGGTTAAGGTCCGCTCCTTGCCATTCGGCTGGGTGCAGGAAATGCTGCCACCGGCGCCCTATGACATATACTTGCTTTAGTCGCAATTATTGAGTGCATGGTAGCAGGGCCGTGTCCTTACTATTTGCTGAAGACTTGGAGTCTATCCAATTCCTTGTCCTGTTGCATGTGCAAACTAAGACATTGGATGTTAAACTTGGGTTAACATCTCTTCGTATACTTTTTTTAAAGCACATATTAAATCCAACAGCTACTACGTAATTCCCAGACGGGCCTCACCAATAACCAGAACGGGGCCTTAGTCCCCCGGAAAATGGTTATCGTGGTACCAGTGTGGGTGCATTAAGTCTCTGCCAGTTTGGGGATCCTGCTTACCAAAGCGACTAGTGCTGCCTCTTTCCCCAGAAGGCACATGTCAAGATGATAAAGAAATCCATCTAGACTGCGTGCCCCCGGGGGAAACTTTAGTTAAGATGTCTTCTAATCATAAAAGGTGCCGGCTGATTCACATTTTTGCCACATTATTGGTTGTTCTTTTTGCGACAATGGCAACAAAGTTCGCGTCTTAATAGGTCTGGCCTTTTGAGTTTCAGAGCGCATTTAGTCCTCACATAAATATTATGTTTCTATGGGAGTAAAAATTGATTTTTGTGCTGTATATATTAAGCGTTTCTCAACTAAAAGTTTGTGTTCTAAAACAAAATAAAACAAAGAATTCTGTTTAAGATGATTAAAATTTTTACGAAACGAAAAATTCAGCAATTATGAATGAAAAATGATATCTGGCAGACCACACTGACAGATGTCGATTCTTTCATTAGGGTTTTTAATCACTTTCTGGCAAAATGGCCATCTATTTCGTTAATCACATCAAGGATTTTTAGTTTTAAGGCCGAAATCGATTCAATTGGCTCTGTATATACTCTGTCTTTAACATAACCTCACAAAAAATAATCCAGTGGTGTTAAATCACACGATCTGTCTAGTCACTTAATTGTTGACTGTCGTAAAATTTTATCTGCAATAGATTGATTGTTTCATTGCCTGTGTCCTCTTGTAACCACATCTCAGTGATATCCACGTTGTCAACAATAGGCTGAAATTGAGTTGTTAGCATCTTGCTATAGCGTTATCCATTGACCGTTACCATATTTCAAGCCTCAACTTTGATAAAAAGGGCCAAATCACGCCTCCAGACTATATAGCGCCCCATACAGTGACGTATTGAGCATGCAAAAGCTTCTTAATAATCGGTCTAGGATTTTTAGAAGCCCAAATGCCACAATTTTGCTTGTTGAAAATGGGTTTCGCTTATTAAAATATATTTTTTTCGAAAAGCCAGCCGGTTATTCCTGAATTAATTATGCGAATCTATGGCGATGTGAATGGTCTAGTTGATCTTGTAAGGCTTCAAAGTCAAATCATTAAATCAATCATTAAATCAAATCATTAAAATTCGCCATTGGGTGGCTTTGGATAACCTCAATTGTTGAGAACGTCATTGACAAATTTGTGGCTCACGGCCACACGTACACGCGTTTGTGTTCGCACATTTTGTATCGAGCCTGTCGAATAGCGGTCTCAGAAGGACGATTCTGTTGCCCGAAAATATTACGATATTATGAAATGTAACTTTAACGGAATCACGATTTTCATAAATTCATTGTAACAATTGCCAATGCATCTACTACGACTACGTCAAAAAACTGTGTCAAAACCTTTTAAAATTCAATGAGAGGGCGGATTTAGAAAATTTACGAAATCTGGAAAGATGACTAATATTTGACTTTCACTTCGTGAAATATCAAATTTTAAACAGCTCAATATTTAGGGTAAAAAATTATGGGGGAGGAAATTGGGGTTACTCATTCAGAAACTATAGGATCCGCCATCTAACGTTTTTTTTCAAGTAGTAGTTATTTTGTGAATGGTAACACTTAGCTCATGTTTGATTTGACAGAAAATTAGTTTTGTCCTTCTACTGAATGAATATGGTTGTGTATACGCTTGAACAACGCTTCGCTAAGTGGGCTTGCGATCGACTTACAGAAGATGCCGATTTTGCAAAAAAAAAAGAATCATCTTTTCAGATGAAGCTCATTTTGATCTTGGCGGGTATGTAAACAAGCAAAATTGTGCATTTGGGGCATTTTGAAAACCCGCACGCATACATTGAAAAGCCGACGCACCCAAAACGAGTCACTGTTTGGTGCGGATTTTGGTCCAGAGGCATAATTGGGCCATTTTTCAGGAGTGGCCGTTGCAGTCACTGGCGATCGTTATTGGTCCATTTTGAACGAACTTTTGGTTCACAAAAATTGATATTGGCAATATTTGGTTTCAGCAGAACGGCATTACGTGCAACACAGCTAAAGCTGGGTAGATTTGTTTAAAAAATTAAAAAAGAAAACAAAAAAGTTATTTGGCGGACCCTATATATCGATTAAAATAAATTTAAGACAGGATGAACGAAAGGTATTTATTAACACATTTGAATTTTGATTATTATATTTTATTAAAATTTCGTGTCGTTCGTATACGTTATAAATTTTATATAATATTTCTCCAAAATTATGCAAGTAGACCATTTTTCAAATTAGTTCACAGGTGCCGTAGTATATAATGGAATGATTAAATTTCGCTTTTTAAAAATTAGATAAAAATGAAAAAAGTATTCTAAGCGACCTCTTGGGATGGAGATATAAAATTATATGTTTTTTAGGACAATTGCTATGATGCCTAATTTTAATCCTTTAAGCAACAACTTATGTTCGGTCGACTATACGACCTCAACTGCATCAAACACTTTCTCTCGAAGGATATATCAACATTGGAGTCATTTTAAATTGACAGCACAATAATAATAATACTTTAAAAGTTGTGATATAATCTAAATAGTCTTAGAAATAAATGTAAAACATAGACGCCATAGCAGATGGTCACATCATTAGATATTTAAAAATATTTATGTTTCTTATTTATAAATGCATCTTATTCTATTTAAACTCTTAGATATAACATTTCTATGTATATGTTTATAATAGATGTTAAGTAAAGATATAAAAGGGGAAAGAATATAAATTATTTTCAAACTTTTCTCATTTTCTGCAGTTAAAAGTTTAAGGACTTTCATTTTGATGTTGTTCTCTTAAAAATGTAAAAAAGAAAAACTAAAAGTAAAAACAACAGCGTAAAACATTTCTTTCAATTGGCATCATTAAAAACAACTTGCACTTCAACGTTCTAATAAAGTAAATATTAAATTTTCCTAAGTTTTATTTCATACATACACACATACATACGAGTATGTGTATCTAATAGGAAAATACAGCATCTTTAAAAAGAAACAATGAAATCTTATTATACACATCGTATAACTCTTATAACTTTAAAAGTTAGAGATTTTCTTTAAAAGTTTTCTATTTTGCCAGCCGCATTTTGTTATTATTTTCTAGAAGTTGTTGCCAATATTTGTAGCAACTTGAACGATGTTATTGCTTCGAAACTGCTTGAATGCATTATGGACTTGTAAAAAAGTTTTCATAATTATTTCAACTTATTGATTTTTACATGTGTTTGTGTTTATGTTTGTGCTTGCGTTATTGTTATTTTTAATTTGTGTTACATTAAAAGTCTTCTGCTCTTACAAATGTTTTACTTTAAATTAGTTTTTTTCAACTATTTAATAAGTGATATTTTTTGTTCCTTCAGTTTTTAGGGTATGTATATTTTAAGTAACGGGTTTTTCAGCAAGAAGTTTGTATTTCAATTGTTACAACACCAACAACATGATAGTTTTATCATTTATTCTTTTGACGCATTCGTAGTATTTAGATACACTGGCAATTGTTACAATGACTTCAATTTCGGACGAAAATCTATTATGAAAATTGTGGTTACGTTAAAGTTAAACTTCGTAAAATTCGTGATATTATTAGACATAACATAACATAATTGTCCTTCTGCGACCGCTATTAATAACTTCGTGGTTAAATTTTGGTCGAAAGGCGCTATACAAAATGTGCGAACATCAACGCGTGGTCGACCGGATAGTTCAACTGAAAACATCGCAGCCGTGAGTCGCAGTTTTGAAGCTGTAGCAGCTGCCGTATGCATCTAAAGTAGAGTAAAGTAAAGTAAAACTCGGGTTACCAGACCGTTAGCCGCGCTGGTATGCTGGCGTAAGCACCGGCTAGGGTTCGCCGTCTTGAGGTGGTTCTTACCAACGCGTCTAGTTTGTGCAGCAGCTACAAATTCATACCAGCTAACTGAAACAGTATCGAACAGCTCCCTGCCAGCAAACACACATAAACTCCATGGCTGATGTTAGGCCATGCTTCTGCCCTCCCTCAAGAAGTCGTTAGACCTCACCGTGACATCGTATAAAAATATCTAAAATGTTGTTTGTCCCTAAACGTTGCCCTTACCTTTTTCCTTCTTCTTTTTACCCCTACTTATTGCTTATAAATCGTTTAGGCCATCATATCTGAGAAGAAAAATCTAATTAGAATTTCATATCCAATTTACATTTTTATTATTATAAAAAAAAAAAAAATAAATTCAATAATATAATAGAAATAATAATTTCTACGTTTACTGGAAAAAAATTAGTTAAATTCAAGATAGAACAAGGCTACAAAAATTCAGGTAAAAGGGAAACAAATTAATTAAATTCTTAAATTAAAAAATCGGAATGAACATTCAGGAAAAAAATTAAATTCATACAAAAAGGTTAACTAAATTTTAATATATCCTCTTGCAGCAAAAATTCAAAAAAAGGAAATAAATTAATTGAATTATATATATATATATATATATATATATATATATATATATATATATATATATATATATATATATATAGATATATATATATATATATAATATCGCAACAAAAAAATGCAGGTTAAATATATAAATTATAAAAAACATTTGTTTTCCGACCAAACGGAATTTCTGCTATTCCTATTCGCCAGGCTCGTTCCCTCTTAGCTAGATCGTAACTCTGCCGCGACTTTGGTGCAGGTTCTGCCGTCCGTCCGTCACGTGTTCTACGTCCGGATTCTCGTTTAAGGTAAGGGTAGCAATTTTTTTTTTAAATTTAGTTCACTTTTTACTCTTTTCCTTTTTTTCTTTAATATAATTTCAACTTTTTCACTTTTTTTTCAAAATGTTTTATACGTTTTTGTAAAAAAAATTCGTTCACACAAATAAAATTTGGTCACCTTTTTTTTGTGTTTAATTTTTTTTGTGCGGCCACCATTTCGCTCCGTAAGTATTCAAACGAAAAAGAACCCGATTCCGGCATCTTGCGTCCAGGAAACCTCCTAGACGCCGCAATATGTCCTCCATCCACCGTTTTTTCGATTTTCGGACATGCCGCTGCATGTTTCTCCTCTAGTTATCCTCTTCTTTCCCTATTCATAATTACCTACCAGCTTACCCTTACACTGCCTTATCATTCATTGCACCGCCCTATCATTCATTGCACTGCCTTATCCTCACACAGGGTGAGGAAATATTAAAGCACTATATTCTTTATGTGCGAGAACTGCTTAAAACAACTCTATAAGCACCACTAGTTGGGCAACTGATGTGATCATGTTGAGGCATCAGTAAGTTAAGACAACAAAGTTACCATCGTGTTTATTTTGTGTGTAATGAAAGTAAATAAATCGTTTAACTTAATTTAAAACTCTAAAGTACTTTGTTGTTATTTTACAATAAAAAAACTCAAAATAACAAGACGCCTGTTAAGAAGAATAAACGTAACAATACTAGAAATAATATATAATATAAATATCCTTAAAGCATTTAAAATTTACGAAGAGGAAACTCCTAAATTTCCAAACAAAATCCTGTTATCGGATAGCAATGGCTTAGACTTTTATTTTAAAACAATAACTGCTTACTTACCTATTTTTAATAAATATTTCTCATTTTATTTGGAAATAAAAATGCAATTAAGCCTTTTTCACTCAGAGTTTGTTCAATTTTAGTCCTAAGTTTCAGTGGATACTATATTATTTCGGGAAAATTATAAATGTTGTTTTTACTTTGGATATTTAATGATTAAATGTCTTAATTAAAGTTTTAGTTAAAACAAATATATTGTTACGGTAACGGCGATCTATCATAAAAGATCGTAGATACGTAGCTCTTGTGACTATATCACAGCCATGTATATCACAGCATGTATTAAATATGTTAGCGATAAAATTGAAAACTCCATTTTGTGCGAAATGTCGTTTAAAAATTTGCTTATGTTTTTTAAGATTTGTGTAAAAGACACAACCTAACAAGTTTACAAACTGCGTCGAAGTCGATTTTAAAACACTCCTTTTTTTTGTAAAGGGAAGTAGCACTTCAGGCAACAATGCCTATTTAGTCAAGTACCGTGCTACATTCTTTAGGAAAGGGAGAGAAGAGATGAAACAGGTGGTAGATGTAGAAGGATAGTCGGAAATTAACTGCCATATAAGACAACACAGCGACCAGTGATTATGTCTTCATCGCTCTGCAGCCCCACCGACAGTTAATTTTTATAGTGAAAAAACCAAGGTCTTCGTTAGGAATCGAACCCACAACCCCCATACTGACAAGCTAGTACGCTACCTATTAGCCTACAGGGGCACCTATAATGCGACAAACATACTAAAAAATCCTGTTGTTATTCCTCGTCTGTCAAACCGCGGTATAATTAGTACTGGGGAGTCAGTGTTCGCGTTTAGGTAGTTCTATTGTTAAGTTCGTATCATGGCAGCAACCTGGCATTTTATGCAAAGTAAATTTCTCAATACCTCTGTCTTTTATTATTATCTAGGTACGTATGTCCGTCTGAGGGTGTTTTTCGTTTGTTCGTGTGCATGGTGTGAAAATTGTGTCTGAAGTCGTGTTTACCTGTTCGTTTATAATGTCGCTGTTGAAAGTTTTTCTTTTGTAGATTTCCATGTTTTCAAGAAACATTTCTTGGTCCTTTTTTGCTAGGATACATTCATTTATTTCTCTTGGTGTGTGTGTGTGAGTGTCAAGGTATAATGCAAAGTTGGAATCTTTCCTTTTCCGTTTGTATGAGCGTATGTATTCTGTAAACCGGGAAATAATAACAGTTCTTCAATTACTGGCGGAGATAATATAAACAACATAATACCATACTAAAAAATCTCTTATTTTTACTTTATTAAAAATTTAAAGAAATGTGGCCGTATCCGTACGTATGAAATCTCTGTGATCATAAAGTCCTATTTATTTTCAGCCGCCTCCAACTTAAAGAGGAGTATTGATTTGCTTTAGTAAAATATATTATAAGCCTTAAGTTAAGTTATCCTAACGGTAATTTATATACGCCTTAACTAATATCTCTTTTTTTAATGGCTGTAATAAAATGAAACATCTTAAAGGAATATACATTTACACCAAAAACAGAAAAAAAGTATTTAGAAAACACAACAACAATATTATAAGTGTGTTTGTGTTTACGAAAATTTCTAGTGAAGCATTTAAGCAAAATATTTAAAGTCTTAAGCAATAAAAAATAATAAAAAAATCGTTTATAGACATAAAGTCTCTTACTTTACCAATGAATATAGAGAGGGATGACAATAAAATTGCTACAAAAATTAAAACTGTCTGTAGTAAAAACAATCCTAAAAATAATAAAAGTCATAAACTTTAGAAAGATGGCTTCGTGAACAATAAACATCCATACTCCAAGTTCATGATATTTTTAATTTCTAAATTTAAATTTCTTAATTTGGTTGACTAAGTAAATAATCTTTACTACACAAAATAGGTAAATGAGAAGTTAGTTCTGTAGGCCTATAATTTTATTGGATTTTATTTAACAAAAAAAGTGTTTATTTCTGAATAGATTTGGATAATAAAAAGTACGTGAAATTACGTTGAATTAAAATCATTTTTTTCTTTAGAATAGTTTAAAACAGTTCGATTAAGAATGTGTACAATTAAGCATCCATGTGCTATATTTATAAAATAGCAGGAAAAATTAATTTTGTATTTTGATTTATTTTTATTATAATCATTTTTTTCAATAATAACTTTAGTTCGATTTTCTGTTAAGAAAGCAGTTGATATTTGGGACTTTATTCTTATCGACTATCCTATGGAATAGCGGTCTTCAGAAGTATTTTTTAAAATTTTGTATGAGTATTTTACGTCTGTTGTTTTTAAGTTTTTAATCACAAGAACTATAGAAAATATTTATTTTACGTCAAGAAATACAACAAACATATGCATTTCTTTCTAACGTTTATTTCAATACTATTGAATAGTAACCAATTTTAAGGATTGCCGAATACTGCTATATTTTATATAATTTTGCTGACTGTAGGAACTTCTAAATGCTTCTATAACTTTTTAATAATTTTTCGAAGCTCATAAATACCTTTTAACTTCGTTGTATAGGTTACAGGATTTTTAATACTACGCTATTCTCTCTTTGCTATCACTGCTACATTGAAACTTCCGTAGATAATTTTACATTTATATTTCTAGCATTGATACTAATAAATAGCTAGCCGCACTATTAATCAACTAAACTCAAATTTAAAAATATTTTTATAACCTTCCATACATGCAGAATGGGTGGAATAGGTATATAAGTTTGCCGCTCCACTCCACTTTTTGCTCCTTAATTAATGGTGAGGCGATTTAATTCGTACATAATAGCCACCCTCTCATTGATTTCAATGTTGCATTAAAATTTCTGTAGACATTTTTAAATCCATATCTTTTAAAATTATAGATCCCAAGCATTTTTAGTGTGCGCACTAACTATAGCTCGATTTCCAACTATTCCAGTTTTCGAATAGTTTATAAAGTGACACTATTTATCATATCAACTAAACTCAAATTTAATAGCATTTTTATAATCTTCAATACATATAGAACGAGCGTATGTACTGAATTTGTCATTCAGTTTGTAATTTTTACTATATTCATTTATGATCCCATAAAGAATTATATTTTTGATTCTCAGACGATTTAATTAGTCTGTTTTGGATCGCTATAAAATATCTTTCAGGTAAAGTTTTAAAAGAGGTGCTATCAAAATTTGCCAAAATTGATTTATAAATTAATCTATAGATGGTCAAAAAGGCTAACGAATTTGTTTTCCTTACATTTTTCAGATGTTGTTGTACCTTCTTGCATTTTATTGCTTTCTTATATTGAAAAAATTCCAGATTACTGATTATCCTATTTGAAAATTTCTCGTTTATGATATAAAAGTAATTATTTTTTAATTATCTTCTGGGCCAGTTCCATCTTTGATTATTTACATTATGCTGGATATTCACTTTTGTTTTATTTATTGGCAATAAAAAAAAAATAGAGAGAACACTAAAGATGGCATATAGCCGAAACCGGTATGTTCACAAACCAAATTCGATGCGGGTTGACATAAAATCATACCCAAAAAAAAATGATGCCACTGATTTTTGCATGATTTCCTACATTTTTCTTTTTGTAGATAAAAAACTGGTTATAAATAGTTGTTCACCGCAGGCCCGGCCCTGCAGCTTATAAATTATATTTCAAGTTATTTTTGGCGTATTTTCTTATTCTCCCAAGTCTCATTGAAAATATGTATGTATGTTTATTGCCCTCACATAACAAAAATTCTTGCTTGCAATAACAATTTAAACAGTACCTAATAAAATACAACTGTATTTTTAATAAGCTGAGCTTAAGAATTTTTGTTGTTGTAATTTTTGTTAATCTCCTTTTTTTTTGCTTTTACTAATATGGCATTTGGATTTTGTTCATTCGCATAAAGTTTTTTGTAAAATAAAGACATAACTTCGCAAGAAAATAAAAATCGTTTTATTTTCTTAAACCATAATAGCCACATTCTGTAAAAGAGCTTACAGAATCAATCATTGGTGACCCCGACGTGATCGGTTTTTTAATCATTGTAATAATTTCGCGTTTGTTAAATTGGTTTTCGTAGTCATACTCGAATAAAATTATTTAATGTCCATAATGAACAAAGGTGAAAATAGTGGTACTAGTGGCAATACAGAAGTTTTGGCATACCAAAAGAAGATCATCAGTATTACCAATCAGCTAATTGATTTAAACAATGCCCTAAGCACAGTACAATTAAGGGAGTATGATATTTCCAAGCTTATGGTCCGTCTTGAATTCGTCGAGAGCCTGAACAACAATTTTAATCATAACCTAAGCATTGTAGAGGAAATGGACAGCAGTATTATTGAAAGTAATACTCGGAGTACTTTTCTAGGTATTTATTTCGACATAAAGGCTAAAATTACACGACAATTAAGTTCTTTAAAGAGTGCTGAACCGCAATCACGCTCATTTACATTTCGTCAAGTGTCATTGGATGAAGGTCAGTCGTATTATTTGCCTAATCGTAGCGCAAGACTGCCTGAACTAAAAATTCCATCGTTTTCGGGATCATACCTTGAATGGCCTGATTTTATTGCTATGTTTTCCACGGTCGTTGATAGAGACGATATAACCAAAATCGAAAAATTTCAACATTTACGTTCGTGCTTAAAAGGTGCTGCCTTGGACACCATATCCTCTTTAGAGCCAACTGATGCTAACTATGACAAGGCCATTGAATTATTGAAAAAACGTTTCGATAACAAATTGATTACTTTTCAGGCACATATCAAAGAAATTTTTGAGCTGAAGGGTGTTGAAAAGGACTCAGCTGCAAGTATTCGCCAACTCAGTGACAAACTTAATGCCCACATGCGGGCCTTGTAAACCATGAGTACAAAAGAACAGATTGCGGATGGATTTCTAGTACATGTAGTGACTGCAAAACTCGACTTAAAGTCAAAAGCTAAATGGGAAGAACAATTATCTACAGACACATTTCCCACATGGTCTTCTTTAGAATCGTTCTTGGATAAAAGATGTCGTCTTTTTGAAAATATTGAGAGTGCAATGCCAAGAAAACCAACAAATCAAAATTTTAAAAGGTCTATGCATGGGCGAAATGTTCTTGTAGCCTCTTCATCTGCATTAGTCGCGTGTGTGTTTTGTAATTCTAAAGAACACTTTATAACAAAATGCTCACGCTTTGAAAATCTTTCTCCCACCATTCGCTTCAAAGAGGCTAAAAGATTGCAGCTCTGTTTAAATTGTTTAAGAAAGGGGCACATGTTAAAAAATTGCAAATCTGGACATTGTCGCCATTGTCCATCAAAACATCATTCATTGCTACACATTGACAATACTCTTGATGGAACCACAGCTGTTTACGTGGCAGAAGAGCCAACATCAACATTGGAAGCGCAATCAGCACTTGTATCATCTTCATCAGAAAACTCTTCTTCAACGGAAAAGCATTCCATAGATTTTAACGTTTTGTTAGCTACAGCTATCGTGCTGGTAAAAAATAGATTTGGTTCATTTATACCTTGCCGTGCCATATTGGATTCAGCATCTCAACTGAACTTTATTACTAATCGTCTTGCAAACCAACTACAACTACAAACAAATAAATCAAGCGTAACAATTGCTGGCATAGGCGATGGTACATTTATGGCTGAAAAATCCGCTGATATTTTTCTAAAGTCACAAAATAACAATTTTTCAACTTCGTTTTCTGCTGTTATAGTTCCCTCCATAACGGACTATAAACCTAATGTTCGTTCTAATATTACCGGCTGGAATATTCCAAAAAATATACAACTGGCAGACCCTTACTTCTACAAACACGGTCGTGTAGATATTCTGATTGGTGCTAATCTATTTTTTGAACTAATGTGTGTTGGCCAGATTCGTCTAAATAAAAACTTTCCCATTTTGCAAAAAACAGTATTCGGATGGGTAGCATCTGGCGGTGGGACCAATGCATCAACCTCTTTGTCGTTGGCGACAACATACAGGAATATTGATCTTCAAGGCGAGCAAAGTATCGACTTTCTCATGAAAAGTTTTTGGGAAATAGAAAATGGTTTTGATAGCAACTGTGGTAATTTAAGCGATGATGCCTATTGTGAAAACTTTTTTAAGCAAACAACTATTCGACTTAATTCTGGTGAGTATTCTGTGAGCCTGCCTAAGGCCACGTCCACTAATGTTCTTGGTGACTCATTTGAGCGGGCTATGCAACGTTTTAAAGGTTTAGAAAAAAGGCTAAGTAAATCTCCAGATATTAAAAAACATTACGCAGCTTTCATGGATGAATATGTAGATTTAAACCACATATCATTACTTTCGTCAACCCCTGTTGAAAAAACGTACTATCTACCTCACCATTGCGTACAAAAGGAAGATAGTACCACTACAAAGCTGAGAGTAGTTTTCGATGGTTCAGCTAAAACGTCATCGGGTATTTCCTTAAATGATATACTTTACGTGGGACCTACAATTCAGCCAACACTTTTTAATACTCTTTTACGCTTTCGTTTCTTTAAAGTGGCACTTAGCGGTGACATCTGTAAAATGTACCGATGTGTAAAAGTACCTCACCCTGATGACTACTTACAATGTGTGTTATGGAGAGAAAATCCGAATGAAGACATTAAGATTTATAAATTGAACACGGTCACGTATGGCACAAAGCCTGCGGCATTTTTAGCGATTCGTGCTATGCATCAACTAGCATTCGACGAAGAGAATAATTTTCCATTAGCTTCGAAAATAGTGAAACGGGACTTTTATGTTGATGACTTGATTTCTGGTGGTGATTCCATTAATAGTGTGAGAGAAATTCGTCAGCAAGTTACAGAATTACTCAAGAAAGGAAATTTCCTGATTCGAAAGTGGTGTACTAATGAACCAGCAGCTTTACATGGTGTTCCATCAACAGATTGTGAACAGTTTTTCAAATTTCATGATGGAACTAATATAACCAAAACTTTGGGCTTAGTATGGGATCCAAAAGCGGATCATTTTATCTACTCATTTTTGCCATCAATAAACAATAGCATCTTTTCGAAACGTACCATATTATCTACAATTGCACGCATTTACGATCCCCTGGGTCTCATTGGACCCATCATCACAAAGGCTAAGATATTTATGCAAATATTGTGGAAACATAATTTGAATTGGGACGAAAGCTTGCCACAAACGCTACATTCAGCATGGGCTGAATTTATCTCGAAGTTGTCCATTGTGCACAGCTTAGTATTTCCTCGTTTTGTTTTATTGCCAAAATCCCTGGTGCAAATTCATGCCTTTTGTGATGCAACTTGTCGGCGTATGGCGCTTGTGTATATGTACGCTCTGAACTTAATGGTATCGTCAAAATAGCCCTGTTATGCTGTAAATCAAGAGTATCACCTTTAAAAACCATTACAATTCCAAAACTGGAGTTATCTGCAGCTTTGTTGTTAGCAGAACTCATAAATGTTGTTATAAACTCGTTTCCAACAAAATATGAAGTACACTGCTGGTCTGACTCTATGGTAGTGCTCTCATGGTTACGCGAAGAATCATCAAACTTTAACGTTTTTGTGGCAAATAGAGTAAGCCGTATTCAAACGCTAACAAATCAAATGACTTGGCATCATATTCCTACAAACTTAAATCCGGCAGACATCTTATCCAGAGGTGCTATTCCTGAAGAACTTTTGCGTTCCAATTTGTGGAAAAATGGTCCAGAATTTTTAAAAACTGACTGCACAACATGGCCAAAGCTTTTAAATTTTTTGACAGATTTACCAGAAAGAAAGCGAACCGTATTAATTGCCATATCCCCAAATGATTGGTCAGTTAATTGCAAATTTCATAACTCGTTTCCCCGAATGCAACGTATATTTGGTTATGTTTATAAATTTGTAATTTTGAAATTCGCATTAAACAAGGAAGTTAAATTGGGCCCATTAACTCCATTTGAATTGAAAATGAGTACGCACTTGTTAATACGTCACATACAACAATTGAATTTTGCAGCTGAATACAAAGCATTAGCAGCAAATAAATCTATATTACCATCAAGTAAGCTCTATTCATTGACGCCGTTTATAGACTCCACAAGTTTAATTCGTGTTGGAGGAAGACTGCGAAACTCAACTTTAGGCTTTGAAGCAAAACATCCCGTAATATTGCCAAAACTTCACCCTTTTACTCGTGCTTTAGTAATGAGTTTTCATCAAAAACTTATGCATGCAGGCCCACGGTGTTTACTGGCATCAATTCGGTTGCAGTATTGGCCACTTGGTGGACGAAAGGCTGTAAGTACAATCATCTCAAAATGCATTCATTGTTTTCGTTTGAAGCCCAAATGTGCACAGCATATAATGGGCAATCTACCTCGTGATCGTGTACAGCTATGTAGAGCATTTCATACAACCGGTATTAATTTTTGTGGACCATTTTACTATAAATCTGGTGTGAGAAACCGACCACCCGTGAAATGCTACATTTGCATTTTTGTCTGCTTTGCTACAAAAGCTTCGCACTTAGAGCTTGTATCTGAATTATCAACACCATCGTTTTTAGCAGCACTAAAACGCTTCATTTCTATCAGAGGAAAACCACATACAATTTGGTCAGACAATGCCACAAACTTTGTTGGGGCAAAAAATGAATTATTAGAATTGAAGCAGCTTTTTATGAATAAAATGCACTTAGAAATGGTGCAGGAAGAATGTCTCAAGGATGAAATTAACTGGAAGTTTATTCCGCCAAGATCTCCTCATTTTGGCGGTCTATGGGAGGCGGCAGTGAAGGCAGCAAAATATCATTTTTATCGTGTTGTAGGCCTTTCCATACTTACTTTTGATGAATTGCGGACTTTCGTATATCAAATATCAGCTATTTTAAATTCTCGGCCCTTATGCCCAATTTCGGACGATCCGAATGATCTCGATGTTCTCACACCGGGACATTTCATAGTGGGATCCCCATTAACTGCTATAATTGAACCTGATATTACTGATCTTAATATATCATATTTGAGTAGGTGGCAAAAAATCTCGTTTATGCAACAAACCTTTTGGAAAAAGTGGAGCACAAATTATCTCACCCTCTTGCAAGAACGTACAAAGTGGCGTGCATCTACTACTAACATTAATAAAGGCGATATGGTTCTTTTGAAAGATGAAGCTCTACCACCTCTTAAGTGGCAAATTGGTCGTGTTACTGACACTATATGTGGAGACGATGGCGTTGCCCGAATTGCCGTAGTTCGACTTACCAATAGAACGATAAAACGAGCAGTCGCAAAGTTAGCTGTATTGCCAATCGACAACGATTTAGTTGGAAGTCAAGTCCTTCCAACGGGGGGAGGATGTTCACCGCAGGCCCGGCCCTGCAGCTTATAAATTATATTTCAAGTTATTTTTGGCGTATTTTCTTATTCTCCCAAGTCTCATTGAAAATATGTATGTATGTTTATTGCCCTCACATAACAAAAATTCTTGCTTGCAATAACAATTTAAACAGTACCTAATAAAATACAACTGTATTTTTAATAAGCTGAGCTTAAGAATTTTTGTTGTTGTAATTTTTGTTAATCTCCTTTTTTTTGCTTTTACTAACATGTAAAAGGCATTTGGATTTTGTTCATTCGCATAAAGTTTTTTGTAAAATAAAGACATAACTTCGCAAGAAAATAAAAATCGTTTTATTTTCTTAAACCATAATAGCCACATTCTGTAAAAGAGCTTACAGAATCAATCAATAGTATTTACTTAATCAAAACTTTTTAATGTTCCTACAAGATTCTTTTCAAAACACTTTCATCATAGTGACAGAGCAGTTAGCAGTTAAATTCTATGTTCTCACCTCAGCGAATGGTTTTTCAAGGCAGTAAAGTGGAATCCATTTTAAATTTATTTTAGAGTTTGGTTATGCTTATCAGCAATTGAAACTATACTTGCACATTTGCTGATAGTATGATTTCTTAAAAATCTCCAAGCAGCTTAAAACTATTTACAATATTTTATATATATAATTTAGAAATATGTTTGAAGAAATAATATATAAAGTTATACGAATCAAACTGTTTTCCAATTACATGAAACTTTGAAACTTTTTTCTATTCGCAACTACAACTTTCGGAGATTAAATATTTGGATATACATCTTATTATTAATTAACACAAATGCAATAGTTGGCAATAAAAACGTAATTGATTTATTGGTAGTAAATGATAAGGTGCCTCACAAACTTCTAAATAAGAAAATTGATCTTATGGGATTTACTAACAATTGCCTTATGTTTCTGAACTCATATTTATCGAACGGAGCTCAAAACGTTCGTTTTGATACACTGACTTCCAAAGTATTTTTGTTTCATCTGGTAAGGCGCAAAGAAGCAATCTGGATCCTTTACTATTTCCTTTGTTCATTAATGATCTACCTAAAGTCACTAAATACGTTTTATTATATGTAGATGAAATAATCACATTTCGAACTTACAAGTGTCACGCCGATCATATTGGACTTGGCTGCATGTACATACATAGTTCCTGGTGTAACATTAACCTTTTGTAGTTGAAACATAAAAAGTGCAAATACTTGTATTTCTTCCGGAAATGTCATACAAATATGAAATATATTTTAAACGGCCACGAACTTGAGGTATTGAAAGGAGTTTCTGATCTAGTTATTTTAGTGGATGCTAAATAAAATTTTATACAGTATATTTCGTTAACCACTAACAAGGAACTAGGCGAAGGAGCTTAATCACCTGTATATCACAAAACATTTTTACACTTCTGTTGTCCGACCTACCTATTCTGGTATACGGCTCATTAATTTGAGATTCAATTCATAAAACCGGCTTATTTTGGCTTACAATGGAATCCTTTAAAAATTCTGCAAATGATCACTGTTGCCCTTTCCCTTTGTATATAAAAAAAAATTTAAGTCTAAATTATACAATAATGAATGTTATCTCATCTAAAATTCAAATCTATCTCAATCCTCTAGTGTGAAACTGCAAAAAGCTTGAAGTTACATTCAGCTAAAAATAAAGACATTTGTCTGAATACCACAGAAATGAAAAGTAATACTTGTAGAAGCAATAAGCATCATTTTTAGGTTTAAGATTTCAAAGATTCCATAAATAATTCCAACAACAAAAAAAGCCTAGTCAAAAAAAAGTTTAAATGTAGTTGTGAGTGCAACTAAGTCTATGTTTGGCTTCGATTATGACTTAACGGCGTTTTCGCTGTCATATATATAAGATGCATCCCATAGTGCAGATATGATCGCACGGCGACTTTTATTTTGTAAAATTTGATAAACTGAAAATATATCATATACAAACGTATTAAAAGGCCATTATATGCTATTTATATTCGATCGAGCGACTAAATATGATGATAAAAAGCATGATGGGAATATTAAGTGTAAGTTCAAGCTATAAGAAAGATTTAATCTTTTCTCTCACCTTTTATTGCACTGGTTTTTTAAATTATTATTTTAAAATTATTAACGTTTTGAATGCACTTTTCTAGATTTTAATTTCGGCCATTGTCCAGGTAATTGGTGGATTTGTTTTGTTTTTTGTATATATTTCTATTTTAACTGTCATCCTCCAGAATTAAATGCTTGTTCGATTAAAGCCTACTAAATTTAACAAGAAACGATGACTAATTTGTTTTGATTAAATGAAAAGTGATTAAGTTGTCGGGGATGAAAATTAAATATTCATAAAATTGTAAATATTTTCACCAATCGTGGGCATCCCTCAAGCTCTATTTTTAACATAAGGTCAAAAGCTTTATCATTTTCATAAATAATCTAGTAAATTAAAAACATTGTTACGAGTATGTCTTGCTTAAGTTTTAAAATAAAATAATTAAACAATAAAGCGAACTACTAGTTACAAACTGCGTAGAAGTTTATACACACACAACTACAATTTGATATGCTGTTTACTAACTGCCTGGCATGCAAGCCAAAAAAAAATAAATGCATGCTGTTTATCATCCGAACGCGCAAGACAAAAACTTATTTTACAACAACAAACATGCATGTTGTTTACCATCTGCGTAGTTTTCTAAGAAACCCTTTTCTACAAATGACAACAACAAATATATTGAAATAAATCCCAAGCAGAAACCTTATCAGCATAAAAACAAAAACAACTATACACACAGACATACAGGCGCCTATACATCGAATAAACAACATACAACAACAAAATGCGATACAAAGGGAGTAGAAGATTCTTAAATCTTCTAGACTTTAAATGGACAATTATAAATAGGGAAGCATCTGAGGGAATAGTCAATCAGTGTAAAATTAAACCTCATAGAGTAAAGATGTGCGATTTTAAGTAAATTGTACAGTAGTGTCAACTTTGTGTAGTTAAAATTAATAAACTCGTTATTAAACAGTAAAAACTGGTGTTATTTATTTTGCAATAAAGAACTCACAAAGGTATAAACATAACAATATAATATCAGTAGAATAAGACTCGCTTTAAAGTCTACATAATGCAGCGGTATTATTCTTTTTTTGATGAACTCGGAAAATACGCCAATTTGCATTGAACTTGAAATGTACGTGGCATCTTAGAAAAGGAAATAAAAAAATTAAATTAAATTATATTATATTTTTAAATCAGTAGTAATTTAACGTTTTTAATGAAATTGGTAATATACGCATATTTCTTGAAAATTTATTTAAAAGCTGTTTTACCCTGTTTTAATTATCACACTTAATTTTATTTGATTTGGCTTTGTTCTTCTTATACTTTTTATGATGCCTACAATACTTCTTCATCAAAGACAAAGGAATTCTATATGATTTACAACAATACCATTTATTGCCACGATTATTGTTTTTTTGTACTCTCTTGATTTATGATTCAATGTTATACTGCCTGTGTCCGACGCTGCAGAAAGTTCATTACTATATCCTGTCCTGTCATTTTATCGTATCCGGTTTGCTGTGTTTATGACTTACACTGGCAATTCTTGCAACTATTTTTCTATCTCTATATCGCTATGAGGTCCTTAATATTCTCACGACATCACATGGCGTGTATAATAAAGAACGCAAAAAGAAGTGAAAAAACCGAAGAAAGAAAAAAGTATTTTCTTTATTTTTCATACACATTTCATGGTTATTGCAATAAAAATATATTACCTCTAAAGCAATTCAAAGTTAATTCTTGCTGTTTGACGCAGCACATTTTAATTAAGTCATCACGGCAGTCAAGTTTTGGGATAAATGTTTGATGTTGAAAATGCCCTTGTTATTGATTACAAAGAACCTTTGTAACACTCCATTAAATTTAAAAGATAGTGATAATGTTGTTACTTCTGCCACTAATTATGTGCGCAAAGAAAATAAAAAGAAAATGTTAGCTAACACAGGTTGAACAACGGCGATGGCTGTCTTAGCAGAGATGTTCGCTTTTTTAGAAAAAAAAAACACAAAAAAAAATATAATATCATGAGTTCAAATCCCAGATTGAGTAGAAAGAAAAATAATTTTTGATAATACAACTACAGGGTGTCTGCCGGGAAGGTATACTACTTTGCTTTGCCACCATTTTGGTAAACATTAAAACAGACACGTGGCAAATTTATTATGGAAAAATATTCGATAAATTGTTCAAACATTTTATCAAAAACAAATATCGACTCCTATGACGATGAAAAAGTTACGTCAAATTTTTGAGAGAAACAACGTGCTAATAAAACGTACTCTTTATCGTGTAGTGAATGATTTCGAAGAAAGTTGTTATGTAGGTGAGAGGCCCAAGTATGGAACACCACGTACTGCAAGATCGACTGAAAAGTTACTGCTGCTCGAAAAAATATTGAAAACAATCCATCAACCTCAATGCGACGCCGTGCTTAGGAGCTTGATCTTAAACTTTAGCCATAATTTTGCACATGTCACATTCAGTTGACACCATTACGCCGCTGTAAAGGATATTACAGCTCGCCCATGACAACCCCGACTTTTAAGAAAAAATCATAATGAGTGACATTCACTCATTTAAATGAATGTGTGAATAAACAGAATATTTAGTTCTGGGGAATAGGAAACTCTCAAATTATATAACAATCACAGTGACAGCCTGGTGTGCAATTTGGCCAGGTGAAAAATTGGACCTTACTTCTTTGAAAATACAAAGGGCGTAATGGGGAGCGATATAGTGATATGATTGAAAACTATTTAATGACACAAATGCATGCTTTGGGCTTGATTAACATGTGTTGTCAACAGGATTACAGTGGAATTAGTGCGAAATCTCTTTCCACAACAAATTATTTCAAAAAATGGTGATTTTGATTACCCTTCACGTACGCTTGATTTGACTGCTTCGGACCTGGTTTTGTGGGGAATCTGCAAAGTAAGGTTTATGCAAAAAATAAAAAACGCTTGAGCAACTCAAGCAATATATTCGTGATGAAAGTAATGAAATACCCTGTAAAATGTGTTAGAATGTAATAAAAAATTTGCTTAAAAGGATACACATTTGTGAGGATATCAGAGATAGACATTTATCTGATATTATATTTCATACATAATTGCTGACATTAAATAAAACATTTATACATATAAAATCCATTCCCTTTCATTTAATCAAAAATTAAAAACAAACAAAGTAGTATAACTTCCCGGCGGGCACCCTGTATATATAAAGACTAAAAGAGCTGAGTATTGTTTTTTGTAGACATGGACATTAAAATCTGGTTAATTCGTTTACTAGATATAATATTATAATTGCAATGGAGGAAGTTATACCATTTAAAGTGACGTAGCTTACGGCAAGTTGTAGTTGTAAAAAATAACTGGTGAAGGTGTTACTAAATTAAGTTTTTCAGTATTTATTATTTCTATATTAAATCGAAAATAACCTCTAAATTTAACTTAAATTATTTGAGTTTTACTTACATTTGATATATTTCTTATGTTAGTATTTTTTGAATAATTGCAGAATAAATATAAATATAACAAGGATTATTTTTGTGTCAGCCACAGCCGCCCTTAAAGTTTGTAAACGCAGGATTCTTGTTGTTTATATGAACAACAGGCTCAGCTGTTTTGTTGTTGTTGTAGTGTGTATTTTAACAAAATTTGTTGAAGTGTGACAAAATTTAGTCTAATGTTTGTTTTGTTGTTATAATCTTGCGGATGGTGATATTTGTCTTGCTCTATTTACAAGTTTGCAAGGTAATTTGCATTGACTATTGAGCTCCGCTTTTATTTATATTGCCCAGGGCCAAATTTTATTTTATTGCATGTTTTAAAAACTGTCAAATTCGTTCACTACTTACTTTATGAAATTTTAATGTCGGCCAGCCCTTTACTTTCAAAAATCATATCTACTGTTTATATACTGCAAAATACATCGTCTTTCCCATATTTATTTGCTTTTAGTGCACTTAGTTGGTTGTGGCTTTTTTCTCCAACAAATGTTGCTTTTCAACCAAACAAAAAAAAAAAAATAAATCAACTTTTTATTTCATTGTCATTTATTTATGATTATGGTCTGTTTTAGTCAATATTGGCATTTTATACTTCTAAATAGTATAAAATAAATATATTTAAAATGAAATAACAAATAAAATGGAAATAAACTAGTTTTATAATGTTTTGCGGTTTAGTGTTAAACTCAATGACATTTCAATTTCCGATTTATTGAATTTATGTTGTGCATTTTTAACGTTTTTGTGCTCTTGTTCGTCGATTAAAATCAACTTATGGTGTTGTGTATTAAGTGTTTATTTATTATTTTTTTTTTTTTATATTAAGTTATTGGTAATTTGATTTTAGTTTTAAAAATTATTGCATTATTTCAATTATTAGACAAATATTGTGTTTATGGGGATACTTGAGATAGTTTATATTTATTAAAACTTATGATGTTTATTTGTTTGGTAAAGGGATTACACTATTTTCCCCTTTTATGTATTCAGCTGCCAGAAATTGTCCCCTAAAAGGTTGTCATCTTTTTTTCATTCCTACAAAATAACAACGTCTGATCTGTGACTTCTGGTCCATCTTGTACAGTTGCCAAGATTTTTGCCTATAATTACTTTGGTTACCTTAATCCAGGGTTTAGAATTTTTCATTTATGAACATTCAAAAATCAACATTCATGATATCTTTCATAAATGAGAAATCTAAAATTTTATATTTATTTTTCACGCGCATAAACGAACAAGAAAAAATGTTCTGCTTATGTTCATACATGAATGCGCACAACAAGAATTATTAGTCTTATTCATATATGATAAATGATAAATCAGCTACTTCTCATTAATGTTCTTTTTCATAAATGAACATGTTCATTTATGAACGTTGAAATTTTATAAAATTTCTCATAAATGAATGTAAAAAAAATTTTCTACCTACGATCGCAGTTTACCGTAAAATGTAGTAAAAACACATGGGTACATATTAACACAAAATACAATATTGCAATATATTCTAAAAGAAATAAAAAAAAAACATTTTTTTTCCTACATACGCCGACAATTGCGCATTATCAAATATGTGCGTTTATGTACGCGAATGCTTAACGCACATATTTTTACGATCTTTTCATTTATGAAAAATTATCAAAATTGTACATATTCAAAAATGAACACTTGTGTGTTTCTCATTTTTTTACTTATGAATAGAAAGAAAAAAATAAATCGTCGCATTCATAAATGAGAAAACGCAAAATATTTTTCAGTCTCTCACACATGTATGAGAAGAAGCGGCTAAAAAATGAAATGTACATATTCATACATGTATGAACAGTGAGTTAACACTTCGCTACTCTGCCTTAATCTTCTGCAGTTCTTGCTATTCTATTGACTGCTTTACATAGGTCAAGGCCTATCAACCGGCGTTTGCTTCTTTCTGTTTGTCAACTTTATCATCAATCAATTTTCACTGCCAAATAATAGTGTGGCTTTGATATGCCCGCTAAAGATTCTGTATGCAAATTGTGATCTAGTGTGAGCAATATATTATTAAACTTCTAATACTTTTAACTTTAAATAACAAGCTCATCAACTAACTCTAAACTAATAAAGCTTATCAGTTTATTGAATTTGCTTGTGGTTAGCTTCTGCAAAAACGATATTGTACTTGAAAATAATAAATTAGTTGCTTCGTAGTACAGTCCACTGTGTAGCGTGCCAATGCGTTTTATTAATTGTTGTTGTTAATTAAAAACTTATAATTAAAAGCGATGTGTAATAAAAAATTCTAAAACTTGTTACCCCTGACCCATCTATCCCTTCATACAGTTTTTGTACAAAAAAATGAACAGAAATGTCAAAGGCTTATCTCTTTTAAGGAACAATGTGAAGGTTGCCTCAGCCGTACCGGACTAAGATATTGCCCAATCTGATCGTTATTTTTTTAAATAACTAATTAATGCAATGCCGTAAATTTTCTATTAACAAGTGGGTCTTCACTTTCTTTTAACAAGTGAGCCTTTGAGATGTCCCATCCGTGCCTCTTTTAAATATATATATAATATAGACACTTTTAATGATAAAAATGATATTTAGAAGTTAAAATAAACAACTAACACGATAATATAAAATGCTGATATATTAGCAGTTAAAAAAAGTGAGTTCGAATATTTTAACCATTCTAATAAAATCATCCATGTGCAAATTTTTTAACTTTTTAGTATTTACTTTCAGCTCAATATTTATAGATTAAGTGACTGGTCATGTGAGGTATGTGACAGGAGACAGATTATATCGGCAAAGTCAAACCTTCACAATGACAATGATATGATTAAGTGATTCTCTGTCCAAGTTGCAAGTAGTACCAGATTTAGTCTACATTTTTTTTACACCTCTATAAGCTCTTATTGGTTCAGTTGTTTTTCTGTTCTGTAATTTTTCTCAAACTTAAGTCTATTATTGATAAATGTTTTTTGTTTTTAATTTAAGTCTATGAATTTACAATTCTATATGTATTTACAAAACTTAAAAACTTAATGAGAGAAAAAAGAAAATAACAATTATATGCAATTGAGAACAAGAGAACAAAATATTACGTTTTATCAGATCTTCATTTAAGGAATAATCAACACAAAAATATAATTTATTAAAGTCTTTACAATATCTAATGAAATAATCAGAGTTGCCATAATTCGTTCCAAAATATTGAATATCCAATCAAGAAAAGTGTCCGGTAGGTCGCAGGGGAACATAAAAAGATATATTTTCAATTAAAAAGTTAAAGGTTTTACCATTAATTGTATTTAAAATGAACATGGAATTTAGCATAGCGTCTTTCCAAAGATGGTAATTTGATAAAAGCAAGTCTAGATTTATACGATGGCAAACATAGCGGCTTCCATTGCAGTCTACGTAAACAAAATATTAGAAACTGTATTTCCACCGATTCAATTGCGTTGCTGTAAGTTGTGTACTGTGGATCCCATATAATTGACCCTTATTCCAGAACTAAACGAACCAGTGACATAAATAGATATTTCGTGATCTAAGGATCTTCATATTCCTTTGCCTAACGTTCGATGAAACCAAGTTGGCATCTTGCCTTGCTTACAATTAAGGAAATATGTTGAATGAAATTTAGTTTAGGTTCTAGTATAATTCCAAGATCTGTGAAACTGCAAACATTTTCCAGCTCATAGCCATCCAAAGAATATTTAACGCTAAAGTGGTTCCTTCAGGAGAAACATTTATAGTTACATTTATTGAAGTTAAGTTTTATTAAGTTCGATTCACACCAGGAGTATAAAAGATTTAAATCTGCCTGTAGCTACATATGATCATCATCCGCATACATTAGTATAAGAGAATTTTTGATGACACCAGGTAAGTCATTAATATATAATGAAAAAAGAAGGGGTCCGAGATGGCTCCCTTGAGGAACACCAGATGAATAGGAAATATTTCCTATTGATGTGTGTGTGTGTGAATCCCATATAATGAAGTTACTTGATAAGTAGTCCATAGTTAACCTTATCAAATGCTTTGCTAAAATCTGTATAAATAACGTCAGCTTGCATTTTGTTGACAAAACAACGATTAACCAAAGTTGCCTTTAGGAACGATAATATTGAACACTTGATGGCACAAATGATCTGTAATTAGTTTTTCAAATAATTAAGGTATTACATTCAGTTTAGCAATTCCTCCAACGGAATGATGATTGAATTCTTGCATACTACTGGAAATATACCAAATTTAATTGAGTAATTGAACAATATTGTAAGAGGAGCTGCAAAGGCCACGCAACTTGGTCCAATTTTATTAGAAAATTCAAGTCTTTGCATACCGTGAGGTACAGATATTTTATCTAAAAATGGCATTAAAGTAGCTTGACTTCCCGAATTGTGTACGTTAATTGTCTATTAAAGTTAATACTATTTTGCAAATAGATTAATTATTTCAGTATTATTATTTAATTCATTTTCTTCGATTTTCACAGAAGGCGGAAAGGTAATAGATTTTCTTTTAATACTCACAAAATTGTAAAAAAACTAAGGGTTCTTCTTAAAGCTATTCTTAATTTTTGTAAGGTGGCAGTTATTACATTCTTGATTTAATTTGGTGTATTCGGCACGAGCAATAGAGTATTTCGCAAAGTCTGCGACTGATCCAGAATTTTTATACTTTTTATACCATTTATTCTTGCAATTTTTGATAGATAGCAACTTACAATTCCATGGAGATCCAGATTAATGAGAAACGATTTGTTTTGAAAAACACTGATTAACTATCCAATAAATTTTATCATAAAATTTCATAACGATATGATCAATGACATCGGACTTATTTTCTGAGTTAAAGTATGATAAAAAATCTTGCCAGTCGGTTTAATAAAGTAGTAAAAACTGTGAGCTATTGGCTTGCTATCAGAACGGGATTACATATTACATGCATTTATTAAAATTTAAGGATGATATCTATCTTCTGGTACAGTTAATGGATCAGTTTGAATAACCGACGTGTCAGTACAATCATTTATAAAAATCAAATCCAAAAGGCTGTGGTAGTCATTATATATGACATTTATGCAATCAATAAATGCAGTATATTTCATGTATAAACCAGAACTATATGGTGTAAAGTATCCATCATCATTAGAAAACAATAATGATAGTATCAATCTGAGGAGACATATGCACGACGCACAGTGGACCATGTTACGAGAAGACGGTCAAAAATATATAAATTTTGAACGGATCGGAATTTTTATACGCGTTTTTTTTGTCTACTAGGTGAGATCATAGGCTTTAATCGACCAGTTAGAAAAATAGTTGTGATAGATATACGTTTACATAAAGTCTTATATTTTATTACGAAGGACAAAGGTTGGTTTTTTTAAACAATTTCAGTTAAAAATTAGTTCATTAAGTAGCAAACATAAAAAATATACTCATTGGTACTTTAGATAAGGAGGTATTTAAGTCCGAAATAAACATAAATATTACTCGTGTATGTAAACTTTTACTGCAAATTGATTAATACTTTATTAATGTAAAAAAATTTAAAAAGGATGAAATACATACAGATAACTCTTGTGTTTGGAAAAATTACTTTTAATTAAACAATTTTAATAAATATTTCTTTTAAATAGCCTTGGTTTTCATCTTCTAGAAGCAGTTTAGCATCTACGTCTAGTTCAATAGAAGTAGTTTTCCATGTTTGCCAGATATTGGACATATAGGGATCTGATGTGTATAATAAAATAACAGTCAAGTCTTTATTTAGTACAATATCTAGAAATTGTTCTTGTGTTATGCTCACGAAAGAATCTATAATCTTTGTTTCGTTTTTCTTGCGCTTCTTCAGATAGATCCCCTATTGGTAGCATATTGTGGCACACAATTTTGTAAACTGTTGATAGCATATATTTTCTAGAATATTTTTCTTTGTAAAGTATAGCTGTTTTTTCTTGTAAAATAATACTGAATTTCCTTGTTAGTTCCAAATCTTGTGATAGATGTTGCAGTTTCTGGATCTGAAAAAAATCTTCTTTCAGTGTTTCCATGCATTGTGTTCCCTTCCCCTTGCTTTGGCTGATCGATGATTAGGCTTTTTACTAAATATTTTTCTTGAATTTGTTTTTTTTTATTTCTTGTTTCTTCATTTTCCTTATTTTTTCTTACTGTTTCGCCTAGCGGACCAAAATCCAAATCATTATCACATTTAAGAATATGCTCCAAGCAATTTAACAATTTGAAAAAAAGCTATTTTACAATCAGTGGAAATCAATTTAAAAAGCAAAGAACTTTTGTGACCTCCTGAATCATATCAATTTATGTTATTTGAGGTAGGCTAAATATTTTTGCGACCAACTGTGCATGACTTTGAAATTGACTAAAAATTTTTATTTTCTTTCTGAAAGGCGATTTAAAAATAAATGAAATCTTTACAAAATAGTAAAACAGAAAAAACAAGTTTTTTATGTCCATTTTTTAATTTCATTTTGCAAAAAATTTCCGACCTTGTGTCAGAAAAATTGTTCTAGTGTTCACTGCCGGATCTTGCCGGGTATACAGTGCGTGATTTGATTTACATCTGCACCGACTATATAGTCATAATCAGATGGCGGTCAAACCACTTGGTTGATTGGACATCACCCACGCCCTAGGAGGCCATCAAATACGTATATCCTCCGGTCACTCCCAGTAGCAATTTCGAAAGCCCAAAGTAGGCCGCAGCCTTCACCCCTTACTAAAGAGTTGGAGACTTTCCAACTTCTGGTCCAGAACGCATGAAGCTCTTTTTTTCAAGAACACGACAGCATTCATGCTCACTGAACCTGAACCACTCATTGTGTTAATTTGAATGATCCGACCCACAAGCTCTCACGAGGGTCCGAAACCACAACCACCATACTCCCATATAGGGGCCAACCTCAATAACCAGTCAGAGAACAGCTAATTGTCTCAAGAGACAACTGATTCCCGTAGAAATATGTGGATTGTCCAGGTGACTCCTACTAGCCTTTGAGGGGCCTGGGCTTCCTTTAACCCCACAAGACACCAGTCTAAATGAAATAGTAGGTTCCAAAAAGACTATCATGTGCCCCCGGGGGGAGTGTGCCGGGTATACAGAGTGTGATTTGTTTTACATCCGCGCCTGACTATATAGTCTTAATCAGATGGTGGACAAACCACTTTGTATAATTTGGAACGTTATACAAACGTCCTAGATAGCCGAAGACATAATTCTAAGCAACAGATACCACCTAGTTGCAACTTGAATAATTCCAGGGCAGGTCTGCAAACTATCACACCTTGCTAGAGAGTCGGAGACTTTCTAACTCCTTGTCCAGAACACATGTCAAGCATGCTCACTGGACTGGATCATTCACTTAGCGTGTCATTATCAGCGAAATGATCCTGGCCACCATAAATTTCATAGTTCCCTTATGGGGCCGCAAAACCACAACCACCACGATGCTCCCATATAGGGGCAACACCAATGATCAGCCAGAGAACTATTATAAGTCTAAAGAGACAAATAATGAACTCTGCGAGCTCACTGATCCCCGTGGAAATAAAGTGGAGTTTCCAGTTGATCACCTGCCAATCTTCAGGGGACTGGGCTCCCTTTATACCCCAGTTGCACTGTGTCTAGATAGTGGAATAATCTATAAAGACCATATTTATGTGCCCCCGGGGGGATGTGCCGGGTATACAATCGGATATAGACATATAGGGGACATTTAGGGCTATGACACAGTGCTAATGCTTTTATATTTCCTAACGAACTTTAGAAGTTATGCTCTATTAAGTAAGAGAATTTAGAAAAAATTTGGACCTAAAAAAACAAATATTGTCTAAAAATCTATTAAAAACATTTCAGTTTTCTCATACTAATAGCTAATAAATTACGCTATTGTATAAAGTTTCGTGTAAAAATCTTGTAGAACAAAAAAGTTATAGATGTTTAAAAATCAAAAATTTATTAAGAAATTTCTCATTTTAGCAAAATACTGAAAATACCCATTTTGTATCACCCTGTTCAGTGTGATATAGTTAAAATAAAGTTTTAATTTTTTGGCTCCCGAGGTATACTAGTATTTACTTTCGAATGAAAGTACATACAATTGGGGACCATGAAAAAAAGGACTTTTGGCCGCATTCTCTTGAAATAGACCACTGTGCGACGGCCGCTATGGTTTCAGAATGTTTTTGGTAAATTGTATTATGAGAATTAGGAGGTGTATATGAATATTTTTTTGTGTTTGAGTTTTACCAAAACAGCGATAAATTCAATATTCAACAAAAAAGCAACTGATAAGGTTTCGGAAGTTAGTAAAGTGGAAACGGCTATCAACACCCCACCTCCTTTCATGTTGTTTCCTGCTTATATATAGTCTGCAATTATCAGGTGATATTTCTATGTTTAAAACAGTTGCATTAAGCCTATTTTCAGCTAAGGCTAACGTCAAACGAAAAACTTTGATTGAATAAAACAGATAATGTTGTATTGATTGTAATTTTGTAATATTATTTCCATGAAGATTTTGATATATAATAGTAAAATTTACAACATAGTTCTTTAGTTTTTTGGAAATATTTATTGAACAGAATTTATTTACCATGTTTTTAATATAAATTCACGAACGTATGTACCATTGGGCCAGAATTCAGGAGAAATAACAATGTTTAATAATTCATTAGGGTACAGTAATTTTAAATGATGCAACTATTCTTGACTCAGTGTATGCAAATTTATACGTTGAGATACCTAAGTTGATACCATATTTCAAATTAATATACGCTTGAACTTCTTCAACAGCATTATCAGACGTATATTATTTTGTAATAGTGTTTAGCAGGATTACACTCTTTTACAATTAATTTTTTTCGGTCGATTTAAAAATACTCCCTTCTTACAGTCATTTATTTATTATGAAATCGTTTGGTATAATGATGGCAGATAATTAAAAGATTATATATTAGTTCAATAATTTTTGTAATGATAGGAAGAGTGTTCATAATTACTTTAATACAATCGCTGTTTCGTTACAGCTCTGAAATGTTGTTTCCATCTCAGCATTTGGGCTTTTAGATTTGTTTTTTTGACATAATCCGTTTTGTATTAGTTGATAAAACTTCCAAGAAATTTGCAACAACAGCATCTTGCCCTTCACGAAAGGAAAACTCGAATATTTTTCTCCTATCCATTCACTATTTTCAGTTTTGTCTCTGTATCTTTCTTCTATAGTTATTTCCCAATACTCTCTTTTCCTGTTTTACCCTGTCTGCCATGGACAACCTAACCTAACCTAAGAATCTATTTTACCCATATAGGTTCAAGTTCCCGATATAAATTACCATTTGATATTGAACTATTTTTAAGGGATAACCCCTAACTCTTCTGTGAAATTACGTAAAATAAAAATAAACATCCAAGGATTCCAAGGCTAGTTCCATTCAGATACAAATATTTATAGCATAAAATTATTATTAATCTTAAAACAAAAACGAAATCTGTGCCGTTGTGTTAAATTATTTTTTAACTTTTGACTCAATAATAAATTCGCTTATATAAACTTAACGTAAACACATTTAATCTATCTCCCTTAATCCATTTCACTGTAAATGAAAGTCAACCGGCTACATTAAATGCCTTGTGGGCCTCAATGCTCCTGTTTACATGTCAAAAGCAATAAAAAAGTTATTTGTTTCCCCTTTAAAACCAAATAAAATTATATTAACGTTACGCGAAAAGAGAAAAGTGGGAAAAAGCTGGATAGAAAGATAAAGTTTTAAATTATGAAAGATTTGCTTAACATAAATACAAACACATCTTTATTCTTTTGATATTATTGCATTTGCTTGTCTTTCGTGCTGGCTGGTGTTTAGTTCGCTAAAAATGTTTTAAAATGCAAACAGGTGCCCCTGTAGGCTGCTAGGTAGTGTGCTAGCTTGTGAATATGGGGGTTGTGGATTCGATTCCCAACGAAGGCCTTGGTTTTTTTTGCACTACAAAAAAAAAAAATAAAAATTGACTGTCTGTTGGGCTGCTCAGCGATGGAGCCATATTTACTGGTCGCTGTGCTGTCTTATTATACGACAGTTAATTTTCCAATTATCCTTCTACTTTCACCACCTGTTTCATCTCTTCTCTATCCCTTGACTAAATAGGCATTGTTGCCTGAAGTGCTACTTATTTAAAAAAAAAGACGAAATTATAGTTGTAGCAAACAAATTGTGGCCTAATGCAACAACGACAAAACTCTAACTTATGTAGGTATCATGGAATTACATTTTAATTGTAATGGCTTCCTTCAAAATTTACGAAGATTTTAGACTTTAATTAAATCTTCATTTTACATTAAGTTTTCCTTATCTTGACAATCCAGCACCGACTTTCATCTTTGGAGAGTCAGTTGTATGTTTACGTAAACCTGGTTTTTCAAATGGTCCTAGAGAAATAACTGCGACGGCGAAAATCACTTCAACGAGGTGGCCACTTGACATCGCCAAATCGATAAATTAAGCGATAAATTAAGTTCCTAAAATAATTTTGATAGCATAATAATAATAATTGTCTAGCGATAAGTCATTAGTTAGGGACAATGTAATACGGCATTTAGCACATTTTAAAAAGTAGTGTATTGCACAATAATAATAATATAATTATTGTAATTATTGTAATAAGGCAAACGCACTCGTAAAAAAAATGATTATAGTTTATTTTTTCAAATGGTTATAACATGATACGAGCACTTATTTACTATGACTTTTTGTTACGTAAAGAAAACTGGCTTTTATGGCGATTAATGTTTACTAATGGAAAAAAAGGAAGTGTATTCAATACTAAATCACCAAAAGCGATGATTCCATATAAAGGAAATGGATTAAGCCCAGTGATAATTCAAGTTGTAAATTTGGTATGTACAAAATTTACCTCTATTTAATGTAAACATTTCATACAAATCTATCACAATATGAGCAAGGATGCGACGGAGATATTTTTTTCAGCATGACTAATAAAATAGAATATAGATGCTTCGGAATATCTTGCATCCAGATGATGTATACTTCACTATATCTTGAGTAAGTTTTTGTTAATTTCTTAGCATCAATTACCACCAATTGGATAAACGTGGCTTTTTCAACAAGAAGTTTGTTTTTAAATTGTGGCAACAACAACAATATTGTTACGAATGTGTCTTGCTTAAATTTTAAAAATAAAATAATTAAGCAATAAAGCGAACTACTGGATATAAACTGCGTAGAAGTTTATACACACACAACTACAATTTGATATGCTGTTTACTAACTGCCTGGCATGCAAGAAAAAAAATACATGCATGCTGTTTACCATCTAAACGCGCAAGACAAAAAAAAACTAATTTTACAACAACAAACATACATGTTGTTTACCATCTGCGTAGTTTTCTAAGAAACCCTTTTCTATAAATAACAACAACAAATGTATTGAAATAAATCCCAAGCAGAAACCTTATCAGCATAAAAACAAAAACAACTATACACACAGACATACAGGCCCCAATACATCGAATAAACAATATACAACAACAAAATGCGATACAAAGGGAGTAGAAGATTCTTAAATCTTCTAGACTTTAAATGGACAAGTATAAATAGGGAAGCGTCTGAGTGGATAGTCAATCAGTGTAAAATTAAACCTGATCGAGTAAAGCATTTTAAGTTAATTGTTCTGAAGTGTCAACTTTGTGTAGTTAAAGTAAATAAATTGTTATAAATTTAAAAATTCTAAAAACTGGAGTTATTTATTTTGCAATAAAGAACTCACAACAAAACGTTTATAAAAGGTATAAACGTAACAATATGATAATTTTGATATTTAGTTTTTTGACATATGCGTAGTAGCTGCATTGGCAATTGTTTAAATGAATTCAATTTTGCACGAAAATCGCATTAAAATAATTATAATTTACAATGAAAATTGTTAAATGTTAAAGTTACAGTAAAATTCGTGATATTTTCGGACAACATAATCGTCCCTCTTAGACCGCTATTAAGAATTTGGTCGTTAAATTTGAATCGACAGGCAAAATGTGCGAACACCAACGCGTTTTTAAGCGAGCCGTTTAACTAAAAACATCGCAGCCGTGAGCCACAGTGCTGAAGCAGATCCAGATTTGTCAATTCGTCGACGTTCTCAACAATTGCGGTTATCCAAAATCACCACACGGCAAATTTTGCAGAGATTGAAGATCATTTATATCGCCGTAGATTCGCTCAATTCATTCAGGAAGACCGCCTAGTTTTTCTGAAAAAACCAGTTTTTCAAACGAAGTCCATTTTCACTTGTCCGGGTATGTCAACAAGCAAAATTGCCACTTTTGGACTTCTGAAAATCCTAGAGAGATTATTAAGAAGCCTTTGCATGCTCAGCGTTTCACTGTATGGTCTGGAGGCTGATTAGGCCGCTTTCTTTTTCGAAGATGAAGGTGAAAATGCACTAACGTTCAATGAGATGTGGTAACAAGAGGACGATGCCACATGTCACACAGTAAATGAAATAAAGCATCAATTTATTGCAAAACAAATTTTCCGATCGCATAATTTTACAATAATCAGCAGTTAAGTGGCCAGCCAGATCGTATGATGTAACACCACTTTTTTTTGCGGGACTATTTTAAGGACAGAGTTTATGTGGAACCAATCGGATTGATTTCAGCCTTAAAAGTCAAAAGCCATGATGTGACTAACGAAATAAGACCGCCATTTTCCCAAAAACTAATAAAAAACTTTAATGAAAGAATCGGCATCTGTCAGCGTGGTCGTGGTAGACATTTGTCAGATATCAATTTTTATTTATTCTATTCGTAATACAATACCATCAAATCAAATCATCTTCATATACATTTTTTGTTTTATTTTGTATCTGAAAGCAAACAACTTGTTGAAAAACCTTTTACTAATATAAAACACCTTAAAATATAGTGAAATATTTGCCTACCTCTTGCCAGTATTCCGGCTGTAAAACTGTTTTATTTAGTGAGCTAGCAGACCAGCCTGCTTCTGTGTATAACTATGATCTCTGCCAAGGAAAATATTCCTTCTTATATATTAATTTATAAATAAATATAATAAATATTAAATTATAAATAATAATTTATAAAAATTTATAAAAAATGCTTAGGGTTATTCTTATCAAATATTCTTATGCTAAATGTGGGAAAATAATTTGACAATATTTTGGTAAATTATTTTCCCTAACTAATACTCGCTATGTTTTGCAGATATAGGGAGTATTAGTACGATTGTGGGTACACACATTTGCAATGTAAGAAAGACATTGGTAAGATTACTCTACTCACAACTAAATCATTATGCATTGTCCAGGTTGAAATGCTTGTGAGCATTCATAGCTTTATTTACATATCTGTGTTAGACTATGCACATCCACACTTGAAATATAACACCCTGTAAATTTGTTTGGTTTGCAACAAATACATTGTTAGTGATCGCTGATAGTGTGAATTATTTAGAGTGAAATATGATGTCTCATAAACAATTTAATTAATTATAGCATAGACAATCACAACAATCAACTCAAACTACACGGTGCCGGTACAAGTGACTATATATGCACGCTACAACCTATTTGTTAGGAGCTAGGTAATTTTATTAATAAATGAACTTTGTTTTGTAAAATTTGTTATTATTTGGTTAACTGAAGTTATAACCTATTGGTTCTTATAATAATCACTTTGTTAAGAACTATACATGATTTATTATATATATTTTCGTATATGTTTACATATGTGTTTGCGAAAAGAGTTGAAATGTTAAAAGTTTTATGTCCATAGATTAAATATTTTTTTAAAAATCATGCAAAATTATTACAAACAATCAACAATAGATTAATAATAATTTTTATTATACTGCCTTTTTCAATCAACCCTTTGCTTACGAGGCATAAACGTCAATTTATTCCTTCCCTACTATTAAGTAATAAAAGAAAAATAAATGTTTAATACTCAATTTAATTTCAGACATATTAAGCTAATTGTTGAATTTTGTCTCTAAACAATTTCAATTCATATATAAATGATACAAATGCACATCTCAATTTAAATAAATGTTAAAAACTGCTTTTATATTTTTAAGCATTATATTTTATAATTTGTTTCTATTTGAATAATGTGTGCTTTCATCGTTTATTTTAATTTCTTTTTTTGGGTTATTTCCCATTTCTTTATTTCGTACTGGGTAAATTATATGACTTGACAATTATTACGTTGCCTGCATCCGTTAACATTTCCATTGCCTTTGAAATTATGAACGAACCAACTATGTGTTTAAGGCATAAATACTCAACATTCATGCAATCATATGTACATATATATCCATATACATGAATGCAAAAATATGTAAAAACATATAATTTCTTCTTTTTTTATTCAAGAGTATTAAGCATTAGGAATATAAGGCGTTATCATTATTACTAATGATCATCATATTAAATTTTCTGAACCTGCATTTATGCAAATGCAATCATAAATAACGCTAACAACTTAAAATGTAGACAAATACAAATATAAAATACAGCCATTAAAATTGTAATTTATGCATAGATGTAAAAGAATATAAACATATTTTTTTTTTGGTTTTATAAAAGAGAAGTACAGGCAACAATGCCTATTTAGTCTAGTACCGTGCTACATTCTTTAGGAGAGGGATAGAGAAGAGATGATACAGGTGGTGAAAGTAGAAGGATAGTTACGGAAATTAACTGTCGTATAAGACAGCTCAGTGACCAGTGATTATGCCCTCATCACTGAGCAGCCCCACCGATAGTCAATTTTTATTTGTTTATTTTATTTTATCTTCTACTCCCTTTAAATCACATTTTGTTGTTGTATGTTGTTTATTCGATGTATAGGCACCTGTATGTCTGTGTGTATAGTTGTTTTTATGCTGATAAGGTTTCTGCTTGGGATTTATTTATTTTAATACATTTGTTGTTGTCATTTGTAGAAAAGAGTTTCTTAGAAAACTACGCAGATGGTAAACAGCATGTATGTTTATTGTTGTAAAATTAGTTGTTTTTTTGTCTTGCGCGTTCAGATAATAAACAGCATGCATGTATTTTTTTTGTCTTGCATGCCAGGCAGTTAGTAAACAACATATCAAATTGTAGTTGTGTGTGTATAAACTTCTACGCAGTTTGTAACCAGTAGTTCGCTTTATTGTTTAATTATTTCATTTTAAAACTTATGCAAAGTGTCTTGCTAACAATATTATATTTTATTATATTATATTATGTTTTATTATTAATTATGTTACAGATTTGAACAAAGTTGAGAATTAAATATTTTAAAACTATTTGATGGGTTTCACAGCTTTAGTGTTTTCGTCTCGTGTAAAAAAACGATAACATTTCTCCAAGGAATTATTTCCTTAAATATGTTTAGTATTTTATCCTGTATATAAACTCCTAAATTTTTTAAATAAGTTAAAATAAAATGAGTCCAATTTGGTTTTGCAATCGATCATGTATTTAACAATACCAAAAGAAATTTAATATGTTTAACTCATAATTTTTAAATCAATACATTCTTCATTAATCTTTCCGTAAAAAAAACCTTTACAAAAGCATAAATTACACTTTCATTAACAAATTTGTTTTGCCTCCCTTACACATTGTTTTAACTATGACAACAAGTGTTTATGGATTTACAACACTGTAGTGACTCATCTTAAATCAATAGACATCCTTAATGCTGTGATGATTTTATGATGATACAATAAAATAATCACATAAATGTCAAGGAATATTAAAATAAAGTTTTTATTTTATTATTTAGTTATTGTCATCTCCGATTTCGATACGCATTTCAAATTAAGTGTCATATTTTTAACTTACACAACACAAAATAAACAAATCTTGATATGAAATTATCAATTTCATTGGGTCATTTTAGAACAGCAATAAAATGATTGTAAAAAAATGAAAAAGAAATGTCTTTTGACTACTCTTGACTAAAGAAAAGTCCGGCATTAAATAAACAGATATAAAATAAAAAGAAAATTATATTGTGTGTTTAATATTAAAGCAATAATAAAATTTCATTATTATTGTTTACATTACTGAAGCTTCATTTCGCCAAAAAATATTAAATTTGTAAATGTGTTGTAAGTCCTTTGGTTTGAATAACTTATAATGGGAGCCGTCAGCGGTATCAAATGCGAATTTAATACAATGTCAATTTTGATGTTTATAATATAATTCTGTAAAATATATGACAGATGATGGTGATAAATTATATTTACAGAACAATTCAATTAATCTATTTACGGAAATTATTTATGCTGCACAGTGCACAGTGTCGTGATTTCATATAATGAGTGGCTATAAATAAAAAAGGCAATATTTTTATGATATAGTGCAAAATGTAAAATTTAAATTTTATAGGAAAAATCATAAAATTTTAATTTATAAATATAAAAAAAAAATTAACAGCTTTATTATAAATTTATGATTAGCTTATGCTCTATATTTTTTTAAGTTTCAAAAGATGTATGATATAATTTTCAATATTCTTAGGCACACATATTACAAAAGTTTTATTCAATTTTCTGTGCCCTTTAGCTAATTTTGATCGGTTTTATTTATTTGTTTTTGGAATGAAATTGACGCTTTTGATTGCAGCATTTCGTCTTTGTAATTTGTCTGCTATTTCCTTTATAATGGTCTAACCATTCTTCCTTTTCTAATGACCTTATGTGTGTATTCTAAAGCCTCCTCAGATAACATCCCTATTGCTAATATCTATTCCCTATTGAACTAATATCTTGTGTACTCTTGGCGACGCGAATTTTCATATTTATTTACTGTTATTATTAATTATTTTTATATTATTCATTATGCTCTTGTTTGTTTTTTATAAATTAACAACTTTTTGGTATAAAATAAAGGAAAAACTATTGCGATAATAGTTGGAAAATTTTCTTTCTTTACTGTTTAATTTCTTCTTATGCAAAGCAATATTGTCCTGTTCATACTGTCACTTTTATTCTCATTAATAAACCTTTTGCTATTTTGAATTCTTTTATTGCAAAATAACAACACAGTACCTTAGAGTTTTAAATTAAGTTAAACGATTTTTTTACTTATTTACCTACAAAATAAATATGATGGTAACGCTATCGTGCCCAGCAAGAGGTGCTTATATATTGTTTTAAGAGGTTCTCGTACATACAAAAATATTCTACTTTACCATCACCCCATTTTGTTGCTATGTTTTATTTTGTGTTAGTTGTTTTTAGTTTTATGTTGTTGACTTATTTAATAGAATTTCTTATAAGCAAATTGTTGTTGTCTTGTATGTATCCTAGAAAACTACCCACTTTGTAAAATGCATGGTTTCGTTTACTTTTATAACTGATAATTACTTACTTTTAAAACTTAATAAATTATCTTCGTAATAATTTTATTCTTATCGACATATGTAATTAAAAATACTATTAATAGACTTAAAATATAACACAACTATTCTAGTACAAATTATGTTAATTTTTATATAAAATTGGAATTATTTCAAGTCACATTATTCAAGGGCCCATACCTGTTGAAAAACTTATTATTTTAATCTCATTTTTTTTGGCACTTATTAATAAAAGTGTTTTTTATTTAATGCCATTAGCCACTTTTTAATTTCCAAAATTAGATTTTTTCTAATTTATTGTTAGGCTCAGAACACTGTGCGCTGTTAGATTTTTGAAATGACTTTTCGCTACATAACGAATAAATTTTGAATTAAGTCAGTCACTACTGTTTTTTTGCAAAGGCTTAGTAAGCGTGTGCCTTTACAGTTCTAAAAAACATTTAATGTTATAAATTTGTTTCATATTATGTAGCAGTAATGGAAGTGATTATCTGGCAAAACACATACACACGAGGTGACGTCAAATAGAACAGGTTTAGAAAACATATTGCTTTTTTCATTATAGCGGAAAAAGTTACACGAAAATCACTTAAATGGAACCCAGTTTTAAATGTAGCTTATGAATTTTTAACTCATAAACGAAAAAAGGTCAATTGGAGGCACACAAAATTGTATCAGCAATTATTCTTATTGAATAAAATCTTATATGAAGAAGAATCAATAAAACCAAGAAGAATATAATAAACCAAAAAAAGAAATCAAAACTAGAAATAGCTTTAAATAGATTAAATAAAATGAAACGAAAGGCTACTAAAGTTATGATAAAATACGCGAAAAATAAGTAATGGTTTCATACGAGAAAACAAAATATTATTACAAATGTGAAAAATAACGAATAATTCTTAAAGAACCTTTAAACAAATGACTTTGTAAACAACGATACAGACAAGGGAACATTGCGTTAGGGAACATTAAAATATCGAAAAAAAAACAAAATTTTTTGTTTGTGGTAGCATGGAAGTAAATATAAACAAGCTACGTTTGCAACAAAATCACCTGCTGTAAAATTAATTTATGTGTGATGTATCATTTATTATTAATAACAGATTAAACTGGAAAATAAAACAGATTTCCGAAATAAACTTCTTATGGTATATTAATGACTCAAATGGGTTATTCAAATCAGACACGCAAGCAAATTTAAGTAAAGAAAAATCATATTTTTTTCTATTTTTTATTGAATAATAAACTTCAATACAAAAAATCATCAAGTGCGCCTTTTCACTCTAGTAAAATGGCCTTCATAATAATGCTACAAGATGCACAGTTTCGTGTAAAAGATTTACGTAAACTTTTTTTTAAATAAATTTGGTTGAGATTGAGAGATAGCTGTGAGCCTATTCGTATAGAGTTTTTATTTCAAAAACTCACGTGAATAAAATGGAAAGTAAAATGAAAAAACAAATAGTATACAATCATGAAATTTCTCATGCCATGGTTCATTTTATTATAATAAAAGTACTTATGCATCAATATGAAAAAATTTGGAAATTCTAGCTTTACGTTTCAATATTAAATACCGCCAGCTTCAATTTTTTTAACGTGTGATGAAGTTATGCCTTCAGCAAAAAAAATACACATTATATATATGAGATATAAGTGTTGCAAAAGTAACCACAATCACGATTAATCTAATAAAAATGTATTTTTTTCTAGTGTTATAAATTAATTTTATCAACCACGTAAGAGCAGAAGCTGTCTTTGATTCTAAAAAAAATTTTTCTATGTATCTTAACATCTTAAATCAAAAACCGTGCATTTAAAAATTAATGGGTTATCGATGTGAACGCACCTAATAATTTACCATCCTATCAGCTGCCCAAAGGGTTTTCTTTGGATTGAGAACACTTTGATGCACAAAATTATTTTAAATTAGCTGAAATAGAAATTAGCAAACTCAATCAGTTCACTTCAGTAAATGCTTGCGAGTTGAAATCGCAAATATTAAGCGTTTAACGTTTGTCAGAACACCTATTTTGTGTCTTCAAAATGCAAGATATGATTTGCGTTTTTCAGAACACCAATTTTAAGCGTTTTGCGTTTTTGAGAACATGCCCGTATGATTCCCTTCAAATTGCTAGGCAAAGACCCATTTGCCGCTTTACTTTTCTGGTAAAAGAAACGAAATCTTGTAGAACAACAATATCAGCTAACCGATGCGGAAAACAGGGGCGGATCAGTTTGTAGTAGTGAAGAAGTTTCTGTAATGGAAATGGAGCGAAGGGGCTGAGTTATTTAGTCTTAATTATTTTGTCAACCGTAATGGGAGGAATTAATGAATAAAACAAGTCTTTTGATATACCGAAGCAACTTATTTGGAGAGCTTATAAACAAGTATCAAAAAATAAAGGTGCTGCAGGTGTAGATGAGGTCTCGATAACAAAGTTTGAGGAAAATCTAAAAGATAATTTGTACAAACTATGGAATCGGATGTCAACTTTCGAAGTAATACATTCTAAAAAAGCCGATGTTCCGTTGATCTAATGGGACACCCTCAGAACTTTCCTATTCTAACCCGCAAGCAGTTAAATATCAGGTTTTTTAATAAGAAGTTTGTTTTTTAATTGCGGCAACACCAACAACATGATAGTGACATATTCGTAGTAGGAACATTGGCATTGTTACAATGATTTCAATTTCGCACGAAAATTGCATTAAAATCATTAAAATTTTTGTGTTTTTTTTTGATTTTTTTGTTTTATGGAAGAAATATTCTTAGTCATAGATATTTATATCAAAGTATATTTTTTAGGTGCCCCTGTAGGCTAGTAGGTAGTGTACTAGCTTGTTAGTATAGGGGTTGTGGGTTCGATTCCCAACGAAGACCTTGGTTTTTTTTCACTACAAAAATAAAAATTGACTGTCGGTGGGGCTGCTCAGCGATGAAGGCATAGTCACTGTTCACTGTGCTGTCTTTATACGGCAGTTAATTTCCGACTATCCTTCTACTTTCACCACCTGTTTCATCTCTTCTCTTTCCTATGAAAATAGCGGTTTTGTAAAGTTATATTTCTTAAAATTCGTGATACTTTCGGAATTCCTAATTGTCCTTCTGAGACCGTTAATAAGAATTTGGTCGTTAAACTTGAGTCAACACGCTTAATTACAACGCGCGTTCGACCGGGTTGTTCAACTAAAAGCATTGTAGCCGTAAGCCACAGTGTTGAAGTAGATCAAAATTTGTCAATTCTTCCACTAAAATCACCAAAAAATTTGTGTAAGGATTTGAGACCATTCACATTGCCGTAGATCCGCTCAATTCATTCAGGCACAAACGTGTAGTTTTCTGAAAAACTAATTTTTTGAGAAAACAAGCAAAAAGTACCACATTCGGGCTTCTGAAAAACTTAGAGTGATTATTGCATGCTTAACGTATCGTAATATGGTGCGTTATGTGGTCTGGAGGAATGTTTAGGCCGTTCTTTTCGAAGATGAGGCTGGAAGTGCAATAACGCTCATTGGATCACGCCATCTCAAGATACTAACACAACTCAATTTTTGCTTATTATTGACGACGTGGATATCATTGATATGTGGTTTTAACAGGATGTTGCCACATATCACACAGCGAATGAAATCATTAATTTATTGCAAATCAAATTTCCCGATCGTATAATTTTACAACAATCAGCAGTTAAGTGGCCAGCCAGATCGTGTAATTTAACACCTCTGGATTATGTTAAGGCCACAGCCTATATGGTGCCAATCGAATCGATTTCAGCCTTAAAACTCAAAATTCGTAATGTGATTATAGTATATAGGAACTGAGAGTTCTGCTTCACTTTCTACAGGCAAGATAGGGAAACTTATGCATAAGCAATTAGTGTCATGCAAAAGCAATTAATTATGATTAATGGGGCAGAGCAGCGATTAAATAAATAATTAATTGGTAATTAGTGTCATGCAGAAGCAATTAAATAAATAATTAATGGGTGGTTAATGATCATTAACGAGATGAGAAGGGTTGAGATATTGGTGTGTGTAGGTGTCAATAGGTCATCAATGGAAAAGAAAATGTAGATCACTGCAGTGTGAGTGCAATGATCTTAAGTGTATGGAAAAGAAAGTGTCAATAGACAACTTGTGTTTAGAATCTGTGTTTGTGTATCAATAGATAAGTTGTGTTTTGTTTTGTTTGTGAGTGATTCTATTAAAAATCTGTGGGATTTATGCAGAAGCAATTAAATAAATAATTAATGGGTCATTAATGATTATTCAGTGTAAGGAAAAGAAAATGTAGTACACTGCAGTGTGAGTGTAATGATCTTAAGTGTAAGAAAAAGAAAGTATCAATAGATTACTTGTGTTTTGTTGGTGTGTCAATAGATTACTTGTGTTTTGTTGGTGTGTCAATAGACAACTTTTGTTTTGTTTTGTTTGTGAGTGATTCTATTAAAAATCTGTGGGATTTATGCAGAAGCAATTAAATAAATAATTAATGGGTAGTTAATGATCATTAATAAGATGTCAATAGGTCATCAATGGAAAAGAAAATGTAGTACACTGCAGTGTGAGTGTAATGATCTTAAGTGTAAGAAAACGAAAGTGTGAATAGACTACTTGTGTTTAGAATCTGTGTTTGTTTATCAATAGACAACTTGTGTTTAGAATTTGTGTTTGTGAATGATTCTATTAAAAATGTGTGGGACTTATGCAAAATCGATAAATGTCATGCGACAGTCATAAAATAGTTTGACATGGGTCGTTAATGATCATTCAGTGTAAGAAAAAGAAAATGTAAATAAAATAGATTGACATGGGTTATTCATGATCATTTATTTGTGAGTGCAATAATTTTAATTATAAGGAGAAGAAAAAATGTAGGTCACTGCAGTTGTCAATAGATAACTTGTGTTTTGTTTGAGAGAGTAATGACCTTGTGTGTGTGTTGGTGTGTGTGTATGATGAAATCATTAGACGAAAGGGTTGACATATTGGTGAGAATGGAGAATTTGGGATATAGAGTATGTGATTGGAATTTGTGAGTGCAATGATCTTGAGTATAAGGAAAAGAAATGTAGGTCACTGTGTTAAATATTTTGTTTTTGTTTGTGAGAGCTTGTGAAGATAAGGAGATAGAGATTATTTGTGTAATATTTGTGTTTTGAATTGATATTATTAATAAAGTGGAATGTTTGGGCTATGAGTATGTGTGTATACACATACACAGACACACAACTCTCAAGAATTTTGATTCGTTACATATACAAGTATGGTAGTAATAAGTAATAATAAGATAGAAGGTTGAAATGAATATAAATTAGATATAAAAAGGCCTGCAAACCAAAAATAAAAATAAAACAGAATTACATTCAATACACCGTGTACGCTACTCAACATAGAAATAATAAGCAAAAAGTAAAAATGATGGGCGCAAAATTTGTGTGCAATATTTGTTATAACAAATACAACAGTAAGCAGTCTCTAAAAAAACATATAGAGATTCATAATCCATGTATTTACTGTACCCATATATGTTTAACATATTTGGAGAAAAAACATCATGCAAAATTGCATGAAACCAGTACGAATGTTGAAGTGTTTAATAAAATTAAAGTGGCCCAACAACAGCATATGCGTGATGAGGATATTACGTCAACAGCTGTAACAACTACACCCAGGAAGCGTAAGCTTATAGTAGAACCGGCTCCCACTATTCCTAGGAAAATTCCTACACTAGAGGACAATTTTGATGAGGATATTCCGTCAACGTCAACTGGATCAAGGGAGCGTAAACTTATATCAGAACCGACTCCGATTACTGCTTTAAAAATTCAAACATTAGAAGAAAATAATGTTATGCAATGCGAAGATTGTAAAATTAGTGTTGAATCAATTAAATGGTTTAACCATTGCGCAAGAATGGAGCATAAATCTAATGTTCTTAAGGCAGTAGAAAGTCGGGTAAAATTATTGAAGAGCAAATTCCAATCTCGCCTTATAACATATCGCTTCCCCAAAGGTGATAAAAACTTAAATATTGAAGACTATTTAGAGGAAGGTTATAAACTTTTAGCAAAACTGCTAAACAATAGTCTGACGGATAACGTAGTTGTGAAATTTAACCTGGAGTTAGCAGCTCGTTATAAATTGCCGGCAAATCCACTTAAACCAGAAACGGATATGTATCACATCACCGAGATGATGCGTCTATCAAGAGCAGATGATGTTCACACTGCGCTGAAAACGCATATACACATGATAAAAAATAAAATGTCTGAATTTCAGGAAAGAGATTCAGGGTGGACCCTTATTAATTTAAAATGGTTGGATATTAACATTAATAAGGCATCACCGATTTCTGGTTCACAATACATTCCAACACCTCCTCAGCTGGCAAAGAAAAAGTGTTGTGTTAATGTCAGAAACAATGACATTTATTGTTTCAAGTGGAGTGTAATAGCTGCTTTTTATAATGGACAAGAAATAAATTACCACCGACCATCAATTTATAGGATTGGGGATATTTCCAGACCAATAATAAGCGTGAGTGGAAGGGTGTTTAATTTCAGTGGAATGAAATTTCCAACTGACATAAGAGATATTAACACCTTTGAAAAAAATAATTCTGATATAAGTATTAACGTGTTTGGTTATGATAAAAAATCAAATAATACAATTGGGCCATACTATATTACCAGCGCGGACAAGCAGTGTCACATTAATTTAATGCTCCTGGAAAGTGATTGCGGTGAAAAATTTCATTACATATTAATTAAAAACATATCAAGGTAATTTTTTATATTAATTCCTTTATTCTTGCAATTATTAATATTTATATTTCTCTTTAGACTTTTATCAACTCAATTATCATCTCATAATGGATGTATGCTGATTTGCAATGCATGTATGTTCTATACGTATTTAGAAGACAGAATGGATATACATAAGGAAAAAGAATGCGGAAGATGCATAACAAAGATGCCGAAAGGGGAAAAGGCACTTCTAAACTATAAACATTACGAGAGACAGATAGATGTCCCCTTCACTATTTATGCAGATTTTGAGTGTATACTGGAAGATATACCGGTATGTAGTAATAGTGATAATAACAGCAAATTTGTTCAAAAGCATATACCATGTGCATATGCTTTTAATATTAGCTGTAGTTTTGATAAAAATTTAGATAGGTTGAACATATTTGTAGATAGTAATAGGGATGTAAATGTAGGCGAGCATTTTGTGACGAGTTTAATTGAAGAAAGTAAAAATATTTATAAAACATATTTTGAGAAAATTGTTCCTATGCACTCCTTAAATCCCTTAGAAGTAGATAACTTCAATAATGCCAAAGACTGTCACATATGTGGTAAAACGTTAGGAAATGAACCAACCGTAAGGGATCATTGTCATATGTCAGGAAAATACAGAGGAGCAGCACATAGTTCATGCAATTTAAATTATAAAGTTCCCAACTTTATTCCAGTATTTTTTCATAATTTTTCTTCATATGATTGTCATTTGTTTGTGAAAGATTTATTGAAATTTAAAGGGGAAACAAACGTTATACCTTTGAATAAGGAACAATATATTTCTTTATCCCATAAAATACGCATCTACAGTGATGAAGAAATTGAGATTTTAATAGATGAATTGCGTAAAGATAAAATTTCTAAAAATATCCCACATAATATAATAGAAAGAGAACTTTATGAAATTCGAAAAGAAAGACAACAGAAAAAAATGGAGTTAAGGTTCCTAGACTCTTATAGGTTTATGGCATCAAGCTTAGATGCTTTAGCTTCTAATTTATCTGATGATGACTTATTATCAGTCCGAAGAAGTTTTTCGGATCCTGAAGAGTTTATTCTCATGAGGCGAAAGGGAGTTTTCCCTTATGAATATGTTAACACGTTTGAAAAACTCAATGAAAATAAACTTCCTTCTGTTGAACTTTTCTACAGTAAACTTACTAATAAAAAATGTTCGAAAGATGACTATGTGCATGCTCAAATGGTATGGGATAAATTTAATTGTAAAACACTGCGGGATTATATGAAAGTTTATCTAAAAACTGATGTTCTCTTGCTGTCAGATATTTTTGAAAACTTTCGAAAAGTTTGCAAGAGGATATATAATCTTGATCCATGTCATTATTACACGATCCCTGGTCTGTCATGGGATGCAATGTTAAAATATACAAGAATTGAGTTAGAATTACTAACAGATCTTGAAATGTATAATTTTATCAAACGCGGAATTCGAGGTGGTCTTACTCAGTGTAGCAAGAGATATAGCAAAGCCAATCATAAGTACTTAACAAATTATGATGTTACCAAACCATCTGAATATATTTTATATTTAGATGCAAATAACCTTTACGGTTGGGCTATGTCTGAATATCTTCCTTATGGTGGTTTTACTTGGATAAATGATTTTGTTCATCCAAAGGATATTTCATATAATTCAGAAATAGGCTATATTTATGAGGTCGATTTATCTTACCCTTTTAATTGTCATGATCGTCATAATGACCTGCCATTTTGTCCGGAAAACAAAATCATTGGTGGGAGTAAACATGAAAAATTAGTAGCTGATCTTTCAAATAAGAAAAGATATGTAATACATTATAAAACATTAGAGCAGTGTTTGAATAATGGATTGGTTTTGGAAAAAGTTTATCGAATTCTTCAATTCAATCAGAAACCATGGTTAAAAACATACATTGATTTAAACACAGAGTATAGGAAAGAGTCTAAACATAACTTTGAAAAAGATTTTTATAAATTACTCAACAATGCTGTGTATGGGAAAACCATGGAAAATGTTGATAAAAGGAAAGATGTACGATTGCTCAGTGAATGGGATCGCACTAACTACAATCATCCCGGAATAGGGGAATTAATTTCAAAACCAAATTTTCATAGCATATCACAATTTACGGATACACTGTGGGCTGTTCAAATGAATAAAACCACAACTTATTACTCTAAACCAATTTATTTGGGTTTCTGTGTTTTAGAGTTATCTAAATGGAAGATGTATGAGTTTCATTATAGCTATATGAAACCTAAATATGAGAGTAAAATAAGTTTGAATTATATGGATACAGACTCCTTTATATATTCCATTCAAACAAACGATTTCTATAATGATATAAAAGATGATTTGAAAGATCGGTTTGATACTTCATCATATCCAGAAAATAACCAGTTTGGTTTTCCTCGTTTAAATAAAAAAGTTTTGGGTATGATGAAGGATGAAACAGAAGGAAGATTTATAACAGAATTTGTTGGTTTAGCTCCTAAAGTTTACGCATTTACAGTTGATGATGAAAAAGACGTAAAAAGAGCTAAGGGAGTTAAGAAGTGTATAGTAGATAGTTATAATATAGATGTTTATAAAAATGTTTTATTCTCTAAGGAAACAGTAATGGCGTGTATGTATACATTTACATCAAAATTACATAACATTTTAACCAATGAAATAAATAAAGTAGCTTTAAGTTTTAATGATACCAAACGTAAAATTATGAATAATCATATAAATACATATGCTTGGTATCATCACCAATTAAATAGTGGTAATGGTGAATATGAGTTAGATATGTTAATAAAAGAAATTGAAAAATACAACGATATGTATCAATAAATAATAAATAAAATATTTATACGTCTATAGAATAAGAAAAAATTATTATATTGTACATAAATAAATACTTATTAAAATAAAAATAAATATAACACCATTATTTCAAGTTTAAACAAAACTTTATTATGTCTTTTCATTAAATTAGAACAAATATATAAACAACGTAAGTAATAAAATTATATCATAATTCTTAAATGACTTTCTGGACAATACCAGTTAATGGAGTATACTTCATCAAACGATCATAGAGAATTAAACAATAAGCATTTGTGTGTGTAGGAATTGGAGTAGAAGTCTCAAACTCAATTTTTACATCAATAGGTCCGCTCTTAATCAATTCATTCTGATAACTTAAATCAATAACAACAATTGGTTTTTCTTTAAACTTTTCACAGGATAGAAGTGGTTGTGCAGACTTCATATAATAATTTTGTTGAAATTTCGCATACATATCATATAAAATTGCATAGCGATTCTCTCCAATCTTCAAATTTAAATCATCATAGGGATAACAATCTGAATTTAAATGTACTTTAATGTTTTTTAAGTCTGAATGAATATATTTCTTATTGTTTTCTAAAGCGAATAGTATAAATCTAGGTCTCTCTCTGTTTATTGAGAGCTTAACATTCCAAACATGATTTCTTCCACCAGAAAATGTAGGATTAAAATAACAATCCCAACTGCGAAATGCTATGGGCAGCGTAGTTCCGTCTTTAATGATTTTCATTATTTGCAATTTCTTAGAGTCCGAAAGCTGTATATGCGGAATTCTCCATGTAATATTCGTAATCGATAAACTAAGATTTTCATTTACATCTGTTGAGTAATATACATTTTCATCATTTGAACTCCGCAAAAGAATAAGTTCGTGTTTGCTATTTATTATTATTTTATTAAAATCCTCGGCAAAGCCCAACAATAACTTAAGGGGTAAATAAAAGTTAAATATTTGTATAGATAAGTCTTCAGAAACACTCCATCCAGCATTTCTCATCATATTACTTTCGAATTCATTAAGTGAGACATAATTTTTAATTGTGCTAGACATTCCCAAGTAACGAGTACGATCAATTTCAACACCATTAATCTCATAACGTATTTCATCAAATAAGTACGCAACACAATTATTTCTTAGTCTGGTATTAGGGGAGTACTCGCCTTTAATGTTTTTTATATTGCCCTCTATATACAAATAGCTTTCACCAGGAAGTACATACAAGTCTTGATTTTGTATAGTAATTCGTATTTCATCATTATTTTTAAATGATTGAATGTATGGCACATAACTATGATAATCCTTTTTAATTATATTATCATCCGAAATAGGGGTTTCCGCAACATTAAGTATATCAGACATTTTTCTTTACTTTCAATTCAAGTGATCTTAAAAATATCTTATTTTCTTCTGTCAATTGAGGTCTTTTAGCTTTAACAGTTTCTAGAGAAGTGTTTTCATTAACTTTTTTCTGTTTGGTTTTATTGTAAATTATCATGTTTCCCTTGGTCTCAAATGTAATCTAAGTGTTATTTCCTCGTCTCTAAAGTTTATCAAACGACCCTCTTGATCAACAATCCAAACTTTAAGATATGTTATTTCCTTCACGTTCACTGGTAAATAGATTAAATTATTAGGGATAACGTCTAATTTATAACCTGGAGAAACGTCCACAGCAAATTCATGAAGTATATGTGTCGGAAAATTATTCATATATGCTCCCCTTATTATATTGCACTGAACTTGTATGGCATTTACTTTTAAAATATTTACTGGCTGATTCGATAAATGTTTTACACTAGGATTTAAAGATATATCATTAAAGCCAAGCAATCTTCCAATAGATCTTTTTCGATCAAAGAAAATTGTATCATGTGAGCTCGTTATTTCAATTTGTAAAGTGTTATTGTTGGCTTCAATCACAATTGATTTATTAACATTCTTTACTTTATATTGCGTTATTATATAATCAGCTATGTCTTGCAACTCATAAGAACCTATAGGTATTTCAATTATTTCATCTCCAATATGGAAAAGATTGTTGTCATGGTCTACGTTAGGTATCGAATTATATGAATGAAAATCAATTAGAGCACATTCATAATCAATCGCCAATTCTATTGGTGGAAAGAAATTTGCTGTTAGAATTGAAGAACTTCCGCTCAAAGCTAATGTTATTGACATAGCGAATGTTTCAATGTAAATAAAGTAAAAAAAAACACAATGTATAGTTTTTATTATATATATTTATTTATTTACTAACTTATTGCTTATTCTTATAATATTTCAGTTTTAGTTATCCAAGAATTATGCTGACTTGGAAATCCTAACCATTTTACAAATACGCTATCACCCTTAGTTTTTAATATTTTTTCAACTAAAAATGTGTTAGGAAAACGAGTTCTTAGTAACTCTTCTTTGTAAAATCCACCTTTTATTTCATTACCTTGATAATCTTCTAGTATAAATGTGATAGGATAAGTATTTTGTATAGATTTTATTTTAAATATTTCTGTTGTCCAATTCGGTGTATATCCTTTTTCAAAGACGTGCTTATATTTACTAATACGAACATAGTCTCCAACTTTAAACCGTGAAGGTTTAAATATTTTTAAATGATTATACACTGTATTCAGTAAATGTTTTTCATGTTTATGACTTACATGAATAGGTGCCATTTTGATCGTTCCATGTATTTTTTTATTATATTGCTTAATCAAACTTTTATAAATGCTAATCCATCTATAAGATCCATTGTTACTAAACTCTTTCCACATCATTTCTTTCAATGTCCGATTGAAGCGTTCTACAATTGAAGCTTTCATATTACTAAATGTAGAGTAATGATTAATTGAATATTTTAGCATTAATGCAGCAAACTCCTTATTAAAAAATTCTTTTCCATCATCTGTCTGTAAATTCCTAGGTACACGACCCATACAAAATATTTTCTGAAAGGCTTTACAAACTTCGAAGGCAGTTTTGGATTTAATTGATTCGGCCCAAGCATATTTTGAAAATGTATCAATAACAGTTAACATATATTTATATCCATTGTTGTTAGTTGAATAATTACCCATTTCTACCAAATCAGCTTGCCAAAGATCGTCAATTCCCTTCATTATAACTCGACGTCGTAAGAAATTTTTCCGCGCTCGCGAATGGAGTTCATTTACTATTTCTCTTTTATCCATGTTCATCCCAACATACGTTGTGATACTTTAATATGTTAGATAGGTTGTTTGTATTATGCTAATTTAATTGAAGGTAGTTCCAGCTTTTGCTTTTTTATTACATCCACTTTAGAGTCTTTATCAATCCATTTAAAAATATAATATTCAATTATATTGAATCTCTCTTCAATACTGTTTATAAAGACTTTATTTGCACTGTATATTTGATCATTCACAGCTTTTTCAATTATTTTAACATCTTTATAAATATCGTCTGTTAGCGAATCTTGTAATACTTTTATATTACTTTTAATTATACTCAATTGGGAATCATATTCCTTTTTAAGTTTTTCTATTTCAGTATTTTTGGAAATATATTGTTCAATTTTATTAAGTCTTTCTTCAAACTTATTCATAAAATTTATATTTGAAAGGGTTAACTCTTCACTTATATAATTTTTCAATTCTTCTTGTATATGTTTTATTTCTGAATTCATATAATTTTTATTTATAGCATCAAATTCCTCCAACGGTGGAGCTATATTTATAATTCTTCTATTTTCTACGTTTATATTGTTTCCATCTAGGAAAAAACCAAAATTTTTCAAAAGATTTTTTGTTCTTCGGTCGTTCTCATTACTATGTAAAGTAATTCCCAAATTTATCAACAGTCATTATTATTTTGTATTACTCAATTATATTTGCTTCTCTTAATTCCTCAATTATTGATATAATTTCATTAGTATGGCTTTTGTTACCAGCTTGTTGTGATGCTAACAAGAGTCTTAATCGATCTACTATTTCATTAGGATCATCCCAGTATATATAGTTTGGTTTGCTGAGGTTTATGTTCAGTAAACCTTTACCAATGTGAGTGGTATCAAATAACTTATTAATTATGTTCTTATATTTATAACCTCTATTTCCTTTAAGTTGATTATTTGGATCAAAGTTTCTCCTGTGTGCATTTGTATCAAGCAAAATTCGTTTATATATATCTAATTCTGATGAGTCATACTGCTCCGGCCTTTTATGAAATAGTAATGAATATAAGCCAGGAGTTAATGCCCAAGATTTATTTCCTATCATTATTTTTTCATTGCTTAGCTTTAGATCTGCATTTCCAATTTTCCAGTTACCATTTGGATTTTTATAAGGTCCAAATATAGTATCGAGCTCTTTACTTTCATTTAAATCTGTTGATTCAAATTGCCAATCAGCAGATGGCGAATAGAATGATTCATTATCTAAATCAACATCTTCTTCTTCTTCTTTATCTTTAGTATCACTTATTCTCTCTAACGAATCAAAATAGTCAACTTTCTTAGAAGTTTTTGTAGTAATGTTTTCCTCTTTGTTTTTAGTTAGAGTATCATGTTTAAACTTAGCTTTTACATTTGAAAATTCCGCCGGCTTCATTGACCTTTCGGTAGATAACTTAACTAGTTTCTTTAAAGGTTCTGTTAATGGTTTAAATGTATTTTCTAACTCATTAATTGTTTCTGCTTCCCCACGTTTAATAGCTTCAAATTTCTTTTTTAAAATTTTTCTCGATTTCACCAACTCTTTTAATACATTTTCTTCCATATTTGTGTATGACTATATTAGATGTACTTATAGGTTTTTAATAACAGCTAAACAGCTTCTTCAAACAGCTAAACAGCTTTTTCAAACAGCTAAACAGCTTCTTCAAACAGCTAAACAGCTTTTTCAAACAGCTAAACAGCTTCTTCAAACAGCTAAACAGATTCTTTAAACAGCTAAACAGATTATATTAACATCAAAGTTGGTCTTGATTTTGTGTTAAACAGTATCAACATAAATTATTATACGTCTGGAGTAGTTTGACGACTAATTACAACTAAGCTTGAATGAATATATCGAAACCTTTTCTATAACGTCCATTGCATATTTCATCATCTTTATTTATTACAAGAAATCCATATTTATCCTTCCAACATTCCTTACATATGCTTTGAAATATTTCGAGGCTGATATCGTTTGCGACATGATCTTTATATATATGCCTAAAGTTTAGTTCGTCTTGCTTAAATATTATAATTAAGTTTGCATTATCACGTATTAAATGTTTTGGTATATGTGAATACGTTTGACATAAATAAAATGAATCGATATCTTTATGTCTCCCCATACAAAAGTATGATCTTATATTGTTTTGCTTCTCACATGCAACATCATCAAATATCATTACTGAATTAGCTTTAGCATCATGAGGAGATAAAACATCTTCATTTTCTGAAAATGTATAAAAACCCATACCCTCTATCGATGATATTAGTTTTCTTAGATACTGATATTTGGGTTGATGTAATGATTTAGAATAAAGATAAATGTTTTTAAATTTTAATCCATTAGGACTTTCAATCAAACTAAGCATAACGTTTGTTTTTCCGCAATTAGATGGACCCACTATTAATGCTCTAATAGAGTTTGGTAAAAGGCAGCTATGTTTAGTTTCATTATTTTTTTCATTGAAATCTAAATTTTTCACTAAAATATTTGAATGTTGTTTAATCAAACGCATCTTTACAAATGAAGAGTTCAAATAAATGAATATATATATCTTTTCTTTATATTTAAAAGTAGTCACCTACTTATATATTTTCAGAAAGAATATTAAATAAATGAAGGTGTATACAAAGAAAAATGTTAGTAACAAACAGTTCGTTACTGGAGAAGGACTATTAAATAAGGTTATCAATTCATTACCAATCGAACTCCACCTACCTGGTTATCAGTTTTGTGGACCTGGAACGAAACTAGATAAACGTTTACAAAGGGGAGATAAAGGAATCAATCCATTAGATGCCGCTTGTCAAATTCATGATATTGCTTATGCACAGAACTCTAATATCAATAAACGACATCAAGCGGATAGAGAACTAGCTGATAGCGCTTGGAAAAGAGTAAAAGCCAAAGACAGTACACTTGGAGAAAAAATAAATGCTTACCTTGTTTCTAACGCAATGAAGTCTAAAGTAAAATTTGGATTAGGTGTTAAGCCAAACAATCTTAAAAAAAATTGTAAGCGAAGCGTTTTTCGCAATGCAATTAAATTGGCAACTATGGTTTTGAAAGAACGAAAACCGTCAAATATGCACATGGCAATAAAAACCGCAAAAAAAGTTATTGATAAATCATTTCTTGGAAAAAAATCAGAAGTTAAAATTCCAAGAGTTATTAGCGTTCCTAAAATTGGGGGTATTCTACCTCTTGTACCTATATTTACAGCACTTGGAGCATTAGGAGCTTTAGCTTCCGGTGGCTCATCAATTGCTAAGGTTATTACTACAGCCACAAATGGTAAGCATCAGCTCGAGGAGAATAAGCGTCATAATAGAACATTAGAGGCTATAGCAATGGGTAAAGGTCTCTATCTCAAACCATACAAGAAGGGATATGGAATATTTTATAATAAAACAAAAATATCAAAAAACTAATACGGCAGCTACCCAATAGACCTCTGACTGATGTGGATTTGAAAATCTTTGGAAAAAAGTATATTCCTTATTTTAGGGGAGTTTATATGAGGGATAGACTACCTAAAACTGCACGCCAAATTGAGTGTGGAATAATCAATTTGGACTCCCATACAGGATATGGTACACATTGGGTAGCCTACTACAAATATAATGATTATGTGGAGTATTTTGACAGTTTTGGAAATCTTCAACCACCTGTAGAAGTATTAAAATATTTAGGATATAATATAAAATATAACTATAAAAGATATCAAAAAAGTAATTCCTTTAATTGTGGACACTTATGTTTGCATTTTCTAATTAATTTTAAAATAAAGAAATAATATTAAAAACACATACAATTTGTTTAATACATTTATTTTTATTATTTCATTTATTGTCCTTTCTTAAATATAATCTATGAATTTTTACATCAGTTATTATTTTTCTCTGCATTTTTTTCCCAATCTCATAGCAGAGACGGAATAAATCAATTTCAATATCTTTTTCATTAATTCCATTAATGTCGCCTAATAAGATTTTAGTCTTATTCAAGGTGGCGCATGTTGGGATGTAGTAGTTGTAATAAAAATGTAATATCTGCTTTCGTAGAATACCATTCCAACAAAGTATTGAAGTCAAAAACACTCCTATCCGAATTATGGATTTCCACGTCTCAGGATCAATTTTTATATGAAAATTTCCTTGACGGATTATCAAGTAGCATATACCATTCTTGTATTTAAAGGTATAGTCAGTACCTTCCTCACTCGTATTTTCAATTAAATTTACTGAACATAAAAATTCACGCTGGGAAAGTGTGTTGGTAATGTAGTCCTTATAACTCATAAGGTGGAGCCACTCTTCCCTACAGAATCCAATAAAATGTTTGTCCTTATAGTGAAGCCAAATCATTGGCTTAAATCCATGGATAGTCGAAAATCCGCAGGAGACTTTCAATTTTAAATTGAGAAAATACTCCATCTCAAAAACAGCGTCGAATATCTGAGGTTGACGTTCCTGGGTGCGTTGTAGAGTATTTTTTATTATTTTATTCATTTCTCTTTGAAATTATAATTTTAACTGATGATTTTTCATTTTGAAAGCTGCCTTTTAAACTAAATTTCTAACCCTTATGCAAAATTAAACAACTAAACTAACTAAACTAAAGTAATCATATCATTGTAATCTTATTATATTTAAGTCTTAAGAACAATAAAAAATTTTCTGATGTTTTATTGAAAATGTATATGTTGTTTTATTAATAAAATTCTGAATAGGAGAAACTTTTTCTTTATTATTTTTATTTTTCATTTTTGGTTATTGATGAAAAGTGGTTTAATAGTTTAATATACTTTTCAATAATTTTCATCACTCTTAGTTTTCTCGTATGAAAGAAATAACATCCACACATTCCAACAACATCTTCGCTTGAATTCTCGTGATCGCATGGTGTATTATAATTACTAAAATCTGCATATTTGTATTTAAAGGCTTTTATTTCTTCTAAATGTTCTTCGAATATTTGCTTTCCAAATTTCTGCAAAAAGTCTTCAATCGTATCCATCTTTTTAGGCTATAACTCCATTTAGTACTGAATAAAAAGATTAAATAGAGTTAACTTTTATACTCCGAGATCATTAAGATTAAAAAAAAGACTTTTTTTGTTTTTATTTTAATTTTATTTCATTAAAATTTTTTTATTCAAAATTTTTTTTATTTAAATGTATTAAAAGAATAATACTCTCTCATTGGAGGAACTGGCTTTAACTCCAACCTGTAGAATGAGTTGACCTTGTCATTGTGTAAAGGATATTTCGTTAAGAGATATGCACCCGTAGATAGGGTTTCAACATCCTTGTCGCTAAGTGAATTGAACCTCTTTGGAAGGTAAAATATATTCGTACCCAACTCTAACATAATAACTTCTCCATATTTTGTTGTTATACGTTCTGCCCCAGTTATATGATAGTCTTCTAAATCTATCATATCCTTGACACTAAGTCGCTGCCTTAGATTTAATTTGTTGAAAGTTGTTATTAATTCCGGGTTGATGCTCATCGTTATATAATTGACAATAAACTATAAAACTTTACTGAATTTATTCAGAATTTATAAAAAATTTGCATATGTATAAATTAAAATTAATATAAATAAAATTTATATATACATATCTTTATATACATATATGTATATTATAAAATTATTATATAACTCAAAGGCTTTATTTTATTTTGTTTTTATTTTTTTTTTTATTTTTTTTTTATTTCATATTTTAATTTGTTTTTCTGTGTTTATAATATAAAATTATTTTGATTAAATAAAACTTAAATCTAATACTAATAATATCAATTCAAAACACAAATAATCTCTATCTCCTTATCTTCACAAGCTCTCACAAACAAAAACAAAATATTTAACACAGTGACCTACATTTCTTTTCCTTATACTCAAGATCATTGCACTCACAAATTCCAATCACATACTCTATATCCCAAATTCTCCATTCTCACCAATATGTCAACCCTTTCGTCTAATGATTTCATCATACACACACACCAACACACACACACACAAGGTCATTACTCTCTCAAACAAAACACAAGTTATCTATTGACAACTGCAGTGACCTACATTTTTTCTTCTCCTTATAATTAAAATTATTGCACTCACAAATAAATGATCATGAATAACCCATGTCAATCTATTTTATTTACATTTTCTTTTTCTTACACTGAATGATCATTAACGACCCATGTCAAACTATTTTATGACTGTCGCATGACATTTATCGATTTTGCATAAGTCCCACACATTTTTAATAGAATCATTCACAAACACAAATTCTAAACACAAGTTGTCTATTGATAAACAAACACAGATTCTAAACACAAGTAGTCTATTCACACTTTCGTTTTCTTACACTTAAGATCATTACACTCACACTGCAGTGTACTACATTTTCTTTTCCATTGATGACCTATTGACATCTTATTAATGATCATTAACTACCCATTAATTATTTATTTAATTGCTTCTGCATAAATCCCACAGATTTTTAATAGAATCACTCACAAACAAAACAAAACAAAAGTTGTCTATTGACACACCAACAAAACACAAGTAATCTATTGACACACCAACAAAACACAAGTAATCTATTGATACTTTCTTTTTCTTACACTTAAGATCATTACACTCACACTGCAGTGTACTACATTTTCTTTTCCTTACACTGAATAATCATTAATGACCCATTAATTATTTATTTAATTGCTTCTGCATAAATCCCACAGATTTTTAATAGAATCACTCACAAACAAAACAAAACACAACTTATCTATTGATACACAAACACAGATTCTAAACACAAGTTGTCTATTGACACTTTCTTTTCCATACACTTAAGATCATTGCACTCACACTGCAGTGATCTACATTTTCTTTTCCATTGATGACCTATTGACACCTACACACACCAATATCTCAACCCTTCTCATCTCGTTAATGATCATTAACCACCCATTAATTATTTATTTAATTGCTTCTGCATGACACTAATTACCAATTAATTATTTATTTAATCGCTGCTCTGCCCCATTAATCATAATTAATTGCTTTTGCATGACACTAATTGCTTATGCATAAGTTTCCCTATCTTGCCTGTAGAAAGTGAAGCAGAACTCTCAGTTCCTATATACTGATTATCGAGATAGGATCGCCATGTTGTCAAAAAAGTAATAAAGAGCTTTGATGAAAGAATCGACATCTGCCAGCGTGATCCTGCAGAACATTTGCCGGATATCATTTTTCATTCATAATTGCAGAACTTTTCTCTTCATAATACGATTAAAATTTGAATCATCTTAATCTAAATTTTCTGTTTTATTTTGTGTTAGAAAACAAATTTCTTGTTGAAAAGTACTTTATTAGGCTTAGGTTAAATGGCAACCGAGACTCTGTAATCAAAATCCTCAAAGGGCTTAGTACTTTAGGCGGATTTACGGTTTATGTTCTGGCTTGATTTTACAAGTTTTTCCCAAAAACTGGCAATAATTTGAAACCCAATACAATCTCAGAATACATGAGATTTTTAAAGATTGCATTTTGTTGTTTAAAATCGAAGAAAAGCAACCTACAATTGTTTTATACATCGATTCACTTGACGGTTTTTTAAGATGAATTGCCAAAAATGCAAATTTGTTGCTAAATTTAACGATTTTCAATATTTCTTCTTTCAACCAAAAAAACGCTAAAATAATTTTCGCTTCATTTCATCCCCTCATGTGTGTTTTTTGATCAAAACTACAGAATATATATTCAATGCACTCCAATCTAATTTCGTAAATATTAAATAGAAAAGCTTTTTCTTAATAAACTGTGTTTAATTTTACTGAGTTCTCACAATAATCGTAAAAAATTGAGGTTATGTTGAAGAAATTAAATCTTATAATATTCATTGTAATTTTTAACAATACAAAAATTCTGCCACTTATTTTAAAAGGAAATAAAGAAAGTAATCAAAAACAGAAATTGAAGTTTGTTGATGCGTTTCGAAAAAAAGAATTAAGCCACTGCTGCTGCATTACTTTCATCTCTGCCAGAGTCTTAGCAAAGTAAGGCAAATTTTTTTTTGGTTTACGAAGTTTAAATGAGTCTTTATTTTTTGTTTTTTTTTTTTAATTCGCTCTCAATTATGCGAAAGAATAAAAAACAGCATTTAAATTAGGAAAGAAAACGCAATTTAATTTCATCAACGTTATCAATTAAAGTTTTACGATAACTTTTCTTTTCATTATTTCATGTAATTTAAGTGTCTAAAGCAAGTAGATGGTTAACTTTCCTTAATGCACTGTATTCAATGGTAGAGTCAGGGTAGTATAAAGGCATAAAAAGTAATGAGAATATTGTGGTTATAATCTAATTTATAGTTAGCGAGATACTAGATAAAAACTTCAATAAAGTTTAATTGTTTTCAATCTGGCTGTATTATGACATATTAACGTATCCATTTCATTAGTGGGAAAAATTGTTATTGAATTCGATATTGTTGTATGATATTTTATCACATCCATTTTATAATGAAAAAACTGATTTTGATCTTGCTATGCGATAATTTGATGCATCCACTGTAATATTTAAATAATTTCCGTGTAAAATTTTAAATGTTTACCTACATGCGGATTAATTCTGGAAATAGCTTAGAGATATTTATCTCAACAAATGTCTACTTTCATCGCAGTGATAATTTTATTATAATTAGGATTTAATCATACTAGTTCCAATTTAGACTATGATATTAATGATTTAAACGTTTTCCTATGAGATATTATTAAAAAAAATTTATAAGATTTGTTGTCAATCAAGCCCCACATAATTGCAAACAAACGACACTTTATTTTGCTCTTTTAAATCTGAACAATTATTTTTAAAGATATTGAACATATATGTGGTTTTGTATTAAAGAGAGATCAAGATTTTTATGACGCAATGTTAGAAACTGACGAAATGATAAATTGTAAATTGGATCGGTACACCTTGCCAGGCTTAAAAAAATATCTAGATCGGCAATTTTCTAATTTTAGGACACGTTTAAGGGTTGCAAAAGATGTCTTCGAGAAAACTTTTTGTTCAAAAGGCGCTGTACTTAAAGCTAAAAAAACATGTGTGTCCTGTAGTCATCAGAAAGAGTTAGATGATTTCACGGAAGGTGAAAAATTACCGATTCATAGATCAGGTCTTTGTTTTTCATTTAAGCAGCCACCAATTTTGCAAAAAATTTACAGAATTAAAAAATCGATTTGTAATTAAAACACTAGCTATCAAGTCATACTTGCAAATTTATTTTAATTTATATTTTATCTTGTTTGCCTACCTCGGATGAATTCAATGAAATAAAAATAAAAGAATTTTTAAATATAAAAAAAAAAAATTAAATTTATTATAATTAAAAATATAAAATATTTTTTTAAAATTTCCTGTAACAGAAAGTCCAATTGGATAAGCGTCTTTAACGATTGCTAGATATAAAAGAAATTTCATGAGATTATAATTAAGTCGGCTATGTTTGGCGTTGAGTTCAATTTTAAGAAACAAATTCTCTTATTGTGCCAGTGTTATCTCATTTACATAACTTTGGTTTAGTAACATAGTTAAATGTCATAGTTTTTGTCATGCTATTATTGAAAAGAAGATGCTTTGTTTAAGTTATAAAAGAAAACATCCTTAAAAATTTAATGAAATTGCCTATTCTGTCTATTTACAAGTTAAGAAATTTCTAACAAACCGTATTAACACAAGACAACAACAACAGCAAGCTTATTTAATATTCCACGAAATAAAATAAACAAGCAGAAAATAGAAATAACTAAACAAACAGGCGCCTTTACTGAATAACGCTAACATCAACTTTATATGATAAGGTTGAAGTAGAATTTTCTGAAGCTCCATCTGTTGGCAAAAATGACAGTCTGAGTGCAAACACATAGAAAATTAAATTTTTGTGTAAATTATTATAGAAAGTAAGTTGGCAAATTTATTTAGCTGCATTATTTTGCATGATGTGTTATCAGTAGGTGAGAAATAAACTGTCCAGACATGAACAATGATTGTTTTTTTGTTGTTCTTTAGAAGTTCAGAAAAACTATGTTTTTCATATTATTACGGATATGTCTTGCTTAAGTTTTAAAATAAAATAATTAAGCAATAAAGCGAACTACTGGGCATGTTGTTTATGAAATGCGTGGCTTGCTAAAAGAAAACTTATGGTACAACAACAAAATTTCTAGTTAAAAAATGCGTAGAAATTTTGTACACGCGAAAACAACAATTTGATATGCTGTTTAGAAACTGCCTGGCATGCAAGACAAAAGCAAATTTCTATTTACTAACTGCATAGAAATTGTATACGCGAAAGACAACAACAAACATGTATGCTGTTTAGCATCTGTGTAATTTTCTAAGAAACCTTTTCTACAAATATAGCAATAAATATTTGGAAATAAATCCCAAGCAGAAACCTTATTAGCATAAAAACAAAAACAAAAATACCCACATCGAATAAACAACATACAACAACAAAATGTGATACAAAGGGAATAGAAGACTTTTCTAGACTTTAAATGGACAAATATAAATAAGGCAGCGTTTGAGTGAATAGTCAATCAGTGTAAAATTAAATCTGGTAAAGAAAAAACGTGCATCTTAAATAAATTTAAGTAATTTATAATTATTCGGAATCTTTTTCAATATAAGCGCAATTTTATTTCGTGCTAGATTCCTTTAAATAAATATTTCATGATATTCTCATAAAATATTTATTACAAAAATTTTTATTAAAAATAAACATTTTATGATATTCTCATAAAACATTTATCCAAATAAAAATAAAAAATAAATTTGAAATGCATTTGAAATAAAATTGCGCTTATATTGAAAAAGATTCCGAATAATTATAAATTACTTATTTCCATTGCATGTGCTTGTTGCTTTTTTGGAATTTTGTAAAATTATTTACAAATGTTTTTTATCTTTCTTGAATTTTCAAATTGCATATGAATGGTTTCCAATGGCAACCCTTATGTAGAAATGATTGAAAATAAACAATGTTTTTTGTTGTTTTTGAAATGTTTTGAGTCTTGCTGTCTATGCTATGAAAAAATTCTCATAAAATCAGTTTGGCTTTGGATATAAGACTCTTAGGTTTTTTTTTCAATACAATATTGGGGTAAAATTCACTGATGAGCTATGTGAGCAATAGTGAAAATGCAATATGGATATGCTCTCCCCCATTACATACAGTTTTCCTTATATTATCTGCATTTTTTCTTTAAGGTTCGAACTGTAGATTTATTCAAAATTGCTGATTTTTTTCAAATTTGCTGACAAACGATATTTTTTCCCTGCCTTCCAAATGATTTAAAATTTTGATTTTTTCTTAATTAATTACTTTAGTAAAAAGCATAGTTTAGTAATTACCTCCTTTATTATTATTATTATATTAGAGCAAATTAAGAATATAACTTAAGGTACGGTCACACTTATGAAATATTTTCATGAAACATGTTTGCTCATATTTGCCTTAAAATTTTTCTATTTTTGTTTCATGGTCACATTAGCACAAAATATTTCACAAAATTTGTTTTATGAAACAGCTGTGAAACAGTTTGAAACAAAATACGAGCAAACATGTTTTTCTTGCGGTCACACTTGAACAAATATTCTCTATAGAAATTTGTTTCAGCAAACAGTCAATGTGTATACTTTTGTTTTCCTAAAAACAAAAACATTAATAACTATTTATTTGTGTAAAAAAAATTAGTTTATGTTATAATAAAACATTGATATGGAAGATTGCGAAACATTATTTCTATTGAGTTGTGGATTATTAGTATTATTTAGTATTTGTTATAACTATAAAGGTAGATATATAAATATGTTGGATATAATTTGTTAAAAATTTTCTTCATTGTACATTTTTGTAGAAACGCATAGCATTGTGCTCATGGCTATCGCAAGTGCATTTTATAAGTTTTTATATATCGACGTTGGTTCTAATGGCCGTATATCTGATGGTGGTGTCTTCAAAAAGTGTAGCTTTTATGAAGCTCTTATCAATAACAAATTACATTTGCCTAGTGCAAAACCACTTTTACCCACGAAAGCACCAGTGCCATATGTTCTTGTTGCGGATGATGCGTTTGCATTAAGTAACAATGTTATGAAGCCTTATGGCAATAGAAATTTCAATGCCATTCAAAGAGTTTTCAATTATCGCCTCTCAAGAGCAAGGCGAGTAATAGAAAACGCTTTTGGAATTTTGTCTGCACGTTTCCGTGCAATGCGCAGCCCAATGAAGCTTAATCCAACAAAAACAAGGCAAGTAACACTTGCATGCTGCGTGCTGCACAATTATTTAATGAGCCGCAAAAGCTGATTATATTACACCAAAAACTTAGTTGACCACTATACTGCACACGGTACATTAGTTCCAGGCGAGTGGCGCAATGGTAATGATGCAAAAGGCTTGCAAAAATGTACAAAAATGTCTTTCATATACATCAAATGAGACTTTAACAGCAAGAAATGAATTTTCAAGATTTTTTGTAGAAAAGGGGGAAGTTAATTTCCAATATAAACATATATAATAAAATACTATTCACGTCATGGTAAGTTTAAAATTTTTTTTTTAATTCTTTTTCATCAACAAAAATAATAACAATAAAACAAAACAAAATAACCTTACTGCAATAAAAACATAAGGATAACATCCAAATAATAAGTAAAACAATTAAAAATTGTAGTCATTTAAAAATTATAATTATTTATTAAATACGGGGAGCATTCAACTCCGGAAACGTTAAAAAAAAACAAAAAACCTTATGGATTGGGGGGATGAGGACATACACAAACTTCTTGCACTTGTTGCAGCAGAGAGAAAGAAAGCATAGCACAACAAAACTTTAACGGATTGCGCTGGCGAGGTATTAAATGTCAATTTAAGGAAAAATATATGATTGCAGCTTTAAATGCCAAGTGGACAAACCTACGGATGTTCCTTCATGCGTTCTTCTTCCAAACATTCTAAAAAACACATTGTGACACGCTTGCGCACTGCTGCCACAGACTCCGTCTTAACTGTATTCAGCTCGCTAGCAATCTAATTCCCGAAAGCAACATTGGGGTCTAAAACCCTTTCCTTTTGCTGCTTTATTGCATTGACAGCCTCCCGCATACTTTCAGCTATCTACGTGGCTGGTATTGTAGGCTGCTTCCCTTTGGCTGATGATGATGATTTATAACCATTTTCTGAGGGCTTTGGTGCTTTTAAATGATACAAGTATTAAAATACTTAAAAATCATTATTAATTACATATATTTATCAATATACTTACAACTATTTTCCTCATCCACATTGAAAACAATGTTTGAGACAGTCTGCTGTGTGTACTTCTGCTCAGCACGTCCCACAAAACTCAGTGCGTTGTAAAACCTCCATTTAGGAGTGCCTACAACGCCTTGTCCAGATTTAGTTTTGGCCTTGGCTGAATATCCACCGTATTGAATCCGTAAGTTTGTCCACTTGGCATTTAAGTCTGCAACCGCAAACTTTTCCTTGAATTGGGATTGAATGCCTCACCATGCGGAATCACTTGCAGTTTTGTTGTGATTGTTTCATCTGAAGCATCCCACAAACACCTCTCTGCTTCAACAAGTGCAAGAAGCTTGTATATGTCTTTATCCCCCCAGTCCATCACGATTTTTGTTTTTTTTTTTAATGTTTTAGGAGTTGAATGCTCCCCGTTGTCTCTAGAATTCTGCATTACTTCTTATTATATTTATTTACTTACCTCCATAGTCACATCCATTAAATCACCTTCTACGCTGGACTCAATATTCTATTTAATATTCTATTCTATTTATTCTATTATTAATTCTATTATTATTCTATTTATTAAATTATTTTTAAATGTTTCAACACTCTTGCAGCAGCTGTTGTTTGCCACTGTTTGTTCGTACAAAAACTTTGTACGAGCAAACAATTGTTTGCTCAAAACATTGGAAAATATTTCACATAGGGTGGTCACATTACAGAAACTTTTATTTGTTGAGAAATAAATTTGTTTTCTCAAAAACATGTGTTCACCCTCAAAATATTTTATGGTCACATTACAGCAAACAAATATTTCAAGTTTTCAGTATTGTGTTATGTTGTCCAATTATAAACGGTGCGGAAAAATTTTTGGAAAAACTTGGTCACCAACAAAACGTATGTACCGTAAATCTCTGCTGCTTTGTGTATCTCTGCTGCAATTTTTTTAAAATAAAATTTTAATTAAAACCTCTTAGAGCGATTCATACGCTGCGCGGAAGAAATTTATGGGCTGCTGCTGAACGAAAACCGCACTGTAAGGGTACCGCGTTATAGAATGGCTGTCGGAATTTCAGTTACGCGTAATATAAAATTCGTGTTATGGTAGGATTGACTTTTCAATATTACTAAATTATAAGGTTACCGTCTAGATTTAATTTTGTATAGAAAATAGTCATGAATTGAAAATATGCCTCGTAAAGGTATCCATTTAAAAACAAAAAAAAATACATAATTTTGACAGATATATAATATAGCATTTAGCATACTTTTGTTTAACGAATCAAGATTTCTGTTACTTATATCATACACTCTGTTTCCTTAACCATAAATATTTGTTGCATATTTTATGCAAATTTTTTTATGAGAGCATTTCATGCTATTTATTTTAAATGTGTCTTATTGCTTGCGATGCACCACAATACAAAACCATAAAGCTGAAAAGATTGTATCACGTTTTCTTCTATACTATTTTATGTATTTTACATTTTTGTCTTGAATTAAGATGAAAAAAGAAAAGCCTTTGGACAGTTTACATATGGAAATACGCTGAGTGCTACATACCAAAAGGGAAAATGAAAAGCTAATGTAAAAAACTACACTCGACTGTAGCATATACTGCAAAGTTTTGCCAAGTAGGAAGCAATAAATTATTATGTTTGTTGTTTTTGTTTTTTATAATTTAATAATTTTTCTCTTTTAAAATATTAAATAAATAAATTGGCAATTTATAAATGAACTATAGAAGTTGAACTAGTGGTGAAAGAGAAACATATGACTTTTAGTGTTATTTTATCGAGTTTTGCAACAAGAAATTTGCTTTAAAATTGTGGCACCATCAATAACATGATAGTTTTGACATTAAGTTTTTCGACGTGTTTGTTGTAGATGCTTTCACACTGTGGCACACGGTTGCGATTTTTTCAGTTAAATGATTCGAGCCGTCTAACCCAAGTTTAACGACCAAATTCTTAATAACGATCTCAGAAGGATGATTGACTATGTTGTCCGATTATATCACAAATTTTACGAAATGGAATTTTAACAGAACCACCATTTTCATACTGAATTTTAATTATTTTAATGTGATATTCGTGCGAAATTGAAATCATGTAACAATTTTTTTTGCTAAAAGAGAAGTAGCACTTCAGACAACAATGCCTATAGTTAGTCAAGTACCGTGCTACATTCTTTAGGGAAGGGATAGAGAAGAGATGAGACAGGTGGTGAAAGTAGAAGGATAGATATGGCAATTGACTGTCGTATAAGACAGCACAGTGACCAGAGCAGCCCCACCGACAGTCAATTTTTATTTGTAGTGAAAGAAAAACCAAAATCTTTGTTGGGAAACGAACCCACAACCTCCTGTCATATAAGCTAGCACACTACCTATTAGCCTACAGGGGGCACCTTACCAATGCATCTACAACCAAAATGCCAAATAACTAGATGTCGAAACTTTCATGTTGTTGGTGTTGCCATAATTGAAAAAAAATTCTTGTTGAAAAACACGATACTTTGTTAAATGAAGATAATACTTCAAATTCAAATTCGCTTCTTTATAAGGACTACTTACGCCAACAGTCAACTTTTTCGAAAATCCAAAATTGTTCCAACTAATTTTACTAAAAAGCACATACTTTCGAATAATCACAATAACGTCATTTATTTTCTTTACGAGTATTACAAAGTAATTTGCTAAATATTACCCTCATTATAGGTTAATACATTCCTTTATCTCAAGAAATATGTCCCCTTCATTTTTGTTCTACAATTCCTTTAAATTTTGGATTTTTATGAAGTAACCCATTTGGGTTAATGCAAGTATAAATTATACTTTTTAAGTATTTACGCATCATTTTGAACAAGTTAACAAACGAACGTGTGCAAATATATATTACTTAATATACATACATACATACATAAGAGTGTGTAAATGTTTGCAAGTGATGTCAGATGGTGCAAATATTTTGTCGCTTATTTTCTTGGTAGTTTTCTTAAAAATCACGTAGTTTAGCTATAATTTTATTATGAAATATGTTACAACGTGAGAATATCATCTTCATGTTTCGAAAGATGCTATCAAACACTACATATATACACACACACATACACACAAGTTACAAATACTATTTGGTTAACGCATTTAACAGATAAGATCTTTCATTTAAGCTTTTTTGTTTTTTTTACAAAAGACTCCAATAAATCTAGAGAAGTTAGAATATTCATATATTTCCTAAGAAAATAATATATTTAAAAAAAAGAATAAAACGTTTATTATTGTACTTAGAAAACAAAACGTTCAATGGTTAAGAACATATTAAAGTTTAATAAATGATTTTCTTTATATGGAAGTATGTATTTTCTTTAAAAGGATTTTAGTCATTTTTTTGATTTGATTGTTTTTAAGATTATAAATTCTGTTACCTATTTAGCTGTAACTTCCTTTTCTCCTTTAAAAGCTGTATCTTAGTATTTTGGAGGACTTTAAAGTCTTCCTAAAAGATTACCTATTTTCACTAATTTAATTTAAAAATTCGCTTAATCGCTATTATTTGATAGAAAAATTAGAAATAAAAAAACTTTAAAGCCAAGTTTTGGTAAGACCGGTGAAGTATTTGAAAACTTAAGAAATGTAGGAGGGACAAAATGTAGGTTATACGTATTTTTGTATTTTTTTTTTCGTATACTTCTCCAATAACTGTTCTTTTAAGAACTGTTCTAATTAAAAATTATGATTGATTTGCTACGGGTTAGAAACAGACTATTTTCAATAGTATTATAATTTCAAAAATAGTTTTATTAAATATATTATCTGTTCATTATTTATTATATTATTTATTTGTTCTTAATAGGAAAGTATTAAGAACCAAATAGACATAACCCCTAAACAATTATGTAAACAATTTTTAATTTTTATACAAGTACTAGCGTGCCCGTAACTGTTTTGCAAGTCATTTGTGGTTTGTTTTTATTCTGCAGCGTTCTTTTTTGTGTGCGCCAAAAAATTCATTCATTCAAGAAAATTAATCAGAAATAACACAATTTCTTTTTTTTTTCGTTTTTATGTGTTTTTTTTTAATAAATTTATTTTTTTCACAATTCAATATTTTTGTGTGCTTATATAAGACGTCTTATTTTATTACAATGCTTTTACATATACGGCAGTCTTCGATCGGTTTTGGTTCGCGTTATAGACAAACAAAGCCCGTGAACGTGATACATTTAATTGACCGTGCGAAAAACAGGGATCATTGCAAAAGCAACACGTGTGGGGAACTGAAGTCGTTTAAATTAACACATTCTCGCCCTTATATTTTCCTTTTAAAAATTTTGGTTTAATCACATTTTTCATGACTTTTTTGACTACGTGTTCCCATTGTAAAGTCTTGGCTGACAGATATTTCTAAGCAAAATAACTGGTACACCAACTTTCACTTGTAGACGGTGGGGCGGCAGTCCCGGTAACTCAATCGAATTTTAAAATTCGACTCAATAATTTACAACATCGTCAATCGATTTGTGGGTAAAAATTTTCCCGGGAATGTCATTTAAAATTGTCACATTGATTTCCGAAACATCTGCATTTTTCGCAGCTAAGATAGCTCTTTCCCCCAACCAATCATGGTTTCTAAAATTTTGTGCAATACCGGGAAATACGTTTGTGACCAATTCTTGTTTTGATTGTGCAAAGTGGCAAAAATTATCTGGAAGCGTAATTATTTTTATGGTGGGGTCAATTGCGCCATTCCCAATTGCTTTAAAAAACGTTCGGCTGATGCATCATTTTGCAATTGAACACGCAAATTACACACAGTCACACACAAAATGCAACAGAATATGGAAAACAAAATTTTCTATTTGTTTGCACATCCACTTGCTATAAACATGAGCATATTTCGATTTGTATTGCCGTCGCATTCTGTGCAAACACGCACACACACACACACAGCAACGTACAAACGAAAACACATATTTCATTTGATACAAAACCTTGATTCAAAGTATGCAATGGAATAAAAATTTTAATTTTTTGGAAAATTTGTGTTGTTACAAACACGCACTGTGGTAGCAGTGTTGTGCGTAAATGCATGAAACAAAGGTACAAATTATTTGGTGGATACCCGACGGCGCATCTCGTCAAACACTGGCAACCAACGGACACCTATTTTGGGTTTAATTTATATATATATATATATATATATATATATATATATATATATATATATATATAGATTAAAAATCTCCGTCTGACTTTAAATGAAAATATGTAAGGAAATAGTGCTTACACTTTTCCTAGCTAGCTAGCAGCGGGTAATTTCTGAATGATTTGAACGAATCTACGGCGATGTGAATAGTCGGTAGGGGTCAATTTTTGCACCAGTTAAATTGTGTAAGGCTTTAAAGTCGAATCCTTATGCCAAATTCGTCATGTGGTGGAATGGACAAATTTCGATCTGCTTCAACATTGTGGCTTACGGCTGCAATGTTGTCCGTTGAACCACTCGATCGAAAGCGCGTTGGTGTTCGCACATTTTGTATCGAACATGTCGACTCAAACTTACGGATCAAATTCTTAATAATGGTCTCAGAAGGACGGTTATGTTGTCTGATCTTTACCAAATGTAATTTTAACAGAACCACCATTTTCATATTGGGATTTTAATTATTTGAATGCGATTTTCGTGCGAAATTGAATTCATTGTAACAATTGCCAGTATATCTACTACGAATACGACAAAAGACAAAATGTCAAAACAATCATGTTGTTGGTGTTGTCACAATTGAAAAACAAACTTCTTGCTGAAAAATTCGATATTTCCTTCCTGTTACTCTTCAAAAGGTATAAACAAATTTAGAGACTAGAAGGTTATTTAAGATCAGTTTTAATCCAATTTACTTCCTATTTGAAATGATTGAATTGGTATGTACCACGATTAATAAAGTTGTTGTTTTTGTTTAAACATTCTACATTTCATTTATAACACATGTGGCCCAATTGGTTAAAAAATCCTTCAGAGCGATGAACGCGAAAGTCCATTCAATTATTATTTAGCATCTTAAAAATGTAGTTGTTGGTATTTGTATGTAAGTAAACAGACAACATAATAATACTTTATTTAGGTAGTTTTATTATATATAAAAAAAATTACTGGGAAAAAATAAAATCAAATATTAATAAAACATGTTTTTCATATTTTTATTTGATTTGACCTCACACATGTTATTTATGTGTTTTTCTTTGTAAGTATTTATTTTGTTTACTTTACTCCTTGCATACATAATATTCTTCATCGACACAAATCATTGTCAATTAAACAACAAAATATATTTAAGTAAAAACAAACTTTTGGTATTAAAGTAAAATAAAATCAATTATTATTAAAATAATTTATTAAAAAAGCTTTTCTACTTACCAATTGTTAAAAAAGTTATCAGAAAAACGTACATGTGATGCATGACTCTCATGGTTTCAATATGAGTATAAATGCACAATATATTGATTGTGTGCGCTGTACTCGTGAATGCTGTTTGTTGTATGTGGTTATAAAAGTTGAAATTTTTGTCTGTTTCTGTTTAAATAATTTTGTTTGTAAAAATTATTGGCTGCCAGTTTTTGCTTGATATTGCTTGCAAATGCAATAATCCTTCGTAGTCAAGATAAATATCCATAACAACTGTGATTTTTCACTTATTTTTTCAGTATTTTCTTTTAATTTGACATTTAAAAAAATTTTTTTTTTTGGGTAAAATAAATTTTAAATGCAATGTGTTGGTTATTACACTTTATTTTATTTTTTTGTTGTTGTTGTGATAATTCAAGATAGTTTATTATGACTTTGTGAAAACTAAGCACACACACACACACATATATGTATTTATACACTTAAATGTATAAAAATTTATATAGTAAATATATGTCAGCCAGATAGCAATGGATGGTAATAATAATAATAATATGTAATAGTATTTAACATTCGCCAGTATTGTGAGTTTATATACAGATGTGCAAGTGTGTGTGTGTTTGTGTGAGAGATCCGAAAGGTTGAATGGAAACCAAGCGGAAACGCGTGAAATACAGTTACATTTATGTTGGCAACAGTTATCTTTTTTTTTTACAGGAAATCCATTTAAAAGCTTTATTTTCTTTACACTTTATCTCGTTGGCTGCAATATCTGTTTGGTTTAGAAAAAAGGAAATTGTCTTAAGGTATTATTACAAGCACAAGATGCATGAGCCTTGAAATGTTGCAAATGCGTTCACGTATACGTGCATCTGTGATAAAGGTTTTGAAATGCATTCATATCTTAGCTGCTATAATGGACAATTTTTTTCCATAACACTGCTGCTGCTGCTCGCAATTTCTTCTTTACTGACACTATTTTCATTTTTTATTTCCGCTGATTAATATCATAAAGTGTATTACAATAGTATCATTGCTGTTGAAATTGGTGTTGCTAAAAATAAAATTAAACAAACAGAAGATTAATTTTTCCATATTGTCTTGCTGTTTCTATAGTAGATATGGACGGATGGTCATGCATAATTGTTTATAGTTTAAATAGAACAATGATATGAGATATATAAATTTTCATTTAAAGCATTTAGTATAAATAATAAAGGTCAAGTGTTATAAAATTGGTTCTGTTGCAATTTCTTTTGAAAGTCGATGAGAGAAATGTACGCAAATATCTTGAAAATTGCAGCTTATAAAGGGTCTGCTAAATAACTTTTTTTTTTGTTTTAAATACTATAAACAAAACTTTTGAATATTTTCTCAAATTTCTTTTTTTTATTTGGTTACTAACGGAAAATAATTTCATTCAAACGGCTGCCTCCGCTGGCCATACAGTAGTCTACATGATCGGTGAAAATTTTAAGCACATTATTGATTGTGTGCAATTGCATTGCCAATGGCTTGACGAATATTGTCCTCTGGGTTGTCGGCGTAACACTTATCTTTGCGGCAACCCACAAATAATAGTCCAACGGTGTCAAATCTTAGCTCTGAGGTGGCCAAACGACATCAGCTCTGCGGCTGATAATGCGAGCTTCAAAAATAGGGCGCAAAACATCGAGTGTAGCTTCGGCTGTGTGGCACGTAGCGCCGTCCTGTTGAAATCAAATGTTGCCAATATCTTCCTCTTCAATTTTTGTAAACAAAAATGCATTCAACATGGCCCGATAACGATCGCCATTAACTGTAACGGCCACTTCTTACTCATTTTTGAAGAAAAATGGCCCAATTATGCCTCTGGACCAAAATACGCACCAAACAGTAATTTGTTTTGAGTGCGGGTTTTCTGTGCCCCAAATGCGACAATTTCGCTTGTTTACATACCTGCCAAGATCAAAATGAGCTTCATGATTTTTTTTTGCAAAATCAGCATCTTCTGTTAGTCGACCGCAGGCCCACTTAGCGAAGCCAAAACACATTGGCTTCAACTCCTGAATCAATTGAACTTTGTATGGCGTCATACCAAGGTCTTTAAGCAAAATTCGTCTCAATGATGTGTCTGAAATGTTCAACTGTTGAGAACGACAGTGAATTGATGTTGATGGCGCTTCACGCAGACCTTTTGCCACAGCAGCAATATTCTCGGATGTACGCACTGTTTTTGGCTTTTCGCGCTTTGGTTTATCGATGAGGATACCAGTTTCCGTACGCAATTTTCGCACACATTCTGCAACATTACCATGATTTTCAAAGTAATGTCGCAGCGTTGTTCGAGCGTATACACAGCCATATTCGTTTAGCGGAAGGATAAAACTAATTATCTGTCAAACAAATCACACATGAGCTGAGTGTTACCATTGACGACATAAGCACTGGTTGAAAAAAAAAACATTAGATGTCGGACCCGTTACCTACTTATGATATCGATCTATGATAGTAAAAAGAGCATGCCTTTCTGGGAAAATAAGTAGTCGGCATTAAAATTTTCCCTAGCACATCGTAAAGAATCAGCAATCTATTCAGTCTATCAATATTTTTAGAAGTGATTCTAATTATTTTGACAATAAGTTGGTTGGCTGTATTATATATTATTAAAGGGGTTTTCAACAAGAAATTTGTATTAAAAATATATTCTTTAAATTTTTGTCAAATTTGACAAATGAATAATTTTAATACGGCTAAAGTTCATGTATTATAATTAATTTGGAAATTAAATAAAAATAAGTCAACAAATTTATTTCCAAAATTTTAAAGTTTTTACTCAAAGCCCTTAAAACAAAATGGCAGAATGAAATGCAACATTCTGTTAATGGCCGTGTGCCTTATCAGGTTTTTTTTTATATATTGAGTACATAAAGCACAATAATCCCATCCTGTATTAGCCATCAATCTTAAATTAGAATAAATTTACACAATCACTTAAAGCCTTAGCTATGATTTTCTTATCAGGCATCATAAAATTTTACTGCATCTTCGATTGGAAAAGAATGAAATTTTTTAAAAATGTTCATACTTATTTTTCGCATCGCTTCTTGCAATTTATAGTTATAACTATTATGCATAAAATGAAAATATAAAATATTTTTGGTACAACATCATTTTGGCTTGTCTCGTTTAATTAGGCCAAGAGTATAAAAATTTTAATCCTCAAATTCAAAAGTTTATCCATGTAGATACCAGCATGAAACTTTTTATACATAAAACGCTCCTTTTATTTGGGTTTGTATGGATTTTGGTGGTTTTTATACTTTTATGCAGTTTCAGTTTTAGTATAAAAATTGTTTACAGTTTATGATGTGAATGAAACTCAAACAAAAGGAACAAGAAGTAAAAAGTTATCAAGCAATAGTAGTTAGGAGAGCAGGCAAAGGAGAAAGACTGAACCATAAATTTCTACTTTTACTAAATTTCAGCCATGCATATTCATAGTAAATTGTGGATTGTACTTGTACAACAACAATATTATAAGTTTCATCCTTCGTAATAATATTTTAAAATGCGCGTCAAGACCTTAACCAAGAGCATTCAGACATGCACACGTACGTCCATACGCAAACTTTCATTAAAGAAATATTTAACTGTAAAAAAAAGATCACAAAATAAGAATACGCTAAGCATTATTTGATATTTATTTCATATTTTTACCAGCTAAACATTTTATATTTATTTTGAAGTTCTGTAATATTACATAGTGGTTCCCTTAAAGCATTCCTTTTTAAAAGTCTGTAATTCATCAAAAACTGCGGCTTCATTGTTAAAAGTAGTTTTACAACAAAAGCTCTCTCTCTCTCTCCTGCATCGCAGAATTGATTATGTTGATATTTAAAATGCACACAGATTTTTTCCAATTTCAGGATCTGAAATATTTGTGAAACAAATGTGTGCCATTATTTTGTATTTCTACTTCTTCCCTACAAACTTCAATATATTAAAAAAAACTTTTCTGAAAGTGCAACTATGGGCGATAAGGCGACAAGAGGGCTAAATAATAAAATTAGGTGAGACAAATTACTTGCGCAACCCTGTAGAGTGGTGGATTAAGTGTCCCACGATTTAATTTAATATTTTTCAAACTATTTTGGTTTCGTTATTAGATCGGTATCCTTTGCAAAGATGAACATAAAAAATAATAATTTAAATTTTATATTCTTGGTGTTTGGATTATTATAATTGTAAATTGATTAAATTGGCATCATACAAAATAAGGATCAACTATCTGGAATAGTAAAATCAAGGCTCTGCACTGTTTAAATGATTAACAAAATTTTTATTTGGGTACGGTTTTACGACGGCCCTCGTCAAATTTGGTTTGTGAACAAACCGGTTTCGACTATTTGCCATCTTCAGTGTTCTCTGTATATGTCTGTTAACAAAATCCTTAACAGATATAAAACAATCGTAAAAATATTAAAGTAGAAAAAAAAATATCTACACCAACATTGAACAAGAAAATCACCGCCTCGTCAGTCGAAATTGAATCTAAGAAGTTCAATAATTATTAGTAGTAAATTTTTATTTAAACACATTAAAGTATGTGTGATTATCTTAAGTCTGTGCATCATGTATCTAAATGCTGTTAGTTTATGTTGTGTAGGGTGGTACGAGGTGATGTGGATGGTGGTGTCCTTCGTAGTTGGTTTTCTATAGATATCAAATGCTGAACAATCAGTTCCTGTGGTATTGTGATGTCAAGGTATCGTTCTTTTTCCGTTCTTAATGTAATGCTATTATGGATTGTGTTTAAGTCTGTTAGGGTTTGTTGGGCGTTGTCCTGTTCGAGGATGCATATGTCATCTATATATCTATAGTGATGAGGTATTTTGTGTTTTTCCATTAGTATCTTTGTTTGCAGTAATCCACGATGTTGCCTGCAAATTTCCATGAAGATTGCGAAAGTTGGGCTTACCATGCAGAGTCCTTCGTGTAATGTGTAAAAGGGGTTATTAAAACTAAATCAGTTCTATATTATTATCGTCTTTGCAATATCTATAATTTCGGAGAATAAATAAAATAACTAAGGTTTCTTTTGTTTATATTGAGGTGCATAAATTCTTGATGTCAAAGAAAACGAGTCATGTGTTTTCGGTTATCTTTATATCTTTAAGTTTTCGACGAGGTATTCCGTATATATATTTTGTAAATGTATCTTTTCTTTAAGTAGGGCGGTAAGTTGTTCAGCATTAGTGTTAAATGGTTTGTTTGCTTTAAAAGTTCTCGGTATGCTTTTAATGGTGATATTTTGACTATGTTTTTGGCAAAGGATAACTCACCCTTTAACTTACAAATAAAGAAAGGCAAAAAATATTGTTACAAAAAGGCCAACTTTTTTAATTATTACCAAATGTCATAGGATCACATATTATATCTTAACACACACACAAAAGTGAACATAATAATTTTGAATGTTAATGATGAACATTAATTAAAACTAATTGTTTTTTGATGATGCTGCATAATTTTTTCTCTAACACAAGTTTTAAAGACAAAAGCCAATTCTGAAGAGTGAATGTATTTTGGTTTAAAATAATTCTTATGAAAAGAACTTACGAAACATTAGTTGTCAGCTGCTCTTTTATTTCTGCATTGTCAATACCTTATGTAGGCTAAAGCCGTCTTGCGAACTTGTCACTTCCCTTTCGGGTTATAGCTGTCATATTAAATAATGTGTGTTTTTAAAAATAATGTGTGTAAAAGAAACTCCTTGTTTATAAACATATTCATGTGCTGAATGTAAAATTAAGAAAAAAACTTTGTTTGGAGTTGAAATTAATAGAAATTTATGCATATGGAAGTAACCTTTTAAATATTTAATGTTCTGAATTTTAGTAGTTTTATAGTTTTTCTATGAAATGAATAACCGTGGCTGCTAGAATGGTTTCATAAGGAGAGAGAGAGAGAGAAAGTAGGACAGGTGCATAACCAAAAAAGTAAGATCAAAAAGGCCTTCGGAGAAGCAGTCATGTAGCAGCTGGGTGCCATTTTTTTAATAAAAGTGAATAAATAGAATTAAACAAACTTTTTTATTCAAAGTAGTAGTCCGTAAAATAACGTGATCAACAAACATGTTATCACCAAAAAAATTATACGCATTAACATTGTATTAATTGAAACCACAGAGCCTTTCATGGATTTTGTTGCGTATTTGTCTGTACACTTCTAAATAGATAGCAATAAAGATTGACATTTAATAGACGTTAAGTTAATAATGGCAAAATTGACGAAGGCCAAATGACAGATCTTTTAATAATCTGTTACGTGCCGGATGCTTCAAATGTTTCAAATGCATCCTAATCCTTTTATTCTCTCATTTACTTGATTTTAGATATTCTGTGTCCCTTTAAGTTGATTAGGTGTAGCTTTTTATTAAAATTTTACCTATTATTTTTAAAGTGTTGATGTTTTGCAAAATTATAAAAAAAAGGAATATAAATTGTATTAGAGAATAAATATAAATAAATTGCATTTTATTAGAAACAGAAAATCAATTCATATAATATATGTTGATTGAAAAAATCACGCTTTAAAAGGTAAGAGAAATAGAAATAAAAATTGTGAGGTTCCTAGCTGTTATCCTTAATTTATATTTCGTAAATTTGTGAAATATAAATAGTAATTTAAAAAGAGCAAACCTAAAATAAATTGCAAAAGTTTCCTGGTTTCTTGACATCTTGAATTTATAATGTTTTAAAAGTAGATCTAAAATGTGTTACCTTTTTTATTTTAGCAATTTTTTAAAGACACTAAAACGTAAAAAAAGTCCTGGCTCTGACGGAATAACAAACAAAAGTCTAAAGTCCTTAGCAAACAAGGCTATAAAATACATTACAGAGGTAATACATTTTTGTTTAAGACTGAGTTATTTTCCTAAATTATGAAAGCACTCGAAAGTCGTACCGATAATAAAACCCAACAAGCTTCCCAATTGTCTACAATTTTACCGACCAGTGAGTCTCTTATCTTCCTTCAGCAAAATAATGGAAAAAGTGATCAAAGAAAGAATTATTCAATTTACTGATGCGGAGCACATAATTCACACACAACAATTTGGCTTTCGTAAGAAACACAACACAGTGCAACCTCTGATACGAATACGCAATTATATAAGCTCTAATATGCAATTAGGAAAATCTACTGGTATGGTTTTATTGGATATTAGGGCGGCTTTTGATTCTGTGTGGCACAGTGGCTTAATTTATAAAATAATAAGGTTAAATTTTCCACCAATATTAATCCGAATAATATCCAGCTTTCTGTCAAACCGCCGTTACAATGTTTTCATTGGTTCAAACCACTTCACGCAAACTAAAATATCAGCAGGCTGTCCGCAGGGCTCGTGCCTGTTGCCCATATTATACAACATTTACACAGCGGACTTTTCCAGAATAAATGGCTACTTTACTTCTATATTCGCAGATGATACGGCTATTCTAAATTCGGAAACACTCGCGACCGATGTTTTATGTAGATTACAAACTGCACTCAATGAGGTTCATTCTTACTTTGTAAAATGGAAAATCCTTGTAAATCCACAGAAAACTCAAGCTATGTACTTCTTCAGAAGGTTGAAATCCTGTTTTTTACCGCAAAACTTCATCTCATTTAATAACACTTCTATTCCATGGATGAATAAAGTAAAATACTTAGGTGTCGTACTGGACCACAAAATTAAGTTTAAGGATCACGTGCCATATATTGTTAATAAAGTCAACAACTTAATCAGGTTATTGTATCCGTTAATGAACAGAAACTCTAAACTTAGCATAAACAATAAAATCTTAATATTTTAGGCAATATTTCAGGCAATGATGTTTTATGCTGCTCCAGTCTGGTCTACATCAGCACATTGTCATAACAAAAAGCTACATATTGCGCAAAATAAACTCTTAAAAACGATCTACAATCTGCCTTGGCACTACTCCACATGACGACTACATACTCTAGCCAACGTAGAACTTGTAAAACACAGAATCGATCGATTGACAATAAATTTTAAAAACAGATGTCTTCAGTCTGACTTCATACATATCAATGAGCTGGCCTCATCATAATTTTAAATAGAAGGTTAACTTTTTATCTTAAACCAACAATTTGTCTGCAAAGGTTTTTTGAAAAATTTTTCCCTTACATTTTAATAATATAGTGTTAACAGTTCTTATTATGAGCAGGTGTTAGCTCATAATAAGAACTGTTAACACTATATTTAAGTAGAAGAGGATTAAATCCTAAACTCGTTGTAAAAGACTGACAAAAAAATGTTTACAAAAATATTACATAAATAAAGAATTGAATTGATTGAAGATATAATGCAAAATAATACTGGTTAATAAGGAAAAATAAAGATGAAATTCACTCGGATGAATGAGAATTGTAGAGGAAAATTTGAAGCAAACGTAAAATTATATAAAAACAATCTTTCTTTGTATACTTAAATAAATGATTTAACCAAAAGTATTGTTACAATAGCTTTTTATATCAGAGAAACGCACAGTTGTATTTCCACAGTAATCATATTATGTAACAATATATGATTACGGTTAGCAAATCACAGTTGTTTTTAAATAGTATTTTTGTTATGTTTAAAAATTATTTGAAAACATTTATTTAAGCAATAGTTATAACCCAATATCTTGCCATATAAAGGTTTAAGTTTCGTATTGTGTAAGCGAAGCATGACTAGAAAGTAAATAAGTGAAAATTGCTTTGAAGCAAACTATTGCTTCACCCTAACCTTACGTTTTCTTTTTACCAGTAGTTTCTGAAACCAATAAAGCCAAGCAGTTAAATTTCAATTCCCTATGTTCCACCAAATTTGCAGCAACTCAAGGATGTCTCTGAATCTATTTTTCCTAAGTAACCAAGAGTAACTATTTTTAAGAATTGTAAAAATATTTTGTTATATTTCTTTGTGACATCAATTCCCAGAAAAACATTTTTATCTTTTTAAAGGTTATTTTAGATATTACAGCTTTTGAAACTAAACCATGCAGATTCAACTGATTTTAAAATTAAATTTTTTAGTCGCCCTATCACAAAGTGAACTGGCCTGAAACAAGTTACGTTTTATGAAAACGACCTATTACTACAACATAGGTGCACATAAAAACTTATCATTTTAAAAAGTGTAACAGCCATCCTAGCAATACACTCAAATAATATGTTTATATTTTTTTATTATTATTTTAAAAATTGTTTGATCGGTTAAAATTTAAAACTTCTATTACCAATACAAATTTATCATATCATGGGAGAAGTATGTCAACAGTAATTGTTATAAATTTCTCGCAGGGATATGTATTAATTAGTTGGATAATATTTATTATCTAGTTTTAAAATTGTATTTACGTTAAACTGTAGAGAATTTATTGGTTTAAATTTACAGCATTTTCAGGATAAATGTCATAAAGATTGTAATATGTCATACCAGATAAATGCGTATGAGTGGCAATAAATTAAAGCATTTAAACTCTAGCAGCTTTAACGTACAAAACACTTTTGATGCGTTAACATCATTATAAAGTCGGCCTTTACATAGTACTGGGGGGTTGGTATTAGGTGTGTTAGTATAAATAGTATTGGGTAGGTTGGAACATCCTAAACCCAAATCCACCACGTTTAATGCGAAAATAAACGGGCATTGTGAAGAGAACCTTTTAAATAATATTGGTAAGAGAATATGTATAACAGAAACAATTCTTAAAAATGACTGATAACCTTTGCATGTCTGACTAATCAGCATCGTGCTTTACGTAGAAATTATTTTATAAAAGCAGAAGGGATTTGTTCGAAAACAAATAATATCTCAATTTTGTTTTATTTTTTTTTACTACGCTAATAAATGACAGAATGAGAGCAAATAAAATGCAACAATCAGCAAAGATTTAATTAAAGCAATTACATAAATAAAAAAATAATCTACTCACTAAAGCTTATGGGCTCCAAATAAAGGGTCCGCCAAGTAATTTTTTTTTGTTTTAAATAAAACTACTGAATATTTTCTCAAATTTCTATTTTTATTTGAAACTACAATCCTTCCGGTTAATAATGGAAAATAATTATATTCAAATGGCTGCCTCGGCTGACCATGCGGCAGCCTACACGATCGGTCCAATTTTAAAACACATTATCGATTGTGTGCAGCTGTATTGCACCAATGGCTTCACGAATATTGTCGTTTACTGCGTCAATTGTCTCTGGCTTGTCGGCGTAACACTTATCTTTGACGACACCCCACAAAAATTAGTCCAACCGCGTCAAATCACAGCTCCGAGGTAGCCAAACAACATCTGCTCTGCGGTTTATAAATCGATTTTAAAAATAAGGTAAAAAACTTCGAGTGTAGCTTTGGCTGTATGCCACGTAGCGCCGTCCTGTTGAAACCAAATGTTGCCAATATCCTCCTCTTCAATTTTTGTGAACAAAAATTCGTTCAACATGGCCCGATAGCGATCGCCATTGACTGTAACGGCCACTCCTTGCTCAATTATGCTTCTGGACCAAAATCCGCACCAAACAGTTAATCGTTTTGGGTGCGTCGGCTTTTCAATGTATGCGTGCGGGGTTTCTGTGCCCCAAATGCGAAAATTTTGCTTGTTTACATACTCGCCAAGATCAAAATGAGCTTCATCTAAAAAGATGATTTTTTTGCAAAATCGGCATCTTCTGTAAGTCGATCGCAGGCCCACTTAGCGAAGCGAAAACACATTGTATGGTCACTTGGCTTCAACTCCTGAACCAATTGGACTTTGTATGGCGTCATACCAAGATATTTATGCAAAATTCGTTTCAATGATCTCTCTGAAATGTTCAATTGTTGAAAACGACGATGAATTGATGCTGATGGCGCTTCACGCACACTTTCTGCCATAGCAGCAATATTCTCGGGTGTACGCACTGTTTTTGGCTTTTCACGCTTTGGTTTTTCGATGAGGATGACAGTTTCTTTCACTTTTTTCACAAGATAACGAACATACGGAGCTGATGGTGCTTCTTTTCTTCCAAAATCCGTACGCAATTTTCGCACACATTCTGCAACATTGCCATGATTTTCAAAGTAATGTCGCAATATTTCCCAGCATTGTTCGAGCGTATACACAACTATATTCGTTCAGCGGAAGGATAAAACTAATTATCTGTCAAATCAAACATGAGCTAAGTGTTACCATTCACGAAATAAGCGCTAGTTGAAAAAAAAACGTTAGATGGCGGACCCTTTACTATTTTTTTAAGTATAAAAATGTATATACTGTGTATGCTGTAACACCGTATTGTGAAGTGACTACTAGAAAACAAAAATAAAATTTATTCAACTCAATCGTGAACAGGTGAACAGGTTCGGTGCCCCTGTAGGCTAGTAGGTAGTGTACTAGCTTGTAAGTATGGGGGTGTGGGCTCGATTCCCAACGAAGACCTTGGTTTTTTTTCACTACAAAAATAAAAATTGGCTGTCGGTGGGGCTGTTCAGCGATGAAGGCATAGTCACTGGTCGCTGTGCTATCTTATACGGCAGTTAATTTCCGACTATCCTTATTTTTTCACTACCTGTTTCATCTCTTCTCTATCCCTTTCCTAAAGAATGTAGTACGGTACTTGACTGAAGTGCTATTTCTCTTTAAAAAAAATAGTGAACAGGAAATACGAAAATACCAAATTTTTTTATAAAAACGGAACTGAAATGATTTTTTTTAAAAAAAAACTTTAATAATTTGACTGGCTGTTTGTTGCTTTAAAGGAATTGTTTATTCAGCATTTAAATTTTCTTGCACGCTTATGAAACCCTTAACTTTTACTTCTGTTAGCTTTATTTAAGTCTCCATTGAAATTGTTGTTTTGACATCTTACGTTGAATATTTATTTATATTTTTACTGGAAAATATCAAACTCGACACAAAAGAAACATCTTATTTGACATGCCAATCACAGCTACTGCCTTTACCTTTTATAGTGAAAAGGTTTTATTAAAAACAAAATAAATTTATAAGTTTTTTTTTTTTATTTAAGGACTGAATATTAAAAAGAAATTTAATTCATGGTTCAGATTAAAGAATCAAAAATTAAAATAATTTAATATTCTACTTTAATAATGCCATCACATTTGCCATTGTAAAGCGATTCATATACTTGACAAGATCTTAAACAAATGAGAGAAAATTGTGAATAAATGGTAAAGAGTTTAAAATTATTGTTACGAAGGTGGTTTGGGTAAGTTTTAAAAGAAAAGAAGTGTCACTAAAAAAAGTAAACGAAATGACCTATTGCATCATCTACGAATTGTGTAGTTTTCTGAGGAATCTTATACACACAAATTAGCAACAACATGCCTATTATAAGTTCTAGAAAAAAAGTTAAACAACAGAAGCAAAAGCAACCAAAACAGAACCAAAATTAAAAACAGAACCAAACAGGCAACAACAATATGGGATGATGTTTAAGCCGAATATTCTTGTGTATGCAAGAGCTGTTTAAAACAGATATACATATATAAACACCAACTGCTGGCAAATGGAATGAGTCAAGCTGAAACTTCATTGAGTAAAAATAATAAAGCATCGGCGTTACAGTGGTAAAGTTACCGTTGTGTTTATTTTGTGTATATTTAAAGTGAATAATAACTCTAGAGCTATTATTTTGCAATAAAAGAACTCAAAACAACAAAACACTTATTAGAAGGAGTAAACGTAACAATATTTTATATATGAATTTTGACATTACGAAACAAAGTCTATTGCATATAAAATATTTTTGTTATCAAAATTTACATATACGATATAGATGTTATTTTTATATTTTCGAAAATCTAACTTATTTTATTTTTTTTATGTATAAATTATTATTGAAAAATCGTAATTAAATTTATTTAGTTAAATGCGCTTTTATTTCTTATGGTGTGACGCACAGAGGCTCCAAAGGGTTTTATTTTGGAAACAATTTGGTAGCTCAAGCACTTAATTTAACATATTAATATTTTGCGTAATACTGAAAATCGGCACATTGCATGAAAAATGTGTTTAAACATATTTTTAATTTTTACATTTAAACAGAGAAAAACTTCATTAGAAGGCGAAGTTTACGAAGCACCCACAACTTAATTATATGCTTTTTATACAAGTAGATGCTATAAGCGGAAAGCTTTTGACTTTTAGCTTAACAACTTATAAATATGTTTTTACGTGTCGCATTTTTTAAATGTCATTTTCCTTAAAAACTGTCAATTTCACGTTATAGTGGTTGTTTGAAAAAGAAATGTCAAAAAAGTTGTTTTTTTTATAAAACTGGCCACCATGCCTTTGTTAGCTACAGGGCTTTCAAATTCATTACGAATTAAAAACACAACGTCAAATATACTAAGTTCAGGTCGGCCAAAAATTAAAAAAAAAATGTTCTGGGTCGATTTTCTCCCAGACGAAAAGAGGCAACCAAGCCATGTAAGCACATTTTTTGTAGATATTTTCAAGGTCTACTGAAGTTCACTAACTCGTTAGCATTTGAGTGATAAATGATATTTCCAAAAAAAATGTATACCAGAGGTATTCAACTCAATTATGAGGGCATACCCGGAGCCCTGCTTTACTTTAAAGGGTCGATCGTCCGCAACTTGAAATTTCATTAGAGTATCTGAAGTGTTTTATAAGCTGCAGAATTATTTCCAAAGGCACAGGTTTTCGAACCACTGTGTAACGTAATATAAGAAACAAATATTGGCAATAAGAAATCAAAAGTAAAAAAATAATTAAAAGAAGGTGAAGTATTAGGCTCCAATAATAAATAAAAATGAAAAAAAAATATTTACTTTAAGCAGAAGAGATCTTTTTTAATTGTTCTACAAATAATCTATAGTTATATCACTGCAGCCATTTCTCTAGTTCTTATATGGCTTACCGGTGGCCTTTACCTCAAATTTCTTTTGAAATTAAAACGATTTTAGTCTACAGCAAAATGGCATTAATGAGATTTGTAATCAATCAAAACATAAGGTAATAAAAAAAAATTTTTAAACAGAGAAATCAACAACAAACAACATTTTTTGTTATACTAAATCAGATATAGCATTAGAAAGCATGATACAAAAAGCATAGATACAAAAATGAACTTGAACGTGCTCCAGTGTCAATGGAAAGTTTGCTAAAAAAAAATAAATCTTTTGAAGACATTTAAAATGATTAACACTAATAGCATTGAAACTATTACCAAATAAAAGTTTCATTTTTCGTTAAAAAGCTAACATGTGTATAAAAGTGGTAATAATATAGAAAATGATCTATAATTATTGAGGTTTATCCTTTTTCACTTAATTATAATACCATTCTCAAATATAATATCAAAAATTTTAATCATTATTTTTATTTCCAGTATTTCGCTATTTTCATCTGCAGGAAACTTGAAATAAAAATTATTGTATTAGTTTTGAAAATTATTTTGTCAACAAACTCAATATTTAAAAGTTCTCACATATAAATAGATTCATATAAATAAATGTCTGATATGCAAAGGTTATTAAATAATTTTCGAATTTTTACAAAACAAGCAAGCAATTCAAACGTTATTAAACCGTAAGAATAAGAGGAGAAATACAAGATTTTCAACAGAATCACACATTTACTGGCAACAACTTCTCCATCTTATTTATTGGAACAATAAAAAAGTCAAACATATTTCCTTTGTATAAATAGTAAATAAAGGATGAAATAAAAAATTGGTTTATTCCAAATATATTGTAAGAAATAGTTTGTTATTTTAATGCAATCTAAAGAGAGAGTATAGAGACTTTTGCCGATTGAATTTTGATAGTTCAACGTATTATTTGAAAACCGGTTGTAAGTGTATATGGTTCTCATAACTAATTTAAAGAATATTCGTAAGTCACTTTAAAATATAATTTTGAAAAAATGTAAACTAAAAACATGATTTGAATATTAGTCCAACCTTAGCGGTTTTCTTATTTTACACAGATTCCAATTCATATAAAAATTATGCCAATGTGAATTAAAAAAATCAAACGAAATAAAAATATCTTTATTGTGAATAACTTTGAATTTAATTTTTAACAATATCTGTGACATTTATTTTATATTTTATACATTTGTTTATTGTTACTTTAAATACCACCTGATAAAACAATTTTCAAATTTAAGCTTTAATTTATATAAAATATAGTTAGGTTGGCTAACGAGTTGAATTGTACAATCAACGGTTTTATTTTTAAATAACATTTGGTCAGCATGCGAAAAATTTATGTTATATTTTGAAGCTATTCGTGACTTTAATTTTACTTTACTTTGGTTTTTTGCAAAATTAAATTTTTGCTTAAAATTTATTTTCATATGTTTTCACTTATAAAGCCTTTTTTTCTTTTCATAAGAATCGAATTCATTAATGTCCGAAATAAATTTCGTTATAACTCCTAATTAACAGAATAGGTCATAGTACAAAAAAGCTATCTAGCAAACAAGCTTTGTTAGTTTTAAATATAAACAACTCATCAGGGTTATTTCCTATTAAAATTAAATTAGAAATATAAAAATAAAAAATATAAATTTGAATATATCAACATATTTGTTATTTACCAATCTATTTTCTTTTTTGTGTGTATGTAGCTAAAAAGTGAGCAATATGAGAACTTTTTCAGAAAACTTGGCAATAGATTCTTAGTTGGTGGTGACTATAATGCCAAACACACCTGGTGGGGATCACGTCTAATAAACCCTAAAGGGAAAGAACTTTTTGAATGTATATCTAAAAATGACTACAGTTCGATATCGACAGGAGCTTCAACATACTGGCCAACAGATAGTTCCAAAATACCCGATCTTTTAGATTTCTTTGTGTATAAGGGAATCCATCATTCTTCTCTTGAAATAGCAGCAAGTGATGATTTAAGTTCTGATCACAGTCCAATTATCCTTAACTTTGCTACCGTTTGTAAAAAGCGATGCAAAAACTCTAAACTTATTTCTACAAACACTGACATTAGTCTTTTCAAGCAATATATTGAAGCCAAACTTAATCTAAATTTGTCATTGAAAACTGGATACGAGATTGACACAGCCATTAAAAACTTTTCGAAATTAATACATGAAGCTTCGTTTGTTTCCACGCCGCAAGATAATATTAAAGCCTCAAATTTTCACTTGTCTCTTGAAATAAGGCAACTAAACGTATTGAAAAGAGGACTTGGAAAAATTTGGATGAGAACAAGATCACCCTCAGATAAAACGAACTTCAATCGAGCAGCCAGCAACTTGAAAAGAAGATTAAAAGAATTAAAGAATAATTCCATTGGCAGATATATAAGTAATTTACGTCCGGAAAATAACAATGAACATAATCTTTGGAAAGCTACGAAGTACCTCAAACAAGCTCAAAAGCGAAACGTTCCAATAAAAGATTCTAACGGCGATTGGTGCAGATCTGACGTTAGCAAAGCCGCTGCTTTTAAGACCCACCTTGAAAACACTTTCACACCATTCTCCTTTTGTACAACACATGAAGACACAGAAGTTAACAATTTCTTAGATGTTGCATGTCAAATGAGTAGGCCTATTAAACCATTCCGATGTCGAGAAATTGAAGTTGAAGTAAGCAAGCTCAATGCGAAAAAGTCCCCGGGTTATGACTACATAGACGCAATACTTCTTAAAAATTTACCCAGAAGGGCTGTGATTTTTCTCACAGTTGTATTTAATTCTATTTTGCGATTGTAACATTTTCCAACACAGTGGAAGCATGCCAAAATCATAATGATTCGCAAACCTAATAAGCCTGAGAACTCCGTTGAGTCATACAGACCCATCAGCTTGTTGCCAGTATTGTCGAAACTATTTGAACGACTTTTTCAAAAAAGATTAATGCCGGTACTAGAATCGCAACATATTATACCTGATCATCAATTCGGTTTTCGAACCAAACATGGAACTCCGGAGCAATGTCATAGAGTTGTAAAACCAATCAGAGAATGCCTTGAAAACAAACAGTACTGTTCTTCAGCGTTTTTAGATGTTAAACAAGCATTTGACAGAGTGTGGCTTAACGGTCTTTTATTTAAGCTAAAACACTTGCTCCCAACTCCATTCTACCTTCTGTTGAAGTCATATCTGTCCGAACGTACTTTTTATGTTAACATTAACGACGAGAACTCGGAAATTGGTGATGTTAAAGCTGGTGTCCCACAAGGGAGCGTTCTGGGCCCAACGTTGTATACGTTATTCACTTCCGACATGCCAACAAGAAATGATGTAGTAGTCGCAACCTACGCTGATGACACAGTTCTGCTTTCAATTAATGAGTCCGCTGCTATTGCATCTAACACCATACAACTCCAGCTCGACTTAATAAGTAATTGGTTAAAAAAATGGAACATAAAAGTAAATGCGGAAAATCTACCCACGTCACATTTACGCTCAATAAAGGTGATTGTCCGCCTGTATACTTGAATGGAGTTGTAATACCTCACTCAAATGAAGTTAAGTACTTAGGCCTTAACATCGATCGGCGTTTAAATTGGAAAACGCATTTAAAAATAAAGAGGAAACAACTAAATATTAAAACAAAAAAAAATGTTCTGGCTTCTCGGGCCAAGGTCGGAGTTAAGTGCCAGTAACAAATTACTATTGTATAAAACTGTTTTAAAGCCCGTATGGACTTATGGAATACAATTATGGGGAACGGCTTCTTACTCTAATATTGACATAATTCAAAAGTATCAGTCCAAAACTCTCAGGCTTATAATTGGTGCTCCATGGTACATAAGAAATAACACAATTCATAATGATCTCAATATCCCGGGTATTAGGGATGAAATCAGAAAGTATAGCAGTAATAACTTGGAACGACTTAGTAATCACGAGACCATTCTTGCCATAACTCTTTTGGATGACGGTGACGAAGTAAGACGATTAAAAAGACTTCATATACTTGATCTCCCATTTAGTTTTTAAGTTGTATATATTTTGTTGAAAACGCTATTGTTATACTATTGAAAAATTGTTTTTAAATTTTGGATTGTTAAATTTAATGGAATTTAACGCTACTGTTACATTATTCTAAGTGTAGTTAATATATTTGTTTATTGTTTGATTGTAAACAGATTGCAAATAAAATATACAAACAAAAAAAAAAAGTGTGTATGTAGCTATATCAAAAAACATACTAAAAATTAGAATAATTGTATATAAATCAGATCAAAATATTTAAGTAAAACATATCAATTAAAAATCTGGTAAATAGTTAAAAATTTCGCAATATCTTAGAAATTTTACAAATAACATTTCTAACAACAAAATTACTACATTTTTAAATAGAAACAAGAGATTTAGCAGAATTATAGTCACTCAGTGAATACAAATTAATTGTTTTTATTGTTTATATAACTTTATCAAGACAAATTATCGAGACAAATTGAGTACTGCAATAATTTTGAATAAATGAAGGTATAGGTAAAGATTTTGACATTTTTAAACGTGTTTGTTATATTGATAACTTGAGACAAATATTTTTATTTTCTCTATCTTAATTATACTAAAGATTAAAAGTAAAATTAGTAATTTCATCTACGTTAATTTGTGATAGATTCTTTTAAAAATAAACATTTTCTGATATTCTCATGAAATATTCATTATTAAAAAAATATGTGCTAAAAACATTTTTGCGGGGGAAAGCATATTCATATTGCCATTTCACTGCTGCTCATATAAAAAAAATTTTTTTACAGAAAATTCTTATATCTCAAAACCACATTGATTAAATGAGAGTTTTTATTTATCCAGCACAACAAATAGACAACAAAACAAAAAAAAAAAAACACTTCTACACAAAAATTAAAAAAAAAACAACAAAAACACTTGTTATTTTCAATTTTTCTACATAAGGGTTTCAATTGGAAGCCATTCCTATGTAGTTTTTATAGAATAATTTTTGAGTTTTGTTTTTGAAAACTCTCATTTAATAAGTACAGCTTAAGACACTTGAATTTGCTTTACAAAATGATCAGCAGAGAAATGTTCATTAGGATATGATATCTCTGGCAGTAATACATTTCAAATATATTTTTTGAATAATAAATATTCTATGAGAATAACATAAAATATTTATTTTATTATTTTTTTAAATCGACCTCTTTTTTATTTATATTAAATAAATATGTTTTAATCTTTTAAACGGTCTTTTTTAATTAAATTTAACTATATATTTTTCAATATTTCGCTTTCCTCTGGAAAGCTTCTTCCGGAAATTAATTTTATAAAATATTTATTTTTAAATGAATCTAGCACAAATTAACGTAGATTAAATTAAAGATGATTTCAAAACATAAAACTATTTAATTAGTAATTGCTAAATAAAAGACCTTGCGCTTATATAATTTTCTCTAATAATATAAAAGTATATACTCCTCAAATGTGTGATAACTTTATTAACTTTGTTTTTAAAACAATTATAACAAAATATTAATAATTATCAACTAATTTTTTCTAAAAATTATTTTCCTTTATTGGGGTTTCTTTTAAGCAAAACCATAAAATCTTTTTAAATTATAAAAATTTTATGTAGGAAAAAGTTATTGTAGAATTTCTTTTTTCATTATACAAACAACTTTTAGTAAGAATATATATATATATATATATATATATATATATATTGGGACAACAAAAAATAAACTTAAAACGAGATTAGCTGGTCACAGGTGTGACCAAAAATATAGGAATATTTCAACACAGAAGACATCCTTATCTTCACATTGTAAGAAATATAATCATTATCCAAAGTTTGATGAAACATCAGTATTAGATATAGAAAAAAACTACAAGAGACGTTATATGTTGGAAATGTTAGAAATTGTTAATGTACCAAATGTAAGAAGAATAAATTTCAAGACAGACACAGACAATTTAGCTCAGAATTATAGGTACTTAATTAAAAAGACACATAATTTGTTATAATCATTTCATAAGAGAGAATTTGTTATTTGTTAGTTGTTATTTATTTGTTCTTTCCGTTTCCTTGTTATTGTATGTTTGAATATTTGAAAATTTAAAAATTTTTGTATGTATGTATGAAAAAATATTTTATATGTTTTTGTCAAATGTTTTGAAACATTTTTTCAATTTGTTAATAATTTTGTTTTGTTTTCAAAAATATATAAAAAATTTTTTCCTGAAGAAGCTTTCCAAAGGAAAGCGAAATATTGAAAAGAGAAAAATATATATAAAAAAAGATCTTAAAAAAGAAAAAACATATTTATTAAAGATAAAAAAGATCGTTTAAAAACTATAAAAATTATCAAGTAAGAAAATATCCAAAGAAATTTTCTGTATAAAACTTTAAAATACTAACACTTCTTTAACTTGAGGCCATTTTATCAGCAGGTGTGTGATTTATATTTAGTCTGGTTTGGCATTTTGTACAAAAGAGCTCCAAAACACGATTGCCTTCGATCCCGATTTTCATAAGAGAATTTTGTTTAGTTAACTCTTGTTTAAGTGGATACGTCAAAAAACAAAAGTGCCGTATTTGAAGTGATGGTAACCGTTACGTGCATGTTGAGATTTCTTTAGATCCAGAAAATGTGACTATTTGGTGTTATTTATGGGCTGTGGATGCTGGTGAGAATGTTAAAGTCAATGTTGACCATTATTTTTCTAACTTTTGCGTTCATAAATTGAACAATCATGATATACAGAAACGTTTAGGATTCATTCATAAGCCAAGATAGTGAATTTCACTAAACTACTTTATGTGGGAATAAGTTGCTAATCTACTACAATAAGCCCAAAACGATTAATTATAATGTCAGGAGGTTATCCTTTGAATAAAAATATTTTAAATTTTTAAAGATACTATTGAAAAAAAACAGAATAACTCAATACTGTAGATAGGTATATGCAAATGATCTGCATTTTCGAACATGACAACGCCGAATATATTCTAACAGATTATATTATATACACAATGGGAAAAGAACAAGAGATAAATTTATGTTATCTTGACATCTCAATAACAAGCGAATCTGACTTTTAAACAATTGACATATATAGAAGACCAACTGCGACCGACACTACCACACACATTACCTCGAACCAGCCTATCCAATATAAACTAGCAGCATTTAGACATATGATACACAGACTTAAGATAATTCCACTTACTCCAGATAAGTATAACAAATAATTCGACACAATTTACACCATAGCTAAGAACAATGGCTACAAACCCACTATTATCGACAAACTTTATAGACAATATAACACTAAAAACAGGAATTAATAGACAAAGGACAATCGATACAACGCGACGGCACACTTTTACTTACAAAGGACTAGAAATATATAGATTAATTAAACTTTTTTACAAAGAAGATTTACTCACAGCATTAAAGACCGGTAACACTCTGAGATATAGTCTCAGGACATCGATGGAAAGAACTGACAAATTTAGTTCCGGCAGAGTATACAGACTTACTTGTACCCAGGGTTCAGAATTTTTCATTTATGAACATTTAAAAATCAACATTCATAATACTTTTCATAAATGAGAAATCTAAAATTTTATATTTATTTTTCACGCGCATAAACGAACAAGAAAAAATGTTCTGCTTATGTTCATACATGAATGCGCACAACAAGAATTATTAGTCTTATTCATATATGATAAATGATAAATCAGCTGCTTCTCAATAATGTTCTTTTTCATAAATGTACATGTTCATTTATGAACGTTGAAATTTTATAAAATTTCGCATAAATGAACGTAAAAAAATTTTCTACCTACGATCGCAGTTTACCGTAAAATATAGTAAAAACACATGGGTACATATTAACACAAAATACAATATTGCAATATATTCTAAAAGAAATAAAAAAAAAACATTTTTTTTCCTACATACGCCGACAATTGCGCATTATCAAATATGTGCGTTTATGTACGCGAATGCTTAACGCACATAGTTTTACGATCTTTTCTTTTATGAAAAATGATCAAAATTGTACGTATTCAAAAATGAACACTTGTGTGTTTCTCATTTTTTCACTTATGAATAGAAAGAAAAAAATAAATCGTCGCATTCATAAATGAGAAAACACAAAATATTTTTCAGTCTCTCACACATGTATGAGAAGAAGCGGCTAAAAAATGAAATGTACATATTCATACATGTATTAACAGTGAGTGAACACTTCGCTACTCTGCTTGTACCTGTACGCATATTTATATTAGGACAACCTGGATGAACACTACAAACAAGATTTACCGAATACATACGCTCATACAAAAGAAACTTGGAAGACTCTAATTATGCATTACACCTAGGCACTCATGGGCACACACCAAGTGAAATAGATTAATGTATGACATTACTAGTTGAAAAATTGGAAATCTACAAAACAAAAACTTTTAATAATGACATTATAAACGAACATGTTAACATGATCTCAGACACATACCACACATACATACCACAAAAACTATTTATACACTCGAACGAACGCAAAACAACCTCAGACGGACACACGTACCTAGATAATAACAAAAGACGGAAATTTTAAAATTAAGGCCTCTATAAAATGCTAGATGGCGGGCATTCTACCTAAACGAATAGATACGACTTTCATAAAAGAACTACCTTAACCCGAAAATTGACTTAGCAGTACAGTGTAGAAAACGATTTGAAAGCACTCACCTTTAATATCAAACAAACAGCCGGCAAAGACGGAAGGAATTGACAACAAATTTTATGTCAGTTTAAAAAAAATTAAAATTAATTTTATTCCATTTCAAATTTCTGTATCTGCATAAACGTCGATCTGTGATCTAGTTTGTGTCCAAATTTTTTTGGACCGTTAAAGCTTGTTTGGTTAACAACACACATAAAAATATATGTAATTTCATTAGACATCGTCTGTATTATTTATTTTTTGTATGATCTAACTAAGACCAAAATTAAATTGCAGATTAAATATTTTAATTTTACTCATTATGATGTATAACATATTAATATATTTTTGTTCTGAGAGTTGCTAATTTAAGTTGCATTTTTTATTTGTTAATTAATTTTTGTGATAAATTGCTTTTTTGTTTAAGAAATTTGAGTTAAAAACCAATGATGTTTAAAATAAATGGTTGAATGGTTAAAGAAAAGGCTGGCTTGATATCCACACGATAGGACATTATTACTTTCCTAAATACACTAATATTTTTGCGTACCGGCACTTAACACTTAAGTTGACATTTCTAATTACTTTTTGAAGCTTAGCTTTGGTTTTAAACGTTAGTATTTCTTAATTCCTTTGGTGTCCTGTCAAAAAGTAAATAACAAGTTCTAACGTTAACAAGCTTCGCTTAAATAGTCTTTTATAAATTAAAATATTGTGTGCAAATAATTGTTTAAATTGAAAAAAATTAATCATTTTAAAATATTTTTTTTGATTATTAACAATTTATTTTAATAAATAATCATATAACGAACCTTTTTGGAGAGTGTCTTCTCATGTCTCAGATATTTATTAGACTGATGAAAATGTTCATTATTGCAAGCAGTTATTTGCAAGTTTGGAATTAATATTTCAATGAATAAAACCAATAAATACTAAGAAACTTTACTATTAGCATTCCTTAAAATCGCCTTAGGTGTTCTATGCTGGATGTAGTAAACTTTATGAAATTTATTTCAAAATTGTTTCTGTTGAATTTTATTAGTTTCCAAATAAGAAAACAAAAACACTGACATAAAAAATATCAATAAATAATGCCTTTTCAAGTTTTTCGTTTTTTTTTTTTGGTATTTGTTTAAGTTTTACAAAAATTTCTATATAAACTTTTTAATTATCATATTTTTTAAACATGTGTGTGTAGGTATGCATGTTTGATATGCAGAAGAATAAAAACAAGCAACCGGAAACATAATGAAAACTTTTCATACACATACATTAGCACACATACATATATAGATTTATTAATATTTCAGATAAAGCCATAAAAATTACTATAAAAATATCAAAGAACAATCACATACAGGCACACAGACACCATAACATAAATTGAAAAAATAAGCATTTTAACTGTCAGCCAGCCATTCATCCGTAGCAATATAATTTCTCGTTTTTGTTTTTTTTTGTTTTTTTTTATTATTTTTAACTTAATAGCTTTTGATTTGGTCAACTGATATGTTCAAAACGAACGAACAATAATGAAAAACAAAAAACAAGCGAGCGAAAATAGAAGCGAACGCACGAATTTACGTATTTTTAGTTCTTTGTATGCGTGTATTTGTATGTGAGCTACTGAACGACTAAAGAACTAAGTGAGCTAGCGAGTGCATAAACGTATACGTGTTAAATGAATAAAATTTAATTTAGTAAATAACTATCATCATCTGCATACACGATCCCGTTGACAGCTTCACTTCGTACTGAAGTAATTTAAGAACTGACGGCATTTGACTCTGTCCCGACATGCGACACGCCGATATACTGGAATTCCTTAGCCATTTTTCGTTTCTATACACTTCTATTTACACACAAACACCTACAAAAATATTGTTCATACACATTCACATATTTTGCATTACTTTTTATTTCTGTTTACTGGTTGGCAAAATTTGCCACAGCTGCTCCTGTTTACGGTTCTCAATTTTGTCTTTTGCTTTATATTGGTGTTTGCTATTGCGAAGATTATCTTTACTCGTCGTGCGGTATGATTTTTGTTTTCCCTATGACATTTAGAAGGCAAAAACTAACCTCGTTTAAGCAGGCATGTGTTATATTGTTGTTGTCTTTGGCTGTTAAGTCATTCTGGATGTGCTGTAATATCTCTTCTATTCCTCGTCATTATATTTCTGCTTCCTGCTTTCGTATTTAATATATTTAATGAGAGTTTTAAAAATTTAATTCTCAATCCAGCAGCCACTTCTTAACCAAAAAATATAAAGAGTTTTAATGTAAAACTTAAATTGTTTTCGGGCGTTTTAAAAACACCTCTCTATTGCAGTATACAAATTTAAAATTTTTTAGGAGTATATACGAGTACACACACAGAGAGAGGGAGAGAGAGAGAGAGATTAAGAGAAATAAATATTTAGATAAAGAGCGAGAGTAAATTAGTGTCCGCAAAATAAATATAAGTTTATCTCAGTTAAGAGTTGTTTTATTAATAAAACAAAAGGAATCTTTAACATTGTTAGCAAGGTTATATAGTTTTGTAGCTGGTATAACACTATTAAAACGGTAAAAAATAATGGTTTATAACAGTTACACATTTGAAAAGAACTTCGAATGCAGCATCCCAGAAACTGTTAACACTTTACATTAAATTTAACATCACATTTGATTTGTATGTAAAAGTGAATCATATAAAAGTGCTATTAAATGTTAGACGGTAAAGTAAAGTATTTATTTTTAATTTTTATGCGTTCTCAATAAATATATATAATATGTTAATAATAGTTTCAATTTTTTTTATCTAAATTTGTACATGTTATAATTTTTGTATGTTCACATTTATTTTTAAATTTTAACTGTCTTTAATTTGTAATGATTATTACTTTATAGTTGTACTTCAAAGAGTGCAATTACCAATGTGAATTTATAAATCATCAAGTTTGCTTATTATCTAAAACTTAGATAGATTGCAAATATATATATAAAAAAAATGTTAATTTTTTATATGTATTTATATGGCGATCAAATTTTATTGTGTTTGTTTTAAATGTTAATTGTTCAAGGGAAGAAGCTTGTGTTCGATATAGTGGTCCAAATAGTTAATTAATTTAAAAAGAACTTTTTAGAAGAAAGTATCATAAACGGTTTTTCAGCAAGAAGTTTGTTTTCCAAAACAAAATAAAGCAAACAATTTAATTAACATGATACATATTTGTATTGTGGTACGAAGCGAAAAGTTCGGCAATTATGAAAGAGAAATGATATCTGGCAAATATCCACCACGACCACCCTGACAGATGTCAATTGTTTCATTGAAGTTTTTAATCATTTTTTGGCAAAGTGGCGAGTCCTATTTCGTTAATCACATCACGGATTTTTAGTTTTAAGTTTGAAATCGATTCGATTGGCTGCGTATGGACTGTGTTCTTAACATAGCCCCGTGGTGTAAAATTACATGATCAGGCTGGCCACTTAACTCATAATTATCGTGAAATTAAGCGACTGGAAAATTTGGTTTGCAATAAATTGATAGCTTCATTGACTGTGTGACATACGGCACCGTCCTGTTAAAGCCACATGTCAGTGATATCCACGTCATGAACAGCCGAAATTGAATTGTTAGCATCTCGCAAGTACGTGATCCATTGACCGTTATCGCACTTTAAGCCAGACCAAATAGCGCATCGCTTAGACAGGTGAAAATGGGTTTCGTCTGAAAAATTATTGCTATTAGCACATTTTCTATCGAGTCTGTCAACTTGACCAAATTCTTAATAGCGGTCTCAGAAGGACAATTATATTGTCCAAAAATATCATGAATTTTACGAAATGTAACTTGAATAGAACCAAAATTTTCATAGTGGATTGGAATTATTTTCATGCGATTTTCGTACGAATTTTAATTTATTGTGACAATTGCCAATGCCTCTACTACGAACAAGAGAAAAAACTAAATGTCAAAATTATCATGTTGTTAGTGTTGCCACAATTGATAAACAAGCTTCTTGTTGAAAAAACCCAATATAAAAATTAAAATGTAAAATATTAAGTATGTTGTGTCTAAACATTAAATTATTTTTAAGCTTAAGGTATGAGGGTGTGAGACCAAATATATTTTTCCAAAAAAGTGGAAGTTTGTCATTCCGTTTGTAATTTTTACAATATTTATCTCCAACACAAAATAGTGTAAAAATTTTAAATGCATATACATGGTACATTGGTCTGAAATGTAGTTTAAATGTCAAGACCCCTAAACATCTACTTATACACAAGAAACTTTTGCTATATTGAAAAACAAAATTTCAAAAGGAAAAACTGAAGATTACGGACAAATAAAAATTTTACTTGCCGACCGAAATTTGATTGGAATAAAAAATTTTCATATAAAAACGTGTTAAACAATTGTTGTTGTATAAAACAAAATTGAAATTCGTTAAAAACTGAAAATTTAGAACATTTTAAAACTTGTAAAATTTTAATGAAAATATTATCAAACAGATTTTTCGTAAAAAAATTTAAAATTCATAAACACCTGAGATTTTTAGACAAACAATACAAAATTTTTGTTGCAGTGAAAAATGAAAATCTCATTAAAAACTGAAAATTTACATTATATTCACCTAAGATTTTAATCTCATTAGGAAATTAATATTTTCAATTGGTATATTAAATAAAAAATTTAGCTTTAGGAATATTCTCTTTAGAATATAGCACTTAATGAAAAGGACATAGTGAAGCTTCCTAGATTTACACTACAGTAGTCAGCAAAAAGGAAATAGTATATCAGTTTACACTGACTTGTCTTCTTTTGAGCTTCGATTATTATCGACTTGTTGGCTTAGAACTTTAACGGACTCTGAAGGAAGATGTGGTCAGCACAGATGTGCCCTGAAAATCTTTAATTACATTGCTTTCATAGTTAAAAATAAAATATACATAAAATTAAACCGATTTTAACTAGACGTTAACTCTAATTTAAAAAATATTTTTATTAAATTTGTGGTAGCCTTGACATTTTCTTAAAAAAATGTAGGAAATTAAAAAAGCTTAAATAGCTTAAATAGCTTTTTTAATTTTGTATGTTTTGAAAATTACAGTCGAAAACTGTTTACTTAATATACGTGTGTTTTTAAACAAAATAAAATAAGTAATCCAAAAATGTTAAAAGTCCTGCTGGTACATAAATATCTCGAAAAAAGAGTTAGAGAAGCAAAATTGACGGATGAGAATGACTTACCAGTAAAGAAATATATAAAGTATACTTTATTCCTGTCTATGGGCTATTATGTGTCAGTAGCTTAAAGATCTGTGTATTTTACGGTATTAATTTAGCGTCGCCAGCATTATCATCGGATTAATACAGTAGCGACTCAGAACCTAAATTAGTTCGTTATAGTGGCAAGTTTTGGTTATATTTTTCTTTATCAACAACTATAAAAGGACAAATATAAAAGGATAACTTATCGTATAGTGTGTACTGATTTGCACGTTTTGCATTCTGCTTTATTCTCTTTAGTAATACTCCAGTTATAATTGATAGCCTCTAAAGGAAATGCAAAGTTTGTTGGAAATTTCAGTCTTACGCAAACGTAATTTTTGTACTTTAATTCTTATTGGAATCTTAAAATTTTGAATTATTATAATGGATTTTAAAATTCGTTTACGTTTTTGCATAACGTGGTTTTCAATTGTGGCAACACCAATAACATGATAGTTTTGACATTTTGTTTTTGACGTATTCGTAGTAGATGCATTGTCAATTGTTGTACTGAATTCATTTTCGGAAATCGAAAATTGTAATTAAAATGACAATGGTGGATCTGTTAAGGTTACATTTCGTAAAATTTTTGATATTTTCGGGTGACATAAGAGTCCTTCAGAGGCAAAATGTGAGAACAGCAACATATGATCGACCGGGTTGTTCAACTAAAAATATTGCAGCCGTGAGCCACAGTGTTGAAGCAGACCCAAATTTGTTAATTCCTAGACGTTCTCAACAACTGTTGGTTACCCAAAACCACCACATGGCGAATTTTGCTTAAGGATTAGTAGGAATTGAAGCCTACCGACTATTTACATCGCTGTAGATATGCTCAATTCATTTAGGAACAATCGACTGGTTTTTCTCCAAAAAAATCACTTTTTCAGAAGACGCCCATTTTTACTTGGTATGTCAAGTAAATTTGAGGTATTCTGAAAATCCCAGAGCGATTATTGAGAAGCCTTTGAGTACTTAAGGTGTCACTCTATGGTGGCCCATGTGATCTGGGGGTGTGATTGGGCCTTGTTCGACAATGAGGCTGGAAATGCGGTCCCGGTATATGGATCTTGCTTTTGCGAGATACCAACAACTTAATTTTGGCCTATTATGGTCGAGGTAGATACCACTGACATCTGGTTTCAACAGGATGGTTTCACATGTCACATTCTCAATTAAATGATCAATTTGTTGCAAACCAAATTTCCCGATCCGTGATGTGATTAATGAAATAGGATTGCCATTTTAATGTAAATGCTTGAAACGACACTACCAATTTTAATCTAATTATTTCCCGTGTCTCATATTGTAATGCTGAAAATCTAGGAATCCTATTTAGCAACACAACATATAATATTGGCTTTGTATTTAATAATTATACTTATATCTTTATATAGTTTACATAGTTAAGATGAACAAATTTCAAATTTAGCTATTATTCGGTATTATTTAATAATAGTTTATGATTTTTAGTTTAATGAATTCCTAATTTTGCTTTTGGTATTCAAGATTGTGTCTTCCTTATTTAGAATTATGATTTAAATTTAACGGCATTTTGCGTGACAGCGCTATCTTTGGGTGATGACATAACTGGCGGCTGATAAAGAACGTAGCTACCAGCTATGTTATAGAACAGCTGTAGAGATGGTGTATGTGGGTGTGTGTACAATGTGTGATAACAAACGTCTGCACTTAGTTAGTTAGATAATAGGAAGGCGGCTAGCAGATTGAAGATTTAGTTTTTGACTGGTGCGTATCGGAAATATTTCTTATTATCTCCAGCTAATACTGCGAGGTCATAAACTGGTATTGTGGTGGCGTAAAATTGGCTGCATACATATAAATATCTTAATTAACGGAATATATAATATCTCGATCGGAATATTTCCCTCGGCCAGTAAATGCTAAGTAGTGGTACCTGGCCAAGCTGCAACTCGCACATGATTACGCTCCAGACAGAGTCAATTACAGCAACCGGCAGTTTATGGCAAACAAGGTATTTCATTTCTTTTGTTAAAATACGACCCTGCATGCCGTTGAGGACACCTCAGCCACTAGAGAAAACATATCGTTACAATAGTGTGTATCCTCCAATTTTGATGAAAATTTATAAACATCTTTTTTTTAAACAATAGTTTTTATGAAGTTTATTTTTTATTCTACTTTATTTTTTTATCTTTCTTCATTTTGACAGTTTTAGAAGCTTAGCAGCATTTTAATTGCTGTGTAGCAAATAGATCTTAATCAAATAGATCTTAATCATTATATTTACAACTTCTTTGTAGTTAAAGTTAGTTATTTTTTATTCCCCTCCCTAAGTTGTAATGCATACAACTTTCATTTAAAAATGTCTAGAGGAAATATCACAAATATTAAGCAGCCATGAACTTGAGAAATTAAGACAAATATGAGTGCACAAGGGTTGGATAAATAAATAGAACCCTTCAATTTGAATATTTAGAAAATTACTTTCTGTAAAATAATTTTCATTTCATGTGCTCGCTCAGTTTTTAACATTTTTACATACTTCAACTACATACAAAGAAGCCCTTAAGAAGCTGGTATTTTTTTTAATATGTTTTTGTATAAACTTTAATTTTTTGCCTTGCTAACATTGAATTATGTTTGTTCATTTGTAAAATGAAAGCTTCTTTTTTTAGATTATAATTAACTAAATAAAAATCCTAAAAGAATATAATGAAACATTTTTTTACAAGTCATTATTAAAAATCTTTTTTTTTTGTTCATTAAGAGTCTCATATCGAAAGTTTTGTTATTTGGAATTCAAAAACAGAATAAAACAATGTTATGTTTTATTTTTGTAGTTTATTATCTCTTTGTTTGTTTAGTTTTTGTTTTTCTATGTTTTTGAAAATAACTGACCAAAATCCATTAGGTTCTATGACTACTTATTAGCTTGCTCTTTAGTAACGATGCTGTTTAGCATGTAAAAATATTTAAGGCAAAATAAATAATCTAAATCTGCAATACGAAATAAAATTAACAACATATTTTTTTCAATATCAAACTATGGAATATGATTTTCATTCTATATTAACATATTGTTATAAAGTTTTCAAAGAAAGTAATTATAAGTAAAAATGTAAACGAAACAACCCACAGTGCATATTAAAAACTACGCAGTTGTCTAAGAAATCATATACACGCAATACAATATTCACACTCTTATGAGAAATTCTACGAACTAAGATAAACAACAGAAAACAAAACTAACTAACACAGAACAAAAACAAAACACACGACCAAAAAGGCGCCTAAACTTAGTGACAATAGCAACAACAATATGCGGTGATGTTAAAGTAGAATATTGTTGTACTACTCATAGTGCTTATATACAGTAAAGTGTTAATTTTGTGTGTATGCAAAGTAAACTCTGAAGTACTGTGCGATTATTTTGCAATAAAAGAACTCAATATAATAAAACGTATATTAAAACGAATAACTGTCGTAACAATATTTAAAAAAAATTTTTTTTGTAAATATGGTGCATTGAGCTTTTTCCTTAAAACTCATATGCACCGAATGTGGAATCTAAATTTAGTAGAGTTTCCTATGTATGAGTAATATTAATATAAACTCCTTACTCATACTACATGCAATTAGTTGGTGCAGTATAATGAACGATGCATGAAGGTAATGAATGTAAATAATTTACTTGAGCATTTAGATTATATTTAAAAATATTAATAAAAAGAAATGATAATACTAATAAATATAAGAATAATAAAAGTAATAAAAATAAAAATAACTTTTGGTACTCAAAAATTACAAGAAGAGAACCAATAAAGAGAACCACAAAATCTAGTTTCACCAATCTATTGTAAATAGTAAAAATCTTTGACAAAAAACACGTAAATATAGTTCTGATTAAACAAATGTAAAACCCTAAATATATCCAAAAGTAAAAATACTTCTTCAAAAGTTTTCTAACTTTATTTTGAACGAATTACAATTTTAAATTCATTGGCCTTAAGCAATACTTCACAATTGATCATGCCAATCAAAAGATGAAAATTAAAAAAAAAAATATATTATAATAATTATTAGTTATTTGACCTTTTTATTATTTGATTTTTTAAGCATTAGATCTTTTATTTATAAGAAATTTTAATATTTATTTTTTATATGTTATTTTTCAATATTTCGCCAAACCATTGTTTGGCATCTTCAGGATATACTTTTTTTTAAAACTTAAGATATAAAAAATAAAGATTAAATTTTTTTATAAAAAAAGACATTGTGCTTAAAAAATAAAAAAAAAATATTATAACCCGAATCTACAAAAGAAATCTTAAAAAAGTAATTAAAACCTAAATGAAATCAGTAGGAAAGTAAGAATGCCAGAAAATTTATACATCACCATGTAAGATAATCAATAAAATCACTGATAATAACAATATACAACAAACTTTCTGAATAATTCAAAAACCTTGCGGATAGGTCAAACACAGACGGCATAGCTCATTAGCAAGAGCCATGGGCAAGACATGCTACCACTGATGTTATACCTAAATTTTATTCTAAATTGATTATAGGGCCGCTATGCTAATTAAGGCATAAGCTGAGAATATGAAATTGATTATAGTTTTGTATACATATGAAGCTATAAATGATTATAATTATAAAAATATTTATAATAATAAAAGTTTTATATTTTTAATTATATTCATAATTATAATTAATTATTATTATTTCTGTTGTTATAACTATTATTATTAATTATGATTATAAATACAATAGTATTATATAAACATAGATATAATTATATTTTACAATCATAAAATAGTTGTAATTACAAAAGAATAAATAGTTTTGTACATATATAAAGCTATAAATAATTATAACTATTATAATTATAATATTGCTATTTTCCGTCCTAACTGGCTGGTTCGTTTTTGATGGCGAGCGCTTTCGATGCAAATGCATCATTTTAAGACCCGTTTAAGTTTGTACTGGTGAGTCGGTGTTAGCGTTCGGTTATTAGGTTCGTACATATTCAGGTAAGCAGAATGCCAGCCATCTGGCATTTGTATGCAAAGTGAATTTATCGATACCTCCCTCTTTTACTATTATGTAGGTACGTGTGTCCGTCTGAGGGTGTTTTTCGTTTGCCCGTTTGCATGAGTAGTTTCAATGGTGTGAAAATTGTGTCTGAGGTCGTGTTTACCTGTTCGTTTATAATGCCATTGTTGAATGTTTGTGTTTTGTAGATTTCCATGTTTTCAAGAATGTCTAGTCTTTGTTCTTTTTTGCTAGGATGTAGTAATGTCATACATACATCTATTTCCCTTGGTGTGTGTCCGTGAGTGTCAAGTTTGAATCTTCTCTTTTCCGTTTGTATGAGCGTATGTGTTCTGTAAACCTTGTTTTTAGTGTTCGTCCAGTTTGCCCTATATAGGTTTGTTTGCAGGTAGGGGTAAGTCTGTATACCCCGCTGGAACTAAATTTGTCAGTTGTTTCTGTCATTGTTCTGAGATTATGTCTGAGGGTGTTTTCACTTTTTAATGCTGTGAGTATTCCTTCTTTGTGAAAAAGGTTAGTTAGTCTGTACATTTCTGGTCCTGGGTAAGTAAAGGTGCGCCGTCATGTTGTACGGGCTGTCCTTTTGTTTTCTTTATTTCTGTTCTTAGTGTTGTGTTTCTAAGTAGTTTATCGATGGTAGTGGTTTTGTAGCCGTTATTTAGAGCTATGGCGTAGATTGTGCCGAGTTCTTTGTTGTACTTATCTGGAGTAAGTGGAATTATCTTAAGTCTGTGTATCATATGTCTAAACGCTGCTAGCTTGCGTTGGGTAGGTTGGTCTGAGGTGTTGTGGATGGTAGTGTCCGTCGCTGTTGGTTTTTTATGGATGTCAAATGTTAAATAGTTCCTCGTGTTATAGTGATGTCACGATAATGTAAATTTCTTACTTGTTCTTTTTCCATTGTGTATGTAATCTTATTATGAATTGTGTTTAAGTTTTCTAGAATTTGTTCGCCATTGTCTTGGCCGAGGATGCATATAATGTCATCTACGTATCTATAGTAATGAGTTATTTTGTGTTTTTCCACGAGATTGCGGAAGGTTGGTTTCCCATACCGAGTCCGTCAGGTAAGTTGTAAAAGTGGTTATTGAATCTAAAGTAGTTCTGTTTTATTATCGTTTTTGCAATATCTATAATATCGGTGATGTCTAGTGTGTTGCGTAGAATATCTAAGATTTCATGTGTTGGTATTGAAGTATATAAATCCTTATAATAGTTGTAATAATTATAACTCTAATTAATTATAATTATTAGTAATATATTTATATTTACCATTATTATTATCATTACATATCTGTATTATTATCTATTTAATTGATAATTATTAATTTCTTTAATTCTTTATAAAAATGTTAAAGATTCAAAGGCTATTTTTATTTCAGTTCATTACACTTAATGACTCTCTGAATATTGGAAGCCTAATTAAAAACTGAACTCAAAAATTTCATTCCATTCATGTATATATTTTAACATTGATTAAAATTTAACTTTACGCCAATAATCGCAGTCTATTGCGGTCTTTAATGGAATATGTATTTTCTAGTAGATTTGAAAAACTGAATTCATTACGATGCCTTTATGAAGCACACACTGTTTTATATTTAGTGGTAATTTGGTTTTTTAACTACTATATTTAAAGAACTATTTCATGCGATAATATCAAAAATTAAGAAAAATTTGTGCTAATATTTTTTTCTAGGACTTTTACTAAATTTTATAAAAGTATTTTCGAAGGTGTCCAAAGACGAAAACTAATGGTAGTTTAATTTTTTTCACTAAGAATTTCTGGTCCACGAAACATTAAATTGTCACATTTTGCAGTCATTGGCAGAAAATATTTACATTTTAAAAAATGATTTAAAACTATTGACAGTAATTTATTTTTATAAATTAAAACAATTTTTTTTACATATATTTAAAACAAATTGTTGAAAAATAAAATGAAAATATAAAAAATAAAAAATAACACTTAATGAAGGTAATTTAAAACGATTGACAGTAATTTTATGTGAATAAACTGAAATTGCAATTATTTTGATATCACAAGGCTTCAATAAAAAACTAAAACAAAAAAGTTTATTTTCATTATTTTTAGTAATAATTTAAAATCATTGATTCCAATTACACAAAAAAAACAAAACCAAAAATAATTAAAAATTATAAAAATGTACATTTAATACTAAATAACATTAGTATTAGTTTTTAGGTTTAAAACTTTAGTAATTCTTTTTTATTGCCTTTTGAAATAAAAAATCAGAAAACAAAAGAAGCATGTATATCCTAAATAAGACATAAAAGATAATAAATTTATTAAGTATAATTAAAATATAAATAGTTTTATTGTTTTAAGCAATACAACTAAACTGATCACATTAGAGATAATTTATCTATTAGAATGGATTTGTATATGAAGTGAATAGAAGCCTTAAGCACAGTATCAGAATTTTTGTATTAGGATTTTTGCTTTGTTTTATTTTGGTAATTTTGGGGTTTTTTTTTGCCTAAACACGATAACGAGAGTTAAAATGAAAACTATGTTCTTAAAAAGTATGCCTGATAACTAGCTGTTCATTGTAATGCTTAATAAATACTATTGATATGTGCCAAAAGTGCAAAATAGGAATAACAATTTTAGTTCTAGTGCGATAGTAACAGTTGTAGCATTTCTTAATACTCTGGGTAACATAAAATACATTTAAACTATTACTATCCTGCAAAATTTGTATGAAAATTGGTGGCTCAATTAAATTTGTTTTTCTTTTTAATGGAATTTTATAATCCAAATATAAAATCATGCTCCATTATTAATGGAAGAAATTTCCGCTTTATGCGATTAATTATGCAGATATGGATATGTTGCGCTCACCGTTGGCTGAAATAGCATTTTCGGCAACATCTTCAAAGAAATCAGCAACTGGAACTTCACAATCTTGAATGACGTTTTAGTTTTCGAATCTCCACACATAACAATTCTGTTTGTTTGTTCTTAGCTGCCATGATATAGGTATCAAGTCGCATCAGAAGAGATATTTTTTCGGTTAAATTTCATGTCCGAACGGAACGTTTTTAAAGCCTAAATTGAAAGGACATAACAAAGTGAATAGTTTAAAAACAAATAATTCGAGAATGTTTTACGAAAATCTCGTAAAGATGGTGCAAAAGATGTGTGCTATTGCTTTGGCAGTGCTTGACAAATTTTCCATTTTGGATAAAATCAATAATTTTTTCACCCTCGCACAAAAACATTACACTTAATTTGTTAAATTTTTCTAAAGTTGATCAGCCATAAAACGACTTAATGTTTTGGTTGAACAAATATGCTAAAAGTTTTAATTAGTTTCAAGAATAATATGGCAATTTAATAAAAATTAATCATAAAAAAATGTTTACAAATTAAACTAAAGATTTTACACATTTCGTATGTGTATTTGTGTGTGTAAAAAGCAAAATAAAAATAATATAATAAAATGTTAATGATGATATTAATTGCAATCGACAAAATATTTTATAATTTGAACAAAATTAAATTTACGATTATATTAATATGAAAGCGTTAAACAAAAAGCCTTTATATAACAGGAGTAATAAAATCTATTTGAAAAAAAATTCTTTTATAAAAAATAAATATCACTAATGAAAAGGATATGTGGCATTAAACCATGCGATAATAAGGCTTTAGAATGTACAACTATTGGTTTTGAAATAATAAAAATAATTTACAAATTATTTTGAATGAATATAATTAAAATAAAAAAAATAAAAAGAGGAAGCAACATTTAAACAATGATTATAAATAAATTCGCTATAAGCATGTATTTTTTACTGCGGTTCAAATTAAATTACTTTTGCAGAAGTGACTAATTTATCACTTACAAGGCTTATGTTATGAATTACTTAAACACGTTTAAGGCTTATGTGTAAGTTAATTTATTAAGAAATAAAAATTATTTGCAAATCTTTTCAAGATGAAGGTATAAAATTATACTTTATCCGTATTTGCTTATATCATTTCCAAACTACGAAATGCCTAAGAAAAGTTTTCAAATAAATTGTAAGTGGCAAATAATACTTACTTTACCAGAAAGTTCTATTTTGCTTCTGCAATGTAATAATATAGAGCTTTAATTTTGAACAAAAAGTCAATTAAAAGTCAGTAATGTCGGTTTTTTTTCTAGTGTTTGTAGATACAAATATGTTGAAAATGACAGTTTATTTCATTAACATTACGAAACATAAAAACTGCCTTGTGTATAACAATTATTAAAAATTAAATGAATTCATTTGAAAAATATATCTTTGTTTTATTCGACAATAAAATTTAAAAATATCAATAAAAAAAAACAAAATAAATATTTAGCAGAATATTAACTTAAATAATTAATTTTACAGAAAAAAAAATCGAGATCAAAATTTTGTATTTATATATTATAATTAAGCGGCCGAATATTAGCAAAACCTTAAACTAACACTAATATGATGTTCCCATCACATATTTATTATTCAAAAATTTTCTAAATGTTTTACTGCGGAGAAAGCATATACATATGACTATTTCACTATTGCTTAAACAGCCCAGCAGTGGATTTGTGTAGCAAGCTCAAGAGCCTTATATCTCAAGGCTTTAAATAAGAATTTATTTGAACAAAATAAACGTTTTTTCAACAAAGGTATGTTTTCTAAAACAAAAAAATTTAGATTAAAATGATTCATATGATTATTGTATTGCGAAGAGAAAAATTCGGCAATTACGAAACAAACATGATATCTAACAAATATGCACCACGACCATGCTGACAGATATCCTATTTCGTTAACCACATCATGAACTTTTAGTTTCAACACTGAAATTTAATCAATTGGCTCCTTATAGACTCTGTCCTTAGAATAACCCCATAAAAAATAATCCAATGGTGGTAAATCTTACGATCTAGCTGACCACTTAACTGCCGATTGCCGTGAAATTAAGCGATCGGGAAATTTGGATTGCAATAAATTTACCGTTCGTGTAACATGCGGCACCGCCCTGTTGAAATCACATGTCAGTAATTTCCACATCGTTAATAATAGTCCAAAATTGAGCTGGTAGTATCTCGCCTTAGCGTGATCCACTAACCGTTACTGCATTTCCAGGCTCATCTTCGGCAAATACGCCTCCAGACCACATAGCACCTTACAGTGACACGATGAGCAATCGAACGATTATCAGTAATCGCTCTAGGATTTTTAGAATCCCAAATGCGGCAATTTTGCTTGTTGACATTTCTGGCAAGTAAAAATGGGCTTCATTTGAAAAAATAATTTTTTTTTAGAAAAACCATCCGATTGCTCCTGAATAAATTAAGCAAATCTACGGCGATGTTAATGCTTAATTGGGTTCAATTCCTGCACCAGTTGAAACTTGAAAAGTTTAGAAGTCAAATCCTTACGCAAAATTCGGGAAAAGAAAAGTGCACAAACAGTTTAACAAATAAAATATATAAAAAAATTAAATAAATTGTCTATAAAATTTTCCTGAAGACGCCACCCAATAGTGTGGCGAAATATTGAAAACAAAATACAATTTACTTAATTTTTATACTACAAAGACCTTGTGTATGAAGAAAAATTAATTCAATAATATTAAGAAGGTTTTTTTTTAAATTTTTTTTTTCTTAAAAGAAGTAGCACTTCAGACAACAATGTCTATTTAGTCAAGTACCGTGCTACATTCTTTTATGAAAGGGATAGAGAAAAGATGAAACAGCTGATGAAAGTAGAAGGATAACTGCCGTATAAGACAGCACAGCGACCAGTGACTATGCCTTCTTCGCTGAGCAGCCCCACCGACAGTCAATTTTTACTTTTGTAGTGAAAAGTGGTCTTCTTTGGGAATTGAACCCACAACTCCCATACTGACAAGCTAATACACTACCTACTAGCCTACAGGGGCACCTATTTACTTAAATTTGCTAAAACTAAAACAGAAATATTAAGAATATATGTTGTTTTGTACAATAATACAAATACCATTGCGGTATATTTTTGCTTAAGACAAGGAGAGCGGAAACTCAAATATTTTAACATTGTTATCAAGTGTAAAGTTTCTTCTAAAAATATTTTTACAAAAATATACTATTTGAAATAATGTGAATATTTGTTGCCGCAAAACTGGTTGCTTATGTTGCTGTTCTCCATTGAAAATGTTAAATAATATGAACAACGAAGTATGCGTATGCATTAAAGAATAGATATTACTATCGTTAGGTTTGTTTAATTCGGCAAAAGTAGAATTTCTTTTCATTACAAATTTGAGCAAGTCAATTCTTTTTTATTTTTTTATTTTTGACACTTTGTTTATTCTCTGAATCTGTTTGCACTATAAGCCACGTTTTTTTAAAAGATGCTTAAATTTTAATACACACACGCATTAAGATCATAATATGCTGTAAGCACCAGAGCTTCGAACTCATGATTAATTAATTACTTATTCAGTTGTGTGCTATAAAAATTTAATATTTTGGTTTAATATTAAATTAAATATATGAATTTCAAATATAATTATTATTTGATATGTGTGTGGTCGACGGAAAACCGTACTCAAATAAAAATAATTTTTATTCAGAAATTCCTAAGATTATTATAGAAACTGATTTTTATAGAGGCTGAAAAATCAAATTTATTTTATCTTTTATATTAATCTTGTTTTGCTGGCAAACAAGTAAAACCTAATTAAAAATTGCAATATCAGCAAAAGATTATATGTATCAGATTTCTTAACGATTTCGAAAGACAACAAAACAAACAAGTAAATTATTATAACAATTTTCTTTCTTAACGAAAATGTTATTATTGTTTTATTGAACTAAAGATGTTTATTAGAAGGACATAAAAAACAGTAATTAATTCATATTTTTTGTAAAAACAGAAAAATAATTAATAAATATAGCACGCTTTATATTGCAAAATTTAGAAACTACAAAAAATATCAGGCAGTTCTAAAGGTGTTATGCGGGACATGTTATGCGAGGTACTATGAAATGAAGTGAAGCTGTATAAATTTGTTAAGAAAATTCATATCCATCTGAGACTATTCTTGGCAGTGTGAATTGTGAAATTTCTTTTATAATTATTAATAAAACTGTTTTTGAAAAATTTTGTAGCAGTAAATGTTGACATATATTAACAGCAAAACCTCTCTTGCAAAAGTAGTGCGAATATGCGGCAGGAATTGAAAAGCGGAAACATATACTTTTTACGCTTCTAAACAACTCTAAAAAATTTAACACGGTGGATCATGATATATTACTTAGAAAATTAAGATTCTTTTTCAGATTTTTAGACACATTGTTTAAGCTAGTATCAATTCTAGGACCACTATTACATGCGAATGATTTGTCAAAAGTGCTTTCAAGATGTAACATCCACCTATACGCAGACGATGTGAAACCAACGCTACGTACCCCTGCCTCTGGTATATCGCATTTAAATAATGAATTAAGGAAAGTTTATCACTGGGCTTGTGCAAACGGACTTTGCTTTAACCATTATAAATATCAGTGTGTGTAAATAGGCAAGAAAAAAATCTTGCAATAAATTTTTTAGGGGACATTGTTTTTAAAGATAAGAATATTTAAACTGTTATTAAGGCGAATACTCACAACATAATTTTTAACAACTAATTGAAATGTTTGGACAACGTAAATGCTTTAGTTGATCAGAAATCTGCTCGCATATTTGATTCCAATTTTAATGCATGGATGTAATATATGTGGTAAGTGTGACGCTGTTAGTAAAAGAAAATTTAATGTTCCATATAATAATATTATTAGATTTGTTTGCTTAGATTTGATCACATTTCATCTGTTTTAAATAATCTTTACGAGGTTAGCTTCGAAATCCTTAAAAAGATCCATACTCTGGTTTTTTACACAAAAGCATTGATACACAAACCCTTAAATATTTGTTTGAAACAATACGACTTACCCAATCGCCTAAAACCCGAAACATTATAATTCCTCATATTACTCAATGGTAATTTTATTTATATACTGCTCGCATTGGGAATAGTCTTCCACCATATTGACAACTTAATGGCAACGATAATAGCTTTAACAATTTTTTATTAACTATTATTATATAATTTTTCTTATGTCATTTTTTTATTTAACTTTATTTTAAAATATTTTATTTTACTTATCATTTTATTCCTAATTTATTTAACTTAAAAAAAATTTTATTAATTTTGAGTGTAGTGCAATGCGTTCCTTTACTATAAATTAATTAAATTAGGATTAAGTCTTATTGTACAGAAAATGAACATATAAATAAACAAACTGTTAACCATTAACCGTTACAACCCTGATAAAAAAAGTCAATCTTTATGAGAAATTTTCCTGAGCTTAGCAAACTGAGACAAATCCCCGGATTTCAAGTAGATAATCGTTGTTGCAAAATTATTGCAAGAATTCAGCTCAAATGTCTCTTAAAGTATATTTTCTGGCCATCTATCTTGAAGTTTTTGCTGAAAACTTATGTGGTAGAAGTGGCGAGCAAGGAGAGCGATTACACCAAGATTTGGCGAAAATCGATCAACGATGCCAAGATTCAGCGCCCCAAAAAACCTTAGAAACACCATTTGGTTGCTTAAATCCAAAATCATATATACTTGTGTAATTAAAGTTAATTAATAGGTGCCCCTGTAGGCTAGTAGGTAGTGTACTAGCTTGCCAGTCTGGGGGTTGTGGGTTCGATTCCCAACGAAGACCCCTTGGTTATTTTCATTACAAAAATAAAAATTCTCTGTCGGTTGGGCATGCTCAGTGATGAAGGCATAGTCACTGGTAACTGTGCTGTCTTAAACGGCAGTTAATTTCCGAATGTCCTTCTACTTTTACCACCTGTTTCATTTCTTCTCTATCCCTTTCCTAAAGAATGTAGCACGGTACTTGACTAAATAGGCATTGTTGAAGTGCTACTTCTCTTTAAAAAAAAACAGAAGATATCGGTCTTGGTATGGATATAGCAAGAACTTTGTTATTTTTCTTGCTTTTAGCTTATACAAAACCCAATAATGTGAATAAACACTAAGACCTCTTTCTTTGCTTAATGAATACTAAAATACCTTAAAATATAATAAAATGCATGAAAATATACTAAAATATATTAAGTATTTTAAAACATATTAAAATATACTAAAATATACTAATATATATTTAAATATATTAAAATATTTTAAAATATATTAAAACAAATGAAACCATATTATATTTAAATATTAAGATATATGATAATATATAAAAAAAAATATAAATATAAATATGTATTAATGTTTTTAACGGTCTTTTTAATTAAACTTAACAATATATTTTTTTAATATTTCCCTTGACTTTGGAAAGCTTCTTCAGGAAAAAAATTATAAAAAAAATTAAATTAATTAAATTAAAAATTTATTAAAATACACCGAAATATATTAAAATATATTAAAATTTACTAAAGCATATAAAAATATAGTAAAATTTTTGAAGATAAAATAAAATATATATTAAAATACACTAAAATATATCAAATTATTTAAATATTTCATTATTATTATTATTTCAAATATTATTTAAATATTTTAAATTATACTTATAAAATATATATTAAAATATACAAAGCGATTAATCTCTTTCATGGGATATTTGCAGATGTCGTACTCTCTCGTTTTGATGATCATTTTGTTTTTTCTTTTGGGGTCGTTAAACGTCTAAGGGCTGTCTTAAGCCCATAACCATCGGGACAGTACAAGAAGCAATGCAGTGATCCTTTAATGAAATTTAGCCCAACTTTAGAGAACGATTATGAAGAATTGCAACATAGGGATATACATACGTATATTAACAAGGTCATGGTGAATTTTGTTCAATATTTCCTATAGTACTTATTATATTATTAGAAGATTAGCATTACAGAAACGGTTGTTTGAGTCATGAATTACTTTTATACTTAAATTTAATTAAATATTTAATTAATTCTATTATATATTTAATTAATAAATTGTGCTGTCTTTTTTAGTGGAATATATAACTCCCTGAGTTAAAATTTTATTTCAATCTTAATTTGAAAACAATTATTGGAATAATATGTTATGGTATATCATTGCCTTTACTACAAATCTCAAAATTATCCAAAAGTGCAAAATTTTGAAAAATCTTAGCAGCTATAAGAGGTTTTATTTGGTTTACAATTGATTTAAGTAATTACTTAAATAGAAAATATTTTTACATACTTTACCTAATAGATAATTTAATCGATTATTTATTAATTTATAAAATTTTTTATTTATCCTTGTAAGAAGTATTTAATGGAAACCATTTAATATTTAATTAAATATAATAGGTGGAAACATTTTTTCAGTATTCTTACTTAAAAAATATTGAATGCTAAACGTTTTTATTTATTTTGAAGTTATCATAATTAATGTTTTAAAATATTTTAATTGCATTTAGAAAAGCTTGCTTTTGTATATGATGTTTATAAAATAAATATTTCACTAAGCACTAAATAAATAAAAAGAAAGTCTGTATTTATTAGAGTTTCTTTTGTTTTTTCGTAACAGCAGATCCTTATTAAAGAAATAAATTATGCTTTATATATATGCTCAGCGTTGAGTAAGATACAAAAACCCATTTTAATATTTTTTTAATGTTTATTTTCCGTAGCGTATCTCAAAGAGCAGTTTGTGTGAATTAATGTGAATGTAACTGAATGTACATTTAAAAGTTAGTAGAAGAACTTATAATGGCTGTGACCTAATTTCTTTATATAATTATTTCATTATACGGCTGCATGTACATTTACACGCTACACTACCATTGATGAAGCGGAAAAATAGTTTTTAGTTTCATGTTTGTAACACACAAATATGTTTCTTTATTATAAACTTTTCCATTTTATGCCATATCATAAATCTTATAATTTATTATTCGGAAATATAAAATTTTTATAATAAATTTAATTTTTGCTGCTCGTCTATAGATCTTCAATGAATGCATTTAATCACAAGTAACAACATAATACCCAAAATATTACTTGTAAAACGATCTTACTACTGCTCATAGGAAAACATAGATCGCGTTGGTTTCGTAAAAGGTTTGTTTGTTGCCCAATATTTAGAAAAATATTTTCTCATGAAATCCTGTTAGCTGACAGATCTATAGGTGAAGATGTATATTTAATTTTGCAGCAATTTGAAAGCTAAAAAGAGACTAAATAATTGTTAAAAATTAGTTTCAATGATAATGAGAGGTTTTATGAATGAATGACAGATGTCGATTCTTTCGTCAAAGTTCTTAATCACTTTTTGCCAAAATGGCGGTCTTATTTTGTTAATAATTTTACGGATTTAAGAAGGAAATATATTGGCTCCGTATAGACTCGGTTCTAAATATAGCCCCAAAAACAAAATAACACAGCGGCGTTAAATCACACTATCTAGCTAGCGACTTAACTTTTGAATGTTGTGAAATTAAGCGATCGGAAAATTTGGTTTGCAATGTATGGTTTCCTTCTAAAATCACATGTCAGTGATATCCACATTGTCAATAATAGGCCAATATTGAGTAGTTAGCATCTTGCTATAGTGTGATCCAGTGACCGTTCTAACTTATATGCCCTGACAAGTGAAAATAGGTCTCGTCTAAAAAAATTATTTTTTCAGAAAAAACGAGCCGGTTGCTCCTGAAGGGTTTGAGCGAGTCTAAGGCGATGTGAATGATCCGTCGGCTTCTTGCACGATGTTTTCATTTAAGCCACCCGGTCGAACATGCTTTAGTGTTCGCTCTTTTTGTATCGAGCCTGTCGACTAAAATTTAACGACCAAATTTTTAATAGCGGTCTGAGAAGGTCGTTTATGTTGTCCGAAAATATCACGAATTTTGCGAAATGTAACTTTAATAGAACTATCATTATCATAGTGGATTTTAATTGTTTTAACGCTATTTTAATTATTTTTTTTTTTTGGTGTTGGCACAATTGAAAAATAAAATTCTTGTTGAAAAACCCGATATGATCAGCATTATTAGGAAAATCAAGATAAAGTGTTTGATGAATCTATACCTATAAAAATTAAGCCCAAAAGAGGTGTCCGTTTGTTGCCAGTGTTTGCCAGATGCACCGTCGGACTTCCACCAAATTTTCGTAGTACCTTCGTAATTGTCGTTCGCTGGTTTGTATCTTTGTTTCATGCATTTAAGCACGATAGTGCGTCCACAATGCGTGTTTGAATTTTTCTATACTTCGACTCAATGTTTTGTATCAAATGAAATGTGTATTTCCGTTTGTACGTTGCTGTGTGTGTGTGTTTGCACAGAATGCGACGGCAATAGAAATCGAAATATGCTCATGTGCATAGCAAGTGGATGTGCAAACAAATAGAGAATTTTGTTTTCCATATTCTGTTGCATTTTGTGTGTGCGTGTGTAATTTGCGTGTTCTATTGCAAAATGATCCACTAGCTGAACGTGTTTCAAAGCTATTAGAAAAAAAATTGGTGCAATTTTAATTGACCCCACCACAAAAATGATTACGCTTCAAATTTGCACAAAATTTTAACAACGGTGATTCGTTGGGAGACAGAGCTGTCTTAGCTACGAAAAATGCAGATGTTTCGGATATCAATGTGACAATTTTAAATGACATTCCCGGGGAAATTTTTAGCTACAAATCGGTTGACTCTGTTTCTAATCAAGACGATGTTGTAAATTATCGAATTTGAGTTACCTGGACTGCCGCCCCACCGCCTACAAGTGAAAGTACTAATTGTTATGCTTAGAAATGTCTGCCAGCCACGACTTTGCAATAGGATGCGTTTAGTAGTCAAGAAAATGTGATTAAAGCAAAAATTTTAAAAGGAAAATATAAGGGCGAGGATGTGTTGATACCACGCAATCTTATGATTTGCCGTTTGATTTTAAACGGCTTCAGTTTCCTATACGTGTTGATTTTGCAATGATCCCTGTTTTACGCACGGTCAATTATATGTATCATGTTCATGTTGTTAATAAACCAACTGCTTTGTTTGTCTATACCGCGAAACAAAATCAATCGAAGATTGTCGTATATGTGAAAGCATTGCAATAGAATAAGACGTATTCTGTAAGTACACAAAAATATTGAATTGTGAAACAGATAAAATTATTAAAAAAACATAAAAATGAAAAAATGGATATTGTGTTCTTTCTGATTAATTTTATTGAATAATTGAATATTTTTGGCGCACAGAAAAAAGGACGCTTCAGAATAAAAACAAACCACAAATGACTTGCAAAGCAATCACGCGCACGCTAGAAGTGCTATAAAATTATACACATTTACTATGAAAATCAACCGCCAATATGCGTAATGTTAAGCAATGCAAAATATTTTGCGTATAATAAGCAATGAAATTGTTAAATTTTTAGCAAATCTGTCAACACAAAATTCAATTGATCGCGATACATCCAAAAAAATGCACACTTTCTTGCGGTTCACACGCTGATAGCATTATTGGAATTTTTTTTATAATGACATCCATCATTCCATTTCATGAGGTTATATAATGTCACTGGGTTTTGTGGAGAAACCATCAAAAATTGAGGCCGTTGAGGTCTTTGAGGTACCGGATTATTTTATTGCTTTTTAAAGTAAAAAAAAATTAGTAAAATTTAATTTTTTGGATTTTTTTTTATTTCATGGCACCTAAGAAATAGATGCTCATAATTTTTACAACATAGTGGACACCTTAAGCTCGCTGGTACAACCTACTAATGTAGCATCTTCAAATTAATCCATTTATACTCTTCTATTTATTCATTATGAGCATGTACGTAACATGTGTGCTTTTGTGTCTACAGATTTTAAGTTAACAAAATCACAATTCTACTGCACCACAAGCTTAATTCAATACATACAATTAAGATAAACTTCGGATGTAAATGAATATTAAATAGAAAATTTCTTCATTGTAAGAAAAGTAAATTTGCTTTTTATAGTTTGTAACAAAAACTACATAAGAGTATCTATGTGTGTATCTGTATATATTTTCCCTACTTTAGAGTAGTAGAATAACTCCATTGTCTTGTTATATTTTCTATTCAATGTAATTAAGTTGGAAATTGTAGTCATAAACCGGAAAAAAATCATTATGGCATTAGAATAATGTCTATTATTAAGTTTTGTTTCATTAAAAGAATTTTAAAAGGATTAACAATATCCTATAAGGATTTTTTTCTTGTATATTTTAATAAGTAAGAGAGTGAGAGAGAGAGACAGAGGAGGGGGGAGCTTTTGTTTTACGTAACTTTAAACTTAATGTAATTTTAAGTTGATAGATATATGTTTGTTATTGTTATCCATATCTCTTTTTTTAAATTAAAAATAGTATCTGTATATTATCCTGCTTGCACCATAAATATTATTAACAATGATATTTAAGATTGTCTTTTGCAAATTTATTCAGTTTTTGTTTACAATCCGTATTTGCACAAATGTTTAAGTCTGGCATGTAACAGTTTTACTATTTGGGTCCAACAAGGGCTACGTACAAAAATATTTTTCGGACTTAGTGTTTATAATTATAATATTTCGGTAGACTATTATAAACTGAGAAACTTATTTGTAGCTCAAAAATTATCTTTAGAAAAATGAAGTTAATTAATTTTAGCTTTTATTAGTATTGCTAAGCTGGAAATCATTTTTATTATATAAAAAACTCCCCCCCCCCCTTCCGGGGGCACATGATAGTCTTTATGGATCCTAAAACTGCCATCTAGATTGGTGTCTTGCGGGGTAAAAGGGAGCCCAGTCCCCTTCAAGGTTAGTAGGAGTCAACTGGACAATCCACTATATTTCCACGGGAATCAGTGGCCCGCAGAATTCCGCTATTTGTCGCTTTAGCCATTTAGCTGTTCTCTGGCTAATTATTGAGGTAGGCCCTTTTGGGAGTATCGTGGTGGCTATGTGTTTCGAGGCCCTCGTTTGAGTTTGTGGGTCGGATCATTCACAATGAACACAATGAATGGTTCAGGCCCAGTGAGTATGAATGCCGTTGTGTTCTTAATTATATTAAGCTTAATGCGTTATGGACCAGAAGTTGGATAGTCTCCAACTCTTTAGCAAGGAGTGGAAGCTGCAGCCTACTTCGGGCTTTCGATATTGCTACTAGGAGTGACCGGAGAATATACGTATTCGAAGGCCCTCTAGGGCGTGAATGGCATTGCTTTTCATTCACAGTGGTTTGACCATCATCTGATTATGGCTCACTACCGGTGCAGATGTATATCTTATCACATCATTATATAAAAAACAAGCACTTATTTTAAAAGTTTCTTTAAATGGTAATTGTGTCTCAGATATCATCATTACATAATATTTTTGGTTTATTGGAAAATACATAGATTAAGATTTTAATACATATTGTAAATGTCATACAGACAGATTCAATATTAAAGGAAAAAAAAAATTGGAAAATTTTCCAGTTCAGTTTTGTGTGAGCAAAAGCGTTATATTAAATATCCTATGATATCATGATTTATTAAGAAGTGTACATCACATTAACTATTGTGCTGGCGAAATTTTGAACTCTCGACGATAATGCCTTGAGCTAGATTTTTTTTTGCTATTATTATGTTGTTTAGAATAAATATGGAATTTTTGATTTGCAAAGGCTTTATCTAATCAAGGAGGTGTTATATATTTTACATGACAAATTTTTTGCAATTTCAGTATTAGAGAGTTTCTGAATGTCTTTAACGGTTATTTTGCAGTGCAATGGAAAATGTTTGTTATAAATGGGGAGAGCTTCTTTATTTTTTCAATTCTTATGACCCCGAGTACAAGTCTAAATCGCTTGGGGGACTCGCTATCTATTTCTTATGTTTGCCACATTTCTACTCCATGCGGGAGTAGATCCCTTAACCTGACAACCTGAACGCCTTTGCCGTTTAAATTATTAAGTTTCAATATCGCTAACTATTTTACGAAAATCTGTTGTCTAATTTACCTTATCTTCTTGTTTCATAAATATGGTCGTGTTTGGTATAAATTATATAACAAGAGTTATCTCAAAATACTGAATTTTAAAATGTTAACTTCTTCTCAGAATTTTACCTTCTTTAATAATGGATAGTCTTGACATTATAATACCTAAATTCACTTTTTTATAAAATCAAAACGTCATACAAAATCATAAATATATTAATAATAAAAATAAATTTACAAAACCTTCATTTAATTTAAATTATCGGGTTTTTTCAACAAGAAATTTGTTTTACAATTGTGACAACCCAACAAGATGATAGTTTTGATATTTAGTTTTTTGACGCATTCGTATTAAATGCATTAGCAATTATTAAAATGAATTGAAATTCGTGCTTTTGTTACAATGAACCATCAATTCGAATATGCAAAACTCACCTTCCATCGTTTCGGTTTCAATTTATGTGGGACAAAATTTCTTAATTTTGATTGAATCGCAATGCTTTGAACGTAGGGAAGTGGCTTGTTGTATGACTCCCAATGATAATGCAAAGTCTTCTTGCATTTGACAATAATCTTCATGGAACAATGCTTCCAATTTCGTATTTTTAAATTTTTTGTGTAACCAGGCCTCTCCCTGTTCTCTGTGTCAAAATCACAACTATGGAATCTCTTTGATTAAGCGAATGTTGGCCATAATATTCTACTCACAATCGATAACTTTTAGCAGCCATTTTCATCCATTAAATATCTTTTTTAGGCCCGAAATTTGACACTATTATAGCAATTGGCGTCTGTGGAATACTGAATTATAATGGCAGGTGTTTATCCTACAAAGTGGCATGTGTTTTATAATTGACTAAAATCATATGTCATAGTTATGCCAAAGCATGACAAATTGAAATTATTAGCCTGTTTTATTGAAATTAAGAATACGTCGCCTTAGAAAAGCTGGTGAATTTTCAATGAAAAAAAAATAAGTGTAGTAATTATTTAGAAAATAACTTTGGAATATAGAAATAGTTATTGAAAAAAAATATCTTTAATTTAAAAACCACGCTACCAAAAGAGCACGCTCTTCGTATATTATAAGAATAATGTAAACTTTTTTCAATTATATATTTCAATGCATATAAAATAGATGAAATATTTTCGTTTTATAATTTTGCCAATTTTCAAAGTGACAAAATCAGAAATTTATAGCACCGTCAATTGTTATCAACTGAAGCAAAAAAATGCATAGCTGTACAAATAAAATAGATAAAAGTTAAGAACAAACAAACAAGCGAACAAACAAACGAACAAAACAAAAATCTGAAATGACATTGCTATCTGCTGCTCAAAATTGATGGAGGGGGTGTTACTCAACACATTTTAAACAAGTAATAATTTTTCTTTTAAACTTTGATTATTGTAGTTGTTGTTTATATTCTCAATTTCTTGGCATAATTTCAATGATTAGAAAATAAGAAGTAGGGCTTTTGCCAAAATACAAAATTTCAAAATACATAGAAATCACTGAATTCAAAAATGAGATAGATGTTTTTAGTGTGTATTCAAAAAGAATTTATTAACTAGACACAAAAACGCACAGTTCCAGTGATAAGTGCGATATACCAGCAGAATATATATATGCGATATATTGGAGTTTATGAAAATTTCCAGATTTATAAAAATTTTGTGTTAATGGCATTAAAGCGAATCAGTAAAAATTTTAAAAATCAGTTATGATAATAATTTAAATGAATTTCGATGCTGAGGGTTATAGCATGCTGGGAACTATTTATTACTTTTAAATATGTGAATTCCTTTTTAACGCACACATGGCTTGGATTATATATTTTACACTCTAGATGCATTTTCTATCTCAATGCGATCAAAACCGTTGAAAAATAAAAACATTCTTCAGATTGTGTTAAACTTTATTATTCACTATTAAATAAACAAACATTATTTATTAAACAGTCTAGAAGTTAAGAAATTTCCTTCCCATAATCTAATTTCCTAGTTCTGGTACAATGCATTGCATGAGTAGATGTCATCTTCTGAGTGCTGGTCCGACCAAAAAACAAAAATTCCGTTACCTTTTGATGAAAATTCTAATGTTAGGCAGTTAGGAGTGATTGATGAGAAAGACATTGGATGGTGTTGATACTCATTCACAATAGAAATCTTAAACAACTGACTGTTCAGATTCCCTATTATATTAATTTTAGAATCGTTTACCAACAACATTAAAATACGAATATAAAGCGTTTTAGTTAACAGCATTATGTACTAAAACAGATTTTTTTTTTTTAAAGAGAAGTAGCACTTTAGGCAGCAATGCCTATTTAGTCAAGTAACGTGCTACATTCTTTAGGAAAGGGATAGAGAATAGATTAAACAGGTGGTGAAAGTAGAAGGATAGTCGGAAATTAACTGCCCACAACCCCCATATTTACAAGCTAGTACACTACCTACTAGCCTACAGGGGCACGTAACTTGCTAACTTATCATAGCGCCTGTAATGATGAGTTCTCAATCGTTGTGTGTGGTATTTCGTTTGCCACAAATTAAATATAAATTTGTATTTTTTGAACAGGAGAAGGTTTTAGCATATTTATTATTTATTTATTTATTTTATTTTTTAAAAGAGAAGTAGCACTTCAGGCAACAATGCCTATTTAGTCAAGTACCGTGCTAAATTCCTTAGGAAAGGGATAGAGAAGAGATGAAATAGGTAGTGAAAGTAGAAGGATAGTCGGAAATCAACTGCTGCATAAAGACAGCTCAGCGATCAGTGACTATGCCTTCATCGCTGCGCAGCTCCACCGATAGTCAGTTTTTATTTTTGTAGTGAAAACAAACCAAGGTCTTCGTTGGGAATCGAACCCACAATCCCCATACTGACAAGCTAGTACACTACCTACTAGCCTAGAGGGGCACCTCTTATTAGAAAGTAGAGGTTTGTTTCTAAATTGTGACAACATCAGACCGGCATTGCGAATTTGGGTTGACTAGGTCGATACAAAATATGCGAACACCAACGCGTGTTCAACCGGGTCCTCAAGCTGAAAACACCGCAGCCGTAAGCCACAGTGTTGAAATTTAAATTTTTTCATACGAAGCCCATTTTTACTTATCAGGGTATGTCAACAAGCAAAACTGCCATCTTCGAGCTACTGAAAATCCTAGACAATTATTAAGAAGCTTTTGCATGCTTCACATATCACTGTGTAGTGCAATATATGGTATGAAGAGTGGTTGGATCGTTTTTTTTTTCGGTGATATAGCTGGGAAAGGGGTAACGGTAAATGGATTACACTATCGCGAGTTGCTAACAACTCAATATTAACCTATTATTGATGACGTGGATATCACTGTCAGATGGTTTCAACAATTTATTGCAAACCAAATTTCTCGGTCGCATAATTTCACGACAATAAACATTTAAGTGGCAAGCAAGTTAGGTGCCCCTGTAGGCTAATAGGTATACTATGTCAGTATGGGGTTGTGGGTTCGATTCCCAACGAGGACCCTGGTGTTTTCAGTACAAAAATAAAAATTGGCTGCCGGTGGAGCTGCTCACCGATGAAGGCATAGTCACTGGTCGCTGTGTTGTCATATACGGCCGTTAATTTCCGACTATTCTTCTACTTTCACCAGCTGTTTCATGTCTTCTCTATATCTTTCCTAAAGAATGTGGCACGGTACTTAACTAAATAGGCATTGTTGCCTGCAGTGCTACTTCTTTTAAAAAATATTAAACACTACTGGATTAGTTTTTGGGGCGCTATGTTGACAGATTCTATATTAAGTCAATCGAACCAATGTTAGCCTTAAAACTCAAAATCCGTGATGTGATTAACGAAATGGGGCCGCCATTTTGCCAAAAAGTGATTAAAAACTTTAATGAAAGAAACGACATCTGTAACCGTGGTTGTGCTGGTGATTCTTCATTCGTAGCGAACTTTTCTCTTCGTAGTACAATAAAAATTTTAATCACATAAATCAAAATTTTTTGTTTTATTTTGTTTTAGAAAACAAACTTCTTGTTAAAAACCCTTAGTTATGCCTCGGTAACAGATACAATAAAATATTTAATTTAGTTTTTCTTAATTGCATTTTATTTGAGATTGAAATATTCAAGCTCTTTTTATTAAATACTTTTCCTTGGGTAGCATCGTCAGACTCCATATAATCACTGAACAATTGATCATTGTATAATATTGTCAAAATCAACCTAGTTTAAAGAATTTGGGAATAGGTGAGCGAAACATGTTTTTACATCATGATGAGCTGTTAACATATGTGAAGCTTGTTGATTACAATTTCTTCGGAACGATGTAGGATAAATAGGCATTCTATGCAAAAGTCTAAACCGTTTTAGCGAATTGTTCAACAGACGCAGGTTATTCCGGAACCTTTTACAAAAGCCTCAACTAAAACAATTATCTTGACCAAATGAGAATTACAGAGAAATGCCAGTTTATTGAAATAGCATTTATTTAAGCAAAATATTTTATTATATTTTTAAAAACAACTTGATTAAACAATAAGAATAAAACTATTATAAACTATTTTAGGAAGCCTATACAGCAAGACATAGAGATGTGATAAATTTAGTACAATTGATAAAAGTTTAACAAGAACGATGATTGCTAATGACAATTCTAAATTAGCACAAACACTGTCGGTTCATGAGGCATTTTCCAAATCATATGTCGTCTAAATCGATTTCATTCGATTTGTTTGGAAAGATGGAAACTTTGTAATATTGCACCTGTATGTTCTTAAAGCTCAAAGTTGTGATTGAAAAAGAAGAAAAATGGAAGCAGCTATGTTAGTCTTAACCTTTTAATATCACTCTGCAAAGAAATCAAATAAGTAAAAAATTTTTTACAATTTCTTAAACAATTCTCATTTATTAATAAATTGAAATAACTGATTAAAACAGACAACATTTTGCTGGGTTTATTTAACGTTTGTCGAAGTCGTTGATGATGATGGTTAAGTCTTTTACGAAGGCAACTAAACCAGCATCTTTAACAGTTTTAAATACATTGCAGCGCAAGCAGAAACAGAAAATTAAGGCGAATTATTTACTATAAAAACAAAAACAAAATTTGCAACAATACCATTCGAGCGTTAAAAATGCATTTACGCGTTAAATGCTAAAGCAAAAAGGAAAAAGGGAGGACTGAAAATGTTGAATAAATGATTGCACTGATAGTGATACCAGTATTAACTATTCTATGAATTCTTTGTCTTGTAAAATATACAACGGCAGCTACTTTCAACTACCACCGACTCTTGCCTAAATATTCTTGTAATTTCTTGAGTTGCAGTTGCACTTTGGCAGTATATGTGAGTGTGAGTGTGAGTGCGTGAATATTTGGATTTGAATTTTAATTTAAAATTTTTGTTTGCCGAAAGTTAGTTAATAATTTACACAGATACTAAGCAACTTGTGCATTCATGGCCATGGATTTTGCTAACTCACTGCGTTTTTTTTATCTTTTGGGTGGAATGGCAGTTTATTGTGTTGAAAAAGTATAATATTATAAAACTTTCGACACTTGTGATGAACTCGAAAGCTTGAAATGCAGTAGCAACGACTAAATTCATTTACAAAATTGCCTCGAAAAGTTGTTTATTTTTGTGTGAATATATTCTTTTCTTATTCAGAAGGATGAATAAAAATGGCTTTCTCCTTGTAATTTTTAAGCTCAACATCATAACCATCAGATAATATTTTTTTTTCTTGCATATTGTTTCCTTTTAAGGCCCAAGCTTAAATTATAGCCAGGCAAATAATTAATACAGATGAACTTTTTGTTTAATTCTAGTGTCTTATGCTAGTGCAGCATTTATTGTGTAATTGCAGTTGTTGTATTGCTTTGTTGTTTGTTGTAACAATGTGTAATTTTAAGCAAAAGCAAGCCGCTATTGTTGTACTTTGAATGTATTTTTTTTTTTTGTAAAACTTAGTTTTGTAAACAAGTCTCAACATATTGCAAGTAAAATTCCACTTCAAACAGCTTATTATAAGCGTAAATTATTTTCTATTATCTATCAACAAAATATTTTTGACTATTTCTCGGGTGCAACCAGTCTGCTTCGAAGCCTTCCTCGAAAACATAATTCTGTTTTAATTATTCTGATAACTAGAACATAACGCATATCACCACAACTCACTCTTGTACCCTTTTCCTTTTTGTTGAAATTTAAATTTTGCTTTACTGATACGACTAAACCACTAAATAGTTTAAAAAACAAAAGTTATTGTACTAGTTGCAATATAGCAAAATAGACGGTCAGATTTAAATTTGATTTTTACAATATATGCGGGTTAAGGGAAATTTTTTTCCATTTATATGCTCTCATTTGTCTTCATTGACCGGATATTTTAGTCTTATATGCGACTATGCTGTCTGAAAATGCTGATCCACGGGGTTTTCACTTACCTGAGTACCACCTTCTGTTCCACTGGGGCCTTGCATTGTATATACGCAATGAAGTTGTTTAACACAGTGCCAGCAACCACTGGGCACCTGTGACCCTGAATTTTACTGCCTTTGGGTTAAATGCAGAACCAGGTCACATCTTTTGCATATCGGGTTTCTCTACAGAAGTCCAAACGCTAGAAGGGATAAAACTTAAGCTAGGTCCGATTCTCCTTCCAACTCCCATATCTAAGATTCTCGAAAGTTGTTCGAGCTGTGAAGTTATTGTTCGTGGCGATTTCAGACGGCCAGTATGTTGAGTTATTTGCTGCTCCCAACCACCTTGTGCAATTAGTGAATGAACCAACACGCATTCCTTGTGTTGAAGGGTACCACAGTAATACGCTCGACCTTTTTCTAACTTCAGATTCCCAAAAGTAGGAAGTTAGAGTTTGTGCACCTCTCGACAATTCTGTTTTGCACCATCTCCACCTCCTTTTCATAATCAAAACTTCACAACGTTTCGAAAATATATTTATTTGAAGGTTCATTGAGATGAGCTCAACGAATTCTTTAGGCAATTTAATAGGAAACTATGCTTCTTGCACAATAATGTCAATGCAACAGAGAAAATGATTGCAAACATGATTTTGTTTGGAACGAAAACTTTTATTTCACCAAAAAACAAAAAAAAAAAAAAAATTCGTGAGTCAGACGTGCATAAATGTGAAGAAGGGAAGCATTCAATACCTGGCGTAGAAACAAAAACGCAGATACTGTTTCACTATGCAAAAGGGCAAGATCTTCATGTGCCAATATACTAAGACATGAGAAAAGAGTTTTAGTCATTTTTGGTTAAAAAGGTTTTAAAAAAGATCTCAACATCAACAAGTCTCATTGGCCGAATGGGATTTCAACACTGCTCTTGAAACAACATGTTGCAATCCGGAATATTACTACATTCCGGAAAGTGCTACATTCTTTAAGAAAGGGATAGAGAAAAGATGAAACAGGTGGTCAATGTAGAAGGATAGTCGAAAATCGACTGCTGTATAAAAACAGCACAGCGACCGCTGAGCAGCCCCACCGAAGTCAATTTTTATTTTTGTAGTAAAAAAAAAAAAAGGTCTTCGTTGGGAATTGAACCTACAACCACCATACTGACAAGCTAGTACACTACCTACTAGCCTACAGGGGCACCTAATACTTATCGGGACATTGATGCAACTCCATACATCATTTCGAAGACAGTAAAATAGTGGCTCTATATATTTCCAAGGCATTTGATAGAGAGTGGCATGATGTACTTCTGTCAAAACTTCCTGTTTTTGGTGTCAGTGATAATTTCTCGAGATTTATATCGAGTATTTCCAGGAATCACACTATACGAGCTATTATAGATGAGATTTCATCTGACGAGTTCAAGATTGATTCGAGGGTACCGCAAGGCTCCGCTTCTTTCTCCTACCCATTTTCTTATTTTTCTAAATAACCCTCCTTGTCAAACTTTCAACACTATATACTCTTTCGCAGACGATAGCATCATTTGTCATTCGTAGTCATTTGGTAATAGACCGAACCAGTTGGAGGGGAGTTCTAAAAGGCGGAACATGAATGATATGCTTAATCACGATTTCTCAATAATCCCGAAATGGAGTCGTGTAAGTAGAGTCGATTTTAATGACCGTAAGACGCAATGTTACATGCCTAAGCATAAATATGTATTTGGAAATGCTGCTGGATCTGTTGTTATGGATAATATAGGTATTGCGCAATCAGACGCTCTTGATGTTCTTGGCATGAAAATTCAGTGCGCCCCTCGATTTTCTACAACTATGTAAGAGAAACTTCACTCCATCTGATCTTTAGCTATTATGGCTAATCTACCTATTTTTAGAAGCCCAAATGCGGCAATTTTGCTTGTTAGCATACCCTGATAAGTGAAAATGGGCTTCCTCTGATAAAATTACTTTTTCAAAAAAACCAGCCGGTTGTTGCTGAGGGAATTGAGCAAATCTATAGCGTGAATGGTTGGTCGGCTTCATATCCTGCACCAGTTGAGTTTGGTGAAGCTTTAAAGTCGAATCCTTATGCAAAATTCGTCATGTGGTGGTTTTGGATAACCAAATTTGACAAATTTGGATCTGCTTTAACACTGTGGCTCACAGTTGCGATGTCAATCGAATCGATTTCAGCCGTAAAACGAAATAGGAATAAAAAACTTTGACATCTGTCAGCGTGGTCGTGGTGGGCACTTTCGATATATCATTTTTCATTCATAATTGCCGAAATTTTCTTTTCATAATACAATAAAAATTTGAGTTATTTAATTTTTTTGTTTTTTAGACAACAATCGTCTTGTTGAAGAAGACATTAATATTGAAAAACCTAGATAAAAACAGTAGAAACAATAAGAAATTGAAAGCAATTGATTCCCAGCTAATATTTCCTGCTCAAAAAACTAATTCGTTTTGTTTGTAATAAATCAGTCGTTGATTTTATTTCGTTATATTTTGCTGGTGTAGTATTTGATTTTTTCAGATATTACCGCCTATAGCTTTTATTATGTGGACTCAGCTTGCATAGATAACGTTGTAAAAGTTTCTTTTTGTTCCGAAATACTTTTTAAATCTGTTAATAATATATTATTTGTTATACAAACCATTTCAAGCTTATCTGTTCTTAATAATGTTTAACTCCTCTAATGCAACAAACTAAATACATCGTGTCAATCTAATTACATTTAACAGCTTCGTTTCCACTCTACTTGAATTAGTTTCCTTTTATTTTTTTTATGTTTTGCGAAGATTTGTTTATTGACTCTGTAATACAAACAGCAACAAGAAAATTGTTTTACAACAATTTCAACTCAGCACTTGCTTTTAGTAAAGTTGTTTTTCGCCAACAATTATCTTTGAACATTAATCATGTTGCAGCTATAACAACGAGTGTATATATTTTTACTTTAAATAATATAAACTTTTAAATAAATAAAATTTCTTTTTAAAACACAGATTTCTTACTGAAAAATATATTCAGAAAAATAATTTAATTTTGGGTGGTATTTAAAAATAATATTTTCATATAAAATAAATTTTTAATAAAATTTTCTACGATAACGTCTCTGGATCAGTTTTCTTCGCAATTTAACATTTTGATTTATTTGAGAAAGCGAAATATTTTTCTTGTTGCTAATATAATATGAGATTGAAAAAAATATTAATTATGCTTTATTGCTATGCTCTATTTTCGCGTTATATTCTACACTTGGGGTATTTTATGATTTGTTACTAGTTTTTATTTACTCGGCTACATTTAATTTTTATTATGCAATTTTTACGTCTTGGTTAACCACCATACGCGCGTTAAACTAAATTATGTTAGAGTTCTTGAAGTGAAATATAGCCTACTAATGTATATATAGATAATATGTTATTTAATGCTGCTCACGAATAGGTTTTTACCAACATGTTGAATAAGCTTTTCGGACAAAGTTTGCATTGAGAAATCGAAGCCATTTTTTACGACTTGATAACGTAGACGAGTCTTCAGTTGAGTGACGTGTGGTGTTTAACAATGTTATTGCAGTATCTGACTTTGGCAAAGAAGTTTTACTAATGCCGCTCCCAATTCGTGGAGGAATAACCTTATTTTGTGTAATTTCATTATTTCTATCTTTTTTCCATTCACGCTAAAGACTATAAGCACTAATCGCTAATATGTCAATTATATTGCAAAACAAGCGTGGGCCAGCGATTACTTTTTCGTTTTGCTGTAGAATTTCTCACCAGCTGATCTAAACCGTCTACACCTGCCTTAGTTTTTTTATGTATCTATAATATAAAAATAAGTCGGGTTGTCCTTCCTGGCGCTATAACTTCAGAGTGCACGAACCGATTTCCACTGTTTTGTATTGGTTGGAAAGGTCTCGGGCTCCGTGAGGTTTATAGCAAAGAGAATTCAGGAAAAATTTCAAGAGAAAAGCAAGAAAACAGGAAAATTAATTTTTCCTAACAGTTCAATTGGAAACCATCAAATCAATCACGTCTATCGTGCAATTTTTATTCAACTTCAACAGCAGGCATTTGTCCTAAAGGTGGTAAGTTAAATTGGCCCGGTCACTGAGCTGTCTTATACGATAGTTAACTTCCGTAAACTATCCTACTACTTTCACCACCTAACGTATCTCTTCTCTATCCCTTTCTTAAAGAATACTTGACTAAATAGGCATTGTTGCCTGAAGTGCTACTTCTCTTAAAAAAAAATGACCAAAGTGCTGCACAATTGTAAGCTGTTGGAAATGAAAAAGTCCCAGTTGATGCGACAGCTGGATTAATTACTCTTACCAACGACTTTTGCCGATTTGTAGACTCTCAATTAGCTCTTATTGAAAATGTTTTCCCAAATATTAGTGAGAAATATCAGAATTATGCTTGGTTAAATCAACGAGCAATTCTCCGCCCAAAGAATAATGATGTACACGCACTGAATTTTACCATTTAATCAAAAATCGATAGCGATTTGGTGACATAAAAATCCGTTGATTCCACAACAAATCCCGAAGATGCAGTAAATTATCCTACGGAGTTTTTGAACTCTCTGGAGTAACCAGGATTTGCAGCACATAACTTGCAACTCAAAGTTGGTTCAGTTATTACGATATTGCGTAATTTGAATCCACCGCGACTTTGCAACGGTGTTCGACTTTTGGTGAAAAGACTTATGCTGAAATTGATTGAGGCAACCATTATTAACGGAAATTACGCAGGCAAATACCAATGATTCCGACTGATCTTCCGTTTGACTTTAAACGATTGCAATTTCCAGTTCACCTTGCGTTCGCAATGACAATTAACAAGTCGCAAGGCCAATCGCTTAGTGTTTTCCGGATAAATTTAGGAAATCATTGTTTTTCCCATGGGCAGCTATACGTTGCGTGTTTACGAATTGGGAAACCATCCGCTTTGTTTGTGTTAAAGTCAGACCAAAAAACAAAAAATGTGGTTTACCAAGGAGCATTTTAATGAAACGGATAATTTGCGGACACGTATAACGCTTTGATTCAGTATTTACTTTGGATTCACTTTCATTTTTTACTTAGAGAAGTTCAACTAAATTCCGCTTCATTTTTGTAATCGAAATGAATTCATTACTGTTGTGCAATAAAATAAACTTTTTCCTTTTCAAATATAAAACAAAAAAAAAATTTTTTCTTTATCTTTTAATCCCCAAACAAAATGTTACAAAAAACTAAACCATCTGGTAACGAAACGGAGTTCGCCGGCTTTGCTAATTTTATTATAAAATGATATAATTTCTGGCAGCTGATTTCCTCCACGCAATACTTAATCATAAAGATGAAAAGTACTAAGAATATTACCAATTTTGTATTTTTGCGGAACGTATTGCAGCAGCGAAATTTTTTCATTAAAAGCGAACAACAGTTGCAAAGCTCTTGTATGGTTGATTCCGCCAAAAAACTTGGACCGAACTGTAACTACAATAGTATTTTATACTACTATACTAAAATACACTAAAAATAAACAAAATAAATAAAATATACCAAAATATACTCAAACGCAATAAAATTTACGAAAGTGCACAAAAATACACCAAAATATACTATACACTAAAATATACTTAAATACACAAAAACACACTACTAGAGTACACTCAAATATACTAAAATATTTTAAAATTTATTAAAATACAACAACATAATCTAACGTCAAGCACTTCGTTTTAAAAACTGAGGTGTTTGACGTTATATTTCGTCCTTTCAAACCTTAGATACTGTCTATATCCACCTGGATTTTTCTCAGATTCTGCATCATGAGATGACTAATCTATATACGCCTGTAAAGTTAAAGCAAAATTTGCAACATGGTACCCAAAGTTTTATGCTATACTTTGCCGGCTTTAAAGGCATATAGTCTTGATCTAAATGCCAATAGTTGCTCATCAACTGCTGAGTTTTCATGTGGGATATCAACGCATTTATACTATAACCTTCTAATAGGAGGTAACTTCAATTTTTTGAATTGTTTTAATGACATCGGTGATTAGAATATTTGTCTACTAGTTTCTTCATTCTACAAGCTCTTCAGTGATACCATGTGAATTATATACGCCAACCAATAAAAGAATCCAAAATATGACTCTAATGTAGCAGCATCAACATCTTCCCAATCATTTCCGTAAACATGTTTCATGCATACAAATCTTTAATTCAAATAACGTGCTTAAGCGATGAATTACTAAAACTTGATAAAACACAAAGCACCCCATAGTTGAACTATGGCGCCAGATATATTGTATATCTGATATACATAAATGTTACCACTTAATGTTAATTTCTAATAATGTTTATACTTTTTTCTTGATGGATGAAATTTCACTCGATGGACCTTTATGTAATTTTCAAATATTTCCGTAACAGTGAACTATGCAAAAAAATGTTTTTGCTTTAGGTTTGTTGATATGATATACCAGCTATGAAAATTAGATACAGGTCGGACAAAATTATACAGTTTAAAAATTCAAAAAGAGTGAAATTTCAACTGAAGATCGTATGAGGGTAAATATTGACGTACTCTTGGTAACTAAGATTTCTGTTTAACGGCAGGTTAAAACGTCTAAATATTTTAACGTAAAAATATCTGTCATTTTTTTCCAGTTGTTTTCTAAACAATAATATTTATGCACAAGTATTCGTGACTTCATCCAAATAATTATGTACATTTTTGAGTTTAAAATCTTTTTAAAAATGACTTATTTTATTTTAGTATAAAAATATAAAGTCTTCTTTCGCAAAAGCATCTGACTAGTTGAAAGTTTATTTTAAGCTACCATATGTCCCCTTTACATCTTTCACAATATTTGTTATTCTTATGAATGACGTATTCCACTATCCAGCACTATCGAGTTGAGTGAATGAGGCAAAAGCAAGAATTTTACTGCCCATCACAATTTCGTAACAATCTCTTTATAGAGGTAAAATAAGATGGATATCGGAATATTTTTATATGCTGGGTATTGTTAGCGTAAAATGTCAGTATAATGCTCAGTATATAAAACGATTTTTCCAGAATCAAAAGTAACTATAATTTTTAAAATGTTGTAAGATATTGCTTATAACTTCTGATTTTTCATAAGCTATGCAATCTATATCCGACTTTAAATGAAATAAAACTCTTGTATATATACAATCTAACTTAAATGTAAAATTTATAGGTAGTAAGGTGAAGAAGCTAATCGGGAAGAATTTTCGCTAGGATTTAGCGGATATATTTTAAATATGCTTTTTTCGATATCATTTTTCCAACTGTTAATATTTATGATATGGAAACCATTGACCGGCCCATTAGCAAATAAATTACACTATTGATTCTCTCTTAGTCGCTATGCAAATAATACACATATATAGTTTTCTTCTTGCTCCTTACTCTAGTACCTATAGCCTTTCCAATAACTAGGTTTTCCTGCTATTCTATAAAATAAACTATTTTGAAAAACGATTCCATTTAATAAATTTTCCGTAATGAACCACATAACTGAATTCTATAGTTTTTAGATTTTTTTTTATTGATTTTATGTAATTTAAATTGTTTTTAGGATATCACATTAACATAATTAGTTTTAAAATTATTTGGCACAAGAGTCATGTTTTATCATGTTTAATTTTGCATTAATAAGCCTCCAATAATTTTAAAGTGCACTTATTTTTGGATAATTGTGTTTGTTTGCTTAATTTTCGACAGAAAAGCAGTAATGTACAATGTACAACAGCTTTAACATCATGATAGTATTAATTTAAATTTTTAAGCTCCCACTTGATAAAATATAAGTCTAATTAAAACTTGTTTTTATCTGTAAACATATTTTAGTAAAAACTTGAACATAAATTCCGTATACAATAACATAAAGAGCATTTAAAACAAATTCAAAATAGTTTGTGTCAAAAGGAAGCGTATACTAAACACAAGTGGAATTTAATGTTGCACAATGGGGACTTTTGCATATTAAATGTTGAAAAATCTGACAACCTGTTGCAAAAAATGTGTAACACTGGTACTGCACGAATTTCACAAAAGTCAACTAAACATCGTTTGTCTCTTTATCAAAGTGTGTCTATTTGCAAGTGAGAGATGAAGCAATTTGAATAACATATAACAACTTGTTACAGTTCATATAAATAAAGTGAATTTCAATGAAGAAAATTAAAGGAATCGTGTTTTATTAACTATACCTTTCGAACACTTTACTTAGTAAACCTTAACTTGGGCATGAACAGCGCTATAGTGGACTCATAATAATCCAAAAATATTTGTGGGCAACACTGTTTTGTATGCTTTCAGCAGTGAACTAACTATTAAACATGATAAATGAGCTACATGGAATTTGCAAAAAATCTCGTGGCATTGAAGTGTTAATGGTGTATTTCAAAAGGTGTATATTATGTACGTTAATGGGAGTGGGAATATCTCTGTTCAGTGCTGTAAATGCTTAAACTTTGCAGCTAAAATGACTTTCCAAAATATATGAAGCTTGAAATTCCTCAAAGCTATTCATATTCTCCCATGGTTTAGCAAAAAATTGATTTTAATAACAGAAGTTCATTCTTTGTTTGGTTTTTTTAGTTTAAGTATTTTAAAATAACAACATTGCGACATTTACCTCAAAAAATGTACTTTTATGTCAGTTTTTGAAAGGAAATACATTAGAGATGCATCCGAGGTTAACTTTTTTGAGTTTTGAATATACATACCATCTTAAGCAGCTATCGAAAATCGTGAATTCTGAAAATAGTTGTTTGTATTTAGGGTTCGATAAGAAATCGTGATTCTGGAATTTAAAAAGGACATAGATTACAATTTTGAATGTATTTTATTGTGTTGTAAAGATAATGAAGCAGATTTTTCAAGCAGGAAAAAATATTGTGAAAATACGGTTTTACTTTATATTCAAATAATTTTGGGAAATTTCGACGGCATTCCAAAATTGTGCTTGAATACTTAAGGGATATTAAAAACTATAGAAAGTATTAAAAACGAAAAACCAAAAATAGGTCATTTTGATATATAGCGTACTGATGGTTTTAGAGACAACAAGTTTGGCTTAGATGGTTGAAAAATTAAAAATCACCATTACCTCAGAGAGAGAGAGAGAGAGAGTGTGATACATTAAAATCGATTTGGAATTAAAAATTTTCAAATTGCCTGGAGAAAATTATAACCATTAGGTTTTTCTAAAGTAAACAATATTTTCTAGACGGATTCCATGGATCCTGCAACTAACTATTAAGTTATTAGATGACAATGATAGTATTTAAAATAATTAATTTCAATTCGTCGCTATATTCTACCATCCTAAACTTATTCAAAAATGTTTGCGTCTAGCCATCGACAATAAGAAATCACTAATCGACAGATACTAACCAATCTTTTGATTTAAAAAACCTTTATATTTAAATATTAAAATAATTGAAATTAAAAAAACTGATATTTTTAAATTTAAATTATTTAAATATCTCTTAGTACATGCATAAGAAAATAATTTTATTTTTTTCCTTTCTAGAAAAGGGTCTTTTTTTTATTCATGATATATATTTTTAATATTTAGAAAGTGGCTAAACAGCCTAAACATCTCACTGCTCTACTTAAAGAAAAGATAATTTTACAAAATACAAATACGCAAGAGCTTGTCGAAAAATTTAAGGAAATCAGGGTAACCGAAATAACGCGACTCGTTTCTTTGACATCAAGGATTTATATACCTCAATAACAACCAACACACCACCGACATTACAAAGGCGATAATAAAACAGATCCAATCTCCCTGTAATACGTTGATTTATTAACCGCTTCTACATGTAAACACATTAATGGATAAACAAAAACTACAAATTAGTATAGACACGTAGATAACACCATATACATGCTGGAACAAGACAACGCCGATTAAATTATAACAGGCTTAAACACAATCAATAATAATATTATATATATAATGGATAAACAACAAGGCAAATAATGGACAATAACACGAGGACCTGACTGTCTAGCCTTTGACAATTATAGAGAACTAACTACGAAGGACACTACCATCCACTGCTATCGATAAACCTCTTAGACAATGACTTTATAACCGAACAGGTAAACACTACTTTAGCTACAATTTTCACACCACTGAAATGACTCGTACACTCTAACAAACGAAAAACTAGGAAATTAGGTTATGGCAGGAGGAAAAAGGGAGCAGTGTTTACGGATATTCGATTCGAGTTTTCCTATAGTGAAAGTGACAGGAGAGATCTCTGAAGGAAATTTATTCCACATACCAATCGATCACAAATGGATGCGGTCTCAACGAAAATCGAGCGACTAACAGGAACCAGTTCCCTAATTTCGTTAGAGCACTTACCATTGTAGTAACGATAAAACAGAGAGAATCAATAGAGTTAGGTATGCTACTGTCTCCCCAATGACCACCTTGACGCTCTCCTGTACGCGGTCGCGTAACTCCAAAATAGACTTTGGGGCACCGGCAAATATATGAGAGTTATATTCCATCTTTGGACGGATATAGGTGGTATAAATAGTACGAAGATCGGATGGAGTGAAGTATCTCTTACACCGCTTTTAAAAACTCCGAGGCATTTGAAAGTTTCTTTAGAAACTTGAGAAATGTGTTTAGTCCATCGAACATCATACTGAATTTTCATGTCAAGAACATCAAGGAGCGTCCGATTCCGTAATACCTATATCACCATAGTATCAGATGTAGCACCATTCGCGAACGCAGATCTATGCGTAAGCATGCACGATCCCATTCCAAGATTATCGGCATTTTTCAACATAATTAAACTGGCGCCTAAACAATGCATCCAAATTGGACTAAAAATAAGATTAACGTTACAAAACCGCCATCTTGGGAGTAATAATAACCCTCAAATGTATGTTGAGACCCCGTTACATCTAGAAAATCTGACTATTTGATGTGCTTCATTGCCTGGTGAAATCATTGGTCCGTACTTCTTTAAAGACCATGCTGGTCACAACATTACAGTCAACAGCGACTGCTGTAGCGCCACGATTGCCAACTTTTTCATTCATTAATATAACAACCATGATGTGCAAATGCTAAGACCGCGCAACATGTCACACAGCTTGTGTCACAATTGATTTATTGAAGCAAACATATGGTAACCGCATAGTTTCACGTTTGGGACACTTGAATTCACCTTCAGAATTTTCTGTGGGGCTATGTAAAAACATTAGTTTAAGCCGATAAGTCACCAACGATTGATGACTTGGAGGAAAACGGCTACAAATGTTGGAAAAAATCATTGAAAATAGCACCATGAACCAGTCGTGGCTCATGTCATATGAAGTTATAAATACAGATAAGAAAGATTATATTCGAAGAAAAGTAAATTTTAGTAATCTATACCTTTATATAGTACACTCTTTATAAGTAAACAGACTACGCTAATATATTTTAAAAAATTAACTGTTTAATTCTTACATTCGAATTTATTCTCTAAGCTAAATTTTCACTTGGCTAATTTTTTCCTTGCTTAGTATTACAAAACACAAATTGCGTAATTATCAACCTGCATAAAAAGTATATTAAGTTAACATTTATTCCTTGAACAAAAACTTTTTTTGTTTATATACACACAAAAATACACTTTGACGTCTAACAGTCTTAACGCTTTGTTATCTTCACTCAATAGAATTTTCACTTTAAGTAACTTTATTGCCCAACAGATGGTGCTTATATATTCTGTTAGGGGCGGTTCTCGCATATACCAGAAAATTCTACTTCAACATTATCTCATGTAGTTGTTGTTATCATTATTCAGTGTAGGCACCTGTTTGGCTGTGTGTGTGTTTTTTTGTTCTGTGTTACTTGATTTTGTTTTCTATTTGATTTTGTTTTGTGTGTTGTTGTTGTTGTTGTGAGATTATTTAGAAACTACATAATATGTAAAAAGACACGATGGATCATTTCGTTTACTATTTTTGCTGATAACTATTTTCTTTTAAAACTTAAACAAATACAAATTCATTAAATTGTGAATAATAGCAAACGGGGCGAAGGTAGGAAATTAAAGCTATAAACAAGGTACCATACGAATTCTATAATATATTTTTTGTAATTCTATAATAAAAATTAGAGAGCAAAATATTTAAATAATTAAGAGAATAATTTTTTTTCATGAGCTTTATTTTTATATTCACAAATGAAAATATATCGAAGTGAACTAAAACGTTGAATATTTTGCGATTTTATTATTATGTTTCCTTTTCCGAAGTATAAATTTTGCACATATTCAACACTTTCTGAAAAATAATCCACGAATTAAAATGTCCTGTTTTAAATACATATTGAACTTGTTAATTTTATTTAACCCTAGAATATCATACTTATTTTTATATCGCAAACGTCATACTTCGTCGAATCGAGTACGGCTATATTCAAAAGGATGCAAAGGATTATTTAAATAGTGAACATTTTCAATACTTAGCTTTTCCAATTGTTTCTTATGTATTTTATTGAAATAAAACGAATAAATGTCGTTTTTAAATAAAATTTAATCCTAATAAAAAGTTTCACGGCACTCCTTCATTTGCCTTATTAATAAAATATAACAAAAAGAAAAAACTTCAAAGTTTCAGTCTTTATTTCACAGAGTTCTATTTTGTGCTCCCTACAAAGGCTTTTTCTACATTTTGAACATAATGACTTTGTCATACGACGATTAAATGAAAGGAAAAATGCACATACCTTCCGCTTCTCGTTCTGTCATTGCTGGCACACACCGTCACTGCTTTCCGTACTATGCGGCACTTGCGATATTTTCGCGCACCGAATTTCTCAAGGTTGGTATCTCAAGCCCTTCAGATATGTGCATTTGGACAAGCGAAAAATGTAATTTCTTCATAAACTCACTGCGACTTAGAGGCTTAAGTTTTGCTTCGAACATATTGTGTGCATAAATAACGCAGATGTTTATGAAAGCCATATTCAAAATACCATAGAACTGGCATATTGGTCATCCGTTTGTCTTTCTGAAGCAGTTCATAGTAGAGCACATTTGATCAAAAGTATCGACGCCACCTTTTGTTTTATTGTAAAACTCAACTATATAAGGTTTATTGGACGTTTGATTGACTGATCCTTCTTCATTGCATGGCAAATAAACCATTTTGTTTGGTTTTGGTTTATAAGAAAGTAGCGTTAATTCGTTGTCATAACAGAACATAGATGTGCCACATTTACGTCCCTTTTTATTTTTTTATTCTTTAGGTATTTCCTTTTTGTTTGATCGCAGCGTACCAACGATCGTCAGCTTATATGGTTCACGTAAAAGGGATTTTGCAAGTGGAACTGACGTAAACCAATTGTCCATTGTAATATTTTTATTTGTTCCATAAACAGTTTTTGCTAGTTGTTTTACATAATACTCGCCAAGTGGCAGATTAGTTTGGTTTGAACCTTTCCCTAAATACGGTGCACCATCAACCATGTACTTCATTCCGCTACCATTTTTAGGCCGTATTTGTTAGGTTTATTTGGTATGTACATTCGGAAATTACATTTACCTCTGAAAGCCAGAAATTTTTCATCAATTGTTAGGTACGGCCCGGGAGTATAATTGTCTCTACATTTCTGAACAAATATTTCCCACACTTTTCTTATTGGAGCAAATTTGTCACAAACTTGTTGAATGCGTACAGCTTTATCACCAAATCGAAGATAAGATAAAAGAAACCTAAACCTGGCCTTAGTCATTGTAGACAAATACTGAGCTCCCGAAAAGGATCGGCTCAACAATTCATCAGCAGACAGATGCTGATCTTTTTTGGTAGCAGCCAAAACTAATATACCTATGAGGGCAGATATTTCAAGTAATGAAGTTTCCCTCCTTTGCGGCTCATCTGTAGTAACAAGTAAGTTCGATTTTCAATTGGCTATCTCACCATTTGTCCATTTAACTATTTCAGTAATAATATCATTTATTATAAACATATGAAAACACTGCAGAGGGTCAGTAATATTCTTACACTCCCTTGTCGGTCCTCTTATTTGGTGAACGATATTGAGTCCATAATGGTGAGATTTAGCTTTTCTGGTCGACCACTTGTTCTTATCATTTCCCCGCAATATTGATTTTGTGAACGGTATTATATTGGACTTACGCATTAAAGTATTTAAAGGAACATCGTCCTCATCTGAATCGACTGATTCATCTGATGAACTTCCTTCTTCTACTTCTACCTCATCATCTGACGTATTGCTATTCTCTAAATTATATAAATTTTGTTCGCTATCGTCGTCCAGTTCGATTTCGTCGTCGCAATTTGAAAAAAATCTTTAAATGTTTTCATCAGTTAAACAAGCTGTCATTGTAATATTAACGAGTAAATATGAAGCCAAAAACTAACAAAAAATATTAAAAAACTAATACTATGAAAGAAAATTATATTTCTGAAAATTACACAAATATCATATATCGTCATTTCGACGTTGCATTTTCAGAAAAAAATAGCGTTAAGGCTGGGGCACATAAAATCCGTCATCCGTCATACGTTGTATTTTTCAACTGACAAGTACGTTGAAATACACGTTTTCTTATCAGCGTTGTCATAATCAATACGTCTCCGTCAACGCAAAGTACGAAAGTTGGCCAACTTTTAACTTTTGACGTACGCTGAGTACTTTGACATTTTTTATTTGCTTCTTCTTGGTTTTTTTCTTTTCGCTCTTTCGTAGTAAAATATTTTTAAAATAAATTATAAATAATAATAATAATAATAATCATAAATAATGGAATAAATAGTACAAATTCCCATTAATAGAAAGTATATGATGTCGTCTAACTCCATTTCAAATGTGCACTTTAATAAAACTTTGCTGCAAAAAAATATAAAATAAGAAAAACAAAAAAACAGATGATTTCTTATCCGTCAACAAAGTACTCATTGTGCCAACTTCATCCGTCGGTACTTTGACTTCAGTTGAATACTTCAAAGTATAACGCATGACGGATTCTATGTGCCCCGGCCTTAAAAGTCAGTAGGATAAGTTTTTTAGTGTAGTTAATTTACCATTATTACAAATATGTGATTTTTGTTTTTGTTTCAAAACACATAAATTAGCGTATAAAATCACTTAAGACTTTAGGACTTTGAAACACTAAATAAACATTTCTGATTAATATATGCCAGCCGTAGAATATATAATAATAATTTTTATCATATTGTGAATATAATAAGTGTAAAACTTGTTGAGGACTTAAGGCCCAACTATAATATGCATAATCTGGCTTAAGGTAATGTCTAAAGTTGTACGAAAAGTCTGTCAAATGTTTAAGCGAATCATTGAAGACTTTTACGTGGCTATATTGTACTTACATGAATACAGAAATTATTATGCATAGTTGGACATTTATTTTATTCGTACTTTTGCAAAAAATAATTTCGTTCTAAATAAATGAAATTTATTAGCAAAAAGGCCTTTAATAATCATATTTTGTATACTTAATACTATCCTTATACAAATTTTTAATTTTTTGTTAATAATCTTAAGAAAATTACGAAAACAAAATTACACATAAATCGCTGTGTGTATTATTTGGGCCAAAAGTACTAAAAAATGCTACTGTGTGCATAATTGAATTTATAAACAATAAAAAACTAAATTTTGTTGCAAATTGTGTGTTAAAAATTAAAAAGAAAATAAAATGTTTAAAGGCCCTCGTTTCTTTGAATTGCCGTTATAATAAAACGCGTCTCTTTTGTCATATAAGTTATTTTTTCTTTGCACATTTTCTATTAAATTCAGATAAAATTTTTTTGCTCTCTATTGGAATTTGTTTTCTAATGTATCTATAACACAATGCAAAATCAGCTGCTTCCGTACGGAATGTGCAATCAGTTTCGTACTTTGCTTAAGCAATTGACATATGACGAAACTTGACGAAAAGTTTTGTTAAGTACATTATAGTTCGCCACATATGATTATTAGGTATTTGCACAGTTGCTTAAGTTGGCTTAAGCCTGCATATGCATATTATAATTGGGCCTTTAGGCTGTTGCAAGTCTTTCATTTTTATTTAATATGTACGTAGTTAAAGAATAATTTGGTTTTAGATTTTATTAGAAAACAGGTTTTCTTTTAGTAAAGAATTCTGAACGAGAGGGCAAAATAAACTACATCGGACATAACAATATAAAACAATGCTATATTGAAATGAAAATAAAATCTTCCGTAAAGTATTTGTATTGAAAAGTACATTTTTTAATTATTTCACTATAGATAACATACAACGTTTGACAGTAGTTTAACGAAATGTGCGCATATTTCAACAACAACTTGAAAAAAATGGATTTTGTTCTAAATGTCAGCATATTCAGCACGCATGGATGTTTAGATGTACTTCAAAAATATTTTATATTTTTTTATATTTTATATTTATATAAGCAAATTTTTTGCGTTTATTTTTAAATTATTACTTTTTTTCTGGGAATAAATAAATAAATAAAGGCAGACATTTCTTACAAAAAACGTAAATACATTAGCTTGCTATTACAAATTTAAATAACACTGATGTACATTTTTTCTATTGTCATTTTCTGTAGTGTAAACCGTTATTACTAGATGTTTGTTCGATGTGACCGGCGAACGCTTTCGATGTGATGACATCATTGTCAAGCTGTGTTTCGGACTATATTGATGAGTCAGTGTTCGTCCGAGTTCTTTCATTATTGTATTCATGTAGGTGGATGACATTTTATAAGGGGCTTATCTAATATTTCCTTCTTTTATAATTAATATAATAATTATTTTTTATAATAATTATTTTTACAATAATTATTTTTTAGAATGTGTGAGTAGTTTTAGTGGTGTGAAAATTGTTCTTCCTTACCTGTTCATTTATAATCTCGCTGTTAAAAGTTTATAGATTTGTATATTTCCACGAATGTTTAGTCTATGTTTGTTTTAGTACTGTCATACAGTCATCTATTTCTCTTGGTGTGTATTCGTTAGTATCAAGGTATTATGCGAAGTTAGAGTCTTCTCTTTTTCGTTTATATGAGCATATGTGTTTATTAAATCTTGTTTTTACTTTTCGTCCATTTTGACCTATATAAGTATATTTACAGATCCGAGTAATTTCCATATATCCTTCTACTTTCACCACCTGTTTCATCTATTCTCTATCCCTTTCCTAAATAATGTAGCACGGTACTTGCCTAAATAGGCATTGTTGCCTGAAGTGCTACTTCTCTTAACAAAAAAAGTTGTATACTCTGGAACTGTCGATGTCCTGAGATCATATCTCAGAGTGGTATTGCTGATTTTTAATGCTGTAAATAAAACTTCTTTATAAAAAGGGTTAGTTAATCTATACCTTTCTGGTCCGGTGAAAGTTAAAGTCTGCAGTCGTGTTGTATCAGTTGTCTTTTTGTCTTATTAATTCCTGTTTTTAGTGTTCTATGGTCTGTAGATAGTGTAGCCGTTATTTTTAGCTATGGTGTAAATTGTATCTTAGGTCTGTATATCATATGTTCAATGCTGCTAGTTTATGTTGGGTATGGTGGTTCGAGATAATGTGGATGAACAATTTTCTTCAATGTAATCCATCATTTGTTCGGTGTGGAAATTCATCTTTTGGTTAGGATTTATAGAAATTAAGCCTATCGGTATTTAAAAATAGCTGTTTTAAATTATTATTACATCGCAATTCTATAATTGCCAATTGTAGACCAGATGGATTAACATTAAAAGGCATTAAAAATATATCTAAACATGGTTAGATTTTTTTATAGTCAGCAAATCTGGCTTCAAATTCTGAATACAGTTTTAATAAAGATTGTGAAAAGAATTTTAACTTCTCTTCACTCACAGACCTCAAAGAATTAAGTCTTGGAAAATGAGTCAAATCATTTTTTTCCAAACATTTAGAAAATACAAACAATTGAGTTTTAAAAGACCTCAAACTGCCCCAAGTTTCATCTATAAATTGATTTCTTCCCTGTAACTTCTTGTTCAGTTTATTATAGTCTCGAGTAAATCCGTGAAAAAACAAACTCGATGCACCAATTCTTATTCTCCAATATTTCTCACTCATCCAAAATTTAAGTTTTGGTTTTTAAAAAAACTTCGAGAAGACTCTAAACTTTCGAGAAGGCATGCCCACAACTCAGCCACCTGATCTTTGTGTAATAAAGTACATCTAAAAATTCTGCATCAACTTCCGATAAAAACTTTTAAAATTGTCGATGTAACAAACCACGGGCTCGAATGGTATTTGTTATTTTTAATATCCAAGGCAGCCTTGCAACAAAATTGTTTGGCTTTCAGGATTCTAACTTTAATAAGCTCCTGCAAACCCCGTATTTTTTCCCACCATGTTAGGTGCTCCATCAGTTGTTAAATTAATTAATTTGGAAATTGGGGCATTAAGAGATTTCATCCCCTTTCTAAATTCATCATAAATTATTTTTCCTGTCGTCTTTCCTTTCAAAGATCTCAAACAAGTAAGTTCTTCCGTTATTACAAAGTTTTCATCGACTCCTCTGATAAAAATTAGAAGTTGGGCTGTATCACTCCTGTCAACATTCTCGTCCTTAGTGACTGAAAAATACTTGAACTTTTTAAGACGTCCATCGAGTTGATTGGTTAAATTAGAAGAAATCGCTTCAATTCTTCTTGTGACCGTTCTACGTGACAGCCCTATAGATTCTAAATCTTTTACCTTTTCTGGGCATAATACTTTTCCAATGCTAATTAACACATCCTTAATAAATTCCCCTTCAGAAAACGGTTTGTTACTTTTTGCTATTTTATAGGCAACAATGTGATCAGCTAACGTGGAGGATCGCTAAACAATTCTTTAATTTTCAAAAAAAACATTTGCTGACTAGATATTTTTCTTTTTAATTCCTCTGAATGAACTTTCTTGTCTTCATCTGTTATTTTATAGTACTTCAACCAAAGATGTTTTGAATTAAAGTGCCTAGCGAGATTATAATCTTTTAGTACAACTACCGGTTCTTGGCAGATAAGACAAATAGGTTTTTGGTTATATTCCATAAATAAGTACTTCCATATCCACGCTTCTTGAAATACTCGACATTCCGAATCAATTTTTCTCTTTCTATTTTCGATTGACATATATGGGGGTAAAAAGCTTAGACTATTTTACTATTGCACTTATATTTACAATACACTTTATTATTTTAATTACACAAATAAAACTGTACTTTGGCAACTTTGTAATTTTACTTCATAATTTATTCTTTACGTCACGAGATTTACACTTTTACTGATTGCTGATTAATCCATCGCTGGCCATTTTATATTTGTTGCGCATGTTGTCTCGAATATTAAAGAATCTTCTAGATCTCACATATAATAGTTGTTGTTATGTTATACGTTCAGTTTTCTATATTTGTTGTTAGTGTTTTATGATGTTTATGTTTCTTCTTGGAATATTGCATCAGAAAGTTGTTGTTCTCTTGTGTGTACAATATTTTCCAGAAAACTACGCAGTTTGTACACAATATAATATGAAATCATCGCATTTTTTGCTAAAATTGTCAATTTATATCTTTTTTAAAACATAATGTAAATTTATTTTTTGGGCATAATTTTTTAATAGGTGATTAATTTTTTTTTTGAAAAACGCTCGGCGGACCGGATTGAAACCTCTCGCAAGCCGTAGTTCGCCCATCATTGGTTTAAAATATATGGCACCTTTGTATGTTATCTTCGGAAGAAACACATGTAGTTGAAATTTTTAAGGTTCAACTCCATAAGATTAATGTTACACCAGGAACTAAATGTACTTAAATGCTTTTGGAGGAGAATATGATCAGCGTGACGACTATATGTTCGAAATATCTTAACGTTGTCTGGGTAGATCATTAATAAACAAAGAAAATAATAAAGAACCCAGATGGCTTCCCTCCGAGTCATTTATTGTTTTCTCCTTAATTTGCTTTTAAGAGCTACAGGAACCTTTTACAACCATTTGCAACAAATTTGATGAAAAATTAAAATTAGGAAATAAAAGCGTAGAATTAAGAAATATTAAATTGAAGAATTTTGGCAATTCTACTCACTTTTTTATTTTACTTTTTTTATTATTTTTTTTTATTATTTAGTTTTTGTTTTTTGTGAATACCTGAGTATGTTAAATTATTTAATTTTAATTTTTGTTGTTCAATATTTTGTTGTAACATGATTTTGTTTTAGTTTTAATGGATGTATGCATCTCCATGGTTTAAAATTCGCATATCATAGACAAATTTTGAAAAGTTGTCATTATGTCAGATGCTCCCTATTATTTTCTACAACATCTACATCTCACATACTCAATATTAGAAAAGGATTACGCAACTTAAAATTGGAGTTCAACTGCATAAAATGTACATTCTGTCACACAAGCAGTCAAACGAACGTATGAATGTGTCTCGGATTTAAGTAGAATTACTGTTCCATATTTGAATTCAAATACTACTTTAAAAATGCACTTTGTATGCCCTTTTATTTTTTCCATTTTAGTTTTATTTCTTTTTTTTTATTTTTTATAACAAAATGACAGACAAATGTCAAATGTTATCGAGTTTTGTCTCTGCAAAACTATAGAATGACACTGCAAAATGTAAAAAAAGAGCTTTTCAACAGATAGAAATAGATTTTTATTTTTGTAACTTGACAATATAACGAAACAAAAAAGGTAAATGTATAAAATTTTACTAGTTAGACTTCAAAGAGCTGCATTTACAATTGCATGTAGATAATCTTTCAGTTACAATCAGTACATACACAGAATACATGAATAGTACAAACAATCATACTCAAGGATACTTAAGTTGTTTCTTCTATTCTTCTATTTACCATACCAAGGGAAAATGTTGTAAAAATTCAATTGATTAGCTTGAATTAACATAACGACACAAATGGAGTAAAGAAATCAATACAATAGAGAAAGACTTTTTTAATATTTGGAAAATATTTAAAACTGAAATGGGAATGTATCACTTAGAGTTCTACTAATAAGTTATTTCCGACTAAATGGTGGTAAATAAACGTTATAGGACCTTACATATTTTTATTCTAAAATTAACATTAAGATTTTAAAAATTTATACTTTATAATTAAGTTTATTATTGGGAAATATTTCTGTGAGTTTATTTACTTTCCGCAGCAAAAGGTAAAGAACTAGATCCCATGTTCCTTTTTAATGATTTCGCTCCTTTCTTTTGGCTAAACTCGTTGCACTGAATTATAGCTTATACTGACGATCAGGCTGACTAGTATGGGTTTTTCAACAAGTTTGACAGTTTTGACATTTAGTTTTTTGCCGTGTTCATAGTAGATGCATTGGCACTTGTTACAATGAACCCAATTTCGCACGAAAATCGCATTAAAATAATTAAAATCCACTATGAAAATGGTGTTTCTGTTAAAGTTACATTTTGTAAAATGCGTGATATTTTCGTACCATATAATCATCCTTCCAACACCACTATTAAGAACTTGGTTGTTGAATGTGAATTGACAGCGCGTGTTCGAGCGGGTCGCTCAACTGAAAACATCGCTTCCGTGAGCCGAAGTATTGAAGCAGATTCAAATTTATCAACTCCTCGACATTCTCAACAATTGGGGTTATCCAAAACCATCACATGGCGAATTTTGCGTAAGGCTTTGACTTTGAAGCCTTACAAGATTTAACTGGAATTGAAATCGACCGACCATTCATATCATCCTAGATTCGCTCAATTCATGCAGTAACAATCGGCTGGTTTTTCTGAAAAAATCATTTTTATTAGAGGATGCCCATTTTTGGGTTTTTAAAAATCATAGAGTTTATGACGTGACTGGGTCATCTTTTTCGATGATGATCACGCTATTGCGAAATGCTAACAAAAATTAATTTTGACCTATTATTGACGCCCTTAATATCACTGTCATGTAGTTTCAACAGGACAGTGCCACATAACACACATCCAATGAAACGATCAATTTATTGCAAACTAAATTTCTCGATCGCATAATTTCACAACAATTAGCAGTTAAGTGGCCAGCCAGACATCACAGGATTTTTTTTGTGGGGCTATGTTAAGGACAGAGTCTATGCAGAGCCAATCGATTCAATTTTAGCCTGAGTTCAGCCTGATTAACGGAATAGGACCACCTATTTTGCCTAAAAATGGTTAAAAGTTTTGATGAAAGAATCGAAATTTGACAGCATGGTCGTGGTGCTAATTTCTCTTCGTGATATTTTATTTTTATAAATTTTTGGTTGATTTTGTTTTAGAAAACCCTTTACTAAATGCTGTTATGATTTAGAATTCTCTACTCTGAGAAAAAAGTTCGTTCTTTGAGGTGGTGTAACAAACCGGAGCCTTAAAACACTATAATTGATTCCCAATTGTAATATAAATAAGAAGTTTACTTTTTTTAGGAGGAGAACTTAGAGGATATCTTCTACCTATGCAGCCTAATACGCCGGAACTAGGTAAAAGGTTATGCGGAGGAGGATAAAGTTTGTCGACATTTTTTTTCTTCTGATGTATACAGAGAGTTTATTCCACATACGAACTGTACAACTAACATCCCAATTTTGTCTGTACAGCAGCTCATTGAACATTCAACCTTAAACAAAGGGGTTCTTGTTGAGAAATGTGTTCCCCAGACAGAATTATAGCTTTAAGGAATAAGTTTCCTATTTTTCTGTAAAGCAAATTCTATTGCACGAGCGTAAAACTACTCAAATACTTCCCATACTTCATGGCTGTTCGAAAAAATCGTACGTGATTTTAATTTCATTTTCTGTTTTGTCTTGAAAATGAGTTATGTGTTTTTTTAAAATTTTTACAAACCAGTGTGTGTTATTTTAATAGTTGAGCTGTATTTTGTATTTGAGGGCATTTTCTTCGGCTAAAGGTGTTAAGGCCGAAATATTAAAAATTAAAAGTAGTAAACAAAATTAGTTGTTTCATTTTAATTTTTCCAATATTTCGTTTAACATGGTTAAGGAATCTACATATAAAGGAACCAGGATACATTTACTATTACACAATAAAATATAGTTACATGAAGTCCATGCATTAAAATGTTGAAAGGAATTTATAGTTGAGTTTGTTAATGACCTGTTTGTCTCAAGAATATTTTTATGTTTATCAATAACATGTCGTTATAATTGAGCGCAATTGTTGGTGTCTGTCTTTAGATATAAGCGTTTTGTTGTTGCTACATTAAGGTTAATATTCTTACTCTCCCAAAATCAGAGCCATGCCTAATTAATGCACAGTGGGCGGCGAGTGCAGTTTTTTGCTTTATTAGTTTACCCACAACCTTTAAATTGGATTTTCAAGATAAGATCCTAGTTTTTGTTGTGTCAATTTGTGTCTTAGCCCTTGCCCCCCGGGGGCACATATATGGTCTTAATAGAGAGCTACTATGTAGACCTGTGCAACTGGCGGAAAAAGGGATCCCAGTCCCCTGAAGTCAGCAGGGGTACAACTGGAAACTCCACTTTATTTCAACGGGATTCAGTGACCCGCAGAGATCCATTATTTGTCTCTTTAAACACTTAACTGTTCTCTGGCTGATTATTGAGGTGGTTGTGGTTTCGCGGCCCAATATCAGTCTATGGTTCTATGGTGGCCGGGTTCATTTCACCTTTAATAACACATAACTGGTGAAATGTTCCCAGATCCAGTGAGCATGCTAGACATGTGTTCTGGACAGGAGTTGGAAAGTCTCCAACTCTTAAGCAAGGAGTGATGATTTGCAGCCCTGCTCTGGAATCATCGAAGTTGCAACTAGAAAGTTCTGTTGCATAGAATTATAGCTTCGGCTTCCTAGAAAGAGCATGAAGTCTCAAATTATGCAGTGTTTTGATCCACCATCTGATTAAGGCTTCATGGCCAGGCGCGAATGTAAATCTAATCACACGTTGTGACTAAGCACATATTGTGATTCCATCTCCCAGGCAATGAATTTTATAAATAAAATTTGATCTGTCTTGTTTAATTTGTCCTTTGTTTTGCTTAATAATTTGTACAACAAATTATTACTCTTCATAGTCAATTCATAATTTTTATGGTGATAATTCTTTCAGAATGTCCAGTTGCTTTATATGTATTCTGGGGATTCCCTCTTGTTAACTAGTGTATTGTTTTTTTAACCTTACATATATGATTAACCCAATTATAGTTTTTCGAGGATAGTTATGTAGTAGTCGTGTATATATAAATTAAATAATATGACACAATTAATTTGTTTCATATTTAAGCCCAACAAATCAATTTTCCCTATTTTGTGACAGATTCAATTTTAATAAAAACTTTGTATAAATATTTCCATTCTATTTGTAAATTAAATTTAATTTTTATTGTATGAGAGACTCCTTTAAAAATAAATAAAAGAATTGCATAAAATATATACCACAATTTAAAGTTTGAAAAATCAGAATGTTTATTAAGCCAAAATTTTTCTCTGCTTAATTTTGAAACAAACGTCATAACAATTTCCTTCTCAAATATTATTAAATTGGCATAAAACGAATGCATATAAAGTGCTTCAATTAAAATTCTTCAAATGTTTTCAAATTCAAATTATTAGTTATCAGATATAAGGAATTTCATTAAGATTGAGAAGATTTTCTATGGTTGACTTAGGCCTAAATGACATCCTTATAATAATTTATAACTATTAAGACTTGCACACTTATTCCTCTCAATACATACAAATGACTGTAAACACCTTTAACCTGAACACAGATTAATTTTATATAAATATAACCCCACGAATAATCGAAATGAATTTGAATGTGTTCAAAGCATATCTTAAATATTTAATTTTAATCACTTAAAAGCAATTTTGCTTACATATCGGAATTTTTATTAAATACTGCAGAAAATTTATAAAAATTCTTTAAAATTAATAAAAAACTTTTGTTGGGTTATTAATATAAATAGTACTATGTATAGTAATTTACATCCGTATGTATTTGCTTAAAGTTAACGTAAATTTGTAATCTCCGATTTGAAACGCAAATGGAAAGAGTGATGTTGTTCGTGATCCCATTACGATATTAGTAATTTAATTTGCAAAGTATCAATTTAACACAATAAAGAAGAGCAATTAGATTTTATTACTGCTGAAGGTATTAACAAAATGTTTTCAGTGCTTGTATCCTTAAGTAGTATACGGTATATTGGCTTACACAATTTTCAATACATGTACAAGTAACTTGAATGCATTACTAAAGAATAATTAAGGTGATAGTTTAATTTCAATCTTAACTTAAATAAATTCGAATACTCACAGACAGAAAACTTAAACAGAGCAAATACCACAACTGTGGGTGATACGAAATGAAATTTTATTCAATAACAAAATTAAATAATGTCATGTGTTTTATTTAACTGAATGCTATACCATAAGTATAGTAATACAATTTTCCACTACACAAATAAAAGGTGTCGTCAATTAACGCAAGACTTAATTTACCTATATAAAATTAGAAACCTGATTACGGTTGATTCGTAAAACTGTTTTTCAAAGAAATCTATCTTTCTGTTAATAAAAACAGAATGAATATCATATATGAAAGTAATTATTTAGACCAGACTCATTAATTGTTAATTGTTTTAGCATTGAGTGGTAATGCTAATGTTTTTTAGTTTTATCTTTGTAAACTAAATAAACATCTTAAAGTATAGTTGAGCATGCTCATAATAAAATTTATATGGGTATGAACATTCTCAAGAAAAATAGAAGCAATACGAACTGTTAGCTACGATTTTAGGTGACCTTAGATCAAATAATTAAGTCTAACTCTATCTGGCTTAAATCGGCGAATTTTTTAAAAATTTTCCAATAAGGATCGACCAACAAAAGAGCTAAACTTTAGTTATGTTTTGTAAGTTTTTATGTTTTCAAAAACAATTTCTTTCAATTGTAATTATCGATTAATAAATTGCATTGAAATTTCCTAACCATAAGCAAGAAAAAAATGTAATTAAATTTTTTATCCTTGTAGCTATTTTATTCAGTGTCAATAGTATTATTTGTATAGACAGTTTAACGTGCTTAATAATAAAAAATAATTCACTATATTTTTTATTACGAACAGGTATTTCTAATATATTTCAAAATAACTCCAGGACGGTCTATACAATTTGGTTAAATCAAATACCAGAATACCAGTTTAGTAGCAAGGTAAGATATTATATTTTTTTTTTAGAAAATCATAAATTCTAATACTGAAGAAAAAATTCTTTATTTTCGTTATTGCTTGTAAAGTTCAATATAGCACGAATAAAATAAATAAGCAATCTTTCAAAATGAATTTTATATGCTAAGCTGGATTGTATGGATTTCATTAAAACCCAATATCACTTAACGAGGAAAAGATTTTTTATTATTCTTAGAGTTCAAGTAAAGTCATTAAATGTAACTCATTTATACTCTTTAGCTCTTCGAACTAACGTCACTGCTACAAGTATATAAATCATCGTAATTCATAAATCATCGTCATCATAAATAATCACTGGGTAGTCGTCCAGAATATTTTAAGGGAAACTTTGCCAAAAACTTTAACAACGAATCGTATTACTTTTTGTAGTTCCTTACTTCTTGTATCGTCCTATAGTACGTGCTTGTTTGAAGCGAACAATCAAATCTTATCCTTTACGTGAGAATAGAACTCTCCCTTATAAAACTAGGTCTACTAAAAAACTGAAAAGTGAAAGCTACGAACAAGGATGATGAAAGCTTTCAACCCTTAAATATAAATTCATCAGTGATACAAATGATATATTTTATTCGATATATAGCTGCCTGTATGAAAATTCTTAAAACCCATTCATTCGTCAACATATTTGAAATAGCAAACAATTTTGATTTTTTTGATATTTGTTATTTCGGACATCCTACTCGTATTTTCTTTATTTAAATTTATTTCAGACTTATATATTATTATTCCTTAATATGCAATATAAAGTGCAACTAATTACGCTTTCAAAGATTTGCACAAGAAAAAGTTTGTAATTGATAAATTTTCAAGAAACCTTTGACCAAATAAGATAGTATTAAAGATTTTTAATAATAGTAAAGAGAGTTCTGTAGTCAACATATTTCATTTTCAAATGATTAGTCAGCTCATAAAACAAATCACTGTTATGACAGAGGAGTATTCTACCAAGGACATAAAGAAAGTTTAAAGGCATTTGCTTGCGCTTAAGCATACCTTTATTATCCCCCGGGGGCACATGATAGTCTTTTTGGAGCCTACTATTCCATCTAGACTGGTGTTTTGGGGGGTAAAAGTGTCCCCGGCCCCTCAAAGGCTAGTAAGAGCCACCTGGACAATCCACTATATTTCCACGGGAATCAGTGAACCCCAGAGTTCCGCCATTTGTCTCTTTAGATAATTAGCTGTTCTCTGGCTGATTATTGAGGTTGGCCCCTATATGGGAGTATCGTGGTGGCTGTGTGTTTCGATACCCTCGTGAGAGTTTGTGGGTCGGATCATTCACAATGAACACAATGACTGGTTCACGTCCAGTGAGTATGAATGCCGTTGTGTTCCTAATTATATTAAGCTTCATACGTTCTGGACCAGAAGTTGGATAGTCTCCAACTCTTAAGCTAGGAGTGAAGGCTGTGACCTACTTCGAGCTTTAGAAATTGCAACCGGAGAATGCACAGATGAATGCACAGATTCGAAGGCCTTCTAGGGCGAGAATGGCGCTACATACCATTCACAGTGGTATGACCACCATCTGGTTAGGGCTAACTGCCGCTACAGTTGTAAAATCAAGTCTCGCAAATACCTTCATTATATAAGTACAAAATTAACATATGACTATAGTAAATATATTTTCGCTATAAGTGCCATAGTAGTATTTTATAATAATAAAACTTTGGTTTTGGTTCATAATTCTGCAGAAATTGTACATTTTAAACCAACCTCATTTCCATTTTTATTGCAATAACTATTTAATGGTTCGGTAGTGGTGATTAAAATATTGTCAACAATAACTATAATTTGCTTATTATAACTATGCATTACTAAAGACAACATAATATGGTTCTTATGACTATACCACATATGTAGTTTTCTCTTTGTAAAGAGAACGGAGTTTTCTATTTTCCTTCAGTTGCCTTTTTTATTAAATCACTAGGGTTCTGCCAGCAACTTCTTGTTGCACATCATCTATAGAGTATTTTAATTTGATTAGATAGTAAAATAATATATGCCAAAAAAGTTATGAGCCGGTTGAAATATAACCTGTTGTAGATACACATATTTATTTTTCGATAATGTCACGTGAAAACCAATTTGTACAACTACAAATTAAAAAAAAACACTTCGCAACTATGTGAGAATTGTGGCCGCAAAAATAAAATATTTTCGCTATACTCCATTCCCAATAGGCGTTATTTCTTGCGGTGGCTTGTTTATATTTAGAGTTAATTTTAATACTCTCTCTTTATATCTATTACATTTAAAGTCATTAACATAAGATGCCTTAAATAAGATAAAATTTATAAAAATGTATTTAACTCAAGATGTAAAGCGTGCACATGGATTTAAAACAAATTTAAAAGAAATAATACGATAAGTGGCAATCAAAGCCAAAGGAATGATTTTTTATATTGGATATACTAAGATTAGAAAGGAAAACTTAAAGGCTACAGTGGAGGAGGATGGATGACATGCGTAAAAAAGGGCCATGTAATAACCAAAATGTAGATTTTATGAACATTTTTTTAATAAGCAACTGCGATAGGGTTATACTTATCTTACCGCTTTGTATATAAATCTATATAAATTAAAATTCAAATCGGAAATTTCCAATCAAAAACTGCGTGATGAATGGTTTGCCATAGTATACCCAATAAGTGATGAGCCGCCCAAAATCTATTGCAGACTATAAAGTTTATTACACCGACTATTAAATTCAATAAATATCGGACTTTGGGAAATTTAAATGTACTTTTAAATTATACCCAGAATTTTTCATATCCTTTTACTACTACTGATCAATTAGAATCAAAATTCGGTTTTTTATAATTATTGGGTTATTAAAAATGAATATAACTTTCTTTTTATGCACTATATATATGTTAAAATTGTGATAAGGGATGCCAAGCGGGATATAGCGGATATTTTTTTTAGTGATTTATAAAAATAAATAGCGGCGGATTAACATAAATAATAAATCAGTTTAATTTTTTTATAAAAGATTGCTTCAGGTGGTTCTGCTGCTTAGAATTATGTCTTTGGCTATCTAGGAGGAGCATGACGTTCCAAATTACGTATAGTGGTTTGTCCACCATCTGATTAAGGCTACATAGCCAGGCGCGGATGTAAAACAAATCACACTCTGCTCTAGAGAATGTGGCATTAACCCAAAAACATTATCCATAACTGTTTTGTTGCGGCAACAATTATTTTTTCCTGAGCAAAATTAAAGCTATTTTCAATTTTAAAATATCTCTAATTTATTTATTTAAAGATTTTACATTTTCTACTTGAAGCCATTTTGCATAGTTAAAACTGAGCAAAATAACAATTAATTATTTTTGTGTATAAAGAAAACAATTTTATAAAAACTATTGCTATAACTATATTATCATATACTCTGAATTAAATGACACTATCAGTGTCAAAAAAGTGAAAACTTAAGGAGAATTTTCAGAATATGATTGTGCAGGTGTATGTATAAAGAAAGTTTTTACTTTTTTTTAATTTAAACATATTTTTATACATATATTGTTACGAAGATGATTTGTTAAGTTTTATAATAAAATAAATATCACTAAAGGAGCAAACGAAACAACCCATTATACATTTAACAACCTGCATTGTTTTCTAAGAAATCTTATGTACACTAGACAACAAGAATATGTTTATAAGAAATTCTTCCAAATAAGATAAATAAGCGAAAACAAAAACAAATTACACACCCAAACAGGTGCCTAAACTAAATTAAAATTACAATATGGGGTGATGGTAAAGTAGAATAATCTTCTATATGTGAAAACTGCTTAAAACAATTATATAAGCAGCATCAGTAAGTCAAGACAACAAAGTTATAGCCGTACTTGTTTTGTATGTATTTAAAATAAATAGATCGCTAAACTCAATTTCAAATTCTAAAGTACTGTGTATATTATTTTGCATAACAGAACCTTATATAACAAAACGTTTATTAAACGGAATAAAAGTTAAAATATATTAAATTGCTCATTTAGCAGGATAACAAAGCGTCAATTTTTCCAGGAGACAAAAAAGAAATAGTAAACCAAAACACATAGAAATTGTGAGTCCTGAACCGTCGATAGATTTCGAGAATGAAAAGGGACTCTGGATTGGAATTTTTAAAAACCCTTAATTGTATTATTTTTATTTATCCTTTAATGTGTACTCGTATTATAATAAATTAAGTAATTCAATATACATATACGTAAAACTATGCTTGATTGAATAAATAAAGCTTTTTTTCAGCAATTTATTAAGTATAACTAATTATATAACTAACAATGTAAATAACCTTATAACTAACCTTGTAACTAACCGTGTAAAAAACCGTGCATCTAGTGGCTTTTTAAAAAAATACAAGCTAAATAGAGCTACTTCCAAATTTAATTAATTTTTTTATAAAAATATTTACTCATGGGCTAAAATAAACTAGATACATATTGTAAAACTATGCTTAAGGTACATTGTTTTAATGTTATTTACTTGCCAACATTAATTACTGCAGCACCGCTTCTTTTACCATAAAAGCGTTTCGACCTTTATCATCTGCTAATCTATTATTGTACGTGCCTTTACCAAATTATCCGCTGCGTTTACACACAACAATTGCTTTTTTTTCTTTCATTTTTTAATCCACAAGTCCTGCGAGGCTTTCACGCTGCTTTTTAACTATTCACTTTAGTTTTATCACGCGAACACGGGTTACAATAAAAACATTAGCTTATTGTTAATACAGATATTCAAGATATTGCCAGGTCTTTGTCTCATAAGAATACATTCGAAAATACTTAAAGTTTGGTTAGTTTTACGCTGGCAGTGAGTAGGTTTTTAAATACTGGCATATACACGTGTTTGAAATATATTTACATAGATTTGTATGTAGATGGTTGTCATGTACTAAAAACTAAAATTCAATATTCAAATGAGACAATTCGTATATAATTTATATTTTTTAATGATATCAATATTATTGACAAAAAAAAATTTCTTTAAAAATAAAAGCTCAGTTTAATACTAAAAGCATAATGGCAACATTTATTATATACATTTGTATATGTATGTGTAACTTTACAATTTTTATAAAATATATTTAAATATTTTGTTTACTTATTTACAGTTATTTATTTATTTATATATTTAATTTATTGTTTTATAGTTTATGTGCCTCCATGGACGTTGTAAAACATTTTTCATTGTTTACACTTCGTAAATGTTTTTTTTTATTTTTCGTTTGCCCATTATTACTATACATGCAGGTATATTTAGTTTGTTATAATACTTGTTCAATTGTTTAATTCGAACGTATTGCAAATAGTATTTTGGAAACTTTTATTTTAATTATACGACACTTTCAATATTAAGTATATTTTGCTATCAAATTCTTGGAAGAAATTTGATATTAATTTATTACACCAACTTTGCTTTTAGGTTTGCATCCTGAAAAACCTGCATTTGCTCAATCTATACCTTGTTGTTTGTCGTCGAATAATTTTACAAACGTACCACCATGTACTTCCAAAATAGTTTCATAATATTTTTTAACTTTTTCGTAATATGTTTATATAATTTAGTAGAAAGTTATTTGAAATTTTTATTTCAGTTTCTTGTTCCAGTCAGCTGTCAATTTCACTGATTTAATTTTTACATTTTTGTTATTAATTATACAATGTTTTTACTTTTTTCGTATATATATAAATAAATAATTTTATATAACTGTTTTTAATACCAAGCCTTGATTGGGCCCAGTTTTGGATTTATTTAGGAACTGATGGGATGGATTACTCTTTACTACCTCTATCTGACCTCTGGCTCCACTTTATAAACTTTACTTCAAAGTCGAAGAAGTAATTACAGATTTTTCAACAAGAAGTTTGTTTTTCAATTGTGACATATTCATACTAGGTACATTAGCAATTGCTACAACGAATTTAATTTCGCACGAAATTTGCATCAAAATAATTGAAATGCACCACGAAAATGATGGTCCTGTTAAAGTTACATTTCGTAAAATTCGTCATATTTTCGGATAACATAATCCTGCTTCTTAGACCGCTATTAAGAATTTGGTCATTACATTTGTGACGACAGGCTCGATATAAAATATGCGCAAACCAACGCGTGTTGGAGCGGATCGCTAAACTAAAAACTTCGCAGCCACGAGCTACACTGTTAAAGTATATCCCAATTTGTCAATTCCACGATGTTCTCAACAATTAGGGCGAATTTTGCATAAAAATTTGACTTTGAAGCCTTACGGCATTCAACTGGTATAGGAATTGTTGCCGACCAATCATTCACATCGCCGTAGATTCGCTCAATTCGTTCAGGACAAGCCGGTTCGTTTTTATGAAAATCTCATTTTTTTAGACGAAGCTGATTTTCATTGACAGTGTATATCGCCAAGCAAACTTGCCTCATTTGGGCTCCTGAAAATATTAGAGCAATTGTTCTGAAGCCTTTGCATGCTCAACGTATCACTGTATGGTCATAACACGATGGTGGATTAAATCACTTTAGGTGATATGTAGCGTGCACCCACGCTCTAGGAAGCTGATGGATATCTATACCCAACAGTTTTTTCATTAGGGCCAACCTCAATAATCAGTCAGGAAACAGCAAAAGCTGAACTCTGGGGCTTAGTGATTCCCGTGGAAATAACGTGGAAGTTGCCCAGTTGGCTCCTGCTAGCCTTTTAGGGGACTTGACTCTCTGTTACTTGCGTAATGGTGAGGTTAAATTAAGATATATAAATGTACCCCCAGGGAGCAGCTATCGCGAGATGCTAACAACTCAATTTTGGCCTTATTGACGACGTGGATATCATTGACGTGTGCTTTCAACAAGACGGTGCCACATAGCCAATGAAAAGAATAATTTATTGCAAAACAAATTTTCGGATCGCATAATTTTACAACAATCCGCAGTTGAGTGGTCAGCCGGATCGTGTGATTTACTAGCGCTGGATTATTTTTTGTGGGGCTGTGTTAAGAACAGATTATATACGTAGTCAATCGAATCGATTTCAGTCTAAAAAGCAAAATCTGTAATATGCTTATTGAAATAGGACCGCCATTTTGCCAAAAAGTGATTAAAAACTTTGATAAAAGAATCGACATCCGGTGGACCACTTTTCTCTTCACAATACAATAACAATTTGAATCATCTTTATCTACATTTTTTGTTTTATTTTGTTTTCGAAAACAAACTTCTTGTTGGAAAAACGTTTATAAGATCTAAAAAAACAGAACTGCTTATCGTTACTAATCCAGTAATTCTATGTGTAAATAAAGTTACACCATATCAATTCTAGCACGAAAGCAGTGAAACGCGTGACTTGAATATGTACTTCACTTTCATGCGCAATATTTTAAAGCTTTTAGATAGGGGTGGTCGTGATCCTGCTTTTCTCTCTTCTCAAGTAGAGAATTGAAATTAGTCGTAGATTTTCCACATCGCTAAGAAAATAATATTTCATGTTTCGGATGTTATGAAAATCTTTCAAAGAGTATAAAATTACTGATTTTATCCTTTAGCAGTCTAGCATAGTATTTGATTTTACATGAATAACTAAAATATTGATTCTTGTAAGGAACTTCAAAATTCTAAATGGCCTATAAAATTTTTAAATAAAAATCATTCTACTATGGAAGGTATATTAAAGGAGAAAAATTATTTTTTGTTAACTTATTATGATATATTGAAGCTCTGATAGATATGCGCGATAGCAGCAATAAGCTGGCCAAATTTTACCAACAAAAATTGATTTATGATGCTGCAGATGCTTTAAAGTAATATGTTGTCCAAAGGATCCAACAAAGAAAAATAATTTTCGAATAAATAAAAAAAAATGTATTGTACTGCTAAAAAATTTATTACATGAAACTGTTTATAAAAGCCAGCAACAAGAACTTTTTATTGTTAATAATAAATAGATTAAAAATGGAAAAGAATCAAAATAAAAACTACACAAGGGTCCTAATATTAGATGGGCTAAAACGATAAGAAAACAAAATCATAGAAATATGAAAAGGCATTCTAACTAATTGGTTTTGGAAAAATACGAACAACTACAAATTTATAGATTTAATTTTAAATAAATCTAATTGTTGTTTTATTTCATCATTTTAAAAAATTTTAGTAAAAATGACAAATTTATTAATATCTAAGACTAAGTGAAACTCCCAATTGTATGTGTATTAATTTAAAATAAATATATAATAAATTTTCTAAAAGAATTAATAGATTTTATAAAAAATTATTAGTATTTTATAAAAAAATTTCAGTAGTACATATGAAGACATTGGAAGGAGCTTTAGGAATAGTTTAAATAAATATTTCTCTTAAATTAATCTACGTTAATTTGTGCTAGATTCGTTTAATATCTTATAAAAATTAAATATGTTCTAATCTTTTAAATGGTTTTTTAAATTAAATTTTAACGATATTGTGATGGACGAATTACTATATTCATGTATTAATAAAATGCATATTAAACCGAAGATTATCACAAAATATGTGGATGATTTATTTTGTATAACTTCAGAAGATGCAGTGGATGATATTTTGTCAGAACTGAATAGTTTTCATCCGGATATTAAATTTCCGATTGAAAGAGAATTAGAATCTAGACTTCCATATTTAGATATATTGATAATAAGGAAGGAAAATAAGTTCGTATTTGATTGGTATAAGAAACCAACATCTTCTGGAAGAATTATTAATTTTTATTCAAAACATCCAAGGAAAATGATAATAAACACGGCGAAAAATATGATAGGCATATTTATATGACTATAAGTGATAGAGAAATTCAGTTGAAGAATAAGGACACAATAAGAGATACTTATACTTCATGGCAATGATTTTCCAGTAGATATGATAATCATAGGCAAAATTTAGGAAATACTATGGCAGAAGCAAAAATTTATAAATCATTAACTTATGTTCCTGGAATATCAGAAAGATTAAGAAAGTCTGAAATATTTGACACTGATAGATATATAATTGCACACAAAACATATAACACATTAAACAAATTATTTAGCAGTATGAAGGATAAAACAGGAAAAATGGAAATATCTGATGTAGTATACAGGATACCATGTGGAGGAAATGACCAGGTGAACTGTGACAAAGTTTATATTGGGACAACAAAAAATAAACTTAAAACAAGATTAGCTGGTCTCAGGTGTGACCAAAAATATAGGAATATTTCAACACAGAAGACATCCTTATCTTCACATTGTAAGAAATATAATCATTATTCAAAGTTTGATGAAACATCAGTATTAGATATAGAAAAAAACTACAAGAGACGTTATATGTTGGAAATGTTAGAAATTGTTAATGTACCAAATGTAAGGAGAATAAATTTCAAGACAGACACAGACAATTTAGCGCAGAATTATAGGTACTTAATACAAAAGACACATAATTTGTTATAATTATTTAGTTTCCGTTTCCTTGTTTTTGTATGTTTAAATATTTGAAATTTTAATTTTTGTATGTATGTATTTATGTATGTATGAAGAAAATTATTTTATATGTTTTGTCAAATGTTTTCCAAAAAATTTTTCTTTTCAAATTGTTATAATTTTTTGTTTTTGTAAAATATAAAAAATAATTTCCTGAAGAAGTTTTTCACAGGACAGCCAAATATCGAAAAAATAAATCGTTAAAATTTAATTTAAAAAGACCATTTAAAAGATTAGTACATATTTAATAAAAATAAAAAAAGGTCGAATAAAACTGAAAATAATTTTATGAAAATATCATAAAATATTTATTATTCAAAATATATTTTGAATCTATTACCGTGGGTGAAAGTATATCCTTATGGTCATTTCACTACTGGTCATTGGCTGTTTATTAGTGGATTTTACCCCAAAATTTTTTATAGAGAATTCATTGAACCAACACAGCAAAAAACAACAAAACTCAACAGTACTTCTATACAAAAACACAGCAAAAATTTCGAAAAGAGAAAGGAATCTAACAGAAGTTTACATAGATTAAATTAGAATGATTTCAAAAAAATAAAATTGTTTATTTAAAATATTTCTATTGTTTCAATTCTTACAATTCTTTTTGGAGATATTTGACTGTCAAACTCCCAATTTATTAACAAGCCCTCTATATATATTAAGACTAAATAAAATAATTTCTAAACGAAGCATTGGATATGCCATTTTATATTCTAAGAAGGTAGTTAACAGTTTTTTATATCTCTTCTACGATAAGCGTCGAAAGTACAAAATTTTAATAATTTTACAAATTTGTTTATATTTATATTTATATATATATATATATATATATATATATATATATATATATATATATATATATATATATATATATATATATATATATATATGTATATATCTTATCTAATAATAATTACAATATTTCGCGTTCCCTTCTTCAGGAAATTAATTTTTATAAAACAAAAATTATAAAAATTAATTTCCTGAAGAAGGGAAAGCAAAAAATTTAATATATATGTTAAATTTAATTAAAAATAATGATAAATAAAGTTAAATTGTCAACATACTCTTCATGCAATATGCAATGATATTTTGAAATTTTTAACTAAATGGTACAATCAAATCAAAAAGAATTACTCCGATCTGACTGCTAGTTTTTTTTATAGCCGTCACAAGCTCAGACGTTTTACTGAACCAACTTAATTTAAACCTAAGAATTTCAAAACGAATATTATTTTATTTTGTGAGCTAACGTTTTTCTTTGTATTTTTTATTTAAACTAGAATATTTCAGTATACTAAAATTGAAAAAATAAACCCTGCAGAGATTTAAGTTTTTTTTGTTTGTTTATATTTACGAACATATAACAAAAATCCCTTTTTTTCTCCAAATATTTGGACCTGCAATTTTAGTCATACTTTCCCACAGTTGGAAATCACTACTAATACATTGTCTCATATCTGTTTTTATATTTTTAATAAATTTCAAGTGCCACCAGGTGCCATCTCTCAATTTGTTGCATTACACAATACAACATTTTTCAGCTGATTGATTCGCGACTAAATTCTGCTAAGGCCTTTTTGTTTAATATAACTCAAGAACCACTAGTCGGATTTGACAAACAACGGATTTATAAAAATCAAAAATTACAAGTACTTTCATCTGTTTATATAACGTTTAGCTACATAAGCAACAGTTTCGAAGTTATAAATAAATGTATGCAGAAACAAAAAAAAATATTTTTTGCCTAAAAAGTTAATTTTTTATTTTAATTCATAAAAATCCAAAGCTGTAAAAACGGGTCAAGTCCTATTACTTTCACGTAAAGTCGTATAACCTATGAACAAAATGAGACTTAAGGTATGTATTTTAGCATTCCAGGTAACTCATGAAAATCGAAGAACGCATTTCGTTTTTATGCGCAATTAAGTAAAGGTATTAATTTAAAAAATTTGCTCGAGATATGTAGAAAAAAACGTTGACTATTTTTAAATGATTCTCAGAATTAAAAAAAAAGTAATAAAAAAAGGTTATTTGAATTTTATGATTGCAGTAGCAAAGTAATAAGCGCTAATAAATTTGCGAGCACAATTAAAAGGAAAAAAGGAAAGTGCACTTTTTTAATTATTTGGGTTTTTCCGTTAGTTACCTGAACGGTTTTTTTTACAGAACTTGCACCCAGATTTATAAGCGCTCATGCTTTGGAACGTTTCGAAATATGCGCCCTTTCTTAAGTACATACCTGTCAATAAAATATTGAAAAATACGTAGTATTTATAGACGCTCATTGAACGGTTATTGGCAATCAACGCGAAAAGTTGAAGTGATTTTTTCCGGTTTTTTAATTATAACCGAAGTTAAGGCCCAAGAGTTTTACGATAATGGAAAGTTTTTCTATTTCAAATAGGGTTTTATGCTCGGAGCTTTTCTGGAGTTTAAAAAAGACAGAAGAAAATTAAAACAGTGTGTTATAAGCGATGATGTTAAGACTCTTTTAGAATAATAAATTAAAAATAAATAATAAATTAAAAATTAAACAAAAACATTTAAATTTTTTTGTTAGTTATGTGTTTTTACATTCCAGGTAACGATCGATATTTCTCTAACTTTCTTTATTTTGATTACTTTTGTGTATTACTATATAAATAAAACTAAATGTGTGATGAAATCACTACATTTTTTGACATATATATTTTTTTCCTCACCTCCGTACAAAATACCCAGTGTGCGACGTAGAAAGCACCATATCCTGGATTTGGCGTTTAGAACCTAATAATATATATACATATATATATTGTATGTATGTACTTAGGGTATGTATTTTAGCAGAAAGCAATCAAAAAGTAAAGTTTAGCTTTATATTCGAATTTTTTTAGCTCTAGTTGAAAGTCCAGTTGGCTTTACGTTATTCTAAAATCTGCTCACACTGCTAAATATAAAAGGTCTTAAGAATATATATTTAAGCCTTTTAAAGCCAACTAAAATTATGGCGCTGGGCTTTAAAACACTATTAATGGGTTATTTATTTTTAACTCATCAAGCTGTTCGGACATTTAAGTAAACGTGTGTATTAAGACGTCTGAATTGACTCCATACCACTTGTCTTTGTAAAAAATTATTTAAAATTTAATATTTTGGGAATGTCGTATTTTCAGGAATAAATGCTTTGTTCCCTTCCTTCCCTTCGGGATTAAGTGCACGAAAAAGTTAGCTGACGAGAAAAACCACAACACATGACTTGTAAACCTCAACCGTTTATGTACTTTTAAGTTTTTAATATGTGTAAAAAGGTTTTTCTATTTATGAACTTTAAAAAAGTATTTTTAATTATAGTTAAATTTTTAAAGCTCATTTAGTCTGGAAAATTTTATTCTATTTGCCTAAAAGAGGCAAAAAATTAACAAAACAGAGAAAAATATATTGAAACAACAGCAACGTTTGTGTAACGGGCAGTCTTTAAAAATCTAATACTGATTATAATGTCATAATAGAGCTAAAAAGTAAGTAAGTTGTACATTTTCTCTATGAATTTTGTGGAACAAAAATTAAATTAATTTTTAATTACACACTTGAATGCATTTAATCGTCATATACAACAAATTTCAACGAAAATGCATCAATTTTTGAAGACAACACACATTCTCATGTGCATTTCGTTACGGAATATCTACCATTTTATTAAGGAAGTCCGCTTGGTTAAAAAACATGTTATTTAAAAAATTCGACAGATGGCCATATTAAGGATTAATAATATTTTTAATAGTTTATAGCGAATTCTTTAGTTTTACAGAGAAAATAATTACATATTCGGTATATATTTTCATGAGACTTCTGTGTTTCGATGCCATTTAATTGAATATCAAATTTGGTTGGTCATCCTACACCACATTATTGCCGCTATAACGTTTTTTATTGGAAAAAAGAAACAAAAAGTTAAAACGAAAATAAAATCTTGACCAGCTTTTGCAATTCTTGTGCGGTTAAAGTTTTAAGTTTTCATATGACGATGGCTATTGCAGTTTTTCTTCTTATACATATTTTATTTTCTCCATTTTTTGTCTTGATTGAAAAAAGTAAGTTTGCAACAAATTTAATCGTCATTATCAAAACCAATTTCAAATGCTTTTTATATTGGTTTCACTTATTTGCTGTGGGGATGTGTGTATTTTTTTTTTTGTTCCTTACCGCTTTAGGGATGTTTTGAAAACATTTTTTTTTTTGCACAACTTTTCTTTATCTGCTCCTATATTCTTAAATACTTATGCTTATATACGTTTATACTCGTATGCATGAGGAAAGAAACCTTTGGTAAACCAATATAATGTCAGAAATAAAGTTAAAAAATTTTGCCTTTTTGCCTTTTTTGTTCAGTATGAGAAACTTTATATCAGCAACATTAATATTTACAACAACTTTAAAAAATGCCATTCATTATTCATGGTTGGTGTCATGAAGAACATATGTGGACATTAGGGTCGTAAGAATTTTATAAAAAATTATTAATGTTTTTTCCTACCGTGTCTTAATTCCTTACTAACAACATATTGGTTTTTTCACCAGTTCAGATCAGATATCTCTATATACTCTGCACTAATTGGGCGAATAGTGCAATTTTTATATCTTTATAACTTCCCATTACTCTTGTGAAAAAATTCTGACCATATGTCATTTAGTACACTTAGTTTTAATATAGTTAAAGTGGAATAAGCGGATTGCATATTAAGGCGAAAAAACAATAAGAAAGAAATAGTTTAAATTGTAATTAATTCATAAATAAAATTAAATATTGTTATGTGTATTCCTTATAATACAAGTTTTGTTATTTTTAGTTCTTTTATTGCAATGTAATAACACAATACTTTAGCGTTTTAAATTAAATTAAACGATTTATTTATTAATTTTCAATACATACAAAATAAACACGATGGTAACTTTGTTGTCTTCCAGTGATGACTCAACTTGAATTAATACATTTACCCAGCAAGCGATGCTTATACAAAGGTTCTGCCAAATAACTTTTTTTTTTGTTTTAAATGCTAAATGTTAAATTTTAAATGTTAAAACTACTAAAGTACAATCCTTCCAGTTAATAATGGAAAATAATTGCATTCAAATGGCTGCCTCGGCTGGCAGCCTACACGATCGGTCCAATTTTTAAGTACATTACAGATTGTGTGCAGCTGTATTTCACCAATGGCTTCACGAATGGCTTCACGAATATTGTCCTTTAAAGCGTTAATTGTTTCTGGCTTGTCGGCGTAACACTTATCTTTGACGGCAGTTCACAAATAATAGTCCAACGTTTTCAAATCGCAGCTTCGAGGTGGCCAAACGATATCAGCTCTGCGGCTGATAATGCGATCTTCAAATAGGGCGCAAAACATCGAGTGTAGCTTCGGCTGCGTGGCACGTAGCGCCGTCCTGTTGAAACCAATATCCTCCTATTCAATTTTTGTGAACAAATATTCGTTCAACATGGCCGGATAGCGATCGCCATTGACTGTAACGACCACTTCTTGCTCATTTTCGAAGAAAAATGGCCCAATTATGCCTATGGACCAAAATCCGCACCAAGCAGCAACTTGTTTTGGGTGCGTTTGCTATTCAATGTTTGCGTGCGGGATCAAAATGAGCTTCATCTAAAAAGATGTTTTTTTTTTTTGGAAAATCGGCATCTTCTGATGTCTCTGAAATGTTCAATTGTTGAGATCGACGGTGAATTGATTTTGATGGCGCTTCACGCACACTTTCTGCCACAGCAGCAATATTCTTGGGCTTTTCACGCTTTGGCTTATCGGTGAGGATGCCAGTTTCTTTCACTTTTTTCACAAGATAACGAACATACGGAGCTGACGGTGCTTCTCTTCTTCCAAAATCGGTACGCAATTTTCGCACACATTCTGCAACATTCCGTTGTTTACTTTTTAGCAAATTTCTTATCAGCCTGTTGTTGTTGTCTTGTAGTGGGTCGCAGTGGGTCGTTTCGTTTACTTTTTTGCTGATAATTATTTTCTTTTAAAATTTAATAAACAATATGTTAACTGTTGTATTTTGTTTTGCTACAACGTTTTGTTTTCTCGTTGGGTTGTTTTAGTTTACAAAATGAAAGATAAGAATTGTTTTCTTTAATAAAGCTTAACTTTTTCAAGTCCTTAAAATTCTATTATAACAGTTTAATAGGTTCATAAAACTAGCAGCTCCCTTTTTTATATTTGCAAGATCTGGCAAATTATTCTAGTTAATTTTGGATTTTTTTAATACATCAATCAATCAAAAGAATGTTACAATAAAATTCAAGTAAAATTTATTGCGTTGTTTGTGATCGTGGTCTAAATCTAAACTAAAAATAAACTTGTAAAGTCCAGCCAGTGGCAGACAATAAGACTGTATGTTATCAGTTGCTTATAATATATAAAAGCTATTCTTTTGATGCTCGGCTAATAGAACTTAGATTTCTCCTTTTTACCTAAATGATAACCACTATTGTCAAGGATGCTGCGAGCCAGCCGATTTGAGTGCATTTCTAAGTTTTTCAGATACGATGCCGCAAGTTTTGCTTATTCATAAGCCATGTTTAGTATTCTTCGAGATTTTTTATATATAAGGGTCTCACTATTATTATTCGTTTTTTCTTAATTTAAATCTCATGTACCATATAGGCTTAGGGATTGATTTGTATAATAAAAGTTTACTGTCAAAGCTAAGGGTTGAATTTTCACCAATTAGCCAGTTAAATTGCACTGCTTTTAGCTTCATCTGTGTCAGTTTTGCTTAGATGTGACTTTCCAGGTTAAGCACCGGTCAAGATGTATACCAAAGTATTTGACCTCTGAATGCTGAGGTATAATTTTGTTATTTATACAAATAGAAGGGCATGAGTCTCTACGCAGTGTTAATGTAATGTGGATGCATTTTTGTTCATTTTTTTAACTCTTCACTTTTTCAATCACACCTCCAAATGATATATATGATGCTGAAGGTAACTGGATGCTAGTTGTGAACGCTAAGAAAAGCTATGCAATTGGCAAACGTTAATGTCGGATTGCTAGTAAGCATATTTACTAACTTTGCTCAGGTGAGCTTAAGAATAAACTTGCGACCAGTTAAGTAGTTTTTTGAAAGCCTAGAGAAGTTATTGGGTGATCAAAGCTTTAACTTGTATATTAAGTCTTCATGCCATACTTGGTCAATAACTTGTGAATCCTCAATAAAAATGGCTGAACCGTATTTTTTTTTCAAAGGTTTTTCTACTACGTTTACTAATATGTTCGTTTATTCTATCCTGCTGTGTTGTCTTCTGAATCCAAATTGATAAATCCTTTTGTAAATTCTTTTTCGCCCAAATTTAATTTCAGCTTAGTAATTAAAATTTTTTTAAACCATTTGACATACTTGATAGCAGACTAATTGTTTTGAATTAAGTGACCTTTATGTGGTCTAGCTTGGGTATCATAGTTATTAAAGAGACTTGCCGGGCTTCAGGAAAGAACTCAAAGCATAAAATAGCATTACAAATGTAAAATATTATTCTACCTGCTACTAGGTGAAGTTCTATGATCATCTTATTGCTTATTTTGTCAAAACCATACGATTTCTTTATGTTTAGACCAGCAATTGCCATTTCCAAATCACGAAGGTTAAATCTTTGTGGTGATACTGCTTCACAGTCAATGTATGGCAATTCAGTTAAATTAGTAAATTCGCTTGGGGTAAATACAGTGTGTAAATGGGTTACAATAATTTTGCATTTTTCGGTTTTGTTTCTTGCTTTGCTACCACTTAGAGTACGCCAAGAAAGCTTTCGTATAACAGGTCTTTTAAGGCTTTTTGTTATACGTTATAATGAGTAATCTGATTGTGGAGTAGCTTTAAGGTCTGCTTAGTATTTTCTTAGCGATGCTGTTCTTTGTAATTACAGTAGTTCTCTTAGTCGTTTAGTAATTTCTTTTGATTGAAGAAATCTGTGAGAATGCCACTCTCTACGAGTTCTCCCTTTTTCAGTCAACAGACGTTCCACATCTATAGAATAAATTTTATTGTAAACGAATTTTTTGCCGGGTCGGGTCGTAGCATGGTGGGCAGCTAAATTGAGGTTTTTGTTGAAATTAGTAAGGCATTGCTCCACTTTATCTGGCGTTCTTAGCGGAATTTTTTCCCCGAACTGTCACTATAGATGTAATTTCTATACTTATCGTTAACATCGTTTGGGTGAATGATCTGAAAACTCTAGGGATGATACAGCTTGAATTATTTCTCTTAAAATACCTTTGATTATGGTAAAATCAATACCATCAGGCATTTTCTGTTGATCAGTGGGTTGCCCACTAGAAATACCGTTTAAGCCCTTTTTGAAATTAGGACAAACCGAATCCGATCTTACGGAGTAATAAGTAGCGATCCCTAGAAGCTACATAGCCAATTGTTACGAACTTATTAATTTGTAGAAGTCTCGGGAGTCACTTTCCGATATCGAATATCATCATTTTAAAATATATCATTTTCCTGAGTATTCTAAGTTGGACGTTAATGGTCATAGGAATAAATAAAATAAAAAAATATAAATTCCTGTTAATTTGCTTTAGTGAAAAACCACTTTCGACTTAAAACTGAAACTCATAGAATGATAAAAAAAGATAATAGATCGAATCAATACAGGCAAAACACAACACATTGTTGTTTCAATATTAACAGCTACCCCCCTAATACTGTATGCAACAAAACATTACTGCTGTTATTGGTTCTCTTACTGCGGTACTATCAATTGCATTAAAGATGCACTTATCGGCTTGATGAAGATGCTTTTGTGAGCTATAATCATGCCTGATTAGTTTTCGGTAACGTTTTGCTTCTTTTTATTTGTGAAGTAGTATACAATATCAATGATTTGTAAGCAATTTTGTGATAACTCGAAATGCCAATAATGAAATTATATAATACCTTTTACAATTTCCACGTTTTTTTTCTTTTACGAAAATTGCTTAATATATTAATTATTAAATAAAAAATTGCAGAACATATTCTAAGCATTTGGTAGATAGTTTTAAAATGTTAAAAATATTTTCGAAAAACATGTTTTTAAAACTTTTTTGCAAGCTTCATTTACTTAACTCCATTTTGTAAATGTATTTTTACTTTTTATTTCTTGTTTTATTATTTTTTTTTTAATTTTTTTAGTTTTGAACAAAGTTATTTTTGCATATAACTTTAACGAGAGAGTAAGCATAACAAAGTCATATCCATAAAAAATCGTATTGGTTGCTCTATGCGACCCCCTGTGTAATAAACCTAAGTTTACCATGATCTTTGAAATATTTGGACGTCTGCATAGCGTGTGAATAAGTGAATTAAGATGAATTTAGTTTTAAATCAAGTTTAGAAATAGTATTAAAAATTAACTCAAGTGTTCATAATAGTTTAAGATAGATTTTTTAGCATACCACAAAGTAAGGAAGTAATTAATATATTATTATTATGCACAGTGGAGCAGAAACAAAATGATTTGAATATGAATCGGCAGTTTCTAAATGGCTGCAATGAGCTTAACATAATTTCTCTTTCTTTTAGCAAAACAACGATTGAGTTTTAATTTTGAGTCTGGGATTCAAACATTTAGGAAAGTCACAGTAAGATCAAAATTTCAAACCTGTTGAGTTTCGAAAGTCTTTTTTGATAATGCCTTTAGAACTAAGTATAACCCTAATATTGTAAGTTAATATATTTTGTTTTTGCACTGTATGCGTTTTTTATAAAGCATATTTTATTTTGATGGTGTTAATATGTTAATTATTTAGGTAATACTTAATGATATATAATACAGGACTAAGAGGAGATACTGTACATAAACTTTTTTGTAGTTATAGACATACTTATTTTTCTTTTTTTTATTAAAATAGTATTATTTTAAAGTTATTAACAGGAACTATTAGGATTAGGTTTATTGACAATATCATAGACATTGGATGCTAGATAGTGACTGCTAGTTTCTAAATTAAAAAAAACTTAAGATAAGCGTTTTTGGATTATTAAAAGCCTCTTTAGGATTCTTTGTACTAAAATGGCTTTTACTAATTCAAAAACAGCCCCTTCAGGAATGGCTTAAATTCGTGATTTCTTATTATAGAATAGTTTTTCCATTTTATTGAGCTTGCTTGCTTGCTTGCTTAAAAGTCAAATGCAAAAATTTTGAATTACTCGTATGTTTAGTTTGACAGGATATGGTGGCCAAATGGAAAGAAAAATACTATTTTTTGCATGTTTTCAATCCTAGGATTGTGTAGAGTATAATCTTGTTGAGTTTTTGGAATCATTCCAAAATCATCCTTAACTTTAACGAATATTGTCTGTAATATTATCCACCCATCTAAACGCTTATAATCATAAATCTTCTATTCATACTTTATAGTACCTCAGATTATAGCTGCGTCCCTTTAGATATGGCAAGTAACTCCTGTTACATAGTAAAAATAAAAACTATAAAAATTTTAATCATAAAAACTAGATTTATGACTTCTTATTCAATTTTTTTTGGCCTCAATTGCCCCTATTTGTTTTCTATTAAAAGTTTTGTATCAGCAAACGTTGTCATACATTAAAGGCAGTAAATCATTTTCTAGTATGCAATGTGGTTTTTGTCAGAGCCACAGCTGTATTACTGCTCTTGCAAAAGCAATTGAGAATATTAGGTGCCCCTATAGGCTAGTAGGCTTGTAAATACTCAACGAAGACCTTGGTTTTTTCACTACAAAAATAAAAATTGACTGTCGGTGGCGCTGCTCAGCTATGAAGGCATAGTCACTGGTCGCTGTGCTATCTTATATATGGCAGTTTAGGAAAGTTTATCACTGGGCTTATGGAAACGGACTTTGCTTGAATCCTTATAAATCTAAATGTATTGTAATAGGTAGAAAATCTCTAGCAACAACTTTTTCAGGGGATATTGTTTTGAATGACCAGCATATCGAAGTTGTTAATAAGGCAAAACATGTCGGCATAATTTTTAACAACTGGTTGACATGTTCGGACGACGTAAATGCTTTAGTTGGTCAAGTGTATGTGAAGTTACCGACGCTCTGGGCCACGCAATATTTTACTCCATTACGGGCAAGAACTTTAATCGGCAAAGCATACTTAAATCCAACTTTATAGTGTGTGGATTTGAATTATATGGTAACTGTGACGCCTTAAATGTTCTATATAATAATATTATTAGACATGCCTATGGCTTGCATAAATTTAACGACGATTCATCTGTTTCAAATAATCTTAACGGGGTTAGCTTCGAAAAACTTTTAAAGATCCATACTCCGGTTTTTTTACACAAAATAATATATATATACACAAAACATTAAATATTTGTTTGAAAAAATACATGCTTACCAGTCACGTAGAAACCGAAATATTACAACATCTAGTGTCTTAATGGCAATTTTATTTGTATGCTGATCGCATTTGTATTAATCTTCTGCGATATCAACAAATTAATACCAACGCTACTTCAAAAACTTTTTAATTACGTTTGGTGGATAATTTTTATTGTATTTATTTAATTTTATTTTAAAATATTGTACTTTAGTTATGATATATAAAAATAGAGACTTAGTTTTGTTGTAAAGGATATGAACAAATAAATAAACAAACAAAATTTTTCTGTCATTAATTTCAGGTATACGCAGTCTGTAATAGTCCTTTATGCCACTGAAATTACTTACCTCAATATGTGGTTGAAATCTGATTTTTGGGCTGGTGAAAATATGTTTGCCGCTTTCCTTAAGATTTTTCTCTTTTTTATTAAAGATGAAGAGCGGGGAGACTTGTAATATTTCCTTTGTAGTTTCCTTCAATTTTTTTCAACATTTTTTAAGTATCCGAGCAATGTTTAGTGACGAAATTTTTAGGGTGACAGAAATGTTCTTGTTACCTGTAAACTTGAAGTTTACCTTATTCCCTTATACTTCATAATTATGTTGCCTATTCTCTATTTATATTTAATAGAGAGTAATTTTTCCTTTTACTAATAAAATTTTAAAATGAAAATTGCTATTGTTTCTTTTTTATCTGTATTTTTTGAAGAGGATATTGAAAATGTATTGAGTTTTTCAAAAAGAAGTTTTTCAATTGTAGCAACACCAACAACATGATAGTCTTCACATTTATTTTTTTTTTTTTGACGTATTGGTAGTAAATGTATTAGCAATTGTTATAATGAATTCAATTTCGAACGAAAATCGCATTAAAATAATTAAAATCTACTATGAAAATGGTGTTTCTGTTAAGGTTACATTTTCTAAAATTCTTGATCGTTCTCTTGAGACCGCTATTAAGTATTTGGTCGTTAAATTTGAGTTGACAGGCTCGAAATACAGGCATTGAAATAATTAAAATCCAGTATGAAAGTGATATTTTCGGACAACTTAATCGTCCTTCTGAGACCGCTATTAAGAAGTTGGTCGTTAAATTTGAATCGACAGGCTCGATAGAAAAAGTGCGAACACCAGCGCTTGTTCCACCGGGTCAAAAATATGGCAGCCGTGAGCCACAGTGTTGAATCAAATCTAAATGTATCAATTCCTCGACATTTTCGACCACCACATGGTCAGTTTTTCGTAAAGAGTTTAATTTGAAGCCGTACAAGGCTTAACCGGTGCAGCAGTTGGAACAGATGGACTAATCATGTTGTCGTAGATTCACTAAATTCATTCAACAACAACCGGATAGTTTTTGTGAAAAAATAATTTTTTCAGACGAAGCCCATTTTCACTTGTCAGGGTATGTCAAAAAACAAAATTGTCGCATTTGGGCTTCTGAAAATCCTAGACCGATTATTGAGAAGCCTTTGCATGCTCAATGTGTCACTGTATGGTGTTAGAAATGTGGTAAGAATCAATTAATCACGCTATCGCGAAATGCTAACAACTCAATTTCGGCCTATTATTAATATCGCTGACATGTGTTGTTGAAACCAGAACAATGCCTCATGTCACACAGTTAATGTCGTTTCATTTATTGTGAACCAAAATTCCCGATCGCATAATTTCACATCAATCAGCACCTCTGGATTGTTTATTGTGAGCCTATCTTAAGGACAGTGCCTATACGGAGCCAATCAAATTGATTTCAGCCAATCAAATTGATTTCAGTCTTATATCAGACGTGAACAGCAACCCTAAAAAATATCCCTAAAAAATATATATTCCAGAAACTGCCCGAGCATATTATATTCGATAAAAACTTTACTTTCTTAAAAATATATAAATTAATTGTACATATTCACATTTTTACAATAATTTTAAGATTTTTATTTTTCAGCCAGCGATATAATGTACATAATAGTTGAAGTTTTTGTTTTATTGCTTTATTTAAATTGAAATTGCAAATTTCAGAATGTAAAAACCAAAAAGCGTATGTGCTTTAAATCTGTTTTTTTCTTTATTGTTTGTCAGGTTAAAGAAGAAGCACATTTGGATAAAAAAACAGTAAAATATAAAATTTAAATGTTTTATATTTATTTAAGGTCAAAATTACTTGCTTGGTACATGGAACAAAAATTTGTAGTTTTACTCGCGTGAAACTTAGTCACTTTGATTTGTTTAGCAAATTCACACAATCTAGTTCCCAATTCTCTGGGATTGTTATGTGATTTTAACATCCAATATTTTTTTTAATTACGACTTCTCGTTTTCCACTAAAAATGTCTCATGCTGGGTAAGATAGAACTAATTATGAATTTTTTAATATTGTTAAGAAAATGATTTATAAAGTTTTAAAAGAAAAGAATTAAACGACCCACTGTGCATTTGATAAACTGCAAAGTTTTTGAAGGAATCTTATACACACAAGATAAGCATATGCTTATAAGAAATTCTACCAAATAAATAAACAATAGAAAACAAAAAGAACTAACACAGAACAAAATAAGACGTAGAGTCCAGCAGGCTCTTAAACTGAATGATAACAACAACAACATTATGGGGTTTTACTGAAGTTACGATTGCAAGGAAGTCTGGATCGACCCTTTTTCATTAATCAGTTGCCCAGCAATAACTTTGTTTTCTTTGTGCTCAAGGTACTGGCAGGTTTTAAACTCATGACTCGTAGAAGTAGACACTTCTACAAAGGTAATCAATGCAGCTGCTTAATGTGTGTTAGTTTAATTTTCCTCTTTTCTGTTCCTACACTTCAGAGGTTTTTATTATAGGTTTTTTATTGTATTACGAAGATAAAAGTTCTGCATATATGAATGAAAAATGGCATCTGGCAAATGTCCAACACGACTACACTGATAGATATCGATTTTTTCATCAATTAATCACTTTTTGAAAAAAATGGCGAATCCATTTCGTAAATCACATCACCGATTTTGAGTTTTAAGGCTCAAATCGATCGGACTATTTCCGTATAGACTCTGTGCTTAATATAACCCCGTAAAATGATCCAGTGGTGCAAAATCAGACGATCTGTCTGGCTACTTAATTGCTGATTATCTTGGAATTATACGATCACAAAAGTTTGTTTGTAATAAATTGATCGTTTCATTGGATGTGTGACATCTGCTACCATCCTGTTAAAACTACATGTCAGTGATATGCACATCGTCAATAATAGGTTAAAATTGAGTTGTTAGTATCTCGTTATAGCGTGATCCATTGAGCGGTAACGCATTTCCAGCCACATCTTCGAAAAAAAAAATAAAACAGCCTAATCACGGACCACATAGCGCACCATATAGTGACACGTTGAGCATGCAAAGGCGTCACAATAATCGTTTTAGGATTTTCAGAAGCCCAATTGCGGCAATTTTGCTTGTTGACATACCCTGATAAGTGAAAATGGGATTCGTCTTAAACAAATATTTTTTAAGGAAAACCAGCTGGCTGTTCCTGAATGAATTGAGCAAATCTACGGCGATGTGAATGGTCGGTCGGCTTCAATTCTTGCACCGATTAAACCTTGTAAGTCTTTAAAGAGAAATCCTTACGCAAAATTTGCCATGTGGTGGTTGTCAATAACCCCAATTATGAGAACTTCGAGGAATTAACAAATTTGGATCTGCTTAAACACTGTGACTCACGGCAATGTTTTCAGTTAAACGACCCAGTCGAACATGCGTTGGTGTTCGCACATTTTGTATCTAGCCTGTCGACTCATATTAACGACCATATTCTTAATAGCTCAGTTCGGACAACAGATTATATCAGTAATTTTTCGAAGTATAACTTTAACAGAACCACCATTTTCATAGTGGATTTGCATTATTTTAATGCGGTTTTCATGCGAAATTGAAATCATTGTAAGAATTTCCTATGAATCTACTACGAATACGTCAAAAAAGTTTGTCAAAATTATCATTCTATTGACACAATTGGAAAACAAACTTCTTGTTAAAAAGGCTTATATAACTAAGAAATGTTGTTCCACAGAATTATTATTTTTAACAAAACTTTTGTCTAACGTTAGCAAAGAAACGTATAGAGTTTACAAAGTTTACCTATTGAAAATTTAACTTGTTTTAATTCTTTACAAAATTCATAATGTATTCACTGAATATATTTTAAGAAAAAACTTGTATATTTAAAAAAGTCAAGGCAATTTTACCTTTTTAGCACAATCGGGGTATATTTTTATATTTCACGAGAAAATATTTCACAAGTAAGAAATTGTTTAAAAACCTTCCAGAACATTTTTTCATATAACTCGTGTTTTAAATTTCTTAAGTTATAATGAAAAACTATAGATCCTTTTGTTTAGTATTTGTTTTTGCGTTGATTTAATATGAACATGAGCCTACTGAACATTGAAATATAAACTTTGCTCATTAACTTTTTTAGACGCAGATTGTTATATGCTGAATTTAAAAATAAATAGAAATACCTACGAATATCCACACGCTAATTGACACACTCTAGAATATCTTGGTTTTCAATATGTTGCAAATTCTCCAGGGTTAATATTTTTTCCTGTTCCTTCTTTTGTTATTTTATTCCCAACTATCATCGCTCATCATAAAATAATGTAAAACTGTAGCGGAAAAAGAATAATATTTTTTTATGCATGAATATATCAGAAGTAATTTGACCGTTTGTGTTCATTAAAATTATCCATTCAACATCACAGCCGTCATCATCATTATCATTACCAGCCTGTTTATCGTTGCGTACAAAGGTAGACATTTACATCTACGGTTAAGTATACAGCAAATAAATGAATGAAGGATGCCATAGTATCTATGTGTAGGTAGTCTCTTAAATAGAAAACGGTTTTTTAAAAACAGTTATTTATGCTGCAATTTATTGGATTAAAGCACATTATAACTATCACTTTTTCTTTTTGTTTATTAAGGTGCTGTTAATCTACATTAATTTATGCTAAAATCCTTTCAAAATAAATGTTTCATGATATTCTCATAAAATACTTATTATTCAAGGAAATATTTTTGAACTGTGTTACTGCTACTTAATTTACTGTTACTTAATTTTCAAAATATCAAACATTTTTTAAGGTACTTATTTTATTTTAAAATAAGGAACATAAACAATTTGATATTTATATTGGAATTATCTTTATTTTAATCTAGTAGATTTGTGCTAGATTCCACCCACTAAGGGTTAAATGGGCATATGTATATGCTTTCTCCCGCAGTAATACATTTCAAAGATATTTTTTGAATACCATATATTTTATTAGAATACCATAATCATATGTATATATATATATATATCACATAGATAACTTCTTCTACTAAAACTAAAATCCGATCGGCTATAATAATCATAAGCAAACTCCTTCGGTAACAACTACATAATATTCTGAAGCTGACTTTTGTCCTAATTTAACACTTAACATTTCGTAAGATTTATCTTATTGACCTTTAGCATGTCTTAGATGTCTTAGGACATATAAGAGCTTTGAGTTAATGTGGGTTTAGTTTTAATCTTTATAATATTGAACTCAGATTGGGTCTTCCCTTCTGAAACGATAAGCAATGGATGTACAGCTTGGAACAGTATTTCTTTATCTTTTTAATAGTCATAGGACAATAGGCATCACCTAAATATAAATTCTTTTTCTGAACCAAGCAAGGGCAGATATTGTTTTTATTGCTTGACTAGAATAGGGCAAAGATACAGGACGAGATTGCAAGCATAACTAGTTTTCTATTACACTCTTCTAAAACATCATTCCAGGATTCCAGCTAAACAAGTTTTATTCAAAAAAGTACCAAAAAGTACTATAATTCAATCTTAATAATCCGTTTTCTGTGTCTAGACTATAACTTGAGATTTTATCGGTAATTTCAGAATCTGACTCTCTAATAGGTTTACTGTTGCAAATAACATTTACATTAAGAGGAGATGCTGCATGACATATTCCCTCGCGAATAACGCCTTGAGTCACAATTTATCTTTCGTTCCTTATACCTCTGATGAGTAACTCTATTACAGTAGAGATACCAAGTTTGATGGTGAGGAATTATTGGTTACTAGTTCGTTGTAGACATCCTTAGGAACTTTTATAATCTCTGAATAGAAATCTCCTAGAACTCTAGTATCAATCATGGCTCCGCACTTAGTGATCGCGAGTAGAGATACCAATAGAGTTTGATGGTGAAAAATTATTTTTTATTATATATAAAAATTTCCCGATCGCATAATTTTACAACCCTATAGGGTGCCCCTATAGACTAGTAGGTAGTATACTAGCTCGTCAGTCTGGGGGTTGTGGGTTCGATTCCCAACGAAGACCCTGGTTTTTTTCACTACAAAAATTAAAATTGACTGTCGGTGGGGCTGCTCAGTGATGAAGGCATGGTCACTGGTCGCTGTTGCTGTCTTTATACGGCAGTTAATTTCCGACTATCCTTCTACTTTCACCACATATTTTATATCTTCTCTATCCCTTTCCTAAAAGAATGTAGCACGGTACTTGACTAAATAGGCATTATTGCCTGAAGTGTTACTTCTCTTTAAAAAAAAAAAAACAGCAGTTAAGGGGCCAGCCAGATTTAACACCACTGGATTATTTTTGTGGGACTACACAGAGCAAATCGAATCGATTTCAGCCTTAAAACTCAAAAGCCGTGATGTGACTAACGAAAAAGTACCGCCATTTTGCCAAAAAGTTATAAAACTTTTGATGACAGAGTCGACATCTGTCAGCGTGGTCGTGGTGGACATTTGGCAGATATCATTTTTCATTTATAATTATTGAACTTTTCTCTTCGTAATACAATAAAAATTTGAATTATTTTAATCTAAATTTGTTGCTTGTGTTCTACCATCTGTGTAATTTTATGAATATGAAAAATAAAGGACGAATAATAGGAATTATATAAATTGTGCAGTTTTGTTCCTAAAACTTTGGGAAAAATGTTTAAAGTTTCTTTAGAGAAAGATATTGTAACTCAACTCAAGAGAATAGATAGAGGAAAATTTAAACTAAAACAACGTTTTTGGAAAATGTGTTTAAAGACATCACTTCCAACTTAGGGTAGAAGGGTCTTAAAGTGTCTAATGTTTTTTTTAATAAACTAATTTTGACTTAACATGCATACATATTTATAAAACATTATGAATACAATGTTTTATAAATATTAGAGTTCACACCTTGTCAAAATTCTATCAAATTTATTATTGGAAATTTCTTTATGTCTTTAAACCTTGTTTACATGTACAGTAGCATCATATATTTTTTAAATACTGAACCGATTTAATTGAGATAAAGATGGTGCTCAACGATATCTATTTAAAGACTAACTTAATTTTTCTAGGCTTTTAAATAGCTTTCCCTTTAGCAGGTTTATCGTAGTGTTATCTTGAAATTTGTTTTTTTTATATATCTAGTTTTTGCTAGTTATTTTATAGCCTAATTTAATCATAACACATATCATCATACACACATATTTTGGAGTATGAGGTTTTATTATAGCTGCAATGTTTGAATATTGTTGTCATATACTGCAGGAAAGGAAAAAAAATGTGACAAATGAACTCACGTACTTCATGATTTTTTTCACATGTGTTCTTTTTTTTTTTATAAAAATTAACAAGAAATTAGTTTTATACTGTGCTCTACCTTGCTGTTACATTTTTCATTTGTTGTTGCTAATAATCACTACTTGCATCATATATTCAAAACTATTTGCCTATTCCTTTTTTGTGTTATCCTATGCCAAACTAATTAAAAGAGTTGTTTTTATTAGTTTATCTTTTTTCTTTTCTTTTTTTTAATCATGAAGATAAACATGGATATGAGTACAGGTGAACATATGCTCATATTTGTATATTTTAGACACATACAGATACATTCGAATCTAGAAAAAACATTGTTAAATAAAATTTTCATATAAAAGACAGGTCATGTCTTGTGCTCAAATGATTTTTTTTTTAAAATAAAAAAATTTTCCAGTAATTGATTACGAAATTTTCTATAATTAAAAAGCAATTTTCGCCATTGGTTATTGAATATACAATTTTTCTAATTTAAATTAAATTTCATTTTTATTATTAAACCGAAACTAACTTTTGTACAATTTTGCACAAACCATTTGCAGCAATATAATATAGAACAGCGTTGTCGTTGTTTTATTTTTGGTAATAAATTGGAATCATATTTTTTTAACTAATTAAAGCCAATTTTGTGTTTTTGTTCATAGATATTTGTTTATTTGTTGTCATTTTCTTCAGTGTAAAATGTCATTGCTGGCTGTTTGTTCGATGTGACCGGCGAGCGCTTTCGATGTGATGAAATTATTGTCACACAGTGTTCTGGACTGTATTGGAGAGTCAGTGTTCGGGTTTAGTAAGCTCTTTCATTAGGGTCGTGGCTACTCATGTAGATAGATTGCCCGCCACTTGGCATTTTGTGCACGGCCAATCTAATATTTCCGTCTTTTATTATTATCCAAGTAAGTGTGTCCGTCTAAAGGTGTTTTTCGTTTGTTAGATGGTATGAGTGGTGTAATAACTGTATCTGAGGTCGTGTTTATTCGCTCGTTTATAATGCCACTGCTAAAAGTTCTTGTTTCCACGTTTTCAAGATTGTCTTTTCGTTGTCATTTTTTGCTAGGATGTACTAACGTCATATATACATTAATACAGTAATCGAAAAATACCGAATAACTCATTAAAAAAGATACTGAAAAAATATAAATAAAAAAAGATACACGCAAGAACAAAACAACACACTTGTAAGAATTTCTACGAATTAATATAAATAACAGAAAACAAAAACAACTAACACAGAACAAAAGAAAACAGACAGCCAAACAGGCGTTTTAATTGAATAATGTTAAAGTAAAATATTTTTGTATGTGCGAGAAGCGCTTAAACCAACTATAAAAGCACCACCTGCTAGGCAAATAAAATGAGTTCACGTTGAGTAATCAGTGAGTAAAGACAACAAAATTACCATCGTTTTTATTTTGTGTTATTTTAAAGTAAATCAATCGTTTAACTTAATTTAAAACTCGAAAGTATTGTGTTTTTATTTTGCAATAAAAGAACTTAAAATAACAAAACATTTTTCGAAGGGAATAAACGTAACAACATCTACATATCATGTGCAAATTTTTCTTTCATGTTAAATTGAGCCGAAAATTATATTCTATTCCACTATGACAATAGTGGTTCTGTTAAAGTTTTAATTCGTGATATTTTCGAACCTGCTGAGACCCCTATTAAGAATTTGGTCGTTACATTTGTGTCGACAGATTCGATACAAAATTTGAGAGTACTAGCGCGTGTTCGACCGGCTCGTTCAACTGAAAATATCACAGCTGTGAGCCACAGTTTTAACGCATATTCAAACTTGTCTATTCCCCGACGTTCTTAACAATTGGGGTTATGCAAAATCACCAAATGATGAATTTTGCGTAAAGATTTGATCTTGAAACTCTTCAAGATTCAACTGGTGCAGCATTTGAAATCGATCGACCATTCATATCGCCGTAGATTTGCTCAATTCATTCAGTAACAAACGGTTGGTTTTTCTGAAAAAATAATTTTTTCATGTCAACAAACATAATTGCCGCATTTGGGATTTTCAAAATCCTAGAGCTATTATTGAGAAGCCGTTGCATGTTCAACGTCTCACTGTATTGTGCGCTTTGTGCTCTGGAGATGTAATTGGGCCGTTTTTTTTCGAAGAAGAGGTTGGAAATGCGGTAACGGTCACAGAATCACGCTATCGCTAGATGCTAATAACATAATTTTGCCCTAATATTGACAACATTTATTTCACTGACATGTGGTTTCAACGATCCATTTTTTGCGAACCAAATTTTCCGATCGCATAATATCACGACAATCAGCAGTTAAGTGGCCAGCCAGATCGTGTGATTAAACACCACTGGATTATTTTTTGTGGGGCTACATGTGTTAAGGACAGAGTCTATACGGAGCCAATCGAATCGATTTCAGGCTTAAAACTCACAAACCGTGATGTGATTAACGAAATAGGGGCCCAATTTTGCCAAAAACTGATTAAAAACCTTAATGAAAGAAGCGACATCTGTCAGCGTGTTTGTGTTGCAAATTTGCCAGATATCATTTTTCATTCATAATTGTTAAACTTTTCTCTTCGTAATTCAATCAAAATGTATCCATTTCACTTATAATGATGGGTATAAAAATAATCTAAGCGGATAGAATATATAAGTATATTCTTTATTATTTTATTATTTATTAAAAATTAGGGACAGATAAAAATGTTTTGCATTTGCGGCTGTTTAGTTTTTAAGATAAAAGCTGTCGATAGTTTCTTTGTGATTCTTTTTAACTGTTAAAATAAAACGCATTCAGTTGGAAAAACTAAAAAAATCCACGTGGCTTTTTACAGTCACATGTCTGATTTACAACGTTTATTTGAATCATAAAATTTAGCAGTTTTCATTGATTTGTTTTTAAGTTTTCGTTATCACTATTCAAATAAACACATTTGGAAAATTGCAAAGAAAGAGTTGTTTGTTTTGTTTATCGAAAATAGCAGGTTTAGAAAGAACTTAAAAGCTTGCAGTTGGAAATCACATAAAAATAACATTTTTAAAGGTTTCAACATAAAATCTTACAAACGTCCCTAAAAACATTTTTTTGTGATTTCATCATCAGCTATTTACATTCAAAAGGTTTATCTCGATAAATATTTCTTTGCTTAAAATTGCAAATGGTTCATTTCGTTGCACTATAAATAAATTTCTACAGTAAATTGACAAACAGTTTCTGAACAAAAAGAAGAAAGCATAACGACAAAGTAAAGTATGTTGTATGTGACAATCAGTAGTAGTTCAACCATGAAATATTATGTTCTGACAACTAAGCTTAGCTACTTGTGTTAAGTTTCTGAAGAAACTTTTTAAATATTTTACTAATGTATAAAGAAACAAAATATAAATCCGTTATAGCTTAAACATTTCTTTAAGAAACAATTTCTTGTTGGTTTTCTTTCTTTTTTTTGGTACATTGTGATAGAAAAATTATAAAAGTACTTTTCACTAAATTTATGTTGCACATTAAAATGCTGAAGCATAAAACCCAAACATTTAACGTTTGTATGTTGCAATTTATTATGCCAAAAGGAAGGAAAAAAATATTTGTATTAATGTTAAATCTACAAGCACTAACAACAATTATATAAAACGCAGAAATGAAAACACGAACGCTTATTTTAACATATCTATCGAAAAAGAAGAAATAAATCGACAAATATGTACTATTTACGTTTAACGTGCTACACCTACAGTGTGGTGTGAAATTATGTAATTCGTAATTTTTCAAACTATTTTATTCTATATAATTCTCAATTTTGCACTTTTATTTTGACAATATTTAGGAATTTTGAAAATCTGTTATAATTCTCATTTGTTCTAATTTGCATTTATTGCCAAAGAAAGTCATTTTACACAAGCATTTCTTGTAGCTAACCACCGCTCTAATACAGTTGGCAATTTTAAGTATGAAACTTTCAGAGTTTCCGAACCCACAGACAACTAGTTGTCAGCCTGTAGAAGTACATAAGACTAAATCCATTTGATAACGTAGGAAGGTGCCAGAACGCCTCAGCTACTGGAAGAGATAATAAAAAATGGGGATGCACAGAAATTAACAAGAATTTTTTTAAAGCAAAAAATATTTAGTGATAGATACAAGTTGCTTACAATACCTACCTTTTTAAAGCAGAATTAAAGCTTTAATGATGCTTAAATTAGTTTAATTAATAGGTATACAAGTTAATAATGCCGAGTTTTTGCTTAGGAAATACATTTATTCTAATAACAAAATGAGTTGATACATTCAACAAAATAATGTCCATCTCTTTCTCGTATCTTTCAGATAGTATATTGTTACGTTTATACCTTTTATAAAGGTTTTGTTATTGCTGAGTTCTTTATTGCAAAATAAATAACACCAGATTTTAGAGTTTTCAAAATAATTACAAGTTTATTTACTTTAATTACATACAAAGTTGGCACTACAGAACAATTTACTAAAGTTGCAGGTCTTTACTTTACGAGGTTTATGTTTCAACTAACTGACTATCCACGAAGATGCTGCCTTTTATATTTATCCACTATAGGTCCAGAGCAATTAAGCTTTTTCTACTCCCTTTGTATCAAATTCTGTAGGTCTTTGTGTATATTTTTGTTTTTATGCTGTTAAGGTAAGGGTGTCAGAAGGGCCTGGAAGAATTATTAATTTTTATTCAAAACATCCAAGGAAAATGATAATAAACACAGCGAAAAATATGATAGACAGAATATTGACTATAAGTGATAGAGAATTTTATTTGAAGAATAGGGATACAATAAGAGATATACTTAATGACAATGATTTTCCAGTAGAATTAACTAACAGATTAATTAGACAATATGGTAGTTATAGCCATAATTTAGGAAATTCTACGGCAGAGCCAAGAAATTATAAATCATTAACTTATGTTCCTGGAATATCAGAAAGATTCAGAAAGTGCAAAATATATTACACAGATAAATATATAATTGCACACAAAACACATAACACATTAAATAAATTATTTAGCAGTATGAAGGATAAAATAGGAAAAATGGAAATATCTGATGTAGTATACAGGATACCATGTGGAGGAAATGACCAGGTGAACTGTGACAAAGTTTATATTGGGACAACAAAAAATAAACTTAAAACGAGGTTAGCTGGTTAGGTGTGACCAAAAATATAGGAATATTTCAACACAGAAGACATCCTTATCTTCACATTGTAAGAAATATAATCATTATCCAAAGTTTGATGAAACATCAGTATTAGATATAAAAAAAAACTACAAGAGACGTTATATGTTGGAAATGTTAGAAATTGTTAATGTACCAAATGTAAGGAGAATAAATTTCAAGACAGACACAGACAATTTAGCTCAGAATTATAGGTACTTAATTAAAAAGACACATAATTTGTTATAATCATTTCATAAGAAAGAATTTGTTATTTGTTATTTCCGTTTCCTTGTTGTTGTATGTTTGAATATTTAAAAGTTTAAATTTTTGTATGTATGTATGAAAAAATATTTTATATGTTTTTGTCAAATGTTTTGAAACATTTTTTTTTTCAATTTGTTAATAATTTTTTGGTTTCAAAAATTTTAAATTTTTTCCTGAAGAAGCTTTCCAAAGGAAAGCGAAATATCGAGAAGTAACAATATATAAAAAAGATCGTAAAAAATAAAAAAATATTTATTAAAGTTATTCTTAAAGGAAGAATTTTTTTTAAATTTTTTGACATGTCGAAGATCATTAAGCAGGAAGCAGTTTTCCATTTAAAAAGGTTAGTAAACTTTTGTCTATGAGTGTACATACAATTAAATACGAGTATTTGTATACAAAAAGTTAATCTCTGTGTGTTTTTTGAATGTTCGCATAACAAAAACTCTAAAATATTTTATAAATAAAAGAAAATGGCAACCAAAAAAGAACGTATATTGTGTACAATTTCCTTTTTATAGCTCTCAAGAGTGGTAATAAATTTCGTGCGATACTATTTCCTTTTTATGTGAATGCAGTTTTTATTCAGTTTCCTTCCACATGCTCACACTTATTTTATTTATAAGGGTGTGTGAGTGTATATGTACTAACTACTGGTTTTTTTGGTTTCTGTCAGTGAGCATATGGATTTTTGTATTTTCTAGTTTGCGGTTGTAGAATCAAATTCAATTTCTATAATATGAAAAATATGCATTTTTACATTGTAATTCAATGAGCGTTTTTTGGTAGAGATGTTGAATTGGAGCAACTGCACAAACACTGGCAACACAAGTGTTGCACAACAACATACACAGGGACTCCAGCTATTTTGGTACAATCGATCATTATTTGTTTGACGTTGCACTGGATGATGGAATTAAGCTGTACTTAATTTTAAGTTTTTCTAAAACAAGATTCGATATTGCTGTACAAAAAACATCCATAAGTAGTATTGTGACATTAATTATATAAAAATAATATTGTTATGTTTATTTCTTTAAAAAAACGTTTTATTATTTGATTTCTTTTATTGCAAAGTGATAACACAGCACTTTAGAGTTTTAAATTAAATTAAACGATTTATTTCCTTTCAATACACATAAAATAAACACGATGGTAACTTTGTTGTCTTTACTCACTGATGACGCAACTTGTTTTGATTCATTTGCCCAGCAAGTAGCGTTTATATAGTTGCATTAAGCGGTTTTAGCATATAAGAGAATAGTCTTTATAGTACTTTAACATCACCCCATATTGCTGTTGTTATTATTATTCAGTTGAGGCGTCTGCTTGGTTCAGCAGGTTCCGGGTTAGTTGTTTTTGCTTTCGCCTGTTGTTGTTGTCTTGCGTATATAAGTTTTCTTATGAAACTATGCAGTTTATAAAATGCACAATGGGTCGTTTCGTCTACCTTTTTTACTGATAATTATTTTTTGTTTTAACTTAAAAAATATTATTATTATTTTTAGTCATTTGCATTTCCCATATTTTTTATTAGGCACATAAAAATGCACACATACTTATTTTATTAGATTGCTTAAATTTATTTTATCTAAGTAAAATATGTTATTTAAAAAATTTAGAATCAGTAAACTCTTCTATAAAGAAGTAACATAGTAACATAATTCATAATATAGAGAATTAATGAAGACTCCAATGGGTTTGAAAGGAAATTTGTTTTGTGACTTTTAGGTAAAGTAATCTACCGTTGCATCGACAATAAAATCATCGTTGATAGCAATATAGTCGTTATGCTTTGGGCTTCAAACTAAAGCAAATGTATCTCTAGCTAGTAAATATTTTTGTGAACTTTTTAAAAACATTGTAATGATGAGAGAATACAAATAAATATTTAAATAAATCTAAAATTTAAGTTCTTTGTTTATAAATGGTAAAAATTTTTTCAACAATCAATTTTATTTTATTTGTATGTTTCTTCAAATTTAATGCCTTCATATAATTGCTTCATTTGAGTAAAAAAAATTTCTTTAAATTATTAAAATTTTTTTTTCTGAAATATGCTACAAACTGTACTAAAAACCAACCAATAAAATACAAAAATTCAATTTACTTTAATCTGTGCTGGATTATTTTGATAAATATTTTATGATATTCTCATAAAATATATACTGTCAAAAAATATATATATTGGAAATGTATTACTGCGCGGGAAAGCATATCCTCATGACCACTTCACTACTGCTCATTTAGCTCATCAGTGAGAATATCGTAAAATATTTATTAAAGGTATATATCACAGATTAACGTATATTATATTAAAAAATGATTTCAAAAAATAAAATTGTTTATTTTCATTGCAGGTGGACGTAACGTTTTTTGTAAAATTTTTCACAAACGTTTTGTGTTTTCGTTATTTTTTAAATTACACATGAATGGCTGCCAAATGAAACCCTTATATAGGAATATTGAAAACAGAAAGTGTTTTTGTTTGCAAAATGTTTGCCGTGTTTTTGTATAGAACTGTTTTTGTGTTTTGTTGCCTTTTTGCTGTGTTGTTTTAATGAAAACTTCCTCTTGAGACATAAGACTCTTCAATTTTCTATACAAAATCTGTATTGTGAAGATAAAACTTCAGCAATTGTGAATGATATCTGGCAAATCTCCACCACGATCACGCTGACAGATGTGATTCTTTTAACATTTTTGTCCAAATGGCATCCTATTTCGTTAATCATATAACGGATTTTGACCTTTAACGATGCAATCGATTCCATTGGCTACGTATAGACTCGTTTCTTAACATAGCCCCACAAAAAATTATTAGTGCTGTTAAATCACATGATCTGGCTGATCACTTAACTGCTTATTGTCGTGAAATTATGCGGTCTAGAAATTTGGTTTGCAATAAGTTGATCGGTTCATTGGATCCATTGACTGTTACCGCATTTTTCAACTCATTATCAAAAAAAAACAGCCCAATCACACCTCCAAACCAGCATGCAAAGGCTTTTCAATAATCGCTCTAGGATTTTCAGAAGCCCAAATGCAGAAATTTTGGCCTAAGTAAAAAAATAATTTTCTTAGAAAAACCAGCCGATTGTTCTTGAATAAACAAAGCGAATCTACGACGATTTGAAAGGTCGGTCGAGTTCAATTCCTGCACCAATTGAACCTTGTAAGGCTCCAAAGTTAAATCCTTAAGCAAAATTCGGCATGTGATGCTTTTAGCTAACCCCAGTTGTTGAGAACGTCGAGAATTTAACAAATTCGAATTTGCTTCAACACTGTGCCTCACGCCTGTGCTGTTTTCAGTTAAACGACCCTATTGAATATGCTTTAGTGTTCGCACATTGTGAATCGTGCCTGTCGACTCAAATTTAACGACCAAATTTTTATTAGCGGTCTCAAAAGGACGAGTATATTGTCGGAAAATATCGAGAATATTACGAAATGTAACTTTCACAGAGGATTTTAATTATTTTAATTCTTTTTTCGTGTGGAATTCAATTCATTGTAACAATTGTTAATGCATCTATTACGAATTCGTCAATAAACTAAATGTCAAAGCTATTATATGAAAAACTATTAGCGCTGTAACAAAAAACCAAAGCTCGTTACAGTAAACTTTTTCTAAAAAAAAGGAAATTTTACTTTATGCACATTTTATTACGTGTTTTTGTCACTGTGGTTAATTAAAGCTTTAAACACAACTGTATAATGATTTCGGAAAGTATTCATGCATAAGTAAGCATGTAAGCTACCAAACAACCTCATGGATACGCTTGTCTTCGTAAAACCGCTCATATCAAATTATCAAAATTTAATGACTTATCATCGCTATGGTACTCATCATCTCTAGGTTCTTTACATATTTAATGCTAACAGTGAATAACGACTACAGTTAAAGCTGCAAAAATATTCGTGTAAGAATTTTTTTAATTATATTTGGTGTTGATGTCTTTATTAGGCAAAGTCTATGTAACACATCAATTAAGAAAGATTTGTTATGATAATATGTTACATTAAAAAAAATATTTCAATCGTTAATTGGTTTTAAAATAGTATGGTACTATTGCTTAAAAGATTTCCTTTCTTCCTTTTTCTAGACTGTCAAATATTGAATCTGACCTAGGAATTAGGAGTTTTTTATTGGATGACTATTTTCTTTCAATTAGATTAAATATTTATAACCACCTTAATTTGAATCCATCTAGTGCTGGCAACTAGCCTTTATTGTTCTTTCTCATCAATATTAATATGGAGATCTAAAACCTAATGTTAACCAATTGCCTCGTAGCATCCTTCAGCCACTATATGCATAGTTCTTCTTCGAATTTCATTTCGTATAATTATATAACTGATACCTAGGAGTTATTAATTTAGAAAAGACTGTAGAGATTCTCCTTGGATGTATGGTTATAAAAACAAAAACTCTCATTATTTTCTTTGGATCAGCACTCAGGTTATGGGGAGAAGGAAAAACGGAGTAGTGTTTGCGAACATTTGATTTGAAATTTCCTACATTGAAAGTGACAGTAAAGACTACTTGAGAGAGTTCATTCCACATACGGACTGTTTGGCTAAAATGAGAATATTTTTCGATTACATAGTGTGATTCAACCACAAATGAATGCACTCTTGAATAACATCAAATTTTAGTAACGATAAAACGGTAAAATACAACCCACAATGCATCAATGCTCTAGAAAATCAATCGAGTTGGAAACCCTACTGTCCCCAATGAGCTGCTTGACCCTTTCTTGTACACTGTCGAGCACCTTCAAAATATACTTTGGGTCGCCGGCCCACACATGAGAGTTGCATTCCATTTTTTGGTCAGATATAGGTGGTATAAATAGTACGAATATCGGATGGAGTTAAGTATCTCTTATACTCTTTCAGAAAACCGAAGTACTTCAAAGCTTCCTTAGGAACCTGAAAAATATACTTAGTGCCTGGAACATCACACTGAATTTTCATGCTAAGCACATCAAGAGCTTCCGATTCTCTAATACTTATATCACCCATAGTAACATATGCATTACCATTTCCGAAAACAGATCTATGCGAAAGCATGCAACATTACATCTTAAGACTTTTATTTTAGTACGGTTTTCCGTCTTAAGACCATTAAAATCGATCCCATTTTGGGATTATTACGAGATCATAATTGAGCATATTATGCATTTTACGCCTTTTGGAACTCACTTCCAAATGGCTCGGTCTATTACCAAATGAATACAAATGGAAGATGGTGCTATCATCTGCGGAAGAGTATATAGGGTTGAAAGTAGGAGAAAAAAGGTAGCCTTGCGGTACTCCTGAACTAATTTTGAACTCGTCTAATGAAATCCCATCTGTAACAACTAGTAAAGGGCGATTCCTACGAATACTTGATAAAAATCTAAAGAAATTACTGCCACCAAAAGCAACAAGTTTTGGCAGAAGTGCATCCTGTAGCCCTTTATATACCCAATTCTGCAACAACCACTTAAGAGATTTCGCCTTTATCCCTGACGGATTCTCAGGGTACCAATTCAAAATTTTGCCAGCAGAAATCTATTCACATAGAACTTTGTTTGCTCAGATAAGTATATATTGCAGATTGGCATTCATATAAGTTCACTTGGTTAAATTATAGACTCCCAACAGAGACAAGATAAAACTAGAAGCCGGAAATCATCACCAGGATATTGATATTGGGGTGTTATTTCATTGCATGTCACAATGAAAAACTTTAATACCATATTCCAACCAAAGGGAATGTATTTTGAAACATAACAATAAAAATTTAAGAAATATAACAATTTTCAAAAAGCGGATTTGAAGAAAGTCTTATAAAATAAATTTAGTTAATACAACTGCTTTTAAAAGAGTAACAAAAATTAATGATGAATAATAACAGCAACATAATGGAGTAATGTTAAAGTAAAATATTCTTGTATATGCGAGAAATGACCAATGAATTAATGCAAGATGAGGCATCAGCCGTGGTAGATGTAGAGATTAAAAATATTGAATATTATATTACAAATTTTTAAAGATTATATTATTTTTCTAACACATAATATATATATATATATATATATATATATATATATATATATTTAAGTTTGCGATATAAGGTTTTTTGCCACCACATGTTGTGAGATATTTATAAAAAATAAAAGTTAGCCTCACTGAACTCAGCTAATGTCATAGGAATAGTTTATTAGAAATAGAAATAGCTTCAAAATAAAAATATAGCAGATATTATGTTTCAAAAGCTTCACACACTATGTGTTTACTTTTACGTATGGGAAATATATCATTTCATCTCATTTGTACTCATAGTGTGAACACAGGTTATGGATGGATACGTTAATGTAGGAATGCTTAAAAATTATTTTTCGTTTGAAGTTTTGCCTTGCATTAAATTTTATAATAGTACTAAAAATGTGTGACACTTCTGTAACAAAATAATCTTCCCTGTTAATAATGCATCTCATTTTGAACAATTTTTATTACAAAACGAAAAAGCGTAAATATTCATGCTCTAACTAATTTAATGCAATTATAAAACTTTTAATGATTTTATGTTCGGATTCAGCAGTGTAAATATAAAATATTTTGTAAAAAAATTAATATAAAAATAACACCATTTAATTAGTCATCCACAGATTAAGGAAAAGTACATGCATGCTCTTGAAAAAACAAAAAAAAAACGCAAATTGCAAAAATAAAAGTTTACAAATATTCGCCATTTTTCATATCCACAGCTTGTTTTTTTTAGTTTTATTTTTTTATTATATTTTATTTTAAACTATTTCAACATTTAAAAGTTTCCATGAATGTAAGACGAAGTTATAAATTAGTCTACGTTTGAAAGTTTATAACAAAAAAACCACAAACACTCTAACATCATTTTTTTACAAATGTGTATGTTTTATAAAAGTCACAAATATTTATTGTGTGACTGTGTTAAGTACACAACTCATATAGAATGTCAAAATTGCTATCATGTATACATGAAATTCCATGTGTACACCAAAATTAGTATTTTACATACTTAAGTAGGGTTTATAATTTTTATGCTCACACGTTTACATAACTTAAAAAAAGATATTTTTTTAATATAAATTGCAAAACTAAGAATAAAAATATAAATTAACAAAAAAAAAGAGATGGATGATATGATAATTATAATTATTATTATAAAATTATGATATATGATAATTATAATTAATGGTTTCAATTATACAAAAATTGTATATTTATATAAAATTCTAAAAAATTTAATTTTTATTTTCAAAATTGCGCCACACCATTGGAAGGCATCATCATTAACTAAAAATGCAAATGTATAAACAATTTTTTATCATATTATTGTTATTAACACCAATTCTTAATACATTTTTATGGCATGTCCACAATTAAAATAAATTCGATGTACTCCGACTTTCATTATAATTTCGATATTATAAAAATCTTTTTCTTATTTTATTACAAAACTCATTCTTGCAATGGCACTAAAAATCCGGTCTTCATTACATCGACAAAACGAACTTGATTGACAAACGGACTTGAATGAAAAATGCACAAACAAATTTTTAACGAACCAAAAATCATTCGCCCCTTAGACGTCAACAGGTGTCTTAAAAAAATGACCCAGCGTTGGAAATTTTGATTTCCAGACTTCAACATTAAATTTTAATATAAAGATCTTGTGCTTAGTTATCAAATAACAATAATCATAAATCAATAAATTCCCACAATATATTCCTACAATCATATCATATTAAAATATTTAAGTGAATCGCAGCATTTTCCACAGCCACAATAACTTAATAGCGTTCTTTGTTTTCAACTTACAAGCGTTACTAATTCTAGCTTTGTCCCCTTTATTTACGTTATTAGTTTTCGCAAGCTTCGCTTGTATTCACTTTGCAAGCTTTTCTAAGTTTTGTCAGCTTTTAATATCGGGGTTTTCAACAAGAAATTGTTTTTTAATTATGGCAACACCAACAACATGATAGTTTTGACAATTAGATTTTGATGTATTCGTAGTAGATGCATTGCAATTGATATTTTCGGGCAACATAATCGTCCTTCTGAGATCGCTATTAAGAATTTAGTCGCTAAATTTAAGTCAACAGGCTCGATACAAATTGTGTCAACACCAACGTGTGTTCGATCGGGTTGTTCAAGGGAAAATATCACAGCCGTGAGCCACAGTGTTGAAGCAGATCCAAATTTGTCAATTCCTCGAGGTTTCCAACAAATGGGGTTATTCAAAACCACCACATGGCGAATTTTTCATAAGGCTTTGACTTAGATGTCTTACAAGGTTCAACTGGTGCAGGAATTGAAGCCGTCCCGCCATTTGCATCACCTTAGATCCGCTCAATACATTCAGGAACAAGCGGTTGGTTTCTCTAAAAAATATATATTTTCAGACGAACTATTTTTCACTTGTCAGGGTATGTCAACAAGCAAAACTGCCGCATTTGGGCTTCTGAAAATCATTGACCTAGCCTTTGCATGCTCAACGTGTCACTGTATAGTGCACTTAGTGTTCGGGAGAAGAGATTGGGCCGTTTTTTTTTTTTGTTTTTGAAGATGAGGCTGGAAATGCGGTAACGGTAAATGTATAACGATATCCCGAAATGCTAATAACTCAATTTTGATCTATTATTGACGACGTGGATATCACTGACATTTGATTTTAAGAGGACGGTGCCATATGTCACACAGCCAATGAAACAATCAATTTATTGCAAGCCAAATTTCCTGATCGCATAATTTTACGACAATCAGTAGTTAAGTGGCCAGCCAAATTGCGTGATTTAACACCACTGGACTATTTTTGTGGGGCTATGTAAGGTACGAAGGACATCAAATCAATTTCAGCCCTAAAACAAAATAGGACCACATTAAAAAAAAGCTTGCTTAGTAAGGCATCTCCATGATATAAAACTTTGTTGCTGTTTAAAATCATTAAGCAATTGCTAATTTTTAATCATTTCATATCAAGCTGAAAGTATGTTCATATTTACCTGTTTTTTTAGTAACTGCAAAGTTATATTCCATTATTTAAAATGCACTTATAATAATTTATGACACTTTTTATCAAAGTAGAGATTTACATTAAACTGACAGTGACATGTACATGTTACACAAAAGCTTATTTCAACTTTTTTATGTGTTCACTAGATAAAATATTCAAATCGAAATACTCATATGCTCTGCAGCATTATGCTACTATAAGAGTGTAAATCATAAATTTATGCACGAAATATGTATGTAGTTGGTATGCTAAGAAAAGTTTGTATTTCATTCTTAATGTCACTTACATTATGTGAAGGGGTAGAAGAGTTTATAAAAGAATTTATTATATTTTATTTTCAGATCTGCAAAAAGACAATTATTAAACTTCAAAGCTAATGCTAATATCGTAAATTTTTAACCGAATTGTGAGAAAGTTCTTCAGCGGGCGATTTGATTAAATTTAAAAATAATCATAATTTTAAAACTTGAAGCGTTTAATGTCGTCCCAAGTTTATGTGGCGCATTGCCTTATATTCAATTTTATATTTTCTTAAGCCTTACGAAACTTAAGTACAATTATTCCACTCGACATGAAGCCATAGATTGGTTTGCTTTTTATAATCAAATCATGTAGCGTGGGTGGTTTTTTTTTATACAATATTTATTTTTAATATTTATATACATCACATGCCAACATATTAGAAAGAAATGAATGGAAAAATTATTATCCAGTGGAGTTTATATATTTATTTTCTTATATTTGTTTTAATGAAGCATTAATACAAAACAGTTAATAATAAAATTGACCTTCTGAAATACGTTAGTTGAATTTGAACGTGATAAATTCCCGATTAAATAACTCATCGATATTTTTTACTGCAGTTGAATGCAACATTCCATGATTTATTCTTAGCTACAAAGTTTTGATTATAACAAATAAATATGTTGTTATAAAGTTTAAAACAAATGTTCATTTACGAAGTGTCCTTGAAAAGCCAAAATTTTACAAATTGTAAAAATTCCTAATCGAGTTAATTTAGTATTATAATTTAATAAAACTAATAAAAATTATTTATAAATATTATTTTATAAAATTTAAATGAAATAAAAAATGTACACCATTTTATCGATCGAAATTATTGCACATATGTTGCAATAATAATGATGTCCCAATTTATTATCCGCTAATAAATGAGAGCCCAAATTAAAATTTTTTTTAAATAATTGTATCATCCTTTTTCTTTGAAAGCCTTTATTATTATATCGTATTCGTTTTATTATAAACCTAAATTACGATTGTGTGATAAAAATTTTGTCTCTCTATAGTATGTAGCTGATTTATATGCTGAAATGCTATCCATAATGTGATTTAACTTTTTGTTGAATCACTAGTTGCTAGGTCACCTACAATTGTCAACGCTTCTTTCGGTTAAAAGAATCTTCTAGTTGGTTTTAACAATTTGAATTTAGGGTATTTCTTGTTTTAGTTTTTAAGTTTTTTTTATAAATATCGTAGTTATTCTCCATTTTATTTTGAAATTTAAATATTGCCTTATTGTACTACATTTTTAAATTTTTAAAGAAAATAATTATCATCAAAACGGAAAAAGAAACGACTTACTATCCATTTTATAAACAGCGCAGTTTTCTAAGAAATCTTATTAACACAAGACAGCAACAACATGCTTATAAGAAATTCTACCAAATAAGATAAGCAGCAGACAATACAAACAACTAACACAGAGCAAAGCAAAACACGCAGCCATGCTGTGTGGGGGTGATGCTAAAGTGGAATTTTCTTGCATATGCGTGAACCGCTTAACACAGCTATATAAGCACCACTTTTTGGGCAAATAAATTACGTCAAGTTGAGTCATCACTGCGTACGTGTTTTTGTTTATTTTGTATTTAGTTTAACTTAATTTAAAACACTAAAGTACTGTGTTATTATTTTTTGGAATAAACGTAACATTATTTTAAAAATCTATACTTTGTTGCTAACAGTGGGCTTTGATGGACAAACTATACATATAAGTAATTAATTTCTTTAACTACATTGCCATCTTTACTTGCAGTAATTATTATGTACAAGTAAAAACTCTTTAAAATAATAGGTAATACTTTAATCCATATACAGGCACCAAACCGCCAGTGTCCTTAACTTGTGATATCTGAAGTTATGTGAAATACTATGGGGAAGATTTTTCAACCGTAAGTAATAGACAAAAGTCAGCTGATTTAAAATCTATAAAAAGAAAGAAATTTAACCTTTAATATCTCGAAACAATAAAATTTATATATTATATTTACTTAACAATGTGTTCCAAAATTTAGATAAACATTATATTTTCTTCAAATTGCTTTCCCGAATCCTATTTTTATTTAGGGTATCTAGAAAATGTAACCAAAATCTAGCCGGTTAACCCCAGCATAAAAATCAGGATGTAATTGTTTATAGGATCGCAAATTTAGTCTTTTTGTTATACTCGTACAATGCTGATTGTAGGGTCCACTCAAATCTCATAAAAATGATGAGAATGGATTTCTCAAGACCTTATCTTGTGCCACTTCTAAAATAGACTTCAAAATCCGAAAATACTTTTTGAACAAAATTATGGAAAATTTTTACGAAATGTCAAATATAAAATATTTTTAACACAAATTATTTGAATTAAAAATTTATATTTGTTGCTATTTCTGATTTTTATTACTTCCTATAACTAAACTCAGCTTTGGTAAAACAAAGTAAACATGTGTATGGTATTTTGTTTAAGTTTGATATTTTTGTTCACTTCTCAGTTGATCAACAAATTTTAAATATAACAAGAAGCTTTAGTCTTTCTACAATATCGTTAAAGGTTTATTTAACGAAGTTTCCACAGGAGCTTACTCTACCACCAATAATAAATTTTGTGATTTTATTTTAAAATAAAATTCGGTTTATCATCAGCCTGAAAATTGAACTAATAAAGAGTTTTGCAACAACAAGTTTGTTTTCTAAAACAAATAATTTAGAATAAAACGATTAAAATTTTTTACTGTATTACGAAAACTTTGGCAGTTTTGAATGAAAAATGATATCTTGCATATGTTCACCACGATCACATTCATAGATGTCACTTCTCTTATCAAAGCTTTTAATCACTTTTTGCAAAATGGCGGTTCTATTTCGTTAGTCACATCACGGATTTTGAGTTTCAGGCTGAAATCAATCCGATTGGCTCTGTCCTTAACATAGTCCCACAAAAAATAATCCAGTGGTGTTAAATCTCAAGATGAAAATGGCCACTTAATTGCTGATCGTTTCATTGGCTGTATGATATGCGGCAACGTTTTGTTGAAACCACATGTCAGTGGTATACCCGTCGCTGATAATAGGCCAAAACTGAGTTGATAGCATCTCAGGATAGCGTGTTCGATCTTCGAAAAAAAATGACTTAAGACCACATAGAGGATGAAAAGGCTACTCAATAATCGCTTTAAAATTTTCGGAAGCCCAAATGCGGCAATTTTGATTGTTGACATACTCTGACAAGGGGAAACAGAAGTAAACTCATACTACAGTTTAGGTAAATAATTAATTAACAGTTTATATAAAAAAACAAAAATAAAGATATAGTATAATTATATCTTTAAATTGATAAATTGACCTAGGTCAGGGGTGCCGCCAGAAAGTGGCATTTGTGATCCATTTATATTATATTAAGAAAATTAAACTATTTTTAAGTCAATCTTGCTATTTAGATTTATTTTTTATATTTATATTTTATTGTGCTATTTCTTTATATTTTATTTATTTTTTTTTTGTAAAGAGAAGCAGCACTTCAGGCAACAATGCCGATTTAGTCAAGTACCGTGCTACATTCTTTATGGAAGGGATAGAGAAGAGATGAAACAGGTGGTGAAAGTAGAAGGATAATCGGAAATTAACTGCCGTGTAAGACAGCACAGCAACCAGTGATTATGCCTTCATCGCTGAGCAGCCCCACCGACAGTCAATTTTTATTTTTGTAGGAATCGAACCCACTATACTGACAAGCTAATACACTACCTACTAGCCTACAGCGGCACCTATTTTATTTATTAAAGTAAGGTAGGCTAAATTAAAGATCATGACGTTCTTGAGCAGATTTATATGATTATTGTATGATCCTGTGCCTTATTTTTAATAAGAGCGTAAACTTCCGTTTCTCAACAATGAAATGTATACAAAGTTGGTGTTCAAAAATCTCTTTCGAAATTCGAGATATGCCATGTACATTTGGCGTGTTGATTCAGATTAAGTGTAATAATATTTGCTTATAATAATAATAAAATACTAATTGGAAAAAAAATGTGGTCCTTAAATGCACTAAAAATAATTTAAAAAATTGTATCTGATCATGGAAACAGCAGGAGTTTTTGTATAAGGAAGTCAAGGATTTTATTTAGTTTTTTTTTGTTTTTTTTTTTAATTAACAAAGCAATTGCAGACGACGTGAATTGTTTATGAAACACAACTTGAAAGCAAATAAATATCACAGATAGAACAATAACAAAAAAATCACTCAACAACCACCAGCCAATAAAGTTATACAAAATAACCAAAAGCAAAGGCCAACAGTGAAAAACAAGCATAAAAACTTGGAAATAGCAAAAACCTACAGCCTCAGTATAGTCATGTCCCATTAACAAACATTAGCTGCCAATTAGTGGTGCATTAAATATTATTTTAAATTATATAACCAACCAATAAAAATATGAGGTTCAATTGGACGAAAATGGCAAACACACGTGTGGATGTGTGCGCACAATGCAAAATAGATAATTTTTAAGTACACAAACATTTTGTGTAAGCACATATGCTCAAACATTTTTAAACACATTAACGCGATCTCATATAAACCAAACAAATTTATCGATATATAATAACTTTTAACTGAACAGATGTGGTCATTTCTATAGACCAGTTAATGTGAAAATTTTCTGAACTTGAACTATTTGGGGAAAACCGTGGGACTATTAATTTGAGCACATCTCAGAAAGTTTGTTTTTTGTATGTACCAGAATGTAACACAATAAACAAATATTATATATTTGGAAGGAACTTAAATTTAAGTGCTAAAGTATTTCAATAGATTTATGTATTTCTCCGATCGTCTGAGAATTTAAAACTGGCAAGATTATCAACACAATCATCGACAGCAGATAATGTTATGCTGCCAACACACTTAATTCAACGAATTTTACATCCAAAAGTAGTGCATTAATTGACCTTTTTTTGTTTCTAATTTTTTTTTGCTCGGACCAGTACTCAAGGAATGAGCCCTACTCATGCAATGCATTGTACCAGAACTACGAAAATAGGTTATGGGGAGGAGGAAAGAGGGAGTAGTGTTTGTGGACATGCGATTTAAATTTTCCTCCATTGAAAGTGACAGGAAAGACTTCTGCAGGAAGTTTATTCCACATACGTTCTGTTCTGCTAAAAAACGAATTTTCCGTGCATTGTGTAGTGCTATTCACTAGCGAATGCTCTCTCAAAGAAAATCGAGTCAAACGCAAAAATGTACGAGTTTCGGAAACGAGTTCCCTAATTTCGTCAGAGCACTTACCATTGTAGTAACGATAAAACAGTGAAATGCAACCTACATTGTGTCCATGCTCTAGACAATCAATACAGTATGATACCCTACCGTCCCCAATTAGACTCTTGGCCCTTTCCTTACACGGTCGAACAACTCAAAAATAGGCTTTGGGGCGCCAGCCCATACATAATAGTTGTATTCCATCTTTGGACGGATATAGGTGGTATAAATAGTATGAAGATATTGCACCGTTTTAGAAAACCGAGGCACTTGAAAGCTTCTTTAGAAACCTGAAAAATGTGTTTAGTTCATCGAACATCATACTGAATTTTCACGCCAAGAACATCAAGAGCTTCCGATTCCATAATATCAATATCGCCCAAAATAACAACATGCAACTTTGCGTTATACGGGCATTAAAATCGACTCTACTTGCACGACACCATTTGGAGATCGCCGCAAGATCGTGATTGAGCGTACAGTTCATGTTTTAGAACTCACCCGCAACTGGTTTGGTCTATTACCAAATGAATACGAATGGTGTTGGCATCTGCGAAAGACTATATAGGTTTGAAAGTTTGACAAAGAAGATTGTTTAGAAAACTAAGAATTAATGCTGAACTCGTCTGATGAAATGTCATCTATAACAACTCACATAGTGCGATTCCTGAGAAAACTCGATATAAATTTGGGGAAGTTATCACCAACACCAAAAGCAGTAAGTTTTAACAGGAGTGGATCATGCAACACTCTATTAAATGGCTTGGAAATATCTCCAGTCACCACCTTACTCTCCAGCTACCTCACAAAATGAAAATTAATCGTAATTTCCATCACCGTAGAAAGTGCAGAACAGCCTTTCAATACTTTGGAAATTCACCGGCATGAAAAGGGTTGCTAACGGATGCACTAGCATCGAAGAGCACTGTTTCAGGACCAGTGCCGGTATCCTATGCGGACCGAGAGACTTGTTAACGTTGAGATCGGCATAGTCAAATGTACTCTGTCGACCCTGGCCGGTGGCTGACTACTTTGCGGCAAAAAGGAATTATTTGCAAATATACCGGCCAAAAGGTTAGCATTATCAACTATTGTTTCTAATATATAAAAAATAAGTTTTAATACCTAAATATTTGTTTGAAAACAATCTCCCAATCGTCTAGAAACTGAAACATTATAATATCTCCACATCAACATCTAGTGTCAGTGGCATTTTTATTTGCATGCTGTTCGCATTATCCACTTCAATAAAGTTTTGTTTACTTTGTTCAGATCAATTTTTTCATTTTATATATTTATTTTACTTTTTTAGAAAAATGTTAAGCTAATTTATAAGATTTAGTTTTGTTGTGCAGGAAATGAGCAAACAAATAAACAAGCAAGCAAAAAAGCCATAACGGAAATTTTTAGAGTAAAAAGGCTGCTCAAAAACGCCGTGCCTACTTGAGCTAATTAACTACAAATAGTGGAGACAAATTGTGTGTCATTTGCTTCAATATGTCTCTAGAAAACTTGCTTGATATGAGAACATAATACTTTTATTGTGTTAAGTTGAAGACTAATGTTACTATTACTTATCACTGCATCATAACAACTTAGTTTGGGATATGCTTTTCATAACCTTCTATTTCTAATTTTTTTTTTAAACAACCATGAACGTTAATTTTTTTAGGAATATAATTTGCAAATATGTCAACCTTGTTTTTAATTAAATATATATTCTACACACAATTCTTCACAATTCTCTTTATCCTTATCAGATAATGATGATGCTGACAATATTTTCCGATAAATATATTCTTACGTTTTAACCTTTAGTTAAACGTTTATCTTCTTTTAATTGTAAATACCAACATGTAATCTTTTATTTAATTCTGCTGTGCACAGTATAAATTCTCTTTGTCCACAATTACTTATTCTGAACCTCTAGTCATACATACATTATAATTTCACGGCTTCTTGCTGACTATATTTGTTTATTATGACGCCGCCGTTCATTTAAAATCATGGCAATAAGCAGACCCAAACCCAAACAAGTTAGTATCATAAGCAGACGCAACTTGAACTACCCGATGCTTGTTTAACATACATATTCCACTAACTCGCGCCAGCACCACCCGCCAATTCTGTAGTTCCGATCATCTACGCTGTGTTTCTTACTCACAACCTCCCTATTCATTTAGTAAGCCAGGATTTTTTACCCTATTTTGCCACGATTGTCACACGTCGATGTTATGTTGCTATTTTAGCATCATTACCTAGTGATCTACAAGACGTTTTCATCAATTTTTCTGCCGCGGTTACACAGAACAATTTCGCCAATTAACAGACTTCGAGCAGTTTGTTTGCTATTTTTTTCATATAACCACTTTTTCAAAACTGCATATAACAACAATTATTTATTTACACACCTCTCGCTGGTGGGATCGAACTCATGTACGTATCTTTGTTCTACGCATACATTCCAACTAATATTACCGCTGTCTTGTTAGTCAATTCACGCACATAATTTGCGTATGGTGGAAGCATTTTGATTTACCGGTATTTTAACACGCACGCTCGAACAGCAATAACAGCTTTTTCCTTTAACAGATATATAAAAGATTGTTAGGTATTATTTTTCGTTATAATTTTATCCTTCCCTTTCTATGTATTCTTTGTAAGATTTCAAAACCACTTGCTGGTGCTGGTACTATTTTTCAGCACGAACTAGATAAATTCACTGTTATTCTACTAATTGCTTAATTCATATTATTGAATTTATTTTTTTTTAGTTTAGTGAGGAAATATCTTCACTAGAATCTAAATCAATAGTAAATGACTCAATACAAGCAACAATATCATAAGATTTTCTCTAAGATGTCACCAATATGAAGTGGTAATAAATTCATATTCCCTCACTTCCGACAGTAAAAAGACTTTCAAATGACTGGACAGTCCAATCATTTTATTTTAATAATGCTATAACTGTATGATTTCCGAGAAAAATATTGTCCTTAATAACTTGTTTGCTGGGATGACTAAAAATATTCTCATTTCTGAAAAAAGGTTGTGTTTGGGAACACATATAATTTAAAGTTGAACAAATAACTACACATGTAAATATATAAATAACCATCAGATCGAAAATTTCTTGCATAATATGCTGTTAAATATAAAATTAAAAATAATTTGTAAATGACAAAGTAACAATAGTGTAGTCGAGAAAACCGGAAGCAATAAAACAATGTTTGGCATGGCATATCGAATGGAATGTGTTTAAGCAAATGTTAAACGTTAACATGATTTCACCTATCGGCGTGAATTTAAATGTAAATTTTTTATAATAATTTACTCGCACAAATGTATGCACGCTATAATGGCGATGTACTTTTAAACAATAATTGTGACTAAATGCAATAAATTATTCGAAATTACACTCATATTTAATGATAATATTCTTTGTTTAACAAACGAACTGAATTGATATTGTTGGTGGTTGTACTAGTAGGGGTTGTGTTTTACTGGTTGTACTTTTTGGCAATATCGTCAAAAGAGTTTGATAGCGGTGTTGTTACTGAATTGGTTGCAGTGTCTTTTGTTGTAAAACACACACGCACATATTTATGTATATCGATGGAAATAAATTTGCAAATAGGCCATATAAATTATGTCTCACTAATATGTATATGAATTCAATGATATAAAAGGTGTTTTTTGCAGAGGTATGAAATTTTTTTATTGAAATAAAAAAATAAAAATGAAGTAAATTGGCCTGAAATAAACTTTATAATTTAAATATGACTTCTGGCATAATATCTCCAAGGCTGAAGGTATAATTTTCATAACCTTTCAAAGATTTGTGGCCACATTACCCTTCAAGTGGTCAACCGTTTCGGATCTTTATGGATCACACAACCATCTAGACTTGTGTCTTGCGGGGAAAAAGGAAGCCCAGTCCATTTAGGCTAGTAGGAGCCAACTGGAAAAACCACTATATTTCCACGGGAATCAGTAAAGCCCCAGAGTTCCGCTATTTGTCTTTTTAGGCATTTAGCTGTTCTCTGACTGACTATTGAGGTAGGCCCTTCGGAAGTATCGTGGTGGCTGTGTGTCTCGAGGCCCTCGTTTGAGTTTGTGGGTCGTGAGTATGAATGCCGTCGTGTTCTTAATTATATTAAGCTTCATGCGTTTTGGACCAGGAGTTGGATAGTCTCCAACTCTTCAGTAAGGAGTGAAGGCTGCGGCCTACTCCGGGCTTTTGAAGTTGCAACAAGGAGCGACCGGAGGATATACGTATCCGAAGGCTTTCTAGGGCGAGGATGACGCTACATATCATCTGCAGTGGTAAGGATCCACCATCTGATTAAGAGCCACGGCTAGATGCAGATGTAAATCTTATCACGTCATCACATATCCCTACAGAAAATAGTCTAGCGGCGATAAATCTTACCATCTTGGCGTCAGCTCAAGAGTTCAAAACATAAAACGTTTACGTTTACCAACCTCAATAAATTAATTGTGGCACGAGCTGTGTGACATGTTGCGCCACCTTGTTAAAACCACTGATCCTGCACATCACGGTTGTTCAATTAAAAAATGAAAATGTCAGTAATTGTGACTCTATAGGCATCACTATTCACTGTTACTTTCTGACCAGTATCGTTTTTAAGAAGTAAGGTCCAATGATTCCATCAGTTAGTCTGGATGAAACGGTATCTCACAATACACTTAAGAATTACCAGTACTCCAAATATAGCAGTTTTGTTTGTCGAAATATCCATTTAGACCATAGCTAAACAAAATTCGATTATGAAAATCGGGAGCAACGGCAATCTTTGGATTTAATTTTTTTTTTCATTCGGATTAGTGCTCACGGGATGACTTCTACTCAAAAATGAATTGTATGGGGTTGAGGAAAGTGAGATAGTTTGTATCCAACAGCTTACTTAGCGACCGACAGTATGGTATCCATAGGAGGCGTTCTACGGGCGACTTGCTGGCTCTTCTAATGGAACAATGGTGCAATTCTATACATAATTTCGAAGAGAGTAAGGTGATGGCTCTAGATATGTATTTCCAAGGCATTTGATAGGGTGTGGCGTGATGCACTTCTGTCGAAAGTTGCTACTTTTGCTGTCGGTGATAATTTCGCAAAATTTACATCGAGTTTCATCCGCCGCGTTCAAAATTAATTCAGGGTTACCGCAAGGCTCCGCTCTTTCTCCTTCTCTATTTCTTATTTTTCTAAATGTTCTTCTGTCAACCCTGTTTACTCTTTCACAGATGACATCACCATTTGTCATTCGTATTTAGTTGGTAATAAACGAACCAGTTGGAGGTGAGTTCCAAAAGGCGGAACATAAATGGTACAGTCAATCGCGACCTCGCGGCGATCTCTGAATAAGGTCGTGCGAATAGAGTCGATTTTAATACCTATAAGACGCAATGTTGTATGCTTACGCATATATCTGTATTCGAAAATGGTGATGCACTTGTTACTATGGGTTATATATGTATTAGGGAATAGGAAGCTCTTGATATTCTGGCGGAAAAATTCAGTGTGGTACTCAATGGGCTAAACACATATTTAGATTTCTAAAGAAGCTTTCAAGTGCCTCGGTTTTCTGAAACGGTTTAAGAGACTCTTTACTCCATCCGATCTTTATACTAATTATGCCTCCTATATCCGTCCAAAGATGGAATGCAACTCTCATATATAGGCCGGCGCCCCAAATTCTATTTTTGAGTTGCTCGGCCAAGAGGCTCATTAGAAACGGTAGGGTATCCATCTGTATTGATTCCCTAGAGCATAGACGCAGTGTAGGTTGAATTTCACTATTTTAAAGTTACTACAATGGTAAATGCTCTAACGAAATTAAGGAACTCGTTTCCGAAACTCATACATTTTTGTTTTCGACTCGGTTTTCGTTGAGAGCGTATCTATTTGTAATCGATTGGTCAGTGCATCGCACTACGCATTATAGGGAAAACTCATTTTTTAGGAGAACTGTCCGTTTGTGAAATAAACTCCCTCCGGAAGTCTTTCCTGTCACTTTCAGTGTAGGGAAATTCAAATTGATTGTCCACATACACTACTCCTTCTTTCCTCCTCCCAATAATTTGTCCAATTTAGAAGCGTTATTGAGGCGTTAGTTAATTCATTTTGAAAGGCCAAAACAAACTATAAATTATGTATTTGATAGCTGTCGAAATAGCCGTTAGTTAAAAGGTGTTGCCAATTTAAAATTCTATGCTTCTGTAAAAAGCAATCGAACAAAACTAAGATTCTGCTAGAGCCAAGCGGTCGCATTTACAATCCGCTAGACTTAAAAAATAGTAAAGTAAATATTTAAATTAAATGGTTGGACTTCTGTATTCGATAGCTACAATCTCGAGTGCCCCTGTAGGCTAGTAGGTAGTGTACTAGCTTGTCAGTATGGGGGTTGTGGGTTTGATTCCCAACGAAGACCTTGGCTTTTTTCACTACAAAAATAAAAATTGACTGTCGGTGGGGCTGTTTAGCGATGAAGGCGTAGTCACTGGTCGCTGTGTTGTCTTTATACGGCAGTTAATTTCCGACTATCCTTCCACTTTCACCACCTGTTTCATCTCTTCTCTATCCCTTTCCTAAAAAAAATAACGTACATCAGATTTTCCTTTAAATTATGTTTTTATGTGTTTTACGAAAAAATATCAAAATTTTTCCGACTTATTTAATAAAATTGTGACTCCAAGTTTGCACAAAATAAAACAAAAAATCACTTTTTCTATTCCTGTATATTTTTTCTCATGGTTTATTGAAACAAAAATGGTCGGCGAGTCTACGTAAAAAGCTTATAATTGAATCTGTTGAATAATAGCAACCGTTAAAAAAAGGCTTTAGTACGTTTGTTTTGTTTACCGTATTCTATAAGGTTTTTAAACAAAGTACGTAGGAGAAAGTGAATAAGGAATCAATGCTGTCCAATATTATCGCTAGGTACAAATTATAGTTTAAGTTTTTTGCTTCAACTTTAAATAAATTTATAAACTAACATTTGTATATATTTTATATAACAATTAATAACTAATAAATTTCTTCATTGAAGAGCTAATGGAGGAAGTTTCGAAAGCTGGCACTTGATTGCACACTCGTTATCATGTACAGAAATTCCAAATTAACATATAACTTGATCGATAGCGAATGTGGTGATCCAAAAATATAAAAATTACGAATGCGGTAATTCCGTCCTTGTATTAACAGGCTGTAAGTATCAAGTGCATACGTATTAATTTTGTAATAAAATTAGAATCACTTGAATTTTCCCTGATGATTCTCAAAAGTTATAAGATATAAAATACTAGAATCAACAATCATTTTTCAATTTTAAAATATTTGTTTTCAGAAAGTTGCTGTCTTGAGAATGTTCAATATCGTGTTACAATCTAAAATTCGTATAACTTATATCTATACACTTTGGATTTTCTTTGCATAAATTTTACGTTGCAGTAGAAAATTCATAAAAAAAGCTATTCTCAAAGCATTTTAATAAAATGTGTTTCTTCAATAAAATATAAAAAATAATAAAAAGATTTTATTTTGTGGCAACTATATATGAGTTGTAGTGTGCCTTGCATGGATTAAGATTTAATTATGTTTGTTGCTACTAATTTTAAAATCAAGTCTACTTAGGACGGAATTATGTCCTTTAACCAACCATTTTATTATTTCCTTTTGTATTTTTAAACTTCGTATTTTAACTTTTAGTTAAAAGAATTTTTCAAGTAATTTTCTATTGGCGAGAATTATGTTTTATTCTTCCAATTTTTACTGAACTTTGCAAACGTTTGGAAAATCATACATCTCTATTTCTTTCTATTCTTAATATTTTTGCATATTTTTTGCATGTAATGTTTTTGTTCAACACCAAAGCATATGCAAATGATTACATTTTGTACAGATTACATTATATGATTTTATTATATGATATATATATATATATATATATATATACATATTTATATTTGCACAAGTGTTTGAATATTTAAGAAGAAAAAAATACATATTTGTTTTATTTATTCTCTTTCATTGTTTTAAAAACAAATTTTTCTGTTTATCTTTCAAATGCAAATTAAAAGATTCTTTTTTTTTTTTATTTCCTTTTATGGTAGAATAACTTTTGCCTTGATTGGCCAAAGTGTTTTTAAGGAGCACCAGAAAACAAGTAGAAAATTTAAACAGTTTATTCACGTATGCATTGAATACATCTAAGTTAATCTTTGGGGCTTGTTTACGTCAAATATTAAAATTTATTTTAAGGTTTCACAATTAAAGGATTTAAATATTTTACATTTTTATTGGCTCTTTATTGAACGAGAAGTATGAAAATAATGTTGTTTAAATTATTTCTCTAATATATTAGAAACAAAGTTATTACATAAGTTATTTAATAATTGATGCTGTTATGTAACTCTTAAAAAGATGTTATCTCCACTCAAATACTCCAACAAGAATCGACTCCAGATTGCTTGTACAGTGTATCTTAGTGTAGCCGGCTTTAAGTTACTCCTCCAACTGAAGGATTTTTATGCCATGAGTGATAAGATTTAAGTCAGTACCCAGCCTAAGCCAAAACCTGACGGTAGATCAAACCACTGTGGGTGATATGTGGCGTCACCCATGCCCACAGGAATCCTTCGAAAATCTTTATCCTACAGTCACTCCTAGTCGCAACTTCGAGAGCTTGGAGCAGGCCATTGCTTCTACTACTTGCTGAAGAATTAGAGACTATCCAACTCCTGGTCCAGAACACATGCAAGCTTAATAAAATTTCAGAACATAACCACAAGCATGCGCACTGGGTCTGAAGTATTCAATCTGTTCATTGTGAATGATCCGACCCACACAACTCAAACGAAGGCCGCGCAACCACAACCACCACGATGCTCTCGAAGGGCCAACCTCTATAATCAGTCAGAGAACAACTGATTCCAGTGGAAATAACGTGGAGTTGTCCAGTTGGCTCCTGCTAGCCTGGGGCTCCCTTTTCTCCTGGTGACACATTTAATGACGGTGAGATTGCTTCACCCATTATTTTTTTTTTCTTTATGCTAGGCAATGAAAAAACTGAAATTATATTGTTTTTAAGATTTTAGGATTTTACTCAGATAACAACTTGTGCTTTGATTCCCAAGTAAATTATGTTATCTTTAAAATAAATTTTGTTCTGAAGAAATTATACGACATAGTTTTATATTTAACTAGCGTGCCCGTGACTGTTTTGCAAGTCATTTGTGGTTTGATTTTATGCCGCAACCTTCTTTTTTGTGTGCGCCAAAAAATTCAATCATCTCAGAAAATTAATCAGAAAGACACTATTCCTTTTTTTTCGTTTTAAGATTTTTTTAATAATTTTATCTTTTTCACAATCCAATAATTTTGTGCGCTTAAATAATACGTCTTATTCTATTGCAATGCTTTTACATATATGACATTCTTCGATCGATTTTGGTTCGCGGTATAGAAAAACAAACCAGTTGGTTTATTAAGACGTGAATATGATACACATAATTGACCGTAAGAAGAACAGGGATCATTGCAAAAGCAACACGTATGGGGAACTGAAGCCATTTAAAATCAAACGGCGAATCTGGAGGCATAATAGGAATGCATGGTATCAGCACATCCTCGCCATTATATTTTCCTTTTAAAATTTTTACTTCGATCAAATTTTCATAACTTTTAGCGTGCCCCATTGCAAAGTCGTGGCTGGCAGATATTTCTAAGCAAAGTAATTGCTACACCAACTTGCACTTGTAGGCGCTGGGGCGGCAGTCTAGATGACTCAAGCGAATTTTAAAATTCGACTGGATAATTTACAACATCGTCTTGATTGGTAACAGAGTCCACCGATTTGTAGATAAAAATTTCCCCGGGAATGTCATTCAAAATTGTCACATTGTTATCCGAAACATCTGCATTTTTCGCAGCTAAGATAGTTTTCTCCCCCAATCAATCATGATTTCTAAAATTTTGTGCAATACTGGGACCAATTCTTGTTTTGATTGTGCAAAGTGGCAAAATTATCTAGAAGCATAATCATTTTTGTGGTGGGGTCAATTGGAATTGCGCCATTCCTAATATCTAACAATTGCTTTGAAAAACGTTCGGCTGATGGATCATTTTGCAATTGAATACCCAAATTACACACACAAAAAATGCAACAGAATATGGAAAACAAAATTCTCTATTTGTTTGCACATTCACTTGCTATGGACATGAACACATTTCAATTTGTATTGCCGTCGCATTCTGTGCACACACAGCAACGTACAAACGAAAACACACATTTCATTTGATGCAAAACATTGAGTCGAAGTATGACCCAGTTTACATTGTGCAACTTTTGTCGCTGCAACTCGTAGTTTGTTGTTGTAAATAATGTGTGTAAAGAGAATAGTGGTAGAGTTACTCTCTTCCCCTATTCTCATTACTCACATTATTTACAACAATAAAGTACGAGTTGCAGCGACAAAAGTTGCACAATGTAAACTGGGTCTATGCAATGGAAAGAGAAAATTTGATTTTTTTGCAAAATTTGTCTTGTTTCAAACACGCACTGTGGATGCACTATTGTGCTTAAACGCATGAAACAAAGATACAAACCAGCGAATTTGATATATCCGAATTTGATGGATATCCGACGGCGCATCTCGTCAAACACTGGCAACCAACGGACACCCATGTTGGGCTTAATTTTTATATATACACATAGATAACCAAAGTAAGAAAGTGTGTTGCCATGTCATTATGTCTTACTATGGAAATGGAAAGCTTCAGTATCTACCTAGATTTAATTGTAGTTATTCTTTATTAGCTAACATGTTGATAGTGCTTAGGTATGCTTCACTAATTATGCCTAGGTCGTTTATAGTCAGAGTTTCAACACAATAAAATTCGTTCGTACCCTGCGGCCATGGCCATTTTTTAACTCGGTTTAAATTTTCAAGGAAATCTTATTAGAAAAGCTCTTGTAACAAAACCTCTAACGAAATTCTCATAATTTATATTTATTTATTTATTATTAGTCAACTTTTATGCAGTAGTTTTTGTAGCAATTAATTTTAAGTACAAAAAGAAGAAGAAAAAGAATTTATAAAAAAGTTCAATTTGAGACCGAAGATTAATTTTGAAAAAAGAAAAATGACGTTATAGGCAGCATAAACAAAATATATATTATGATAACAATAGAAAGCTTAATACTATCATCTTAACTGAAATTCCAGTATATATTTTGGATAAAAGAGTAAACCTGTTCAGCATCAATCAAATTAAGTATTGCGGGGCTGAAAAAGGCACATACGTAGCTGAAACAACAATCTATTTATTTATTGATTTATTTATTTTTCCATCTATTATAATTAAAATTATAATAAACCTTAAGAACTAAAGCACTAGTAACTAAGACCATCGGCCACAACAACAATCTACAACAACTATTATCAAGCAAATCAAATGAAGTTATTATATATTTCATTGAAAATTATAATCAAATATTTTGAAAACAATACTAAACTTGCTGCTAACGAACAGTATTACAATTATTGTTATCATATTTTATCTTTTACATTTTTATATAATTTCAAAAATATTGAAAATATATGATCTGGTGTTAAGTTATGCTTTATGTACCAAACAATTTTCTTCGATTCATACGGAAAAAGAAAAAAAGGGAATGCAATTAATATCAGTTCATCCGCCTATGTCAGCAACGATTAGTTTAATATTCTTACAACTAATAGAAATTGCAAAATTTTCAAGCAAGCATTTGCTGAAAGTAGTTATTTTAATTTCGATCAGAAGGCATAGAGTCCTTTATAAAAGGTAATATAGTTGACACAAATTAACATTTTTTTTTAATGTAGGTTATTATTAAAATTAAGGACGAATTTGGTTTTTAAAATTTTTTTTTTATTTGTAAATATATAAAAAAAACTAAATAGAAATAGGATTTTTTGTAGTCTCATTTTAGAGCATAAATGTAACTTAGGGCTTTTTCCTGTAGCGATCAAAAGAAATTATATTAAGGAAAATTTATGATTAAAATTACTAGAAAATATTGTCATTGCTTAAAAATATTATCTTTGTTTTCCACGTTTGTTTCACTCTCACATAGGTAAAACTCATATATTGGTTCGTAGGAAGAAAAAACAGTTTCGAAGCACAGTTTTGTTGAATGGTGTCTGCAATAATGAGATTCTACCTTTGGTAACCTTGTTAACCAATTTTCTAAAAAATCAGGTTTCATGTGATTGCGTTGGCCCCTTAGGGAACATCGCTTCATTTGCGTTTTCTGTGGATTCAGCTGTGTGCCATGTTTCTCACTTTTTCTAATCCAATTTCGTACCATCTTTTCCTTTAATCCTAATGTCGAAAAGAACATACGACGACATACTTGCAGTCGGTTTGAACTTTCAGAAGCGATGCGTTTGCGCTCAGCTAAGCTGACGAGGTTAACAACATACACGCGCTTTTATTCCCACGTCATCTGTCAAAACGCAGTAAAAATTTATTTTCTTATAAACTCGTTAAATAATGAGCAATATCTCAACGTAATTTTTTCGCAGTACTTTCATTGACACGGCGACCCTAGGCGTTTTGGGGAAATTCGTGAGGAAGACGCCTTTGAAGTGTTTGCATATGCTTCACATCTCTTGGTAGCACTCGAAATCACTATTGTTTGAATATTGACTATTTTCATCTACATTTTCCATTTTTATTTGCTTTTTATATTTTATTTTCTTATTACTTTAAAAGTGATAATAACTAAATATATAAAGCAAAATATACTGATGTGCATAATAAAAAGAAACTGTTCTTCTGATGGAGTGGTTTGCAAAAATCAATTCGAACAACATTTGGAATTAAGTGTTCTCTACAAACAAAATGATGATGTTTTTGTTGTTTTGTAGTATGTAATTCAATAATAAGCTCAAAGTAAAGTTATAACATTGAATCACAGTAAAAAAAATGTTGCCTATTTTTATTGCATAATATAAGAAAACTCGATGCAACGTTACATAATTTGGCGAGATAGGGCCTTAAAAATATATATATTTTTTTAGAAATAAGTAAGGGCTTTTTAGAATATTACTTGAATAACCCTGTGCCGCTGTAGGCTAGTAAAAGGTGTTTTTTTAAGCCCGATAGAACTTGAAATTGTAAAAAATAACACAAAAAATTAAACTGTAATCAAAATTTCTTTTTTATTCGAAGAATCAATACGTGACATTACCATTTGAAAATGATTTCGGGCATATGGGCACCGCGGCTGTTCTTGACGAAGCGCATTCTGCACGTCCAATTTTGGGCCACTTTTTCGAGCACTGCTGGGCGTATGTCACGAATAACACGAACAATGCTGTCCTCCAAGGCGTCAATTGTTGCTGGTTTATCAGCAAAAAGCAGTGACTTCACGTAGCCCCACAGGAAATAGTCGAGTGGTGTCAAATCGCACGACCTTGGAGGCCAATTGACAGGTCCATTTCTCGAAATCAACTTATCGCCAAATTTTGATTTCAATAAGTCGATGGTTGCGTTCGCTGTATGGCACGTAGCGCCATCCTGTTGAAACCACATCTCGTCCGGATCAATGTCATCCATATTTTCAAACAAAAAATCATTGATCATGGTGCGGTAACGATCTCCATTGACCGTAACGCGAGCTCCGGCCTCATTTTTGAAGAAATAAGGTCCGATTATGCCACCAGCGTGAAAACCGCACCAAACGGTGCATTTTTCTGGATGTAATGGAGTCTGTAGGGTCTGTTGTGGATTGGTCTCACTCCATATGCGGCAATTTTGCTTATTAACAAACCCATTAAGCCAAAAATGCGCCTCATCGCTGAACACAATTTTGCGATAAAACAACGGGTCAGTTGCCAACTGCTCTAGAGCCCAATCGGCGAAAGAACGACGCATATAATGGTCTCGTGGCTTCAATTCCTGCACCAGCTGGATCTTATACGGGTGTAGTCTGAGATCTTTGCGGACAGAGAGACAGAGATCTGGACGGACAGAGCCCCAATTCCTGCGACCGACGACGAATTGATAAATTTGGATCTTCTTCCACACTTTCGTTTACAGCGGCGATATTCTCTTCAGTACGCACATTCCTTCGACGTGTTGGTGTTATTGCATCCTCTAGAGAGTATGTGGTACGAAATCTATCGACAGTTAGACGAATGGCTTGTTCAGATGCACGATTATGTACGCCATAAAAATGACGAAGTCGTCTATAAGTTGCGCGAATCGACGACTGATTTTCAAAGTAAATTTGGATAATTTCGTAGCGTTGTTCAAGCGAGAGTCTATTCATGATGATTTGTCAGAGTATACTGAAACAAATAAAAAAAAATGTTTCATCAAAATTTAATTTTTTGTGTTACTTTTTACAATTTAAATTTCTATCTAGTTAAAAAAACACCTTATAGATAGTGTACTAGCTTGTCAGTGTGGGGGTTGTGGGTTCGATTCCCAACGAAGACCTTGGTTTTTTTCACTACGAAAATAAAAATTGACTGTCGCTGGGGCTGCACAATGATGAAGGCATAGTCACTGGTCGCTGTGCTGTTTTTATACGGCAGTTAATTTTCGACTATCCTTCTACTTTCACCACTTGTTTATCTCTTCTCTATCTCTTTCCTAAAAAAGAATGTAGCACGGTACTTGACTAAATAGGCATTCTTGCCTGAAGTGCTACTACCCTTTAAAAAAAACGCTAGTTTTGATCAAATTGCCTTAAATTTTCGTGAGGAGGTGTATTTGCGTTAAACGCATTGGAATCACAAAAAATAAATCAATTTTGAAAAAAGTGTGAGTTAGAGCCTTTCTACATGAGACTGACAAAGTGCAAGGCTTAGCTAGGAGTGTATTTTGTATACCTCTCGAACTAGCCAACCTCTACGGTGAAATATGGCAGACATCCGTTTCAGAGGTGATACAATGATGGGTTTTGCTCAAGAGTGCTTAGCCTTAGAGCTGTTGTTGAGTTTTATAATTCTTCGAAATATCGATTCTACATTTAAGTTATAATAATTATGTATATACAAAGACATTCACATATTACTCTGCCTTCCTGAAATTTTCAGTTTGTGTGTTTTTCTTTCTAGTTTTTCCTTTACAAGTTTAATGTTGACTAATTGCAGTTATTATGTGAAAAAACTCTTGCATGAATTCTCTGTTTTATCAAATAATTGACTTTTAAGAAGAAAATACTTTCAGGTTGACGGGAATTCCAATGTTTATGCTGTCGAAATAAAACTCATATTGTTATATAAAGTTAGTACTTTATACTTTTATTTATTATATACAATTTTTTCTTTGCAAAACTGTATTCTTTGGTCGATAACATTTAAGCCTTTACTGTTAAAAGAAAATATTTAGTTTTATTTTGAAGTTATGTTCTCTGTCGATAATTCTTAGAGAGTAAAGGCACGTCTCATCATTAAATCGAAATACATATTATTATCAATGGATGCACTTATCGATGCATAGTAGTTTGTAAATTCTTCTTTTGTTATCTGAAATAAAATAAAGAGCAAGCAGAATTTAATTATGGAAAATTATATTTATAATTCTACTTATAATAAAATAAAAAAATAAAGAATTTTATATAACAAGAAATACTTGGATGCTTGGAAAGGATTAAGTGATCAAGGTCTATTTATTAATATGTATGGCTTTAAATGCAAATTTTATTCATTTTTACTACAGTAAAAACTGGTATCTAAATAGATAAATTGCATTGACCAACCAACACAAGTCAGCAAAACCTTTGTTTATAGAAATATTTTACAACAACTAAAGAAATTTTAGCATCAAATTTATTTTAATTGAATATTAAATATTACGAAAATTATAACAACCAACAATGATCCCTTACAGATAGCGCAGCATTCAACATTGCTATTGTGATAATTATTTGTTTGGCAATAGGAAATAGTAGCCAATTTTCTGTAGCTTAAATGTGTATAGAAGCCTGTTATATCATAGTAGACACAAAATTGATGTCCCATAAAAGCAGTGGATTTTGGTCCATCACTTTCTAGTGGATTTAAGAACTAAAAAAGCTTTTAACATAGTTATGTGAATTTTGTAATATTTAATGCACATTAACATAGAGAAACGCCATGTCTCGAATTTTGCTTTTGTTGACCACCACCACCAACAAAGTATAGACGATTTTTGCTCTATTATGGAAACTTACCGATTGATTTTGATCAATAATATATGCGGTGCAATTATTCATGAAATAACTAGTATAAAAGTGAAAATCCAGAGAGTTATTATAGCAAATTAGAAAAAACAAACGGTAACAGAACACACACTCCAATAATGAATAATCTAACAAAATAGCATTGCTAAAGAACATTTCAGTAAGGCTTTCGTTTTATGGATATTAGTTTTAGAGGTTTGGTTTCGTACATCACGTAGTATTTAATATCACATATTTTTTCTATGTGACTTCAGTTAGTGCACTTAAAGCAAAAGTCAACGCGGAAATGTCGGTTTACTTTGAATAAGAAAAAAGTTAATCTATTGATGATAATGATTTTCATGTCAACCTTTTTAGTGAAAAGGAAGAAAATTCGATCGTTTGAGATCGTTCTAACGTAAAAAAATCAAAAGATTCAACGAAGAACAAAAATGCGGAAGATGGTGCCGATATAGTGAATTAATGCGTGTTATAAAATTGAGACAAGCGTGGAACGAATTACTTATGATATTATTAATCAATATGTATTCGACAAATAGGTTTAGTGGGGTTCTTACACAACTTGCTGGTAAAAATAATACCGCAATAATAGCCGCGAATTGCAAAACATAAACTATCCACAATGCCATTGAGGTAATAAATATCAGTTGCTTTTAAGGAAGACTAAAATATTTGATAGTTCTAGTATTTACACAGTGTAGTGTATTTATAAACAATATAAAGAAAACTAAGTTAACACATATAGAACTACTATTAATATAAAAGTATAGAGACATTCTTTCTATTTTTTAGTAATTAATTTTAAGCACTAGGTCTTATTTAATAAAAAATTTTATAAAAAACTTTTTTGATTAACAAATTCAAAATAATCAAAAAAAAAAAAAAATTTTTCAATTTGTTTGTTCATTATTATTTTTGTTTTTCCTGATGATGCCAACCAACGGTGTGGCGAAATATCGAAAATATAATAAAAAATAAAGTTTTTTATAAAATTTTTTATTAAATAAGACCTAGTGCTTAAAATTTGTTACTAAAAAATATTAAAAAAGGTCAAAAAATTATAACTATTATAGACATTCTTTCTATTTAATTAAGCAAAAGAGTTCAAATCACTAAAGAAATTTCAAGTTAGAAAATAGAACAACATAATTTTTGTAGAGTAACCGTGGCGTATGAGTTTTTAGAGTTATTAAATTAAGTAATTTCTCCTATCCTATTTCATATTATTCTAAACGACATTCTTTGTCAACCCTATATACTCTTTCGCCATTGTAAGCACTTATTGTGATTCGTATTCATTTTGTAATAGACCGAATTAGTAAGGGTAAGTTCCAAATGGCGAAACATGAATGATACGCTTAATCGCGATCTCGCGGTTAACTCCGAATGGGGTCGTGTGAATAGAGTCGATTTTAATGCCCGCAAGACACAATGTTGCATGCTTATCCAGAGATCTGTGTTCCGAAATAGTGCTACATCTGTTACTATGGGGGATATAGGTATTACGGAATCGGAAGCATTGGATCTTCTTGGCATTAAAATCCAGTGTAGTGTTCGATGGACTAAACACATTTTTCAGGTTTCCAAAGAAGCTTTCAAATGCCTCGGTTTTCTAAAACGGAGTAAGAAATTCCTCTCTCCATCCGATTTTAGTACTATTTATACCACCTTTATCCGTCCAAAGATAGAATACAAATCTCATGTATGGTCCGGCGCCTCAACGTCTATTTTAGCGTTGCTGGATCGTGTACAGGAGAGGTCCAAGAGGCTCATTGGGAGTGCTAGAGTATCCAACTTAATGTAGGTTGTATTTGATATAATGTTGTTTAGCTTTCCTCCGCCAGTAGATGAAATACTATTGCTATTTCCTGTCCTTTCTGGCTGTGTGGTTTGTACAAAACACAACGCGGCTTGATAATGATGCATTCGCATCGAAAGCGCTCGCCTTTAACTTCAAACCAGCCAGAATAGGTTGTATTTCACTGTTTTTTACTTACTGCAAAGGTAAGAGATTATCCCTAAACACGTACATTTTTTTCATTTGATTCGATTTTCGTTGAGAGCGCATCCTTTTTTAGGCGATTGGCCAGTGAATCGCACTACGCATTTTACGAAAATTCGGTTTTTAGCAGAACAGTTCGTATGTGGAATAAACTCCCCCCAGAGGTCTTTCCTACGACTTTCAATGTAGAAAAATTTAAATCGAATGTTTACAAACACTACTCCCTCTTTAACCCACCCCCCCATAACCTAAACTCCTAGTTCTAGTATAATACATTGCATGGGTAGGGGCCATCCACTGAGTACTGGTCCGAACGAAAAAAAAAAATAGTGACAGTTGCTTAGACGGTTGAGCAGAAACAAGGGTTAATTTGAAACTTAAATTGAATTTGCTCGCAGAAATATGTCCTATGGTAAAGAAGAGGTCGAGAGAGAAAATTTGGCCAGAGCTAGAAGACAAAAAAATGGAATTTTAAGAGCTAAGAATCAGAGATATATTGCTGTTGTTCTTAGTATATTTTTTCAAACACTTTTCTCGAAATAAAAATAACCAGGTTTATATAATTCGAACGTTTTGATTACGAATTATGTATAAAAAAATTTTAATATTTTTCGAAAAAGCTTCACTTCCATTCAAAGTTGGTGGTAAAATATTTAAAAGCTAAAGCAGATCAAACTAAAAGAAAACTGTATATTAATTTGATTTTAGTGGCTTACAGTTCCATCATTGTTCCCGCGTACTCCTTCAAAATTATTCAAATAATCTCTTAGCAATTCATCTTCTGACATTTCGCCAGTTTCATACTTGGGATGCTCCTTAACTGAATAAACATTTTTTAAGTCATCTACCGTTATAACACCATCCCCATTACTATCCATTTTGTTAAATGCCTGATCAATAATGTCTAGACGACATTGCGGCATGGGTGGCTATTAAAAATAAAACAAATAAATATACAGAAATAAAAATACAACTGTAGACAAAAAAAGCAATTTCTTACACGCAATTTTAATAAAAACTCAGTCATGTTAATAGAGCCACTACCGTCTTCATCAAAACTGTTAAAACAGGGAATTATTGATTTTCGTTATTTATAATAATATAAAATAGTGATAATGATATAAATTGAAACAATTAATCTAAACGGATACTCGTGTATAGAAACTTACGTATCAAACAATTCCTTTAATTCTTCATCGCTTAAATTTAAGCCGAATTCACGCGTGCCCTTAACAAATTCCTCCTCGTTAAGTGCTTTGCTGCCATCATCGTCCATATTTCGAAAGGCTCTAGTATAATTTTATTCACATAATAATGAACAAATTTAAAGAAAATAAAAATAGAGTGGAACTTATCTCAATTAAATATTATTTTCGCTAAGAATAATTTCATGAAATACAAATTAATAAATTTTAACATTAATTCAGACACTCTTGGTTGTATATATATATATATATTGTATATGCATTTATTTATATATATGTTACCTGGATAGTCCTGATATGCCAGTGGCACCACGACTTAGACACAATAAACGCAATTTAGTCAATACATCTTTTTCCGTACCATCTGTTAATTCACGTTGGCATTTTTGAGCCAATTCCGCTTCACTTGAATATAAATTTTTTATTTTTTTCTAAAGTGAAAAGAAAATTAATTATTGACATAGCAGGACTAAACGGAAAATGAGGAATAATTTTTTTAACAAAAGAATTTGTTCTAGGTTTATCTAAAACAATTCAATTCAAATTATACCGGAATTTGCTAGAATAACTTTATTATTTAAAATGTTATTTGACAGCATATTTTTCAGGGCTATTCTGTAAATGGATTCGATATTGGTTTTCCTTAAATCTGTATAAGAAAGTAAATCATATAAAAAATATCCAAAAGCATGACTTCATACAAATACAAAAAATTGATTCATTTAGTTTTGCCTTTTGACATTTATTTACATCTTTAACACTTCTATACAAATAAAGTGTTTTGAAACAAGAAGTTTGTTTTTTAAAACAAAATAAAACAAACAAATTTGATTAAAATGATTAAAATTTTTATTGTATTACAAAGAAAAAGTTCGGCAATTGTGAGTGAAAAATGATATCTGGTAAATGGCCACCACGCGACCACGGTGACAGATGTCTATTCTTTTATCAAAATTTGTAACCATTCTTTGGCAAAATGGCGGCCCTAGTTCGTTAATCACAAAATTGAATTTTAAGGCTGAAATCGATTTCATTGGCGCCGTATATGAATAGTTAGCATATCGTGATAGCGTGGTCGATTGGCCGTAACCGCTTTTCCAGCCTCAAAAACGGCAATATCACGCCTCCAGGCCACATAGCGCACAATACAGTGACACGTTGTATGCTCAACGCTTCTCAACTCGCTCTAGGATTTTGCAACAATTTTGCTTCTTGACATACCCTAAATGAATTGAGCGAATCTAAGCAAATGTGAATGGTCGGTCGGCTTCAAAGTCCTTACGCAAAATTCGCCGTGTTTGTTTTGCATAACCCCAATCGTTGACAACGTCGAGGAATTGACAAATTTGGATCTGCTTTAACACTGTCGCTTACGGCTGAGAATTTTTGCAGTTTATCGACCTGGACGCTCTGGTGTTCGCACATTTCTTTTATCGAGCCTGTCGACTCGAATTTAACGATTAAATTCTTAATAGTGGTCGCAGAAGGACGATAATGTTGTCCAAAAATATTATGAATTTTACGAAATATAACGTTAAGAGAACCACCATTTTAATATTAAAATTTAATAATCTTAATTCAATTTTCATGTGAAACTGAATCGATTGCAACAACTGGCAATGCATCTACTATGAATACGTCAAAAAACTAAATGTCAAACTATCATGTTAGTGGTATTCTTACAATTGAGAAACAATTTTCTTCTTGAAAAACCCGATATATTGGCTCTATGCACTTTGTGTCTTTTAAAATATTCCAAAAACTCTATATCACATATAATTAATAAAGACAGTAAGCCTTGAAGTATGGGTTTAAATTTTAAATCTTATATTTTTAAAGCTTAAGGAAACAAACATTGTTTGCCATTAACGTTCACACGTTATTCTTAAAATTTAATTCATTTTGAAAAACATTTTATGTTTTTAATGTTCTTCTTTTTTTTCGACATTCATGTTAAGCTGCGGGTAATTATATTTTATTCAAGTTTTGTTTTTGCCATTTTTTTAATACCACAAATAGGTAATGGGTTTATGCCACGTAATATTATAAACCTGCGTGTAGCAGCGGCAGGTGTTATAATTCCCGCTGGTTATTAAGCAAAATTTTATACTTTGCTATTGAATCTGCAAAGATAAACTCGCACCAAAAAAACACGTATTAAAGAGTTTTTCTAATATTTAAAATACTTTTTGATAGTCTAGTCGGTAATGTAAAACACAAAATCTTAAGTACACCAATAACATACTATTTTTGATTCTATTTTATGTATTTAAAAACCTGCATTAAAATTCGTAAAATTAAATATATTGAATTAATGCTGATTACGTTGAAATATCTAAAAAAAAATTTTTATTACCTTAATTGTATGGTTAATACCTACTTACGCTATCTTCATCAAACATCTTAGTTCTGTTGTTGTTTTTTACCTCACTAAGAAATATTTATAGAAAATAAATTTATAACTAAATATTTATAAATATCACTTTATTATAAGACCGGACGTTGTTGTGTCTGCGACAACTTTGAAATGTAAACTGTTAATAATTCTAATTCTAAAATGTATTGCACCCTTAAAAGCAAATTCATGTAGGAGAAATAAAAACAGGACAACAATTTTATGATTAATCAGCCTTGACCTCAGATAGCAACTTCAATTGTAATTGTTAAATTGAAAAAAGAAAACTTAAAGCTAAGTAAATTATTTTAATTTAACCAAACCCTGTGGTGGTTTCCATTTAATTGTAGTGTACATAATGATTTTGTGGATACGTGCATGTGTTTACACAACACCATTGTCTGTACATTGCTGTAAAATAAAATTTCGTTCTACATTAAATAATATTATTAATATTCTAACATGGGGTACACAGTTTCCATAAATCCTTGTCTATAAATAACATAATTATAAAATATGTATTGGACTAATATTAAGTAAAACCGCAACTTGACGAATACAACAGATCTTCATCTTCATTGCGCCGTACAAAGATCTTTTTTAAATTTAATTATATGACCCGGCTATTTGTAAAAAAATTAGGATGCATAAATGAAGTAAATATGTAACCACATTCTTATAAAGGATGTAGCAAGATATTTCTTTTTTCAGTACAGACGAAGCAACCACCCAAAATCATTAAATCTGTATGTATTTAATGATTAAGGAGGCATAAGAAATTATACCTTATTGAAGATGAAGAAGAAGAAGAAAGTAATGAAAAGAGATGTGATTATTAGACAATTTGCAGTTCTTTTGGTTTTATATTTATAACCTTTATAGTTTTTATACGTAGTGCCCTTAAATTGCTGCCCCTTAATATTTAATTTTTTGAATTAGGAAATCATAAACAACTCTTACACTATAACTTTCATGCGAATGACACAAAACAAAAAATATAAATAAACATCGATACAAACGAAGAAACCTTATATTCGGAAACAGAAAATATAACAAAAAATTCAAAATTTTAGGCAACAAAAATGAAACAAGAATTCAAGTGTAAGCACTTACACACAAGGAACGTAAGTAGAGCAGATTTACGTTTCGTTCAATGTTCGTTTGTTAATGTGTAGCAAGTAGTAGGTTCCAATGGAAATATTTTACTATATTATTATACTAAATTTTTTGAGAATTATAGGTTTTTTAAAGTCTGACTGAACATTATGTTATCGCTAGTAACTCCTGAGATAATTAAACTCTATTGAACTTATGCATGATCACGCGAGATTGTGCTTAAGTTATGGCTTTTCTCACTTGAGCTTGCACTATAAATAATCGTTGTTGCAAATTGTTAAAAAATTTGTTATTATTATTGTCTTTCTCTTTAGTGTCTGTTTATTTGCCAACTAAAAACTACTTATTTTTCGACCAGTGACTATGCCTTCATCGCTGAGCAGCCCCACCGACAGTCAATTTTCATTTTTGTAGTGAAAAAAACAAGGTCTTCGTTGGGAAACGAACTCACAACCCCCATACTGACAAGCTAGTACTCTACCTACTAGCCTGCAGGGGCACCTTTTATTCAAAACAAAATCAATATTACTCTTGCGCAAGAAAAATTAGTAACATTGATGTTAAAATTGTTTGTTTTTCAATTGTATCAACACGAACAACTTGATAGTTTTGACATTTATTTTTTTGACGAATTCGTAGTAGATGCATTGATAACTGTTACAAGGATTTTAATTTTGCACGATAATGGCATTAAAATAATTAAGTTTTATTAAAGTTACTTCCGTAAAATTCGTGATATTTTCGGATAACATAATCGTCCTTGTGAGACCGCTATTATGAATTTGGTCAGTAAATTTGAGTCGACAGGCTCGATACAAAATGTGCCAACACTAACGCGTGTTGTTGACCGGGTCGTTCAACTAAAAGTATAACAGCCGTGAGCAACAGTATTGAAGCAGTTCCAAATTTGTCAATGCCTTGACGTTCTCAACAATTGGGGTTATCCGAAACCAACACATGGCAAATGTTTTCTGATTTTATCAGACGAAGCCCATTTTTATGTTGGGGTATGTCAACAAGCAAACTTGCCACATTTGAGAAGCTTTTAGCTGTTCATCATGTCACTGTATGGTGCGCTATATGGCCTGAAGACGTGATTGGGCCTTTTTTTCAGAAATAAGGCCAATAAAGGGATCAATTTATTGCACACCAAATTTCGCGATCGGTTAATTAACACCACTGGATTATTTTTTCTGCGGCTACGTTAAGGACAGAATCTATACGGCGCCAATCGAATCGATTTTAGCCGTGATGTGATTAACGAAACTGAACCGCCATGTTGCCAAAAAGTGATTAAAAACTTGAATAGAAGCATCGACAGCTGTCGGCGGGGTTGTAGTGGATACTTGCCGGATATCAATTTTTATGCCGAATTATTATTTTCGTAATAAAGTTAAAAATTGGATCATCTTTATCCAAACGGTTTGCTTTATTTTGTTTTAAAAAATACCTTGTTGGAAAACGCTTTATTTTAGACAAAATCAAGGCTACTCTTGATCAAGAAAAGTTAATCTAAGAGTTAGTCTGAACGCACAGGTGCCCCTGTAGGCTAGTAGGTAGTGTACAAGCTTGTCAGTATGGGGGTTGTGGGTTCGATTCCCAACGAAGACCTTGGTTTTTTTCACTAGAAAAATAAAAATTGACTGTCGGTAGGGCTGCTCAGCGATGAAGGCATAGTCACTGGGCGCTGTGCTGTCTTTGTATGGCAGGTAATTTCCGACTATCCTTCTACTTTCACCACCTGTTTCATCTCTTCCCAATCCCTTTCCTAAAGAATGTAGCACGGTACTTGACTAAATAGGCATTGTTGCCTGAAGTGCTACTTCTCGTTAAAAAAAAAGATGTCACTGGCAGTTCAATTGTTTTTTTGGTTTGTTTTTATCATTCTATCGGTGATGTTATAAATGTTCGGTCCAACGATTTTCTGAAATTTTTTCCAATTTAATATTGATCAGAACTATTTTCAATACATAAATATTTCAATGTAAAATTTGTTATTTTAGTCATTTATCATTATGAGTCTGAATTGGAACTTAAAATTTTTTTTAAATAATCTTTCCCCACCGTTATCCGTAAAATAACTTATTTTTGCAGATTTGCATTATCATATTCAAAATATTAATGTATTTTCGTTTTTATTTTTTATTCACTTATCGTTGTTTTTTTGTGTTGGCTAATTTATTGGATTTAAATATTGGGTTTAATCCAAAAATGATAGAAGTAGTATAAAGTTTTTAAAGTATATTTCCCGCCTCCATTTAAACAGTTTCACCTGTTTATTGGTTTTATAATTCGATTTATCATCAGATTTAAGATAAATTTTTTATGTATAATTTTTCTTTTGGAGTAATTTACATTAATTTGGGAATCTACAGGGCAGACTATATAACTAATTTTTAGTCCAGTTTATTCTGTATACAATGTTTTCAAACAAAAATCACAAAAAAAAATGCCAAGTGTTTTCGTCGGCATTGTAAAATTCATTCATTATCACCTCTGGTGGAATCGCCACAAGTCAACACTGACTTTGTTTGAATATCTGATTTGTAAATGGTGTTATGTATGATATGACCTTACAGAGAATTATTATAATTTGCACATGTCCTTGTTTTTGTTTTTACTAACACAACTAACTCCATGTGGTATGTGAAAAAATAGTATTAAATTTTATTTACATGCATACATATATGTATATTTTTTACATTACTTCTTGTCTTTCATTATGCTAGTCATGCAAATAATATAATTAAGAACGTATGAAAATTTAAATGATCTGATAAAAATATTTGTTTAAATTTAAATGTGAATTGCTTTCAGGCTGATAGCCGTAATTACACAACTGTTACATATTAAGTGAAACCAATCCACTCAAATGGCCTTAATTTAGGCCGAAAATAGTTGGACTTCTATCCCTGTAGTGGTAAAAAAAAATAAAGAACTAGAACAATGTTACCAGAATTTTGGCTAGACCTGATTATTTTGGCATTGAATTTATAAAAGTGTTATTATTATATATACTTATTAAATGTACTTATATTTTTCTTAATAAAATATTCAAAAGTAAAAAACAAGCAGCCTGCAATTTTCTAGCAATTATGATCATGTTGTTTACGAATGCCAGTCTCAAAATAAGACAGAAAGAAATGTTACCAAAATAAAATAGGTGTAGTCTCACAACCATTGTTATCATATAATGGGATTTTTCAGTGGGAGTGCACTGTGGATTTTTGTATAAAAATGGAAGAAAAACGCCTGTTTGGGGATGCATAGTTAATTTTTGATTAATTTTAAAGAAAATATTTATCGTTTGTTCGATTTTGTAAGAATCGTAAACTTAATAGTGAAATTTGTGAATTCTTGTTTTCAATATTTTCTTTTAGTTTTAACTGAAATTTTGATGATTACCATTCTTCTTACTTTCTATTTAGATCTTTTCATTGCATTGTAATTTGTGAACAATTATTTGCGATATTATGGTTTTCCTAAAATTTTCCATTCTTTTTTTTTTGAAAGGGATGTCATTTTATATAACGGCTTGTTTTGCTAAAAGTTTATATTTTTTTAAATTTCGTATTTTAAATATATCTTTGTATGAAAGTATATAATGTGGTCGTAAGTGACTACTCTAGTTATCACAAGTGAAATGATAATCTAGTTGAACACCAACTAGTGACTAAAGATATATAAAAGAGATTTTTAAAGTTTCTAACGGATAAATGGTTAGTTAGTTAGTTAAGACATAAACCTTCTAAAGGCGCCCCGGTAGGCTAGTAAGTAGTGTACTAGCTTGTCAGTATGGGGGTTGTGGGTTCGTTTCCCAACGAAGACTTTAGTTTTTTTCACTACAAAAAATAAAAATTGACTGCCGGTTGGGCTGCTCAGCGATGAAGGCATAATCACTGGTCGCTGTGCTGTCTTATACGGCAGTTAATTGCCGACCATCCTTCTACTTTCACCACCTGTTTCATCTCTTCTCTATCCCTTTCTTAAAGAATGTAGCACGGTACTTGACTAAATAGGCATTGTTCCCTGAAGTGCTACTTCTCTTTAAAAAAAAATATTAAAGACTGAGATACTATGCGCTATTTGTTTAGCTTCAGTCCTTTCGTAGATAGAGACGCAGTATAGAATATATTGTTACAACGATGATTCATTAAGCTTTAAAAGAAAATAATTAATAGTAAAAGAAAAATAAACGACTCACTGTACATTTTACAAACTAGGAAGTTTTCTAGGAAATCTTGTACACACAAAACAACAACAAGATGCTTATGAGAAATTCTACCAAATAAGTTAACATTAGAAAACAATAACAACTAACGCAAAACAAAACACAGCCAAACAGGCGCCTAAAATGAATGATAAAAACAAAAACAATATGGTGATATGTTAAAATAAAATATTCTATACCTTGAAAGCTTCAGTCTTTTCGTAAATAGCGGCGCAGTCTAAATTATATAAAGAAATTTTATATGTCTTTTAATTCTTTATTAAATAAGTACACTTCCGTTCATGTATTTATTTATTTATTTTTGCTCTTGCATTCTAACACAGGGAAGTAACTATATTAAATTGTAGTCATTGTGAGGCTATAATGCATATAACCTTCTCCATGTCAATTTAAACCTCTTTTGATAATTGCTACCTATTGTTTCATTGTAATTGCGGTACCTCATAATTAATTTAAGTTTGTGTGTGATAAAGCTTTGTGTCTGCTATTTTGTTTTCACCATCCCCTACTTTATATGCCTCTCATTAAACCATGAAGATTTTTGTTTTGTGTGTTAAAAGAAAAATAATCAATTGCCTTTATAATACTGTGTAGGGTACATCCTACAACTACGAAATCAAAATGAAACCGAAGGAATATAAATAAAGTAAAGCAATCAATAAAAAAGGCTTTGTTCATGATTGCTGGTGAAAATGGCAATTGTTTTTAATATAATGGTCAGTTGGTTAGTTAAAATAAATTGAAAATAAAAGCAAAAGAATTTTCCATTTCATTTATACACATTTAGTTTTATTTCATTTCACTTTAGATGTTGGTCACCAACAAACCAATAAAATAACGACAACAAGAAATAATAAAATTTATGTATTTTACGATGAAATATTTGGTTTCAAAATAAATGATAACTGAATGTAATAAATTTGGTACCATTTGTGGTTGGGCTTAAATTTTTTATATTTTATTAAGGTCTTCTATTGCTAACTAAAAGAAATGAATAACAGATAGTTGCGGAAACGGTTCAATTACATATGCATGTATGTAAAATATATGCAAAATGTTTATTAAGTAATTGGGAAAAATTCTAAATACGTATTGTGGCCAAAAAGCCCTTCAATATTAGAGCCATTTTGAAACATTTGTTTATGTATTCTTTTAAAATTACTATGGATTTGACTGTGATTACGTTGAAAGTAAAATCACATATTTCAAAATATACCAATCGAAAATAAAAGAAAAAATATTTCATATTTTAATACTTCTGAATCTTGGGACATAAAGGTAAACAAAACTCTCTTAATATAAGAAATGCATCATTAAAAAATGGGAAACACTAAAAACAATAGCAGAAATCGTTCGGAAATCATCAAATACTCTCCATTATGTTCTTAAAAAAATTTTAGTTAGAAAACACCGTTGCAAACAAGATAAGAACTGATTAACCCTGCAGGCGAACGGAATTAAATCAGGAGCTATCGTGCGAAAAGGAAAAAAATCCGTAAAACTAATGGCAATATTTTAGCTAAAAGCACTGAGAATCAGAATGCCTTAAAAAAAGACTGCTCTGCACGATTAGCCAGGTAAAAGTCATACACATCGAGCAAAAAATATAAAAGTTAGATTGGACTTTGCGAAAGTTGATATAAATAAGCCAAGAGAATTCTGGATAAATGTTGTTTTTGCTAACACAAATAAATAAAATGTTTATCAACAAGAAGTTTGTTTTCTAAACGAAAATAAAACAAAAAATTTAGATTAAGGTCACTCAGATTTTTATTGTATTACGAAGAGAAAAGTTCGGCAATTATGAATGAAAAATTATATCTGGCAGTTGTCTACCACGACCCCGCCGATTCTTTTATCAAAGTTTTTAATCACTTTATGGCAAAATCGTGGTCCTATTTTATTAATCACATCACAGATTTTGAGTTTTAAGACTGAAATCGATTCGACTGGCTCCGTATAAAATTTGTCCTTAACATAGTCCCACAAGAATTAATCCAGTGGTGTAAAGTCCCACGATCTGGCTGGCCACTTACCTGTTGATTTTTGAAAAATTATGCGATTGGGAAATTTGGTTTGCATCAAATTAATCACACATATGGCACCGTCCTGTTAAAAACACATGTCAGTGTTATCCACGTCGTCAATAATATGCCAAAATTGAGTTGTTAGCATTTCGTGATAGCATGAGCCATTTATCGTTATCGCATTTCCAGCCTCATCTTCAAAGAAAAACGCCCCAATCATGCCTCCAGACCACATAACGCACTAAACAGTTATACGTTGAGAATGCAAAAGCTTCTCAATAATCACTCTAGACTTTTCAGAAGTGCAAATGCGGCACCTTTACTTGTTGAAATACCATAAAAATCGGCTTCGTCCCAAAAAACCTGCAACAGTTGAAACCTGTAAGGCTTTAAAGTCAAATCCTTACACAAATCTTTGGTTCTGCTTAGACACTGTGACTCACGGCTGCGATGTTTTCAGTTGAACGAGCTTGTCCAACACGCCACGTTGATGCCGATAGAAATGTTGAAAAAAGTCATCGACAGTTGGACCTCCAGATACAGAAGTCACATTTAAATTGTAATCATAAATGATTATTTTTCTATGAATTAAAAAAAATCCTCTTTGTTATTACACTACAAAGTTCAATAACTGTAGTTAAGGTTGGGGATTAAATTGGCTTAAAGCAGATATTTTTGACAACTTCTATTTTATTGACACCAATGAAAAATAAAAGTATGGGAATTAATAACTTGATGTCGGGCAAATGTCCGCATTTAGAACGTCGGCAGATGTTGACTTTAACAAGTAAGCTTCTACAAAATATAGTTCACCCTTTGTAGTTTTGTTTTTATATTGTTTTATATTGGGTTTTTCAACCACAAGCTTGTTTTAGTTATTTGACGTATTCGTAGTAGAAGCATTGGCAATTGTTATATAATGAATTTAATTTCGCACGAAAATAGCATAAAAATAACTAAAATAAAATATGAAACTGGCGGTTCTCTCAAAGTTTCATTGTGAAAAAATTGAAAAATTGAGACCGCTATTAAAAACTTGATCACTCAACTTGAGTCGACAGGCTGGAGTCAAATTAGCGAACACCAACGCATGTTCGAGCGGGTCGCTCAACTTAAACCATTGCAGCTGTGAGCCACAGTGTTGAAGTAGTACCAAATTTGTCAATTCCTTGGCGTTCTCAATAATTCCAAACCAAAACCACCACAAGCCGAATTTTGCGTAAGGATTTGACTTTAAAGCCTTGCAATATTCAACTGGTGCAGAAATTGAAGCCGACATACCATTCACATCGCCGTAGATTAGCTTAACTCATTCAGGAACAATCGGCTTTTTAACTTGTCAGTGTATGTCAACAAGCAAAACTGCGGCCTTTGGGCTTCTGAACCTGTCACTGTATGGTACCTTATGTGGTCTACAGTCATGATCAGGCCGTTTTTTTTAAGATGAGGCTGGAAAAGCGGTAACGGTCAATGGATCACGCTATCCGAAGATGCCAACAACTCATTTTTGGCCTATTATTAACAACATAGATATTACTGACATGTGGTTTCAACAGAACGATGCCACATGTTATACAACCAATGAAACATTCAATTTATTACAAACCAAATTTTCCCATTGAATAATTTCACGACAATCAGCAGTTAAGTGGCCAGCCAGATCATGCGAATTAACATCACTAGATTATTTTTTGTGGGGCTATGTTAAGGAGAGAGTCTATACGAAGCCAGTCGAATCGATTGCAGCTTTAAAATTAAAAATCCGTGATGTGATTAACGAACTAGAACCGCCATTTTGCCGAAAAGTGACTTAAAACTTTAATATAAGAATCGACATCTGTCAGCGTGGTCGTGGTACACATGTGCCAGATATTACTTATCATTCATAATTGCCGAACTTGTCTCTTGGTAATACAATAAAAATTTGAATCATCCTAATCGAAATTTTTTGTTTTATTTTGTTTTAACAAACAAACTTCTTGTTGAAAAACCTTTTATATAATGAAATAAAAATTGTTTATATTTCGAGATAATTATTTATATTTCACTCACCTTTTTTACGATATTTTGCTCATTCCTCGAATGATGGGTGACAACATGCTTTTAAGCTGTAAGAAATTTTTAATCGACTGCATAACAGTAAGTTGTTCTAAAGTTACAATTCTGAATAATTTGAATTAATAGAGGAAATAGCTAACTTAAATTGGAAGACTATGTTAAAAAATGTTCATATACGAGTAGAGTAGAGCTTTCTTGATATGTTATTTCTGAAAATTTTGATGAAATCATAATTTTCCACCAACAGTTTTATGGTATATTTTCACATAACAGAATATTTAATGACTGCAGCCAACTAATTAAATGGTTAAAATACACTTATTGTGTCTTCAATTATAAGTCCTTCGCTTAACAAGTCTTTAGTGTAGATAATTTTTCTTTGACTGACAATCGATTTAATGAATTCGTGTTTTATTCATTTTAACATTTTCCTTGAAAAAGTTATAACGAGTTGTATGTGACCAGCACAAGAAAATAAAAAGTTTTGTAATTCTAACGTGTTAAAATAGCTCTTAATGAGCTTTTTTAGTTCAACGGAAACTTGCTGATAGTTGCAAATAAAAAATAGTAGGCGGAAGTTTCCAAACGATTACTAAAGCATTAAACGTATATTAAGATGCACTTATATGATTCTGATTTTTTCTTTTCTTTTATAAGTTTTTACAAGGAGGACAAACACATAGACAACTTACAAATTGGAAGTTTCTAAAAAAGTAAATTTAGGATTAAAGAAAGAAGATTTACTGATTTATTTTACTGTTCAAAAAAAAATGTTCCCTTTGGAATTTATTGATCCTTTTAATAAATCTAATATTTTGTTGTTTTGTTTTAGGCAATGGCTTAAGATAGACATATCGGGAGTATAAAATTTTGTCAATTGCAAATTTCCATAAAGGTGTTTTTCAAGCTGTATATAACGCAATTGTATTGGTAATAATAACAAAGTTACACGGAAAGAAAAGTTGATTAATATACAAGAAAAGCTATTCGTTTTTTATGGCATAAATGATTTAAAAAAAAAACTATCATACAAAACTTTATAGGAAAATCTGTAGTTATAAAAAATGTTTGAACTGTGAAAAGCTTTAGGACACAAAAGTTTTTACCAATCCTCTAAGCCGTTTAGTCTTAAGCTCTCTCAGCGCATCCTGTGTCCCTTCAATTTTGGAAACAGAAAGAGGAGGAACAAATTCCAAAGTTTTTTTACTACTTTTTTAAAGTTTTATTACTTCTTTTAAGTTCATATGCTACGTTAAAATTAGGTATCTAGTGTGGGGTTACCCCCTATTTTTACGATTTATAAAAACATTATAGAAATGAATTTAATCTATAATCATAGTTTTTCAAATAAAATAGATTCACATGTTGAGCTAACATTTTTTATTTGATGCTCAGTTACGCATATGACTCTTCTGTTGTCGGATATTTGTATTAAAAATTGATTCTCTTGTCTGTGAGACTTACAACTCCTTAATTCTGCCTTTGATTGTCGTTTAAATTTGTTGTCAATAAATGAGATAATTTATGCATTTAAGGCTTTTTTACGGGTTTTATGGGTTTTCCAATAAGAAATTTGTTTTTCACATATGCCAATGCTAACAACATGATAGTTTGACATTTATTTTTTTTTTGACGTATTCGTAGTAGCTGTATTGGCAATTGTTACGATGAATTTAATTGCGTACGAAAACTACATTAAAAAATTTAAAACCCACTATGAAAATTGTGCTTCTGTTAAAGTTACATGTCGCAAAATTCGTGATATTTTCGGACAACATAATCGTCCTTCTGAGAAAGCTATTAAGAATTTGGTCATTAAATTTGAGTCGACAGATACGATACAAAGTGCGACCGGGTTGTTCAACTAAAAAAATCGCAGCCGTGCCGGATCCGTTAAAGCAGATCCAAATTTGCACTTGTCGGGGTATGTCGAGAAGCAAAATTGACGCATTTGAGCTTCTCAAAATCCTAGATCGATTAGTGACAAGCCTTTGCGTTGTATCGTCTGGAGGGGTGATTGGGCTGTTTTTTTTTTCGAAGATGAGGCCAAACGATCAATGAATCACGCTATCGCAAGATGCCAGCAAATCAATTTTGGCCTATTATTGACGACGTGGATATCACTGACATGCTGTTTCAACAGGACGAAGGACTAAATTTCCCGATCGCATAATTTCGCGACAATCAGATGGGTCTATGTTTAGGACAGAGTCTATACGGAGCCAAGCGAATCGATTTCAGCCTTAAAACTCAAGATCCGTGATATGATTAACGAAAGAAGACTGCTATTTTGCCAAAGAGTGATTAAAAAACTTTGATGAAAGAATCGACATCTGTCAGCGTGGCCGTGGTGGACATTTACCAGATATCATTTTTCGTTCATAATTGCCGAACTTTTCTCTCCGTAATACAATAAAAATTTGAATCATTTTAATCCAAATTTTTATTTTAGAAATCAAACTTCTTACTAAAAAACCCTTTAAATCAAAATATTGTTGTAATATCTTTGATTATAAAAAACGGATTTATGGCGATTTTTGGCAATAAATGAAAACTAAATTTGAGAAAAATTTGAAAAGACTGCAGCTTATTTCCATGCATAATAAAATTTTCCTTTCCACATTTTAATTGATGCTGCCATATCTTTCGCAACTGTGATTTCTGTTTGTGGGCGATTAAAAACGTGTAGGTATTTTTTTTAATAGTTTTTATACTAATGCTATTGTTGGTATTAACAAGTAGAGCAATACCTGTGATAAGGGATTAAGGAGTAATTCTTTTGGTTTTGTAAAATTTTACAGGGGTCATTTTTAATTAAATTTAGTTTTGTAACATTACATTTTTCCAAAAAAAAGCTTAATGCTAATTATCTTTTTGTTTTTTTACTTTTAATAGCCATTTGTTAGCCCAAGTGCTGCTTTTGATTTGGCTTTACAATTATTGTTCACTGCAATCCCTGCGGCAATGTACTCGTGCAGTTTTCTACAGTTTTACACCAACTCCAAATACTATAATATAAACACATAAAAATAGCCAAAATTTATTATTTCCCTCTTATTTTCAACGCAATTTTATTGTTGTCGTTCCTATGCTTGCGTTTTTTAATTTTTGGGGGCAAATACAGAACTGTAGTTATTTTAGTGAGCAAACAACACATTGCATATACGAATATATAAAGTGCACACGAGTTTATATGGTCAACGTGATGAATGCCTGGTCCCAAGCTAATTACTTTTGTCCAAACGTTTCAGTGCCAGGCATATAATGCTGTTGCCGTTGTTGTTAGTTGTGTATTTATTTCAAATGCGTCTACATGGCAGCTCAACTTAAAGCCAAAATTAGGCGAAATATTTTCTTTAAAGATTCAAGCCATATTAATTTTAAATAAAGTGTTTATTCCTTCAAAAATAAAATATAGTCTCATTGCTTTAGTTGCCAAAATGAAGGTGATTTTACTGTCATGTGCACATTTAAGATATGGGTATGGAAATGACATTATATTGACTAAAATTGTGTTGCTATTGTTGATTACGCCAACTGGTCTCAGTTTTTATGTTTTTTATTTTTTGTTTTTTGTTATTCTTATTTGGTGGTGTTCGTTGATATTCCTAGAACTAGTGAACTCTACTTTTTTATTATTTTTCATATTACCTTCATCCAAAAATGTTTGAATAGACAGCTTTTGCTAACAACTCAAATCATTTTTAGATATCTAAGTACGAGTATGATATTTAATACGTTTTATTTAAGAATGTTTGTGTGCGTTGGTGTGGGTGTATATTTTTATCTGCAAATAACAATGTCAGTGACTTTATCGTTTGATAGATGTATGGTTTGATAGATGGGATAGTTTTTACTAAATGACTGTAATGAAATGACATGAAGTGTTTTTCATTTCCTAAAAGAATTTGAAATAAATGACAAAGCGATAAAACCACATTTACTGGATATATTTCGTGATAAAGCCAAAAACAAATTTTAAAATGGAATAATTTCAAATTTGTTTTTTTTGTATACTTGCTTGTTCGAAAGCTATAAAATTATTGTTTTTGAAATTGAGATAAAAATTTTTTCTTGACAATATTCTGGAAGGATATGGAGGGACATTCTTATCCTATTCTAAGTATTCCAAGATTTTAAAATTTTCGCTGGTATCCCTTTGCTAAGTATACTAAGATGGACGGGCAGTGGCTATTTTACCTTCGTCACAAATAAATGACGTGAGCTTGCCGTGATAAATTTGCTTCTATACGTAGTAAGTTAATATAACATGTTACATAATAATAGTTTTGTAATGAACATTATTATTTAGCGATTTCGATGTCCCCTGGTGCCCCTGTAGGCCAGTAGGTAGTGTACTAGCTTGTCAGTATGGGGGTTGCGGGTTCGATTCCCAACGAAGACCTTGTTTTTTTTCACTACAAAAATTAAATTGACTGTCGATGGGGCTGCTCAGCGATGAAGGCATAGTCACTGGTCGCTGCGCTGTCTTTATACGGCAGTTAATTTCCGACTATCCTTCTACTTTCGCCACCTGTTTTATCTCTTCTCTATCCCTTTTCTAAAGAATTTAGCACGGTACTTGACTAAATAGGCATTGTTGCCTGAAGAGCTACTTCTCTTAAAAAAAAAAACAAAAAAAGGGACTCTAATTAATATTTGTATAAAACAAAAATGCGTTAGACAACAGTACAGTTATGGCGTTTTTGAAGCAAATATTTCTTATAACGATTTTTATCCAAATGGCTTCTTTCTATTTCAGTCAGTGATATTTATTAAATATTTCACAAAATAAAATATATCACATAAACATTCTACGATGATGGTACTGGTAATTTCTAGTTATTTTATACATTCTTTTTTTCGAAGCCAATATTAAATTTGAAAAAAACTATCTTTTACAACATTAACACAAAAGCTGGAATATAATTTTTCTATATTTATAGAAATAAATGGTGTTTCAACAGGAAGTTTGTTTTCTAAAACAAAATAAAACAAAAAAATTAGATTAATATGATTCAAATTTTTTTGTATTATGAAGAGAAAAGTTTAGCAATTATGATTGTCAAATGATATCTGGTGAATGTCCACCACGACCACACTGACAGATGTCGATTCTTTGGTTTGCAGTAAATTTATCGTTTCATTGAATGTGTGACAGTGCCACGTCCTGTTGAAACCACAAGTTAGTCAATGGGCCAGTTCACATTGGATTAATATTTGTTCTTTCCAAAATACACTAGACTAATTATTCTAGCACAAAATTGTATACGTATGCACAGGTTTGTGTGTGTTAGTGTTTTTTATTCATTTCACGTTTGTTTTTCGTTCGGTATACACCACAGTATACGCATTACAAAATAAATATGGCTGGATTAAGTGATGATGAAAAGTTTGTTTCTAATTTTATTTTCTGTAAAATTATTTTTATTCTTATTCGACCTTTTTTATTTTAATTAAATAAAAATTTTTTTTTCAATTTGTTAATAATTTTTGTTATTAAAAATTAATTTTTCCTGAAGAAGCTTTCCATAGGAAAGCAAAATATTGAAAAAATATATCGCTAAAATTTAATTAAAAATACCGTTTAAAAGATTAACACATATTTAATTTTCTGTAAAATATAAAAATATTATAACAAAAACTTGAATTCAATAATAATAAAATCGCAAGTATTTAATTTTCATGTGATTTGTTCAGGTTACAGGTAAAAATTATAAAAACAAATAGCATAAACAACGCCACTTGTTGTCTATACAGATTTATCAACTTTAATGTTTGTTGCCGCGACCAACCACCTTCTACTTTTGCTTTCATACTTAAATGACAAGACAATAGCCAACTGAAGACTAAAAATCGCTCTGCAAAAAAAAAACACACAAGACCTGTATTTTCATAAATGCATGTGTATTAGTTTTGTTTTCGTTGTGCGGCGTTGAAGCTGGTAGAAAAATTCTGCCAATCAAAAACTACCCCCCTCACCGAAAATACCAATAAACTGCCATGTTAGACCAGAACAATGTGAACTGGCTCAATAGTTACAATAGCCCAAAATTAAGTTATTGGCATCTTGCGATAGCGTGACCCATTGACTATAATAGTATATCCGATCTCATCCTCAATAAAAAAAACAGCCCAATCACGCCTTCAGACCACATAGCGCACCACAATTTTGCTTATTGACATTTCGTGACAAGTAAAAATGGACTTCGTCTGAAAAAATTATTTTTTCAAAAATATCAGCCGGTTATTCCTTAATAAATTGAATTGTGAATTGTCAGTCGGCTTCCTGCACTACTTGAAACTTGTAAGACTGCAAACTTAAATTCTTACGCACAATTCGCCATGTAGTAGTTTTGGATAACCCCAGTAGTTGAGAACGTCGAGGAATTGACAAATTTGGATCTGATTCACCACTATGGCTCACGGCTGCGATGTTTTCGGTTGAACGACCCGGTCGAATACGCACCTTTTAAATCTAGTCTGTCAACTCAAATTTAACGCGCAAATTTTTAATAGCGGTCTCAAAAGGTAGAAAATATCACGAGTTTTACGAGATGTAACTTTAACAGAACCACAATTTTCATAGTGAATTTTAATTTTTTTAATGCGATTTTCATGCGAAATTAAATTCATTGTAACAATTGCTAATGCATCTACTACGAAAACTAAATGTCAAAACTATAATGTTGTTGGTGTTGCCACCGTTGTAAAATAGTTCGACTATGTACAGAAAATTAAAAGTAATAATAATTCTGTTTTTTTTTTTTTTTGTAAAAGTTGTAATTTATAACTTAATTCTATGTAATTTGCGGTTTACGTTAAAATTTTATGTTGGCGCGTTATATTTATCTATGACATTTCGCATAGTTTTCTAAATATGATACGCTTGTTAACCTAGTGCTTACAATTCTATTATTTATTCTAACAGTGAATCTAAACACTTTATATATTTTTTGTAAAATAGAATTTATAATCCTTTGAAAATATGCAAATATGTTTCTGGTGTATAGAATTTAAAATTTAAGATTTTTCTAAATGAGAAGTTAAGACAGAAGTACCCTTTATTGATTATTTAAAAGCAGTGGGTGCATTTTTAAATATGACATGTATTAAAATTATCCCAAAGGCTACTAACCTGCTTCCATATACAGATTTATAATTTTTAAGAAGAAACTATAAAAAAATTTTATCCAATAATCAACTCAAATAAATAAATCACATAAGTAAAAAAAAAAAAATAATAAAGCACGCCGCCTAGTAAGTCTGTGCATGATATAACATTAAAATCAATCCTCATTCCCATTTTTTTTAGATTCAGTTCAATAAAAAACATATTTTAGCAGACCACTGTTCTTACGAGTATTATAAAATATTTTTTACTTGTGTAAAATTTACTTAAATAAATAAACATTTTATAAACTTTGTTTTAACTCGTAAAGTTATCTAATTTTTGTTTTGTGTATTGAAAGAAATAAAATTTAATTCATGATTTTTTTACTTTTTGAAACTGAGCTTTTGGTTACTTTATGCTTAAAAAGTCAGTTAATTCAGTTAATGTTCAAAATATTTACTCAAAGAATTTAAAATTGCAAATATTATCACTATGAACACATTGAATGATTCAAGTGTCCAGTGAGCATGCTTGCGGTTGTGTTTTGAAATTTTATTAAGCTTGCAGGAGTTTGATTGTCTCCAACTCTTCAGCAAGGACCGAGGGTGTCAACCTACTCCGAGCTTCCGAAATTGCGACTAGGAGTGACTGGATGATAGAGGTATCCGAAGGCTTCCAGGGCATGGGTGACGCTACATATCACCCACAGTGGTTCGGCCACCACCAGGTTATGGCCTCGCGGTCGGTACTGGTGTAAACCTTATCACACATTACAATTTAATTTTTTCATGACAATTTTGTCAAACAAACATTTGTAAATAATCACAAAAAAAAGGAATGCTTTAAAAGAGTAGTTGTATTTAAACTCTTTTCAAGTAACGTTACACGCCTGTTAATCGGCTTTCAAACCTATTTTTTTTTTTTAAATTTATTAATAAATGTAATAAGAGACGTATAAAATTCGAATGAATAGAAATATTTATACAATTTCCAATCTATTGAATGTTTGCTAAGCTGTTGGATTTTAGAGTAATATTAGTGTTGTTGGTAATTTTAAATTAAATTTCTATTTTTTTTTAAATAATTAATAATTATTTATTAAAAAAAAAGAGGTCGAATAAAAATAATAATTTAAATTTCTATGCTAAAATTTACTATAAAACATACAATTGCTCAATCCACCACTTGCTCTTTTTAGTTTACCAGTTGTTGTACTGAAATAATAAAGTTCATACAAGAAACAGGTCAAATTTTTTAAAAATGTTCTTTAAAATTATGTTATGCTGCCATTTTGGTAAGCATTAGAAAAATATTCGATAAACCAACGTATTTTACTCATAAAAACATTTTATCATTATAACATTTTAATCATTATAATAGAACGCAGTATTTATCATGTAGTGAATGATTTCGAAGAAAGAGGGTCTGCAGGTGATAGACCCAAGCATGAATTACAAGGTACTGTAAGATCGGCTGAAAACATTACTGCTGCTCAATTCGATGCCGTGCTCAGGAGCTTGTGTCCAAAGAACAACTTTGTCCACAATTTTGCACAAGGATTTGCATTTGTTTCACTATAAGATTGTGTTGACACAAGAGCTTATTCCACAAGACCATTTACGTCGCAGTACATATGCCAATAGGATGTTACAGTTCACCCATAATAACCCCGATTTTCATGGAAAAATCATAATGAATGACGAGACACATTTCCATTAGAATGGGCATGAGAATAAACAGAATAGTCGATTATGGAAAGTGGGACACTCTCAAATTATTCAACATTCACCTTTGCATGCATTAGAAGTCACAGTTATTTTAATTAACATATATTATCAACAAGGCATACCGCCAGGATTACAATGGAATTACTGCGAGACCTCTTTCCAGAATAAGTAATTTCAAGAAATGGAGATGTTGACTGGCGTCCATGGTCACCTAATTTGACTGCTCCGGACTTATTTTTGTGGGGATATCTGAAAAGCAAGGTTTATGCAAACAAACCAGAAACGCTTGAGCAACTTAAACAAAATATTCGTGATGAAATTTTTTTTTTTTTTAAGGCAACAATGCCTATTTAGTCAAGTACCGTGCTTAATTCTTTAGGAAAGGGATAGAGAATAGATGAAACAGGTGGTGAAAGTAGAAGGATAGTCGGAAATTAACTGCCGTATATAAGACAGCACAGCGACCAGTGACTATGCATGCCTTCATCGCTGAGCAGCCCCACCGACAGTCAATTTTTATTTTTGTAGTTAAAAACACCAAGGTCTTCGTTGGGAATCGAACCCACAACCCCCATATTTACAAGCTAGTACACTACCTACTGGCCTACAGGGGCACCTAATGAATTACCGTGCAAAATGTGTGAAAATGTAATTGAAAATGTTCTCAAAAGGGCTCACATTTGTGAGGCTAAGAGGGCCTCTCTTTCATTTAATCAAAAATTATAAACAAACGAGGGTTCCAGGCGGACACCCTCTTTATAAAATAATATAATAATGTATAAAGAGTATACAAAATTATAGTTACGTATAATTATGTACAAATACGCAGTTGGAATAAACGCATATATTTGACTAACTTTAGATTTTATTATGTAAAATCACTTGTAGTTTGCGCTACAAATTTATAAAGTTGAAAAACAGCATTTTGTCTTGTAAAAAAATTATTTGTGCATAGTAGTTATCAATTAAATCTTGCCACCCCTGATTTAATTCCTCATTATTACAATAAATAAAAAAAAAATGGACTAGTTCACACGGTGAATATATTTTAATAGAGAATACAAATGATGTTTACAATTTAAGTTCATATTTTGCTTTAACTTCGGTCGGAATTATATGGTTTTGATAGAAACTATTTCTACTTTTTCACGACCTGATAGTCAATTCACGATCCTTTATATTATTACATCGGTTGTATTGTTATATTAAAATACAATAGTTTGATGGTAATATTTATTGAATTGCTCTACTGAGGCCGCACATTTGACTAACTTTAATATGTAAAACCATTTGAAGTTGTAGTCTTTAGCATAAGAGTTTTACAGCATTTTAATAATATATTATGAAGTTCATTCCTTTAATAAACTTGTAGTTTATTGAGTTCTTTTAGTGCAAAGTAATTATACACAACTTTTTAAAAATTAAAATTAAATTACACAATTTATTTAGACGAGTAATTACTTTTATGAACACTAAAATATAACGAATTTATCTACTTTTACGCCTAAAAGATTCATCGACTTTGTTTTTACTCGACCTTGTTCACACTTAAAAAGAGCTATTGCTATTAAAGTGAGAATTTTTTTATATTATGTTTCGAGTGGGTTTTTACTCGAAAACTATAATTAAACGCATCTCATATAGATGTGTATGTTATTCAGTGCAGGTGTTTATTTGGTAGCCTTCTTGTTCTGTTCTGTTCTAGTTGCTTTTATTTTCTGATGGCTTATCTTAGTTCATGGAATTTTATTGAAGCCTGTTATTGTTGTTTTGTGTTCGGAAGATTTCTTATAAACTGTTTAAGTTGTATAAGCTACAGGAATGTAAAAAATAATATCAATCAATCTTAAAATATACTTTCACTTAACAACATCCATAATCTATATTAAATTCAATAAAATTTACCGCAAAATTGTAAACGTTGTATAAAACCAAACTACATTCACACATGCATCGAACTTTATTATTGGTAATTGTACTGAAGATAATTTCTACAATAGTTCTACTAAGGCCTCAATTCAAATGAATTTTTCAACGATACTTTTGAATCAACATTTTTGTACAATTTCAAGATTTCAACTTTGCCAGGATATTTGTTATTCTATCAGTATGACTAAGGATATGCGTGTGTGCAATAGCGGTTACATGTAAATTTTGTAGATATTATCAGTCTACACCCTGCACCAGTGGAATATAAAAGAGATTCTAGTAAATATATATGTTTTTATATTCTTTTTACATGTGTAAAAATTACTGTTGGTATTTATAGCAATTCATATTATATATATGTATATACATATATGACATAAAGTTTTTAAAATAATTTACACATATAGAAATTGCTGATTCACATGATTTTCTAAAACAAATTTTCAAAATACTATGCAGGATAAAACAACCAATCAAAAAAAGAAACACCTTTATTGGCATCATCATCATCATCATCATCATCATCAGAACTGTTCGTTTTTAAAACAAATACCAACAAATGTAGGCAATTCAATCTGGTAAATTTGTAGTATACTTTAAGGCATAATGCATTTTCCTTAAAAGTACAACTTTAATTCCCCTACTAGTAACAATTCAGCATTACAAACAAAATATTCTAAAATTATATTCGCATTGTTCTTACTGCTGTTGTTTTTCCATGATGTTGATGTTTCTAGTTCATCCCTGCTTATGTTGTATTGCCAACCGACATTTAAAATATATGTATGCAATCATATATGTACAAGTTTTTAACAACGTATGAATATCTGCATGGTTGTTGTGAACGATGTCGTTTACAATGTCTGATATGAAACCAACTGCAATGCTTTATCGCGGTAATCCATAAAGCTTAAGGCTTTTACTATATTTGCCAGCATGTAAGAGTTTGAATGCAAATCAGAAAAGTTGTTTAAGTTTCTCTCTTTAAAAGAACGAGGTTAATCTAAAAAGGTTCATTGTGCGTGCAACATTGAAATGTAATTTCTCCTGTAAGACATATCAATTAATCATATAGAATAGCTGCTGAGTAAAAACGTTAAATATTTGAAAATTATGAAAATATTAGGACGAAACTAATATTTTTATAAAAGAATGGATTAGTTAAAGAGATCTTTTGTTGAATGGGTTTAAATATGTAATATTTTTTTAATTTTATTTATTTATGCATTAAACAAAATGATCCACCAAGACTTTTTGAGATCTGGCATGCTATGATTTGGTCATCAGCCTTAAAGGTAAAATTGTATTAATTTTTTATTTAAAACATAATACAAAATGTATTAATATAAAGGGTTTTTTAACAATAAGTTTGTTTTGCAAAACAAAATAAAACAAACAATTTACGTTAAATGATTCAAATTTTTATTCTATTGCAAAGAGTAAAGTTCGGCAATTATGAATGAAAAATGCTATCTGCCAAAAGTCAACCACGACCTTCATCGAAGTTTTTAATTACTTTTTGGCAAAACGGTGGTCCTATTTCGTTGGTCACATTACGGACTTTGAGTTTTAAGTGTGAAACCCATTTTATTGGCTCCGCCTAAAGTCTGTCCTTAACACAGCCGCACAAAAAATAATCCAGTAGTGGTTAATCAGACCAGCTTGTCGTGAAATTTCACAGTCGGGAAATTTCGTTTGCAATAAATTAATAGTTTCATTAGCTGTGAGACATGTTGGACCGCCCTCTTGAAACCACATGTCGGTATTATTCAAGTCGTCAATAATAGCCCAAAATTGAATTGTTAGCATCTCACGATAGCGTGATCCATAGACTTGTACCCTATTTCCAGGCTCATCTTCAAAAAACAAAGGGCCCAATCATACCTCCAGACCACAAAGCGCACCATACAGTGACACGTTGAGCATAGAAGGGCTTTTCAATAATGACTAGGATTTTCAGAAGCACACATGCGGCAAGTTTGCTTGATAACATACCCTGACAAATGAAAATGGGTTTCGTCTGAAAAAATAATTTTTTTAGATAAATTAGCCAGTTGTTCTTGAATGAATGAACGAATCTACCGTGATATGAATGCTCGGTCGACTTCAGTTCCTGCACCAGTTGAACCTTGTAAGGCTTCAAAGTCATACCCTTGCGCATAATTCGCTACCTTGATAACGCCGAGAAATTAGTAAATTTGGATCTGCTTTAACACTGTGGCTCATGGCTGCGATATGTTCGCATATTTTGTATCGAGCCGGTCGACTAAAATTTAAGGACCACATTCTTAGTACCGGTCTCAGAAAATATCACAAATTTTACGGAATGTATATTTAACAGAACCGCCATTTTTTTAGGGCATTTTAATTATTTTATCACGATTTTAAAGTTAAAAAGATGTATTATATTATTACATATATATCGAATTTGTTACCAACAAAATTTAACGACTGTGCGTATTATTACGAATTCGGCTGCAATAACTGACTGGATAATGTACTCGAAACTATATAAAAAAATTATATGAAAATCCTTATAACATAAGATTGAGAATATTTTCATATTTAATTTTATTTAAAAAATTAATTGCTGGAATAAAATAATGATGAAGTACACTACTCGAAGCACTAGTCTAATTTTAGCAGTACACTTTCTGTTGCCTCCGTTCTCGTTAGTTTTTTTTTTTTATTTTTCTATCCTTTCCATTTTCAGTCTGAAATTATTTTAATTGCAAAATTCTTTTTGGTGACTTTTACTTTTCCGTTTCTTAACGGAAACTTTTTTCTAATTTTTATTTTAAGATCGAAAATTTCATTTTCCTTCTATTATCATTATTCGCAATAACGTAATGGAATATTACGAATGTGCTTAATAGGTTTAAGTATCCTATTAAAGAATAGATTTTAGTGAAAATATTTGTATACAAAATTAAGAACACGCAGCGATTTTTAGGAAATTGCCAAACAGGTGATAAATACATTATCACAAAACCAGCCTAAAATTTTAATTTTTTAAAGGTGTTGTTGTGATGGCATTTTTTGGAACTCTGCTGTACAAAAATAAGAAAGAAAAAAATTAAATTTATTCGATTATGAATTACTTTGGAAAATATATATACATAGTTGAAAAACTTTTTTAATAAATCGGCTGTAATTTAGCCATTTTCTAATCGATTTTCAAAATCTGTTTAGAAGGCGTGAATTATATCTCAAACAAAAATACCCTAATTTCACTATATTTGCTATTAAGCAAAGTGATTGAGAAAAAATCTCGTTTTGTTTTATAAGAGACCTCTATGCGAATATCCAAAAGTTCTTAAAAAATTCTTTTTCAAGAAGAAAATAATACAATTTAAATTTCATCGTCTTTACTTGTACAGTACTTGCTTTACCGTTTCTGTGCTTTTAATCTAATTCGAATTTCCCTCTTAGTAGATAGTTGAACGACTAAGAAGCCGAAATATTTAATTTTATTCTGTATCTTAAGGCGTTTGTGCTGATCGGTGATAATTTTATTGCATCATTTAGCAAAGATAATTTCTTTTTAACTGACTTTCTTGTAAACTGCATTTTACTTGTCTTTTATTATTTTCAATTAAAAGTAATTAGATTTTCAGGGGGTGACTTAGCTATGTCGGCTGGTATAAAACATTGGCTAGCAAATGATTTGCCAATCTTCATAAAAATTTTAGTCTGGATTTAAAGTGCGGAGATCTGTTTAAGTGGCACTATCGCATAGCTACTCTTTCTCAAAAAGAGAAACCTGCGACGGAATAAATATAATGGGCCAATTGTTGATTTTCCATTCGAAATCATACGAAAACTCAATTAATACATTACACCCAACTAAGCACGTTTCTTAACTTGTTGAGATTGTACGTATTGTATGCTTTTATTAACATATAGTTCAGAATAAGAAAGCTCTAGTTATTAGAGACACATGAATATCCGGCTGTTAAACTCCAGTATTTCCTTTAATGCAATTTATATTAACATTCGTAAATTATGCTGGAGAGGACGTATTTTGTATTTTCGTCGACAACATTGAAGAAAATCTTACAGGTAATAACATGCTGCTGTTGAGCCCCTTTTGACACTATAATAATTAGTATTAAGATTTTTCAAATACCGAAATATGATTAAGATACTTAGTGCGGTTTTTATTCATTCTTTTCATCTGAATGGATTATTTAATTTCTCCAATGCTCATCTTAACGTTTCATAGGCTTTACGTCGTATTGATATCGTATGATAATCGAAACATAATCATTATGACTAAAATTTAAGTTACCGCATGCACAGCTGATTGGTTCTTCACACTCTATGTTAGGTTGTCCATGTGTGGCTTTGGGGAAAATTAATAATTCTATCTTTTGTTTTTTTTTTTAAAGAGAAGAAGCACTTCAGGCAACAATGCTTATTTAGTTAAGTAACGTGCTACATTCTTTAGGAAAGGGATAGAGAAGAGATGAAACAGGTGGTGAAAGTAGAAATTAACTGTCGTATAAGACAGCACAGCGACCAGTGACTATGTCAATTTTTATTTTTGTAGTGAAAAACCAAGGTCTTCGTTGGGAATCGAACCCACAACCTAGAACACTAACTACTAGCCTACAGGGCACCTGAAATGTTAAATTTAAAAATTCTTTAGTTGTCCGAGAATAGAAAAAATTTTTAGCATGATTAGACTGAAAAATCTCTGGACTCTAACAAAACAGAATTGCTGCTCGGAAACTCCTGCATATTTATTTATTTTTTCTTTGCTTTTGATGTATCTCAATAAATTTTTAACCAAACAGACAACAACTTAAAATTTAAATGGTGTATATTTTTATAATTTTAAAACTTATGCCGGATGTAATTTTGAGCTTTAAAAGTCTTGCCTGGAAACCTCTAGAAAATTTTGCAGAATGTATCTTAAAAATTTTGTTAATGGGTGGCCCATAGAAGATTTCATCTGGCGTAGATTGTCAAATTGTGAACAGTGTATTATTGTGTCTACCAAAACAACAAGTAATAAAAATGAAATTTACCATATTAATCTAATTTACGGATTGAAAATTTTATTTTTAAAGAAAACAAAAAAATTAGATGCAGTTTGTAATTTCTCTTTATTTTTTATTCTCTTGAGCAGTACATAAGGCACCAGATTTCTGATTACCTTAGATAGTGTACGTTACAAACACCATCTTAATCAAACAATTTAAGAAATTTACAAATGGATGGAATGCTCATAACCAGTTTATATTAATTTAAGTTATAAATTCTTCGGAAGGTGCGATTTTCACATTTTAGTCATCCATAAGAAATAACATCAAAGTTTGTGTTGGCTGTTAAAACGTAACATAACATAAAATTGTATGGCTGTTTCCATAAAGAATGTGATTAATATGTATATGAACTTTAAATTTATATCACTAAGGCCGCTACAAAAATGAGAAATAAAAATTGAAAAGGTAACGCATACAAGAGGTGCATTTAATATACATGACTCTGTTGCAATGCTATTTTTTTACAAACTTATTCTCTAAGAATAAAATCATTTACATTTTTGTTTTAGTTTTTATCTCTATCTGCGGTAAGCTATAATTGTTTGTTTTGCAAGCAAGAGTTTTTATTAGCAAAACTCCTCTTTCATTATTTTTAAACTATATGTGAATTATTAATTTATAATAAATTTATTAAATTAATAAGTTGCAATAACGCTACTTAAGTTTTGAATTTTACACGAAGACTTTTAATTAACAAAAAGCTCTGTTTATGGTTTAAAATTAAATTGGTGCATCAAAAAAAATTTCCAGTAATATATGGATGGCTGGAAATCTAAGCGAAAATAAATATTCTGAGTTACTCATTATGTACATGAAAGTTCATATAATTTCCTTTTTTTTCGAGAAAATCTATGACATACCGTGGAACACAAGTTAAGTTAATTAGAAATAATTCGTTTAATTAGTTACTTTTTTTTAAGGATGATTTCTATCACCCATTCTTATGAATGAAAAGTGTGCTTGTGTAGAATAGTAAGCATTCAATTCACAAATAGAAAGGAGAACACATACAACACAGCAATTGTTTCACTGTCTTCTTTAGTTAAAAATGAAATATCTTTCTAATTTAAAGCTCAACTTCCATAAGTTAATACTTGTGAATATTATTATTCTATTTGAGTTTTTTAACATTAAGAAATTTTTTTTTTTAATGGAAATGAATAAATTTACATAAAACATGCTTTTATTTTTCTTAATTTTGCTCTTTTATAGTTATCAAGATTCATTACATATAAATACTTACAAGTAACAAGTTCAAGTAAAAATAGGGCAATTATTTTTTTTATAAAAATGCACATATGAATACGTATAGTATGAGGGATGCTTAATAAAAATAAGAAGAGTTTTTTTTTTTTTAAATAAATAAACTGAAGATAGAAATATCGTGCAAAGAATATTTTCTTCCATTGAGATTTTACTCTTTTAAGGATCCTTTAAGCCGTAAATATGCCAATTAAAAAAAATATACACTGGTTGTTAGAAGGCAAATTATTATAAATTAAAAAGCAGTCAGTGTATTTGCTGTCCGAAATTAAAGAAATATATTAAATTAATTTAATTTTGCCCATGACTTTGAAATATATTTTCATAGCAACAAAGTAAAATAGTTCCCTTAATATTATATCACGCCTCGCACCAACTCAAAGGGTATGAATGTTGTTGGAAAGAAAACGAGTATAATTTTTTAAAAATACAAATTCAAATTTGTTGCTCGTGTGCGTACACAGAAACTTATATCTGTTTGTTTCAATAAACGTAAGGCTGAGCACTGTTATTTATCATGTTACTACTTATAAGTTACTTGACGTTGAGCAAACTTTGAAGTTTGTTTGTCTGTTTGTTTTTCTACATATGTAAAGTTAAGTCATTGGTTACTCTACATTAAAAATTCATAAAATAAATAAGTAGGGTTTTTATTCTACAACTAAAAAGTGTGGTCTTCGATTTGAAAAATTTATTTTAACACAAGTTTAATATTTTCTACTTAATACTTCTATTGTATATGTAAATACATTTTTACATACTTATATGTTCAAGTTATTTAACTCATTTACAATAATGTAGAGTACATGGAATGGCAACAACTTTTTATTTTACTACATCAATATTTGTACGCTGAAATGCATCATGTTGCTCAACGTTTATTTATGTTCGCGTTTCATTTACAACTTCGTTTTAGTTTTATTTTACTTAAAAGTATTTATATATCTGTTGGTATTCTTCTCTAGTTCATTGTAAATTAAATTGTATTTTTTATGAGTGATGGTATGATTACGTGACTAAAATTATTAAAATTTAAACAAATGAAATTTTTTTGTGAAATGTATGTATATTATAAAACATCATTTGACTCTTAGAAATTCATTAATAATTGCAGGATAGCTTTAATTTTGTAGAATATTTTTAAAGCATTTTTACTGACTTCACAGTTAATTGCTTGCATATAAATAATGTCTTAATTATATGGGGTTTGGTTGGTTTGGTATAGCTGCTACGGCAGATTTATTTATATTTGGGGAACTCAACAGCTATCGGAAAAAGTGTCTAAACTTTTACTGGTGAACTCATCATAGACTTCTCCATTCAATTTTAAATATCTAAGTATCATGATCCTTGATACATTTTTTTTTATTTAGGAAACATGGAAAATTCTACTGCTATGAATAGCCGAAATTTTCTGATAGATATTAATACAGATAACAAGCTGAGCTATTTCCTATAACAAGTTAATTACATCTCTATTTAGCTTAAAGAAGTTCTTCCTAACTTTTACTTCTTGATAATCAAAATAGTAAATCTTACAACTCTATTATAGCAGGACATTTGAGGAAGTATCGAGTTTTTTAAACAAGAAGTTTGTTTTTTAATTGTGACATCACCGACTACATGATAGTTTTCACATTTAGTTTTTTGATGTGTTCGCAATAGATGCATTAGCAATTTGTACAATAAGTACAATTTCGCAAGAAAATCGCATTAACATTATTAAAATCCATTATGAAAATGGTGATATTTTCGGGCAACATAGTCTCCCTTCTAAGACCGCTATTAAGAATTTGGTCGTTAAACTTGAGTCGTCAGGCTCAATACAACATGTGCGGACACGAAATTTATCTCATCGATTGGGGTTGTCCAAAACTACCACATGGCGAATTTTGCGTTAGGGTTTGTTTTTGAAGGCTTACATCGTTCAGCCGGTGTAGAAATTGAAGTCGACCGACCATTCACATCGCTATAGATTTTGTTTTATTATTCCTATGGCAGAATTATAAAAAAATACTATCGCATTTGTTCGGTACCTTGTTTATAGATTCAATCTTGTACGATTTCCTCTACTTTTGACCCGTTTGGTATTATTAAAAATTCTATAACGTATTGTTACGAAGTAAACGAAATAATTTATTGCATCGTTTTGCAAATTTTGTAGTTTCTAAATAATCTGACAACAACGACATGCTTATTAAAAATTCCACGTAATAACTTAAACAAACAGAAAACAAAAACAACTAAAACGGAACAAAAAAAACACACACAGCTAAATAAACGCCTACACTGAATAATAATAACAACAACTACACTGTCTGCTACACAAAATAAACTTCTATTTTATATGCGGTTTTCAACAAGAAGTTTGTTTTTCAATTGTGGAAATACCAAAAACACGACACTTAGTTTTTTGACATATTCGTAGTAGATGCGTTGCGAATTGAATTTGATTTCGCACGAACATCGCATTAAAGTAAATTAAAATGGTGGTTATGGCGAATTTTGCGAAAGAATTTGACCGACAATTCAACCGACGGGCTTTGTCTGAAGAAATTATTTTTTCCGACATACCGCTTATCTCGGTATGTCAACAAGCAAAATTGCCGCATTTAGGCTTCTGAAAAACGTAGAGCGATTATTGACAAGGCTTTGCATGCTCAACTTGTCACGGTGTGGTGCGCTATGTGGTCTGGAGGCGTGATTAGGCCGTTTTTCTCGAAGATGAGGCTGGAAATGCGGTAACAGTCAATGGATCACGCAATCTTGAGATGCTAACAATTCAATTGTGGCCTATTATTGACAACGTGGATATCACTGACATGTGGTGTCAACAGGACGGTGACACATCTCATACAGCTAAGGAAACGGTTAATTTACTGCAAACAAAATTTCCCGATTTCACGACAATCAGCAGTTAATTAACCAGCCAGATGATTCGATTTAACACTTCTGGATTATTTTTTGTGGGGCTATGTTAGGTAGAGATTCCATACGGAGCCAATCATATCAATTTTAGCTTTAAAACTCAAAAACCGTGATTGATGAGAGAAACGACATCTGTCAGCGTGGTTCCCCCCGGGGGCACATTATAGTCTTTTTGGAACCTACTATTCCATTTAGATTTGTGTCTTGCGGGGTAAAAGGGAGCCCCGGCCCCTCAAAGTCTAGTAGGAGTCACCTGGACAATCCACATATTTCCACGGGAAATCAGTTGCCCCAGAGTACAATATTTGCTCTCTTTAGACAAAAAATGTGCTCTGACTGGTTTTTGAGGTTGGCCCCTATATGGGAGTATCGTGGTGGTTGTGGTTTCGGACCCTCGTGAGAGTTTGTGGGTCGGACCATTCAAATTAACACAATGAATGGTTCAGGTCCAGTGAGTATGAATGCTGGCGTGTTCTTGATAAATAAGAGCTTCATGCGTTCTGGACCAGGAGTTGGAAAGTCTCCAACTCCTCAGCAAGAAGTGAGGGCACGGCCTACTCCGGACTTTCTAAATTGCTACTAGAAGTGACTGAAGGATATACGTATCTGAAGGCCTTCTAGGGCGTAGTTGGTGTCCAATCAACTAAGTGGTTTAACTACCATCTGATTATGACCTCGCGGTCGGTGCAGATGTAAAACAAATCACACATCTGTCAGCGTGGTAGTGCTGGACATTCGCCAGATATCAATACAATAATACGATACAATAATATAGTAAAAATTTAAATCATTTTAATCTAAGCTGTTTGATTTACTTTGTTTTAAAAAACAAACTTCTTGTTAATAAAGCCTTTTCTATAACTGGTTAACTAGATCTTTATTGAGCGTATTACAAAAAAGTTTTTCCTAACGTGTACTTCTTGATAATTAAGATAAGAGATTTTATAACTCTTATTGCTCAGTCACTGCTGAGCATAGGATATTCAAATAAAAGTAATAGAAATATATTAATATATTGCATCACCACATGCTCTTCTATTTCAGCGTTATTTAGTCACAACAAATTTTCTGCAATAACGTTTTATTGAAAAATAAAAATGATAGCAGGTCATTGGAGTTTTTTTTGTTATTGCTTTAGTGAGCTGTTTTCAGCTCTAGAATCCTATTCATAGGCGTGTTAGTTTAGATTTATTATAAATAAAACATAATATGGGTGTATAAAACCATATAATAATTAAATAAAAATTAAAATATATGCGGTTAATAAAACATAACTCTACATTACCAAGTTTAAATAGAACTAATTTAAAATATGGAATTAAAAAAAAATACGTTTGCTTTAGTAAAGCTGTGGAGGCTATTCACCCGAGGTGCAGTTCCAGACTTGACTTAGTTGAATATGACAAAACTTGCAAAAATTTCGGGACATCATTTATATGAGCATAACTAAGTAGGTCTGAGTCTTCTTCGTTAATTAATATCAACTAATAAAATACCGCTATCTTCTATTTTTCCTCAAACTGAAACAGTTTTCTTCACATTTTTAAATAAAACCGTTTTCACGCAATGCAGTTGTTCTACTCGAACCGATATTACGAATGTGAAAATTTTTATGTTTTCTTTTACGTTAATGAGATTAACATCTCAGCTAGAATTTTATCTGGAAATTTCTTGAGGTGAACAAACGAATAAGCAAATTTAATAAGGTCTCTCAAAAACAAAGAAGGACAATTAAAACAAGGTATAGGAAGCTACAGGAATAAGGAAATATTAAAGCTCTGAACAGTCATAAGCCCATCCTGTATTTAAAACAACAAGGCCATGATATGTATTGGGCACTATAAACATTTTATTTTTTAATTTTATTTTCTAATTGCATAATTATTAAAAAATCAAATCCACAAATACCTGACTCTTTTATTAATAAATTGTTATTAAAATTTAATAAAATTAACTTATAAAATTATAAATTACTTAAAATTATTTTTAAATTAAAATGGTTTGAAATCATTTCTAACTGGCAACGCTGACAATAGCAAATCCCCATTTTAACACAAAATTTCATCTGTGCTCGTAAGCCTGGTTTGCCACAATATCTATTTGATATCACAACAAATTCGATACATGCTGCCAAATTAATATGGTCGAAAGATGGAACCAGCATAATAAATTATTGAAAACAATATGTACCAAATTTCGATTCAACACATTCTACACAATTTAATATGGAATACGTTACGGTTTAAGTGGTTTAACTAATGCTCATTTTTGTTTTTTGCTTATAGATATTTGGGTAGCAGAGTTGACAATGCATCTTTTATAATATTTGAATATTACAAATAAATTGTTTTGTTGAAAATGTGGCAACGCCACACGCATGAATACAAACGTTTTGGCAGTTTTTCCCATTCTACCTTTAAGAGTGTGATAAAAACGTCTCTCTAGTCAATTATCGATTCAAAATAATTGAGGTGAACTGTCTGACCTGCAATGGCAAAAAAATATCATTTCGCACACATATACAACAAAAAATTTAATTTTGTCTAATAAACGTTTTGTTATTTAGAGTTTTTTTTATTGTAAAATAATATTACAGTACTTGAAAGTTTTAAATTAGGTTAAACGATTTATTTTTAATACACACAAAATTAACACGATGATAACTTTGTTGTGAATCAACTTGTTTTAAGCAGTTCTCGCACATACAAAAATATTCTACTTTAACATCACTCCATATTGTTATTGTTATTATCATTCAGTTTAGCTGCCTGCCTAGCTGTGTGTTTTGTTTTTGTTCTGTATTAATTGTTTTTGTTTTTTGTTCTTTGTCTTATTTGTTAGAATTTCTAGCATATTATTGTTGTCTTGTGTTTATCACATATCTTAGAAAAATACGCAGTTTGTAAGATGCACAGTGGGCTGTTTTTTTTACTGCTAATTATTTTGTTTTAAAACCTAATAAATCATAATCGTAACAGAATATTATACTCGATTAAATAATGGATATAAAAAACTTTAATTTTTAAATTAATACTTTATCTAATGTTATAGTAAAAGTGAAATTCAATATATTTTTTTGAGAACTTAATTGTGCACTTATTCAGCTTTCACTACTGTTTATAATAACAGGTAATAGAGCTGCTTTTCATTCATTGTTGTCCGTTATACTAGCAAAACAGAATTTAAACTCCAAGAATAATATAAAACCATTTTATATAATTTAGTACCTATAGAGTAATACTGTTTATATAAATATTTTATTAAAATTTGTACATTATGAATAACTGTAACCATAAAACCACATTTAAGTCTTCAAGAAATTTAACTGAATATATAATTTTAGCTTGATTTTTACAAATGAATAAAAATATTAAATAATACAATATAAAGGGATAAAGGAAACCATTTCGAAACTACTGCATTGCAAATTGACGCTGCATACATTTTATTTAAATTTAACCGCGGTTAAATATTACAAGTACTTTGAAAAAGAGAAAAGCATCTGAAAAAACGACCGTCGAAATTGTATTTATTAACTTTTTTTTGCTGTTGTACATTCAAAATTTAACAGTACAATGTCGTTTTTCCAAATGGAAGAAAATTTACATAAACTGAATATAGTTTTACACTAGACAGCAATAATGATTATTTGTAGCAGCAGTGATGATGATATTCTAGTAACATCTGCTGATAAAATTTGTTAACAATGATGATTTCGAGCATAAGGAAAGAGATGTAGTCATGTAAGTGATTGCGCAATGGTGCTGCACCAGCTAACGTATATGACGAAAAAGAAATTATGTAAGCCAGGCTTAGTTAAGCTACTTGATTGCGCTAACTGTAAAAACAAAAAAAAAAACAAAACGTTAGAACTTCAAATGGAAATACGAAAGAAAGTAACTGCAAAACACAATCAACTCGTAACTTTAACAAATTTCAAACAACCACAAATATTTCTTATTACGTGCTTTGAAAGCATTTTCCTTATTCACCCTACATGACAGCGGAATAAGAATGGAAGTGTTAAAACTACTGGTGGTTTTAAATTAAAAAGGCAAATTGAAATAGAAATTAATATATGGGATGAACAATTTGCATATTAATGAAATTTATTATATAAAATATTAAAAAGTTGAATGCCCAGCAAAAATGTTTATATTGAAGAGCGTTGCCATTGCAGCGTTTTTGATATTAAATTGCCCCTGTGTTTTTCGGTTGTAGCAACACCAACAACATGATGGTTTTGACATTTAGTTTTTTGACGTATTCGTAGTAGATGCATTGTCAATTGTTACAAAGAATTCAATTTCACACGAAAGTTGCATTAACATAATAAAAATTCATAGTGGATGGTGATTCTGTTAAAGTTATATTTCGTAAAATTCGTGATATTTTTGAACAACATAATCGTCCTTCTGAAACCGCTACTAAGAATTTGGTCGTTAAATTTAAGTCAACAGGTTCGATATAAAATATGCGAACACCAACGGGTGTTCGTACAGGTCGTTTAACTGATAACAATACAGCCCTAAGCCACAGTATTAAAACAGATCCAAATTTATCAATTCCTCGACGTTCGCAACAATTGGGATTATTCAAACCATATGGCGAATTTTGCGTAAGGATTTGACTTTGCAGCCTATTCTTCGTAATAGAATAAAAATTTCAATCATCTAATTTTTTTGTTTTATTTTGTTTTAGAAAACAAACTCCTTGTTGGAAAACTCTTTATAAGTAATTTAAAGAAATCTAGCATAATTAATATAGATTAAGTTGAATATGATTTCGGATGCACGTTTGTTTTTTTTTAATTTTTTTACAATTACTTTTTTTATTTTCTTTATTTTTTAAATAACATATGAATGGAATCCAGTGGAAACCTTTTTATAGGAAATTGATAGAATGAGAAACCAGTTAATGGTTATCGTGTGTAAAATTCTTGTTTAATCAATTTGTCTTGAGATATAAGACTCTTGAGTTTTCTATAAAATTGGGGTAAAATTCACTGATGATTTGTATGAGCAATCGTGAAGTGGCCATATCGCAACTTAAATACAACAGGGTGACAACTCAAAATACTAACATTTTCGCAACTCAAAACAGTTATTTTTAGTTCATCGTACAGAAGCATCACACTGAACACAAAAATAGGCATAATTGTATTTTTCCAGTTAAAGAAGATAGTGATGTGAAAGAAATTTTTACTGTAGTTAGAAATGTGTACTCTGAATAAATTTTTGGAATAAAAGTCAGTATTGAAAAATTTTGAGTTGTGACCCTTTTGTATTTAGGGTGCGATATATCTATGATTTCTCCGACAGTAATATATTTCAATATTTCATGAGAATATTATGTTCATGAGAATATTATAAAATTTTTATGTTTAAAGGAATCTATGACTATTGCTGTAGATTAACTTGTAAGTAATTTTGTTATACTTTAATTGTAAAGATGATAGAATATATAAAATAATGATAAAAAAGTCCTGTTTTACTATTAAACCTATCGACATACATATTAACCACTATCGCCACACATCAAATTTCATAAATATCAAATTTATTTATTTAATAAAATTATGATTTTATATGTTTCAAAATAAAATTGGTTATCCTTATTTTAACGACATGTCTCAAAAAAACTAATGTAAAATCAAAACCTAAACCATAAATGATATTTAAAGAATGTACAGATAGAATAGTGAAATTCAAAAGTATTTTAATGTTTAGCCAAAGATTAAAAAAATAAATTAAACTTATTAGATCCACAAACTCAAACATTTTTTTTGTTGAATATAAAAATATCAACTATATTTTTTAAAGTAACACCATTTTACATACCTCATTTACGTTACATTTCTTTTACAACTCATACTTATTGCCCAAACATTTTAATGTACCTTGCCTTGAGGTCGACTAGTACATTCCTTTGTCAGAACCTAAATATTTTTTGGAACTATACATAACGTTGCTGCATTCACAAATTTTGTTGCTGTTTTTGTTATGGTGTTGTCAGTATTTACTTAAGCTGGGTTTTTTGTGTTAATCTCATTAGATAGAATGTAAATTCTGTGGCAAAATTTCGTTCGTTGCCTTATCCATCTTCATATACATTTGCATTTTTTTTTTGTCAAGTGCTGCAGATTTACGTATTGTTTGGGTAATTTTTTATTCTGTGAAGTTGGTCTTTTGGTTTTCAATGGAATTGTAATTTAGCATGTAAATATAGAATGAAAAGTTTATAAATGCTGCCGTCTATAAAACGTAAGAAACACTTAGCTTTACTATTCACAAAATAACACAAAATCAATCAAATTTTTCGCCTTTAAAATATTGATGGTGGGCTCTTATAATTTAAAACTACGAGGCCTTGATTAATAGAAAGCCACTTTTCGAGCACTGCTGGGCGTATGTCACGAATTACACGAACAATGCTGTCCTCCAAGGCGTCAATTGTTGCTGGTTTATCAGCATAAACCAGTGACTTCACGTAGCCCCACAGGAAATAGTCGAGTGGTGTCAAATCGCACGACCTTGGAGGCCAATTGACAGGTCCATTTCTCGAAATCAACTTATCGCCAAATTTTGATTTCAATAAGTCGATGGTTGCGTTCGCTGTATGGCACGTAGCGCCATCCTGTTGAAACCACATCTCGTCCGGATCAATGTCATCCATATTTTCAAACAAAAAATCATTGATCATGGTGCGGTAACGATCTCCATTGACCGTAATGCGAGCTCCGGCCTCATTTTTGAAGAAATAAGGTCCGATGATGCCACCAGCGTGAAAACTGCACCAAACGGTGCATTTTTCTGGATGTAATGGAGTCTGTAGGGTCTGTTGTGGATTGGTCTCACTCCATATGCGGCAATTTTGCTTATTAACAAACCCGTTAAGCCAAAAATGCGCCTCGTCGCTGAACACAATTTTGCGATAAAACAACGGGTCAGTTGCCAACTGCTCTAGAGCCCAATCGGCGAAAGAACGACGCATATAATGGTCTCGTGGCTTCAATTCCTGCACCAGCTGGATCTTATACGGGTGTAGTCTGAGATCTTTGCGCAAAATTTTCTACGTAGTGGACGGACAGAGCCCCAATTCCTGCGACCGACGACGAATTGATAAATTTGGATCTTCTTTCACACTTTCGTTTACAGCGGCGATATTCTCTTCAGTACGCACATTCCTTCGACGTGTTGGTGTTATTGCATCCTCTAGAGAGTATGTGGTACGAAATCTATCGACAGTTCGACGAATGGCATCTTGTTCAGATGCACGGTTATGTACGCCATAAAAATGACGAAGTCGTCTCTAAGTTGCGCGAATCGACGACTGATTTTCAAAGTAAATTTGGATAATTTCGTAGTGTTGTTCAAGCGAGAGTCTATTCATGATGATTTGTCAGAGTATATTGAAACAAATAAAAAAATTTTTTCATCAAAATTTAATTTTTCGTGTTACTTTTTACAATTTAAAGTTCTATCTAGCTTAAAAAAACACCTTTTATTTAAGTGCTGTGAGGAGAACAAGATCAACTACCACAGAGCTGATGATAAAATAATTTATTTTTTCATGATGTTAGAACATGTTTATCACAGTCGTGTGATAAGTTTAAGCTACTTCGTCAAATAATATTTAATATATTATTTGAGGATTTATCATTATGATTATTATTATTTAAATTATAAATACTCAACGCATTTGCAGGTAAATAATTTAAATTTACTGATATGGATGATTCCAGATGAAATCGGATTTCAATGGCTATTTTGCTATGACTTACTTAGCTGTTTCGAAAATCTCTTTTTGAGCATGTAATTATTATTTAATTATTAATTTTTTTTATTTTTCCTATTTGTTTCTTAAGAAACATAAAGTCGGTACTGGTTAATAGTTTTTGTTCAAATTAATTTATATAACCACAACTCTCATTTCGTTAATGGAATTTATTCTTAGCGTCTTAGACTTGCCTCAAATGTTGCAAGATAGGTATATAACAATTGAAATAATTGAAATGAAAATTTGGCGACAAGTCTGGCGAGTGATTTAAAGTAGATATGAAATAAATGCTGGTGATAGAATATAATATTCGAACATGTTAACGTTTTAAGATATAAAACGCTCTTAGACCAATTAAGAAGTATTGAGCTTACGACGAAAAAGATAGCTAATTCACACATGTACTATGCAAAACTAAATTATTAGAAAAATATTTTTTAAAAAATGGATCGCAGTATGACAGCTACTCTACCACTTACAATATCTCGCTCGCTACAAAAATCGCTTACAATTAATTTTAGGTCTCAAATAATATTAGCATCACAAATTCATTGTCGTTAACCAAAGATAAACTTTAAATGGTTAAGAAGCCATACAATGCGATTGTCCCATTTTAATTATTACAGTCCAGTCTTTTTTAAAAAAGAACACTAAAGTTTAAGATTTTTAACTGAAAGATCTGATAATAAATATGGAAATTTTGAACCTCTAAACTCCTATTCATCAGATAGGCTTTTTTTTGCAGCAGAGGGTCTTTACTATGTTGTTGGATATATCTTCTTAAAAAAAACACAAAACCATGTTTGTAAGGAATTTTTGTATATGATCAATACGTTTAGAACTCTTGCTAGATATGGGATAACACTATTCCATTACCCTTCGAACTAGGAAAACAATTAAAAGTTCAATTTATGAGCTAAGTCTATTTTATATGATAAATATCGATATCCGAACTATGATTTCAAAGCTGAGAGCGAGAAATTGTGTTGACGTTTCTATTGAGTTAAGTTTGCCAAAACATCATAAATCAAAATCGTTAAAGTTTAGAGCTGCGGTGTTAGCAAATTTAATTAATCATTGTTGTGAATAAATTTGTTTAGCGATCAAGTTTGTTTCTGCCCAAATGAAAACGTCAACAAGCAAAATTGCCGTTTTTGGTTCAAACACCATTATTTCCCTTAAAATTGGTGCATTAAATACATTGGCATTATCATTGGCTCGTACTTCTTTCGAAATTAGCAACAAATTGTCGCAACGGCGAATGACGAGCGCCATCGCTATTTGATTCCTACAAAACGGCGTAACTTGCCATAATGTGCGCTTAGGAATCCATTTATTATAAAACCAATAAAGTAACTTTTTTTTTCAAAATACGAGATATTTACTAACTCTGGATAGCTTTTTATGGAACTATGTTAAGAAAGTGAGTATTTTAGCCACCATTAATACCAGTAGTAAAAAATTTGATTGATCATGTATCTGATTTCAGCGGCGAATATTGCCGAATTCAAATTATAATAAAAATAATATAATTCCAGCAATATTTTATTTTTGTGTTATCATATTATGTTCTAATTCACCAAAAAAAAATACATTTTATTTGCCCTAAAAACAGACAATAGTTGTCCATTTGTATTACCACTTTTTTAGTATTTGAGTTTTGATTTAATTTTTTTGACATATTTTTATTTAAAAAAAAATTAAGTTTCTGTAAATTTCATAATAAAGTACGACTGTAATTGATACAATATACAATTTACAATAGATTGTAAATTGAATAAATTATTTCACAGCGAATCTTGGGAGCATTTTTCAATAAATGCTTACTTATTTAATTTGACAAGGGTTGTTGCCCTTGACAGTTTTTGACCATTTCCTGTGGGTTAACGTGAACCAACTGGCATATGCTGCAAAAACCTGTATTGTTCGGAACATATGGCTAGCAATGCTTGAAAACTGGCCAAAGCAACAGCGGTGGCCATATGCTACAAGTCATATTGAAATGTTAATGCCATCTATTGACCTATTGATCTCTTAATTTTGATTTGATTTTTTGTAGTATTTTTATAGAATTTATTTACTTCAGCTTTAAGCAGTCAGTTCTATCGGATTTAAAAATGCTTATGGAGCTTATTCTTTCAAGTTTTATTTACATAGTTTTGGAATCGTTGAATAGTTTACTCAAGAAAAATTTTCCATAAAGATACGATATATTGAATGAACATTTTCACTAAAATATTACACAAAACAAATCCTTTTGTTTCTTAACTCAGACGCGTGTTTTGTACCTGAGAATCCAATTTTATTTTTTTGATACACAGTACAGAGATGAACTTTCATTACTTAAAGTTGGTAAAGATTAACAATTTTTATTAGTCGTAATTTTGAATATATTTTTGTTTGCTGTTATAAAATTTAGTTTCCGAGAAAGTAAAATTTTTTTTAATTTGGTTTTCAATTTTCTAGTATTTTCGATGCTTAACTATTGGGTTAAATACCTTTTCTTGCTATTATTTTCTAAAATTACTGGAGAAAACCTCGATAATGGTTGCTTTCCACAAGTTAATAAAAAAAATATAAAAATGCTGACTGGCTCGGTTTGCTAGATTTTTAAAGCTCCAATCACTCGAATTAATCTAAAACATGGAAAATATTTTTATTCGAACTGGTTTTATCTTGTGTTTAGAATATTCAAACTTAACTGTTTGCTAACAATTCATATTGAATGTTTTTGCCAAAAATGTGGCATTTGTTAGGAAATCTGAAAAATATTTTTTTTGTCACAAACATTTTGTTGAAAGGAGTATAATTAAAAATTAGTTAAACATCAACAAAACGAATTTCAAATAATAATGTTTTCTTTGAAAAAATAAGATAGTGTTTGCTATTATTTTACGCATTTAGATCAGTGTTACGTTACAAATTCAAATTTATGAAACATTTTAGATCTTAGGTTTCTGCAATTTTTAATGTTGTTAACACACATTCTAGAAAGGTTCGTTCATAATTCTATTGTTAAAATCTGTTTATTACTCTGCCTAAAAATTAGAAAAAATTCTTGCATCGCCTGCTTAACATGGGTTTCGAAAAGGTTACTCAACAATTACAAATCTCTTATATTTTACAACTGTTATTAATCGTGGATTTGTTTAACAAAAAACAGAGTGATGTTATATACACAGAGATTTGTAAAGCCTTTGACAAGGTCAATCATAAACTTTTGTTATACAAGCTTAATTGGATGGGATTCACACTTGACTCTTTAAGATGAATTTCACTTATTTGTAGAACAGAATACAGAAAATTTCCTTCAAGAGTCTGGCATCTAAGGCGATATATGGTTGTAATGATATTGTGATATTATTGATTTCATTCCAAATGGACACATATATGAGCAACAAAAAAAGGTATATCCTTTTATTATGGAGCGAAAGGATACGCTGATCAACTTGGCGTCTAGCGCCCAATATCTCTATGTTTATACGGCGGAGATACGCTAATTTACCTTGTTATTATTCAGCGAAAGGTGCGCAACTTAAAGATTTTATCGAAGCAAGTTCTTTGCCTGTCAATTAAAATTTGTCCCTTCTTGGCACAGAATTCTTTATTTATAATTAAAATTATTCTTATTTACTAATATTGTTTTAAGCCTAATTAAAACTAAATTGTGTGGATTGCTGAATAAGCATTCTCCCACGATATGAAATAACTTAAATTACAGATTAGTTGAACTTATATTATACATTTCTGCATTTAATGCAACTTAAAATAATTTTGTAATTTTAAACCTTTTTATTTCTATGTGTGATGGGTACGTGACAAGGCGTGAGCCCGCATACACTACATGGTTAATCCGATGTACCACAAGCTAGTCATCTCGGACAGTTGTTTTCTTTGTTCACCAATGATTTACCAACAGTAATAAAGTTTTCATAATGTCAACATTTGTTTTAACTCATATCTTCTTGCCACAGATTTTAGATGCGATTAGTGCCTGGTGCAAAATTAATCTTATGCAGCTTCATTATAAAAAGTGCAGCCATACTTGAACGATGGAGTATTAAACAAAGTTAAAGCAATTTCTGATCTGGGTTTCTTACTTGATTCTAAAGAAAATTTTATACAACACATTTCATTTACAGTATATAAAGCCCAATTTGTCCTGAGATTTATAAAACGCTGGGCTAAAGAGTTTACTGACCCTTATATGTAGCGTCATATTTTTTTCTTAATTAAATAGATGTAATAGATTTATTGGTTATAATCAGAACATATATACTGTTAAGAAAAATATTGTTCTCTTTTAGAATAATTAATGTTCTAAAAATGTATTAAATATTATTATAGTCTGTAATGATATTGAATCTATAGTATAAAATACATAAATAAATAGACATACATATATTGGAGTGTGCCTACGTTGGTATCCGTGGAACTAAATTTGCACAATTAAAAATAAAGCCCTGTAGGCTAGTAGGTAATACGCTAGCTTATATGACTGGGGGTTGTGGGTTTGATTCCCAACAAAGACCTTGGGTCTGACTGTCGGTGGAGTCAGTTTTTATTTGTAGTGAAAAAACCAAGGTGTTTGTGTGGAATTTCTGTTATTGGCTGCTCAGTGATGAAGGCATAGTCGCTGGTCGCTGTGTTAATTTCCGAAACTATTCTTCTACCTTCACCACTCTTTTCTATCCCTTTCCTAAAGAATGTAGCACGGTACTTTACTAAATAGGCATTGTTGCCTGAAGTGCTACTTCTCTTAAAAAAAAAAAAATTGAAATAAAGCAATACTGAATTTTCACCCTATTTCTAGATGCTGCAGCGTCTAGCAAGTAAACTAAGTGTGAATATAAAGTTTGTAGGAGTGATGACAATTTTAGGTTAAGTATGTAAATTCAGCGGGGAAGGACAATAATACAAAATAGTTAAATTGGCGGAATACGCGCATTGATACAACTGTAGAACGCTTGCGTCTGCATGCTGTTTTATGCTAAAACCTGTAATGAATCATATTTGTACATTATTCGTATTTAAAATTTTCGTGTGGCTACAATGTCAAGCGTTATTGGTAGCAGTCGCTTGTACTCAGGCATGTTTCGCCAAAAAAAGGTTTAAGTGATTAACATCAGGGTGCAGAACAGAATAATAAATTACGTTACGTATACATAATATCGGCTTTTTCAACAAGAAGTTTGTTTTTCAATTGTGGTAACAAAGACAAAATGATAGTTTTAACATTTAGTTGTTACGCATTTCTAGTGGATGAATTGGCAATTGTGACAATGAATTCAATTGCGCATGAACATCACACCAAAATAATTAAAATCCGCTATCGAAAGTTAAATTTCGTAAAATTCGAGATATTTTTACCCCTCTAAGACTACTATTAGGAATTTGGTCTTTAAATTAGCATCGGGTGGCTCGATACAAATTTCGCGGACAACAACACGTGTTCGAACGGGTCGTTCAACTAAAAACAGCCGTGAGCCACAGTGTTGAAGCAGATCCAAAAAAAAATCTCTTTTTCAGGCGAAGCCCATTTTCATTTGTCAGAGTGTGTCAAGAAGCAAAATTTTTAAAATCCTAGAGCGATTATTGTGTCATTGGTTTGGAGGCGTCATTGGGCGGTTTTTTTTTGAAGATGAGACTAGAAATGCGGTAACGCAATCAATTTATTGCAAACTAAATTTCCCGATCGCATAATTTCACTATAAACAGCAGTTAAGGATTATTTTTTGCGGGGCTATGTTAAGGACAGAGTCTATACGAAGCCAACCCAATTGTTATTACCCTTAGAATTTACAATCCGTGATGTGATTAAAGAAACAGGACCGCAATTTTGTCAAAAATGGATTAAAGACTTTGATGAAAGAGTCGACATCTGTCAGAGTGGCTGTGGTGGACATTTGTTAGATATCATTTTAAAAAAAAATACATAATTGCTGAACCATTCGCGTAATACATTAAAAATTTGAGTTATCTTAATTTAATTTTTTTTTTGTAATGTTTTATTATTGTTCGGAAGAAGAAAGTTACTGCCCTAACAGATATTATTTTATTTTTTTGGAAAAGTGAATAACAGGAAAGTAAACGAAATATAATAAAACAACAATTAGTAATCAGTTTTGATAATACTTTATTTAAGTTATAATTAAAAGAAAATTCAACTGATCGTAGTGCATGTGTTGTATCATAAACGAAAAATTGAAAAACTTTTGCCGTTACAAAAAACCCTTCCAAAAATAAACTCTATACTAAAACAAAAGTTTTAATTTTAATTAACAACCAATAGCCTATCAGTTGATTTAAAACTTTTTGGATATATTGACTACCCATATATTTGAAAACAGTGAGTACGCCTAACACAATTTAAAACAAAACTATATTTCATTCTAAAAGCTATCAGTAAAACACATTGAATTGTTATTTTCTCTTTATTACAATATTATTTGGATTTGTTCCTTTTTCATTTAGAAGTTAAATAAAAGCATAGTGAAATATTTACGTTTAACTTAAGCACATATCATTGCAATATTTTCGCAAGAATGTATTTTCTTTGCCAAATGCGCCAAAATCATAAAAATGGAATTAAATTTTACTAAAAGTAACTTTGTTCCAAGTATGGGATACTTCGTAGACAAGTAATATTCTTATGGGGTTTTTGAGCCTAAGAAGCATTCTAATAATGTCTGAGCTATATAATTACTTCTTGTGAATTTGGGCACAAACCCCTTTGAATTTTAAAGAAATCGTATTAAAATATAGGCCGCTTTCTTTTCATTCATTTTAATGTAAAATAACATGATGAACTAAGAGGCTGAAGAACAAAGAAAAATATTGAGAATGGAAAGCAAGAAAAATAGCAATATATGTGTAATGGGTTTGTAAGTCAGTAAGCTGCACAATGTATTGTCTATTAAAATAAACTTTTAATTTTATATTTTTAAAAACGTATATAAAATTGAATATGGCAGTGGAATTTCTAGCTAAGGAAAATTAAAACATATTTCAGACAGCATACAATTTTACTTTAGAGTAGATAAAATTATGCAAAAATTGCAAATTGCAAAAATTGCATAAATTGCAAATTGCAAAAATTGCAAATTTAATATATTTACAAACGGTTGTGTATTTAATGCGTTTTATATCTTAAGCTTTTAAATTAATCAAAATAAATGAGTAAGTCCAGTTGTGGTCTAATAATTTCAAAATATATAAAATTTTATATTTTTAACAACATTTTGACGAAGTTGTTAATAGAATATCAACTTTGTTATTTGTTAAGGGCAGTTCGTTTATTGGTTTTTCGTTTGTGAACTAATAACTTTTTACTTAAATATCGACATTTTATGGAAAATTCCAAAATTTTCAAATCTGGTGAAGTCTCAATTTTATTACTTATTTAATCTATTTTTGTACAATATCGATATTTTGTTAAAACTATATTACCAGACAACACATTTTTAAGTTATTTTTTGATAAAAGATTGATTTTTCAGTGTCATTTTTTGTTTCGTAAAGGTTATAATTTTCGCTAAAATTTATTTATTTATTTATTTTGTATTTAGTCTATGGTTTCAAGATTAATTGTATAAAAAACTTAAATTTAGTTATTTAAATAAAAAGTATGATGACATTTAACATCTTTATAAAACTCAGCACAATATCCTTAAAAACAGGTCAAAGTTACCAGAATTTGATCTCTATACTTTAATTACCAGTAGATAAAATAGGCACGTAGGACAAAATGCATCGGCAAATGAAATATTGCTAATCAAAAAATCTGAACAGTCATTTCTTTTTATTAAATTTAAAATAAAGGTGACATTTAACATTATTCTTCGGCTTTTTAGAATTGGCAGCTGTACTAGTGCAAGTCTGCTAGTGTAGGATGGTATATATAGTATAAAAATGTTTTAAAATATATGAATCACTAAACTCATTCATCCAGCATTTTATAAATCTAAGAATTATAAGTGCTTTATTAGTGACTAAGGAAATATTCTGTATAAAATTTAATTTAATAGATCCATTAAAACACCGTATAACCGTAACCGTATAAAAATTACATGTTTGTATGACATCTTCAGAAGAAACACATGTATTTGCACTTGTTAAGGTTCAGCTCCATAAGCTTATTATTACGCCAGGAATTTAATGCATCTAAGTCCCTTTGCTGGAGAATATTATCAGCGTGAGGATTATATGTTCGAAATATTTTGACGAAATCAACATATAATAGAACGTTTCAGTACTTAATAGCATTGAAAACAAGAAAAATATTGAAAAAAGCCAGATGGCTGCCCTGCGTCACACCAGGGGCCTGATTCTAAGAGTCGATAGCGTTCGGAATTATAGTCGTACAATCGAAATTTAGTGCTTTTGGTATTCTGTCAGTCGATATCGCTTAAAGTATATCGGAATTACGTATTCTATGAGTCGATAGCTATCTAGCTATAGAACGTGAGCCTTCGCTATTTTGCTCGATAGCAAATAAGCTATGGCAAAACGTTTAGCGCCAAAAAAACAAAACAAACAGAAATAATAAAACCTAAATAATGTTTTAAAATGCACCAGAAATCGCATAAAAAAAGATCTATAAATAATAAGATTTAAATTTTTTGCATCATATATTAATAAATGGTTAATAACAAAAGCATAAGTACACGCAGTTTTAACAAGGTATTTTTGTTTTTGTCTCTTTTGTTTTTAAGAACAAATCAAGAGTTAGCATGTCAATAAAAGTTAAATTGTTTATTGTTAAATTGTATTTCATTTAGAACATAATTGAAGGCTTCTTTCGTTAGTCGAAATCGCTTTATAAATCTGTAAAAAAAGAAAGAATCAACATTTTTATTAAGATATAATATTTTAATACTATGAGTCTGCCAATGTTAAGGGATCACTTCTTATGCGGATTTGTTTTCTAATGCGTGTTAAATTACACTCTTCTTCATCCGAAGAAGAGGAAAAACAAAGCAAACTTGGATCCATTAATCAATTACTATTTGTTTTAAAAAATTTTGTATATAATATTTTTCTATTTTTCACGAAACATATGTTTCTTGTTTATGTTAATTTACAGTGTGGGTAAATTTTATCTTGCTTCCGTTTCACAAAACTAAAACACAAAACGATTCGTTACGTTTCGACTCATAGAATTAGAAAATTACGAATTATCGGAATTAATTGCGATACGCAATTATTTCGCTATCGACTCTCAGAATCAGGCCCCAGATGAAATAATAATTTCTTTGGCAATAATTATGTCAAAACGAACTTTCTGAAAGATACGAATTAAATAAATTGTTTGTGAATCCCTTAAAGCCAAGTCTACCTATCGGAAATCTGTGGTCAAGCTTCTCAAATACCTTACTAAAGTCGTTGTAATTAACGTCGGTTTTTTTACATTGAACAAATTCCCGATTGACTATCGTTATAAATTCCAAAATATTAGTAATAGTTGAATAACCCCTTCTAAAGCCATGTTGAGCAGGAACCAATATAGACGATATTTGATGGGAAAGATCATCAGTAACAATTTTCTCAAAAAGTTTAGGTAATACCTCTTTACACTAAGAGAAAAATCGTAATTTAAAATCGAAGCATATCGTAGTTGAAACGTAAATTTTTCACCTTTGAGCATTTCAATCTTAAATTGCAATAGAACAACCTTGAAATAAAGAAAAACCAACTGAAATTAACATAGTACAATCATAAAATTGATATTTGACTAAAAAATAAAAAAGTATTTTTTAACTTTAAAATTTCCAACATTGAATTAAGAAAAAACAACACGAAATTCGTGTCTGAGTATTTTTACAAAGTTAGCTTTGATTCGAAAATAAACCAACATATTTTCAATTAAGAAGAAACTTTAATTTAAAAATACATGCTCTTACATTTAATGCGTACGTCTTTGAATTTATTAATAAAATAATGGATTCAAGATATCGGCAACTTTATTTTAATGAAGTGCGTTGTTTAAATCATTTTTTTAAAACGAAGTATAATAAAATTAACGTCGTTGCATTCTTAAAACAACAATTTATTGTTGAATTCATGTTGGATGTTTTTGAAATGAGTCCGAAAATTTTACAATCAACGTTGTAATACGTTATTATACAAGTTATTTATCAAAAAAATTAATTAGTCAGTGGCAGACAGTGAAAATTGACAAATCAAGTGTCTAATTTTAATGTTTATTTCCTTAATTTAAAAATATAAAATGGAAAAATTCGAGTTCTTAGATGGACTTTTAGTTACTGAAAGTGAAATTTTGGTTAGTGGTGGCTCACAACCAGTGAACGAAATTGCATAGTTGTTGATGTGGAAGATTGCGAAAATCATGATTTGGAGATCCTAAAAAAAACTAGTAATGGAATTTAATTTAGTGCAATTTTTGCCAGTATTGTAAGGTAAGGACATAAATTTCAACCTAAACTTTTGACGGCGCATATGGTAAAAAAGCTTACAAATTTCAGCATGTAACCTAACATATCGGTGCTTACAATATATGAGAAAAGAAGACCTCGTCGAAGCGACTCCACACTTAGGCCTGCTAATTGAATTTAGGGAGAAGTTATTCATGTGGTGCAAAAAAGGAGTGAATAAAATCTTAATTCTTTTGAAAATTATATGCATATATTCAGCATGCATTTATTTTTTTTTTCAGTTTGGAATGGACGACGAAACTATTTCTAATCCGACGAAAGTTCAGGAATGGATTAAGGAACATTTTTGGAATGCGCGACCACCAATTTCTTTAAAATCTTCAACACGACGTGTGTGAAATAAAGTTTGTAATGTGAAAGTAATTAACATACACACATAATTTTTATATTTATGTCTGCACTTTTATTTTTTTTTCAAGGTTTGACTAGATATAATAAAGCAAAGATCTAAAGGCCAATCCTGTTTAGATTTTTACAAAGAGAACAAAATTCTAGCAGATAATAGACGTGACGACATTATAAACATTATAATAGAAGAAATTGTCTGTAGCGAAAAATTGGTTAAGCCAAATGAGATTCTCGGCATTGTTGATGGCATATGTGAGATTTTTCTTAATGAGGTGACTGCAAAGGTAAACAATTTGTTTCAAGTCGGTACAAATGATGCATAAAATATATGTTTTTGTTAGCCATTAGCTTTAAGTCAGTTTGTTGCTCACTTTCAATGTTATGAATTAATAAAAAAATTTGATGAAATTTATGTTTTAATTATTAAATATTTAAATGGATTCCCTTTTCATTCATATGTAATAAATAACACAAACATGTACGACCAAAAAACTTTTTGTAACGTTTTATAGCTGTAATTAATTTTTATTTTTATTATATTGTTACATTTATTATATATTCACTATATTTATAATTTTTAATAAAAAAAAAACAAATCGTAAAATAAATTTTTGATTTATTAATGGTAAAAATGTTGGTATGTAAATTATTAAAATATAAACCTCTGTCCCACTGTAGTTGAAAAATATCACCCCTAAATCGACGGTGGACATTTTTAATTAAAAAACGCTACCATGTTAAAGCGAAGCTGCGCATTCTTAATTTAAATATGCACGTATTTGATCTGAAAATGTTTCTGTTTTAAATAGACGTTTTTCTTTTACAGATGCCACTGTTTCAATTTAACTTCGAGCATTATTAAATTAGTGTTGAATCGACGTCGATTTCGGATCAACTTTGTTTTATATTGAATGCATTTAAATATATAATTTTCAATCTTAGCTCATTTTCACGGCTGTTTTTTGTTGATTTAAGTTTGAAATTGTTGATTTCCTGCTGTTTTTTCAATGAGTGTAGTTGGCATCATTATTCCTATAATAAAATTTAAATAATGGAAGAATAAAATAATCTTTCCACATTTTAGAAAAATAACCAAATATCAATGATATGTTGAAGATTATTGTAAGAGGTTTTGCAGTGCCATAGCAGATTTGTTAAGTATATAACTCGGTATACTATCCGGACTATATTAATATGAAAACTTAAACTTTATGGAATACCTCAAAACTGTTGATTAATCAAAAAATGGAATTGAAAAAGCCCAAAATATTACCTCTGATAGTTGATAAGTGCTAGATTTATAAAAAATGTTATCAAAATATGGTAGAAAAGGAATCTGCAAACAAATTGCTTATTGTCAGCTCATTATTTTTATGCTTTATAACAGAGGGAAATATCGTTGATCTGCTTTTGGAGTTCACAAACTTGTAGAATGCTCTTGGATTCGATTAAAAATTGTTTCGAATTTCATTTAAGTAAGCTGAGTAACAAGATTGATTACTCGAATTATATTGAGCACGACTAACAGAATACTTAGCGTAGTTAATTATATAATCTAGTCTCTTTCCTTCAACACACTTCTTCACCATATTTTTCAGGGTCGATATTTTCTGCTGTGGTTCTATCAATTTTAATTATGAGTGTACATTTTCCCTTTTATTGTCCTCTTCCAGTAAAGAATTGTTTTTAGACGTCTGTTTGGTAAGCCATGTTTCATGAATCTTAGAGATGCTTTTTATAACGATAATTTGGTAGTCAGTGAAAACACAGAAATCTCCTAAATATTTAGCAAATTTGTGATGATGATGTGAATACGATTATTCACATCATCATCAATTCCTTTGCATACAGCTTTTATACTTTCCAGATAGGTAATGAATGTTGTCTTTTTTAGCTAGCTAATAAGGCAAGCGGGTACAGCTAAGGGTACACTGTTTTCATTGCTTCCAATGTCTTCTTTACTGTCTTGCTAAATCATGGAAATTTATCAATTTTCAGTCTTTAATATTTTTATCGGAAAATTGTTAATTAGTTTATACCCAAGTCGCACGATCAGTATACAGGCAATCTAAGAAAGAAGTTTCAATCGATATAGTTCAGTTTCTGTGCATACTTGTTTTCTAATTCTGGTATATATATTTTTTTATCCTTCATTTATTTAATTATTTATTTATGAAGTCTCCCATATAAAAGAGTTTAATTCATTTTGCTCAAGTCAGCTAAAATGTTTATAGCCAAAGCCAAAAATACAATAAGAATAAAAAAATGCACATACTGATGAATTTAAGGAAATTTTTTTTATAAAAATCGTTGGCTTAAAACCAAATAAAGATAAACATGGCATTTGATGAACTCAAAAGATAAACTCAAAGTATATTTCTCTCTAATACTCTTTCCATTTTAATTCGTTTTTATTTTTAATTTTGAATTGAAAATGTTATAAAGACGCAAAACGATAGTTTGTGGCAGCAAGTAAGAAAACATACACAGATGAGGGACCGTAATATTAAAATAAAATAATAGACCACAATGTGATTGTATAAAAGATTCCGATTGTTTGAAAATTGTTTGGAAACTTTATATGTTTTTTTAATATTTCATAATTTTATGAAATGTATTGGCAATTGGATGTTGATGTTGTTGCAAGTGCTTATTTTCAATAAATGACTTTAAATGTACTCTTGGTGGATTAGTATCTTGTTGCTTATGAATAATTTGTCTTTAATAATGACATCTGCTATGAATAGCTTTATTTTACTGAAATTAAAAAACACAAAAAATTTGAAGCTAAAGTAAAAACTGAGCTACAGCCGATATAGTATCCAGACATTTCAACTAATAATTTCCGAAATTATAAATAAGATTTTAAGAATAATAAATATGGATATTGTTTAGATGCTAAACATGTTAATAATTTGTTTTCAAATGAACAAATTTTCGTATATAAAAAGCATATTGTAATATAAAAAATAATTATGAACTTATTATATAATAATATTATATAAAGCACCTAAGGATAGTTATAAATTTATTAAAAAAAATTATCTAGGATATTTTAATATTTACGAGGTTATCATACTAACGACTCTTTACAAAATAATAAAATAATTTTCTAGAACGAACTGTATAAGATCTTTCTGTATAAGAAAAATATGCACTTTTTATCTTTCATATAAATAGGCGGTCACACAAAATCATATTGTCAGATGCCTTTTCGGTGTGTTAAATGTGGACTAAATCATCAAACAGTAAATTGTACCAAGGATAGTAACGTTCCCCCTAAATGTGCAAATTGTTTGAAAGATCACACTGCAAATTATAAGGGATGCCAAGTCTATCAACAACTCCAACTAAGAAGAACCCCTAGTCCTAGAAAAGAGTCGCTAAAGGAAACCATATCAAATCATCATTATTTATTTATAGATCCACAAGCTAGTAGCGCTCAAAATAGAGGAATATCATATTCCGATGCAGTTAAAGGTACTGCACCTAATATGGAAAATCGATTCATGGATCGCTTAGAAAGAATAATGGATAAAATGTTTGAAATGATGACACAAATTTTGCTTAAATTATGCAAATAAATTCAAGGTTTGCAGCATGGAACGCCAACAGTGCTTCTAATCATACAAAGGAAATAGAAATTTTTCTTAAATCTAATTATATAGACATTTTATTAATATCAGAAACACATTTTACAATAAAAACCTTTTTTAGAATAAAGAACTATGATCTAGTGCAAGCGAATCATCCTGACGGCAAAGTACATGCTGGTTCTGCAATTCTAGTACGATCAAATATAAAGTATGAAATTCTAGCTTCAATTATAAAACAATCAGTTCAAGCTTGCGGTATTAAAATAAAATGTAATAACATATACATATGCATTTATTCAGTGTACTTCCCACCCAGGCATAGTTTATCGTATACTGATTATGAAGACGTCTTTAAACAGTTAGGACCAAGATTCATTGTGGGTGGAGATTTTAATGCTAAGCATTCATGGTGGGGTTCAAGACTTCTAAATCCGAAAGGAAGGGAATTATATAAAAGTATTCGGAAAAACAATTATAATACGTTATCTACTGGAAGCCCCACATACCGGCCCAGTGACCCAAATAAGATAACTGACCTGCTGGACTTTTTTATATACTCAGGCTTGCTAAGGTAACTTTTAAATATTCAGGTTATAGACGACCTAAGCTCGGACCATTCTCCTATAATTGCTTGTTACAATACCACTTTGCAGACTGTTTCGCAAAACATACTTAATACTCTTATAAAATCAGCAGATGAGTTCGAAAATTGTATGGAATACTTTAACAGCCTCATTCATGAATCAGCTCTTTTGCTACTCCTTAAACACATTCTTAAAGAAATGCATTTTCTATATCTGCGGAAATAATAGCTCTCTTATATAAGAAACAAGAGAAGACTTCGAAGAATTTGGCAGTAAAGCAGACACCCATTAGATAAAACTAATTACAATTACGCTACAAATCACCTGAGAAGACGTATTGCGCAAACTCTAAATGAAGAGCTGTCGAACTACTTAAGATGTCTAGAGGATACAACTAATAGTGAATAAAGTTTATGGAAAGCAACAAAATATCTAAAAAAAACCAGTATCCAGAAACTTCCCCATAAAAGATCAAAATGGTAGCTGGTGCAGAACCAGTAAAACTAAAGCTGAAACATATTCAAAGTATTTAGAGCATACATTTCAAACGTGCTCATCAACATTTACAGTTGGGGAAGGCCATCACGAATTTCTCGTCAGCTGAAGTTGAGAGAGAAATTTGTAAACTCAACAATTCAAAGTCACCAGGTTATGATAAAATTGGACCAAACGTTGCAAGGTCCTGTGTAAAAAATGTGTCATGTTCCTAACCTTATTATTTAATGCCGTAATCAGTCCATCACATTTTCCAATTCAGTGGAAATCTGCTGAAATAATAATGGTTCAAAAACACATTAAGCGAGTTAACTTCTTACAGACCTATTAGCCTTCTGCCAGTTTTTTCCAAAATATTCGAAAAATTGTTTAAAATTAGGTTAACACCTATTCTGGAAAATCAAAATATTATACCAGATCACCAATTTGGCTTTCGCAATCAACACGGAACTCCGGAGCAGTGCCACCGCATAGTGAAAACTATCTCAGACTCCCTAGAGAGAAAGTATAACTGTTCTGCTGTATTTTTAGATGTCAAACAGGCATTTGATAAAGTATGGCATGAAGGACTTCTGTTTAAACTTAAAAACATTTTACCAACTCCGTTTTATTTATTTTTGAGGTCATACTTAGAAGATAGAACCTTCTATGTAAAAATTAATGATGAAAGGTCCAACATATGTAGCATCAGTGCAGGTGTGCTGCAAGGTTGTTCTTGGGCCTCTTTTATACACAGTTTATACTTCAGACATACCTGTAAATGAAAATATAACTATGACTACTTATGCAGATGACACCGCTATTTTATCTTCGATTCAGTCATCGTACGAGGCTACATTATTAATTAAAACACAACTTGATGCCTTGGAAAATTGGTTGCAAAAATGGAAAATAACCATTAATTCACATAAATCTTCTCATGTAACATTCACCTTAAGAAAGAAAGAATGCCCAGCGATGTTTTTGAATGGGTCTGCAATACCAAAAGCTGATAAAGTAAAATACTTAGGAATGCACCTTGACAAAATGTTAACATGGAAAGAACATATTAAATCTAAAAGACAACAACTTAACATGAAAACGAAAAAACTGTACTGGCTACTTGGAGCTAAGTCTGAGCTAAGTCTAGAAAATAAGATAAAAGTTTAGTAGGGCAAGTAAAGTAAGGCAATACTTAAGCTGGTATGGACCTATGGTATCCAACTCTGGGGTACTGCAAATAACTCAAATGTGGAAATTTTACAAAAATACCAATCTAAGCCACTAAGAACCTCAGTCAATGCTCCCTGGTTTGTAACAAATAAACAAATTCACAAAGGCCCCAAAATCTCTTTAATTAGAGATGAAATAAATAGATTTAGTCATGTATACTTGAATCGGTTAAGTAATCATAGCAAAATTTTAGCATTTTAGATGAAACAAAAGAAGTAAGAGGACTGAATAGATTTCATGTACTAGATTTACCTTATAGAAAATAAATTTATATACATAATTTATTAATTTTCCAAATCAATATTAGAACTTACTATTTGTTTAAGTTATTAAACTTGCTGAAGCTTAATAGCATATGTTAAGTTTCTCGTTTTTTTCCATATTATTGTATGTGGTCAAATTTACTCATTATTGTAAAAAAAGATTATAAATAAATAAAATGACAAAAAAAATATAAATAGGCATTGCTGCTGTCTTGTTCACATTGTAAAATTGTATGTTATGAAAACGTAACCAGATTTCTTTAATTGCTAAAAAAAATAATTTTACCGCTGTAGTTACATTGAAAGTTACAAATTTGTATTATTCATATTCCACACAAGGTTTAAAAATTAAGGGTTTTTCAACAAGGAGTTTGTTTTCTAAAATAAATTTTTATTTTATTATGACAAAAAAAAATAATCCAGTGGTGTTAATCCACACGATCTGGCTAGCCACTTAACTGCTGATTGTCGTCAATTTATACGATTGGGAAATTTGGATTCCAAAAAATTTATCGTTTCAACGTTGCGTCCTGTTGAAACCACAAGTCAGTGATATCCACGTCGTCAATAATAGTTCAAAATTGAGTTGTTAGCATCTCGCGATAATCCATTGACCGTTACCGCACTTCCAGCCTCATCTTCGACAAATAATGGCCCAATCACGCCTCTAGACCACAACCGCACCATACTGTGACATGTTGAAAATGCAAAGGCTTCTCAATAATCGCTCTCGGATTTTCGGAAGCTCAAATGAGGCAATTTTGCTTGTTGACATACTCTGACAACTGAAAATGGGCTTCGTCCGGAAAAATAATCGGTTGTTCCTGAATGAATTGAGCGAATCTGTGGCGATGTGAATGGTCGCTCGGCTTCAACTCCTGCACTTGCTCGACTTTTGTAATGGATTTTAATTGTTTTAATCCGATTTTCGTGTGAAATTGAATTCATTGCAACAATTGACAATACATCTACTACGCAAACTTACAACTTACAACACAGAATTACAACTGTCAGATATTCCCGAATATAATTCGATGGCCTACAAAAATTGTAGAAGGCATAAACATACGCCAATTTTGAACAGAAACCTTCTAAATATGCTTTTGACAATATATGTATTATTCAGTCGGCTGTCCGAATAAAATGTGTTAGGAAATAAGCAAAATTAAATTGCATTTATTAAAGCGCAACTTAATGGGTCTAACAACAGATTTTCAACGCACGGATCTAGGTAACAGATGCGATTAAAAATTAAAGGCTAATTAACATAATAAATCTATTATGTTAATTGGAGAGAGCAGTTTCAATGACGCGAGGGAGCCTTAGCATGTCAGCGGTAGCATAATCCTCCCCAGATACGCCTTAGCAATTTATTAGTTTTTTCTTTCGCTTATTCATTAAAGGTTCACAAATATTTGTTTGACGATTCCCTTATAACTGACACCAATTTATTTAATTGCTTTTATTAATTAAAAGAAAATGCCATGAAGATAAAAAATAAAATGAAAAATACATGAAATGAACTTAATAATTAAATATTTCCCCAACTAGATTTTATTTTTAAATTATTTGTATGGGAACATGAATATAAAACATGTTTTTCATTTATAATTTTCAAAACTGTTATCTCCTTTTTTACAGTTATAAGAAATCACGTAGTTAAACAATTAACATTGAACGTTTTTGCCTTTAAGTAGGAATTAAAATGCTTTATTGTGTAAATACAAAATAAATAAAGTTAAATATGATATCTTGCTTAATGTATACATTTATGTACTCATAAACTGTCTAACAAAATATACACTAAAACAGGTTAAAGTGGCCTTTTGGATGGTATTGTAGAGCAAAAGTGATTTAATATCAAAGAGATATTCTTATCCGCCTAAATTATAAATTAGTTTTGAAATGACTTGCTCTATTTCAGTTTGGACCTAATTTCAAAAGGTTTCACTTTAATGCTTTACTTTCGTAAAATAAAAATACTGTTTGTAAATTTTTTATTTAATTGAACACCTCTAATGAAATGTTATCTTGTTTTTCACCAGCAAAAAAATAATGCTTTCGAGAACAAGCCAAACATGATTTCTTATAAAAGGAAGCATACAGCGATCAGTGGCTGTAATTTCTTTATGTACTTAGAAATATTTCCTGCAAAGTCCCTGTTCTATATTTACAGCAAAAAGTGTTTGAGACACAGTTAGTGTATTTACACAATTTAACAATTCTGTTATATGTTTAAAGCAATTACTATGTCTTCAATTATAGCTCAAAGAATAATGATAATTATAAGTAGAATACATATTATTTAAGCTTAAGCTATTACACATAGTGAATATGACTTTAAAAGAAACATAATCGGAACAATTATTCCAATTATCTTTCTCCTTTACATTATTATATATCGGGGTTTTTCAACAAAAAGTTGTTTTTCTTAATTGTGGCAACACTATAGATAGCTTAAAGGCTTAGAGTTTTTAACGTATTCGTAGTAGATGCATTGGCAATTACTATGAATTCAATTTCGCACAAAAATGGCATTAAGATAATTAAAATCCTGTATGAAAGTGGAGGTTCTATTACAGTTATATTTTGTAAAATTTGTGTTATTTTCGGACACCATAATCGCCCTTTTGAGACCGCTATTAAGAATTTGGTCGTTAAATTTGAATCGACAGGCTCGATCTAAAAAGTGCGAACACCAACGCTTGTTCGACCGGTTCAAAATAATGCCATCCGTGAACCACACTGTTGAAGCAGATCCATATTTGTCAATTCCTCGATGTTTTCAACAGTTGGAGTTATTCAAAACTACCACATGCCGAATTTCGCCTAAGGATTTGACTTTGAAGCCTTGCAAACTTCAACTGGTGCAGCAACTGAATCCGACCGACTTTTCACATCGCCATAAATTTGCTCAATTCATTCAGCAACAACTGGCTGGTTTTTCTGAGAAAATCATCAATGTCGTGCCAAATTTCATTTTTCATTTATAGATGACGAACTTTTCTTTTCGTAACACAGTACAAATTTGAATTATCTTAATCTAAATTTTTTGTTTTAGTTTGTTTTAGAAAACAAACTTTTTGTTGAAAAACCCTTCGCAAATGATATACTTATTTAAATAAATTATAAAATGTGTAAAAATTGGAGAAAAAAGGAGAGTACAATGATCAGTGAATTTAAATTATTGATGTGGAAAAAACAGGATTTTTTATCTCTACATACATACATCTATCAATAAATTCTTTATTTAAATACGAGAATTTCAATTGAAGTAATGATAAAAATTTAATGACGATTTACTTAACATTGATATTAAATACGATAATTAGTTTTAACAATAATTTTTTCAATTAAAAATATGCAAACTATGTCTACGCATAACATAGTGGATGAAGGTTGTTGAAGTTAGAAGAGCAAAGTTTCTAACCCTGGCTCATATCTAATGATAATTGTTGACGTATAGGGGACGTTGTAGTCATCTGAAATTTTATAAGCTACCTTTTTCTCGTTTAAAATATTTTTTGCCTTGACTAATTAATCAAGTTCGTGTTTATTCGTACCTTTTAATATTTTAAATATTTTACAGTGTAAATTAAATTATAAATTTCGAAATTATTGTGAAAATCTCAATATTATCAAATAGAAAAAAATATTAAACTCATTGTGGTCCTTTTTTACGACTTGGCTTTAGTGCTTGTGGCTCCGTTCGAGACTAGTCCCCCACAATTTTAAAGGTTTTAATATAATCTACTCAACACTTTTACACTCTTTTTTCAATACAAAATTGTGAAAACTTATATTTAGCACAGATGAGTATAATTACCATAATTGCACTCTAAGTTTTGCTTTTCGCCCGATTGAGAAAAACACACTTGAACCTTTTAAGTATCCTGCGAGTATGTCTAATATAATCACGGTGATTGAAAAATCACTTCAATGAATAAATTTTTTAAACAACAGGATAATTCCACATTCATTCTCATATACGTATTTTTATACGAGCAAATTGAAGTGTTTTACTCTGAGTAGATAATTTTTATTATTATTAACTATTTAGTTCTATGCAATTTAAGCAAATGTGTCAAGGTATTAAGTTGCTGGCTGTTTGTTCGATAAGAACCACTAGCGCTTTCAATGTGATGAAATCATTCTTAAGCCGTATTCTGAACTGTACTGGTGAGCCAGTTTTCAAGTTTAGGTAGTTTTTTCATTAAGGTGTTATGTATTCATTTAGGTGGAACGCCCGCCATTTGGATTTTATGCGGGGCTAGTTTTTATTTTTCAGATAAGTACAACAAAAAACTCCATAGTAAAAAACAACAAATTTAACACACTACTATCTACAAATATCTTAGACAATATAACACTAAAAACAGGAATAAAGAAGGCAAAGAAATAACCGATAGTACACACTGACATACTTTTACTTACACAGGACCAGAAATTAATTAATCGTTTTCACAAAAGAAGTTTTATTCACAGTATTAAAAGCCAGCAACACTCTAAGTCATAATCTCAAGACGTCGACAGAAACCGAATATTTAACTAAACCATTCCTATTTGTTTCTAATTTTCTAGAAATTATTCTTTATATCTGTATGTTATTTGACAGTTTCAGCTTCAAAGCAGGAATTAAAAGCCAATAAAAATTGTTATTTGAAAATTATTTAACCAGCTTATAATCGGTGTTGTCCTCATCGTTTCTATTTAACCATGAATTAATTATTACTCAGTTAAATGTAGAGATTTAAAAGCATTTGCATATTGATAATTGTTACTAAAAATTAATATATGAGAATAATTTTTGTATTAAAATAATTACATCAATGTTTTGTTTTGGTATTTATGAGAGATATAATTTTGTTTTAATATATTGTAAATATATTGTGTTTTATTTATATGTATAGCAAGTAGCGTAAAACAATACTAAAACAAATTTAAAGAAAAATATAAAAAGGGTTTTACTTGCACATTTTCTCTAAACAATTTCAATAAAATTTAATTTCGGCTTGCATAATTTTTGACTTAATCAGAATGAGATTCCCTCAAAGGTGTTAGAGAATTTAACAGCTAAATAAATATCCACTTGTCATAATTTAAATCACTATTACTAGTAAGGGCGTTTCATAAAAATCACAGAATTCCTCATCTTTTATAAGCATGCATATAACTAAAAATACCAAACGAGAAATTCCAAAATTAGTTTTGCTTAAGAAAAAAATTACTTTGCATTTTCCTTGCCACTAACGCTCGCCACAAAATAAAAAATAAATTTTTTCTTACGCATATATTTTAACCTCAAGATTGTGATTTTTATGAAATTTTAAAGTTAAAAGTTTTATAGGATTAAAAAAATGTCCACTCATATGGCCTCATCCAATATATATGCTATTTATGAATGTCATTGAACCTGCTATGGAGTGCTACAATAACATAACCGCCGCACAGTGGACCATTTTACGAGAAGGCGGCCAAAAGTCCTTTTTTTCATGGTTCCCAATTGTAAAATTTTAAAGTTCATACCAAAGTGGATGCCTCACACATTGAACAGGTTGATTCAAAATGAAAATTTTCAGTATTTTGCTAAAATGAGAAATTTCTTAATATATTTTTGATTTTTAAGTAGCTATAACTTTTTTGTTATACAAGATTTTTGAACAGGACAAACTTTGTGTAATAGCGTAATTTGCTAGCTACTAGTATAAGAACTGAACTGAATTGTTTTTGACTGATTTTTGATTTTTAGAAATAATATTTTTAGAGGTCCATATTTTTTCTAAATCTGTTACTTAATAGAGCATAACTTCTAAAGTTCGTTAGGGAATGCAAAAGCATTAGCACTGTGTCATAGCCCTAAATGTCCTATATACGCCTACGCCCTATTATATACCCGGCACGATATGACCGTGAGCACCACAACAATTTTTCTAACACAAGGTCGAAAATTTTTTGCAAAATAGAATTACAAAATCTAATTAAATTTTTTTCTGTTTTGCTATTTTGTTAGCATTTTATTTATTTTTTAAATCGCCTTTACGAGAGACATTGTTTAGATGAATATGCGTATTTTTAGAAGGAATAAAAAAATGTTTAGTTAATTTCAAAGTCATGCACAGTTGGTCACAAAAATATTTTAACTACTTAAAATAACATTAATTGATATGATTTAGGTCACAAAAGTATTTTGCTTTTTAAATTGATTTGCACTGATTGTAAAGTAGTTTTTTTTTTCAAATTTTTAAATTGCTTGGAGCATATTCTTAAATTGGGTTATCATTTGGATATTGGTCCGTTAGGCGAAACAGTGAGAAAAAATAAGGAAAATCACGAAGAAACAAACTAAAAAAAAACAAATTGAAGAAAAATATTTAGAAAAAGACCTAATTATTGATCAGCCAAAGCAAGGAGAAGTGAACACAAATGATGGAAACACTGCAAGAAGATTTTTTTCAGATCCACAAACTGCAGCACCTATCACAGGAGTAGATTTCGAACTAATAAGGAGATTCAGTATTATTTTAAGAGTTCTAACATGCAGCAGAAAGATAAATGCAAAAAAATTTGGAGAGTGCGCCAAAAAAAAAGCTATACTTTACAACAAAAAAAATATTCTTGGAGATATATGCCATCCACAGTTCATAAAATTTTGTACCATGGTGAACAAACAATTCAACACAATAAGCTACCAAAAGGAGATTTATCTGAAGAAGCGCAAGAAAAACGACTATAGATTCTTTCGTGAGCATAATACAAGAAAAATTTATAGATATTTTTTTAATGAAGACTTGATTGTTATTTTATTATGCACATCAGATCCCTATATCTCCAATATCCGGCAAAAATGGAAAACTACTTTTATTGAACTAGACGTAGAAGCTAAACTGCTTCTAGAAGATGAAAAATCAAGGCTATTTTAAAGATATATTTACTAAAATTCTTTCTCCTACTCTATTTCTTATTTTTCTAAACGACCTTCTTTGTCGAACTTTCAACCCTATATATTCTTTTGCAGATGACAGCGCCATTTGTCACTCATATTCATTTGGTAATAGACCAGGCCATTTGGATGTTACTTCCAAAAGGCAAAACATGAATGATACGCTTAATCACGATCTTGCGACAATCTTGGAATGGGGTCGTGTGAATAGAGTAGAATTCAATGCTCGTAAGACGCAATGTTGCATGCTTACGCATAGATCTTTGTTTGGTAGTGGTGCTGCATCTGTTACTATGGGTGATATAGGTATTACGGAATCGGAAGCTCTTGATGTTCTTGGTATGAAAATTCAATGTGATGTTCGTTGGACTAAACACATTTTTCAGGTTTCTAAAGAAGCTTTCAAGTGCCTCGGTTTTCTAAAGCGGTGTAGAAGATACTTCACCCCATCCGATCTCCGTACTATCTATACCACCTACATCCGTCCGAAAATGGAATACAACTCTCATGTATGGGCCGGCGCTCCAAAGTCTATTTTGGGGTTACTCGATCGCGTACAGGAGAGGGCCAAGAGGCTCATTTCTGACAGTAGGGTATCCAACTCTATTGATTCTCTAGAGCATCGACGCAATGTGGGGTGCATTTCTTTGTTCTATCGTTACTACAATGGTAAGTGCTCTAATGAAATTAGGGAACTTGTCCCTGATACTCACACGTTTTCACGTTTAACTCGATTTTCGATGAGAGCACATCCTTTTGTGGTTGATTGGCCAGTGAATCGCACTACGCATTACAGGGAAAATTCGTTTTTCAGCAGAACAGTCCGTATGTGGAATAAGATCCCTCCTGAGGTCTTTCCTGTCACTTACAATCTGAGAAAGTTCAAATCGAATGTCCACAGACACTACTCCCTCTTTCCTCCTTCCCGTAACCTAATTTCCTAGTTCTGGCACAATGCATTGCATAGGTAGGGGTCATCCCCTGAGTGCTGGTCCTAAACAAAAAAAAAAAAAAAAATTGTTTAATTAATAGTCATTTTTCTAAACATAAGAGTTATCTGTAAAATTAAAAATTTTTCGTACATTAATAAAGTATTAAACAATTTACAATAAAAATTCACATATACGAGCAGTATTTATGTTTATTTTGGACTTAAATACCTCGTTATCTAAGGTAAATTTAAACCAATGAATACATTTTTTATGTTTGCTGCTCAATGAACTAATTTTTAACTCCAATTGTTTCAAAAACCCAATCTTTGGCATTCGTACTAAAAATTTTACGGGGGCCCTATCTGGCTAAATTTAAGTTTTTAATTTGTATAAGTTCTAAACGTGAATCAAAATATAAGACTTTATCGAAAACAAACTCTTTGAACAAGTTTTAATACTTTACTTTCGTACCAAACGTCAGCTAAAACTTAGAATGTATTTTTAAACTTATCAGAACTATTTTTCTAACTGGTCGATTTTAAATTTTTATACCTTAAACGAAAGCTTATCTCACCTAGTAGACAAAAAGAACCGCGTATCAAAATTACGATCCTTTCAAAAGTTATATATTTTTGACCGCCTTCTCGTAAAGTGGTCCACTGTGCGCCGATTAGTAATAAATATTCTGCTTATCCATCTAATAAATAAATCATATATTGGTCGAATCTCGTTTTCATGACCTTTTAAGTAAAAAAATGCAATATATGTATTTCCATTCTGTAAACACTTTATACTAAAAGTAAACTGTAATAGTCACCTGCGTATAACTGAGCCTATTTAAAATACTTGTTAGGGTAAAGTAAATATATATAAAAGATTTAAGCAATAAATCCATAATAAGAATCCATTAGGGCTTAAGTAAACCAATTTTTTTCCCTCGTTGCTGAACTTATTTTCCACAAGACTAAACAAATGCCAGGCCACACAAGCAGAAATAATGTTATACACCAATAAAGAAGAAGAAAAAAATTATACAAATATGTCGTGGTATGTGAATTATTATACAAGAAAAACCAGAAAAAATTTTCTTAAATATTCATTTAATTTTTTTTTTATTGTAACGCATTTGTTCTATAATAGTTACCTGTTCAAATATATAAATTTTTGTAGAAAAAATAGATTCGCATACGCATGTTTAACAAATGCTGAAACTAATTAACAACATGCTGTGCTTTTATTCAAACAGTAATATATCCATACACGGAGAATAAATTAATAAAATTTTACAACAGAAATTATTATACAATTGAAACTATTTTTACTGAGACGCAAATAATAAAAGGCGGAAATATTGAACTTACTTCATGCATAAATAGACATGACCTTAATGAAAAAACGACCTAAACTCAACACTATTTATATTAATAGACCTAATACTAACTCTGCAGTACTACCTAAAACGCGGTTTGATAAAAATATCATCGCATCGATAGCGCATTTCTCAATTGAAGTTAGTGGTTTTTCTAAGCCACCAACACTATGCTAAATTTTTTGTATACCTTTTTACAACTTAATGTTCTACCGAGCTTGAAGAACATCCTATAAATTTGCATTGTCTTAATCATTTTTAGTCATCTAAGTCCTTATTTTCATAAAATCAAGCAATTAACATTACGAGGTGGAAAAATTAGGTCTCGCAAAAATTGTGATTTCCTAATTGTGGAATTTAGAATGGATGGTTTAATATCTAAAAGCATTCCTTAAATGAAAGAGTCTAGTTAGGAAAGTTGCATGTATAAAGTTGCGTTTAATTGAAAAACGTCCTATATTAATTTTAAATTCATATACTCTTAACCATTTTTAGTCATCTGACTTCTAAGGGGGAAAAATTAGACCTCGCAAACATTTTACTTTTGTTAATAGAAATATTCAGAAAAGCTTGACAAGAATAGTAAGCTAAACGTGGACGGTTTAATATCTATAAGCTTTCCTTAACTGATAGTTTCAAGTTTAGAAAGTTGCATGTATTAAAATTAAATATTCTAAGCTGGAAGCTCTAAGTATCATCTGGCCATGATAATAATCGAAAATGACAATATTCGCAGATTTTACATAGACCATGCTGCAACAGTCGCGCACATAAAATACCATAAATAGCCAATATCGATTAGTATAATTTTAGACAAACGTTAATCATTACAAACAAGATTGTAGAGATATATCAATCGGCAGTGTAAAAGCACTGTAAGAAATATAATTAATTCTTGCGGTATAAACTTTAGATAATTCTTTTAATAACACAGTTTTTAAAATTTGTTTAGCATTTATATTTAGAACCACAAAAAAAATAATTTCTTTGAGTGTCTAAATGTGTTAGTACGGTCTGCTACTGATTACGTTAACTTGTTACATTCTATTTGTAGTATTTGTAGTAGAGAAAATTGTTTGCTTAAATACAGAGGGGAACGCTCGACACAAATTTTACTAAATACTGAACTAATTCTTATTTCTTACATTACAATTCTTTATGTGAGCTGGAAAGCACGACAAATGCATTGTAATTTACAAACAACGTAATACATTTTAGTATATTTCACTTTTTCAAGCTCCTTTGCAATATAACATTTTTTCTATGTTATTTTATTAAAGAAAGTAACAATATTAAATTAGCACAATTTACTTTTACCCTAAGAAACAACAAGGTGATTTTTTCTTATAGTTTTGAAAAAAAACAAAATTATTAGCATTAAAAAAGAAGAATGGTGTTTAATTGGTAAACATTATTATGAGAACTATCAAATTTGGAGACATTGTTTTAGAGATTTTCAGCTTTATTTATTTATATAATAAATAACTATATTAAAAGCCTAAGCAAAATAAATAACTTCAAAATATATAATTTGTTACACACGAGCTTGATATTTTAATAAAGCGATATGACTACTGTAACGCTAAAACAATATCACAACATGTAATATTGTCTTTTTATAATTATACTTATAGTTTTGTTTCTATAACTATATATCTATATGTAGTAATATATATACAGTTAAATTATAGTTTCATATATATATATATATATATATATATATATATATATATATATATATATATATATATAGTGTAAATAATTTAGGATTAATAAATTCTTAATTTAAATTTAACGACTGTTCGGCTGGTAGCGCGATATTTGCGTGATGGTACATGTATCGGTTAATATGGAACGCAGCCACCAGCTGTTTGATACATCAGCAGTAGAGATGGTGTACGTGTGTGTGTGTGCGTAGTTGTGTGTGATAGCAAATGGTATACCCAAAGAGGAATCTCTGCACTTAGTTAGAAGGCAGGTCGCCTGCAGATGAGAGGTATAATTTTGACTGGCGAGTTTCGTTTGGAAATATTTTTAATTTTCTCCAGCTGGTACTGTGAGGTCACAAAGTGTTTTAGTGGTTTTTACTCAGCACGATTTCTATCATTGCAGCCCCCCCCCCCCCGGGGGCACATTTATGGTCTTTATAGTACGTAACAGCTATCTAGATCTGTGCAACTGGGGGTATAAAGGGAGCCCAGTCCGCTGAAGACAGGCAGGGAGTCAACTCGAAACTCCACTTTATTTCCACGGGAATCAGTGAGCCCCAGAGTTCATTATTTGTCTCTTTAGACATTTAATAGTTCTCTGGCTGATCATTGAGGTTGGCCCCTATATGGGAGCATCGTGGTGGTTGTGGTTTCGCGACCCTATAACAGTCTATGGTTCTATGGTGGCCAGGATCATCTCACTGATAATGACACGCAAAGTGAATGAACCAGTCCAGTGAGCATGCTTGACATGTGTTCTGGACAGGAGTTGGAAAGTCTCCAACTCTTTAGCAAGGTGTGATGATTTGCAGACCTGCACTGAAATCATTAAAGTTGCAACTAGGTCGTTCTGTTGCTTAGAATTATGTCTTCGGCTATCTAGGACGCCTGTATGACGTTTCAAATTATACAATAGTGGTTTGTCCACCATCTGATTAAGACTACATAGTCAGGCGCGGATGTAAAACAAATCACACTCTACCATTGCAGCGTAAAATTGGGTGCTACTGATTTTTTGCTCGGCACAGTTTTAGGATTTAGCAGTAGAAGAAGCCGAAGTAGAGCAATCTACTGTTAGTTAATTAATGGTAAATAAAGACGGAAAATTTATAACAAGACCTTTGGTTTGGAACAACACGTCCACCAGAGAGAACGTGTCGTTATACTACTGACTTAATATGAACTACATCATATGCAATCCTTAGTTTCATTTTGTGTTACCTAATTATTTATATGTCGGGTTTTCCTTCCTGACGCTATAACATATACAGCGCCATCTCTGAAACATAGCATGTACTACAACGGTACCAGTACGTGGTGTGTGAGTATGCCTCACGAAAATAAGTACGATTCATTTAAAGTAGATGGCGCCGGTGCGTGATACCATGTTTGACAGATACTCATGCGCACGTGAAATTGAGGTTAAAGCTATTCGTTTCCTAACAGTTCAATTGGAAACCATCAAATCAATTACGCGTATCGTGCAAATTTTTATTCAACTTCAACAGCAGGCATTTGTCCTTAAGGTGGTAAGTTGAACTGTTTAAATTATGTAGATCGTGCATTTGAGGTTAAATTCACCAGTCTGTCCATAGTCCAAAATGCCGACATGCAAGCCAGCAACCAGTGTATTCACATAACTTAAGCGAAGAAAGATAAAATATAATACGAGGAAATGCACGATTGAGACAACGCGTGAGCACATGAAGATCATTGGCATCATACAATCGCTTGGCACTTCAATATGATCCCACTGCGAACTACAGTGATGTTGACAATTTAGGTATTGGACCAATGACGATATTGCAATGCGTTAAAGTTTAAAAGAGAAACGGCTGGATTGTGCTGCGCAAGTGGAAAAATCAAACTGGATCCATTACTTATACCACCACAGCCTCAGAAACCATTGTTCGATGGAACTGATCCCGATTCCAATCATTTTCTTCAACGCATCCTTGAATACAATAACTGCTTTCGCATGACTTCTTTTGCGGCTAATATCATTCGAGAAGGCGGCTTCATGCCGACTTGCAAGGTAAAAGATTTTATTCAAACAATCACTCACACCAATCAATCACACCAACACAATCAATTGCAGCGCATAACAACTACACATACACTACACACTACACCATCACACGATCAGAAATCACACCGTATTCAACGTCAGACCAAAAAACAAAAACTGTGGTTTACCAAAGAGCACTTCAATGAAACGGATAATTTGCGGATACGTATAACGCTTCGATTCAGTATTTACTTTGGATTTACTTTCATTTTTTACTTAGAGAAGTTCAACTAAATTCCATTTCATTTTTGTAATCGAAATAATTTCATTACTGTTGTGCAATGAAATAAAATTTTTTCTTTTCAAATATAAAACAAAAAAAAAATTATTTTTCTTCATCTTTTTATCCCCAAACGAAATGTTACAAAAAACGAAGCCATCTAGTGGCGAAACGGAGTTCGCCGGGTTTCTAATTATGTAGTTTTGTCACCTACAGCAATCTCGAGGCATTGCATTCAAAATATGTCAGATATAAATGGTCATTTAAACTACATCAGGTTTTAGTTAATAGAGTATAGTGAAATGAACACACTACAATTATTGAATATTATTCGTAAGCCATTTCTAGTCAAGCCCAATCAAATCTCCTTACGTAAATAATAACAACTTGTGTGTGTAAGCAAACAAAACGTTTCGCAAAAAGTTTTTAAGGGCTAAAGAAATAAGTGTCCTTTCACTAAACTTCTATCTTTGATTAACCAATATACTCGTACAAAAGCAATATGTAGTTTCTTAAAATATAAATTACTCTTATTAAGCGTTCTATTCTATAACGAGAAAATTAAACATAAAATTATTTTTCTTAAGACGTTTCAATACTTCTATCACTGTTTTCTGTTGTGAATGCGTACGTCACAAACTCATTCTAAGGTTTTGTTCGGCATGTAGCCGAAAGTCGTTCATTTTCAATTTGCTATGTTCACAGTAAAATAAAATAGTTTCCAACACGTGAAGGTCAGAAGGGAAAACAATTGAGAGAATAAATTAATTTATCTTTGAAGGCATGCTGACTCATAAAAAGTAACGAATTTGCTACTTTTGTGGGTAATTTTTATTCATATTTTATTAAATCACCAACCAACTTATATTTGCTGTGATATTGGTGTAGAATTATTATTTTATTTTATTTATTAACTCTAATTAACATGATAATAATTTCGTTCAGTTTTATTTTGTAAAAACTATTAAAAACTTTACAATCCACTTTAGTAACGTTTTAAATATTGAAATAAAATAAAACCATTCACCTTTTCCACAAAATGTTAAATAAACAAAACAAAATATTTAATCTTAAACGGCCTATCTTGACATTTGTTTCACCACTTAAAGGCAATCATCCCTGCCATATAAATCAATCAATCCCACATATAAACAAAAAACTAATCCCTTTTAATCTGATCAACCATTTTAAGGATAAATAATTATCTAATTTGTTTTAACAAGCTCGAGCACATAAACACTTTATCATCCTATCGCCAGTATTAATACTTTTAGCAAACTCTCATTGTTGTCTACACAAGAACTTTTCAACAACATTTTCCTTTTATTGTCAAAACTGTTGATTTGCTTTTGATTATGATATGCATCAACACGTTTCCATTTCAAAAAGCATACAAAACTAAAACATTAATAAACAACGAAGTTGTGTTAAATTTCTAAAATTAAGAAATTGCCTATTTATTTGTAACTATTTTCTAAATCGAAGGATGTATTATTAGTGTTCTCAGAACTCTTTTACATCTGTAAAAATAATTTGGCTTTCTTAGTAAAAAATTTGGAAATTAAAATAAAAATTAACTTAAGAACTTAAGAAAATTAACACTGTCATGTGAGACAGATTTAATGAGTTTTTGTTTTTGCTTGAAAGTTTCCTTAAGAGCCGACCATATTAACTTTGGTTTAAAATGTTGCCAGTATATTTTTACTCGTATTAGAACCAATTTAATTTAATAGAAGTATCAAACAGTTTCTGAAAAATCTTATAAATACAATACAGCGACAACATGATACATTCAACTTCCATGAACTAAGATTCCTAATCAGAAAAAAAGGAGACGCACAACCAAACAAGCAGCCACACTGAATAATGATAACGACGATATCTGTGATTGAAGAACTTCCTAAATGTGGTCAATTAGAGTTGTTTTTTTTTTGGTAAATTCTAGAACCGCTGAAAATAGTATATAAAGGCTCCTAATGGTAAAAAACACTCTTATTGTATACGTGATGAAGTAAAGATACAAAAATTGATACAGCAGTTTGCACTTGTTGAAGTGGTAAGTAAATCATCGCTGATAGCTTTTCTAAACTTGAACGTCAAACAAATCACACTGCTAGATCTATATATCAGCGGTTAAGTCGTTATATTGAAAAGAATTCTAATGTACATAAAGGGTTCTCCAACAAGAAGTTTGTTTTCTAAAACAAAATAAAACAAAAAATTTAGATTAAAATGATTCATATGTTTATTGTATTGCAAAGAGAAAAAGTCGGCAATTACGAAACAAACATGATATTTGGCAAATGTCCACCACGACCACGTTGACAGATGTCACTCCCTTGGCTCCGTATAAACTCTGTCCTTAACATATTCCCACAACCAGTTATGCTAAATAACACGAGCATGATCCATTGACCGTTACCGCACATTTTCAGCCTCATCTTCGAAACAAGACGGTGCAATTACGGCTCCAGAACATATAGCGCACCATCTAGTAACACGTTTAGCAACCAAACACTTCTCGATAATCGCTCTAGAAATATCAGAAGCCCAAATGCAATCGAAAGTGAAAATGGGTTTCGTCGGAAAAATGATTTTTTCAGAAAAACCAGCCAGTTGTGTCTGAATGAATTGAGCAAATCTACGACGAAGTGAATATTCGATCGGCTTCAACTCCTGCATCAGTGGAAACTTCAAAATCAAATCCTTATGAAAAATTCGCCATGTGGTCGTTTTGGATAACCCCAATTGTTGAGAACGTCGAGGATTTGAAAAATGTGGATTCACTTGAATACAGTGGTTCACGGCTTCGATGTTTTCAGTTAAACAATCCGGTCGAACAAGCGTTGGTGTTCGCGCATTTTGTATTGAACCTGTCAACTCAAATTTTACCAACAAATTGTTAATAGCGGTCTCAGAAGGATGACTATGTTGTCCGAAAACATCACGAATTTTACGAAATGTAGCTTTAACAAAACCACCATTTTCATTGTGGATTTTAGTTATTTCAATACAATTTTCGTGCAAAATTTAATTCATTGTAACAGTTGCCAATGCATCTAATACGAATGTGTTAAAAAAACTAAATGTTAAAAGTGTCGAAATTAATAAACAAACTTTTTGTTGAAAAAGGCACAACCCTTTAATGCTTTTCTGACACTCACCTAATTTTATCATCTCTATTAAATATATAATAAACATTTTTATTACATAACATTATAGTCTGTTTATATAATGTGTATATTTTTTTTCTTAATTAAATCTTACTAACAAAATTATTTAACTAGAAACCAAAACTGCGTTTTTTGGCGCGAATAATTGCACTCAAACCACATTTTACTTTATACTTTTTATTTGATTAAAGGCCCTATAGGGCTCATTGCAAAAAATCATACAACACTCTAGAGATTCATCAAATAGCAGATTCAATAAATTTTAATAGCTTTTTATCTACTTCGTTTTCTTACATCCCGCTTTATAAAAAGGATTAAGAGTCATCAATTTGTTTGCCGCAAGGCTCTAAATAGAACGAAAGCTGAGAAAATAAAAACAAACAAAAAAAAAAACAAAAAACAAAACGAAAATCCTAGTTTTATCCTAAAATACAATCGGCCATTGAAAAGCAATTGTCCATTTATCAGCACATGTGTGTGGCGAACCAGAATGGGAATGTTTGTAACAACATCATAAGATAACATTTGTTGGTGTTATTCGTTTTTGACCTGCTTAACGTTCAATTTGTTCTTTATCGTTGTATGCTCTACACATTGCTAAGTCATTCATATTAAGTTATACTGTATATTTGTAGAGCTATAAGAATGTGAATTTGTTATTTGTTCTTGTTCCTGTTCTTGTGTTTGTGTGTTTTTATGCTGTTTACTTTGCCAGTTGGCTTGTTGTGTTTGAAAGGTATGTTGAAAATAAAAATGAAGTATATTGACCAAGGAACAACAATGAATTTAAACATGTTTTTTATTTTTACCAAATATCAAATACAATACGAATACAAAAAAAAAAAAAAAATAGAGAATAAATTCGCTGGGGATTGATAAATGGCGGTGTAATCATGTATATTGTTACCGTATTAGAGTATTAGTGAATAAGTGTTGTTATATATGGACTTTGGGGATAAAGAAATCTGTTTTTATTTTTAAGTTTCTGTATGAAATATATAAAAAAAATAAAGTGCAATTTAGTTGGGATTAATTGTTTGAAAAAAAAGCAGTCTAACTTAAGTTAAAATGTTTGAAGAAAACCTTATAAATCTCTTATCGTTTCTTTTCATTAAGAAAATTAATTAATTGAGATTCTGAAAATATTATTAATTAAGAAATGTATATTCGGGTTTTTCAATTGTGACAACACAACTAGCATGATGGTTTTGACATTTAGTTTTTTTACGTATTCGTAGTAGACCATTGGCAGTTGTTATAATAAATTCAATTTCGCACGAAAATCTCATTAACATAATTAAAATCCACTGAGAAAATGCTGGTTCGTAAAATTCTTGATATTTTCGAACAGCATAATCGCCCTTCTGAGACCACTATTAACAACTTTGGTCATTAAATTTCAGCTGACAGCCTTGATACAAAATGTGCGAACACCAAAACGTGTTTGACCGAGTCGTTCAAATGAAAATATCGCAGCCGCGAGCCACAGTGTTGAAGCAGCCTCCTCGATGTTCTCAACAACTGGGATTGACGTGATAAGATTAACATCCGCACCAGGCCGTGGGCCTTAATCAAATGTTGGATCATTAACACTGCGGATGAAATGTAGCGTCATCCTCGCCCTAGAAGGCCTTCGGGTACATATATCCTTCGGTCACTCTTAGTTGCAACTTCAAAAGCCCGGAGTAGGCCGCAGCCTTCACTCCTTGCTGAAGAGTTGGAGACTATCCAACTCCTGATACAGAACGCATGAATCCTAATATAATTAAGAACACGACGGCATTCATACTCACTGGACCTGGACCATTCATTGTGTTCATTGTGAATGATCCGACCCACAAACTCAAACGAGGGCCTCGAAATACACAGCCACCATGATACTCCCAAAGGGACTACCTCAATAATCTGTCAGAGAACAGCTAAATGCTTAAAGAGACAAATAGCGGAACTCTGGAGCTTTACTGATTCCCGTGGAAATATAGTGGATTTTCCAGTTGGCTTCTACTAGCCTGGAAGGGGACCGGGCTTCCTTTTACCCCGCCAGGCACAAGTCTAGATGGTTTTGTGATCCATAAAGACTTATAATGTGCCCCCGGGAAGATAATAACTGGTGGTGAAACCACTGTGAATGAAAAGCAACGTCATTCACGTCCTAGGAAGCCGAAGACTTCCTGGTGCAGGAATGAAGCCAGCCGACTATTTGCATTGCCGCAGATTCGTTCAATTCATTCAGAAACATCCAGTTGGCTTTTCTGAAAAATCATTATTCGGGCGAAGCCCTCGTTCACTTGTTAGGATAGCAAAATTGTCACATTTGGGCATCTAAACCTCCCAGAGCGATTACTGTGAAGTCTTTGCAAGCTCAGTGTGTCACTGTATGGTGCGCTATGTGATCTGGAAGCGTGATTTGGCCGTTTTTTTTTAAGGTGAGGCTGGTCAACTATCGCGAGAAGCTAACAACTCAATATTAGCCTATTATTGACGACGCACAGTGCGCCATTTTACGAGAAGGCGGCCAAAAGTACTTTTTTTCATGGTCCCCAACTGTAAAATTTTAAACTTCATTTGAAAGTTGACACTAGTATACCTCGGTACAGGGTGATTCAAAATAAGCATTTTCAGTATTTTGCTAAAATGTGAATAAATTTTAGATTTTTAAACACATATAGCTTTTTTGCTATATACGAGATTTTTAAACGGGACAAACTTTGTGTAATAGCGTAATTTGTTAGCTATTAGTATAAGAACTGAACTGAATTGTTCTTGATTGAGTTTTAATTTTTAGAAATTATTTTTTTAGAGCTCCAAATTTTTCTAAATTCTCTTACTTAATAGACCATAACTTCTAAATTAAATTTTTTTCCTGTTCTGCTATTTTGTAAGCATTTTATTTATTTTTGAAAACGCCCTTATAAAAGACATTGTTTAGATGATTATAAATATTTATAGAAAGAAAACAAAAATTTTTAGTCAATTTCAAAGTCATGCACAATTCGTCACACAAATATTTTGCCTTTTTAAAATAATGTAAATTAATATAATTTAGGAGGTCAAAAAAGTAATTTGCTTTTTAAATCGATTTGCAATGATTGTAAAATAGTACGGAAAAATTAAATACCCTCGTCAACAAAATATTGCAGACCAATGAAATTTACTTGAAAAATAGAAACAAAAAATGTAATAACTGAAGAAGTCCAAAAATAAAAGATGAAATTAAAGACCTGTAATATTTACTGTTAATGAACAGGATATTGAAGTAGATTTTAAAATGTATCTGACAATGAATGATGGAAAATTTTGCACAAGCTTTAACTGATATAAAAGCATCATCAAGCTGCATTATATTCCAAAGGACATCAATTCAATTAAGCCATCCAGTTGCAGAAGATAACACTTTTAAAGCAGCATACGAATTTGGATTGTCTCCTCTTTATACTAGAATACCTTTTATGGAGCATATTCTTAAATTGGGTTATGATTTGGATTTTGGACTGTTAGGCGAAGAAACAGCGAGAAAAAATTAGGAAAATGAAGAAAAAAGAAAAAAAAAAAAACAAATTTAAGAAAATTGTTTAGAACAAGGCTTAATCATCGATAAGCCAAAGCAAGGGGAAGCGAACACAAATGATGAAAACACTGCAAGAAGAATTTTTTTATATCCAGAAACTGCAGCATCTATCACAGAAGTAGATTTGGAACTATTAAGGAGATTCAGTATTATTTTACAAGTTCTAGATAGCATGCAGCCGAAAGATAAATGCAAAAAAATTTAGAGAGTAAACAAATAATTCAGCACAATATGCTACCAATAGAAAGCGCAAAAAAAACGAAACAAAGTCTATAGACTCTTTTGTGAGAATAACACAAGAAAAATGTCTATATGTTGTACTAATGAAGACTTGATTGTGATTTTGTTATGCACTTCAGATCCCTATATGTCCAATATCTGCCAAACATGGAAAACTAATTCTATTGAACGAGACGTAGAAGCTAAACTGCTTCTAGAAGATGAAAATCAAGGCTATTCAGAAAAAATATTTAATAAAGTTGTTTATTTAATAGTAATTTTTCGAAACAGAGTTATTTGTATGTATTTTTATCGTATCGTTTTAAAATTTTTTTGTACATTAATAAAGCATTAATAAATTTACAATAAAAGTTTATATATACGAGTAGTATTTATATTTATTTTGGACTTACAGCTGCAAACATTAAAATAGCAGTACCATTGATAAAACTTTTTGAAACGATGCACAACTTTTTTAAAGAACTTAAAATGTTTATTTATTTTACTAAAACAATCTGGCATCCTCATTTACTGTTTTTGAAAAATAATTTTGTGAACAAGTTTGGTAGTTCTGAAAATAACGGACAATTTTATGTGTGAGTACACTTTTTTTTGAAACATTAAAATAGCAGTAGGCTACGAATATATTATTTTGTGTCAAATTTCATTTATAAAATTTAATATTCTTGATAAAGAAAAGTAGAAGTGAGTTAAAAATGTTTATTTCGTTTTAAAAATTATATTAGATATAAAATTTTTTTCGATTATTTTAATTTTAGTGGGTCGAGCAAAGCATTGTACTATTGCTCAACGAACATTAATTTTAAATTTTAGAAAGGAAGGAAAATCGTATAGAGAAATTCAAGATCTTCTCTGCTGCTCAGCGAAAATGATTTCAAATGCAATTAAATACAAAGAAACAAAAGAAACCAGAGGGGGAAAACGCAAAACTTCACTTCAGGATGACAGAAGTATAGTTAGAATGTCTAAGCGTAGTCCGTTTAATGGCCGATAGAGAGATAAAAAATGTACTAAATTTAAATGTTAGTGATATGACTGTAAGGAGGAGGCTTCAAGATGCAAATTTGAAAGTCCGAAGTCCAAGGAAAAAGCCACTCCTTACAAAAAAACATAGACAAAAGCGCATTGAGTTCGCCAAAAAACATGCTGAACGGCCTGCAAGCAAATGGCGCAATATTTTGTGGACGGACGAGTCCAAAATTGTTCTATTTGGTAGTTCTGGATGCAGACAATATGACAATATGTAGTATTAAAGTTTATATAAAAATTTTGGTATATATGCAGAACTTATGAAATATATGAGTTTTTAATGATTTTCAACGGTACTGCTATTCTAATGTTCGCAACTGTAAATACCTCCTTATATAAGGTAAGTTTGAACCAATTAATATATTTTTTATGTTTGCTTCTTAATGAGCTAATTTTTAAATCAAATTGTTTCGAAAACCCAATCTTTGGCCTTCGTACTAAAAATTTCTCTTGGGCCAAATCAAACTAAATATAAGTTTTTAGTAAGTATTACTTCTAAACGTGAATCAAAATATAAGACTTTATGTAAAACAAAATCTTTGTACAAGTTGTAATACTTTACTTTCGTACCAAAATTCAGCTAAAACTTAGAATGTATTTTTAATCCTATCACAACTATTTTTCTAAACAGTCCATTTTAAATTTGTATACATTAAAATTTGTATACATTTGATCTCACCTAGTAGACAAAAAAAACCGCGTATCAAAATAATGATCCGTTCAAAAGTTATATATTTTTGACCACCTTCTCGTAAAATAGTCCACTTTGCGACGTACATATCACTGTCATGTGGTTTCAATAGGACGGTGACAGATCTCACACAGCTAATGAAACGATCAATTTATTGTAAACCAAATTACCAGATCGCATAATTTCACGACGAAAAGCAGTTTAGTGGGCAGCCACATCATGTTATTTAGCACCACCGTATTATTTGGGATATTTTAAGGAGTCTATGCGAAGCCGATCGGATCAATTTCATCCTTAAGACTCTAAATGCGTGATGTAATTAATGAAACAGGACCGCCATTTTACCAAAAATTAATTAAAAACCTTGATGAAAGAAAAGTTTTTGTCACCAGTATGTATGTCACTAATCTGTGTATGAACTGATTGTAAAATACCTTAAAATAATACTTCAGTATACATAAGAAACAACGAGGTTTGCCACAAGCGAGAAGTAACTCAAAAATTTTTTGTAGAAATGTTATTTGTTTTAAAATAGATTTTTAATCCTTTTAAAATATTTCTCTCACTTTGAGTTATTTTTAAGATATGACTTTAATGTAGCAAAGGGACAATGTATGTACATACTTTCTAATTTCCATACGGACACTTCACTTCATTTGTTACAGACAAAGTGTAGAATAATATAGCTAAAGGCAACATTTTGTGACAATAAGAAAATACTATTTAAATTGTATTTACTACATCCATTAAAATTAGAAAAAACATTATGCATTTAATTGCAAAACTTTCTGAAACAACTAACTTACGAGTGTAAAAAAAATTAAAGTTATGGGATGTTAAAAGTTTCGACTCTTTTTATTATTATACTATTGTTCTTTAATCCTTTCTTAAAATAACTGCTTTTACATAAAAGTTACAAACATAAGACATACAAATTTTCACTATAAAAAGTATTTTTTAAGCCTGACAATTAAAAGTTACAAAAATCTAAAAAAAATTAAATTAATATCAATTATCTCTTAATCCTGAGATCTATATATGGCTATTTTGGATATATGGAAACGAGCATGTCACAACAAACTAGAACAATGTTTGCTTCTAAGGTGATAACTGTTACTGGATTATCAGCCTATCATGTCATGTGTCTCCGCTGGAATTTTATATTTGAAACAAATAGCGTCTAGTGGTGTCACTAGCAAGACAACAGAATCAAATAATGCAGAATATTGTGTAGTTCTAGGATCTATTGTGAATTGTTCTTATTTTAAATGCAGAAATTGTATTTATTTGCAAAGCCGATAGAACAAAAATGAGACACATTACTGATCAGAATAGTACGATAAATTGGGAAACTTAACTGATGACTAATTGTTGAAGTCAAACTGGGTCATTTTGTAGTAATGTTAAAGCTAGATATACTTAAGGGAAGACCGATGGAAACATAAGCAAGTTTCACTTGCCTTAATATTTCTTGCCGAAATTCTGGTTCCGTTCATGTCGCCTGAATTATTGCAATTGTTTGATATTCTATGTTTCCTAGTACGATGTTCTCTCGTGTGTGTCGTTGCTTACAGATTTCTCATGTTATTTGATTCAGTAGTTTTAAGATTCGGTGATAATCCTATTCTTAATACAACTTCGATGTATTTTCGAATTGTTTTATTTTAATCTTTCCAATATCCTTTCAGTTTTTATTTTTTAACTAAAGATTTAAAACAGCATGAAAAATTGTCACTTTTCTAATGATTCTATCCAAAATAAAAGTTAAAAAGGTACCAGCTCCAGCTCGAATATTATTTCAAAACATGTGGTATATAATAAAGATTTAACTTCGAGTAATTCATATATAACGCTGCTTAATATGTGACTAATAATGTAATTTAAAATAAAAAATCTATTTTCATTATTTTAGATTTTTTTTCGCTTCCAGCCAATAACTTTTGGGTATTTAATTGTGCTCTTGGAATATTAGTTATTTACAGCGGTTATGTTGCAGTGCTTACTTTGGTTCTTGACAAAAGTAATTAACTTGGGAACAATCTATTCATCACGTTTTTTCGATGTGCTTACAAAAGCAAACACTTTAATTCGTGCATCACAAGTATATTCTAACACCACTAATTGTTACAATTTGTAGATACAGATACATTAATTTACACAAACTTTTATAAATATTTTATATTGTTTTGTCGTATTTTGTTTTTTCTAACATTTTCTAAATTCCCTAAGGGAGTGCAGAGAATTGAAAATGTTTTGTTTTTCTTTTTTTTTGTTTTTTTTTGCTTTGGCTTTTCAGCAGCAAAATTTACAATCACTCGAAGTTAAATATTATTTGAAAACTTTAAATGAATAAATAAAAAGCAGAAAATGTTAACTTTAATACAGTAACAAACAAAACAATTTTAATCTTTTGTTTAATTTTAACTAAATTATATAAATGATTTGAAACGTAAAGGGTTTGCCAAATAACTTTTTTTTGTTTTAAATGCTATAAACAAAACTACTGAATATTTTCTCAAATTTCTTTTTTTTTATTTGAAAGTGCAACCCTTCCGGTTAATAATGGAAAATAATTTTATTCAAATGCCTGCCTCGGCTGGTCATGCAGTAGCCTACACGATCGGTCTAATTTTGAACCACATTATCGGCTGTGTGCAGCTGTATTTCACCAATGGCTTCACGAATTTGATTGAGTAGTTTTAAGATCCTTTACAGCGTCAGTTGCCTCTGGCTTGTCAGCGTAACAATATCTTCGACGACATCCCACACATAATAGTTCAACGGTGTCAAATCGCAGCTGCAAAGTGGTCAAACGACTGATAATGCGATCTTCAAAAATAGGGCGCAAAACATGGAGTGTAGTTTGGCTGTGTGGCACGTAGCGCCGTCCTGTTGAAACCAAATGTTGCCAATTTCCTCCCTTTCAATTTGCGTGCGGGTTTTTTGTGCCCCAAATGCTACAATTTTGCTTGTTTACATATCTTGCTTGTTTTTTACATATCAAAAAGAGCCTCGTCTGAAAAAATGATTTTTTTTGCAAAATCGGCATCTTCTGTAAGTCGATCGCAGGCCCACTTAGCAAAGCCAAAACGCATTGGATGGTCACTTGGCTTCAACTCCTCAACCAATTCGACTTTGTATGGCGTCTTTATGCAAATTTTGTCTCAATGATGTCTCTGAAATGTTCAATTGTTGAGAATGACGGTAATTTGATGTTGATGGCGCTTCAGGCACACTTTCTGCCACAGCAGCAATATTCTCGGGTGTACGCACTGTTTCTGGCTTTTCACGCTTCGGTTTATCGATGGGGATACCAGTTTCTCTCACTTTTTTCACAAGATAACGAACATACGGAGCTGACGGTGCTTCTCTTCTTCCGAAATCCGTACGTTTCGCACATATTCTGCAACACTGCCAGGATTTTCAAAGTAATGTCGCAATATCTCCCGTCGTTGTTCAAGCGTATACACAACCATATTCGTTCAACGGTAGGATGAAACTAATTATCTGTCAAATGAAACATGAGCTTAGTGTTACCATTCACGAAATAAGCCCTAGTTGAAAAAAAAAAACTTTAGATGGCGAACCCTTTATAAATGAATATACATTTTTTTTTAAATTTCGAACATACTTCTTTAAACTATTACTCATTTTAAAAATTCAGTTAAACACACAATACGCTCGGATTCCCATGTGGTCAATACATATTTTCTCTAGGAAAATTAATTTTAAATTCTTCTAAAATGAGCAACCAGCATAACTTTAGAGACGAAGATTAAGTATGTTTATCAATGTGAATTTAAAATATAAAATACTTATCTCTTCAGTGAACGAGTTTATTACCAGGAATTTAATATCAATATAGTTCACTCATGTTTGTACACGAACATAATAAAATTTATTTTAACTTTACGCTATTGCACAATTCAGAAACATTTTATTGCTTGCTTTGGTTACTCTATTTTAGTAAATGCAATTGTCAATTGCAAAGACTGCATCCTGTATTTTTGTACTTTCAACTGGGGTTGCCAGTTCTTTAGCTTTCTTTGCTAAACGATTTCTCGAATATCTCAACATAAAAGCTAATATATTATATATTATTATAGAATATTAGTTATGATATTTTTGTTTTAACCAAACTTGAAATTTGCATTTCCTATAACAATGCAAAGTTTTTATTTAAAAACAAGATGAAATCCGTTTGTAAATTATAGATTGGTATTATTAATATTAATACAGAAAGTTTGCTATTCAATTGCGGCAAAACAACAATTTTTAAGTTTTGTTAGTTTTGGCAATTGTTACAATGAATTCAATTTTGCGCGAAAATCGCATTGAAATAATTACAATTCATTATGAAAATGGTGGTTCTCTTAAAGTTACATTTTGTAAAATTCATTATATTTTCAGTCCGCATAAACGTACTCTGAGAGTGCTATTAAGATTTTGGTCGATAAATTTGAGTCGACAGGCTCGTTATAAAATGTGCGAACACCAGCCCGTGTTCGACCCCGCATCGTTCAACGGAAAACATCGCAGCCGTGAGTCACAATGTTAAAGGATATTCAAATGTGGCAATTCCTCCACGTTCTCAACAATTGGGGCTATCCAAAACTACCACATGGCGAATTTTGCGTAACGACTTGATTAGGCAGAAATTGAAGCCGACCGACCATTCACACAACCGTAAATTCGTTCAATTCATTCAGGAACAACTAGTTGGTTTTTCTCAATAAAAATAATTTTCTAATACGAAGCCCATTTTCACTTGTCAGGGTATGTCAACAAGCAAAATTGCAGCATTTGGGCTCCTGAAAATCCTAGAGCGATTATTGGGAAGCCTTTGTATACTCAACGTGTCACTGTGTGGTGCGCTATGTGGTCTGGAGGCGTGCTATAGAGGTCAATGGATCACGCTATCGCGAGATGTTAACAACTCAAGTTTTACTTCTTACTGACAACTTGGATATCAATACATCCAATGAAAGGATAAATTTATTGCAAGCCCAATTTTCCGATCGCACGATTTCATAATAATCAGCAGTTAAGTGGCCAGCCAGATCGTGTGACTTAACACCAGTGAATTATGTTTTTTGGGCCTCGAATAAGGACAGAGTCTATACGGAGCCAATCGAAACTATTTCAGCCTTAACACTCAAACTCCGTGTTGTGATTATCGAATTGGGACCGCCATTTTGCCATAATATGATTAAAAGCGTTCATGAAAGATTCGACGTCTGTCAGCATGGTCATGCCAAAGATTTGCCAGATATTATTTTTCATTCATAATTGACGAAATTTTTCCTTCATAATAAAATAAATATTTGAATCGTCTTAATCTTTATTTTGCTGTAGAAAAACTTGTTCCTGAAAAACCCTTTATGCATATACCACAATAAATAACAAAGAAAAAATATTATAACAATATACTTTCAGTAATTTTTCTAATTAAAGTTTACAATTTGAGGTTTAACAATGGCAACCCTTACGTTATCATAGATGGCGATTGTCAACGCACCATGATTAATGATTTTTTGTTTGAAAATATAAATGACATTGCGATGTGATGAGATGTGATATCAAAATTTTACGATGCGTTGATTTTGAGAAATGTATCTGGCAAATTACCTCCAAAGTTACAAGCCGTTGCTGATAAACCAGCAAACGTTTATTATATTTATGACACCTAATTAACAAATCTCGCTAAATTGATCCAAGATTGAAAACCAGAATGTGCTCCGTTAAGAAGAGCCGCATTGGCCAAATGCAATAAATTATTTACAAATAGTAATTTCTTAAAAATCGTGTAAGATTTTTTTTACAATAGAACCAGTTCTGTCTAAACAAGGGAAAAAATATTCAAAATCAGTTTAAAACTAAAGAAGTTGTGTGTCAATAAGGCTTTTATTTAGGTTTAATCTTTTAACTGAACTGCGTTTTCTACTTCTTGTACTTTTATTTTTCAAGTGTTTATCACTCCACGCGTTATACGGCACATGGAATCAGATAGTTTGCTTCAAGATTCCCTCAATTTTGTTGATACCATTTTCCTACTTTATTGTGAGAGCAATAGAACTAAGTGTTAACAAAGTCCAGTAATAAAAATGAATAAAACAAAAGTTGCATAAGTGTTTTTTCTAAAGCATTTGGTTTTTTACTTATTTCGTAACAATGGCGGGGAATGTGGTAAGTTATTGAAAGGAAGTGAATATTTCAATACAAATTATTCACAACATAATGAGTATTAGTTGCATTGTAAATTCATTCTTTGTCTTTTGATTGTCTAAAAGACGTGGCGATATTCAGCCTTTGTGACTTGTAGCTGTTGGAAGGCTGATTGGTCTGCCCACTCCTGCTATCCAAAATTTTAAATTTTTGTCCTATGTTTCCTCTAAGACTAAACATTGTAAAACAAAATAAATCAATAAATTTAGATTAAGCTGATTTAAATTTTTATCGTATAACGAAGAGAAAAGTTTGGCAATTATAAGTGAAAAATGATATCTGGCAAATGTCCTCTACGATTACGACTACGCTGACAGATGTCGACTCTTTTATTAAAGTTTTTAATAACTTTTTGGCAAAATGGTGGTCCTATTTCGTTAATCACATCACGGATTTTGAGTATTAAGTATTAAGGCTGAAATCGTATAGACTCTGTCTTTAACACAGCCCCACAAAAAATAATCCAGTGCTTTTAAATCATACCATCTGGCTGGCCACTTAACTGCTGATTGTCGTGCAATTATGCGATCGGGATATTGGCTTTCAATAAATTGACCGTTTCATGTGTGACATGTGACACCGTCCTCTTGAAACCACATGTCAATGAGATCCACGTCGTTATTAATAAGCCAAGATTGAGTTGTAAGCATCTCGCGATGCCGTGATCCATTGATCTTTGCCACATTTCCAGCCTAATTGCGCCTCGAGACCACATAGCGCACCATGCAGTGGCACGTTGAGCATACAAAAGCTTCCCAATCATCGCTGTAGGACTTTCAGAAACCCTTTCAGAACCCTGACAAGTGAAAAAATGATTTTTTCAGAAAAACCAGTTGGTTGTTCCTGAATGAATTGAGCGAATTTACGGTAATGTATATAATCGGTCAGCTCCTGCACTATTTAAACCTTGGTAGGCTTCAAATTTAAATCTTTACGCAAAATTCGCCAAGTGGTGGTTTTGGATAACCCTAATTGCTGAGAACGCCGACAAATTTGGATCTACTTCGAGACTGAGACTCACGGCTGTGATGTTTTCAGTTGACCGACACGGTCAAACACGTGTTGGTTGGCTCCAATTTGAAGATTGATTTCTTAATAGCGGTTTCAGAAGAACGATTATGTTGTACAAAATTATCACGAATTTTATGAAATGTAACTTAAACAGAACCACCATTTTAATGGTGGATTTTAATTATTTTAATGCGAAATTTAGTTCATTGTAAAAATTGAGAATGCATCTACTACGAATACGTCAAAAAACTAAATGTCAAATCTGTCATGTTGTTGGAGTTGTTGTTGAAAAACCCGATATATTTAATCTGGTTATCAACTTCCCTATTTCCGCTAAAGCATTTGTTTTAAACTATTTTATTTTTGTGTCAAAATGAAGTAATCGAATTGCGCTAACGTCACTGGCGTTGTAGGTCAGACAACGAAGTAATTTAAATAAAATTAGTCAATAAATGATTCAGTTCATATATTCAACTGTAGATAACATTAAAAGTTTTTACATATGAGTAGCTTAATAATAAATTTTATCAATGGCGTAACTCTATGACTGATCAGCCTCTGAAAAAAAATCTTTTCTGAAGGCATAAAACAACTTATGATTTTACAACTTGTTAAAATAACAACTAAATATTGATCCAAAATTTGTTGCAAAAGAAAGAATGTGTTTCAATTCTTTTCGCTGTTTCTTAAATATACAGGGCTGATATCAATATTATTCTAAAACGTCACAAGCCAACTAAAAAAAATACTGAAATGTTTTTTTTTAAATACGTTAGTTGAAGCAGAATATGAAATGAAAATTAGAAAATTAACTTATTCTTTATTGCATTTAGGTAGTTCAACGAAAAGCAGAATAAAATCTTTAATACAAAAACACAAGTTGAGCCAACTTCTGTTGGAAAATTTAATTGGTTTTTTTTTGTACGAATATTCGAAAAAAAGCATCAGCTACTAAAACGGCAGTAATTGTCTGTACATAATCATCATTTGCTTTCCGTTTTGGCTCCTTGTACCAATTATATTAATTACACTACAATTTTTACTAAATTTTATTATGCTTAGAATGAATAGCTTCTCACTTAAATGATATTTTGGTTTACAAATACAGTAAATAATTAAATTTAATTGTTAGCCAATTAAAATAAATTAAATAATACCTTTAAAATAATAACAATAACATTATATTGTATCATTCCAATTTTGTTTTTATTTCCTATGGAAAAACATCTCTTTAAAACAAAACTTTGCTAGTACTTTAGAAAAAAGAGGGTCCCTATAGGTTGTGTTTTTCTTCTTTTATTTCTTAATAGCAAATATAACTCGTTTTCTAATTTTCATTACATTAATTTAAAATTTACTAATTTCATCTTTTGTACATGTGTATTTTATCTGCTGAATTTACTTTTGAGATAGATAACAGAACGCTAAACAAAATTTTGGGAAGAGCCTTTAAAGAGAAGCATAGTAAAAATAATAATAATATCAAGTAATTGTTATTACACTTTTAGTTATTTTAGCTACAGCAGTTAAAATAAAATTTTTTTGCATCTACATGAAATCTTGAATAAACAAAATGGCAAACGTTTAAATGTTTCAAATGCTTAAAAACGAAATTAGCACAATGACACAGTAAGGATAATTAATAAGGATAATTAAACAACAAATGATCACTTTGCATTACATAACACTAACAGAAAGCGGACGTTTATAAAACGGTGTCTGAAATAATATTATTTGTTTTCGTATGCGTTTTACACTTTTTAAGCTAAGAAGAGAATACTCATGGTAAACAGGCCAATAAGTTCCTTTTTTTCAAGTTTTCTTGGTGGTGAAACAAAATGTACTTGCTATGCTGGCAGCTTATTTAGATCACTTTATTTTCCAATTATTATTATTATATTTTAATTATTTGTAACGTAACGTAGTTACTATTGTTATCAATTTAATTCCTCACAAAAAAATACATTTGTATGTATTAATCTCATATTTATAGTCTACAAACATAGATCGCCAATAAACTTTAAATATTGGAGTGACCCTTAGCTATATGGCGAATTTTTTTTTTTAGATTTTTTTACTCTCAATTTTAATAAATAATTACACTAACAAAATTTCATGTCAACTAATTGAGGTTAAAACGTGTCGTAAGCCTACCAAAATTTGGGGAAAACAAAAAATTCAGTTTTTTAGCTCATTTAATTATTATCCATCAAATAATTTTCACATCTACATCTTAAAAAAATTACATTTAAATAGTTCAAGCTTATGTACATACTTTTTCTTCTTCATAATTTACAGTAATTCCCAAAGTAATATACATGTTTACAATATAGTTTTATTCTAGGCAAAATTTTAAAAAGACCTTTTTGAAGATTTTCCAAAATTTAATAAAAATAACTTAAGTAAAACTTTTCATATATAGGTTTTTATATCCTTTTTGCCTATAACAAAATTAAAATGAAATTCACTTATTTACATATATAAAATTACAATAGCTTTAATTGCTGAAGTATCCATAAGATACATCTCATAATTATAATTATATTATCTAGATATAAGATATAGAATTTAGGAATGGATTAATAAAATTTGAAATTGAAATTGAAATTGACTTAAGTAAAACTTACAAGCTACCTAAGCCGATGTCAAATCATTAATATAGATAGTTCGTATCGATCGCATCTAGAGTAAAAATTTTTAGGTTTGTTTAGCCTAGAAACAACAAGGTCTGTATCCGAAATAATATGAAGCCTAAGTGTAGAAAAGAACCAAGGCAGATTATATACAAATTTTAATAATTTGTTCTGTGCGATTTGCAGCCTTTTTATATGACAAGTTGCACTTTTAGTCCACATAGGGACAGCATAATATTGTACTGCCTGAAAAATAAGTTTAAAAATAAGCATTTTGTTCCCAATACTTAAAGGCGAGTTTCGGTTTATGTGCGCGTCAAAATATTCACTTTATTGATTATATATTGGACATGCTCTTTGAATTTCATTTTTGGACCGAGGATTATCGCTAAATATTTAACTTTTTGTTCCCATATAACTTCCGCTAATATTTCGTTGCGGAATATAACAAGGTTTTCTTTTCCTTGTGAAGTATATAGCCTGAATTTTGTCTGGATTAAATGTTATTTTCCACTTGTTGAAATAGTTTGCTAGATTGTCTAGATCTCTTTGTATGTTGGTAATTATGTTTTCAGAGTATATGTCAGAACATAAAACTGCTGTATCATCTGCAAATACTGATATGGTACAGCTTTCAAGTTGGGGTAGGTCGCAGGTGTATATACATAAAAGTGGAAAGACAAGAGCCTTGGGGACATCCTGCCGGTATTCTAAAACTTTCAGAGCACGATGATCCAATAAAAACTTTAAAAGACCGACTCGGAAGGAAGCTTTTAGTAATTTTAATCAAAAAATCGGGGATTTAGAGTTTAATCATTTTATAATAAGACCATCGTGCCATACAGCATCAAAAGCAGCTTTGACGTCAAGTAATACCATTGCCGTTGATTTTTAGTTACCCAATTTCTAGTTCGTACTAAGGATTGCACTGTTATGATCCTTTCGGAAGCCTAGTTGGTGATTAGGAAAAATTCCCCTGGCTTCAATGAAGGACAACAATTTATCGTTTATAATTTTCTCAAAAATTGTCCCTATAGATGACAACAGACAATTGGTCGGTAGGAAAGCGGGCTATCTGCAGATTTATTTGGCTTTTTTATTGGAATTATTTTTGCCTTCTTAAATTCTAGAGGGAAGTAGCTCTGTTTTAGACATGAATTAAAAATGATGGATAGGAATTCAATTGATTATTTTGGTAGTTGTTTAAGGCATTTATTATTAATTGCTTTTAGCTCATAAGTTCAAAACTATTAATTTTACGAGAAAACTATTGCTTGTGAAATTTACAAAATTTTTCCTATTTATAATAATTTGTAAAATAAAATAAAATTTAAAAATAATGTGTTTTCCAAAACAAAATAACACCAAAAAAATTAGATAAAGGGGATTCAAATTTTTATTGTGAAAATTTCAGCAATTATAAATAAAAAATGATACCGGAAAAATGTCCATCACGTCCACGCTGCCAAATGCAAATTCTTTCATCAAAATTTTTAACACTTTTTGCAAAAATGGCGACCCTATTTCATTAATCACATCACGGATTTTAAGTTTTAAGGCTGAAATAGATTCGATTGGCTCCGTATAAACAGTGTCCTTAACATAGCCCCACAAAACATAATCCATTGGTACTAAATCAATCAATCCATTGGTACTGGCCACTTAATTGCTGATTGTGGTGAAATTTTGCGATTGGGAAATTTGGTTTGCAATAAATTAGTCGTTTCAAAGGCTGTATGACATGTGCCACCATCTTGTTGAAATCACATGTCAGTGATATCCACGTCGTTAATAATAGGCTAAAATTGAATTGTTAGTATTTCGCGATAGCGTGATCCATTACCGTTACTGCATCTCAATCATCTTCATTTCGAAAACAAACGGCCCAAACACGCCTCCAAACCACATAGTGTGCTAAACAGTGAGCATACAAGGGCCTCTCAATAATGCTTTAAGATTTTCAGTAGCTCAAATGCGGTAATTAAAACAAGCCTCGTCTGTAAAAATTATTTTTTCAGAAAAACCAGCCGGTTGTCCCTGAATAAATTGAACGAATCTACGACGATGTGAATAGTCGGCCGGCTTAAATTTCTGCACCGGTTGAACCTTGTAAGGCTTTGAAGTCAAATTCTTATGCAAAATTCCCAATGTAGTGGTTTTGCTTAATCCCAATTGTTGAGGACGCCGAGAAATTGACAAATTTGGATTTGCTTCAACACTGTAGCTCACGGCTGCGATGTTTTTAGTTGTACGGCGCGGTTGAACAAGCGTAGGTGTTCGCACATTTTGCATAGAGCCTGTCGACTCAAATGTAATAAATAATAAATAAATGTTAAAAACTAAATGTTTAAACTATCATGTTGTTGGTGTTGCCACAATTGAAAAACAAAGTACTTGTTGAAAAACCCTATACATGGTCGTCCTATTTGCAGATAGCACTTTTACAGAAAGTTATATAAAACAAACGCAATAAACTCCGAATTAAAATTTTTTTAAATTTTTTAATTGTTTTATAAGTAATTTACAATTATTCGGAATCATTTTTAATATAAGCAATTTCATTTCGTGCTTGATTACTTATTTCCATTGCATGTGCCCGTTGCTTTTTTAAGAATTTTGTAAAAT